>OZ026520.1:32220619-34783119 GCA_964019695.1 Loripinus fragilis
AGAGCTACCAGGGGGTCGTTCCAAACCACTACCTACTAGTGGAACTTACACATAAATAGAAAATTGGATCTAGCATGCTGTGCTCGCTATAAAGGTTGTGCCTTATTTCATATTATCTAAAACAGTTTTATTCAAATGTGCCAGATTATGCCTAAAATTACATAGAATATAGAATAAAAAAATCGTTTTGGGGACGTTTTGACCAACATTTTTTACCATGGGTGGCGTTTTGACCAATTTTGGGGACGTTTTGACTTTTGTCCATTTGACTAGGGGACGTTTTGACTTGGGGACGTTTTGGCTGTCGCACAGGAAGTCCGCTAGCACGAACTAACCTGTCGCCTTTCGCTCGGTGCGCACTGGGATTGTGCCGCCATTTTTATCAAAAATATATTATGCGATCACTGCTTGCATTAGATTGGTTCCCCTCGTTGATAAAGCTCCACTTCGGCTACGCATATAACGTTTGGTAACTAGTAATTTTTACAAGTAGAGAATCCTACTCATCCGACTGCGCATGCTCTAGAAAAGATTTTTCAATGCAAACTTCAGTATTTTTTCAGTTACTATAATTTGATAATTAAGTAAAAGAAAAAAATATAAACTCCCAGAACAAAATAAACTTAATAAGACGGCTTGTTTAAAAAATGCACTTTATGTCAAGGGTATTTTCCAATACACGTCACTCATGACGTCAGTGTGTATGCGATACGTAGGCGCAATGGCGGCTAGTAGTTACCTGTCTTAATATGCTGACAAGCTATTAAAGGGAGAGAACCAGTCTATGCTTGCATGACTCGAGGCTTTACATCCAGAAAATATTAGCTAAAAGAGAAATGATAAACTGTGAAAAAAAATTGTTTTTGCTATTTTTAACAATAAATTCTGTCACTACAGCAGTGCAAGAATTGAACGGGACTAGCCAAATATCGCTAGTTACCCATGATGCAAAGGGCAAATAGATTGGTTCCCCACGTTGATAAAGCTCCACTTCCGCTACGCATATAACGTTTGGTAACTAGTAATTTTTTACAAGTAGAGAATCCCACTCATCCGACTGCGCATGCTTCAGAAAGAGCATCTGTTTACATCCTGGGTCAATTTCGCACATCAAAATGAGAAATGAACATGTACTGAAAATTGAGAAGATTTGCCGCACTTTCTTTTCGATACAAAGCCTTTCAAATATTGCTGTTATTGGTAATTTCGATTTTAATAATTTTTAAAATGCTTATAGATTTTAATGTAAATGTCAACCAATATTCGCCCAAATAGCGCAAGTGGTAGCGCTTTAGATTAACGAGGTTAGGGTCTAGAGATCGATTCCCACTCACCTGATTTTTTTTTCTTCCGCATATAGTGTTTTTTTCAAGTAGAGAATCTGCGCATGCTCCAGAAAGAGCGATTGTTTACATCCGTGGATAAACGTGGCTACAGCATGGGTTAGAAATGTATAGGACTCCCGTAAAACAAAAATCTGCACCTTGCAGAGCGTGTCTGGTCTGTGGTTAGGGCGCACAAGAGGTCCGAAGGATCGAATCTACAAAAAGATCCGAAATCAACGCCAAAGCATTGCTCGCCAAATATGGGGGCATAAATGTAGAGAGTGGCGTTATGTGTAGAAACTGCTACTCTAAATTACAGAACCTCGATCAAAGATGTAGACTTTTTTATGAGGAGTGTCAAAGAAATTCAAGGACAGTGATGCGTGCTAATACTAAAAGAATGAGCTCCTCTCCTCTCTCTGGACCACAAAAAAGAATAAACTTCTCCAAAACACCAACAAAGACACGCAAAACACAACGCGAAACACAATTGTTCAAAGAGAGTGCCGCCCCTGAAAGTACCACACCCGAGGAAATTGGCCTTAAAGTGGATTTTGTTACTGGTAGGATGTGTTTCCAGGTTTTAAGTGACCTCCGTTTTTCTTTTTTTTAAACAGCTTTAAATTGATCTTAGAAGAACGGCACTTAGCACGTGGATTTAAATGCACATCGCGTAACTAAAACACTAAAACCTATGGATCCCCGGAGCCCCCCCCTTCCTGAAAAATCACAAGTTATTGTGATAGCGATTAGCATTTGGACCCCCCTTTGGATGGACCTCCCCTGAAAATGTTGGACCCCCTCTGGATCCTTGGGAAAGTATAGTTTTCTCTGCAATAAAACCATTGCCCCCCCCCCCCCCTCTGTAAAATAAGCAGAGGACTGAAAAACGTCTCAGCCTGGACCCCTCCCCCCTGGCAAAAATTCCTGGATCCGCGCATGATATTATACATGCTTTAAAGTCATATTAAGGGGGTCGCGCACATGCGTTTCTTTTTCGCCACGCTCCCTAACTGTGAATGATGACCACCCCGCCCCCTCCCCTAAAATATCCACAATTTCATCATAGATCCCATAAAATATTTATTCAATCTGAACCCCCTAAAATTATTGAAATTAAAATTTAGACCCCCTCCTTAAAAAAGGTCCGAGTCCACATATAGGCTACGAAATATCAGAGTAACCCCCATCCGATCGGAAATCCCCGACACAGGCATGCACGGACCCAGAAAGTTTTGTTAGAGGGAGTCCAATTTATCTTTAACAACTTTTTTATTGTGAGGATCAAGGTGTATCATCATCGGCCAATTTCAATGGCGTTTCGCTAGCGGCCGAATTAATGGCCCAACATTGAATTCTGGCTTGCATTTGAGATATTCAAGTGGATCCAGACGAGTATTGCTAAATAAATCCTATATAGCTTTGTGATTTTGCTGGGCCCGGAGCCCCGGCCCCCTCTGGATCCGCGCATGGATAGTTTTCCTCGTAACCTGGCTTATTTAATGAACATGAGACAGAGGGGCCGCGGGTTCGAGCCCCACAGGTGTCACTGCGTTGTGTCCTTGAGCAAGACACATTAATCATAGCTTAGTACCGGTTCAACCCAGGAAGACCCGTCCCTACATAACTGAAAGATTGTTGATGGGACGTAAGAATCAAATCAAACAAATCTCCTTCGCAATGCTGGTCCAATGTCATGTGCTCCGGAAGCATAAACTTCTTTTAACACCAAACACATTATTCAGAATACTACAGGCACAGAGGATTTTGTAATAATATAGTGGTGTTTAATAATGAGAGAATGGTCGACATTGTTGCGTTGGTTCGATGTTGGTACAAGGTTGGTAAGCGGCGACGCCCACATTTCCACCAACTACCAACGTAGGCCCAACGTATCTGTGCTATCTGTGTAGTGACCCCGAACACAAAATATGACGTCCGCTGATATTGTTCACGAATTCCAAGCATACTCGCACCTGGGTGAGAAAGGGGGGGGGGGGTACTCTGATATTTTCATACATACGTAGGCCCGGACCATTTTTGGGGTTAACTTTTTGGTGTGTTGTGATGACCCCAAAAGATATCCACAAAATCTTCATACCCCAAAAAATATTCATTTTTGTGAAAACCCTCAAAGGTATTGAAATTCAAAATTTTGAGCCCCAAAATGGTGCGAGCCCACGTATGAATGAAAATATTATAGTACCCCCCCCCCCTCCACCCTCTCCTCGCAGATAGAAACAGGGGCCGGGGGCGTCCAGACTCAAATAACAGAAAAAACTCTGATAAGGGTGTTTTTATAAGGGTTTTTTTGCAACTATATTTTTTTACGGTTCAAAAGGGTCGAAACATTTATCGGGGGAAGGGGGGGGGGGTTGGGTGCAACTTTTTATTAATTTTTTTTTTATTGGGGGGGGGGGGGGGTGGGGGGGGTTGGGGGGGTTGCAAATCCTTATTTCTATAGAAACCTATATAACTTGTGATTTTTCGGGGGGGGGGGGGGGGGGGGGGGGGGGGGGGTCCGGACCACCTATCCCTCTCTGGATTCGCGCATGGGTAAGAAATAAGTAATTGCCCACTTCCCTGTCACGGATTGAGTTTTCTGAAAGTCTCGGAAGGTTTACCGGCCGGCGCAGTCGGTAACATGTCTGACTACTGTTTGTTTTTGTTTTTTGTTTTTGTTTTTTTCGGAGATGGGGAGGGGGGGCAAATGCTTATTTCCAACGAAACTTAAAGACTTGTGATTATTATTTATTTTTATTTATTTATTTTTCTTTTTTTTTTTTTTTTTTTGAGGGGGGGGGGGTGTACGGACCACCTATCCCCCTCTGGATCCGCACATCGGTTGGAAATAAGTAATTGCCCACTTCCCCGTCACGGATTGAGTTTTGTAGGTGCAAACTGAAAGTCTCATAAGTGTTTCCCCAGTGAACATTTGAAATTCCACAAAATAGTTGTACCGGGCCGCGTTGCGTCTGACTAGATCAGGCCTCGAAATATCTTAAAATAGGCACTTGCCCTGCATCACAAAAATTATTGGCATATATGGGAAAAGTTTTAATTTTCACTAGAAATAATAAAATTTTCACTTGCCCTGCAGCCTGAGGCACTCGTAAATACGAGCGGACGGGTGCTATTTTCGAGCCCTGTAGATGCGGGGTAACTGTCTTTTTGTTTATTTTCGGGTGGCGGGGGATGCTTATTTCTATAGAAACCCGTAGAACATGTGATTTTTTAGGGGGATGGGGGGGGGGTAGGGTCCGGACCACCTTACCCCCTCTAGAACAAAATAAACTTTATAAAAAAAAAAATCCAATCCGCACGTACACTTGGGCCACTATCGGCCCGCCAACGAACCACCATCCGCAGGTGACGGTTCGTCGGCGGGCCGATAGTGGCTCGTGATGGGATGCTAGCTGGGAGCTGTTGTAAAAATCGCAAATGCACTTTTTATTCAATACCGCAGATGGACTCAAGACGTCACAGGTATTTTCCAATACTACGTATTTTTCCATTACTACGTCAGTGTATATGCTATAAATAGACGCAATGGCGTTTAGTAGTTACCTGTCTTAATATGCTGACAAGCTATTAAAGGGAGAGAACCAGTCTAAAGGGCAAAATGCGAGAGATCTAGATGAGGTATCGTCAGGTCTCGCGAGAATGTTGGATGACTCTTTCCGTTTTGTAAACGAGGCTAGAAGACAACAACTTCCGGTCCTGGGAGCCGGTAAAGATTTCAGCTGGCTAAATATATATTTCTGTTGGCATCCTATTTATTTTACCATGGCATTCAATTTATCCACAATCTTCACTTTATGCTTACTTTCATTTGCCAATTGCAAGACTGCAAAAATACGCCAGGATGCGGTTAATAACGATTTAGTGCTGGCAAATGTTGAGAGAAAAATTGATATATCGACCCATCTTGCAAAAATTGTCTCTACGATTACAATCGAAAACACTGGGACGTCTTCCACTGGATTCTTTCTATATGCGATTGAACCGCAGCTACAAGAGAACATTGCCTTTTTGGCAGCTTCAGTAAGTTAGCTCAGTTACTGTAATGAATTCCCTATAGGCCTCTATATATTTAAAAACACAGGCCCCCTAGTGGAACCTTTAAAACCTTTAGAAACCTTTAATTTGGTTGCAATCCTTTAAAACCTTTAATTTGGCTGAAAAACCTTTAATAACCTTTATTTTGATTGATAAACCTTTAAATTTTGCAAGATCAGTTTGAACATAAGAAATAGATCATACGAATGTTGAAAAGTAATGTATGTGACATTTTGAGCTTTTCAGAAAGCTGTATTCATCCTCTGACCATTGTGTCTACCTACCTCTTGCACTAGGGTGACTCTTATAGTGATCTTAAGGTCAATTTTTCTGAGGCTTCAGATAAGGCAGCAATAAAAACTAGTGAGGTATGGTAGATATAAATGCTTTTGGCCCAAAAGTTTTTTCTTGCTTTACATCCATGCTAAACAGCTGAGGTAGATCTAATGTTGGAATGACTAGTTGATCATCATAACCACCCTTTTCTTAGGCAGACTTAACCCAAATCCTTTCATAAGTGCATGTACGCAGTGCTCTATTTTCACTAGTAACTAACAACTATTGTGAGAGAGTGTGCCCAATCTGGGATTAGAACCTGCAAAACTTCCAACATTAGGTTGGACACGCTTCCAACTGCAATAACTGGGATGGTAAATATTAATGGATATCATCAATTGGGTTTATTGACTTCTGAATAATGTGCTGATTTTCTAATGTCACTGTCTAAGGTTGTCAAATCTTAACAGTGGTATCTACATGTACACATAAGACTAATATCTTTCTAAGTTTCATAATTAAAAAGGGTATACAATATAAATGGGAGCAATATCATCTTAAATGGTGCATTTACTCAAGGTAAAATTACCCTAAGAAAATGACCAAAGATGGCTTCTCCTGCTTTATTGGTTTTCGAAATTTTCCGGGGGTGGACCCCCAAACCCCCCTTCAAGAATAGAAGTGTGTGATTTATTTTTCAATCCAACACTGCTCAACACAAGCCTCTTAGTTCAAAGTGAGGTTGGGGGACTAGGGAGTGAACAACAAGAGTGATTTTTTGTTTTGATTTATGATAGATGGGCTATAATTTTAATGGCTAAGTACTTGCTCCATTGCTTTCATACCATCATCTATCATGACATGGATCTAGAGATATTGGAACCTGATAAAATACTAGAAAATTTGACGTTTATTTGCTCTTTATTTTTGTTAGAATTTCAGTGAAACAACCTTTATTTTGCCTAAAATAGCCTTTATAAAAAAACTTTAATTTCACAGCATGCCCATTCACGTACTGCAGTACGTAATTCACGCACAGAAACGGTCATGCACGCACTTATCATTTGGTACCTACGTGCAAAAACGTAGAGTAATTTTTGTGCACGCATAACCAGTGAACGTTGTGTGTGAATCTCATGAAATTTTCAAGAAAACAAGTCCAGTTTTTTTTAGAATTATCGGCTCAGATTTACCGCTGACTGGTATCTTGCATTGATAGTAAACTGTTCAGTATAATATAGCAAATCTCGGGCCACAGTCAACCACGCTTCTAGTAAAGTCAATATTGATTGGTTGTCTATTACTACTGAACCAATCAGCATTACGCTTACATATGCCATGTTAAGTGGACAGGCAAAATTGAAAGTACAGATGTGTGGAAGAAGAAAACTTGATAAATTGCTTGACACGTTTCAGAGCTTTAATATAAATATAGGAGTAACACAATCTAAGAGGTATGTGACATTTTACTGTATTCTATTTTTCAAAAATCATCTATCATTCTGAAGAAGAGGGTGATCTGGATACGTTTGTTTACATTTTCCTTCACCCCTCCCACTCTTCTTCATTCTGTCTTTACCCAAAACTTTCAAAGGCTAGGGTTATTGTGGTTGGGGGTGAATGAAACCGGGCTTACGCCCCTAGGGGAACCTATGCCCAAATTTTTCTCAGGTTCGGACTTAGTTTTTTTTGCAGGGGGTGGGGTGGTTACTTGCAGGGCTCATTTATTAGCATTTTCACAGCATAATGATATCACTGTTATACACATCTAGATGATCTGATTTCATGGCCTCTATACGTTTACTATGAAAAAACAGCTCTAAAATATGTGTACCCTCAAAAATGGACATGTACCCCCAAATGGAAACACCAGGGGGTACATGTACCCCCAAACAGAAATATGAGTGGGCATGCTGATTTCATGAGCGTCTGCTAGGGGGCCTGAAAACACTACAGAATTATTTTCATACCAGCTCCCTGTTTATGTTTTACATGTAGATTCCATGCTGCTTTAGCCCAAAGATCACAGCTGTAGATGCATGTTCAGTGTTCTGCCAAGGCTGCATTTTTTATGCCATTTGCAGTTATATTGTTACCTGCCCATGTCTCTGGGATGCAAAGTTTTTTTTTTCAGCTAGTCCCAGGATGCAATAGAATTGCAGACTTGTCATAAAAAATAGTGTTCTGGACTCATAAGTTCGCAGCTGGACTCATTGATATGGAGAACAGTAAGTCCCAGGACACATGAGCTCAAGATTGTAAATGAATCACTGCATGATTTGACACATACGTCCCATTTGTTTGGGAAGTCTAGGCCTACGCTTTCAAAATGGGTGGCTGTCTGAGTTTTCGTGGCTCCACTTTGACAAGGAATCCGGTAAATTGTACTGTTTGTTATGTGAACAATAACCATTTCAATTTAAAAAGTGGTTTAAGCTGTTACAACATTGTATTTGCAAAAAAATTTAGTGGGAACCCTAATGGCCAGTGATGGGTAAGAAAATATTTGCAATTTTTATGCTCAAAATATTTTGTTTATCTAAACGTATGTAGTAGTTACAGATGGCTGACCCATACACAAACTTCTGTTTCAGGTGAAAGGTGATGAAGATCGAGATCTATCCTTGAAAGTTTCACAGACTACTGTTGCAGGAAAAGGGTGAGTGCAGGGATCAAATTTAGCACTTGCTAACTTGCTTTGAATGCTAGTAGTTTTTCCAAAAAAACCAAGTTGGAATTACCATCACTTGCTATTTTTAGCAAATGAATACAAGTCACTCTCACATGAACTAATTTCCAAATTGCTTGAAAAACAGTGTAGAGTCTGATCAGCCTGGCAGCTTCTGAAGAAGTTGGCTGATCTGGATCTACACTGTTTGCAAGGTAACCAAAATATGATTTCAGAAAGGCAAGAATATTTTATAAAAAAAAAGCCACACAATCTTGTCAACGCATAATGCTAATTAAATTTGTTCTATTTTCTAATTAGCAATATATGGAATGAATATTACAGCAAGTTGATTATCAACTTTAGCAAGTAAGAAATCTGATCACTTGCTATTTTTAGCAAGTTGATAAAAATCTTATTTGATCCATGGAGTGGCGATGACATACATGTAGCTCAGGTTTTGGCCTAAAATAAAAAAAAATGTGTGTTTCAGGTAACCTGAACGTGCCTAATTTTTTGCCCCCGACCCTAATGTGTTTAAGCATAATGATGGGATTTCCAAGGGATTTCCCAGGTCGGCCATCTTGTTTCCCCATCTTTCCCATGTAAAAACTTTTAACAAAATAAAAAGATTTTCTTACCTACCATCCCTATTTTAAAATTTCATGTAACCTGAAACACACATATATTTTTTTGGCCTTACCTAAACATTTGGGTTAATTTACTAAAAATAACATCATATTATTTGGTTAAAAAATATTACATGGAGATCATAGAGGGAAAAAGTATCATGATTGAACAGGTTAAGGAGCATGGTGGCTCATGGGTTTGAGTCTCAACTGAGGCTTGAGCATGGCACTTTATCCTGCTTCGTACTGGATAAACACAGGAAGACCCGTCCCGACATGACTGTAAAATTGTTGCCTGGGACATAATCAAAACAAACAAATGACTGTTCATTGAACAGGAAAATCCCCTAAATATGCTTAAAAAATTAGGGTAAGGCAAATAATTAAGCACAATCGAGTTACCTAAAACACACAACATTTTAAGGCCTGTTACACGCCTACCAAACGATCTAATGCTCAACCGCTGGTAGCTAACCGCTGGTGAATTAAAAAAACTGCCATATGAAGAGAATCGAAAATCGAGGGATGTCATGCAATGAATAGCCTGTGGATTTCTGTTTGTGGTAGGATTAAGAGGTTAGAAAGTTCTCTCATTTTTGTCCGATTTACTTTTCGCTTAATAATCCGACAGGAACTAATCTATCACACGAAAAGTAAATATGGCATAATGAAAATATTTTCTGAGTATTTATATACTGAACAGCAAAAGAAACGCATATTTTGCATATTTGGTATAGTGTATAAATTGGGGGTTAAATACTGATCTACATGTAATGATATGTAAGGTATCACTGATGTATTGACTATGTGAATTATCAAATGCACCACAAATGGATGACTCATTGGAATAATGATAATAAAGGGGCTTAACTCTGGGCGTAATAACTCATAATAAAGGCGACTTTAGAGATGGTGTATGCCTAAAACCACCGAACGGATTTGAATGAAAATCACTCTGCGTTATGATCATGACATACAGACTACTTCTAAAGTTTAAATTTTCCGATATTCTTTACGGTGAACTATTGTGACCAAGTTACATTATCGGACAATTAACCGGAAGTGTGTTTTATATAGGCTTCAAAGGGTCCAAACAATTGTTTTAAACGGTTCTGTTGGACACTACCTTACTTGACATCAATCATATTTTTCCAGATATTCTTACACCCCAAAGATGCCGAAGGTTTTCAATAACAATGCAAAAATGCAAAAAATGAAGATTTTTGGATTAGCAGTATAATTTCTATAGTAGTGAATTTTAGAGTTTTATGCTGTTTTCTTATCTGTTACATTGTGTTATCGTGACATGCAACGAAATCGGATTCAAATCATATGTTTTCCAATGTACGGCACTGTTTTTGCGTTTTTTGCATCAATTAACAAAACATAATAATTAACCGTGTAATGACGAATAAAATGGTATGGGACGAACGCATGAGTCCAGTCAAACATGTTCATACCATTTAGGGTAAAATTTGATAAAGGTTTCTGGTATTAAATGGATATTGAAAATATGCGTTTCTTTTGCTGTCAAGTATACTACAAACATAGAAATCCATGAGGCTATTGCATGACATTCCCCAATTTTCAAGTCGCTTCCTGGGGCAGTTGTTTTTAGCTCAAGGTGAAAAGGTGAGCTATTGTGATCGGTCGTCGTCCGTAATTTTTTTCTTTAAACAACATCTCTTAAACCACCAGTCGAAATTCAAAATAATTTCACATGAATGTTGTCATAATGCCCTCTACCAAAATTGAATAAATGGTAACTCTCTGCTGAACGTGAGGGCCGCCAGAGCTTTAGATAAGAAATATCTTTAAAACAACATCTCTTGAACCATTGGTCCAAGGATCATTGACACTTGCTATGGGTAAATGCCTATGGTTTTCAGTAAAAAAAAAGTTTGTCAATAGTCCCTTTCTTCACCTTGAAGCTACCCTGACCTGAGTACTTTATGGCTGTCAAATCGGTTTTCGATATTAAATGCTTCAAAGATATAAAATTTTGGGTAGAATAATCAATTTTACATTAAGATATATAGAAATCCAAAAACATTTTTTAAAATATCATTCCCCCCCCCCCCCCCCCCCTATGTGCCAGCAAAAGCTTTTGCATGAATATGTGTTACCATACTTTACAAATTGTATGGAAGTGGCTTGCTGGCACTAGGGGGGGAAAGATGTTCAGCAGCCCAAAAACCCAGGGCCTAAGCCCATAAAATGCCTTTTCTACCAAATAAGAAATTAATGACAGTAATGAAGTTCTCTAGAACCAACCTCCTAACATGCTTTGTATTCTGTTCTAGTTTAATATAAAGTACTTAAAGATTAAAAGTAGAATTAGCAAGGTTTTATGCATTTTTTCATAAGAAAAAATCTCACAGTTATTAAATGACACATTATTTTGCAAACGTCCTGTACTTATCTATTTGCATGCTAGGGAATTGTTTATGTTTTTATTTTCGTCTGCCGACTTTCTTCAAAATTAAGTTTTTAAACATAAACCACCCAGGACCACCATCAGAGTGTTAAACAGTTTGGATCCAGATCAAGACCGACATTCCGTTGGTCTTCATCTGGTTTCAAACTGTTTGCAAAAGGCTATTGGCAGACGACAGAATTATCCACTGGCATACAAAGAGTTATAACAGGTAAATACTTAAGTGTTCAATATATTGTCTCATACAGGGATATACATGCATTTGTATACCATAAATATTCGGACACTTTAAATACATTCAACATGCTATGCCCTTTAAACAAAGCAAAAGCAATATCCAAAGGATCTAGTTAGAATCAGTTTTACTTTCCAATGCTAAATGGGACACTTTCATTCTTCAAAAATATTTATTTCTTTATTTGAGCTTTCAGTTTTGTATTATTTACGGTACATATAGTCAAAAATGTACAGGTAACTTCTAAACTATCTCCCCAAAATCATTTTATTACAAAACATATTTTGTTTTTAAAACAATTTCATCAATTATCGTGATTGGTTAATACTCTGCATATGGTATTTTCAATAGATATCACCATGCTTACCAAATAAATCAAGAAAACGTGCAGAAATCTCTTTTTTAAGCACTTTTTATACCCCGCCACTAAAGTGTGGCGAGGTATTATGTTATACCCTTCGGTGTCTGTCCGTCTGTCCGTCCGTCCGTCCGTCCGTCCGTCCGTGCTCACCATTTCCGATCGATAACTTGAGTATTTATTCACGGAATTTTTTCAAATTTTGCATACATATTGTTATCGGCGATGAGTGGTATGGGATTGTTAATGGGCAAAATCCCTCCATTTTTAACGGAGTTACTGCCCTTTTTCGTATTGGAAAAATGGTTTCTGGCCTGTTATTCCTTTACTATTCATGATATCTGAATGAAACTTCACAGATATGTTGCACATCAAAGGTTACATATTGTGACTAAGGACCGTCACTCTGACCTTCCCAGTTTGTGAGTTATCCGCCCTTGATAGGTCTGAAAAAAGGTTTTTGACCTATTGTTCCTTTACTATGTGGAATATCTGAATATAACTTCACAGATATGTTTCACATCAAAGGTAACATATTGTGACTAAGAACCGTCACTCTTACCTTTCCCGTTTGTGAGTTATCCGCCCTTGATTGAATTAAAAAATGTTTTTTACCCGTAGTTCCTTTACTATGTGGAATATTTAAATGAAACTTTACAGATATGTTTCACATCAAAGGTTACATACTGTGACAAAGAACCATCACTCTAACCTTTCCAGTTCATGAGTTATCTGCCCTTGATTGATCTGAAAAATGGTTATTGACCTGTAGTTCATTTACTATATGGAATATCTGAATGAAACTTCACAGATATGTTGATCATCAAAGGTTACATATTGTGACTAAGGATCTTCACTCTTACCTTTCCAGTTCATGAGTTATCTACCCTTGATTGATCCGAAAAATGGTTTTTGACCTGTAGTTCATTTACTATATGGAATATCTGAATGAAACTTCACAGATATGTTGAACATCAAAGGTTACATATTTTTAGTAAGGACCGTCACCCTTACCTTTCCAGTTCATGAGTTATCCGCCCTTGATTGATCTGAAAATGGTTTTTGACCTGTAGTTCATTTACTATATGGAGTCTCTGAATGAAACTTTACAGATATGTTGACCATCAAAGGTTACATATTGTGACTAAGGACGTCATATCACTGTCTATCTCAGTTTTGTTGCTATTTAGGCATTATATATCTCACAAAATAACTTTTGGTGCCCCCAGCAGTGGCGGGGTATTACGCAGTGCTTGCGGTGCTTTTATTATTTTCATGAAATTTCAGACCCCCTCCCCTTTCTACCCGCAATAACTCTCGAATGCGTAGGAATCTTGAAAATATTTTGCTAGCTGGCTCTTGCCATTAGATTCACATATTGCGCTGATACTTCATGCACCACACCAGAAGCTCAAAAGCAGCGTTCTGGGAATCAGAAAAATAGGCGTATAAGGCCAAAACCGTCAATGATCCTTTCAAAATAATTTCACAGAATTTTTCATGATGCCTTCTACCAAAATTGCACAATGGTTCCGTTCCGCTGAATAAAAGGGTCGCCAGTGCTCTAAAATAAGAGTTATCTTTAAACGACATCTTCAAAACCACTGGTCCAAATTAATAATAATTTTATAGAAATGTTCCTCATGATGCCCTCTACCAAAATTGAGCATAATTATTAGCTCGGCTGAACAACATGGCTACCAGAGCTAAAATAGAAATATCTTTAAATAATATCTCTTTAGCCACATGCCAATATATCATCTCATGTGCCAGGATTCAGGTGAGCGATCTAGTGCCCTCTTGTTTAAAATTCACCAGCGGTTGAGCATTAGATCGTTTGGTAGACATTTGTTAGCCCAGTATGGAAATGGAAGAAGGATCCATCCAAAATTTAGGACCTGAACTTCACTAGATCGCTGCTTGTGCAGGTATTTACACTGACTAAGAGCATGGGTGAAAGTTTTCAGGATTAATCTTAAATTCAGGATTTTGAGGCTGACTTTCCATAGAAAGTCAGCCTCAAAACGCTGAATGAAGGAGATTACTATAGCTTCTTTGATTAGTTTTCGGATTATCTAAACACAATTAATCATTTTAACTTTAAATTATCCATTTTTGTAGACATCCTGCAAGTTTTAAAATTTGAATTTCAAAAGTTCAGGATTTTGGAAATTTTGAACTTTCACCCATGTAACTTTAAGCATATGCGAATAATGCGATAAGTATAAAAATCTCATAAGCTGGCTCATATGTGCAGGTACAAGTTGGCATGTGTGTCCAGTGAAGACTCAAACCAGCCTTCGCATCCGCCCCGTCTAATCAGTCTTCGATGGGCCTTCTATAGGTGGCCAAGAGTCCATTTATTCTTCAGGGGAAAACCAGGTCTGTGATCTGACTGTGGATGCCCTGGCTGAGTTTTCGTTGTATGCACTTGCCAACTTGTACCTTATACTGGATACCGGCTCATTAATCACAACAAAAGTCGATTGCTTTTCTCGTCTTTTGGAATGTTTAAGAAGCCTCTATGGCAAACAGTGTGGACCCAGATCAGACTGCTCCTATAGGAGCAGTCTGTTCTGGGTCCACACTGTTTGCTTCTATACTTAATTTGTCAGTAATGTTAGGCAATTATTTGCAGCAGACAACTTCAGCAGACGACATTTTCAGATGCATTTTTTTTCTTTGTGTTTTAAGGGTTAATTTATTTATTTGATATATTTTCAGGGAGAGACAGTTCTGGAGAATCCAACTACCTTCAGGTCTTGAAACTGGTAAAAGTCTCACAGTGAACGTGGAGACTGTATTCTCTCATGCCTTGACACCTTTTCCAAGAGAAATCACCCAGGCAGAAAAACAATTTGTCATTTTTACAGGTATTAGCCCTTATCATAATAGATATATCATATTGAATATTTTATGTAACTACTGCACTTTTCCCCAATTTTTATCCTGTTAACCTACAGCATTCCAGTTGAAAGCATGTATTTGCAATCACAGTGGAAAACTGTGGATCCTGATCAGATGGCTGCATTGGCTTGCAAAAAAGAAAAAAAAAATTGTTGCCCCTCATATTTAAAGAATTCAGGGTTCAAAATAAGCACATACTAAATGCTAGCAGCTGTTCCATAGATCTTCTAAACAGCAATTAAAAATTACTGTTAATTTTTGCAAGTGAATTTTTCAGTCAATCTAATCATGCTAATCACTTCTGATCCTGCATGACAAGCAGTGAAGATCTATACTGGAATAATTGTAATGCTGACACAGGCATCTAGATAGGAGTATGTAATTAAAAATCAATTTTCTTAATTATGGACCAAAACATATATGTTGTAGGTACTCAAAAGAACCCTAAACAAATTTTAAAACTGATGGTTAATGATTAATAATGCTCAAAAGTTTTGTTTTTCGAGCCAGTGGTAACACTAAATTTCTTCTTAACTGTAGCAACGACTACTAGTCTATTTTAGTATTGAGAGTGACTCATTTTGTTGGCTTAAAATAATAAGGGTGGGCTATATATTTGCAGGAAACGTATATTTGTACTCTCCTTACAAGACAACCAAACAGAGTTCAACAGTGACAACAGCCTCCAGTAAGATTGAATCCTACAGTAAGGTTAAACCTTTCACCCAGTCTGAAACCACTATCAATTATGGACCTTATGAGAACAAAGAAGCATACTCAGAGGTAAGCTATTCTGTTTAATGCTCCAAAAACAAAGTTTATTACTCAGGACTGGAAAAAGCTTACCATATGTCTATTGATACATTGAACTCTTTCCTTGCTAGTGCATTTTTTTTTGTTGTCTGCTTTTAACTTTAGCAAATAGCTTGGACCCAGATAAGCACTGTCGGTCCTGATCTGAACCCAAACCGTTTGAGATAGACAGTGAATCTGTAAGAATTTTTTGAAAAGTCAGCAGATGAAAACAAATGCATGAAAATTACCCAGCTACAAAGAGTTAAATTGTGACAGTGAGTCTTGTTATATATGGCATTTTATCATACCTCCTTAGTGATGTTTGTATCTATTTTTTTTGTGAAATATTCTAGGTAAACATTTTGATGCTTTGAAATCTTTTCTAGTGCATTGACTGACCCAGGAAAACTTTGAAATTGATTATTCTAAATGTGTCAGTTTTTCAGAGTATTTTTATGCCCCTGCCAGGGATTTACATCGTGTTTGAAATTTAGGGGTCCATTGGATGCAAGAATTAAAAAAAACAGGGGTCCACAAGAACATAAAATCTAATTGCTCAAATGTGAAAAAATGGTTCAAATAGCAGCTATTGCTATTCCCTGTGGAATACAAATGAAAATTATATGTTTTACTTTAGTTTGGTAAACAATTTTGTGAAATTCATCACTTAAAAACATTTTAAAAAATGGGCCTAAATTATCTGATGCGAATGTTTTTCAACCTCGGCCGAACCGGTCTGACGTGAATATTGATTTTTTCAAAGTTCTGCGACTTTTCCCTTTAATAAGTGCTCAAATAATGTTTTTTACATGGATATGTTTCAGATAATATTAGATGTTGATTGGGAATAGTATTTGCTCTTCAATTATGTGTTTTGCCAGGAAAATACATTGGAAAATTGTAAAGGTTGCATGGGAAAAGTTCCAATATGGCTACCGCTGGCCTTGCTCGAGATTGATATTGTCGTAATGTAAAGTTGTCAAGTTTGAGGACTGCTGGGAGTAAGTTAATCAATACGAGATCATTAGCAGTTTTGGTGATCTAAAAGTCAAAAAACAAGATAGTTTAAAGAGGAGATAACACATGGTAAAACACATGGTAAAACATCATACATTCTGATCCCGGTAACATTGGTACATTTTTTCTGCCCACACATGCATGCAAGTTGATCATTACAATGCCTACCGTTGTCAATTTATGCATATATGGACGCAGGATGCTGCGTCCCGTGAATCCCTATCCTGTCAATTTAATTGGGGGTGGAGGGGATATTGCATCACCCATGTCCATATGTACTGTAGCGAGCCGAGGGTCTAAGGACTTGGTTTGGTAGCGTGCCTTGACTAACCGACTATTACGGCTGCTGACTGATTGACGAAGTGTATCTGTTGACTAGGTATCTTTGACTGGGATTTGGGTGGGTCGACTGTCGACTGACAGTCTGACTGATGATTATAGGACTTGGTAGCGTGGACTATACAATCACCAACAGACTGACTGTAAACAGTGGAATTAATAGTCAATACAAAAAATGCTGTTAATATACACTACAGCATATGGAGTACTAACTTCAATGACCTAGAGTGCAAGGAATGCCTCTAAGCAAAACAGATGTACGACAAGTGAAAACAGTCAAACCTGCAGCTATTTCAGCTGTAGGCTGTGGCTTCAATGATTATATTAAATTTAAAAGAAGACTCAAGACAGAGTTCAATTTCAAGATTTTAATCTTGAAATAACCAATGAAAAAAATAGTAAATAAACTTTGCAATTGTCAGACTAGGCTATATTTCAACAGTAACTAGCATATATCACAGTAGGACAATCTCAAGAAGGGACAGTGACTTTAAGCTAAATACCCCAGCATTAAAGTATGCGAAACCTCAAATATTCATTTAACCTCAATAACAGGTTCAGCACAATAAATCCTAATGCTTAATTCAAGAATTTCTGAATAATCACAGCTTCAGAAATGTGCTAGACTACCTTACAACCTCTCAAGCCAGAGAGCTAAGAAAAATACATTAAATCAAGCACTTCCTTCAGTGAGGGAGTGGGGGAAATCTTAAAGGAAATCACTACCACTTCACTTTGACTTGCAAAATCATTATTTTCTTAAATGAAAGTTATTTAGTAAAATATACCAAAGTGAAGATAAAAGATTAATTTATCTGACTGTAGCAACGGTTTTATTATAAATATTGGGATAATTTAGTAACCTTTGATTAAAGTGAATGTTTTGATCAGTTTTAACTGTGGCAGGCGCATTTTACTATAATGCACTCAGTTGACCTCCCAGCATGCATCAAAATACTATACACACTGACAATTAACACTGGTCCGTAAACTTATTGGAACAGCCAAGATGGCCTCAGATGTTTACAGAACAAAAATGTGCAGCCTTTATATTCCAAATTTCTCTGTCATACCGAGGTGACAGCAAGTAAGCAATGAAGCATTCGCTAAATCCTATGTTGCTGCAACTGATTGAGCTCAGTTGACTTAAATCCATGCGTGTTATGCTTAGAAATTGAAGTTCAAAGTATCTGCAAACATCGGAGTCACCCAGATGACCTGTAGAGTGCTAACTGGGTCAGTACAAAATCATTGCTCAAGCCGTAAAACATGCATAATATATATTGGTATGTATTAATGCTGGGGTTCAGACCTGTGGCTTTACAGTACATTCAGTAAAACCTGTGTAAAACGGCCACTCAGAAATAGACAAAACAAAGATCTTAATGACAAATGGTAGCTTAATGAAGGTGGAAAGTATTGCAGAGCATTCTGCAATACTTTTGACCTGCATTAAGTGATAATTGGTGTTGAAAACCAATTTGTGTTCTTTTTGAGAGTGGCTGTTTTAAATAGGTTTTACGGTTCTTATGAGCACACAAAACATATGTTAAAACTGATGGGTAAGAATAAGAAAATATTAACACTTTTACGCTCAATTATTTTGTTTATCTAAACCTATGGCTACCATGTTGGCTCTTTTGTTGCTCAGAATTTATTTGTATGTGTCATTGCTAGGCTGAACTGAAGATACATTCAGAAAACAACACACCCTTCCTGACAATAACAAGTTTAGAGAGGATCATTGAGGTGTCTCACTGGGGCAATATAGCAGTGGAAGAACATATAGAGGTTCGCCACACTGGGGCCCTACTGAAAGGACCGTTTTCTAGATATGACTACCAGAGAAGTCAGGATACTGGAGCTTCAGTGAAGTCATTTAAGGTAAGAGCTCAGTTGAGGAGCCTTTCCATTATGGGCCTGAACGCGAGAAAACCTGACTTTGATGCACGGGAACAAAAAAGGAGCAAACCAGCCTGCGCGTTATTCGCTCTTTGGAAAATATACTAGGTAAACTTGCTACAAGTGAAGTTGAGCAGCCTGGTTTGAGTAATTTCTTGTAGCTTTTATATGTATACACTGAAGACAGGTTTTCTCACAATGATGCTTATTTATGAACTTTGTACGGGACTAAATGAGCCAGTACATGGGATTTTGGTACTTATATGTTATATTATATGTACATGCACAACTATTTAGTGGGGCTACTTTGGCCTGAGCCTTCATCTATGTTACTACTCACTGGACTCAGCATGTGGAAGCAGTGAGTGCGCTGGCAAGATTGGCATATGCACAGTCTTTTCTGAACCCTCTGCTCCACATGGGATAAGCATTGTGTGTGCCGCCTTGTCATATTCTTCGAAGATCAACCTGTGTGCCATGATGCATCACTATCCTTTACAGGATATTGTTAATACACTGTGCATATTGCTCAAAACTCTTCAACCAGAAAGTAGCAAGCAAAAAAAAAAGTTTTATCAAAGCAAAATGTAAGAATCATTTATTTATATTTTATAGCCACCACCATAACATTATACATATAGTGTTATTACAGATTTTAGAGATTGAATGATAAATTAACATTTTCTACATGAAAAAAACATTTTTTTAAAGTTTCGCACACGGTCAGGTCATAGAAGCGTTCCAGTGGCATGTTATGACACCAATCAATACAAATTTGGTTTTCCATTTTGCACATATATGCTCTAAGGGATATCATCTGGTATTGCTGCTAAATTATACATTTTCTTAAGATAAGACGAGTATGTCTAATTGAAAATTTATTGTATGCTGTAGGTACTCAAAAGAACTGTCTCATTGATGAGTTTCTTTTGAGCACCCAAAACAAATGTTTCTGATGGATAAGAAATTATTCCCAATTAAAGTCAAATGTTTTGTTTATCTGGAACTATGTATACTGCATGCAGGCCTCCAGATAAGAGCGTAATTGAAAATTAACTTTCTAAGAATCTCAACCAAAACTTATGTTATGGGTACTCAAGAGAACCGTCTCAATGAGACGGTTCTTTTGAGCACTCAAAACATATGTTTAAACTGAAGGATAAGAAAATAATCACAATTATATGCTCAACAAATGTTTTGTTTATCTGAAACTATGTTCATTGCATGATTTCTATGTTTTGCCTTAGACTGTGCTACCAGCATCTGCTCGTGATGTTTATTACCGAGATGAAATTGGTAATATTTCAACAAGTGCCCTGAGGGAGTCTGAAGAATTGGTGGAGATTGAACTTAGACCCAGATTCCCTCTTTATGGTGGCTGGAAGACAAAATACTATATTGGATACAATGTTCCCAGTTACCAGTACCTGTTCAATGATGGTAAGCTCAGTTTTCAAACTCTCAAAGTGTCCATTGGTCAGTGTCCCATTGGTTAAACCGCCTGATAAGAGGCTGTATCTTCCACAGGTTTAGATAAACAAAATTTTTAAGCATAAAATTGTAAATGTTCTTTTACCCATCAGTTTTAACATATGTTTTGGGTGCTCAAAAGAACCGTCCCAGAGAAGGTTCTTTTGAGTATCCACAACATATGTTTTGGTTGAGAAATAAGAAAATTAGTTTTTCGATTCACACTCTTAACTAATGTCCTGGGCCGGGAATTACAATGCCTCCTTAAAGTTAAGGAAGACTTAAGTTAAGTATTGATATTTCAACATGCTATATTAAGTGCTAAATAAATTGCCTGGATCGATGCAGTATCTGTGGTCAAAGATATTATTGTGATCTACCGAAAAAATGAAACTATTTTGATGATAATGAGTTTGAAACGTTATTTTTCGCATTCTGAAAAATCAATACTTAAGTCTTCCTTAACTTTAAGGAGGCATTGTAATTCCAGGCCCTGATGATCTTCTAATGATTTCTCAACCAAGACCTATAATGTGGTCTCATCTCATTGAGAAAATGTAAGAAATTTTTTTGATTCCCAAGTTTTTGTATGCTTTTTATACTCAAAAGAACCTTTGAACCTCTAAGAACCTTTGAACCTCAAAGAGGTTTTTTTTGGTATCAATGAAAACAAACAAAATTTTGACACTAAGAATTTTAGCACAACTTCCAGGAGGCATGTGGATGTCCCTGGACTGTAAGCTGATAGCGACATTGTAGTAAATATCTAGGTGACCATGATATGTTGTAAAATGTGGCATCTTATCAGCCTCTGTACTGTTTGTGGAGATAAAAAAAAAGGTTGAATTTAATTTGGAACACCCCAAAATGTATTAAACTGTGTATTTAACCTTCCAAACTTTATTGTGTCAAAGTGGATGAAAGAATCATTATAATGGGTAAATGCATCATTTGCCTGGAATAAGCTTAGAGTATTTTCACTCCCATTACCTACATATGAGTATCTTTGATAGGCACTCTATTAGGTAACCAAGGGTCCAACGTTTCTTCAGGCAGAAACACAGGCTTGAAAAGTACTTGAATTCAGAGGGATTTCTTGAAAAGTCCTTGAAAAGTACTGGAAAATCACTCAAATGCCTTGAAAAGTCCTTGAATTCTTCTATTTTTCTGTAGGACTTAACACTGTTGATGGAGACTAAATCAATATAAAATTGCTGTGCCTTTATTTGGTGCAGCAAATGCTGCACCAAATAAAGGCACAGCAATTTTATACTACTTTTCTTGTACTAATATCTCCATTTTCTGAGTCTAGCATTTTGAAGTAGAATTTTAACACTTAAATCAGGATTTTTCCTCAACTTTTAGTCCTTGAAAACTGTAGGATAGTCTTGAAAAGTCCTTGAATTTTACTCAAACCTGCCTGTATGAACCCTGTTTTTGCTGAACACACATGCCAACTTGTACTATATGCTGGATACCAGCTCAATAATTTTTATCTTTCCCTATGTAGGTGACAACTATGCTTTGAAGATGAGATTTGTGGACCACATCTTTGATAATTTGGTTATAGATCAGATGACCTTCAAGATAATTCTACCAGAGGGAGCAGCGTAAGTACGATTGATGCTGTAAAATTTCGAACACCAAAAATGCCTAAACAACCGGCGGAGACCCAGGTCAGACTGCTTCTTCAGGAGCAGTCTGATCAGGCTTTTCCCTGTTTGGTATTCTGAAAGGATTTTTCGTACTCGAGCCATGATAATCAACATTTTATTTGAGAACGGAAAGAGAAAAGTGTTCGAAATTATAGAACATATACGGTGTCCAGTCCTATTTTCTCCCATAATTATTATTAAAGGAAGCTGTCACAGTCATCTACTGCAGTTGTTATAGTTGCTTCAAGGGTTAATTTTATTCATCTATTTCTGATCTGGGAGCATTTTGGCATATTTGCCCTAATATTTTGGCCAAAGATATGTTGTGCACAAGAAAATCCAGAGCTTCATGTTTTGCCTTAATTAGGTATAGCATATATGCTTAGGGCTAAGTATTCTAAACCTTTACTAAGAGTACCTGCTGCACCAAATCCAATAAGCACCATATCAGTCATCTATCGATCATGAAGTAAGAATTTTACTATTTTTCTTAACTCATTTAAGCCGAATGGAATTTCCTACATCAATTGGACCAGTACATTACTGTTTTAAGTGTATTTGGGTGGCATTTATCATTTTTATTCAAATTTTAATAGAACACTGTGTAAGAAAACAGTGGAGACCCTGATCGGACGTCTGATCTGGGTCTGCACTGTTTGCCTATATCCCACAAAAAGGACGCTAGGCTTATATGTTCTTTCAAAACTTTTAGAGGTTCCTCGAAAAATTCTTTTAAGGTCCTTGAAATTAGTTTAGCATGGTCTGTATAAACCCTGGTGTAGTAACAAATAAGCTTCGTATTGCAGAAATATGGATTTAAAAACTCCCTATGATATAGTGAAAGGAGAGAATGTGCTTCACTACACATATCTTGATACCATGGGACGTCCTGTCATTGTGGCCTATAAGAACAACATTGTGGAACAGCATATTCAGGATTTTGAGGTAATATTTTAGTTTATTATAGACCTTTCCGTTGAATAATAATGTGCCATAAAAGCTAATAAGTGTTTAATTATAATATAGAAACTTGACGGGTTTCAATCGCTGACTGTTGTACGTTTCATCTAAATTTAACGTGTCGCAATTCGGCTGATTGTTGATCAATCACTGACCGTGGGCTTCATTCCCATTAATAACCAGCAGCAGAGGGCTTCATTGCCCTTTAAAGCTGGAAAGGAAGGTATATAACAATGACGATATAACATTCTTTTCCGTGTATAAACAGTGCAAGCATCTTTTATGATCTGGGAACATTCATTTGAAATTGTACAGTTCTGTTATATAGTCTCTTTCCTTGCCAGCGGCAATTTTTTCCTCTGCTGTTAAACTAAGATGCAAACTGTTTGGACCCAGATCAGGACCGGCAGAACGTTCCTCCTGATCTGGATCCAAACTGTTTGACACTCTGATAGTGTTCCTGAAAGAATTTTTTGAAAAAGTTGATTTTGAAAAAAACTCCGATGACAAAAAAAATCGTGAAAATATACCCAGCATGCAAGGAGTTCTAATACAGTAAAACCTGGCCACTCAAAAAGACCAAAAAATTGTTTTTAAGACTGATTATTGCTTAATGCAGGTCAAAAGTATTGCAGAATACTCCAATGGGAGCATTCTGCAATACTTTCGACCTTCATTAAGCTACCATTTGTCATTAAGATCTCTGTTTATTTTTGAGTGGTCTCTTTAGACAGGTTTTACTGCAAATGATAATGTCTAATGTTTTTGTTTTGTTTGCAGCTTCACTACACCTTCCAGAAGATCATGTTGCTGCAGGAGCCCATGTTGGTTGTCTTGGCATTCTACCTTCTCTTTGTTCTTGTCATCATCTATGTGCGCTTGGATTTCTCTATCACCAAAGTAAGTGTATGAAAAATTCCAGTCCATTACAAACCCACAAAATGACCTGTGTGCCCAGAAAAGACTTATGGCGTCCCATAGGTTTAGATAAACAACATTTTTCAGCGTAAAATTGTTAATATTTTCTTACCCCTCAGTTTTAACATATGTTTTGGGTGCTCAAAAGACATTGAGACAGTTCTTTTGAGTATCCACAAGATATGTTTGGTTGAGAAATAAGAAAATTAAGTTTTTGTTACGCACTCTTAACTTAAGCACTGGGGACCTGGGCTTAGTCTTATCAGGTCTTCTCAGAATGCATGAAGAAACATGGAGACATTAGCTTAAAAGTTTTCTGGATTATTCCAGATTTTGAGGCTGACTGACTTTCCATGTTTCCATAGAAGTCGGCCTCAAAATACTGAAGTAGGCAGATTATAATGGCTTCTCTGATTTATTGTCAGGTTACATGTAAAGCCATTTTGAACTAATAAATGTTGTTGATAGTACTTTGAAAAGCATATTGCAAGTTTTTTAAGGCCTTCCAACCAAGCAGAGTGGAAAACAGTCACTGTTTTCTAAACGGGATATATCATCCGAGTACAGCATGGTAAGGGTTAAGAATCACAGGTGAAATCAGATATTGCTTCGGGGACAAACTCTTTGGCCTAGAAATATGCCCAAGGGATGTGGTTATTGATGTACACTCCAGCTGCATTTTTCACGCATTTCGCCATACTTTTTACAGTTCAGTGATGTAGAGTTGGGTTGTACATGCCCACGGGTGGTAAACCTAGGAACTACCACGAAATTGTGTTAACGTAATTTTGTTCCCAAGCCACATCCGGGACACGTCGTGGTAGTTTCCAGGCCGAAAATTGGATAAAGAAAGGTTGGTGTCACTTTCATTTTTGTTTTATTTTACAACTTAGAACAAACAATGGTGAAATCCGACAATGTGGTTCCGTGTAAGTATGTCTCAGCGTCCCCTCTAGCCCAAAATTTTGTTTGAAAAGTTATTTTCTTTCTTTTGGTACGTGTTTCCCCACTGAGCATCGGACCAACTTTCCCCAAAGTTCGAAGGATTTTAGCCCATATCTGTCAAATTGAATGGAATTTGATATCATTTGACGATGGAAATGATAAAAAGACCCTGAATAAACATTTCTACACAGAAAAAAAATCTGAGCATTTACTCGTAAACGATTCATGCTCCATTCGTCCTGTGTGGTAGTTTCCAGCTCATCGTGGTAGTTAAAATGCTATCGTGGTAGTTTCCAAGACTTTGTAGGAATTTAGTAGTAGTTCGCATCAGCAGATTTCCACTATTCAGGGGCTACTTCATTTTTATAAAGACAGGGTGTGCGGGCCGAACCTTGAATACTCCTCTTATTCATATGAAGACCTTTTCAAACAACCTTTTGTCAGATAACAAATGACGACTGCCTGAATTTTAATTTTACTTGGGTATTGAAATGATGAGAAGAATGAAAAGAAGGGATATTCACATTTTTTGTTTTTGAATAAACATGCTTTTTAATTATCAAATAACATGCCCGTTCATCGTCACACTCGCATGTATATAAAAAGTGTCCCAACCCGAGGATATTTCCCTTTTTTCCGAAGCGCAAGTACTAACAATACTTTGGGCCAGTAGTCTTAGCCTGCCATTTTATCTTAAAGCTGACTGAACATGGAACAACGTAGCGAGTGACGCAATTTTTTATATCATTTTTTTTTGTCTGTTGCCTGGTCCACCATGGCTCAACTGATGACCTTCTTTTGCTTTAGATTTCCAGAGGTGTTGTTTGGCAGTCCAGGGCATGGTCTCCACCTGTCAAGCATCACATTGAATCTCAGGTCCTCAGCTTAGCTTCCTCATGGTGTTGAAATGTGGTTTATTTGTTTACCGTGGTAATTAATTGACGAGTTCGAGGGTTATCATGCGAAACAAACAACCACTATAATGTTTTGTAACACTTAAGAAACGTATCCTATAAAGTCTTGGAAACTACCACGATAGCATTTTAACTACCACGATGAGCTGGAAACTACCACACAGGACGAATGGGGCATGAATCGTTTACGAGTAAATGCTCAGATTTTTTTTTCTGTGCAGGAATGTTTATTCAGGGTCTTTTTATCATTTCCATCGTCAAATGATATCAAATTCCATTCAATTTGACAGATATGGGCTAAAATCCTTCGAACTTTGGGGAAAGTTGGTCCGATGCTCAGTGGGGAATCACGTACCAAAAGAAAGAAAATAACTTTTCAAACAAAATTTGGGGCTAGAGGGGACGCTGAGACATACTTACACGGAACCACATTGTCGGATTTCACCATTGTTTGTTCTAAGTTGTAAAATAAAACAAAAATGAAAGTGACACCAACCTTTCTTTATCCAATTTTCGGCCTGGAAACTACCACGACGTGTCCCGGATGTGGCTTGGGAACAAAATAACGTTAACACAATTTCGTGGTAGTTCCTAGGTTTACCACCCGTGATGCCTATCAGATCGTGTCTGACCTGGAAATCTTGTATGTTTAACTCTCATCTGAATGCAAACTCAAAGGGAAGCATTCTGCAATATTTTTGACCTTCATTAAGCTACCGTTTGTCATTAAGATCTTTGTTTTGTCTATTTTTGAGTGGCCGTTTTACACAGGTTTTACTGTATATATTCTTCCTATATTGCATTTTGGTAGGCTATTTAAATATGTCATAGGCTCCTAGCCAATTTCGAACTGTCGGCCTAGGAATTGGGGTGCTGGTACAAAATACCTGGAGTAAATTTGAGTAAAGCTGAATCCCTGGACCTCTATTAGGGATATATTCAGGCTTTGTTATATCATCTATGTTTTTATTAAGGATGAAGCCAAAGAGAGCAAGATGCGGGTCACAAGTTTGGTAGAAGATGTTCAGAGCACCCAGGACAAACGCAGCGCCCTCTACCAGAGCTATGACGATGCAATAGACAAGTTCAAAGGAGGGAAAGACCAACAAGCATTTGTCAACAGTCGGAAGAAAATTGACGCGGATTACAAACAACAGACACAACATATTCAGAACCTACAGGCGCAGTTGAAGTCGGAAGGCTCAGATCTGGCTGAAAAGGTAATTGTTTTTGTATGATCTGTAAGTGTTCAGTCAGAAATGTTAATGATACTGTGACTTGATAATAGCCCTGAAAGCGCCAAGAAAAAATGCATCTGAAAAATGACGTCTGCTGAAGTCCTCTGCTGCAAATAATTATCTAACATTACTGACGAATTCAAGTATAGAAGCAAACAGGAGGTACCCAGATAAAACTGCTCCTATACACTGTTTGTCATAGAGGCTTCTTAAACATTTCAGCAGACGACTTTTGTTGCGATTGGCGCTTTAAGGGTTAAGATAAATGATTGTTCTGTAATGACTGAGGCATGTTATCATCTTTTTTTTCACACAAGAATACTCTGATAAAATCTTTGCTTGCTGGGTAATTTTTCATGATTTTTGTGGTCTGCTGACTTTCCAATTATTTTTTTTTCTTCAAAAAATTCTTTCAGAAACCATTTGTCGCTTGGATCCAGATAAGGACTGGTCAACAGTCCAAAGACATTACTTTAATCAAACTGTTTGCAAAGGTTATCAGCAGATGACTGAAGTAGCCCGTAGCAAGGAAAGAGCTAAGGCTATACAGCCTACGAGTCAAAATCAACCTAATTTCACATTAAGCATTCCTGAGGCACATGAATAGCAGCACATGGTACTAGTTTGGTGCTCCTTTAATCTTATTAGAGCTAGGTTTCTATGGCAGCATACAATTCATAGATTTATGAGGAAAGGCTTGTAAACTTGACCACTTAAAATAGGCAACCTTTAGTTGTGTTCCATGGTATAGCTTAACCCTTTTCAGACATAAAGCACATACAATAAAGTCAGGAGGGTCGATTGTATACATGTATATTGAAAGGTCATTGGTAATAATTTAAAAAATATTGTATTTCTTTCTCTGAAGACCGATTTTGTCTTGGCAAACAGTGCAGACAGTGATACCCTGATGAAATTTCCCATTATGCAACTTTCCATCTAGGTCTTCACTGTTTGCCAAAGTATCCCTTTAGGGGCTACATGTCTACAAAGGGTAAATAGCTATTTATTTCATTGTAGGTTGCCGAGTTGAATAGGTTAGACCAGCAGTACAAGGAACAGATAACATTTGCCATTACCCAGTCTGAGAGGCTAGTGGCTGGAAAAGTGGGAAAACAGCAGTATATTGAAACTGAGAAGGGAATCACCGATAAACGAGAAGAAATCTATAGAAAGATGGAAGAACTATGTTCCGGTTTAAATTAGTTAATAAATCTTTTTTAGGAATATAAATAAACTCTGTGCTAGATAAAAACAGACATAATTTCCCTGACAACGTTCATCTCAAATCAAGAGAAGATGGGTTCAGTCACAACTCAAGACGGCAGCCCAGATGTGCTTAAAATTGCTATTATTTTTTATCCAGTTTTTCCTTTTAACACCCCACAAAGAATAACCTTCTCAATCAACAGTTCTTTTGTCTGTTTTCTCAAAAAGGATGAACTCTCATAGTATTGCAAAGAACTTGCTTCAAACACAAGCATTGAGCTGGACTTTGGATAATAGAGAAAATGTCTGAATTCTGTTACATGTTTTTCTCGACCAAATCATACTGACTAAATTGTTATTTTTCCTATACAAACATAGATTGTGGATACTCATTGGAACACTGAGCTATTCTTGAAAGAGACATTAATGAGATCAATTTGATCACTCAAACTTCATCCAGGCCCCCCAGATTAGAGAGCGTAAACAAAATTTATTCTTATTTCACAACCAAAACATATGTTGTGGGTATTCAAAAGAACCGTCTCAATGAGACGGTTCTTTTGAGCACCCATAACAAATGATTAAACTGATGGATAAGAAAACATTTACAATTTTGCGCCTTTAATTTTTTTCTTTTAAAATATCTTAGTAGTCTGTTTCTGGACCATCATTTTCTATTGATTTGTTATGTAACATTTAAATGCATTAAATCCATTATCTAATAATAGTCTTAATATAAGCTGACTGTCTGTTTATAAAATTATATCTTAATAAATGAATGTCATGTCATAGACATTATAAATGTACAGCTTCCATGGTTCTTTTGTTTCACTTATTTAAGAATCCAGTTTTAACCAAAGGTACCGTACATGTATACATTTCACACTATTATACAATGTAATTGTTAACAAGGCTATGATCAAAACGAGCATTTCATGTGTTTGATCAAATCTTTTTCATATCGTTTGTTCCATCCTTCATCCCCTTTCCAGTGATTTTTCATATGTTGTAATGTACTTTAATATTGGAAATGGCCACGACTGGTGTCGGGGTAAATGCAGGTCTAGTAGTGGGTCCACTCTGTCTGTCCGCAGCACTATTGGGGCAACTAGTTTGTGTAATCTGCAACTCCAAGTTTTTATTCCTTTATATTCAAACTTGTATGATGATTGTTCACACATTGAAGATGTGCGCCTCTTATTTGTGCACTTTTTATTAAATGAAGTAAGGAAGAAGAGTATTTTCTCATTTTTGGGAGTGTTGAGCTTTAAGGACTTTTTTTCTGTCCGTCCATTCCCAACACTTTTGGGGTGCCTAGTTTGTTTAATCTGTAACTCCAAAAATTTTCCTTTATATTCAAACTTAGTTTAATGAATTTTCACTGATTGAAGATGTGGACCTCCTATTTTGTGCACATTTCATGAATATTTTCTCATTTTAGGGGGTGTTGATCTTAGACATTAATTTTTCCATCGGAAATGCTTAGATGGTGTCTGGTTTTCATTCCTTTATATTAATATTTTGCATAATGATTGTTCACATATTGAAGATGTGCACCTCCTATTTTGTGGACATTTGAATATTTTTTGGAATGTTGAACGACATTTTTATGTCTACACCACCTTTGCGGTGCTTACGTTGTGAAATTTAGTTTTTGGATTCTATCATCTGCATTTTAAGACCCACACACAGAGGGAGACAGTAAGATTCCATTTAGCATAATCATGAAACTAGTCGAAATAGTTTTTCTGTGTATAGATAAACAATTAATTTACATAGTCTACCCTCATAGATATGTCCATACAATCCGTATGATGCAGGTCCAGAGGAGAGTTTGGTCTTGTTTTTAGATTACCTGAGCTTAAGGCTCAAAGTGAACTATTGTGTTTGTGCTTCTTCCTTAACTTTTTCTATAAATGACATCATGGTTCAGGCCCATCGAACATGAGAGCCACCAGAACTTGCATAAATGCTTCTGGTCCATCAAACATGACAGCCACCAGAGCTCTAGATAAGAAATCTTTGAAACGCCATCTGAACCACTTGACTTGTTCAAATTTAAAATCATTCCACATGAATGATCTACTAAAATTGCATCAATCGTTTCTGACGAACAAGAGCCGCCAGAGCTCTTGATAAAGAAATCTTTAAACTGACATCTGAACCACTGGTCCTAATTCAAAATGGATTTCACAGAAATGTCCCTCATGATGCCCTTTACCAAAATTGCACAAGTGAACGAAAGGGCTGCCAGAGCTTTCATTAAGAAAAATCTTTTAAATGACATCTGAATCACTGACCAGTCCAAATTCAAAATTTCACAGAACTGTTCATGATACCCTCTACCAAAATTGCACAAATGGTTTTTGCTCTGCCAAACAAAAGGGCCACCAGAGCTCTAGATGGAAATCTTAAAACATTTCCTCCTGAATCACTGATCCATTTTCTCCTCAACCTCTGGTCCAATTTCAAAATAATTTCACAGAAATGTTTGCCATAATGCCCTCTAGCATAATTGGTTTTGCACCCCTGAACAAAGGGTGCCAGAGCTCTAGATAATATCTTTAAACACCATCTCCTGAACCACTGGTCCAAATTCAAAGTAATTTCACAGAAATTTTCATCATAAAGCCCTCTACAGCATTGCACAAATGATTACGCTCCGCTGAGCAAAAAGGGACCCCGGAGCTTTAGAGAAGAAAATTTTTTTAAATGACATCTGAACCACTGGTCTAAATTCTAAATGATTTGAAAGAAATGCTCATGTTGCCCTCGACCAAAATTGCACAATTGGTTCCGCTTTACCAAACAAAAGGGCCACCAGAGCTAGATATAAATAGCTTTAGACATTTTCTCTTGACCCAATGCTCTAAATTCATAATTTCACACAGAAGTGTTTCTCCTGATGCCCTCTACACAAACTGCACAATTGGTTTCGCTCTGCCAAACAAAGGGGCTGCCAGGGCTCTAGATAAGAAATATCTTTTAACGACATCTGAACCACAGGTCCTTGAAATAATTTCTCTGGTCATTCTCCCGCTGTTTCAAGAAGGGTTGTCAATTATAAGCGAAAGTATGTGCATAAAGTACTGGTTAACTGCTTAGTCAAACTTGCCAAGGAAAAAAGTGTGGTTAGATGAACTGACCATCCTGACATGACCATAGCTGTTGACTGGGACGCAAAGAATCAAACCAAACAAATGAACCACCGGTCCAGTTCTAGATAATTTCACAGAACTATCTCTTAATGCCCTCCACCAAATTTTTTCAGCTGCGTCAAACGAAAGGGCCGCCACAGCTCTAGATAAGAAATATCTTTTAACAGCATCTTAATTGCTGATCCAAATTCAATATAATTCCACAAATGTTCTTGATAATGCCCTCTACTAAAATTGCACAAATGGTTCTGCTGTGTGGGAGTGCAGTGGCTCAGTGGTAGTGCTTAAGTTGAGAGTGAGGGGCCGCGGGTTTGAGCCTCACTGTGTTGTGTCCTTGAGCAAGAACATTAATCCTGGCTTAGTACTGGTTCAACCCATGAAGACCCGTCCCTTTATAACTGAAAAATTGTTCATGGGATGTAATGAATCAAACCAAACAAACAAAAAAAGTTCTGCTGTGCCAAACTTAAGGGCTACAAAGCTCTAGGTAAAAAATATCTTTAAACAGCATCTCCTGAACTACTGATCCAAACTAAAATAATTTCACAGAAATGTTCATAAATACCAAAATAGTTCGGACAGTTCAGCTCAAAATGCCCACCAGAGCGAAAAATAGAATCTTTAAATGATATCTCTTAAACCACAGGACAACAAATCATTTCCTTATGTGCAAGGGTTCAGATGAGTGATCCAGGGCCCTCTTGCTTAAATTTAGACAAGCTTAAACATGGTGGAAAAAACAACAAAAGCCCAAGTGATTGTCATGTTTATTTCTTTTCTATCATCTTTAAAGAGTCACCACTGCTACAAACATCAAATTTTGTGCCATATCCGTTTGTTTTCCTGGCAAATTAAACTTGATATTCCATGTTTGCTGTCAGCACGCTTGGGGATGTCTGTTACTACACAAGGTGGTTCTGGACGACAATCCGTTACTGGTTCATGACGACTGTGTTCTTGTGCTGGACGACAAGTTACAGGTTTTAGACAACAGATTTCGGGTTTTGGACGACATTGTAAAGATGTAACATTCAAATACGTCGCAGAAAATGATAATATAGTCTTATTTGCTTGTTTAGATCATTACTATCATTTAAGTGTTTGTTAGATTGGCATTAGAAAGACAAGCGTCGTAGATATTTGTAGTTAAACTGTAAAAATATGGTACGGAATAGAAATTTCAAAAATACGTAATTTGTGGTCAATTGCTTGCATTTCCGCCATAGAATTAGCATAAATCGTCTAACAATATAATCCACATGCTTTTCCGTCAATTTTAACATGTTCTTATTTAAAGAAAACTGAAAACCTCCGATTTCATTTTTTTCAAATGTTACTGGTCAGAGACGACTGTGTAACAGGTAATAGACGATGTCATATTTCGGGTAACATGTTAGAGACGACAATTTTCTGTTTTAAGCAGATGTATATACTGCTCTAAAATTTTTCAACGCTGGTCAAATACAAGGCCTGGGTCTTCAAAATACAGGGCCACGACATTAAGTGTACTCTTGATAATATAGCTCTTGATTCTGCAAATTTCAACCGGTTCTGGTTCAATCAGTAGTCCTATCCATAAAATTGTAAATGTAAGCACCTCCACAAAAGGTGTACATAAGAAATTATTCAGTGACACATCACTAACAGATGATCAATCACTCAAAAAGATATCATGGATTTACAGCCACTTACCCCTCTTTCTGAAGAAACTGTAATATCTGTAGATCCGACTGAAGTGATATGGATTTATCAGGTATATCAGTAACTGTAGATAGTTGTTTGGACCAAGATCAGGCCTGTATTTGGTAAGTCGCGAAAATGTTTGGAAAAAGGCTGTCAGCATAGGACATTCTCATGCACAAAATCAGATTTTCGTGTGACTAGGTCAATTCATTTCACGCTTATCGTCCAATAGCATTTTGTCAATCCTGACCAAAACTTCCCTATGTATAAAGTATCACTGGTATCTTTTTAATTAAGAAGTTTAATGTATTATGAACGAGAATACGTTATAATTAGATAAACAGATCCCTGTGACAATACAGGAGGTGATATCGAATGGGTGGGGGTGCATAATAAGACCACACCAAAACATTTAGTAATCAATTGTTTTCATTTGTAAGGGTATTAAAACATCAATACCCAACTAAAGTCATATTAGGCAGTCTTTTAAAGTCAAAAATGTTAATATTTTAATATTTTTGTTGTTGCTGCTGTTGTTGTTGTTGTTGTTGTTGTTATTGTTGTTTTTCTGTGCATATAAAGTCTATTCTACCCTGATGACAATATATATACCTGGTGTAATTTTATGCAGCAATGTACCATAACAATTCATCCATGTATAAAGTACACCTACTCAGGGGTCATGTAGCTTATCTGTAAGTGTCTAACAACAGAAATAAGTAAAGTTAAAAGAACAATTTTCATAATCTAGGACAAATATGCTAAAAGCTGATATATTTCGGGACTAAGGAGCTATGTAAAGGAATCTTACTTGTACTAATGAAAACATTATATTTGAAGACAAGAGTTTCAAAATAATACATTATTGGGTTGGGGAGGAATGGTGCTAAAAATATTTTCTATTTTCCTATATATTTAATACAAAAATGACAATTTTAGCAAAAAATAAAGCCATATATCCATTGAAACACAGACTAACAGCGAGACTATATTTGTAGGTGAAAACATTTGACCAAGGTTGATGTTTTTTTTCCAAACATATAGGCACTGTGAACTAATTACCATGGTCAGAGGTCCTTTGGACCAGTATAGTTAGGGTTTCGCAAATGATCGACTCACTGTTTACATTCTCAGTACGTTCACAGACTTCTACAGCTGGTCCCTCATCAGCAAGAATATTTAAGGGCATTTCACCTTCATCCAAAATAGAAGATATTTCGTATATCAGAAATCCAGTTAAGCAATTAGACTGTCGTCTCTACCTGAAACGCTGTCGACATTAACCTGTTACAAACTATTTGCAGTCGTTACACACCTGTAACATTGGAAAATGACTGAGCTAACTGCAGTTTGGTTTTAAAAACTTGTTTGTCTAAAATAAGCTCATTAATAAGAGAAAACTTATTTCGCCCATGTGATGGACAATGCAATGCCTCATCATATAAATTCATAAAAATTACAAAGTGTTACGTGCCAGGCGTAACTAGAAAAGAATTCAGGAAACCAAAATTTTGCTATTTGGAAAGTCAGCAAAAAGCACTTTTAAAATTTAATTAAATTTATTAAAAACAAAAATTATCATTTACAATAAGCAATGGAAAATAGTTATACAATCAAAGAAAGTCTAATTTACAATACCTTATATGTCCGAACTGTCCCTCAGAATATTTATCAACACAAGTCTTTCAGCAGTTACTGATCCCAGATTTTGAAGATAAATCCAAATGAACATGAAGTCTGAATCCAAAACTGAATAATCCAAAGTAATCCAGAATGAATAAGTTAAGCACTATGTATTCCAATATAGAATTCCAGCACAAAAGGTTTAGACTTTTAAAAGGTGAAATTATTTCAAAGATGCCCTTATGAAAAATTTACTCTTATATATACCCTTTAAGAAAGTTCTAGAACGGTCAAGAAAGACTATTATATCATATGCTATATTTATTCATTCTGGAAAATTCCACAAACTTCTACTGAATTCTAGAACCTACTCAAAGTTTCTATTTGCATGGAAAAGAAAATTCTAGTAAGTTCTGGTCTTTTCTCCAAGGTTCAAGAACCATCTAGATGATTGGTCATCCTTCTAGAAAAATCTTATAACCAAATAAATACCTTGTTTACAACAACTTATTTACCATCAATGTCTCCAATATCTGGGTCAATCAGAAACTAAGTAAACAGATAAACACCATACATGTTACACTTCCCCTCCTCAAAAAAAAGAAAGCTTTATGAAGTAAAGCTTTCTTTTGCAATAATGAACAATTATATATAAAAAAGCAATAATGTGAAATCACATCAGATCAATAAAGAGCAATAGCACAAAGCTTAATATCAAATTATGCTGAGGCATCTAAGCCCTAGAGAGTGCATCTGGAATGATATTATCTTTTCCCTTAATATGTCTGATATCTAGATTGTGCTCTTGCAACATGAGACTCCATCTGAGTAAACGCTGGTTCTTGTTTTTCATTTTATGAATGAAAGTCAGTGGATTGTGATCAGTGAAAATGACAATAGGTGCAACTGAAGAGGCTAGGTAAACTTCAAAGTGCTGAAGAGCAAGGATGAGAGATAAGCATTCTTTCTCTACAGTAGAGTAATTTCTTTGATGTTTGTTAAACTTTTTAGAATAGTAACAAACAGGATGATCAACACCATTGTCATCTTCTTGTAACAATACACTGCCTGCACCAACATCACTGGCATCTACAGCCAACTTAAATTCTTTATCAAAGCTAGGCGCTAAGAGAACTGGAGCACTTTTAAGTACGGCTTTAAGCTTTTCAAAAGACTTCTGACAATTATCAGTCCAAATAAACTTGACCCTTTTGCCAAGTAAGTTAGTCAAAGGCTCTGCTATGACAGAGAAATTATTACAGAATTTCCTGTAATATCCAGCCATACCAAGAAAGCGCATCAGTTGTCTTTTGCCAGAAGGTACGGGAAAATCCGAGATAGCCTCAACTTTAGCTTCTACAGGTTTTACCAGACCTTGTCCAACCAGATGACCTAAAAATGTCAAATTTGCATGGCAAAATTCACTCTTTGTTAAGTTAACTGTTAGTTTAGCTTCACTAAGTCTGTCGAAGAAATTTCTGATAGTTTGTAAGTGTCGTTCCCATTCTTCGCTGAAGATGATAGCATCGTCGATATAGGCTTTACAGCCAGCCAGATTAAATATCAAGCTGTTAACTAAGCGTTGAAATGTCGCTGGAGAGTTCTTCATTCCAAATGGCATAACTTTATACTGATACAATCCATCTGGAGTAACAAATGCTGAGATCTCCTTTGCTCTGTCTGTCAGAGGTATTTGCCAAAATCCTTTAAGTAGATCGAATTTTGTAACGTATTTGGCTTGTCCAATGTTATCGATGCAGTCATCGATTCGTGGGATGGGAAATGTGTCCGTTTTGGTGACAGAATTTACTTTACGGTAGTCTGTACACATGCGAAATGTCCCATCAGGTTTTGGTACAAGAATACAAGGAGAACTCCATTCACTTTGACTAGGTTCTATAAAGTCATTGTCCAGCAAATATTGAACTTCATCTCTGAGAATTTGTTGTTTTACAGGGTTCATTCTGTATGGATGTTGTTTCACAGGTTTCGAACCATCAATAAGTTCAACATCATGATAAATTTTGGATGGAATGTCCGGAAATAAGTGCTCATATTCAAGAATTAACTGCTTCAGTTCAAGTCTCTTGTCTGAACTAAGATGAGACAATTTCTGGTCAAGATCCTTTAAAATATCAGAGTTCTTGAGTTTTGATGACGCGGGATCAGATTTCACAAAGTTTATATCTTCAGAGTCCATTTGATTTTGTTCAGGAGGGACAGAATTAACTAGATTCACTGATGAAATAACAGAACTATCCCTATCAATGTACTTTTTAAGCATGTTGATATGACATAACTGTTTTTGTTTGCGCCTCCCAGGAGTGTTGACAGTGTAATTAACATCACTTAACTTTTTGTCAACAGTATACGGACCATAATATCTAGCTTGCAATGGCTTACCAGGAATGGGCAAAAGAGCAAGTACCTTGTCTCCTGGTTCGAAATTTCTATCCTGAGCATTTTCATCATAATGTAGTTTCATTTTGGTTTGAGCGGATTTGAGATTGGACCGAGCAGCTTCACAGGCTTTTGATAGTCTATTTTTGAAATCAGACACATACTGAAGTAAGTTCAAAGAACTGTCATCATCTGAGAGAAATTTTTCTTTCAGAAGTTTCAAGGGTCCGCGCACAGTATGCCCAAATACCAGTTCAAATGGACTGAACCCAAGAGACTCTTGTACAGATTCTCTTGCAGCAAATAAAAGCAAATGTATACCTTCATCCCAATCTTTTTCTGTGTCAAAGCAGTAAGATCTGATCATGTTTTTCAAAGTTTGATGAAATCTTTCTAAGGCACCCTGACTTTCAGGATGATAAGCAGATGACTTGTATTGTTTAATACCAAGTTCATGCATGACTTGCTGAAAAATTCCTGACATAAAATTTGAACCTTGATCAGATTGTACAGACCTTGGAAGTCCCACAAATGTGAAAAACTTCACAAGTGCCTTAACAATTGTCTTAGTCTTGATATTTCTGAGTGGAATTGCTTCAGGGAAGCGTGTTGAAGCACACATAATAGTCAAAAGATATTGACAACCTGATTTTGTTTTGGGTAGGGGACCTACACAGTCAATAATGATTCTACTAAAAGGTTCATCAAAGGCAGGAATGGGCTGTAAAGAAGCTTTTGGAATGGTCTGATTGGGTTTTCCTACCATTTGACAAGTGTGGCAGGATTTGCAGTGCTGAGAAACATCAGATTTTAATCCTGGCCAAAAGAAATGATTAAGAATCTTGTGATAGGTCTTATTTACACCTAAATGGCCTGACATGGGAGTTTCATGGGCCAAATTTAAAATTTCAGGACGATAAGCCCTAGGAACCACGATCTGGTGGTTAACTGTCCACTCATCATCTGCTGAGACATCAGGAGGACGCCATTTTCTCATCAAAATGTCATTTTTCACATAATAACAAACAGGGACTTGTGACATTTCATTTTCATCTAAAGCTCTATCAAATAAAGGTGATATCTCAGGATCACTGTGTTGTTCCTTACAAAGCTGTGACCTTGACAGCTGGTCATGACCTTGGTCATTTGAAATTGAAGATGCATGGTCAAGGTTTGACCTTGAAGTGTCAAAGTCAGTCTGAATGTCAGACTGGCTGGGAGAAAGAGAATTTGAAATCTCGTCATTAAAGGACTGACCTATCAAAGTGTCAGCTAAATTAACATCCTGCATCCCATTATTCTGATTGGCTTTCTTTGCCATTGCCCTAGTGACAGCACAAGAAGGGTAAAGGTCAGGAATTTCGTGCTCAATAGGATCAGGCGGTTGATCAACACAAGGTGTGTTGGTCAAAAGTGGGTCTACCACAACCCTATCTCCAGCTAAATCATTGCCTAAAAGCAAGTGAACACCTTTAAAAGGTAAAGAAGGTCTAATACCTACAGCCACGAGACCAGTAACTAAGTCTGAGGACAAATAAATGTTATGGAGCGGTACATTAATAAATCCACACTCTACACCCTGGATAAGGACACTTGTCCCAGAAGAAGTCTTCTCAGAAAAAGGCAGGGTATCTGCCAAGATAAGGGATTGAGAAGCACCAGTATCTCTTAAGATTTTAATAGGGGTAGACTGGGCAAAGTCACTATTTAGTGACACGGAACCATCTGATAAGAATGGTTCATAAATCTCCATAACGGTATCAGTCTCAGATGTTTTGGCCAAAATAGGATTCTCATCCTGAATAGAAGACTGTGGTTTTAGCCTTAAAGAGGTGAGACCTGTCTTTCTTTTTCTCTCTTTCTTTTTAAAGCTATACATTCAGAAATAATATGGCCTGATTGTTTACAATAATTGCAAATTGGCTGGGATAAAGGACTTTGACCTTTGTTTTCACCAGAAAATCTAGGTTTTGGAGTAAATGAATGACTGGAATTATCGGATGGATTACTGGGGTTGGATTTTGGACCTGACTGAGGGGAATATGGTTTTGACTGAGGGGAAAATGGTCTTGATTGAGGTGTAAATTTTAATTGAGGGTTAAATGGTTTCCTAGGAAATGGCTTGTTAACAAAAGAAGCCTTATGAGTCAAAGAATAATCATCAGCTAGTCTAGCTGCTACATCCAAATTTTCAACTTCTTTTTCATTTAAGAAAGCCCTGACATCAGAATTTATACACCATTTGAATTCTTCAACAAGCATGAGCTGTCTTAGTTTTTCATGATCAGAGCCTACTTTCTTTGAAGAGCACCACCTATCAAATAATTGTTCTTTTGTTCTAGCAAATTCCACATGAGTCTGGTTAGGTTCTTTCCTACAATCCCTAAATTTCTGCCTGTAAGCTTCAGGGACCAACTCATAAGCCTTAAGAATAAGTTCTTTTACTTTGTCATAATCTGAGCTTTGTTCTAGTGAAAGCTGAGTGTAAATTTCTCGAGCCTTGCCTATTACAACGCTCTGCAAAAGTAAGGTCCAGTGCTCTCTTGGCCATTTCAGGTTTTCTGCTACCTTCTCAAAATGTAAAAAATATTTGTCAACTTCTTTTTCTTGAAATGGAGGAACGAGTCGGATGTGTTTTGTCACATCAAAAGATTTGCCAGAGTCTAAAGGCAAAGGTTTTGATTTAGATTTTCCTTCTAACTCAAGTTCTTTCATTTTTAACTCAAATTGTAATTTTTCTTTTTCAATTTCAATGCGTTCTTCAGCTTCAAGCTTTAATTTCTCATGTTCTAATCTTTCTCTTTCTATTTCTCTTTGTTTTTCCCTCTCTCGTTCTTCCATTTCAATTTTTTGTCTCAACAACCTATCTTCTCTTTCTAATGTTTCCAGTCTTATTCTTTCCTCTCGCTCTTCTTTCTCACGTCTCAATCTCTCTTCACGCTCTGCATTTTCTACCCTTATTCTGTTCTCATGTTCTAACCTTAATTTTTCCATCTCAACCTGCCTTTTAATTTCTAATTCCCTCAACTGCAAATCAGTCTGGGTAACCAGAATCTGAGATGTGGCTGAGGAATCAAATATTTCTTCGTCCACAAAGAACTGAATGAGAATATTCTTAATTTCATGTTTTAGCATAGTCTTTTTGACATTGGGTAGGCCATAATGGTCAGCAATGTCCAAAAGATCAGACTTTTTTGCCAAGTCTAACAGCTCCTGGGAAGGTGATGCAGTAAACTCACTAAGTTTGAATGACATATTTGCTTTCTGCTGGCTTCAGCTAATTAAGCAGCAAACAGTAAAGATTCCTTTAAATTTTAAATTAATTTGGTGCAGAAGAAATTTCAATCCCGGACTCTGAGCCCCCAATTTCTGTTACGTGCCAGGCGTAACTAGAAAAGAATTCAGGAAACCAAAATTTTGCTATTTGGAAAGTCAGCAAAAAGCACTTTTAAAATTTAATAAAATTTATTAAAAACAAAAATTATCATTTACAATAAGCAATGGAAAATAGTTATACAATCAAAGAAAGTCTAATTTACAATACCTTATATGTCCGAACTGTCCCTCAGAATATTTATCAACACAAGTCTTTCAGCAGTTACTGATCCCAGATTTTGAAGATAAATCCAAATGAACATGAAGTCTGAATCCAAAACTGAATAATCCAAAGTAATCCAGAATGAATAAGTTAAGCACTATGTATTCCAATATAGAATTCCAGCACAAAAGGTTTAGACTTTTAAAAGGTGAAATTATTTCAAAGATGCCCTTATGAAAAATTTACTCTTATATATACCCTTTAAGAAAGTTCTAGAACGGTCAAGAAAGACTATTATATCATATGCTATATTTATTCATTCTGGAAAATTCCACAAACTTCTACTGAATTCTAGAACCTACTCAAAGTTTCTATTTGCATGGAAAAGAAAATTCTAGTAAGTTCTGGTCTTTTCTCCAAGCTTCAAGAACCATCTAGATGATTGGTCATCCTTCTAGAAAAATCTTATAACCAAATAAATACCTTGTTTACAACAACTTATTTACCATCAATGTCTCCAATATCTGGGTCAATCAGAAACTAAGTAAACAGATAAACACCATACATGTTACACAAAGAAACGAAAGTGAATGCACAAAATAAGTATATGCGGGCATATGCAGTAGTAAACTACAGTTTCACGAACAATAATTGTATCAGATAAGCGTAAACTGGATAAATTTGCCTTGCTACGGGATTGATTAAGTTTTGATAAGTATCCTGAACAAATCTACAACGGCAAAATAAGATTCTTGCGGTTTAGTATGCGTCAAGGTTCCCAAAGACATTACACATTCACTACAGAACTCTTTATTTCGTCAGGAACCTGTAACATATTGTCGTCCAGAACCAACATACTGTCTTCCAGAACCACTTTGTGTAGTAACAGACATCCCTAAGCGTGGTCAGGGGATTAACATAAAATATTGCTTCTGATTTGGTCCTAAGAATTACAGGTGATTCTGCTGTTCAAGTTTTACAACCCAACAACACCCCCTTTGTATACTGGTGCTTTGGCAAACAGTGAAGACCAAGATGAAGCAATGCGTCATTTCATCAGGGTCTGCATGTTTGCTATTATAATTAAAACAACCTTCAGGGACAGAATTACATCATGTATTAGAAAATTTCACCTGTGACCCCTTTACCTCAGAGAGACGCCTTTTGCAGACAGAGCATGCCCAATCAGACAGTCTGATCAGGCCTACTCTGCTTATGGAATTATGATTACATATGATCTTACGTGAGTGGACCTGACAACTAATTTCTTTGTTCTATGTACAAACATGAAAGTACTTATATAAGAGGGCTGTCCCAGTAAATCGTGGACTTTTGCTAAAGTACGAGACTGTGTACCAGTAATTCTATGATATTTAAAAGATATGTTTATATACATATGGGAATCATTTTGTATAAATATGGGTGGATTCATAGTTCAGATAACAAATTTATGAACCTTTCCGTGACGGTATGTCGGCGTGAGCGGCGCATGTCACAAATTATTTTGCTGTTTTTTTCAGAGAGGGGTGGTCAAATGTTTTGACTCTACTCTTTTTATATAAGCTGAAATGGTAACAAAGATTGCCATCTATTTGTTTAGTAAGTCTCCCTGGTTCAATTAATGACCAAGTAGATATAGTTTGGATATGTTAAGCAAACAAACAATAGCGATCGTTTAGAATTACTACAAGACAACATATTTACCATTAAAATAACTGACAGTAAAATAGCATGTGATCCGTTAAATTGACGAAAAGGAGCATGTCTTTGTGGTATTACTAATATTATTTAATACTAAATCCATTTTAGGATACTAGTGATTGTCATACCAATCATTTATCATTAAAAGAGCATAGTTTTATGTGTTTAATTAGCAAAAAAGTATTGAAAGTCTAGTTTTTGCTCCATACCGTTCTTATAACGTTAGCATTTTCTGAAAAATAAACATGTAGAAGGTATGTAAAATATTTTATAAAATCAATGCAAATGGCCAGAAACGTTTCAAAATTTCATCACTTAACCTTGCATAGTTACTATCTGATGTGGTAATGCATTGTTTGAGATGCAACAGCGAAATTTGATTAAATGTACACTACCTTTTGGATTAGATGAGTTTCATTGCAAAAAAATTGATGTGCGCCGCTCACGCCGACGTGCGCCGCTCACGCCGACATACCGTCACGGAAAGGTTCATAAATTTGTTATCTGAACTATGATTCCACCCATATTTATACAAAATGTTTATCATATGTATATAAACATATCCTTAAAATATCATAGAATTACTGGTACACAGTCTCGTATTATAGCAAAAGTCCATGATTTACTGGGACAACCCTCGTACTTAAGGAATAAAGAAACGCAACAGAAGGAAATATAATTTTTGCGTGTTTAAATGACGGTTTGATGAAATCTCTTTCGAAAATTTCTAATTGAGTACGAATAATCATGTAATGAAATGCCAAAACATCACTTTAACGCTACATTTTATGCTACAACATGTAAACATATGAAAACCTAAAATGTGACGTTAATGTCAGAATAAAGATCAAGAAACCATGTTTTTTCCATGCTTGGTTATTTGGTGTTGACTTGATAATGTGCAAATAAAACAAACATCCAATCTTATTCGTAATGCAGTCAAATATTGCGTCAAAACACGCCACTTGAATGGCAAGATACACAATGGTAGTGAATAAGCGATAATCCTCAATTAGAGCCGGCGGGTTTGGGTCCCTGGTGAATAAACGATATAAGATGAACCTAGAGACATCAGAACATGCTTTCTTGGGAAAAACTGACTTTTCAGATACCGTAGAAATAGGCTGGTAAGGTGTTTATATTGACGTTAGCCAAACGAAACACGGCATAATGCAAGTGAAAACATCTGATTACATGCCAAGAGTGAACACCAAACTTGTTAAAACTGCATAGTCTGTAACTTTTGATCTTTTAATTTTTGAAAAAAAATGTTTCTATTTTGTAAAAATACAGCAAAAAACTAAAATTCAGGTATACATTTTACCAATTTCGTAAATCTTTACAAATTATCAGTATCAAAACAACAGCATTTATGTTAAAATTGACTGTCTATAATTATTGGAGGGACGCAAATAATTATCAACAAGAGAAAAAAAACTGTTTTTATAAGATAATTCACTTTTCCATGCAGTTTTCAGCTATAGTAAACAGATTTATTGTGAAAACTTAACTTAATTCTGCTTCTACAAATGATTTAAAAAAGAAAAGAAAATTTTTCGAAAAATGTTCATAGTTGCAGACTTAGTCTCTTTAACTGTAACCTAAACTTTGTCACAGGACCATTTAATAATTAGAAAAACACATAAACATTATGGAAACCATTAAAACGTAGGATATCGAATTTTGACGTCAGAATTGAGGTTTTTGGACTTCTGAAGATCTCAAATCATAATTCTTGAACAAAACGTCCTTGTAATGAATAAATCTCCAGTAGAAAAGAAAGTTTACGCATTTCACACAGTATTCAGAGTCGACATTAATGACCTTAAGCCATTTCAGAATTCTACATAAAGGTCGCCATTTGATTATTTCCTTGGTCCGCAATCTATACCGAGACTTTTTAAAACAATAAACTGATGTTTGATTCAAATTTTGCTTTTATTGATCCTGTTTCAGCAGTTTACAACAGGAATCAGGCTGGTTATGCGCATACCAAAATGATTACGTAATCGAAAATTACATTGAACCTGCTGTAATTTGACGGACACATACTGCTCCCATGGATAAATATCATTTGCATTTAAAACTTGCATCATATTGTATGCTTACAATGACTCGAAGTGTTTGTTGCGTTTCTTTATTCATTAAGTATATAATTATTCATAGTGTGTGGAGCTTAGCATGAATATTCATGAAGAAAAGGTTAACGCCATAAGTTCAGTTCAAAGTTAACAGGACACCCTTTGAGTGTTACTCCCTTTGAATTGAACCCATGGTGTATATCTTCATGAACACCTGAAAAATTATTTTTTAAAGAATTCACAGATTATCCTTTCATTGTGTTCCATCCCCGCTAGTTAAAAGGCGCCCTAAAACATTTTCAAATTTTTCCCTTCTTTCAAAACCTAGCAAAGCTTGACATTTGCTATATGAAGCCTTATTTTAAAGCTGCATAGTCTGTAACTTTTGATATTTTTCGATTTTTTTTTTTTTTATTTTCTTTTTAAATCCTTTTAAAAGTAGAATTAAGTTATGTTTTCACAATAAATCTGTTCACTACAGCTGAAAACTGCACGGAAAAGTGAAATTATCTTATAAAACAGGGGTGTTTTTTCTCTTGTTGGTAATTATTTGCGTCCCTCCAATAATTATAGACAGTTAATTTTAACATAAATGCTGTTGTTTTGATACTGATAATTTGTTAAGATTTACGAAATTGGTAAAATGTATACCTGAACTTTAGTTATTTTACTGTGTTCTTGAAAAATAGAAACATTAGTTCTAAAATTAACAGATCAAAAGTTACAGACTATGCAGCTTTAATATTTGTTGTTAGTGATAGTCATGATTGGTACTTTAACCCCTAGTGTCATCTGCTGATAACTTTTGCAAACATTTTGGACCCAGATCAGGCCAGACTTTGGTCTGGCCTGATCTGGATCCAAAATGTTTGACACTGATGGTATTCCCGAAAGATATTTTTGAAAAAAATCAATAGACGACAAAAAACGCATGAAAATTACCCAGCATACAAAGAGTTAAGGGTTATACCTATAATGTAAAATAAATTTTACTATAAAATGAAGTAAAAATCAGTGCCTTAATTTTTGAACAAATGGGTACGTTATCCTCTCCTTTTTCATTCATTTGGGTATTGCAAATGTTAATTGGGTAATCAACATTTCTTATAAATATTTATTTGTGTATTTTGGTTTTTCAATTGAATATTTTGGTAAATTTTAAAGCTTTACTTACCAATTGATACATTTGATGTCTTATTGCTGCTCAGAACATTGACTTGGAAGCCATTTGTACCAAAAAAATTTATCTGATACTGGCTCTCTAAGATCATATCGAGTAAATGCTAAAATCAGGTACCCATAACTATTTGATTGTATTTTGGTATCCTGTTTGTTACTCTACTGAAAAAAATTTAATTGCTTTTTTGGATAATTTATTTGGGTAAATACGCAAATACGCATACAAATTAAGGTACTGAAAAATGTACCATACAATCAAGGTTTTTGAACAAGTAAAGAAAAACAAGCTATACAGATGATAATCTGATTTATATGACGTTACTGTTATTTAGTGGATAACTGGATAACATCATATCATAAATAATGTTATGACTACATATTACATAACACTTTTGACGGAAACAAGATACGTCATGGCGACGTCCATTACAATAATGCAAATTTTCATTTAAATAAACTATGAAGGTGATAAAATTGCATTTAAAAGGCCATATGATAAACAGAATATTACACTCGTGATCATTTCATATCAAATTTTTTTTTATCATTTAATAGATTTCATATGAGATGATCAGTGTAAGATCCTCTATTTACAAGTGATTATACAACAAGTATACATAGCACCATTTCAATTGCATAGATATGGCAACATTTTTCTTGAGATTTAATTTTGGTTCATTTAGACTACCCCTCATTTAGACTACCCCTCATATTAATGTTTTCTAATGACTATTTTGTGGTTTGTCCAATGCTTGTCAGATTCTTAAAGCAAAAGTAGCTGAACCCATAAAGTGTCACCTATAACTTGCAGCAGATGTCAATTTCAAATTTTGATGCTTTTGCAAAAATGAACAAATAAGGGACGATAATTTCATAAGAATCGTCTGCTGGCAGACGATTCTTATGAAATATCATACCTAATTATTTTCGAAGATTAGGAATGATGTCACAAAATTTGTCGTCTGCTCTAGTTGTGCTTGGCGTTTTAGGGTTAAGAATTTAATAAATTTATTTAAAAAGTCTTCCCAGATACCTAAGTTACAGTCTGTAAACTGACATTCAAGGTCACCAACCTGTCAGTGTTTGAATGGTTCTGAATGGAAACATCTAATAAAATGCAAAAACTGGAAAACAGTACTTCGGGACATTCAGTGAATAAATAAAATATTCTAATATTGAAGAAATGGGAGAAATCTGTCCAAGCCAGGGGAAGTTTGGAAGTATGGCCACCTACATGTTTATAAAAAAATATACGTCATTTTATTCTTAAAACAACAAACCAGATAAAGTCTGATACAGAGTTTTGATGATTCAACAGGTTAAAATGTTCATTCAAATTTGTGGTACTTGTCACAAAGCTTAAGGCAACCATTTAAGGCTCAGGCCAGCCTTTTCATAAGCACAATAGCCTCATGCCTGAAAGATACAAGGACTATTCCAGAATTTTTACGCTGACTTTCCATAAAAATTATACAAATTTTAATAGCTTCTTGGTTTTGTTTTCATTTCTCTACAAACAATTGACCAAATAAATAAATATAATATTGTTAATAGTTTGAAGCAAGCTTTAAGATTCTAAAGTTCAGGGGTTTGGAAATTCTGAACTTTCAACCCTGTGGCCTTGACTTACCCTGCTAGTATACATACTAAAAGTATGGAGGTGGCTCATGTTTCAAAACAAATTCTACACGCCTAGATCTGGCCCCGAGGTTATAAACGTTTTTTCATGCTCAACTGAGCAGGAAATTTCAACTGCTCATAAAAACAAAAGCTGAAAAATAAAGATTTTTCTTGCTTTCAAACTCTAAGATGTTTTATTTATCATGCTAATAAAAGTTAAAATGCCAACAATTATTGGTATTTTTAACATTTGTGAGCATGAAAAAATTCATTCTCAGTTGAGTTGAGCATGGAAAAAGTTTTATAACCTCTGAGCAAATGGGCATTCATGTTTGATGACTGTCAATGGGACCACACACAAGATTCAGGAACTTCTCGCAATTGCGTAAGTTTTATTTAAACATGTATGCACAGCTATCTAGTGAGCCTGATGTTTGGTGTGAGCCTTCATCTACTTCTATACAGCATGAATGAACCTTTGCTGCTCGCAGATGCGATTAGTACCAAATTCTTGTTTAAGTTCAAGAGTTCGGAAATTTTGAACTCTCAGCCCTCTCTGCTAGCATACAAATTTCATAAGATATGGAGATGGCTGATGTTTCAGACCAAATTCTACACGCCTAGACAAACTGAGCAGATGAGATACAAGCCTCTAGATGAGGAATTATTTAAAAATCAAATTTCTTATTTCTCAAGCAAAACATGTAGTGGGTACTCAAAAGAACCATCTCAATGAGACGGTTCTTTTGAGCACCCAAAACATATGTTAAAACTGATGAATTTTACCCTCAAAAATTTTAGTTATCTAGACTTGTTTTTGTTTGTTTGATTTGATTCTTAACGTCCCATCAACAATCTTTCATTTATATAGGGACGGTTCTTCCTGGGTTGAACCAGTACTAAGCTAGAATAAATGTGTCTTGCTCAAGGACCACAACGCAGTGAGGCTCTAATCCGCGGCCCTTCGGTCTCAAATCAAGCACTGGGCTCCCTATCTAGACTTGTGAGCATACATGTTTGCTGAATGACTATATATATGGGCTTGTACAAAAGATTTTGGTACTTCATCTACTTCCATACAGCATGTATGCGAGAAGCAAAGGCTCAAGCAAGACTGAACCTTTGCTGCTCGCTGATGCGATAAGTAACAAATTCTTGTGCTGGCCAAAAAGCAAAAAGTACAATTTTCTCAAAAACTGGCTCAAATATAAGGGACTAACAATGTCACAGAGATCATAATTCGTCTTTGGTGTAGTTTCGTTGTCTTATTCTCTCTCTGGCTTCAATAAATGCTGGATGAGATTTAACATGATCGGCAGCCTTGCTGATCAACCTCATGAACTCTTCAACATCAAATGCGTAGTTGGTGAACTTAGCGTGAGCTCCGAGTGTTGGATGATGACCCTGAAAAAACAGTGACAAACAGCTAAAAATAACAAGCAGGCCCAGATAAGAGTGCATAATAAAAAATATTTTTTTTTTTTGTTTCTCAACTACGTGGGTCATCCAATAAAGAATGAGACTTTTTCTATAGTACAGTGAATTTACATGCAAGACATATGAAATCTCGTTTAAAGCTAGCATGTCTTTTTGGCTATTCACATGAGCCATGTTCGTCGAGTTGCACTGTTCCAACTTTTGTTGCTAGGCAACATTAGAAGACTAGGCAAACATCCGTGGCCGGCTCAGTATAGGTGGTCACCATGTCAACAGGTTAAAATTTATAGTTTATTGTCTATGAATACTTATATAATCTCATGCAATATATCTTTAACCAAAAGCAGAAAGTAATGTTTCAGAGTCTTGAGTTGTTTCCATGGAAACAAAGCTTAAAAAAGCAGGTTTTTAAGAAAAAAACTGGTATTTTCCACTGACATCATGACTTATAACGTTAATATCAAATCGTCGAAGGCAATTTAAGTGAACAGGGTTCTGTTCATCTATACCTAATTACAATCAGCTGCACCTAGCGATACATTTGGTGGGATATCCTTCACTAACATAGTTACCATAGCAACGCAAAGTAGAGTGTTTATAAAAAATCGCGGAAATCGGTTGCTAGGCAACCAAAATAAAGGTTATGCATAATAAGTTCTTGTTTCATTGCATTTAATGTAACACTAAGATTGTTCAGTAGAAAAAATGATATCAAGAGGTTGAATGTTATCTATGAGCGAAAATAAAAAACGTTGAATTACTGTGGGTATGCAAAAAACAGTGCAAACGTGGCCATGCATCTTCAAGTCCTTCCACAAAACATTCCGTTACTATGGCAACTGATCAATCACAAGCATATTGTTTATATTCCTGAATTGCTAAGATATTATACTATTAGTATGGTGAATTTTAACTAAATACACACACAGATTTTCTCACTATGAAGAAAGTCTCATTCTTTATTGGATGACCCTCGTAAAACTATGTTGTGGGTACTCATTCTTCTGTCCCTAAGAGTTCATTAGTAGATTAATTGATAAGGGACAGATTAAATCAATATCAGTATCTCACTGGACCAAAGGGAACCCAAGAGGGGACTTATCTGTATAAAACAAAATTTCTTTCATTCAGAAATACCTAAACCCTTCATGGGACCACTTTATTAAGCCTTGTAAAGAGGTCATAATGACATAAAGATAATCTTTCGATCTGCCTGGAATAGCCCTCAGGTAGTGGTACCACTTTTATAGTGTAAAAATTTAGGTCTAAAGAAAATATTCACAATTTTATGCTCAAAATTTTTATTTATATTGGTATATGAACAAGAATATGCCAGGTTATTTTACTACTCATTCACAACTGCTAAATTGAATGAGGTTTAGCCTGAAGTAATTTCTACTACCAGTATAAACATACAGTTTGTTTGATTAGATTCTTTACGTCCCATCAACAATCTTTCAGTTAAACAGGGACGGGTCTTCCTGGGTTGAACCAGTACTAAGCTAGGATAAATGTGTCTTGCTCAAGGACCACAACACAGTGAGGCTCGAACCCGCGGCCCTTCGGTCTCGAGTCAAGCACTCTACCACTGAGCCCCCTATAAACATACAGTAAAACCTGGATAACTTGCTCTTCTTAACCCATAAAGCTCCACCTATAATTTGCAGCAGACGACATTTTCAAATTTTGCTGCTGTTTCAAAATAACAAATAAGGCATGATATTTCATGAGAATCGTCTGCTGGCAGACGATTCTCATGAAGAATCATACCCTATTTTTTTCGGAAATAAGGAAAGATAATGCAGAATTTGTCATCAGCTGAAGTGGTGATTGGCGCTTTAAGGTTACTAATGTTGAAATTCATTGGTCCAGGAGTCAGATAATAGGGCATATTATAAACTTTTTTAACTGCATGCTGGGTAAGTTTTCATGCTTTTATTGTCATCTGTCGACTATTCAAAATGTTATTTCAGGAACACTATCAGTGTCAAATGGTTTGGGTTAGGGCTGGCTAATCGAAGCCACAATGCTAATCGATAATCGGTCTTTGCATTTCGATATATAACCGATTAGTAATCGCTCAAACTTGACAGAGGGTCTCGGAACGTTTTGACAACTCTTGCATGGCCAACGACATTGATTTTCCCATCATTTCGCAAAACAACACTAAGTAGCACGTGTTATAGATTCAAAAGATAATAGGTTTTAAATAAAAAGTGGCACCTTTGCTCAAAACAAGTCGTCATCCACTCTGTTGGAAGAAAATTGAAAGAAAGTCGGTAATTGAACTCGCAGTCCGCCATTGTTTGTTGTTAATTTTGGCACGTTGCGTGACGTCATACAAAAGGAAGTCAAGTATGCATGACACGAACAACTTTGTGTAAAATAAGACCCGCTGTAAACGTCGGTAAAATTGAAAGCTTCTAAACTCGAATTTAACCGCGGAGAAAAACAACTTATATGCTAGATTATTCATCTGATGAATTTTCGTGATTTTGTACTACTTTATTTAAAACAGAGGAGCGTAGGAATAACTTTTTCTAACAATCAGTTGTTGAGTTAGCCTGCAGAGTACAACGTTTTACTACTTCGTTTCAGCAATTTATACGCATCTACTGTTTACGACAATGCACTTTACGGCACTTCCGGTTGAAATAGAAAATAAACGGAGGCAATTACGCTTGGTTTTAAATTGAATAAATAAGACAGAACATCCATTAAAAGTAACCGATTTTTGAATTTTCATATCGATAATCGTTTTTCTTTTGTATATCGACCAATTAACCGATATTTCGATTAATCGTGCCCGCCCTAGTTTGGGTTCAGATCAGGAAAGACATTCTGTCTTGTCCTAATCTGGGTCCAAACTGTTTGCAAAGGTAATCAGCAGACAACAAAAGTTGTCGCTAGCAAGGAGTTCACTGGTATTTGTTGGAACATTTCAGGAGAAATATATGTACGAATGAGCTGCAGCTCAAGGAAATGGTTCTTTTACTCTTGAAAGGCTTTTCATTCTGGATGCTTTGCAGTGAAGACCCAGATGCTCATGAGGTGGCATTTCATCAGGGTCTACACTGTTTGCCAAGATAAAAAAAAATCCTCAGGGACAGGAATACATCGTTTTATAGAAATTTTGGCAGGCAACTCCTTAAAATGGACTGTTATGTACGTATCAATATGTGTGGCATAATCCATCAGAATGAAAGTATTGATTGGAAACTAAGCTAACTGCCCAAGCATACAACAAATTGGCAGATCAGACTGGTTTGGTTTGTGATGTATGTTAACATTCCAGTCAACAGCTATGGTCATGTCGAGACTGTCAGTTAAACTAACCACACTATTCCTGGGCAAGCTTAGACTGTAAATTCGAAAATTTTTGCAAGGTTTTTAAAATCGCGAAAATAAAAACTTCGCGAAAGGACGAAATCACTCTGGCCTTTACTGACAAAGGTAAATCATGTCCAAGTCGCAAATATTAAGCATGGCAAATGTGTCTTTTAAGGCTATACGCAAAAATAAAGTTCTCGTGAAAATTTATGAATCTACAGTACTCTGTGCATATACTTTCGTTTGTAACTGACAACAGCCCTATTTGAATCAGCGGAAGGAGAATGACTGTAGAAATTATTTCATGATCTCCACAAAAGTATGGGGCTGGGCTGGGATCAAACTCAAAACCCCTAATTGAGCATTAGTACTACAGTAAAACCTATCTTAAGCAGCCACTAAAAAGAAGACTAAAAGTTGGGTTTCAAGACAAATTATCGCTAATGCAGGATAAAAGTATTGCAGAATGCTCTCTTGAAGCATTCTGCAAAACTTTTGACCTTCATTAAGCTACCATTTGTCATCAAGACCTTTGTTTTGACTATTTTTGAGTGGCAATTTTACACAGGTTTGTGGTTTGTGCTTCAACTCAGAAGGCCATTAACAGGTTGTGGCTGATATGTACTGCAAACCTTATAATTTATTACAAACAGGGGATATTTATAACATATGAGTATATGGTTTACCTCATCTTCTTGTGTCATTTTGTCTTTCTTCTCCCAGGTAAAATACTTCAACCCTCGTAGTCTGGACAGGTCAAAATAACAGTTGGGATCTTCACAGCTATACCTGGAAAATATTAAACTTGACCAATACTCTATGACTATATACCTCATAAGGCCAGTTAAACAAATATTTTTAGCGTAAAATTGCAATTATTTTCTTATCCATCAGTTTAAACGGGTGTTTTGGGTGCTCAAAAGAACCGTCTTTTGAGTACCCAAAACATATGTTTTGGGTGAGAAATAAGATAAATATTTTTCTGGTACGCACTCTTATCTGGGGGCCTTATCGCATCTGATACCTGTGTATTAATTATTTACATTATTTTGAAATTAGGCAAACAGTTTGGGGATATAGTTGAGAAAAAATATTTATAGCTTTTGTATCTTGTTCAGTGAAGCAGAATGGTTTAAGCAAATTTGGCCTGTTGAAATCAGTCCTTGTTAGTCGGGGAACCAAAGTCGCGTATCGTGCAAAAACACATAATTTTTGCACCCAAAAAGAATACGGCTGGAATTTTGAATACTGATAGACTAAATAGTGCTTGATTTGAAACCACTGTATAGCAATGCGACAAGAATTGCATTTCGCGGAAAATTGCATTTTTTTTGTATGCCACATAGATCAAGTTAAGCAATCTTTCATAGCATAGAAATTGTGATGTTTCCCAAATCAATAAGTTAAAGAGTGCGTTTTTGGTCTTCAAAAGAACCGTCTCATTGAATAGGTTCATTTAAGTACCCACAACATATGTTTTGATTGAGAAATAATAAAAATAATTTTCCATTACGCTCTCTTATCTGGAGGACAGGTATGAGAAGCCGCTTGACTGTCCGATAATTCAATAATACACTATCAAACACATTTAAAAGTATGGGAAGTCATTTGTGCACCAAAATAATCAATATAGGAACATTTCTTTTCTTTACAAATACTATGCGGTTACATTTTTGCAACTCAGACGGGAACAGGCAGGTTGTTCATGGTGATATGGTAATGTTATACCAGTTTTTCGTCTTTATTTTACCACTGTTAAACGAAATTATTGTTTTCAGTAGATAAAAATCCCCTAGGTCTCTACAATGACCCTCTGTTTCAAAGTTGTTGTAAATATGGAAGACAAACATCCTTTAAACCTTGATAAATCTCATTTATGTGTTAACTGCTCTTACGTTGTCCATAGTATTAAACTACGCGCCAGCTGGCATGGATTAAATGACTATATATTAACTTATCATTGTTTTATATTTTTACTTTTCAGCTACCTTTTCTAGTTTGCGATAGAAAATAAGATAAATTGTCTTAAATTATGTCCCAAACGCCTGTCTAACTGTATGCCGTGTTTAAACGCATTCAATTTAAAATTTATTTATTTATGTAAAAAATATGCAATTCACACAACTTCAGTGGGGGGGCTAAAAAGTGAATAAGTAAGCACGCAATTACTCGTGAGATATGCTTCTAAGCAATATGTAAATAATCATCAAATATATTTTTGGGCAATAAATGCAGTTTTAATGACATTTGAGGCAAAGAAACCTTTAAATTTAATTTTAAAATTGCGGTGCCCTAATCTACATGCTTTAAAAACCAATAAGCAGTATTCTCAGATGACCACCACTGCCTCTGAGGTCTACTCCGATGTTGTTTTATTGTATAAACTCAATATTTTTCAATCCCGAAGTTTTTTGATAAAAATATATGACATTTTGAAAAATAATATTTAGATACATATTGTAGATACATATTGTAGATACATGCCCTGAAGAATTAGTTTTTCCCCAGAAATATTCCACATTGGATCTACACTGTTCACCGCTCCGCTTAAAAATACATGCTAATAACTGGTTGCCGCTTAACCCTTTCCTTCATGAATATTCATGCTAAGCTCCACCCACTATGAATAATTATATAAACTTTCACATTTGTACATAGAACAGAAACTACTTGTCAAGTCCACTATTGTAGGATCATACCTTATTATATTTCCATAAGCAAACAGAGTAGACCCTGATCAGGCAGCTCTTGTATTACAAGAGCTGCCTGATCTGGGTCTTCTCTTAAGAGGTGTCTCTATGAGGTAAATTGTTAATTAAAAAGTGTGGAGGATAAGAAAACATTAAAATATTCAGCATGGTAAGCATTAGAGGATCATTCAAATTTTATTGTAACAGCCTGGATGGAAAATTCTATCACTCTAAAAAAGTGGTTCGTATCACTTACAATTCTATAACAGAAGCCCAGTCCGGCTGGAACAACATGTGTGTGAGACCTGCTCCATGCATGCCAATAAATATATCACTATTGTGGGACATCTGTAAATATTCAGAAATAAAAAAAGAACATCTTTAAGTGTCATTTGATATCGGGTTTATATGGCAAGATCAGAAACAGTAGAATGGAACTCCAGTATACAATCTACTGTACTATCATAACCATTTTTATTATCAACTATGTAATGAAATACAGGAAAATATTGATTAAATATAATGCATATATTTCACAGCAGTGAAAATACAAGATTTGAAATTTTCACGGGAGAGAAACCGTAAGATTGGAACTACTTTTTTCTATTTTCTCAATATGGTCTAAGGATAGCAACTCTTTATGGCATATCTTTTCTAAGATTTCTTTTCTAAGGGAAACAACTATTGGTGTTTCCTATTTCTATGGAAATGTAAACAAAAAGTCAGAGTCGCTTAGAAGCTTAATAAAAGAAAGAGCTTTATAAATTTGTCTGCTACAACTAGAAAATCAAAACAAAAGCTAATCGCTTCTCTTTACCTTAAAAGATTATGGGAAATTTGTAGATAATAAAAAGAAAATTCGCCACTCATGAAATATAAATATTGTCCACTTCACTCGTGAAATAAAAGACATATTTAACAAAAACATTTGAATATCCTCTATGTATTTGGGAAACCCCTAAACGAGTACTTTTGCAAACAGTGAAGACCCAGATGAAATACAGCATCATGCTGCATTTCATCAGGGTCTACACGACAATATATAAAGGCCAAAAAGATCTTCAGACAAAAGATTACAATGTTGTGTTTTTTTAAAATTATAACCTGACACCCCTGGATATGTTAAATGGACTATCCCAAACTTATTGTATCAAACCAGAAGGAAGAATTCATTAGTATACAAAGGGATAATAGCTGTACATACTCTTGAAACATATTTCGGTCATTCCATAACTGTTCATAATGACCACTGTAAAAATAGTTGCATTTCGATTTGAAAAGCATAATGCTTGGTACTAATGTATTAAATTCATATGCCTTACAGAAATTGATATCAAGGCATATCTGCATATCTGCATATCTGCTGCTATTAAGTCTTAACCACTTCACTGCCGTATATAAGTGCACGCTATATGCCGGGGGAAGATAAGGCTATTTTGATGTTATTATGGTGTTACATATAATTTCATACAAAATCATAACCAATGTAGGAATTTACACCAAATTTTTTCCAGCTTGTTTGAGACATTTGGTTCAATGTCTTAAATAATTTTTTATAGTGATAGCATGTCAAACAAAAAATTTTAACAGCTGAAAATACATGAATGTCTACTTTCGTTTTCAACATCATTATTTTGGAATGGTTTGAAAACAACAGTTCAAAAATGTGAGAATGACAGCCATTTTTCTCATTTACCATTTCTGATTCCAATTAATATCAATTGTCATCCATATACGAGCCATTTTAGACTTCCAAAATAACCTCTTTTTCCCAGAAACATGACAAACTAATGCCACAATCAGCCGCCATCTTTGAAAAAAAACAAGGAGTTCTTCATCAAAAGGGCGTTTTCCCTGTAAAAAGCAAGCTACAGAAGCCATTTTGGCCGCAGAGTTATGGGATAAATCTGGAAAAAGGTAACTCTTTCATTCTAGAACAAAATAGGATATTGAGTTTTGTCCCTTTGACCATCAATTTTGCTTTAAACTATGACGTATTCATCACAAGCCGTACTCGTGGTATTGGCATATAATAAGCGATTTTTATAACAAGCAGCACTCGTGGTAAGGCAGTGAAGGGGTTAAAGACCAACATATATTTGCAGCAATCAATTGTGACTAGGCTTGATATTTCATGCAAAATCTATGCTGGCAGATGATTCACATGAAATGCTACATCCTAATTTCTCCAAAATTCAAAAATATTTAGCAGTAAGCCTTTTCCAATCAGTCATGACCACTATCTCTCTTCTGCGTAGCTTATATTGCAAACAATATGGACCCAGATGAAACCGCTCCCATTTCAGCCAAATGGACTAGTCCCATCCTTATCAGCAGGACAAGTCCATTTCCCATATTAGGGTTGTGGGATGGTATTTTTTATTTTCATTCAAACTTAAAAATAACATTCTGTAAGCAAAAAGTAAAGACCCTAATTCCATGCTGCATTATGTGGCGTCTGATCTGGGTCTGCACTGTTTGCCTATGCCTAAGGAAATACCATATCAGCTGCATCATAACATAGGAAAAATCCCTTTTCCTTGTTCAATAATTAAAAGAGTATTTGATTCATTAAAGAAACAAAAATACACAACAAAATTGCTAAAATCTATTGAAAACAATAACAACTATAATGTATCTTTTCAACAAAGCAATTTAACTCATTCTGCAGTACAGAAAACTATTCCTCATCTGCAGCAAAACTTAATTAACGCCATGGGGCTCTTACGTCTGCTTATGCTTTTAGGTTGCCTATATTGCAAACAATATGGACCCAGATGAGACTGCTCCCTTGGAAGCAGTCTGATCAGGGTTCATAGTGTTTGCTTAAATGATAAAATCTAGTCTGAAGTGCCACTGAAAACATCCAGCAGAGGTAAAAAGCAGAAAACATTTTCAGGACAAAAAATACTGGTGGGATAAGGATTAAAATATATTTTTTAAGGTCACTGTGCACTTTTCAAGGTCAATAGGGTAATTGAGAACTTACCTCAACTTGTTTCAAAAATGGCAGTGTCCTACAAAATAATATCATATTGGTGAGTAGAATATAAAGGATCATTGACACCGGCTGTTGGTAAATGCCCAGAGTTTTCAGTAAAACTAAAAGTTGGTCAACTATCCTAGTTTTCCTGACTCCAGAACTTTATGTTTTTGGATTAAGTTTCCATATCAAATGCTCTAAGGTATAATTTGGGGAGGGGGGGTCTTGAACAATAATTTTTTTATTAAAAGATATAGCAATTAGAAACAGTTTTGTACAGTATTGTTCCCCCTGGTGAACCAGCAACTGTTTTTGTCTGTACATGAGTTACCACATTATATGCAATTTATGAATGTGGTGTGTTGGTTCTCGGGTCCAGTATAAACGGACTGGTGACTGACATTATTAGTGACATACAGGTAAATATTGGATTTTACGTTGCCGAGGCTGAGCTTTCAAAACTGACATTTGTTGAAGATTAAATAATCATATCTCCATTATATCTCTGCATATCTGTGATTTTTCTTCAAAAAACATTGGTTCAATAAACTGTCTTTAAGACTGTATTGTTATATTTATTGAAAGTTTATCCGTCTTTATGAACATTAGTAAGAAACCAAGGTACCTGATTAAGCTATTTTTCGGCACTTTTAGCCGAAAATTGTCAGAAATCCACCTAATTTCAATTTTATTTACTGTAACTTGTAATATTTCAACTTTTCATTCCAGGAATAACTTCCTATAATCATGGGTATGTTCAGAATCAATTTTATTAGCTGTAGTACTTTGAAATACCGCTTAAACAAGCCTCCACAACATAACTTTGTATTTCGGTCAGTTACCAGTTCGTTTATACTGGGTCCGGTTCAGGGTGGGGGGGGGGTTTAACGATATTCTAAAGCCCAAAACAGAAAAAAAGTTCTCTAGTGCAAACCTCCTTCATTGCTTAGTAGCCTGTGCTACTTTTATTTCAATCACATGAAATGAGATGCAGCTTTTTGAACATATTTTTCTTTAAATTATGAAAATCACCCTTTTTTAAATTCTGTTGATAGATTATTTTTCTTTTGTACATACAGTAAAACCTGGGTAAAACGGCCACTCAAAAATAGACAAAACAAAGATCTAAATGACAAATGGTAGCTTAATGAAGGTCGAAAGTATTGCAGAATTCTGCAATACATTTGACCTGCATTAAGCGATAATTGGTCTTGAAAACCAATTTTCTGTCTTTTTGAGAGAGGCCGTTTTACACAGGTTTTACTATATACTGTATCAATTAAATCAATACACATTACAAGTTATATGGTCCCTAAATCAATGCACTTTAAGAATTGCATGGTTACAGACCATTGTTGCATAATATTAGACTAGGAAAATATAGTCATCAAGGTAGAATTGACCAGTGTGAATCACGAAAGTTGGCAGTGATTTACAGCTATACAAGACTGATGTTATACATGCAAAAGACATATTATAATAATAATAATAATAATAAGCAGACAACTTTTTCATGTAAAAATAGTGGCAGGATAAGGGTTAAATAATATATTGATACCACAAAAAAAGATATTCATTTAGCATCAACTAATAGACATTTATTCATGTTTTGTTTTTGTTTTTTTAAAAATTACCATTTGCTTTTTACATGTTTTTACAGACATTGTGATCCCAGTTTGTGAATCAAGTCGTAAATGAGTTTCTTAAATATGATATGAAATAACCAGACAGGACTTTAGTTAAGAGTGCGTAACAGAAAATAATTTTCTTATTTCTGAACCAAAACAGATGATGTGGGTACTCAAAAGAACCGTCTAAATGAGACCGTTCTTTTGAACACCCAAAACATATGCTAACATTATGGGTACCAAATAGCGCTTATTGTTTTATATTCCCATAAATATCAGCATTGTTTCTCTATTCACCTATTTTGAAAAGGGAAACAGTACAAAATTATAAATATCTGGTATATCCAGTACCTGTCATAAACCACCAGCTGAACTTCATATTCACCGACTGTTTTCATTGCTGACACAAGCTGAAAAAGAAAAATGTGCTTGTGAAAGTCTGTGCCCCCAATCATGTTCTTGCTTCTTATTTTGCTATGACTGTCTCACACCAGATAGGCGGCAATCAAAAACGTTAATACTATCAACAAACATATACCAAAAATAGTTAGAAACAGAGTTTTTGATTAAAAGCAATCAAAAGCACTGTTTCTAGCAATTTTGGATCTACGTTTGTTGATAGCCACTTATCTGGTGTGTGTCTGTTGTGTGTTGTAATGCCCAGGTCACACATTCAGGGATTGAATGCCCGATTAGCCACGAACACGATCCGGCATCATTCGTGGCAATCTGTACTGGCCCGTAGCTTTCCGTACTGCATCAGTAATCCAAACCCGTAGCCACAACGCTGTGCATCCGTATCAGACTACGGATATTGGCATTTCCGGGGTCATCCGTGAGATTTAATCCGTAGGAGAACCGGCGAGGTGATCTGTGAATGTGTGACCTGGGCATAACATGGTGGTTCTGTTGTTGTTAGCTCTTTGTTTTTCTAACTTTTATGTAGAACAGGGGTCTTTGGTCCTTGTTTTCTACTGCCAATGTCATGTTTTGTGTCCCTATAGCATGATTTTCCCTGACTATTACGCCCTAGACTCCCAAAACCCTGTCTGGAGACTGTAACCCCCTCTGAAAAAGCTGTGCATCCCCTGGGACTCCAAAATGCAGTCAATAAAAAAATATAGCAGAAATATTGAATTCAGAGTCAATCTAATATGCAGATCAGTTAAAGCTTAATTCACTTCTTCAATTAATGCATGAAAAATGGTCATGAAAAATATGGATTTTTTTCATAAACAAAATAAGTGCATTTGAATTTTTCTTTTGGCAAATTCAAAAAGATTTCAATTTTGAAATTTCACCTTATATTATTGTATTTGATAGCACGAATTTGATATGCAAGTCAAAGCAAGACCTTTTATGAATACTTTGGAACCCTAAGCACAGGGTGGTGAGTTTGTTTATTTGATTTGATTCTTTACGTCCCATCAACAATCTTTCAGTTAAACAGGGACGGTCTTCCTAGGTTAAACCAGTACTAAGCTAGGATAAATGTGTCTTGCTCAAGGACCACAACGCAGTGACGCCGGTGAGGCTCGAACCCACGTCCTCTCGGTCTTGAGTCAAGCACTCTGCCACTGAGCCCCGTACAGGGTAGTGAGAGTAACAGGAACTCTTATCCCTTTATAAACTAATGGATTCCTCCTTCTGGTTTGATATAATAAACTTGGGATAGTCCATTATACATATCCAGGGGTGTCAGGTTATAATTTTAAAAAAATATTGTATTTTATGCCTGAAGATCTTTTTTTACCTTTACAAACAATGTATACCCTGATGAAATGCCGCATTATGCGGCATTTCATCTTGGTCTTCACTGTTTGTAAAAGTACCCATTTAGGGGTTTCCCAAATAAAAAGGATTAAAACTTGTTATTGGGGGAAAATCCTGCTATAGTTTGGCAATCAACTTGCTAAGGAAAAGAGCTGGATTGATTTGGTTATTTCAATCTTGCATGTATAGATTGACATAGGTCTTTATGTGTATTCATTCCCCTTGATGTGAGAGATCTGTTTGGAATTTCCTGGTCATATCAATTTACTTTTAGATGGCTGGTAAAGATCAGCAAGCTTTTTCAAGAATAGTAACTCATTTTAGCCACATGAAATTTCCCAATCTTATCAATTTGACCAGTCCATTTCCTTTTTAATGGTGTATTGGTGGTAGTTTTTATTTTTATTAAATTTTAAAAGAACATTCTGTAAGCAAACAGTAGAGACCTTGATGAGAAGCCGCATTTTGTGGCGTCTGATCTAAGCACAGGCCTTTGACTCTCTCTGTATAAACCGTAAAAATCCCATAAACTACTTGTATTTACCTGATTTCCTGTTCTAGTTGACAAGAAGTATATCTTAGGTAAATAAATTGGCATTTTTACAGCTGTAACATAATGTCAATGACCTGTGATCTAAGTCTGCACTGTTTGCATATGTCCCACAAAAAAAAAACAAGACTTATATGGGTTAAGATGTTAGCATGTCGGAATACCCTGGCCTCGAGGTTATAAAACTGGAGTACAGTCTCAGACTCAAAATAAAGCGCAATGATTGGCTGCTTGTGGACATGTGTCAGCAAGCATCCAATCTTTGCGCTTTATTTTGACCTCGAGGCCTTGGTCTATAGTACTAACTTACCTCACCCTGGTTCATGATATTCCTGTATGCCGTATTCCTGGATAATACTGTGATTCTGATCTTGTTTAACTGGAATAAATAAAACAGAAAATCACAGTATCATACTTTTGTAGATCAATGGAATTTTCCATGTAGTTTAATACATTAAGTCAGGATGGTCCATTGTATACGAGGGTCAGTCAAGAATAACTGAGAGTTGATACATATCTCTTTCGTAGGCTAACATACACAAGTCAAATTTGGCACATGCATGCAATGAAATGTCTTGTGTCAGAATATGCAAAATACAAGACCATGCAAAGTCTAGATTGTTGTTGCTAAGCAACCGAGGAATGAGAAATAAGGTCATGCTGGAATATAGCGTTGCCATGGAAACACTATACAAAATTCAAGTTACACCAACTTGTGCATTTGGTACAAATTAAGTGTTTGGATGTATTTTGTTAAATGCAACAACTGAGATTGAGATGTTGGAATTTTATTACATAAATAAAATGAAAATTAACTAAATTTTCGGAATATTTCACCCCAAAATATACCCCACCCACCAGTAACGGTTCATTCTAGAGCAATATTATCAACTAAGTATCATAATATATGACCAATTCCTTGTATTTAGTAATTGGTTTTAATATCTGAATGCATATCTTGAATATTCCAAGGAATAAATGTTTGCCATAGCAACAAAATCTGGTGTTTTGTTAAAAATGGAATTTCCATCGATTTTGGTTGCTAGGCAACGAACATCGCATGTATTGTATTTACTTTCTATTTCACTTCTTCAAAACAATGCTAACATATTGCTTGATACAATTTGCAAGAAAAAAGGTCCGTAATTATACTGTTTTAGATTTGAAATGATTTTAAATTCATGGCTGCTTAGTCAGAAGTGTCGTCAGCGCAAATGCACATCGCTAAGAGACGGTCTTCAGTTGCCCAGCAAAAGAAGACGTCAACTTCTATATGCATTGAAGCCGGAAGGTTTATTGTATAGCGTATTAAGTTTCAGTCAAAAGTGCTTACCTGAGAAGATTTTCAAGTTTTCTTAAAGTGTACATTTATTCATAACTCAATGGTTAAAAAAACTTTTCTTGATAAAGTGATCACTTTTCTAATGGTGACAACCCACTCTAAAAGTCTCTTAACTCTATCCTTGCCTACGGCAACTTTTTTCATTGATGATAACATTTGCAAATAGCTTGGACCCAGATCAGGACCTACACAACATCGGTCCTGATCTGGACCCAAACTGTTTGACATTCTAATAGCATCCCTGAATGTTTTCATATTTTTTTCTGAAAAAAATAATTTTGAATAAAGTCAGTAGACAACATCAAATGTAATAGAAATTACCCAGCATGCAGAGTTAATATTTATTAACATAAATTGAAGCCTTTACAAAGCATGACTGCAATGGAGATTATATCTATCATGAGTGTGAGGGTGGGATAGAAAAATCCGTCCCCAGGATCACCAATTGGCATCACAAGGCTGGCCGAGTGATGACAAACGGTGATCACAAGGGACAAATTTTTCTATCCCATCCTCACACAAATAATGGATTCTTTTTCTTGCTCACCACTAAATACCTCATTTATATTGAAAAAAAACTTGAAAAAGCCTTCCAGAAAATCCTGAATACGCGGAGATGAGACATGGGGACTTCATTTTAACATTACAATGATGTCACTGATCAACTTACAGTCAGTGTGCAGCTGTTCTTTTTTATCTTTCCCTAGGGCTGGTACGGGTATGTGAGATAAATAGAATCCATCATTGGTGTTCAGTGGGGACAGAAAAATCCCAACCCGAGGGTCAACCGTTCCAGTGGGAAACGAGGCTTGCCGAGTTTCCCACTGAACTGTGGACCCGAGGGTTGGTATTTTTCTGGAACCACTGGACACCAATGATCGATTCTTTTTCTCATATACCACAACCGTACGGTACAGTACTGTGTAATATTTGTTGGTGACGTCACTGAGATCGATGTTTACATCGTCAATGACGCGCACTGTACAAATCGACTTGAAACAGCGAATAAACAGTGCATTAAACAATGAAAAAGTGGTTATTTCATCAAAATGGATTTACAAGAACTAGCTTATCAGCCAAAGTAACTCGAGTAAGTAATTTTGTTGAGGAAAATGTGTGTGTGTGGTGTGTTTTTACATCGTCAAGGCTCCCCGTCCCGGTGGATTCAGTCAGTCAATGCCCAACACAACAGGTTAAATATGTCAATCGCAATGCACTCAGCATGTTCAAAGCATTGAATAAAGGTTGTTAGTAAAAATGCGCAGTTTTACTTTTAAACCAATTTGAAGGCCGACTTAAATCGCTGAAAATTCAACATAGAATTTTTTCCTGACTGACAACAATTCAACTTTCGTTTTCGAAGGAATACAGTCATGCGCCAAAAATGTTATCTCACATTAGCAACCGGCCGCGTGTGGCTTATCTCGTATTAGTTACGCTTATCTCACATGGGTAGCGATGTGGGACAGATTTTTCCGACAGCGATCTTACATAGGGATCACTAGATCTCGCATGCGTTGGTATGTGAGAAAGAAATATCTCACATGGGTAAAAACAACAGTAATCCCAATCTGGTGTGCGAGTGTCCAAGATATCATGTAAGAAATTTGACATGATATTACCTGTGCAATAAAAACTGGCATTTCTTAAAATCTACTTTATTTTCAGAAAACACCTACCAATGGTCCATACTGTGGAATGTGTAGTCTGTGCATCAAATGTCTGGAGAATGCTTGAAATAAACTGCTACCATAGCAACCAGGAATCTGAGGAAAGAAATCATTACCCCTTTTCATTCAGGATATCAGTTAACAGATACTTTGGCAAACAGTGAAGACTCAGATGAAATGCTGCATAAGGGGCCTTGAGCCCTAGGTTGCTCACCTGAGTGAAAGTGTTTTGTAAGGTCATGAGAAAGCATTATACCATCTAACATCCTGCAAATGATTATTGATGGATAAGCATTTCAATAAATTATCTGGAAACCCTGATCATGCAGAAATGGAGAGAACCTACAAAATTTGAAAACCGCTGGTCGGTTTTACTGAGTCTGTTCATGAGAATTAATGGAAAGTGTGACATCTCTCTGACACAACTCTAGCACCAGCTTAAGTAATATTCTGCTTTTTACCAGAAGCAAAATATGAAAAATATCAAGACTATATGGATGTGCGGAGAGAAGACTTTACATGAAGTTGTTTTAGTAATGTTGAGAAATCTTGGCAGATGGTCACCCAAGGACAATTTGTGTTAAGTTGATTTCAAATTGCAGTCCAAAGGAGCAGTCTGATCTGGGTCCATATTATTTGCAATATAGGCTACCTAAGAAGATAAGCAGACAAGAGGAGCAGATGAGTGACTGGCGGACTAACTCAAATTACTGAAAACAAAGGTGAAAACTTCCATAGACGTTGAGTCAACAAGAGTTGACTAAACTTACCAATGGCATATTGTAGAACATCCCCCATCTCATCCTGGGTAGAAGAGGAAACACTGCATCTTTCACACACAACTGAAAATAGTAGATCACACAGCTACTTACATACTGAACCATAGGGGACCAATCGGAAAAGCTTGGCCCAATTCAAGAATCAAGCCTAGGATGAATGTAAGGCGTAGTATTATGTATGAAAAAGCTGCATTTTGTTAGTCGGAACTTGCGTGAGGAAAATTAGTTCTGTAGCATGTGGGTTCAGCTCTATTAAAATCAATTATTCTGTCAATAGAATAAATTAAGTTTTATGTTTTTTCAATAAAATATCGCTATAGCGATATTTTATTGAAAAAACATAAACTTCATTTATAGCATCTAGTGGAATGTTGTAACCATTAGTTTCCTTGCAATCAAACTTGTTATTGTATTGGCAAGGTTTCTGTGACGTCAGCATCATGTTATGTGACGTTAGCATCACGTTATCAAAGTAGACCCTGGATGTACATCAGATGTCTGAATCCACGGAATTGGCTGAGGCAGTTCCGATTGCATAGTGGACCAGTCCAGTCTTTACAGTATGCCACAAGGTACCTGTAACTTGTAACATGTTTCTTTTATAGTCTATTTCAGTGTAATTAACAGAGATGATATATTGTTAAGCTGGACTGGTCATTGTGTATTGAACAGACAGGGTTTTCCCTTGACTTTTTCATTTGGGGGGACATCATGTCCCCCTAGGTTTAAGAATTTAGGGGCCATTTCAAATTTTAAGAGGACATAGCATTATGGCCATTAACCTCCCCAACAGTTGTGTCCCCTAGCTTTCAAGCTACCACAGCCTATATCTCGCAAAAGATATTCAAGGATACACCAGTGTCTGGGAGTTTAATGCAATACATGTGTTGTGATTGGGACGTTATTGATAAAACTAACTATAATTAGCCACGGGAAATCCGTGATGTGTTTTGAAAGTTGAGTAAACTTACGAGAGATCATTGTTTTCGGAAATTGCGTCATCGAATGCGTCATTGCGTGCCAAAATGCAGGATTTTGTGTGACAGGGAAAACCCTGAACAGATATATATCAAATAACATTTTTAAATGACTCAAATTTGTAAAGCAAAGATGCAATTATAAGCATTATCACATGTAATTTTGCTTAATCATTGGTGAACATTAATTTCTGAAATCCTGAACTTAGAAAATTTGAATCTTAAAATTTGCAGTACGCGTACAAAATATTAAAAATTTAAAGTTTTGATGGTCAATTGTCTTCAAATAAACTGAAAATAAATCAAGACAGAGAAGGTACTATAATCTGCCCTAATCAACATTTTGAGGCTGACTTTCTACGGATTCCTCAATTCTTATAAACTCTTTCCTTGCTAGCGGCAACTTTTGTTGTCTGCTGATAACATTTGCAAACAGTTTGGACTCAGATCAGGACTGACACAATGTCGGTCCTGATCTGGATCCAAATCATTTGACACACTGCTAGTGTTCCTGAAAGAAATTTAAGAAAGAGTTAATTTTGAAAAAAGTCAGCCAACGACAAAGCACCAAGAATTACCCAGCATACAAAAAGTAAAACTGAAAACTTTCACCCATGATATACAGACAGATATCTTACCCTCTTGCCATCATAGTCACTGAGTCTTCTAACAGGATGATCAGTAAAAGCCTTCCATGTATCAGCGAACAGATCCCCATATGCCATACCACTCTGAAATACAATAACTTTCATAACTATTGTAACAGTAAATGTTCAAAAATTTCAAACATTTTCTCTTTCTGTTCTCTAATAAAATATTGGTAATCAAGGCTGTAAATTACAAAATGCTTGCCATAATAGCTAACATGGAAGACCCTGATCAGAATGCTTCTGAAGAAGCAGTCTGATCTGGGTCTGCATTGTTTGTCTAGACCTTTTTGATAGCCAATAAATGCTCAAAATTTTAGAAAATCTACTGTATGCTATTATTAAACTTTCCTTATTTCCTTATATGGGCCTCATTGCAAGAAAACCTGCCTTCGGAGTTTACCATCATGTTAGGCTCAAAACAGTCTGCTCAGCTAAAAAGGCTGGCTAGAATACTAAATTTTATTATGAAGCAAGTTTAGATATTTCAAACTTTACAGGGATAGAATAACAATGACACTCATCAGACTACAGTCTGGTCTGCGCCTTTGTTGTTCGCATACAACTAAGTCATGTTTTCTCAAGTTGAGTCGCATATGAACCTTACTTTGAAAGAAAGGGTCAGACAATGTTACATACCGGTTAATGTTATGTTTGATTTAAATCAAAAATTTAATATGCATAGATCCAGATGAGCAAACTTTTTGAGCGTAAAATTGAAATTATTTTCTTACCCATCAGTTTAATCATATGTGTTGGGTGCTCAAAAAGAACTAGCTCAATGAGACGGTTCTTTTGAGTACCCACAACATGTTTTGTTAAGGGAAATAAGAAAAATAATTTTCAATTAAGCTCTCTTATACATGATTTAAATGAACTGTAATATTCACCTTGATAGGAAGTACAGGAAATATTTCCCTAGAGAAATGCATATTCTACAACAAACTTGTGCAAGCACATTTATTTGTTTATCAGATTTGCAACTCTAGGGAAAGTTTCAGATATTTTAACCTAAAAGTGGAAGGATGAGCCAGAGTTTTGCGCCAGCTCATCCTTAACTACATAATTATAAAAGAAATCTTACCGTATCCCACATGATAATATAAACATCTTTGGAGAATGAATTGTTGACATGCTGAGCGGCATAAAGGTTGAGGAAATCACAGAAATGATGGAATAAATTAACACCTGAAACAATAAAATAAATCAACTTCTGACTGATAAAATAACTTTACTTCATCAGTGTTCAGAATCACTACTAAATATGCATGTATTTCAACCAAAATCAAACTTTTAAGCTTGTCCATATAATGACTATTATCAGTTACCTCTCATATTAACTGCATTTTGGTGCATTGCCTGATAAACTGTGTCTATCTCACGACATGTGCATTTATCAGGTCATGATGAAGTTGCACTTTTAAATGACATCGCTAATGACGCTGAATCAACACAAAACTCGAAAATTACGTCAAAATCGCTAGTTTGAAGAGTGATTCAGTGGGTAAACTGATAAATAGAATACCAGGTTCACATCTTTTGATATCAAATTTACCAGGCTCAGCTTTGAGAACGCATGTTGAATCGCTCGGCAAGCCTCGCGATGTCAACAAGGGTTCTCAAAGCCTTGCCTGGTAAACTTGATATCAAAAGACACTCGCCTAGTGTTCTCTATATGAGCCAGTGCATGAGATTTCCAACAATGTGGTATGTGTGACCAGCAAAGCCTCAGATCAGCCTGCGCAAGTGCGCAGTCTGATCATAGCCTTTGCTCGTCGCTTGAGTATTTTATGATTGTTAAGCTACTGACCGAACATCATTTGGAGTTTCTAAGCTTCAAAGGAGGCTGCACAGGCTCGTCTGAGTCTACACTTGTCAAAATGCCACATTGTTGGAAATCACATGTAGCGGCTCAATTATACTGTTTTTGTCAAAATTGGTCTCAGAAGGTGTAGTGGATCAAGCACTTTTCTTGTTGGTTTTATCCTCAGCTCCTCCAGTTTATCAATAGGGTCTTGATGCAAGAAGACCTGTCATCAGGGTTTGTCCCCAGGTAATGCCTAAACCTGCTGCTCAGCTACAGATACTAGTTACCAAGAATGTTTTGCATGTAACAAGTAACATTGTTATACTTTCCAGTATGAAAAGACAAAAGCGCTGATCAGAATCTCAAGATTTTTTCAGTCATGTCAGGACAGGTCTTCCTGGGTTGAACCAGTACTAAGCTAGGATTAATGTGTCTTGCTCAAGGACACAACGCAATATGCCAGTGAGATTCGAACCCCCAACCCCTCGATCTCAAGACAAGCACTCTACCACTGAGCCACTGCGCTCCCATTCAGAAATTAGAGGTTTCATACATAGTATATGACGTATTTGAACAAGGCTTTGAAGGGCGTTTAAAAATACAGGTTTTCTTTACAATTTGCAAAATCTAAAAAGAATGAAAACTGTCAGAATCTGAATATTTATACTATTTAAAATAACAGTACATGTATCTGTGATCTGGATCATCATGACATATGGGAAAAATGCTTCTTTGGAAAAACCTTACAATTAGTGATACAGTACAGTTCCTTTACAGCGCTGTTTTTTTAAGTCCATAGGAAGGACCGTGTTATAGGTGAATCATGTGTTAAAGCAACAATTTCACAAAGGAATTTTAGAAAAATGACCATGAAATGGTCATTTTCCTATAATTCGTTTGTAAAATTCCATGGTTAAAGAATTCAGGAGCCACAACATGACTGCTATATGCAAATCAGTGCTATAATGAGGTGTGCTATTAAGGGACTATACTGTACTTTTTACCTGGATCATATGATGAAAACAAATGCTTCTTTGAGAAAATCTTATAATTTGTGATATATTACTTTAGCTGACAAATCTAAATACCATCATGAATAAATAAATTACTTTAATTTTGAAATACTATATTCAAAACTGCATGGTAATCAAAGTACAAACCTGCATCTAGTTTCATGAAGTATGTAGGTTTATCAATGATGATATCACAGTGGTTCTCCTTGACAGGATAAAATGGTAGTGAAGAAAAGTTCTCCATTTCGGCAAACCTTCAACAAAACATAGAACAGAGTTGAAAGGATTTATTGAAATCACAATACCAGATACAAATTTCATCAAAATTATATGATGGTGACTACTCATATGAAAGTGAGACTTCATAGTATCAAAGTGAGGCTTCATTGTATGAAAGTGAGGCTTCATAGTATCAAAGTGAGGTTAGTATAAACTCTGTATGATCTCTCTGGTATAGTCTACTAATAGAATCCATCAATTTTTGTCAGAAATATTTACCATCATATCCAGCTCTATATGCAATAAATCTGGGAGCGCAGTGGCTCAGTGGTAGAGTGCTTGACTGGAGGCCGAGGGGCCGCATGTTCGAGCCTCACTGGCATCACTGCATTGTGTCCTTGAGCAAGACACATTAATCCTAGCTTAGTACAGGTTCAACCCAGTAAGACCTGTCTCTTTATAACTGAAAGATTGTTGATGGGACGTAAAGAATCATATCAAACAAAACAAACAAAATATGCAATAAATCAGACCTTTCAAGCACCAACCAAGATTCAATATATTTTGTGAATATAGACACTTGTCCCTTCTTACAAGACTTATAGTCAGAGCACTGGAGCTATTGATGCTACTCTGAATGAAAATGAGGCTACCCAGCTGTATGTATAATTAACACAAGAACCCCCTTTAAACCCAAACAATGAGACCAAATGAGCCAGTGCATGACATTTCCAACAATGTGGTATTTGGACCAGCAAAGGCTCAGACCAGCCTGCGCATACGCACAGTCTGATCAGAGCCTTTGCTCATCGCTTGAATATTCTATGAGTGTTAAGCTACTGACTGAACATCATTTGGAGTTTCTACGCTTCATGCTCGTCTGAGTATACACTTGTCAAAATGCCACATTGTTGGAAATCACATGTCACGGCTGAAATGATATTATTACCAGGACTGGAGAGCACTTTTGTGCTCACCTTCAGCTTTTAAGGTTTGTTTATTGAGACGACAATGTCCACCAATCTGGCCCTCCTTGAAAATATCTTCTCGAAATCTGAAAGATTAACAATATACATAGGTTAAGATAAGACAATGTCCACCAATCTGGCCCTCCTTGTAAATATCTTCTCGAAATCTGAAAGATTAACAATTTACATAGGTTTAGATAAACAAATATTTCAGCGTAAAATAATAAATATTTTCTTACCCATATTTTTTGCAAATGTTTTGGGTGCAGTATTTCAATATACATAGGTTTAGATAAACAAAAATTTTCAGCGTAAAATAATAAATATTTTCTTACCCATATTTTTTTGCAAATGTTTTGGGTGCTCAAAAGAACCATCTCATTGAGACGGTTCTTTTGAGTACCCACAACATATCTGTTGGTTGAGAAATAAGAAAATTATTTTTCTGGTACGCACTCTTAACTAAAGGCCTTAATATAGTATCTTTTAAGGTGAACAGTAATATAGATAGCATTGGTAGGAACATGGCTGAGTAACATTGATTCATGACCAGCTATCTCTAGCAGGGCAGGTCTCATATTTTACATGAGCCTTCATCTACTTTATACACTACTTTGTGTGTATATGCATGCACAGCAATCTAGTGGGGCTAGAGGTTTCATATTTTAAATGAGCCTTCATCTACATCCCAACTTTGTGTGTGCATGAGCAGTGATGGCTCTGGTGAGACTGTGCAAATGCACAGGCTCATCTGAGCCTTCACAGGTCACCTGTGTGATAAGTACCAAAAAACCCATGTACAGTAAAACCTGTGTAAAACGGCCACTCTCAAAAAGACAGAAAATTGGTTTTCATAACCAATTATCGCTAAATGCAGGTCAAAAGTAATGCAGAATGCTTCAAGGGGAGCATTCTGCAATACTTTCAACCTTCATTAAGCTACCATTTGTCATTTTAGGGGACCATTTTACCCAGGTTTTACTGTACTGGCCCATGATCATGATGATGATCTATCCAATCTAAAATAAAGAATCAAATGCTGCTCTCAACAAATTATAGGTGTACTTTTAACTGTTTTTATTAAAGGTAAAAATTGTTTTCAAACTCCAATCCTACCTTTCCCTTGATTGTGCCATTCCTGCTCCTCGAAAATCTAAATAAATATTTTTGGCACGACAATGGCGTGTGAATTTTGCACACTCCAGACTTGAGTCATCCTGAAATAAAGAGATCTTATTACTTATGGTGTAAACACATCTCAGAGATTCTCTGTCACATTTGGTCCTTAACTCTTTGCATGCTGGGTAATTTTTCATGCATTTGTTGTCGACCGCTGATTTTTTTTAAAATTAATTTAAAAAAAAATTTCTTTCAGTTTGTTTGTTTGTTTGTTTGATTTGATTCTTTACGTCCCATTAACAATCTTTCAGTTAAACAGGGGCGGGTCTTCCTTGGTGGAACCAGTACTAAGCTTGGATAAATGTGTCTTGCTCAAGGAGCACAACGCAGTGACGCCGGTGAGGCTCGAACCCACGGCCCCTCGATCTCGAGTCAAGAACTCTACCACTGAGCAACTGCGCTCCCATAAAATTTCTTTCACGAACACTATCAGAGTGTCAAATGGTTTTGATCCAAACCAGAACCGCCATTCTGATGCTGCTTGCATGCTGGGTAATTTTTCATAAATTTGATGTGATCTGCTGACTTTTTTAAAAATCAACTTTTCAAAAAAAATCTTTCAGGAACACAGCTTGGATCCAGACCAGGACGGACATTCTGTGAGATTTGGTACTTATGAATTAGGCAGCCAGTGACAATTCCTCAACCAGCTTAGGCTCAGAGGAGCCTGCCTATTCTTGTTGCTGCTTTAAGAAACCAATAAACCTTATCCAGCCACTATTTTTTTCGTCCTGAAAATAATGTCTGCTTTTTATGTCTGGTGCATATATTTGAGTGCACTTCAGACTAGATTCATTCATGGAAGCAAACACCTTATCACTTTTAACCCTTTTCATTCTGGGTACCTGCTGACAAACAGTGAAGACCCAGATGAAATGCGGCAAAATGCAGCATTTTATCAAGGTCTGAACTGTTTTTTCAGATAGAAACAATCTATCAGAAATATATTAAAATTTAGAAATTTCGACCTGTGACCCCTAAAATACAATATGGACAAATCCATGGTTAATGTATTAATAAGTATAGGAAAATCCATCAGAATAAAAAGGGTTAATGGGTTAAAAAACTAGATAATTACCTGATTTTCTGGAACACACATGAACTTCATCTCTTTCTGTCTTTCAAGAACATAGCCAAAGTCAGCTCCCTTCCAGAACTCAAGGAGCTGGGAATCTTTATCTTTTGTCCTGGTAAAAAAATAAATAATCAATTACCGTTGTCCCATATATACTATACTTGGCTTAAATGGTTTAGTTTATCCTTATAATGGCTTCTATAATTTACATCCCGCAAAATTTAAGAAATTATTACTATTAGCAAAGAAAGCTTGATATTTTGTGAATTGAACCAGAGGTCAAGAAGATATTCCTAAATAAAAATTTGATCTATTTGTAGCTCTGGCATCCCTTTTGTTATGACGTAGAACCTTTGAGCAATTTTGGTTCAGGCAACACAAAATACAATGTAATAGTTTGTGAGATATTATTTAGAAATCAGGCCAGCAGTTTTGGAGATGTTGTTTAAACATTTTCTAATTCTAGCTTGGACGACCATTTTGTTCATAAAAGATGAATTGTTTAAGTAATTTTAGCAAAAGGCATAGAAATCATTCTGAAATTGCGGCTTTGACTTAGGAGATTTTGTTAATAGCAAATTGTTGACTAACACCAGTGACCTTAGACATTTGATGATCAGAAAGCTCCATATGAGTCATAACATCAGAATCCACACTTATTCATTTTTTCAGGGCTTTCAGATACATTTATGTGATTGTGAAAAGTTTTCTGCAAATTACATTTTTTAAAGAATTTCTGTGACTTAGAATGGATTGTTTTAATTATCAAAATGCATTATCATATGACGTCACGTCTGGAAGTAGTATACAGTAAAACCTGTGTAAAACAGCCACTCAAAAATAGACAAAACAATGATCTTTATAACAAATGATAGCTTAATGCACATCAAAAATATTACAGAATGTTCCCCTTGGGGCATTCTACGATACTTTTGACCTGCATTAAGCGATAAATAGTCTTGAAATCAATTTTTTTTTAGAGTGGCCATTTTACACAGGTTTTTACTGTAACACCGTGTATTAAAAACTATAAACCGCTGGTGGTTTACATATTTTGTCAGTTTATGTAATGACGGTCATAACAAGGTCACATATACAATTTTATCATATGACTTTTGTGTCTGGGAGTGAAATAACGCCATGCAATAAAATCGATAAACCACTAGTGGTTTACAGATTTTTGGGAAATGTTATGACGTCCATAACAACATGCATACATAATGACAAAATTATAACGTTTTTTCATCAGAAATGAGATTTCAAAGTAATGTTAATGTCATATGATAAATAGAATCAAAATTTGTGCTCTTGTTATATTGAATTTATTAAACTTGTTGCGAAAAAGCGATAAAATGCCCGGCAAGCCTCGTATTTTATCTCTTTTCCCCAACTGGTTTAATAATTTCAATAAAACATGAGCACTCATGTAAGATCCTCTATGTAATGACTGTCATAACGAGATCTTATACATTTGTAAGGCAAAATCTTGAGCTTTGCGCACCAAAAAGTGTTTCAAATTGAGCCGTGACATGTGATTTCCAACAATTTGGCATTTTGACAAGTGAAGACTCAGACAAGCCTGTGCGGCCTCCTTTTAAGCTTAGAAACTCGAAATGATGTTTGGTCAGAACCTAAACAGTCAAAGAATAATCAAGCGACTAGCAAAGGCTCTGATCAGACTGCCCATATGCGCAGGCTTGTCTGAGCCTTTGCTGGTCCCACATACCACATTGTTGGAAATCTCATGTCGCAGGTGTCATATAATAAATAAAATCTAACATTTGTGCTCCTGTATTATTGAATTTATTAAACCAGTTGAAGGAGAGATAAAAGGTGAGGCTTGCCAAGCATTTAATCCTCTTTTCGCAACGAATTTAATAAATTCAATAATACATGAGCATAGGGCCAGTTAAGCAAAATATTTAAGCATAAAATTGTGATTCTTTTCTTATCCATTAGTTTAAACATGTGTTTTGGGTGCTAAAAAGAACCGTCTCATTGAGACAGTTCTTTTCGATGAGACAGTTCTTTTGAGTACCCACAACATATGTTTTGGTTAAGAAACAAGAAAAATAATTTTCAGTTATGCACTCTTATCTGAGGGACTGCATAAGCATTCATGTTAGATCCTCTATTTCTAAATATGGTGTCTCTCTAAGATGAACAAACAATTTCATGAAGGGTCCGGTCCATCTTTTTGGATAAAGGTTTGCTCCAGAAATTTCACATTCCTAAGTTAATACCAGCCTCTGTGCTACTTACCATCCTCGGCTGCTATCTGGACAAGTAGGGTGTGAAAGTCTTGCATTGTTCGAACAGTTTTTCTCGTATCCCCAACATCTTGTCACAGACAAAGCTTTCTAGAAATGAGGAGAAACAACAGCATGGTCAGATTCATTAGATATTACTGAAAATCAATTCTTAACCCTTTTTATTCTGGATACCTGATAACAGGCCTCAGGGTTATAAAACTTTTTTCATACTCAACTCAACTGAGCATGAAATTGCAACTGCTTATAAAAACTAAAATACCGACAACTGAAGAAGTTTCATGCTTTAAGTCTCTCAGATGTTGTATTTATCCTGCTAATATATGTTAAAATGCCAACAATTGTTGGCATTTTAACATTTATGAGCAGGATAAATTTTGTGCTCAGCTGAGTTGAGCATGAAAAAAGTTTTATAACCTCGGGCCAGGTACTTTGGTAAACAGTGAAGACTCAGATGGAATCATTGCAGCCCATAAAATGGCATATCATCAGGGTCTGCACAGTATGCTAAGTTAAAAACAATCTTCAGGGACAGAAACACGCAGTGCATCATTATATAGAAATTTTGACCGACAACCCCTTAAAATACAAAATGGCAAATTTCATACTTATTGTATCAATATGTATGGAATAATCCATCAGAATGAAAAGGATGACACCCATATCAATATTTTCAGATGCCAATATCTCAAGCTCTGACTTTTGCCCAATAAAGCACCTTATCCTATGCACCATTAGAGCATAAATTAGGTTTGTTAAAACTAGTGCTCCAATAAATATTTTTAAACAATTTTCAAGATGCCAGCTATAAGTACAAGGTCTATTCTAATGCTCCGTAAACACGCCAAAGTCAGAATTAATTAATGTAATTGAAACAAGTAATAAGTATTAAGTTAGCATTCTACAAATTACGGGTTCCATTGAATGTCAAGAAAAATTACCAGAAAAATTTGAAGAGTTTGATTGAGTTGATACTTTATGTTGCAGTCAACAATATTTTAGTCATGTCTAGACATTTTTCTGGGTTGAACCAGAACTAAGCAGTGAAGATAAATTGAATTACTCAAGGACACAACAAAATGTATTCGGTGAGGCTCGGACCTCTTAAACTCCTTTTAATCTCAAGTCGAGTAATCTATCACTGAGACACTGCACTCCACAAATAAAAAGTGGGGAAAAAATCCATCATGATGAACTAATCTATTTAACTCTGCATGATGCTTTTGTTGTCGTCTGCTGACTTCTTACAAAATTAACCTTTTCAAAAAATTCTTTCAGGAACACTATCAGAGTGTCAAACGGTTTGTAGCCAGATCTTGGTCAAAACTGTTATCAGCAGATGACAAAAGTCACAGTTAAGCAAGGAAAGAGTTAAACAGGTAATCTCATCTGCTGGTCCTTGGCAAGCCCTGACCCTGGTTGAAATTCTGACCCCTTGGGTGAAATTTCACTATCTTACATGGACATGACTCATGATAGATTGTTGATCATCATACATATCAAAAGACGGGTAAGGTAGGCAAAAGTAGAAATAGAAAGACCTGGCCTCGAGGTTATAAAACTTGAGTTCATTCTCAGACTCAAAATAAAGCGCACTGATTGGTTACTTGTGGACACGTGTCCTCAAGCAGCCAATCATTGTGCTTTATTTTGAGTCTGAGACTATACTCAAGTTTTATAACCTTGAGGCCTGACACATGTCCGCAAGCAGCCAATCATTGCGCTTTATTTTGAGTCTGAGAGTAAACTTAAGTTTTATAACCTCGAGGCCTGGGCTCAACTCACCTTAAATGGGCAAGCGTCATCATCTTCACAGAGCTGTCTCACACTTGGATTGTTGGTAAAGAAGAAAGGTATATGGTCCTCCGGTAAGTCTAGGCTCTCCCAGTCAAAACTATCTCCAACACTCACACACACAAGAACGATCAAGGGGAATAACTCAGCCAAACCCCATGGCATTCTGAAATATAAAATCAAAAAGAATGAAATTTGAGACTCAAAACTGACCTTATCCTTTCAAAAATTCCCTCTAATTTAAAACTAATAAATAAATGCTCTTGACAGGGGGCACATTTCCTAATTTTAAGCAGGTACCTCTATACAAACCCTTTGTACAGAAAAATCCTGTTTTAAGGAAATATTTGAGCTTGTGGTATATACTGGGTATAGTTCCTTAACCCATTTAAGCTGAAAGGAAATTCTTATTATTATCAATTAGACCAGTCTAATTTAGTTTTAAGGGTTGTTGGATGGTATTTTTCATTTTTATTCAAATTTTAATTGAACAATCTGAAAGCAAACAGTGGAGACTCTGATCAGAGTCGCCACATTCTGTTGCGTCTGATCTGGGTCTGCACTTTTTGCCTGTGTCCCATTCAAAGGACGCTAGGCTTATATGGGTTAATAAAACTAGGACAGACAGACATAGCCTGTTCTTAACTCTTTTCTTGCCAGCAATGACATTTGTCATCGGCTGATTATCCTTCCAAACAGTTTAGATCCAGATCAGAACCGAAAGAATCATGGTCTTGATCTGGATCCAAACCGTTTGACACTTTATGCTTAGAAAAAGTTCATTAAGAAACTAGAGGACCTGAAGGTCCTGAGGCGCTCATCTGATCTCCTTAATAATGTTAAAATAGGTCAAGGTCAACTACAGCTTTTAATGGAACAAATTTTGTTTTTACCATATACATTTTGGTCAAGTGACCTAAACAATCTAATGAATAATCCATCAAACAGCCCAGTGATTTCTGAGAAAAAAATGTTTAGATAGGTATGTGGCAGTCCAAATGAGTGGCCTTGGATAAAATGTCACAGGTCAGCTTGACATTTGGTACTTACTAGTAATAAACCATTGTTGCAATAGGTTTAACTATTATGAATTTGGCTGGCTCAGTTATAGAAATGAACATTTTAAGATTTTCTCCATGTAAATGCATTAGGAATCAAATTTGACCTTGCCATAAAGTAGGTCAAGGTCAACCTAGATTCATCATTTGTGCTAACCTGGTAGGGCCCACATCCCCGATCCTACATACCAAGTCCCAAAGCCAATAGCCTTTTGGTTCCAGAGTAGAAGAGATTTAAAGAGTTTTTACCATATATGGGCATGGTGGCCATGTTAGTCATGTGACCATAACAATTTGTATAAGTTTTGGCTAACCAGTCATAAGGAGTTGTCAAATGAAATTTGCTTTCAATTGGCCAAGAGTTCTCTGAGAAAACTATGTTTTAATATGTTGATGGGACTCCAATATAAGCGACCTTGGCTGAAAGGTCAAAGATCAACCTTGACCTTTAAACTTATTTATAGACACTAGATGAACATATCAAGTGAGAATAATGACTTTGACTTCCACAGTATTCAAAAAATCAACTTTTCAAAAAATTTCCCATTCAAATGCATTAGGAAGCAAACTTTACCTTGACGTTAAGTAGGTCAAGGTCATCCTAGGATCATCATTTGAACAAACTTGGTAGGCCCCACATCCCCAATACTACATACCAAGTCTCAAGGTCACTGGCCTTCTGGTTCTGGAGAAGAAGATTTTTAAAAGGTTTTTACCATATATGGGCGTGACGGCCATCTTTGTCATGTGACCAAAATATTTTGTATAAATTTTGGCTGACTTATCATAAGGAGTCTTCACATAAAATTTGAGCTCAACTGGGCCAATGGTTTGTGAGAAAACTATGTTTTAATATATTGATTGGACCACAATATGAGCGACCTTGGCTGAAAGGCCAAAGGTCAACCTTGACCTTTGAAACTTATTTATAGCCATTGTCTCATTAGTTTTAACATATCAAGTGAGAATAATCACTTTGGCTTTAACAGTATTCAAAAAATCAACTTTTAAAAAAAAAATCCCATTTAAATCTATTAGGAAGCAAATTTGACCTTGACGTTAAGTAGGTCAAGGTCAACCTAGGATCATTATTTGAACAAACTTGGTAGGCCCCACATCCCCAATGCTACATACCAAGTCCAAAGGTCATCGGCCTTCTGGTTCTGGAGAAGAAGATTTTTAAAGGGTTTTTACCATTTATGGGCATGGCGGCCATCTTGGTCACATGACCAGGGACATTTGAACAAACTTTGGTTCCCCCATCATAAGGAGTCTCCATATGTTATTTGAGTTCAATTGGCCCAGTGGTTTCAGAGGAGAAGATGTTTGAAAATGTTGACAGACGGACGGACGACGGACGACAGACGACGGACGCCAGAGTCACTGGTATACTAATAGCTCATCTCGGAGCCTTCGGCTCAGGTGAGCTAAAAAGTCAGCAGACGACAACAAAAGCATGAAAAATTACCTGAATAAGTCGGGCTCAGACCCCCAATGATGCATAGTATTTTGCATACCAAAGTTCAAGGTCATCAGCCTAGCGGTTCCTGTCTGTGTGTTAAACATTTTGCCTTTTTTACTTCTCCTGAGCCTCGAAATGTCAATACAAATGTCATATACATCATTTGAAATATCATAGTTGATGCTACAGTAAAACCTGTGTAAAATGGCTACTCTCAAAAAGTCCACAAATTGGTTTTCAAGACCAATTATCTCTTAATGCAGGTCAAAAGTATTGCAGAATGCTCCAAGGGGAGCATTCTGCAGTACTTTCGACTTTCATAAAGCTCCCAGGTGTCATTATGATCATTGTTTTGTCTATTTTTGAGTGGCCGTTTTACACAGGTTTCACTGACCAGGGTTAAGCAGCAAATTAATAGAATATCAAAATATAACTGCATGTTTTTCAGATCTGAGCATTCAAAGAATCAATTCTTCATCTGTCAATGGCCACTTCTGTTTTCTGCTGATAACCTTTGCAAACAAAATGAGATAAAAAAAATCATCAGACGACAAAAATGCATACATGCAAAGAGTTACATTTCAGGCAAGTCAATTTGACTTGCTGATGAGGAGTGAAAATGTAGTGATGGAAAGACAAACAGTGAAACCCCTGATTATCCCTTTCCGGCAAGTCACAACTTTTGCCGTGTGCTTCTCTCATCTGCATAAGTTCTTAGTTAGCATAAATTGCATATGGGCCTAGATCAGACTGCTCCCTAACAAAGAGTTCAGTTTCATTTTTAATAATGATAAGGTGTTTAGATGAAAAAGTGTGTATCCTGATCTAAAGTGTAGATCCTGATATAGTTGAGCTGTCTTCTGAAGGTAACTGGTTGAGATATGCACTGCTTTCAAAACACCGTTTAGAATACTGAAAAGTTTTACGGCTTCTGAAGCCAGCTGATCAGGATATACACTGTTTTCTAAAGAGGGTTTAACCCTTAAAGCGCCAAGAAAAAAATGTATTGAAAATGTAGTCTGCTAAAGTCGTCTGCTGCAAATAATTGCCTTACATTACAGACGAATTAAGTATAGAAGCAAACAGCATGGATCCAGAACAGACTGCTCCTATGTCTGATCTTTACTTGGTCTACACTGTTTGCTTCTTAAACATTTCAGCAGACACGACAAGCAGACGACTTTTGTGGCGTTTGGCGCGTTAAGGGTTAGAATACGTCAGCCTAACTCCATCAGTCTGCTGGGCAACATGCTCTTCTGTGAATTAAGATTGTCTTTCACAGTTTTTATGTACTAGGGCTATAAACATTGTATGTAATGTTTTATGCTGAATAAATATTGGTATTGGTAATTCTGAAAAGTTCTATGGAGACCGAGTGAACTGATTTGGTTGAATATGGTATATCCAAATGCACCATGCATCAGAGGTTATCAGGCAAATCAATAGGCATTATCTCATATACAAATGACCTCTAGGCTGACCTTTTCTTGAACTATGCCCTGTTCTTATTGCCATATTGGCCGGCTTTTCACATTTGACCAGGTTAGGGCATACAAATATGCAATACTCACTAACTGGGGATAATTGTTATTCCTTGATGAATACATAAATATTGGAATAATTAGATCAATGCATGAAACTTCCGTATACCACTCACAAAGTGCCCAGCACAATATAATAACCTTTTCAAAATCATATACTGTTTGTATTAAAACAGTGTAGATCCAGATCAGCTGGCTTCTGCTGAAGCCAGCTGATCAGGATCACACTGTTTTTCATTCATATGGTGGATTGATCTTTTTGGTTTGATTTGATTCCTTATGTCCCAGTCAACATTTTTTCAGTAATGTCGGGACGGGTCTTCAACGCTCTACCACTGAGCCACTGCGCCCCCCTAACACTGGATTGACTTGGAATCAGAAGAGCAACCCATGAAGTACCTTACTCAGTGTGCACTTAGTATAGGTAAACTTTTTTGGTGGCTTTTTGTCATCTGCTGATACCCTTTGCAAACAGTTTGGACCGAGATCAGGGTCAACAGTTCTGGTCTGATCTGGATCCAAACCATTTTACACTCTGATAGTGATTCTGAAAGATATTTTTGAAAAAAGTTAATTTTGAAAAAAGTCAACAGACAACAACAAAAGCAAGAAAAATTACCCAACATGCAGAGTTAATATAGCATGGGCACTTACTAGTATTTCCACAAAATACTTTGAGGCGAGACCAAGTGCGGATCCAGAGGGGGGGACAGGGGGTCCGGACCCCCCCTGGAAAATCACAAGTTATATGGGTTTGTATAGGGAATAAGCTTGAAAAATGATATATTTCTTTGAAATTGACCATTTGACTTCTGTAAAATAAGCTGAGGACTAAAAAAAAAAATAAAAATAAAAAACGTCAGAGCTTTTTTTGACAGACTGACCTGGACCCCCACTGACGAAAATTCCTGGATCCGCGCAGGTGACTGTAACTGTAAATGAATTGAATAAATGGAGGATCATTACTTAGAGGTCGCAGTGCAATGAGATCACATTGATTGACAAATGGATAGACATTTGGGCCTGCCCATGCATACACTCTTTAACTCTTTGCATGCTGGGTATTTTTTCATGCTTATAACCTTTTCAGAAAATTCTTTTATGAACACTATTAGAGCGTCAAATTGTTTGGATTCAGATCAGAACCGACATGCTGGGCCCAAACCATCTGCAATGATCAGCAGATGACAAAAGTGGACGCTTAAGGAAAGAGATAATAAATATTGAGGTCACATCTTACGTATAATTTCCAAAATATAGCATATTTCTGCCCCAGCCTGTGAATTTGTTTTTCATTTAGCAAATGGTGCATACAACGATGAAATGGCACATTTTGCAGTAGCTCATCTTGGTCTACACTAGTACTGTTCCAGGGTTCAAGCTGGATCCTGACAGTAGGGAGAAGTAGGGAGAAGTCCCTCTCGCAAAATTAGGGAGAAATACAAGTCAGATAGGGAGAAGTTATAGCACAAAATTACGGCATTTTCTGTTGGTTTATATAGAAGCAAATTAGCCATTACACATACTATTGCCATTAAATGCAAGGAGAAATAGGATGCAGTGGTAGTAGATTGTCACGAAAGCTTGCGTTTGTGTGCTCATAGATGAAAATGAATGTCCCTAAAAATATTTAAGGGATACTCCCACAAATTCTCCCTGGATCCCATTTAGGGCAAAATTTCGGCCCCTAGGGCATCATCCTAGATGCCGGCTAGCTTATTCCCTGGTTTCCCAAAATACCTGCTTACAACTGTTTAAAGCTGCATACTCTGTAACTATGAACATTTTTCGAAAAAAAATATTTTCTTTTTAAATCATTTGCAAAAGTAGAATAAAGTTATGTTGTCACAATAAATCTAATTTCTACAGCTGAAAACTGCATGAAAAAGTGAATTATCTTATAAAAACGTGTATTTTCTCTTGTTTGTAATTATTTGCGTCCCTCCAATAATTCTAGACAGTTGATTTTTAACATAAATGCTGTTGTTTTGGCACTAATAATTTGTTAATTATTACGAAAAAGGTAAAATGTATACCTGAATTTTAGTATTTTTACTGTGTTCTTGAAAAATAGAAACATTATTTTTAAATTGAAAAAATCAAAAGTTACAGATTATGCAGCTTTAACCAACATTGGGTTATTAACCCATATCCCACCAGTTCTATTTTGTCCTGAAAATGTTGTCTGCTTTTAACCCTTAAAGCGCCAATCACAACTTGCAGCAGACGACAAATCTTGAGACATCTTTCCCAATCTTCGAAAAAATAAGGTATGATGTTTCATGAGAATTGTCTGCTAGCAGACAATTCTCATGAAATAGCATGCCTTATTTGTTATTTTTGAAAAAACAGCAAAATTTTAAATTGTCGTCTGCTGCAAATTATAGGTGGTGCTTTAAGGGTAAATGTTTGCTGCATATGTTCAAGTGCACTTCAGACTAGATTTTATACACTATGAACCCTGATCAGACCGCTTTCTTGATAGAAATGGTAACTCTGACCGGCATACTATAATTTTAGGATTACATTAGTGAATATTGGAATAAATCCATTCAGAACCTGGGTCCATAGGCTACCTAAGAACAAAAGCAGATGAAACAGCAGGCAACAAAAGTCGTGACTGGCATGAAAAGGGTTTAATTTTTATAAACCCTTTACTCCATGACAACCCCTTTTGATCCCTTTTTGGAAATATGGAAAATGGAGCATTTGCTACATTGGAGCAAATGCTCCATTTTCCATAATATTTTCAAAAGTATTCAAAACTTAACTTATTTTTCCATGTTGTCTAAAAAAAGAAAATAATGTCATGATCTAAAAATAGCCTATGGAGTAAAGGGTTAAAGATATACTGACAGCCGAACAGTTTGGACCCAAATTGGGGTCAGCATAAAGCTGCACATGATATTTGGCTGTTAGTATATCTTTAAAAAAAATCTGCAAACAACATTTCAAAATAATGGTTAATTGCCCAGTATGCAAAGAGAATTTTTTAGATTACATTTATTTACCTACTTTCTGAACTGATTTATTCCACTATTCACTAATGTAATCCTGTTACTTTTGGATGCTGGAGTATTCTATCAAATAACTTCTTTTCCAAATATTGCAATGCTGAATCTATAGTTTTAAAACTAACAAATGTCTTTTACAGTCCTTCATAATAAACATTTTAACAATTAGGCCAAATAAAAAAATATGTGTTGCTCAGTTTACCATATAGGACTACCAACCCTAGAATATCAAGTTGTACAATTTCAAGTGAGATTGGAAGAAAATTAATGAAAAAAAATATAATGAAAAAGTTCATCTGAGATTGAAAAAGAAAACAAAAGGGTTTTAAGCCAGAATTTTTTATTAGCTGACTTTGGAGAGAAAAAAATCAGAATTAGGTGGGGAAGCTTTTTTGGGGGTTATATCTCCAGAACAAACAGTAAAACTAGTAAGGTAAACCAACAGTCAGTATTAAATCTTTAAACATTCCATCATTTTCCTAGAAAAATCTGGACAGGACAATCACTTATAACAGAGTCACTCTCAAAAATACACAGACAGAACCTCAAAAATAAATTATCATTTTCAATGAAACAAATAATATTTAGAGTAGGCGGATAAAAAAAATACAAAAATTTAGATTTTTTACTACTTTCCAGAAAATTACAGTAGGAGGGTTTGTAAATCAACTTATAACTAGAAATTGTGTTTATGAAACACTGTGCCCCCAACCATATGCTTGTCCATAAGGATTATCTCACCAGGTAATCTACTCATCATCCTCTATCTGCTGACCAATTCGAGGCTACTAGCTGTAATGGTTTTCTAGATTTATCTTTGTGTGCTGTGCTAATTTGCAAAGGGCAATTACCCTTAAAAATGCAAAGGCCAATAACTGCTTAACCCTGGTCAAAAAAATTTCACCAGGTAATCTACTCATCATCCTCTATCAGCTGTACAAGTTTGAAGCTCCTAGCTATGATAGTTTTGGAGATATCTAGCTTTCTATGTCCAAAGTTTCAAAGGGCAATAACTTTTAAAAAAAAGCTTTCTTTAAATTTTCACCAGGTACCGTAATTTACTCATTATCCTCTATCTGCTGACTAAGTTTGAAGCTCCTAGCTGTTATACTTTTTGAGATATCTTGATTACAAAAATTCATTATAACCCTTTAAAAGAGGCATAACTCCACAAAGGGAGATAATTTGGACTAAAAAAATACCCAGCAACTTTTTTTTATGACAAATATATTTATGAAATATCAAAACGGTACCTTAATTTTTGCAATGGACTGACAAGCCCAAAGCAATATACCCCTTCAACTTTTTCAAAGTTGGGGGCTTAAAAAAATGTTGGCCTTACATCAAATAATCTCCCTCTAATACTGAATGAAAAATCAGCTAAATCAACCATGACTTTTCAATGCATTTTTTTTTAAATCGAAAGCCAGGGCGTAATTGAAAATTACTTTTCTTATTTCTCACCAAAACATATGCTGTGGGTACTCAAAAGAACCACCACTATGAGCACCTTTAAACCACACGTTTAAACTGATCGCTAGGAAAATAATCAAATTTTTACACTAAAAAGTTTGCATCCAATGACTGTTTCTATACTATGAAAAGCTCTTCACTAGAATGCACATCTATGCATTCTGCAATAAAAGAAATGATAAAAAAGATTCCTTCTTATTAAACCTACCTACTTTTTCAAGTATTAATGTGAACCACACATTTATTTTATTTTGTCCTTAAACTTTCAGTTACATTTGCTTAAAATCTAAAAAAATGCATTGTGTACTCTTAATCTTTTCTCCCATTTTTTTAACAGGTCAATTTGACCACATACCTGATGAGTGATTAGGTGTTTCAACTGTAGCTATACAATGGGAAACAGAGTAGACCTTGTACTGGGCCATCTGTCTGATTTGTAAGGGTAAATATGGTAAAAAAAAAAGGTCTTTATGTGGACTATTAGTTTTATGCCCTCAGAGGTTGTGGTGTCAAAAAATTCTTTTTATGTTGAACCATTATGATATGTACATGAACCACCCAAAAAGGAGAAAATGACAAGTCCATTATATAAAGTGTTTTATGACCTGTCTACACCACACTCCCACCTCAGAATATATCATAGGACTAAATAAGCGAACTTTTTGAGCATAACATACTTTTTGGTGCTCTAAATAACTGTCTCTTTGATCATTGAGAGGATTCTTTTGAGCACCCACATCAGTAAAATGAAAGTAAATTCTTAACTTGAGGCCTGGATCTGCACTTGCTTTCCATATGTATTTAATCTAAAACTTTATACAGTTTTGTGTCAATGCTTTACGTCCCAATCAACAATTTCTCAGTCATAATGAGATGTTTTCCTGGGTTGAACCAGTCATAATAAGAGGATAAAGTATCTTGCTCAAGGACACAACACTGCATAGATCTGAAGTGTCTCGAACTAGCAACCCTTCAATCCCAAGTCTAACATTCTGCCAATGAGCCACTGCACTCCTTAGTTTATGAAGTAGTTCGTTAATTAACTACAGTCAAACCTGTGTAGAACAGCCACTCAAAAATAGACAAAGATCTAATGACAAATGGTTGCTTAATGTAGGTCTAAAGTATTGCATAATGCTCCCTCTGGAGCATTCTGCAATACTTTTGACCTGCATTAAGTGTTATTGGTCTTGAAAAACAATTTTTGGTCTTTTTGAGAGTGGTCATTTTACACAGGTTTTACTGTATATGGTATTGATTGACCATCAATATCAACTTGAGGTCAGAGCTCTGTATTAAGCTGGGGTCAAATCGAATGCATTAGCCTGTAAAGTAGTTAATTAAAGCAGTGTTTTCATAGGAAAACTATGTCCCCCCCAACCGTAATTTGCGTCGGCAAGCATGCTTACTGCTCTTGTTTGTGTCACAATGATCCATCAATTATTTCAAGGGAGAGCATGCACAAACACAATTTTGGTCAAACTTTGAAATTACAAAGTGCTGTGGTTAATGTGAATATAAGGTCAAGGTCATTAAAATCGAATTAACTTTTTTCTGTCTCCAAACAATGTATCTATGCAAGTTTGGTGCAGAAAACCCCACTGGTTCAGAAGACAGAGCTCAGAAAAGGCCAGGGATGAAGCGAGTACTAAGAAAAAGTACTCAAGTAAGTACTGAGTACTGTCTGTTTTGAAAGTACTTGAGTAAGTACTGAGTACATATTTTATAAATGTACTTAAGTAAGTACTGAGTACTTTAGAAAAGTACTCATGAGTACATCTGAGTACTAGGAGTACTATAAAGTATGCAATGAAAATTTAAGGCTAAAGCCAAATTTAATAACTAAACAGACTGCAAATAATTATATTATTTACAAGCACATACATAGTAGTGACATCTAAGATTCAATAGATAAACCCTGATACAAGTTATTAAACATTTAAGCACTAAATAAATCAATAGCTGATTCTGCAAACACTGCAGATCCAGATGTGAAGGCTCATAATGAGCCGCCTCATCTGAATCTACAGTGTTTGTCTACTAGATTTTGATTTTGGCACTTTATGTGATGAGCTTGAGAACTGTTCTGTTCTGTTTTAAGGATTATATTATTCCTGATATTTTTATTCATTAATATTTGGACACCAACAATTATTGACATAATTGTCTGAAAAAGTGATCATGCATACATGTACATGTCAGAATGCAGATCAAATGTCAAACAGTATAGACCATTATCAGACTGCCGCTGATCTGGGTGTGCACTGTTTGTTCAGGTATATTTCTGTCCCAATATTTGGGGTAAATACAGTGTCTTATTTTACTGCAAGTGTGACAAAAACAACACTATACTAATTAAAGCGCTTTGTAGTAATACAAAATAGTGTTGCTCCTGGCCAATTATATGCATCATTAGGCCTTTCATCAAGTCCATTGTTTATAAAGAAATCAATGTGGCCAAACTAAGCTAAAAAAGCTTGATAGGTAAAATACACCCTTTCTAAATATTAGGATATGGCTTAAAAAGTACAAGTGTTTCTCAGGCCACTTTAATGAAAAACAGATGAGGCAGGCAGGTTTTATATTTATATTTTTTTATTTCCCAAAACGCAGATAAGGCTACTTTTTTCAAGTCTGAAAAATGAAAAAAGACAGATGAGGGGCATTTGAAACAGATGAGGGAGGGCATGAGAAACAATTAACTTTTTTTCCTATCTGATTGAAATTTAAAAAAGTACTCAGTAGTACTCCCAATGTACTCATGAGTACAGGTTTTTTTTTGTAACAGTACTTAAGTAAGTACGAGTACATGTACTCATGAATTTCGCTAAGTACAGAGTACAGCTAAGTACTGAAAAAAAGTACTCGAGTAAGTACGAGTACAAGTACGAGTATGAGTACTCCATCCCTGGAAAAGGCTGAATTTACTGGTTTTTCTTAAAGATGATGACCTTCGAATGAGGTGACCTTGAAAATTAGGTCAAGGTTACCAAAAGCATATCAGCTCTACATTTTGCCACAATGATACAATACATTAAGTTTAGCTATATAATATATTGCTCAATTCAAGAGACATACAAAAAACATTTAACATTTCAAAGTGCTGGTGTTACCTTGAAAATAAAGTCAGGGTCATCAAAATCTAAACAACTCATAACCCTCTCCTAATAATATATCTATGCAAGTTTGGTTAAAATTGAATCACTGGTTTCTGTGGAAATGGCTGATTTATACTGTCTTTATTATATGGGAGGGTGACCTTGAAAATTATGTCAAGGCCACCAAATTCTAATCAACTCTTCCCACCCTTCCATTAATATATCTATGCAAGTTTGGTCAAAATCCCTCCACCACTTCAAAGTATAGCGCAGGGAAACCCTATTTTGGACATTTCAGAGTGCCTGTGTGACCTTGAAAATTATGTCAAGGTCACCAAAATGTAATCAACTCTTCCCCTCGGCTCTTCCCCTCCTCCCAACAATGTATCTGTGCAAGTTTGGTAAAAAGCCATCAACTGGTTCAGAAGATAATGAATGGAAACAAAAAAGTGGACGCCGTCGCCAACGGGATCCGCATCAAAAAACAATATATCCCCCCACCCTCTGGGTTGGGGGGACATCATAAAAATGTCATTGAACAAGTGTTGGACCCTAATCTGATAAAATTTTCTGGATCCTGGCATGTGCAATCTGATGAAGTAGTAGGTAGCTACTGAATGGCAAAAAATGTATACACTACAGTGTACACTAGCCAGAGAACTAAACTTGTCTGACGGGCAACTTGAAGACACAAGCAACTTGTCCCCACATTTTTAACTTGCCCTACACTGTGCCACATGGTTTATTTAACATATCTAAGAATTCTGATAGGCTCAAAGTACGAAGACGCAATGGCAAGCAGTGAAGACCATGATCAGACTGAGCAGTTTGATCTGGTTCTGCACTGTTTGCCTAGATATGTTTGTCCGAAAAACTTAGGTTCATAGTTTTAGACCTTTTATTTTAGTTGTTTTAAGCTGACAGCATAACCATAAGGCAGTCTAATTATTTATGAATTTGTACCTGCAAGAGTTTAAGAAAGACATGAAAAAGATATTTCTGTAATTTCAGCTTTTCCAAGGGGCAAACTTCCCTGACTATCAGTTTGCCGCCCCCCCCCCCCCCCCCCCCCCCCCCCCCCCAGCAAATTCAACATGTGTCTGGCAAGTGGGTAATTGCTTATTTCTAACACTGCCCTGATAAGACTCCTCTTTCAGAAGCAGTTGAGATCTGCTTTTTTACACTACTTGCATGGGCCTATCTATCCAAATATAAAAAGTGCATATTGGCCTCAGGGCGCGAAAACCTGATTTTTTTTGTATGCTAACATCAAAAGTGCAGACCAACCTGTACACCCCCTCTAACAAGTCTCTGAAGCTTAAGCAGGCTGGTTTGAGTCCTACCTGATCGCAAAAATTCCAAAAGACAGGTTTTCTCGTGTTGAGGCCCATATGATAACTGAAATAATGTTACAAGTGATCTAAAAGGCTTTGCTTTACTAGAAGTTCACTCATGAGCATTTGGCTCAGATGCTCAAAAAACTGAGTACCAAATCTGTCAACCCTTGTCCTGCTATTTTTTTTTTGTCCAGAAAATGTCATCTGCTGCATATTTTTGAATGCACTGAAGACTAATTTTGTCAAAGAAACAAACACTATGAACCCTGATCAGACTGCTCCTAAGGGAGCAGTCAGATCTGGGTCCATATTGTTTGCAGTATAGGCCACCAAAGTTACTAAACAGAAGAGAGAGCAGACGGTGATTGTCATGAATAGAGGGGGAAAATGTTAACTCTTTGCCTACTAGTGTCGTCTGCTGATAACATTTGCAAACAGTTTGAACCCAGATAAGGCCAGACAGAACATCGGGCCTGATCTGGATTAACACTGTTTGACACCTTGATGGTATTCCTGAAAGAATTTTTAGAAAAAATTGAATTTGAAAAAATTCAGCAGACGACAAAAAAGCATGAAAAATTACCCAGCATGCAAAGAATTATGGTGTCTTGTGTACAGTTTAATCATCAGCCTATGGGCACCATCATTACTGCTGTCATACACTTCATAAACAGATCATTAAAGTGATAAAGGTGGATGAGAAGTGTGACTTGGTATAATAATGAGCTATGACAATGATAGCCCTTAGCCTGCCACGAAAAAATGAATCTGAAAATGTTTGTTCCAGTCGTCTGTTGCATATAAATGCTTTTGCTAAGGAATAATTTTGGCATACAAACAGTGTGGTGCACTGGGTGCACACTGTTTGCTCCAGAGACGTTATAATGGACTAGTAACTGAAGAGTTAGTAGGTTTTGTTTTTTAAAAAATATTGTCGTCTGCTATTTTTTTTTTTAAATCAACCTTTTCAAAAAACAATTTTGAAGGAAAACCATTCATGAGTGTCAAACAGATTGGATCCAAATCAGGCCCATACACGGTTCCAGAAGGGGGATATGGGGTCCGGACCCCCCCTGGAAAATCACAAGTTCTATAGGTTTCTACAGAAATTAGCATTTGGACCCCTCCCCCCCCCCCCCTGGAAAATGTTGGACCCCCTCTCGAACCTTGGACACCATTAGACCCCCTCTGTAAAACTGTAAAATATGTTGAGGACTAAAAAAAAATAACAATCTCAGAGCTTTTTTCTGTCAGGTGGGCCTGGACCCCCTGACAAAATTTTCTGGATCTGCGCAGGAGGCCCAACAAAATTGTCAGGCCTGATCTGGGTATGAACTGTTTGCAGAGTCATCACTAGCATGCAAAGAGTTGAGGGAAACTAAATGAAGTTTTCAGAAGAAAACATGTCCCCGCACCCACTTCATAGAGTTATATGATGTTAGTGGCATTGAAAATTAGGTCAAGGTCACAAAAATCTGATCATACATTAAGGTTCTGCCACTGATGAATATGTGCCAGTTTGGTAAAATCTGGCCATAATGGTTCAGAAGACTGAGTGAAGACAAGGCGTTTTCATAGGGCATAAAAAAATAAGTGTGTTTCGGGTAACAGGTCTGAAAATTTTTCGTAGGTAGGCACACATAGTATTTTTATTTATTTTTTTTCTTAAAAAAAAAAATATAATTTTATGCATTTTGAAAGGCGTTTCGTGTAGCCTTTTAAATTGCATAAAATTATATTTCCCCTAGAAAACCTGAGAAAATTCCAGGTTTCACCAGTAAATTTAAGTAGGGTTGGGTTACCTTAAAACAGGTAATTTTGAATTTGGCCTTGTTATATATCCTGGTGACCTTTAAAATTAAATTATGTCAATGTCACCAATATCTAATCATCTATTAAGATTCTGCCAATGATGTAGTCAGTTTGGTCAAAATCTGGCCATAATGTTTCATAAGATAGAATGCAGGCAAAGCTTTTTCATAGTTATATGAGCCTGGTGACCTTGAAAACTAGGTCAATGTCACCAAAATCTAATCATCTATTAAGGTCCTCCCAATCATTGATGATGTATCTGTGCCAGTTTGGACATGCTTTGTACACGACTTTCTAGAATTGAAGCCAGAGGTCAAGGTCACAGTGCCCCGGAAAAAGTATGTGACACTCTGCGGCCCCATGATGTATCCACATACCAACTTTGGGAGTCCAACCCCCAATAATACGAGATATGCATCAGACACAGTCGCATTACAAAGCTTTAACAAATTAAATAAACAGCCATTTACCGAGGGCTAAGTGTGATGATGCCTACTATACTAAGTATACTTGGTGATGCACTCTACCGGAAGAAGAACAGTTAACTACAAAACTCAGACTCTTGACCCTGTGGGATGAAGAGACACATAGATAAATGTGCGTATGCATGAATGATAAGGCAAAACCTATATACCCCAAAAAGAGTTGATATTCATATGGCGGATTTTTACACACACCCTGGAGAATGATTGTCAGTTTTCATGCTTCAGAAATAACCCTGTTTTAGCTGATATAAGCAGATAAGTCACAGTCATACCCCACCCACCTTTTCAACATAGCAAATGTATGCAAAGTTCTTATTGCGGAAAGGATAAATTTCAGTATGACAGAAGTTCATTGCGGTTTAGCCTGCTCCTCAAAGGTTGTATAGAACCAAATCCTGGACCCCGTCGCCCAAAGTTCCCCTGTACAGTGTGCTCTAAAGCATGTAAAACTGAATGTATAGCATGTGATGAGTGTAACCAATGGGTGCACCGAACCTGCATTGGTATGTCAACAACTGAATTCAGTCTTCTTGGTCGGAGCGAAGAAACCTGGTCCTGCCCATCCTGTGCCAGTATTAACAATTCATCACGTATCTACTCAGTACCTGAGGCAGATGAACAAGATGCATCACAGTCACTCAACTACTCAGCACACCCTTCAAGGCTGGACAGCATCTCAGATATATCTTTTCCTGCAAGAAGTAGCACAAGTACAGATCAATCCTATATATCATCTCTTAACAACAGTAGAGACCCAATCCTGACGTCTTCACCCAAACAAGTCAGACAATCCAAACACCAGCAGAAGTCACTTAGGATACTGAATATAAATTTCCAAAGCCTCCGGAAGAAAGGGAAACTACTTGAAGCCATCATCATTGATGCAGACCCTGATATCATACTAGGGACGGAGACCTGGCTTGACAATTCTATTGCCTCAAGTGAGATTTTGCCAAATGATTTGGGTTACGACATACAGAGGCGTGACAGACCTGGAGATCCACATGGTGGAGTACTTATAGCTGCTAAGAGATGCTACATGTTGAGCAACATACATTGTGCACAAGACATTGAGTTAATTAGTGGTACAATCAAGCTTAGTGGGAATAAATCTTTAACTGTTGTTACTTATTACAGACCGCCCAACAAAACAGATGAGATGTATTTGACCACCTCAAACCAGGAAATCTCAGACCTAAAGAGACAATGCAAGAACAGCATATTCCTTGTAGGAGGGGACTTCAACCTCCCAGACATCAACTGGTCAGACACCTCCATAGAGGGCAGCCAATACCCATCAAGGGTAAACCAAGCAACCCTAGACATGGTCGTCGAAAACAACCTTGAGCAACTGGTAGATTTCCCCACCAGGAAGAGCAAAACACTGGATCTTATATTTTCTTCCCATCCATCATACATGGAGAGATGCAAACCATTGCCATCAATTGGAAATAGCGACCATGATATCGTTCTCTTGGACACCTCTATTCAAGTACGTCGCCCAAAGCCACCTCGGCGGAAGATCTATCTGTGGAAAAGTGCAGACATCAATGGTATCCAGGAGGACTTGACACATTTTGCAGCTGACTTCAAAGACAGACAGTTTGATTCTGTGAACTCGATGTGGGATTCATTCAAGGAACAAATCCACAAGAGTATGGACAGAAGAGTCCCAAGCAAGATGACCCTGGCACGCCATACCCACCCATGGATGAATGGAAGAATAAGAAGACTGATCAGACGGAAACAGCGAGCACACAAGAAAGCAAGAACAACAGGCATAAAACGGGACATGGACAGATACAGACGACTACAGCATGACGTCCAATTCCAGATCAGGTCAGCTCATAAAGACTTCATGAAAACTGCTGTCAGTGATACCTTCAAGGATAATCCAAAGAAGTTTTGGTCATTTGTGAAGAATACCGGACAAGAAGCTACTGGAGTTTCCCCACTTAAAAACAAGGATGGTTTCCTCAAGAGCGACAGCACCAGCAAGGCCAACATCCTTAACGATCAATTTGTGTCAGTTTTCACGAAAGAAGATACCAGCTCACTCCCAGACAAAGGCCCAAGCCCATATCCTAGCATGCCCATCATAGAAGTCAACTGGAAAGGAGTTCACAAACTTCTCAAGGGATTGAAACCATTCAAGGCCACGGGACCAGACTCTATCCCAGCATTTATTCTTAAAGCGGCAGCTGATGAACTAGCCCCAATACTAGCAAGGATATACCAGACTTCGCTCGATACCGGACAGGTCCCATCTGATTGGAGAGATGCCTGGATTGTTCCAGTTTTCAAGAAGGGAGACAAGCACAAGGCAGCCAACTATCGCCCTGTTTCACTAACGTCCATCACTTGCAAACTACTGGAGCATATCATCCACAGCAATGTCATGGCACATTTTGACAAGCATCACATCCTAAAGGATCACCAACATGGCTTTCGGAAAAGGCGCTCTTGCGAAACACAGCTTACTGTAACTATACAAGAGATCGCATCTCGTCTCTCCAAAGGAAATCAAGTAGACATCATCCTGCTAGACTTCGCGAAAGCATTTGATAAAGTGCCATACTCCAGACTTCTCCACAAGCTAGATTTCTATGGAGTTCGGGACCAGACAAGCACTTGGATAAGATCTTTCCTTGAGAATCGCAAACAGGAAGTTGTATTGGATGGTTCACACTCAGACCGGTCAGATGTCTTATCTGGAGTTCCCCAGGGAACAGTACTCGGGCCCCTCTTATTCTTGGCCTACATTAACGACATGCAGGAGTCCCTACGATCATCAGACTGTAGACTATTCGCAGATGACAGCCTACTCTATTGCGTTGTGAATAAAGCCAGTGACTGCAAGCTCCTCCAACAAGATCTCACTGCACTTGAACAATGGGAAGCAACATGGCAGATGAGCTTCAACCCCAGTAAGTGTACCGTCATCAGGGTCAGTACAGGCAGGAGGCACAAGTTCCAGTCAACATACACGCTACATGGGCAAACTTTGGATGTTGTTGATGGCAGCAAATACCTTGGAGTTACGGTCACAGACAACCTTTCATGGTCCAAGCACGTCTCCGATACAGCCGGCAAAGCCCACCGCTCCCTGGGATTCCTGCGAAGGAACTTTAAGCACTGCTCCAGACAAGTCAAAGCAGCTACCTATACTTCTGTTGTTAGACCAGTCCTGGAGTATGCAGCTCCTGTGTGGGACCCTTATCGACAAGCTGATATAAAGGCACTTGAACAAGTCCAGCGCAGGGCAGCTCGCTATGTGTACAACGACTACACATCACGTACACCTGGATGCGTCACAGAGATGGTCAAAGAGCTTGGTTGGGAAAGCCTACAGGACAGACGCCAGATCTCCAGACTCAGCCTTCTCTACAAAGCACATCATGGTTTAGTGGACATAGACAAGGCAACCTACTTAAAACCAGGTGACAGCCGCACAAGAAGCCACACAGGATTCTATCAGGAACACACTGCGCATGAGGTCTATCACAACTCCTTCTTCCCCTGAACAATCCGGGATTGGAACAGACTACCAAACAGTGTCACCTCAGTGCCCTCCGTGGATGGCTTCCGTGCCTGCCTGTTGACCAGGCTAGGCCCAGCCTAAACCATGACCAGATACCATTTTCATCATACCTGTAAATAGTTTTATGGTTTTATCGACTGTTCTGGGACATTGTTTTTACCCGCCATGCTCATGTCCCGCTGGACCAATTACGTTCTTAGATGATCCCGGTCCAATATATGGAAGAAGAAGAAGAAGAATAAGGAACTTGGACATATCCCCCCTTTAATATGTTCTTTAATGCATTCCTTTTGCAGGAGAAGTGCATGTGCTTGCAGGACGAGTGTAAATTGTAAGTTACTCGTCCTGCAGGACAAGTGCAATATTAAAATATTTTTGTCCCCTGGCTGAGACCAAACTTTTAAGAAAATCATTACTTGTTATTAGAAGGATATGATTCTTTAGCAGATTTACAAAGAATTTGTTACAGTCAAATTTTATCTTAGAAAAATTGCTATAGAAGAAATATAATAGATCAATATTAGAAATTAAAATGCACCTTGAAACATAAATATGTTAATAAACGGATAAAAACGTTATCATCAAATCCTAAACCATGTGAGCGCACTTGATTAGCACGTAGGATACAGTTACTGCTCAATCGACAAGTATTAGCTTTTCAATAAAGGTGGCGGTCGCTTTAGCCCTATCGTTGTATATATTTTTGCACACTGCAGCTCCTTTTGCACTACTTGAGCTTGTCCACGTACATTTGTTCCAAGTTCTTATTTTTAATGTCCGAGTTGTGTTTTTATTTATTTTTTCACCATTTGACACATGCTTTGTAGATAGACAACTACATTGATACTTACTTGTAGTCTTACTTGTAGTCATCGGGAAACTTATTAAGCCCCAAAGGCTTGTTTTTCCCCTCTGCTCTCTTGTTTTCTTGTCGTCGCTTCCGGTTATTGTGTTACATAATAAAGTTAGTAAATTTCTGATAAGTCATATCTTGAGTTTTCCCATAACTTGTCCAGTTTAGTTTTGAATTCCAACACGGTTTTTGAATTTACTATTTCTGATGGTAAATTGTTCCACACTGGGATAGTTCTCATTGCAAATGAATTCAAGCTGATAGATTTATTAACTCGAGGTTTACTCAGTTTTAAATTGTGTCCTCTTAATTGGCTGTTGTCCGTGAATGTAAAAAACTTACATTTTCATGTAAAGCAAAAAGTATCCCAAATTGACCTTGCTACAAAAATGTATATAATAGTTTTTTAATTAAGTTTAAACGTATTTATTGCCAATATAAAGCAAGGGGTCGGGCCACAAGTTTTTCCAATATTAGTTACGACCCTTCCCCTACAGTATACATACAAAGCATTACATAGACAATGGCGAACATATTTTTTAAGAACAAAGTAATGATAATCGTTTTCTTAAATTGAGCTAAATGATATAATTTTATTGATGGTAGTGGAAATGAGAATGAATGATTGGACTTTGTTGGGGTAGTATCAGTGTGTTTCAAAGTTCAGGTGCCACGCGTTTTATTTTGCTTAATTTTATACGAAGTGAAGTTTAGATAAGTTAGTATCTGATGTTTTTTATCGTCAATATAAGTCAATCAAAGCGGTTTGAGTTTTTAATAAAAGTGTGAACAGATTCAAAGATAATTTATTTTCTGCATCGGTAAGATTTGGATTTCCATATAACAGTATTTCTAGTCTTAGTGGGAGAAATTTCTCAAGGAATCAAATAAAACCAAGCGTTGGATAGTATGTTTGTGACATCTAAGTAAGTAGTGTTCAGCGTTTTCGGGTTCAACTTGACAGCTACAAGTTGGGTCAGGACGCAAAAAGTTGTTAAATAAATCGAGATTCAAATTTCTGCAGTTGTTGCAAATTCTTGCGTGCAGAACAGATAAACGCCTATTGCCAGATATATAATAACTTGGTACTTTGGAGTTAATAGCAAAAGGCTTTTTCATCTGATACTTGAATGAATGAAGAGTACTTGAATCTTTGAGGCTGTTATCGGCTGCATTCCAAAGTGTTATTGCTGACGGGATACATGATTTCTTGAAAATTTCAGTACGTGCAAATGGGACTGAGTAGTAATTCATATTACGAAGAGGATAATTCTAAATGTTTCTCACTAATGGTGGCATAAGATCAGAGATGTATGTTGGCAATAAGTCAGAATGAGCTTTAAACATGAAGCTTAATTTTTGCTGTCTTCTTCTTTTAGCAAGCGAGAGCCAGCCACATTCATTATACAGCTTGTCCAAAGAAACAGATCTGGTTAATCCCGTTACGATGCGGGCAGCCTCATTTTGAATTTTATCGAGAATATCAGAATTATGGGCTGCACAACCATCCCAAACAATAGAGGCATACTACAAGACTGGCAATAGATACGAAAAATATATTTGATTGAGAGCGTTCCGACTGAATGAGAATTTAAGTTTTCGCATATCGTATATAATAGCTAAATATCATGCTATGGTCACTATTAGAATATTAATTGGCACAAGTTTCCGATGGTACATACCAAGTTTCAGAGTCATTGGCCTAATAGCTAGCTGATTTCATAGGCCTTCCGTACTTTTCCGGATTTCCACTGGGACTCAAGTTACATGTACTTATATCACATGACTACCTCAGCCAACCAAAATGTATTCCGTTACCATGAGACCGAGCAGCCCTGTGCTCGATGCCAAGATCAAAATACCAAAAGCATTCTGTTTTGTAAAGAAACAAGCTTATATATATTGCATACAAAGTGAGGATTAGTTGTAAGGGACCACTTACTGTTGATTCAAGATATCTTGGCTCAAAGAAACCGTAAGGTGGATTTTACCAATACATCAATATAGGCAGCTTCTTCTTCATGTTCTTTGATATGTAGGATATTAAGAGATATATGCGTGATGCATTTTCCAATCAATCTGTGTGGTGTAGAGGATAACGTTGAGAACTATCAATCATATTTGATTTCATGTTGTGCGGTTATCGTGTTCGAGTCTTATGAACTCCTTTTTTTTCGTTTTGCCATTCGTATCTCAATCTCCCTCATGATTTCCATGCTCATATATGCTTTCATTTACTTTTTCACTGCGCATACTTCTCTTGGCTGTAGAAAATGTCTAAAAGGAAGGCTATTCAATCGCAAACCAGACAAATTACTGCCACTGACCCAATATAGGATACTTGATGCTGCGCATGTTATTTTAAAAGTTCACGTAAAAGATGCCATGAATGATGCACTATTTGCACCATTATCAAATTATAGCATTGACCAGTGTATCAAACAAAATCGTGCATAAAAGCTGATTCGTAGAAGGTGGTTTTCGTACCTCGGAAGACATGAAGCGACAGAATGGAGCTTAGTGACTTTGACAAGTGTGAAATATGTATACATTATAAAATCACACACAAACAAGACAACAAACTATAAATAATAAAAAAAGATCTTTGGTTTTGGGTTTCGAACCACTATCTCTTCATTACTCTTCAAAAAGATAAAACCAATATGTATGTGCGCCCTACCGTTTGAGCTAGCAGTACGAAGCCGTTTAAAATTCAATTTGTGATATAAACTGCCAATCATGGTTGGCAACTTTGCTTTCCTCTTTAATTGCACGCCGTTGGGTCGGACTTCAGACTCTATGATGGTTCTGACTTAAAGACTTATCTATTGATGAGATGGTAGGGGCCTGATGCTTTGGCTGTTTGTCGGCCCACTGGGGTTTACCTGTTGGATTTCTTTTGCTCCGGTATTCAGTTTTATTTACTGTTGAGTCCTTATCTTTGCTTTATCTCTTTGTTATATCTTGATTTATATGTTTTAGGAGATGATGCATTGATAAGTTAGGGGTCCTTCATGCAAACCAAATATCTATGTGTCTTGATCAACATCAGAATTTAGGGTGAGGTTGGCGCCGTTAAAACGGTTTAAGCGCTCTCGTTTGTGGTGTCGTACTGTGAGTTTGTCACTTTCCCATTGGTATCCTGGGTCAGGTGTGGTACTTGATTGTATCGATTCCTGATCTTTGCACCCTTACTTACTTTGTTATAATTATACCGTTAGTATAAAATAGCTAGATATTATGCTATGGTCATGTCATATTTTGATCATGATATAATTGGCCCAAGTGTCTGATGGTACATTACATTTTACATGTAGTTTCAAAGTCATTGGCCTAATGGTTGAGGAGCAGATTGATGAGGCTATTTACCAAATATGGTTGTGTCTCGATGATATGACCTGGACACTTTATGCAAACTTTTGTGTCCTCATGCCAAGGAGGAACTGTATGAAATATTAGCTTAATTAACTCAGTGGCTTCTGGGAAGATTCTTAATGCGCAGTACTTATTTGGTAGCTTTGATATTAAGTCCATTCCAAGCTGCTGTACTCATAGGGAAAGAACAGCATCTTGGATCATCTGTATGTGCATTTGGAGGTTGATACTGAAAAGGATGAGAAGTCCTGCTCCCTTTCCTGGTCTCCAGCAAGTACCTACTCTTTTTAAAGTGATAATGACCAGGAAATGCCAAAAGCACAGACCACAGACAATCCATGGAACCGCGAATAATAGTCACAGAACACAAACAGCCAAACAATAACAATAAGAACACCATTAAAGCTAAGCAACCAGAGTACAGTCTCAAACTCAAACTTGAGAACAGTCTCAAACTCAAAATAAAGTGCAATGATTAGATGCATGCGGACATGTGTCCGCAAGTAGCCAATCATTGCATTTTAGTTGGTTTGAGAATGAACCTTTATAACCTCATGGCCAGGTCTCCCTCCCTCGACAAGAGAAAGGGCACAAAAAACTACATGCCAAAAGATGGGCTCAACAACACTAAAGGCGCACCCACAACAAGAGCATGGCCACCGAAGGCCTTAAATTAATTTTGCTGTTCAAATCTTTGTCTTTAATGCACTGTTTATGCCAGTGTTGAATTGTATGCCATTTTTTCCCTTTAGATAAGATTCTTTGGATTATAATCCAGGCCGCACGGTATGGTAACAAGACATTTCGCGTCCAAAATAGTAAGTGGGTATGATCAGGAAATACCACAATCACAAACTGCAGACAAACCCATGACACCGCGAGGAAGAACCACACAACAATCAAGAGACACCAAGAAGACAAACTAAGCAAACCAACCAGCTCTCTCTTCTCCATCAAGATGATTGCAAAACTAGAATGGACATAAAGTAATGTACAGCAAAACATAGAACGATTACAGACTCCCACAATCAATGGGATGACAATAAACATCAAGTCAACAACAACAGATCCAGGGGGGGGGGGGGGAGGGGGCTCAAATGCATTTTACTTGTACTAAACCTTCGCCCTAAAATCTGCTGTTGTTGAAGTACAAGAAATGTTCAGCTCGCATGGAAGCCTTCTAACTACTGCAATGTATCATCACGGAGAAACACTCTAATCAAATTAACACACTATGATGAAATAAAGAAAAGGGCTCACGACTCACAATTAGTCAGAGCTAAAGAAAACCTCAAGTTGAGCCACGGTGGACCCAGCTATAGATAAGCATCAGGCACCAACCCACCGTTTAAAGCTTTACGTCAGAGCCGGCATAGAGTCTGAGGCCTGACCCACCGGGTGTTAGTACACAATTACAGTCTTCCGGTTTGGTAGCCCACGAAAATAGTACCTTTAGAAATTTAGCACTTGCCGTTTCTGGGCCCTTTATGGCGTAAATGGGTGCTTTATTCGACTTTAAATGTACATGTGATTCAACATTGGTCTATGTTTGTCAGGCTGATGCAGAAAAATGCATCTTTGTGTGGACTATTTTGTCACAGACTCCCCGGCGCACTCCCCAGGTAACGTCTGACACGGGTCGGATTTCAGCCCGGATTTTTTGACTGTTCCCCAAAGAACGGAGAATGCTGAGAAAACGAGATTATCAAGGTAGGTTGTCTTTTCACTTTTTTGATAGGTGAATGACAGATCTTGCCACTCACAGACAGAAAAAAGTCCAAGCAATGTCCTGGAAAAATTTGCAGATGCTCGAATTCTGCCTTTTTACATGGAGTTGAATGGGACCGATTAATTGTGCACCGAACCCACCGTCGTGCAAGACGTTTCCCCCCCTAGTCGTTTCCCCCTAGCCGTTTCACCTCTATTTTCAACCCTGGTCGTTTCGCCCCCATACCCTAGCCGTTCTCCCCCATATCATTTCCTCCCATTTTCACGTATATGTCATTTATTCAAACTGTATTCTTACTGTATCCAAGGCATTGTATAATCGATCGATTCTTGGGCCCTTTATGGTCCTCTTTCATTGAACTGGTGCTGTCTGGTATGCGCAAGAGGATAGGCATAACAGGCTGGTTCAAATTTAGTTGGCTTATCTTTCCAGAACGTGTTTAATCTGTTCTTAAACTTGTTGATTGTATCTGATGATAAAAACGTTCTCGAATAGACTAGTCCATTCATTGATATCTCTTTGCTAGAAAAGTTGTTTTCTGGAAAAACGGATCCTTCAGAAATAGAGAGAACCTACAATAAAAGAAAACAGCAAACTCGGTTTAATTAAGTCTGTTCATGAGAACTAATGCACCAGTCATTTGTATGCCCCGCCCCCTCGAGGCCGCGGAATAGCGGGGCTTTTAACTTTTCAATTTCCAAAGTCCTGCTAAAAGCCCTGCACTTTGGGGCCAAATTTGAGGTAAAATCCGTGCTCAATGCCCCCGCCCACCAGGGATTGACAATTATGAATAACAACAAATGACCTAAATCATTTGATTAAGCTTTCCATCTTTCCCCTATCCTATGGTGGTGCCACATGAAATTTGGCTTCAGTTGCCCAGTGGTGTAGATAATTTATGAGTACTCTGTCCATGGCATAACACAGGAACTAAAAGAGGTATCAACTTGAATCTTCAATGGTAGATATATTTCGATGATTAGAGAACCAGTGGTCAAGAACCATAACTCTCTTTTGCATAATTTAGAAGTTATTTTCCTTTGCTTTAATTGAATTTTGTCCAGGGCATAACATTAACACTACTAGAGATATGGGAGCGCAGTGGCTCAGTGGTAGAGTGCTTGACTCAAGACCGAGGGGCCGCGGGTTCGAGCCTCACCCGTGTCACTGTGTTGTGGTCCTTGAGCAAGACACATTTATCCTAGCTTAGTACTGGTTAAACCCAGGAAGACCCGTCCCTGTTTAACTGAAAGATTGTTGATGGGACGTAAAGAATCAAATCAAACAAACAAAAACTACTAGAGATATCAACTTCCACTCCTTATCGAACAACCCTATATTTGGGGAGCATCTATCGTTTCTACCGATTCTCTTGATTTCTGAATTATGAATCCATAGAGAGGTGGGGGGAGGGAGGAGTTCAGGTGATCTGGACCCTCCCCAGAAAATTACAAGTATTATAGGTTTTTTTTCTGTTAAGAGGACCTTTCAGACAAGTTCTTTCAGTAGTGGCCTATTTAAGCGGGAAATTAAAACCCCGGCACATCTGGGACACATCGTAGGTCAAATCCCGGCACTGAAGCCGTGCTATATCCCTGGCCCAAAAGGGGCAGGGCATAGAAATGACTGGTGCATAATGGAAAGTGCAATAATTCTCACGCCCCCTAGCACCGGCTTAAGCGGTATTCTGAAGGACCAGAATATGAAAAAATATCAACACTATATCATTGTACGGGGAGAAGTTTTACTGAATCCACGCTGCACAACGACAGCTGTTGCGACCTCTAAATAATCTGGAAAAACGAATCTTTCAGAAATAGAGAAAACCAATAATATAAGAAAACAGCAGACTCCGTCGTTTTATTGTGTCTGTTCACAAGAACTAAGTCCAGTCTGAATTGATGTTTAACAGTCTTTGGCTATGACCTCTAGTTCTTTGGATGAGTTGAGTATTAAATAGCTTATTTTTATCACATTTGTCTTTGTCATTTAAAATTTTGTATACTTCTATCAAATTGGCTCTGGCCTTTTTGTGATGTAGCAACGGTAGCCCAGTTCTCTCAATCGATCACTATAGTTTAGATGCCTTATACTGTGTTACATTCTAGTTGCTCTTTTTTGTACATTCTCCATTGATATGCACTCCTTCTTATATAAAACTGACCTAACTGTGGAGGCGTATTCTAAGTGGGGACGCACAATCATTTTGTACAAATTTAGAAACAATGTCTTGTCCAAGTAACTGAATATTCTTTTGATTATCCCTAAATTCACATTAGCTTTTTAACCATAGCCTGAATATGTGGTACAAATTTTAATTTATCATCGATGGTAACTCCTAAATCTTTTTGCTCCGCTACTTGGTTGATTTTGGTAGCTTCCCCATTTTGTAATCATGAAGTAAAAACTAAACTCCTGGTCTTTATCTAGATGCATTTATCGTAACTGAATTTTTTCTATCAAATTTCTGATCAGTTATCTAGCCTGCCAAGTTCATTCTGAACTACATTCGCATCTCTGACTGTGTTAACGACTGCATACAGTCTAGCTTCATCCACAAACAACTTGGGACAAAACTGTGTACAACATCCAGGAGATCATTTATATTTATGAAGAAAAGGAGCGGTCTCAGCACACTGCCTTGGGGTATACCACTAGTAACGTCTACTCATTCCGATGATGACCCGTCAACTTGTACCCTCTGTTTTCTATCCTTTAAGAAGTTCTCTACCCATTTGAGTAGTTTTCCTTGAATTCCGTAGCCTTTCAATTTGGTCAGCAATCTTTTGTGTGGAACAGAGTAGAAGGCTTTTTAAAAGTTCTTCTGTCCATTTTTCACAGACATCTATCAGTCGATCGGGTAACACATGTGTAGCCTTTTCTGAAACTATGATGTGTTTGGTAAAAAAAAATGTTTTCTTCAACGTGACTTATAGTTTAATCCTTGACGAGCTTTTCCATTAATTTTGAGGCCACAGATGTCAAACTACCAGTAATTGGCCTGTAGTTTTCTGGCGAGGATTCGGAGCCTTTTTGTGTAGTGGTATTATGTTTGCAAGTTTCAAATCATTTGGAACTGATCCCTATTTTAATGTTTTGTAAAATTTTCCGTCAGTGGATTCTTTACTTCATCAAGGGTTCTAAGAGTAGTTCGGGTGAAAATTATCCCGTCCCTGACTCTTAATAATTAGATGCATTCAGCTCTTTTATATACTTTCCTACCATTTCAGTGGTAAATTGTCGCCCCATTACTTCTATTGTGAAAAGTTGGCATTTTTAAGTGTTTTCTCTGGTAAAGATGCTTGTGAAGAACTCGTTTTATATTGTTGCTTTCTTTGTGCCTTCTGACATGATCACTCCGCTTCCATCAACCAGATTTCCCATAGACTTTCTAGTTTTAGTTTTTGACTGGACATAATTTCAATAAGCTTTGCTGTTGGTTTTGATATTGTCAGATAAGCGTTTTTCATATCCTATTTTTGCTGCCTTTATCTCCTTTCTAACTTCTTTTTTTGCGTTTTCATACAACTCTTTATTTGTTCTACTTCTAAAATACTTATATTTTTTCCATTGTGTGTGTGTTTTTCATGATTGATCGTAGGCTTGATCAAAGCTCCCTCAACTGCTAACTTATTAAAACAAGGTTATAGATATCACAAAATTCGAGAAGCCTTTTCTAAATTCTACCACAGACACGCATAGTTAATGTTTAATACAACATTGGTTTAAAAACTCTTCTGCAACAGGGCATATCAGAACCTTTATTTTATGGTGATTTAGTTTATAAAGTCAAAAGATTTGTTGAAAAACTTAATTTTAGTGATCAATTCAAAAAGATAATCAAACGTTATAAAAAAGTTGGATATAACTTGGATATTAAGTGACAGTATGTAAAACTGGTTGTAAACCCAATCATTGTTTATAGCTATGGTTTCCTCTTTAATTGTACGACGTTGGATCAGGCCTCAGACTCAATGACGGCTCTGACGTAAAGCTTTAATTGGTGGGTTGGTGTCTAATGCTTGTCTGTAGCTGGGCCCACTGTGGCTTAACTCGAGGTTTTCTTTAGTTCTGACTATCTGTGAGCCGGAAGCCCTTTTCCTTGTTTCATTATAGTATGTACATTTGATAAGATTGTTCCTCTATGATGATACAATGCAATAATTAGGAATCATCCATGCTAGCTTAACATTTTTGTGCTTCAGCAATAGCAGAACCTAGGGCGAATATTTGGTACCAGTAAATACATTTGAACCCCCCTCTCACCCCCCCCCCCGTGGCTAAGGCTGCTGTCCGTTTTAAGGTGGTGATTCTGTTGTTGTTAATTCGCTGTTGATTGTTTCTCTCATTGTTTGTGTGTGTGGGGGGGGGGGGGGTGCGGGGTCTGTGTTTGGTCCTTGTTTTGTTATTTCGTCGCTTCAGTTCTATAGTGTTCTAAGTGACATTTTGGTCAACAACGAGTTATGCATACCGTTGGAAAGGCGATCAAATGTTCTATCTACTGGTGAAGATTTCATTTGCCTATCTCCTCACAGTAAGCTTAAAATCGCTGTGCGTTTCTGTTCTATCTACAAAAAGACAATTGCGTTCAGTGCTATAGTGTTCTTAGTGATTTTCATCCGATGGCCAATGATGATTATGTCACGTGATTGGGTGAGTTCAGTGTAATACTGTTCTATCTACATAAATTCACTTCCCTTTGAGAAATTGCTAAAAATTGCAGTTACTTCCCTTACATAAATTTAAATTTCCTATACTGAAGCGGTTTGTCGGTCTTATGACAAATAGCTTTATCGACTACTTTTAGGTCCAAATAATCCGCTCAGTTAAAAATATAGCGCAAATTGATCCATGGACAGAATAATAAGCTGTAGAAACAGATTACCTCCCTTACACATATCTAAACAACTTAAATTGAAGTTATTTGTCGATGTTATTACAAATCAATGGTTAAATCTGCTACTTTTTGGTCGAAATAATCAAATAGGTCTACAATATTATACAAATTGACCCCATTGACAGAAAAATTAACGGTAGAAACAGATTACCTCCCTTGCATAAATTTTAATGGCATAATCCGTGCTTTTTGTTACTGTTATGCCAAATAAATAACTAAATCTGCTACTTTTAGGTACAAATAATCATTTATGTTCAGACAAGTATATGAATTGACTCCATAACCAGATCAATAAGCTGTAGGAAAATATAGAACACTATAGCACTGAAAGCAGAACGCGATTTTTAGGGCATAATGTTCTATCTGCAAACTGTAAAATGCTCGTAAATTCCATATTACTGTAAAAATGTCTTCAAACCAAGGTCATATACACTGTATGTATATTCAAAGGTCTGTGATAAATAAGGGATCAAAAATCAGGATGCTAAAATTTTCAAACTCATTTTTCTCAAAACTTGTGCAATGGTAGATAGAACACTATAGCACTGAAGCGACGATATAATGCTTAGTGACCTTTCTATGTTGTAATATACACACCAAAGATAATCATTGTGGCAAATGTGAATACCCTCCATCACTAATCGTAAAAGGAGTTCACTTAACAAGCCATAAAATTGATTTTAAGTATATTTGACCTTGCCTTTTGCTGCCAAGGTCATACTGGTGATCTAAAACTCACGTCCTCATCTACACGTCAATGGAAATCATTGTACTAAATATGAAAATATGAACGCAATCCATCAAAAATGAAAGAATAGTTCTGGTTAAAGATGCAAAGTCTGTAACTTTTGATCTTCTAGTTTTAGAAATATTGTTACTAATTTTCAAGAACACAGTAATATAACTAAAATTTGAGTATACATTTTACCAGCTTTGTAAATCTTAACACATTATCACTATCAAAACAACAGCATTTATGTTAAAAATTAACTGTCTAGAATCTTTGGAGGGGCGTTAATAATTACCAACAAGAGAAAACACTTTTTATAAGATAATTCACATCTCCATGCAATTTTCAGCTAATGTGAACAGATTTATAGTGAAAGCAAAGTTTAATTCTTTTTTTACAAATGATTTAAAAAGATTTTTTTTTTAAATATTCATAATTGCAGACTTAGTCACTTTAACAGCCGTCAGACAGGTAGACTTATGTATATTTGACAATGACTTTTGGCTCCAATGTAAGTAAGGGTGCAAAGATCAAGAGTCGATACAATCAAGTACCACACCTGACCCAGGATACCAATGGGAAAGTGACAAACTCACATTTAAACACCACGAACGAGGGCCAAGAGGTCAACCCTTTCCCAGCAGGTAATCCAAATATAGCCAAAAGTAACTTTACACTATTATAATTTATACCTTTTCTGGGTATTTGTAAGTGGTATTTCAAATGTGTTTGATTCATATTAAAGTTCAATCAAATATTCATATGACAGTTGAATTTCATGTTTTTGGTGTCATAAATGCAACCACAATGCCCTAATGAAAGAGGGAAGGGGCAAAATAAACTTTTCCAAAACGCATCACTTTTGATGTGTTACTGTAGCTTTGCGATTGGACAAAATTTAACTTTAAAGAACCAGTCTGAAAGACATGCTATTGAATTTGTGTTTTAAGTTCAAATCACCCCTAATCACCCTTCGAGTAACACAAATATGAGTTGTGTTTTTACGTACATATCCCTTTTGTGAACTTTACAGTGCTTTCAATGGAATTTCCCATAAGAAATTGTTTGTCGTTTTTTTTTCCAAACCGATGCGAATTTTTATCAGATTATCTTGTCACATACTCAGGGCAGAAGTCACAACAAATCGCTGATTAAAAAACGCAAATGCCATCTAAGATAAAGCTTTTAGCAGGGACTAAAGTTTACTATTGTTTTAATTCAAAGGGAGATAAATTCAAAGTGAACCAACTTTAAGATGCTGACAAAAACAAACTATACGTCAGAGACACAATTTCTTGCAGTATTTTTAATGGGCGATCGATGGCCTTTAAAATAGCGTGTTCAAATTCTAGGTTTACTTTGTATTTTGTTAGGAAATGCTGATTTTGTGCTTTTAATGAAAGCACAGATAACTCGAAAGAAGATTAATTGACCTAAGTTATTTTTAGTGAATTGGGTTAGGGCGGGTACCAGCAACTCATTGCAATATTTAATTTGGTCAAAATCAAAAACAGTAAAGATATATTCGGTAGTTGAAAGTGTAAAGTTACTTTTGGTCTTAAGTATATATCGTTGTAATTTACTTACTGTAAGTAATTATTGTGTAAAGGGTGAAAGGGGAGTTAGGACTTCTAGTTGGAAGACATAATTTAAGTATATTTCACCTTGACATTTGATTTCAATGTCATAGCGGTAATCTTAATCCTGTTTTGTCACCTACACACCATAAGCCATCGCTGTGCTAAATATGAACACCCTCAATAAAATGATAGAGGATTTGGCATTACAAGCCATAAGACATACATATTTTAATCATATTTTACCTTGACCTTTGATTTCAAGATCATATTGGTGATCTGAAAACTTCATTGTAATCAAAACAACATTGACAATCATCACGCCAAATATAAATACCCTAGTTAGAAAATGAAATGGAGTTCGCTTTACGAGACATAAGACAAAAATAGTAAGTGAGTATGATCAGGAAATACCACAATCACAAACCGCAGACAACCCCGTGGCACCGGTAGAAAGAGCCGCTCAACCATCATGAGACACCAGGAAGACAAATTAAGCAAAACAACCAGCTCTCTCTTTACCATCAAGATGATTGCAATACTAGAATGGGCATAAAGTAACGTACAACAAAACATATAACAACCACAGACCACAACAATGGGAACAACAACAAACAAAAAGTCAACAACAACAGAACCACCGCCTTAGAACGGACAGCAGCCTAAGCCACCGGGGGCTTAAATGCATTTTACTGGTACCAAATCTTTGCCCTTGATTCTGCTGTTGTTGAAGTACAAGAAATGTTCAGCTCGTATGGAGGCCATCTAACTAATGCAATGTATCATCATGGAGAAACACTATAATCAAATGAACACACCATGATGAAACAAAGAAAAGGGTTCATGACTCACTGATAGTCAGAACTAAAGAAAACCTCAAGTTGAGCCACGGTGGGTCCAGCTACAGATAAGCATCAGGCACCAACCCACTGATTAAAGCTTTACGTCAGAGCCATCATAGAGTCTGAGGCCTGACCCACCGTCGTGCAATTAAAAAGGAAACCATAGCTATAAACCGTGATTTGGTTTAAAACTAGGCATGCAGACTGTCACATGATAAATTTTAAGTATATTTGACCTTGCATTGATTCAAATGCCAGATGTCAATACACCATATGCAAATACGAATTCATGCTATGAGCTATAAGACAGAGTTTTAGTATAAGACAAAAAAAATGAAAGAGGAATTCGCCATACGAGTCGTAAGACAGATTTTACATATATTTGACCTTGACCTTTAACTCCTAGATCATATGTATATGCCGAGACCATTGTTGTGATCTACATCTCATAGGCAATAATTGTGCTAGACATATACCTTTGATCAAAATTGAAAGAGGACTCACTTACTTTTTATCGCATAACATGCGGTAAGACATATTATTTTAGTTTATGTGACCTTTACCTTTGACCTCAAGGTCATATTAGTGATCTGAAACCTTTCGTTGTAATCTACACGCTATAGGCAATCACTGTGCCAAATATAAATAACCTCTATCAATGAATGAAGGATTTTGCATTACTAACATCTGCGACTGATGGACAACAGATTACACTAAATCCGACTTTTTTTCTCAAAAAGTGCAGATATAAAAAACATGCAAGACTTTAAATATTTACATTTACTAAGCGCTAAACATTGTCACACTTCCACCATTTTCAAGATGGCCATCCTGGAAATGTCCAGAATCACACCTTCATTAACCATCAACTGATTTTACCCATTTGGATCGAGCCCTTACTCAAAACTTCAGATTAATCAGGTAGAGAAAGTTCAGAGGACAGCAGCCCGTGGGACCTGCAGGAGATGGCGTCACACAAGTAGTGTCAGCGAGATGCTTGATGAGCTTGAGTGGCCATCTCTTGAGGCCCGTAGGGATCGGTCCTCCCTGCTTCTCTTTCATAAGATACATTCTGGTGCTGTGTCTATAGAAAAAGACAAGTACCTGACCCCTGCTCGCAGTTTGAAATCTACCAGGTCATCACACAGTGCCAAATATTGTAGATACCAGACATACAGTGATGCCCTGAAGAACTATTTTTCCCTGGACTATTCCACGGTGGAATAGTCTTTCTCCTTCGGTGGTCAATTCCCAGACTGCTTTGGAGTTTAGGGCACTCCTAATTTAGTTAAAAACACAGCCGAAAGATTTTTTTTTTTTTTTTTTTTTTTTGTTTTGTTTTTTCTTCAAAATTCCAAAATCGCACTCCCTGGCGTAATGATCATGATTTGATCGTGCCAGTATTAAAAGAAAGAAAGAAAGAAAACTACTGATGTTTCAAAGATAGAGAATCGCTGTAAACAAAGACTGGCGAGTTTAATTTGTTTTATGGCGTGCATGTAGTCTCAGTTTACAGTTATAATGAACCAACCAAAGAATACTGCATGTGCGCGTGGTGGTGAATACGCCATCTTTACTTGTTTATAAGAAATATAGAATCGTCTCATTACTATGAATCTTTGAAACATCAGTATTTATAAGCGCCCCTTGTCTTGTTGTCAGACAGTTATGGTCGTTATGGTCAGAGATATAGTCGGTCAGTTAGTGAGCACGCGATTCCACTATATGATCACATTTGCACTCAAGAAATTTTGTTATAAAATTGAGAGTGTTTGAAGGCAAAGTCAGGTAAAAGGTTGCACTCAGCAATAGCTGGATTTCCCCAACTGTATGCAAGTTAAGGAAAAACAAGCGAGTCGAACATGTGCGTTAAAATGGTGCGCAGAAAGTGAATTGGTCACGTGGACTAGTTTAACCAATCAAATCATTGTTTTTTCTTCCGTCTAGGAGTGAGGGTCACAACCTCTGACCTTTTAGCTGTCTGGGAATATTATTACAACTGAGAAGGAATTCTACGGTTAATTCCATCTTTATATCAGGTAAACGTAGTGGATCACTTAGCTTAATCATAATAGACATGTGTTTGTTTACGGTTTCGTTAGACCTTACAATGTCATGTAAAAATCCGTATTTTTCGTGTGACAACCGCCATTTCCAATCGTGGGATTTGTTTATCCACGGATAAACAGATTCGGGCTGGAGGCGGTGTGAGTTTTTATTTCTGTCAGGGTTGACGAAACTGCGTGGATTTTCTTCATGTTGCTTTTCTAGAGGACTCCGCCGTTTCTGTTGTGTACATGGGACACAGATGACGACATATCCACCTTGTTTTCAAACCCCACATGTGAGCCAAACAAGGTGCATGACCTTTGTGTATTTGTCCCTATGACACGGTCAATGCTGATAAGTCGGGCATTCTAGGCGAATATAGAGTAGGAATTTTACTCATTTGAAGCTCTGTGTGTTTCCGAATGTCCGTAAGTTGCACATTGAAGAGATGTGACATTTACAAATGTCAGATATTTGCGCCGAGACTCCAGCTATCGATTTCTGTAACCTTTGTCCTTTTGCTAGGCTCAAAGTGGAAAGTAGGTTACCTGAATATTTTATGCAAATATAATCCGTCTCGACTCCGCCTCTTTTATGTCACGTGATATGTGATAGACTGTTACCAATTACATCATAACAAGCTCAGATCAGTGAGTGACAGTTGAGAAGATGTTTTTATGGTAGATATGGATCTATTGGTAGATCTACTTACTGAACCATATTGTTGATTAGTCTCTTAGCATCCCTAATAAAATTTAATCTGGTCAGGATATAAATAACAGCCAAGGCAGACTGGCTCCAGTCCTGAGACATTGATAGTTCAGAAGCTGTATGAGAAGGTTCATCAGGAACGGAAGGGGTTCTTCCTATAAGTAACTACTTTGTCAGTATTCAGTATTGAAAACAAAAGCAAGTTGACAGTTCTTCAAAAATAGCTAAAAATATGAATTTGATCCACCAAGGGGAAGCTTTAAAAAATCTGAGCAGACTTCAAACCTGGCTAAAGCAGAATTGATCCACAAAAATGGACCCTTGATGTGGCCACTTATCTATTTTTTGTCTTGAAAATGTCTGCTTTGTGGATCTGCTGCATATATTTAGCTTTAAAACAGCTGTCCATACTTATGTATAATCCAGCCAATAAGTAAGCGCACACATAAAACATGTGTAGATGCAGGGTGCACTTCTGGCTGGATTTTTTCATGTAAGTAATTCAAGTAAACAGTATGGGTCCTGGTCAGGCTGCTACCAACGAAGGAACAAGTCTGATTTAGATCCACATTGTTTACAATATAGGCTGCCTAAGAAAATTCAAGGACGAAAGCGAGCGGCAAATCTGATGACTGGCAGGCTAAGGGCTATAGCTTGTTCTCTGAAGCCATTTCTCAGAATTGAAAACAATTTGACAGAAATGATCATTAAATCTTTCCTTGCTAGTGGGGACTTTTGTTGTCTGCTTAGTTACTGTTTCTCACAGATTTAACCCAGATCAAGATCAACTGAATATCTGTCCTCAGAGTTTGCACAGGCTTGAAAAGTACTTGAATTTAGAGCATGGCTTTCTTGAAAAGTCCTTGAAAATTAAATCTGCCTTGAAAAGTACTGACACCTTGAAAAGTCCCTGAATTCTACTATTTTCTATAGGATTTAGCACTGTTGATAGATAAAACTGTTGTGCCTTTATTTGGTGCAGCCTATGCTGTTTATACTAATTTTCCAGTACTAATGTCGCCATTATCTCAGTCTAACATTTCTAAACTTAGATCAGTATTTTCATTAACATTAAGTGCTTGAAAACTGTTGGAGAGGCTTTTAGAAGTCCTTGAATTTTTCTCTACTCATACCTGCCTGTACGAACCCTGGTCCTGATCTGGATCCAAACTGTTTGACACTCTGAAAATGGTCATGTAATTTTTTTTGAAAAAAAATCAGAGCATGAAAAATAACTCAGCCTGCAACAAGTTAAATAAGTCTGCTCTGGGTCCAGATTTTTAACTCAGCAATAAAGGCTATACAATTTTTTTTTAGAGACCACTATAACTTATGAGAATCTATGACCCATATCAGAATGTTACTAGGCATAACACAATCTAAAATAACTTGATTTTTAGGATAAATTTTGCTCCAATAATTATGTTTTATGTCGATAATTTTTCCCAATTTTGACATTGAGTCTAATTTTTTCCCAATTTTAGCCAGGGGCCTTTTCCCAAGATTGCTGGAGAAAGGTTTAAGTAATTATCAATTACATTGTACATTTAGTTCTGTGTAATGTCACTGTTGGCAAGGTTTCCTAAATTTAGATCTGTTCAACTTCAAGGGCTGGTGTAGTTCTAGAAGTAAGATTCTACCTTTTTGCCATATGAACTGTTTGATTTTTAGGCCAACAGTTCAAGAATTCACAAATCTGTTCGAGGACAAATTACATACCTAAGCCACTTGTTTTCAGAATTTTTTTTAACCCTTTGTATACTATTAATTGGACTCTTCCTTCTAGTTTAATACAATAAACTTGGGATAGCCATTGTACATACATGTATCTAGGGGTTTCAGGTAATTCAAATATTGTATTTTTCGTCTGAAGATCATTTTACGATACCAAACACAGGCCCCCTAGTGGAACCTTTAAAACCTTTAGAAACCTTTATTTTGGTTGGAATCCTTTAAAACCTTTTATTTGGCTGAAAAACCTTTAATAACCTTTATTTTGATTAAAAAACCTTTACTTTTGCAAGATCAGTTTGAACATAAGAAATAGACCAAGTATGCTGACAAAAAATGTCTGTGACAGCTTAGTTTTTCAGAAAGCTGTATTCATCCTCAGACCATTGTGTCTACCTAACTCTTGCACCAGGGTGACTCTTTAGTTGTCTGATGGTCAGTTTTCCTGAGACTTCAGATAAGGCAACAATAAAAAAAAAGAGAGGTAGGGTATATATAAATGCTTTCAGTTTTGATTCCATGCTTAACAGCAGAGGTCATGTCAGAATGACTACACTTTTCCTAGGCTTGCTTAACCCAAATCATTTCATATGTACAAATGTACTTAGTGCTAATCTTTCACCAGTAACTGACAACTAGTGAAAGAATGTGTCAGACATGGGAATAGAACCTCAGGGCTCACGCTGCCGTTCGCCATTGTAGCCATTTGCTACAAAAATGACAGGGTGGCTACAGATTTATTTCATTGGCGAAAAGTCCATTTTCGCCAATAATGGTTCAAAATTTACTGACCGGTGATTTATATGTAAACACATGTATCCTGCTGTGTGGGGATTTCCAATATTGGCCAGACTGGGTCACTTGATAATTACCTAATACCCACCGCGGAAGCATATGAGTAAAAATCAATAACCAGTCCTGAACAAATTATGTTGACCTTTTGTGTCAATAGGTGTCAAAGGATAAAAACGTGTTAAAAACTTATCACAGCACGAGGGACTGTATATTAAATGAGTTGGTGATTGGATTAATTGAACAATGTGAGTCATTAATGTTTGATTAAAGCCAGGAGATTAACTGATTCACCATGTTTACAATGAAAGCTGAAAGTGAAAGTAAAAAATTTACCAGTAAAAAAAAAGCAAAAAGACCAGGTTCAATGAATTACAATATAGAAATTAATTTCATGATATTATCCTGTAATAAAAAAAACCCTGCCTCTTCAGTAAACATATTAGGCAAAAAATCTCTAAGTTATCAACCCTACCAACCCTAATATTTTGGACCCTACTCCACATTTTAAGCAGTTTTTGAAAAAAAAGAGATAAGAACACCATCTAAGTGTCAAACAATTTGGATCCAGATCAAGATTATCAGAATCCAGATTTGTTATCAGCAGACGACAAAAGTCATCCCAGCAAGGAAAGAAGCTTTAGCCTAGGGTTGGTTCTTGAGGATGAATGTCTTGAGGAAGAATGTTTTGAATCAACAATTTATTGTTCTAAAAAAGAATAAATCCTTGTTCATGTTACAGATTATCATTTTTAATAATTGGAGTACAGAGTACAGTAAGAAAACTAAAGGGTTTTTTTAAAATGATTTCGCACTTTAGAAACACACCATACTACATGCCGGCTAAATCTTTGGCTAAAGTCAAGTAAATATGGCTACAACTTTTTCCATTTGGCTAAAGTGTTGGCTACAAAAAAATTTGAGCCAGGGTGAGCCCTGGAACCTGCAAAGCTCCTGAACATTAGGCTGGCGGCACTACCATCTGTAAAAGTTGGGCTAGGCTCATCTGTTGCACTCTGGGCTCAATTCATTTTGGTCTCAGATGAACAGGGTTAACTTGTAAAATGTGCTGATTTTCAAATGTTAATGTCTTAGGTTGTCAAATCTGAACAGTGATATCTGCACACGAACGAGACTAATGCAGATATATGCATAGTTTTCTAAATCTTTATTTAAAAGAGCATACAATATAAATGGGAGCAACATCCTTTGAAATTCTTCATTTACTGAAGGTATAATTGCCCCTACAAAATGACCAGAGATGATCTCTCCTGCTTTCTTGGTTTTCAAAAATTTCCGGGGGAGGACCCCCGCACCCCCCCCCCCTTCCAGACCAGGAAATGTGATTAATTTTTCAATCCAACACAGTTCAAGAATTCACAAATCTGTTCGAGGACAAATTACATACCTAAGCCACTTGTTTTCAGAATTTTTTTTAACCCTTTGTATACTATTAATTGGACTCTTCCTTCTAGTTTAATACAATAAACTTGGGATAGCCATTGTACATACATGTATCTAGGGGTTTCAGGTAATTCAAATATTGTATTTTTTGTCTGAAGATCATTTTACGATACCAAACACAGGCCCCCTAGTGGAACCTTTAAAACCTTTAGAAACTTTTATTTTGGTTGGAATCCTTTAAAACCTTTTATTTGGCTGAAAAACCTTTAATAACCTTTATTTTGATTAAAAAACCTTTACTTTTGCAAGATCAGTTTGAACATAAGAAATAGACCAAGTATGCTGACAAAAAATGTCTGTGACAGCTTAGTTTTTCAGAAAGCTGTATTCATCCTCAGACCATTGTGTCTACCTAACTCTTGCACCAGGGTGACTCTTTAGTTGTCTGATGGTCAGTTTTCCTGAGACTTCAGATAAGGCAACAATAAAAAAAAAGAGAGGTAGGGTATATATAAATGCTTTCAGTTTTGATTCCATGCTTAACAGCAGAGGTCATGTCAGAATGACTACACTTTTCCTAGGCTTGCTTAACCCAAATCATTTCATATGTACAAATGTACTTAGTGCTAATCTTTCACCAGTAACTGACAACTAGTGAAAGAATGTGTCAGACATGGGAATAGAACCTGCAAAGCTCCTGAACATTAGGCTGGCGGCACTACCATCTGTAAAAGTTGGGCTAGGCTCATCTGTTGCACTCTGGGCTCAATTCATTTTGGTCTCAGATGAACAGGGTTAACTTGTAAAATGTGCTGATTTTCAAATGTTAATGTCTTAGGTTGTCAAATCTGAACAGTGATATCTGCACACGAACGAGACTAATGCAGATATATGCATAGTTTTCTAAATCTTTATTTAAAAGAGCATACAATATAAATGGGAGCAACATCCTTTGAAATTCTTCATTTACTGAAGGTATAATTGCCCCTACAAAATGACCAGAGATGATCTCTCCTGCTTTCTTGGTTTTCAAAAATTTCCGGGGGAGGACCCCCGCACCCCCCCCCCCCCCCCCCCCTTCCAGACCAGGAAATGTGATTAATTTTTCAATCCAACACTGTGCAATGCAAGCATTGGGTTAAAAGTAATGTTTCAACTAAGGGGGCACACAACAGCGGGAATTTTCATATTGATTTGTGATGAGATGGCTATATATTTGTTGCCTAAGGATTTCCTGTACCAGAAACATACCATCATCTATCATAGCAGGGATTTAAAGATCAGAATCCTATGACATTACTGGAATATTTGAACTTGATTTGCTCTTTATTTTTTGTTAAAATTTCAATGAAATAACCTTTATTTTGCCTAAAATAGCCTTTATAAAAAACCTTTAATTTCATGAGAGTCTGCTAGGGGGCCTGCAAACAGTGTAGACCCTGATGAAATGCCGCATCACACCCAAAGTGGCCCATATCATCCCTATGGAGAAAAGGCCATATCACCATGTTCTGAGCTCTCAGCGTTTATTGCTGTTACCAGGCGCAATGCAAAGCTCGTGCCAAATTATGAGTCCCTGTCCTGGGCCTGAATAAGCATATTAATAAAAGGGTGCACGCTTAACAAATTGTGATTCATTATCATCACTTCCCTTGGGACCTTGCGAAATTTAATGTTTGAGGAAAAAAAAGGCATTTTGTTGGCAATTCATTTTGAATTTTCTGAATTCACCAGTTTATTGTTGTTCAAGATAAAGGAGTTGACCTATTAGGCGTGAAATCTCCCTAAAAGTCATTTGTGAAAAAAAATCAGTCTATGATTTTTGCAATAATTACCATGACTATCAATGGACATACATGTAAGTTCAAAAACTCACTTTTAAAATGGTGTTCAAACCATGGGCAAAGTTGAAGGCCCAAAAAGTAAGTTTTTTCTTTATTAATTCCACAACTGTGTGTTACCATCAAAGAATGTAAAATAGCTTTTTCTAACAATCTAGTTTACTCGTAGTATGCATGCGCACTATTTAAGTGTGCAATATGCAGATAATACTTCCAATTGTAAATAAGCAAATGGGGACTCTTCAATCTTTTTCGTTTGAAAGTATGTTGCCCACCTTGACCCAACTTCCTACTAACATATATAAATATTGTGTAAATTCATTTAATGTGTGGGGCACATATGTACTTTTATATGAAAAAAAATAAGTGTTTCCATTCATCTATTTACAACCGGAGTTATTAACTGCATTTTGCACGCTTAAAAAGTCCACAAGCATCTTGATCATACTGATCAAATCAGATAAAGTTAGATAAATCTATTTTGGCAGTGGCTGTCAGCAGGAAATTCGCTATTGACAGTCGGCTTTGAGTGCTGGGTGATTTTTCGTGCTTTTGTTGTCGTCTTCTGACTTTTTATTCAAAATAAACTTCTTTCACGAACACTATCAGAGTGTCAAAAAGTTTGGATTGACATATTGTTGGTCCTTATCCCAGGGTCCAAACTGTTTGCAAATGTTATATCAGCAGACGACAAAAGTAGGGAGATAGTTAATGCAGTTCTCCAGATAATTTTGACTACCATCAGTACGTGAAACTTGATCCGTATCGGCTATTTTCAGTCCGTACATATATTAATTTTTTAAAAATATATGCTTAGCCAAATATTTTATGAAAGCTTATACTTGTATTTAAAACGGGTCACGTTGTTGCTGTCTTTTGATCACCCATTTATCCAAACGGCGATGTCCCTATGCATGTAGGCAAGAATATCGGAACAGGGATGATCGTTTTATTGCCATCTGTAAACAGGCTGCACTTCTAAAGCCGAGAAATTCCTACTTTCAGTTTCTACATTGACTGTTTCACATGAAATTGCAAGGACCAAACTGATAGCAAACTCCCATTGAGTGGTCTCTGCACACATATTATTCTGAAAACACGTTTTTCTTCAAGGAAGACATGGTAAGGGACGCAACTGTTGGGGAGTTTGTATTGAGGCAAAAATTAAACATCGATGAGCAGTACAGCAGGATGATTCTGGATTTCTGAAACTCATAAATTTTGGCAGATTCACAAATCAGTTCAAATATCAAGCCGCAAGCGTCTTCTTATTCGGAATGGATGAAACTTCGGGTTAACTTACGGTACAGGCAAAAACACACCCATATTCTGTACGTACCTATACTAATTTTTTCCCCAAATATGGATTGAGTTGAAAATTACTAATTTTCATCTCAATCCATATTTGGACAAAACGGATCTGTAATTTACGCCTGTACGGACGCTATCTGGAGCACTGTTTATGATCTGAGCCTTCATCTGTATGAACTTCCACACTCTGTATGTATGAGGCAGAGCAGTGAAGATGCTGGTGAGACTGTGCATTTGCGCAGGTTGGTCTGAACCTTTGCTTCTCACCTACAATATACTAGATGCCCAAAATCTTACATGTTGACTCCAATCTGGCCCCAAGGTTTTAAAACAATCTCATCATGCTCAACTCAACTGAGCATGAAATTTATCATGCTCATAACATTTATCAGCTTAATTCATACAACCTCTGAGAGTTTCAAAGCAAGGAAAATCTAATTTTTCTGGCAATTTAAGTTTTCAGGAGCAGTTGAAATTTCATGCTCAATAGAGTTGATCATGAAAGAAGTTTTTTTAAATTCCGACCTTGATTTTTGGATCGCCCATGGATATATTTTTCTGTTCTTTCATCAGAAGGGATTAGAAATCCTGACCTTTTCCATATAGGTCAGGAGAAATATTATATAATAATCTGTCTAGAACATGCTGAGGGCAATTAGTTATTAATGCCAATAAACCACACAGTTTATGCTATATTTACCTTCAGTATGGTTTTATTCAAGAGGTGAAATGTCCATCTCAGACCAAAGGTCACATTGAGGTCAATGCTGGGCAAATCTGGTGGTCAAACACCTACCTGTGCCGTTTAGTATCTTTCTGTATCTAATTGGATAGTTACTTTCATGTAAACTGTTAGGAATATTCTGAGTTTGGCTGGAATTTCTTCCGTGTAGAATTTTGTAGATTGAAACATCATTGGAAAAGTATTTTTGGGTTTCCGTGGAATTATTGGAATCATAAAATATTGTGGCGAAACTTGTGAAAAATACAACAGGGAATATGTAATTACTACTATATCTGTATATATATTGGAAATAAGTGTAAATCGAGAGTTCAGGTGAGTTCAAGCCCAGTAATATTGGCAGGTTTCACTAGGTTTTAATTGGTCAGATATTACTGTTACTGGTCAAAGGTTTATGAAAGGTCAATATCTACATGGAGTGCATAGAGGATAGGAGCTTTAGCCTTTAGTCTGCTGTATGCAAATATTATCCAATAAACCTTATCCTGCTGAAGAAATTCACATGGCCCCTGTCCTTTAGTTAACCCTTAATGCGCCAATCGCAACAAAGTCGTCTGCTTTTCTCGTCTGCTGAAATGCTAAAGAAGCCTCTATGACAAACAGTGTGTACCCAGATCAGACTGCTCCTATAGGAGCAGTCTGTTCTGGGCCCACGCTATTTGCTTCTATACTTAATTTGTCAGTAATGTTTGGCAATTATTTGCAGCAGACAACTTCAGCAGACGTAATTTTTCAGATGCATTTTTTCTTGACGTCTAAGGGTTAACATGGCCCCTGTCCTTTAGTTAAGAGTGTGTATCAAAAATTATTTTTGTTATTTCTCAACCAAAACATATGTTGTGGGTACTCAAAAGAACGTCTCAATGAGACTGTTCTTTTGAGTACCCAAAACATATGTTGAAATTGATGGGTAAGAGAATATTTACAATTTTACGCTGAAAACTATTGTTTGTCTAAACATATGATGGCCCTTTAAATTGTGTTTTCTGACTGGATCAGATGCTGCTGATGCGCGATTCCAAAAAATAAAGTGGGCTTTTAGGCTGCATGGAAAACAGTCACAGTGCAGACCCTGATCGGATGGCTTTGTCAGAAGCCAGCTGATCTGGATCCTTGCCAGACATCAGCAGCTGAGCTGATCTGGATCTACACTGTTTTCTGAAGATGGCAAATCCGGGTTCCGCAGGACAAGGGTTAAAGCAGGACTCCAGATAAGAGCATGATCAGAATGCTTTGAGCAGCCTGATCTGGGTCTGCACTACTTTCATGACATTTTTTTCTGATTTTACATGTGTGTAATATTAATGTTTAACTTCAATGAAGAAAAAATGGGCCAAGCAAAAGATACTTCTGAATTTGATTTGGTGCATTCTGTTTAGAACCCTTGTCCTGCTGAACCCAGATTTGTTCTTTTTTGAAAGCACTATAGATCCAGATCATGAAGCCATCTGATCAGACTCCAAACTGATTGAAAATACATGCTTACAGCTGGAAATTATGCTGCAGGTTGACAGGTTAAATAATGGGGGAGACATGTACTCACTTTAGCACATAAAATATTCAGCATGACAAGGGTTAATACATGTAGCCTATAAGATTGGGTTTGGACCCTTCCATCAAGTTTGATACAATACAGTATTAATGTTCCATTATACCTTTTTAGCTCACCTGAGCCATAGGCTGTAGACAAAACGTACAGTACTTAGTCTTTGAACAACTGTGAAAAGGAACCACCCAAGGATCCCTCAGAATTCCTGTGGAGTTTGGTGAAATTCCATCAAGTGGTTTAGATGCTGCCTAAGTAAATTGTTGACAGACAACAGACTACTGTCAGCAAAAGCTATTTGGCAGTGGTGCTTAATCAAATCGGCAACCAAGCCTTCATTTACTTCCACACTTTGCAGCAAAGGATCTGGTGAGGCTGCGGAGGTGTAGACTTTTGATACCCCATGATTTCAGGCTCATGGTATCAAATCAGATGGAAGATTTCATTAGTATACAAAGGGTTAAATAATGGGTAGACTGACAAGCAGAAAATTGAAACATATTAGATGGGAGATTAGGGAGCATCATAAGAGCCTTATCTTTAACATTGCTATCAATATTATAGACGATTTGTCACCTCTGACAGTTGTATTTTGCATGGGTAAAAGTTTTCAGGATTATTCCCGAATTCAGGACTTCGAGGCTGACTTTTCATAGGAAGTCAGCCTCGAAATCCTGAATTATGGAGACCATAACAGCTTCTCTTGATTTATTTCTAGTCTGTCTGAGGCCATTTGACCTTTTAAACTTGAAATTGGGAATATTTAGTGGGCATACTACAAGTTTTAAGATTGGAGTCTCAAATGTTCAGGATTTTGGAAATTTTGAACCTTCACCCATGTTTTTGTGTTCATTTTAGATATTTATCTTTTCAGGAAAAAATACAGACTTGATGTCACATGACGTCGGTAGACGACGGCCCTTCCTCCAGCCAATCTACGGAGGTAGTATCCTCCCCGACGGCGAGGGTTCAGCCCTCCAACATCATAGGCATGGAGAATCAACTCGATAATGTCATTCACTTGGTAACTCCACAAGGGATACCCATCTCATTGGCAACAGGAGGTGCTCAGAGTGGCAATGTGCTGCCTATGCAGACAATAACGCTTGCCCCGGGAAATTTTGCTTTGCCGGTGACATTGTCTGCCCAGCAACTGGTTAGTATTAACCCATTTAAGTCTAGCCTTTTTTTATGAGACATGGGCAAACACTGCAGAACCACACCAGACAACGCAGAATGTGGCGTCTGATTATGGTCTCAACAGTTGGCTTACAGTTTGGTCTATGGTCTATTAAAATTTGAAAGAAAATGAAAAATATCACCCAACAACAACCATGAAATTGAAATGAAGTTGTTGGAAAATCCATTTTGCATAAATAGGTTAAGTTATAACATCAAAACTTTGACCAATATATGTATGTGAAGAGAGCTAGTTCACAAGATGAAAAATCTTAAACTGATTAGCCTGGAGATTATAAAACTCTTGACTGAGCATAAAATTTCAATAGCTCATAGAAACTAAGATACTGAAAAATAAAGACTTTTGCCTGCGTAGAAGTTAGAACACTCAGATGCAATATCCATGCAAAATACAACTGTCAGAGGCGACAAATGCATGAGAACGGAGCTAGTTCACAAGATGAAAATCTGAAATTATCTAGGCAGGCCTATGAAAAATTACAAAGTATGCAAAGAGTTCAAGACAGACTACAGACATACAAATGTATAGCAGGCTTGAAAGTAGTCCTACATTTTTGTTCTTTCATACTTTTTTCCTACTTTCGCATTAAAGGTTTCTACTATTCCTACTGTTTTGCAGTCAAATGCAAAAAAAAGAGATTGGTCTCTTTCGCACAAGATGGAAGCATTTACCCCAGACCCCCGCTTAAATAATCTTTCTTTACATTTTCAACATAGCTCTCACATAGATTTCCTTCCCTGCTTTATTTTCATGCCAGTGTTTCCACTAAAGTCATTTTGCAGTATTGTTGTAAGTCAATATACAACTTTTAGTCAGAACTTAGTTAAATTATTCCTACTTTATTCCTACTTTTGATCGTGAGATTCCTAATTTTTGTCTAGAAATCATTCCTCCTTTTTTCCTACTTTTTCATTAAAGGCCACTTGAAAAGCCTGCGTATAGCAAATTCAATGCAAACTGGATATTTATGAACATGATGAAGAGAAATATGATAAATAAAATGTGCTAAATTTTGAATGGCTAGTTGGCTACTATAATGTGTCTAGACAAACCGTGCAGACCCAGATCATACTGCTTCTTAACTCTTAAGAAGCAGTCTGATTGGGGTCATCTCTGTTTGCAATTCTGACATGTATTTTGTAATTTCCAACCCTGAAAGAGAAAATAAGTTGAAATTTTAAAAAATCTATTCTACTGTATTGAGATGTGAACTAAACATTTTATATGTTATTTCAGGTGAATAGTTCTGGTGGTGTTACGGCTAATGGTGGGTCCCCAGTGGTGATGTCTCCACTGATACCAGAGTTAGCCAGTAAAATCAAGGGTGAATTGGGTGCTCAGCAGATTATACATGTGCCAGCAGGAGCTGTGGGCGCTACTGTTGACTGGACATCAAAACTGAAGGTACGAGAGTCTGTAAAAATTCATTTGACCTGCGACATGTGATTTCCAACAATGTGGCATTTTGACAAGTGTAGACTCAGACGAGCCTGTGCAGCCTCCTGTTAAGCTTAGAAACTCCAAATGATGTTCAGTCGGTAGCTTAATACTCATAGAATATTCAAGCAACTAGCAAAGGCTCTGATCAGACTGCGCGTATGCGCAGGCTGATCTGAGGCTTCGCTGGTCACACCTACCACATTGTTTGAAATCTCATGTCACGGCTCATTAATTTTTCTTTATTCTCAACCAAAACATTTGCTGCGAAAGGAATTGTTTCATTCAAGAGACATTGTTAATGTCTCTTGAATGAAACAATGCTTTTGAAAACCGAAAACGTAAAAAAAAAAATTTTACTCTTAATTTTTTGTTTATCCGGAAGTATGATAGATGATGCACATGTAAAGTAGTTCAGGAGTTTATGTAAAATAGTTCAGCAATGAAGATAACTTTTGTCGTTAAATTTTTAGGTGTTGGCCAAAAGTGTAGCTTGTTTTATTTTACTTACAAAAAAGCGCAATTTGATACTTTAATTTGCACTTTAATCCAGCAAGTTAGAAGCACAGTGGCTCAGTGGTAGAGAACAAGACTTGTGATTGAAGGGTCACTAGTTCAAGACATATCAGGGGATTTTCTGTCCATCTCTAGGGGCGGAATTCATTACCAATCGAAAATAGCCACCTTTTTCCCCAATACCATGTCTGTTTATTCCAATTAAGAAAAGTAAAAACAATTTATTTTTTTTATTTATTTTTTGGAGACCACTACTACTTAAGAGAAACAATGACCCATATCAGAATGATACTTAAACACTTGTGCTTAAGTGGTATGCTTGAACATAATACAATCTCAAATATCTTGATTTTGAGGATATATTTTGCTACCCTTCTTAAGTTCTACATGTATGCCTTTTATTTCTCCCCCAATTTTGACGTTAAGTCGATCTTTTTTCCCCAATTTTGGCCAGGGGCCTTGGAAAAGCCCTGCATACTGCAATAGCTGCACTAAAATAAAATATATTTTTAAGTTATACTCGATACAGTGCACACTTCGTGATACCACAGATTTGTACAGGGGACAAAAATTCCACCCATCTGCTCGTAATTACGAGTGAAATCTAGAAAGGACCAGTAATTCTTCTCAAAGCACTTGGCGTACAGGATGAGTGCTTTGGGAAGAATTACTCAAGGAAGTCATATTACTCCCTTATGTTCTTTATGTTCCTCATTGCATACACTTTTAAAGGACAAGTGCGTGTGTTTGCAGGATGAGTGAAAATTGTAAGTCACTCGTCCTGCAGGACAAGTGCAATATTGAAATTTTTGTCCCCTTTTGGATATACATGTAAAACAGTCATGTGGTTCTAAAACTGTTTGCCATGGAATTTTACCAAGGAATCCCTTTGTAAAATTGTCCATCTATTACCTGGTCCCCAAATACCTGTATAGTGTTATAAAGGGACTGTACTGTATGTAAATTTCTGCTATTGTGTATTGCATCATAGGGCCAGTTAAGCAAATTTTTGTTGCGTAAAAGTGTCAGTTTTTTCTTACTCATCAATTTAAACAAATGTTGTGCGTGCTCAAAAGAAGTGTCTCATTGTGATATGTTTTGGTTGAGGAATAAGAAAAATAATTTTCCATTACACACTCTTATCTGAAGGCCTGATGCATGTCATGCAGTTGCAGATACAGCTGTGCTTTGGTATATATTCAGCACCCTAGATAAGCAGCGTATTTGCGTAAATACGCAATTAAAATCATCAAAAAAGCAATTGAAATGAAATGTGTGCGTACCGAAAAGCTATTCAAACGATCGGTATGCAATTACATGCAATGTCATTGCGTACCATTTGGTACATTACGTTTCCATTCGGCTAATAAACAAATGCCAGTGGGTATTGATTTTATTTTTACTAGCGAGCGGGCAATATACTCCACTTTTATGAAAATATCGGTGCCCAGTCAAGTATTTCGTGGAAAAACAAAGTGAAAGTGATGAAAGTGAAACTTTGCAAAATAATCACGCTCGAATGTCAACTTTGCTTCAGGAACAATAAAATCCGCGAGTTTGATACTTTAGAAAGGCAGACGATGGGAGTGAATAAATATGCAAGCACATTCCCGATGGCTTCATGCAATAAGAAAAGGTGTAATCACAGAAAAAAAAACGTGGCGTAAAAAAATATGAAAATACGCAATTGTTTTTGCAAGTATGCAATTGAGGATAACCAGGTTGCGTAAGTACCCAATTGACCCAAAAGCTTATCTAGGGCACTGATATTACATAGGTCTTTTGGCATGCAGATGTACTGGAATGCCACCATTTGAGCCATGACATGAGATTTTTAACAAAGTGGTATGTGCGACCAGCAAAGGCTCAGACCAGCCTGTGCATATGCGCAGTCTGATCAGAGCCTTTGCTAGTCACTTGAATATTCTATGAGTGTTAAGCTACTGATCGAACAGGGTTCTGAGTTTCTAAGCTAAAAAGGAGGCTGCAAAGGCTTGTATGAGTCTACACTTGTCAAAATTCCACATTATTGGAAATCACATGTCATGGCTCAATTAACAAAATGGTGACATTTCTGAGTGGTTGTGGATCCTACTGGATAGACTGTATTCTGTTTTTATTTCAGGAATTACAGTCACAAAGGCTTGACAGTCTGGTCATTCAAAAGGTAAGTAGCTAATTGGTGCACACATATAAGGATTAGGACAGATCTATACATCTTCATGTATATAGAGGATCTTGCACAAGTGATCATTTCATATGAAATTTATTAAATGAGCCTTCAGGGAGTTTTATGAATTTAATATGAAATAGACACAAGTGTAAGATTCTGTTTCTCATATTACCATTTATGATCATATGCGAGCAGCTTAGACTCTGGCAAGCTTGCATGAATATATACAGTCTTGCTAGAGCCTTTTCTGCTAGCACAAAGTAGGAACAAAGATGAAGTCTCAAGCCAAATTTATGCCTCTAGCCCCACTATTTTGCTGGACATGTATGTATGAAATATGGGTTTCATCATCACAGTGGCTTTATTCATGTTTTTAGAGAAAAGAAAAATGAGCCAGTGCATGAGATTTCCAACAAGCTGGTATGTGCGACCTGCAAAGCATCAGATCAGCCTGCGCATACGCGCAGTCAGATCAGAGCCTTTGCTAGTCGCTTGAGTATTCTTTGATTGTTAAGCTACTGACTGAACACCATTTGGAGTTTCTTAACTTTAAAGGAGGCTGTAGAGGCTCGTCCGAGTATACCCATGTCAAAATGCCACATTGTTGGAAATCTCATGCACTGGCTCAAATATTCTGTATTATACTAAAGAAGAGTATAGACTATAGGACAGCCACAGGTTATTTTTCTTCTGAAAAACATGATACAAACCCCTGTGTAAATGTGTATACAGTGCTATTGAGTGAGGCCTTGTGTCCAGATTTCGGTTAACTTTTTTTCTACTTTGACATTATGAACCGCAAAAGCTTGAGCTTTACTGCACTGATACACAGGCTTGTCTGTAATCTAATGAGATGGTCTTTATACAAAAAGCTATTTTCTTCTTTGCTTGCCAGTGATAACTCTCGTCATCTGCTGATGACCTTTGCAACAGTTCTGACCCAGAAAAGACCCAACAAATTGTAACTTGATGGGCCTAAGGTTTGTTATTTCTGAAAGATTTTTTTTTAAAGTTAACAAAAAAAACACAAAAAAAACAAGCAAATTTATCCAGAGAGATCAGTGTGCTTTATTAAAGCTGCATAGTCTGTAACTTTTGATCTTCTCATTTTGGAAATATAGTTACTATTATTCAAGAATACAGTAAAAATACTCAAATTCTGGTAAACATTTTACCATTTTCATAAATCTTAACAAAGTATCACTATCAAAACAACAGCATTTATGTTAAAATCAACTGTCTAGAATTATTGGAGGGACGCAAATAATTCCCAACAAGAGAAAATTCACCTGTTTTTATAAGATAACTCACTTTTCCGTGCAGTTTTCAACTGTAATTAACATATGTATTATGAAAACATAACTTAAATCTATTTTTACAAACGATTTAAAAAGAAATTATTTTTTTTCGAAAAATGTTCATAGTTACAGATCTAGTCTCTTTAATTTAAGGATGTTCAACATGCTCAGAGACTGGATCGACTACGAATGGAACAGCAAGAACATAGAGACAAGGTCACCCAGAAACAACAGTTTGAACAGAAATATGAGCCATGTCTAGTCTGTGGGGACAGAGCTTCAGGTAATATCATCAATCTTTTACGTCTTGAGTATGTTTGGACCCAATAAAAAATCTGAGATGCCCTCAATGAGAATCCCAAGCATATGTTTTAGGAAAAATTAGAAAATTAGCTCATGATCTCATAGCTCAAGATAAGGATTGGAGGCAATTGAGTATTTACCCACCTCTTTTTGGCTCAATTGGGTATTTTAAATTGGGTATTTCAAGTTGTTGTATTTGGTATCCATCCGAAAGCAAATAAGCAAGAGTTCCTCCTGAATTTTGTTAATTTACGGTTTCTTTTTCAGAAAGCCCACTGACAATACTGCTAAGTATATCTGAGACCGCTATTTCCGACATATTTCAAAAATCTGACATATTAATAAAGTCATCTATGATTTTTCAAACCTTCAATATTAAAGTTTTGTTACTGGGGCTTTTTCGCCCATGTTTCACCATTGTTATCGTAAAGTGAGATGAATGTCATAATTGTGTAAATATTGAGTATAGCTTAACAGTGATAAGAATGTTCCTAGACCGGTTTACAATTTAATATACTAGATTTGGCACCATTGCCTGTATAAATTTGTACCCAACAATTGCTTGTGTTGTATGCAAAAACAGCAATCGCAAACTGAATACTATAGCGTCATACGCTATGAGTATGAAAAAGTGCAGAATTGAGTATCAAGGATTTTTATTGCGTTTTTGTACGCACAAAAATGAATTTAATTGCATTTTCAGATCCAAGCAATTGAGTAAATATGCAATATCCAGCCTTATCTGGGAATATGGATCTCATATTTTTGTTGTTTTTGTACAGCAAACTAGATAAATGTTAGTCTTAAAGATGTTGATTTAAGGAGGTTTATTAAAGTGTATGTTCATGCTTTTTAACATTTTACTTTACTCACAAATAAATATTTCGTTATGGACTAATTTTGTTTTATCAGATCATTTATCCATCTGGTTAGTGAATTACAGAAGCTTTTATAGCCGTTTATCTAATCTTCTGGGAGCAGCCATCTTACAGCTATTGGCACACATTTACCTGAGTTAACCTCAATATGCTGGTCTGCCTAATGATTGAAGCGGCACCTTTCAGTCAATTTCTTTATTTCAATATTGGATAATGGGTATTCAGTTTTAATTACAATCAACAGCCAAATCAATGCAAATTAAAATGTAACAACTGTCAAATGAAAAGTATATTGTTTTTCAATAAGTTTTATTTGATTTTATTCTGTCTTTTTGTTAGAAAATGAAGTAAAGTGTTACAAAATATGTCGTCTGCTATAGTAATTATTAGTGCTTTAAGACTTAAATTTTAGAGTTAATTATTAAATATTGGCCAAGTATCAAAATATACTCGTCAATTCACCCACTGCTAAAAGCATTACTCTGAAACATTGTTATTTTTTGCCTTTTGACGGATTTATGATTCTGCTTTGGTAGTGTGTTAGCAGGTGGAAGTGATTCCAGTTTTGGTGTGTAGAGATCATTGACCTGAGAATGACCAGACTCCCATTTAGAAGCAAAAGTAATTAATTACAGGCTAATAGAAGGGCATTCACAAACATTTAATGAGGGATTATTCCTGCCATACTGTAAACTCTATAATAAATGCATTTAAAAAAGTGAGAATTATCCCTTTAATGTAGGATTTGTGGTCGAAAATTTTATTTTTATATTGAAACCTAGTTGGAGTCAAGAAATGTGATTTTTGATCATACATCTGACGATATTCCATAAATTAACATTTTATCAATAAATATAAATTCCCCTTTCTAATGCACTGAACAACATGTTTGCTGACAAAGAATCTGTAGTGAAAAATGAACTACTGAATGTTTTGTCTACATCGATCTGCTGCCAACTGCATAAAACCACATGCCAGTTTAAAAGGAAAAGCTATGTTATGATATCAGGTTTCATTTCATATAGTATGTTGTATGATATACTGAACCAAAGTTTACAAGTTATCCACAGGCCTCATGACTTATTTTTTGCCAATTTTATAGCTGTTATTCATTTATATTCCGAATTACAAAAAGTATCTTTGTCCCCATTTTCTTGAATTCCCAATTTCAAGTCAGAAAAAAAGTTGGCCGAAAACTGTTTTTACAGAATGTGGAATATTCAACTTTGCACAGTCTCATATAATACAGCATGCAGTGGTGATAATAAGTTAACAGTACGGCTAAATTCAGATAAATATGATGTATTTTATGATTTGACAATATAGCTAAAAACCCTAAAATTTCCCAATATTGGGGGTTTTCAATTCCAGGGATATGGGTCATTGTCCCAAAATGGTGAAAAAAAACCTGGGCCTCCAGATAAACAAAAATTTTGGGCATAAAATTGTTTTTATTCCATATCCATTAATTAGCATAAATATTAGTTGTCATTTTGTATAGATATAAAAAAAAATCACCATATCTGATGATCTTGAATCATTTTGCACTTTAGTTGTAATAACTCTAAGGTTTTTTGGCCACTCTAGATGCAAAAGTGATAAAATCCAAGCAAGTTGTTTCACAATTTAAATAGCTGTAAATGTTTTATGTCCATAACCCTTTTGCCGTAGGATTGGCCAAAAACTAAAGAGTTTTAAGAGTGGTGTTGCTCTTTTGGCAATATGTGTACTGTTCAGAAATCTGTTTGCTATAAATTATTGAACACAGTGATCACAATATTATTTTCTAAACACAGGTCGCCATTATGGAGCTATCAGTTGTGAGGGCTGTAAGGGATTTTTCAAGAGAAGTATCCGTAAGCAGCTAGGGTATGCCTGTCGTGGAGCCAAAGACTGTCCTGTGACTAAACCACATAGGAATAGATGTCAATACTGTCGACTACAGAAGTGTATTGCTATTGGAATGAGATCTGAATGTACGTACCTCTTGATCTTAATATGAGCTTGCACATAAGATGTTGGTAACTCATTGGATAGGCAAATGGCTAGAGTTCAGATGATGGGATAAAATCATTCTTTTTTACTCTTTCACGGAGCACAGTGGCTCACTTGGTTGAGCGTTAGACTGGGGACTGAAGGGTTGCTAGTAGAGACTCACCACAGGGGGAGCTCACCACAGGGGGAGTCGCTGTGTTCAGTCTCTGATCAATACACTTTATCTAACCCAGGAAGACAGGAAGTTGACCGAAGATGACTGAAAATTGTTGACTGGGTTGGAAAGTATTGAAACAAACCAAACATTTTACTCTAAAATTTTTTGCTTAATTGGTCACCAGGGGAGGGGGTGCTAAATGCCTAAAATTTAGCCTGAGCATTCATTTAACTCTCTCCTGTAACAGTTTGTCTGCAAGCAGTGAGAAATTTCCAGGGCTCACCCTGGCATTAGCCATTGTAGCCATTTGCTACTTAAATGTAGAGTGGCTACAAATATAGTAATTGGCTAATAGTACACTCTAGGTGGTTCAAAAATTACATATCTGCGAAAAAGTGTATTTTGATCAGATTTTGGATTTTCCAATATTGCATTTATTATTCCTTCACACTTTATTATTGTGCCTAATTTAACTCTTTGAATGCTGGATTTTTTTTCACTACCGTCAGGGTGTCAAACAGTTTGGATCCAGATCATGCCTGACATTTTGTCAGGCCTGATCTGGGTCCAAACTGTTTGCAAAGGTTATCAGCAGATGACAAAAGTCACCGCCAATGAGCAAAGTGTTAAATACAGAACAAAATGTGATACTACTTTCTAGACTTAAGTCAATTTCATTTGGCTACAACTTTTTCTATTTGGCTAAAGTGTTGGCTACAACAAATTCTGAGCCAGGGTAAGCCCTGAGTTCTATTGAGACTGCCCTCATATGCAGGCTTGTCTGAGCCTTTGCTGCTCAACTATGCAGTAAGTACTAAAATCTCATCCTTTGGCTCATATTCCCCTTTTCAAAAACAGTGTGTTGGGCTTGAAAAACATTCAACTGATTGGATGCAAAATTTTAAAGTGCCTTTGGGTGTTTTCTATTTGAAAAGTATTAAATTTTCCCAAATTAATAAAGTCAATGAATTGTATTCACTCTTTCTCAAATTTTCGGCCTTGGGCCTTCTTCAGGATATTAGAAACAATTTTCACAGCTAAGTAGCATCCATGATGACTATTATCACCTAATTAATAGTAATTGTTCGAATGTAGGGTGAGTGTCTTCTATTAAGATATTTCATGGTCGGATGTTATTTCTTCTCTACGTTTGAACCTTACCTAGTAACAAACCTTAACTCTTGTCATACTGAGTATTTTTGTACTACACTTCTCCCCAATTTTTAACTTGTTAATTCTAACACCGCTTGCCTATATAGCTTATGGTTAAACTCAGTGATTTATTGGTTGATAAATCACTGCAAGGATGATGGTGATGTCATTCGGTCGCAAGTTTTATTTTCATGACATCATCTATCACTTACGGCTTTGTAACGCTGACAATAATAGACAGCTTAACATTTTTTTAACGACTACTTGACATTCAAAATGTACGTAAAAATACGCGCTTAAGTCTAAACAAGAGTTGCAGGAAATTCTGACAGTCTGTTCAAGATGGTGGAATCGTTATAGGCGATGAAGGATTCGTTCATATTTTAATCTTTTTGTGTGTTAGAATCGAAATAAATTCGCACTGGCAGTGATTTGCGGCTTAATATATCACTGTCTGTCGGTCAGTTGTAAGTTGATAAATCATTCCTGCTTCACGTTCATGATTTATTCACTTTAACGACTGACCTCCAGCCAGTGATGTATTAAGCAACAAATCACTGCAAGCTCAAATCTATTTCTTAAACAGCAGCATTCCAGTTATAAGCATGTATTTTCAATCAGAGAAGAAAGCAATGTGGATCCTGATCAGATAACTGATCTGGATCTACAGTGTTTTCAAAAAATAAATCTGGGTCCGGCAGGACAAAGGTTAAGAGAGATTTACTCCGATATAATGTTGGGATGGGCCCAAACCATTTTGTTAGAAAACTATAAATATTTAGTCAAAATTAACTTTATTTTTGCCTTGGCCCCATATATAAACTTCAAATATAAATTAGATTTGTTCTATAAAGATTCTTCGGCCCATCAAATTTTCTAAGGGCCCCCATCAAAATTTCAAATTTGCATGAATTTGACTAGGAAAGGGACCGTTGGCCTATTTATAGGGCCCATCATCATTTTGGGCCAGCAATATCCATGTTACTTGCAACAAGATATAGTGAATTAAATTAAAAAGGGACTGGGCCGTGTAGCGCAGTCTGTAACGTGTCTGGCTACAGATGCTTGTCTGACTGCAGATCCAGGGGTAGCGAGTTCGATTCCGGCCCTGTCCCATACTTTCATGGAGAATGATCATGAAATAATTTCTACGGTCATTCTCCTCCCTTCCACTGATATATTCAAGAAGAGTTGTTGTCAGTAACAAGCAAGAGGATGTGCAGGAATTACTGGTTAACTGCTTCTTCAAGCTTGCCCAGGAAAATGTGTGGTTAGGTGAACTGATGGTCATGACCATAGCTGTTGATTGGGACATACAGCAACAAAAACTAAACAATACAAAAATCAGAAAGGGGTACTCCAGAAGGGGTTGCCTTTTATATATCTCTGTGGAGCTACTTTTTTAGTTTGATGTTCTACATTTGTGACTTCCAGCAGTCCAACAAGAACGGAAACCGGCTGATAAGGAGAAATTATCTCCGATGGTTGCCACATCAACGCAGAAGATTTACATCAGAAAAGACCTGAACAGTCCCTCCACATCTATACCAATGTTCAGTCCAAAGGTAGGAGTTGCCAAAGCCCCTGATAAGAGAAAAATTCTCGTTTGCTGTTACTTATTTATTATCTGGCCTCTGGATGAGATAGCGTAATTAAAAATCATTTGCCATATTTCTCAACCAGAACATGTGTTGTGGGTACTAAAAAACCCTGTCTCATTGCCAGGGGTGTAAAATTATTTTTTTACTCACAGGCCCTGCAAGACTAGTGGGTGGAAAAAGCTATTGGCCCACATGAAATTATCATTCCCGCTTAAGGCAAGTAAGAGCTTTTGAAAGATATATCTCCTTAAGGACTGATCATACATGTACTTGTATCTTATTGATAAAAATTTACTCTTTTTCAGTTTAAAAATTACGTGCATTTTAACTTGTGTTTTTTTAATCATAGTCTTTCTGTTGAGGCTTCATTTTTTCTGTATCTCATTATCTCCTCTCCCTATTTTCTTCCCTTAAAACGATCGAATGTCTCGCTGTGACATTTAATTGGGGCAGCAAATGTGGTACTATCGACCTGTGCTGATGTAAACAAAAATGCTGTGTTCATTGTCTGAATTCGCCGCCGTTTTAAGGAGGCTCTGTGAATAAATTCTACAGAAAGGCAGCCGCTGGGGAGTTAACTGCAACCAGTCTGAAAATGCGCATGCTTATTTGTAACAGTGAGATATAAACATCCGGTTTACGATGAAAAAGATTGACCATCTGTAATGTTACTTTTGTTTAGTCTTTGCTAAAGGATAAAATGCATTTTACATGTCAGAAATTGCACTCGACCATAAGGGCGAGCTTGGCAGGTATTCTACTCGCCCAAAGCAGAAGTTAACTCGTCAATGCGAGCGGATGAGTGGAATTATACACCCCCTGATTGCTCAAGACGGTTATTTTGAATACCCAAAACATATGTTTAAAGCGATTGGTAAGAAAACAATTACAATTTTACTGTGAAAAGTTTGCTTAAATGAACTCATGTTTATCCATGAAACCAAATTATTATCCAAGTATATATGTTTTCATAAAAAAAGCCCCACAGTTAGCAATTGAATTCTAACTGGTGTATCATATATTTGAGCCGCAACATGAGATTTCCAACAATGTGGTATGTGCGAACAACAAAGTCCCAGATCTCAGATCAGCCTGCGCATACACGCAGTCTGATCAGAAGAGCCTTTGCTAGTCACTTGAATTTTATATGACTGTTAGTCTTAAGCTACTGACCGAACAGCATTTGGAGTTTCTAAGTCTAAAAGGAGGCTGCACAGGCTCGTATGAGTCTACACAAGTTTGTGAAAATGCCATGTTGTTGGAAATCACGTGTCACGGCTCATTTGTTAATCATCATATGGGTACCTGTCCAACCGATTCGTACATATTACCATATTTGATCTAATTAGTGCATTGTCAGAAGTTGTTATAGTGTACCACCAGTAATTCTTCTACTCTTTGTTTCCAATTTTCAGCCACTTGGCTTTTGGCAAGAAATAAATATACAATTTTATCACTATAAACTCAATTGATTACCCACTCTGCCTGTAAATACATTCAATAACACCCAAATTTCTATCCAATCAACTTGTTGGATTCCAGTTATTAACTGGAATTGGATTGGATAGAAATTGGAATAAGTGGAATCCAACAAGTTGATTGGATAGAAATTGGAATAACTGGAATCCAGCAAGTTGATTGGATAGAATTTCTATCCAATCAACTTGCTGGATTATTTCTATCCAATCAACTTGCTGGATTCCAGTTATTTCTATCCAATTAACTTGCTGGATTCCATAGAAATTGGAATAACCTGAATCCAGCTAGTTGATTGGATAGAAATTGGAATAAATGGAATCCATCAAGTTGATTGGATAGAATTTCTATCCAATCAACTTGCTGAATTCCAATTAATAACTGTAATCCAGCAAGTTGATTGGACAGAAATTGGGAATCTGAAATCCAGCAAGTTGATTGGATAGGAATTGGGGAGGAATGTAGGTTTTGATGTAATGTTATTCCATAATTTTCAGGTGGGTTTAGAAGATGGAAGACATACAATGAATTTACTAGCTAACCTTCAAGAAAGGCTTGTACAGTCAGAACAAGGGCCAGTGGTCCTTGGCACTCCTACTTCAACTAATACAGGTGAGATTTTTGTAGGACCTCTCCTAGCTAACCTTCAAGAGAGGCTTGTACAGTCGGAACAAGGGCCAGTGGTTCTTGGCACTCCTACTTCAACGAATACAGGTGAGATTTTTGTAGGACCTCTCCTAGCCAACCTTTAAGAGAGGCTTGTACAAGAGGTGTTTCATGTTTATTTGAACAAATTTGAAAATGGCGTTACTCATTTATTTCTCATTATATATGGTAATAATTGATTTCCATGGTTAGTCTGATCTCCAGAAATACACAGTCATCAAAAAACCAGTTCTTAACTTTTATTTTCCGGTTGGAAACAGTCCCTGAAGATGAGTAGTAAAACTTTAAGCGTTTAAAAATGCTGTCTGAAACGAGATGTACTAAATCTTTCTCGAACAATTTCTCTAAAAGATATGAGGTTTTTTCATTTGGAACATTTCATATATTGTACATAAATAATAAAAGTGTGTAGTGTTAGAAAATAAAGCATTCCAGTTGGATAATTACTTTTTGGAATCGACTTGAACATCAAATTTTAGGTTTTACAGTTTCCATAGCAGCACTAAATTGTATGCAAAATACAGAATTGCAAAACATGTATTTGGTGATCAGTTTTATCGGCGATAGATACTTAAAATAACTAAGAAATTGAGTTGGTTGTGAGTTTTGAGAATTTGTTTTTCAAAAGTCTTCCAAGACACATTTTGTACATGAGATACCCATTTGGGCACTTATATGGAAGAACTCATTAAGCCAAGTTTCCCAGCAAAAACAGGCACGCATAGGCTGTTTCTCATTTGAATATGAGACTGAATGTTCCTCTTCACTTAAAATAAAATCTCACACTTATATACGTATTTTCTTAGAAGAGACACCCGTTTTAGCTCTTAAAATCAGTAAAAGGGGGGTGGGGATGTATTTAGGGCAGCCATGTTATGGCTATGCTTTAAATTGCAATCTTGTCTACTTGGCATTACCAGGGACACGTTTGTTATGCATGAAAAAGCAAAATTTGTTTGTTCTATTTATATGCACCCGCAAAAAATAAAATTCAAATTTGTTCAAATAAACATGAAACAGGTCTCGTACAGTCGGAACAAGGGCCAGTGGCTCTTGGCACTCCTACTTCAACTAATACAGGTGAGATTTTTGTAGGACCTCACCTAGCTAACCTTCAAGAGAGGCTTGTACAGTCGGAACAAGGGCCAGTGGTTCTTGGCACTCCTACTTCAACTAATACAGGTGAGATTTTTGTAGGACTTCTCCCAGCTAACCTTCAAGAGAGGCTTGTACAGTCAGAACAATGCCCAGTGGTCCTTGGCACTCCTACATCAACATATACAGGTGAGATTTTTGTAGGACCTCGAATGGTTATGATTCATGTTGTTTCATATTGCAGTAAATCTTGTGTAAAACAGCCACTCAAAAGTAGACAAAACAAAGATCTTAACAACAAATGGTAGTTTAATGGAGGTCGAAAGTATTGCAGAATGCTCCCCTTGGAGCATTCTGCAAAACTTTTGACCTGCATTAAGAGATAATTGGTCTTGAAAACCCAATTTTTGGTCTATTTGAGAGTGGCCGTTTTACACAGATTTTACTGTATATTCAGCTTTCTGAAGAGCACTGGGCACTTTGAAATTTTTGTTTTAATTGCAGCTGATCTGTCTTGAAAATTCATATTGTAAATAAAAGTCTAAGAGTTTTTTCCAGTCTGTGCACTCATGTGCATGTATCATGATTACACCTGGGTGTGAAGATACCATGCCCGACTTGTCTGACCAGGTCCAATTTCATTTAGGACAAATTAGAAATTTCTATTTACTTGTTCTAGGACAAGTATGTAGAAAGTTCATGCAATTGTGTATTTCATAATGGAGTTGCATGTTAAGTGTTAATCCTGATCAGCCGGCTTTAGAAGCCAGCTGATCTGGTTCCACACTGTTTTCGATTTAAGTTTATACATGTACCTGGTTTCATACTGTTTTCAAAAAGTTAACATTTGTGATCAGCACAGTAAGGGCTAAATTAAGTAGTTTGTACATTATCTGCCCTGTATGTATTATCTGCTATGTATGCAAAAGCGTAAAAAAGGTTAGACTTGTGTTAATATGAGGTAAAGGGTTAAAAAAATGTTGCATTATGGATTCTGATATATGATATATAAATAAACTGATCCTGAACATGATGAAATGAGTGAACTATCAAGGTTTAAAACAGTTTCACAAATAAAGCTAGCATTTGCTACATCCAAATTTTAGAGGAGCCCAGTGGCTCAGTGGTATAGTGCTTGACTTGAGGGGTCGCTGATTCGAGCAGTGGAGGCATTGTGTCGTGTCCTGGAGCTAGACACTTTATCCTCTGCTTAGTACTGGTTCAACCCAGGAAATGTCCCGACATGACAGAATAATTGTTGACTGGGACATAAAGCATCAACACAAACATTCAAATTGTAAAGATTTTAGCTTGTTTGTGTCTTTAGCCCAGTTGATAGGTTTTATTGTATTTGTTGCAATCCCCAAATTAAAGACAGAGTATCTCATCTCTAGTTTATTGTCATACTATATATGGTATTTTCTCTTTTACAGATCTGAGTACATTAGCCAATGTTGTGACGACACTGGCATTAATGGGGAAACAGGATGGGGAGCAGCCGGATCCTGCTATGGTGTCCAATGGGAATCCTTCTGATGATATGGAGTCAGTAGCTAAAGCTTTTGATACACTCGCCAAAGCTATACAACCAATAAAACAAGATAATCAGGTATGGTTAAAGCATAGGTCCAGTTAGGGAAAAGTTTTGAGTATGAAATTGTTTTTTAGCTCACCTGTCAGGTAGTGACAAGGTGAGCTTTTGTGATCAGTCTTCGTCCATCGTCGTCCGCTAACAATTGACTTATATGACAACTCCTCCTAAACCTCTGGTCCAATTTTGAAATAATTTCACACAAATGATCCTTGGGTGGCCCTCTACCAAGTTTGTTCAAATGGTTCTGGTCTGTTGCATATCTAGGTCACAGAGGCTAAAAATAGATTTTTGAGATGAAAACATTAAAAATCTACTTATCTGAAACCAGAAGGCCTGGAGTTTTAATATTTGGTATGTAGCATCACTTAGTGGACCTATACCAAGTTTGTTCAAATTATACCCCTGGGGCCAAAAAAGGCCCCGCGTAGGGGTCACATGATTTACACAGGCTTATATAGGAAAAATGTGAAAAAATCTTCTTGTCTGAAACCACAAGGCCTAGTGCCTTGATATTTGGTATGTAGCATCACATAGTGGACCTCTACCAAGTTTGTTCAAATTATAGCCCTGGAGCCAAAAATGGCCCCGCCAGGGGGTCACATGTTTTTCATAGGCTTATATAGGGAAAACATGAAAAATCTTCTTGCTGAAACCAGAAGGCCTAGACTATTGATATTTGGTATTTAGCTTCACCTAGTGGACCTTTACCAAGTTTTTTTTCAAATTATAGCCCCAGGCCAAAAATGGCTCCGCTCAGAAGGTTTCCTTGTTTACATAGGCTTGTATAAGGAAATGTGAAAAAAATCTTCTTGTCTGAAACCACAAGGCCTAAAGCCTTGATATTTGGTATTTAGCATCACCTAGTGGACCTCTACCAAGTTTGTTCTAATTATAGCCCTGGGGCCAGAAATGGCCCCGCCCCAGGGACAAATGTTAAACATAAGCTTATATAGGAAAAACTTTAAAAATCTTGTCTGAAACCAGAAGGCCTAGACTATCGATAATTGGTATTTAGCATCACCTAGTGGACCTCTACCAAGTTTGTTCGAAATTATAGCCCTGGGGCAAAAGTGGCCCCGCCCAGGGGTCACATGCTTTACATAGGCTTATATAGAGAAAATGTGAAAAAAATCTTCTTGTCTGAAACCACAAGGCCTAGAGCCTTGATAGTTGGTATGTAGCATCACCATGTTTCTTAGAGTTATAGCCCTGGGGCCGAAAATGGTCCCGCCCTGGGGGTCAATTGTTTTAAATAGGTTTATATAGGGAAAACTTGAAAAACCTTCTTGTCTGAAACCACAAGGCCTAGACTATTGATATTTGGTATGTAGCATCACCTAGTGGACCTCTACCATGTTTGTTCAAATTATATCCCTAGGGCCAAAAATGGCCCTGATCCCGGGGGGGGGGGGGGGGGGGGGGGGGGGGGGGGGGGCTTGTTCCGACTGTATAGGCTTATTATGGGAAATGAGAAAAATCTACAGGTGAGCGATTCAGGGCCATTTCGTTTATCTGTTTAAACATGTGTTTTGGGTGCTTAAAAGATCCGTCTCATTGAGACTGTTATTTTGAGTACCCACAACATGTTTTGGTTGAGAAATAAGAAAATTAATTTTCAGTTACTACATAGCAGCTTCAGGTAGGGTGATTTTCTGAGTACCCATGATATGTTTTCTTATAGAAAGCAATACATGCTGAAAGTTTTCAGGATTTTTCCTGAAACATAGGCTTATTATGGGAAATGAGAAAAATCTACAGGTGAGCGATTCAGGGCCATTTCGTTTATCTGTTTAAACATGTGTTTTGGGTGCTTAAAAGATCCGTCTCATTGAGACTGTTATTTTGAGTACCCACAACATGTTTTGGTTGAGAAATAAGAAAATTAATTTTCAGTTACTACATAGCAGCTTCAGGTAGGGTGATTTTCTGAGTACCCATGATATGTTTTCTTATAGAAAGCAATACATGCTGAAAGTTTTCAGGATTTTTCCTGAAATTAGGATTTTGCTATGGAAACTCAGCCTCAAAATTCTGACTAAAGCAGATTATAATAGCTTCTGATTTATTTACAGTATGTCTCAAGACAATTGTCCATTTAAACTTGAAATAATTATTTTGTAGGCATACTGCATGTTTAATACCCCTATTCCACACAGGCCCGGATTCCCACAAGTTGGCAAATATTTGTATTCGTGGCTGAATCGTTCTCAGTTTGTGAAGATCTTAAATGATTTGCACAGTCCGTAGTGAGTTCTTGCAATTTGTATGTCTATCGGGAATTCGACTCAAAAGTTTTGAACTGTTCAAAACTTTGGCCACGAATTCCCCGATTGAAAAATCATGCGTGATTTGTACCAAATTCTTAAGGCATTCTTGGACATCGTAATCAATTCGGAAGCGTCTTTGGGCATTCATAGCTACTCTTAGCTCATTCGTGGCGAATCGGGAGATTAAGCCAAGCAATAAAACCAAGGAAGAGATAGTAGAAGGATTTTCCCTAAGATTAATTACCCCATCACACGCATGTGAGCAGTCCTAGAAGTTGAAACAGATTTGGCAGATTCTGGAGCACAATCAGGATCAGTCAGTAGCTCCTGGCTGGTGATTTTGCCAATAGCGAACTGCCATGTATGTGTCTTTTTTATAACTATCATTAGAGAAAATCTCGCGAATAGTGGCAAATCGTCGTGGATTTCTGTTAATTCTTGCCCAATTCGTGCTGAATTCGGCATATTCTTAACTGATTCGTAATTGATTCCTTATCCTTCGTGCAGCATGTTCTAATGTTATTTTGCTAATCGTAATGAATTCTTGCGCGATTCCAGCTGAATTGAGCCGATTCCCCGGAATATTCATAACAACATCATATCTAAATGGGGACTGACTCGTAGAACATCACGGTTTGAGAAAAAAAATGAATGAAACCTCACAAATCCCCCCAAATTAAAAAAAAATCAATTCGTGGAGATTCTGGCAATTCGTGGCCTGTGTGGAATAGGGGTATTAAGTTTTGAATTTAAAAAAGTTCAGGATTGTGGAAATTTTGAACTGTCACTCATAGTAATGTAAGTAACTTTGATATAGGGAAACAATCTTTATTTTCCTTGCACAAACAGGGGTGACAAACTATAGAACCATTTTTGTGAGAGATCCACAGATCTTTTTGAAGCTTATTTGTGAACAACTCAACAGTCTGTAACATAGATTAAATCTGATTAAATTTTTGTTAACTTATTATTAGGCAAATTCTTAGCAAAGTTATTAGGCATGCCATTTTATTGTTTTTTTGTCATGAATCTTCTCAAATAATCTGTTTTTCTTTTCAGTCTGACAGTAGCTTACGGGACCATTCTAGTATAGACGACGATTCCTTAGACCAGTCTGGTTTAAGTGAAGATAATGCCATGGTTATAGACATTGATGGTAAGTCAAACAAATTAATTTCAGCTGAGAGACTTTCTTTGCCAAACAAAAATCATGCTACTTTAACTTTTAATTGCTAAATTTGTAAAATGGAATCTTCTAGTTGAATAATGATATGGACTAAATCCATCTGAGTTATTAATAGATTATGCACTGAAGGGAGCAAAAGAAATGAGCAGTCTGATCCACCGGGGCTATTTTTTTGCATCTGTTATTCCTGCCTAAGAAATTTGGTTCTGGTATGAATATAGCTAGCTACTGAATAGCAGAAAGTGCATGTACAGTAAAACCTGTGTAAAATGGCCACTCATAAATAGACTAAACAAAGGTCTTAATGACAAATGGTAGCTAAATGAAGGTCAAAAGTATTGCAGAATGCTCCCCTTGGAGCATTCTGCAATACTTTTGACCTGCATTAAAGCGATAATCTGTCTTGAGAGTGGCAGTTTTACAAAGGTTTTACTGTATGTTTGAAGAGTACTTGAAAATATAGGGTTTCATGAAAGGTCCCTGAATGTTATCTGCCTTGAAAAGTGCTGGAAAACCAATTGACTTAAAAAGAACTTCATTTTCCAGTAGGGCTGGCTAATCAACGATAAAATGCTTATCGATAATCGGTCCTTGAATTTCGATAAATAACAGATTAGTAATCACTCAAACTTGAAAGAAGGTCTGGCAGGGATGCCAACCATTCCAATTTTTGCGGAATTGTACCGGTTTTCGTCAATTTCCGCATTACAAACGTCAAAATTACGATAAATAGCAATTTTTGAATGGTACCAGATAAAACAACGGGGTTACTTATACCTCTACAGCGGTTATACCTGATCACTGGTAGTAAAATGAAATACAGATGGGTTTGTGCGTAATTTATCGTAAAATGTTACTTAAGCGGGTAAAAAAAGTTGCAAGTCCGAGAACCTGCCTGTGATGCAAAACAAAATGGATTCCTTGGTAAAAAAACGTCATGTGGATGCAGAAATTCATCAGATTATACAAAACTTTGGCCCTTACTGAAGCCAATTGAAGGCCCTAAAATGTTATGCATGAAGTTATGTAAAGCTCTCAGTTATGCATTTGGGAGGGAGGAAGAGGGTACTGTATTAGACGATGTTGAAGCTCTTACAAGAAACTTAAGTGAGTGCATTTTCTACTTTTATGGCGAAATATGCAGCATTCCGGAAAATGTCACCAGATTCCTGAAAAATGCCTTTCATATTCTGGTCTGGGTATGTTTTGACAAATTTTGCATGATCATTGACATTGATTTCCCCATCATTTCGCCTCGTAACACTTAGTAGTGTGTGTTACTTATTCAAAAGACAATAGGTTTCAAATAAAGGTCGAACCTTTACTCAGAACATGATGCTGCATTTTATCAGGGTCTGCACTGATTGGTAAGATTAAAACAACCTTCTGGGACAGAAATGCTTATAATATAGAAAATTCTACCTGTGACCCCTTTAAGTAGACATTGGACCACCCCATACTTATTTTATCAGAATGTATGGGAAAATCCATCACAATACATTTAGGGTTAATTTGATTATATTTTTACTTTTTCAGGTCCCATGTTAGCACGGCAGAATTTTGTGTTCAGCTTGACTACTCCATCTCCCATGCCTGCATACTTAAATGTTCATTATATCTGTGAAAGTGCCTCAAGGCTTTTGTTTTTGTCCATGCACTGGACACGCTCAATATCTGCCTTTCAAGTTCTCAGGTTAGTACACCGTGGTTAATACAGTAAAACCAGTCTTAAGTGGCCACTTAAGAACAGACAAAACAAAGGTCCTAATGGAAAATGGTAGCTGAATGAAGGTATAATGTATTGCAGAATGCTCCCTTTGGAGCATTCTGCAATACTTTTGACCTGCATTAAGGGATAATTGGTATTGAAGACCAATTTTAGGTGGTCTTTGTGAGTGGCCGCTTAAAAAGACAGGTTTTACTGTATACTTATTGCTCCGCAGAAGAAGTAGATTCAGATCAGCATATATAGCTCATTTGAGTCAACACGCTTAGGTCAAGCTTGAGGGCAAAGTTGGCGAAATATTTGCCCATGTAGGTGCCATTTTTTTTAAAAATTATCATTAAATCATTTCACAAAAAGTCTAGCTCCAAACTACAGTAAAACCTGTGTAAAATGGTCACTCAAAAATAGACAAAGAAGGTCTTGGTGAAAACTGGTAGCTTAATGAAGGTTGAAAGTATTGCAGAATGCTCTCCATGGAGCATTCTGCAATACTTTTGACCTGCATTAAGTGATAACTAGTCTTGAAACTAATTTTCCGTCTTTTTGAGAGTGGCTGTTTTACACAGGTTTTACTGTATAGCTGTAACTGCAAGTGAAATTGATAATTAAAGCTGTAAATTTTTAACTTAAAGCTGTCAAAACTTATAGTATTATATTGAGGAAAATTCACTATCTTTGAAAATGTGCTGGGGCAGTCAATTCATTGTGGCCTTGAAAAGGAATTGCTCACTTTTAAGTGAAAAATCTAAACTAATAATGGCACTAACCTGACTAAGGCAAACAGTACCATTAATTTCTAATTTGACATCTTTTCTCAACAATATCAATCATTCTCAACAGTAATGCAATGTTATACAATGGTAAATATCTGCTGAACAGATATAGACTCTTTTGAAAACAGTGTAGATTCTGATCAACAGGCCCACCAGAATCCACACTATTTTCCATTTAGTCAATGACTCCATGGTAATGAATTGAAAAACTGACCTGACTAGACATCAGAACTGGATATGGCAAATTAATTTATTCCAGGGTTCACACAGACCTGCAAGTGTCATGGAAAACAGGCTTTGTCTGGAAAAGTCATATAACCTTGATCATTTTGGATTTTCTCCTGGAAAAATCATGGAAGTTAAAAAATGAAATCATGGAAAATTGAAAGATGTCTATGTCTGCTTGCATTTAAAGTACAAATACACATTAGTATTCATTAAGATAAGCAAATTTTATAATTAATGGGAAGTCGGTAAATAGATGGGAAGTCGGTTATAAATATGATCTAGTCGGTAAATAGCTATACATAGCTAATGTTATCTCTGTTTATACTCTCTGACTTTAAATAAAATTCGTCTTATGTCTTAAGCATTAGAACGTCAGTAAATTTTCTTCTATTGCTCTGGTTTGCACAATTTTGGGTGCCATCATGCATAATGTTAGAAACTTTAACTATTACTCTGTTTCTACTATCTCGCCATTTCTGATGTTTTTTGTTTTTGCTTTTTGCATTTCACATTTTTAGCTCATAAAAATGATATTTGAATATATATCAGTGGGTGTAACTGTTAATGAACAACTTCCATGAGATTTGTGTGGTATGTATCATGAAAAACTGTCAGAGCAATATCATAGAAATATCATGGAACCTAAAGTTGGTATGAACCCTGTTTTTCAACAGGAAAAATGTTAAGGGGGTAGGTAACCTGCTGACTTTTCCTATTCATTTCTTCCATATGGTAGAAGGATATTTAAGAATGACCTGCATTTGATTTCTTAACTTGGCCAGGTCACCTTAACAAATGGTATGATGTAGAAAAGAAGATGAACTGTTACAGTCAGTCTTACATTGATAATTGTATTAGAAGTCATATTCATGGTCATTTAGTAAAGTAATACAGAGCAACAGCCAAGAAAAAGGGGAATTTATTGCAAATTGATTACTATTGTTGCAATAAGAACATAATTATGCAAGAAAAAATCTATTGTGTGTGATTTTTCTATCTGTATCTCACCCCTGTCAGTTTCATGTATTTATATGATCTAAAACAATGAAATTCAATTTTGAATTAAATCTGTTGTTAAATTCTATTGTTGATTTCCTTGCAGTCAAGATACACAGACATCCTTGGTTCGGAGCTGTTGGAGTGGTTTATTCACCCTTGGTCTGGCCCAGTGTTCGGAGACTATGTCATTATCAACCATGCTGATGGCAATATTGAATCATCTACAGTCAACAGTAGATAATGGTAAGTTATTATCAGAGTTCTGAGACAATGTCATTATTGACCATGCTGGTGGCAATATTGAATCATCTACAGTCAACAGTAGATAATGGTAAATTATCAGTGTTCTGAGACAATGTCATTATCTACCATGCTGATGGCAATATTGAATCATCTACAGTCAACAGTAGATAATGGTAAGTTATCGTCAGTGTTCTGAGAAGATGTCATTATCAACCATGCTAGTGGCAATATTGAATCATCTACAGTCAACAGTAGATAATGGTAAGTTATCAGTGTTCTGAGAAGATGTCATTATCAACCATGCTGGTGGCAATATTGAATCATCTACAGTCAACAGTAGATAATGGTAAGTTATCAGTGTTCTGAGAAGATGTCATTATCAACCATGCTGATGGCAATATTGAATCATCTACAATAGATAGTGGTAAGTTATCATCAGTGTTTTGAGACAATGTCTTTATCTACCATGCTGATGGCAATATTGAATCATCTTCAGTCAACAGTAGATAATGGTAAGTTATCAGTGTTCTGAGACAAAGTCATTATCAACCATGCTGATGGCAATATTAATTCATCTACAATAGATAGTGGTAAGTTATCACCAGTGTTTTGAGACAAAGTCATTATCAACCATGCTGATGGCAATATTGAATCATCTACAATAGATAGTGGTAAGTTATCACCAGTGTTTTGAGACAATGTCATTATCAACCATGCTGATGGCAATATTGAATTATCTACAGGCAACACTAGATAGTGGTGTCAGTCAATACTTGTACTTCAAACAGAATCATAATAACATCAAGAGGAGCACAGTGGCTCAGTGGTTGTATGTTAGACTTGGGATTGAAGGGTCTCTAGTTCAAGAACCATACTAGGCATTGTGTTGTGTCCTTGAGCAAGACACTTTATCCTCTGCTTAGTACTGGTTAAATGCAGGAAGACAGGAAAATGTCCCAACATTCCTGAAAAATTGTTGACTAGGACATATAGCATCAACACAAACAAACAAACAAAAACCAACATCAAAATTGTCTAAAAAACCTTTTCATGATGAACCTGGATGTCTCCTATTATGAAAACAATGTAGATCCGGATCAGTTGGCCAACTGATCAGGGTCCACACTGTTTTCATGTGACCATTGAATTCACTGTAAAAGTTTGAATCATATAAGTTAACTAGCTGTAAATCAGAAGTGGATGTGGCCTGCCACCTGATGTGGTATATTGATTTATCCAGTAGGACAATGGTTGGGAATAAGTTTAAGAAAAGCCTATTTCAAACTGAACTTTACAAACAAAAATTTCTGGGGCCGCTGAACTGAGACTTTTCAGCATTTTATAGTATGAGAACACAGCCTTGATAAACATACATTGGCTGTGCATTTACTATGTTTAGATTATGTCATGATAAATGAAACCTGATTTATAGTATAGCACAAACTGACCATGGTTTCTATATCCATAGCAGATGACTTTATTTAATGTCATAAACATGGCTGTTTTATAAGTTTTGTAAAATTTGGATTGTGAATACATGACCATATGGAAGAGATAATGCGTATCATTTTGATTCTGCTTTGAAAAAGGGTTGGGCTATTCTGAAATTGCCTTGTCATTCTCTATTTCATATCTTTCAAGTGAATATTTTCATTATAAGCAGGCCTCGTGAATGAACATTTGGACCATAGTCAAAATATTCTCACACAAGTGATTCTTGTAATGCCCTCAACTAAGATTCCCTCAAATCCATTGAAGAAAATGGCCACCGCAGCTTATGATAGAAAAAGTTTGAATGCCACCAGAATCACTAGCCTGAATGAAAAATAATTTCACACAAATGTTCCAAATAAAGTGCAGTCAGTTTATAACAGGCCTCATTATAACACAAATATGGATATAGCATAGTCATATTATGGCTCCCAAATGTTTTACCATGGAATTGTACAAAGGAAATATAGGAAAATGAACATAAAATGGTCATGTAATTATAAGGCCTTAAAGTTTGTAAAATTGTAACATGTTTCACTTACGAAAAAGGCTGATGTAATATCAGCCCAAAAGCCCCAAACCATTTCCAAAAGCCGCCTAGCAACCTAGGGGAAGCCACCCTAGCCGCTTCATGGAGCCAAAGGCATTTTAGAGCCATTTCCCCCAACTATATAGAGCGTGCAGGTCTGCTATCTAGGCATTCCTGGATTCTTAACCATAGAGTCCACATCGAAACAGGAAACCCCTGAAAAGTCTACTCATCAAGGAAACCTAGGCTGGACTAGTCCCGTTACCAGCTATGGATAAACTCATGGAGCCAGGAAGGGGTAGTCATTGTTCGGACTATTCAGCCACTTTCCAGTACATTTCACTTACAACACTGTTCTTTCCTATGGACCCTGAACATAGTGTTATGAAGGTTAAAGTTTTTACCCTATAACAAAGTTGCTTAAATGATTTCACACTTCCTAACTAAATTTCCACCAGAGCTAAAACAAATAAAACACAACCTCAATTTTAGCCAGGACTGAGTTGTGAGACCCAGAGCCTTCTTGGCCCTCTTGTGACAGAGAATTTTTGTACACAACTTGATTGATATTTTTCAGACAAGACTGTTGGTGATCGAGAGAAGTCTGTGATTGAGCATATATTAAAATTACGAGGTTATATGATTTGTTTCAGACAAGACTGTTGATGATCGAGTGAAGTCTGTGATTGAGCATATATTAAAATTACAAGATTATGATTTGTTTCAGACAAGAGTGTTGGTGATCGAGTGAAGTCTGTGATTGAGCATATATTAAAATTACGAGGTTATATGATTTGTTTCAGACAAGACTGTTGATGATCGAGTGAAGTCTGTGATTGAACATATATTAAAATTACAAGATTATGATTTGTTTCAGACAAGAGTGTTGGTGATCAAGTGAAGTCTGTGATTGAGCATATATTAAAATTACGAGGTTATATGATTTGTTTCAGACAAAACTGTTGGTGATCGAGTGAAGTCTGTGATTGAGCATATATTAAAATTACGAGGTTATATGATTTGTTTCAGACAAGAGTGTTGGTGATCGAGTGAAGTCTGTGATTGAGCATATATTAAAATTACGAGGTTATATGATTTGTTTCAGACAAAACTGTTGGTGATCGAGTGAAGTCTGTGATTGAGCATATATTAAAATTACGAGGTTATATGATTTGTTTCAGACAAGAGTGTTGGTGATCGAGTGAAGTCTGTGATTGAGCATATATTAAAATTACAAGGTTATATCCAGAACATGCAACATCTGCAGGTGGATAACCAAGAGTACGCCTACCTTAAAGCATTATTACTATTCTCTCCTGGTAAGTGGAATACACACATACATTAACCCTTAAAGCATAGCAGCAGATGACAAACGATCATTGACAGTTAGAGCAGTATACACCTAATTTTCTGACCCCCCGAACTCTGTTTTGGAGCTTCTGGTTTAATACATGTAGTATTAGAGCAATAGGTGAATCCATTGTCAAGAGCCAGCTATTATTAAAAATATCTTAAAAATTCCAACACACTCGAAAGATATGGCTGGTTGAGGGGGGAATGATATTGAATAAAATGTTTTCTGATTTCTATATATTTTAATGTAAAACTGATTGTTCGACCCAAAATTTTACATCCTTGAAGCATTTAATATTGAAAATCGATTTCACTATCATTAAGTACTCGAGTCAGGGTAGCTTAGCTGCAGAAAAGAGTGGTTGTAAACTTTCATTTTTACTGAAAACCATAGACATTTACCAACAGCAGGGGTCAAAGATCTTTTGCAATTTGTTTATTTATTTTTGTGGAAATTAGTCATATGAATTATCTGCTGGCAGATGATTCATATGAAATATTAAGCCATATTAGTTATCTTAAGGCAGCAAAAAAATGGTGTCTGCAAATATTTGATGGTGCTTGAACATGTTTAAAAAATAAAGTATTATCATGGAAAATTTCTAGTTTCTGTGGGTAAGTAAGTATCAGACATGTGTTACCTGAAATTTCTACCTGTCTTTCTTCATTTTCCTGGACAAATTGAATTAATGTTTCATGTGAATCACCTGTTGGCAGATGATTCACATGTTATATTTTGCCTTATTTAGTATCTAAAGGCAGCGACAAATTGATGTTAGCAAATATTTGATGGTGCTTTAATGGATAAAGTATTATCATGGGAAATTTGATCTTTCTACCTTAAAGCACTAGTTTTATCTTCTAACCTATCTCTCTATTTTTGCGGACAAAGTGTCTTAATATTTTGTGAATTATCTGCTAGCAGATAGTTCACATGATATATCGAGCAATATGGTTTCTTAAAGCAGGAACAGTATTTGAAAATGTCCTTTGCTGCAAACGTGCTTTGGCTATTAAAGCATTATTGGTTGGTATGAATAATTAAATGGGTAAGTTGTTTAATGTATTGATGCTTTAAAGCACTAGCTTTACTTTCTTACCTTTATAAAGTTACAGTAGCATTTCTAGCTTGAATGTGCAAAGTATTGTTTGTTAATGACATTGATACTGTGGCATACTAAATACATAAATTATTTGTCCAAGTTTTTTAAACAAAGATTATACAAGAATCAGAATATTGAAGCTTATTCTCGATAATTGATATTTCCTTGATAGAGTGATTGTAATTGCAATTTTGATATGATCAGTTAGTGCTTTTGATTTTATTGTAACAAGATAATTAATAAAAGAAGAGCTTTTCCATGCACTAAGATGTATAACATTTTGACATCTGTGGGGGATGCTGCAGTACACTCCATATAGGGGTTCTATTAATTAATATTTGTTTTCTATGCGAATTATGATATGCAGTATAACCTGTGTATAACCGCCACTCATATCTAGACAAAACAAAGATCTTCATGGCAAATGGTAGCTTATTCAAGGTCAAAAGTATTGCAGAATGCTCCCGCATTAAGCGATAATTGGTCTTGAAAACCAATTTGTGGTCTTTTTGAGAGTGGCGGTTTTACACAGGTTTTACTGTATTTGTTTTTTATGCACAATTTATGTTATTTCCCTCAGAAAGACAGGGCTTTATCTGCTATACCTGGGGGGCCGTAATTCGGCCCCATTCCCAATGGAAAATAGCCACCTTTTTTTCCAATTGCATGTACTTTTTCCCAATTAAGAAAGTAAAAAAAAATATTATATTTTTGAGACCACTAGTACTACAACTTATGAGCATCAGAATGTTGCTAAAAACACTTGTGCAAGGCTTAAAACAATGTAAAATAACTTGATTTTTAGGATAAATTTTGCTCCCATAATTATGTTTTATGTCGATAATTTTACCCAATTTTGACATTAAGTCAATAATTTTTTCCCAATTATGGCCAGGGGCCTTTTCCCAAATTGCTGGATAAAGCCCTGAAATATCATAATTCTGCATAGACAACAGAGAGAAATATAATTCTGCATAGAAAACAAATATAAAATTTTGGATTCTTAAACTATCTTCTATCTTACAGATAATCCCTCACTGCCTAATGTTCAGCAGATTGAGAAATTCCAGGAGAGAGTTCAGAAAGAATTCCAGCAATACTTACTAGAGTCTCACCCCAACAGTCCTGAGAGGCTGTCTAAACTTCTACTGAGGTTACCTCCTTTACAAGCTCTTCAAGCAAACATAATGGAGGAGCTTTTCTTTGCTGGACTCATAGGGAATGTTCAGATTGACAGTATTATTCCGTACATTCTGCGTATGGAGACTGCGGAGTATAACTCCCAGATGGCGAGCCAAGGACTGTTACAGACGACGGTTGGATTCGCGACGGCGACAGAAACAGCTACGGAAGAGTCTTCTATATTTGGAAGTCAGTCAGCTCAATCGATGTTTTTGAATCCACAAATGCTAGTGTCCCAATCAGCGATAGGAGCAGACACTATAGTCAGCACATCGTGATAAGTGAATCCTGTTTTAAAGGGAAAGAGAGCCAACAAGAGTATGTGAACAGGAGCCTGACAAACACGCATTGTTGATAGTTGATACAATGTCAAATCATTGATTCAATCTTGTACTGCTGGTAGACAAAGAACACACAGACCAGTCCTGCACATTTGTGCAGGACTGGTCTGGGTGGGCTTTGTCCAAGCATGACCATGTTGAATTATAAATTATTTGACATAGATTCAACATGTGTTAAAGGGAAGGCCTCTGATTAGAAAGAAAAGAGTGTTAATTATCCAGATTCACAGAATGGAATTTTAACACTAATTGACTGCATGGCCTGGGGATGTGATCATCCATGCATGAATTTGTAGGGGGAGCTCGGTTGACATTGCTCACAGATGCTAAATGTACTGTTTTCAAACAGCATCTGAAGCTTTAAAGTTGTAAGTGGCGATAACTGGATAGAGAATGAAACCCAAGTTTTTACTCAAAAAATAGATGTATAAAGAACGGTACTTTATACTTGGAAAAAATAGACGAAAATTATCTGTACAGTACAGTCCCTTTATAACACACCCCATTATAACACAGATTTGGATATAACATGGTCCTGTTGTGGCTCCCAGATTTTTTACCATGGAATTTTACAAATGAATTCTAGGAAAATGACCATTAAATGGTCATTTTCATATAATTCCTTTGTAAAATTGTCCCGCTAAACATGATTCAGTTATAACACAATCCATTCCTACCGACCTCAAACATAGAATTATAAAGAGACTGCACTATATTTTCTATAGCACAATCTTTTACATGTCTGACTGCAGATCCAGGGGCCACAAGTTCAATCCCTGCCCTGTCCCATACTTTCGAGGAGATTGATCATGAAATAATTTCTACTGCCAATCTCCTCCCTTCTGCTGATTCAAGAAGGGTTGTTGTCAGTTACAAGCAAAAGAATGTGCATGAAGTACTGGTTAACCGCTTAGTCAAGCTTGCCAAGGAAAAAAGTGTGGTTAGGTGAACTGGCCGTCCCGACATGACCATACCTGGGATGTTAAGCATCAAACCAAGCAAAAAAAAAACCAAACAATTTCTTTATTCATCAATTTTCGCATTTGTTTTGGGTGCTTAAAAGAAAGGTCTCATTGAGACGATTCTTTTGAGTACTGTCAACATATGTTTTGGTTGAGTAATAAGAAAAATAATTTTCAATAAAAACTCTTTAATAAATATCTTGGGGCCTGAACTTAGTCATACCAGTTTTGGTACTATACTGAATTTTCGAGTGATTTACCACAGTTTACACATAGATACTATCCATAAAATCAAGGCCTTCACTGTTTGTCAGGGTGAAAAGTTATTGCTGTTGGGCATAGATGGGTTGATTTGTTTAGAATTATTATTAGCAAGGGTAAATGTTTATATCTTGTTAGATGATATAGTCAAAGCTTTTTATTTCTGTTGAAAAGGAGTCATTTATGACATTTTCTTTCAAATACTAAAAAATTTTTTTATCTTTATCTGATCTCAGGTAGAATAATTGGGGCAAGGCAACAATAGGGTGACCACAGGTCCAGATAAACAATTTTTTAGCTTCTAGGGTAAATGTTCTAAAATTTTGAACAATTATCTATTTCTGTTCTCAAATAAAGTGTTGGTAAGGACAGCTGGAGTTCTCAGAATGCTTGTCAGAATAGCAAACAGGGAAGACCCCATTCAATCTGACCTGGGTCTACACTGTTTGTCTAGGCCTTTTTTTGCAGGCAACTAATGTTTGAAATTTTAAAACATCTATCGTAAATAAAATTGTGCATATATATACTGAGGGAAAAAAGTTTAGCAATTATTTATAATGGGATTTCCCATAGGCGATCTTTGAAGTATTAGATATTTTTAATTGGCAGGTTCGCAAACATGTCGGTTGTTTGAAAATGACCTAATGGCTACCCGCAAGTGGTCAAAGGAAACAAAATCCAACTTCATAGTGAGGATTGGATCTGCTGAGCATTTTAATTTCAAACGTTATTTAATTGAAAGGGAGGTAATATGGAAAAATACGATTTTCAACTAAAAACTGAACGAAAATGGTAAACATAACATTCATTTTTAAACCGTTTTTCACTTTCTTGATTTTGGATCTAAACATTTGACAGAAAATTTAAACTTTCAGTCGAAAACTATTCGCACTATTGCCAGATAAGCTGTTTTAGCAAGGGGGCATAAAATCAGACTTTACATCATGTGAAATATCAACCTGTTAATCTCATCGTACTCGTGAACGTTTGTCAACATATGTTTTTGACAATATGAAATTAAAAGTCCTATTTCTTCTAAACTGTGAATCCCCAAAGTATATTGCTAAACTTTTTTCCCTCAGTATATTTGAGCAGTGACATGTGATTTCCAACAATGTGGAATTTTGACATGGATAGTCTCAGACGAGCCTGTGCAGCCTCTCAAGCTTACAAACTCCAAATGATGTTCGGTCAGTAGCTTAATATTCACAGATTATTCAAGCGACTGGCAAAGGCTCTGATCAGACTGCGCATATGAGCAGGCTGATCGGAGGCTTTGCTGGGCGCACATACCACATTGTTGGAAATCTCATGACACGGCTCAAATTTTCTTATTCTTCAGATTAAACCCTATATGTTTTGGGTGTTCAAAAGAATGTGTTTTGGTTGATAAATAAGATAAACAAATATTTTTCAATCACACACTCTTATCTGGAGGCCTGGTTAGGTCATGGCTAGATAAACCTAAAGCAAGCCTCCAGATAAAAGTGTGTGATCAAACATTCATTTTGTTATTTCTCAACCAAAACATATGTTTAAATTGATGGATAAGAAAATAATCATAATTTTATGCTAAACATTTTAGCTTATATCTGTACCTATGTTTAAAAGGTTACTAATTGGTGCCTTGACTAAGACATTCTATCATCCTTTGTTAGGTTTGAAGTCGTGTTAAGATTCATGTTATATATAATGTTACACTTATTTGTAAAAAGAAAAAGTACATTTTATAGTCATTAGAATAGACTTGCTTCTCATTAGAAATGGGTGAAATCTACCCAATAATGTTCATAATGAGTCTGTGTAGCTAATGCACTCAAATGGTCAAAATTCGAGAGTTTTTAGCCATTTTGAGTGCACTAGGGTTGGGAAGCTCAGTGCTGCATGCCTCTTTCATAAAAATTACATCTACCGTTGTTAACATTTTAGGTAATAATGTCATGCATAGATGACTTTGCAACTTTAGACTGTTGAGTTAATAATGCACTCTGACTGGGAGCAGTGTGATCTAAGTCCAGTTTGTTTGCAATAGGTTACCTTAGAACATAAGCAGATGAGAGAGCAGACAATAAAGCCATAGCTGGCTGGAAAAGAGCTAATGAATTTATCACAATTACCACATAGGGTTGATAAGTATATAACACTTACATTAATCTTTTTGGACTGTGTGTAGAGAATATCATTTCAAATTATGATGGTGGACAAGGTAGCCATATTACATTAAAACCTGTGCAAAACAGCCACTCTCAAAAAGACCCAATATTGGTTTTGAAGACCAATTATTGCTTAATGCAGGTCAAAAGTATTACAGAATGCTCCTTCATTAAGCTACCATTTGTCATTAGATCTTTATTTTGTCTATTTTTGAGTGTCCATTTTACACAGGTTTTACTGTAATGTCTTTTTTTGGTCATAGAAAATTTATTTATAGAACCGATTTGTTAATGTTTTGTTTTTGTATATAGATATTTGCTAATTCATCCCAAGTCTAAAAGTCGAGGGATTGACAACTGTTGAAACTTTGCCAATTGTTCAATAGACAATTTCTGTTGAACAGAGAAATAGGTTTTTATAAAGTTAGAAAAATATGAGCTGCAACATGAGATTTCTAGCAATGCGGTATGTGCGACCAGCAAAGCCTCAGATCAGCCTGCGCATAGGCGCAGTCTGATCAGAGCCTTTGCTAGTGGCTTGAATATTCTATGAGTGTTAAGCTACTGACTGAACATAATTTGGAGTTTCTAAGCTTAAAATGAGGCTGCACAGGATCGTCTGAGTCTACACTTGTCAAAATGCCATATTGTTGGAAATCATATGTCAGGGCTCAACTTATAATGTCCATTACAGAAATGCGGGCAAGAGTAGTTTCATTTCACAACAGTGTGCGCCCTAATGTATGACCCTATCAACTTACCTGGAGATGATTTTTTGCCCAAATAACATACATTTATAATTATATGAGCCAGCACATGAGCATAGGTCCAGATATGGAAATTTTCTGAGCCTAAAATTGTAATTTTTTTCTTACCCATCAATTTAAACATGTGTTTTTTTGGTGCTCAAAAGTACCATCTCATAGAGTACCCACAACATATGTTTTGGTTGAGAAATAAGAAAACTAATTTTCAATGACACACTTCTATCTGGATGCCTTATGGGCTTCACCATATGCTGTAGGTCCACAAAAAGCCGAGAAAGAATGTTCTTTTAAGTTACATCGTTTGGTGAGGAAATAGAAATTCAGTAAAACTTGTGTAAATCTGCCAATTAAAAGTAGACAAAAGATGATCTTTATGACAAAGGGTAGCTTAATGAAGGTCATAAGTATTGACGAATGCTCCTCTTGCATTAAGCGATAATTAGTCTTGAAAACCAATTTTTGGTCTTTTTGAGAGTGGCCGTTTTACACAGTGTTTACTGTACTAGAACAGAAAGTTATTTTGAGTTAACCACATTGGGTGGGGAAACAGAAATATGGCTTTTTAACTTTTTATCTGCTAGTGCTGTCTTATGATAACCATTTGAAACAGTTTGGACCCAGATCAGGCTGGACAAAATGTTTGGCCTGATCTGTGTCTAAAATATTTGACATTTGATGGTAGTGCTGAAAGAATTTTAAGACAAAGTTATATGGGCCTTGACACGAGAAAACCTGTCTTTCGTGGTATGCAAACAACAAAGCAGCAAACCTGATCAGTGCCTTTATTATTTGCTTACTGGAAAGTATCATATCTTAAATTGCTTCGAGCTAAATTTCAATATTCTAGCTAGTCTCTGTAGCTGAGGAGACTGGTTTGTGTCTTGCTTTGACGGAAACCCCAAAGACAGGTTTTGTAGCGCCGAGGCCCATTTGATAAAAAGCAGTATTCAACAAAAAAAGCATGCAACATTACCCTGCATGCAAACAGTTAATTTTAGTCCTGAGTATTATGCTATTACTTCATGTGCTTCATTTATAACTTACATTATTTTAGTTGCAATTCATCTTTTTTTGCTTCAGTTGTTGAGATCTTTAAAATATGTTTGTATACAAATCATGTTTACACACACCAGTCATTATGTATAAAGCATCATTTGGCTTCATTTATCTCGTTGATTTTACATGTACACATTGAGAGATGAGGTGCTGGGATATGGAACATACATACTTCCAGATATGTTATTTGAGGGTTTTATTTATCAGCTTAAAAATGGTGATATTTTCTTAATTCACCATGTAATTTTTGTTGGTGTGATCATTGGAGGCGTCTCATCGATACACTTTCATTGAGTACCCACAACATATGTTTTCTTCAAGAAATAAGAAAAAGAACGGTTTGAACACCATGTTTATTTAAGGCTGTGTTGAGTTTATCAACTACAGTAAAACCTGTATAAAGCGTCCACTCGAAAATAGACAAAACAAAGGTCTTAATGAGAAATGGTTGCTTAATGAAGGTCAAAAGTATTGCAGAATGCTCCCATTGGCACATTCTGCAATACTTTGACCTGCATTAAGCGATATTTCGTCTTGAAAACCAATTTTTGGTCTTTTTGAGAGTGGCCAATTTAGACAGGTTTTACTGTAACTATTTTGCCACGCCTTCAGACAATAATGCCTAGTCAAATATTCATTTTCTTTTTCCTCAAAGAAAACTTATGTTGTGGGCTATAACACTCACTGATAAAGGCCTGAGTAATCAAGGGTGGAAAATTCTTAAAAATTCTTCTCGTCGTACATGCCCATATGTGTTTGTAAATTTAATAATTGAGCCAGTGCATGAGATTTCCAACAATGTGGTATGTGCAACCAGGAAAGCCTCAGATCAGCCTGCGCATACGCGCAGTCTGATCAGAGCCTTTGCTAGTCGCTTAAGTATTCTATGATGGTTAAGCTACTGACTGAACACCATTTGGAGTTTCTAAGCTTAAAAGGAGGCTGCAGAGGCTCGTCTTTGTCTACACTTGTCAAAATACCACATTGTTGGAAATCACATGTCATGGCTCAATTTACTTTGAAAATAATTTCTGCTCATCCTGCAGCATGAGCTACTCACCATGGGAGTGCAGTGGTAGAGTGTTTGACCTGAGACTGAGAGGCTGCAGGTTCGAGCCTCACCGGCATCACTGAGTTGTGTCCTTGAGTAAGACACATTATTAATCCTAGCTTAGAACTAGTTCAACCCAGGAAGACCCGTCCCTACATAACTGAAAGATTGTTGATTGGGCGTAAAGAATCACGACAAAACAAAACAAAACAAAAAAAACAAATGAGGTACTCACCATGGCCAGCGGATGAGTGGATTTTTCCAGCCTTGTGAGTTTTTAATGCATGTTTTTTACAGAATCAAGTTTATGAATTTTTTAAGTTTCCTCGTGTACTGGCTCAGCTTTTGTGCAAAAAGCCGAACTGCCCTCGGAATGGTCAAAACTCCACCGATGTTTTTAGGTATCCTGAGTCTCAAAATGTGGTCAGATAGATTTTTAACAGGTTGGGTCTTTTTAAAATATTTATTTTGTCTGCTGTGTATTTTAGAACCCTCCGTAGCAGACAGTGTAGACCCAGATTAGACTGCTCTATAGGAAGCATTTTGATCTGGGTCCATACTGTCCGCATGCAAGTTGAAATAAATTTGTCATTAAAGTGAAATAATTGCAGCGGATAATCAAACAGACTCATTGTAGATTCTGATTAAGATGATTTGGATATTCACTGGTGTAAACTTAGATGGTAATAGCATAGGTTTAGATAAACCAAATTTTTTTTTGCATAAAATTAAAAATATTTTCTTACCTATCAGCTTTATCATATGTTTTGGGTGCTCAAAAGAACCGTCTCAATCAGACGGTTCTTTTGAGTACCCACAACATGTGTTTCGGTTGAGAAATAAGAAAATTAATTTTTTGGTACACACTTTTAAATAAAGGCCTGTTAATAGTCTGGGTTCAGCTGACAAGGTTTAAAAGTTAGATTGGATCACAATTTGTCTTTCTGTCCCCTGTCTTGAAATGACCTATATGTTGTTTATGATATGTTTATGCATGAGCAAAGCTCTTATTTGATTGTATGGATGTGCTATCTAATTCATGTTTTGTTGAAATTTTTTGTCTGTCATTAGAAAACATGTCTTGACATCTTTAAATGATACTTTGTTAATAAATAATCTTGAATTATGAGTTAGAAATGGCCCTGAGGTTGTTGTTTTTTCATGCTCCACTCAACTGAGCATGAAATTTATCATGTTCATAATTGTTAAGATTCCAACATTTATAAGCATGATAGATCCATCTGAGAGTTTGAAAGCAAGAAAAGTTCTTATTTTTCAGCATTTTGGTTTTTATGAGCAGTTGAAATTGCATGCTCAGTTGAGTTGAGCTTGAAAAGTTTTATACTTAGGGCCAGGTTAAAATCATGACGTAACCAATTATGTAAATTCTGAAATCGTATGACTCCTTTAATTGATTGTATTTAAACAAATTTTAGTTAAGAGTTAAAACTATTAATCCCACAATCATGTAAATTCTGAAATCTTATGACTTCTCTAAATGATAGATAGTACTTATCACATAGTTAATAAATTGGCCTCGACGCAAGAAAACCTGTCTTCGGGGGTTTGTGAACATCCGCGCAGTCTGATCAGCGCCTTTGTTATTCACGTTTTGTAAAGTACCATATCTAAGCTTGCTTTGAGAGAAATTTCATTTTTCTAGCTAGTCTCTGTAGCTGAGCAAGCTAGTTTGAATCTCACTTTGTCAGAAACGTGGAAGACTGGTTTTGTCACGACAAGGTCCAAATCGGAACTGAAGTTAGAACTTTCTATATAATTGCAAAATCATGTCAAATCTGATACAACTGTATCTTATGACTTCTTAAAATGATAGATTGTAGTAAAGTTAGTTTGAACAGTAAGTTAGAACTTCTATAATGATAGATAGTCAGTCAGTGAATTGAAACTGAGTTTTTAGAACTGGTTATATGTTAAACCCTTATCCCGCCAATATTTTATGTCCTGAAAATCTTGTCAGCTTTTTACGTCTGCTGCATATATTGATGTGCACTTCAGACTAGATTTGATCATGGACGCAGACACTATGGACCCAGATCAGAGTCTGATCTGGGTCCATATTGTTTGTAATACTGGCTATCTAAGAATATAAGCAGATGAAAGAGCAGACAGCAAAACTCATGAGTTAATATTCTAAACTGTTCATGTTTTCTTAAACTTTTGCTGCAGATGAGAAATAGATTTCTGTACTGCAGAATGAGTTAACCCTTCTTCTGCTATGAAAAAAATGCATCTGAAAATGTTGTCTGCTGAAGTCGTCTGCTGCATGTAGATGCTTACATCAAGGACTAATTTCAGCATACAGACAAATAGTGTGGACCGAGATCAGACTGCTCCTCAAGGAGCAGTCTGACCAGAGTCCACACTGTTTGCTACAGTGGCATTTTAAAAGGACTAGCAGACGACTTTCAGCAGACAACATTTAGTTGTAATTAGCAGCTGAAGAGTTAAACTGCTTTGTTGAGGAGATACATTATAGTTGTTATTGTTTTCAATAGATTTTAGCTATTTTGTTGTGTATCTAAATTTGTTTCTTTAATGAATAAAATAAAGTCGTTTTATTATTTAATGTGGAAAAAGGATTTTTCCCACGCTGTTATGCATACTGATACTGTATTTCAATAGGCATGGGAAAAAGTGCAGATCCAGATCAGATATCGCAGAATGCGGCATTTGGTATGGGTCATCACTTTTTTGCTTACAGAAACCTTTATTAAAATTTGATTAAAAATAGATCTACCATCCAACAACCCTTATATGGGAAATGGACTGGCCCTGCTGATAAGGTTGGGAAATTCTATTTGGCATAAATGGGATAAATCATAGTAAATAAGGGATATTGAGGCATATTTCCATTTTTCAGTTAAAGATATGGTTTAGGCTCTTTTAGGTACCACAACATATCTTTTGATAAGAAATAATGGAAAATTGGTTGAAGGATTTCGTACAAACCAACTCTGGTTATGGCTTATGGTCCTGTGTGCTTTACTGTGCAGGCTTATATACTGAACCTAGGCATTAATTGCAGATGAAAGTTGACATTTGAGCCGCGACATGAGATTTCCAACAATGTGGTATGTGCGACCAGCAAAGGCTCAGACCAGCCTGCACATACGCGCAGTCTGATCCGAGCATTGGCTAGTCACTTTACTATTCTATGATTGTTAAGCTACTGACTGAACATCAATTGGAGTTTCTAAGCCTAAAATAAGGCTGCACAGGCTCATCTGAGTCTACACTTGTCAAGATGCCACATTGTTAGAAATCACGTGTCATGGCTCATTTCTTTTTTAACCCTTTTCATTCTGGATACCAGTAAGCAGGTCAAATACCCAGATGAAAGGGTCTGCACTGTTTGCTAAGATAAAACCTGGTCTCATACAGAAATTTATCATTTAAGCCAGTGCATGAGATTTCCAACAATGTGGCATTTTGATAAGTGTAGACTCGGAGGAGCCTCTGCAGCCTCCTTTTAAGCTTAGAAACTCCAAATGGTGTTCAGTTAGTAGCTTAACAATCATAGAATAATCAAGCGACTAGCAAAGGCTCTGATCAGACTGCGCGTATGCGCAGGCTGATCTGAGGCTTTGCTGGTCGCATATGCCACATTGTTGGAAATCTCATGCGCTGGCTCAATATTTTTTAAAAAAAAGTGACTGGCAACCCCTTTAAATAAAAAAAGGAAGAGTCCATACTTATTGTATCTTTATATGTATGTGAATGGCAAGGGTCAATAATACCATTTTCTCATTGACTGATCTTAATGAGCCAGTTCATGAGGTATGGTTCTTATCACATATGCTAAAGCTCATCTTTAAATATGCCTGCAGAGCTATCTAGTGGGGCTAAGGGCATACATTTTGGCTTGTGACCATGCTTTGAATGTGCAAGCAGATAATGCTCTAGCCAGACTGCACATGCTTGTCTGAGCCTTCAATGGTCACCTATCCAACGGAAGCAAAAAGCACAATGACTGGGCCTAATGTTGTTTTTTATGTCACCAGGCTCATATATGCTCACCCTTTGCACTTTCTGTCATTGCCCTCAAGTATTATACAATTTGTTTTCTATGGGGGGATCAAATATCTTACACCACCGGTTGGGTTAAATTGATACTGGGCAAATTACTAGATATTGTTTTTAAAACAATATTTTTTATAGCTCACATTCCTAGGATGACCCTAGTACTTTTAAAACAATATTTTTATTGCAATCATGACCATTACAGACAAGGTCATTGACATTATAACAGGCCTTTAGTTAAGAGGGCATAACAATTTTTTTTTCTTATCTCTCAACCAAAACATATGTTGTGGATACTCAAAAGAGTGGTCTCATTGATACGGTTCTTTTGAGCAACCAAAACATATGTTAAAACTGATGGATAAGAACTATTTGGGACAGTTCATAAGACTTTGGGATTTATCACTCATCCCTAAAGCCGCACATAACTCTTTTCATTCTTGTGGATTTTCCAAAACATGTTGATACAATAAGTATGGGATAGTCCATTGAGTGTTTTAAGGGGTCACAGGTCCAAATTTAGAAATTAAGATGTATTTATGTCCCTGAAGATTATTTTTATCTTAGCAAACAGTGCAGACCCGAATGAAATGGCGCAATGTACGGCATTTCATCTGGGACTTCACTGTTTGCCAAAGTAACCGTTTACTCGTATCAAGAATAAAAAAAAGGGTTAAAGCATGCAATCACAGCTACCTGGCCCCAAGGTTATGATTTTTTTTCATGCTCAACTCAATTGAACACGAAATTCAACTGCTCATAAAACCTAAAATACCGACAAATGAAGACGTTTCTTGCTTTAAGTCTCTCAGATATTGTATTTATCATGCTAATTAATGTTAAAATGCCAACAATTGTTGGCATTTTAACATTTATGAGTGGGATAAAATTCGTGCTCAGCTGAGTAGAGCATGGAAAGAATTTTATAACCGCGGGGCCTGAGGACTAATTTTAGGTTTGAGCCTTTATCTGTTTACATACCTTGTGCATGCAAGCAGCAAAGGCGCTGCCACGACTGGGCAGATGTGCAGGCTTATCTGAGCCTTTGCTGTTTGCCGATGTGATAAGTTACAAAATCTCAAGTACTGGCCCTTTTAAGTTATATGTTCTAGACCCTCCAGCTCTGTGATTGGTGGAATTTTTTAAACAACTAGTCATATTACTGTACCACTTGATGGAATTGTGATTATATATCTGATTTTTGCTTCTTCAACAAATTAGACATTGCATCCTGTGCTCGAGGTTTTAACTTTTGTCGTGGTCAACTCAACTGAGCATGAAATTCATCATGCTCATAAATGTTAAAATGCCAACAATTGGCATTTTGATATTTATGAGCATGATAAATACAACATCTGAGCATCTGAAAGCAAGAAAAGTCTTTATTTTTAAGCGTTTTAGATTTTATGAGCATTTGAAATTCCATGCTCAGTTGAGTTTAGCACCAAAAAAGTTTTATAACCTCGGGGCCAGGCTTTCACGCGTTGACTCTTCCTTGTTTGAATTCAGGCATATCCGTTGTTGAAAAAGAGGTTGACAAGCTAAGCATAGCAAATAATTTTGTTAACTGCACTCAGAATGGCAAAAACAAGGTTTGGTTATTTGAAGTGGGATAGGGTTACTATATTTGAGCTATGACATGAGATTTCCAACAATGTGGTATGTGCGACCAGCAAAGGCTCAGACCAGCCTGCGCCTATGAGCAGTCTGATCAAAGCCTTTGCTAGTCGCTTGAATATTTTATGACTGTTAAGCTGCTGACCGAACAGCATTTGGAGTTGGAGTTTCTAAGCTTAACAGGAGGCTGCACAGGCTCATCTGAGTCTATTCATGTCAAAATGCCACAATGTTGGAAATCACATGTCGTGGCTTTATTATAGTATTTAGCAGGAATCAGAATCTAGATGTATTACACATCCGATGTGCCTCATCCAGAGAAAACAATAGGGCCAATGAAAAAGATTTAGATACTTACTGCATCAGCGAGCAGTGAGTGCTCCGGCGAGTCTGGGCATATGCGCAGACTCGCCAGAGCCTTCATAGCTCGTACACACAAAGTATGGATGTAGATGAAGGCTCAGAACCAAATTTAGAACTCTAGGCCCGCTGGATACATCAGCATGGGGTTTGTTAGAGACATTCCGGCATATGCGATAAGTACCAAAATCTTAAAAGCTGGCCCAATATTTAGATGCAGCATGCTCACCTATCATTCTTCTCGTGCAGTGAATGACAATGGTGCTAATCAGACTATGAGAATGTGCAGGCTGATATCCCTATTTGCACAGTAAAACCTGTCTTAAGTGGCCACTCAAAAAGAAGATCAAAAATTGCTTTTCAAGACCAATAATTCCTGAATGCAGGTCAAAAGTATTGCATTTGACCTTCATTAATCTACCATTTGTCTTTAAAACCTTTGTTTTCTCTACTTTTGAGTGGCTGCTTAAGACAGGTTTTACTGTAGTTCACATACAACAAAAGGAGGTTTTCTGCTGACAAGGCTCCTGTGATGTTAGCCACATCATGAGAAAACCTGTTAATTTTATATGTGAACAACAAACTGTGCATCCACACAGACTGATCATTGCCATTGTTCTTTGCTGCCTATATATACAGGCCTCTAGCAATACAACATTTATTTTCTGATTTCTCAATTATGGGTGCTCAAAAGAACTGTCAATGAGACATTTCTTTTGTGCAGCCAAAACACATGTTAAAATTGATGGATAAGAAAATATTCACAATTTTGAGTTCAAGCCTCTCATTTTAACTCATTTCCTCAACTTGTTAAATAACTTCATTAATACATGAGTACTCACTCTGAGTACTCATGTCAGATCCTCTATGTAAAGTTTTGAGAGATACTATCTACAGCCAAACTTCAATAGCTCTACTATCTTTGGGAACATGAAATCAGGTGTGGTACTTGATTGTATTGATTCCTGATTTTTGCCTTCTTACATTGTTCGAAATAGCCACCGAGAGTTCTGATTTCTCAATTATGGGTGCTCAAAAGAACTGTCAATGAGACATTTCTTTTGTGCAGCCAAAACACATGTTAAAATTGATGGATAAGAAAATATTCACAATTTTGAGTTCAAGCCTCTCATTTTAACTCATTTCCTCAACTTGTTAAATAACTTCATTAATACATGAGTACTCACTCTGAGTACTCATGTCAGATCCTCTATGTAAAGTTTTGAGAGATACTATCTACAGCCAAACTTCAATAGCTCTACTATCTTTGGGAACATGAAATCAGGTGTGGTACTTGATTGTATTGATTCCTGATTTTTGCCTTCTTACATTGTTCGAAATAGCCACCGAGAGTTAATTATCACACCGAATCTAGAGGCATAGTGGGGACACTATTTCTGTTTTATATATAATCAAAGTATGTTGTGTTTAAACATTTGAATTGCCTCAGTGAGGTGATTCTAATGATTGCACACTACATACCAATTGTATCTGAATTAAGACAAATCTAACTATGGATAACCTTTGCAGACAGTTTGCACCCAGATCAGGACCGACAGAATGTTGGTCCTGATCTGGATCCTAACCGTTTGACACTCCGATTGTGTTCCTAATTTATTTTTAAAAAAGTTGATTTGATCGTACCTTTTGTTAGGAGACATCAATAAATGCACGGAAAAGTATCCAGCACGCAAAATGTTGAGAGTTTGAACATGCCATTGTTCGGGCCATTGACATTTCACTGTATTTTGAAAATAAAAATAAATATAAAAAATTTCATCAACACATGATGTAATTGCCCCAGCATGGGTCTCAGAAGACTAGATTTTACTTTTTTAATGTTATGGAGGAGGCATACTGTAACAGATAAAACCTACTGTGTCTTGTGCAATATGAAAATATGAAATAAAGAAGTGTACATGTAAATTGTTTTGTGTTCATGGATGCCAACCCCACTGAAATCAGGTGCTAATTCATTCCTTACCAACTTCAGAGATCTACTTTTTGAGGCTATAGTTTATTCCCTTTATAACACTTTGTTGGAGTTCATAAGAATGGACAATGTTATAAATGAATCATGTTATAAAGGGACAATGTTACAAAAGGCATTGTAGGAAAATGATCATTTCATGGTCATTTTCCTATAATTCATTTGGAAATTTCCATGGTAAAAGAAACGGCCATTATAGTTTCTAGATATGATTGACCTAATGAGACAACTACTATTGGCAAGGCTGATCATATTGAATTCCCATTAATACATTTAAAACTAATGTTTATCAAATTATGACGTTACATCTGGGAGTGAAATAACGTCATGCATTAAAATCGATAAACCACTATAGGGATCAAATATGTTTTCTCTGCATTACAATCTGACGTGGGAGTGCAGTGGCTCAGTGGTAGAGTGCTTGACTCGAAACCGAGGGGCCGCAGGTTCGAGCCTCACCGGCGTCACTGCGTTGTGTCCTTGAGCAAGACACATTAATCCTAGCTTAGTACTGGTTGAACCCAGGAAGACCCGTCCCTTTATAACTGAAAGACTGTTGATGGGACGTAAAAAATCAAATCAAACAAACACAACAATCTGGCGGACCCCAAGGGTGATGTTGAAATTCGAGTATGAAAGACAAAGGTATTAACGACCCCTGAGGGGGTCTAGCAGATGTTAATGTATCAGAAAATCATGTTTGATCGTTATTATTGCATAAATGAAAACTTTGGAAAAAAACGCTTCGAAAAGTTCATTTTTGTATTACTATAATGGCGCGATTTCGTTCGAGTTTCTATGCACATTAGTGTTGACGTCAATTTTTGTTAAGGCCTAGAAAGCGTATTGCAAAGTACAAAAGCCTTAGTTGCAAAACACGCATTATATTTTGATCAAATGCCTATCCTAAGTTGATGACCTAGTAAACCTTGTATTTTAAGGAATTCGAAAGAGCTTTTCCGTGCCAGGTGTGCTTTTCGGAACCACATGGTGCTCTGGCTTAATTTATGAATACTATGACAGACTGTGGCTGTATTCTTATACTATTGCCATAAAGTTAAGCATATTCCATTTGATAACACCACATAGGTTTTAGAAACGGTAAGAACTGAAACTTTTGAGAGATGCCAAAATTTATCGTGTTAGACAATAAAAGCAGAATACCAGCGATTTGATAAAGAAAAGCCTTGGAATCTCTGACTTGTTTATAGGCTGCAAACACCTTACAAAAATAACCCATAAATTTTACAAAATTCAATGAAAACAGCATGGATGCCGAGAGTCAGCAAAACTTTTACAATAAGGCCGCGATAGTTGTAATTTCTTCAAAATTTCTCTTTGGAGTCTCGGACCCAGTACACACGGACTCGGAACTGACATACAGGTAATGTGTATATTGGAAATACGTTGTCGATGCTGCGCTTTCAAAACTGACTTATGTTGGAGATTAAATTATCATATCCTTATTATTTCTCTGCATATCTCTGATTTTTCTTCAAAAAGCAATAGTTCAACATATTATCTTAAAGACTATTATTATATTTATTGAAAGTGTATCCGTCTTTATGAACATCAGCAAATAACCAAGGTACCATTTTTAGCTATTTTCGACCTGAAAAAAATGATAAAACTTCATTTTTATTTACTGTAACGTGTAATATTTCACATGCGCATACCGGGAATAACTTTGTATAATGAATCAATTTTACAGGCTGTAGTACTTTGAAATAGCGCTAAAACAGCCTCGACAAAATGACTATATTTTCGTCAGTGACCAGTCCGTTTATACTGGGTCCGAGTTGGAGCATACACTTTCAGGATCTGGTGCAAAAAGTCACGAAATGGCTCATAATAATGCACTACTTTATGTATAGCCTTCAGACTGCCAAATAACAACTTGGCACATTTTCATCATTAAAATCACTGACAGACCAGCCTTGTGCATACTCGCAGTCACATCAGCGTCTTTGTCATCGGGTTATTGGAAAGTATAATATACAAATTTGCTTCATGCAGAATTCTAGCTAGTCTGTGTAGCTGAGTACTTGGTCGGTTTGAGTGTTACACAGTCGGGAATCCGGACAGGTTTTCTCGCGACATGGCGCAATAATTTTTATGTTGTTGGTACTTGAAAGAACCTAGATGATATACTTATCTTCTGATAGTTAATAATGAAAGAAATACTGAAAGTAATCTTTTTGAGTTTTATTCCAACCAACTTCCTTTTATTCAAATTCATGGGTGGATCCAGGATTTCTGGAAAGGGGGTTCGTATGTATAAAGGTGTGGGGATTCGCTTTGCTGATTTTATCTCATTTTTCTTAAATATCCCATGAAAATGAAATAATTTGGTCTCACTGAGACCAAATTATTTCACTTTCATAGGATATTTTAAAACGGGGAGCAGAGAGGGGGGTTGGGGGGGGGGTTCAAGCGAGCCCCCTGAACCACCTCTGAATCCGCCACTGAAATTACAGGTAACTCAAAATGAGATTCTGGTTCCGTAAACTTTCAATGCATGACTAAACTTGAAATTGATTTTAAAGGTGTCAATGGTTTAACTAATTCCTGGATGAGTAGACGAATTGCAGTTATAAGGTCAAGGTTCCCACTTGATAACACAGTTTGATAATATCCGGTCATCCGAGAAATGGAAGAAAAAAGATTGCAATATATAGGCTCACAATGTTCCTGGGCATATTAACGGCGCGTACCGATCAGATACATGTCGACTCGCCTTTCAAAAACAAAGCTAAATTGATATAGCTCACAATTTATATATACTAAGCAAAATAAATTTAGCAATAGTTTTATATGGGCCAGTCCAGGTACATCAGATCTTAATTTATTTTCTGGCTTGATGATACAAACACTGATCACTCGTCTCCATGTAAAAGAATGCAGAATTTTAAACGCAGCGGCTCTGTTAACGTGGCGTTAGATTTTGAGGTTAGCGTACAAAATGAACATTTCGGATCATAGTGGGGGGGGGGGGGGGGGGTGGGGGGGGACGCCAAAACCTACTCCAAGGCATTGCTTAGTCACTAAAACACAGGAAAGCAAAACAAACGCTGAAATTTACTGAATTCTCTTCGAGAAATAAAGATCAAAGTTTTCACAATTTGACATTTTTTCAGGCGTTTTATGTTACCGCATCGATATTTCATGAATCTCATACACACGTATTGTTGTTAGATGGCTTCCAACATGTATGACCAATGTTCTTAACAGCTACAGTGCATGGGCCGAAAGTTAAAATGTAACGTCACCGCTATCTCACAAACGCGCCGCAGTAGTTTTCAGTAATTTAAGGTTTTAATCACCCATGAGGTGGGTTACATTCTTAGCCTATTATTGATTTTGATTCTTATCTCTGGTTCTCTGTTGAATTGATGTTTACCCAAATGTCTACGCTTTGGCGTCATAGACGGCGGCTATTTTATCAGCGTAAAAGCTCTATAGCACTTGTCAAACAACCAGTAACATTAATAAGCGTAGGAAGCTTATCAGAGATCAACAAGGCCATAAAATCCACATGATTGTCTTTTTACATTACTTTAAATGGGTGTGAATTTTACTTACTGACCCTTCTGCAACCATTTGCTGTTCTCCACGAATGCCTAAAGGATGCTCTTGCATGGTATGGGAAATTAAAATGGGAGTCTGCCCACGCTTGAATTTTGATAATAATATGTTTTTTAATTGTCTGGGGTATAACTTTAATATTTATGGTGCGTTTGAGTTTTTATGCATTTCTAAGTTATGACGTCATGAATGATATCACTATAATACCTTAGGGTACCCAGTTATAATCATTTCTAAAGTAATTGACATATCATGTAACGGGCGGAGAAATGTTTTATCAAATAGCTATATCGTTGATAAGTTCGTTGTTACTTTAAATGGCTTTGTATGTATTAGGATATTGGGTGGACATACATTTTTATAGCATGGTACCCCATATTTCGACTGTATATTTTGTATTCAGTCAAATTTGGAATTAACATTTTTACAGGGTGCGGTCTTTGTCAAGATACCATTTCAACATATAAACTATCCATATATGTTAAGAATACGTAGACCAAATTTCATGAAATTCAAGGACCGGTAACATATTTTTTCAACTTGATGCAAACACATGGCCCTAATTCATCGACATGTAAAAATACAATAATTATGTTTCAGTGTAAAACATACTTGAATACTTGCTTAGTTTGAATCATCATGCTAGTACGTTTATTGGTAGAAGTTGATATGTTCAGTGTTTTCCCCTATGATGGATTGGAAAAAGATAAAAACAATATTCGTTGATATTAAGTGCCATGATTCTTATTTAATGAAGTTCTTACACAATAATATTAGCCAAAATGATACAATATGTTGACACCTGTACTTAACACATCTAGTTTCTAAGATTAAAACTTATCTAGCCAATGTTAAACTTAATATGTAACATCATTAAGAATTTTAATTCATAAAGAAGAGAAACCTTATGACAAGTCAGTTCATACAGGAGAAGAACCTTATTTCTATGATTTTATAATTGTAAGACTCATTAATAAACCTGCTTCACAAAAATAACCCCCTGTCAAACCTATTGGTTAAAATTAACCATTTTGGTCACAGATAACTCTTGGCTTTAACGGTATTGCTAATTTAATTCTTAAATCTTCTCTGTTCATTCTGTTTTGTGAAATTGATGCTGATTTCCATCAAATAGCAACATTTATACTTTAGCTGGCTGTATACTCTAGGCATACATTTTGTTTCTGGGCGTCACTTATTCATGTAGAACACTGTTTTATGATACATTTGATAAGACTCTGTTACATGTTATCCTGGTCACGGCACCAAATGTGGTTCCTCTAGTTCAGTTGGGACGTAAAGAAAATAGTTAGTCTTCTTGTTTTCACATGTTTTTTGTTAGGATATTATGTTTCTTAAACAATATCATGCAGGACTTGAGGAAGTGATACACATTGTCTTGGGCCCCATAGTGCCATGACACAGGGCCATGACCTTCGGCATTTCTGACCATTGAATCATTTTAAATTGTCTAAACATGTCTTTCTTTAAGAAAAGTGAAAGTAGATTTTAAATAACCTCCTTATGTCGAGTTATTGATTCAATTGAACTAAATAATTAATTTTTGCTAAAACTGACCTATACCCATAAGAGGTAGGAAATGACAAAGTTACCAGATATTTGGCTGAGATCAGCAGTTTATATATGGCATGTTTTTGTGATAATATGATATCTTGACAAAGACTAGGACATATCCATCTTTTGAATTGAATTTTGAATGTTTTGTAAATTTTTGAAAAAAAAAAATATTGAAATTTTACAATCACTTCTTCTGAAAACGTAAACCATGATTTATCCAAATGGTTTCGTGGTATTAAAATAATGTCTATGGTATTTTGGATTCAATCTAGATGACAAATTATAGAAATAAACAAAACTATAGATTTAAGACATGGAAATTTAGAGACAGGTACCACCTTAAAGGTGGAGTACGTCAGGGTTGCTTCCTAAGCCTTATTCTTAACTATCTAATTCGATAAATACGTGTTCAAAGTTCGTATATAATGAGTTATTAATATGCAAAGTTTGAAGAAAATTCATGCGTGGGCACAGATGAAAGTACCCCTTTATTTTGCATAGTATATATTCTTTACATGTAATCAGAATGAAAAAAAGTGTCGGTATCAAGTGCATGGTGTGATCTTCCTTCTATAATCATTATGATAAGTTCAATGTTGCGAGAAAAGGACAACCATTTCATAGCCAGGCAAATAAAAATCATGATTCTAATTCAGCCATGGACATTCCATAAAGAGTTATTTGGGAAAATAGTGCCTAATATTGGGCAGCCAACTCTCTGATCAGACTACTGGGCAGCAAACTGTCTGATCTGACTGCGTAGATACGCAGTCTGATCAGACAGTTTGTTGCTTATATTTACCCTTTTCATGATACGACCTGTACCACTAATCTAAGCAAGTGTCTGTCCGTACACTTAGATCAGTAATTATCAGTAAGCTATCAGCAAGGTTCACTTAAAGCTGAAAGATTCTTACTAACAGGTCAAAAGAGAGATTCTAACTAACAGGTCAAAATAAAAATCAAGTGTCCAAAATTAATACCTGAATCTATATATGATGACTTAATGTGCTATTCACGCGTGTGCACACGTGCCATGAATGGACAATTTAAGCAAGCATGCGGGTAGCATGGTTCTGAAATTTGCAGCATAAATGCCGGAGCTAAGATGTATCGGACATATTGGGCTAATTAATTGACTGTCATACGATTTATACTGCTGAGAAATGGCTTCTTTAAGCTATCCAGTAATGAAGAGTATTGTTGTGATTTGTTTGGCATACACGGTAAGATTTTACCCTTTTTTAGACCAATGAACTTCTTCACAGTGTACATCCGATATTGATAATTCGGTAGCAAAACGGTCGGATACGGCGAAAAAAAGTTGTTTACTGATGCACGCGACATTTGGCGGGTAAGTTGTTTCTGTATTTTATTCATTGAATACATTTAATTTGAATGCCAGCTTTAAGCGATGAGTCAGACTTTGATCGCCGCCATCCAGTTGCCCACCTACCAACAGTTTTTTGCACTGCATTTATCGTTTTATTTGTTTGCTTGGTGGCACGTCACATACGAGAGATTTCAGTCGGTGTTTTTTTCAGTTTGATATGGGCAATATCGGACGGTAGATACGGAGAAAATCAGTCGTTTTTGAACACTTTTATGAAACGGGTATGAGGCAGACGTTGTATATGTAAATTCAATGTCTTGATAGAGAATTAATCAATCTAAGTATTCATGCGCGGATCCAAGAATAAATTTCCGTGGGGGGGGGGGGGGGGGGGGGGGGGTCCAGGCCTGAAGGCCAGAAAACAGTCTGGACAACGTTTTGTTTTGTTTTGTTTGTTTTTTTATTTATTTTTTATTCCTCAACTTATTTTACAGTTTACAGAGGGGGTCCAATGGTTTTATTACAGAGAACACTATACTTTTCCAATGATCCAGAGGGGGTCCAGCATTTTCCTGGGGGGGGGGGGTCCAACTATTTTCCAGTGAGGGGGTCCAAATGCTAGTTTCTATAGAAACCCATATCACTTGTGATAATATCTGCTTATTACACCTGCTACATATATTCAAGTGCACTGCAGACTAGATCTTATCATGGAAGCAAACACTGTGAACCCTGACCAGGGAGCAGTCTGATCTGAGTCCATATTGTTCGCCATATCAACTATGTAAAAAACAAGCAGATGTCCTAGTCAATTTATTTTCAATCATATAAGGACAATTTTTCCTTGGTTAAACCAGTACTACTAAGCAGAGGATAAAGTGTCTTACTCAAGGACACAAGGCAGTGCCCAACTTCTTTATCTCGTGTCAAGCTCTCTATCACTGAGCCACCTCGATGATGATGATGATGATGATGATGATGATGATGATGATGATGATGATGAGGAGGAGGAGGAGGAGGAGGAGGAGGAGGAGGAGGGGAATTATTTAAAAAAGTAAATTCGTTAAATCTAGGACAATAGCTATGTTTAAGATTGTCTACACACATATAAAGCTGTTGGTCATTTAAAATTAAACGATTTGAATAGGTCATCATCCTGGATGGTTTCAGCCAGACGATAATGGGTAATGTAATTTACTCAATGTTTCGCTTCTATGTGCATTATAAAAACAATATAGCAAAGAATGTAGCCCCAGATCCATGTGCGGATCCAGAAAGTTTAGTCAGAGGGGGTCCAACTCTGAAGAAAGAGGATCAGAATACCACTAAAATCAGGCAATCATCAGCCAGCCGGCTAAACCCAATTTAAATGGTGTTTCGCTGGCATGCCCATGATGACCCAACATTGAATGCTGGCTTGGTAGCTTTGTGATTTTTCAGGGTATCCAGACCAGTTTGGTAAGAAACCCTGTATTTTTGTGATTTTTCAGGGGGGTCCAGACCCCCTGTCCGCCCCCCCCCCCTGGATCCGCACATGAGATCAGACTGATTATGGTCTTATCAGGTACAATAAGGTGTGTCTGCACACACATCTCTTATTTTACATAAGGGTTATTCCCTCATCCCCTCCCTCCTCGATGCATTTTATTTGAAATAGGGGGGTCAAGTACAGGTGATAAAAAGTATTTGAATAATATCAATTGTGCTTCTGTATATCACATTGATTTTAAATACAATCACTAAGGTCATTGATAAAGTACGTCTACCTTCGATAGTCTACGCCCATGGGTATAGATAATAAATGAGCAGTGCATTTAAATGGATCTTTGTATGGTTTGATTCATGTTCTTCTTATTTTACACATTTAGCACTACTCAATTATTGCGGAAATAAACATACTCTAACAGAATACCACTTTCCGAAAAAAATATCCCTAGGCAATAGTACCATTGCACTGTACACTAAACGTCTAGTATCTTTTATGGTATAGTGACTGTAAACAACAGCCATCATTTGAACAGTGTGTCCGTAAAAGATATTGGCAAGAGTAATCCATAGCAAGACACTATAGAGGCCCTACGTGAGGTTTTGGGGAACAGAGGAATAATATATACTGCTAATTCATAGAGATATAGTTAAAACTAGTACCCAATGCATCAAGGACGGCCTGCTACTACTGCCTGGTCCTAAGGCTCAGGTCAGTAGGTATTGCCTGTCATAGACTTGGAAGGCATATCTTTGAGTATATGTCCCAAACATACATGGAAAAACTGAACACAGATTTCAGAGTCGCCTCTGTACGTGTGCACCTACACAGACAACAAAACAACCCCTATGCTTGTCGTACCTGCACTATAGAATAAAAAAGTGTTTAATGGGACTTGGTATATTACACATTCTGCTATAGCTTTTGTTTGACTGTTCAGTTCCGTATCATAAATATTTTGAATGTCTGTATAACACCGTATAGGCAGACTGTGATGATACGTATCCGTGAAATATGCACGTGGTCTAAAACAGTGGCAATTTTGACAATTTCAAGCGGCCGTTCAGCAACGTGTTTTAATCGATGTTTGCACAAGAGACTGTCCCACGATCAGCCAAAATTCATAATCTGAAACGATGCTTGCTTCATTGTAAAAATAGTCACAAATGCAACAGATCTCCAAGGAGGTTGTATTTTCAAACATTCTCATCTCGATTTTTACCCATCAATAAAGAAACGAAGTAAATTTTATCGTATACCTATGCAGTTAAATGAATCCAAAAAGCCTGCTTTGTTTCCCTCGCGATAAGGCTATATAAAAATGAGAAAAATAGACAAAAATACTCACCCACCAAAAGGCAGCAGCTCTGGTAAACAACTGTAATTTCCGTATCCGTCTGTTTTCGCCAAATCGTATGTACGGTATGTTCTCCATAGTGTTTGGTACAGTTAAATCAGGATGGTCCATTCTATATATTGAGGGGTCACAGGCTATAATTTCCAAAACATTGTATTTCTTTCCAGTTTTAGCAAACCGTGCAGACTCTGATGAAATACCACAATATGGGTCTTCACTGTTTGCAAATGTACCCGTTTAGGAGTTTCAATTCTTCAAAAGGCTTAATTTTATTCTGACTGACTGCACCATGAACTACTAAGCTTAATATTCCATTTCAAGAGTCGAGACGATTCCACCAATTCTAACCACAAATATCTGTATATTCAAAACAATTCACGAGAACTTTATTTTCGCGAATAGCGTTAAAAGACAAAGTTGTGACGTTAAAAGCATGCGTTTACCTGCTGAGTGATTTCACAATTTCGCGAAGGTTTTATTTTCGCGAAACTTCACGTGCGTGAAGTTGAAGTTTCGCGAAAATAAACCCTCGCGAAATTTTCTGAATTTATAGTAGTTGCTAGGAAGAGCAATCACTTGTGGGTTTTCTTGGTACTGTTGTTATGGGGATACTATGTTTTGCAACCTCGGCAGCTTAAAATGCACAGTAATCGACGAGAAAGCCATCCAAGAAAAATCATAAATTATATGACGACTACTTTTTCGCCTATTGGGAGACATTTAAAATGCATCTGATGGCATTGACTAGAAGGCGAAAACATGGAAACATTAATATGGTATTGTCTTAAAGGCAAAATTATCGGAAACGTTGTTATGGCATTGGCTAGAAGGCCAAAATATGTAAACGTTGCTATGACATTGACTAGAAGGCAAAAGTATGGAAACGTTGCTATGGCATTGACTGAAAGGCAAAATATGGAAACGTTGCTATGGCATTGACTAAAAGGCAAAAATATGGAAACGTTGCTATGACATTGACTAGAAGGCAAAAGTAGCGAAACGTTGCTATGGCATTGACTAAAAGGCAAAATATGGAAACGTTGCTATGGCATTTACTAGCAGGCAAAACATGGAAACGTTGCCATGGCCTTGACTAGAAGGCAAAAACATGACAACGTTGCTATGGCATTGACTAGAAGGCAAAAATATGAGAACGTTGCTATGGCATTGACTAAAAGGCAAAACATGGAAACGTTGCTATGGCAATTTAATTTTGAGATTTTAGACTAGAAAACAAAAACCATATAAACGTTGCTATGGCATTGGCTAGAAGGCAAAAAAAAAAATGGAAACGTTGCCATGGCATTGACTAGAAGACAAAAATATGGAAACGTTGCTATGGCATTGACTAAAAGGCAAAACTATGGAAACGTTGCTATGGCATTTTCTAGAAGGCAAAAACATGGAATCGTTTCCATGGCATTGACTAGAAGGCAAAACATGACAACGTTGCTATGACATTGACTAGAAGGCAAAAATATAGAAACGTTGCTATGGCATTGACTAAAAGGCAAAAACATGGAAACGTTGCTATGGCAACTTAATTTTGAAATTTTAGACTAGAAAGCAAAAACCATAGAAATGTTGTTGTTTGTAAGCACATACAAGTAAAATTAACCTTTCATTTCAGGTAGCTGGATTAAACGAAGATTACAGAAATTTAGACATTAGAAACAGTAAGTAATCAGGGGCGGATCCAGGTTTTCCGGAAAGGGGGTTCATGTGTATAGAGTTGTTGGGGTTCGCTGATTTTATCTCATTTTTCTTAAATATCCCATGAAAATGAAATAATCCCATGAAAATGAAATAATTTGGTCTCACTGAGACCAAATTATTTCATTTTCATAGGATATTTAAAAACGAGGGGCACGGGGAGGGGGTTCGCTAGAGTCCCCTGAACCCCCTCTGGATCCGCCACTGGTAATACCTTATCATGGGTGAAAGTTTTCAGGGGTTTTTTTAGTCCCGAATTCAAGACTTTGATGCTATTTAGCCCTATATTCATTCTGGAAATCGTTAAACAGGTACTTTGGCAAACAATGAAGACCCAGATAAAAGCGACATTTTATCGGGGTCTACACTGTTTGCTAGGATAAAAACTATCTCCAGGGACAGAAATACATCATTTTATAGAAGTTTGACGGACATATACAAAATGGACAATTCCATACTTATCAATAACTATGGAATAATCCATCACCATGAAAAGGGGATAAAGTCAGCCTCTGACCATTTAAACTTGATGTTGATGATAGTTTGTGTTATAGTGCAAGATTATTGAATAACAAGAAATCCATCTATATAAATATAAAATTTATTGCATAAAATTTGGCATGCCCAGGGACCAGCTCAGAAAAGCATTGAAATATTCGCCTAGTAGCTGATGCGAATATCCGCAAAAGAGCATCAACTTTGTCCAGCAGAAATAGTGTTGATTCTAAATGCTAAAAAATCTTTATTTTTGGTAATAAATGGAAGTCAAGAGTCCTTCCAAACAGTTCAAGGACATAATTGTTCTTGACCCATTTTTTGACAAACTGCAAGATTTAAAATTAGTTTTTTTAACAATCTTCGAAATTTTCAACTTTTATTCATGCAGGCTAGTAAATGTGTAATAGAGTTATTATTATTATATATAAAGCAACGTTTTCTTTAAAGCTGCATACCCTGTAACTATAAACATTTTCGAAAATTTTTATTTTCTTTTTAAATCATTTGTAAAAGTAGAATTAAGCTATGTTTTCACAATAAAAATGTTCAGTACAGCTGAAAACTGCATGGAAAAGTGAATCATCTTATCAAATAGGTGTATTTTTCTCTTGTTGGTAATTATTTGCGTCCCTCCAATGATTACAGACCGTTGAATTTTAACATAAATGCAGTTGTTTTGATAGTGATAACTTTTTAAGATTTACGAAAATGGTAAAATGTCTACCTGAATTTGAATATTTTTACTGCGTTCTTGAAAAATAAAAACTTCTTTTTTTAAAATTAGAAGATCAAAAGTTACAGACTATGCAGCTTTAACTCTTTATTTAGACTGTAAAACATCGTCTATCACTCTATACAGTTAATAGAAACTAAGTTTAAATATAGACAGATACTGTCCTGCCAGCCAAGAGTTGCAGTGATTTCATGTTTTGTTTACAAAGTTATCAAGGACTTATAATCGATTGATCACTTGTTTGTTAATCCTATCCTCAGGATAGGATTCATACACAAGTGATCTATCGATTCGTGTTAGATCAAGTGAAGTGTACACGTTAGTGTTTTACTTAGCATTTGTAAACAAAGTATTACGTCACTGTCACTCCTGGTTGGCACGACAGTACAAAACCATGGATTGTAAATAGCTTTCTTTGCGATCTAGACATTTTTTTTTAGTTTTGACATGTCTATCATCTTTAGTCAGTTTCAAAGGCAATGTTCGATGAGGTTATCAGCTGTCACTAGATACAAAAGATACAGATACGAAAGATACAGATCTGGGCAACAGTTTACTTGTACTCTAGGGAGTACTGATGAAAACTAAAATTGAAACCTTTAACCCATTTAAGCCGAATGGAATTTCCCACCTTTATCAATTGGAACCGTCCTTTTCTGTTTTAAGAAATGTTTATATGCAACTGTAACTCTTTCTATTTTGTTGTCACAAACAGTTTGGACCCAAATCAGGACCGACAGAACGTTGGCCCTGACCTATATCCAAACTGTTTGTCATTCTGTTAAATTAACTGTTCTTGTAGGTGTGTTTTTTTTATTAATTTTGAAAAAAAAGTCAGCAGACGAAATTCAGAGCATGAAAAATTACCCAGCATCCAAAGAAATAAAAAAAGTGACAAAATCAGCGCTTTTGTGCTATTGTTATTCGCTATCTGGAAAGTACAGTAGTCGTTACAGGGAAACGTTCAATGAGCAGGCTAGTATGAGTCTTACTTGGTTGGGCACCCTTAAGACAGGTTTTCTCGTGGCCTGGCCATTATATGTGAGAAAACATGGCTTCGGTGGTTTCGACCACGTCAGACTCAAACAAGCCTGTTCAGCTACAGCGACTAGCAATTTTGCATGTAATAAGCTTGACTATATTTCTTACCAGATTGCGAAAAATAAAGGCACTGACCAGCCTATACATTCGCACAGACTGGTCTACACATTTGTTGTGCGTATGCAATAAAGTCAGGTTTTCTAGCGTCGAGGGGCCCATGTGATGATAATGCTACTTATACCACCCTTACCAACTTTAGCACAAAATATCTCGTGATGTGCAAGGTCTACACTGATGTAAGTGGTATAAATTAGTAATACCATGTTTGTCCACCTGTACGTAAGATAATCCACTCGCTAAAGCTCGTGGATTATCTCCACGTACAGGCGGACAACCCATGGTATAACTATTACTTGTTCATTTTCAGACGAAAGACGTGAACGATCTGCCAATAATCTACAGGGCCCATGTACTCCAACTTCTTGTAATACACGGGGAATTTGCCATGTTGTGTCGCCAACAGAACATACATGTACTTGTTACGCTGGTTTCCTGTCTCCAAACTGCACTGATAGAGATGAATGTTCTATGGTGTTAAATTTATGTAAACATGGCAACTGTATTAATACGCCTGGATCCTATAAATGCAACTGTTTAAATGGATATTCTGGTCGCCATTGTAGTATTGCACCTACGTCAATAGACAAATGTGCTCAGTCGCCATGTCTTAATGGAGGAACTTGTACTTCAACTAATATCTCTTATACGTGTAGCTGTTACAGTGGATTTCTTCAGCCTAATTGCGAGGATCGAAATGAATGCTCTATGTCGTCGAACTTGTGTAAACATGGAGAGTGCATAAACACACCAGGATCCTATAGATGCAACTGCAAAGATGGTTATTCAGGAAGTCATTGTAGTATTGCACCTACGTCAATAGACAAATGTGCTCAGTCGCCATGTCTTAATGGAGGAACTTGTACTTCAACTAATAACTCTTATACGTGTAGCTGCTACAGTGGATTTCTTCAGCCTAATTGTGAAGATCGAAATGAATGCTCTATGTCGTCGAACTTGTGTAAACATGGAGAGTGCATAAACACACTAGGATCCTATAGATGCAACTGCAAAGATGGTTATTCAGGAAGTCATTGTAGTATTGCACCTACGTCAATAGACAAATGTGCTCAGTCGCCATGTCTTAATGGAGGAACTTGTACTTCAACTAATAACTCTTATACGTGTAGCTGCTACAGTGGATTTCTTCAGCCTAATTGTGAAGATCGAAATGAATGCTCTATGTCGTCGAACTTGTGTAAACATGGAGAGTGCATAAACACACCAGGATCCTATAGATGCAATTGCAAAGATGGTTATTCTGGAAGTCATTGTAATATTGCACCAGTAGTATCCGAAGATAAATGTGCTAATTCACCGTGTCTTAATGTAGGCACGTGTATCAACACTAATAATACTTTCAAGTGTACTTGTTACAGTGGATTTTTACCTCCCCTTTGTCAGGACAGAGATGAATGTTCACTTGTTTCGACGCTTTGTAGTCATGGTACCTGTATTAATACTCCTGGATCCTACAAATGTAACTGCAGCGCTGGTTATTCTGGTAGTCACTGTAACACAGACTTAGATGAGTGCCAGTTGTCTCCATGTTTAAATGGTGGAACGTGTGTGAATAGTGTGGGCTCTTTCTCCTGTAGGTGTTATAGCGGGTTTCTACCACCCATCTGTGAAGACAGGGACGAGTGTTCATTAAGAGCTGGTATTTGCAATCATGGTCAATGTGTTAACACACCAGGCTCATTTCATTGTAAATGTGATAATGGTTGGAGTGGTAGAAGATGTCAAACTCCAATAATGTCAGATTCCGATCCGTGTGACTCCTCTCCTTGTCTTAATAACAATACATGCACCAGTTCCAACGGTTCATACCACTGCACATGTTACAGTGGATATGTTGGGCCTAACTGTCAAGACCGTAATGAATGCTCCTTAGCGAGCAACTTATGTCATAACGGGGCATGTATCAATACTGTTGGGTCATTTCACTGTGCATGCTCGGAAGGCTTCACTGGGAAACGTTGTACAAGTGACATTGATGAGTGTCTGTTGTCGCCCTGTTATCAAACAATGTGTGTAAATACTCCTGGGTCATACCATTGTGGATGTCCCAATGGATTTAATGGGAATACATGTGAGTCAGACATCAATGAATGTTTAACAAGACCATGCGCATATGGTACATGTGTTAATACGCCAGGCTCATTCACTTGTAATTGCTTTACTGGCTTCACTGGGAGGGACTGCACAACTGATATTAACGAATGTGACCATATAAACTGTAAAAACTCTGGCGCGTGTATTAATGAAATAGGATCGTATCACTGCAGCTGCCCTGCAGGATTTAGAGGACCCCTGTGTGAGGAAGATATTGATGAATGTAGTAAACAGCCATGCAAAGTGAATCAGAGGTGCATTAACACACTAGGATCATTCCAATGCTTGTGTAAAGCAGGATATAGTGATCTTTTGTGTCGGTCGACTACCAGCTCGACAGTCATAAGTAGTGCTTCAAACAGAGCTACAACACAAGCAATTTTTCAGATAACATCTACATCTTCTAAAGATGGAAATGGACATACTTCACAATCTATGGGCCCTTTACGAAACGGCAACCGATCCAGTAATCTGAAGGCTAATGAAAATCCTTCTAGAGACAAAAAGGTATTTATCTAATACATTCTACAGTAAAACCTGCGTAAAAAGGCCACTCAAATTAGACAAAACAAATATATTAATGACAAATAGCAGCTTAATGAAGGTCGAAAGTATTCTGCAAAACTTTTGACCTGCATTAAGCAAAAATTAGTCTTGAAAATCAATTTTTGATCTTTTTTTTGAGTGGCCACTTAAGACAGGGTTTACCGTATCCAATACATTCTAGAGTCATTCTCTGTATTGTCATATTATCGACATTGCATCCTCATAAACTATTTGCATGATGGGTATCTTTCATGCATTTGTTGTCGTCTGCTGACTTTTATAAAAATTCTTCAAGAACACTACCAGAGTACAAAACAGATTAGATCCAGTTCAGGGCCTGGGTACAAAATGTTCCAAATGTTATCGGCAGGCTTGAAAAGGCGCTGCTAGTAAGGACCCAGTGGAACATTGACTACCATACAAGGTCGTATTGGACATCAAAGTCCATAACTTAACTTACACAGTAATTGATATAATCAACTTCATTAAGCATTTTCGATCATCATCGAACGTAGACACTGAAATAAGAGCAAAGTCTAAATGAGCCGTGACACGTTATTTCCAACACTGTGGCATTTTGACAAGTGTAGACTCAGACAAGCCTTTGCAGCCTTCTGTTAAGCTTAGAAACTCCAAATGGTGTTCAATCAGTAACTTAACACTCATAGAATATTCAAGCGACAAGTTAAGGCTCTGATCAGACTGCGCGTATGCGCAGGCTGGTCTGAGCCTTTGCTGGTCGCACATACCACATTGTTGGAAATCTCATGCCGTGGCTCATATATATTTGTATTCTAATAGTTACACTGGATTACTGACAAAAACATTGCACATGAAACTAACTCTTTCATAAAAGATCGAGGCATAACATTACGGGAAACCTGCACTGGACTACCAAAACAATTCACCAAGTTTTAAGAACATTATGACTGATCATTTAATGAACCAGCAAGCCTCGACATTCCATTTGGAATCCGCGGCCCCGAAAACGGAAGTTTGTGTTCTGCTTGAGGCATGGTTTACTGTTTATGGTTGAAATACCGTTTTTTGTTGCAGGGCTGGCTCAGCAGCTATTGGTGGATATTGGCAATTTGTATTGCAATGTTGCTAACCATTGGTTTGGTATTCGGTCTGTGGTATTCAAAACGACGAAGGTAATGTTGTTCATTCTTATTGTTGAATCACGATACCTTCCTTATCTTAATACATGTACGTCGCATCTGGGAGTGAAATAACGCCATACTTTAACATCGATACAACACTAGAGGTTTCCATATTTTCGAAATTTCGAGTAACGTTACATACAGCATCATATTGATTATCATTGTTGCAAGACTGAATATAATTCATATGTAACAACCAAGGCCCCGAGGTTATATTTTTTCATGCTTAACTGAACTGGGTATGAAATTTCAATTGCACTTTAACTTTATCGCTTTAAAACTTTCGGTTGTCTACCAAAATGTTAAAATGCCAACAATTGTGACATTTTAACATCGTTTTTTGGCATTTTAACACTAGTTCATACCCAGTTTATTTATGTAAAACGTTTTTTTAACCTCAGGGCACGGTTTAAAACGTTATCTACATGCAGGTTAATCTGATAAATCAATATCAATGGATGCTCTATAAAATATATAAGTAAAGAAAGGATAAAGTTCGGCAAATCAGTTGTAAGGACACACACACACACACACACACACACACACACACACACACACACACACACACACACACACACACACACACACACACACACACACACACACACCGAAGAACACCACCGACATCTGCTTGTTTCGTATGAGATCAGATCAATTCATAGGAGTTAAATCCGTCAGTGTGTCGAGTATTTTATGAAAACTTCTCTGGAACAGCTGAGCAAATGGAGTTGTAACTTGGTGTAGACATTTGGGGCGTTGAGCCCCTTCAGATTCGTTAAATGATGACGTCACTACAGCGACGATGGTCACCATGGTTTTAGATTTTCGATTTATTGTGTGGAACATCAGAGCATTATCAGGCCCCCAGATAAGGGTGCGTAACTGAAATTATTTTCTTATTTTTCAACCAAAACATATGTTGTGGGTACTCAAAAAACCGTCTCAATGAGACGGTATTTTTGAGCACCCAAAACACATGTTGAAACTGATGGATAAGAAAATAATCGCAATTTTACGCTGCCATTTTTTGCTTAACTGGTCCTTTGAAATATATGGGGGTACATATTGGCTGAAATGGTGGCATCAATACAACTAATGTGGCTTGCCATACATCGTGACCATTTTGAAAATTGATTTTTTTTTAAATTTGTTCCCTGAAACCCTTGTAAATCAAGCTGAAATTTTGTGTTGAACATCAGGTCATTATGTAGGTTCAAATTTCATTGAGTGGCAATTCCTTGACGTCCAGTTTGGTCACCCTGGCGACCATCTTGATTTATGACTTCTACCGAACCGCTGGTCGTATTACGGGGATATATTTTTCAAAAACTCTTACTTGCATGAAATTATTCCTGTATAAACAAAAAATGCATGCAAGTAAGAGCTTTTGAAAGATACATCCCCTTAAACTGAAACTTTGTGTGTGATATCAGAGCATTAGTGAGGTTCAGACTTTTAATGTAGTAACATAAATACAACCGACATATTCGCTGTAGTGACTATCTTGAAAATTATTCATTTTTATTCGTTTCGCAAACCACTTATTAGATCAAGCAGAAATCTTGTAAAGAACATTAAGTCTTTGGGCAGGTTCAAATTAATCAAATGGTGATGTCATAACATCTTGTACGACCAACTTAACGGCCATTTTGAGAAAAATATTTTCGACTTGTTCTCAACAACAAATAGCAACATTTAACTGAAACTTTGTAATGCACATTGGGACATTACATAGGTTCAGATTTGTAAACATGATGATACCAATACAACCAGTATGACCACCAGGTGCAACCATTTTATTTTTTCTTAATTTTTTCTTTTAAACTGCTTCACAGAATAAGCTGCAATTTTATTGGGGTCGTCTAGTCATTAGATTAGGTTGGTTCAGATTTAAAGAGGCTAGGTCTGTAACTATGAACTTTTTTCGCAAAAAATATTTTCTTTTTAAATCATTTGTAAAAATAGAATTAAGTTATGTTTTCACAATAAATTTATTCAGTACAGCTGAAAACTGCATGAATAAGTGAATTATCTTATAAAAACAGGCGGTTTTTTCCATTGTTAGTAATTATTTACGTCCCTCCAATAATTCTAGATAGTTGTTTTCTTAACATAAATGCTGTTTTTTTGAAAGTGATAATTTGTTAAGATTTACGAAAATGGTAAAATGTTTACCTGAATGTGAGTGTTTTACTGTATTCTTGAAAATTGAAAAAAAATATTTCTAATATTCGAAGATCAAAAGTTACAGACTATGCAGCTTTAACTAGTTAGTTTCATCATAGCAACCATTGTGTGCTGTTCCATATATTGTGATGTATTTCTTGATATTCGATGGAAATATTTCATGACATTCGAGTTGATTCGCCATGTCATTTGCTGCAAAAAACGCTGTAAAATGGATGCCGTTTAACTCTTTATATAATCTTGAAAACAGTCTAGACCCTGATGAAATGCTGCATAATGCAGCATTTCATCAGGGTCTGCACTGTTTGCTTTGAGCTATGACATCAAAGAAATATAAATTTTCATACAACTTTATTTGGAATTTATAACCTATGACTCGTCGATATATACACATTATTACTTTAGTAACTTGGCCTGATGGGTCGGATCACGTCGAGTGGCTGCGCCAGGAATATCGGATCACACGAGACGAAGTCGAGTGTGATTCGTCTCGTGTGATCCGGTCGTTCCTGGCGCAGCCACGAGACGTGATCCGACCCATCAGATCAAGTTACTAAAGTAATAATGTTAATATTATCACAGGAGCTTGAAGTTCGATCCTTAAATCGCCCATATAGCCTCAAAACCAAAACCTCACAATGTCATTACGTAATGACACCGTACGCGTTTGGTTTTGAGGCTATATAGGTGATATATGGAACGAACTTCAAGCTCCTGTGATATTATATACCTACATAATACACCAACAAACACTTCCATTTGAGTGATAGACGCAACAAAAATTTAAAATTGATACCGTGTGACGTGACGTTGCAACACCGTAGGAAATGACGTCGCGCCAAATTTTTGATGACGTCACATTATGTAAACATGTTCAGCAGATCAGGAAAATGCATTTATCTTGTTAAATTCCTTTTCTTTACTACGGAAAAAGTAATAAAGGCTAATCGCCAAAACGTCAGATAGAGTGGGTTGTGATTTTAGCGATTAGGGTATTGTAAACGCGTTATCGCTCAGATTACGGTTCGCCGTCAGGTGCTGGATTTTATGCTTGTGAGGTGGGTAAAACATGGAGGATGGTGATACGGAAAAATATCACCCTAGTAGGGTGATACATACATATTATCATAATAGTAACTTGATCTGGCGTTCTGTATCACGTCGAGTGGATGAGGTCATACAATCGGATCACCCGAGACGCGTAGCGTCAAGGGTGATCCAATGGTATGGCCTCATCCACGAGACGTGATACTGTACGCCAGATCAAGTTACTATTATGATAATATGTTTATTATATGCCTTTTTTCTGACATTCTTTCTGTTTTAAAACCTGTTTTGGTCTTTTATCCCGAAAAATTGCGGGAACGTTTGACATACCGTTACGTTTCTTGACGTCAGGTCAACATGTTTTCCGTCTCTGGTTCCATGCTTGCAATTTACTTTACGTAACGTCGCCGCAAAAGCAGGTAACCGACGTTAGCCTCGTTTTAAAGGATAGTGATATGGATTCAGAAAACCTCAGTTCGATGATCCGGCTTTCTGTATCAGATAGCCAGAAAACAGACAGTTCTAAAGTCGTATCAGTTATAGGCATATAATAAAAGGTTTTGCATTTTTGAGTCGGAAAAAAGGTTGTATCAGGTGTATTTCTTTGCATGTATATAATAAATACAATGGACAATCCTCTATAGGTTATTGTATCAAATCACAGGCGTCTGAAGATTTGTCTTTAACCCTTAATGCACCAATCGCAACAAAGGTCGTCTGCTTTTCTCGTCTGCTGAAATGCTTAAGAAGCCTCTATTGCAAACAGTGTGGACCCAGACCAGACTGCTCCTATAGGAGCAGTCTGTTCTGGGTCCACGCTGTTTGCTTCTATACTTAATTCGTCGGTAATGTTAGGCAATTATTTGCAGCAGACGACTTCAGCAGACGACATTTTCAGATGCATTTTTTTCTTGGCGCTTTAAGGGCTAAAACCTGAAAAATATTTTCAGTAGCGATATCTAGAGGCAATCGCAATTATATAAGGACATACCTCCAAGCTCCTGTGACCAGAACCCATTAGTGCATTTATAAAGGGTTAAGGAGGTAATTGTAAATAAAGGAATTCTAATAACAAATTATTCCAAATATGATTGGACTTTTCAGAAAGCCTGGCTATGACAGAATGTACAGTGGACACAGTGGGCACAGTGGACCATCTACACCTTCACCACAAGTCAACCAACTAGAAAATCCTTTATATATTGTCTTCCAGGAGCAAGAAAATGGCTGTTCTGAGCTCTAATCTTCAGCAATTAAGACTCATAAAATGAACACTACGTGTAATTCTCAAATCTGACCCCAATACTTCATCGGCTACTCTGTTTAAACGGATGCTTCTAGTTTAAACATATTTTATTGCCAAATATGATACAGCGATGGGGTTGGGTCACAAGTTCTCACAACATTAGTTACGACCCTTCCCCTACATTATATACATACAGAATATAGCTTATAAACATGGCTTAATATATACAATCTGATTTGGAGAGTAAAATCAAGTATAACAAAGTTATAATTACATTAATTATATAATCTATAAATAAACATCTTCTGATTGGCTCAGATGCATATCCATGCGAGTCAATAAAACTACGTATTGCATGGTTTGCCGGACGTGACGTTGCAAAGCACACGGCACGGGGTAATATTGCATGGCTTACGGGAAGTGACGTCAGAACGTCATGTAATATTTCGCATGATCCATCCGTACCGTCAATGGTTTTAATGGTATAAAATGACAGGAAATGCATAAAATACATTTATTTTATAATAAAACAATTGTTGACTTATGTTTCGGTAGACATGGAGTTTAATTGAACAGTAAACTTAATCATATTGACCTCCGCTTTGCGTAGGTCAATATGACGTTTACTGTTCAATAAAACTCCATGTCCACCTCAACATAAGTCAATAATTGTATCATAATGCACTCAGTGATATGGCCCAGTGTTATACACTGCCTGTCTTGCTGATTTTACGTGTCCTAATGACGCCCATAACAACAACGTTGCGTACATAATGGCAACATGATAATTATTATTTATTACACCAGAAATGAGATTTCAAAGTAATCTTAATGTCGTATGATAAACAGATTCAAACATTCGTGCTCTTGAATTATTAAATTTATCAAAAACTTGTTGCGAAAAAGCCATAAAATGCTCGGCGAGTCTCGCATTTTATCGCTTTTCCCAACTCGCTTAATAAATTCAGTAAAACATGAGCAATCATGTAAGATCCTATATTAAATACGTGTTGATTCTTTCTGTTACGTCTGACACATGCAAAGAAAATATTTTTTCTTATTATAAATACTGTATATATGTTATAGGTACTGTATTGTTTGCATAAACGTGTATAGAGGGACATACTGTTGACTAGCATTTAACTAAAGATAAACCAAAAGCTTTGAAGCGTGATTCTATTTACACTATTGATGTGTTGTTCTAGAAAAACGGGTTTCAGGCGTTTATTTACATTTACTATAAAAGCTTTGACATACATATATGTTCCAGTCGGACTGGCTCATTTTACGCATTTTGCATCAATCGTTTGAAATAGAAAGACCCAAAGGTCATTGTTATATGACTCTTATAAAAGACCTCCTCTGATTGGCTGAAACTAGCTTGCACTGGTTGTGACAGATCATGATGTCAAACAGTGATGAGCTAAAGACAGGTTAACAAGTGTTGTCAGTCTTGACAGAGAGCTAAAAATAGATTGAACTAAATCTAGCCCAGGTGACATGGCTTTTGTCAGAGACGAAAGAGAGCTAAAAATAGACATTGAATCACTGACTGGTTTCTTATGTATATTTCACAGGTAAAATGTTTGTTCATTTTATGAGAACAGCATTTAACCAATTTATGCCGAATGGAATTTCCTATTGTTATCAATTGGAACAGTCCATTTCTGATTTAAGGGATGTTAGGTGGTATTTTTCATTTTTATTCAAGTTTTAATAGAAAATTGTGCAAGCAAACAGTGGAGACCCTGATCAGACGCTGCATTCTGTGGCGTCTGATCTGGGTCTGCGCTATTTGCCTATGTGCAACATAAAGGACGCTAGGCATATATGGGTTAAAATGCAAGTATTTTGCTTATCTCATAAGAGTTGCAGAAATTTGGGAAGTAGATTGTTGAAATAATCTTCCTAGTGAAAGTGCACAAGGAACATCTGACTTGAGTAAATTTATAAATATGAAAATACTTTAAATAAAACTAGAAAATGAGAAACAGTAGTGTCATATAACAAAACAATTGGTGCATTCTTTTTTGGTTAACATCCGGATTAGTCAACCCTCGAAAGTGATGTTCACTGTTCTCGGGTTGACAAATCCTGATGTTAACCTCAAAAGAATGCATCAATTGTATATTGGTCAGAGGTCGTGGTACATCTATAATTATGTATACTCTTAAATATTGTACTGTCGTGCCAACCAAGAGTGACAGTGAGGTCATGATTTGTTTACAAAGTTATTTAACATTCTGCTCGTTTCATCGAATAGAGCAGAATATTTGTCTAGTCGGTACTAGCATTAACAAAGGTTGTGCAGTATATTATTACTCAGTCGCCATGCACGGACTGAGAATAATCAGGTATTTGTGAACTAAGTGTCGTAAAAATCAGTTCTAAGGCGGCTTCACAGACGTGAGCAACACACAAAAAGCGAATGACGTTGGTCTTTATTTCTGGAGTATAAAGATATCATGGCATCGACCTAGAATATTACAGCAGACAGAACGAGATGAACAAGTTGACTTCTACAGATTTAAAAAGATAAGTGACACTCAAAAATTTATTTTGTGAATTATATGGTAGTAATTGTGCGTCTGTCGCATCTGCAGATTATACCTCAAAAGGTAAATGCGCTCAATGTGTAGAAGATGGCATGTTCAAAAAATAGTTGATTGCGAAAGAAATCTAAACCATTATTGAACGGTACATGGAGATGAAGAATTTAGCGAAAGGTACATTTTTATCTGAGACGCATTTAAACGGAGGATGTTGTACACTATAGAGCAAATAAAAATAACGCAACACACTACATATTTATTATGAAAGAATATACCAGGATAACACGATCATTTTTTCAAACATGTCCACGTATATAGACGTCAAGAGCACGCTATAAAATTTTCTCTGAAACGCTCAAAAGAGGAGAATGTTGTATAATATAGAGCAAATAAAAAATAACGCAACACACTACATACGCATTATGCAAGAATATACCAGAGATATCACGTCATGGTTTCAAATATGTTCACCTATATAGACGTCAAGAACAAGCTATACATGTTTATCTGAAACTCTCAAAAGCGGAGAATGTTTAATATAGGGCAAATAAAAAATAACGCAACACACTACATACACATTATGAAAGAATATACCAGGGATATCACGATCATAGTTTCAAACACGTTCACGAATATAAGCGTCAAGAGCAGGCTATACAGCCTCATGAAATGAGCGGCATTTGCTGGTTTTGCAAAAAAAAAAAATAATAATAGTAATAATAACAATAGCAATAAAAAAAATCATGCAGTCAACGATGGAATCAATCACAGTTTTACATCTAACGTTCTTACATTTCAGTTACCAATATTTGGAACAACGACAGGTTATTAGAATCCACATTGGCTAGAAAGTAGTTGACGATTATTTACATCTGGAGGTCGCCAGTGATGAGGAGGATCAGAAACACATTTGAAGAGCTCAATCCAAGTCAGCAATGGAAATTTGAAAGTTCATATTTAAAGCACATTGTAAAGATGAGTACAGAAAGTAGTTTTCTCTTGTTTTCATCAGATAGACAATTCAGATATATAGATTGTTTTAAGATGTGAAGTTTGGCGCTGTACAAAGCTGGTAGTACAGATCAGTTAGATCATGAGAGACGATAACGAAGGTGGGTGGATAGGCAGAGAGTAAGTACAGATGAATCCCCATGAAATAGGCTAAATATTAGATATAAATAGATGCATGGTCATATTAGTATTTTATGTTGGTTATAGAAGAGGATTACACTTTATCTATCTATTTGCTGTACTGATCCAGACGAATACTGTTGTTGTTGTTTTGTTTGTTTGTTTTTTGCTGGAAAGTGCTTATCTGTAAAGAGGTCTTACAGTAATAAAACAAACCAGAGATCCACTAGTTACTTTCTTAGAAATGTATTCTTAAATATTGAAACGTAGTCTCATGCTATAAATACTCTACAAAAAAAAGAAAAAAAAAGGCACACAGCATAGATTAGTACTGGATTGTAATAGTATAAGCGATAAATTGCATAAATCCAAGTTAAAAAAAAAAAAAAAAAAAAAAAAAAAAAAAAAAAAAAAAAAAAAGTTACAAAGTTACAAGATAACAGGACAACAACTTCAAAATGATATTTCATGAGCTAATTTGAAAATGGTGAGGCTTATATTAACCGCATGGATAAAGCTCAGTCAAACGGAACGGTCTCCGCTTTCTCGTGGCCAGACGCAGGTAAGGAAGCATTTTACATACATAATTTACTGGAATTGGCGAGCATTGGTCAAATATTGTGGAAAGTTTTAATAGTGATTTGTTATGGTGGTAAACGGTCAAAGAATAAGTGCATTTGTAAGCGACTGCTTATGTGGAAACAAAGCTGTAACGATTCATGCATTGAAAACGGGTAGGTTTATGTATGATGAAAGGTGGAGAAAATGTTAAAGATAATCAAAGAAAGGGGATTTCAATTAGAAACCTAAAGTTTATCAGAGGGTACGAGCAGAAATCGCTGCATCCACAGTAGAAAAGATGTTAGAGCCATGTCAGTTAAAGGTAAGCTTGTTAGAATAAAAATGAGTCATACAAACTTTGACTATGAGTATCGAAAGAGAATACTGCATTCGATTCTGAATTATTTGCAAACGAAAAACGGTGGTGCTTATGTTGGCTATGCAGATATGGACAACGTTATAAGTAGTGAGACAAAGTGAAAATATCCAGTTACTCTTGCAGTTTTAATCGATTTCCCCAAACGTGGAATTTCATAGGTTATTTCCAAAGGTAAGAATATATATCATAGGAGCAGTAGATTTATGTGGGAAGAGCAAACATTACTCATAAGAGAGCTCTAAAAATCGGTCTGAGACTAGGTCACATGTAATTTCCCTAGAAGAGGTAACAAGAAGTTCCCCAGAAGTGGAAAAGGCAGTTATCTGGTATAAGGTAATACCTGAGATTGCCCAGGAGTTGGAAATGAGTTTCCCAGAAGTAGGAAAGAGGTATTTACGTGGTAGAAGGTTATTTTTAAAGGTGAGAATATATATTATCGGAGCTGTAGATTCATGTGGGAAGAGTAAACATTCCTTATAAGAGAGCTATAAAAATCGGTTGGTGACTAGGTCACATGTCATTTCCAAAGAAAAGGAAACATGAAGTTCCCCTGAAGTGGAAAAAGGTATTTAGCTTGCATAAGGTAATAATTGAGATTGCCCAGGAGGTGGAAACGAGTTTCCCAGAAGTAAGAAAGAGGTATTGACTTGATAGAAGGTTATTTTTAACGGTGAGAATATATATATCATCGGAGCTGTAGATTCATGTGGGAAGAGCAAACATTCTTCAAAAGAGAACTCTAAAATCGGTTGGTGACTAGGTCACATGTCATTGCCCAAGAAAAGGAAAGATGAAGTTCCCCTGAAGTGGAAAAATGTATTTATCTGGTTTAAGGTAATAATTGAGATTGCCCAGGAGGTGGAAACGAGTTCCCAGGAAGTGGGAACAAGGTATTAACCTGGTAGAAGGTTATTTCTAAAGGTAAGAAAACATAACATACGAGCAGTAGATTTATGTGGGAAAAACAAACTTTCCTCATAAGAGAACTCTAAAAATCTGTGATTGACTAGGTCACATGTCATTTCCTAGAAGTGGAAATATAAAGTTCCCCTGGAAGTCGAAATAGGTATTTATCTGGTATAAGGTACTAATTGAGATTTCCCAGGAAGTGGAAGCGAATTCCACAGAGGTTAGAAAAGGGTATTTACCTGGTAGAAGGTAATAATTGAAATTTCCCCGGAAGTGGAAATGAGTTCCCCGTAAGTGGAAAATTGTATTTACCTGGTAGAAGGTAATAATTTAGATTTCCCCGGAAGTGGAACTGAGTTTCCTTGAAGTGGGAAAAGGGTATTTACCTGGTAGAAGGTAATAATTGAGATTTCCCCGGAAGTGGAAATGAGTTCCCCGGAAGTGGAAAATGGTATAATGCCTGGTAATAGGTAACAATTGAGATTTCCCAGGAGTAGAAACAAACTCCCCAGAAGTGGAAAAAGGTATTTACCTGGTAGATGGTAATAATTGAGATTTCCCAGGAAGGGGAAAAAGTTATTTACCTGCAAACAGATAATAACTGAGATTTTCCCGGAAGTGGAAGTCAGGTTGAAAATGCAGACTGTAGGGCTTATTTTTTTAAAGGTGCAAAAGTCCCCGTGAGCAAAATCAATGAGCAAATGCCAAAGTCTCACCTGAAAATAAGAGTAGATTTTTAAACAACATAGTATTGGGTTTAAAGTTTTGAAAAAAAAAAATGTCCTCTATATGAACAAAGACGGGGTAGTAAATATGGTTGTATAGAGCAGTATTTAGAAGATAAAATATGAGGTCAATGTTTATTACAATAACAAGAAAATGAAGTCACTCATAAAAATCAGGAGTAGAAAAAGTGGTTTTCAAAATATCGACATGGTGGTAAATTACGTGACATTATCAAAATTAAAATGTCAGTAAAATGGATATGGTATAGTTTTAATGAGATATGCGTTTATTTAAATCAGAGAAAGGAGAAAATTAAATTGGCTGATATATGGGATCACAAACAAATGACAAGTTCAGTGTATATTAAAACGTAGATACAAATAAGTTAATTCCAGATGGGTTCCCAGTATAGAAGTTGCCAGATTTTTAGCTTTGTATCAGAGTTAGCAAAAGGTGAACTGTTTAATATAATAGATATGGCAGTTTGTTGTACTTTAAGGTTTTCTGACTAGCCATCTGCACCTGATTGTTTAATTTGAATAGGTGATACATTTAGCAAAACAAAATTAAATAAATAAGTAAATAAAATGAGTACCCGATAAAGTCAATTGTATCAGACAAAGTGCAAAGGGGCATATAAACAATGATATTTTTGGAAAATAAATTTTAGACTTCAACATGATTGCAATTAAAATAAGAATAATATGTATTGACAATAAGGCTATTTGTATATGGCTATTTGTTTTCATTTGTTTCAGGTATTGGCTCAATCAGAAAAATACAACAGCATCCGTTTTTGACAAAGCGATTTACTAGTCAACACATTGTGTCCTGAAGCAAGCAGAACTACAGATAAGTACACGTTTACCGCGTGTTGTATGAACTGTTTATCATATTGTGTTATCAACTATTATGGTAACATCTAAGCTTAATCTAAACGCCAGTGTTGTAAGAAAAATAGCACACAGGTGCATATTTCAAGATATATGGCATACTTATGCAGCCCAATTCGGTGGAAGTCACCTGACAGTAAAATATTAACGTTGTAGATTTTGGAGTCGAAATGTTAAACATTACAGAGGTCATGTCTATATGAGGCATTGTGATGTGACTTAACATGAAAACGTAATTAGAATCTATACAAAATTTTGTTGCTCTCTAACATTTGTAATTTTTAAGCGCGCCAACATGCAAACTGTGTTTGTTTTCTTTGTTAGAGTAAAGAATAGACTTAACATTCTGCTCCGCCAAACAAAAAATAGAAAGTTTGGTGTCATGTGGGCTGGACGGCAGGTACTTCGGCAATGAGAAGATCTAAGGGTTAAGTAAACTGTGTTACTGGCAGGGCCTTTACAAGCACTTCTTAAATAGATCTCATCAAGGTCTACAACGTCCTTCCACGTCACGCTGCTCATTTGCTCACATTAAAGCGCGCCAACATGCAAACTGTGTTTGTTTTCTTTGTTGGAGTATAGAATAGACCAAGGACTTATAATCGATAGATCACTTGTGTATTAATCCTATCCGCAGGATAGGATTAATACACAAGTGATCTATCGATTTGGGTAACTCAAGTGAAGTGTATACTTTAGTGTTTTACTTAGCAATTGTAAACAAAGTATTACGTCACTGTCACTTTTGGTTGGCACGACAGTAGATATTGTATAAATAAAAAGTTTATTTCAATACATGGCGTTATCACTCGAAGACGTAATGTCGTTTGATAAAACAGTTTTAATATATCAAAGAGATGCATAGAAAAATGTTTTGAGCACCCAAGACGTATGCATGGTTGAAAAAAAAGTCTAATTACACCACCCTTTTTCATCTGGAGGGCTCTGTCCAACCGCAAACTTCTCACTTCGCAAATATCACACCGTGGAAATTTGGTACCGATTCCTCACAGCGCGTGAAAAATTGGTCCCAATACGTCACGTATTTCATGCCAATATTTCACATTTTGTACAAAATGCGCACGTATTAAAATTATATGTAGCAAACATGCGTAAAAATACCCCCAAATCTGCTGCAGTTTGCATTCGATTCCAACTCTTCACATGATGATATGATTTTATAACTGGCGCGGTTCTAACAGGTTACAGATAAATTCAATAAGTTTTTGAGCTGAAACATCTGGGACAGGAGTTAGATTATTCAAATGGAAACTTATTATATATGCCTCACCACGAGAAAACGTTTCTTTGGAGTTAATGCTCCAGATTCGCGAGCTTGCGTCCATGTAGTATACAAACATTAGTCTTTTGATTTTGGATTGAGAATCTTTTGAGATTTTTCAATCATTGTAGCAAAGAAACATAGGTATTGATCCACCTGCGTAGTTACATAGCTTATCTGCGCCTTTTGGTATAAGCAAAATAAGATTTTCTAATGATGCGACTTTTACATGTATATCGGAGAGCTAGATTCAGTTTTCCCTCAATTTCCTATATCTTTGGGTGGTGGATTACCTTATTTTAGCTCACGTTGTGGTAATAGACATTTTTCACTTACAGCGGACCTTAGGATTTGTACGGCGTAGCACACCTTAGACTTACGTTATTTAAGAGGGGCGATCTCAGCAGTGTAATTCAGAAACGTTTAACGACTTCATTAGTTGTAACTTGCCACTCGGTTAATTTCTTGTTGGGAAATGATATGAAGTGGTTTAATAAAGTCATCTTCAGCAAACCAATATTTTCTTTTAAAGTGACGATGTATTGTAGTCGTGAAAATGTTGCATGCTTTTTATGTCTGCTGATTATATTAAAATGCACTCTGGACTAATTTTATAATTGAAGTAAACATAATGAATCCAGAACAGACTGCAACTCATGCAACTGTTTGACTCTGTCAGAGAGAAAGATTTCAACCTCCACTTCTGCACTAGAAACCAAAATTATATTCAATCTATTTAGTCTGACTGCAGAAATATAGGAGAATCACTTTCATTTGCACACTCTTATTCGGATGCTTGATTGGACCTTTCGTATATGAGGACTCAGTTTGGAATTTTGGTCCAATTGAAGTCGATATTCATATGAGTCACTCTGATTTACGTAGAAGGCTTCCATGCGAGCTGAACATTTCACGTACTTCAACAACAGCAGAATCTAATGCGAAGATTTGGTACCAGTAAAATGCATTTAAGGCCCCCAGTGGCTTAGGCTGCTGTCCGTTCTAAGGCGGTTGTTCTGTTGTTAATCAACGATATTTTGAGGCTGACGTTACGTCATGTGTTATTGGAGTAACTGGATTGAGATTTTTGTCGGAAAACATTGCATTTGTCCTAAATAATGAATATAAATAATACAATTTTGAATAGCTTTTGATAGGCCACAACTATACGCACCTGAAGAGTGGTGCGCTTTCATTGGAAATTAGTATATATAACTTTCATATTTGTACATCGAACAAGAAATTACTTGTTACGTCACTTGTGTAGTTACAGATATATCATATTTCCATTTAAGCAAACAGAGTAGACTCTCATCAGGCAGCTCTTACAAGAGAAGCCTGATCTGGGTCAACTATGTTTGCAAAAGCGATTAAATGCGTCTGTGTGAGGATAAACAAGGGAGGCCATTCATTTTTTTATACTTCTATTGCTGCCAAAGTTATCCAATGCAGTTTGGTGCACCTTAAAATGTGTCGATATAGTAGAGTTAAATTTATTGAAAAAGGTTTCACTTTTATTAGTTCAGATTTAATGTTTATCTTATATATATATATGTACATCTTAGCTTCTTTTGTCTAACTCCACAACCATTTTACGATTCATGAAATTGGATGTTTTTACATCAAAGAACCATTAGTTGCAAGGCTTTCAACTCATTAATATATACAGTCGAATGTCAGCGTTGTGTTATATATAAACGATTCGTTTAGTTCACAGGGATGCCAAGTTTGATCCCTGGGTCTTCAAGTCTATCACGTGAGACTTTAGCATATGGCCTCCTCTTCTGAGCGTTTTAGACCAAACCGCTGCCAGTTTAACCTTACCAGTGTTCCCACACATAACATCAAACCATAAACCAACCTGTCCTACTACTGGGAAAGTCAGGGAACAGTGGCAGAAGCCAGCATGTTGTAGTGAAGTCACTCACTTTGTATCCAGGGGTACCAAGTTCTATACGCGGGCCTAATAATCTGATGGACGGTAATGTAAGACGTTGCCCATCTTCTGAGACGCTTTTAACCAGAAGCACTGCAAGTTAAGGCTTCATGTGATTCTGTACTTAAATTTCAGAATATATAAACTATCATTGGGAGACATTATTATAAATACGAAAATTGCTATAATATCCACTAAAATGGGATATTATTGAATTAGGTTTCATCACCATACAAAATTGGCAGATACATTCATTTTTTCACATTGACAGGTGTCAGGGTAAACATTTGGTGTCATCAAATTTATGAAAAATGAAAATCGAGAACTTGGTTTTAGTTTAATGATGACGCCAATTGAATAGTGTAACACCAGTCAAGGCGACAAAACGTAAACTGTTGGTGTAGACGTCTCTTCATTAGGGCGCCGTGTGTGACTGCTTTGGAGGAAGTATTTTGCATACTCAGGGGCATACTTACGAAAATATGCATGTGCGTATAACTTGAAGATGTACTGTAGATCCGGAAATTTCGCGAACAGCATTAAAAGACATATTAGTGATGTGAAAAATTCTCGACTAAGGCAAGATTTACCTATATCAATAAACGACTGAGTGATTTTGCCATTTCTCGAGGGTTTCATTTTCATGAAACTTCGCATATGCGAAATTTCGTGAAAATAAAGTCCTTGCGAAAATTTCCAAATTTACAGTAAGTATAGGGTTTAAGCTATTCAACTTGATTTTTGGAAGAAAAATCCAGTTTATTGTGTTTAAGCTGCGTGTCTTCACAGCTCATTTTAACCCTGTGAAATGTTCTAAATCCATGTTTCTCAAAGGGCCAAACCCCTGGCTTCATATAGGGGGACTATTCAGAGTGGGAGCTCTATAAAATGACACAAAAACGCGCCTGATACTTATATCTCAAGCATCACTTTTCTGCTGCAAGTGAGCTCTCTCCCAATAAGTATAATAAACCAGTCGGATTTCACCACACAACCAATCCCTTGACATGGCTGGGGTATAGCCAGCAAATGTACCATGTTTTAACTTTTTGCATTGTTCCCTTAGTGCGGGGAAAATGTGCAGCATTTGATATACAAAAGCAAATATGGCAGTATAAAGTAATACATGACAGACGGTAGCGAAAACTGCCATGGTTTTAACAAAAGTCAAAGTCCCCGCTGTTCTCCAGTTAGAAATGACTAGTGCATAAATTCTAGTCATCTTAAGGGTCAAGGGGGAACCAAATTTGCCTAGTAGTTCGGTACATGAATGATCAAAACATGATACGGACGTTAATGCTTGAGTTCCATGTCCTCTCCATATCTCCTTTGCATTCGAATGATTTTCAATTACTGTGTTCCAGCTTTAATGGCTTGCACAAGTTGCAAATGCCTTATACGTTTCCACTGTCCATTAAGCTGAGCTTGATGAAATATTGACACAAAATAATGATCATATTGGACGCAGAAACATCGAATTTACCTACTCGTAAGTTACAACAAGTGAATACATACATGTATGGAACAAGAAATAACTTTAAAAAAGATATTCGGCTGCATTTCAATTGTGAAATATATTTTTCGGTACATGTTTTTTACACTTGCAAACTGGTGAAATGCCATCATGCGTTATTTCTGCAGGGTATGCACTGTTTGTTAAGGTAAAGAAAGATCTCAGGACAAAAAAATAATATTTGGTAGCAGACGAAAAAGAAATAAAGTCCAAAGTAAGTCTCCGTTGACGGACAAATCGTAATGTAAGGTGCAACTGAAAAATGTCTAATAGGATGTCCATCGTACGTCAGTCCATCCATCTGAATTCAACAATATCTTCATCCTAAACCACTGGGCGGAATTTCACCAATCTTCACAGATTTGATAGGTCCCCTTTCAGAGTTGTTAAAAAAATACGTTATAAAGAAACCTGGTTGCCATGTTCAACAAAAGGAAATTCTCTAAAATATTGTCAAAAACTTCTGCTCAGATTTCAAAATAATTTAAAACAAATGGTCCTTGGGACACCCTCTACCGAAATTGTTCAAATTATTTTGATTGGTTTGAAAATATGACCACCAGGTGGCGTGGTCCGTTTTTCCTTTGTCAATATTGGGTACACTTAATAATTTTTATCTGAAATCGCAATATCTAGTAAGGGAGATAACACTTCTTGTCAGAAATCACTTGATCTAGTGTCTTGATTAATGGTGTGATATTGTGTATATAGAATCAGCTCGTGGTCCACTACCATGTTTGTTTACAATATGACCATGGGGCCAAAAAAGGCCCTTCCTAGTGTGTCAATATCCTGTAAATTTTGTCAACATGTAAAGCCTTATAATGAAACTGCTGATCTATAAAACATCATGGGTGGAATTTTGGAGGAGATATGATTTGCTATCATCCTTAAAAACAGTCGTTTTCAGGCGAGCGACCCCTGTCTAGAGACCCTCTTGTTTCTATATAATGAATCGTGTTCCTGAGAGACATAAGTAGTAATGGGCGGCACTCTGGGCCAATTTTTTTTAAGCCTGAAAAGAACTTAGAATTTTTCAGGCAAAAAATTGGCCCATAGATGCCGCCCCTGGTAAGCTTGAGTGACTAGCTGTGAATAACTTAGTTTATTTTAGGGGCACTTTAGTTGGGTCTATGATTGTGATAGTTTCCTGGTCATATTCACTGGTTGGGCCTGTGATTGTGATAGTTTCCTGGGCTGTTGGGAAATAACTTAGTCATTTTTGAGGGGGAATAAAGGTCCTGCTGTGGTGATATATAAAATAACTTAGTTAAATTCAGCTTTGAAGATAACTTAGTCATTTTAGGGGGGTATAGTATGTGGTGATATATGGTGTGTGTAATAGTCAAGGCTACTAAGTACCATGCGTCTTAGAGTCTCTTGGTCAATCAAGGCCTCATCTCCTAGAGGCATTACTCTGTAGCGTTAACTAGTGTATAGCTAGCCGTCTCAAGCCTACTACTACTGATTTTTTAATAAAAAGAACAACAAAGACTGGTGAACATTTCTATAACTTTATTGCCCCGCTAACTATAACTGAATACAATGACAGAGGATTAGGGCCGTCCCTCTGTTCATTGTTTACAATAGAACTCCTTAACATATTTACAACATATTATACTTAGGATACTTCTTTGAAAGGTGATGTGAATAATTATGACATTTACAAGTCTGTATTCTGTGTTTGAATAAAAAGTCAGGAGGAGCCATGCGTCTCATTCTATTCTTGGATAGGATGACTCTGGCATAGTTATAGATGAACCACATCTCGATATCTCTGTCATTCTGGTATAAATCATCTCCAGTTCCATATAGTTCTTGATGAATGGCTGTGTTTAGATCTAGTCCTTTGTTGAGCTGGTGAATGATGTAGATACACCAAATTCCACATACTTTGCTCCATGGACTCTGTAAACATTCTTTGTTATGGATCCATCTTGTAGAGTTTCTTTGAATACATGGTAGAACATATTGCTCTTCTGGTGGTCTTCCATATGAATCGAAGTAGATAACTTGATCTCTTCTGAAGTAGATAGCCACCCAATGTTCTCCTGGATCTGTGGATATATCTGTATTTACAATGTAAGCCTTCATATCCAGTGGTTTCTTCTCTGGTAGTAAATCCTTGGCACATACTTCTCCTTTCACAGGTATATTGTTTATGACTTTGATTAGTTCAACAGTGTTCATTTTTATTCTGTTTCTGGGTTCTTCTCGTTTTCTTCAGTTTCCTTTTCTTCATAGGATTCTATGAGTTTCTTGCCCCAGTACGTCTTCCACTGTTCTGTTAAGTCACTTTGATTTTTCTTGAAGTACTGCCAGTTTTTATAGGCTTCTTGATTTTCTTCTGGCGTCAGGTGATTGATCCCTGTTGTAAAGTCCATAGGGTGTCGCAAACTGTCACCATACAGATAGTTCCAGATTCTATCGTCAAAGTCTTTCATCACATCGTAGATGTTTAGGCCCTCTAAGGCTGGATCATGACATCCATAATCTTCAATCCATTCTCTTGGAGAAGTCCATAGACAAATATCGTGGTATTTCTGACTTGGGTGGTTCATTTTGCATCCATGACATTCATGCTTCGCACAGTCTCCAACTGCCATCTTTAGACAAGTCAATATGGCTTGTTTTAGAAGAGTCTTCATAAGACAATCAATATCCTCATTGTCTTCTACTTCTTTCTGTAAGGTACTCTTCTCATCTGATGGCTGGACTGTTGCACTGTATGCATCTGTTTGGTACATCAAGTCCTGTTCAATGAAGTATCCTGCATTCATCTTTAGTAATCTGTGGTAACTTCTCTAAGTCCGTTGATTTCTATCAGGTTGTCAAACTCTGCATACACAAGCACGTTGATCGTCTTGTCAAGTGATGTTGCAAACTGAAGCTCCAATCTGAGGTTCCCAGTTTTTATAGGGTGCAAATGAGACTGATCGGCTGCTTGATCTGGTGTCAAATTATATCCCCAAAAGCAGTAACCTCCTTTGTAATCTTCATAATCAATGTTGCAATTTTGGACCTGATTCTGACTTGCCAATGCTTGGTAAACTGATAGGAAAGACCTGAGATACTGATCATTTCCAAATCTAGGTTCAAATGGTTTTCCATAGACACTATGTCCATCACAAGTGACATCCATTTTACTTAGGCTGAAATGTTGGAAAAAGAAAGGATTAGTTTCCAAAGTCCCATTAAATGCCTCATTTAATACTAAGCCAATAAAAACTCGTTTTGGAAGTTGACCAGTGAGAAGATGGTCTTCAATTTTAGATCTTGTGCCACTACTGATTGTAAAAGTTTTGACTTCAACTCTTCTGATCGGAAATTTAGCATTGAGATGAGCAATAGTTTGATTCAGTTCATTGCTAATGGCTGGTAGAAGCTGTATATTTCGTACTCTCAAGATAGCAGTATCAATTTTGATTTTTGCAGGAGAATTATCACTCATCAAACAAAACTGAGGAGATGATCGATTGAGTCTAAGTTTGAATTCTAAGCCATTAGGTAAATATTTTTCCTGCATAGCAAGATCCAAATGTAATTTACCCTGAAGCTCCAGTGATTTGCTTTTTGCTACGCGTTTGCCACGATCAGTGATAGATGCATTTGTTATATCTTCAAAAGCTCCTGCTTCATCCTCAGACCAAAATTCTGCTGCTTTCAGTTGATTATCTTTGACATCAGGACCCGATTGTATCAATATTTAATAACAAATTAAACCATCATTAAACCATCATTAATTAAGTCGTCATTAAACCCGGTTGTACTAAACTTTTAATGACGAATGTTCGTCGTTAAATCCGAGAGTTTGTCATTAAAGTTAACGATGGTCCAGGGGTAGTTTTAAACCGTCATTAGCGGGAATAAAGATGGCCGCCAATGTTGTTGTTTCATCGACTCGGACCGTTGAAACGAAAGAAATGCTCGAAAAAGACGCCAAATAAAGATCTAGAACTTGTTAAAATGTCCAAAAATATACAAATACATAGATACATACTGGAGAAAAGTCTGCATGAAATAGAAACCAAATCAAAACGAGTAAACAATATCGGCAAAACGTTCAGTGTCCATTTGTTTATTTCATCGTCCTTCTCTGAAAGATCAGCTGTTGTTTTGACTGATGACGTATTGAAATCGACATGACGTGATGAAATAAAACAACTGACCGCACACTAGTAATTTGTATGATAAATCGCATTCGTTATCATTTAATTATTTGATTATTTAACTAAGGATTCAGAGAAGACAGGGACTGGTCGTCCCGGACCCCCCCCCCCCCCCCCCCGAAAATGATAAAGGTGTAAGAGGTCACCATCTAGAAAATACGAAGCTCCTCAGCCAGCAATCAGAGGTGGGGCTATCATTGCACCCCCCCCCCGCCCCCAGCAAAATGTCATTTCGCTGGTAGGCAGGCCAATGATGGCCCGGTTTGCTTACTGTATATAGCCTTTTTTAGGCATATTGGTATGTACCTATCTCCTCTGTAAAATACTAGTAAGTCGATGTCAACACTCTAAACCTGGACACCATTCCTCCCTTTTCTCCCCACCCCCATCGCCCTGTCGAAACTTTCTGAGCCCGCGTAGAGCACAGGAAATAGTCACATGCTTTAGAATAAAAATAGACCTATATTTACTTCTAAAGACGATAGGCCCTACACATCTACCTTATTTTTTTTTTAAAAAAAGTTTCTGACTAGTTCCTGTGGCGTAGTGGTAGTTGACTTGATTGTGAAACCAGGAGAACGAATCCATTGGAACTAATTGCCAAACCACCAAATTAATAGTTACTTTCAACAGACAGAGGGATAATGAGCAGGAAATGTCACAGTCACGTGACGAATGCCCCCAAAGGAATTGGTCTAGCATTAGACACATTTGAGGAATAGGAGATATGCTCCAGACACGAAAAACCTAGAAATGAGGCCAAAAGTCAATATCAAGCTCACCACTCCATCATCCCAAGAGGAATCAGCACACCAAATTTGGGATTCCTACATCAAATAATATAGGAGATATGCTCCAGGCACAATTATTCTAGAAACTAGGTCATAGGTCAAGATCACAGTGACCTAAAATGGAATGTGACACATAAGTATCCAAACATGTATCCATACAGCAAATTTGGGATTCCTCCCTCAAATAATGTATGGGATATGCTCCTAACACGATTATTCTAGAAATTAGGTCAAGGTCACAAAACCGATACATGCCACTCTGCAATCCCAGGATGAAACCACACACCAAATTTGGGATTCCTAGCTCAAATAATATAGAAGAAATGCTCTGTACATGATTATTCTAAAAACTAGGTCAAGGTCACAGTGACCCAAAAATGGTATGCAACATTTGGCCATCCCAAGATGCATCCACGCACCAAATTTGGATTCCTACCTCAAAGAATATAGAATTTATGCACCAAACTTGATGCCGATTCTAGAAATTAAGTCACAGGTGAAGGTAACAGTGACCAGAAAATGGAACAGGACAATCCGCCATTCTTAAATGCATTCACACACCAAATTTGGGATTCCTACCTCAAATAATATAAGAGATATGCTCCGGTATAAAAATTTTCAAAACGAGGTCGGAGGTCAAGTTTAAGGTCACAGTGATCCGTCAATGTAAAACAACACTTCATTATCACAAGATGCATCCACACACCAAATTTGGGATCCCCATCTCAAATAATATAAGAGATATGTTCTGGACACTATTATTCTAAAACTAGTTCAGAGGTCAAGGTCACAGTGACCCGATAATGGTACAGGACACTCAACCATCCCAAGATGCAAACACATACCTAATTTGGAATTCCTACCTCAAATAACATAAGAGATATGCTCCGGACACAATAATTCTTAAAACTAGGTCAGAGGTCAAGGTCACAGTGACCGGAAAATGGAACATGACACTTTGTCATCCCACGATGCATTTAAACATCAAATTTGGAATTCCTATCTCAAAGAATATAGGAGATATGCACCAGACCCAATGCAGTTTCTAGAAACTAGGTCAAGGTTACAATGACCCAATTATGGTAAGCGACACATCGTCATCCCAAGATGCATCCATACACCAAATTTGAGATTCCTACCTCAAATAATATAAGAGATATGCTTCGGACATGATTATTCTAAAAACTAGGTCAGAGGTCAAGGTATGCGACACTCCGCCATCCCAAGATGCATCCACACACCAAATTTGGAATTCATACCTCAAAGAATATCGGATATATGCACAGGACACGAAGTGGGAAGGGCGGATGGACGGACTGACGGACGGACGGACGGACGGACAGTGCGATTACTATATGCCTCCCAAATTTCTTTTTTGGGCATAAAAAAGGAGAATTTTTTGCCAGAAGCTCCCACTACCGGTGGCTTTGGTTGCTGTCCTTAGACAATGCAGCGGATCTGTTGTTGTTCATCCATGTTTATTATTGCATCATTTGTTTGTGGGTGAGGTGTTTGGTCCTTGTTTTGTTGTGCAGTATTTAGTGCCCTTTCTAGGTTTGAGGTCATCTCGCTGAGGAAGAGAGAGCTGCTTGCTTTACTTTCAAATGCCTTCTAGATGGCATGTATATAGCTGTCAGTGTTATGTGTATCTTTCTCATGGTGCCGTGATTTGGTCTACTATATGTGATTGTGGCATGCGCTGATCCAGAGGGGGACAGGGGGTCCGGAGACTCTGGACCCCCTCCTGAAATAGGGTTTCCTAGTAATACTGGTCCGGATCCCCTGAAAAATCATAAAGTAAAGGAAGGCCAGCATTCAATGTTGGGCCATCATCGGCAAGCCAGTGAAGAAACGCCATTTAAATAATGATGGTGGCCCGCTTTTTGTGGTATTTCGATCATCAACTAAAATTTATATCTGAGTTGAAAATATAAATGTAGACTTTCTTTAACGAAATATATGTTTAAAGAACGAGATATGGACCCGCACCTGAAGGCCCACAGTGGCATTTAGGGGATGAAAGTGGTAGAGCGCTTGACTAGAAACCTAGGAGTTGCGGGTTCGAGCCTCACCGACATCACTATTAATTAAAGCAGTGTTTTCAGAGGAAAACTATGTCCCTCCACAATAATACAGGCTGTAAAATCCCTTTGACAACAATGGCGTTTAAGAAATGAGAGAATGATAACATCGCACAATGCGTTAATTCATGCTTTTAACGACTATTCTGCGTTCGGCGTCGTTCTTTTTCTTCTTTTTTTCTGCAGGGCATACGGTGTTATATATAAACTATAGTTCCGCGGTAAGGATGTCTGTTATTGGTGGGGGCGGGGGCTTGTCAGCTTTGCGAATGATAGACATTACTGTCGAATGGAGATATGTCTCTAATAACACCCGGTCTGCACTGCAGGTATGACTGGGTTCTTGTGAGTTGGGGAGGGGGTACAGGGACATACGCGGATCCTGAAAGTTATGTGATAGGGGGTCCAACTTTAACATTGTTTTTTTGTTTTGTTGCTGTTTTTTTGTCGATGAGGGGATAGAGGATCCAAATACCACTATCGGCAGCGGGCCATCATCGGCCCGTCAGTGAAACGCCAGATGACCCAACGTGGATGCTGGCTCGGAAGCGTTGTAATTTTTCAGAGGATCCGAACCAGTACTATAATTTTAAGATTTTTAGGGGGGGGTCCGGACCCCCTGCCACCTTCTGGATCCGCGCATGAGGGACAGATAACAGGGGAGCCTAGGTGACGAACTCAGCGCAATCGTGGTTCTGTAACAAACTGAATTATCAGTACGCTGCCAAATAATACATCGGGTGATTTTTGTGACGTTTCATATTTACACGGCTGTCTATCTTCGCAATCGTTACCAAAGCGACTTTCAATAGCCAGTAGTTGCAAATATAGATATTAGTCTGCAAATATTCACATCGGGTAATATTTATAAGATGTATTACTGGGTGTTTACATTATTTTTGAAGCTTTGCATACATTTTCGTCATGTTATCAGGATATAGACGCATTATATCGCCAGGTTATTTTTGTTACTTATGTAGCTATATATATGTTACTGACGAAGCCCTTATACAGTACGTTACGTCTGGCCAGACACAGTCTATTTCCTACTATTGGCACTGGAAGACAATGTTAGACTATAATAGCACCCTTTGAAAATATATGATAGCACCCTTTGAAAATCTATAAAAGCGCTGCACACATAATTTATGGGGTATGATCCCAGTGGGGTGGGGGTAGGGGTCTCTTGAATTCTTATAGACATACGTTGCCTTGATAATTTTTTTCTGATCTCAAACTTTTAATTACTACACATTTAAGCGGTTCATAGAAAAATTTATAAGGTCAATGTACATGATGGGAATATTTATGTGGTATCAGGGGCGTACAGGTCTACGTGTACGCAAACATACGCGTGTGCGTACAACTTGACGCAGCAAGTACAGGTTTTAGGTACAATAAAACCTGTCTTAGGCGGCCACCCAAAATTAGTATAAAAATTGTAAAAAAAAATAATAAAAAGAAAAAAGACGATCTTCGTGACAAATGGTATCTTCATGAAAATCGAAAGTATTGCAGAATGCTCCCTTTGGAGCATTCTGCAATACTTTTGACCTACATTTAGTGATATTTGGTTTTGAAAACCAAGTTTTGGTCTTCTTTTTGAGTGGCCACTTAAGACTGGTTTTACTGTATTTAATTTGAGGCTGGAAGGAAAAATATAGCTAATAGTGTTTAGTTGCGTGCCTTGAGGACTCATTTCAGCCCTTTGGAATGCCCTAAAACCTTTTTCTGCCACAGAGCTTCACCCCTGGCCCATACAGGGGGATTACCACCAGACCCCTCAAGACTGCGTACTCTATAAAATGCCTCAGTAACGCACCTGGGTATACCCGTCATATTTTAAGGGAAAACAGTAGTTGCTGGTGTCTAGCATATGTAACAATAAAAATGATATTGACGGTAACCCTCCCCCCCCCCCCCCCCCCACACACACACACAAACCACCACCACCACCACCACACACACATTCCCTCCTCAAACTCACTCAGAGCATTTGCTAGTCGCTCGAATATTCTACAACTGTTAAGCTACTGACCATACATCATTTGGAGTTTCTAAGCTTAAAAGGAGGCTGCACAGGCTCGTCTGAATCTACACTTGTCAAATGCCACATTGCTGTAAATCATATGTCGATGTTCAAATTCAACTTACTGCAGAAACCCAATTAGGGAATGTGGCTTTAAGATTCGCTCTGTCTGAGCGTCAGTTTGCCATCGTCATGCAATCTCGCATTGATTACAAGGCAATCATTTTTCTGCTAGAAGTACCTGGACCAAAAAGAATTCAAATGCTATTTTGGGATATACTTGTAGGCGACCTTACACAACAAGCTGTTTTCTTTGTTTTATGCATATCACTGACGAATCTCAATGCTTTCAGCGTTTTAAATTCGTTCACGATGTTGGAATTGCGATGATCAGTAGTCGTGAATAATTTGTATGCGCGATTCTGTTGTCAGAAATCGGATAAATTTGAATAAAATCATAAAAAAAGAAAGAAAAAGGCAATACGGGATAATTCTACTGTTAATCATGTAGATTCTCATAAGTTCTCTCCACGATCGACTGTTTTAGTGATCGAATTCCTGATTCTTGGTGGATTTTTGTTGTTGTTGTTGACAAAAGATGTAACAGTTGACTTCGTACCAACATTCATTTGTTTTAATTTTCTTTCTTTTGCTCAAACGAACTTAGATTTGTTAGATCTAATTGATTTTTTTTACCGACCGGAAGTTCTAGGTGACTGGTTCGCGTTAATTTTAATGACGAGGTTCGTCATTAGCGCGTTATTAACTAACGTCGGCTTAATGAACCTTTCGTACAACCCACTTTAATGCCGTCATTAACTAATACGTCGTTAGCGTTTTAATAACGTATTAGCCGCTAATTTGTCGTTAGGCTAATGACGTGTTGATACAATCGGATCCAGAACCATAAGAAAACAAATTTTCAAGGTATGCTCTGTATGGATACGTGTCTGAATTATTCGTGATCAATTTATTGTTGATATATAAATCGATGCCACTGAACATACTGTGAAAAAAGTTGTTAATTGGAAATACTTTTGCACCAGTTTCAAGATCTTCACCCGTTTGCTGTAAGATTCTGAATTTGATATACAGATAGGCTTGAGATAAATCAGTGTAAAACACGGTGTGAGGTGGAATTAGAAATTCAATGGGTGCATGATGACTATCAAGAGAAGCGATGGGATGATAATCATTCCACTGAGTGCCTTGCATGGTAGTCATGGTGGGTGGAATGGACTCCATATCCAATTCCGTTTTAGTGCAATCGCAAGAACCTTGTTGCATCATTTTTCGTCAAATATATCTTTTGCAAATACCAGACGTTTAATTGGATTAAACTTTTTTGCTCTGCTTTTAAGACCTCTCTTAACAGTTCGGTGTCTAGATTGAGACTGAGGCTTTTTGCGTTTTTGAGTTAAATTTATAGCCAACTGATTTATAGTAGACTGACCAAAAGATTTCAGAGCTGTTTTTCCTCTTTGTTTTAAAACTTTTTTTACATTTTCACCACCCACAATGTCTTTTAGAGCTTGAACCCCTTGATCTTTAGCTACTTTTTTCACACTTTTTAAACTTGCTTTTGCGACAGGTTTTAAAATTGGAATCACTGTTCTCAATGCAGCTTTAAAAATGGATCCTAAACCATTGCCATATTGTCTTGAAACGCCTCTGTACACGGGAAAGTCTCCTCTCCCAGATTGAAGAGACATAATACTTCTGGATTGTTTCAACATTATTCTTTCTGTCGAAAATGTAGTTTCACTAACGTTTTCCCAGAGATAAATGGCACATTTTCACCTGTATCACCTTTTATACTAGGCAGTGGCTAGAGGTACGGATCCGTACCCCTAGCCTGGGAGGCTAGGGATACGGATCCGTACCCCTAGCCTGGGAGGCTAGAGGTACGGAACCGTACCCCTAGTATATTCTACTATGTTAGGCTACAGGTACAGACATATTACTCTGATATGTTAGGCTACAGGTACAGACATATTACTTTGATGTGAAGTTATCATGATAATAAGTGTTCAGAAATACCTTGTTGTTGTGTTATGAAATACAAATCCAGCAAGTCGCCATTTGCAATGCGGGATAACTCTGTATAGTAAATATAAAAACGAAACACGATTTCGGAAATGGGACAAGTGGTGAGGGATTTATGTTATTATTATTATTATTATTATTATTATTATTATTATTATTATTATTATTATCCTATAAAAGGACGATTAACATCCAAAGGATTTTTTTTAAATGATACAACCTGTCAGGGTCCGTGGAAACACCCAAACCACCCCAAACCACCTCCAAACCACCTCTAAACCATCCCAAACCACTTTCTTAACACTTAGAATATGTTTTTTATGATAGTACCAATAATTGAAGAAGAAATTTAAAAGCATTTTTATTACGTTAACCTGCCATGTTAGCCCCAAAACCACCACCAAACCACACTTAAACCACCCAAAACCACGTCCTAAACATCCAGAATTTGCATCTGTGATACTATCAATAACTTCAGAACAAATATAAAAGCGTTTTTTATTACGTCAACCTGCCATGTTTGCCCATGGATGAGCTGGAAGAATAGATAGATAGATAGATAGATAGATAGATAGATAGATAGATAGATAGATAGATAGATAGATAGATAGATAGATAGATAGATAGATAGATAGATGTGTAAAATTGTATTTTCTAAATTAACGTTGATTTTGGGTGCTCAAAAGAACCGTCTCATCGAGAAGCATCTTTTTAGCACCAACTTTATGTCTGAAATGTCTTGAGAATAATTGATCTACGCATTATATATCCAACTAATCATAAAAAAGCGGGCCAGGGATCGGCCCGCCAACGAAATGCCATTTGAATGGCGTTTTGCTAGCGGAATGATATTGGTCTGACATTGTGTGCTGGCTGGGTTTATTTGGTAGGACCTTTAGACGTATGGACAAACTTAATATTTTTTTTAGATCCTAAAGGTACCTATGTTACTTCTAGCACGAAAACAAATAATAAAATTGTACGGACTGACGAACGGACAGACGGACAGGTGGCATAGGTCCAAATAAGGAAACTTTATGAGCTAAAAATCGTAATTATTTTCTTACCCATCAATTTAAACATCTGTTTTGGGTGCTCGAAAGAACCATCTAATTGAGATGGTTCTTTTGAGTACCCACAAGTAGCCTGACATGGTAGAGTACCCACAACATATGTTTTGGATGAGAAATAAAGAAAATTGTTTTCCACTACACACTCTTATCTGGAGCCCTAGGGCGGTGTGTAAAATTGTATTTTCTATCACTTTTGACGTAAGTTTTTGGTGCTCAAAAGAACCGTCCCATCGTGAAGACTCTTATGTGCACCAAAAATGTTTATCTAAAAATATAATAGTTGATTTATGCATTATATCAAAACTGATTAAGGACGTTCTTAAGTTCTTCTGATGTCTTTGAGGTTGGACATTAACGAGGGTCTAGATGGGGTATAATGATTAGTGAATAATGGCCTTTTTTTATAATGAATAGTGAATAATGAGCCAAAAAAATAATGAATAATGAATAATGAGGGCCTAAAAATAATGAATAATCCTATTATTTTTAATGAATAGAAGAAAAAATAAATGAATAGTGAATAATCAGATTTTAATGAATAATGAATAATGCAAAAAAAATCCAAAAAAAATACATATCAATGCATTTGTTAAAGCCTAAACATGTACTTATAAAACATTCACTCAGTTTGTTCTTTAAAATTGCTCCCACCCTTTGTAATTGATTGATCTTGCAATTTATAAAACCCAGTCAACTAAGACATAATTTAGCTAAAATCCATACAAAATGGCATCTGAAATAGAGATTGAAACAGAAAAGTCCCAAAAAACTCAAGAAAAAGACACAGGGAGTAATCATGTATTCCCTGTTATGCTCACATTCTATGATTCTGATCTCAAAACTGTGAAAGAAAGAAGTAGGTCTAGACTCCAGAGTGTGCATAAATTCCAAAGAAAATGAAAACATATTGAGTTTTCACAGTAATATTATTTTCATTTTGGGAATAAAGGAGCAGGCCCATTCATTAGGGGTTCCACGTTTTTAACTCAAGATATTCAGATTACAAATCTACAACGTAAAAGGCAAAAATTATATGATACAAAACTGGTTCAGTGAAACTTGGAAAGAGCTTCATTGGTGGGAACTTGTTGGGAATTAAATTGTGAGATACTTTGGAAAGCGGGTCATTTTAGTCCTGGGTTGATTTGTCTTGGGTTGTTTCATCCAATTTACAGGGTGGGTCGTTTCGGACTTGGTAGGTGGGTCATATCGGCCAATTTTCAGAGTGAGTCATTTCGGTATTTGGTTGTTTTGGCCAAAGTCTGAAAGTGATAATTATATGTGTATGCATTATTATATGTGTATGAATGGACAGATGGGCAAGTGTTAAGTTTTGTGAAAAAATCAGGCTGAAATGTAAAAAGGGCCCTTTCACGACTCAGGCTGAAATAACCCATGTCAAAATGCCCCGGGCGGGGCCAAAACGACCTGTTACCATTACAGTGTGACTCTGGGAAATCAAGAGAATTTATAAAGAAAACCACTCAAAAACATAGTTTTCGGAACAATTCAACATCATCTTCTGAGACAATTCCCCAACAACATTTTTAGATTTAGTCAAGCAGGTTTACAAGTGGGACCTACTTTTTTGATTTGCTCCTACTTTTTTCTTAAAAATGCCCTACTACCCCTCCTTTTTCACTCTAAAATGTCATTTACTTGTAAAAATCCAGAATTTTTCCTCGCTCGCTCTGCTCGCTTGAATTTAATAAATTAACTAATGATTTTTTTTCAGGGAGCACGCTGCAAAACATCAAATTTTTAGTTTTAACCCCAAAGGGCTCTCTGTTTAGCGTGTACTATTGTCACAGCTATTATCCTGCTTATTTAGTGTTAGTCGGGGAACCAAAGTCGCGTATCGTGCAAAAACACACATTTTTTGCACCCGACAGGTATATGGCTGGAATTTTGTATACTGATAGTCTAAATGGTGCTTGATATGAAACCACTGTATAGCAATTCGACCAGAATTGCATTTTGCGGAAAAATGCATTTTTGTATGCCACATAGGTCATGTTAAGTAATCTTTCATAGCATAGAAATTGTGATGTTTCCCTTATCAATAAGTTAAAGAGTGTGCTTTGGTCCTCAAAAGAACCGTCTCATTTAATAGGTCCATTTAAGTACCCACAACATATGCTTTGGTTGAAAAATAACAAAACTAGTTTTCCATTACGCACTCTTATCTGGAGGATTGGTATGAGAAGCCGTTTGACTGTTCGATAATACAATAATACACTATCAAATGCATTTAAAAGTATGGGCAGTCATTTGTGCACCAAAATAATCTTCTTAGGAACATTTTTGTCTTTACAAGTACTATGCGGTTACATTTCTGCACCTCATACAGGGACAGACAGGTTTTCCATGGTGATATGATAATAGTTATACGAGTTTTTTCATATTTATTTTACCACTGTTAAATGAAATTATTGTTTTCAGTAGATAAAAATCCCATTGGTCCCTACAATGACCCTCTGTTTCAAAGCTGCTGTAAATATGGTAGATAAACACCCTTTAAACCTTGATAAATTTCATTTATGTGTTAAAATGCTCTTAAGTTGTCCTGGCATGTAACTACGCACCCGCTGGCATGAACTAAATTACTAAGTATCAAATTATCGTGGTTTCATATTTTTACTTTTCAGCTACCTTTTCTAGTTTGCCATAGAAAATAAAATAAATTGTCTTAAATTATGTCTCAAACGTCTGTCTATCTGTATGCAGTGTTTAAACACATTAAATTTAAAATTTATTTATTTATGTAAAAAATAATCAATTCAAACCACTTCAGCGGGAGGACAAAAGTGAATAAGTAAGCACACATTTTTTTACGAGATATGCTTCCAAGCGATATATAAATAATTATCAAATACATTTTGGGGCAATAGATGCAGTTTTAATGAGATTTGAAGAAAAGAATTCTATTAATTTAATTTCAAAATGGGGGTGCCCTAATCTACATGCTTTAAAAATCAATAAGCCGTCTTCTTAGATGACCACCACTGCTTCTAAGGTCTATGCCGATGTTGTATTATTATATAAACTCAATATTTTTCAATCCTGAACTTTTTTGATAAAAATATATAACATTTTGAAAAATAATATTTTTACATGTTCTTGCTGGGCTTCCGTAGAAAGTTGACTGCTCTTGCGTTATGCAAGTCGATCGAGTCTGCTATACAGTGGTTTCAGATACACCATAGAATTACCTTTCCAACCATACAAAATCCAGCTGTATACCTTTCGGGTGCAAGGGTTAGTATTTTTTCTACCTTGGTTCCCCGACTATGTGGAATTTATTTCTAACTACTCATTGTGATAAATTTTGTACTTGGAAAAGCCCTACTATCCCTACTTTTTTTACACCAATAATCCCTACTTTTTCACTACTTTTCCCAAATTTTTATCGCTACTTTTCCCTACTTTTTTGTTGAAAGGCACTTGAAAGCCTTGTGGGCTAAAAAGTAGGGGAGTCATATGCATTTCCATGTGGCTAGTAGGGGGGTCCCCATTAACATTGGCTTCCCAGCAGGTGGGTCATGTTTTAATTGTCCCTATAAAATCATTTAAAATTTTCCTCACTCGCTCGGTTTTTAAAATTAAACTCTTATCAGGCCACTTAATTTCTCAGTTTTCAAAAGTTATACTGTATTGGTGGTTTTATTGTTACAACTTTTATCATGCTAAATTTGATAGGTAATTGATTAATCAGGCTTTCAGATAGGCCCTGATACTACATTTCCCTACTATTTCTTGAAAATGTCCTACTATCATTGCTTTTTCACTCTTAAATGTCTTCACTATAAAAGTACAGAATTTTTTCCTCGGTCGCTTCGCTCACTCAAATCTTAAAACATATAAACTATATTTTAAGCATTATTTTGACCAATGCCGCGTCCATAGAACTATTGGTATTTTTAAGTTTATTTTAATGAATGATTTTAATGAATAATTGGTCTTATTTTAATGAATAACCCAAAATTTTAACGAGATGAATAATGGGCTAAATTTTTAATGAATAGTGAATACCAGACCCCCCCCCATCCAGACCCTCATTAACACATTCAGCCAATCACGGTAATTTGTTCTTTTAAGTTTAAAGATGTCTTTGTGGTGCGTTATGCCGACCAATTAATAACAGAAAGTTGTTCGCAGCCTCGCTAATGAGTATCAATGACACAAACCGAAAGTGAAACAGCAAAAACAAATAATGAATACTAAGTTTTAATGTGATTTAATAATAATAATAATACATGTTATAATAATAATAATAATAATAATAATAATAATAATAATAATAACAGCAACAACACAACATAAATCCCGCGCCACTTGTCCCAATTCCGAATTCGTGTTTCGTTTTTATATTTACTGTACAGAGTTATCCCACATTGCAAATGGCGACTTACTGGATTGGTATTTCATAACACAACAACAAGGTATTTTCTAACACTTATCATCATGATAATTTAGACTTTCTCATCAGGGTTATATGTCTGCACCTGTAGCCCGACATGGTAGAATATACTAGGGGTACGGGTCCGTACCTCTAGCCTCCCAGGCTAGGGGTACGGATCCGTATCCCTAGCCTCCTAGGCTAGGGGTACGGATCCGTACCTCTAGCCACTGCCTTTATACTAATGTGCACCTGATCTATGAAAGATTTTGCCACTGGTACATAGTGTACATTGACAAATTCTTGATGTAAATGATTGTTTTCTCTTTTACTTTCAAACGGCAACACTCTCAAAATAGGTGCAGTAACATCGCCAATAAATGTATAACTTGCTAAATCAGAGTAAATGTAAAGTTGATGAATTTTTGTATTCAAATCCACACCATATCTGAAAATGTATTTTTCATTTGCTACTGGTTTATCAAAATAATTTCTATCTACACCTAATATTTCTGCAATTGCCTTTGGAAAAATAATTTTGACTTTCGTAGGATCTTGAACATCAAGTTTGACTCGAGCACTGTTTTGACCATAAGAAATTGTAATGGTAGCATTGCTATTTTTTAGTGTCAGTCCATATTTAAAATTGATAGTTTTTTGAATTTCTTCAACTAAATGGCGTGGAGAAGCATAATAACCATTTTGAATAAAGACTCTCATGTCTACATAACCTCCAAAACTTGGACAATTATCAATCTCTTCACACATTTTTCTATTAGAAAATCTTAAGATCACATAATTGTTTTCCTTAGTGATATTATTTACTTCAGTTGGAGTTATGACTTCTACCAAACCTACTTCCCAATTATCTGTTTCAATTTGTATGGAATGATCTAATTTCACTTTAAAGTCACATTGCGTATTTTTTGAAAATGACTGAGTGAACTATCACTCAAGAGTGTCAAATAAAAGTTGTTCATGGTTTGAGTTTGGGTGAATCTGTTTCGTCAGCAGAAATTTGATTAGTTTGTTTTCTAAATTTTAAACCTGGGGATGGTAGTATGTAACCGATAGAACTACTGAGTAAAATTAACCACAATTCTTTATCTGGACTTCTCAGACTGATTTGAACTAATGATGTGATAATGATCGTGTATACAACAATGATCTGAGCAAAAAAAGTGAAACGATTTTTAACAATTCGATCACGACCTTCTGCAGATTGTACTGAAGCAGTGTCACCACGTACAAATGATCCTCTGAGATCCATTTTCATGCTTTTATACAAGATCAGATTCTAAAATCCAACTGTCAAATTTTTAAGGGTAACCTTTCCAGTGAACTTTAATTTCTTTCACCCACTTTTTTCCTATTTTACGTTTTCTGTGATCTAAAACAGAATCAATTTCGTAAATTTGCTCTTTCTCTACACGTTGTAACTCGTGTGAATAAAAGGTACCTTTGACCACTTCACCCTCAAGATCTTTTATTTTATAGGTGATAGGAGTCTGAGTTTTGACCACTGCTAAAATTTGTAATAATTCTTGTGTCCAGTTTGGTAAATAACCTTTATCAAATGTGCGTTTTGTTTTATTGATACGCACAAAATCACCCACCTTGAATTTTGGTTTGACTTTTTTAGAATTCGATTTGCCATATAAGTTTTCTGACACCTGTGGTTCATTTTTAAGAGTCACAGACACAGGTGCACATTTAATACTTCGATGATAAGCGTGATTGTAACCATGTACTAATTTGGGAAGAATGTCTACATATCTCAAAGTGCGATGATGAGTAAAATATTTCCACATGCGAGTTTTCAAAGTTCTTTGGAAACGTTCGACAATACTGGCTTTGGTTTCAGGATTTTCAGTAGTGAAGAAATGAATCTTCTTAGTTTTCAAGAAATTTTGAAATTCTTTATTTTTGAATTCAGTTCCTTTATCTGTTTGCAAACTTTTTGGACATCGCCCACTTTTTAACACAGATTTGAAAGCAATTACTAAAGTTTTTCCAGTTTTATCTTTAATAGGTACCACCCATGCATATTTTGAAAAGACATCTATGATGCAAAGTAAATATCTTTGTTTGTCATTGGACTTTGATAATTTTGATAAGTCTGCCAAATCTGCTTGCCACTGAGTTTCAATTCCAGCCACTACCGTTTTGCGTCGCAAAAACTTTTTACGGATAGGTTTATGTAAAGTATAAGTTTGTTGTTTTCTTAACCAGTCTCTAACATCTTGAAGTTTTACTGTTTTGGATGACTGTTTAGCAAGTTTGTACAAAGCTTGTTCACCTGCATACGCAGCAGGACTTTTAGGATTGTAATACAACTGTTCAAGCTTCATTGTAACTGAGCCATGGAGAAGAAAACTCTTCTTTTATACGTTTTTTGGTGGCAGATAAAAGTGCAGGGGATGAAAAATGGTCTTTGATACGTTTCCTAACACCCAAACTCTTTGCAGACCTGACAGAAACGGGAATACGACTTGCTGTTTTTCTGATAGTGCGTTTTTGTTTGGGAGTGATATGATCCGTTTCAGGAGTTTCTGGAGTACGATGCATCCAGTCCCACCTTTCCCTATTTCCAATCACATCTTGGGGAATATTCATGTCTCTTAAACCTTCTGCAAAAGCTTACCAACCTGTAGGTTCACTGCCTTTACGATGTCTGATGACATCATTGACCAAATCAATAATATTAGACCCTTGAATAGATTTGCCATAAAGTTTGACTGTACCATCATCTTCCCAGGACACATTTGGGTTATTTTTTAGAAGTGAAACTAAAAGCTGAGCTTTACGTTTCATAGTGGAAGGCACACTATCTATGACCAATTGATTCATTTTGGAAGAACTAGGGTCAGATGGTGAAAAAAGAGATGTTTCTTTTAAAGCTTTTTGATGAGCCGTTTTAAATTTGTGCAAGGTCTGGCCATACAATTGAGATTTTTCAGCTTCAGACAAATCTTCATTGGCCATGACAGAAGATAAGTCTCTTTGAAGACTGGCTGTGGCAGATACATTAGGATTGGGAGGCAGGCTAGGCTTTTGAATTTGTTCCTCTTTCCATCGTTTCATGTCTTCCCAAAGTTTAAATGGCACAATAGCCATTTTACGACCATCCATATTTTATTTTTTGATAATTTCACCCAAGACAGAACCTATGATAGGAGCAATTAAAGGTTTTAACAATAATCCTAACAAGGCTCCACCTTTTTGATTAATAATTTTCTTTTTTGTGTCAAGTGGAACTTGCTTAGAACTCAGTAAACGTATATGTTGCTTTCTAGCTCGTAACTGATTCTTTTGAGCATTTGTCAGACGTACATTGCCTTTTATAAGATTGATGCAACATTCCCCTACACAATCAATGACTTCTTTAGGAGATTCTTGAATCATTTTCTTACGACATTTATTGGATAAATGAGTCAATCCTTCTAAAAATGTACCATAAGTTTTAATCAGAGATTTTTTCTCATTTTATTTTGCAATTTTCTACGACGTGTTGTTGTTACAGCCATGTTTATGAGTGTGTACAAACATTTGATGTACAGTCCTTTTATAGTTTTTTCTTAAAAATGAAGTCGTCGACGTTCAGAATGAGGTGGCGATGGATATTTGTTTGGATTTAACATGTGCATGGTAGCACCAAATCCATGTCTTTTTAACAAATCTTGTGCTCTCAAAGGAGTAAATCTTGCTAAATTTATGGACGATCGTCTTGCATTTGTGTTTGGAGAATCAAGACCTAAATTTTGCCATGAGGCAGGACTTTTACTTTTACGTTTTGTTACAAAACGATCATCAACCTTTCTTTTCTTTGTTTTCTAGGTTTTTTCACTGATTTTTTCTTAGGATGTTTAGGTTTAGTTTTCTTGTTAAATTTTCTCATCAACTTATTTCCATCCCATCGAATCAGACTTCGAATGATCACACCACCAAAGAATCCACCACCTCCAGGTTTTAAAATGATACTGCGTTTGACTTCAGGGTCAACAATTGCACTTGCTAATTTTCGAACATCATCCTGATGTCTATCCATAAATTTTTGAGTTTGTTTAGGTAGTTTCATCTTACCCTGAACAATTTTTCGAGCTGCCAAAGAAAACCATTTGATCATTTCAATTAAACCAGCATTTAAGAGTGATTTTCTTTTATGACTATCATGTTCTCTGCTTAAATTATACAGAGCACGTATCAGATTAGCTGATGTTCGTTGAGCCATTTTGACACAAATGATGGATTTAAACTCAAACACACCTTTTTATACTCCTGGAAAATAGACAACAGGTCCTTGTTGATCTGATTTTGTAAACCAGTTTTGAAAAATTTGTGTTCTGAATCTGAGATAATCAGGTGTATTTGGTTTCAAATCGACCAATAAGTATCCGTGAGGTATAAATGTGGCATCATTAAACGCATGAATCATATGGGGAGCTTGAAGTTGATTGGCCAATACTTTAATTTGCATCTTATCTCTTGGACTTTGAAATAAAACTAAATAATGAGCATTCAAACTGATGGTGCGAGAAGATTTACTTTGTTGAAATAAATTTTGTGTTATGTACACCACACTTGCATTTCTATGATGTCCTTTTCTTGTAAACCATAACTTAATTTTTTCTTCATCTTTATCTCCTAACATGTCATCAAAAATCACCAAGTGCGTTGCACTGGGATCGGTGACAATCTCATCTTCATCATCAGGAATACCTTGAATAAATTTGATGTTTGATCCCTCACGTTCTTGTAAGATATTATAAGATTTTTGCCATTCCTTGTAACACCAAACAATACGTTGGGGTAAAATATCAAATAAATCTTCTTTAAACTCAATCATCTTTTTAACAAATTCAGTTTTACCCGATCCACTTGGACCAGAAATAAAAATATTAGAAGGGTGTTTAAAAAACAAACTTCCAATATCTTGATTTGAGTCCAACTGGTGTGTAGAAAGGGCCATGTCTAACTGTGAAAAAATAACAAACACAACTTTATTTATACTCAAATTTTAATGAACATGAACCAACAGTTTAATACATAATTTAAAAAAATCAGTTTAATATATCAAAAAACTGTACAATACATGTTTATCAGACACAGCTCAGTACCACTCTCCCGCTCTCCGTGGCACGTCTATAGTAATACTAGAATAGATATGCCGGAGAGGAGAGAGAGGCAGGACGTGAAAATTGTGTTGTGATGGAAAATTGTGTTATGATGGAAATTCAATAATGGAGTTTATAAATTATATGGCGGACACCTCAGTACATGTTTATTAGAAATAATACATGATCATCAGAACTACTCTATGCCAAATATACGTTAGGAACAGTATATCCATCTCCAACAATGACACGCTTAGTATAAGTGAACCGATAAGTCTTGGATTGCAATTCAGTAGCCACAGTCTTGTCTTTATGTTTTCTGATCCGATGGTAGTTGACAGTTTCTCTGAAGTCTTTAGATTCTCCCTTCACCCAGTTGAGCATACGATCAAAGTGAATGACTTGAGATGTATTGTAATCTAGAGTGAGTCCTTTCACTTTACATGTTGATTTCCTCTTTCCATCTTTGTCTACAAATTCATAGCCATAGTTCTTTGGCCCCATGCCTACAAATTTCACATTCTAGCATTGGGCACTTCATCTGTCCATTCTCCAAGTCTATTGTTTACAATAGTAGGGTTCCATAAATGGGGTTTGTGATGATAAATGATAGAGTCTGTATCAAAGTAGAGTACACGTTCATTCAGCTTTTCCAAGATTCCATAGAGCTTCAATCTGGCTTGAGCAGTGACGAAGGCTGCGACAATTACATTACTGCAAGCATGCGGCTCCACAGTAGATTCTGTATCGTCCCAGTTGTCCAGTAGAAGATTTTCTCTGCAAATGTCCACATTCTTGACAATCTTGTTTGGATTCGTCACCAGATCAAAGAACTTGGAAGGTTCTGAGATATATTCTGTTTTGGTCATATTCTCTCTCTGTGTCAATTTTCCCCAGAGACTGTTTAACATGATCTTGGCAATAGCTCTCATTCCTTTATTCTTCTCAACATTCTCCAATCTGATTCCTTCAGCTTCAAAATAATCTTGCTTGAACATGATCTTATCTTGCTCAGTCATGCACCAATCAGGATATCCACTTGATTCTTGTTTGATTCTCAGAAAAGTATCGATATAGCAAGCAAAGATCCCTTCTTCTCCAGATTCTCTGTCATACTGAGTTGTCTCTGAGAAATGCCAGACTTCATACACATCCAATAACTTGTACCCTCTGTCCAATGCAGCAAACAATTCGATAGTGACCCAAGTCCCTGTAAAACTTCTATCTTCTTCTTGTAAATGAGTACAACTCATATGAGGATCTGTCTTTTCTGCACAACTTCTACACAATGGAAACATCAATTTCTGACTGCATTTCTGTGGAAGTACAGGATGGTACAAATTGGTGGGTGGTAGCACTTTACACTTGATCAATCCACAGTACTGTCTGATGTTGTCTTTATCAATGTTCTCTTGAGAATAGATGGTAGGATGACCAAGTGGAAACTGTCCGTACTTGCAAATAGTTGGATAGAGTGAACACACATCGATGTACTTGATTTCTTCATTGGAGGATTCATCGATTTCCTGATAGAGTTTGGTCGAGTTAGTCCTTCCACCAAATAAAGCATCTCTTGGCCTCAAAGGGTCTAAGTTTGTAAATTCTGAGTCCACCAAAGTTCTAAAGTCTGGATCTTCCTTGTATCTCTTGTCATAGTGACATTCCCAAAGTTCCACCACCTGATATCCTGCTTTTCGTAACTCTTCTTTCTTGCCAATGGTCAAAATATACAACTGATGCATGGTCAAACACTGATGATGTTGAACTTTGTTTCTGTCAGGAAAATGAGTAGGACATCCATGCTAGTAACATCCATAGAATTCAAATACGGTTCGAGATTCTTCATGATAGCCATCCACATAATGCCCACTGATTCTTTGTTCACCACCATTCAATGCATGTTTGATTTCAATACTACGTTCCTTAGCTTCACTTTGAATCCATCTTACAGCTTTGATAGAGTAGTTCTTTTGATTAGGATACCCTTCAGGTGGGATGATGGCAATACTGTTTTCAGGCATATGATTCTTTCTCCATACTTTTGAACAAGCTTGAGCGATAGTGCAAGCTTCAGACAAAGGATCGAGTCCACTAATGTTGATCAATTCTCGTCTGAAACAAGCACATCCTCGTCTTAGAATATCAACATCGCTACAACAGTATTCTTCCATCGCCTGTCTGAAGTCAAATATAGCACCACTCTCAATTTTCCCTTTATGCCAAGCTAAAAATACCTCACGATCCTTGACAGACATCTGACCAGGATTATACATGTCCACAGGAAAGTAAGGTCCCACATACTTTTGGTTTGCCAGTGTATTTGCAAGATGAGGAAAGTAACCTTTCTTCATCTCTGTCAAGCCAAAAGTATCTGGGAAATTAGCCAGTCTCATATGCAAAAACTGATAAGAATCAAGGAATGTGACACGTCCTACTTTCATTCTTAGTATAGTATTTCCATTCATGATCACTTCAGGTTTCACTGTACCATATTCTAAGATATAGTGTAAGATGAACTGACCATCATATCCTCCAAAATTATGTGCAATACATGTCACTCCTTTATTCTCATCTCCTAAAATCCAATTGCAAAATTGTGGTAAAGTGTCTATGCCTTCAAAGATAAATTCTCTCAGACCTGTTTGTGTTGAACAAGTTTGACAAAATATATCTATGGGCAAATCCATGCAATCATCACAAGCTTTATGAGCAACACAGAAATTCACCTGATGTGTACCTGTTTCTTGATTTGACTCGAAATCAAAGAAGATGAAACGAGATTTCTTAGGTTGAGAAACCTCTTCTTCTCCTACATTTTCAGTCATCTCAGATTTACATTCATAACTTTGAATATAGCATTGATGATTGGGTCCAACAATTTCTTTACAATTCCTACATTTTCTCTGTCCTGGGCATACATGATTTTTCTTTGTGCCCACAATCCTAAAATTACATTTACCACAATTATACACAAGTTGACAAATAGATTTTTGCTGCTTAGATTTCATTGCCATATGCTTAGCAAAACAGTCTCTACTACGAAAAGTCCTTTTACAGTCCATACAACGTATCTTTTGTCCAGGAATACAAAGAATGTTACTATAGCAATCTTCACATCCATCAGCACATCTATGGGCACCTCTGTGGTTATATCCAACATCACAATACTCGCAGTAATAGCTGGCACCAAGAAATCCTGTCACCTTGGTAATCGCATCATACTGATCAACTCCATTAAAGTAGATATGGATAACTCTCGTCTCAGGCTTCTTCTTGAACTGAAGTGGAAATATCAGCCCATCTTTAGGATACTGAGAATGGACTTTAATCAAGTACTGGGGAGCAAGTACTGATTGAATCTTCTTGTATTCCTCAATACCACAAGGCTTAGTATGAGGAATCTTCGCTTGATCCAATAACTTCATGGCTTCTCTAGTCTGCATAGATTTGTCAGATTTACGAAGCTGTTCCCAACTCTTCTTCCAAGACTCTGAGTCATCTTTATCTGCATTACATTTCCCCACCACCACAGCTCTGGCCATACACATGACATCTTTGGTATTATTGATCTGTATAGTACTCTGTTTATTCTTTCTCATATTTTCTGACTCAAAGTAGAGACCAGCATGTAATGGTTTACGTCCACTGCCTACTGGAAGTCTCACCACTGTGACTTGAATGGTCATCTGTCCGTCATTGATGCGAAAATTTTCATTGGACTGGAGCACTTTCGTAATCTCTTCTAACACAGCTTCTCCAGTCATAGCTGAGACATCTCTCCATGTCACAAAGACACCCAGTTTCAATCCAGGATGAAGAATAGTCATCCGCATCTTGTCATTGGACTCCATCTGGCATCTTTCTTTGATGTCTTCAACCAGCCGATCAAACAATCTTGATATGAACTGATATGGCGAAACATTGTCAGGGAAAGTCTTGATGTTGAGTTGAAATTATTTCCCTTGAGCTCGAAATAATCTAGACTTCTTCTCGTTGACTGCCTTGATAGTGAAATAAGAAGTCAAATCTTCATCATCTTCATCGTCTGAATACATAGTCATAGCTCTTCTTTTCCTTGGTGGTGGTCTAATATCATCTTCATCATCTGAGCTCTCTGTGTCTGAATAATCCACCAATTTCGGTTTACGCTCTTCATCATCAGAAGTGGGTGGGGTATTATCTCTGTCGTTTAACCATCTTGACTGTTCGAAGTTTAGTAGTGAAATGAGGCTGCAATGGGAATATGAGCTCAATTTATACTGGAAAAACCCAGATTTTTTTCTGAAATCAACAGTTGAAATTTCACAGTTGAGACTCAGTACCTGATTTTTTTCACAATGTGTCAGGCGAGACTACATATTTTTAGCTAGGTCTAAGCTGGCAGGCTAGATCACATTTATCTTGTTAGACCTAAAGTGTCAGGCATGACTACATGTTTTTTGCTAGGCCTAAAGTGAAGGCGAGACTACATATTTTTAGCTAGGCCTAAAGTGCAGGCGAGACTACAATTTTTGAAAATTTGCAAGAAGTATCAGGCACTGTATAAACAGCACCATTACTCCCCCAGTACTATCCTAACCTCGGAATCCCTGGCGATTGAAACTGTCTCAAATACAAGTCAAATTCCTGCATGTCTCTATGGACCAGAGAATTTGAGGCGGAGCCACTTTAGTCCGAAGGTTGGCGCCCTTAAACAGCCAAAGCTGCTCTACCTTTTTAAATGCATATTCAACAGATTCTGAAGCACAAAGCTTCTCTACGGGCCTCGGCGGACTATAGAGTACCAGTGGTCAGTATATATCTCTACTGACTTAATAAGCAAATATTTGCGATTCATATATAAAGTAATCCTATAACAAAATAAGTTTGAAATGGTGTCTCAAATTTGCATACACTATCCCATATTAGTTATCATGCATTTATAGTATGTAAAATCGATAACTTGAATACAAGAGCTATCTTATGGTAAAAATTTGAAGTCAATCGGATAAAAAATACCCGAGATATTACAAATTTGACAAAATTTCACATATTTTTTTACCGTTAAAATTTTCTTATTCAAGGCAGATAATTTATTGGCATGAAAAAGCAAGAACCGGATTTCTAAAAAGTAAAATCATATTTTCCCAATAACTTGAGTTTGCCTGGACCGATTTTCAAAATTTTTGCACCTTATAAAAGCTTAGAACAATTGCTATCTTATCACATTAGAAATAATTCATCTGCAGGTAACACATAAAGAGAGCAAATCAGTTATGGCATATCAACTACCGACAGAAATACAACACATGATATGGACTTATTCGATGTACAATTCAGCTAAAGGGTTAGGATTCAGGAAGCAAATTCAAGAAGGATGGTTTAAACTTCGGTTGAGACGCTTGTCAAATGCTTTAGAGACTAAATCTCAGCACATCTATCACCAAAAACTAGGCCAACTACTTCTAAGCATGGACGAATTACTAAATCTTCCTGGCGAGATGCGCTTAAAATTTCATACGGAGATGCTCAAGATACATTACTCCAAATTTCACAGTATTGATAAAGCTCGTGTTTGGGTTGTTAGAATGAAGAATTTGACAATGGATAAACTTTACTCTATTCCTACTCGTGACACAGATATCAAGTATTTTTTGAATGGAATTATCTATGACAGTAATAAGTTTTATGGATGTTTGTACTTAAAGGAAGAAAGTCCTAAGCATCAGGTCCAATGGTTATTGTCTGCATGGAATACTCAAGATGTATCTTTATCTGTGGCATCTTTAACAGCTGCAGGGATTAACCACTTTATAACCAGTGAACTGATTAGGTATATAAACAGACCAGATTCATATAACGTTGCCATTGGACATTATACTCCAAGACAGATAGAACCACAAATTATTTTGAAGTTTCCAAGTCGTGAATCTGATTATCTGCTGAATAACTGAATATGTATACAATCACCAAAAGTCTACCTGTGTGCTTAGATCAAATTTTACATTTTGATGTCTACAAAATAACTTTAGACCACATCTTATCATTAGAACCATCCAGTGCCGAGTTTTTGAAAACGAGAGCAGGAATCAAGAACTGGTTAAACTGATTTGAGACATTTGATACATTCAGATTTTGGACTAAACGTAATGCTCGAGAGATGTTGAGAATCATTGATGACACTCCTGTCACCTATATTGATTAGGTAACTTATGTGGCAAACAGCGAAAAGTGTGATTTCTCACATCAAAGCAGTATTGAAAGAAATTCAACAAGCCTCAGAAGAAGAAGATATGGATTATGAAGATCTCATTTCAAACATAGATAGCTTGATCACGATATTAAAAGAATGATCAAGTCATTTTGATCATCATATCTGAGTTCAACATCATGGAAGAAGCAAGAGAGAAGAAAGATTTGGAAATTCCACTTTCCAAGATATTGAAGTTCAGACCTTATAGAAGATTATTGTTCTGCATTTACATCTTATTTTCTCATGATGAGATCACTTTGGAAGAGATTCAACAGAAACTCAATAGTCCTGAAACTTTTGAAGATTTCAAGAAACTTTGGTGGATCAGTATCAGTTATTTGATGGAAAAAGAGACACTGATTACATTTGAGAATTGGAAAAGATGTGTCGCTGACAATCCTAGTGTGATCGAATTTCTCTACAATCATAGAAGAGACAAAACTATATCTGAACTATAAATAGGTGGACACCAGTGAGAGAGAATCATTTCACTTCTGACTTTCAAAGAGTAAAGATGGCAAACAGTAGCGATCCAAGGATGGCTAAAGTCTATGATAAGAAGAGCATCTACTATCATTGTGTATCATTGAAGAAACTTTTATCTCAAGAGGAACAAGCTTTGATGCAACCATTAGAAGATAGTTTGAGACAACAAGACAAGTTGAGGCCACCTTATGGAGAATGTCACCATTGTCATGAAACGGGACATTGGATTGGAGATTGTGCAGAGGCTAAGAAATTAAGAGAACAACAGATGTCTACCAATAAGAAGAAGCCTGCATATGGACAATGTTTTATCTGTGGACTTGCAGATCATTGGGCTCCAAATTGTCCTAAGAGAGAAGAGGATTTTACATCTCAACAGTCTTCTATATCTACAGAGAAGCAACAGACTGAGTCTTCAGTATCTACAGCGAAGCCTTCAAGGAAACGAAAGGCTCCTGAACCAGATATATCTGATATCAGTCCTAAGAGAAGACGCTTGGACACTCGTTCAAAGAAGACAGCTATCCGTACAAAGACAGGGAAGAAGCCATATTGTTTCATTTGTAAATCAGACTCTCACTCACCTCGATCCTGTACAGAGATGGTGGCGGAGAACTGGGATAAAGTGATTTCTCATGATGAACCAGACAGTGACTCTATAGTGCATATTCATTAAAGACTGGACTTAAAGGATTTATAGTGACGATCGGTTCTGTTTTTAAGATAGTGTAAGTTGTAAATAAAATTACGGTGTTGAAATTGTGTTTGTTTTTTATTTTGAGGTTATTCTTTAACGAAACTAATTGAGTAGCCCAGAAAAGGACTGTTTGTTTTTTAAAGTCTCCTAAGTAACAAAATATTTCTTACTTAGAAGATTTTAAAATAGGTTGAACAATGGCTACAGGTTTTCTGGAACCAATCCCTCTACGAGCAAAAAATGGCTCTCATCCCAACTTATTTTGCTGTCTCTCCACCTCTTTCCAATCTTTTCGCTGCAAAGCAGCACACAACTTAGTCAAACTGAATTTTTCAAAGAACTTCATTTTTTTAGAGAGGCACAAAGTACGTTGGGTTATATAGTTCGATAAGTGGATTGACCTATATTCTACTCCTCCGCTAGAGAGAGCAACTTTAATCTGATTGGTCCATTTAAAGATCACGCCATAATCACCCCATTACTGTGAACATGGTTAGGAAATACTACAATCACACATATCTTAGGCATAGCCTTACATACAAAACTAAGTGCAACATATTAAGTTATTCTTTCTTGAAGAAATGGGTGGCCCTGAAAAGGGCCGGTTTGGTGGTTATATTACCACAGAGGCAAAAATTTAGGAGCAGGGGCATCTACTGGGGCGGCCACCACAGGCAGGGCATCGCACAGCCCACTACTCTACAGTTATAGTTCTTTTCACTGGGATGTAGAAGGGTGGATGGTCTGCCTCCGCATCCCAATCCTCAGAAGGATGAGGTGTGGGGGAAGAATTATCCCCCCAATCTTCCTCCTCGTCACTGATAGTCTCCACCTTCACTTCCATTTTCGCATCATTAATCAAATTTTCGACCCTTCGACTCATCTCCAACATCTTTTGATGATTCTCAATCATTTGTAATAGAAGTTCACCCGTATCCTTCACAGCATTCACTGTCTCCAGTAACCTCCTAGTAGCATCAACCATAGTCTTGCCCTGCTCCTCCAAATGCTCCAAACGCGAATACAAATTGCAAGCCATTTTCTTGTTGTTGTGTAACACAAAAACAGAATACAAATTTGAGTTTTGAAACGAGCTTTTATAGTTTTCAAAGGGATTGACCTACATTGAACTCCTACGCTAGAGAGAGCAACAATACACTGATTGGTCAGTTCATTTATTTTCACCCAATCAGAGTTGACTTGATTTCTTGAAACGCGGGAACTTTAAACTAGGTCAATCCGCTTGACAAGTATAAAAGGCTTGAACACACTACACTTTCACCATTCATAATCATGGAGCCATCACTGACAATAGATGATATGATCAACAATCCTGACCTTTTGCTATCAGCAGTGAATGAGACATTTGCTAGCGATACGACACAACAGTATTATACGCCGCAAACACCCTCAGCGTATATGCCTCAACCTGTTCAACAGATGCTGCAAAAACAACAGTCAAAGACTCAAGTCATTGAAGTCTTACTCAAAGAACTAAATGAGTTAAGATCTAGAGTGAAGAACTTAGAAGAATTGTCTCAGAAACGTGCACAGCAGCAACCTTTAGAGATGCCATCCATCCAGATTCCCATTAGACTTGACATTACGACAAATGATCAAGACACCAGTCAAAACATAGGAGTTGGAAAAGCAACTAAGAAAATTAGAATTACTAAGAGGAAATGCTAAAAATCACCAAGACAATCAACAAACAGCCCTTTTCAGGGCTACCACTTCCCTAGAAAGAATACCACTAAACTTGCTAAATAATATACACTAGTTAATGCTACAGAGTGATGCCTCTAGGAGTTGAGGTCTTGATTGACCAAGAGACTCTAAGACGCATGGTACTTAGTAGCCTTGACTATAACACACATTAACACTACAGAGTGATTAAGGTCTTGATTGAGCAAGAAAAATTGCATAAATTAACAACATAGAACTCAATTTTTCACAAGATATATTTTCTTTAAAAAAGTTAAAACTTGTTTTTTTAAAAAGTCATACTTGTTTTTGTGACATTATCAGAATCTTATATACGTAATACATTACGTCATCGATTTTTATAAACCACGCATTACATCATCGTTTACGATTATTGATTTTTTTTGGTTCTCCCTCTCCCGCTCTCCCGCTCTCCGCGGCACGTCTATAGTAATACTAGTATATACGTGCCGGAGAAAGAGAGACTATATAAAAATGAACCAGTAATTTATCACAACTGCACTTTTCTCGCAAAATAAACTATCTAATAATACTCAACGTATGACAGACCAGAAAAACTATCACAATCACAGATCAGCCTGCACTTTTGAGCAAAAATAAACTAAGTTAATCTCAACAGCCCAGAAAACTATCACAATCACAGATCAGCCTGCGCTTTTGAGCAAAAGATAAACTAAGTCATTTTCAATAGTCCAGAAAACTATCACAATCACAGATCAACCAGCGCTTTTGCGCAAAATAAACTAAGTTAATCTCAACAGCCCAGAAAACTATCACAATCACAGATCAGCCTGCGCTTTTGAGCAAAAGATAAACTAAGTTATTTTCAATAGTCCAGAAAACTATCACAATCACAGATCAACCAGCGCTTTTGCGCAAAATAAACTAAGTTAATCTCAACAGCCCAGAAAACTATCACAATCACAGATCAGCCTGCGCTTTTGCGCAAAATAAACTAAGTTATTCACAGCTAGTCACTCAAGCTTACCAGGGGCGGCATCTATGGGCCAATTTTTTGCCTGAAAAATTCTAAGTTCTTTTCAGGCTTAAAAAAATTGGCCAAGAGTGCCGCCCATTACTACTGACATATTGATTTGGCTTATGTCATCTGTTACAAAATCATGTCAACTATGTCATTCAAATTATAACGAGGAAATCACTCAAAAGTTATGTAGAATATTTTACGATTAGTTTTGTGGGACCATTGAATCTCCACATCCAGTTATTCTTTAAAACAATCAACAGCATTCTAATTTTGTTTTGAAAAAGTTCTAACGAATTATTTCTAATGCTTGACTAGAACATTTTTTCATATCCTTAAATCATCAGATTGTTTTTCAAGGCACATATTTCGCTTTATTGTTGATAAAATCACTCAAACTCATCATTCAAGCCTCTTTGCAAAGATATGGCTACTTTTTTGAGATGGCGTACAGACAGACAGACAGACAGACAGAGAGAGAGAGAGAGAGAGAGAGAGAGAGAGAGAGAGTCATTTAGTCCCTTGCAACCGCAAGTTATGTGATAAATAGAATCTTCCACATGTGTTTAGATATAATTATTACAAATTCTGTCGTTGACATCTGTGAAGATTAGGTACCAACTCTTCACACCTGTGATAATTTGGTACCAATTTTAACACACATGTGAGCATTTGGTTCCAATTATACCCCCAAAATTATCAAAATTGACAATACGCAAATTTCACATTTGCCAAAAGTGACGTGTTGGTACCAATTCTTCACACGGTGTGAAATTTGCGAAGTGTGAAAGGAGCTCTTACAAGGCATGGGAAATTAACATGAGAGTCTGCCCACGCTTGGAATTAGATAATTTTACGCTGATTAATTACCTGGGGTATTAATTTTATATTTATGGTGCATTTGAGTTTTTATGCAATACCATTGTTAAATTATGACGTCATATATGATATCACTACCACACCTTAGGGTACCATGCTATAAACAGTTCTACAGAAATTGGCATATCATGTAACGAACAGTAATGTTTTATGAAATAACGATATCATTGATAAGTTCGTTGAAACTATAAATGACTTTTTTGTATTAAGATTTTTGGGCGGGCATTCATTTTTATGCCATGGTATCCCATTTTCAACTGTAAAATGTGTATCCAGTCAAATTCGAAATTCTAATTTTAACATGTTGCGATATTTGTAAAGATACCATTTCAACATAAAAACTGCCCATATAAAAATATTTAAAATATGTTGAGCAAATTTCATGAAAATCAAGGACCGGTAACATATTTTTCTAACTTGTTTAAAACCTTTGGCCCTAATTAATCGAAATGTAAACTATACAATACTCATGTTTTGGTGTAACACATACTTAAATACTGACTGAGTTTGAACTAGCAGGCTAGTATGATTATTGGCAGAAGTTGACTTGTTCAGTAATTGTCCCTTTTATGGATTTGCAAATAAAATAACACTATTTCAAACTTTGATAGTAAGTTCAATGATTCTTATTTAATGACGTGCTTACATAATACCACCCAAAATGATATAATATGATGACAACTCTACTTAACATCTAGTTTCTAACGTAAAAACTTCATCTAACCAATGTTACACTTGATATATGTAACTTTATTAAGAATGTAAATTCATACAGAAGAGAAACCTTATGACAAGTCAATTCATACAGGAAACGACCCTCATATCTATGATTTTTTAATTGTAAGCTTCATTAAAAACTCAGTTTACAAAAATTACCTCCTGTAAAACCTATTGGTTAAAATATTTTTTTTGTTCACAGAAACTCTTGGCCCCAAAGTTATTGCTTATTTAAAGCTTAAATCATCTCTGTTCATTCTGTACTGTAAAACTAATGCTGATTTTCATCAAAGAGAAACATTTAGACTTTAGCTGGCTTCTTATTCTAGACATACAACTTCGTTTCTAGACCTCACTTGTTCATGTAGAACACTGTTCTGTGATACCACTGACCAGACTCTGTTACACATTTTCCTGGTCATGGCACCAAAATGTGGTTACTCTAGTTCAGTTGGGGTGTAAAGGAAATGCTTGGTCTTCTTGTTTTCACATGTTTATTGTTATAATATTATGTTTCTTCAGGCAATATTACGCAGGATATGAGATAGTGATACGCGATGTCTTGGTCCCATGGCGCCAATACATGGGGCCATAACCTCAGGCATTTCCGACCCTTAAATAATTTAAAATTGTCTCAACATGCTTTTTCTTTAAGAACGGTGTAGTAGATTTACAAGCAAAGGCTTTCTGTGAAGTTATTGATTCATTTCAACTAATTAACATCTGTGCTAAAACTGATCTACACCCATAAGAGGTAAGAAATGACAATGATGCCGGTTTTGGATTTTCATGAAATTTGGTACAGATCGGCAGGATATATATGGCATGTTTTATGGTAATATAATATCTTGACAAAGACTCAAACATACATGTAGCCATCTTTGAAATTGAAGGGGTCACAGCAAAAAGGTGCTTTAGTCCACTTTTGGGCAAAATTGAGTTAGCATCTTTTTCATGTATAAAAACCATTTCCGCACCGTATTAACTCCCTTTGACCATCAAATCACTATAAAAAGTTGAAATAAATCGGATTATATCATTTACACAAAGGTCCTGAGTCCAAAATTGGATGTTTATGCATCAAACGGCCTAAGTCCATATTTTTTTTATTTTGGCTTTATTTCAAAGTTTTATTGTCTTATAATCATAATTTTCAAACTTTGAGCCTCAAATAACATCATTTCGCTTGCAAGACATTATTTCCCGTCAAATGGAATCGCTAAACTAATTTTATACAATATTTAACCTAGACTATGGACTTAGGACATTTGTGTCATTGAAATCTGTGCAAATATATGAAATTTACTTAAATCAGCTGTTGTATTCAGCATTTTGCCGTTGTACTGTTAAGAAATGAGTTTTCAACATATTATCATGCAATTTATTAGTATTGATTGACTGTCATAAACTTTCTGTATGGAATTTTTAAGTTTTATGAAATTTGGACTTAGGCCCCTTGTTGCAGAAACGAAATCGCTAAAATCAATTTTTTCTCACTTAAAGCAGTAGAATCATTGCAAAATCTCCTGAATTCACTATTTTCAAACATATCTTGTTCATTTATGCAAGAAAAATCTACATAGTTTGAGAATTGCCAAATTTTATGTTTTTTTGCGTTTTTCTCGAAATAATGAATAATGGACTAAAGCACCTTGTTGCTGTGACCCCTTCAATTGAATTTGGATTTTTTGTAAATCTTTGAGAAAAAATAGTGAAATTTTATAACTATTTCTTCAGAAAACGTAAACCATAATTTATCCAAATTGTTTTGTGGTATTACCATAATGTCTGTGGTGTTTTAGAGTCAATCTTGATGACACATTATGGAAATAAATAAAACTATAGATTTAGGACATAGATAAATTTAAAGACATATATCACCTCAAAGTTGGAGTAAGTCAGGGTTGCTTCCTATGCGTAAGTATTATCTATCTAATGCAATAAATATATTTTCATAGTTTGTATATATAGAGTTATTAATATACAAAGTATAAAGATAATCCATGCGTGTGCACAGATGTTAGTACCCCTTTGCAGTTCAACAGGGCTATCAAGTACCCATTTACTCGTAATTGAGGTAAGATAAACAGCTATTTAAATGTTGGTTCTTATCAGAAAGCGAAGAGTAAATAACCAGAAAGACAAACAAAGTGTTGCATGAGAATAAGGATCAGCCCAAAAGGAAGATTTAGATTCACAATGGTTAGCCTGACAGAAAGTCTTAGTCGCAGTTTAATCCTCTGCAGTGTATTGTCATGTAAGTGCATTATTATTTCAAATCCATGCTTCCATATCTTGTTTTTTGCCACGTTTTCATTATATGATGTCCCAGGTCAGGTGTCTTTTTGTTCTCAGTCACACTTACAGTGACGTCCCCTAACATCCCAGTGACTATGCCACATATAATCAGATAAAATATTTTTTGATATTCAATATCAGGTTATTTTTGGAAAGAGAAAAACAGCATAGCGCTTTCACTTTATGCTTTCACTGCTGAGCAGGGGTGGATTTTGGCAAAAATTAGAAAATGTTGTTAAAATATCTGACTAATTTCAAATGACCCAGGCTTCAAAATTAATTAATTTGAATTAAGTTATTAATGAAGTAAATTGTTACGAACAACCTGGTGTTACTTGCCCTGGTATTTTTTGTAAAAGGAATTAATCAAAGAGAAGTTATTGAAAATTTTGCAGAAAGTGTGCAATGTTAGGGGACACTTTTTGTTATGCTAAAACAGGAGGGTTGTGTACTTCAAATCACAGTTGCTAGAGATCAAGAAAATATTTTTCATTTTGAACTTTGTGTAGATAAAGTATGATGATTTCTTTATTTAGCTGTGATTTTTTTTCAAGTTTGCTTTTTTCTAATTATATCCAACGGAGGTTTAAAGGCTTAAGTGCGCAATGTTAGGGGCCTTCACCGTACCCCTTTTTATTCTGAAAGATAAATGCTAGAAGGATATGATTGTTTATTTTATATTTTAAGGAATCAGAGGTCGAATTTTCCTCATTATGATGCATTTAAATCCATGAATATTGTTTGACCTCAGCAAAACGTGTAGACCCTGATGAAATCCGGGCCTTCACTGTTTGCAAAATGGTACAAAGGGTTAAATAACCAATGTATGTAATTTTGTTAAAAGACAGTCTTTAGGTAAAAGTAAGTAATGAACGTCTATTTCCCCTAATTTCTTAAAGTAAAGAAGAAAGCAAGCATCAGGAATCGATACAACCAAGTACTACACCTGACCTGGGACATCATATGGGGAAGCGACAAAAACAACAAATAAACATTACACACAAGAGAGACAAGAGGTCAGCGCTTTCCCAACATATGACCACAAGGTTGCATGGAAGAGACAAGGCAGCCTAACAAAGACAAACACGAAACATAAATAACAAAAAGGACCCTTAAAAAGAAGCAGCGCCCTTTGAACGGTCAGTAAAAATAATACTGGGGGAGTTTAACATGTTCAACGGTATCAAGGCTCAATCTTAGCTATGGCGAGGATCAAGACGCATGTGGAAAAGTGACAAAACACAGAGAACACACATAATAGAGCCAAGCGGTCAGCCCTTTCCCAGCAGGTAACCAGAAGGCTGCAAGGAGCAGACAAGATAGCGTAACAAAGACAAACATAAAACATAAACAAGTGGGCCCTCTAAATACATGAAGTGTAGGTACTCAATCAATTCATCTAAATGCGAAGGTCCTTTTGAACACCCAAAACATGTGTTAAGGCTGATAGGATAAGAAATATTTACAATTTTATGATCAGATTTTTTTTATCTGGACATATTAAGGTAGTACCGGACTCACCGGCATATGTCCAAAAGTGTTTTATCTTTTAATATATTATAATATAGACTTATACTTATAATCTAAGACAAAAAAAACAATACCTCACCGTTCTTTTTAAAAAGTTATTTGATGTCAAAAACTGCAAAATCGCAGGTTTTTGAAATAAACAAACACAGATTTTGTTAACAAATTAACAAGAAACGCAATACAGTTTTTTTCAGAACAAATACTACTCACACCAGAGATATAAATAAAAACAGCAAAAATAGTGAAATAACATGTATTTACACAATTTATTAAGCAAAATCCTAATTAAGTCAAACGAATAAATGCCAAAAAAAACATTAATATTCAAAATAAACATATCAGAGAATGTAACTGGAACAACAAAAAACATATTTTTACAAAGATATTTTCGTGAAGAATCAAATGATTGAATAGAAAATATGTGTCACCGTGCTCGTTTTTTTGTTTTGGTGACTTTTCTGAAAAATCCTGAAAAAAATAAAGACTATAATAAGTGTTGTCTCCCCTTTCAGCCATTTTTTTGTTTGTCTACGCCCTATGTAATATCACTGGGCGGAGACATAGCTATTATTGATTAAGCACTGACAAATGGGCGTAGAAAATGACAAAAAAGATTTTGACCTAGCATATGTTACCCAGCACATTACATTATGATTCTCATTAAAGCATGGCTATAGCATGTCTTGATACTTTGATGCTTTCTTACACGTAGGATTTATGTAGATAAAAGCTAAAAATTATAGCTTTATTCCTGATGCATGGATCTATATGTCATTTAAAGAATAAACTTACAAATATGCAATAAGAGGATAAAACATTCTTATCCTTGTATTAATGTTTGGCAAGCCTGAATGTGATGTGTTGCAACCAGAACCACACAGCGGTGAGGCCTGCAACACATTATCGCACAAGGGCTTAACAAACGTTAATATACAGAAAGGAATGTTATATTGTCATTGTAATATATTATAGGACTTTTTGGGTACTATAAAGGTGGCAACTTTAATTTTCATATCTGGGCGTGGTTCGGTTATTTCAACTGCTCAAGAATGGAAATCAGGTTCTATCCATTGGTTAAGCGTTTAAAAGTTGCTTGAGCCGCGCAGGTCTGCGTGCATTTCATGAAAGTCCTGTCCGTTAATGCACTGAACCCATATTTATTAACCCTTAAAGCGTATATTACAACACAATCGTATGTTTTTATCGTCTATTGAAATATTATGAAGCCTCTTAAACAAACAGTGTAGATCTAGAGCAGACTGCTCGTCCGGTCCCATACTTTCGTGGAGATTGATCATGAAATGATTTCTACGATCATTCTCCTCCCTTCCGCTGATTCATTCAAGAAGGGTTGTTGTCAGTTACAGGCGAAAGTATGTGCACGAATTACTGGTTAATCGCTTGTTCTAGCCTGCCCAGGAAAAAGTGTGGTTAGGTGAACTGACCGTCCCGCAATGACCATAGCTGTTGACTTGGGACGTAAAGCAACAAAACAAACAAACAAACAAAACCTAGAGCAGTCTGATCTGGGTCCACACTGTTTGCCTCTATACTAATGTTAAACAATAAACAAACACTTTCGAATGTAGTTATAACGCCTCATTTTCAGATTTTACCTATGTCTAAAGTAGACTAATATGGCAGTCATGAGGTGCCGCCTTTACAGTATCCAAAAAGTTCTAGAATACTTTCCTTTCAAGCAAAAGCATTTCCAAAAAAAAAATGTCCACTGTAACATCGTGAAGCATACAACAAAACCACACCTTATAGGCGCAATCGAAAACATCAATACTATCGACGATTATAGACCAAAAATAGTTAGAATCATAGTTTTTTTTATTACCATCACTCATCGAACAGGCGACACTTTGCAATCAAAACACTGTTTCTAGCGAGTTTTGATCCGCGTTCGTCAATGGTTAAGAGTGTTTTCGATTGCTCACTATCCGGTGTGGAAACAAACTTTTTTTGTCAACAGAAACATGACTGAAAAATGTAGATAACTCCTAGCTCTTGTTTCAGATTGTTTTGGTTACGTATTCATTGTATCAATACACATACCGAATAGGTGGCAATCGAAAACGTTGATGCTATCGACGAACGTAGATCAAATACCGTCAGAAACAGACTTTTTGGATTGCAGTTTGTTTGCCTGACTGGCGACAAATGGAAAATTCTAGCGATTTGCAATCCACGTTCATCGATTGTTCAGAGCCTTCTCGATTGTCGCCTATCCGATGTAATAAAGTAGAGTATCTTATGATAATTGAATATTTTGGTCATTTCTCAATAAAGCATAAGCGACGGTATCTTAACTCGAAGAGGATATCCGTGAGCAGGTTGAAATGGCAATTATGCCCTCTGCAGTCATGTTTTATCGGAAATAAAGCCCGCAGTCAGTGATTGGCCAACGATCAACCAAAATATGACACATTATTTAATAAAATGTACAATTGTCAGCGATTGAAACACCTCAAGTTTCTATAGTAAACACGTATCATAAGGTATATAACAATATAAGGATGATACATTCTTCTGTCTATTAACGTTTGCCAAGCCCAAATGAGATAATGTATAGTAGCCTTAACCATGAAGCTGTGAGGACTGCACCAAGTGCGGATCCAGAGGGGGGGGGGGGCAGGGGGTCCGGACCCCCTCTGGAAAATCACAAATTAAATGGGTTTCTATAGGGAATAATCAATTGGACACCCCCTGGAAAAAGTTGGGCCCCTTGGAAAAAATTGGACCCCATCTGGAGCCTTGAAAAACGATAGATTTCTTTGAAATTGACCATTTGACTTCTGTAAAATAAGCTGAGGACTAAAAAAATCGTTTTCAGAGCTTTTTTGTCAGACTGACCTGGACCCTCCCCCCCCCCCCCCCCCCGATGAAAATTCCTGGATCCGCGCATCTGTACCATGCTTGCCAACCGTTAATATACAGAAAAGAATGTTATATTGTCATATATCTTCCTTTCAGGCACATGCAATTCCAATTAATTTTATTAAAATGTATGCAGAAATGTCCATTTTATCATCATGAAACATGCAACGAAACAAAATAATTTTTTCAACAGTAACATGAAAAAACTCCTAGCCCTTGTATCAGATTGTTTTGGCTACGTCTTCAGTATATCAAAAACACACTAGATAGGCGGCAATCGAAAACGGCAATGCTATCGACGAACGTAGTTAAATATTGTAAGTAACAGAATTTTGGATTGTTGTTTGTAGTCCGATAGGCAACAAATGGCAATCACAAACACTGTTTCTAGCAATTTGTTATCAGCATTCATCGATTGTTTAGACTGTTTTTATTGCTGCCTATCCGGTGTGATAAGGTAATTGAAATAGTTACGTCATTTCTCCATAAAACATTAGTGACCATGTACCTCCATTGGACCTAAAACATGAGAATGTCACATACAAGGCGTGTGCACGTCTACAACCCCCCCCCCCTTTGGGGTTGGGGTGGGTCTTAGGTTAGTGGCGGCATGCAGAAAGAGCAACCGAGACATGTATATAGTATGTATATTTATACGGTCCACAATTTTTAACCATCGAAATACTGAATGACTTCATACTCAGGGTGATGTTTTAAAAGCTAATACTTGCATTCCTTCTTTTTGTGAAAGCAAAATACTTACAGAATTACGTTTCAAGCACCAAAGAGTTGTCAGGGGAGAATACTATCTACCGTCTTAGAAAATAAGTATTCTCTTTTAAAAACAAGATTCAGGAACGATAACTCTTACACTCTTACTTTTAAGTAAAAGTAAGGTTATCTTTTGACATGGGTCCCGCACTATCTTAATGTGCAATAATTTTTACCACATGACGTCACGTCTGGGAGTGACATAACTCCAAGCAATAAAATCGATAAACGACTATTATTGCACAAAAAGTCGTGTCGCACGGTATAAACAGCCATGATTTAACCGGCAAAAACCCATGTATTAATCAGGCAATTCACGTGCTGATGATGCACGGCTTTTTTACTTTACATATACGCATTCTAGGCCGTCACAAAAATTGACGTCATCAAGAGTAACGTGCATATAAATGAACGTAATCTAGTGACGCTAGGATGATGTAAGTCTATGCTCAACAACAGGCTTTTTCAAAACCTGCGAATCCTTCATGCTTTTGCGCGCCATTATAGTAATATAGAAATGAACTTTTCGAAGCGTTTTCCAAAGTTTTCTAGTGACAAAATGACTTCATGCAATAATAACGTTCAAACATTATTTTCTGATACACTAACATCTGCTAGACCCCTCGAGGGTCTTTAAAACCCTCGTTTTTAGGCTCGGGTTTCCACACCACCGTCGTGGTCCAGCAGATGTCATTGCATAGAAAACATGTTTGATCTCTATAGTGTTTTACAGATTTTGTAACGTTACGTTATTATGCCCATTTTAAAGTTGCGTAAAATGCCATAATATTGCAGTTTCATGCCAAGAATGCAGTTTTAAGTAATTTTTAATGTCATGTGATAAATAGAATCTAACATTCGTGCTACTGCATTATCAAACTCGTTGCAAGCCTCGCATTTTATCTCTTTTCCCCAGCTTATTCAATAAATTCAATAAAAAAATGAGCACTCATCCTCTCTATGTACTTGACAAGAAATAATAGATCACGGCATTTAATGATGTTTAAAAACTTTTTTTCAAAATCAATTTTCAAAAACTGCTTCATAATGATAATATGCTACAAATTAGTTATGACATGGGGTTTGAGCGTCTTGATTGCGAGAATCTATCCGTTCACACTTGTGGAATTATTTACACAAGACACACACACCAATCAATAACTTGTTCTTTTATCAGATCATAGAGCTAAAGACCTAAATGTGTACCCTATAAAAGTGGTACGACTCCCTGGGGGGGGGGGGGGGGGCTTTCCAGGCAGATCAAAGGTCAGCCTTTATGAGGTGATAATGAGTTCCTTGTAGGGGGCAATTAAGTGGTCACATGATGGGTTTAGGTATTTTCTGAAAAGGTTTGACTTTAATCTTGGTCAGAGAAACTTGGTTTTATACAGGTTAGTTCCGTTAGTCCATTGAGATATTGAAATTGGTTTAATCTGTCCCTTATCAGTTATCCCGCTAATGAATTCTCATAAACCGAAATGTAGGCATTTCAGACATGGGCTTACCAATGCGAGAATACCCTCCTTTAAACAGACATGCTGACTAATCCAGATGTGAAGGCAGTTTTAAGTAGTAATACATCAGCTGTTCCCTGCATAAAACTTTATTGGAAATTCCGTTGGTACACAAATGGTCAAATGTGTAGGTCCTAAACCTTCTGCCTCACCCAACCCCGCTCCAGAATGCGGCCGGTCGACATTCAAAAATGCTGCACCTACTGTTACCTGATATATATATATATATATATATATATATATATATATATATATATATATATATATATATATATATATATATATATATATATATATATATATATATATATATATATATATATATATATATGTTGTAACGGCACTGGCTCTTCACTTTATTCGTCCAATTTTCCTGTGTTTAATTGTTTGAAACCCATTGTAAATATGTTGTTTCGAGTAAGAACGCACTTGAGACCGAACCGAGCATGTGTCAGCTTCGCAAACGATTTATCCCGTAAATAGCCTTGTCATCCCCATTTCCCTGCATGATTCGTTAGATCTATCTAATAATAACATTACCTGAGCATTGTTAGGTCCCTAGCTCCCTTTTCCTAGCCATAATTCCCCTTTTATTTTACTTGAAAATGTGTGTTTTCGTCTGTCATTCTGGTCATGCGGCTTCATCGGACTTTATCGTTTGTTCAACAGTAGTGTTGAAATAAATGGTAATGACCGGGGGATTCCGCATGATTAGAATATTGACGTCATTTGATAGTGCGTGCGCGCGCGCCCCGGCAACATATAAAACGCGGAACAGACAACAATTCTGAGTTGCTCCATGGTGCTGGCAACCCGTTGACTGTCACATTCAGTTTGATTTGGCGCGCCAACTGAGGCCGATCGTTGTTGATAGGCGAAGTTAGTCTTTGAATTCGCCTACTGCTGTTGATATTGTTGTTCCTAGGCGCTATGCCCCCAAGGAGGATGCCTTTGGGCCCTAAAGAGGTCTCATAGACTTTGTTTATTTTTTTCTTCCCCCACCCCCCTTAGTTCTGACTTTCGGTCTCCATAGACGAAGTTGACACAGGTTTCATATTTTAGGCTATTAACTCATAAAATTATTAAATACTTACATCATATAATTAGTTTTAAGACATGTTTGTTGCTCTTGTATGTTTTTGAATGTTTCGCCTACTGTTGGCGAGGCGCGCCTACTGAACACGAATTTCGCCCACTGAATACGATTTTTACTCAGTTTATGTGAATGGGCGTAGACATAATTATTCTAAGTTCAGACCTAGTTTTCTTATTCTTAGGCGTTCATCTTGTTATTTAAGTCTAACGCTTCTGGATAAGAATTCAAATATATTAACAAGTTAAATTGCAAGATATTAGCAACATGCATGATTAAGACTAGTTGTATTTATCATTCAGTGATCTCTGCCAATATAGAAAGAGATTCGCCTGTGTTGGTAGAATTAACTTACTATATATTTGTTCTCAGATATTCTGGTTTGTATAACTTTGATTACAAGAAGACACTTTAACATTCCAAATTGTGCGACACCTATATGGCTAAACTTGTTATATAGAATGTAGTTTACATAGAGGCTCGTTGTAAGCTTAACCATTTCCTGACTGACTGTGGATGAATTTATAAACATAACAGTTATCTAGGTGTTTGCCAAGTGTTCAACTTCAAATATAATTCTTTATCTGATATAGCCCTTTATGCCTGAGAACAATTAGCTACTTGTTATTTGTAAATAGTGCTAGATAAATAACATTTCATCAAACATTGTTAAGGGAAAAACATAATAAATTGATGAAATTGAGAAATGGCTGGCTTTATATCATCTTCCCTGTAGCATTGAATACGACCCAGGTCGAATCCACAAAATTTCATTGTGACAACACCACAGTATCCTGACCTATCGACAATATTTCAGTCATCAGCAATTGCTTATTGTCTAGGTGGTGTCCCGTCACAATTTGGTGTCAGAAGTGGGATACATAAAACAATTGATCCCCGAAATTCTAAATCAGTATTAAAGTAGGCAACACTTTAATCTCTTTTGGACTTTTAGGTTGGCTAAAAGGGCAATTTGGCTATTGATGATCTGATGTTCTGCTGAGCCATAGTCCCTCTGTTGTCAACATCTTGAAAACAAATAGTTATTTGATTTTATTTAAAATCCTGGTGTTTGGTCTTTGCTACATTGAAGGTGAATATTAAAGGACCTGTTAAAATAAACATATCATGGCAAGCGTAAACAAAAATTCAACTAACTCAAACACAAATCAAGCATCTACCTCACAGGAAAATAGTGATCATGAGCGGTATGATGATGAAAATTCTGTTGCAAGTTCTGCAGGCACATTGCAGATGTCAATACTTGAGAACAAACTTGATTCTGAAATATCTAAGATGGGTGAAATTATGCAGAATACCCTATCATCCCTTTCAGAGCACATGAATCAAAAACTCACTGAGTTGGACACAAAATTAAACAATCTTGTTGCTGACCTCCAACCAACTGGTCAGAATCTAAATCTAAATTCCTCTGTAGCACATGCAGTACAGAGTAATTCTGATATGAATACACCTGTAATAGCTAGTGACTCACATTCAAGGGGCGATAGCTCAAATTTTGAAATGAAACCTCAAAATTTCAGTGGTGCTGAAGATTTCGATGAATTTCTGTCACAGTTTGAAATTACCTGTGAAATAAATCGATGGCAGTACAGAGAAAAATCTTTGTACTTAGCAAATTGTTTGACTGGAGAGGCACGCTCTCTTCTCAGTGAGCTTGACCCAGATGGGAGAAGAGATTATAGTACTTTGGTTGAGAAATTGACTAATAGGTTTGGCTCTGTGAACAGGTCAGAAATCTTCAGGACCCAGCTGAAATCTAGGGTGAGAAATAAGGGTGAGAGTATCCCTCAGTTGGCTCAAGCTGTTAAGAAGCTAGTTCGTCAGGCATATCCAGGAGTTAATAAGGACGTTGTTGAGACATTATCTATTGACCACTTTATTGATGCAATGACGGATTCAGAAATCCGACTACGTGTGAGAGAATTTGGTCCAAAAACTCTTGGAGATGCTGAGCGAACAGCACTGCGCCTAGAATCTCATAAAATTGCTGACAGGCAACGTTCACGTTTAGTTGGTCAGGTTGAAGTTGATAGTAAACAAGACAAGAATGAGAATGCTAAGGACGCAAACAATGAAATTAAAACACTGAAAAGTTCATTGGATGCCCTGACAAGTTATGTTAAGGACCTCACTAGACCAAGTAAGCAAATTCATGACAACTCATTCAGAAATGGAAAATTTCAACCTGGCCAAACTTTTAATAGGAATGGTAGATATGGCAGGCAATATCAGAGTAATCCTCCTCCAACCCATGGTTTAAATCGCAGTTCTGGTGGTCAACAAAGGAGTAACAACTCTTCACATAGACATGATTCTCACCAGGCTCAGTCAAGCAATGATCCAGTTGAATATGCATCAAGGAATAGGCAAAACAATACTTTCTGGTCTGCTAATTCTAGATATGGATCTTCCCGGCATGAAAACAACCAGGGAAACGAGAATCAGTCGGTTTGGAGGGCCACAAACCGACAGCATTAGACGGGCCCACTGATGTACCTATAAGGAATATGGAGGATGGTTATTTTGTACCTGGCTATATCAAAGGCAAAACACTCGCTTTTCTGGTTGACACTGGCTCATGCTGTACAATTATTAGTAGAAATGTATTAAATAGATTGCCACAGGATGCACGTCCATGTATAACACCAGTAAATATGCAGCTAGTGACTGCTACTGGTGAAAGTTCACCTTTTCTGGGTAAAGCTGAAATTGAAATTACATTAGGAGGCCAAAAGATAATGCATGATGTACTTTTTGCTGATGTCAAAAATGATGGTATTCTTGGCATAGATTTCATGATAAAAAATGGGTGTGATGTGTTTTTAAGTAAAAATTACATCTTATTAAATGGTCAGAAAATTGCAAGCTATCGCAGTAGCGTTGACATCATACCCACTTGCAGCAGGTTGGCTATCTCAGAGAATGTTGAGGTGCCACCTGAATGTGAACTTATTGTCATGGGACATTCTGTGGATAGGGTTGATCAAAATGGAATTGGCATTATTGAAGCCACTGAGAATTTTGTTGATCGCAGTGGACTGTTAATAGCAAGAGCATTAGTAAAACCTGAACTGGGTAGTGTTCCATTACGAATAATGAACTTAAGTAATGAGCCTTACCTGCTTCACAAAGGTACAGTAGTTGCAAAGTATGAGCCAGTTGAAACAGAAAAGTTTGTAAAAGTCAACTCTCTCAGCCAAGACACTATCTCATCAGACGAATCTTGTTCCCATATTGATGATCTAATCATCCAAAGTTCTTCTAACTTAGATGAATCACAAAAAGAGAAATTGCGTTCCCTGTTATATCAGTACAAGGACCAGTTTTCTAAATCTTCACATGACTTGGGTAGTACCAACTTGGTTGAACATACAATTAAAACTACGCCTGATTGTAAGCCTGTTAAACTGAGACCATACAGAATTCCACTCTCTAAGAGAGAGTTCGCTGAGAATGAGATAAAGGCAATGGCTGAGAAAGGACTTATTGAGCCATCTCATTCTGCATGGTGTGCACCAGCTGTTTTGGTGCCTAAGCGTGATGGTACCACTAGATTTTGCATAGATTATAGGAGGCTGAATCAGTTGACTATTCCTGACAGCCATCCTTTACCAAGAATTGATGATACTTTAGAAGCCCTAGGTGGATCTAAGTGGTTCTCCACATTAGATTTAAAGAGTGGCTTCCATCAGGTGAGCATAGCAGAGGAAGACAGACCAAAAACAGCTTTCTCCATTCCAGGCAGTGGCTTATGGCAGTGGCGTGTATTACCCTTTGGGTTAATCAATTCTCCAAGTGTGTTTGAACGCCTGATGGAGAGGGTGTTTGCTGGTCTAACCTTCCTTATTTTGCTCATATACCTGGATGATATAATTGTTTATTCCAAAACTTTTGAAGAGCATTTGGAAAATTTAAGGTTGATTCTTGAGAGGCTAAAAGAAGCAAACCTTAAACTTAACCCCAAAAAGTGCAATCTGTTATGTACCAAAGTGTCTTTCCTTGGACATGAGGTATCTGAGACAGGTATAGCTACTGATTCCTCTAAAATACAAGTTGTTAGAGACTGGCCGCAACCCAAGTCAGCTACAGAAGTAAGACAGTTTGTGGGTTTGGCATCATACTACCGGAAATTTGTACCAAACTTTGCAACAATTTGCAAACCGTTGCACAAGTTAACAGAGAAAGAATCTAGCTTTACTTGGAGTGATCAATGTCAGAATGCATTTGACACTATTAAACAATTGCTGACTAGTGCCCCTATCCTCAGTTTCCCTCTCCTTCAAGGACAACCATTTTTGCTTGATTGTGATGCCTCAAATGTTGGTATAGGAGCAGTCTTGTCACAACAACAAAATGGCAAGGAGAAGGTAATTAGTTATTTCAGCAAGTGCTTATCTAGATCTGAAAGACAGTATTGTACTACAAGAAGAGAGTTGTTAGCTGTCGTGATAGCAATAAAGCATTATCAACATTATTTAATTGGGCAGAATTTCACAGTTAGAACTGATCACGGATCTTTACAATGGCTGATGCGGTTTAAAAACTGTGAAGGTCAGATTGCACGCTTGATTGAGACCTTATCTGCCTATACATTTACTGTCCAACATAGAGCTGGCCGGATACACAACAATGCCGATGCCCTGTCACGTAGACCATGCAAAGATGACCACTGTAGATATTGTGACTGTTGTGAAAATAGGTACTCTTCTGAGACCTTAGCTGATATTAATACACCTGGTGCTGTAAAGGCTATAGCCTTTAATAAAGAGAAATCTGAGAGTGACAAGCAGATCACTCATTACGTAATTGGGGGTGACCATGAGATCACTTTACCCAGTAATGGGGGTGACCATGAAATCACACTGTCCGACGTCGGTAGCTTTAAGGAGCACAAAGAAAGTGCTACCTCTTTAAGTCAGAAGAAAAATTCTGAGCATGAAGGGCCCTTCTCTTGTACTGGTGACAGTGATAGTGTTGCGCAAACTATCACTTCTTTAGGACCTGGAGTAGCAGAGGTGCTCTCTTCGGAGATGTCACATGGAATGACCCAGATCGGGGTTCCTCACTTCACACATGCAATGCTTAATTCTGTATGTGATGGGGTGGATGCAGAAACTCACAAAATTATTTGTTGTCACCAGGTACACTGTTGTTGCTGCAAAATAGCAGCCAATACTGAAGATTGTTGGGATCTTTTTGAAGATGAGACATTGTTTGGCTGTTTGTTTGAGATGAATAAAGCATCGGCTGTTGGTCTTGCTGGCGAGACTACAGCCAAAATGGCTCATATTCATGATTACAGTGAGCATTTGAATGGTATATGCACAAACACCACAAACTCTGACAGTCTTCAAAATGATAATTTAAACAGCACCTATAATAGCTATGTATGCTACAACACCAGTTCTCAAAGTGATGGACCTGATCAATCCACCTCTTTGAGTTCAGAAACAGTTGAATACTTAGACTTAACTCAAGAGAATATTCGTTTTAAGCAGGAAGAAGATCCTGTTCTTAAAACTTTACTACAATGGAAAAGGGATGGTGAAAAACCTAGCTGGTCTACAGTGGCATCGTATGGTAAAGAACTAAAAGCATACTGGCATGAATGGAACGTTATTGTACTGAAAGAAAACATTTTGTATAAGAAACGTTTCAGAGATATCTGTAATGATTCTGAACATCTTTTTCTTGTGCCAGCCAGTCTGCGAAAAGAAGTCTTCCGACAGTTACATGAGTATGTAACTGCTGGACACTTAGGCAGACGAAAAACAATTTATAAAATAAGAAAAAGATTTTACTGGAACAATATGTACAAGGATATATCCTATTGGTGTCGAATCTGCTCTACCTGTGGGTCTAGGAAGATGCCCCATAGACATGGTAAAGCACCTATGCGACAATACAATGTTGGCTTTCCAATGGAACGCATTGGACTTGATATTTGCGGTCCTTATCCAGTTTCCAAAAAGGGCCACAAATATCTGATGGTTGTTTCTTGTTATTTCTCAAAGTGGGTTGATGCTATACCTCTAAAAACCCAGGATGCAAAATATGTAGCATCTAAGTTGGTGAATAAGTTCATATCTATTTTTGGTGTACCATTACAGTTGCACACCGATTCAGGGTCAAACTTTGAGTCTAAGGTATTCCAAGAGGTATGCAGCCTTCTAGGTATATACAAAACTAGAACCACGGTTCGCAGACCCCAGTCAGATGGTATGGTTAAGAGGGCTAACAGATCCATTCAAAACATGATCTCCTCATACATCTCTAATAAACAAGATGATTGGGATGAGAACATACCCCTACTTATGCTTGCCTACCGGTCATTTATCCATGAGACCACATGAGTTTCTCCTGCAATGATGATGTTTGGTAGGGAACTGACTCTGCCAGTAGATATGACACTAGGTAGACCCATTAGAGATGATAGGCTTTGTGCAACAGAACATGCTCATCATTTGGAACAAAAGTTATTAGACATTCATGAGTTCGCTCGAAAACATCTTGACATTTCCAGCGAAAGCATGAAAAGGAAATATGATATTAAGACACACAAAATACCTTATAAGGTTGGGGATGCTGTTTGGTACTATAACCCAAAGCGTAAAGTAGGTTTCAACCCAAAGTTACAAAGGCCATGGAAAGGACCCATGATTGTTGTTGAACAGTTGAATGACGTACTGTTCAGGATTCAGTTAAGTCTAAAGGCTAAACCAATAGTTGTACATGATGACAAGCTGAAGCCTTACCTTGGCGAAGACAAACCGGAGTGGTTTGTTGACAGGAAAGCCTAAATGTCAAGTCAAAGAAACAACACCGCATTTAGCTAGTTCAGTTTATTATTAATTGATTCTATCATTTATTATCATTGGTTATATATAATATAAAGGTTATATTATGCATACCTAAACCTGTGACAACTAGCTTAACTCTACAATCTTTACTTCTTACTTGACTTACAATAGTGAAATACATGTAATTGTTTTGTTGTTGCTGTCTTAAGTACAAAGAGATGTTTGTTGCATCACAAATATTGGTAATATTGTTGATAATTTGTCTACACAAATTATTTGGTTGATTTTACCTCATACATTATCATATCAAAAGCGTATGAGCATACATATGTTTTATAAAATGATTGTGTATTAGACAGATGTAAGCTGTTATGTATTGTTCAAAATATGTCTAATTGACAACACTTTAATGCAATGATGGCAAGCTTATGCTTGATAGCCTCCCATAAACTATATATATAAGAAAATTGTTGGCTTCTAGTGGCTGAGTTCCAAGGCTTTTGGTCTGACTTCTGGTACATGATCTGTATTATTGTGGAGATAGCTGTGTTGTCCCATAGAACTGAAAAATAGAAAACAAATACATCTAATTAGTGATGACTGCAAGCTAGCGAGTAGTTCATTAAAAATGAATTATTTGCCTGTTTGAAGTAAAAACTGAGGTGATGAGTCAAACAAATGGTATCATAAAAAGTATGCCATCTCAATATGACTTAAATTTTGCTGTTGGTAGAATGTAAAACCCTAACACATTCACTGGGTGACAGACTCATTGATATATTACCTAAAAGCTGTTTTCACTTGTATTCTAGGGTCATCACTTCAAGTGCTTGCTGTGTAAAAGAACACCCAAATACTTCAAAAACAGATACGAAGTGAGGAGACATTTACAAGACCAGCATTCAGGCGTTGGCTTTCAATGTGATGTGTGTGGTCTGTTGTTTAACAGAAGGAACTCAAAACATGCATGTAACGGAACAGAACAGGACATGGTTTATATACATCGAGAGAGTGGTGTGTTTGGTGAGGAAGCTCACCAGCTTTTGATAAAATTCATAAACGAAAGACAAGACAGGGAGTGGCAATATATAGAGAAAGAAGAAACAGAAAAAGAAACACCTCATATAACATCAGATCCTCCAATAATACCAACAAGAAGGAAAGAAAGTAAAAAACCATCATCAAAGCCTACCTACAAAGCAAAAAGATCGCCATCTCCATTAAGAGAACCTGATATAGAAATAGAAGAACCACCAAGAAAAAGAAGGAGAAAAGTGGAAGCCGTATTGAAGGACCTGGAAACAAGTTCATCCTCATCCTCATCCTCAGAGAGCAGTAGCTCAAGTGAAAGTGACTCTTCATCCAGTGACTCTGAAGATGACGATGATGAAAGGAAGCTAAGGCACAGGAATAGGGGTAGCTTGGTATTGGAGAATCACAATAAAGAAAAGGATGTATCAGACAAAATAAGAAAAGAGAAAGATGAGAGGATCGTGAAGATGAAAGAAACCAGAGGAGATGAAAGATCAAAGAAAGATGTAGAACAAGACAGTAATAGTAAGGAGAATAATGAAATAACACCATGCACAAGACAAACGGAAACAGAAGTACAAGAGATGATATCAGGACAGACTAAAGTGACAAACATAAGCGCTGATTTTGAAAACAATAAAGTAAACGTAGATGATAAACATAATGAAAGACAAGATGATGAAGATATTGTAATAGAAAATAAAAACCAGAATGCAAAGGAAAGTGAAGATGAAAATAACAATCAGAATGTAAATGTAAATGAATTAACATGTGAAAGCAAAGGAGTAGAGAAACAGTGTAATGATAACAACAAGGGTAGTGCTATTCTTGATACTATAATGGATGAAATGACTGCTACCTTTAGCCAGACAAATACCTCAAATTCAGATAAGGAAACTGAAAATGCAGTATTGAGCATCATAGACAAGTCCGACAATACAGATATTGAAACATCCTATGATGTTGTAAGTGAATGCGCATATGAACTGGTTGAAGAAATTATAATAAATTCAGCAATTGAAAATGCTGTGGAAAAGGTAAATGGAAATTTAGAACAAAAGAGAACAATACCAGAGAAGAGAAAATTAGACAGGACTGACTTACACCAAGAACCAAGAGAGAAGAAACGCAACGAAAATGTAGATAGAATAAATGATAAAGAAATGTTAAATCACAGTGAGAAAGATGAAGATCTAGAAACCATAGAGAAAATCCAAGGATGCAGAGTTATATTAAACATCGGCGGAGTAAGGTTTGAAACAAGCATACTTACATTAAGGAAAGATCCAAACTCATTACTAGCAAAGCTGTTTACAAAGGAAAGTTCATTTATCACTCATGGCAGTATCTTCATCGACAGAGATGCGTCTCATTTTAAGGTAATCTTGAATTACCTTAGGTATGACCGCGAAATAAACTCTGCATTATTACCAAGGGAGAGGAGACACCTTCTGGAGCTGAAAAAGGAATGTGAATACTATAGGTTACCAGGGTTGAGAGATATCGTTATTAAGAGAATGGAAGATCTAGCGGATTACTAAGTCGTAGCTGCTAGTTCATAAATTATTATGAACTAACCAAAACCAATGCTACTCAACAACATTTGTTGCTAGTTCAATTATTTGAACTAACCATAAAAGTTGCTTTATCCAAGTTTTGTTGTTGGTTCAAATTTATTTGAACCATTTGTAGTTGCTAGTCCATTAAAACCTACATATGGTCTAGAGCTGTTGCTGCAACTTGTGGTTCATATCGATGTAAACCAATTTAGGTTTATATCGATTTGAACTAATGTTGATTATTGTTGATAAATCCAGATGATCAGTTGATAAAAGAAGAAATACAGATATCGTGAGTGTGAAATAATTTATAGTGACTTTGTGTTTTAAAAACATAATATAAGCATTTCATTTAATGAGCATAAATGGACTAGATAAGGAATTAGGGAGTTTACATGTATGGATCATAACAAAATCATCAATGAGTGAATTAAGACTATAAGTTTTGTATCTAAAGTGTAACCTGTCTTTTGCAAGCTACAATTTAAATCACAGATCTTTCCCAAGATGTTTACAATGTCAAATAATTAAGATTTTGCATATGTATTCTTGTAACTGTCTTAAGCAGGTTAATTTTGCATTTTCAGTGAGAATTCAAAATTTTTGTGCTTAAACAAGGTGCATGCAGAAGACAGGTCCCAATGTAAATATGGAATTTTATGAGTAAGAGTAATATAGTAATCTGGTATCTCAGTTTTAAATATCATTAAGTGAATTACTTACTTGGATTTCTTTTCAAGCAGCTTGGTTTTGGCAAATTTCCTCCATCCTGTATACATCCAGCATTGATTTCCTTTAATAATGAAAAGCATTATTAGTGTGAATATTGTTCATGCAAGAAATAAAAGTAAAGATTTCAGAGTTTTACACCTTTAGGTGTAAGGTTCTTTAACCTTAAAATTTAGGATATGTATAGTAAAACAAACAAAAAAATGTTGGATGTGTATTATGGTTAGTGGTATTCAAAGGTGTTTAACATATTGGTCACTTTGAATTTTGTATATAACCATTAGTATTTATTAGATTATCATTGCATACATGTCTGAGTGCAGCATCCTCATGCTATATCTTAATATTTTCTAGACTGAAATACATTTCAGTTAATAATGTTATTATATGGTTCTAACTTCTGTGAATGCATGACTGTTCTGAGGAGGATGTAATCTATACATTCATTTCAAAGATTTTCTACTTGAAATATAACTTAAATTCAGGCTATATGTATGTGTAATGATTTTGAATGTGTTAGAACTTGTGCTTTATAAAATGTCAAAGTCTTTAAGTCTGAATTCTGCATTAATAGTCTCAGATAGAAAGTGACCAAACACATGCTATTACTATGAAATTTCATTGTAACTTGTAAAGTAAGGAGAATGATGAATGAGAATTAAGTAAAAAGCCAGTCGCCTCCTTAGATGATGTTTCAATAGGAAACAAAGAAATCAAACTTTCCAAGCTTTATACTAACCTGTACATCTGCATGGGGTCCATGCCTTTTTAAGGAGGGGGGCTGTTGTAACGGCACTGGCTCTTCACTTTATTCGTCCAATTTTCCTGTGTTTAATTGTTTGAAACCCATTGTAAATATGTTGTTTCGAGTACGAACGCACTTGAGACCGAACCGAGCATGTGTCAGCTTCGCAAACGATTTATCCCGTAAATAGCCTTGTCATCCCCATTTCCCTGCATGATTCGTTAGATCTATCTAATAATAACATTACCTGAGCATTGTTAGGTCCCTAGCTCCCTTTTCCTAGCCATAATTCCCCTTTTATATTACTTGAAAATGTGTGTTTTCGTCTGTCATTCTGATCATGCGGCTTCATCGGACTTTATCGTTTGTTCAACAGTAGTGTTGAAATAAATGGTAATGACCGGGGGATTCCGCATGATTAGAATATTGACGTCATTTGATAGTGCGTGCGCGCGCGCCCCGGCAACATATAAAACGCGGAACAGACAACAATTCTGAGTTGCTCCATGGTGCTGGCAACCCGTTGACTGTCACATTCAGTTTGATTTGGCGCGCCAACTGAGGCCGATCGTTGTTGATAGGCGAAGTTAGTCTTTGAATTCGCCTACTGCTGTTGATATTGTTGTTCCTAGGCGCTATGCCCCCAAGGAGGATGCCTTTGGGCCCTAAAGAGGTCTCATAGACTTTGTTTATTTTTTTCTTCCCCCACCCCCCTTAGTTCTGACTTTCGGTCTCCATAGACGAAGTTGACACAGGTTTCATATTTTAGGCTATTAACTCATAAAATTATTAAATACTTACATCATATAATTAGTTTTAATACATGTTTGTTGCTCTTGTATGTTTTTGAATGTTTCGCCTACTGTTGGCGAGGCGCGCCTACTGAACACGAATTTCGCCCACTGAATACGATTTTTACTCAGTTTATGTGAATGGGCGTAGACATAATTATTCTAAGTTCAGACCTAGTTTTCTTATTCTTAGGCGTTCATCTTGTTATTTAAGTCTAACGCTTCTGGATAAGAATTCAAATATATTAACGAGTTAAATTGCAAGATATTAGCAACATGCATGATTAAGACTAGTTGTATTTATCATTCAGTGATCTCTGCCAATATAGAAAGAGATTCGCCTGTGTTGGTAGAATTAACTTACTATATATTTGTTCTCAGATATTCTGGTTTGTATAACTTTGAATACAAGAAGACACTTTAACACTCCAAATTGTGCGACACCTATATGGCTAAACTTGTTATATAGAATGTAGTTTACATAGAGGCTCTTTGTAAGCTTAACCATTTCCTGACTGACTGTGGATGAATTTATATACATAACAGTTATCTAGGTGTTTGCCAAGTGTTCAACTTCAAATATAATTCTTTATCTGATATAGCCCTTTATGCCTGAGAACAATTAGCTACTTGTTATTTGTAAATAGTGCTAGATAAATAACATTTCATCAAACATTGTTAAGGAAAAAACATAATAAATTGATGAAATTGAGAAATGGCTGGCTTTATATCATCTTCCCTGTAGCATTGAATACGACCCAGGTCGAATCCACAAAATTTCATTGTGACAACACCACAGTATCCTGACCTATCGACAATATTTCAGTCATCAGCAATTGCTTATTGTCTAGGTGGTGTCCCGTCACAATATATATATCTGACAACGGGCCTCGGCCTTTTTTCATAATTCTGTTTTGAATTATATTTTCTTTTTGTATAATTTGAGGAAGTTTAATAAGCCTGAATAAGAATAGTGTCAGATGAAAACCTGTCTTCCGCATTTGTCCCGAATCTTGAGAATTGTCAAGCTGCTACAATAATTTGGTAGCGAAAACAGAAGTGCTGATCAGAATGTGTGAAACTGAAACAAAATTGAAAAACGTGTTAAGAAAGTCACCTGTTGTAAATCTCCAAATTATTTGTACCAATGAGCGCCAATGACTATAAAGACGCGGCGTTGTGTCTGAACGCCTTTTGAAACTAAAACAAGGACGCAGCAATCTGCACAGGTAGACGAATTCAAAGCACAGGAAATTTATGTGTCAGTCAGGCCTTCAGTCAAGAGTGGGTAATCAAAATTAAATCTTCTTATTTCTCAACCAAAACATATATTGTGGGTACTCAAAAGAACCGTCTCATTTAGACGGTTCTTTTGAGCACCACGAAAATATGTTTCGAGCGATGTATAAGAAATTATTTTAAATAAAACAAATGCACAAAAAGTTTCCATATCTGGATCTGTGTTAACCCTTAATGCGCCAATCGCAACAAAAGTCGTCTGCTTTTCTCGTCTGCTGAAATGTTTAAGAAGCCTCTATGGCAAACAGTGTGGACCCAGATCAGACTGCTCCTATAGAAGCAGTCTGTTCTGGGTCCACACTGTTTGCTTCTATACTGAATTCGTCAGTAATGTTAGGCAATTATTTGCTGCAGACGACTTCAGCATACCACATTTTCAGGTGCATTTTTCTTGGCGCTTTAAGGGTTAACGGTCTTTATAAGAAAGGGTAAATTGAGAAAGGGCGCAGATAGAAGAAACAACAACTGAGCACACCGTGAAAGGTCTCCTATTACTTACCAAGACACACCGATGGAATCTCATAATGATATTATTAAAGGTATGTTGCATTTAATAAATTTATATTCACTCTTTTTTGAATATCAAGAGTTTATCTGATACAGCCAATAACGAGCGCAGGCACACCAAAACCCTTTAAAACGACGTCAATGTCTATACTATATAAATCTTTTCTCAACGATTTAGCTACGTAAATCGTGGACTTAGACATTTAAAGAGAATAAGTCTGCAACTATGAACATTTTCGATTTTTTTTTATTTTCTTTTAAAATCATTTGTAAAAGTAGAATTAAGTTATGTTTTCACAATAAATCTGTTCACTTTAGCTGAAAACTGCACGGAAAAGTGAATTATCTAATAAAACAGGTGTGTTTTTCTCTTGTTGGTAATTATTTGCGTCCCTCCAATAAGTATAGACAGTTCATTTTAGCTAAAAAGCTGTTGTTTTGATACTGATAATTCATTAAGATTTACGAAATTGGTAAAATGTATACCTGAATTTTCGTTTTTTACTGTGTTCTTGAAAAATAGAAACATTAGTTCTAAAATTAAAAGATCGGAAGTTACAGACTATGCAGCTTTAAAGGTAATATAATCCCTACTAAAATGCATTTTAACCCAATACAAGCACATAAATCAACATATGGCCATTAATTGAAATTTAAAAAATGGACAATTTAGCACTGGAAAGAAACGGTGTCCTATGTCGTAAATTTGTTCAAGGCTTTTTATGCAATATATGATTTAAAGATTAAAAAGCAAATTTTCATAACAACGCCTTGGTCTGACATTTTCTTTTTCTGTTCTTGGTCAGAACACATTAATGCAATTACGACTAAACATGCTGAACCTAAACTTCAAAATTTAAAGTCGATCTCAAACAACTTTTAGACATCTAGTCTCTCTGGACACGCCAGATTGAGCGATTGTAAGAAGCTTTTTCGGATATGCGATAAGACCAAATCTCATGTTTGTATGCCCTTTTCTCATGGTCCAGTCACTTAACCCTTGTACCGTTTAATTCTAATTGGTGACTTATTATTATTGTATCAGGCTTAAAAATCAAACCAGTTTTGCAATGCAGACAGAATTTGAAGAAAGTGCAAAACTACCCTCCCCCAAAATTTTCACAACATATCCATCCAGGAAAATGAAATACAGCAGGTCCCCAGCAGCATACTAAAGATACACGTTTACCAGGCATGCTAACGTATAAAGTTGGTCACCCTTGTCGTCTGCGCTTCAGTTGGTTGCATGAGTAAAGCGTACATAAGCTATTACACCCGATTTACTGTAGACTACTGTGCAGTCAGAAATTCAGTGGACATCGTTTTTCTTTTTTAAAATGTCTTTAATGATATCATTTCGGACTGAAAATTTGCACATGCATATAACTTATCACCGCCTAATATACAATTGCTCGTTTGAGCATTTAAGATTGGAAAAGAAGTCTGGAATCTCTTGTAAAATAAAATAACTTAGTCGTTTTCGATTTAGAAAACTCCTCATTTTCCCCCAATGTATTTCATAAGGGTAGCACGTGGTTTATACAATTCAATGATTACCATGTTAACTTTCGTATATCACGTTGTATGATAAAGAAAACGTTCGCAAGCAGGATAACTCTTGGTGTGTCTACAAACACACTGCAAATGCTTTGAAGAGACTGCGCAAATAACAATTCTGTCTGAGTTATATCATATTTCACGAAAATTTCGCATCTTGTATTCTAAGCGTTCATGGTAAAATTACATATAGCAATTGGACTGCGACTGAGAAAAACTGTCTTCGGTGATTTGTAACAACAAAGGCGCAGATCAGCCTGCGCATTCGCGCAGTCTCACCAGCAACTTTGTTATCTGCTTTTTGGAAGTCATATCTAGACTCGCTACGAGCGAAATTTGAATTTTCTAGCTAGCCTGGTAAGCCGAGGAGACTGGCTTGAGACTTGCTTTGTCAGAAACCCAGAAGACAGGTTTTCTCGCGTTGTGGCCTCGTATATTTCTGTTGCTTGCTCGACAGCTTTAGGACAAATATACTGACCCACACTTCCAACGCAAAATGTTTCAGGAGAATGATTTTAATTAACAAACAAGGTCTTGCCGAAATCATTGTACCGTTCAGAGGTTATGGCAGACATTCACCCAATCAGGTTATGATTAACTGATAAAGTTCTACTTTCATTTTTATAAATAAGTGCTTTAATTTTTGATAAAATTGCGTTACAATGGATAAAATAATATATGGAATGTTTAAGGTTCAGTATGATTTTGCGTTGGAAGTGTGGTTCAGTATATTACAAGTGCAATAGAAAATGATATTTAAAAAATAATGAGGAAGCTATTCATCTTACATGTTCATGGGAGTCACATCATTTGGCTGTGTTCTACATCGTCTAATACACAAGTGATTCGTAACTACAGCCCACAGAGCATGGGAAGGGCAGAGACTTTGATTTTCTGGTTGCAGGCCTCTGGTATGGCCCTGTACTTACAGCTCATTTGCCCGGCTGGGGCGTCGTTACAAATGACTGGTGGCCATTATGCATTAGTCATTTGTGACCACTGCCCCCCCAGGGGAATGTCGAGGTCTTTGATTTTAAGTCTGCAGTTCCACACTATGTGGACAACTAGCTGGCAAAACCATGACAGTTCTCCCCTGCAGTCTATAACTATACTGCACTGCCATGGTTGTCTATGTCTATCAATTACCTACATTTCCTCCGCATTATGGAGACAATGTAAAAGTGAAATCACAGCACATTTACCAGGCTATCCCTGCCCTGCTCAGGGGCTTGGGTGAACAGTGGTTACAAATGACTGGTGCATAATTTATAGCCTAGGATGCACTTCACATGAAAATTTGTTTTCAGCCATACCCAAACAAAATATTGACCTCAAACACAAAATATGGCATCCGCTGATATATTTTTCAATCCATTTCCAAGTACTTTCCTGCCTGATCACTAGTTTCTCTTTCTGTTAAAGGGCTGAACAAGCATTATTCTTATTGGATGAGTCTATTTTCACTTGGATCACGCCTACCAGGTGAGAACTGTGATCTTTTTCTCTTATAAATTATAGTTGCTCGGAATTACGATGCATTATTTGCATTGCCTGGTGTCAACGAATCAGTATTTAGAATAAACAAATAGAAAGCTCAATTGATTTAATAAAACAAGTTGGTAAATTATTTAAAAGCTGATGATCAGTGGGATAAAACTTTCAAGGAGCAGGGAATACAGAAAATCAAGGATTTGAATTGAGGAACAACGGAACACAGCGACTCATTTCATAGGAAAAAGTGGATGGGTTCCCACTGGGAAGGCCTCAATATTTTCTGGCATGCCAAAATTCAATGAGCCCAAACTATGGCCATAATTGGCATTTGGTTGAACTATTTTGATGTGATAAGAAACTCTCGTCCTAACACGATACTTCGTCTTACAAAACTGTATAATTATTCATCGATAGTCAACTAAAGGCAGTGATCGTTACAAAGGTGCGTTTAGGGTAAATTAAAAAATGCAGATGCTCAAATGAGGACAAATTCCATAATATCACAGCCCATATGGCAATACCTTTGGTAACGAAAAAAATATCACCGATTAGGCGGTGTATAGATGTATTAAATTCTGATGTTTATTCTGCGATTAGTCTGCACATATAAAAATAAACGCAAAAAAGCGATGTTCACTGAATTCCTGTACGCACTATAGTCTTATTTGACAGTGTATGACAGTGTTCTGTCTGACACGCACAGTCTCTATTAATTTGATTCTTTACGTCACATCAACAATCTTTCAGTTAAACAGGGACGGGTCTTCCTTGGTTGAACCAGTACTAAGCTAGAATAAATGTGTCTTGCATAAGGACCACAACGCAGTGACGCCGGTGAGGCTCGAACCCGCGGCCTCTCGGTCTCGAGTCAAGCACTCTACCACTGAGCCACTGTGCTCCCATCCAGTCTCTATTAGCTGGACGCTCTATACAAAATGATAAATGGACCAATACCTTTCTACAACACATAGGGTTAAGTCGGGTAAATTCGGAAATCAGGTAAATTCGGACACGTTTTCAAACAGTGTAAATCCAGATGCTCCTTATGAGCCGCTTATCAGGATTTTCATTGTTTGCTTAGTAAATTTATTTTTTATTCCAATATTTGAAATATATAAAACAAACAAGGTCGCTGTCCGAATTTAGCCGTCTGTCCGAATATACCCGACTTTACCCTACTATTTGAGAAATGCTAAAAATCTGTGCCACAATCCATGATAATACTAGCCTAGTTTATTCTGTAGTTCGTTGTACCATCAAGAGTTCCGGAATGGAACAGTCTTTTGAACCATATTAGAAAAGCAGACTCCCTCGCATTTTCAAACACCATTTAAATTAAAAAAATTCTCCAAACCAATGTATACATACGTAGCACCAAAAAATAGGGAACCATTGTATTTCTCGAGGAACTTGGCGGTGGTACTTGAGGAGGAATAGCAACAGATTCAGAGAGCAGCGATACTTTGTATCATCTCCTGTAAGCCCGTCAGGTGTCGTGCGTGTGTTGCTGCACTTGGGGATCACATCTGATATTTACATGGGCTCCATGCATTTTATGTGTTTAAGGTAAAAATGAAGTACAAGGGTTTCCTTATTTTTAGTTCTGCGTATTTTATATCGTAGGCAATAGATTAGACCAACTATATAGTCCACACTCGTTTACGATAAGCGTGTATATTGCTCAATGATAATCTTTTCAACAAATATCTAGTTGCCAGGCCAAGCTGTACGTCTGGTGAAATTGAGACTGCCATTCATTTCTTGCTTGACTGTCAAAGACTCGTGTGGCCAAGGCAAGATCATATTGGCGACTTGTTGGCACAATGCAAAACTAAAATACCTCTTATTTTGGAAGGAGGCTCGAATTTCTATTTGTAGCTCTGTATATCTCATTATTTAATAGATCTATTCATATGAAGTGCATGTTTGATTTTACTTCCTTGACAAATTTGCATGAAATATATAGGGAGCCTCTTTGTTAAGATTCGTTTTTCTGTTGACCTGTCTGCCAGCAATACATGCTCTTGGATGGGTTGGCATAACAGCACCGCACTTTTATCTTTGATTATAAATAAACATGATTTTACATATTTGATAAACCAAAATTAAAATCTTCATAAGGGTGATTTTATTTTTTAGAGAAATATAAGAGAAGTATATACGAGTATGAATACTGTGTTTTACCCCAAAATATTTCTTTTTGCCATAAAATGTTAGAAAATTTGAATCTCCTCGATTGGGAAATCTAAAACCAGACAATATTCTGAAAGCCACTTTTAGAGATATGTATGTTTAAAGTTTAATTCCATTGATTTGAACAGGCATGACTCTAATCATTTGAATAGTATGTTAGTCTATATATTCTGTAATGGGTTGACTTATTCGCCTGCCTTTCAAACCATATGGACCTATGACTTTTCAGTTATCAATTATGCCTCGGTAACATTTGCCACGGTAGTCATACGATTTATTTTTCTACGATTTTCTCTACGATTTTTTCGGCATCGTAGGCGGCTATAAGCTACGACGAGTGTCTTTACATTGCTTACGACCACCTTACGATTTCTTTCGGCGACAAACTAGGACAAAAACTTACAGAGACCTTGCAGATATCGTACGATTATCGCAAGGTTATCGTACAATCATCGTGTTATCTTCACGACCTCCCTATATAAATCGCACGATGCCCGTACGATGACCTTGTGGAAGTCGCAAGGAGTCGGTACGCTGACTGTGCAGTTGTCGTGTAATTATGTGCATGGATTTAAACGGCTATCCATGTTTATTTTTGCATTCCTTTTGAACTGTGTTTCAAAGTGATGTGATCACAAATCGTGCTATGAAGAGGCTAATGTTTTTAGTTGAACGTGGTCCCAAGGTATGGAACGGCGTGATACGTTTTTGTATATTCTAATGTCAGTTTCTAAGTTCTGCAGTTTTCATAAAGTTTAAATCACAGAATATTACAACCCCTTTATATAGTACACTTTTATAATTCGAAAGGTATCACTTTAAAGCTGCATACTCTGTAACTATGGACATTTTCCGAAAAAAAATATTTTCTTTTTAAATCATTTGTAAAAGTAGAATTAAGCTTTGTTTTCACAATAAAAATGTTCAGTACAGCTGAAAACTGCATGGAAAAGTGAATTATCTTATCAAATAGATGTTTTTTTCTCTTGTTGGTAATTATTTGCGTCCCTCCAATAATTCTAGACCGTTGAATTTTAACATAAATGCAGTTGTTTTGATAGTGATAACTTGTTAAGATTTACGAAAATGGTAAAATGTTTACCTGAATTTGAGTATTTTTACTGTGTTCTTGAAAAATAAAAACATTATTTTTAAAACTAGAAGATCAAAAGTTACAGACTATGCAGCTTTAATTGAAAATACAAAGATGCTTTAATTGCATCAGCGTAGACTAAAACGCTTATTATGGTTTTATTTAGTTTAATCATCCAAAGGCACTCTACGGCCAGCAACACATAAAATCTTCGCCATAAGCATATTGAAGTTTTTGCATGCGAACAACAAAGGTACTGACCAGAATGCGCTTTCTTCCACCCGGCCTGGTCAGCACATTTGTCATTTGTTTTCAGTAAAATACATTTTGTTGAACATTCATTCATTCAAATTTCAATGTTAATACAAATACATGCATGTATGAGTTAGACATCATGGAGGTCATGCAATTAGGTTATTAGATTCTACAAATATAATACTTAATCATAAATCCCTTTTCGCAGGTGGAGCACAACGGATTTTCTCTTTCAATAGTTAATTCTTATTAACAGTGATCCTAGTCGGTCCAAAGCTTATCCATTGCACACAGCTCTGGACAAACATTTGCTCGTCAAGCCAGGATCAATCCAGCGCCTTGGCACCGAACTAAACCTGGCATTTTATATATTAAGGGAGAGGCCGCTGGTTTCTCTATAAGGAACCAACCACCCCTACCCTTAACCATAGATGAACACAATGTGATTACGTTTTAGTTATGTAACTTATAACTTGAAGGTGCCTACTTCGCTGTGACGTCAATGCGGCGCTTTTGCGAGTCATTGGTGTCGGAACAAAGTAGTGTATTCAGTTGTATGATATTTCAGTTTTGAAATTTGAAATGTTTTGTTGCCTTTGTAATGATATTCTTTTACGAGCAGTAATAATTATCAGAATGCAGAAATCTCAACGCTGGCTGCAGCTTTATGTGGTACAATGCCACACCATCTGGGTGGCTTCGTTCTGTCTGTCAAAACTTTAGATTTCCCGAAATCTGCCTTGTCCGAAAAGCGAAATACAAGACAGATCACAAGAAATAATGTTCATCACGCATAGAAAAACATATACATGACATATCGACTAATGATTATACATTATAGATTTAGACTAATACCGTGCGTGCGTGCGTGCGTCTGTGTGTGTGTGTGTGTGTGTGTGTGTGTGTGAGTTGTGTGTGTCAAACATATGTACATTCTCGATGTGCATAGCAGACTGGACAAAGCAAGATGTGATTCTACACTTCTTGGTCTGTCATGTATGCTATTCATCTGGTAACTTGTCGCTTTCTATGAAGCAAGCACTGTGCTGACATTTTACGGCCTAATGCAGTAACCGGGTTCATGTTGATCGTTAGTACCGTTGTGTCTAATGACTGTGAATAACGAATTTGAATACATATCAATACCACCTCCATGAGGTGGGACCAGTGAATGAGCATTATATAATATATATATTTTGGCAGTCGCACATACAAAATTTGTATTTAACCCATTTATTCCGAATAGAATTTCCGACTATTACCAGTTGGACCGGTCCATCATTTCCGTTTTAAGGGTTGTTGGATAGTATTTTTCATTTTAATAACATTTTATAGGACATCCTGTAAGCAAACAGTTGATACCCTGATCAGACGCCGTATTCTGCGGAGTCTGATCCGGGTCTGCACTGTCTGCATATGTCACTCAAAAAGGACGCTAGGCTTATATGAGTTAATCACATAATTATAACAGTGTAAGCCTCGTACTGACAATCCTAGGTGTCTTCCATTCTATATATCTATAGGTGAACTTTTTTTCAGGATTATTCCGAAACTCAGGATTTCAAAGCTGATGATAAGTCTTGAAATTGTTGACACGTCGCAAGGCGACCGAACGATCATCGTGCCATCGCCTTGGGATAACCGCAGGATGACCGTCCGATGTCCGTACGATTTTATGAGTCCTGCAAAGGCATCGTGCGGCGACCTTGCGGGCTCCTTACGACTATCGCAAGAGTCTGCGATCATTTTTAGGCCAAGATGACAATCTAAAACCCTGCGTTGTCCTCACAATCACCGTGCGGTGCCCGTACGGGGAGCGTACGATGTCACTGCGATGTGTCTACGGGCTACGGGCTTACGATTTTTTCGAATTTGTCAGTGTGCGGAGTTAAACAAAATCGTAGAGACCACGATGACCGTAAATTCGTACGATGATCGCAAGGTCTCCCTGCAGATGCCGCACGGAAATAGTGATTTGGACATCGTACGGGCATCGTATACTCGTCGTAAGGCAAATGGTACCGCGGCATTACGTAATAATCAAGCTTTGATAAAGTGGTCCGGTCGGGCCATGTACCGGCCGTTCATTATGTACCCCACATTTTATCTGTGGGTCAGCCTGTTAAACCGCGAATCTCTTAAATTGTCCATTTGTTTGAAAATGTAAAAAAAATAGTTAATTTCCATTTTACTTCCTTCCTTTAGAAAACATAATATCTGAAACGAAAGAGGAAGTGCAAAGTCAGCAGCGGTGGACCAAACCAAATCTAACCCTAGATTATTATATCTTCCTTTTTTATTTAAGCAGGAAAATAAAGAAATAGACCAACATATTGTCGCCCGTATCGCGAAACATGGGCATGACCCATTTTGTTACTCTGCATTCATGAAAGCAGAGTAACGAATTGGTCACACAGAGTAACGGAATTTATCACAGCTGGGTTACCGAGAAGCGGGTCACAATTCATGAATGCAGAGTAACGGAATGGGTCATGCCTGGGTTACCAAGGATAGGACCAGGGTCGATGAATGTAGAGTAACGGAATGGGCCATGCCTGGGTTACCAAGGAAAGGATCAGGGTCGACGAATGCAGATTAACGGAATGGGTCACGCCTGGTTTACCAAGGATAGTCCTTGGGTCGATGAATGTAGAGTAACGGAATGGGTCATGCCTGGGTTACCAAGGAAAGGATCAGGGTCGATGAATGCAGAGTAACGGAATGGGTCACGCCTGGTTTACCAAGGATAGTCCTTGGGTCGATGAATGCAGAGTTACGGAATGGGACATGCCTGGTTTACCGAGGATGGTGCCAGGGTTGATGAATGTAGAGTAACGGAATGGGTCACGCCTGGGTTACCAAGGACAGTCCCAGGGTCGATGAATGTAGAGTAACAGAATGGGTCACGCCTGGGTTACCAAGGATAGTCAAGAGGCGATGAATGTAGAGTAACGGATTTGGTCATTCCTTGGTTACCGAGGACTGTGCCAGGGTTCATGAATGTAGAGTAACAGAATGGTCATGCCTGGGTTACTGAGGATGGTCCTAAGGTTGATAAATGCAGAGTAATGGAAAGGGTCACGCCTGGGGTACCGAGAAATGTGCCAGGGTTCATGAATGTAGTGTAACGGAATGGATCATGCCTGTGTTACTGAGGATGGTTCCGAGGTTGATGAATGCAGAGTAATTGAATGGATCACGCCTGGGTTACCAAGGAACGTCCTAGGATCGATGAATGTAGAGTAACAGAATGGGTCACGTCTGGGTTACCAAGGATAGTCCCAGGGTCGATGAATGTAGAGTAACGGAATGGGTCATACCTGGGTTACTGAGAATGGTCCCAAGGATGATGAATGCAGAGTAATGGAACGAATCACGCCTGGGTTACCAAGGATAGTCCCAGGGTCGATGCATGTAGAGTAACGGAATGGGACATGCCCTGGTTACTGAGGATGGTCCCAAGGTTGATGAATGCAGAGTTACGATATGGGTCACGCCTGGATTACCAAGGATAGTCCTTGGGTCGATGAACGTAGAGTAACGGAATGGGACATGCCTTGGTTACTGAGTATGGTCCTAAGGTTGATGAATGCAGACTAACGATTTGGATCACGCCTGGTTTACCAAGGATAGTCCTAGGGTCGATGAACGTAGAGTAACGGAATGGGACATGCATGGGTTACTGAGTATGGTCCCAAGGTTGATGAATGCAGGTAACGATATGGGTCACGCCTAGGTTACCGAGGATGGTCTCAGGTGTCACGAATGCAGAAATGCAGAGTAACGGAATGGTCCACGCCTGGGTTACCCAGAATGGTGACAGGGTTGATGAATGCAAAGTTACCAAGGACGATCCCAGTGGTGAAAATGCAGAGTAATGGAATGAGTTTTGCCTGGTTACTGAGGATGGTCCCAGGGGTGATGAACCCAGAGTAACGGAATGGGTCACGCCTAGGCTACCGACCATGGTCCCAGGGGTCATGAATGCAGTGTTACGGAATGGGCCATGCCTGGGTTACCGAGGATGGTCCCAGTGGTGATGAATGCACAGTAATGGAATGGATCACGCCTGGGTTACCGAGAATGGTATCAGGGGGGATCAATGCATGGTAATGGAGTGTGTCATGCATTGGTTACTGAGGATGTCCCAGGGATGATGAATGCAGAGAAACGGAATATTTTTCACCTTGGTATCGAGGATGTTTGTTTGTTTCTAGCGTTGCTTTACGTCCCAATTAACAGCTATGGTCATTGCGGGATGGTCATTTCACCTAACCACACTTTTTCAAGGACAAGCTTGAAGAAGCGGTTAACCAATACTTCGTGCACATATTTTCGTTTGTACCTGACAATTACCCTTCTTGAATGTTTCAGCAGTCGGGAGGAGAATGACCGTAGGAATTATTTCATGATCAATCTCCACGAATGTATGGGACCGGACGGGGATCGAAATCGTAACCCCTGGATCTGCAGTCGGACACGCATCTGCAGCCAGACTGCGCTACGTGGCACAGTGTATTGAGGACGGTTCCAAGGGTCATGAATGCAGAGTAACGGAATGGGCTGCGCGTTGGGTTACAGAGGATGTGCAGGTTAAGGGTATTCCACCATATCTCGGGCAAGTGTTCGCCCCGAGCGCACAGTTGTCCATAAGTGTGCGCCCCTGACATGTTGGCACTCTTTAATCTTTTTTTCGAACATCAATGGCTATCATGTAGTCTGATTAATTATATCCGCTTTTTTTCTTTAGAAAAATGGTATATTAATTTCGTACCAAAGTCGGTCCGTCGTCTGTCCGTCCGTGCGTGCGTGCGTCCGTCCGTATGTCTATCCGTCATGTTTCTTGTAAATGTATCTCCTCCTTAACCTTTAGACGTAGCAACTTCAAACTTTGTAGATGAATAGGTCACATGATGTAGAGGATCCTGAGAAACATTTCTTGTGACCGAGGTCAAAGGTCAAATCATGTATTTTCTTGTAAATGCACCTTCTCCCGAGCCATTAAAGGTAACAACTTCAAACTTTACAGCTGCATTGGTCAAATGATGTAGAGGGTAATGGGCAACGTTTCATGTGAGCTTGAACCTAAGGTCAAGGTCAAAAGGTCATAAATATATATATATATTCCTGTATTTTCCTGTAAATGCTTCTCCTACTAAACCATTGGGTGAAGCAACTTCAAAGGTCACATAATGAAGAGGGTACTGGGTAATATCGTTTGTGACCTTGACCCTAAGATCAAGGTCAAAAGGTCAAATACTGTATTTCTTGTAAATGCATCTTCTCCTAAACCGTTGAATGTAGCAACTTCAAACTTTGCAGCTGCATAGGTCACGTGATGCAGAGGGTACTGGGTAACATCTGATATGACCTTGGCTAAGGTCAAGGTCAAAAATAGTAAGTGAGTATGATCAGGAAATACCACAATCACAAACCGCAGACAACCCTGTGGTACCGCGAGGAAGAGCTGCTCAACCATCACGGGACACCAGGAAGACAAATTAAGCAAAGCAACCAGCTCTCTCTTCCCCATCAAGATGATTGCAATACTAGAACGGACACAAAGCAACGTGCAACAAAACATAGAACAATTACAGACTCGCACATTGGGAGTAACAATAAACAAAAAGTCAACAACAACAGAACCACCGCCTTAGAACGGACAGCAGCCTAAGCCACCGGGGGGCTTAAATGTATTTTACTGGTACCAATTCTTCGCCCTAGATTCTGCTGTTGTTGAAGTACAAGAAATGTTCAGCTCGCATGGAGGCCATCTAACTAATTTAATGTATCATCATGGAGAAACATTCTAATCAAATTTACACATCATGATGAAACAAAGAAAAGGGCTCATGACTTACAGATAGTCAGAGCTATAGAAAACCTCAAGTTGAGCCACGGTGGGTCCAGCTACAAATACTGTATTTTCTTGAAAATGCACGAACTCCTCAACCTTTGGACGTAGCAACTTCAAACTTTATAGGTACTTAGATCACATGATGTAGGGGGTACTGGCTAACATCTCTTATGACCTTAATACCAAGGTCAAGGTCAAATGACAAATACTGTATTTTCTTGCATCTCCTAAACCATTGAACTTAGTAACTCCAAACTTTGCAGGTGCATAGGTCACATGATATAGAGGTTGCTGGGCAATATTTTCTGACCTTGATGCCAAGGTCAAGGTAAAATACTGTATTTTCTCCTAAACCGTTAGACATAGAAATTTCATACTTTGCAGGGTGCATAGTCACATGATGTTTTGGGCACTAGAGAATATTTCATGTAACCTTGATACCAAGGTAAAAAAGGGTATTTGCGATGGTGTACCATTGACTGCAGTCTAGCTAGGATTACATTCGTTCTGATAATATAATTTGTCTTAACATATGATTTATAATTGTACAACACAATAGGTTGAAATGGAGTAGAAGACACCGACCGACGAAATATTGATAACATTTTTCTATTGCAGAAACAAAAGGAGGGATAATGCTTCGAGTCCCAAATTGGAACTCTACAGCGATACTAGACAAACCGGACGACGGTAAGCATCACTCACATGAAAAACAATGATACATATGAATACAATATATATTATGAACATGAGCATGTCGCAAAAAAAGAGACGAGAACTGACTAAAATTAAGAATAACACATAGACCCGTGTAGAGGCAAACAGTCCAAACTCAGATCTGACTCCGCAGAACGCGCCGTCTGATTTAAGAACCCTTAAAACAGAAATAGGCTGGTACAATTGATAAGAATAAAAAAATCAATTCGGCTAAATCCTTAAAGCGTCAAGAAAAAATGCATCTGAAATTGTCGTCTGCTGAAGTCATCTGCTGCAAGTAATTGCCTTACATTACTGACGAATTAACCCCTTCACTGCCTTACCCCGAGCAATGCTTGGGCTGAATATCCCTTCCTATACGCCAGTACCCCGAGCCTTGTTCGGGTTAAACACGGTGTTGTTTATATGGCGTGTAATATTCAAGGGACAGGACTCAATTATCCTTATCTGCTCTATAATGAAAGAGTTAACTTTTCCAACTCTGCGGCCGAAAGCTTGCTTTTCACAGGGAAAACGGCCCTTTTGATGAAGACCTCGTTTTTTTCAAAGATGGCAGGCGATCGTGGCATTAGTCCGTTGTGTTTCTTTGAAGTAGGGATTATTTTGGAAGTCTAAAATGGCTTGTATATGGATGACAACTGATATTAATTGGAATCAGTAATGGTAAAGGAAGAAATTCCTGTCATTCTCACATTTTTGAACTATTGTTTCCCAACCACTCCAAAACAATGATGTTGTAAACGAAAGTAGACATTCATGTATTTTCAGCTGTTGAAAAAAACATTTTTTTGACATGCTACCACTAGAAAACATTATTTCAGACATTGTACCAAATGTCTCAAACAAGCAGGAAAACAATTGGTGTAAATCCCTACAGTGGTTATGATTTTGTATGAAATAATATTTAACACCATAATAACATCAAATTAGCCCTATTTTCCCCCGGCATATAGCGTGCATTTATTACGGCAGTGAAGGGGTTAAGTATAGGAGCAGTCTGATCTGGGTCCACACTGTTTGTCATAGAGGATTCGTTAACACTTCAGCAGACGAGAAAAGCAGACGACTTTTGTTTGCAATTGGCACATTTAGGATTAGAAGGCATTACGATCGGAAATGGTTTCCTTCCATGGTGTCTTATTAGGATCTGAAAGGTTTGACACAATGCAGTATCTTTTAGCATTAGGGTTATTTGGAAAGTACATAGCATGACATCATGACTTCACAATGCGTTGATAAAATGCTATCAAATAAGATATTATTGGAAACTAGAATTCAGCGGCCATCTGGTGGTTAAAAGGTGGAAAAGTAGTTTTAGGCATTTTCTGTTATATTTTATCCTATCTTTTGCACCCTATCACAGCAAAAAATGAATCAGTGTTTTGGAATTTTCTCCCCTCGGTTGACTAGATAAAACAAATATAAATGAGCCGCGATCTGTGAAAACCTGCCTTAATGACATTTAGGACTTTTTGTGTAAAAATCATTTGAAAAACACCAAAAATTAAGAAATTTGACATGTTTATAAATTGCCTTAAAACCTATTCAGGTGGATAGTAGAAAGCAACTGGCACTTATTTTTGATTTAACTTCTTCGTCATCATGCCATATGTTTCCATGGCAACAACTTTACCTTAGCAACTATCAGACTTTTAAAAGTATGGTCAGTGGTTTTCAGATCATGCAAACTTTAGACAAAACTGAATGGGTGTCCACTTTTCTGCAAATTCCATTGCATACATGCTAAGGATAATAAGAAAAGTATGTTAGCAAGAAATAACATGTTTTTCATGCACCCGACATACCCGCAAATCAGGAAGTTCATTTTGACGTCATTAGTAACGTCATGACCTTTCTAACGTTGTGTGTTAAAGTTAAGACAGTGTATAGTTTCAAAAGACCATATTTCCATGAATATTAGAGATAACTTCATAAAATTTGCATGATAATTTCTTAACACTTCGTAGATTAAGTGTGTGTAATTAACTAATTTTTGACGACTGTGTCATTAAGGCTGGTTTTCACAGATAATGGCTCAAATGTCTGAGTACTAAAACCAGCATGGGATAGCTAACCAATATTGTGTCGGGCATTCTATCAAACAAACATTTTGGTAAAAAATAAACTAATGACTCTTATTATGTTGATGTACCCTATGTTGAGTTGAACTGTTTATGAAATTATGGTGCACCGTCATGCGAAATGAAGGTAAACCGTCCGTCATTAAAGGTATTCTGAGTTGCTTTTTTATTATATGCACGCTACTGATATATGCACTAGTTAATTATTTTGTAATCACTAAACCACCAGCTATGGGGAATAGCGGGACGGTCAGCAGTTCCTTTTCCAGTGCAGCATCTTAGATAGGATATCCACAATCCTTTCTTAGTGGTTACAAATGATTGATGCATTACAGAGGCTCTCAAATGGCGTTTGGGCGTAGAAAGTAACATGCTAATGGGAAATTACTGCCAGAGGAGAAAGTAATCTAGGGTAAAGACATACATAGATACATTTTTACTTAAATTGGCTTTATGTTTGATTGTGACAATCTATGGCAGCAATGCTAAGGTCATGATAATACTTCATACACGTGGTATCATGTCATGCTACAAGGTGTTTCCTGATCAATTAAGGTAAATGCTTCCTTTTCACTGAACGGTACATATAAATCAAACACTATCTAATGGTAACACAAACCCCCAAAATTTGTCACACTTTTAATTATGATATGTCAATTAGGAGTTCTACACAATTGCGTTTTAGAACAATACTCCATAAATTTGGTGAACACAATAAAACAAACTATCGTGGTATTTCAACATATTAAACATGATTCTCCTGGAACGTTACACACACCTGGTATTTTATCATCTAAAATGATTACAAAGGAAAAGTGATTTACTATTCCATGCAGCGATCACATCAACACTGTGCTAGTTTTGCTGAATTGCTATATTGAAGAGATTCATTTCTAAAGTAAAGGACAGGGGGAACAGGAAACAAATATATTTTATAATAGGCCAGGGAAGAAGTTAAAGCTGCAATGGGTTAAACAATCAATATACCAAGATGGTTGAATGAAAATTTCTTAAGTTTAAGGTTTGATCAGTTTATCTGCACTTTATCTTATTTACCCCACATGTTGCTGGACTTAGACAAATTGAAATGATGTTTTATATGAATCTAATATGAACTTGAAGAAAAGAAAATATGAAGATGGCATGGCGTTCTTGGGTCTCTCACCCGAGGTTCAAAAGATGTTTAAAGAAATAAAGTATGGACGACAGACGCACAGCATACAAGGACCATTCAAAAATAGCTCACATTGTTCCCTTTGTTCTGATAAGCTAAAACAGGAACGCGTTCCAGTTGAGAAAAATATGTCATTACCTACATGTGCATATCTATGTGAAACACTTTAAATATGATAGATAATTTCGAAACACATGTTCTGCAAGAATCTGCACTGAGCTATTTTATGTAACATAGAGGATCTCACAAAATAAATCCACCATCTCAATAAATATGCATTCCCATGACATGCCCAAAACAACATATATACTGTCAGTCAAACTTCGGTGGAAGTTTGGTATAAAATCCCTGACAATAACTGAAATACCTGTTAAACTAACTGCTTGCTTTAATGACATTTACAGGTATTTTGTTTACCAGCCATGCATAGAGTTTTAGATATCCATTATCACTCTGTAAGCACCAGGTCCTGAGGTTATAAAACTGTTTTCATGCTTAAATGAACTGAACATAGATTTCAACAGCTCATGAAAATGATATGCTGAGAATGTCGAATATTCTTGCATTTAAATTCTCAAATATTGTATTTTTCATGCTTACAAATGTTAAAATGCCAACCAATTTTGGCTTTTTAAATATTTATGAGCACGATAAATTCCATTCTCATTTGAGCAACACTTATTTTATTTTATAAGATTCTGGATCCACACTGTTTGCTTTTATACTTAATTCGTCAGTAAAAGGTTTGGCGAACTTCAGGAAATGTATTTCGATAAAGGCATCTATTGCAAACCAAAAGACTGCACGATAGTGCATTTTGTTGGTAACCGATATAACACTGAGCCATCAGTAAGCCTGAAACAAGAAGAAATTGAAAAGAGGGGCCAATCTGGATCTAGTGTCAGGAAAAAATAAGAACCCAATGATACTCTTGAAATTCCCATATGGGACCTGATTTCACAAAATAAGAGGAATAAAGACAATCTTTTGGATTATATTTGCATTTCATGGATGAAAAACAATGCTCGCTGCCAGCGGATCTAAAGGTTGTGATTGGGGGTTGGTAAGACATTTGAGATTACCCAATCTGGCTGTACTGAGTTACAAGCATTGTCATGCAAAAAACATGAGAAGGCCAATACCAGAAGCTTTTCCCATGCAGCTTACTGTGTTCAGACAACTGGTTGCAATGTTGTGGTTTTTCAAGCAATAGACACAGATAGCTTTGTTAATGCAATGTACTATTGCGTTCGAACACCCTAAAACCGATTTCGGTGAAAAAAGTTGATTGCATATCAGATCATAGCATTGAATCACCTCTGTGTATAAAGTACGACGCAGACTCTAAGTACGTAAGAGTGTGTATATCCTTGCTGGTTGTGACCCAGTTTGCTACCCATTTAACAAAGGCAAGGAACGTGTGCTTGCTTCAACCATAGTCATCTGGAATATTTGTCAGATCCTGGATCAATGGGAGAAACTGAAAATGAAAGATACCTCACTGGTGAGATGTTTAGTGATGTGTGTCGTCTCTCTATGGATGGGAATACTTTGAAGGATCAGCAGATGACCTCATGGCTCATTTGTATGATTAATTTAAAGGTGATATGCGTTGTATGCCATATACAGAAGACACACTGATGCAACATAATCTAAGAGCCTTCCAACAAATCACCATCCGCAAATATGTCCATATATTCCACCAAAATATCCCTGACTCAACAGAATATGGCCCACATGTTACAAACAACAGACTCCTCCCTACAATGATGCTAAAGTCAGCAAACCCAACAGTAGTTACTATAAGTCCTCCTTCTGCAAATGTATAATGGAGGAAGTGTCGTTCTTATAGAAATGGTAACATTAGATGTGCTGATTCTTGCATTTGTTACCTAATCCAGATAAACGTGGACAGACTGTACTGTGCAGTTGTTAGCAATTAAGGAAGGCTCAGATACAGACATACAGACTATTACCCCGGCATCCAATTTAGGTTACCTTGCACCCCCCCAGGACAATTTTTCATGGGTGCCAAATTGTTCATTGGGACCCCCTGGATGGGAAATGAAGGTGTCCTCAAAAAAAATTTGGTTTGGGCTATGTGAAATTGCATGGTTTCTATGCCAACCCATAGCGAATTTGAGAAGGGGGGTCTGCCTATAAAATTACTCATATCTCAGCTGTTACTTATCCTAGACTACTAAACTTAATACCAAATTAAAGCTTAGACATATGCCTATTATCCCCTAGTTGCATATGGAAATTGTCTAATTTGCATATTCATAAATATTTATGAAAACATTAAAAATGTGTTTCACGCATGGGGGTATACGTACAAGATCAATTATATCTCAGCTGCTTTTAGTCGTAGAGTACTAAAATTTATACTAAAATAAAGCTAAGACATAGGCCTTTCATTCCATGGTCAAATATGCAACGTACCTTATTTGCATAATTTGCATATTCATGAATATTAATAAAAACGCTAAAAAATAAGGGAAAATCATTACAAATATAAATAGGCTGATTTCATCCCAATATTGTCATTGTTGCATGTTTTAATATAATCAATGTTACAATTTGACATGGCCAATCATCCAGTGGTCCTATATGAATATTATCTCATTTGAATATTCATGAAAGGCATGAAAACGTAAAAACATGAGGGAAAATCACATAAAAAACTATAAGCCCAGGGGAGGGGTTTAGGTACGATCTATCTTGCACTCGTAGGGCCTTTTAAATTCATGCCAAATTGTTCAGTGGGACCCTCAGAATGTGAAATGAAGTTCTCCTCACAAGAAAATAGGTATGGGCTATGTGAAAATGCATGGTTTCCATGGCAACCGCTTATATGATTCTCGAGATTGGGGGGTAGGCCTACAAATTCAATCATATCTAGGGTTCTACTTATCCTAGAGCACTAAAGTTGGTGTCAAATTAAAGCTTAGACACATGTCTTTCTTCCTGTGGTCAGATTTGTAAAGTATCTAATTTGCATATTTATGAATATTAATGAAAACCTACAAATGAAGTAAAATCATAAAAAAACCATAAATGAACATATTTCAGCACAAAAACATCATCAAACCACCATTGTTGCCAGTTTTTATAACCTCGGTGATTCAATTTGATAAGTTCTTTCATCCAGTGGTCCTATATGAAAATTATCCCATTTGCTTATTCATGAATATTAATGAAAAGTTTTGTAATTAAAGAAAAAATCTTAGCAAAATTAAGGGATGTACATATAAAATGACAAATATTTCACCTACCATGTGTTCCAGTGTATCAAACCTAGTGCCAATTTAATGCTTAGACATTGTACTTTTACCATAAGGTATAATATGAAAAATATTTATCATGAATTCTCGTGAATTTTGATGCAAACAGAAGAAATGAAAGAAAAATTGCGGACAAATCAAGGGGGTGCACTTCCAAAATTACTCATATCTCAGTAGTTAAGTGCCCATTAGTGCCAAACCTGATTTTAAGTCAATGCATAGACACAACATGTTTACCAAAATGATCCAATTCATAACACATCAAATTTAAATTCTCATGAATATTGATGAAATATGAGAAATTAAGAGAAAATACAGGAAACTTAAGGGGGTATAGCTACAAAGTGATTCATATCTTGGCTTCCAATTGCCCAATAATAACAAGCTTGGTACCATATCAAACAGCATAAACCTAAGTAAAATTGAGTAAAAGAAAAATGTATAAAATTTATAACAGCTGAGATATGAGTAATTTGTAAGTACACTGCTATCAATTTGTATACATTTTTTACTTGTATTTTTAAAGTTTTTTATTAATATTGATATTAAACAAATTAGTTAATTCTTATATCTTCCCACTAGGTAAAACTGCTATGCATAGACTTAAATTAAGTATATTGCTTGCTACTCTAGGGCAATTAGCAGCTAAGATATTGGTAATTTTGTAGGTATATCCCATTCATTTTTCGGCGATTTTTCTCTTTATTCTAATGTTTATATTAATTTTCATGAATATGTAAATGCGACAACTGGCTAATATTACCATTGAGATAAAGGGCTGTATCATAGCTATAAGTTGGCACTATGTTTGCTACATAAGGGCTAAAAGCTGCTGAGATACGAGTAATTTTGTAGGTATATCCCCTTAATTTTCAAATATTATTCTCAAAATGCTCATGGTTTCATCAATATTCATGAATATTATAATATGACCATTTTAAAATTTGATGATTTATTAAACATACTATTGTCTAAGCATAATTTTAAAACCAATTTTGGTACTCTAGGGCACTTAGCAATTGAGATATTATTATATTTGTAAGTACACCCCCCTTAATTTTTCCGCGATTTTTCATTTGTTTCTTCTGTTTTAATTAAAATTCTTAATTATTTATGCTAACTATTTTTCAAAGCTGAACTTAAGGTAAAAGTACTATGTCTAAGCATTGACTTGGCACCAAGTTTGATACACTCAGACGCATAGCTGCTGAGATATTGGTAATTTTATACATACACCCCTTAATTTTTCTGAGATTTTATCTCTCATTTCTAAAGTTTTCATTAATATTCATGAATATGGATATTAGATAATTTGCATATCTAACTACCAAATTAAACTGCTATGTCCAGGAATTAGTTTGGTACCATGTTTAGTAATCTAGGATGAGATGTTAATAAGATATGAGTATTTTTAGGATGTATACCCCCAATCTTTACAGTCGGCATAATGGGTTTCCATGGAAACCATGAAATTTCAAAAACCCAAATAACATTTATTTTTGAGGACAATATTTTTTTACATTTAAGTGGGCCTATTGGACAAATTTATGCCCATAATAAAATGTCTGATGTGTTCAATTTAGGTCTGATTACCCCTGTTGCATACTGTAGTTTACCCATGCTTTTTTCCATCATTTTAAGATTTCATTAATATTCATGAATATGCAAATAAGATAATTTTCATATAGGACCATGAGATAATTTTCATATAGGACCACTAGATGAAAGAACTTATCAAATTGAATCACTGAGGATATAAAAACTGGCAACAATGGTGGTTTAATGATGTTATTGTGTTGAAAAATGTTCATTTATGTTGTTTTTTATGATTTTATTTCATTTTTGTAGGTTTTCATTAATATTCATAAATATCAAATTGATGATTTACAAATCTGACCACAGGAAGAAAGACATGTGTCTAAGCTTTAATTTGACACCAATTTTAGTGCTCTAGGATGAGTAGAACCCTAGATATGATTGAATTTGTAGGCCTACCCCCCAATCTCGAGAATCATATAAGCGGTTGCCATGGAAACCATGCATTTTCACGTAGCCCATACCTAATTTCTTGTGAGGAGAACTTCATTTCACATTCTGAGGGTCCCACTGAACAATTTGGCATGAATTTAAAAGGCCCTAGGAGTGCAGGATAGATTGTACCTTAACCCCTCCCCTAGGCTTATAGTTTTTACGTGATTTTACCGCATTTTTTTACGTTTTCATGCCTTTTCATGAATATTCAAATGAGATAATATTCATATAGGACCACTGGATGATTGGCCATGTCAAATTGTAACATTGATTATATTAAAACATGCAACAATGACAATATTGGGATGAAATCAGCTTATTTATATTTGTAATGATTTTCCCTTATTTTTTAGCGTTTTTATTAATATTCATGAATATGCAAATTATGCAAATAAGGTACGTTGCATATTTGACCATGGAATAAAAGGCCTATGTCTTAGCTTTATTTTAGTATAAATTTTAGTACTCTACGACTAAAAGCAGCTGAGATATAATTGATCTTGTACGTATACCCCCATGCGTGAAACACATTTTTAATGTTTTCATAAATATTTATGAATATGCAAATTAGACAATTTCCATATGCAACTAGGGGATAATAGGCATATGCCTAAGCTATAATTTGGTATTAAGTTTAGTAGTCTAGGATAAGTAACAGCTGAGATATGAGTTCTTTTATAGGCAGACCCCCCTTCTCAAATTCGCTATGGGTTGGCATAGAAACCATGCAATTTCACATAGCCCAAACCAAATTTTTTTTGAGGACACCTTCGTTTCCCATCCAGGGGGTCCCAATGAACAATTTGGCACCCATGAAAAATTGTCCTGGGGGGGGTGCAAGGTAACCTAAATTGGATGCCGGGGTATATATGATGCATTCTCTTTACAGAGTCAAAGTCATTATTTTAACGTTGCAATGTTACTAAGACACAACCCCCTCCTAGAACCCCACATTTCATAGTAAACTTTTGGTTAACATTACTATACAATGTTTTCTTATTTTTTCTGAAACATAGATTGTGGGTACACCAAAGATTTTCCTTATTTTAACAAAGATTGAGGGTACCTGTTTAATTGCCTTATAAAAAGGGAAATTAATGCAGTTTTAAGGTGTATATTGAGTAAGCTAAGAAATCGTTTACAGTCATTAAATCACAGTATTTTTCATAGGGCAGCTTTGTCAACGTGATGTTACTTTAGCAATACATCAAGTTAGAAAAATATTCCATGTCTTCTTTTTTTATGATGAAGCAAATGAAAAAAGAGTCAATAAGCAATGCTTATTAGATATCCCTCGCACAGTAAGTGACAGTGAAAACAGTTTTTTGTTGTATGTGATGATTCAAACCACAAGGCCTAAGTTTTGAAAACTAGGGTTCGGTAAAATCTGTGCAAATGACCTTTAAGTTAACAATCTGTCACATTTGGCAATATCATTTGGACAGAACATATCAAACCTGAAGGGTATTTTAATACACCAAAGCTTATATTGATTTTTTTCAAAGATCTCATAGCTGTCATTTTGTAAAAGAATATTTGACATTCACCAAATTTCTTCATATATAATTATGTTTAATATGTCTACATTGTGCATATGAAGTACTGGATCAATTTACAAAAAAAATATGAAAGGAGTTTGATTGGCCCATGAAGGTACAATTAAGCTATGTATATACATTATACAGTTAAACGTTTCCAAGTTCTCAAAGAAGTCATTTAGTCAAATTATTTTAATTACCAAACTCCTTCATGCTTCCAATCTATCTACATTGAATAGGTTAAGTATTGGATTAATATCAAAAGCGGTGGTAGGAGTAGATCCGCCCACGCAGACGCAATCTATGCATATACAAGTTGCATATTAAGGAAACGTATCTAAGTTCTCATGGAAAAAAACACTCCAGACTTCTTCATGCATATGTTCGATATGTCTATGATGTATAGAAATAAAGTATTGGATTAATTCAGCAAAAACTGTGGTAGGAGTTATCGGTCCATGAAGGCACTATCTATGCATATACAAAAACATATTGGAGTTCTAATTGTTGTCGTTTCATCAAATCATTTTAAACCAAACTCCGTCATGCATATGTTCAATGTGTCTTCATTGTGAAGACGAAGTGTCAAATTGCTCAATCAAAGGCTATGGAAGGAGTTAATCGGCCCATGAAGGCAAGTTATCTATGAATTTACAAAAGCCATATTAGGGAAAAATCGTCTAAGTTCTCATAGTTGTCATTTGTTAAAAAATATTAATTTTGAATCAAACTCCTTCATGCATTTGTTCATTGTGTCTGCATTGTTAAGGCAAAGTATAAAATAGTTGCGAGGATTTAATCGGACCGTGTATGCACCGTGATATCATAAGCATAAACATTATATAAAATGCTATTTGTAAGTACAAAGGGGAGTTACTCTAAAAACACTGGCCCCTAGCCCGTATTTTTTTATGAAATATATTTGTCTTGTAGATATAATGGAAACAATATGTTACGAACGGACTGACATACGAACGGACGCACAAACGAACACAAACACGCACGAGCAAAGTGAAAACAGTATACCCACACTTAGACAGTTTGCAGGGGTAAATTGATCGTTATATAGTAGTTTTGTGTGTGCACATATGCTTCTATACATATGACAGAAGCTGCATTTGATTTCAGGTAAAAGTCATATGCGGCTTCAGATGCATGTTTACTTCCATAATACATTTTCACCAGTAGTACATGTATCTACAGTGGTTGGGGTAATTAAGTATTCTGCTTTACAATTTTGTGAAACATTACATTGCTTTATATATTACTTATTGTTATTAATCATATGAGTTAAAGAGAAGATTGTTGAAACAATATCATTTAGATTTATATTAACTTTCATATCGCATTATATATGCCTATTATTAGAGTGGGTGGGGCATAACCACATGACAAATAACAAAACTATTAACACATTTTGTATTTTTTAAAAATATGCGTGTTTTTAATTTGTACTAGTTTTTGCTACAAACATATAAAGTACAGGAATAAGCCACAAGTAAATCAGAAAATGACTGAAATATTAGTCTGTATATTGGATTTGAAGTTTATTTCATAACAGTACCTCAAAACATCAGTGAATTAGACAACTGTGCCAACAAAATTTCCAGAGCAGTCAACTTAATCCATCATAAGGACGGTTAGTACTAGCCAAATATGCATTCAAACCAACTAGAGCAGATGGTGTCACCTCCAACTCTAAATATGAGAGATGCGGGAATTTGGGTTCTGGACTAGTATATCAAAGCCAAGGTTACAACTGCGCAAATGTGGATCAGTATGCATTTTGCCCAAGAGTGATATGGGGAGGCCCTAGTGCTTGAGTTTGAAGTGATCCACTTGAGCACCTGTGCTGGCTCCAGAATTGCGGATTTGTGATGAAGTGCCCTAGTGTGACATTGAATCATCATATACATAATAATCATATTCTTCGTAAATATGACGTGAGTTATTGTCTTTTATCTCCAAAAATACTTTTGGCAAAAGATATGTATCCATTCAACGTATCAACACTGTAAACCTAAAAAAGGTATAGGCAAACAGTGTAGTTCCAGAGGATAATGCTCATATGATCCATCTCATCTGGATCTACACTGTTTGCTTACTTATTTTGCTTTTTTCTCAATCTCATTTTTTTGCAGTTTTTTAAGGATTTGTCTAACACCCCTTTTGAACATAATGTAATCTTCTGCAAATTAAATCGGAAGAGTTTACCTCAGAATCTTGTTGAAAGGTTTAATGAATTATAAATTGGGTCGCGGCCTTAGACAAGCTTTGCGAGCAAGTAAGGTTAAAACTGAATGTTCAGCGATATAATAATAAATAGCGAATACTAGGTGAGTGTCTTTTGAAATCAAGTTTACCAGGCAAGGCTTTGAGAAGGCTTGTTGACATTGCGAGGCTTGCCAAGCAATTCAACAGGCGTTCTCAAAGCCGAGCCTAGTAAACTTGATATCAAAAGACGCGAACCCGGTATTCTATCCATCAGCTTATCCATTGTTTCACTCTTCAAACATGCGATTATGACGTATTTTTCGATTTTCGTGTTAACTCAGCCTCATTAGCGACGTCATTCAAAAAGTCCAACGTCAGCAGGCACATGCCCTGAGATAGTCAACGTTTATCGGGCAGCATGCAGCAATGTAAATGCGACAAAATTAGGCTTTCTTACGAAGAAATCCATCGTTCGTTTGTTTAGTTATGTAGTGTGATATTGCAATTATATAACTCATATATCTTTGTTTTGAGCTGAGCTCTAAATAAAATTAAAAATATTTGTCTTTAAATTTAGATCAGACAAATCATCAGAGCTACAGTATAGATGAAAGAGAGTATGAAAAGGCAACTCGGATCCTTCGCCATCGACTGAAGATCTATTTTAACGCTGCTATGAGGTACAGGGACAGCGTTTGTTCGTTCCAACCGATATACTTCATTTTCATGCTACTGCAAATTTTGAGGGTGATTTTGATCACAGTACAGGTATGAACATGGGTGGCTTTTTGTTATTGTCGTTATGTTGTTGTTGTTTTTATTCTATTTTTTTTTATATTTTCCAACCATTTATCATGAGCGACGAATTTGATTTAGAATAGAGGCTATGCAAGAGCTCAGGCTCGTGCTAGACCTTTGTCCGCATCTATAAAATATATCCAATTACTCGCATGATCTAATGTATTCTACAGTCCTGCTTGTTAATAAATTTCAAATACAAGCTCTCTGCCTGCTTCTCTCTAATCTTCCCCTCTTCTCTATAATCGGTTAGCTGCTAGTTGTTCGAATGGTCTCCATATTTATATGTTCACATAATATTGTATATGAGCTTACGTATATTTGCATTCTGAACAATGTGTATTATCAATAAAAAGAACATGGGTGGATCCAGAAGGGGTGGATCACAAGTGGCTAAAGCTTTCCTTAGAAAGTCTGGTACGGACACCCCTCGAGGAGCAATTGGACCACTTTTCCGAAAAAGATGATAATGAAAAATCAGCAGACGACTAAAAGAATTAAATGTTATCCAGCATGCAAAGCGATAAACAGATATAAGCATCCAGATAAACCTCTGATTAATTGTGGAAGCTTCAGCATGTGGGACTATGTCACACGTGTGCTTAGTCGTCTTTGCATTGGTCAGTTATATACTATCAAGTGAGGTTTGCTGTATGTATGCTGGTAGGTATACATAGGAGCCGCGACATGTGAGTTCCAACAATGTGGTGCTTTGACATGAATAGACTCCGACAAGCCTTGCAGCCCCCTGTTAAGCTTAGAAACTCCAAATAATGTTCAAACAGTAGCTTAGCAATCATAGGGTATTTAAGCGACCAGCAAAGGCTCTGATCAGACTGTGCGTACGCACAGGCTGGTCAGAGCCTTTGCTGTTCTCACATACCACATTGTCTGAAATCTTATGTCATGGCTCATATTTTCTCTTACCCACAGATGTTCCACTTTGGGAATGATCGAGTAGATTTTAACAATGTCGTTCACCGAGGCCATCTGACTCTACGTCATGTTGTCCTGAAGGATTGGTCTGCCCATTTCGAGACTCTACCCTACCCGCCTTCTCATGGTGACTTTGCTGTCTATGATATTAAAAGTTTAAAGCTGCATACTCTGTAACTATGAACATTTTTCGAAAAATTTTATTTTCTTTTTAAATCATTTGTAAAAGTTGAATTAAGTTATGTTTTCACAATAAATCTGTTCACTAGAGCGGAAAATTGCACGGAAAAGTGAATTATCTTATAAAACAGGTGTGTTTTACTCGTGTCGATAATTATTTGCGTCCCTCCAATAATTATAGACAGTTGAATTTAACATAAACATGATAAATGCTGTTGTTTCGATACTGATAATTTGTTAAGATTTACGAAATTGGTAAAATGTATACCTGAATTTTAGTTTTTTTACTGTGTTCTTGAAAAATAGAAACATTAGTTCAAAAATTAAAAGATCAAAAGTTACAGACTATGCAGCTTTAAAGGAGAAGATAAATTATGCGGTTACCAATGTAAGTTATGACTAAATCAACAGGGTTCGCACAGACTTGAAAAGTACTTGAATACACAGAACTGTCTTGGAACGTCCTTGAAAAGTACTTGAAAAACACTCAAAGGCATTGAAAGTCCTTGAATTTAACCCTTTACAGGAGGATTCAACAGTGTTTTTGGAGACCTAAGTCAGTGTAAAATTGTGTTGTCTTTATTTGGTGCAGCATATGCTGCACCAAATAAGGACACCACAATTTTATACTTATTATCTTAAACTAATATCTTAAGTAATGGACTCATGCATTTCAGAAGTAGAATTTTTACGTGTAAATCAGTATTTTTCTGAAGTTTTCAGTCCTTGAAAACAGTAGGAAAGTCTTTGAGAAGTTCTTGAAAAGTCCTTGAATTTTACACAATCTTGCCTGTATGAGCCGTTCAATCATGTATTTTGTAAAAGAGAATTGAGCCGTGACATGCAATTTCCAACAGTGTGGCACCTTGACAAGTGCAGACTCAGACGAGCCTCTGCCGCCTTCTTTAAGCTTAGAAACTCCAAATGATATTCGGTCAGTAGCTTAACAATCATATATTGTTCAAGTGACTAGTAAAGGCTCTGATCAGGCTGCGCGTATGCGCAGGCTGGTTTGAGCCTTTGCTGGTCGCACATACCACATTGTTGGAAATCTCATGTCACGGCTCAATTATCTTTAAAACAACATTCCAATTAAGATTAAAATGCTTTTAATTAAAATAATATTAATCTTTAATAGTTTGCCAATATTAAGGTTCGACATGTTTTATGTCCAACCCCTTGTATCCACAGTATACATTGGCACGTGCGTTTTGGCGGAAAAGAAAAAAAGCTTCAGTTCACTCATTTTTCATTGTACTGCTTCATGAGAACTTTGCAAAACCTATCACTTTCTACTCAGCTAACGTCCTGCATATTCAGACTGTATTCAACCATTGTTATTTTCGATTAATTCGTTGAAATGTGTTTAGTGATTGTTTAGAATGTTGGCTACCGTAATACATTTGATTGAATTGGCTGTTATCATACTAAGTAATCGCGTTATCTTTACAAGCATGCTTGTCAAAAGTAGTGTATCTTATTAAACGGCCGACTATGAAACGGCCGACTATAACAGGGTCATTTTGACTCTTTGGCTTCCCAGGAGACGTTATAAGGCTGAAAATGACTTCCGCGAAAACGCACGTACCCAGGCAAACACTACAGTTGGTTGTGGTAACGGCCTGTTTATTGCGGTTTGAATTCAGGGGGTGAATCCAACTCTAGATAGACAAAAATAAATTATTCTCGGAAAGGAAAATTTTGCACTGTATTCTAAATGACGTAGTTGTCAATTTCAATGACGTCATTAGGATTTTGAATTTTGCTTAAATATTGACTCTACACAACCTGTCGCCATTCTAAAATATGGCCTTTTGGTCATAATGATGCACGGCTTGAACGATTTAGAACGAAAATGATTATAATTCCTATAATTCTATAACATGAAAACAGGTCAGTGGCATGCAGTGGGTGATATATTATATACTGTAACTATACGGTGAGGAGATATCAGTATCGGTGGGCGGTAAAAGACAGTTCTTTCGAAAGATGCATAGCATGTATCTCAAAAACGTCTTTGGACTAACTGCGAGCTCGGAACATTCCTCATAATCTATCATTTCTGATATGTTTTATATCTTTCATTTGTGAGAAGACATACAAGTGTGGTTTGAAATTACTTGAAATTGACATAGTAATTGAAATTTAATGATAATGATATTTGACCTTTTCGTCCCTCCCCAGGGCCCCAGAGGGCGGGGCCAACAAAATTGTGCCGTTGCGCGCCCCATTCACGTGAGCAACTCACACAACAAATTTGGTTGGATTCCGTCCAGTAGTTTAGGAGGAGGTAGCGTGACGGAAAACGGACTGACAGATGGACGGACGGAGGGACGGACCGGACAGACATCGGAGGGACGGACCGGACAGACATCGGAGGGACGGAGACGATTGCAATATCCCCATTGCTTTTTTTAAAAAAAAAGTGTGGATATAGTGATGTAACCCAAGTTGGTGTTACTTTTGATAACTTTAGCACCTTAGTAGAGGAAAACGCCTTTTTGATAAGCAAGTTGACAGTTGGATACATACAATCATAATCTTTACCTCTTTGCCATTCGAAACTTTTAGGCCCAATTTATATCTGTAAGATGTATCAGTATGTACAAAACAGCTGAGTTTTGTTAGTACCGGAATTGAAAATGGTTTGGAAGCACGCGTAATCAGCTCAATAAAATCAATTACTCTGACAACTAAAACACTATATAAGCCCATTTTCTTCATTCGAAATATTTCAAACCGCCAAACAGAGCATCTTTTTAAAAGCGATATCAGTGTCCGAAAGTTTAATGGGTGTTTTACCGTATGACATATTGCCCAATTTCTAAATGTTGCTATAAAAAAACTGGTAACATAAAGTTGAACATAGTTTGTAGATGCAAAAATGGAAATGGTTTAGTAGGCGTGGTAGTCTGATTATTGTAGTGAGTATCAATATTGATTCTTTTAACTTTAAAACCTCCAGATATATCAACTTAGAATAATCAAGAAAAAAATGGGGTAAAGTCTGGTATATTTAGACATCAGGTACATTCGGACACATATTTTGCAAACAGTGGAAATCCAGATGAGACGGCTCCTTATGAGCCGTCTCATCAGGATTTTCACTGTTTGCTTGGTTAATTTTTTTTTATTTCAATAATTGAACTATGATACAAACAAGGTGGTTGTCCGAATTTAGCTGTCTGTCCGAATATACCCGACTTTACCCTAATTGTGCTCTCTTTTAAGGGGAGACTCTGTAATATCATGGTCTTGATTTATTTCTAGTTGTACAACGCAGAGGCCGACGCTATAGGATATTTTAAAAATCTGACTGAAGTGAGAGCTGATATGAAGTATTATGATTTAAACTCCAAAAGTGGAGAGACTTTTGAGAATGGGTTGAAGATCAGAAGTAAGTATAAGATTATTAACTTTTTTCCAACCATTCCTCACTATAAGAATCTATCATGAGTTTGAGGGTAGGATAGAAAAATAGGCCCCGCGAATCGCCTTTGGCATCACGAGGTTTGCCGAGTGATGACACACGGTGATCCCGAGGGACGGATTTTTTAATCCTACCCTCACACGAATAATGAATTATTTTTCTTGCTCACCACTGGTTTTATTTATTAATTTATTCATTTATTTTAAAGTAGCTCCCAGAAGTCACTGAATACGCTAAGATGCATTTTCACACGATGCCGTTACTTGACGTCCTGGGTAAGATGGCATGGATAAGATTATATGAATCAATCATGAGTGTGGAGGTAGGATAGAAAAATTCGTCGTATGGATGGCCGTTTGGCATCACGAGGCTTGCCAAGTAATGACAAAAACGGCCCCTGAATATACTAAGATGCAATTTCACATGCAAACGGTGATCCCGAGGGACGGATTTTTCTATCCTATCCTCACAGGAATAATAGATTCTTTTTCTTGCTCACCACTGTTTTATATATTTATTTATTTGTTTATTTTAAAATAAGCTTCCAGAAGTCCCTGAAAACGCTTAGTTGCAATTTCACATGATGACGTTACTTGACGTCCTTGGTAAGATAGCATAGGTAAGATAAGATTTTCAATCACAGGGTAGAATCTCAGATATCATATCTTGTGTGCAAGAAAAGCATGAGATTAGTAAACCTATATACCATTCATGAGTCTACACTGTTTTCTTTTCTTCTCAACAAATCACATACCCTCACATTCATGAAAGATTCTTATAATCTAACCCATGCTATCTTACACAGGACGTCAAGTAACGTCATCATATGAAATTGCATCTTAGCGTATTCAGGGACTTCTGGAAGCTTATTTTAAAATAAATGAATAAATAAATAAAAACAGTGGTGAGCAAGAAAAAGAATCCATTATTTCTGTGAGGGTAGGGTAGAAAAATCCGTCCCTCGGGATTTACCCTGGGACAGAAATTCTTAACTTACCCATGCTATCTTACCCAGGACGTCAAGTAACGTCATCATGTGAAATTGCATCTTAGTGTATTCAGGGTCTTCTGGAAGCTTATTTTAAAATAAATAAATAAATAAATAATTAAATAAAAACATGGGTGAGCAAGAAAATAGTCCATTATTCGTGTGAGGGTAGGGTAGAACAATCTGTCCCTCAGGATCGCCGTTTGTCATCACTTGGAAAGCCTCATGATGCCAAACGGTGATCCTTGGGACCGATTTTTCTATCCTTCCCTCACACTTATATTCATATATTCCATCCCAGAGTAAAATCTCAGATATCCTTATCCGGTGTGCAAGAAATTTGTTTCTGCTCTTTGGGCTGTTTATTATCTAAGGTAGCCTATATTGCAAACGATATGGACCCAGATTGTACACTGGAATGGAGTTTCCACTGTTGTTTCCGCTATCATTACCATGTGAGATTATTCAATCTCATATACCCCGTATCAATTCCTGATCTTTGCCTTCTTTTTACTTTGGGGTTGTCAAGAACTGCTCATTAAAATATATTTGACGCCACGTAGTCCTCAAAATTTGCTCCAAGCACAGTGTGTATGTTAGACAATCGTTGTGCATTAGTTCTTCATACGTCAAGAACATGAAATATAAGCTTGGCATGCAATGATATATGCTTGTACAATTTATGTTACGCCGGAAAAATTAGGAATAAGTTACTCATACGATAGGCATAGGCTATATACACTCCTTCAAGTCGGCTAGCATAAATGTGTATGTTCAGAAAGAGACTTTCTCTGCTGTTGTTTTAAATCCCAGGGTAAAATGAAACTTGGGCAAGTTGGTTGTACAGCTCGTAACTGTTTAAATGAACTTGGATAATGTATTGTGCTACTGCTTTTATTTTTAGCGACATCATTTATAATGCAAGCTGATAGAATTCCAGTACCATCCTTAGACAGATTTTACTATAGCTACGATATTGATAAAGATTTAGAAAGAAACAACCTCTCGTATCCATTTGGAAGGTAATTTATATTTACAAGACCTCCAGGTCTAAGGCTATAAACAGTTTAATCCTTATCTGTTCCTATTGTTTGCGAATGGGGCTACTTTAAAAATAAGATTGCTTTTAATAATCTGAATAAAAAACAGCAACAAAGTTTAGTGTAGATATTAAGTTTCAAATCTAGTATGGGACTTAAATATTTCATAGCAAATGATATAATCGTGTTAGTTTAGATCTAGATAAGCCAATTCGAGCTTGTGCATCAACCATTAAATTTCCTACTTCAGTAAATTGTGAAACAATTTGTACATGGGAAAACAAAATGATGTTTTATAAGCATGTATCATAATTCAGATGCGTTTCAAATTTAATTGACATTAAATGGTTTTCTGACTTAAGGGTGAGGTTGGCACGCCGTGAAACCGGTTTAAGCCCTCCAGTTAAATATTTTTACTGACCGTTCCAAGGCCGTGCTTCTTTTGTGGATCATATATGTTATTTCTGACTTATTTTTGTTATGCTTTCTTGTGCGTCTGTTTATTGGTGCCTTGTGGTCACCTGCTGGGAAGAGTTGACCTCTTGGCTCTCGTTTGTGATGTCTAAGTGTGAAGTTGTCACTTTTCCATTGGTATGCTGGGTCAGGTGTGGTGATTAATTGTATCGATTCCAGATCTTTGCCCTCGGTCTTACTTTGTATTATCTAAATTTAAATGCCGTTTCGCTGGTGTGCCAATGATGGCCCAATTATAGCGATATTTGTCATCAACTAAAAAACAACAACAAAAAAAACATCAAATTTGTACCGCCTCTGGCAAAACGTTCTGGATCCAGGCATGTATGAAATTGTAGAAACACGCACGCACGTACACACGCACGCACCAGATACTTATCTTTCATTCACTTACATTAAAATTAGTGAAAACATATGAGATATTATTAAACAATACACAGTGTAAAGATGTAAATGCGTTAAGAGGCTATTCTGTCCCTCCTAGGAGGCTAAAATTTGAAAATTGTTTTTTCAGCATTTTCTTCTCACTAGTTCATTAGAACAATAGCCCAAGTGTGAATATCTGGTATTAATTTGACTTTTACCGTTGCCATGTTAACAAAAATGGCCGCCAAAATAGGTTGAAAACAGGAAATTGGCTATTTTTGAGCAAATTTGAGACATTTGACACAAATTAACATAGAGCACAATCAAATACCAAAACAATATTTTAACAGATGACGAGAATTACAATGGTACACAGCATATTAAAAGTTTGTTTTGGTATTTAGCTGTGCTGATATCTAATTCTTACAAATTCGGTCTCCAAAAGCCTTTTTGGTCCAAAATGGCGATTTCTCTATTTTCAGCCTATTTTGTCGATCATTTTGCTACCATAGCAACCATTTAAATTTGAATAAATGCAAAAAATTTACTTGAGTTATTCTTCTTATAAACCAATCCAAAGAAATTGGTGAAAAGCTACTTTCAGATTTTAGCTACAGATGGGGCCAAATTAGCCCCTTAGCGCTCGAACCCCTTTAACATGTCTGGTGTCCCAAAAGGGTTGTATACAATACGTAAAGCCCCAGGTGAATTGTTACCAAACCTGAAATCCTGTAAGAGTATGATATATCTGTTAAAATAAAAGCCACCGCGGAAGTCAACTTAAGATAGTTAGTCTTGGGGGCATATTCGACTTAGTCCCTGTCACTGTCTTTAGGATTATTTTCTATTTCACTTTTCAAGGCTGCTGAAACTGACTCTAGTCTTCAAGATTTACTCTCTTCGTGTTGATACCGAGGCAGAAAAGGCTCGCTGTCTTTATGTTGATGGATGGGTAAGTGGGTTTTAGAAAATATCTTTTAAAATCTAGTTTTCACTGGTTTAGAAGCACAGCATTTTTAAGCGTTAACTTGTAAATATTTGTTTACCCACCAGTTTTAACATTTGTTTTCTGTGCTCAAAAGATCGTCTTAATAAGGTGACTCTTTTGAGTACCCAAAACATATTTTTGGGTTGAGAAATTAGGAAATTCATTTTCTGTTACGAACTCCTTACTAGTAATGTTGACAGCCATTACAGCACCATCCAGATAGTATATTTCTTCATTTTAAGAAACACCAATTTACATCTTTTCTACGTTAAGGGTATATATCTTTCATAAGCTCTTACTTGCATGAATTTTTTCCTGAATAACCCAAATTTGCTTTTTTATCAAGGAGACAGATACCATTGGCCACATTGTTGTATGCACAATGTATACATCTCATATAGATCACTTTACGCCCCAACATACAGCCTTAGAGCAATCCGCAGCATGCTTATCATTCCTTTTAGAGTTACTTCCTCGTTTGATACCGTTTTCAATATTGTGACACGCTGGGCGAACTTTAGAAAGAAACATCTGCATGAACATGAACAACAATTATCTGACTACAATATATAAATTATGCCAACCATAAGCCATCTGTGTCTTCTTGCAGCTTTCTCATGGATCAATCCATTTTTTAATCAACAAAAAAACTATATGGTGCTAGAAATCACATTAACTGTGAGTGGAAAAAAATCAACGTCTACTCACTAAATATCTCCCTCCCTCTCATAAACTGGGTAAAACCATTAATGGGTGCTGCTTATTTAAGCATTTCCAGGTAAAAGAATGGCCGATGACAAATTATCAGTCTCACTCCCATTTTATCTGAGCCGATTGACTTTTATTGAAGACATGTCTGTGCATTACACTCTGTACATTGCAGTATTACGTCTGGCAACGTGATCTATTACATGCGCGTTCCAGAATGTTTTGTCAGAGTGGGTCCAACTTTGACATCACTTTTTTTAAAAGTTTGATGAGGGGAGGAAGGATCCAAATACCACTTAAATGGCGTTTCGCTGGCGGGCCGATGATGGCCCAACATTGAATGCTGGCCTAGTAGCTTTGGAATTCTGGACCAGTATTGCTAAGGAACCCTATATTTTTGTAATTTTCCAGGGAGGGGGCGGGGTCAGAACCCTTGTCGCCCCCTCTGGATCAGCACATGTATTATCTTTTTCCACTATGTAGATATGGTTCGACGATCCTGAAGACACAGGGCAAATGATTCAGAATTTGGAAACGTTGACACACAGGATCAAATGCGCAGATATGGGTATGGGACATCTAAAGGGTAAGCATATTTGTTTTATTTTACAGTACACCTAACATGGACATAATATATTTTATCCTGGACTAGCCCTAGCTGGTAAACTTGATATCAAAAGACACTCACCTAGTATTCTCTATATCTGGGCAAGCCTCGGGATGTCAACAAGCCTTCTCAAAGCCTTGCCTGGTAAACTTGATATCAAAAGACACTCACCTAGTATTCCCTATATCTCAGAAAGCCTCTGGATGTCACACAAGCGTTCTCAAAGCCTTGCCTGGAAAACTTGATATCAAAAGACACTCACCTACTGATCTACCAAAAGCTTTGAAGCGTGACTCTATTTACAATATCGATGTGTTGTTCTAGAAAAAAGGGTTTCGGGCATTTATTTACATTTATTATAAAAGCTTTGTCATACGCATATGTTCCATCAAGACTAGCTCATTTTACGCATTCTGCATCAATCGCTTGAAATAGAAAGACCCAGAGGTCATTGGTCAGAGGTCGTGGTACATCTATAGTATTATCTATATCTCGACAAGCCTCGCAATGTCAACAGGCATTCTCAAAGCCTTGCCTGGTAAAATTGATATCAAAAGACACTCACCTAGTATTCTCTATATCTCGCAAAGTAATAAGGTTGCAAAGATCAGGAATCGATACAATCAAGTACCACACCTGACCCAAGCCTCACGATGTCAACAATCATTCTCAAAGCCCTAGCTGGTAATCTTGATATCAAAAGACACTCATCTAGTATTCTCAATGTCTGGGTAAGCCTCGAGATGTCAACAAGCCTTCTCAAAGCCTTGCCTGGTAAACTTGATATCAAAAGACACTCACCTAGTGTTCCCTATATCTCGGAAAGCCTCTGGATGTCACAAAAGCGTTCTCAAAGCCTTGCCTGGTAAACTGGATATTAAAAGACATTCACCTAGTATTCTCTATAGTTATAGAGAATACTAGGAACTTTTGCGTTTCATCTCTCCCCAAATGTTGAGGACACATTTCAAGTAAATGCGATGAGAACGCGATGTCAACAAGCATTCTCAAAGCCTTGCCTGGTAAAGTTGATATCAAAAGACGCTCACCTGGTATTGTCTTTTGAGTTCCAAATTTGAAAGAACATTCTGAAGGAAAACAGTGAAGGTTCTTATTATTATGCATATTTTATGGTTTCTGATCTAGGTCTGTAATGTTTGCCTATATCCCATAAATAAGCATCTTTGCAAGCCTAGGATACTCCATTCCGTTCCTTACGCACGTGAAATTGAATTAAAGTAAAGTAACCAGCTCTCTCTTCCCCAGCGAGATGATGCAAAAACGACACTTAGTACTGTACATCAAAACTATGACCAAACACAGTGCGACACTACCTTAAAGAGCTACGTGCATCAAGGGGCTTTTCATACTCCCTCTATCAGGCAAAGATATAATTATAATATAGTTTTTTTCTCTAATCAATTTCTTCTTAATAGTCAAGGAAAACAATAGCCTGAGTGTAAGAGTCGAGTATTAATTGGACTTAATCAGAATGACAAAAATGCAAATCAGTCTGGTCTTTCTTCCTCGTCAAGATGGCAAAACAAGAAAGAACACAAACCAAACTAATGCATTCCAAAACAAAGACCAACATAAAATCATCCCCACAAACAATGGGAGCCCCATAAAACATTAATCAACAACAACAAATCCGCCGCCATAGAAAGGACCACAGCATATGCTACCGGAGCCTGGATGGGGGGGGGGGGGGGTGGAGGGGGGCTTTAATACATTTTACTGGCGCCAGTTCTTCTCCCTAGATTCTGTTGTTGTTAAAACACAAAAAAATGTTCAGCTCGCATGGAGGCTTCCAAACTAATGCAATGCATCATCGCAGAGAAGCAATCTAAACAAATTAAGACAGTATGGTGAAGAAAAGAAAAGAGCTCATGACTCACAGATAGTCAGAGCTAAAGAAACCATCAAGCTGAGCTACGGTGGTCCCAGCCAGTCATCAGCAGAAACAGGCCAAAGTAACCATATAAAACACGTAGCCCTTGGTCCTGATTTGTATTCATGCTATTTGACACAAATAGGAATCTTGAAAAAAGTTTTTGTTATGCTTTCGTATGCGTCTGTTTGTTGATTCCTTATGGACACCTGCTGGGAAAGGGCTGACCTCTTGGCTCTCGTTTGTGATATTTAATTGTGAAGTTGTCACTTTTCCATTTGTATCCTGGGTCAGGTGTGATGTTTGCTCGTATCGATTCCTGATCTGTGCCCTTTTTCCTACTTAAGGGCATGCCATAGAAATTAGGGGTCAAGACCCAAATTTCACAAAAAATATCAAACTTTTTTGACATGATGCTTAAGATGCATTTTGTATATCTGTGTTTTAATATATTTTGCGCACCATAATTGTTATTTCTATGAGATAGGGCAGTGACAAAAGTTAATAAGCGACATGATTCACTAAAAATTGACAGATTTTAGCCACGTATTTCTGACATTGAGGACAATAAGATCAAAACAAAATATAGCAATTGCATTATCCGTCACTGTGATAGTTTGTGTGGAAATGACCTCGGACAGTCTCCTATTGAATCTGCCCAAATTTTGAGAACCTGTGGCTAGAATAAGGCATAAATAACTATATTTTTGTGCTTAAATCAAACCATTACATTTAGTGCACATAACAAAAAATATTTTGAAAATATTCCATAAATATGCCAGGACTTTAGGGTTAAGGGGGTGGGGTATTCTTTGTCATCAAATTTGATTTCACAGTAATTTGGAAGTTTCGCCTGGTATGCACCTAAATACATGTAAATATGATGTTTGGGGTATAAAACTTGAGAAAAAAGTAATGCGTTTGCGAAGTTGTCATCTTTTTTTCTAAATAAGTATGCTGTTTATGACTTTTGATTATTACCTGTTATGCTTCAGGTTCAACAAGTGTGACTTGTTCATTGAGGTGTATCGTACAACCATCTCATTGTGACAGCTCTTTTGAGTACCCACAACTTATGTTTTGGTTGATAAATAAGATAATAAATTACTTGGAACCCAATCATAACTAAAGCCCTGATACATGCCATTTTTAAATTTATATTTACCTACATTTTTGTACAGAATTAGTTCCAAATAAGCCTTTATATGAGATTGTTTTTTAGCATTTTGACAGCGTCCCTCCCCCCGTGACCAATCATGCCATTTTTATATAATGTGTGCAATGAAAAACTACAACTGTATGCAAAAAAATTAGTTTGGTCACGGGGGGGGGGAGGGGGGGGCACTTCAGTAAACTTTTTCTATTTTCTATATGTTGAATAGCAAAAACAGAGTTTTCAACCCATATTTTTTAATTGGTACTTGTCCAATGAGATAAACACGTTTGCCGATAATTTGGGAGTTGACCCTACTATCTTTTACATGGAAAATAACATTTTCTTTGAAACTTTTCTCTGACTATTTTTATGGGCAATCCTTCATTAAGACTGCCCGAGGTCCTTGAAAGGTTATCCCTAGTCTTAATATGGTTGTGACCAGATTAATTCTAGAAAAGTTTGTTCATATTGCCAGTAAGATGACTTGAATAATTAATTACTGTTTTAGGTATTGTCGTGCCAACCAAGAGTGACAGTGACATAGTCTTTTGTTTACAATTGTTAAGTCAAATATTAACTTATACACGCCACTTGCTCTAACACAAATCAATAGATTACTTGTGTATTAATCCTATCCTTCGGATAGGATTAATACACAAGTGATCTATCGATTCTAAGTCTCTGATAGCTTTGTAAACAAAACATGACGTCACTGTCACTTGGCTGGCAAGACAGTACATGCCATTAGTCTGGTAAGTGCTATAATTCTAAGTATTCGAATATCCCCTACTTTTTGTGAACCATAAATATTTTAGATCGTAATTTGGAGACGGTCGAGATAGGTGTTAGTGTGATGGTTCTATTGCTGGGATTAGCCTCAGTGGTCTTCACTGTTATCAGAGTAGCTTATGGCATCGTTGTACTTTTGGTAAGTAAACACCTAGGGTGAAGTCAAGCAACTTCGGACATCAGGTAAATTTGGACAGCGACCTTGTTTGTTTCATATTTTGATTATTGGAATAAAAATAAATTAACTAAGCAAACAGTAAAAATCCTGATAAGACAGCTCTTAAAGAGCCATCTCATCTGGAATTCCACTGTTTTCAAATGTATGTCCGAATTTACCTGGTGTACGAAGTTGCCTGATTTAAAAAAAAAGATTTATGCAAATACAACGTTTTATTATGTACAAAGAATTAAATACTGGAAAAAACTAATTAAACATAATGTCATTTGAAAAAGTAATATTTCACATGAGAAAATAAAGTTGTATTTCAAAAATGAAAATATAACCGGAAAAGTTGGATATCCTCTGCTTTTTCCATTGACTTCATGTTCAGATTTTCAAACGCCTTTAACTTCATATACGTGCATAATACACAAAGTGTTAGTAATTATTTTCTTAATTAGATCATTAGGAACATTTTGAAACACAATTTTTGCAGTTTACTGTTTTTTTTCTGTACTGCAGCTGCTACATTATGCAATGTTATTATGAATAAATATGACGTCATAGTGCAAAAACTCTGTTATGCTTCAAAGATGTATATAATGTACATAATAAAAAGAATTTTCAATTTCTTGTCATAAATATACTATTTATTACATATCGTGAAGCACAAACATACATATTTCCAGCCCCTAAAAATGAAAGATGTAGATAATATATTATATAAAACGCAAGTTTATTTATTTATGCATTAAGCTATGGCATTTTTGTATTAAAGAAAATGTTTTCAGCATGTGAAATAGATTAATTCAAAATTGTTAGTGTTTTTTCTTGCAGTAAATCAGAAATAAAATGTGGTATGGACATTCCTGGAAAAATAAATGGTGTTAAATATAACAAATAAAGCAACGCTAAGCCTCTGGATAAGAGTACAAAACTAAAAATGCATCAACTGACAGTAATATGCATGGTCAACGTTGACGTATTTGTACTTCTTTACTTCATAACAGAAAACCAAAGCCTATATGAAGAAATACTACAAGAAATACTATGAGCCTGAAGACCCTGCTGAGACAGACCTACCAATCAGACAGTACGTGGGATTCTTTACTGGCTGGGATGCATTAGTACTTGTGGCTGACCTGAATTCTATTATCGGGACATTTGGGATGGCTCTTAAACTAAAGGTAGTTTCATAGATAATACTATTACCACGAGACCTGGCGCCTTGGAGTGCTTAAAAATTATGACTGACAGTGTATTAAAATCAATATATAAACTGACTAGTGTTCTAATGTTCAGTAATGCTATGGGATGCAAATCGTGACCTTCCAATGTATTAACACAGCAGATGGCTTCCTTGTGCAGGTACTTATTTACATACGTTTTGATATGACACCACGTTTAATTGGTTTTACAACTGTTGTACTTTGTGAACTGATTTATTTTCTTTTGCCTGATAGTATGTGTATTTTGGCTAATGGTTTGCAAGGTTTTTTCCATTTACTTACTTACCAATCATATTTTATTTTTCACATGATACTGGATTTTTATTCCTGCGAAATTTGGTCCTGGATCTCCTTTCTCATAAATTTCCCCCTTACACACACAAAAAGGTTGACATCTAAAACAAATTATTTTCAAATTAAAAATCTTTAAGTATGCTTTAGTATATATGCTTTGATATACCATTTTTATTTGCAAGTATCGCCAGTACTGACAAAGCACAAATGTCTAGAGATAATTGATTGGCACAGTCTATTTTAACTTTTGTTAAGTCCAGATCTCTTACATGCATAAATTCGATCACAACAGTATGTTACTTGTTCACAATGTTGAGTACATAACATCTTCCTATCTAATTGATATGCCTCGTGCCAGCGAAGTCTGCTCTCAAATTTGAAGAATTTGATCAGAGTTTTTAAACTTGGTCACAATGTTAAGTTCCAAAATGTCTCCCTCAAATTCGATAGTTTTTTATATCGCTATATGCCCTTAGTTTATTGCCAGTTTTGGCGACGTCCTGACTCTAAGTTTAGTGATTCTTATTAAAATTTTATGGAAATCTCTCAATGTTTAGTACTGAAACGTTCTTCTAGAGTTCTAGTATGGTGCCATCATTGTATAATTACAACAGTTTATAAAAAATGACATTTTATGAATTCAAGTCTTTAGATCAATTAATTTTGATGTGTAATCCGTTTAATTGACGTAATGTCAGTGCTTAAATCGTTTTCTTCAGTAATTTAATGGTGTAAATCGACCAATTGTTTCAGGAGTTGTTGCCCTTTGTTTGTGAAATTATGCCATATTACAATATATGATCTCTTAACTCCAATTGAATTTTACGAAGTTTAGAAACATGTTTAACACTAAATGCCTTGCTCTAGTATTTTACTTGTATTATGGCTGTCTGTGTTCTGCTATCTTCCTGACGATAACGTAATTTTGGTTTGTGTTCCGTGGTTGTACAAACGCATGTTTAGATAAACAAAAAATTTCTGCGAAAAAATGTAAATTATTTTCTTACCCATAATTTCTAGCATATGTTTTGGGTGCTCAAAAGAACCCTCTTACTGAGACGGTTCTTTTGACTTTGAGTACCCACAACATATGTTTTGGCTGAAAAATAAGAAATTTATTTTTCTGTTACGCACTCTTAACTAAAGTCCTGTACATAGCATTTTCTGGTTATACTCATTTACTTTTTCGTCAAGTTGACGGTTCTATAATGATACATATAGGGCCACCATCCCAACGTTTTCTGTACTTTTGGAAAACATACTTTTATTACGTTTATGACCGGTTCTGTCTCCTAGACATAATTGAGATTACCCATAATGTGGCCTTTGTTAAGTGTAGACTCAGACGAGCCTGTGTAGCCTCCTTTTAAGCTTAGAAACTCCAAATGATGTTTGGTCAGTGGCCTAAAAGTCATAAAACATTCAATCGACTAGCAAAGGCTCTGATCAGATTATGGCTGCTGTTGCGGCTCATATTACTGGCCGATCTTTGCTTAAAAAGGAGCTGATATTTTTTTTATGCGCAAAACAACAAATCTGATCAGAGTGTGCTGATGCACCTGGCTATTTGCCAGACACACATATTTTTTTTGTCTTTGTCATGTCCACCTCAAACTATCAGAAGGGACTTCCTTACATTTATAGACTTGCCGCATATACTCCAGCTACATACAGTTTTGTCCATCTATTTCCCAACCAGTTTTTATGACTATGGTGGGCCCATAGTTGTCAATTTTATATGCTTATATACTTATTATTTTGGAAGCCTTCATGCGAGCTAAATTTTTTTTTTTAATCTTAACAACAGAATCTAAGCGAAGATTTGTTACCAGTAAAGTACATTTGGGCCCCTGCTGTCCTATCTAAGGCTGTTGATTCATTGTTTATGGTTGTTTTTATTATGTGGTTTCTGTGTATGTTACTTGTTTTGTTATGCAATACTTTGTGTCCTTTCTTGTTTTGCAACAATATTGATGGGAAAGAAAAAGCTGGTCACTTTACTTTAATTGTCTTCCTGATGTCTTGTGACTGTTAGTGTTCTGTGGCTCTTCCTCTTGAGACTGGGGGTTGGTCAGCAGTGTGTGATCGTGGTATTTCTTGATCATACTCACTTTTTAGGATATATAAGACAAGCTGTGAGCTTCATATGTAAAGGTTTGATTTTTGGCGGACAGATTACATTATTGTTTTATATATAACATAATCCCATTCAGTATATAGCAACTCTTAACGGAGGTCTTTTCTAGACCTTAAGAAAATCCTCAAATCCATTATTAAAGTCATTATCTGATATAAAGTTGGTAATGGAATGGTTTATTTTTTTCACTTTTGGATTAGTCGAATAAGGCGGATGATTAATCAATTCAAAGCCATTATTGTTATGTGCCTATCGTTATGTGTCCCCTTTTGCTGATAATCCAACACCACAATCTCAGAAAGCTAGCCCATAACATTTCAACTGACAGAACAGTCTTTACTTTCTTTGGTGAGCTTTAAGATTTAGGGGTTAACTGTATTTAAAATTTCCATTTGGTGAGGTATATCATGGGATATACGGTCGGAAATTTAGTTTTACGGCGATGCGCGAGTGGAGCCCTAAAACGTGATTTCCGAAAGTATATTCGACGATATTCCTCCCCAAATGAAAATTTTGAATATGGTTATCCCCATTCTAATGCACTTCTGTCGTTTCGTCTCGAATTGGGGCGTTGCAAGTCGCATAAAGCCGCATGTCATCCAAAGAAATTTGACGTAATTATTGACGCCAAACTGTTTCCGACAGTATATCGCAGACTGTCGCAAATTTGTGACTTTATCCATTCAGACGTCGAGTTACAAAGTCATGTGCATTAGAATGTCGTTTGGCCTTTAGAATAAAAGAATATACCAACGTTTTGTCCTTGGTCACAAACCTCTGCAGAAAGAGAGCAAGACCTACATTTAGAGGGTTAAAATTAGCATGCAACACAACATGCCTGGTGTGCTTCTTATCAACTGTCAAGAGTATTGGTACCCAATAGTAAGAATGGAACAGAATTTAGTTAGAAGAGGTTGGGTTTATCTTTTTAAATATTTAGTGTACTTCTAAGTCAAACTTTCCTATTTAGTAAAGTGAGGTTTTACACATATAGTTTTACAATTTGCAATATATATTTCAGGATAAGACCTGGACGTTGGAAACTCTGGAGTCCTATGCTGTCATCCTAGGTATTGGCTGTCTTTTATCCTGGATTGGTTTACTCAGATACCTTAATGTTAACTATAAATTCCACGTAGGTATATAAAACGCTCTTGTAATAATCAGATAATTAGATATTATCACATTGGTTGAGGTTAGTATCTGAAATATCACCTCCTGACCTATTTCGAAGAAACAATTTAGTAAATTCATGAGCGGATCCGGAGGGGGATAGGGGGTCTTGACACCCCCTTGAAAATCACAGCGCATATGGGTTTCTATAGGGAATAAGCAATTGGACCCCACCTGGAAAAAATATGACCCCCTAGGAAATGTTGGATCCCCTACTCCTGGATACTTCGGAAAATTATAGTTTTCTTTGAAATAACGTTTGGGCTCCTCTTTTGAATAAGTTGAGTAATAATATGACGTTGTCAGAGCTTGTTGCTAAAAGTAAGAAAGAGTGCAAAGATCAGGAATCGATACAATCAAGCACCACACCTGACCCAAGATACCAATGAGAAAGTGACAATTTCACAATTAGACATCACAAACGAGAGCCAAGAGGCCAGCCCTTTCCCAGCAGGTGACCACAAGGCACCAATAAACAGACATACACGAAAGCATTACAAAAACAAGACAGAAATAGCATAGATGATCCACAAAAGAAGCACAGATCTGTTATCTGCCTTATTTACTAATCAAATAAAGTTAAGTGAGTATGATCAGAAAATATCACAATCACAAACTGCAGACAAACCCATGACACCATGAGGAAGAGCCACACAACAATCACGAGACACTAGAAAGACGAACTAAGCAAGGCAACCAGCTGTTTCTTCCCCATCAAGATGATTGCAAAACTAGAATGGACATAAAGTAACGTATAACAAAACATAGAACAATTACAGACTCCCACAATTAGACTAACTATAAACAACGAATCAACAACAACAGAGCCACCGTCTAAGAACAGACAGCAGCCTAAGCCAATTGGTGGGGGGCTTTAATGCATTTTACTATTAACAAATCTTTGCCAAAGATTCTACTGTTGTTGAAGCATAAGAAATGTTCAGCTCGCATGAAGGCCTTTTTACTATTGGAATGTAATATCATGGAGAAACACTCTAATCAAATTAACACATTATAATGAAACAAAGAAAAGGGCCCACGACCCAAAGATAGTCAGAGCTAAAGAAAAGCTCAAGTTGAGCCGTCATGGGCCCAGCTACAGTTAAGCATCAGGCATCAACCCACCGATTAAAGCTTTACGTCAGAGTCGTCATAGAGTCTGAGGCCTGAATCACCGTCGTGCAATTAAAGAAAAAAACATAGCTATAAACCGTGATTTTGTTTGAAACCAGGCATGCAGACTGTCGCATGACAGCAAAGACTATTTGGGATAATAGTAAAATAAAATCTGACCTGACCTTGATAGTAACTCTTTGTAATTCATATTCCCTAGTTTCATTGTTTTGTATTCTTAGCTAAACTGCAACAGTGAGCGTTGGTAACTTTGACATCAAATATTTTGCAAACCGACTTTATGAGGCAAGCTAAAATTAGCTCTATGTATTCAGATAGGATTAAAGACATAGTAAGGACAATTTCAATGAAAAACTTGCTAAAAAGATATGTTTTTCAATAAAAATATGATCAAAATCTTTGAAAAAATCGGACGTTTTTTGTGACAAATTTAGGTCACAAACTTTGGTCTGAAAAAAAGTGTAAATTTATTCCATTCAGTTTTAAATGGGATGATAAATCAATTATACAATAAACAAACTGTCATATTTAGTAAAACATTTTGCTTTTGTGTAATTGTAAGCTGGAAAACTGATTCTATGAAAAAGTTGTTACGGACGTTACTCACTCTGTCAAATTTATACTGTTATTTTTCTAGAAAAATCATGGTTAGAGAGCATGAATAATAGGAAATGAAGTTAAGAATCCAGTTGCTAAAGAATAAAGACGGCTAATCATAAACCTGTATATTCCACAAATGATCTTGCTAAAAATGTGGGAAACTTTTTTGGGACTGAGTCGCATATCTGTCAAAAAGTTACGTCCGCAACAAATGTTCACAGGATAAGTCTGGTAATTGAAATTAGAATGAATACAAGAAAAATGGGTATAGGTGCATACACTGTGTCCAATATGTCATCAGTTTATGCACACAGAAGGTGGAAACCACGAATATGGGTTTGAATTTGACAATTGTCAAAGGTTTTGGCATAGTTACGGCCATCACAGGTTCCTATCAGATGTTCCTAGAATGTATTTGAGCATGCTTATTTATAAAACAGCAGAAATCTACATATACTTTCTTAATAGGAACATTACTGCCGTTGAAGGCCAATTATCCCTAATTTTATGCATTAAATGAACGGACGGGATCATTTGACATTGTAATTTACGATACATGTTACGTGCATTCTTGTGCTTTATTAATCACATGCTTTTGTACTGCACTCTTTTGAGAGTGGTTGATGCCTAAAATTCACAGTTATGATTAAATATTCAGTTTTTGTCATTGTTACATATATTATTATTGATAGGGAAATGGATGTTATATTGACATACTTTCATTGAGTGGACGCTACATGTTGACATCATAGCAGTTTTGTACTTCAACTTTTAATCTCACGTAAGCTCTGCAATTATTTGAAATCCAGAAATAATTATAAAAACAGTCCCAGTAAAAAAATGTTGAAAAAATCAGAATTAAAGAGGAATACCAAATAACTGTTGCGGATGTGACTTGACATATTCTGTACATGTCAGATAGTCAATGGTAACATCCATAGCATGTATTGTAAATAAAAGATAGCTAAAATGAGAATTTGAAATAAAAAATCAAAGCAGTGTTTAGCCTGAATTTATGAATTCATAACAATAGGAAATACAGCAAACCGAATCCTAGTCATTTAGTGCAGATAGTGATGATTTTTTTCCTAGAAACATATGGTAGAGCAAAAAACGGGCAAAAAGTGGCTTATTAAAGGCGGAACCCCTCCCCATTTGTAAAATGGAAAACAATTGTATGAATGATATGGCAAGATGTTGAAGTTTCTTAGATCGCCGGAATTACTTTTTCAAAGAAGGGCAATAGTATTAAAACTTGGCAAAAACTTCATTTTTAGAAGTGAAATTGCGAATTTCTGAAATCCATTTGCAGCAACAGATACACGACACCGGCAAAAAAAAGACTGAAAAATGATCATTGAGTTTTATATAATCCTGACCTGACTTTATTATGAAGTCAAAGTCAGAAATGAAATGTCTTCTTTTTTAGGTGAAAATCAGTATTTTTATAAAAAAATATCCAATTTTTTGTAATCGGACAGGTAAAGTTTTTAAAATTTATAGTTTTTATTTATCGGGTTTTAAATTTGATGCTGTATTATTCAATTAACATATCTCCTGTCGTGTTTACGTATAAAACCTGCCAAAATATTTTCTTTTTTTGCCTCAAAAACTGACATTTTTATATTCAGGCATATTTTGGGAAATGCACGTTTTACTATTTCATAGATATCAGGGAATTGTCATTTTATGAAAATGACGTACATATAATAAACATATCAAATGGAAACAGCATTTATCATGTTCTGTGTTATCATATCAGGTGTTGACACATACTAAATTAGGGTCAAATGACCCTGGATCGCTCACCTGAGTTTTTGTTTTAAACCTCTAATCTATATGTATCTGTTTAAAACTGACCATGCTCTGGTGAACCCTTGGTGGGGTCATTTTTGTCCCCAGAGCTCTATTTGGAGTAAATTGAAATATGGTCCATCCACTGAGTGATATTAGGGATCTAGACCTAGTGGTTTCAAACCAGGAGAGTGTGTTTGTTTCAATTTATAAGTCAATGTAAATTCTGTGACATCCTGGATGAAGCCATTTTGACCACATAACAACAATTTGAGCAAACTTGTTTGAGTACCAGTAGGTGATGTTACATACCAAATATCAAAACTTTGGGGTACTTGTTTTCTGGCAAAAATATTTTTTAATGTTTTCTCTAAAAAAACCATTGGTCGAAGAAAAATCTGAAAATTATAAGTCGCTCAGTTGAAGTGGAACCCCTCAATAGGATTGTGATATATCAATGGAAAGTTTTATAACTGTACAACATGAAACCACTGGTATTACTTTACAAAACAGGGGCAGTGACTCTTTATTAGGCTTCGAAGAAGGGCACCCTCATTCAAAGAATCATATATAGCATCTAATGTGAGCAAAAATTGGCTGAGTGAAAAAAAATGCAAATAATTTCAAAATTTTAAAGCATTAGGGATGTATATTTAACCAAATAAGCTATGCATTAAACCAAGAACGCTCTCTGACAAAAGGGACCTTAAGGAATCCAAGTAATTATTACGTAAGAGGCATTTAAAATACTTAAAATAACATAAATTTACCATCCTTTATATTTCCATGAAAATTTGTTTTTTTTTTAACTTTGATACCATCAAAATAACAAAAGTTTCTGATTACACTGTTTAAGTTTTCTATATGGGTTCTTGCCTACAAGTGGGTAATTTTGAACGACTATAATACGAACTAGAAGATATAAATTCATATAACTTCATCTGCATTTTCATTATTACATGTATAAGACATGGGAACACTTTATATTGGCTAGATTCTTATGCTAAACATGCAATACTCAACGAACGAATATAGACCAACACTCTGGCGTCATCATAAGGTTAATGCCATTATTCACATCACATTCCAAACCTGATTACATATGTTGTTTCTAACATCCGCATGATCACCAGTTTCGAAGATAATCACTTCAAATTTTCAGGAAATGTTCTAAACATGTAATACTGTGCAGATGTAACATTGGCCTGATTTTTATTATCGCGACCATAGGGTACCTTTCATCATATCCTGGCCCATATAAATGTAGAATGGAAGTACCTGATTTATCATTTTGACATCATTATTTAGTACCATGATTACATTTTTTTTTAGATCTATTGTCTTCATTTTACACATATTGTCAGTGCGTACGATTTGAACGCATTCCAAAATCAAGTTTGGTAGAATGGAAGTACCTGATTTATCATTTTGACATCATTAGTTAGTACCATGATTATTTTTTTTAATGTATTGTCTTCATTTTAAACATATTGTCAGTGCGTACGATTTGAACGCATTCCAAAATCAAGTATGGTCTTTTATCCATCAGCTAATTAAAAATATATGCTTGGCCTTTGGGTATTAGTAGCAGCATGGATTCGGTGCTTCACCAATTGTCCTCCTAAATCTGTTCTAAAGAGTAACTATGTTAGTGCTATAACAACAGCTTGCCATTTAACTTTATGCCCCGATGTTCATATTTGCCTATGTGTGTATATCAAATTATCAATATAATCTTGGAGTTAAAGGTCAAGGTCAAATTAAGACAAAATCTGAAATACGACTAATAACATGAATTCCTCTTTCATATCTACGACCGAGGGTGTTCATATATGGCTTAATGATTGTCTATGGGGTGTAGATTACAACAGAGGTGTCTTATCACCGCTTTGCCATTAGATGTCAAAAGACAAGATTAAAATACTTACAATCAGTTTATGGCTTGTTACGCGACTTCCTCCTTCATTTTTTTATCAATGGTGTTCAAACTTAGCATAATTATTGCTTATGGTGTGTAAGTTACAAAGTACATTACATATCACCGCTATGGCCCTGGAGTCAAAGGTTGATCAGAATATGTCTTACAGTGGCATGTTTTTTATAAAGGTGATTCATATTTTGTAGAATAATTGCCAATATGACAATTGAGTCTTAATTTTCAAAATAATTTGATGCCGGTTGTATGGATTGTAAAGCAATATATCTAACATTTTTTGTTGTAGATGGTTCATATTTTGCACATGTTTTGCACACTGACTTTTCAAGGTGTTCTTTTGTCAATAATAGCTTCTGACTGCTGATATGACCTTTTTATCAAAGTTCAATGTCAAACTGCTTAAAAACCTATATTTTAACCCCTCAAAGTGGTACTAATCGTAAATGTGTTTATGACTCTCCTAGGTTCTATGCGAGACAGACCAAATAGTGGATTATGAATTCCCTGCATGGGGTATTAAAGAGGTCCTTGAAGCTATTTTCTGATAAAATATTTATATGAATCTTAGTGAACCTTCATAAGCGGTAAGTCCCCTCTTGGAGCCCCTTAGTCCGTTGAGATATTGAAATACACTTAGACATGAAATAATATTTCACTTAGCAGTTAATCTGCTGATGACCACTCATAAACCAAAATATAGACCTTTAAACTCTTCTTATATGCATGTAATGCATTCTGTGTTGGAAGAGATGTATAAATGATACTATTTGGGACAGTGGCTGTCTATGGTTTTATGATGGCACAATCTCCTACTAAATTACTGGCGAACTTAACCAAACTTTGCAGGAATGATTCTTATATGACCCTCTTAAATAAGTAGACAAATAGTTTAGCCCATTGCATATCTAGGTCACATGGGCTAAATTAGATTTTCAAAATGAAAATCTTCTTGTTTGAAACCACAATTCCTAGAGTCTTAATATTTGGTGTGTAGCATAACCTAGTAGACCTCCGCCTAGTTATTTCAAATTATAGTCCTGTGGTTTAAATGGCACATTCCTGGAGGTGGCATATTTTACATAGGCATGTGATCACCTGCTGGGAAAGGACTGATCTCTTGGATCTCTTGTGTGTGTGTTTTTTTGTATTTTGTCACTTATCCATATGGTGTCTCGGGTCAGTTGTGGTACTTGATTGTATCGATTTCTGGGTTTTGCTCTCTGCTTTACTTTTATATTGGGAAAATAAAACAAATCTTCTTGTCTAAAACGACAATGCCTAGTACCTTGATATTTGATATGCAACATTACCTAGTACGCCTCTACCAGGGGCTCAGGGACTATTAAGTGGACCGGCCTGCGAGCTCAAACGTTCACTATAGGAATCTATTGGGAAATTCTTGTCTGACACCACATGGCATAGAACATTGATATTTGTTATGAAGCGTCACCTAGTATACCTCTACTAAGTTTGTTCACATAATGTCCCTTGTGCCCAAACTGGCTCCACCCTGGGGTCACGTGTTTTACAAAGGCTTACATAATTATGTAAACAGAGTTTATGAGACTGTTATTGTTCTTTGACTCTTCCTCTCCGTGCCGTGGGTTGTATGCAGTTTGTGAGTGTGGCATTTTCTGGTCATACATTCTTTTTACATTGACTTACATATAGTGAAAACATAAATAATCTTCTTGTCTGAAACCACCAGGCCTAGAGCCCTGATATTTGGTATGTAGCCTCAGCTGGTAGATAACATTTAAAGAAGTTCCAATTATGACTCTGAGGCCGAACATGGGCCACAAAGCAGGCCATCAGGAGCGTGGCCAGTTTCAAATAGATACCTATAGATAAGACGTTTAAAACAAAACTCAGGTGAGCAATCCAGGGTCACTTTGTCCTCTTTTTAATATGTCATTACTTGATATGATATCATTGTACATGATGAATGCTGTTTCCATTTGAAATGTTTGCTATATAAACGTCATTTTCTTAATATGGCAATGTCCAGATATACAAGTAATAGCAATACATGCATTTTACAAAATATACCTGAATATCAAAATGCCGGATTTTGAGGTAAAAACGAAAATATTTTAGTGTTTTTTTAAGTATACACGACAGAGATATGTGTAAGTTGAATAATTCAGCATCGAATTTGAAGCAAGTTAAATAATAACTCTAAATTTTAAAACTTTATCAGCCAGATCCCCAAAATTCGTGTTTAAATATATAAAAAACACAGATTTTCACCCAAAAATCATGACATTGAAATTTCGGTTTCGACACCATAATTAAATCAGAGTGGACTTGTAAATGACTCAATATTCATTTTTCAATCATTTTTTGCTCGTGTCTTGTATCTGCTGCTCCAAATGGATTTCAGAAATTCGCAATTTCACTTCTAATAACGCAGTTTTTGTCAAATTTCAACACCACTGCCCCTCTTTGCGAAAGTAATTCCGGCGACCCAAGAAACTTCAACATCTTGTCACATCATTCATACGATCAAATTCCATTTTACTAATGGGGTGGTGTTATCGGTCAATTTTCGCTAGTTTTTGCTCTACCAATATGACACTCAGTAGGAATATACGCAAAAATTATGGTTTTCTCCTGTAAATACATTCATTATAAAGCAGAGATATTGTATATTTTAATTCTACACTTTTAATGGTTTGTAATGATTGTACATTGCAGAAATTTGATTAAATCTGAAATGATACATTGCAAATTCCTATATAGTTGTGGATGTTACTTGTCAAAAGTCAAGAGTAACATCCCCTACAAATATAGGTCATAATCATTTGTTGCAGTTATACTGGTGGTAAAAGAACAGTTCATTGTTGTTGCTTCATAAGTGAAAACAGACTATAAGCAATTAGCAGCAGGAAATATTTAACAAGCCACTTCAGTAGAAATTTAAAAGATCAACTCCACCAGTTACGTCCGAAACATAAATACAATTTAGTTTTTCCAGGCTGGTGTTGGCAAAATTCATTTTTTTAAATCAAGTTAAATATGTACATGTTTACTCTCAACATAGCTTATTTTCAATGTTCACTATTGTAACAAATAACGAGTGTATTTGTATTTAATTGTTGACAATGTTACGTCTATAACAAACAGGGTGCCAGCAAAAAAAGCTATTTTTAAGAAAGATAATCAATAAACTATCTTTTTATACCCCCGCAAACTTCGTTTGTGGTGGGGTATACTGTTTTCACGTTGTCCGTGCGTGCGTCCGTCCGTCCGTAACGTTTTGTTTCCTTAATATCTTGAAGAGTCATTGTTGGATTTTCATCAAACCTTGCAAACATGTTCATATATACAAGACAAATACTTTGGACAACAAAGTAAGGGCTAGGGGCCAATTCTATTAGAGTTATTTCCCTTTGTAGTTCTAAATGGCTTTTAATATAGGGTTTTATGCTTATAATAATATAGGCCATACATGGGCCGATCAACTCCTACCACAGCTTTTGATGGAACAATTTGATACTTTTCCCATACAATGTAGACAGATTGAAATTATCCATGAAGGAGTTTGGTTTAGAAAAAATAATATTTGACAAAATGACAGCAGTGAGAACTTAGACAATTTTTCCCTAATAGGGCTTTTGTATATGCATAGAGGCTGCCTTCATGGGCCGATCAACTCCTACCACAGCTTTTAATGGAGCAATTTGATACTTTGCCTATACAATGTAGACACATTGAACATATGCATGAAGGAGTTTGGTTCAGAAAAAATAATTTTTGACAAAACGACAGCTGTGAGAACTTATGGGCCGATCAACTCCTACCACATCTTTTGATGGAGCAATTTGATACTTTGCCGATACAATGTAGACACATTGAACATATGCATGAAGGAGTTTATAATTTTTTGGTCAGATTCTACTGAAATCTTCTTTTCAAACCACACGTTTTTTCACTGACTCTTACTGTGCGGGGGGTATCTAATAAGCATTGCTTATTGACTTTTTTCATTATGGCTAAAAATGGAAAATACACTAATAAAACCTTCCTCTGAACTACATTTCATTGCTCAAATGTCATATTTAATTACTGACAAAGATGTCACACTTTTGTTGCAGTTTAGCTAAGAATGACCATATGTATCGAAGAATATGCTTTTGGATTATGAAGTGATATTTGATATCAAAATAAAAGTAAATAACTGCAGTCAATATTTCTTTTTTCAATAAATTTGAATGACATTCGTAGACCTCTCGCGATATCTTGTGTATGAATAATGTTTTGATTATGCAATAGCAATAGTTTTACCTGAGAAAACCAATACTTTACTGCAACTTTGGCAAGGCCGACCATGTCCTAACTTGAAATATTTTCTGTAACTCTGACTGTCTGTGAGTCGGAAGCCCTTTTCTTTGTCTCATCATAGTGTGTTAGCTTGATAAGAACGCTTCTCTTTGATGATGCATTGCATAATTAAGGAAGCATCCATGTGAGTTAAATGATTTTGCGTTTTAACATAAACAGAATATAGGGTGAAACTTTGGCGCCAGTAAAATGCATTAAAATCCCCACCCAGTGGCATAGGCTGCTGTTCGTTCTTACGCGGTGCTTCTGTTGTTGTTGATTCATTGTTTACTGTTCCTCTCATTGGTTTGTGAGGGATCTGTGTTTGGTCCTTGTTTTGTTATTCATTACCTAGTGTCCTTTCTAGTTCTGCAATCACATTGACGAGGGAAAGAGGCCTGGCACGTTTTACTTTAATTGTCTTCCTGATTACTTGTGACTGTTAGTATACTGGGGCTCTTCCTCACGGTGCTGTGGGTTGGTCTGCTGTATGTGATTGTGGTATTTCCTCATTATATTCACTTTCTGATTAATAAATGTCAACGTTTCAGATGTTGAAACATTGTGACCCACACTCTACTATATACAGTATTACCTGTCTTAAGTGGCCACTCAAAAAGAAGATCAAAAATTGGTTTTCAAGACCGATTATTGCTTAATGCAGGTCAAAAGTATTGCAGAATGTTCGAAGGCATTCTGCAATACTTTCGACCTTCATTAAGCTACCATTTGTCATTAATACCTTTGTTTTGTTTATTTTCAAGTAGCCGCTTAAGCTGACCATTATTTCATAGCTAAGTAATTTGCTTGATATTCGCAAATGTTTTGAATAGCCGGACATCTTAGTGCGTATCAGTGTGACTCAAAGACCAAGACTAAACTAGTTTGCCTGTCTTCTTGCACATTTTAGTCAGGTGGGCGATCATGGCTATTTATTTAAACCTTTTCATTCAGGGAACTGGTAAACAGGGACTATGGCAAACAGTAAAGACTCAAATAAAACAATTCATAGGGTAGCATTTCATTATTGTCTGCACTGTTTGCTGAGATAAAAAAAATCTTCACGGACAGAAATACATCGTTTTATATAAATGGCGACCTTCAATCCCTTTAAATACAAAATGGACAATTCTATACTTGTTATATCAATATTTATGGGATAATTCAAGAGAATGAAAAGGGGGTACATGGTCCTTTTGAGAAAAGATTAACAGTGAAAGAGTGAATATACAGTTAAATCGCGTAAGTTTGAAGTCCACTGGACTAGAGGTTTTATTTCAAACTATCAGGAGGAAGACATAAAATTATGACCACCCTAAATGATTATTATCAGTTGTTTTTCTATCAAACATACGTTTTGGCATGTGAAAGAGACGCCTCAAGGAGACTTTTAGGAAATATTTCTTTTACGCACCTAAAACACATTTTATCATAGACAGTTATTTAAATGGATCATGCATGATAGGTCATATTCACTAAATTCAGATTTATTTCGAATTAGCGAGTATTTCGTAAAATTGAAGTTCAATTTTTGAGGAATTAATGTATACCCATATATGATATTTATTACAGGCCTTTAGTTAAAAGTGCACTACAGAAAAATTATTTTCTTATTTCTCAACCAAAACATATGTTGTGGGTTCTCAAAAGCACCGTCTCAATGAGACGGTTCTTTTGAGCACCCAAAATTATGTCAAAAGTTATGGGTAAGAACATATTTACAATATTATGCAGAAAATTTGTTTTTATCTAAACCTAAAAAATTATAAGTTCCAAAATCTGACTAACCAGCTATATTGCTGATCTTGCATATTTTAACTCTTTCTATTCTGATAGATTATCCCATAATTATTGAACATGTGATTTCCAACAATGTGGCATTTGTATATGTGTAGACTCAGATGAGCCTGTGTAGCCTCCTTTTAAGCTTAGACACTCCTAATGCTGTTCAGCCAGTAGCTTAATAGCCATAAAATGTTCAAGTGACTTGCAAAGGCTCTGATAAGATTGTGTGTATGCACAGGTTGATCTGAGGCTTTGCTGGTCGCTAATAACACATTGTTGGAAATTTCATGCTCAGAGATCTCATGCCGCGGCTCTATTGATACAATAAGTATTGTAGTGTCCATTTTGTATTTTAAGGAGTTTCAGGTCAAAATTTCTATAAAGCTATATATTTCAGTGAATGAATATTGTTTTGATCAAAGCAAGCCATGTCCAATTGTGCAGTATTTCATCTGCATCTTCACTGTTTGCCAAAGAAAATAATCCAGAATGAAAAGGGGTTAACAATTTTTCTCTTTTTTTTCAGATGCTTTTCTACACTATGTATAATTCTGCATGGGACGTCTTGGCATATTTGCTATGTTTTATGTTGCTGTTTACAGGATATATGTCTTTTGGTTATCTTGTTTTTGGGCCTTATCATGTTAAGGTAAGTCAAATTAATATGTTTAGGAAATTTCAGCACATTCACTCAACAGACAACAAAGAAAATATACGAATACGTTAATACAAACTAACTGTGCTGGGCCCTGTAACGCAGTTGATAACGAGTCCGATTGTTGACCCAGGAATTGTGAGTTGGATCTCAGCCTGTCCCTATACTTCCGTGAAGATCGATCATGATACAGTTTTCTATGGTCCTTCCACTGATTCAAGAAGGCCTGTTGTCAGTCACTCGCGAAAGTATGTGCCTTGAGTGCTGGTAAACCGTGCTGGTAGACCGCTTAATCTAACTTTGCCAAGGAAAAGCGTGGTTAGGTTATCTGACCGTCTCGACACGACCACAGCTGTTGACTGGGACATTAAACTATAAATCAAATACGCTTACAAACAAAACAACTACATACTTGTTGCAGACATAATAACAATTCCATTTCATTAGCAACTAAGATTGTTTATAACCAGCAAAAACTGCAACTAGATTGAAGACAGAGATGCAGTTGAAAGCAGGTATATATAGTTAAAGTGTAAAGCTGCAAAAGAGTAAAAATCTGCACATATATATCAAAGGGTTACGTGCATTAAAGGGCTATTTTGGCCCCCTCTAGAGCCAAATCCTGAAAGTTGACCTTCACCGATTTCATCTTATTGGTTTATTAGAAGAATAGCCCAAATGTAAAATTCTCGCATTTAGTTGCTATGGTAACCAAAATGGCCGCCAAAATAGGCTTTAAATAGAGAAATTGCAATTTAAGGCCAAATTTGAGGCTTTTGGAGACCAATTTTAATAATAGATATCAGCACAAGCAAATACAAAAAAAAAACCTTTTAATATATTGTGTGCCGTGATAATTCTCAACATCTGTTAAAATATGTTTTTGCTATTTGCTTGTGCTCTATATTAATTCCTCTGTTACATGTCTCAAATTTGCTCCAAAACGGTCATTTTCCTTTTTTTGCGACCATTTTTGTTACCATAGCAACCGTCAAAGTCGAATCAATACCAGACCTTTACACTTTGGCTATTGTTCTAATAAACTAATAAGAAGAAACTTGTGAAGAGCAACTTTACATTTTTTGACCTCATATGGGGGCCAAAATAGCCTCTTAATGCACGTCCCCCTTTTAAAGGAAATAATATCATCTCAAGTTACTTCGCAGGATTATCGACATGTCCTTGAAGCAAATGCATGGGCAGATCCAGAGGGAGAGAACAGGGGGTTCGGGGCCCCACCCCCTTGAAAATAACTATTTACTATAGATTTCCTTAGAAATACTGGTACAGACCCCATTTGAGGAGCAATTGGGTCTAATTGCTTCTCAAATGGGGTCCATACGGTCCTCTGTGAAAAGTCGTTGATGACTAAAAAACGTTGTCTGGATCCGCAGATAAAATGGCCATTTCATGAGACAGCCCAGGTAATTTAAGTAAGGCAAAATACTCCTATGTTGGTTTATCTAAAGGGTAATAAGAAAATTCGTTTCAAAATAATATTGTTTTACTGTTGATTTAGTAATAATTCGTTAAATAACATAAACTTCACTGATATTGTCGTATAATGGACAAACTTAAAACGAAATAAATAATGAAATATTTAATCAATTACTTTGCCATGAAAAGATGGTCTGCAAAATGCAGTACCCAATTGCAATGTTTTGGTTTGAGGACCAAATTTGAAGTATACAACAAACAACCATTGCCATGCAATAACCTTAGTGATAAGAACCTTTTCTTATTGGTTAGGAAACCCTCCTTGGAATTGCTTTTTATTTTACAAACACGTTAACTGCAAGGCTGAAAACAACCATCTAAAATCATTAATATCACCATTTCTGTAAAATATCTGATTTTTCCAGAACATTTGAAAGACAGTACACAAAGAAAACGTGATTTTGTGACATTTTTTGTATATCAAACATGATGGCAAACTCTATAAAATATCAAAGACAACGAGAATGCATTTGTTATTTAGTATGATCTCCTGTTCAATAATTACAAAAGTTTATTGTGAACTGCAAAACGAGCTTTCTTAACATCTTTTATTTTCTAAGCATAATGTCTATAAGAGTAACTAATTAGATCATATGAAAATTGAAACCTTGTCTATCTTCAAAATCTTACTGAATCATAGATATCTTACCTTATCATTCATTGCCATATTACTATAGCCCCGCCGTGCAAACCCAGTGTCATTTGGTCGTTAAGTGTTTACACATTATTATCTCCCACCGTTTGTGATTGAGGTGGATGCCTATAGTATCACCGCTGTCCATCTTTACATCAGTCATTTTCCACCAGGAAAATAGACTAATAGGGACCCAGTAGCCAAGTGCCCCTAAATCTGGGCTGGGGACCTAAAAACTAAATGTTTAGGGACCCAGCTTGCCCTTGGAAAAAATGGTAGTACGTAAATGTATGAAGTCTTGTCAAACCTGACACTAGCTGTTGGAAGTTTACAAATCTTAATTCAGCTATTTACTAATACTGTTAATTAACCCTTAAAGCGCTAATCGACGATAAATTCGCGACATCTTTCCTAATTTTTGAAAAAAATAAGGTATGATATTTCATGAGAATCGTCTACCAGCAGACGATTCTCATGAAATACCATCCTTTATTTGTTAACTTTAAAAAAGTAGCAAAATTTGAAATTGTCGTCTTCTCCAAATTATAGGTGGCTCTGTATGGGTAAATATAGTAAATTATTAGAGGAACGTAGATTTTTAGGGTGTCTGACTTCAATTATGAGTAAAGCAAAATTAATGCTTGGCAATGGTGTTGAAATGAGTTTAAACTTCCGCCGAATCCTGGGCTTCTTAGTTTTGGGCTGGGCCCCCAATCATTTTGTTTTAGGGACCCATCTTGCTTTTGGCGAAAAAAGGTTAGTCTGTATCCCTGTTCCATAATGGTTTCTTGTCAATACTCCTTGTAAAGTCAGGTACACTGGAGTCATACTTCATAAACATGTTAATAGTTATAATGGGCCTCAGCTCGAGAAAACCTGTCTTCGGAGTTTTGCGAACAACAAAGGCACAGACCAGCCTGTGCATCCATGCAGTCTGCTCATTGGAAAATATCATAAAGTAAGTGAGTATGACCAGGAAATACCACGATCACACATTGCAGACCAACCCACGGCATCGTGAGGAAGAGCCACAGAACACTAACAGTCACAATATATGAACTTAATATAAGCAAACTTTCAATGTTCTAGATAGCCTCTTTACCTCACCTTGTCCTGCCAAGGGTTGCGCTATCTTAACCCTTGGCATCACACATGTGGAGTTAATTCTGATTGAGTACGTCTTAAGACGAATGTTGATTCATGACACCGGGTCTCCAGAGACAAATGCGTAATTGATTCACATTCAGTTTATTAATTTCACAATGCTCAAAAGAACTGTCACATTAAGATGTTTTTTGAGCACTTAAAACATATTTTTGAACTGATGGATAGAAGAAAAAGAAATAATTTGACATAAAAAGTTTTGCTTATCTGAACCTATGGAGACTAACAGTCAGTGTATAATCAAATTTGGTGATATAGCTGTCATGTTAATATAAACAATTTGCCATATAGTAACAGGTATTTTAATACTGAATGGCAGTTTGAGATATTAAAAAGAGAAAGCCAACGGACTTGATACTTGTAAATTTCAAAACAGATTCCTTAATTTCAGTAACATATGTTGTTGTACACATTGGAATTGTCTCATAGAGGGAATACCATTGTGCACCTACAACATATGTCCATTTAATAAATGAGTGTTTTTCGCCATAAAGCAGGTTTTTCACAAACTTCTCAACTACTTTTTTGGCATGCGCCTGGATGACAATAATAGATAGCCAATTTTATATTATTGACAGCTTATCTTTAGATGTTTCATTGTAATGAAATTCTAACTTGGTAGTTGCCTGATTATAAAACAGTGAAAGTGGATAAAGAATATCCAAAATACTTGTGCGCATAGTGTACTTAGTACGTCTTATTCTTTAATTTCGTTTTATAGTTTCAATCACCATCAGCAGCAGCCACGACGTTATTCGCATTGATCAACGGAGATGAGATTTATGCCACGTTTGCCCTGCTAGATGACTTTCAGACGGGAGGCCCTCTTATTGTGATTGTCTATCAGTTCTATCTTGGTTCCTATATCAGCATCTTCACGATCATTGTCATCAACTTACTGATAGCTCTCTTTACAAATACTTATGATTCTGTCAAGGTAACTAATGGATGTACGACTATGTTTCAATACAGTGTATACACTTTGCTATTAATGTTCATCTTTTATATAATATATACATTTTGCCAATCAGTAGAGAACACTAGGTGAGTGTCTTTTGATATCAAGTTTACCAGGCAAGGCTTTAAGAATGCTTGTTGAATCGCGAGGCTTGCCAAGCGATTCAACATGCATTCTCAAAGCCGAGCAACCTGATATTAAAAGACGCGAACCTGGTATTCTATTTATCAGTTTACATGTTGGTTTACTCTTCATGACGTAATTATCGATTTTCGTCTCAATTAAATATCATTGCCGACGTCATTTATAAAGTGCAACGTCATGATGAACCGATAAAGGTACATAGCGTGAGATAGGCATCGTTTATCAGGTGAACGTGCAACAATGTAGTTAATATGAGAGATAACTGATAATGATCATTTTCAATATAATCTATACATTTTTCCAATAACACATATTTCCAATAATAATCATTTCAATATAATCTATACATATTTCCAATAACACATTTTTTCAATTATACATTTTTCTTATAATGAGCATTTCAATATAAGCTTTAATTTTTTTCCGATAATGATCATTTCAATATTTCCAACAATGATTATTTTGCAATATAATCTATTGTAGTGGCAATAATTACACGTTTTGTAGTGAACAAAATTGGCTTTATATGTCATTATCCAGTGTTTGTTTACTACTGATGACAATAGGAATATTGAAATTCACTGGAGCTTAAAGTTATTGTGCTCTTTTTTCTTGGCATAGCTCTACATAGTCGTAGACGGCCTATTGATAAAGAGAAAAAAGTTCCTGAACCGAAATATGATAGTAAAACAGGGAAATCCCATGTAACATCATACCCAGTAAACAATTTTAATAATAAACATTGAACAAAAATATACTGAAAGTTTAATCGATCTACAAAAGCAAAATATATGATATTATGACTGACTGCCTTGAACCACTTAGCTTTCAGTAAACTATTTATTGGCAAATTGTTTATGTACTTAATATAGTGTAGAATTAATATTTAAATCCATCATGGCTGTGCAAAGGACCATTTTTATCATCATAACATTAAATGTTACTGTACTCATTTATTAGAAGTATGATGGTAAACAATATCTTAAAAAGGAAAGAATTTCATTCGTTTTCTTTCATGATGTTGGAAAACGTAATAAAAATAGAAAAGACAAAAAATCCGTGCTAAACGTAGGTTTGCTTTTGTACCACTAAAATGCATAACCCTTGCCATGCTGAATAGTTTTATGAACTAAACTCTTCCCCAAGTTTTATCCTGTTTTCCTGCAGCATTACGAGCCCCGAGGTTATAAAACTTTTCCATGCTCAACTCGGCTGAGCATAAAATTTCTCCTGCTCATAAATGTTAAAAATGCCAACAATTGATGGCATTTTAACATTTTTAGCATGATAAATACATCATCTGAGAGGTTTAAAGCTAGAAACTTCTTCATTTGTCGGTATTTTAGTTTTTATTGAGCAGTTGAGATTGCCTGCTTGGATGAGTTGAGCATGAAAAAGTTTTATAACCTCGGGGCCAGTTGTAAGTATGTATTTTAATTAGAGTAGAAAACATTGTGGACCTGATCAGAAGCCATCTGAACTGAATCTACAGTCTTTTCCAAAGAAGGATAAATCTGGGCTGAGCAGGACAAGTGTAAAACTGCTATAACAAATATTTTTGATAAGTGTGCCCTAAATGTTTTTGTAGACACAGTATGAAGATTCAGATGACAGAACAGAAAGCCCCATGGAGCGGGCTCTTAAACAAATTCTGACTTCGAACGAACATGGAGACTATATGGCGTTAAAATCAAACGTCTATAAAATTATCAAAGGTGATGACAACAACAGGCACTCATTTGCAGAGAACAAGTTAAGAACGGAGCTAAGTAAATCAATGCGGATAACAGAGGAAAGCAACAAAATCATCCTGAAAAAGCCAAGGACCATAAAAGCTTTCATACTTGATGAAGATCAAGAAGAGATCAGTCACGACAAGCTGTGCTGTCCATTCAAATTTTTAGGAGTCTGGGGTTCAGATGTGAATTGTTTTTATTAATCATATTCTCGCCATTCACTGTGACGGCAATTACCGTCTTCTCTCTCATCTGTGTAGGATATTGCAAACATTACGTACCCAGATCAGACTGCTTCCTTGTTTATATATTGGGGTTATGCTACAAACAATGTCTTGACTGTAATGTTGAATTCAATTTGATTTCGCTTTGAATTAATTCAGTTTCTTCAAAGCAGATGGAATAATGGGAGTTGTTAGACCTGACCCGAGGTTATAAAACTTTTTTCTTGCTTACCTCAACTGTGCACGAAATTCCAACTGCTTATTAAAACTAAATACCGACAACTGAAGAAGTTTCTTGCTTTAAATCTCTCAGATTTTGTATTTATCATGCTAAAATGTTCAAATGCCAACAATTGTAGGCATTTTAACATTTATGAGCAGGATTAATTATGTGCTCAGCTAAGTTGAGCATGAAAGAAAGTTTTATAACCTCGGGGCTTGGTAGGAGCAGATCAGTTGAATAGACAGGTTTTGGCTGGGCCCAATGTGGCTAAACTTGAGGTTTTCTTTAGCTCGGACTATCTTTGAGTTGTGAGCCATTTACTTTGTTTCATCATAATGTTTTATTATACCCCCCGCAAACTTTGTTTGTAGGGGGTATACTGTTTTCACGTTGTCCGTCCGTCCGTCCGTGCGTCCGTCCGTGCGTCCGTCCGTCCGTCCGTCCGTAACGCTTTGTTTCCTTAATAACTCGAAGAGTCATTGCTGGATTTTCATCAAACCTTGCAAACATGTTCATATATGCAAGACAAATACTTTAGACAAAAAAGTAAGGGCTAGGGGCCAATTCTATTAGAGTTATTTCCCTTTGTAGTTCTAAATGGCTTTTAATATAGTGCTTTTTCCTTAATAACTCGAAGAGTCATTGCTGGATTTTCATCAAACCTTGCAAACATGTTCATATATGCAAGACAAATACTTGAGACAAAAAAGTAAGGGCTAGGGGCCAATTCTATTAGAGTTATTTCCCTTTGTAGTTCTAAATGGCTTTTAATATAGTGCTTTGTGCTTATGCTATTATAGGCCATATACGGGCCAATCAACTCCTACCACAGCTTTTGATGGAACAATTTGATACTTTTCCTATACAATGTAGACACATTGAACATATGCATGAAGGAGTTTAGTTCAGAAAAGATAATTTTTGACAAAATGACAGCTGTGAGAACTTAGACAATTTTTCCCTAATAAGGTGTTTGTATATGCATAGACAGTGCCTTTATGGGCCGATCAACTCCTACCACAGCTTTTTATGGAGCAATTTGATACTTTGCCTATACAATGTAGACACATTTAACATATGCATGAAGAAGTTTGGTTTAGAAAAAATATTTTTTGACAAAATGACAGCTGTGAGAACTTAGACAATTCTCCCTATTAAGGCTTTTGTATATGCATAGATGGTGCCTTCATGGGCCGATCAACTCCTACCACAGCTTTTGATGGAACAATTTGAGACTTTGCCTATACAATTTAAACACATTGAACATATGCATGAAGGAGTTCTGTTCAGAAAAAATAATTTTTGACGAAATGGCAGCTGTGAGAACTTAGACAATTTTTCCCTTATTAGGCTTTTGTATATGCATAGATGGTGCCTTCATCGGCTGACCAACTCCTACTACAGCTTTTGATGGAACAATTTGATACTTTGCCGATACAATGCAGACACATTGAACATATGCATGAGGGAGTTTGGTTCACAAAAAATAATTTTGACAAAATGACAACTGTGAGAACTTAGACAATTATTCCCTTATATGGCTTTTGTATATGCATGGATAGTGCCTTTATGGGCCGATCAACTCCTACTACAGCTTTTGATGGAGCAATTTGATACTTTGCGCATACAATGTAGACACATTGAACATATGCATGAAGGAGTTTATAATTTTTGTTTGCACAGATTCTACTGAAATCTTCTTATCAAAACTAAGGTCTTCTTGTTCGAACTATAACTTGCCAAGTTTTTTCACTGACTCTTACTGTGCGGGGGGTATCTAATAAGCATTGCTTATTGACTTTTTTCATTTTGATTAGATTGTTTCTTTGTAATTACACATTGCAATAGTTAGGAAGCCTTCTTGCGAGCTAACCCATTTTTGTGTTTAAACAACAACAGAATCTAGAGCAAATATTTTTTTTACCAGTAAAATGCATTTGAGCCCCCAGTGACTTGGGCTGCTGTCTAATCTAAGGCGATGCGTTTGTTGTTGTTCATTATTTATTGCTACTCTCATTGTTGGGGTTCAGGGCTTTAGGTTTTTTTTCAAGATTGGAGGGTCGAAGTGATCCATGGAGCATTTTGAATTATCCCAGCACCCTCGTCACCGTTTCGCATACCAATGACTTGAAATTTTTAAAACAAAAAGGTATGCAATTTGATTCAAATATACCATGTGGTTAAAGATTTTTGGGCATTTTCACTAACTGACCAATATCGGCTTGACTGATACTCAGAAAAGCCTCGTCCATAAAAAAGCTGTTACACATGTCAGTGATTAGACAATGCCGATATGCATACATATGAAAATATATTATACCATGCGGTCCATGTGGTTAAAAGGTGGTGGCTCTGTTGTTGTTGAATTTTTGTTCATTGTTACTCCCATTGTGGGAGTCTGTAATTGTAATATGTTTGGTTTTACGTTACTTTATGCCCATTCTAGTTTTGCAATCATCTTGATGGGGAAGAGAGAGCTGGTTGCTTTGCTTAGTTTATTTTCCTGGTGTCTTGCGATGGTTGTGTGGCTTGTCCTCGCGGTGCCATGGGTTTGTCTGCGGTTTATGACAGTGGTATCTCCTGATCATACTTACTAATTGTTTGTTGACAGTAGCAAATTTACCTTTGGCTAAAACGTATTTTGAACCCTTTTTGTAATTTATTAATGAATATTTGGACTAGCACATGCAAATTTCTTTCTTATGGCACAAGGGCGAATGCATTGTTCAATCACTCACGATGATACAGAAAGGTTAGTGTTCCTAGATTTGGTCTTCATCTACATCATTTATCAGAAAGAACAGATGATAAGTGTAATATGTCCTTAAAATTCTCTTGTTATGCATTTTTACCATCATAATCGGTATTAATTTTTCACCAGACTTGACCTAGTTCCGATATAAAGCAATATTAACCATAGGGATAGGCTTGGCGGTGTCATACCATTGAGAAAAATCGTTACGCTTCCTAGTTATTTCAGTTTATTTTTCAAAAGACAAGGATAAAGGACGACTTTAAATTTTTCATTCTGGATTTCAACCTACTCCTGAAAGACTTACATTTTTACAAAATCTGATTAAGTTTTTGTTCCTTAATGTTTCAGCATAACTGTCGTAATTAATAGCTTGCTAACACAATATGCAATATATCTTAACTAAGCTACTAAGTGCTTGATATTATTGTGTTATCTATAATAAGGTGCAGTCAATTCTTGTATATATCATTTCATGTATAAAAAAGGCAAATATATGAGTGTCAGTTAGATAAAAGATATATATTGACGGACTTAAATTACGCAACGCTAACTTCCCTTTATATCTTCCAAGAGACAGTTGAATGTAAACTTCCTTTGCTTCGATACTTTCATCACGAGTTGGTTTCATCAGCAAACACTTAAGTTTTAACTGTACAACTAAACCTGGTCACTTAACTGCTTCGCATAAAGTTAGGTCACTGAAACATTTCTTAAGTAGAAGCGATTTTAAGCCATCGAATGAAAGGGGACAAACAGATAAACGTCAAATAAGCAAATGTGCTGTATCGCAAACCTTCCAAACAATATGAGAGTGATTTCTAGATGACTAACAAAGTCCATGACACAAACTTGATACTTCTCGTATTTCTCAATTTAAAGACGTAGGGAATCTTTCACTGATAATATTTTGTCAAATGAAACAATTGGCCACTATCTAAAAATGTTACATTTTCAATGCGTTAAATTCATATTTGAAGGACAAATTTGTTATGTGTTAATTAAAAATGAACACTCTTCAACATAAAACCAAAATAATTGCTATCCCTTCTTTTTAAGACATATATTAAAGCTGCTATCAAAGTGATGCGTTTTTAAAGTCCGTCAGTATATCATTTATTAAGCATTAAAAACAATGATGTTTACATTTGATAAAAACACAAACTTAAAAAAAATACGTTGTATGTAATTTAGGTTCAAATTTCATACTTTTTATCATCCATGCGTTGTTGGTATTTTACTTAAATGGCAGTTAAATGGTAATAACTAGCCCACTAGCAGTGTAGACTCATATATGGCTCTTTTTAGCTTTAAAATGTATTTAAAAGAACGTAACGTATATAACAAACTTGGTCAGCTGATAGAAGATAATGAGTAGATTACCTAGTGATAATTAAAAAAAGTTATTTTATTTTTTTTTGGGTCATTGACCTTTGCAAATTTGGCCATAGAAAACTTGTAATCAAGATATCTCAAAAACTATTATAGCTAGCTATTTCAAATTAGGTCAGTTGATAGAAGAAGATCAGTAGATGACCTGGTGAAAATATATAAAAATGTATTTTTTAGTTATTGCCCTTTGGAAATTTGGGCAAAAAAACCTTGTAATTATGATATCTAAAAATCTTTTACAGCTAGTAGCCTCAAACTTTGTCAGCTGATAAAGAATGATAAGTAGAATTACCTGGTGGAAATTTAAAAAAGGTTATTTGTTTTTTAGTTATTGTCCTTTGCAAATTCAGGCATTGAAAACTTGTTATCAATATATCTCGAAAATTATTATAGCTAGCAGCTTCAAACATGGTCATTTGTTTGTTTTTGTTGCTTTACGTCCCAAGTCAACAGCTATGGTCATTGCGGGACGGTCAATTCACCTAACCACACTTTATCCTGGGCAGGCTTGAACAAGCGGTTAACCAGTAATTTGTGCACATACTTTCGCTGGTAACTGACAACAACCCTTCTTGAATGAATCAGCGGAAGGGAGGAGAATGACCGTAGAAATTATTTCATGATCAATCTCCACGAAAGTATGGGACCGGGCCGGGATCGAACTCGCGACCCCTGGATCTGCAGTCAGACACGCATCTGAAGCCAGACACGTTACCGACTGCGCTACGTGGCCCGGCAACATGGTCAGTTGACAGAAGACGATAATTTGATTACCTGGTGAATTTTTTTAAAAAAAGTTATTTTTCTAGTTATTGCCCTTTGAAAATTGGGGCATTGAAAACTTGCCATCAAGATATCTTGGTAATTATTATGTAGCAGCTTTAAACTTGGTCAGTTGGTAGAAGATAATGAATAGATTAGCTGGTGAAAATTTTTAAAAAAATGTTTATTTTTTTTAGTTATTGCCCTTTGTAAATTTGGGCATAGTAAACTTTAATAAAGATACATGTACGTATCTCGAAACGCTTTATAGCTAGCAGCGTCAATCTTTTTCAGCTGATTACTGGGTGAAATTTTTTTTTTTGTTCAAATTAGGTCAGCTGATAGAAATTGATGAGTAGTATAGCTTGAAGCTTCAAACTTAAGATGACCCTTGTGTTATAAACCTTCTTGAACAGCAAAAACTTGGGGACATAGTGTGTCATAATCATCATTTCTAGTTTTTTAGTTATTGCCCTTTGAAAATTTGGACATAGAAAACTTGATATCTCAAAAGGTATTACAGCTAGGAGCTATAAACTTGAACAGCTGATAAAGGATTAGGAGTAAATTACCTGGTGATAATTTAAGAAAGGTTTATTTTCTCAAGTGATTGTCTAATGTGTTTTTGAGTGATTGCCCTTTGCAAATTTGGACATAGAATACTTGTAATAGATATCTCGAAAACCATCACGGCTAGTATCCTCAGATTTAGTCGGCTAATAGATGATGGTGAGTAGATTACCTGGTGAGATCGTCGTTTAGGACAAGTTGTTTTTTTTATTCCGGAACTATAATAAAATAATAATAAACATTGAAATGTACTGGTATATATTACTCATTCTAGTCATTTACACAGACATAAAATAAGGTCCACGACCAAAAGCAAGATTTTGAACTTATTCAGACGTCTTGATTATCAGTTTAAACATGATATGCTAAGGGTGCTCATACCCCACCATTACTGTTTTGGTTCTGAAATTATTTGTAGTCCAGAGAGACCTGGTTTGGTATATCTTAATGTATGTTGCTTAACTGGTGTGAAATATTGCATCAAACATGAGTAACGGCCCTTGATGATGCATTTGAAGATTAAAACATCTATAAAATAAGCCTTATAAACGCATAGTTGACACCAAAACATTGATCAGATATTAATATCCTCTAACATTATGCTATAAATTGAGACTTCTGCAATGTATCAGCAACAGAAATGTGTATTTGCAACTGCCTGAACCAATTTAACCAATTCACCAAAGTAGATAATCAATGACGAAGGTGGATATGTACGGTGGTATGTTTAGGACATTCATTTAGAAATAGATATTCCGTATACACAATTTAATAATATGTGCAGACGAAATGATAATCCGTGCAACTGGAATAATAATCCATGCAAACGGAATACTATTTCGTGCAAACAGATAATATTCCATGCAAACGGAATAATAATCCGTGCAAACGAAATAATAATTTGTGCAAACGGAATAATAATTCGTGCAAACGGAATAATAATCCATGCAAACGAAATAATAATTCGTGCAAACGGAATATTAATCCATGCAAACGGAATATTAATCCATGCATACGGAATAATAATTCGTGCTAGCGAATAACAATTCGTGCAAACGGAATATTATTCCGTGCACTCAAAATAAGATTCCGAGCTCACGGAATAATAATTCGTGCGCACGAATTATTAATCCGTTAAAACGAAATAGAAATCTAAGAGCTCGATTTAATAATCTATGAGCTCAAAATAATAATCTGTGAATATGGGTTATTATTCTATGTGCACGAATAGAACAAAAGTTCTGCCAGTTGGATTTCAAATCTGTTATAGCTCATCTGAGCATAGTGCTCAAAGAGAGCTATTGGGATCAGTCAATGTCTGTAGTTCATCGAGTTTGTCGTCAACAGCTTGAAATGACAACTCCTCAGTATTCACAGGAATGTTCCCTATACAAAAGTAAACCTAATCCGTCAAAATATGACACATTTTCCCTAGTGAACATTTATAGGAAACTTTTTAACATACCCGCTGAAACCAATCGTCAGAATTGAATAAAATTTGGCAGGTATATTTCCTCAGTGACCCACTACAAACCAGATAAAACAAACTTGGTCCCTCAAAACATGACAGCTAGGGGCGTGACTTTTGGCAGATAAGGAAACTGTTGGAATCTTCTCTAAAACCGCTCATCATTTGACAGAAATGGTGACAACCTTCCACAATAAAAGCTATAACGAATTTGATCCGTTGTAAAATTTGGCAACTTTTGTACCCGAATATAAGAGGTGCTAAGCCTTTGTATACCCTTTGTTTACCAGAAACCCCTAATTGGGTACTTTATCAAACAGGGAAGACCCAGATGAAATGCCACACGATGTATCATTTCATCCGGGTCTGCGCTGTTTGCTATGATAAAATCGATATTCAGAGAAAGAAAAGAAATTATTTCGGACAAATTATAACATACACTGCAAAAAATAAGTGTAACCTTACACCAATTTGATGGCAGCTTAACTTTCCACCGATATTGGTGTTACCCTTCAACGGCTTTAAAAATATGTTCTGTTTGATTGTATTGATCCGGAGAATAACTACAACAATGACAAGTAGATATGTTGGACTAAAGTTGTTTAGTAGGAAATTAAGTGTAAGTTTAGACCAAAAGGGATTGGTACTAAGCTGCCACCTCTTTTGATATTAACTTATACGTATTTGTGTAGTGTGTGACCAGCGGGGTTTGCTTATTAGGGCTAAGGAATCTTGAAAAAAATCTCCTCTGTAATGGTTGAATACCTGGGTGGATGGTGCACTTAAAACTCAAATATGAATGCTTACAATTCAGAGCGAAACAAAAACTATAGAAAAACCGAACACTCCTAAACGATACAATCTTATTGCCAACAGCAAGTCAAAAGAGCTCATTGCAGTCGAAGTTGACAGTGGCCGATCCGCGATATTCAAAGCCTAAGCATTAAACTTGGAAATGCCGTGCAGCATCGTTTATCAACTCCTGATCTTTGTCTTCTTCCCTACATTGTCCGACTGGACTCCTGCAGGTCGTCATATAGCTCAAACCAATCAAATTGTTGATTAGAAATCAAAGTCGTTTCGGCAGAACCTTCTACCAAAATAGTATAAACAAATGTGATCTGTCGAACTTGAATACTTGTATGTCAACAGGAGGCTTTGTCAGTTTCCAACAGATACATATTTATACAAGAAGGCATAAACTCAGGTGAGCAATACATGGCCGTTTGACTTTTTGGTTATTGAATCAGAAGAATACACCGATCAATTCACGTTGATTGTTAAATTGTGCGCTCAAACAATTATATCGTGAAAACGGATTATTATCTCGTGCGTACGGTTTATTTTTCGAGCGCATGGATTCTTATTCCGTTTGCACGAATTATCAAATCGAGCGCTCAGATTATTATTTCGTGCGCACGGAATATTATATCGTGCAAACGGATTATTATTTCGTGCGCACAGATATTTATATCGTGCGCATGGATTATTAATTCGTGCGAACGGATTATTATATCGTGCCCATGGATTATTATTCCGTGTATACGTCAGAATAAATCGTGCTCTTGGATTGTCATCTAGTGCATACGAAATGCTATATAGTGCACATAGATTATAAATCCATGTCCTCGGATTATTATATCGTTTGCATGGATAAAGATATTGTGCGCACGCTTTATCAAATCGTTTGTTCTGAATATTAAATTGTGTGCACAGGTAAGTAAATCATGCGAACGGTTTATTTAATCGTTAGCATGGAATGCTATTTCGTACGCACAGAGTATTATTCCGTTCAAACAGCTTATCAAATCGTCCCCTCGGAATATATTTTCTGAAATGAAAATAATGAATGTCCTAAAATACCACCGTAGATATGTGGTCAAACTCATCTGTATTGGTCAAGTTTATCTGAATTAGCCGCTAGTACTGAGCAGTGATAATAAAGTGTCTTACTGTAAATCCGGAAATTTTCGCGAGAATTTTATTTTCGCGAATTGCGTTAAAGACATATTTGCGGCGTCAAAAATTCGCGACTAGGGCATGATGTACCAATATTAGTAAACGACAGAGTGATTACGCCATTTCGCGAGGATTCTATTTTCGATACTTCGCATATACCCTCGCGAAAATTTCCGAATTTACAGTATTTAAGGATACAATACAATAGCTGTGCAAGGCTCAAACCAGTGTCCCCAAGATCTCCAGATGAGCACTATACCACTGAGCCACAGCGCAAATCAGGTAGGCTCTTATCATTTTGCTCAGATGAGCATGTACAGCTAGCACCCAAGAAAACATCCTGATATGACTGCTGGTTTTGCCTGGGACATAAAGCATCACTTAAACACACATTGTTGCTTTCTGCACAAACTCATTTACATAATTGTCTACGCCAAGAATTCAGCGAACGCATACACTCTATTTAGACGGTATAGACTATCTCTGATTTTGAGTGAGGCTGGTGCAGAATACCCCCCTCCCCCCCCCCCCCCGCAAAACTGCAAAAACAAGCACCACATTATGTTTTTTGATTAATATAAGGTTCTACAAAGAATCCCTTCAAAATAATACGTTATTGTTGCTCCAGTAACATTGTGTGACACATTCATTCTGGTTATAAACAAAGTTCTTTGCCTTAATAGTTTTAGAAACAGGGTCCCACCCTTACCAACATTAACACACCATATCTCGTGATTTGCAAGGTATACACTGGTGTAGGTGGTATAAAATAGTTATACCATGATCACACCGTACAACCGGTTGCTTTGATGTTAGGTTACTATACTTAAGGAAAAAAAAACACGCAACAAGCACTCAGAGTCATTGTAAGCATACAATATGATGCAAGTTTTTAGTGCAAATGATATTTATCAATAGGAGCAGTATCTGTCCGTCAAATTACAGCAGATTCAACGTAATTATCGATTACGTAATCATTTTGGTATGCGCGTAACCAGCCTGACCCCTCGTAGTAAACTGCTGAAGCAGGGTAAAAAAATTGAATCAACCATCGGTTTATTGTTTTAAAAAGTATTGGCATAGATTGTGGATCAAGGAAATGATCAAATGGCGACGTTTCTTTAGGATTCTGAAACGGCTTAAGTCATTAATGTCAACTCTGAATACTGCGTGAAACGCGTAAACTTTCTTTTCTGCTTGAGATTTATTCATTAGAAGAATGTTTTGTTGAAAAATTATGACTTGAGATCTCCAGACGTCAAAACACGCAATTCTGACGTCAAAATTCGATATCCTATGTTTTAATGGTTTCCATGATGATTATGTGTTTTTCTAATGATAAAATGGTCCAGTGACAAAGTTTAGGCTACAGTTAACAAATTTGGTGTTCACTCTTGGCATGTAATCAGATGTTTTCTCTTGCATTATGCCGTGTTTTGTTTGGCTAACGTCAATATAAACACCTTACCAGGGTATATCTACGGTATGTGAAAAGTCAGTTTTTCTCAAGACAGCATGTTCTGATGTCTCTAGGTTGATCTTATCCCGTATATTCACCAGCGACCAAAACCCGACGGCTCTAAGTGACGTTCATCGTTTATTCACTACCATTGTATATCTTGCCATTCAAGTAGCGTGTTTTGACGCAACATTTGACTGCATTACGAATATGATTGGATTTTTGTTTAATTTGCACATTGTCAAGTCGACGACAAATAACCAAACATAGAAAAGACGGGGATTCTTTATCTTTAGTCTGACTTAAACGTCACATTTACGTTTTCATATGTTTTCATCTTGTAGCGTAAAATGTAGCGTTTAAATGACGTTTTGGTGTTTCATCACATGCTATAAATACTCAATAAGATTTGCTCAAAAGAGATTTCACCAAACCGTCATTTAAACACGCAAAAAATTTTTTTTGTCTGTTGCGTTTCTTTATTCCTTAAGTATATTATTTTAGGGCCCATGAAGGGAAGATTTTGCAAACTCCGAAAAGAAGCGCTCTGATATTCTCAACTGGTTGAGTAAACTTTTTGGTGTTGTTGGTGTTGAGAGATCCTACAGAAACAAGTTGACTTAATATCTCTCACAAAATCAGCATTCCAGATCTTTCCCAAGAAAAGTCGCAAAAATTTGTTATCTGTTCAGGTTGCGTGTCTCTATAAATTGTGCTATCTGCACTTATATACAATACAACTTCAATCATTCAGCTTCGTTTCTGCAAAATTTGAAGCCGCAGATCATTTTTTTAAAGATACTGTATTTCACCAAAGACGACAGGTAGATGAAAATTGCTGCCTTTATCTACAGATCAATTTTTAAGTGGCTGTCTTTGATGACAGATCTGGAATGTTTGTGGCTAACATTGATGACCGATCAAAATTATAGAAAGCTGCTTGAAAATATCAGATGTCTTCAGCTTTTGGTCCTGATTGAGACAATAAATCATCTTTCATATTGCATCAAATTTAAAATCATCTCATTTGTCCTTTTGCTTACTGATATTGAGCACAGGCAAACAGTCTAGACCTAGTTCAGGCACTACATAAACAGGGTCCAAGCTGTCTCATAGACGATATTAATATAAAAAAGCTCAAAATATACATCTAGACCAAACATCATTTAAATGACAAATGGACGTATTTACTTTTAAGGAATCAGAGAATACACAAATCTTAAAGGGGCCACATGTCATTTAAGGTCACTTTGAACATGTTACACCGTTCTTAGACAGTTTAAAGACTGTTCAGTAAAACCATTGAGTTTTGTTATTTCAGTTATAGGCCTTTTTAGTTTGAGGACAGGGGTTGGGTTTCGGATGTGCCACTTCCTGATCATCACTTGTATTCTTCTTGTCTAAGCTCTACAAGTACCTAGTGCTTATATTTTACTATCAACTCATCGTTTCTCTATATTAATCAACTGAAGGTTGCAATTGTTTCTTATGGGTTGAATGACAACAGATCATATATTGATCTTTTTCCACGGGGAAATATTTTCAGATGAGATAATGGTATGCAAGCTAAAGAGGCATGATGTCTACTGGCCTCTTGGCTGTTCACTTATCAGTTGTGCTTTGGTAACAAACATATTTGTTTAACATATTCCGTTAATGGACCGCATTTGGAAGATTTGGACTTTGAGAAACCATTAAATGGATCCCTATTGGATATTTCAAACCCCACACCAGAATGCTAAGCATAGTGCCAAGCCACAAAAATGTACTTCTTGTGGCAAAATTTCTATAAGAAAACTAACTGGAATGTTCAACAGCGTCGATTCCATAAATCATAGCTACCTATGCCATTTTGAAACATGTAATAAAGATTAAAGCAAAATGAAAAAAAAAAACATGACCACATGGCTATCCACACAAGTTCTGAGCCAAGTTATTATTCTCCTATAATATTTCCCACGGAATTCATTGGAGCAGCGTCAATAGTATGGTTTGGAACTTGTGTGGATATTCATGTGGTCATGATTTTCTTTTTCGTTCTGTTGGAACGTTTTATAACATGCTTCAAATTGACATTGTAAGCTGTATGCCCATGGTCCTGGCTCATGAAAATGGCTTTGGTGAATATTCAAGTTAGCCTTCCTACAGAAAGTTATGCCACAGGAAGTACGAGGTCAGTCAAAAATAACTGAGAGTTGGTTAATATCTTTTTACTGGGTCCACAGTTTTGGCTGAAACATTATACACATATATTATGAACCTTCGGGCTTCATTACATATAGAAGTTGACATCTTATTTTCTTCAATGCGCTGTTGCTAGGCAACCGACGACCGTCTCTGAGCGATGTGAGTTGGCGCTGACGACACTTCGGACTATGCAACCCTGAATTTAAAATCATTTCAAATCTAAAACAGTATAATAACAGACCTTTTATCTCTCAAATTGTATCAAACAATGTGTTAGCAATGTTTTGAAGAAGTGTAATAGATAGTAAATACAATACATGCAATGTTCATTGCCTAGCAACCAAAATCGATGGAAATTCCAATTTTAACTAAAAGGCCAAATTTTGTTGCTATGGCAATCGTTTATTCCTGGGAATATTCAAGATGTGCATTCAGATATCAAAACCAATTACTAAATACAATGAAATGGTTATATGATATGAGAATTAGTTGATGATATTGCTCTCAAATGAACAGTAACTGGTGGATGGGGTATATTTTGGGGTGAAATTTTCAGAAAATTTAGTTAATTTTCCTTTTATTTATGTAATAAAATTCCAACGTCTCAATCTAAGTTGTTGCATTTCACAAAATGCATTTATATACTGTATTTCAAACAAACGCATAAGTTGATGTAGCTTAAATTATGTATTGTGTTTCCATGGAAACACTATATTCCAGCGTGAAGGCATGACTTCATTTCATTTTCTTTGGTTGCTAAGCAACAACAATCTATACTTTGCATGGTCTTGTACATTGCATATTCTGACGCAGGACAGTTCATTGCATGCATGTGCCAAATTGCACTAGTGTACATAAGCCTACATAAGAGATATAAATCAACTCTCTTAGTTATTTTGACTGACCCTCGTACATATATACATGTAATTATGACTCGGTCCTATGCTTGGCATTTTTGTTGAGGTTAGTGCATCTTGAAATTTGAAAAATTGTGTATTGTATATGAAATATTGCGTGCACTTCTTGCAATGGAATGTGAATGTGTCTTGAGGTGCTGTTTCACGTTTGATGCTATAGAGAAAAAAATATGCATTACATATACCACAATCAACCTCTTCTTGGATTGAAACTAGCAATAGGAATCCATCTAAAGGGTCCTTCCAGTTGTTATATATCCTGTTAATCTATGCAACAAATGCCTTTGTTATGAAAACACAACCAAATAGATAACAGCCAAAATGACACTATACATCATGCCTGTTCATGCTACGTTTTGGCATGATGCTAACCTGCATACCATTATCTCAGCTGAAAATATATCCTTTTGGAAAAAAAATCATGATATGATCTGTTGCCATTCACCCCATAACAGTAATTCACAACCTTCTGTTGATTTATATTAGGTAACACTATATATTATTGACAGATAGATATTTGCATGCTAAGAAAAACACACACGAATATAAGCAATGACCAGGAAGTGCCACAACCAAAACCAACCCCTGCCCTAAGAACCTAAATGGGTTGTAACTTAAATAACAAAACTCAATACAGTCAAAGTGACCTTAAATGACATTTGGCCCCTTTAAGATGTGTGTATTCTCTGATTCCTTAAAAGTTGATACTTCCATTTGTCATTTAAATGATATTTCGTATGGACATACATTTTGAGCTTTCAATATTAATATACTCTAAGAGACAGCTTGGACCCTGTTTATACAGCGTCTGAATTGGATCTAAACTGTTTGCCTATGTTAATTATCAGTTATTCAGATGACAGATGCGATGAGTTTAATTTTTAAGCAATTTAGGGGATGATTTATTCAATTTTGATCGGTCGTCAATGTGAGCCACAAAATAATCTGATCTGCCATCAAAGACAGCCATATTAAAAATTGATCTATAGATAAAGGCAGCAATTGTTCATCTACGTGTCGTCTTTGATGAGCTCCAGTATCATTAATATCGAACTGCGGCTTCAAATTTGGTAGAAATGTAGCTGAATGATTGAAGTTTTATTGTATATAAATGAAGACGAGAGACGCACAACCTGAATAGATAACAATTTTTGTGAATTTTCTTGGGAAAGCTCTGGAATGTTGATCAAGTGTGGCTGTATTTGCGTGAGATATTACGTCAACATGTGTCTGTAGGATCTCTCAACACAAATAAGTTTACTCATACAGTTGAGAAAAATACCAGAGCGCCTTTCTTTGGAGTTTGAAAACCGAATGTTATAATCTACCCTTCATGAGACCTAAATTGTCGTATCTGTCATCATTGTTAGTAACTTGTCGTTAAAGCAACCGGTCGTACGGTGTGATCATTGTCCACCTGTACGTAAGATAACCCACTCGCTAAAGCTCGTGGGTTATGTAATAGTTATACCATGGGTTGTCCGCCTGTACGTGGAGATAATCCACGAGCTTTAGCGAGTGGATTATCTTACGTACAGGTGGGCAAACATGGTATAAACTAATTTATACCACCTACATCAGTGTAGACCTTGCACATGACGAGATATTTCGTGCTAAAGTTGGTGAGGGTGGTATAAATCCACGTACAAGCGGACAATTCATTGGTATAACTATTACATAAATCAGGTGTACAACTGCATTCTTATTAGTTTTCAGTGATGAGTTAATAGCAAGTCGTGTATGCTCTACAAAAGTATATTATTGTTAAAAATACATGTGTTGTTTAAAAAAGAAACACAAATACGAATTCAAAACTTAATAAAATCAATATCTTTTTGAAAGTCACTTTCATGAAATAATACTTATAACCTATATATTTTGACATATAAAAAGAACATAACTTTTTGAACGCATATGTCAATCAGTATGTAACCTCTAATCTCTTTGCCCACTAATGTCGTCTGCTGAAAACCTCTGCAGCCAATTTGGACCCAGATCAGGCCCGACGTTTTGTCAATCAGTAGGTAACCTCTAATCTTTTTGCCCACTAGTGTCGTCTGCTGAAAACCTTTGCCAGATCAGGCCCGACGTTTTGTCGGGCCTCATCTGGATCCAACTTGTTTGCCACTCTAATGCTATTCCTGAAAGGAATTTTCGGGGGAAAAAATGATTTTGAAAGAAAAAACAAAACAAAAAAACAAAAACAAAAAACAAACAAACAAACAAACAGACGACAAAACATGCAGAATTACACAGTAGTTTTTTTTTATCATAAACAGGAAGTAATATAGTATAGTCAATTCTACTTTTAAAGATACTGAATGTTTACTGTGCACTGTGTAAAAAACTTAAAGCGTAGCAAAATTTGATGATTGTAAATTTAGCTAAAGAAAAAAACTGTTTGACATGGCACTGAATTCTTATATATAAGCCTATTACGTTGAAAACTTAAAGCCCTAATAATTAGCTACTGAAAAAGTCATATTCCAGTGCTATTTATGGCTAGTTCTGCTTGTTTCTAATAGTCTCCGTTTGCGCTCAAAAAGTTCATTTCCGCTTGAATAAAAATCACCTGCCATGTGAAAAAGATTCTTATCCAATGACGACCAGTGAAGTTCCAAGCTAGCCTGCGAATCTGCGCAGTCTCGCAGAGTGTTTACTGTCCGCACGCGCGAAATATGGAAAGGAACAATTTATCTAAAAATATAGACCCACTGATTAGCTACAGGTGCGACGGCGTCGGCTAAATAAAATATAAAGGCATATACGAGGGTCATCCAATAAATAGAGAGAATTTCCTTATAATATAAGAGTTTGTACCACTTTAACATTACAAATATAACCATAAGGTGGCATAACTTGTTGCGCATGCAACAACATATCTAAAATTTTGACAGAATGTGATGTCGCTTGTTGCTTAGCAACGCAAACACGTACTTAAAGCTTACTTGGCCGGATGCCTTAAATTGGTTGCCATGGTTACTGGCATGTGCAGATCAGTCCTAAAAAGCATATATTCTATAAACTACAACATAAGGTAATTACTCTGTAAAATTCATTGACTTCTTATGAAAAATATCATATTGACAGGTACATTTAGCATAAATAAGCGAACAAAATGCAAAATTGTGGAATCAGAAATGGGGGTATGGGTCATGAATTTGCCCTAAAATTATTGTTGGTCGGTATATAAGTTTTAAATCACCCTAAGAGTATTAAATATATTCTATATTTCAAAACAGTTTCGTTAACAAACATGTATTCCATGTGCCCATTGTTGCCTAGCAACAGAAAAATATAGACTTAACAAATAGTCTATTTTTTCACAATTGCCTGGTTGCTAGGCAACCAAGACTTACTGGTACATGTTAATGACCATATTTTATATAAAACATTGAGAACAATTAAACTATAACAGATTTAATGACAATCTTTGTTCAGATAAATGATAATAATTAAAAGTCAAACTCTGTTTCTTTAGCATTAGGTTTTTGTATGTGGAAAATCTGGCCAGGCTAGCTTTAGTATGACTTTTTCGTTGCTAGGCAACAAGCGACCTCACTTTCCAACACCATTTTGGATATGCTGCTGCATGCCCAACAGGTTATGCCATATTATGATTACATTTGCCATGCTCTTGTGGTACAAACTCTTGCATTATAAGCAAATTCTCTCTATTTATTGGATGACCCTCGTACTGATACTACCAGTACGGGTACTTCCGCTAATTTTCATACATTTCTATGTAATATAAGCGACGCTTTTGTGTAATTTTCATAGTTCGTTTTAAAAATGTCGGAGGTTGAACAGACAACAGATTCGCGGATTTATGAAAGTAAGTCCTTTGAAGTTCTTTTGCACTTCGTTTGCCTTAAAGCGCCAATCGCAACAAAAGTTGTCTGCTTTCTCGTCTGCTGAAATGTTTAAGAGGCCTCTATGATAAACAGTGTGGACCCAGATCAGACTGCTCCTATAGGGGCAGCCTGAACTGGGTCCACACCGTTTGTCTCTATACTTAACTTTGTTAAAAAATGTTAGCAAAAATTGCAGCAGACGACAAATGCAGATGAAATTTTCATGGCGTTTAAGGGTTAAGTCAAGTTATAAAATAGTAGCTTGATTTTAGGTCGAATGTAATTATTTGACGGGTTGATTTCCGTTTAAAAAGTCGCTTGGTAGTAATTGTTATATTTTTATTCAAAGTTTAACAGATTATTGTTTAAGCAAGCAATGTAGACCGTGATCAGGCGCCGCGCACTGTTTGCATATGTTCTATAAAAAGAACGCAGGGTTCATATGGGCTAACCTGGACAGACGTGGGCTATCTAGCCAGTAAGTAGGTTCAATCCGGGTAAATACGGACAAAAATTACACGACAATTTACTAAGACGACAGACACCAAATCTAGTGAGCCAGTTTAACATAAACCAACCTCCCCAGCTTCAGAACGACAGTTTATACCATAAGGGGTGGCAGTTCAGCTGCCACCTAAAAAACAGGTAGAGATGTTAGGAAATTATCATCACTGGAAAATGTTTCCTCATATTGTTTGAGAACTAAACTAAGTGTTAGTTCATACTAAAAGGGGTGGCCGTTCAGCTGCCATCTAATCACGGGTAGAAATGTTAAGGATTTAGCACTGGAAAATGGTTTACCTGATATTGTTTAAGTACGAAAATAAATGTCAGTTTATAAGAAAAAGGGTGGCAGTTCAGCTGCCATATAATAACAGGTAGAAATGTTAAGAGTTTATTATCACTGGATTTTTTTTACTTATATTGTTTGAATTAACAATCAGCTATTGTTGGCCTAATACAGCACACAGCCCTGTATCCATACCGTGAAAAGCCATACAGAATTGAATGTTCAGTAGAATAGGGAGCCTGTGGCGGATACCAATGTCCAAACAGCAAGCTCTCTACAAAACTGTTACATTATACTTGGCTTAGCCTTATGCATACATTGCATTGTATGTTGGTTAAAGTAAGTAAGGAAAACATCTATAAGTTGTTCTTGAGGTTTTTCTTAAAAAGTGTCCAGGGAACCTATCTCTCTACTACACTGAGGTAGAGCATTTCATAACCTTAGAGCTGAACAAGAGAATGAACCACTTTATAAAGACGTATAGTGCGACCAGGTAACGGACGTTGGGCGTGTCAGAAAGAACATTGCCATTCACTGTCAATTTAGACTGGTCTACAGTAAAGTGGGTAAAACAGCAGAGGTACGTTTTAATCGTGCAAACAACTGAACCGCAGACGACAAAGGCGACCAGCTTTATACGGTTAGTATGCCTGGTAAACGTTCGCAAGCAAATCTAAGCAGAAAACCTAAGTCTTACTTGTTAAAAGACACATTGGTATATAGTTTTGCTCACTGGCCAGTACCTCCTAGTACGTATGTGGATTTTAGTCAAGATCGGCATGACAGACTGGTCCATGTTAGAACGGTTGTTGCTGCTACATGTATAAATATAAAGTCAGAGTGCATATGATTGCATGTAGAGTGCTTTTATCTGGGATTTCCTTTGGTGTTGTATTTACTATACAGCCATGTCTCAAGTAACCATCTAAAACGCAAAGCCCCATACAATGGTAGGGTGGTCGAAACGTTTTATACATGATATACGGATATAAACGGCGTACATGTAATATAGGTTTAGTGATTACACATTATTGAACTAACCCAACAAACAGGCTGACATGAATGATGCTTTCAAAAACAGTAGTTATTAATCGGCTTTTGGGTCATTGTCTAGCCTCGCCCACAACTGATTCCTATCTCCGTTAGCTTTACATGAGACCAGGACATCGCATACCATGTGGCGATGCAGTGACAGAATAGCTGTATAATACCTGTAGAGCCAACCAGTGGTAGAGTGCTTGACTTGAGATAAAGGGGTCGTAGGTTTGAGTTTCTCTGGAGGCACCATGTTGTGTCATTGGTTATGCTCTATTTAGTACTGGTTCAACCCAGAAAACGTCCCGACATGACTGAAAATTTCTTGACTTGGATGTAAAGTATCAACTCGAATAATCGAGATTCACAGTTGCTCAGTGCTAGTGTGTTAGAACTGTAATTAAAGGATTGCTATTTTGAGAAGGTTAACTGAAAGCACTTTGTAATGTCCTAAACAAGACACTTTGTTCTCCGCTAAGTACTGGTTCAACCTAGGTGGACAGAAAATCGTCGCGTCAAGACTGCAAAAATGTTGGCAGCGACATGAAACATCAATGCAAACAAACAAAATCAACTCAAAATAACAAAAGAGACACTCATTTCTAAACTTTGCTGCTGTTGTGTGCGTCTACTGGTACACAGGTTTATCTTAAGTATGCTACATTTGTACTTGGAAAATATTCGCGTTTATATGTTGTAGGTGAAAATATTTTTCCAAATTCTGTTTGTTCGGCGAGAAAATGATCTGGTGTTTAGCTCTGAATTCGAAAAAATAGCATTACAAAAACAACAACATAAAAACAGCCCCTTCCCTACACAGTAACAGCACAAATTAAAATTCATCATGATAAGGTTTCAATATCTGGGCCACAGAGAAAGGGCGCACAAATCTTTTTTAAAACAATTAAATCTTGCGGGATTGTAGATTTCATTGTCTGAGATTGATGTTTTGCTTGCATAGTTTTAGATACACGTGCGTGTTTAAGATACATGTATATGCATACTTCAAACAAAGTATCTGGACTGATAAGATTCATCTGCAATAATTCGAAACGCTTATTTTTCACGACATGGCAACTATAAGACTGCAGGTATATAATTCTGGTGTGGAGAGTTTCACAGATGGGTAAATACGCAAACAATGCAATCTGACTAACCGATTTCCAAATGTATTTGTCTAGAGGTTGAACTTAGCTAAGAACCGCCCAACGTCTCTTATCTGGACGGACTTTTTTATACGCGATTTTGGTACATACTAGGAGCCACTTTCAAATGATATTAGATTTAAAGAATGTACCTGTGACATCGGTTTCAAATGGCTTGTAATATAAGCTGGTGTCAGTCTGTAAGTGACTACTGCTTTATTGTAGTTAATTCTATTTGGCACTGAAATGGTGGCCATCCAATTTCTTGAAACATACGAGTATCTTGAGATGGATTATTCTAACACACCTCGCCTATAGAGCCAACGGTAACAAACTGTGATATAGCGGACAATAATTCACCGCAAAAGTGTGTGAAAGCTGACGTCACTGAAAAATGACGTCATTCATGGCGTTAGACGGTGTAACGTCGTTTTTAGGCTTGAAAGACGTTACAATTACATGTAAGTGTATGCGACGTAGTCTAAGTATTGGCGGGAGTTCTTCAGTGCAATGGCTGAACGTTGGAAGAAGCTGAAGACTTCGAATGTGTTTTCGTCGTTTAATGTGTGTTAGAATCGAAATAGATCAGCTCCAGTGCGTGAATTGTTGAGTAATAATTCACTGTTTGGAGGTCAGTTGTAAAGAAGATCAAATCACGAGCGCGTAGCGCGAGTGACTTATCTTCGTACAACTGACCTCCAAACAGTGAATTATTACTCAACAATTCACGCACTGGAGCTGATCTATTTCGATTCTAACACACATTAAACGACGAAAACACATTCGAAGTCTTCAGCTTCTTCCAACGTTCAGCCATTGCACTGAAGAACTCCCGCCAATACTTAGACTACGTCGCATACACTTACATGTAATTGTAACGTCTTTCAAGCCTAAAAACGACGTTACACCGTCTAACGCCATGAATGACGTCATTTTTCAGTGACGTCAGCTATCACACACTTTAGCAGTTAATTATTATCAGATATATCACAGTTTGTCACCGTTGGCTCTATAGGCGAGGTGTGTTAGAATTCTTAATTAAAATCGGTGTGTAATATTATCAGAGCTGCTCGCTTGCACGGGTGGGCATCAGCGGAACTACCGCGAAATCGCGTCAACGTAAATTTGTTCCTTCGTCACATCCGGGACCTTTCGCGTTAGTGGCATCGTCACACAAAAGCCAAACAAAGGTAGGTACTCTCGCTTGTTTTGATTTTTTGTAAAAGAATGAGCAAACTATGTAAAAATCCGGCAATGCTATTCCATGTAGATATGATTTACCTTGCTAAACAGGCCAAACGCGATGTTGAAAAAAGCTTTGCTCTAAGATGAGGACCGTAACCAATTCGAACCCAGTACGGGATTTCTTCAGTTTTATGTCAAAACGAAGAAAGTTTGCAGATGTTTTGCCAGTTTTAGCTCAGAGCACGAGCATTTTACACATGGCATGTACATAACAGCCCTTATTCGTCCTTGGGACGTAAAAATCGAACCGATCATGTACTATGAAGGAATGATGCCAACGTTTTCAGGCGCGGAGGCTCCTTCGCCATCGCGTTAGTTGTAACGTCATGCTCTAGTTCCTTGGAGGATACCATGTCAGACATGCAGGCGCGGAGAGAAATGTGTGCATTATTAAAGTGTCTACTGAAACACCCCAATCGACCACCAATCAATCTCAAACGCTGCTCCCCATGTACAAACTAGCACACTTACCCCTTGCTCACCTCCAAGACTCACACAACCTTTAGCTCAGCCTTTTGCGCAGATGTGCTACAGATGCAAGTATCAGGTATCGTCCACTGGCCAAAATAGACTTGAAGTGTGTTTATATAATTTATCTGTCAGTACATGCGAGTTTGTCACCACAAATCCATTAAGCCTGCGCATTTTTAAAGTTTCACCAGAGCTTTCGCTGCTCGCACACACAAAGTATGGATGTAGATAAAGACAAGACCAACTTTTAGACCACCAGCTGGATACGTCAGCATAAGCATATAAAGAAGGCTTTTGCGATACATACCGAAATATTGTGAGCTGACCCATACCCTTTTGGGATTGGTTTGGGTTGTGTTGGGGTGTATATTAAAGAGCTATTCAGTCACTGCAGAGGCGGCAACTTTCATATGGCTATATTAGGAAAATCAGGTTCTATCTATTTGGTACGGTTAATAAGTTGTTTGAGCTGCGCAAACGTGTGTGCGTTCAATGGAAATACTGACCGTTACTTTGATTTACCCTTACAAAGATCGTAATGGTAATGAAGCTGAAAATAGGGCGCGGTTTTATTCAAAAGTAACTGTATCATCTTGCGACATTACTTCAGTAAAGGCCCAAAACATATTTAATCCTTTAAACGCCAGCAAAGTGACTGCATCAGAAAATGTCTGATTATTGGTAAACGACAGAATAGAGGCAAACAGTTTGGACCCAGATCAGACGGCTCCAACAGGAGACACCTTATTTGGGTCTACATTGTTTGTCGAGTGGCTTCAAACGACACAAGCAGACGATCTTTTTTGCATCCGCACTCTAAGACTAAATAAATGTACGGTCAGTATTTCCATTGAACGCACGCACGTTTGCGAAGCTCAAACAACTCTACCAAATAGATAGAACCTGAACCACGACGAGATATGAAAGTTGTCGCCTTTGCAGTGAATGAATAGCTCTTCAATATACACCCCAACACAACCCAAACCAATCCCAAAAGGGTATCTATATGGGTGAGCTTACAATATTTCGGTACGTATCGCAAAAGCCTTCTTTATACGCTTATGCTGACGTATCCAGCTGATGGTCTAAAATTTGGTCTCGTCTTTATCTACATCCATACTTTGTGTGTGCGAGCATCGAAAGCTCTGGTGAAATTTTAAAAAATGCGCAGGCTTATTGGATTCGAGTGAAAAATCTCATGTACTGACGCATACATACGTGTAGATAAATTATATATACACACTTCAATTCTATTTTGGCCAGTGGACGATACCTGATACTTGCATCTGTAGCACATCTGCGCAAAAGGCTGAGCTAAAGGTTGTGCGAGTCTTGGAGGTGAGACAGGGGTAAGTGTGCTAGTTTGCACATGGGGAGCAGCGTTTGAGATTGATTGGTGGTCAATTGGGGTGTTTCAGCAGACACTTTAATAATACACACATTTCTCTCCGCGCCTGCATGTACTGAAATGGTATCTTCCAAGGAACTTAAGCGTGGCGTTACAACTAACGCGATGGCGAAGGAGCCTCCGCGCCTGAAAACGTTGGCATCATTCCTTAATAGTACATGATCGGTTCGATTTTTTACGTCCCAAGGACGAATAAGGGCTGTTATGTACATGCCATGTGTTAAATGCTCGCGCACTGAGCTAAAACTGGCAAAACATCTGCAAACTTTCTTCGTTTTGACATAAAACTGAAGAAATCCCGTACTGGGTTCGAATTGGTTACGGTCCTCATCTTAGAGCAAAGCTTTTTTCAACATCGCGTTTGGCCTGTTAAGCAAGGTAAATCATATCTACATGGAATAGCATTGCCGGATTTTTACATAGTTTGCTCATTCTTTTACAAAAAATCAAAACAAGAGAGAGTACCTACCTTTGTTTGGCTTTTGTGTGACGACGCCACTAACGCGAAAGGTCCCGGATGTGACGAAGGAACAGATTTACGTTGACGCGATTTCGCGGTAGTTCCGCTGATGCCCACCCGTGGCTTGGCGTTCAATATGTGAAGAAGATGCAGAACCCCCACTATATGGAGCCATTTTATGTGGTTGGTGGGGCACATTGTTGATGTTGTTGTCCAATTTAGCTTTTCGGTTATCATTCTTAGAATATATAATATTAGCGGACCACCAAACGCCTAGATACGTATAGCGTTTTCATCAACTTTTGCTACCATATATGGAAACAGGAAGTAATCATACTATCCCTTTATGGCCTACGAGAACGCACTTTTATGTAGCTATAAACATTTAATTTCACGCACTGTAACCAGGTGAAATTGAGTCTGAATGCATAAACTTGTTTAAGAAAAGGAAGTTTATGATACGTAGCCCAATGGTGTATCATTTTTATCGAAATAGAGACTCACGAGAAAAACGCTGGCTCCCTAAGTCATCAAACACATTTGTCTACAGGACAGTTCTAAGCTTTTTATACCTCAAACATCACAAACGATGAAATAGCCACCCGTACAAAGTGAGTTGAAATTCACATTTTTTCTCTCTTATATTTCATTAGATGATGATGCTTCAAACCACCTTCAAGTGCCTGATTTCCGTCCGAAAAAAGATCCAGGGATAATAGAAGGTTAGTACTGGTGTAGCTGTGCTGTGAATATCATTTTAGACTTGTATCTCTTCGTTCAAGGCTACCCTCACACTGGTCAGTGTAAACGCACCGGTTGTTGCTACAACGAGCTGGTGATGGCAATTTTCCGCACTGGTTCTGGCATAAAAGGTAAAAATATCTATACCTGTTGACTTTATGATTTATTTATAAATTCATCTACTTGTGCTTAATGATTATTACAGAAAAATAGACAGTATTCATTTATTGTTTTAATTGATCTATATTTCAGTCTTCAGATAAAATTCGTTGAAATTTCGAATTTTTACTTTTACCATGAGGAGGTATTGTTATCATTTGATTTAAATTTTTGGAATGAATATGACATTTATTTCATTGATTGAAGCAAAAATGCATATTTCATGAGTGGCAAAGTCATGAATGAAATATGCATTGTCTCGCTTCACGAGATGAAATAAGTGGCATATTTACATTCTTTGTTTATCAGATTCTAACTTTCACGCTTGTATATTTTCAAATCAGATACATCCCAGCCAGCACGCAATCTTGGGCCACCATATGGCACTTGATATTTTGTCAATTATTTCCTCTTTCAGACCTAAAAAGACAAGTGAGTATGATCAGGACATACCATATAAATAAATGATAAAGGGCAGACTTGATTTAGCTGTTCTCTTTACTCCTTCGACTCCGAACAGGCCGAACAGAAATCAAGTGCGCTGGAACATCTGTGCTGGCGTACGCCGAGTACTCCGTCTTCCGAAGTGATGTAGACAGAACAGTCACGTGAGCTGTTCAAAAACAAGATGGCAGAGCACTGCCTGCATGTGTGGAAATATTTGTATCGCTTGATTTATGCAGGAGTACTCCTAAGTGCCCAATTTTACTTGTTTTGGTTGCTGTTCTGGTGTACGCCGAGTACTCTATAATTGCTAATTCAAGTCCGCCCAAAGTCAACAGGTATTTATATTTTTTACCTTTAATGCCGGCACCAGTGCGGGAAAATCGCCACCACCAGCTCGTTGTAGCAACAACCGGTGCGTTTTCATTAACCGATGCGGTCCTCAACCATTAATGCAACACTCATCATCAATACATGTATAACCATGAAAAAAACTAATGCTGCGCTGCACTAGCATGCGCACATCCCCAGTGGGGACAGGGGTTCCGGACCCGCCTCTGAAATTTCACAAAGCTACAGTTTTTTTTAGCAAAACCGGTCCGGATCCGCTAAAAAAATCACCGTGAAAGCCAGCATTCAATGTTTGGCCATTATCGGCCTGCCAGTGAAACACCATTTCAATGGCGCTTCACTGGCGTGCCGATGATGTTCCGCTTTTAGTGGTATTTGGATCCTCTCTCCCTTCATAAAAACACACATAAGAACACGTGGTCAGAGTTGGACCCCCCTGACAAAACTTTCCAAAACCACGTATTATATAGTTAACCCTTTCTATCAACTACAGCTATGTGTTATCTTTGCTTTTTACAAGCTATTGTTTTGGCCCGGGGCACACTCACTATATAGTTTGGTAGGGACGTGCCAACCCTACTCATTCAAAGACACGATTGAGACCACTTAAAGGAGGAACACTAATATATCAATCATTGTAGAAAAACAATTCATGCTTTTGACATCATAAGAGTCTTATCTGATTTTCCAAGTCCATTCCAATGATTTTTTTTTCAATTGTTTCATGTTTGCGCATGCCCGATATTCTAAAGATCGACCTATCTGCTGTGACGCATCTTCGGGAGTTGTTTAATACGCATTGTGCATTCCTCAAAACACTGCCGTTAGCAAATGGCTAGAAATAATCCGTCTGTGGATACATCAAGTCACCTTTGATAGCCAAATGCATACGAGTAGTAGTATTTAGCAATGGAATGATACAACTTTCTACCTTAAAAATATTTCGAAAAAGGTTTGTACATGACCAGTTCATATAGGCGTTTCAGTGACATTTGATGGCGCAGATTGATACGCGTATATCGTTTTTTTTTATTGAGACATCATAAAAAATCATTTACGCACTCTAATCTTAAGTCAGAGTGCAAAGCAGGAAGGTTTTTTTTTTATACTTTCATTGTATTATCTTTTTGAATGTCATATCAATTTCATAACTGTAACTCATAAACTGTGTGCATTGTCTTAAAAGAAGATAAAAAACATGAAATCTAGAGATATGATCTCGTACACATAATATTCCTTGTGCACAGTTGTGACAAGTTGTCTGTCTATATTTCACTGCAGAATTAGACACAGTGGCGACACTGGTCGTTTATTGATAACACAAGTGCGGATCCAGAGGGGGGGACAGGGGTCCGAAACCCCTCAAAAATCACAAGTTATATGCGTTTCTATAGGGAATAAACAATTTGACCCCCTGGAAAAAGTTGGACCCCCCTGGAAAATGTTGGATCCCCTCTGGAACCTTGAAAAATGATAGTTTTCTTTGAAATTAACCATTTGACTTCTGAAATATAAGCCGAGGACTAAAAAAAAATGAAAAAAAGTGATGAAAAAAAATAAATAAACAAACGTTGTCAGAGCTTTTTTTTGTCAGATTGACCTGGACCCCCCCCCCCCCCCCCCCCAGACGAAAATTCCTGGATCCACGCATGTAACATGTGGAAACATTTTGGACCCAGATCTGGATTGACAAAACACAAAAACGTCGGACTCATGATATGTTTGATACTCGATTTTAATGAAAACGTTACATTTCAAACCTCGTACGTTTTGGGTACAAACACGAACCGTTTCATTGATATGGTTGTTTATAATACAACACAACGTTGAATTTGGTATATAAAATTCAGATCATCCTAAGTCCTAACCCTTATGGATAACGTCAATATTTTTGTCACGAAAAGGGCATCTACTTATTACGTTTGATGCATATATTCAAATGCATTCCAGAAACTTTTACTGTGGCTGCAAACACTATGAACCCTGAGCAGACTCTGATCTGGGTCTATATTGTTTGAAATATATGCTATCAAAGTACATACACAGATGGGAGAGTGAATGGCGAGAGGCAGATCAATAAAAAACAATTTACAACTGAGCCTCAGACTCCTAAACATTTTATGGACAGCACAGCTTGTCGTGGTTGGCCTCTTCTTGATTTTCATCATCTATGAAAGTTTTTACGGTCCTTGGCTTTTTTAGGATTATTTTAATGCTTTTCTCTGTTATCCGCATTGATTTCCGTAACTCTGTTCTCAACTTGTTCTCTGCAAATGAGTGTGTTGTTGCCATCGCCTTTGATAATTTCATAGACGTTTGATTTAAAGTCCGTATAGCCTTCATGTTCATTCGAAATCAGGATTTGTTTAAGTAGCAGTCATAGAATTGGTGTACTCTTAAAAGGAGAATAAGCTACTACTGTCCTGCCAGCCAAGAGTGACAGTGACTTCATGTTTTGTTTACAAAGTTATAAGGGACTTATAATCGATAGATCACTTGTGTATTAATTCTATCCTGCGGATAGGATTAATTCTCAAGTGATCTATAGATTCGCGTCAGCTCAAGTAAAGTTTACACGTTGGTGTTTTACTCAGCAGTTGTAAACAAAGCATTACAGGTACGACACTGTCACTCTTGGTTGGCGCGACAGTAATTATGTTTAACTCTGATGATTGTGTTTCTATCCAGGCTTGATCACGCTATTTGCTTTGTTCCCTCAAAGTCATCTATTAATTTTACATTTTATAAATAAAAAAGACACACTTGAGTTTAAATTTAGTAAATAGTTTATAATAAAGTACTTTTGTAATACGGAAGCCCTGGAGGGACATTTTTACTTATTACTTATCACTTATTACTTATTACTTACTACTTATTATTACTACTTATGACTTATCATATATAAACCCCCATAACGGCGGGAAACTCTTTTGTACATTCCCTGTAGTAGTAGTAGTAGTAGTAGTAGTAGTAGTAGTAGTAGTAGTAGTAGTAGTAGTGGGTGTTGCTGTTTTTGCTGCTGCAGCAGTAGTCGTAGTAGTAGTAGTAGTAGTAGTAGTAGTAGTAGTAGTAGTAGTAGTTGTAGTAGTAGTAGTAGTAGTAGTGGTAGTAGTAGTAGTAGTAGTAGTAGTAGTAGTAGTAGTAGTAGTGTAGTGGGTGTTGCTGTTTTTGCTGCTGCAGTAGTAGTAGTAGTAGTAGTAGTAGTAGTAGTAGTAGTAGTAGTGTAGTGGGTGTTGCTGTTTTTGCTGCTGCAGCAGTAGTAGTAGTAGTAGTAGTAGTAGTAGTAGTAGTAGTAGTAGTAGTGGGTGTTGCTGTTTTTGCTGCTGCAGCAGCAGTAGTAGTAGTAGTAGTAGTAGAAGTAGTAGTAGTAGTAGTAGTAGTAGTAGAAGAAGAAGAAAAAGCAGTGGCTGTAGTAGTAGATTTTTTTTGTTGAAGTAGTAGTTGTAAAAGTAAAATAGCTATAGTAGAAGCCGTAGCTGTAGTAGTAGTAGTAGTAGTAGTAGTAGTATACGTGTTGTTGGTGTTGAAGTTTTTGCTTTAGTAGTAGTAGTAGTAGTAGTAGTAGTCATAGTGATAGGAATAGTAATAGTGGTAGTAGAAGTAGTAGTAGCAGCAGTAGTAGTAGTAGTAGTAGTAGTAGTAGTAGTAGTAGTAGTAGTAGTAGTAGGTGTAGTAGCAGCAGCAGAAGCAGTAGTAGTAGTAGTAGTAGTAGTAGATGTAGAAGTAGTAGTAGTAGTTATAGTAGTAGTAGTAGTTTGTTTGTTTGTTTGATTGATTTGATTCTTTACGTCCCATCATCAATCTTTCAGTAAAAAAGGTACAGGTCTTCCTGGATTGAACAAGTACTAAGCTAGATAAATGTGTCTTGCTCAAGAACCACAAGGCAGTGACGTAGTAATATAAGTGGTGGTAATGACTGTAGTAGTAGTAGTAGTAGTAGTAGTAGTATAGTAGTAGTCGTAGAAGTAGCAGTAGTAGTGGTGGTACTACTACATCTACATCTACTACTACTACTACTACTACTACTACTACTACAAACAACTACTACTACTACCAAATAAGTAGTAAGTCATAACAAATAAGTACTATAGTCCTGCCTCAATAATAAGAAACGCGAAAATCGGGAATATTATTTTATTACATGCATTTTTCCGAAAATTAAGCTCAAATCTGGATTAAGAATATCCTGCCGTGTCAGAAAAAAATTGTTTGAAGAATCTACTACCACTGCCCTGACCCCTAATCTCTTGGGAATTTCGACATTTTTAGGCTTTCTGAAAAGCGGGGGGGGGGGCATTCAAATGATGTAACAGCCATGTGACGGCCTATATATCTGGGGCAGACTTGATTTAGCTGTTCTCTTTACTCCTTCCACTCCGAACAGGCAGAACAGAAATCAAGTGCACTGAAACACCTGTGCTGGCGTACGCCCGAGTACTCCATCTTCCAAGGTGGTGCAGACAGAACAGTCACGTGACCTGTTCCAAAATAAAATGGCAGAGCACTGCCTACACTGTACTGAGATATTTTTCAGTCTTACCCGATAGGTTCTGATAATTATTCATATTGAAAAAATATGGTCATTAGTAAAAGGGATTGAAAGCACATGCATTTTGTCATTCTTTTTCTTCTTCTTGGCAATCGGATAGTGTTATTTTTTCACAATTCAAACATTAATCGCTTGATTTAATCCGGAGTACTCCAAGATGCCCAGTTTTGCTTGTTTTAGATGACTGTTCTGGCGTACTCCGCGTACTCTAAAATTGCTAAATCAAGTCCGCCCCTGTACTTAAATTCCTACAGGTAAGTGTCAAAAGCATCACACATTTTAAAATCGTGATTGCTTTTCAGTGTACACGCCAGTTTTATTTTTTAATCAGTGCCATTCAGTTGAAAGTACCGATTCAATCAGCGTAGACACAGATCCAACTGGTACAATACGATCAGTTTGATCTGGGTGAATACTGTTTGCTATATTTGTAAGGACATTTTCTACTAAAACAGTGTAATGTGGCTATTATCGACAGTTTTACTATCGACAGTCAACTTTTACAGTGGTAAACTGCATACACATTGTCAACTACACATATGTAATTTTATAGTCAGCCATTCAAGTAGTGCAGAACATTAATAGTTTTTTTCACAAAATGAATTAGGCCTATCCCAGGATTATCCCTGTCAAGTGTCAAATAAGTGGAACAAAATGCCCAAATTCTACCATCAGAATTATTAGAACAAAAGTTAGCCGTAATACCAGGCAATATCTTTTGTCGAAATACTGCCTGAAATGGTTCACGATTATTGAATACTCAATGTGATATAAATTGAAAACGTACATCACAAACCATTTATTCGCGATCCTAATTTATGCAGCAGTAATTTATATGTACGATGCACTTTATGCTATACTGAACAAAAGTGAAAACGCCACGTTACAATATTTTATATTTTGTGAGAAAGTATTGGACGAACAGTATTTTCTAAAGATTAATAACGTTTTCCAGACATCCAACAAGCGATTCGTCGAAACTCCACCAATTTGTCTATTTTGGTGTTTGAGTTATGTTCCCTATTGTGTTTAAAGCTTTATTAACTAAATTTTGCAAATGCGCATGCGCAAAGAAGATTGTTATGCTTATCAGAATTAGTCATACACGTGTTGCATTACTACACAAGAAAACTGTTTTATCACTTGAAACAAGCTCAGAAATCAATTTCGAATTTATCAAATTTGTAAAAAAAGGAAAATGTCTCCCTTTGACAAAAACAAATTATATTATATGATTGGATGATAGTCGAAAATATCATCCCAAGAAATGTGATTATCACATTTCCAGAGATGATATTTTCGACAATCACCCAATCAGAGAATGTAATATTTATTTTATTATACTGAATATTAGATCCTTTATTTTCTACCGTCTTGGGCCTACCGCGGTGAGGGGAGTTCCAAAGGGAAATGATGCACAACCTCTTGTCTATATGCATGAATGAAAAAACATTTTTCACAAAAACGGTTCTTTTAAGGAGTTTGAATGCTCGAACTGATCATGACGTTGGTCAAACAAATTACGTCATAAAAAGTCGACGACGCCAAACCTAATACCAAGCAGCATCATTTAAATGGGATACTGTACAAGGTGTGGTTTTGTTACAAAATAGAAAATTTCACCGAATCGGCTCAGGTCTCAACGTGTTCCTCTCGTCCTAACTACGAAAACGAGTACCTACAATTAATGTTTCTGACCATAACAACGAAGTTATTGGGAGTGGAAAGTGGCCAAATCATGCCTCATGTTGAGCGTCTTCTGACGTGAACGAACCGTACGCGCATCGGCGTTGCGCATCAAACGAACGACTGATATTGTCGATTATTATACCTCACGTGAATTCCCAATACAAAACTTCCATAGACGAAGGGATCTAATGTTCTGTTCGGTATAATAAATAAATATTACATTTCCTGCTAGGGTGATAGTCTAAAATATCATCCCTCGAAATATGATTAGAAACCTCGGCTGCGCCTTGGTTGATAATCACTTTCTTCGGGATGATATTTTCAACTATCACCCGTGCAGGGAGTGTAATATTTATATATTATCACCCGCTGTTATGACAAACGAGTGACAGTATTCGCCGTCGCTATAGTAGCAGGTGATATGGAAGTTTTGTATGGGAAATTTACGTGAGATATAATAATAAATATTTGGTAATCTTCGATTCATCACGAGTTTCGAAAATTTTCTTTTACCAAATCAGGTAGACCTTTCAGCACATTGTTCCTACCGTTTCTCGGCCAGTAATGTGCGCAGACTAAGATGCAACAACACAATTATTTTCCTATGGAGATTTTAGTGATAAAATTTCAAGCTTGACCAATTTGATTAAAATACCCACTTTCTTAGGTTGCTTTTCTAAACGATCAAAACACATTTCTGGTTGTCAAATGTCTTAAACTACCATTTCGTTCAGTCGGATCTGGTTGGCAGTGGATTTCTGAAGGCCTAAACTGTGTTAGATTTCTGTTCAAATTTGTAACCTGAAAAATTGGACCCCTGTCACATTTAAGTGACTTTCATGTGTTTCCTCATGACAATATCCGTAAACTTTTACTTTATGCATAACCCAGTCTTTGAACATTCAGATACACTTTCATTTGCTTTACTGGCTAGCGTCATTTTGCATATAAATGGCAAACAATTCAGGTGTAGCGTTTTCACTTTTGTTTAGTATATAAGCTACATGGCGATCGCTGACCTGAAACGCTATCGAATGAGTTAGTCAACCGTTGCATATTATTAATAAACTGGGTCAGTTTATGTCCATTCTACCAACAGTAATACTCCCCCGTTGAAAAGAACCAAAAAATGCCAAAATTCCATCTAATTACAGAATAACTCAGCAAAAACGTCAGGTTGAAAATTTTGTCAAAAAATACTGCAGCTTTTTCTACCCGCATATCGAAAATATCAAGAGAAAATAACGTGAAAAGATGCACTTTAAGTCGATTTTTTGCGTTTCATATTAATGCGACAGTATTTTAGTTAGGTCTAAGATTAGGCCTAAGAATGGATTTTCTGTTATGTCCCATTCTTAGGCCTAATATTTTGGGTCACATTTTGGTTCAAATAGGAACACTCTAACATTTGACTCAAACTCTTATAAAAAGACCAATTTGTCTGGTGTAAAAAAATTGTTGTAATAGTAAGTCCCTTACCTCTAGTTGATGCTCACACAAAAATATGTCCAAAATATTGAAAATCCACTTTTGTAGAAGCAAATAATGATTTGTTTACAAAAAAGGCTCCAAAACACATATGTTCAACACAATGACATCACAGTTTTATGAATGGCTGAGTCCTCCATGAAAAAAGCATGCAGTTGACCATTGGCTGTTTGGGTCACATGTTAAAATCTGCTGAGTTGGCATGTGACATGTGACAGGTAAAACAGCCAATGGTCACTGCATGCTTTTTCATTGAGGACCTCACCTATCCATAAAACTGTGATGTCATTTTGTTGAACATATGTGTTTTGGAGACTTTTTTGTAAACAAATGATAATTTGCTTCTACAAAAGTGGATTTTCAATATTTTGGACATATTTTTGTGTGAGCATCAACTAGAGGTAAGGGACTTATTATTACAACAATTTTTACACCAGACAAATTGGTCTTTTTATAAGAGTTTGAGTCAAATGTTAGAGTGTTCCTATTTGAACAAAATGTGACCCAAAATATTAGGCCTAAGAATGGGACATAACAGAAAATCCATTCTTAGGCCTAATCTTAGACCTATATTTAAGTAAGCAATTACAAATAAGTAGTAAGTTATAAAAAATAAGAAGTCAGTAATAACAAATAAGTAGTTAGTCATAACAATTAAGTTGTAAGTAATAACAAATAAGTAGAAAGTAACAACAAATAAGTAGTAAGTTATAACAAATACGTTGTAAAAATAACAGATAAGTAGTAATAGTAGAATAGCTATATTAATAGGCGTAGCTGTAATACAAATACTGCTACTACTACTACTACTACTACAATTTACTACTACTACTACTACAACTACTACTACTACTACTACTGCTATTACTACTACTACTACTACTGCTACTGCTACTACTACTACTACTACTACTACTACTACTACAATCATTACCACCACTTATATTACTACTTCTACTACTACTACTACTACTAAAGCAAAAAAAACAACAACAGCAACACCAACAACGCACATACTACTACTACTACTACAACAAAAACAGCAACACCAACAACACATACACTACTACTACTACGATTACTACTACTACTACTGCTGCTGCTACTACTACTTCTACTACTACTACTACTACTACTTCTACTACTACTACTACTACTACTACTACTACTACTACTACTACAATCACTACTACTACTACGATTACTACTACTACTACTGCTGCTGTTTTCACTACTTCTACTACTTCTACTACGACTACTACTACTACTACTACTACTACTACTACAATCACTACCACCACTAATACTACTGCTGCTGCTGCTACTACTTCTACTACTACTACTACTTCTTCTACTACTACTACTACTACTCTACTACTGCTGCTACTACTACTACTACTACTACTACTACTACTACTACAGCAAAAACAACAACATAAACTACACATATACGACAACTACTATTACTACTACTACTACTACTACTACTACTACTACTACTACTACTACTACTACTTACACTACTACTACTGCTGCTGCTGCTACTACTACTACTACTTCTTCTACTACTGCTACTACTACTACTACTACAACAATCACTACCACCACTTATACTACTGCTGCTGCTGCTACTACTTCTACTACTACTACTACTACTTCTTCTACTACTACTCTACTACTGCTGCTACTACTACTACAGCAAAAACAACAACACCAACTACACATATACGACAACTCATATTACTACTACTACTACTACTACTACTACTACTACTACTACTACTATTACGACTACTACTACAACTGCTACTACTACTACTACTATTACTACTACTACTACTTCTACTACTACCACTACTACTACTACTACTACTTCTACTACTACTACTACTACTACTACTACTACTACGGCTATTACAGGGAATGTACAATGCAGTTTTCCGCCGTTATATGGGTTATACATGATATAAGTGATAAGTAGTAAGTAATAAGTGATAAGTAGTAAGTTATAAGTAATAAGTGATAAGTAATAGGTAGTAAGTAATAAGTGATAAGTAATTAGTAAAAATGTCCCTCCAGGGCTTCCGTTTTTTTAACACATAGAGAATATAAAACACGAAAACTTGTGGTTGAAATTTAAAGGAAAATATATCCGCAAGGAAGGTCATTCACCTTAGTACAAGTGTACTATTTGTTTGGGAGGGCACGGTGTCACACAAACAAAATGTCTGCTCTATAAACAGTATATATATGTGCTGGAAGTACTAGTAAACAAGATGTTGTTTTTCCAAAAGTCTGTTTATGTAGAAAAAATGGCATTTCGCGGCTAATTCCCATGCGCACCATTCCTGTGTCGGGGAAACAGGGAAAGTTTACTCCTCCTGTCTTTTGACCATTACACGAAGAAGCTCTAGCGATAAGGCGTATACTTTCCCTAGTTGACATGATTACAAAAGCTAAATTTTCAAATAGCTCTAATGATTTTAAAATTCGTCTATTTGGGTAGTATAATATGTATACTTAGCATCAAACTAAGTTTCAAAGCGATTCATCATTTACAAAGCCTTGAAAACTTGCGCTTTCTACTCCTACCCCTCATTTTACGTCTTTATACTGGGTATCGTTTAGTCCAGAATTTTAGTAAATCCATTATAGGTTTTTAAAAAGTAAAAGTACTAAATTATTAAGGATATAAATGCCATTCGTTTCCAAAACTTTGCAGTATTCCTTCTGCGCATGCGCTCGAAATATACTTAAAACTGTGATGTTTGACACTGAAAAGATGAATCTGGTGTCTTTCAGTTTGTTTTTAGATGCTTTCCCACCTGGACCCAAGATGCCCTTTGGATAATTTAACGTCATTATATAAATATACAACATGTGTAAAGGGTGTCTTGGGTCTAGGGGGTGGGGGAGGGGTTGTTTAAGCGAAAGAAGACATCAATCATCTGACTAAAATAGACCACTTTGCAAGATGGTCGTTTTTATTGTACATCAACTGTATACATATATATAATATACTCGATCGTAATAAATGTAGGACGATTGTTTACCTTAGTTTAACGGTCTATTTCCCACACATGTTACTGAATAGTGAGCACAGTTGATGATCAAAATAAATTCTCATTCAAAACGAAGTAGATATATTACATGCATTTAGGAAAACCGGTTTTAAATATACGAACTAGCGGGCAAGGGTACATAGACGGCTCGTCTATATGTATTTGTTGAGTGTGCCTAGTGTCTCCAGTCGTTATTTCAACAAATAAAACGAACGTCTTATTAAGGGAAATAGCCCGCCTTATCGCTAGAAATTCTTTGGATCAGTACAAAGTTCGTAATAATACTCTTATGTCAGATTGATGTTCCGACTTTTTCAAGACAAAATAAAGTGATCTAAATGTGTACATGTACGTAATACATATTGTACCAAAGACAGAAAGATTTTTTGCAGGTGAAATCAAGCATGTTTACTTTCTCTAAGTTTAACCCAGCTTATAAATACGAAAGCAGCCGAAACTCTGTCTCTTCTACATGCTCGGTTATTGCGAGTTTCGCATGATATTACCTTGTGGCCTAGTAGCTAGCGTGTCTGGCTATTGAGCCAGTGGGCCTGGATAGATTCCCAAGTAGACAGATATTTTCGTTGTGGATTTATTTCCCTTCCAAATAAAATAGCATCATCAAAATTACCAACACTGTCACCCCTGAACTTTTTCTATAAGATTTTGCACTAAAAATCTAATGGTTGGGGTTAACTTTGGCCCTCCTGAATGACGAGTAGTGGTGACTACAGATTGTTATTTTTTTTTCTAAAAGGTATTTTGATAGTCCATGAAATACAGCTTTATTATTAAGTATTTCAGCACCAGATTTTTTAACATATAATAAATTTTATAAACAGTTTCGAGGAATTGCCCAAATATATCAAGCACTATCTTGTCACAAACAAACACTAGCATCACACTACATTACGCAAGGAAAAATTGTTATTGCTGGAGACCTTAATGCCCAGTACATAAAACATGGACTGCACATTTCGAATAATAAGTCGAAGCACCTTACGGACTTTGTTGACCACAATAGCCTAGTACCCATCAATGTATCAGACATATGTGATGGACCCAAGTATAGCTTCATTCCATCAAAATCGATGATTGACTATTTTTTAGTTGATACTACATCCCTCGCATTATGTCACTCGTGTCAAATAATAGACGAATCTAGCATGGCATTGACGTTTGATCATTATACGAAATGTTTGAAGCTAGAATTCGAATCCAGCTGCAAAACACACTCTAATGCATTTGCTAGCGTCGTTTCAAAATGCGTACAATGGCACAAAGCAACTACAGAAACCATAGAGAAATATTCCGAAGCTCTTAGTTCCAGAATGGAACAGTCAGGTTTATATATCTCTCTCCTAAGCGTAAGTAAACTAGCAGACAGCATTACGGAATGCCTTCATGGAGCAGCCACCGCCGCGCTACCACTTAAGACATTTAACAAATATGCGAAACCGTACTGGACGCGGGAGGTAAAATCAGCCCACGAAGTGTCCAGGTCCCGCCGTAAAGACTGGCTAGCCAAAGGCAAGCCACGCGGACCGCAGCATCAGTCATACACTAACTACAAGAACGCGAAGGCATCGTTTCGTAGGATCCAAAGGCACGAGTCCGAAAAATATTTGGATAAAGTCTTCTCCGACTTAGACGAAGCCGCGGGCCTTGACTACAGGCTATTTTGGGGATTGTTAATGAAAATACAGAACAAACCAAATCAGAGTTGTATTAGACTGCAAGTTGACGGTAAGGATTATAACTCGCCATCAGAGGTAGCAAATGGCTTTTCGAAATATTTTGAAAACATTCTCACAGAAACGTCACTATCAGATGCGGGGAAAACAACCGAACAAAGAGCATTTGTCAAATATATACAAGCCGAAGTATGCAACATAGCTCGCAAAAGAACAATTCTTGTCCGTCTCTTGAGCGCCAGGTAACACCGGACGAAGTATTTTATGCTATTAAACTGCTTAAAACTAGGAAAGCACCCGGCTGGGATGGTATTCAGAGTGAGCATATTATTCATAGAGGACGTAATCTCATATACTGCATTTGTAGGCTGTTTAACTCAATCTTAGAAAGGGAAATAATCCCTGACTCGTGGAAAACAAGCATTATCGTGCCCATCTATAAAGGAAAAGGCAAACTCAAAACAGATCCGAATAATTATTGTCCCGTATCACTATTACCAGCCATGTGCAAATTATTCGAGAAAGTTCTTATGGAGCGTATAAATACATTCTTTCAAAGGCTACCAAAAGTTTTCCATGTCCCCAACAGCAAGGCTTTCAGAAAGCCTATCTCGCCTTAGTGCTGCTTTTAACCTACAGGAAACAATATAGTATAACCTGGATCTGCACAGTAATGTTTATGTTGCTTTCTTAGATATCCACAAAGCATTTGACTCAGTGTGGCATGACGGTTTATTATTTAAACTAGACAAATTAGGTATAAACGGAAAAATATGGCGTATAATCAAAGACTCGGTGTAGAATCTCAATCAACGGACTATTATTTGATGTTATAAAGATGACCCGCGGGGTTCGGCAAGGGGAGTAACCTCTACCGGATTCTATCTTGTGTTTGCCGATGGTCTCCTCTTAGAGCTAGAAGCATCAGGTCTTGGAGCAACAGTGTGCTCTGTGAGGTCAGGAAATCCGGGATTTGTGGACGACTTAGCTTTGATAGCAACATCACCAGCAATGCTACAGAAATTGCTTGATATAGTAAATCTCTATATGTTAAAGTGGCTTATCCGAATACATACGGATAAATCCTGCGTTCTCATCTTTTCGAACAATAAACAAATTCAAGTCTGCAATATGTTCCACATTGGTAATGACCCAATACGACAGGAAACCAGCGCAAATTATCTCGGTATATTACAGGATACGACCTTAAAATCAATGAAACGCACACGTGAACGGATACAAAAAGGTCGCAATTCATCATGCTATGGTTGGCTATGGAGTCAACCCACTCGGAGTAAGCCCTTTAACTGCTATAAGTATGTACCGTAAAATCACTGTGCCGACCGTATTATATGAATGTGAAGTATGGAACAATCTTTCACATACCGAATTTCTCGAACTCGACAGATTTCAACGACAAGTTGCGAAACGCATACAGGGTTTCCCCATTCGTACTAGAACTGACATATGCGAGTCAATGTTAGGGCTTTATCCTATTTCATGCGAAGTAATAATACGCAAAATGTTGTTTCTGCATAAACTGCTCTCTCTTCCATGCGATTCTGTCAGCCATTAAATATTTTTAAGAAAGCTGTACTTGTATTTGACGAGCAGTCCAGTTATTAAGAGAGGATTTGTACCGGATATCTGTCGACTGTTATGCTTGTTCGAGCTACAGCACATATTGAATGGCTACACCAGCGTACAGCATCTTCCAAGCAAATGTCAGTGGAAAAACCAAGTTAAATCAGCGGTACTTTCAAGATCTATGTTATTGTGGCGCCAGAGACTGTACAATGACAATGATTTTGTACTGTTCCGTAAATTGCATACATCAGTCGCCCCAGCCATAGTTTGGAAGATGTCGCATTCTGGGTGCGACTTAAAATTATGCGACTTTATAGCAAGGTTATGGGCATCTACCCCAGACTCAGGAACTTATATATGCTCCCACTGTAACTGTCAATATAGAGATGCTCTGACTCATCTTACTGCAGAATGTGGATGCTCTCAAAATCTGAGAGAATCATTTTTGCATGATTGAATGGACATTCTCCCACCGGAATTATTGAATGGTCTTACCGCATCAGATGCTGACACATTTGTCGCAGCAGTGCTTAGCGCATCATGTTGGTCAAATTTAGATACGGAGATGACAGAAATATTTTTACGTCATGCATATACCTTTATCAGGAACTGCTGTCGAAGAACCTGTGTTCATTCGTGAATACGTACATACGTCTTCCTTTGAAATGCAAGCCCTTGCAAGGTACAGCTTATATATAAGAGCAAAAAATTGAGATGTTGACCCAAACTCGAGATACATAAGTACAGATAGATTCAACACAAGAGCAAATGCATTCTTAATGACATTAAGCAAATGCAATTGATTTTGTACTGAAGAACATACAACAAATGTACATATCCATTCACAAATTCATTTCCTATATGTAGCGCTCGCAGAGTTCTATACATATGTTTATACGTTATTGTACTTTATTATGTTATACCTGTAACTATATCTTGTAAATCTTCTTATGGAGGAAATAAAGATAAAGAAAAAGTAAAAGTACTAAATTATTAAGGATATAAATGCCATTCGTTTCCTAAACTTTGCAGTATTCCTTCTGCGCATGCGCTCGAAATATACTTAAAACTGTGATGTTTGACACTGAAAGGATGAAACTGGTGTCTTTCAGTTTGTGTTTAAGTGCTTTCCCCATCCTAGACCCAAGATGCCCTTTGGACAATTTAACGTCATTATATAAATATACAACATGTGTAAAGGGTGTCTTGGGTCTAGGGGGGGGGAAGGGGTTGTTTAAGCGAAAGAAGACATCAATCATCTGACAAAAATAGACCACTTTGCAAGATGGTCGTTTTTATTGTACATCAACTGTATAAATATATATAATATACTCGATCATGATAAATGTAGGACGATTGTTTACCTTAGTTTAACGGTCTATTTCCCACACATGTTACTGAATAGTGAGCACAGTTGATGATCAAAATAAATTCTCATTCAAAACGAAGAAGATATATAACATGCATTTAGGAAAACCGGTTTTAAATATACGAACTAGCGGGCAAGGGTACATAGACGGCTCGTCTATATGTATTTGTTGAGTGTGCCTAGTGTCTCCAGTCGTTATTTCAACAAATAAAACGAACGTCTTATTTAGCGAAATAACCCGCCTTATCGCTAGAAATTCTTTGGATCAATACAGAGTTCGTAATAATACTCTTATGTCAGATTGATGTTCCGACTTTTTCAAGACAAAATAAAGTGATCTAAATGTGTACATGTACGTAATACATATTGTACCAAAGACAGAAAGATTTTTTGCAGGTGAAATCAAGCATGTTTTCTTTCTCTAAGTTTAACCCAGCTTATAAATACGAAAGCAGCCGAAACTCTGTCTCTTCTACATGCTCGGTTATTGCGAGTTTCGCACGATATTACCTTGTGGCCTAGTAGCTAGCGTGTCTGGCTAATGAGCCAGTGGGCTTGGATAGATTCCGGAGTAGGCAGATAATTTCATTGTGGATTTTTTCCCTTCCAAATATAGCATCATCAAAATGACTAAAGCGGTCACTCCTGAATTTTTCTATAAGATTTTGCATTGTCATTCTAATAGAGTGGGGATTAAATTTGGCCCTCCTGAAAGATGTGTACCGTATTGACCCCAGATTTTTATTCTTTTTTTTTCGAAAAGGTTTTATGATAGTCCATGAAATACAACTTAATCATTGAGATTTTCAACACCAGATTTTTTTTAAAATGTACTCGCCAAAAGTTCTAACCGGCCACCTGCATTTTATTAGTTTTCTTCAATACGTAAAATGGCATGACTACTCGTTTTGCATCTCGAAATAGCCAGACGTGTCATGCACTCTAGACAGTAAAGATATTGACAAAATGTTCAACAGTTCATGCTGGATGCCAATTCGAATAGTGATACCCCCATTTTCAAAATTCGCATTTTGGCACACTTTGTTAGTCATGACTTTTTGAAATAACCCCAGTTCACACGCAAAACGTTTTCATTTCAAAAACCAAACTCATATTGAACACTAAAGTGCCGAAATGTAAACTTCATCTGCATGAGACTCGTCGCTATTGGCCAAAGTGTCAAAAATTACCCCACCATCCAATGCAAATTCTTGTGAATTTTTAAATTGAGGGTACTTGTTTTGGGCAAAGCCTCCCGGATACAATTTAATGAATTTTGCTTAGCCGTATACTGGTATCGTTTACTGATAGGCTGACCTATTCGGTAGTGCAAATGAAGTTGATATAGTGCTTACAGCTTTTCGGAAAATCGGTAAAAACACACGTGGCAGGTTAGAACTTTTGACTAGTATATAATTGTTTTTTTAAACACTTTCCTATTTTCGTGGAATTGCCCAAATATATCTTGTCACATCTTTGGTTACCAAATAAACGTTTTACATTTTCTAGAAAGTTTGAGATCGTGAGCAATAATCAAAGTTCAACGAAAGAAACTGGCTGAAGTTTATAACTATACTGACGTCAAGAAAAAACGCCTCATCAAAAGTAAACGTGAATATCTCTTAGATTGATCAGTACATTTATGAATTTTAAGTGCATTAAAACATCTGAACAGTCAAGCGTATTTCTTGAAAACAATGCTGAAAGAGTATTTGAGGCTGAGAAAATGACCTTGGTTTGAGACAGGGGTCACCAGTTTCGTGCGACACAAGATTTTAGTCACATTTGCTTTGTTTCCAGACACAATCCGTTGACTAGAAAACGTGATTTATTATTGTAAAACAGTCTCTATTTTACCAAAAATGCGTTTATAATGTTCAGACTATGTTTGTATGCACTTGCTGAACGAAACAACTTACCCACCCACCTTTTCGCCATGCATATCAGTAAAACTTAAACGTCATGACTTTGCAAAGTAGGTGAAAATATTGTGACGAATCATTTGCAAAAGTCTTTAGTCTTTAACCAGCGACGATTGCTGAGAAAACACAATCTGGCACGTGTTCCGTTTTGGATGACGTTAACGTAGACCAACGACTTGCCATAGGGCATTACAGCTTATCTTGAATAACGTACTTTTATGTAGGCATATTCCTAGTACATTACCTAATGTACACCTTTCACATTTATTCCACTACTTTAAGCAAAACGAAAATATTGGCAAGTTTTGTAAACGGATCTTACTTTTTGTCTTTAATATGACGTCATAATTTCATAAAGTCATTACTCATAAGCACAACTGTTTGTAACAAGAAATATCTTTAAAAAAGATATTCGGCGGCTCTCAAATACTTACAATTTTAACACAACTAAATGACGAAATCCCCTTATACCCCCTGTCTTTGCATGCTGGAAAAGGATGTTCCATCTAAAACCGTCTAATTTGGAAGTTGTGGTTATGTTTCTGGTCTCTCTTTTGCTTGGTGCTCTTTTCGCTGAGCGATATGCATCTGAATCGTTCAAAATTTTAGGCACTTCACCAGCAAAGACTAGGGAACAATGTTATCAGTCCTAAAGTTTTTAAGAAAACAGGAGATTTTGACGATAAATGCATGTACTGAAACAAACTGAAAACCCAGAAAAAACATGCCATATTGCTGTTGTTGCCACATAGGCTATATTCTTCCCGTCTCGGATCTCAACTTGGAGTAGTTTTCAAGTTTTAAATGGTTTACACTTCCACCACTCTATTTGCATATTATGAATGTCTCTAATTACAGAAAATCGCTTTTGTGTGGGATTAACTCCTATAACCTTTCTATTTCCTTCTATTTACTGTGGCACCTCGCCATAGCCGGGGTCGGGGAATAAATGCATATAGACTCAAAAACTGATTGACTAGCTCCCAGTAAGCACGTAAAATCGGGCCACTCTCGGCCCGCCAGAAAAACACCATCCCAAAAGCGTGTCGCTGGCGGGCCCATATTGGCCCGAGATATGGTGATACATGTTCGTCTGACATACATGTGGTTAAAGAAACTAGAGCTTGTGTTTGTCATCTTCCTAAAGGAAATAGCAAAATGCGCTGATACATGTACAGCTGCGCAGGTTGATCTGAGTCTAAGTGTAGGATTGTGGGTTGCGGGCACATTCAAATTGTAGGAAATTATGTGCCATTATTTACAATAAATATACATCCCCATTATAACCTCTTTTTTAAGATACATCTTTTTTTTAAAAAGACGTATCTTGTTAAGCGTTATTAATAGACATTACAACGTGGGTTTATTTGGCTGTCTATTTATAACGCACCATAACTATTTATAACTATAATCGTGTAACGCATTTGATATGGGAAACCATTATGGGTTAAATAAAAAATATAAAGATTTGCTCTATATAATGCTGTTAAAGTCCTATAGGATTTAGTGAGTAATTTTATATTGCACTTATTTACTATGTGCAATTAAGCATGGTAATAAAGCAAATTAGAAATGGTGTACAGCGGTAGTTGACCTATATTCCAGATCAATGTCCATTGTTAGGACTAGTGCACAGACTGGTTCTCGGCCATTTACATGGAAATTTTCAAGTTAAATTGCATCTATAATAAGATCGTGTGGTCAGTCTGAGTATTAACCAATGAGGGCATAGTTTTCTAGCTAGTGTGATGAATATTACAATTTAAGAATACTTCTGATTGGCGAAAATTTGCATAAAATTTAGGTTCAAAGTGATAATAGAGCGTCGGCGAAGCCGCCGCAAAAATTATCCAAATTTTGTTCATTCTTTAGTGAAACATGAACGGCACAAACTGAGTGCAAATTCAAAAATTGAAATCATAAGCGCTTGAGGCATAATGCCGTCATGTGTACGTTGAGCCTGTATGACGTCATCGGAATAACGCGACACCTGCATATCAAATTAAAGTCATTTTCCAAAATCGCCCAACCTCTAAATAAAGAAGCAGAACGTGGCTGTTCATTTTTGTATATCATCGCTGAGGAATCAGTGATTAATAGTGAGGCGTTTTAAGTTGACGTCAGTATATTTTAGTGTGATATTTAGGACTAGTGTTATTCTTTCATCTGTTTAGAAATGTTCAAATGCTGAAAAATACGAGATTATGAAAAACTAAGCACGGTGACATATTCCTTTTATGTCATAAATCGATACTATTGGCACATGCATTAAACAAACTGTATGCAAAGTATTGAACACATGTTAAAGTGGGAGGCAGCATATGTCCTTTAAGCAATTCGAAGGAACCAGGGAAGGCATTTCATAGTATTCATTTATATTCCATAGGGAACAATGTTAAACACATATGATACATTTACTCTATTTCAATATTTCGGCCAAAGGCCTTTTTCAAGAAAAAGGCCTTTGGCCGAAATATTGAAATAAAAAGGCCTTTGCCCGAAATATTGAAATAGAGTAAATTTATCATATGTCTTTCACAGTAGTTATATAGAAACATTGTTGAGCCACTTCATTAGAAGATTGTGCAAGAGGAATGTGCGCCCAATAAAGACAGGTTAGCCTGGTCATAAATCGGCCTCTCTGATCATCGTCATGACTGGTAGCTGGAAGACAGGCGATGTAATCAGATGGACAGCTAAGACTGTTGTGGGACTGGGCAAATGCCCAGGCTGATCAGAGACTGCTGGGCAAACATGTTACCATCAGGTGACTCCACTTACCAGACTGGGCGAATGCATAGGGTGATCCAAGTCTCCGTTGAATGCGCATGCCACCACGCATCGACGCATCAAATCACATTGAGCGGTTGCCAGGCTGATGTACGTTCGGTGCGGCTTTAGACCAGGTAAAATAGCAACTTATTTTCTATGACATACTCTGTTTCAAAAAAGAAACGATGGATACATTTTTTCATCATAATCCTATAATTTTTTTTGCAAACAGCATAGATCCTGATCAACGGCTTCAACAGAAGCCAGTTGATCAGGTTCCATGCTGTTTTCGTCAATATTTATAATAACAACTGTAATTTATAAGCAAACATACATTACTTTATATTGAATATTCTATGAGTCAGTAGATAGCAAATATAAAGTAAAACGAATAAGTAAATCTGTTTCAGAGCCTATAGGAGATCGAGATATTCATGTAGACGTATATAGTACAGACCAGAGAGAGTATGAGCAAGCTACCAGGCTGCTACGGCATCGACTGAAGATCTACTTCTACGCGGCTGTGAAGTACAAGGACCATATATGTTCCTTCCAGGCCATCTACTTCATCTTCATGATGTTGCAAATTCTCAAAGTGGCCCTTATTACTATACAGGTATGTCTGAACTTGCCCTGGTGCATGAGCGATGATTCAGATAGCGGACAATTAGAATCAAGGGCGGGATTCTCCGGTTCCCACTGAACCGCAATGATGGATTCTCTTTACTCAAATTCCATCATTTAACCGTTTGTAACTGGTAATAACTGTTTGTTTGTTTGATTTAACTCTTTACGTCCCCTCAACGATCTTTGAGTTATGTAGAGACGAGTCTTCCTAGGCTGAACCAGTACTTAGCTAGGATTAATGTGTCTTGCTAAAGGACATAACACAGTGACGCAGCTGAGGCTCGAACCCGCGGCCCCTCGGTCTCGAGTCAATCACTCTACCACTGAGCCACTGCGCTCCCTACTTGCAATAACTGCTATAAATTATTACTAGTCTTATGTCGAATGTGAAGTATTAAATTTGTTGAAGAATTTGTTGACCTATACCCAAAATACACTTTAGGGCATATGTAACAATTCGAACAAGTTCACATATTTGAGTTTTGCTTATAATAATTATGGTAAGTAAAATATACCCTTCAGAGCTCCAACTTAATAAAGCCAATACCTCTGATACCGAAGCCGCATTTTTAGACTTGCATTTATCAATTTCTAGTGATATTGTTTCTACCAAAATTTATGATAAACGTGACGACTTTGATTTTGAAATTGTCAATTTCCCAACTTTAGATGGTGATGTTCCTCGCTCTACATCCTATGGAGTCAGTATCTCTCAACTCATTCGTTTTGCTAGAGCATCTAGCTATGTTACTGACTTCAACACTTGCAATAAATTGTAACTCAGAAACGTTTTAAACAAGGCTATCGGTATCATAAACTTCGCTAAACTTTTTCTAAATTTTATAGACAATACTATGATTTGATATCTAAATTCCATATTGGACTTAAATCTCTCTTGCCCCAAGGCATTCGGGAACCTGAATTCTATGATGACTTGGTGTATAAATTGAAGAAGATTGTTGGTTCCAATAATTTTTCAGCGCAGTTCATTAAAATAATTTCCCATTATTTTAGATTGGCTATAACAATAATGTATTGCATTAACTGTCCGTTCTAAGGTGGTGGTTCAGTTGTTGTTGACTTTTTGTTTATTGTTACTCCCATTGTGGACGTCTGTATATGTTCTATGTTTTGTTGTACGTTACTTTATGTCCATTCTATTTTTGCAATCATCTTGATGGGGAAAAGAGAGCTGGTTGCTTTGCTCAGTTAGTCTTCCTGGTGTCGCATGATGGTTGTGTGGCTCTTCCTCGTGGTGCCGTGGGTTTGTCTGCGGTATGTGATTATGGCATTTCCTGATCATACTCACCTACTATTTTGTCAAGATTTTAGAGTGCCTATACACACGTGCAGAAGCTACATGTTGGGTGACAGGTTGAATCTTACCTGGTCGTAGACCGCGAAGATGGGTTTTCTTATGGTGAGGCTCATTAGTATACTAGAGGACTTTGAAAACGCATCACCATATTTTTGCACTTTTCTTGCAAACCGTATATGCGATTGAAAAGTTACTCGCAGGTTTTAATGTGCAACCCTGAATTGGTATGAATCAGTCATTTATTTGACTGCACTATCACGCGACGCTGCTGATGACGTCACATGGGTACATACAGCATCCAGCACCTTTCTGCACAAACAAATGAAGCTTTTTTGATTATTTTTATGTTTAAACTGTGGCGTATATGATGCCATGTTACCAAAAGAGTTTATAGACTTTTTCTAATTAAAAGTAATTGATAACTTCAAAATTTCGAAAATAAACGTCAAATTTGAACATCAATTTATAGCTCCTTTTTAGAAACATCTCCATTAGTAACCTTTATGCGAGCTTTCATTACTGATATTGATTATATACACTGACAAGCATGTGGGGAAGACGTTTTGATGTAAATCGTTGCAGAAGATCTGCTGCCATGCGATCGAGAACGTCTTAAAAATTTACGTTAACGTCACTTGCACAATACAAAGGACACGTGATACAAGCGTGATTTATGAATAATCTGTCATTTGTGTATGCCCTTAGCCTCTCCCAATAAAACCGATGGTAAGAAATCGAAACTTTGAAAGGCCCAAGACGTTGAATTTTATTACTTGACTATAGTTATCAAGGTGGGTGGGGTATGTCGGTAATTTTAAAGGGATGTTATTTTGAGCATACCAAACTGTCAATTCATTTCTTATCCTTCAATGATGAATATGCAATCGTGAAAGAAGCAAAGGACGCAAATTCGTTGAGTCAGGAATCAAAACTAACGCGTGTTAAATTGCAGCTGAATTTGTGTCCTTCAAAATCGACCACCCCTGTCTTATAACGGAAACATTTTCAATACCTTAAATTAAATTTACAACCATAAACTTTCTAGGACACACTACCAGATGGTCAGACTATGATATGTAAAAATAATTATCTCGCTGACATTCTCAGGGTTTGTTAAATAAAGGATTTAATCTGGTTGATGCGTTTTCAAAGTCCTTTAGTATATAAGCTGGTTGGTGTATAAGCCTAGTGTCTGTTTTAGTATTTATCTCCCCTTTGGCCTCGGTTTGAACACCATTAAATATGTTTTTGAATAATTTTATGCATTGTCATTCACAGTTAGAAAGTTTATTCCAAAAATCACAGCCTGAAAATTTGAAAATAGTTCTTGTACGACAACAGATCTTTCTAAATTGTTAACCTCATATCTTACGGCTGTTAAAAACATGTTATCAAGTACTGTGAAAAGGTATATGAGGGACCCAGTAAAAATCTATTTTGGTCTATTAAAAATTCAGGTGAAATTTTAGATAAACTTAAAGCTAGAGATTTCAATGCGACCAGTTTGTCAACTTATCAGAAACTTCTTAAGATAGGTAATTGGTATCATAAACTTGCAAAACCTTTTCTAAACTTTACAGACGATACTATGATTTGATATCTAAATTCCAAATCGGACTTAAATCTCTCTTGCACCAAGGATTTTCGGAACCTTTATTCTTTGGTGACTTGGTGTATAAATTGAAGAAGATCGTTGGCTCCAGCAATTCTTCAGCGCCGTTCATTAAGGCAATTTTCCACTATAAAAAGATTGGCTATAACATTAATGTATTGCAACAGACTGCATGCTTGGTGGTCGACCCAATCATGGTTGGCAACTTTGCTTTCCTCTTTAAATTGCTAGCCGGTTGGTCGGACTTCAGACTCTATGCCGGTTCCGACTTCAAGGGCTTATCTATTGATGAGATGGTAGGGGCCTGATGCTTTTGCTGTTGTCAGGCCCGTCTTTAAACCTATTGGATTTCTTTTTCTCCGGTATTCAGTTTTATTTACTGTTGAGTCCTTATCTTTGCGTTATCTCCTTTTTATATCTTGATTTATATGTTCTAGAAGATGATGCATTGATAAGTTAGGGGTCTTTCATGCAAACCAAACATACATGTGGCTTGATCCACATCTGAACTAAGGGTGAGGTTGGTTGTTTAGAGGCGGTGCTTCTTTTGTGGATCATTTATGTTATTTCTGTCTTGGTTTTGTTATGCTATCATGCCCATCTGTTTATTGATGCATTGTGGCCACCTGCTGGGAAAGGGCTGACCTCTTGGCTCTCGTTTGTGATGTCTAATTGTGTAGTTTTCAGTTTCGCATTTTTATCCTGGGACAGGTGTGGTGCTTGTTTGTATTGATTCTCGATCTTTGCCCTTTTTCTTACTTTTATACAAACGACTTTTAGGGGGATTTCACGCCTTAACAGGACAAGTGCTCTCTTGTCTGCCTCTTCCTTGATACTGGTGAGATGTTGATAGCGGCCATGCTGTATATATGATATTGTACCTATTCGCAATGACATTAAATTTGTCATATATCCTATGGTGGAGAAAAACCCGGAAAACTCATCCTTTGTCGCTGAACTTGATAGCAATACTTTCACTGAAACATTCTCAATTTGGTCTGAGTCTGTGATAGGATACGCAATGCTTTGTTTTATTTACAGACGAGTCTACTTGGTCAAGTTTCTGTTTCAGTCATCTTTCCACATTGAATATATCAAAAACTAAATGCACTTCTCATAATTATTAAGTAAACGTGTTACCTACTGACAAAATTAATCTCAAAGAACTTTGCATGTCTTGAATGAGTTAGGTTTATCTAGAACTTGAACTACAACCATTGCGTCTACAACTGCAATCTGGTCAATTTTGCTATCCCCTTTGACAAAATAGCTGCCCTTACCCTGCTTGTTGCTCAAAAACAGTCATAAGCTGATTTTTGTTAGAGCAATGATTCATTAATCCATCTTCTGCAAACAGAGACCTCGGTAAAATTGATAATTTGCATGTTTTTTGTTGTCTCATGGCTTATGTCAGGTGTCAAGTTGGCAATGGTGAGCATTCTTGCAAATAAATATCTGTCTTCTTTCAACTCCATAGTTTTGTTGCCAAATTTAAGCTTTGTTTCCTTTAATGCAATCTTCTATGTTTAAAGAGACTAAGTCTGCAAATATGAAAATTTTTCGAAATTTTATTATTTTCTTTTTAAATCATTTGTAAAAGTAGAATTAACTTATGTTTTCACAATAAATCCGTTCACTATAGCTGAAAACTGCACGGAAAGGTGAATTATCTTATAAAACAGATGTGTTTTTCTCTTGTTGGTAATTATTTGCGTCCCTCCAATAATTATAGACAGTTAATTTTAACGTAAATGTTGTTGTTTTGATACTGATAATTTGTTAAGATTTACGAAATTGGTAAAATGTATACCTGGATTTTAGTTTTTTTTACTGTGCTCTTGAAAAATAGAAACATTAGTTCTAAAATCAAAAGATCAAAAGTTACAGACTATGCAGCTTTAAGTGAAACTTTTTCATTTGATCACAGACATTTATACGTTGAGTCTTCAATTTTGATTCGAGATCTTCTTTTCTGGGTCTTTGTCAGGTTATTTGGGAAATTTTCAGGTACTACAGCCTGTCATTATGTTGTTAATATCATGATTATATTTAAACGGACTTGAAAGCCCTTCCAATGTCGTTGAAGTAACAGCTTGGTGCGAGCAGCGTTTCGTAATTCAAAATGCTTTATTAAGGGCTTTGGTCACGGGTGGATACCCGTTTGGACCCTACCTTTAGTCTGGCCAACTACGGTGCTACAAAAAAAACAACCTTGCCTTTGTTATTCCTTCTATTCCGCGTCGCCGTTGACTATATTTTCCGGACCTATATCCGATGATATACCTCCCTAAATGAAACTTATGAAAACAGTTATCCCCTAATTTATACTATATTGCCGTTTTATTATATCTTCAACAACAATGTAGTCCTTAATGAAATTCGGCAAACTGGTTCTGAATTGATTGTCGATATATCCATAATTGGGTCGCGACATGAGAAAATTAACAATGTGATTTTGCGTCACGAAAAGACTTAAATCAGACTGATTTGACAAAGGCCCTTTCTGGTCAGAATCTTTGCCATCTCCATGTTGATTTATTGGATCCATACTTATTCACTGATCACATCGCGAAGACTCTGATCAGACTGGGCAGATACCAAGGCAGATCTAAGTTTTCGCTCAAGGCATACTCATTTTATTGGTTTTGTCATGCCATGGTTAAATGCAGATTTCTTATCAATACTGTAGCATATCCCTTCAAATGGAACACTGTTTTTTTGCAATGACATTAAATCTAAAATTGGAATTTTAAATCTAATTCGAAATATATATTTTAACCAAAAAACCCTAACCAAAAATATTTTGTTGAAGTTTGTATACATTTTCAAAAATGTTGTGATAGGATGGAATTTTAATTTTCTTAATGTTTTATGCCAAGTAATATTTCCGTTTCGTACCTTGAGCAATATGGATCAATGACTCTCAGTTGAACATAAAGCCATGTATAAACTAATATATGACAATAAGTTACAACAATGCATCAGTGGATTTTAAATGTAGCTGCATATTGGCTTGTGTTGCTGTTTATTATCATAGTCAACACGATTTCATTTATCTAACCGTGTTACAAAGACGGTGACCCAAACGAAAGGCTACATCTATAAATGTCTACTGCCCAGAATGCCCTCTTGGTTGGAAGCGCCCATTTGCCTAGCTATTCCATGAATTGGTCTGCTTATTGATCTCACCACTCACATATGAAACAGCAGTTAAAGTTAAATATAAAAGTAAATGTAAAACATGTAAGTGCCCGTACATCTGTGATCTTATTCGTATTTTCAGGACTGTGTATTTCTAGTTGTACGCTCGCACATACAGACATATGAACAAAACATACAGACAGGTAGACAGACAGAAGCAGGCAAAATGTTGCTACTTGGTAGGCATGAACGCGCAAATAACCCATTATCCATGGAACTATATAAGTAGCTTGGATTGCATCGTAAACCGCACCATTTGATATTACAAAATAATCTTCTGCTGTAATCTCTTATGGACATTTTATAGCTGAGCAAAACCTACAATATCAATCACAGGTGTATTGCACTGACCGTACAAAATTGGGTACTAAACAGGCAGTTTCATTCGAACAAAAACTAATTTATTTATTTTTACAAGATATCAGAGCAGTAAGATTGATATCATTCTCCGCCAAAATTTAAATCTAGTTAGGGTTTTGCTATATCTATGCGCATGCAATTTTTCAGTGTAAAGAAACCTTTATGTCAAATTTTAAAACGAAAAACTGTGTTCCATTTGAGGTGCATTACTACAGTAGTTAAATTTGGTATTCTTTAGCTTGATTCCACATTAAGTACTCTTTTGCTTTATTCCATAGATGTACAGTTTTGGAAACGACCGCATTGACTTTAACAACGTGGCTGAACGAGGTCATCTGACGTTACGCCACCTTGTCCTCAAAGATTGGGATGCTAGCTGGGAAACTGTCCCCTACCCACCGGCGCAGGGTGATTTCGCAGTCTATGACATAGCAAGTTTAAAGGAAGATATCAACTATGCAGTGACAAATGTAAGTATGTAAAATAGTAAATGTGATAAGCTGTGCGAAACGTACAAAATATGTAACCTGTGCAGTTTTGCGCAGATTTTAATTTCATATTTAGAAGTTTTTCCCACGAGAGTAACACCAAAATCTTATACTTTTACGACGGAGTTTATTCAGTTTTAAACATGTCGTCCGCTATTTCTTGATGTGGGTAACCCATATGATAAAAAGAAGGGACCAAAATGCTAAATGTTCCGACATGACTAAAATCAATGATACATAAAGCATCAACACAAACAAACCAAACACTAAACCAAGCCTTCTGTCCTGCCAGCCAAGAGTGACATTGACTTCATGTTTTGTTTACAAAGTTATCAGGGACTTATAATCGATAGATCACTTGTGTATTAATCCTATCCTCACGTGTGTAATAATACAATCCTCAGGATAGGATTAATACACAAGGGATCTATCGAGTCGCGTTAGCTGAAATGAAGTGTACACGTTTGTGTTTTACTTAGCAATTCTAAACTAAGCATTACGTCACTGTCACTCTTGGTTGGCACGACAGTATATGGAAGCATTGCATTTTTCACATGTAAATGAGCTACCGATACACTAGCAAAGACACATTCAAGGTACTCTGACCAAAAACACTACCAAACTAAAAATGAAACCCAGCTTATAGTAATAAAAGAAATTGATGGTTGTGTGTGATAATCCTAATCCTGTGAGGATATATTGGAGAATACAGGTGGTATCCGTTCTATGTCTGTAATTCGAATTCAAATACCCCATATCTGCTTTCTGGCAAAATATATAGCATATTTTTTAAATGTTGCGAGTGTTTCCTAATGCTTTAATATAAGGTTTCCCGTGGAATATCCAAATGAAGCTGACATGACGTGTAATTAGCATATTGGTAGCTTTGGGTACGTTAGAAATAAGTTTTTTTCTTCAAAACATCATGGGTAGTCACCTATATAACGATGATCCTGTATAATGATATCATCGCATGATTTTTTTTATTTATTTATGTTCAGCTTTTCAACACAGAATCAGAAGCCATAGGATATTTTGAACATCTAAATGATACTGTCATGGCTGAGATGACGTACTTTGATTTTGGTGGCTTCAACAAGGATAATTCTACAAGTGGGCTAAACATAAAAAGTGAGTCAGTCAAATTTTTATACCACCCTAGCCAGATGAAATGCCTCGTAAAGTGCAAGGTCTACACTGGAACAACTCGTGGATTATTTCCACGAGCGGACAAACCATGGTAAAGATTTTACATGAACATATTATGCAGAGTTTAACTTGAAAGAATAACCACATATTGCCAGAAGTTTGGGCACCCGTACATGGAAGGCTAAAACATTCCGCTGGGGATGGTGACAACGTTTCTCTACGAGCCTCCCTCGAGGTGCAATTGCTTCTCGAGAGTTCGAGAGTATGTGGGGGGGGGGGAGGGGTCCCGTACCAATATTTCTAAGGAAACCTATAGCCACTTGTGATTTATCAGGGGGAGGGTGTCTGGTCTCCCTGTCCCCCTCCCCTCTGGATCCGCTCATAACATAAGAATACAAAGAATCAAGCAGCAATCAACTGATGAAAGTTTAAGGTCTTGGTTATCAAATAAATTTGAGTCCCCATGCAGAGAAAAACGTATACTTGATAGTGACTACCCAATAACCTTTGCAAACAGTTTGGGCATATCGGGCAAACTGTTTGGCGTTGAATGTGTTTTTTTTTGTTTTTGTTTTTAAATATGATATATTGAGAAAAAAATTGATACGCAAAAACACACAAACTACGGTAAAATAACCCAGTATGTAATGAGTAAAGAGGAAATATTTGAGCCGTGACATGCGATTTCCAACAAAGTGGCATTTTGACAAGCGTAGACTCAGATGAGCCTATGCAGCCCCCTTTCAAGCTTAGAATGTCCAAATGATGTTCAGTCAATAGCTTGATATTCATATTATATTCAAGCGACTAACAAAGGCTCTGATCAGACTGCTCGTATGCGCAGGCTGATCTGAGGCTTTTGCTGGTCGCACATACCACATTAGTGGAAATCTCATGTCCCGGCTCAATTTTGTTACCAGGAATGAATGTGTTCTGTACATGACGTCGCGGTTTCCATAACACTCAATAATAATGTAATGATCACTAGAACAACGTTGCATACATGATAGCAAATATTCAATCTCAAAGATGTGATTTCAAAGCCATTAAATGGCTTATTATCAATAGCTTCTGTGCTAGGACTGTTCAAATATGAATGCAAATAGCTACATAACTTTCTTTACATATATGCTACGACAAAATGTCATACCTTTCTGGAAAGAACTATTTGTTGCCTTTAAAATGGCACCAAACATAAAGAAACACTCATTATATTTATCGAGCTACAGACCCTTATATAAAGGCCATTCCTGTATACTGAAGTTTTTCTGAAGCAAATTGCAATGCACGTTTTGGTGCATGTGCGGATATAGTGTCATATCTTTGTAAGTTTTAGACAAAATGGCACCAAATTTTAGATGCAAGTTTAAGTAACAATCCAAAAGTTGTTTGCAGGAAAAAGTTTATGTAATCCTGTTTCAATCTCTAGTAAACATGCACGTTTGTGACGTCATTGATTTTATGATAAGCGTCATTTTGAGTTATCTACTGGTTATGTAATAATGAATATCGCTGTGATATCATTGCTTTTTGCTGAAAACATTCTTAATATGTCATAAGGGAGTTTTCAAAATGCGCTGTCCTCTATTTACAGAGTAATCACATTTTATATCATTTTTCAAGCTTTTTTTCTGCTTCTTAATGACTTGTTTACATTAATTAATATAAGTTCAATCTGTCTAGTCCCCAAGACCAGGTGAGTAATTTTATTGTAAATAATGCCTATAGTGGTCAAACTTAGGGTTTAAGTTCAAATTTAGAATAAAGCCGCAATGTTATGACAAAGAAAATAAGTATAAATTCTATACATGATATAGAGCCTTCACTTAAGGCATTTTTGACTAAATAAAAATACTTTCAGCGTTTAAAAATTACCCACAATCCATCGATAATTTGTAGCAACAACTCAGTATGAGCGATTAACATATTGTCTTTGAGTTCAAACTAGTTAAAATGTTGCTTCGTGCATTTTGTTATTAGGGATAAATCTAACTGAAAACTGAATAGTGGTGTTTTGTTTACCATTTATTTGCAAACACGCGGATACTTTAGTGAAAACGATCCGTTGTAATTTAAAAAAGCATGTCAGATTTTAACAACTTTCACAGATTCATTATATAAGAATATGGGGATACGTCCTTTAAAATTTCAAGAAATTTCACCTGTTTACCGAAGAATTAATCGCTCCTCTATATCACTGGTATGTTCGATGCATTGAGTTTGTTAGTATACTAACGTGACCCTCATTCAAAGGGCTATAGCTCGATATGTTTATTGTAATTTTCTTTAGGTCTGGTGCAAATTTAAAGGTGAAATGTAGTCCTTTATAGAAACGTTTACCGTTTTGTCGTAGCATATATGTGAAGAAAGCTATGAAGCTACTGGCATTCATATTTGAACAGTTCTTGTATTATTGATTTTTCGACTTATTCAAGAAGGGTTGTTGTCAGTTACAAGCGAAAGTATGTGCACAAATTACTGGTTAACCGCTTGTTCAAGCCTGCCCAGGAAAAAGTGTGGTTAGGTGAACTGACCGTCCCGCAATGACCATAGCTGTTGACTTGGGACGTAAAGCAACAAAACCAAACAACCAACCAACCAACTCATTTAGTGTTATTTGGATCCTCTCTTCTCCCCACATCAACTAAAAATCAACAAAAAAGAACATTGTCTGAGTTGGACCCCCTCTGAAAAAACATTCTTGACTCTCGCATGAGCCCTCTGTGTTAAACAGCGTAGACTCAGTTCAGACTAGTCCCTATGAAAGATTCTGACTGGCTCCCTATGAAATAATTAGTTTAAATTTAATTAATCTGTTATTGAAGTGAAAAAATGCAGACAATACCAAGCGACGATATTTTAAACTTGTTTTTTTATTGCACCGTCATATTAACTAAACCGACAGTCGGCCGACAGTCTGTTGGGATGTTTGGGTGACAGTTGGCTGACTTTGTGCTCGATATATATTCAATTAGCCTACTTAAAACTATAACTTGTCAGATTTTTTTTCGATACGCCAATGATGCTGGAGTCTTGGTGATCGGTTCAGCTCTAGCGACCATCTGCCGACTCTTGGGCGAGGATCAGCCAGGTGGCCGATTCACATTTTGTCCAACATGAAAATGCAGTTGGCCAACAATCAGATGCTTATTTGCCAAGTCCTTGCATGTTGTTCGAAATGCAAATGCAGTCAGTCGACACTCGTGAGATGATCAGGCAACAATTGACCTTTGAAAACTGTGTAGTCAGCAAAGATAATCGGTAAAGAATGGTTTTAATGTGACAACTTCAGTCTGCTGATTTCAAGAGTGTTTTCCGGCTAACCATCTGGCCGACTATTGGTTTTAACGTCATTAAGCCATATATGCGGAGCATCCTTTATTGTGGGACATAGGCAAACAGAGCAGACCAAGATCAGGCGCTGCAAATTGCTGCATCTGATAAGGGACTTCACTATTTGCTTACAAATTGTTCAATCAAAAATTTGGGGAAAAAAAAGAAAAACACCCCATCACCCCTTAAATTTGAAACAGGTTTGTCCTACTGATTAGGCTAGGCAAGTCCATTTGGATTAAATGGATTACTATTTCAGACACAGCATTCGAGGTAAATGTGGATAAAATTGTTGGAAACGCAACACAAGAAGCTCGTTACTCTTATGACATTGACAAAGATTTCACGAGAAACAACCTGTCAGATCCCATAAAGAGGTATTTACGATAAATATATAAACACTTTTAATGTAATGAAAACAAATATGAAAGGTAAGCCCTGAAAAGAGATACTAACTTATCATAGTTTGTTCAAGCTGCAGTTTCACAATAAAGTGCACCCAACCGTAACAAATTTGACAAAAAATCAAAGTGGTTGTTATTGAATATCATAATTATTTTTGGAAACTACAATACCTGATGCAATAAATTCTAAAAAAATATCCCACTATGACCTTTCCTTTTTGAAAAGAATGGCTATAATTATTAGATACATGTTATTAGTTGCAAATTTAACTAAAATGTATTATATTGCAATATGTAAGCCAAATTACTCCTCCAATGAGAAATTATTTTACAGCTGATGTACCAATATAGATTTTAAAATAAGATTTTCTGGTATATTTTAAGATTTTTCATTAGCAAATTTAGTTTTTACTTCAATTTTCACAATGCTTTAGCTATTCTTATACTTTGCCATTGCTTTAAAATTGAGTAATGTACATGGAGACAGTTAAGTTGTATCATACATTGAAAATATAGTAACACTAAATGACGTGAAACTCATTACTTGTAGACGTATCGGGTTATAATAATCATATTTGAGCTTTTAGATTTGCACAATTTTCGTTGCGGACACTGCAATGCAGTTTAATTATTATATGCATTTATTGAATGAATGTTTGGCTGTGAATTGTGCTTTTGTTTGTGTACATATCTTCCTTGATACTGAAGATGTCTATAGAAATGTGATTTAAAGTACTTATATAATTATAAATAAATATTGGTTTACAAAGACAAGGAGCATCATTAATGCTTTTATAATGTTTATATCAAAAGTGTAGATCAATGATGACATTGTCACAACACATGGTAAAGGGATGTTATAACTGATAAATGTATTGTTTGGCACTATAACAGAGATCAAACTAAGAACCTTTAACTTCAGTTTTATTCCATATTTCTTTTCTAAAGTAAGTAAGGATGCAAAGATCAGGAATCGATACGATACAAAGTAAGCAAGGGTGCGAAGATCAGGAATCGATACAATCAAGTACTAGACGTTACCCAGGATACCAATGGGAAAGTGACAAACTCACAGCCAGACACAACAAATGAGAGTTAAGAGGTCAGCCCTTTCCCAGCAGGTGACCACAAAGCACATATAAACAGTCGCGCACAAAAACATAGCAAACACAAGACAGATAAAAAAGATCCACAAAAGAAGTACTACCTTGGAACGGTCAGTAAAATATTTTTCTGGAGGGCTTAAACCAATTTAACGGCGCCAGTCTCACCCTTAATTCAGATGTGGATTAAGACACATAGATATTTGGTTTATATGAAAGACCCCTAACTTATCAATGCATCATCTCCTAAAAATATGAATCAAGATATAACAAGGAGATAAAGTCAAGATAAGGACTCAACAGTAAATAAAACTGAATACCGGAGCAAAAGAAATCCAACAGTTAACCCCTGGTGGGCCCAACAAACAGCCAAAGCATCAGTCCCCTACCATCTCATCAATAGATAAGTCTTTAAGTTGGAACCATCATAGAAATAGTAAGTGAGTATGATCAGGAAATACCACAATCACAAACTGCAGACAACCCCGTGGCACCGCGAGGAAGAGCCACTCAACCATCACAAGACACCAGAAAGACAAATTAAGCAAAGCAATCAGCTCTCTCTTCCCCTTCAAGATGATTGCAATACTAGAATGGACATAAAGTAGCGTACAACAAAACATAGAACAATTACAGACTCCCACAACGGGAGTAACAATAAACAAAAAGTCAACAACAACAGAACCACCGCCTTAGAACGGACAGCAGCCTAAGCCACCATGTTTGTCATATGGGAGAATGTTTTTCAAATATTGCAAAACATGTAATGTCCGCAACGCTTTTTGTATCAATAATAACGTACCAATGAAATAATAAAGAACAAAAATACATATTTGCATTTCTTTGTTTTTCTATGATTAGTTCAATAAAAAACAAGGAAACTAAATACAGCTTTCATATAAAATCACCCCATCTCAAACACATATTGTATTGGTGCATTAACTTATATCTCTTTAAAAGGTATTTAAAGCTTCAAACTTAAATACTTGAATGAATAATCGTCTTACAAGGAAGCAGTTATAATTAAGGAAAGGGGAATATATGCTTACACCAAAAGTAACCATTAATATTAGATTTTCATTAATCTATTAGATGAATCGTTGTGGACACTACAGCATGTTGTGGACACTAGATTGGGTATTTTCTCTCCCTGTTTTCTAAGTCAACGGCAGAAGTGTGCAATATTTTGCCATTTAAAAAAAGACAAGGATAAGTATCCACAGGAAAAGTGAAAACACCATCAGCTAAGAAATAGTAGAACCAGATAAGCATTTGTATACGTTGCAGACACTACAGAAATATTGACCTTCAATTTAAACAGTTTAAGAAACCATTACATCTATAACACTTGTCAAAAGTGTTGTTATTTTTTTTTATTACCTTCAGGTGCTTACCAGTGTAAATTAAGTCGTATTTAATGTTATTTTTGTACATCTAGAAAGCATTCAGTATTAGCTATTGGAAGAACGTAAAATCAATAACGAAGCATGCCATTGATATTATTTGGCGTAAAATTCTTAGTTTTTTTTAGCAAATTGCAAGGTGTGAACGCATCTAAAAGATATGGAAACACGCTTTTGTAGTGACATTTTTAAATTTATAAAAAATGCATAAAAATATTTAAAATGACCTTGTAAAAATTATGTACATATCACATAGAACAACTACTATAGCAAAGACAGCTTCCTTATGTACACTTAATTGTGAAACTGCGGAAAGCTTGCGTGTTCTAAGGCGGCGGCTCTGTTGTTGTTAACTGTTGCTCTCATTGTGGGGTTTTGTGTTTGTTTCAGGTTTTATTGTATATAGCTTTGTGTTTTGCAATCATCTTGATGGTAAGTTTTTCTTTGTTTGTCTTCCTGGTGTTTTGTGGTTGTTATTGTTTGGGGCTAAACCTAATGGTCCCGTAGGTTACTTTGCAGTTTTTGACTGTAGTGTATCCTGGTCAACCCCCAGGGGGTGGGGGGTACTCTCATTTTTTCCTCATATGTAGGCTCGACCACAGCATCTACCGTTCACCCCAAAAATAATCAGGAATTTCAAGCACCCTAAAAAATATCCTCAAAATCTTTATACCCCTAAAAACGTTCATTTTTTCTGAAAACTCCAAAAAGTATTGAATTAAAAATTTTGAACCCTAAAAAAATGACCCTAGCCTAGTATCAGAGTACCCCCCTCCCCCCCCCCCCCCCCCCCCCTGGAGATCAAACTCACTTGCTTTTTTAACAAAAATGCGTATTATTTTTAGGTGCAGCAAAGCCAAATACTGTTATTTCAGAAATTTTCGCGAGGTTTTTATTTTTGCAAAACTTCTCATATGCACATATGCGATAGGCACGATCACTCTGCGGTTTACTGATGTATCTAGTCATGAATTTTAACGGCGCAAATATGTATTTTAACACTTTTGCGAAAATAAAATTCTCGCGAAAATTTCGGAATATACAGTCGATTTCCATAATACCAGTGAATTAATCTGCTACTGATGTTGTTTTCTACAGGCTTCTAGCAATAACCGTGCTGTTTAGGATCTATTCTGTTCGAGTTGATGTTAACTCTTCTAAAGCAAGGTGTTTAAGCGTAGACGGCTGGGTAAGATTATTTCCTAATTGTCTATCCTATCATGCTGATGGTGCTAAATATACAAGTGGTATTTGGAAAGTATGTAGCGTGGTCTGCAGTGGTCTAGATAAGAATTTGGACCAATGGCTATTTTAACCCCTACTTTTTAATTTAATAAGTATTTTACTCCATATTTAATATCAAATTGCAGAAAATGCGAAGCCTTTTAAAAAGACCCAATATTTGCTCAACATATTTTAGAGAAAAGTTGCTTGTGTCTAATACATGTTGAGTTTTTAGGAAAACTATCAAGATTTATACAAATGGTGTATATTAATTAGTTTTTTCTTAATAAGAATAAAAGATTTCACCACATAAATTGAATATCAGCACCGAAACCTCAACTGCAAGAGGTATTTACACCCTTCTATTTAATTTTCATTGCTGAATTCCAAAAAATCAATGCTGAAATACCCTTTACCCCCTCTTATCTGGAGCCCTGGGTCTTTTATCTCAGTAACTGATTAAGGACCTCGGACACTCTCCTATTCAATCTGCCCAAATTTTGACAGCCTGTGGCTAGGATAATGCTTTATGGACAACTATATGTCTGTGCTTAAATCAACCCGTACATAATAAAAATATTTGGAAAATATTGCATATTAATGTCAGGACTTTAGGGTTTAGGGGGTGGGGGTATTTTTTGTGACCAAATTTTATTTCACAGAAAGTCAAAGTTTCACCAGGTACTCACCTAAATGCATGGAAATATAATGTTTGCAGCAAAAAACTTAAGACGTTAATGATCAGTTTGCATGAAATCAAGGTTGAGAAAATTTCATCTTTTCTTCTAAATAATTATGCAGTCCATGACTTTTGACTATTACCTGTGATATTTTAAGTGCAATCAGTTTGACTTGTTCAGTGAGATGTATCATATCTGCATACTGCATACAACATGCTCTAGATAAACACAGTTTTTGAGCGTAAAATTGTAAATGTTTTTTTACTCAATCAATTTAACCTATAATTTGGTGCCCAAAAGAACCGTCTCATTGCGACGGTTCTTATGAGTACCGACAAAATATGTTTTGGTTGAGAAATAAGACAATTTATTACTTGGTACACAATCATAATTAAAACCATGAAACATGCCATTGTAAATTGACATTTACCTACAGGTTTTTGACATCGTCCCCCACACCCCCGTGACCAATCATGCCATTTTTATATGATGTGTGAAATGTAAAGATACAACTGTATGCAAAAGGAATAGTTTGGTCACGGGAGGGGGGAGCACTTCAGTAAAATTTTTCTATTTCCTATATGCTGAATAGCAAAAACAGTGTTTTCGACCCATATTTTTCAATTGGTACTTGTCCAATGAGAAAAACACATTTGCAGATAATTCGAGTGTTGAACCAAGTATATTTTCATGGAAAAAATATCACTTTATTTGAAATTTTTCTCCGGCCATTTTATGGGCAATCCTTCATTAAGACTGTCCGAGGTCCTTTAATGTCAATTAAGGCAACTATCAGGACAAAAATTCACTCGGATGTTGTAATGCAGACAAAAAATATGTAATTGTGAATACATAGAGGATATCTACCTTTTTATGTGAATACCAACTATATGCCATTTGAGTGTGCAATGGTGAAAATTCTAATATTTTCAACACATCCTATGAAAACTCTAAAAATTTTGATGCTTTCAAAACACTCGATTAAATAAATTTGGTATTTATCTCAAAAAGTAAATTTCTTTCTATTTTATACTCTTCATAGGCTACATAAGTCGAGGAACTGAAGTCGTGTATTGAGTTATTTATGGCTGGATATTTGTAAACTGATAGTCAAATAGTGCTTGATACGAAACCACTGTATAGCAATGCGGCCAGAATTTCATTTTGCTGAAAAATGCATTTTGTATGCGGCATAGGTCAAGTTAAGCAAACTTTCATAGCGTAGAAATCGTGAACTTTTCCCCTTATCAATCAGTTTAAACGTGCGTTTTGGTCTTTAAAAGACCCATCTCTCATTTTAATGTTCCATTTAATTAGCCACACAATATGTTTTAGTTGAGAAATAACAAAAATAATTTTCTGTTACTCAATTTATCTGGAGGTCGGGTATGAGCGGCCATTATACAATAATACACTATCAAACGCATTTAAGAGAGTATATAGTATAGGCAGCCATTTGTGCGCTAATATAGTCATGCTTGGGATATCTTTTTTATTCTTAAAAAATAATATGCGATTATTAATCTGCATTTTCAAACGGGGACATATAGGGGGTTTATGGTTATAATAATAGTTATTTGAGTTTTTTCATCTTTATTATACCACTGTTATATGAAACTATTGTTTCAGTGGAAAAAAAACACAACAACATTGGTCTCTACAATGACCCTCTGTATCAAAGCTGCTATGAATATTGAAGATAATTGTCCTTAAAATCTTGATAAATTTTATTTATGACTTTCACTTTTCTTAAGTTTGTCCATAGTATTTAACGACAAGCCAGCTAACATGGACGAAATTACTAAGTATCAAATTATTGTGGTTTCATATTTTTACTTTTTAGCTACCTTCTCCACTTTTGCTGCAGAAAATATAAATAAATCATCTTAAATTATGCCCCAAACGTCTGTCTTCCTAAATGCAGTGTTTAAACGCATACAATTAAATATTTATTCATTTATGTACAAAAATATGCATTGCAAACCTCTTCAGTGGGAGTTAAAATGGAATATGTTTGCAGCAATATTTTAATAGATGTGCTTCTAAGCAATGTATAAATAATTATCAAATATATTCCTGGACAATAAACGCAGTTTTAATGACATTTGAAGCAAAGAAACCTATAAATTTATTTTCAAAATTGAGGTGTCCTATTCTACATGCTTTAAAAGCAATAAGCAGTATTCTGAAATGACCACCGCTGCATCTGGGGTCTACACAGATATGCGTGTATTATATAAGTAAGTAAGGGTGCAAAGATCAGGAATCGATACAATCAAGTACTAGACCTGACCAAGGATACCAATGGGAAAGTGACAAACTCACAGCAGACACCACAAACGAGAGCCAAGAGGTCAGCCCTTTCCCAGCAGGTGACCACAAAGCACATATAAACAGACGCCCACAAAGACAATGCAAACACAAGATAGAACAAAAACATAAAAGATCCACAAAAGAAGTACCGCCTTGGAACAGTCAGTAAAATATTTTACTGGAGGGCTTAAACCCAATAATTTTTAGTCCAGATATTTTTCATAAAAATGTATCAAATTTTGAAAAGTGACATTTTCACATGTTCTTGCTCGGCTTCCGTAGAAAATGGACTGCTCTGGCGTTGTGCAAGTCGATCGAGTCTGCCAAACAGTGGTTTCAGATACACCATTCAATTACATATGCAACCATATAAATATGTATAGCAATGCAACCAGAGTTGCATTTCACAGAAAAATGCATTTTGTATGCCGCAAAGGTCAAATTAAGCAAACTATGCAACCATATAAATTCCAGCTGCATACGTTTTGGGTGCAATGGTTCGCATTTTCCCTACCTTGGTTCCCCAACTACATGCAATGTCTCACCCAATAAAAAGGAGGTGCCGAAAATGCAAAAACGAACATTTTTAGCAAACCCAAATAATTTTTGTACCAAAATATTCGTCGCCGCGTTCTAACTAAGAAAATGCTACCCTGATCTTGTTGTTTTCGTTCACAAATAAAAAAAGGTATGGGCGTTTGAAGTTCTGAAGTGAAATGCATTAAATAACTGGAAAAATCAAAAGTTAATCCAAAAACGCTACAGTGAAAATATAATGATTGATTTTCATATCATTACACTAGTGATTGTTATCACTTTTTATTTGTTTTTGATATGCATTGATTTCACTGCTACGTATAAAATAAATGTACTGTTTGTATACTGGAAAAAGTAAAATTTCCATGGAATTGGTAACGTTTTACCTTTTGAAAAGTGTGCTTAACATTTACAATATTTGATGAAATTAGATCATTTAAACCATTTGATAGGCCATCATCTGGAAAATTCGTTATACCAGAGATTCTTGTTTCTTGTTTCTAATAACTAAGCATGTAGTTGGGGAGCCAAGTTAGGAAAAATGCTATCCCTTGCACCCAAAAGGTATACAGCTAAATTTGTATGGCTGCAAAGGTAATTCTATGGTGTATCTATAATCACTGTATAGCAGACTTGATCGACTTGCACAACGCCAGAGCAGTCCATTTTCTGCAGAATCCCAGAAAGAACATGTGGCAATTTTAATTTTCAAAATGTCATATATTTTTATCAAACAGATTAGGACTGAAAATATTTAGTTTATATAATACACCAACATCCGTGTAGATCCCAAAAGTAGAGCTGGTTATTTAAGGATACTGATTATTGATTTTAAAGTATGTAGAATAGGACACCCATATTTTGAAACTAAATTTATAGATTTCTTTGCTTCAAATGCCATTAAAACTGCAATTATTGGACAGGAATTATTGGACAAGAATGTATTTGAATAGTGTTTATACTTTGCTTAGAAGCAGATCTCATAAAATTTGCATGCTTATATATTCCATTTTATTCTCCCACTGCAGAGGTCTGCAGTGCATATTTTCGTACATAAATAAGTAAATTTTAAATTGTATGCGTTTAAACACTGCCTATAGTTAGACAAACGTTAAGGGTATAATTTAAGACATTGTTTTTTTATTTTCTATGAAAAACTAGAGAAGGTAGCTAAAAATTAAAATATGAAACCATGAAAATGTGATACCAAGTAATTAAGTCCCTGTTAGCTGGATAGTTGTTAAATACTATGGACAACTAAAGAAAAAAAACTCATAAATGATATTTATCAAGATTTCATTAAAAAGTGGTAAAATAAATGTCGAAAAACTCGTATAACTATTATTTTGAACATATAAACCCTAGTTGTCTCCGTTTGAAATGCAAAAATGTAATGTCAGGAAAAAAAGACATCTTAAGGTTGACTATATTGGTGCACTAATGGCTGCCTATACTATTGTGGATAGTGTAGTATTGTATAACAGCCTCCCATACCCGACGCATAATGGAAATTAATTTTGTTATTCTCAACCAATACATATCTCATGGCTTATTAAATGGATCTTTTAAATGACAGGGTTCTTTTGAAGACCAAAATACACGTTTGAACTGGTTAATAAGAGGGGAAATTCACAATTTCTACGCTATAAAGTTTGCTTTACTTGACCTATGTGGCATACAAAATGCATATTTTCAACGAAATGCAATTCTGGCGGCATTGCTATACAGAGGTTTCATATCAAAGTAAGTAAGGGTGCAAAGACCAGGAATCGATACAATCAAGTACCACACCTGACCCAGGAGCATTATTTTGACTATCAGTATACAAACGTCAGCAGTATACCTCTCGAGAGCAAAATAATGTGTTTTTGATTGATATGCGACTTCGGTTCCCCAACTGACGGGGACAGCAATACCAAAACCACTTAGACAGCATTGCAATACATTTATTTCTATGACTGAAAGTCGCGTGTCACAATGCACATATTCTGAAAATATATAACAAGTAGTAATTCTTACATGCTCTGTGTTTTTTTTTTCAAACACACTTTATTGTCTTTATTTTGAAACCAAATGAAAATTTGTAAGCCAAGCCCTGAGGTTTTAAAACCTTTTCTATGCTCAACTCAGCTGAGCATAGAATTTATCCTGTTCATAAATGTTAAAATGCCAACTATTATTGGAATGTTAACATTTATTAGCATGATAAATACATCATCTGAGAGACTTAAAGCAAGATAATTCTTCATTTGTCAATATTTAAGTTTGTATGAGCAGCTGAAACGCGCTCAGTTGAGTCGGGCATGAAATAAGTTTTATAAGCTTTGGCCAGATCAATGGGAAGATAACTATTAACATTATCCTATGGGGTAGAATGATTGAGCTATGAATTGACGCTCTGGTTTATATTCAGGGATCTTACATGAGTGCTCATGTTTTATTGAATTTATTAAACAAGTTGAGGAAAAGAGATAAAATACGATACTTGCCGAGTATTTTATTGCTTTTTCGCAAATTGTTTGATAAATTCAATAATACAGGAGCCGAATGTTAGATTATATTTATCACATGACAATAAAATTAGTAAAATCGTTTTTTTGGCGTGAAACTGTCACGAATATGTTTTATTTTTTGCAACGTTAGAATGAACATCATCACGTTACGCACTAATCTGTAAACCACTAGTGCTTTATCAATTTTATTGCATGGCGTTATATCACTCCCAGACGCAACGCCATGTGATAATTTAATTTAAAACAGTGGCAAACAAAAGAGGAAGAATTCCTTGGGAGTATAAACCAAACAATTTTGTGATAGTTAAAGTGATACTATGAGAAAACGTAATGCCTTCGACAGAGTATGAGGGTCAAGTTACCACACCCATTTTTGAAAAATTGAGATAGTGGCATCAGGAATATTTTTTCTTGAATACAGAACTTAACAAGTCAATATTTTTCGCGACAAAATGATTTTTTTATACATTATTCGCTACAAATAAAGCAAAATATATACTCAAAGGCATATAAAAAGAAAATTCATTTTTTCTAAATGAATATATGCCATTTATTTCATCGAGTGAAGCAAGAAAAGCACATTCCATGAGTGGCGAAGCCACAAATGAAATATACATTTTCTCGCTTCACAAGATAAAATATAGAGGATATTTACTTTTTTGAGGTGAATACCAAATATATTTCATTGAGTGCGGTGAAAAAAATCAGTATTTTTCACGAGTGCGTAGCACGAGTGAAAATGCTGATATTTCCACCGCACGAGATGAAATATATTTGGTATTTGCCGTAAAAAAGTAAATTTTCTTTTTATTTAATACTCAACAGAAATACAGAAATCACAACCTTACTTTTTACTTGGTCGTTTCTCGTTCGATTTGACTTTTGCAGTGTGTTTATTGGGTATAACATTGGGTGTAAACATAGTTTGCACCTAGAAAATGGCTTAGAATCATCTTTTAACGAATGAAACGCAAGAAATCAGCATTTAAAGAAAGTCTATTGAGTGTGCCTTACGGTAGGCGTCACGTGCAAACTGGCGCTACGCCATGTCAAACCGTGACGTCATTATGTTTGATGTCGACGTCACAACATGCGTAGCGTTATTTTTGACAAATATACTTCACTTAAAACCTTATGTTAAAAAATCCCAGTCACAAAATTGCCAAGAAAGCCTTGTTTTGCTACAGTTCTATTCTATTCTACAGTGAAAATATAAATCGTATCAGTCACTAGTGAAAAAATACGATATTTTTTCACTGTAGAAAAATACCAATTTTACTCACATTTGATATGCATTGAATTCACTGCTTGTGATAAAATAAAAATGACATATTCATTCCAAAAATTTGAATTTTCTTTTTATTATATACAATTTTAAGCGTGACAGACTTTTTGCACCAAATGGTGTCATACACATTCACAATTAACCCATATTTACACATACAAGTTTGCTTGTTTATTTTTGAAGGTATCATTCAAAGACTTAGACAACAATGGCCAGGTGCTTAAAGATTTGAAAACTTTAACAAAAAGAATAAAATGTGCAGAAATGGGATTCGATGTTCATGGTAAGTCAGACATATATATGGAGATATTATGGCTATCAATAAAATATCACTATCTTACAAAACAAATAGAGGATATTCAGTTTTTTAAAATGAGTATGACAGTTATTAAATTGAGTGAGGTGAAAAAAGTATAAATGATTTGTGGCAAGTAATTGTATTATTTACGACAAAATTATTCATTAGATCTATATGCGATTTTGAAATGTAACAGTTTTTGCACTCTGACGTCATATTCATGATGACGTTGCATATTTGTATCTATCTTACAAAACTTAAACCACAGAAGCTGGAAGAAAAAAGAGAAAAATTTCAGCAAGTCCTGAAATTGTTTTCTCATACTATACCTTTCAATCTCGATAAAAATGAATACCCTTACTTTTTGTTGTGTCCACTTATTAGAAAGTTATAGGCGTTTTAAACTCTGAAGTTAGCTCAGAGAAGGCAGCAGAGAAGGCAAGGGACATTGAATTAAAGGGGTCAGATGAAGGTATATTTTATTTTTCACATGAATCGATACAATCAAGTACCACACCTGACCCAGGATACCAATGGAAAAGTAACAAACCAACAATTAGACATCAAAAACGAGACCCAAAAGGTCAACACAACTTCTTAATTTTTTACTAATAAGATATACCCGTTAAATATACATTAATATTTAATCAATATTTATGATGTATTTCATTACTCTTATTTATATTTTTACAATGATTAGAGAATAAAGAGCAATAAAAATTAATTATGAGAAAAAAGATGAATACAAAAAGGGTAGTAATAATAATAATAGTTTATTTTTTTAAAGAATGGAAAAGAAGTTTTGTTTGTTTGGGTTGGTTGCCATATATATTAGAGTGAAACATATAACACTGTGATAATTTCTGTACAAAAGATCAGACTTTCTGAAGTACTTGCTCAGACAGGAGATAAAAAGTCAGCCAGCACCTGAATATTTGTACTTATATATAAACATGCGAAAAGCGAAGGCTTAGGTGATACTGTTCCAATGGGTAGGCATGCCAGACTTTTTGCTGTTTACACACGAAAGTACGTATGTGGATGAAGTTTAAGGCCAACATTAAGGCCTCCAGTCTCAGCAGGCAGCTCTAGTACTTTTGTCATCTGTTGTAATGTTTAAGAAGCATTGAGTCAAACAGAAAAACTCAAACTAGACTGTCTGAGCTGTGTCCAAACTGTTTGCCTTGACACTTACATTGCTCATTAATGTTAGCAGATAAATGCAGCAGACGATTTAAGCACAACATTTTCCGATGCATTTTTCAGGCGCTTTAACTATTATTTTTTTAAATATTACAGACCGTGAGCTAGAGACTGTAGATTTGGGACTGAGTGTCATCGTCATTATTGTTGTTATTATCTCCCTCGCCTACACAGTTGTTTCGGTGGTCTTTGGTGGATTTGTTCTAGTGGTAACCAGATTTTTAAAAATGTTGTAGAGAAAATATACTATACAAGGGTCAAGATAAGCAAAAACTTTAGCATAAAATATAGGGATCACACATGTTTTTTCATGCATTGACATTTGCTGGGTCCCAATGAGCTGATTGAACACAAGGCCGATAGGCCGAATGTTCAAACATCTCCCCAGGGACCCGCCAAGTGTTAATGCAATGAAACAAACATGTTTGATCGTTATTCTTGCATATTTTACCTTATCAAGCACAATTTGCACTGAAAACGCTGCTAAAACACTAAATTGTCGATTTTCTTACACAGGATTTAATGTGTTAGGTCACATTTTTATTCGAATTGGAACACAGCGTATTTTACTTAAGACCACTTCTAACATCAATACCCAGAAATCTTGCATGACTTAACACATTTTCCTTTTAACTTGAATATTTGTTACCTTATTTATAAACAACTGAAAAGTAAATCCATATAGTTGGGGGCTAAATTAAACACACGCACATCCGTAGACCAAAGAAGGAACATCTGAAAAGTCTAAAAGGCTAACTATAACACTGTCGGAGGAGTTGTCCATACAATTGTTATGGTATTACGAAATGATTGAGTCTTCAAATGATACAATGTAGAACAACTGGACAGATCCAGTATAGTCTGAGACTATCAGAGTAAGCTATAAATATTAATTTTTAACTGACAAAAGAAATAGTTTGCTTAGCAAAGTTTGTATGATTACCCATTGTATGTTTTAAGCTGGGTAATAAAACAACCAGTTCATACCTTCAGCCAAGGGCAACAGGGCATCGAGTCATCCACAGCACCAATCGAAAGGGGGTGATAGTTTTGATTGTTGCACAAAAAGGTATGAAATATTTGTATAATATTCTAGCGAGCAAAATATGAAAATCAATCATTTATATCGCAATGACATTTAACGCCAATAAAAGAAATAACTCCTTTTAACTGTTTGTGTACACTTAATCTTACACTACTTATGTTTTTTCTGCATTATTACAGAAAACGAAATTGTACATGAAGAAATACTTTAGGAAATTCTACGACCCTGAAGATCCGTCTGAAAAAGACCTTCCATTCTATGAATACTTGAGGTTCTTTAAAGGCTGGGATTTAATAGTGTTTGCTGGTGACTTATTAACTATAATTGGTACTTTTGGAATGGTCCTTGAGCTTCAGGTAAAGCAGAAAACTCTACATTATATCCTATTTTTTACAACGTAAGGACCCAGGATCATAAAATTGTTTTATCCTCTTTGAACAGCTTAAAACTTGCTATATATGTTCATTACTTTCAAATCGTCCCCGCAACGCATAATGGCAAAAGCTTCATATAATTACTGAACGAAACTTCTAAACCGCCAGTTTACAAAACACATTCACAAAACACATTTTTCAGTATAGCTCATTTATAATTAAATTGTTTGCAATGATATTTGACACAGTATATTTGGACACATGTATCCGTCAATTGAACATAACAACGTTTGATTCAATAAGGATGATCATTTATGCGTAACGATAGAGTACTAATACCGGTTTTGCACGTGGCAAAAGATGCTAATTGTTTTTCACCTTGTGTATACTCGTATTTTCATCAACAACAATCCAACAACTTTATTTTATCACAAAAATGCCAACGTTTGGGTTGTATGAGTATAAAGTAGAGGGGTCGGGCTGTGGGTTCAATCCAAAACGGGGGCTCGCTGAGACTGATTCATAATTTATCATAAAGTTTGACATGTTTTGAGCCAAAAGTTTACACCACAACCTGTTCGACTTTTTTAATTTTTGCACTCGTATGAAGACAAAAATCGACAAAAAAGGTATTAGGTTTGTCATAAAATATCCTGTATAGTCCACCATACTTTGGTGCGGTGATGCACAAATGCTGCATTGGAACGTCTGAAGTGTCGAGATTGATACACAGTCAATGGGTGACGGATGTTTCAATAATATTGTAGACAAAAACATATCATCATCATTAACACATTTCTGTGTTTTTTAGTCCATATGGGCCTCCATAGAAGCACTGAATTGCATGAAAATTTCTACTTTATTACAAAATAAACACTGCGGTGTTCAATAATGTCCATTTAAAGCACCAAAAAGTTTTGATAATATTGTGGACAAAAAATTGTCATCTCTATAAAGCATTCTTGTGTTGTTCTATGTCATATGCGCTTCCATAGGACCATTGTGGATTACCTGAAAATTCCTACTTAATAAAAGCGAAACCCAAAAATATTCAATAATGTCCATTTATAACACCATAAAGTTGGTGTTTTTCACTTTAGGCCCCTAAACTTTAGGATTACTCAGTTTCAAGCGATGAGTTCAAATTTTAGCGTTTGTGTGAAAATGAAATGCGATGGTGCCTTTATACTGTCTATAAATTGAGCATGTTAATTTCAATTTATGAAAATGAAATTTTGACAGGCTCTGTTTAATTGATTTTTCCATATTGAGTGTAAATTGTAGCCATGTATATATATATCATATATGTTTAGATATATGAGAAAATATCGAGTAGCGGTTTGGAAGTTTCGCTCAGTATATAAGAACTTATTGACTTTTTTTACATTAATGTAGCGAATTTCACACTGGTAAATGTATACGTCGATTTGGTGGTATTTACGCCTATTGTGGGTACTTCATAGACGGAAAGTGGTAGATATTGGTGTTAGTACTATATTGAAAAACATGCCATATGCCTAAAAAACTTTAGAATTAGATCATTTTTAAGTATTCAGTATGTGCATGGCAATTTATGCTAGCATTTAGGAATAGATTCGAGTACCGATCATTCAGATCGGTACTCGAATCTATTCCTAAATGCTTACATAAATCGCCATGTGCAAGCATTTAGGAATAGATTCGAGTACCGATCATGCAGATCGGTACTCGAATCTATTCCTAAATGCTTACATAAATCGCCATGTGCAAGCCTAATACTTTTAAATGATATAATTCTATAGTCCTTTAGGCATATGGCATGTTTTTCAATATAGTACTAACACCAATATCTACCACTTCCGGTCTATGAAGTATCGGCAATACGCGTAAATACCACCAAATTAACGTATACATTTACCAGTGTGGAATTTAGGAGAAAAAATCTTGATGAGAACAGCAATTTCCTTGCTCAGGACAGTAGGCAATGACAGTTGCCTGATTCAATTGCTTGCGTGTCAATACAAATGAAGGTGACAAATTTCATGCTCATGCGTGTTGATTATTAGAAGAATTTTACTACTTTGGTTCCTGTTTAAATATGTCCTCTTGAGCAGGTAAGATGGCTGGTTAGAATCTATAAATAGTAAGTAAATATGATCAGGAAATACCACAATCACTCACTGCAGACCAACCCACAGCAGCGCGTGGAAGAGTCACAGAACATTTACAGAAACAAGACATCCAAAAGACAATAAAAGCAAAGCAACCCGCCCATTCTTCTCGTCCAGATGATTGAATTGCCAAATGCTTTTGTGCCGTTTGTGAAAACACAACCGTGTCAGATTCCTCTGGAAAACAGAAATAAATAATAGAGATTATAAAACTATTCATCAGGACAAGACTTAAAGAGGCTAAGTCTGCAGCTATGAACATTTTTCAAAAAAAATATTTTCTTTTAAATCATTTGTAAAAGCAGAATTAAGTTAAGTTTTCACAATAAATCTGTTCACGATATATGAAAACTGCATGGAAAAGTGAATTATCTTGTAAAAACAGGTGTTTTTTCTCTTTTGGTAATTATTTGCGTCCCTCCAATAATAATAGACAGTCACGTTTTAACATAAATGCTGTAGTTTTGATACTTATAATTTGTAACGATTAACGAAATAGGTAAAATGTATACCTGAATTTTAGTTTTTTACCGTGTTCTTGAAAAATAGAAACATTATTTCAAAAATTAAAAGATCAAAAGTTACAGACTATGCAGCTTTAAGTAGAAATAAAGTAAGGATGCATTTCAATCAGCATGGAGTGTTTTTTCTTGATATTTTATCTTTATCTACCAGCAAGATGTATATGTTGTGCGTTCAGCTGCTAGATTAAGAAACATCACATTTGAAAAAGGATATTGTCCAATTAAGTGCAACTATACAAATGAGGTGAAACTTTCAAATCATTCTGAAATTGAAAACATTTAAGTCTAATTATAAAGTGCAATTAATGATTTCTTTAGAAGTATGTAGGTTCATGAAGCATTAGCTAGGAAACTCCTCAGTAATGAAATTGACATTACGCTTATGCATATTCAACTTGTGTTTGGTGACATTTTAATAATCATAATGAAGGCATCGTTGACTTAAAAACAATTTGCAATCATCCTGCCGAGGACGAGGGCACTGGCAGCTTTACCTTGTGTTCTTACTGTTACATGAGGGTATCTGTGTACTGTGACTTTCTCTCCTGGTGCCATAGATTGATATGAGCAGGGGCATGTGATTTCCAAAAATGTAGCATTTTGACAAGTGGAGGCTCAGACGAGCCTGTGCAGCCCCCTTTTAAGCTTAGAAACTCCAAATGATGTTCAGTCAGTAGCTTAACACTCATAGAATATTAAAGCGACTAGCAAAGGCTCTGATCAGACTGCGCGTATGCGCAGGCTTATCTGAGGCTTTGCTGGTCACACAAACCACATTTTTTGGAAATCTCGTGCCGCGGCTCATATGTGGTCTGTTATTGTGGTATTTTCTGGTAATTTTTGTGTGTTTGTTAACTCTCCGGAAAAATACAATAAGCAATAGGCATGACCAGAAACTGCCGCAATCACAGACTACAGACAAACCAACGGTACTGAGAACCCACACAATCGCACAACATCAAGAATGATAACTAAAGTAAACCAACCAGATCTCTCTCCCTCTGCAAACAAACCTATAATTTTTCCTTGTAGTTATGATCAAATATTGATACAAATGTGATGGATTGTGTGTGATAGGCATTGTGGTCTACTTTAAGTATTCACAGCATAAGTTTTGGATGAGTAAATACATGCAGGCCTAATAATTACAAATGTAGCAAGAAACGTGTGGTTAGTACAAGTTTACATAGAGGATCTTACATGAGCGATCATTTCGTATGAAACGAGCCTTTGGTGAGTTAAATAAGACCTCGAGTGTAAGATTCTGTTTATTTTATGGGCCTTTAAAGGCGATCTTAACGTTTTCAAAGTTCAATTTATTTCAATGAAAATTTGCATTGTTGTAACAAACGTCGTCATGACGTTACTTGTTCTTCATATGACCTTTTAAATGCGATTTTATCGCCTTCAAAGTTTGTCTAGTTGAATGAAAATTTGCATTGTTGTAACAAACGTCGTCATGACGTTACTTGTTCTTCATATGACCTTTTAAATGCAATTTTATTGCCTTCAAAGTTTGTTTATTTCAATGAAAATTTGCATTGTTGTAACTAACGTCGTCATGACGTTACTTGTTCCTGCGGAAAGTGTTATGTAACGTGGGGTCATCTAATTATTTATGACATGACGTTATCCACTGAATAACAGTAACGTCATTATGATAAATTTACATTTTATATTCTAATTGGATTCAGTGAAATTATGAAGATTATGAATATGATTTATTACCATTCCTTTATCACACTGGTAAATGTATACGTCGATTTGGTGGTATTTACACGTATTGCCGGTACTTCATAGACCAGAAGTGGTAGATATTGGTGTTAATACTATATAGAAAAACATGCCATATGCCTAAAGGACTATAGAATTAGATCATTTTTAAGTATTCGGCATGCACATGGCGATTTATGTCAGCACTTAGGAATAGATTCGAGTACCGATCTGGATGATCGGTACTCGAATATATTCCTAAATGCTTACATAAATCGCCATGCACATACTTAATACTTAAAACTGATTGAAGTCTATAGTCACCCATTTTTTTCAGAAAACAAAACAATGCCAAAACTCCATTGTCAGAGATGAAACTGCTTGCTTCCGAGTATATTAAAACTGTTTGAAGAACTTTTTTGCATGCAAGCTGAACTGTTTAAAACAAAGTTTAATTTGATGTCACTTTAACTCTACTCGAATGACCACAAAAGAATTTCTTTACCCCACCCACTGCCTTTTGAAATTGTGTTTTTGAGGGTATGTTCATTTGAGACACAGTTATGACAGAATAAGGCATGGAAATCAGTAATAATGATTCTTGACTTATGGACATAAAAAAAGAAAGCTTTGGGCCAAGTTTTACAGAATTTAAATGTTTGAGCTAATTATACTCGCATTCTAAAATCTTGGTCCTTTAATTATTTTGAGGAGTATATAAAAAGATCAGCATAAAAGAACAAAAACATGCAATATTATCCAGTATGCAAAGAGTTCAAGTAAAAATGATGGCTCCTTGGACTTAAAGTAAATAAGAGTATGCCTATGCTTTAAAAACAATATATAGGCCTCTACGCGAGAAAACCAGTCTTCGGGGGTTTGCGAACAAAAAGGTGTAGACCAGTCCGTGAATAGGTGCAGTCTAATCAGCGCCTTTGTTATTTGCTTATTGGAGAGAAGTTTATCAAAATTTGCACCAAGCAAAATTTCACTATTCTAACTAGTCTCTGTAGCTGAGCAGGCTGGTTTGAATCTCACTTTATCGGAAACCTGGAAGACAAGTTTTGTCCTGAAGAGGCAAAAATGTCATAGTTATATGGACAACAAATATTTCAATAATGTTATTGCATGTGTGTAAAGTCGTTGCATGCTGGGTAAATTTTCATTCTTTTCAGGTCGTCTGCTGATTTGTTTTTCAAAATAAACGTTTTCAAAAAGTTCTGAACACTGTGGAAGTTTCAAACGGTCCTGGTCTTGATCAAAACGGAATGCAAATCCTGTTAGCAGACGACAAAATGAGCCACCAGCATAGAAAAAGTTAAACACACATGCATATTATTCATTAAGAACAGAAATGTGTGTTGTTATTTTTGTCTGAACCATTATTCAATTTTATGAATGACAAAATATTGGTTCTTCACTTAGCTTATGAGATGGCCAAAATTAGTATTGCGATTCCTATAGAATCATAACAAGTATATGATGGCATTAATGTCTTATTCCAGGATGCGGTATGGACAGTGGCTAGTCTAGAATCGTATGCAGTTATTTTGGGCATTGGTTGTATATTAGCATGGGTTGGTCTGCTAAGATACCTTAAGTTTAACTACAAATTTCATGTAAGTACACTATGTGTTTTTATCTATAAAGAAACTCTCAAAAGAAAAACATGCATTTAAATTGTATATCAGACACTCAGAATTGATTGCTAACCCTTAAATCACAAGAAAAATGCGTCTGAAAAATGACGTCTGCTGAAGTCGTCTGTTGCAAATAATTGATTAATATTACTGACGAATTCAAGTATAGAAACAAACAGGGTGTCCCAAGATCAGACTGCTCCAATAGGAGCAGTCTGATCTGGGTCCACACTGTTTGTCAAAGAGGCTTCTAAAACATTTCAGCAGACGAGAAAGCAGACGACTTTTGTTGCGATTGGCACTTTCAGGGTTAAGCATGATGTTGGTTTGAAGTTTTTCTTCAACAGGACATATCAGCATCAGTATAATAATAATAAGTAAAAGAATCTATCATGAGTATGAGGGTGGGATAGAAAAATCAATCCCAAGGATCATTGATTGACATTACGAGGCTTGCCAAGTGATGACAAACCCTGAGTGATGACAAACGGTGATCCCAAGGGACAGATTTTTCTATTCCATCCTAACACGAATAATGGATTTTTTTCTTGCTCACCACCAAAGTAAGTAAGGGTGCAAAGATCAGGAATCGATACAATCAAGTACCACACCTGACCCAGGATACCAATGGGAAAGTGACAAACTCACAGTAGACACAACAAACGAAAGCCAAAAGGTCAGCCCTTTCCCAGCAGGTGACCACAAAGCACATATAAACAGACGCGCACAAAGACATAGCAAACACAAGACAGAACAAAAACATAAAAGATCCACAAAAGAAGTACCGCCTTGGAACGGTCAGTAAAATTTTTTACTGGAGGGCTTAAACCGGTTTAACAGCGCCAACCTCACCCTTAATTCAGATGTGGATCAAGACACATAGATATTTGGTTTGCATGAAAGACCCCTAACTTATCAATGCATCATCTCCTAAAACATATAAATCAAGATATAACAAGGAGATAAAGCAAGGATAAGGAGTCAACAGAAAATTAAACTGAATACCGGAGAAAAACAAATCCAACAGGTAAACAAGTACTGCATTTTATTGTAAGAAAGTCAAGAATTTCCTGAGATGCGACATGGTGACGTCATTTTATCATTACAGTGACATCACTGATCGACGAGCTGCTGAAGTGCGGCTGTTCGTTTTTAATCTTTCCATAGGGCTGGTATGGGTATGAATCTCACATGGGAAAAAACAACGTAAATCCAGATCTGGTGTGCGAGAAAATAAATTCCTTATTTCGTTTATAAATTTAGTACATTTATTGATAAACCCATTGGAAAACTGACATCAGATTTTTCACTCAGTAGAGCTATGACAATAGACTAGCACGATTTATTATGTGTTTTTCACTGGTTAAATGTTTTGACCATTTTATGAACACAATTATTTAAAAACGCAATTCTTTTGCACAACTCATAAGATTTCCATTGAATTGAAAAGCAATTGTTGAAATAATCTTTTTAGTGCACTATAAACATCTACCTTGAGTCAATGTATCTGTCATCACGACGTCGCGTCTGGGAGTGAAATAACGCCATGCATTAAAATCGATAAACCACTAGTGGTTTACAGACTTTTGGGAAACGTTTTGACGTCTATAACAACGTTGCGTCAATAATGACAAAATTGTAACGTTTTTACTGCAGAAATGAGATTTCAAAGTAATGGTAATGTCATATATGACAAAGAGAATCTAACATTTGTGCTCTAGTATAATTGAATTTATTACACTCGTTGCGAAAAAGAGATACAATGCTAGGCAAACATCGCATTTTATCACTTTTCTCCAACTCGTTAAATAAATTCAATAAAGTATGGGCACGCATGTAAGATGGTCTGCATGAAAAGGCTTGATATATAATTAGGAAAAGAAAGACTGTGTTAAATCCTGTAGGGTGTAAATCCGGCCCTCCTTCGTGGGCACCTCCGTCGCCAGAACAGTTTCCTCCGCCGTGGGAACGTAGTAACATTCGGTGCGGTTTCGTATGGTAGAGTAATATGGTTATATTTTTAACAAGTCATAGCTTTAAAAAATAGCTGGCTGAAGTTTAGGCCTATATTATCGTATTTTTTTTGCACACTGTATGTTTTTTTGGTTGTTTTCATTGTGTTTTTTTGTCCTCTTAGGGTTGTCCATGTTCATGTGTTATAATTTCTGGTAATATACATCTGAAGTGTGATTACATCATATACTTTTCTCGATTTTTCGCACGGCAACCAAGTGCCAGTAGTTACGTAGCAAACGATAAGGACTTCCCTCTGTCTTGGGCAAAACCGTTATCTTAGCCATGGGGCTGTACTTTTGACGGGTTCCTTTTAGAAAGATCATATGTGGCTCTGTTCAAGAAGTATAACAACAAACACGTTTAGATGTTAATAAAGTTAATAAAGCTATCCCGATTGTATACATCATTAGTGTTGCATTCAGCAGACTTAATAAATGGAATTGTATGATAGATCTGACAGACTAGATAAACATTGCCCTCTACCATCGAGTCCCAATTTATAGTGGTAACCAACAATAGATAAGGCATATGTACAATGGTTCATCAGACGAAGAAAGTTGTATACAGGGGACTATTGACCAACGTTCCCAATATTGAAAACTTTGTTAAGGGAAGTATTGACTGTTCCCACGAAGGAGGTAGCCAAAGACAGGACAGTACCGAACACTTTTCCCCAGACAGAGACAGCTTTATACAGGGCAGTTTTGACCACTGTTCCCCAGACGGAGGCAGTTTTATACAGGGTAGCATTGCCCACTGTTCCCATTACTGAGGTAGCTTTATACAGGGCAGTACTGATCACTGTTTCCCAGACGGAGGCAGATTTAAAACTCATTTATACAGGGCAGTTCCCACCACGGAAATAGATTTATACAGGGTAGTAACTGTCACTGTTCCCACCACGGAGGTAGATTTATACTGGGTAGTAACTGTCACTGTTCCCACCACGGAGGTAGATTTATAAAGGCTAGTAACTGTCAATGTTCCCACCACGGAGATAGCTTTAAACAGGGTAGTAACTGTCACTGTTCCCGCCACGGAGACAGTTTAATACAGGGTAGTTACTGTCACTGTTCCCACCACGGAGATAGCTTTATATAGGGTAGTAACTGTCACTGTTCCCACCACGGAGATAGCTTTATACAGGGTAGTAACTGTCACTGTTCCCACCACGGAGGTAGCTTTAAACAGGGTAGTAACTGTCACTGTTCCCACCACGGAGACAGTTTAATACAGGGTAGTTACTGTCACTGTTCCCACCACGGAGATAGATTAACACAGGGTAGTGACTGTCACTGTTCCCACCACGGAGATAGCTTTATACAGGGTAGTAACTATCACTGTTCCCACCACGGAGATAGCTTTATACAGGGTAGTAACTGTCACTGTTCCCACCACGGAGATAGCTTTAAACAGGGTAGTAACTGTCACTGTTCCCACCACGGAGATAGCTTTATACAGGGTAATAACTGTCACTGTTCCCACCATGGAGATAGCTTTATACAGGGTAGTAACTGTCACTGTTCCCACCACGGAGATAGCTTTAAACAGGGTAGTAACTGTCACTGTTCCCACCACGGAGACAGTTTAATACAGGGTAGTTACTGTCACTGTTCCCACCACGGAGATAGCTTTATACAGGGTAGTAACTGTCACTGTTCCCACCACGGAAATAGTTTTACACAGGGTAGTGACTGTCACTTTTCCCACCACGGAGATGGCTTTATACAGGGTAGTAACTGTCACAGTTCCCACCACGGAGATAGCTTTATACAGGGTAGTAACTGTCACTGTTCCCACCACGGAGATAGCTTTTAAAAGGGTGGTAACTGTCACTGTTCCCACCACGGAGACAGTTTATTACAGGGTAATTACTGTCACTGTTCCCACCACGGAGATAGCTTTATACAGGGTAGTAACTGTCACTGTTCCCACCACGGAGGTAGATTTATACAGGGCAGTTCTGACCACTGTTCCCACAACAGGATAGATTTATACAGGGTAGTAACGGACACTGTTCCCACCACGGAGGTAAATTTATACAGGGTAGTAACTGTCACTGTTCCCACCACGGAGATAGCTTTAAACAGGGTAATAACTGTCACTGTTCCCACCACGGAGACAGTTTAATACAGGGTAGTTACTGTCACTATTCCCACCACGGAGATAGCTTTATACAGGGTAGTAACTGTCACTGTTCCCACCACGGAGATAGCTTTATACAGGGTAGTAACTGTCACTGTTCCCACCACGGAGATAGCTTTACACAGGGTAGTAACTGTCACTGTTCCCACCACGGAGATAGCTTTATACAGGGTAGTAACTGTCACTGTTCACACCACGGAGATAGCTTTATACAGGGTAGTAACTGTCACTGTTCCCACCACGGAGATAGCTTTAAACAGGGTAGTAACTGTCACTATTCCCACCACGGATTTAGCTTTATACAGGGTAGTAACTGTCACTGTTCCCACCACGGAGATAGATTTATACAAGGTAGTAACTGTCACTGTTCCCACCACGGAGATAGCTTTATACAGGGTAGTAACTGTCACTGTTCCCACCACGGAGACAGTTTAATACAGGGTAGTAACTGTCACTGTTCCCACCACGGAGATAGCTTTATACAGGGTAGTAACTGTCACTGTTCCCACCACGGAGATAGCTTTAAACAGGGTAGTAACTGTCACTGTTCCCACCACGGAGACAGTTTAATACAGGGTAGTTACTGTCACTGTTCCCACCACGGAGATAGATTTATACAGGGTAGTAACTGTCACTGTTCCCACCACGGAGGTAGATTTATACAGGCTAGTAACTGTCAATGTTCCCACCACGGAGATAGCTTTATACAGGGTAGTAACTGTCACTGTTCCCACCACGGAGATAGCTTTATACAGGGTAGTAACTATCACTGTTCCCACCACGGAGGTAGATTTATACAGGGTAGTAACTGTCACTGTTCCCATCACGGAGATAGCTTTATACAGGTTAGTAACTGTCACTGTTCCCACCACGGAGATAGCTTTATACAGGGTAGTAACTGTCACTGTTCCCACCATGGAGATCGATTTATACAGGGTAGTAACTGTCACTTTTCCCACCACGGAGACAGTTTAATACAGGGTAGTAACTGTCACTGTTCCCACCACGGAGATAGCTTTATACAGGGTAGTAACTGTCACTGTTCCCACCACGGAGATGGCTTTAAACAGGGTAGTAATTGTCACTGTTCCCACCACGGAGATAGCTTTATACAGGGTAGTAACTGTCACTGTTCCCACCACGGAGATAGCTTTATACAGGGTAGTAACTGTCATTGTTCCCACCACGGAGATGGCTTTAAACAGGGTAGTAACTGTCACTGTTCCCACCACGGAGATAGCTTTATACAGGGTAGTAACTGTCACTGTTCCCACCACGGAGATGGCTTTAAACAGGGTAGTAACTGTCACTGCTCCCACTACGGAGATAGCTTTATACAGGGTAGTAACTGTCACTGTTCCCACCACGGAGATGGCTTTAAACAGGGTAGTAACTATCACTGTTCCCACCACGGAGATAGATTTATACAGGGTAGTAACTGTCACTGTTCCCACCACGGAGACAGTTTAATACAGGGTAGTAACTGTCACTGTTCCCACCACGGAGATAGCTTTATACAGGTTAGTAACTGTCACTGTTCCCACCACGGAGGTAGATTTATACAGGGTAGTAACTGTCACTGTTCCCACCATGGAGTTCGATTTATACAGGGTAGTAACTGTAACTGTTCCCACCACGGAGACAGTTTAATACAGGGTAGTAACTGTCACTGTTCCCACCACGGAGATAGCTTTATACAGGGTAGTAACTGTCACTGTTCCAACCACGGAGATGGCTTTAAACAGGGTAGTAACTGTCACTGTTCCCACCACGGAGATAGCTTTATACAGGGTAGTAACTGTCACTGTTCCCACCACGGAGATAGCTTTATACAGGGTAGTAACTGTCACTGTTCCCACAACGGAGATGGCTTTAAACAGGGTAGTAACTATCACTGTTCCCACCACGGAGATAGATTTATACAGGGTAGTAACTGTCACTGTTCCCACCACGGAGATAGCTTTATACAGGGTAGTAACTGTCACTGTTCCCACCACGGAGACAGTTTAATACAGGGTAGTTACTGTCACTGTTCCCACCACGGAGATAGCTTAACACAGGGTAGTGACTGTCACTGTTCCCACCACGGAGATAAATCAACACAGGGTAGTGACTGTCACTGTTCCCACCACGGAGATAGCTTTATACAGGGAAGTAACTATCACTGTTCCCACCACGGAGATAGCTTTATACAGGGTAGTAACTATCACTGTTCCCACCACGGAGATAGCTTTAAACAGGGTAGTAACTGTCACTGTTCCCACCACGGAGATAGCTTTATACAGGGTAGTAACTATCACTGTTCCCACCACGGAGATAGCTTTAAACAGGGTAGTAACTGTCACTGTTCCCACCACGGAGACAGTTTAATACAGGGTAGTTACTGTCACTGTTCCCACCACGGAGATAGCTTTATACAGGGTAGTAACTATCACTGTTCCCACCACGGAGATAGATTTATACAGGGTAGTAACTATCACTGTTCCCACCACGGAGATAGATTTATACAGGGTAGTAACTGTCACTGTTCCCACCACGGAGATAGCTTTATACAGGGTAGTAACTGTCACTGTTCCCACCACGGAGACAGTTTAATATAGGGTAGTCACTGTCACTGTTCCCACCACGGAGATAGCTTTATACAGGGTAGTAACTGTCACTGTTCCCACCACGGAGATAGCTTAACACAGGGTAGTGACTGTCACTGTTTCCACCACGGAGATAGCTTTATACAGGGTAGTAACTGTCACTGTTCCCACCACGGAGATAGCTTTATACAGGGTAGTAACTGTCACTGTTCCCACCACGGAGATAGCTTTATACAGGGTAGTAACTATCACTGTTCCCACCACGGAGATAGCTTTAAACAGGGTAGTAACTGTCACTGTTCCCACCACGGAGACAGTTTAATACAGGGTAGTTACTGTCACTGTTCCCACCACGGAGATAGCTTTATACAGGGTAGTAACTATCACTGTTCCCACCACGGAGATAGATTTATACAGGGTAGTAACTATCACTGTTCCCACCACGGAGATAGATTTATACAGGGTAGTAACTGTCACTGTTCCCACCACGGAGATAGCTTTATACAGGGTAGTAACTGTCACTGTTCCCACCACGGAGACAGTTTAATATAGGGTAGTTACTGTCACTGTTCCCACCACGGAGATAGCTTTATACAGGGTAGTAACTGTCACTGTTCCCACCACGGAGATAGCTTAACACAGGGTAGTGACTGTCACTGTTCCCACCACGGAGATAGCTTTATACAGGGTAGTAACTGTCACTGTTCCCACCACGGAGATAGCTTTATACAGGGTAGTAACTGTCACTGTTCCCACCACGGAGATAGCTTTAAACAGGGTAGTAACTGTCACTGTTCCCACCACGGAGACAGTTTAATACAGGGTAGTTACTGTCACTGTTCCCACCACGGAGATAGATTTATACAGGGTAGTAACTGTCACTGTTCCCACCACGGAGGTAGATTTATACAGGCTAGTAACTGTCAATGTTCCCACCATGGAGATAGCTTTATACAGGGTAGTAACTGTCACTGTTCCCACCACGGAGATAGCTTTATACAGGGTAGTAACTATCACTGTTCCCACCACGGAGGATGATTTATACAGGGTAGTAACTGTCACTGTTCCCATCACGGAGATAGCTTTATACAGGTTAGTAACTGTCACTGTTCCCACCACGGATATAGCTTTATACAGGGTAGTAACTGTCACTGTTCCCACCATGGAGATCGATTTATACAGGGTAGTAACTGTCACTGTTCCCACCACGGAGACAGTTTAATACAGGGTAGTAACTGTCACTGTTCCCACCACGGAGATAGCTTTATACAGGGTAGTAACTGTCACTGTTCCCACCACGGAGATGGCTTTAAACAGGGTAGTAACTGTCACTGTTCCCACCACGGAGATAGCTTTATACAGGGTAGTAACTGTCACTGTTCCCACCACGGAGATAGCTTTATACAGGGTAGTAACTGTCACTGTTCCCACCACGGAGATGGCTTTAAACAGGGTAGTAAATATCACTGTTCCCACCACGGAGATAGATTTATACAGGGTAGTAACTATCACTGTTCCCACCACGTAGATAGATTTATACAGGGTAGTAACTGTCACTGTTCCTTACACGGAGATAGCTTTATACAGGGTAGTAACTGTCACTGTTCCCACCACGGAGACAGTTTAATATAGGGTAGTTACTGTCACTGTTCCCACCACGGAGATAGCTTTATACAGGGTAGTAACTGTCACTGTTCCCACCACGGAGATAGCTTTATACAGGGTAGTAACTGTCACTGTTCACACCACGGAGATAGCTTTATACAGGGTAGTAACTGTCACTGTTCCCACCACGGAGATAGCTTTAAACAGGGTAGTAACTGTCACTATTCCCACCACGGATTTAGCTTTATACAGGGTAGTAACTGTCACTGTTCCCACCACGGAGATAGATTTATACAAGGTATTAACTGTCACTGTTCCCACCACGGATTTAGCTTTATACAGGGTAGTAACTGTCACTGTTCCCACCACGGAGATAGATTTATACAAGGTAGTAACTGTCACTATTCCCACCACGGAGGTAGATTTATACAGGCTAGTAACTGTCAATGTTCCCACCACGGAGATAGCTTTATACAGGGTAGTAACTGTCACTGTTCCCACCACGGAGATAGCTTTATACAGGGTAGTAACTATCACTGTTCCCACCACGGAGGTAGATTTATACAGGGTAGTAACTGTCACTGTTCCCATCACGGAGATAGCTTTATACAGGTTAGTAACTGTCACTGTTCCCACCACGGAGATAGCTTTATACAGGGTAGTAACTGTCACTGTTCCCACCATGGAGATCGATTTATACAGGGTAGTAACTGTCACTTTTCCCACCACGGAGACAGTTTAATACAGGGTAGTAACTGTCACTGTTCCCACCACGGAGATAGCTTTATACAGGGTAGTAACTGTCACTGTTCCCACCACGGAGATGGCTTTAAACAGGGTAGTAATTGTCACTGTTCCCACCACGGAGATAGCTTTATACAGGGTAGTAACTGTCACTGTTCCCACCACGGAGATAGCTTTATACAGGGTAGTAACTGTCATTGTTCCCACCACGGAGATGGCTTTAAACAGGGTAGTAACTGTCACTGTTCCCACCACGGAGATAGCTTTATACAGGGTAGTAACTGTCACTGTTCCCACCACGGAGATGGCTTTAAACAGGGTAGTAACTGTCACTGTTCCCACCACGGAGATAGCTTTATACAGGGTAGTAACTGTCACTGTTCCCACCACGGAGATAGCTTTATACAGGGTAGTAACTGTCACTGTTCCCACCACGGAGATGGCTTTAAACAGGGTAGTAACTATCACTGTTCCCACCACGGAGATAGATTTATACAGGGTAGTAACTGTCACTGTTCCCACCACGGAGACAGTTTAATACAGGGTAGTAACTGTCACTGTTCCCACCACGGAGATAGCTTTATACAGGTTAGTAACTGTCACTGTTCCCACCACGGAGGTAGATTTATACAGGGTAGTAACTGTCACTGTTCCCACCATGGAGATCGATTTATACAGGGTAGTAACTGTAACTGATCCCACCACGGAGACAGTTTAATACAGGGTAGTAACTGTCACTGTTCCCACCACGGAGATAGCTTTATACAGGGTAGTAACTGTCACTGTTCCAACCACGGAGATGGCTTTAAACAGTGTAGTAACTGTCACTGTTCCCACCACGGAGATAGCTTTATACAGGGTAGTAACTGTCACTGTTCCCACCACGGAGATAGCTTTATACAGGGTAGTAACTGTCACTGTTCCCACCACGGAGATGGCTTTAAACAGGGTAGTAACTATCACTGTTCCCACCACGGAGATAGATTTATACAGGGTAGTAACTATCACTGTTCCCACCAAGGAGATAGATTTATACAGGGTAGTAACTGTCACTGTTCCCACCACGGAGATAGCTTTATACAGGGTAGAAACTGTCACTGTTCCCACCACGGAGACAGTTTAATACAGGGTAGTTACTGTCACTGTTCCCACCACGGAGATAGCTTAACACAGGGTAGTGACTGTCACTGTTCCCACCACGGAGATAAATCAACACAGGGTAGTGACTGTCACTGTTCCCACCACGGAGATAGCTTTATACAGGGTAGTAACTATCACTGTTCCCACCACGGAGATAGCTTTATACAGGGTAGTAACTGTCACTGTTCCCACCACGGAGATAGCTTTAAACAGGGTAGTAACTGTCACTGTTCCCACCACGGAGATAGCTTTATACAGGGTAGTAACTATCACTGTTCCCACCACGGAGATAGCTTTAAACAGGGTAGTAACTGTCACTGTTCCCACCACGGAGACAGTTTAATACAGGGTAGTTACTGTCACTGTTCCCACCACGGAGATAGCTTTATACAGGGTAGTAACTATCACTGTTCCCACCACGGAGATAGATTTATACAGGGTAGTAACTATCACTGTTCCCACCACGGAGATAGATTTATACAGGGTAGTAACTGTCACTGTTCCCACCACGGAGATAGCTTTATACAGGGTAGTAACTGTCACTGTTCCCACCACGGAGACAGTTTAATATAGGGTAGTTACTGTCACTGTTCCCACCACGGAGATAGCTTTATACAGGGTAGTAACTGTCACTGTTCCCACCACGGAGATAGCTTAACACAGGGTAGTGACTGTCACTGTTTCCACCACGGAGATAGCTTTATACAGGGTAGTAACTGTCACTGTTCCCACCACGGAGATAGCTTTATGCAGGGTAGTAACTGTCACTGTTCCCACCACGGAGATAGCTTTATACAGGGTAGTAACTATCACTGTTCCCACCACGGAGATAGCTTTAAACAGGGTAGTAACTGTCACTGTTCCCACCACGGAGACAGTTTAATACAGGGTAGTTACTGTCACTGTTCCCACCACGGAGATAGCTTTATACAGGGTAGTAACTATCCCTGTTCCCACCACGGAGATAGATTTATACAGGGTAGTAACTATCACTGTTCCCACCACGGAGATAGATTTATACAGGGTAGTAACTGTCACTGTTCCCACCACGGAGATAGCTTTATACAGGGTAGTAACTGTCACTGTTCCCACCACGGAGACAGTTTAATACAGGGTAGTTACTGTCACTGTTCCCACCACGGAGATAGCTTAACACAGGGTAGTGACTGTCACTGTTCCCACCACGGAGATAAATCAACACAGGGTAGTAACTGTCACTGTTCCCACCACGGAGATAGCTTTATACAGGGTAGTAACTGTCACTGTTCCCACCACGGAGATAGCTTAAAACAGGGTAGTAACTGTCACTGTTCCCACCACGGAGACAGTTTAATACAGGGTAGTTACTGTCACTGTTCCCACCACGGAGATAGATTTATACAGGGTAGTAACTGTCACTGTTCCCACCACGGAGGTAGATTTATACAGGCTAGTAACTGTCAATGTTCCCACCACGGAGATAGCTTTATACAGGGTAGTAAATGTCACTGTTCCCACCACGGAGATAGCTTTATACAGGGTAGTAACTATCACTGTTCCCACCACGGAGGTAGATTTATACAGGGTAGTAACTGTCACTGTTCCCACCGCGGAGATCGATTTATACAGGGTAGTAACTGTCACTGTTCCCACCACGGAGACAGTTTAATACAGGGTAGTAACTGTCACTGTTCCCACCACGGAGATAGCTTTATACAGGGTAGTAACTGTCACTGTTCCCACCACGGAGATAGATTTATACAGGGTAGTAACTATCACTGTTCCCACCACGGAGATAGATTTATACAGGGTAGTAACTGTCACTGTTCCCACCACGGAGATAGCTTTATACAGGGTAGTAACTGTCACTGTTCCCACCACGGAGGTAGATTTATACAGGGCAGTTCTGACCACTGTTCCCACAACGGAGATAGATTTATACAGGGTAGTAACGGACACTGTTCCCACGACGGAGATAGCTTTATACAGGGTAGTAACTGTCACTGTTTCCACCACGGAGATAGTTTTATACAGGTATAGTAACTGTCACTGTTCCCACGACGGAGATAGATTTATACAGGGTAGTAACTGTCACTGTTCCCACCACGGAGATGGCTTTAAACAGGGTAGTAACTGTCACTGTTCCCACCACGGAGATAGCTTTATACAGGGTAGTAACTGTCACTGTTCCCACCACGGAGATAGCTTTATACAGGGTAGTAACTATCACTGTTCCCACCACAGAGGTAGATTTATACAGGGTAGTAACTGTCACTGTTCCCATCACGGAGATAGCTTTATACAGGTTAGTAACTGTCTCTGTTCCCACCACGGAGATAGCTTTATACAGGGTAGTAACTGTCACTGTTCCCACCATGGAGATAGCTTTATACAGGGTAGTAACTGTCACTGTTCCCACCACGGAGACAGTTTAATACAGGGTAGTAACTGTCACTGTTCCCACCACGGAGATAGCTTTATACAGGGTAGTAACTGTCACTGTTCCCACCACGGAGATGGCTTTAAACAGGGTAGTAACTGTCACTGTTCCCACCACGGAGATAGCTTTATACAGGGTAGTAACTGTCACTGTTCCCACCACGGAGATAGCTTTATACAGGGTAGTAACTGTCACTGTTACCACCACGGAGATGGCTTTAAACAGGGTAGTAACTATCACTGTTCCCACCACGGAGATAGATTTATACAGGGTAGTAACTATCACTGTTCCCACCACGGAGATAGATTTATACAGGGTAGTAACTATCACTGTTCCCACCACGGAGATAGCTTTATACAGGGTAGTAACTGTCACTGTTCCCACCACAGAGACAGTTTAATATAAGGTAGTTACTGTCACTGTTCCCACCACGGAGATAGCTTTATACAGGGTAGTAACTGTCACTGTTCCCACCACGGAGATAGCTTAACACAGGGTAGTGACTGTCACTGTTCCCACCACGGAGATAGCTTTAAACAGGGTAGTAACTGTCACTGTTCCCACCACGGAGACAGTTTAATACAGGGTAGTTACTGTCACTGTTCCCACCACGGAGATAGCTTTATACAGGGTAGTAACTATCACTGTTCCCAGAACGGAGATAGATTTATACAGGGTAGTAACTATCACTGTTCCCACCACGGAGATAGATTTATACAGGGTAGTAACTGTCACTGTTCCCACCACGGAGATAGCTTTATACAGGGTTGTAACTGTCACTGTTCCCACCACGGAGATAGCTTTAAACAGGGTAGTTACTGTCACTGTTCCTACCACGGAGACAGTTTAATACAGGGTAGTTACTGTCACTGTTCCCACCACGGAGATAGCTTTATACAGGGTAGTAACTGTCACTGTTCCCACCACGGAGGTAGATTTATACAGGGCAGTTCTGACCACTGTTCCCACAACGGAGATAGATTTATACAGGGTAGTAACGGACACTGTTCCCACGACGGAGATAGCTTTATACAGGGTAGTAACTCTCACTGTTCCCACCACGGAGATAGTTTTATACAGGTATAGTAACTGTCACTGTTCCCACGACGGAGATAGCTTTATACAGGGTAGTAACTGTCACTGTTCCCACCACGGAGGTAGATTTATACAGGGCAGTTCTGACCACTGTTCCCACAACGGAGATAGATTTATACAGCTTAGTAACGGACACTGTTCCCACGACGGAGATAGCTTTATACAGGGTAGTAACTGTCACTGTTCCCACCACGGAGATAGTTTTATACAGGTATAGTAACTGTCACTGTTCCCACCACGGAGATAGATTTATACAGGGTAGTAAATGTCACTGTTCCCACCACAGACATATCTTTATACAGGGTATAAACTGTCACTGTTCCCTCCAGGGAGGTAGATTTATACAGGGTAGTAACTGTCACTGTTCCCACCACGGAGATAGATTTATACAGGGCAGTACTGACCACTGTTCCTACAAAGGAGGTTGCTTTATACAGGGTAGTACTGGCCACTGTTCCCACGACAGAGGTTAGTATATACAGGGTAGTACTTACCACTATCCCCCAGACGGAGGCAGTCTTATACAGGGCAGTATTGATCACTGTTCCCCAGGCAGAGGCAGATTTATACAGGGTAGTACTAACCACTGTTCCAAAGACGGACAGTTTACAGGGCAGTACTGACCACTGTTCCCACCACGACTGAGGTTGTTTTATAAAGGGCAATCATGTCTGGATAAACTGTATTTGTGGTATATTACTTTTTATTAAAGTCATATACTTGTTTTGGCTATATTTAAGGGAAATAATTCAGTTATGTTTTAAATCCCTGTCTTCGCATTTTATCGTTTATTCTACCATTTATGCTATTTAAGTGTTTTTATAAAGGTTTTAAATACATTTTTCGTTCTTATTTTATAGATCAATCATTTATTTGTATATTTAACCGAAGGGTTATGCAAGAAGATAAGGAGTTATATTTCAAAGGAGTAATATTTCAAAAAATTTAAAAAATTTTGACTATATATAAGCTGAAAATAATTATGAAGTCAGGGTTTTATGTATATGTCTAGTGCGGAGGGACCGCGGCACACCGACATCATAACCGAATAATGCTGAATCCAGGGTATTTGTGTTGCTTACAAGTTGATAAATGATAATCGAAGACGAACGAACTCATATGAGATTTTGGTGCGTGTAGAAGATTCAGCTGGGCTGAAATATCATATTGAAACGCTATATCTCCAATCTGGTTCAGATCATTCGACGCCAGTATATTTTAGCATGCTGTTAACGTTCAGACAGGCAGGCTGAAGCCCATGCATTGCATTAACTAGTGTTTCCTATAAAGAGGAAAAGCAGGGTCTAAAGCTCCCCCCTGCTTCCCTAAAGCTCCCCCTCCTGGCCTTATTTTCATTTTAATATTAAAATTAGTCATATTTTAATTTTTACTGTATAAAATAACTTTTTGTTAACCCAATGAATCCTATGCTCTACTAGAAGCTATTCTAACCTTTTAACAGACATAAAATCCTTTATCTAACTCACAGTTGAAAAGTCTGTTCTAACAAAAGTGGCCTTTTGGGTGAATTTCATGCATCAAAAGTGCCCTTTTTTCTGGCCAGCACCCTGCCCTTTTTTCAGGCTGTGGGAAACACTATTAACGTTTATAGATTGAGCCAGGCTGAACGTCTGAGGAGGTTTGGAGCTATTTTCTCAGACAGGCAAACTAAAGTCCTTATAAGTTGGTGCTTCATAACGTTATATGCTTTGAGCATAACGTTTATAAGTTGAGCAACGGCCGGAACGGGTTTCAAACCAGGGGTTTAGGAATTGCTTGGCGCTATTGTAAAGCTGAGAGTACCTCAAGCCATCTTGCTGGCGTGGCGACCATAGCTGATTTGTTTTGTTGGGTCCCTTGCCAAGAATTTGTGTTGATCATTTATGATCATATAGCTCATGTTATGAGCATTTTTTCTGTACATATATACTGAACAAAAGTGTAAACGCTACATCTGAATTGTTTGCCATCTGTATACAAAATTATGCAATCCAAGAATGCAATTGAAAGTGTATCTTAATGTTCAAATACTGAATAATGCATAACAGTAAAAGTTTTACAGACGTTGTTTCAAAAGGTGAATTTTCAAAAACAAAGGGCCATAACTACTGAAGGCATGGTCCGATATGGACCATTATCGAACTTGAAGACATTGTGGTACTAAACAATGTGACCAAGTTTCATAAAATTCTTATCAAAAGTATTCGACTTAGGGGCATAAAAATGGCTCTACTACAGTGGCATCTGTAATTCATAAACAAAGCTGAAAAACACCTCACTTGTTTATAAAAACTTAAACGAAATGTGTCATTCAATATTTATAATGCAACTTCAGTCATTTTAATTAAGGTTTATGGCTTTTTTTTATGAAATGGTACCAGTGTAGCTTTTAAAATCCAAAGTGAAATAATGATTTTGTTTGTTTTGTTTTATTTGATTCTTTATGTCCCATCAACAATCTTTCAGTTAAACAGGGACGGGTCTTCCTGGGTTGAACCAGTACTAAGCTAGGATAAATGTGTCTTGCTCAAGGACCACAAAGCAGTGACGCCGGTGAGGCTAGAACCCGCGGCCTCTCGGTCTCGAGTCAAGCACTCTACCACTGAGCCACTGCGCTCCCATAATGATTTTGTGAGAATAACTAAAATAAAAGACATCACAGCAATAAACAGAAAAACAGGGCAACACGTCAAAAAGACCTTTAGTTATGCCTCCCGAACTACTGGTATGAATTTGCAATTCTCATGCCAAATAACTTTAAAACAGATAAACAATCTGAAACTTACATAGACATATTTGGCACAATGCTTTGTCCACTATACAGATCGGTACATTGGGTCATGCGTACCTTACGCTCCCAACCAGTGACCCTTGATTATTTGCATAGATCGGAGCGTAATTAAAAATAATTTTTTCCTTATTTCTCAATCCAACATATCTTCAGGGTACTCAAAATAAACATCTCAATGATACTATTATTTTGAGGACCATAACATATGTTAATTATTATGCTCAATTTTATGCTTGAAAAATGTGCTTATCCAGCCCTATATATGTTTGAAACATGACAACGCAAACATGAAATCAGTACTGTTTTATCAGGGGCCAAACAAACTGAACAACTGAAGCCAGTCACATGTATTTTGTAATAGTGGATGAAAGTCACAAAAGACAACCAAATTTATTACTTTTTATAATTTATTAGACATATATATGTTTATATATATTACTACAGTAATCAATACAAATGTAAAACAAATTATAGTAAATTGTGTTTGATTGCACAAGTTATTAGAGCCACTTTTTCATCATATAACCTCTTTTTGAAATAATCTGTTTTTAGAAATCTACTATCTTTAGATTTGTAAGTTGGAGCCAATAACACACTAATATGGCAAGCCATTTTACTATTCATTTTGGAATGTAGATATCCGATATAAGATGTCTGATATAGGATATAAGATATCTGATATAGGATATGAAATATCTTTTATCACAAATAAGATATCTTATATCATTAAGCAGATATCTTTTATCCTATATAAGATATCTTAATTCTGCAATTCAGATATCTAATATGTTATATCAGATATCTTATATGTTAAATAAGATAATTCAGATATCAAATATGTTATATCAGATATCTTATATGTTAAATAATTAGAGATTATCTCATGGCGTTTTGGTTATCGCCCTAAGTATCAACCCGATACCCCATTATCAGCTGTAGCTCGAGGGCTTATAATGGTCCAGGGTTGATACTGAGGGCGATAACCAAAACCCCATGTTATAATCTGTTTATCACATATTCCATTTCACTATTTCAACGTGTTTGACGAAAAAAATGTAAGTAAAACAGAGGAATGGCGTCAGTTTTGCTATGCTTGTATACATCTGACGTCATCAAATGATCAACGTTATGTGCCCGGCATGATAACCTCTCTCCGTTCAAAATACATGACTTCCGGTTATCATCACAGCAGACTGATAACCAGTTGGTGGGAAAGAGGTTATGGCATATGCAGAATTTGGGTTATCACGGCAAAATGTGTCTTAAATATGTGATAAAATATCTTATCTAACATTATATAATATATAAGATATCTTCTATAGCATTTAATATATCTTAAATATTTTCATAAATAAGATATCTAATATATTATATAAGATGTCTCATATAATATATTAGATATCTTATATGCTATACACTGAACCCAAGTTATAAGTGGCCACCTTAATTTTTGCGCCCGTTCAGAGAGAATGAATCGCTCCTACAAAATTTTAATTTTATAAAAAAAACCCCAAGGCTTTGTCCAGACTCTGTAAATTATATCATTTCAAAATGACTGGCACAGCCAAGTCCTAGTAAAGGTACCCTCATTTCAAAAAGTCACACCTTTACGTATGATATAAAATATTCCTCCAATCTGTCATCCATTTATATTTTAATGAGTTTGCAGCTGTGATACAAGATGAAAAAAAGAATAACAGGTTTTGTGACATTCTCTTCTACATTAACATGAACTTGAAGACAGCCACTACCAGCAGCTTTAGCCATGCAATTTGCATACAAACTCTACATTGCTCTGTACGTTTTATTGTACAACATTAACATTTTCAGTGATTACTCATTATGAATAGGAGTCACAGTTCTACTTGAAAAATCTTTTACAAATACCATTTGAATGAACTTTAAGGCTTCACATTAAAACCGGAAGTGGGCACTAGTCTTGAAAAAATATTGTTAGAAAATTGGCTGATCAAGCTGTCGTTTGTTTGGTCGCATGTTCACATGAAATAAAACACATAAAAATATTTCAGTATGTGCAGCTGATGATTTTCGAAATCTCGGAAAATTAAAAAAAAATCTGTAATAAGCAAAAATCCAAATAGTTGTTGTTTTTTCAAGTCAGCTAGACAGGTTTGTAATCACCTGTAAAAACTGCAATCAAAGTGCTTATTTTCTTCAAAAAGTTGGTTTTTGCATTTTTGAACCCAAAAATCATGAAGCGATAGAACACTCTTCCAAAGCACCACTTAACTTTAGTCCATTGAAATGCACATATTTGGGCAAAAGTTCATTTCAAAATCATTAGCGGTTAGTCAGAAAGATGAAATCGTAAAGTGGCTACTTATAACGTCGGTTTAGTGTATAAGATATCTTATATACCTTTGATAAATAAATTGGAGGCAAACAGCAAATAATTGTTGCTCCCTTTCTTATGCTCACGCTATAATGGACTATTGACATGATTACCGAATCTTGCAAAAGCCACAGCCATCTCCACTGCTACCGACGTTTCGTCTGTATACATGTATATTCCAAACTGTTGGTCCAATTTTCATGAAATTTTTACCAAGCATCATGGTTTGTAAAAAAACTTTCAGCTAAAGTTACATTAATATTTTCTGTGCGTTTCCCTTTAATTGGAGGAAAATATCACTGATTTGTATATCGATGAAATAACATTTCCGGGGTAAAGGAGGACAGTGGATGCTCCAATAAACTAGAGCAAAATTGTGTGTCCCTTAGGGCCAAGAGGCCCTAAATCATTCACCTGAGTTTTATTTAAAGCTTACAGAAAGCTGGCCTTGTCCCTGGTGACACCTGGGGCTGGACCACTTTTGGCCACAGGGGCATAATTTGAACAAATTTGGTAGAGGTCCACTAGGTGATGCCATTGTCTCATAAGGTTTAACATTTCTCTCAAGTATTATGATTTTGGTTTAAAAAGTTTATGAAAAATTAACATGTCAAGATTTTTACCATATAAATGCATAAGGAATCAAGTTTGACCTTGCTGTAAAGTAGGTCAAGGTCAACCTAGAATAATAATATGAGCAAACTTGGTAGAATACACATCCCCAATGCTATTGCCAAGTCCCAAGGTCATCGACCTTCTGTTTCTTGAAAAAAAAATAAGGGGTTTTTAACATATATGGGTGTGGTGGCCATCTTGGTCATGTGACCAAAACAATTTGCATAAATTTTGGCTAACTGTCATAAGGAGTCTCCATATGAAATTTGAGTTCAATTGGCCATGTGGTTTCTGAGAAAACGGTTTAAATACATGTATTAAATTGATGGGACTCCATTATGAGCGACCTTGGCTGAAAGGTCAAACTTATTTATAGCCATTGTCTCATTTAGTTAAACATATCAAGTAAGAATAATGACTTAGGCTTCAAATGTATTCAAAAAATCACCTTTTCAAAAATGTACCCATTTAATTGCATTTGGATGCAAATTTGACTTTGAAGTTAAATAGATCAAGGTTAACCTAGGAGCATCGTTTGGACAAACTTGGTAGGCCCCACATCCTCAATGCTACATACCATGTCCTAAGGTCATTGGCCTTCTGGTTCTGGAGAAGATTTTAAAGGGTTTTTACCATATATGGGCATGGGAGCAATCTAAGTCATGTGACCAAGACCATTTGAACAAACTTTCGTTTCTGCATCCTAAAGAGTCGCCATACGAAATTTGAGTTCAATTGGCTTAGTGGTTTCTGAGATTACTATGTTTTAATATATTGATGGGACTCAAATATGAGCGACCTTGGCTGAAAGGTCAACCGTGACCTTTGGAACTTTTCTATAGCCATTGCCTCATTACGTTAAATATATCAAGTGAGAACAATGACTTTGTCTTCAACGGTTTTCAAAAATAAACCTTTCAAAAAAATCTTCCATTTAAATGCATTAGGATGCAAATTTGACCTTGATGTTAAGTAGGTCAAGGTCTACCTATGATCGTCATTTGAACAAACTTGGTAGGCCCCACAACCTCAATGCTACATACCAAGGTCATCAGCCTTCTGGTTCTGGAGAAGATTTTTACCATATATGGGCACGGCTGCTATTATGGTCATGTGATAAGTACCATTTGAACAAACTTCAATTCACCTGAAATTTGAGCTCAATTGGCCCAGTGGTTTCAGAGGAGATGTTTGAAAATGTTGATGGATGGACGCTGGAGTCATTGGTATACTATTATCTCACCCATGAGCCTTCAGCTCAGGTGAGCTAAAAATTCTGTTTCCTTAATTTGTCTTCCTGGTGTCTCGTGATGGTTAAGCGGCTCTTCCTCGCAATGCCACGGGGTTGTCTGCAGTTTGTGATGATTTTGGTATTTCCTGATCATACTCACTTACTATTTTTTATGGAGAAGCCGGGAATCGAACCTGCGCCTGGTTTACAATGCATATGCTTATCCCTTATACAAAAAACGGGCAAAATTCAAGTAAATTATATCCAAGTACTGGTTACTACGTCTAATATGGAAAAAACACAAAAAGTTTTTATTTATTTATTTATTTATTTTTTCAAAAAAAAAAAAACTTTTTTGTGGCTTTTCAGTACTGGGCCGGGAGGGTTTATGATTTGTGTGTTTTTTACTATATGACGGGAACTCCAGAAGGCTCAACCAAAAGTGGTCTTATGGAGAAGCCGGGAATCGAACCTGCGACCCCTGGTTTACAAGGCATAGTTTTTGTACCACGGCTTGTAACCGCCGTCGATGGATAGTTTCACTATTTTCAGACTATATATAGTCAAACTTATTAAATTTTTTGAATTATATTTTTCGGTAAAATATACAGCTAAATTATTTATCTATTATTAATTAGAACGAAAATATATCTAAAACCAAATTAATAACACTTATTTAGCATACATAGTAGAATTAACGATAAAATGTGAAGACAGGGATTTAAAACATGATTGATTTACTTCCCTTGCATAGAACAACAAGTATATGACTTACATAAAAAGGATGATACCACAAATGAAACACAAACACAATGGAACAGTGGCCATTAAAGCCCTGTATAAAGCTACCTCCGTGGTGGGAACAGTGGTTAATACTGTCCTGTTTAAATCTATCTCCGTGGTGGGAACAGTAACAGTTACTACTCTGTATAAAACTATCTCCGTGGTGGGAACAGTGACCATTACTACCATGTATAAAGATACCTCCGTGGTGGGAACAGTGGTCAGTACTGCCCTGTATAAAGCTATCTCCGTGGTGGGAACAGTGACAGTTACTACCCTGTATAAAACTATCTCCGTGGTGGGAACAGTGATCATTAATACCATGTATAAAACTATCTCCGTGATGGGAACAGTGGCCGTTGCTACACTGTATAAATCTATCTCCATGGTGGGAACAGTGACAGTTACTACCCTGTATAAAGCTAACTCCGTGCTGGGAACAGTGACAGTTACTACCCTGTATAAAGCTATCTCCGTGGTGGGAACAGTGACAGTAACTACCCTGTTTAAAGCTATCTCCGTGGTGGGAACAGTGACAGTTACTACCCTGTTTTAAGCTATCTCCGTGGTGGGAACAGTGACAGTTACTACCCTGTATAAAGCTATCTCCGTGGTGGGAACAGTGACAGTTACTACCCTTTATAAAGCTATCTCCGTGGTGGGAACAGTGACAGTAACTACCCTGTATTAAACTGTCTCCGTGGTGGGAGCAGTGACAGTTACTACCCTGTTTAAAGCTATCTCCGTGGTGGGAGCAGTGATAGTTACTACCCTGTTTAAAGCTATCTCCGTGGTGGGAACAGTGACAGTTACTACCCTGTATAAATCTATCTCCATGGTGGGAACAGTGATAGTTACTACCCTGTATAAAGCTATCTCCGTGGTGGGTACAGTGACAGTAACTACCCTGTATTAAACTGTCTCCGTGGTGGGAACAGTGACAGTTACTACCCTGTTTAAAGCCATCTCCGTGGTGGGAACAGTGACAGTTACTACCCTGTATAAAGCTATCTCCGTGGTGGGAACAGTGACAGTAACTACCCTGTATAAAGCTATCTCCGTGGTGGGAACAGTGACAGTTACTACCCTGTATAAAGCTATATCCGTGGTGGGAACAGTGACAGTTACTACCCTGTATAAAGCTATCTCCGTGGTGGGAACAGTGACAGTTACTACCCTGTATTAAACTGTCTCCGTGGTGGGAACAGTGACAGTTACTACCCTGTTTAAAGCTATCTCCGTGGTGGGAACAGTGACAGTTACTACCCTGTATAAAGCTATCTCCGTGGTGGGAACAGTGACAGTTACTACCCTGTATAAAGCTATCTCCGTGGTGGGAACAGTGACAGTAACTACCCTGTATTAAACTGTCTCCGTGGTGGGAACAGTGACAGTTACTACCCTGTTTAAAGCTATCTCCGTGGTGGGAACAGTGACAGTTACTACCCTGTATAAAGCTATCTCCGTGGTGGGAACAGTGACAGTTACTACCCTGTATAAAGCTATCTCCGTGGTGGGAACAGTGACAGTAACTTCCCTGTATTAAACTGTCTCCGTGGTGGGAACAGTGACAGTTACTACCCTGTTTAAAGCTATCTCCGTGGTGGGAACAGTGACAGTTACTACCCTGTATAAAGCTATCTCCGTGGTGGGAACAGTGACAGTTACTACCCTGTATAAAGCTATCTCCGTGGTGGGAACAGTGACAGTAACCACCCTGTATTAAACTGTCTCCGTTGTGGGAACAGTGACAGTTACTACCCTGTTTAAAGCTATCTCCGTGGTGGGAACAGTGACAGTTACTACCCTGTATAAAGCTATCTCCGTGGTGGGAACAGTGACAGTTACTACCCTGTATAAAGCTATCTCCGTGGTGGGAACAGTGACAGTAACTACCCTGTATTAAACTGTCTCCGTGGTGGGAACAGTGACAGTTACTACCCTGTATAAATCGATCCCCATGGTGGGAACAGTGACAGTTGCTACCCTGTATAAATCTATCTCCGTGGTGGGAACAGTGGCCGCTACTACCATGTATAAATCAATCTCCGTTGTGGGAACAGTGACAGTTACTGCCCTGTATAAATCTACCTCCGTGGTGGGAACAGTGACAGTTACTACCCTGTATAAAGCTATCTCCGTGGTGGGAACAGTGACAGTAACTACCCTGTATTAAACTGTCTCCGTGGTGGGAACTGTGACAGTTACTACCCTGTTTAAAGCTATCTCCGTGGTGGGAACAGTGACAGTTACTACCCTGTATATAGCTATATCCGTGGTGGGAACAGTGACAGTAACTACCCTGTATTAAACTGTCTCCGTGGTGGGAACTGTGACAGTTACTACCCTGTATAAAGCTATCTCCATGGTGGGAACTGTGACAGTTACTACCCTGTATAAAGCTATCTCCATGGTGGGAACAGTGACAGTTACTACCCTGTATAAAGCTATCTCCGTGGTGGGAACAGTGACAGTTACTACCCTGTATAAAGCTATCTCCGTGGTGGGAACTGTGACAGTTACTACCCTGTATAAAGCTATCTCCGTGGTGGGAACAGTGACAGTTACTACCCTGTATAAAGCTATCTCCGTAGTGGGAACAGTGACAGTTACTACCCTGTATAAAGCTATCTCCGTGGTGGGAACTGTGACAGTTACTACCCTGTATAAAGCTATCTCCGTGGTTGGAACAGTGACAGTAACTACCATGTATTAAACTGTCTCCGTGGTGGGAACAGTGACAGTAACTACCCTGTATAAAGCTATCTCCGTTGTGGGAACAGTGACAGTTACTACCCTGTATAAAGCTATCTCTGTAGTGGGAACAATGACAGTTACTAGCCTGTATAAATCTATCTCCGTGGTGGGAGCAGTGACAGTTACTACCCTGTTTAAAGCTATCTCCGTGGTGGGAACAGTGACAGTTACTACCCTGTATAAAGCTATCTCCGTGGTGGGAACAGTGACAGTTACTACCCTGTTTAAAGCTATCTCCGTGGTGGGAACAGTGACAGTTACTACCCTGTATTAAACTGTCTCCGTGGTGGGAACTGTGACAGTTACTACCCTGTTTAAAGCTATCTCCGTGGTGGGAACAGTGACAGTTACTACCCAGTATAATGCTATCTCCGTGGTGGGAACAGTGACAGTTACTACCCTGTATTAAACTGTCTCCGTGGTGGGAACAGTGACAGTTACTACCCTGTTTAAAGCTATCTCCGTGGTGGGAACAGTGACAGTTACTACCCAGTATAATGCTATCTCCGTGGTGGGAACAGTGACAGTTACTACCCTGTATAAATCTACCTCCGTGGTGGGAAAAGTGGTCGTTACTACCCTGTATAATGCTATCTCCATGATGGGAACAGTGACAGTTACTACCCTGTATAAATCTACCTCCGTGGTGGGAACAGTGATAGTTACTACCCTGTATAAAGCTATCTCCGTGGTGGGAACAGTGACAGTTACTACCCTGTATAAAGCTATCTCCGTTGTGGGAACATTGACAGTTACTAGCCTGTATAAATCTACCTCTGTGGTGGGAACAGTGACAGTTACTACCCTGTATAAATCTACCTCCGTGGTGGGAACAGTGGTCGTTACTACCCTGTATAAATCTATCTCCGTGGTGGGAACAGTGACAGTAACTACCCTGTATAAATCTATCTCCGTGGTGGGAACAGTGACAGTTACTACCCTGTATAAAGCTATCTCCGTGGTGGGAACAGTGACAGTTACTACCCTGTATAAATTTATCTCTGTGATGGGAACAGTGACAGTTACTACCCTGTATAATGCTATCTCAGTGGTGGGAACATTGACAGTTACTACCCTGTGTAAATCTATCTCCGTGGTGGGAACACTGACAGTTAATACCCTGTATAATTATATCTCCGTGGTGGGAACATTGGCAGTTACTACCCTGTATAAAGCTATCTCCGTGGTGGGAACAGTGACAGTTACTACCCTAAATAAAGCTATCTCCGTGGTGGGAACAGTGACAGTAACTACCCTGTATTAAACTGTCTCCGTGGTGGGAACAGTGACAGTTACTACCCTGTTTAAAGCTATCTCCGTGGTGGGAACAGTGACAGTTACTGCCCTGTATAAATATATCTCCGTGGTGGGAACAGTGACAGTTACTACCCTGTATAAAGCTATCTCCGTGGTGGGACAGTGACAGTTACTACCCTGTATAAAGCTATCTCCATGGTGGGAACAGTGACAGTTACTATCCTGTATAAAGCTATCTCCGTGGTGGGAACAGTGACAGTAACTACCTTGTATAAAGCTATCTCCGTGGTGGGAACAGTGACAGTTACTACCCTGTGTAAAGCTATCTCCGTGGTGGGAACAGTGACAGTTACTACCCTGTATAAAGCTATCTCCGTGGTGTGAACAGTGACAGTTACTACCCTGTATAAAGCTATCTCCGTGGTGGGAACAGTGACAGTAACTACCCTGTATAAAGCTATCTCCGTGGTGGGAACAGTGACAGTAACTACCCTGTATTAAACTGTCTCCGTGGTGGGAACAGTGACAGTTACTACCCTGTATAAATCGATCTCCATGGTGGGAACAGTGACAGTTGCTACCCTGTATAAATCTATCTCCGTGGTGGGAACAGTGGCCGCTACTACCATGTATAAATCAATCTCCGTTTTCGGAACAGTGACAGTTACTACCCTGTATAAATCTACCTCCGTGGTGGGAACAGTGTCCGTTACTACCCTGTATAAATCTATCTCCGTTGTGGGGGGGGGGGGTCAGAACTGCCCTGTATAAATCTATCTCCGTGGTGGGAACAGTGACAGTTACTACCCTGTATAAAGCTATCTCCGTGGTGGGAACAGTGACAGTAACTACCCTGTATTAAACTGTCTCCGTGGTGGGAACTGTGACAGTTACTACCCTGTTTAAAGCTATCTCCGTGGTGGGAACAGTGACAGTTACTACCCTGTATAAAGCTATCTCCGTGGTGGGAACAGTGACAGTTACTGCCCTGCATAAATCTATCTCCATGGTGGGAACAGTGACAGTTACTACCCTGTATAAAGCTATTTCCGTGGTGGAAACAGTGGCCGTTACAGCCCTGTATAAATCTATCTGCATGGTGGGAACAGTGACAGTTACTACCCTGTATAAAGCTATCTCCGTGGTGGGAACAGTGGCCGTTACTGCCCTTTATTTATCTATCTCCATGGTGGGAACAGTGACAGTTACTACCCTGTATAAAGCTATCTCCGTGGTGGGAACAGTGACAGTAACTACCCTGTATTAAACTGTCTCCGTGGTGGGAACTGTGACAGTTACTACCCTGTTTAAAGCTATCTCCGTGGTGGGAACAGTGACAGTTACTACCCAGTATAATGCTATCTCCGTGGTGGGAACATTGACAGTTACTACCCTGTATTAAACTGTCTCCGTGGTGGGAACAGTGACAGTTACTACCCTGTTTAAAGCTATCTCCGTGGTGGGAACAGTGACAGTTACTACCCAGTATAATGCTATCTCCGTGGTGGGAACAGTGACAGTTACTACCCTGTATAAATCTACCTCCGTGGTGGGAACAGTGACAGTTACTACCCTGTATAATGCTATCTCCGTGATGGGAACAGTGACAGTTACTACCCTGTATAAATCTACCTCCGTGGTGGGAACAGTGATAGTTACTACCCTGTATAAAGCTATCTCCGTGGTGGGAACAGTGACAGTTACTACCCTGTATAAAGCTATCTCCGTGGTGGGAACATTGACACTTACTAGCCTGTATAAATCTACCTCCGTGGTGGGAACAGTGACATTTACTACCCTGTATAAATCCACCTCCGTGGTGGGAACAGTGGTCGTTACTACCCTGTATAAATCCACCTCCGTGGTGGGAACAGTGGCCGTTACTGCCCTTTATTAATCTATCTCCATGGTGGGAACAGTGACAGTTACTACCCTGTATAAAGCTATCTCCGTGGTGGGAACAATGACAGTAACTACCCTGTATTAAACTGTCTTCGTGGTGGGAACTGTGACAGTTACTACCCTGTTTAAAGCTATCTCCGTGGTGGGAACAGTGACAGTTACTACCCAGTATAATGCTATCTCCGTGGTGGGAACAGTGACAGTTACTACCCTGTATTAAACTGTCTCCGTGGTGGGAACAGTGACAGTAACTACCCTGTTTAAAGCTATCTCCGTGGTGGGAACAGTGACAGTTACTACCCTGTATAAATCTACCTCCGTGGTGGGAAAAGTGGTCGTTACTACCCTGTATAATGCTATCTCCATGATGGGAACAGTGACAGTTACTACCCTGTATAAATCTACCTCCGTGGTGGGAACAGTGATAGTTACTACCCTGTATAAAGCTATCTCCGTGGTGGGAACAGTGACAGTTACTACCCTGTATAAAGCTATCTCCGTGGTGGGAACATTGACAGTTACTAGCCTGTATAAATCTACCTCCGTGGTGGGAACAGTGACAGTTACTACCCTGTATAAATCTACCTCCGTGGTGGGAACAGTGGTCGTTACTACCCTGTATAAAGCTATCTCCGTGGTGGGAACAGTGACAGTAACTACCCTGTATAAATCTATCTCCGTGGTGGGAACAGTGACAGTTACTACCCTGTATAAAGCTATCTCCGTGGTGGGAACAGTGACAGTTACTACCCGGTATAAATTTATCTCTGTGGGGGGAACAGTGACAGTTACTACCCTGTATAATGCTATCTCAGTGGTGGGAACATTGACAGTTACTACCCTGTGTAAATCTATCTCCGTGGTGGGAACACTGACAGTTAATACCCTGTATAATTATATCTCCGTGGTGGGAACATTGGCAGTTACTACCCTGTATAAAGCTATCTCCGTGGTGGGAACAGTGACAGTTACTACCCTAAATAAAGCTATCTCCGTGGTGGGAACAGTGACAGTAACTACCCTGTATTAAACTGTCTCCGTGGTGGGAACAGTGACAGTTACTACCCTGTATAAATCTATCTCCGTGGTGGGAACAGTGACAGTTACTGCCCTGTATAAATATATCTCCGTGGTGGGAACAGTGACAGTTACTACCCTGTATAAAGCTATCTCCATGGTGGGAACAGTGACAGTTACAACCCTGTATAAAGCTATCTCCATGGTGGGAACAGTGACATTTACTATCCTGTATAAAGCTATCTCCGTGGTGGGAACAGTGACAGTTACTACCTTGTATAAAGCTATCTCCGTGGTGGGAACAGTGACAGTAACTACCCTGTATAAAGCTATCTCCGTGGTGGGAACAGTGACAGTTACTACCCTGTATAAAGCTATCTCCGTGGTGTGAACAGTGACAGTTACTACCCTGTATAAAGCTATCTCCGTGGTGGGAACAGTGACAGTAACTACCCTGTATAAAGCTATCTCCGTGGTGGGAACAGTGACAGTAACTACCCTGTATTAAACTGTCTCCGTGGTGGGAACAGTGACAGTTACTACCCTGTATAAATCGATCTCCATGGTGGGAACAGTGACAGTTGCTACCCTGTATAAATCTATCTCCGTGGTGGGAACAGTGGCCGCTACTACCATGTATAAATCAATCTCCGTTGTGGGAACAGTGACAGTTACTACCCTGTATAAATCTACCTCCGTGGTGGGAACAGTGTCCGTTACTACCCTGTATAAATCTATCTCCGTTGTGGGAACAGTGGTCAGAACTGCCCTGTATAAATCTACCTCCGTGGTGGGAACAGTGACAGTTACTACCCTGTATAAAGCTATCTCCGTGGTGGGAACAGTGACAGTAACTACCCTGTATTAAACTGTCTCCGTGGTGGGAACTGTGACAGTTACTACCCTGTTTAAAGCTATCTCCGTGGTGGGAACAGTGACAGTTACTACCCTGTATAAAGCTATCTCCGTGGTGGGAACAGTGACAGTTACTGCCCTGCATAAATCTATCTCCATGGTGGGAACAGTGACAGTTACTACCCTGTATAAAGCTATTTCCGTGGTGGAAACAGTGGCCGTTACAGCCCTGTATAAATCTATCTGCATGGTGGGAACAGTGACAGTTACTACCCTGTATAAAGCTATCTCCGTGGTGGGAACAGTGGCCGTTACTGCCCTTTATTAATCTATCTCCATGGTGGGAACAGTGACAGTTACTACTCTGTATAAAGCTATCTCCGTGGTGGGAACAATGACAGTAACTACCCTGTATTAAACTGTCTCCGTGGTGGAAACTGTGACAGTTACTACCCTGTTTAAAGCTATCTCCGTGGTGGGAACAGTGACAGTTACTACCCAGTATAATGCTATCTCCGTGGTGGGAACAGTGACAGTTACTACCCTGTATTAAACTGTCTCTGTGGTGGGAACAGTGACAGTAACTACCCTGTTTAAAGCTATCTCCGTGGTGGGAACAGTGACAGTTACTACCCTGTATAAATCTACCTCCGTGGTGGGAAAAGTGGTCGTTACTACCCTGTATAATGCTATCTCCATGATGGGAACAGTGACAGTTACTACCCTGTATAAATCTACCTCCGTGGTGGGAACAGTGATAGTTACTACCCTGTATAAAGCTATCTCCGTGGTGGGAACAGTGACAGTTACTACCCTGTATAAAGCTATCTCCATGGTGGGAACATTGACAGTTACTAGCCTGTATAAATCTACCTCCGTGGTGGGAACAGTGACAGTTACTACCCTGTATAAATCTACCTCCGTGGTGGGAACAGTGGTCGTTACTACCCTGTATAAAGCTATCTCCGTGGTGGGAACAGTGACAGTAACTACCCTGTATAAATCTATCTCCGTGGTGGGAACAGTGACAGTTACTACCCTGTATAAAGCTATCTCCGTGGTGGGAACAGTGACAGTTACTACCCGGTATAAATTTATCTCTGTGGGGGGAACAGTGACAGTTACTACCCTGTATAATGCTATCTCAGTGGTGGGAACATTGACAGTTACTACCCTGTGTAAATCTATCTCCGTGGTGGGAACACTGACAGTTAATACCCTGTATAATTATATCTCCGTGGTGGGAACATTGGCAGTTACTACCCTGTATAAAGCTATCTCCGTGGTGGGAACAGTGACAGTTACTACCCTAAATAAAGCTATCTCCGTGGTGGGAACAGTGACAGTAACTACCCTGTATTAAACTGTCTCCGTGGTGGGAACAGTGACAGTTACTATCCTGTATAAATCTATCTCCGTGGTGGGAACAGTGACAGTTACTGCCCTGTATAAATATATCTCCGTGGTGGGAACAGTGACAGTTACTACCCTGTATAAAGCTATCTCCGTGGTGGGAACAGTGACAGTTACAACCCTGTATAAAGCTATCTCCATGGTGGGAACAGTGACATTTACTATCCTGTATAAAGCTATCTCCGTGGTGGGAACAGTGACAGTTACTACCTTGTATAAAGCTATCTCCGTGGTGGGAACAGTGACAGTTACTACCCTGTGTAAAGCTATCTCCGTGGTGGGAACAGTGACAGTTACTACCCTGTATAAAGCTATCTCCGTGGTGTGAACAGTGACAGTTACTACCCTGTATAAAGCTATCTCCGTGGTGGGAACAGTGACAGTAACTACCCTGTATAAAGCTATCTCCGTGGTGGGAACAGTGACAGTAACTACCCTGTATTAAACTGTCTCCGTGGTGGGAACAGTGACAGTTACTACCCTGTATCAATCGATCTCCATGGTGGGAACAGTGACAGTTGCTACCCTGTATAAATCTATCTCCGTGGTGGGAACAGTGGCCGCTACTACCATGTATAAATCAATCTCCGTTGTGGGAACAGTGACAGTTACTACCCTGTATAAATCTACCTCCATGGTGGGAACAGTGTCCGTTACTACCCTGTATAAATCTATCTCCGTTGTGGGGGGGGGTCAGAACTGCCCTGTATAAATCTACCTCCGTGGTGGGAACAGTGACAGTTACTACCATGTATAAAGCTATCTCCGTGGTGGGAACAGTGACAGTAACTACCCTGTTTTAAACTGTCTCCGTGGTGGGAACTGTGACAGTTACTACCCTGTTTAAAGCTATCTCCGTGGTGGGAACAGTGACAGTTACTACCCTGTATAAAGCTATCTCCGTGGTGGGAACAGTGACAGTTACTGCCCTGCATAAATCTATCTCCATGGTGGGAACAGTGACAGTTACTACCCTGTATAAAGCTATTTCCGTGGTGGAAACAGTGGCTGTTACAGCCCTGTATAAATCTATCTGCATGGTGGGAACAGTGACAGTTACTACCCTGTATAAAGCTATCTCCGTGGTGAGAACAGTGGCCGTTACTGCCCTTTATTTATCTATCTCCATGGTGGGAACAGTGACAGTTACTACCCTGTATAAAGCTATCTCCGTGGTGGGAACAGTGACAGTTACTACCCTGTATTAAACTGTCTCCGTGGTGGGAACAGTGACAGTTACTACCCTGTTTAAAGCTATCTCCGTGGTGGGAACAGTGACAGTTACTACCCAGTATAATGCTATCTCCGTGGTGGGAACAGTGACAGTTACTACCCTGTATAAATCTACCTCCATGGTGGGAAAAGTGGTCGTTACTACCCTGTATAATGCTATCTCCGTGATGGGAACAGTGACAGTTACTACCCTGTATAAATCTACCTCCGTGGTGGGAACAGTGATAGTTACTACCCTGTATAAAGCTATCTCCGTGGTGGGAACAGTGACAGTTACTACCCTGTATAAAGCTATCTCCGTGGTGGGAACATTGACAGTTACTAGCCTGTATAAATCTACCTCCGTGGTGGGAACAGTGACAGTTACTACCCTGTATAAATTTACCCCCGTGGTGGGAACAGTGGTTGTTACTACCCTGTATAAATCTATCTCCGTGGTGGGAACAGTGACAGTAACTACCCTGTATAAATCTATCTCCGTGGTGGGAACAGTGACAGTTACTACCCTGTATAAAGCTATCTCCGTGGTGGGAACAGTGACAGTTACTACCCTGTATAAATTTATCTCTGTGGTGGGAACAGTGACAGTTACTACCCTGTATAATGCTATCTCAGTGGTGGGAACATTGACAGTTACTACCCTGTGTAAATCTATCTCCGTGGTGGGAACACTGACAGTTAATACCCTGTATAATTTTATCTCCGTGGTGGGAACATTGGCAGTTACTACCCTGTATAATGCTATCTCCGTGGTGGGAACAGTGACAGTTACTACCCTGTATAATGCTATCTCCGTGGTGGGAACAGTGACAGTTACTACCCTGTATAAAGCTATCTCAATGGTGGGAACAGTGACAGTTACTACCCTGTATAAATCTATCTCCGTAGTGGGAACAGTGACAGTTACTACCCTGTATAAATCTACCTCCGTGGTGGGAACAGTGACAGTTACTACCCTGTATAATTCTATCTCCGTGGTGGGAACAGTGACAGTTACTACCATGTATAAATCTATCTCCGTGGTGGGAACAGTGACAGTTACTACCCTGTATAATGCTATCTTCGTGGTGGGAACAGTGACAGTTTCTACCCTGTATAATACTATCTCCGTGGTGGGAACAGTGACAGTTACTACCCTGTATAAATCTATCTCCGTGGTGTGAACAGTGACAGTCACTACCCTGTATAAAGCTATCTCCGTGGTGGGAACAGTGACAGTTACTACCCTGTATAAAACTATCTCCATGGTTGGAACAGTGACAGTTACTACCCTGTATAAAGCTATCTCCGTGGTGGGAACAGTGACAGTTACTACCCTGTAATAATCTATCTCCGTGGTGGGAATAGTGACAGTTACTAGCCTGTATAAAGCTATCTCCGTGGTGGGAACAGTGACAGTTACTACCCTGTATAATGCTATCTCCGTGGTGGGAACATTGACAGTTACTAGCCTGTATAAAGCTATCTCCGTGATGGGAACATTGACAGTTACTAGCCTGTATAAATCTTTCTCCGTGGTGGGAACAGTGGCAGTTACTACCCTGTATAATGCTATCTCCGTGGTGGGAACAGTGACAGTTACTACCATGTATAAATCTACCTCCGTGGTGGGAACAGTGGCCGTTACTGCCCTGTATAATTCTATCTCCGTGGTGGGAAGAGTGGCCGTTACTACCCTGTATAAATCTATCTCCGTGGTGGGAAGAGTGACAGTTACTACGCTGTATAAAGCTATCTCCGTGGTGGGAGCAGTGACAGTTACTACCCTGTATAAAGCTATCTCCGTGGTGGGAACAGTGACAGTTACTACCCTGTATAAAGCTATCTCCGTGGTGGGAACAGTGACAGTTACTACCCTGTATAAAGCTATCTCCGTGGTGGGAACAGTGACAGTTACTACGCTGTATAAAGCTATATCCGTGGTGGGAACAGTGACAGTTACTACCCTGTATAAAGCTATCTCATTGGTGGGAACAGTAAGAGGATAAAACATTCTTTTCCGTATATTAACGTTTGCCAGGCTCGAGTGTTATGATGTGTTGCAGCCCGAACCGCGAAGCGGTGAGGGCTGCAACACATTATTACACGAGGGCTTGGCAAACGTTAATATACGGAAAGGAATGTTATATCGTCATTGTTATATGGGGGTCTGGATGGGGGGGGGGGTCTGGAATACACTATTCATTAAAAATTTAGCCCATTATTCATCTCATTAAAATTTTGGGTTATTCATTAGAATGAGACCAATTATTCATTACAACTGACAAAGATGGCAAAGGAATCTGATTATTTACTATTCATTAATTCTTTCTCCAATTCATTAAAAAATAGGATTATTCATTATTATTCACTATGATTTATTTTTTTGGGCTCATTATTCACCATTCATTATAAAAAGGGCCATTATTCACTAATCAGTATACCCCATCCAGTCCCTCTTTTATACCTTCCTTTCAAGCACAAGCAGTCCAAAATTACTTTATTCAATTGTATGCAAAAACTGTCCACCGTAACATCATGAAGCGTACAACGAATTCACACAGATGGGCTGCAATCTAAAACGTCTATATTATCGACGAACGTAGACCAAAAATAGTAAAAAACTCACAGAGTTTTTGATTGCCATTAGTCGCCCGACTGGCGAAAATTGGCAATCGAAAACACTGGTTGTAGCGAGATCTGACTCGCGTTCATCGATTGTTCGCCAAGAATTTTCGATTGCCGCATATCCGGTATGGAAGCATATTTTTTTTTATAACAGGATCATGAAAAATGTAAATTATTCCTAGTAGCCCTTGTTTCGGACTGTTTTGGCTATGTATTCAGTAGGCCTATATTCAATAAACACTTCACATAGGGGGCAATCGAAAACGATAATACTATCGACGAATGTAGATCTAAGATCGTTAGAAACAGAGTTTTTGATTGCCGTTTGTCGCCCGATTGTAAATTATTCCTAGAAGCCCTTGTTTCAGATTGTTTTGGCTACGTATTCATTAGCTTAATAAAATGAATAAGTGGCGTAATGCTCAAGTACATGTATGAGCGAGGCCAGTAACGAAAGAACGAAAATATCGGCCAGCTTTTTAATAACATAATACTTGTTAAACTTTAACGGAACCGCACAAAATGTTACAAAAAGTAACCCGTTTAGACAGCGTTCCCACGGCGGAGGAAACTGTTCTGACGACGGAGGTGCCCACGAAGGAGAGCCGGCTTTACACCCTACTCGTTATATCACAAAACAGTCTGTGCATTCTCTTTCGGTTAACATCAGAATGAGTCTACCCTCGTCTTCGCCTTAGTAAACATCACTGTTCTTGGGATAGCAAATCTGTATATTAACCTCAAAAGTATGCTACATTTAGTTCTTAACCTAGTATGGTGTACTTGTGTTTGTAGCAGTATGTTGCTCAACTATAGTAGACTATAACGTTTGTTGCATAAAGGATGGCCGATGTGCATTCAGTGATATGTTTTCTGAAATAATATACGAGGGTCAGTCAAAAATAGCTGAGAGTTGGTTAAAATCTTTTTACTGGGTCGGCAGTTTCGGCTGAAACTTTATACACATATAGAATTAACCTTCGGACTTAATTACACATTGAAGTTGACGTCTTATCATCTTCAATGCGATGTTGCTAGGCAACCGACGACCGTCTCTCAGCGATGTGCGTTCGCGCTGACGACACTTCTCACTAAGCAGCCATGAATTTAAAATCATTTCAAATCTAAAACAGTATATTAACGGACCTATTATCTTTCCAATTGTATAAAACAATGTATAAGCAATGTTTTGAAGGAGTGTAATAGATAGTAAATACAATACATGCAATGTTTGTTGCCTAGCCACCAAAATCGATGGAAATTCCAATTTTAACTAAAAGACCAGATTTTGTTGCTATGGTAACCGTTTATTCCTGGGAATATTCAAGATATGCTTTCAGATGACAAAACCAAATACTAAATACAATGAAATGGTCGAATGATATGATACTTAGTTGATAATATTGCTCTAAAATAAACCGTAACTGGTGGGTTGGGTATATTTTGGGGTGAAATTTTCAGAAAATTTAGTTAATTTTCCTCTTATTTATTTAATAAAATTCCTTTGCTACCATCTCAGTTGTTGTATCTTACAAAATATATTCGCTTACTGTATTTGCAACAAATGCAAAAGTTGATGTTACTTAAATTTTGTATAGTGTTTCCATGGCAACGTTTTTATCCAGCGTGAACGCATGACGTTATATCACATTCTTCGGTTGCTAAGCAACAACAATCTATACTTTGCATGGTCTTGTATATTGCATATTCTGACGCAGGACAGTTCTTTGCATGCATGTGCCAAATTTCATTAGTGTACGTTAGCCTACGCAAGAGATATGAATCAACTCTCAGTTATTTTTGACTGACCTTCGTATATGATTAAATATACTTTATTCTTATCAAATTAGTAGGACTGAGTTCATGTAAAGCATATAACAGAGATTGCAACACTGTTGTTGTTTTACCATGAATAAACGATTTTGTCTCAGTGTAATTTCAATGTGAGGTCAGCCATGATACCCACCACTTAGTTTATTTACTAAAATAATATACATGAACAGTATATAGGGCGATCTGTATTTATCTTCCTTGTAAATCGGTTTCAGTTTTTGGTCCTGGGTAGCTGGAAAGCTAGACTGATTGTAAAATAATATAGATGATCTTACATGAGTGCTCATGTTATATTGAATTTATTAAACGAGTAAAGGAAAAGAGATGAAATGCGAGGTTTGCCTCGCATTTTATCTTTTTTTCTAAACTTGATTAATAAAATCAATAATACAAGAGCACAACTATTAGATTCTATTTTTATATGACATAAAGATTACTTTGAAATCTCATTTCTGTCATAAAAAGTGATTACTTTGTCACTATGTACGCAACGTTGATATGGAAGTCATTACGTTTCCTGAATATATGTGAACCACTAGAGGTTTATCGATTTTAATGCATGGCGTTATTTTACTCCCAGACGTGATGTCATATGATGCATTTCCTTTCTACTGATTGTTTTGTTGTATCCTGAACTGGATCGATCAGACTTTAATTTAGCAAATGAAACAGATGTGATATTTGTATGAAAAGAGGCAACATACGAAGTATACTGGTTTATCTCGGTATCAATACCAGTGCTACTTGAAATCCTAGTTTTGAGTTGCCTTAGAATCACAGCTGGTAGCGCTGATGTATGGTGCAGCGCTAAATGGTGTTGTTGAGGTCGTTTGTTTGAATCTCACATTGTTTTCAACATCTACAGGCATAGCTGAGTTATCATACATGTACCTTTATTTCTATTATATGGATATATTTCGTCTCATCAGATATTGTCAATTGAAGCTATTTTGATATCCTAAATGAGCTGCAGCATGAGATTTTGATCAATGTGGTATGTGCAACCAGCAAAGCCTCAGCGTGTGCATACGTGCAGTCTGATCAAAGCCTTTGCTAGTCGCTTGATTATTTTATGAAAGTTAAACTACTGACTGAACATCAATTGGAGTTTCTAAGGTTAAAAGGAGGCTGCATAGGCTCGTCTGAGTCTAAACTTGTCAAAATGCCACATTGTTTGAAATCTCCTGCCATGGCTCAATAACTTACGTTTTTACCAACGTTCCAAACCACAGATGTACAATTCATCAAGGCAAAGATGGAGTGATTGACTGTTGACAAACAAGTTTGAATAACATTTGTTTTGAGTCTTAATCTGCTTTAGGTTTGTTCTCTTTATTTTAGCTATTATTCAACACACTGTACAACTCCGTATGGGATGTGTTGGCGTATCTGCTTTGTATCACTGTGCTGTATGCTGGCTACCTGTCGTTTGGATATGTTGTGATCGGACCATACCATATAAAAGTAAGAATGTAGCCTGCTTATATGGCAAAAAAGCAAGTAAAGTATGATCAGGAAATACCACAATCATACACTGCAGACCAACCTACGCCTCCGTGAGGAAGTGCCACAGAACACTAACAATTGCAAGACATCAGGAAGACAAACAATGAAAAACAACTGGTTCTCTCTTCCCCATTAAGATGATTACAAAACTAGAAAGGCAGTATGTGACCCCTCTGACTGCATATCCAGGTGTGTAGAGTTCAATCCTGGCGCGGTTCCCTACTTTGATGGAGATTGATCATGAAATAATAACTAGTTATTTGGGACATTCCGGCACAATTCGAGAATCCAATCAAGCCTCCAGTGTACGTTAGGTGCATTACACATAGTACTTTGTTCGGAAAAGCTCCATTTTGTTAGCTGGAAAAGGCATGAGGAAAATCAGTTTTTTTTGCATGTGAGTTCAGGTCCAATAAAATCATTTTTTTCTGATTACCTGAAAAGTTTATTCAGCAGAATAAATGAAGTTTATATATTTATCAATAAAATATTGCTATAGCGCTATTTTATTGAAAAAAACATAAACTTCATTTATAAACATTTGTTTTGCTGCCATCACACTTGTTATTGTGTTGGCATGGTATCTGTGACGTCAGCGTCACGTAATCAAAGTAGATCTTCAATGTACATTCGAGGTGGGATTTCATGGACACTGGCGGAATTAGTCCAGGCTGTTCCAATTGAGTAACATGTATCACTCTCCTCCTTCCGCTGATTCAAGTAATGTTGTTGTCAGTTACAAACGAGAGTATGTGCACAATGTACTGTCTAACCGTTTAGTATGGCTTGCCCAGAAAAAAGTGTGGTTAGGTGAACTGACCGTCTCAACATGATCTGTTGACTGAGACATAAATAATCAAATCAAACAAAAGAGCCACAAAGAAATGCACAACAAAACATGGAACAAACACAGAATCCCACAATAAGAGCAACAATCAACAGCGAGCCAACAACAATAGAACTAAAGCTTGACAGGACAGCAGCCTAAGCCAGGGGAGGTGTCTTAAATGCATTTTGTTTGTTTGATTTGATTCTTTAGGTCCCAGTCAATAATTTTTCAGTTATGTCGGGATGGGTCTTCCTTGCTTGAACCAGTACTAAGCAAGGCCAAATGTGTCTTACTCAAGGACACAATGCAGTTAGGCCGATGAGGCTCCAACCCGCAACATTGACCTTGAGACAAGCATCCTACCACTGAGCCACTGCGCTCCCTTAATGCATTTTACTGGTACCAAATCTTCGCCCTAGTTTCTGTTTTTAAGGCACAAGACAAACTAAGCTCACAAAGCTTGTTTCATGGAATACTACGGGTCTGTTGCAAAGTTAACATGAAGCACTTTGGGCTTCACTTATTTTGCAAGAGACCCGAATTATTCATGATTCCATGAACACTCCAAAAATCGAATTTGTTTCTTAAATGTACATAAAGGAATCATAACACAAAGCCAGGAATAACAACAGCAAACCATAAACCACCAACAGATTAATTACCTTTGAATGGACAACAAGTGCAGCCACCACATAACTAGACTCATTTGAACTATTTTTTTGTTCAGATTATGTGACAAACAGCATATCTTACAGTATAACAAATTTATTTTCCTGACAAATAAAGCTTGCTATTTAGCCCTTGTTGGTATCTATAAGCAAGCAACATTTTGTGCAAACATGTTGCCAATGAAGGGTTGTTTTGCTTTCAGTTGGTGCAACAAATATTATCAAGCATAGTTTTGTTTCTAATGGGCGCTTCAACCTTAATAGCTGCCAACTTCTGCTAGCTAATACTGTAATAGTTAATTTTCAGTTTTAATTCTGTTCTTCCTCATGATATTAATTATCAAGCTACTCAGCGTTCAGATAGGACTTCCAAAATTGTGACTTTTTTTAATATCAACAAAATGTCAAGCTTTCCAAATTGCGCAATACTGCTTCAACAAATGATAGATGTCCCTTTACTAATTTACTTTTCGCTTTTCTTTCAGTTCGCCACACCCAATGATGCAGCCACTACTTTGTTCGCCCTAATTAATGGAGATGAGATATACGCCACATTTGCAATGTTAGATGCCAAGAAGACGGGAGGCAGTTTACTTATTCCAATCATATATAAGATCTATATTGGCTCTTATGTTGCCATATTTACCATCATAGTTGTCAACTTACTGATCGCCCTCTTCACAAATGCCTACGACTCTATCAAGGTAATATATTATACATTAAACATTCTGACGATTGTTAATGCAGTGGAAGAACGTATGCGATCGTTATACTTATTGGGTATGCTTAAAGCGTTATTATATATCAAATGCCAACAATGTATATTGTTAATTGTAATTCTTGAATATTATCCTGATTTAAATCAAATTGCAGCATTTCATAAACATAAGCATCAGCAGAAGATTTGGTTCTTATCTACTGCTTAGTAATGGGTCCATTCTATCAAGAAATGAAATATTGTTGGCAGTGATGTAAATAATCAAAACAGAAGAGGAATCAGGCTGACCTACAAAGCTTTATGTGTAACGTCATGCAAGCAAGGTGCCACACATTTAATATTTAAGCCAAGCCCAAACCCAAGTTCAAACAGCTTGAAAACCTCATGATTTGACCACAGATTATCCTTCATTTGATAATTGTTTCAAATAACGTTTTGTGGAAAATGCATTTTGTTTGCCACATAGGTCAAGTTCAGCAAAGATTCATAGCGTAGGAATTGTGATTTTTCTTTATCAATCAGTTGAAGCATGTGTTTTTGTCTTCAACATAATGGGCTCCTATCAAAGGTCAACTTAAGTACTCACAACATATGATTTGGTTGAAAAATTATAAAACGATAGATTTTTGCTACAAACTCTTATCTGGAGGCTGTATTTGAGAAGCCATTTTGCTGTCCGAAGATAAAATAAATACACTATGATTTGCATTTAAAAGTGTGGATAGCCATTTGTTGATCCAATATTGTAGTCTTCCTAGGGACTTTTTTTTAATATGCTATGCAATTAAATTTCTGTATCTCAAACGGAGACAGTTAAGCATTTTATGGTGATATAAAAATAGTTAAACGAGATTTTGCATCTCAATTTTACCACTGTGAAATTAATGTTTTCAGCAAAGAAAACCCATTTGGCTCTACCATGACCCTCTGTATCAAAGGTATTGAAAATATGTGAGATAAACCTTGATGAATTTCATTTATTAGTTCTAAAGTTGTCCATAGTATTTAACTACGAGCTAGTAACATGAACAAAATTACTTAGTATTATACTATCATGGTTTCATTTTTACCTCTAGTTTGTAAGAGAAAATAAAATAAATTGTCTTAAATAATGCCCAAAGCGTCTGTCTAATTGAATGCAGTGTGTAAACGCAAACCATTTAAAATTTATCATAAATGTAAAAAATATGCAATGCATGTCTTTTTAGTGGGCGGATACAAGTGAATTCATAGGCACGCATATTTTTACAAGATGTGCTTCTAAGCAATATATAAATAGCTAGCGAATACATTCCTGGGCAATAGATATAGCTTTAATAATATTTGGAGCAAACAAATCTATAGATTCATTATAAAAATTGGGGTGTCCTTATTTACATGCATTAAAAATCAATGAGCAGTATTCTTAGATCAATACCGCTGGTTCTGTGGCCTACATGGATAGCGTTATTATATAAACTCAACATATTTCAGCGCGATCTTTCTTGATTAAAATCTTGTAGGGTTGACTGATACGACGTAATGCAAAACGATCAAGTCCGCTATACAGTGGTATCAGATACACCATATATGTTCTTTGAACTTGAAGCTCTGGTTTCTTTAAATGAAGTCAGCTAAAACAAATTTGCAGCACAGAGTGATAATATGCCAATACGAAAAAATTATGCATGGGGAAATGCCGTTGTTGTATCGTTATAACATTCAAAAGTTAATACTGATCAACTAAATTTGAGAAGGAATGGAGTCAATTCTGCCACTAATAAACAGTATAGGTGTATAATTATCAGCCCGAAAAACATTGTTTTTATGACATTCTATGGTGTTAAAATAGAGACCTTTACAAAAAAAAATTGTAAGCAAGATAATGGTCAGCACAACAATCATTCATGCCTTGTTGCTGGGTCAGATTTTCCTTCTTTATTTGTTTTTTCTCTCTTCTATTTTTTCTTCTTGTTTTCCTCACTCTTTCTATCCATCTCTCCCTTTTCTCTCTTTATTTTTTTTTACTTTATGTTGTTGTTGTTTTTTATGTAACTTGCATATTTATGTAATATCCTATTCAGCCTCTCTAGCCTAGGCTGTGAGGAAATGTGTTCTTGAACTTTTTGGTTACTGTAAAGGCGGCACCTCCTGAATGCGTAATTAGGACTGGTCTACTTTAGACAAGGGTAAAAGCTGAAAATGAGGTATGTTTTTATTTGAAAGTAACTGTATCATTAAACCATACGTCTCTAGTAAAGACAGTAATGATTCAAACTTCAAAGCACCAGCAAAATAGCGTCTGATTATTGTTGAACATAAATATAGACACAAACAGTGTGGACCTAGATCAGACGGATCAGGAGCAGTCTGATCTGCATCTACACTGTCTGTTAACGAGGCTTCAAAATTGTTCAGCAAACAACAAAAACATACAACTTTTAGAGATAAGAGCCTTAAGGGTTAATGCATAGGAGGTCAGAGCATATAAGGTCTGGACTTTCATGAAATCCCCGCACATTTGCACGGCTCAAAGAGCTTATTAACTCTTTACTAAATTATAAATAAAGCCTGATTTCCCTCCTTAGTAAATGAAACAGCCAAGCCATGATCAGACATGAATATTTAAGTTGCTGCCTTTACAGTAAGCAAAAGGCTATTAATAAATAATACATTGTAATACATTGGTTTTATTTATAAAAAATTGTAGTTTGTAAGGTGTGAGAGGGGGATGGTCCTCCCCGACCCCCTATGCACCAAATGGACGGGGATAATAAAGCAACAACAACATGAAAAAAAAAACATTCAAAAGTTTGTCAGCTGACGTCCTTTAGTATATGCATAGCAAATATTCATACTGTTTATCTGACGCTTTCGCTGTTCATTGCATTAATGTGTGTAGAGTCACTTGTGTGTGATCTTAACACGCTGTCTTGCTGCATTGTATTCAAAACATCATCTTCCTCTGGACTTGGCAAATGTTATTTGCTTGTATTGTATTACACCACCTATAAACAGGCATGAAAAGCATGTGCAAGTTGGTTGCTGATGTGCTCTATCCCCGGTTGGACTGTTAATTTCATATTTACTGCTATTCTATTATGTTTAGAACTTGTTAATAATCTCCACTGTGAACAAACATTAAGTAACGCCATGTGACGTCATGTCATCACAAGTGCAACATGACGACGTCAGAGTGTAGTGTTACACTCTGTGAGCAATATAGAGTCAAAATAAAGTGTTTTTTGTGCTTTAACAAATGGTAGCAGAGCGTAACAAAGGATCTTATAGTGTATAAAGAAGTGTCAGTGTACAAAATTTAGTCTACTAGTGAAATTTATGGTAGCCTTGGTAGAAATGGAGACTTATAGCCAGTTAACAGAGTAACAGAGCGATGAATAAGAAGAAAAAAGGGGTCAATTGTAAAAGGAGAGTAAAATTAGAGAGACTTTATGGATTTCTGGAGGTATACGCACAATATAGATAGAAAACACTTGTTGGTATTGTTGGTGGTGGTATGCAAACTAATATTAAAGATCAATCAAGGTAGTATTCTATATTTTGACTTTTTAAGATGATGATGGATATTGATCCACCACGTTTTACATCACAGAATTTCGATCGTTACCAATATCAAATCAGAGAACGAGTTTTCAGTGGACTTTTTGGACGACTTGACAAAGGAAGACTGTTTAATTATTCCGATTTAAGGAATTCTAGCGATAAAATATAAGGACTGGAGACACTAGGCACATTCAACAAATACATATAGACCAGCCGTCAATGCACCCTTGCAACCCTAATCCTTATATTTAAATCGTTTTTCCCTTAATGCATGTACATAATAAAACTACTTCATTTTGAATGAGCTTTATTTTGATAATCAACTGTGCTTGCTATTCCAGTAACATGTATAGGAAATAGACCATTAAACTAAGGTAAATGAACGTCTAATCCCAATAGAGTAGATATATGTATAAAGTTGATGTACAATTAAAACGACCAACTTGAAAAATGTTCTGTTCTTGTCAAATGATTGATGTCTTCTCTGGCTTGTACAAATCCTTTCCCCCTAGACACAGGACGCCCTTTGCATATGTTGTATATGTTTATAGTAACATAGCGTTGTCCAAAGGGCATCGTGGGTCTGGGGGGAAAAGCATCTAAAAATAAACTGAAAGACAGCCAATGATAAACGTCCTAATTTTAAGTATATTTCTTACGCATGCGCAGAGTATATACCATACAGATTTGGAAATGAAGAGGACTTTAGCACTATTACTTTTTGAAAACAAGCAGTGCATTTACTCAAAGTCTGGTCTAAACGGCACCTGGTATAAGACGTAAATGAGGGTGGGAGTAGGAAGCGCAAGTTTTCAGGGCTTTGTAAATGATGAATCACTTTGAAGCGTATTTTGATGCTTAAAGTGCATTTTTTAATATCGAACCACACCAATTTTAAAAACGCTAGGGCAATTTGGAAATGTAATGTTTGTAATCATGCCAACTAGAGAAAATATATGCCTTGTCGCTAGATGTACTTTCTTGGTGCTTATTTGGGAAAAGATAAGCAAGTAGATAGCATTGACAAATTCTAAAATTTCGAAAAATTTGAGAGAGCAGACAGATAGAGCATTAGAGATTATATTGATTCATTTGATTTGAATACAAACAACTAGAGAAACTTAATATAAAACTATCACCTTAGACTTTAGCATTTAAACTATGGAGGAAAGCAGAACTGAGTAAGGACATGAGAATGCTTGTTCTGATGGGAATTAGTTTCTCAAATAGAAAAGAATTGTATGAGGACACTAAGCATTCTTTACAAAAAAAAATGTAGTGGGCATAATGGAGGAAAGTGTAAGGACAACATCAGTTTCAATTACAGCTGAAAACAAGAGTGAATTATTACGCGATAGGTTTATGAAACAGGCTCAGATCTTCTTCCACCTAAACCTAAATTTACTTTTAGAAATTTGAAGAAAGGGATCCAGGAATTCCATAGAAGGTTTGTTTTGGCACCCACAGATAAGGCTGCTAACATGTGGTCGTTTGAAAAAAGTACAACATTAACACCCTTAAGCAAGAACATAGCACTGCTAAAACATGTGAGCACAACAGGCTTGATTAGACGTCTATCGTTGTTAGGCATCGAAGCCACATAGCAACTAAGTTTGAGGTGTTTGTTGATGAGGATCATAGCAAGCTTCCTACGTTATACTGGTTACCTAAACTTCATAAAAGACACTATAAGTCGCATTTTATTGCTAAATCAAGCTCATATACACTATCGAGTTGTCTATACTTTTGACTTCTTGCCTCACTGCGATTAAAAACCATGTTATGAAATATTGTACAACAGTTTATGAAAGGAATGTTAAAAAAATATTTTGGTCTATTAAAAAATTCAGGTTAATTTCTTAATAAATTATAATAAAAGGTTTTCTAGCATCTAGTATGTACATATGATCTCTCTACTCTCTATACTACCCCTACTACGTTGCTTCGTAATCTAATCAAAGAAAAATTAACAGAATTAATTGTACAAACATTTAACAGAACGTCGCTTCAGTGCTATAGTGTTCTATCTACCATTGCACAAGTTTTGAGAAAAATGAGATTGAAAATTTTAGCATCCTGATTTTTGATGCCTTATTTATCACAGACCTTTGAATTATACCAGAGGGTTAGAATATATACATACGGTGTAAATGACCTTGGTTTGAAGAAATTTGTACAGAAATATGGAATTTACGGGCATTTTACAGTTTGCAGATAGAACATTATGCCCTAAAAATCGCCTTCTGCGTTCAGTGCTATAGTGTTCTATATACACATACAGCTTATTATTCTGTTTATGGAGTCAATTCATATACTAGTCTGAACAGAAATGATTATTTGGACCTAAGAGTAGCAGATTTAGTCATTTATTTAGCATAACAGTACCAGACCGCACGGATCATGCCATTAAAATTAATGCAAGGGAGGTAATCTGTTTCTACAGTTAATTTTTTTGTCAATGGGGACAAGTTGTATAATATTTTAGATTGAACTGATTATTTGGACCTAAAAGAAGCAGATTTAACCATTGAGTTGTAATAACATCGACAAATTACTTCAATTAAAGCAGTTTAAATATGTGTGAGGGAGGTAATCTGTTTCTACCGCTTATTATTCTGTCAATGGATCAATTAGCGTTATAATTTTGACTGAGCAGATTAATTTGACCTAAAAGTAGCCGATATAGCCATCAGTTCGTAATAAGAGCAACAAACCACTTCAATTAAGGTAATTTGAATTTATGTAAGGAAGGTAACTACAATTTTTAGCAATTTCTCCAAGAGAAGTGACTTTATGTAGATAGAACACTATGGCGCTGAACTCGCCCAGTCACATGACATAATCATCATTGGCCATTGGATGAAAATCACTTAGAACACTATAGCACTGAACGAAATTGTCTTTTTGTAGATAGAACAGAAAAGCACAGCGATTTTAAGCTTACTGGGAAGAGTTAGGCAAATAAAACCTTCACCAGTAGATAGAACATTTGATTCCCTTTCCAACGGTATGCATAACTCATTTTTGACCAAAATGTCACTTAGAACATTATAGCACTGAAGCGACGAGAAAGTGCTCACTTTATTTGGCTTGTAATGAGAAAAAGTCTTTTTTACTTCTAAACAACCTAAACGATATAAGTTTTGGTCATGTTGGAAAATGTGTGATGCTGTCCATTATCTTTTGCACAATATATTTATAAGGTTTGGCTCAAAATTATATAGACAAATTGTAAGTATTCTAATGGGTACTCTTTGTGCTCCTCTTGTTGTAGATTGGTTTTTATTTTCTTATGAGAGAGACTTCATGTTGTCTCTGTCAGACAATACTCAAACTGATATTATTGAAGCTTTTAACTACATCTCCAGATATTTAGATAATTTACTTAATATTGATAATCCTTATTTTGATAAAAAGGTAAGTCAGATATATCCCACTGAACTTCAGTTTAATAAGGCAAATTCTTCTGATACTGATGCCCCATTTTCAACATGAACTTGTCCATATCAAATGACATTGTTTCATCTAAGATTTATCATAAATGGGATGATTTTAATTTTGAAATAGTAAATTTCCCATTTCTTGATGGAGATGTTCCTTGGTTACCTTCCTATGGTATATATATTTTGCAGTTTATTCGTTTTGCTAGAGTGTGTTCTAGTGTTGATGACCTCATCAACAGAAACATAATCTTGACTGCTAAATTATTAAAACAAGGTTATGGATACCATAAAATTCGAAAAGCACCACAGATACCCAGAGTTAACTGTAAAATACAACATTGGATTAAAAACCCTTCTGCAACAGGGCGTATCAGAACCTATGTTTTATGTAGATTTAGTTTTTAAGTTCAAAAGTAGTGTTGGAAACCCTAATTTTAGTGATCAATCAAAAAAATATCAAGCGTTATAAAAAGGTTGGATATAACTTGGATAGCATGGGACAGTCTGCATTCCTGGTTTTAAACCAAATAATGGTTTATAACTATGGTTTCATCTTCAATTACATGATGGGGGGTCAGGCCTCAGACTCAATGACAGCTCTGACGTTAATCTTTAATCGGTGGGTTGGTGCCTGATGCTTATCTGTAGCTGGACCCATCCTGGCTCAACTTGAGGCTTTCTTTAGCTATTACTATATGCAAGTCTTGAGCCCTTATCTTTGTTTCATTATTATTGTGTTAATTTGATTTGAATGTTTCTCCATGATGATACATTGCAATAGTTATGAAGCCTCCATGCGAGCTTAACATTGGTTGTGCTTCAACAACAGGCTGCTGTCCGTTCTAAGGCGGTATTTCTGTTGTTGTTTATTCGTTGTTCATTGGTACTCCCATTGTGGGATTCTGTAATTGTTCTATGTTTTGTTATGCGTTACTTTATGTCCATTTTAGTTTTGCAATCATCTTGATGGGGAAGAGAGATCTTGTTGCTTTGCTTAGTTTGTCTTCCTGATATTTGGTGATGGTTGTGTGGCTCTTTCTCGCGGTGCCATGGGTTTGCTTGCAGTTTGTGATTGTGGTATTTCCTGATCATACTCACTAATAATATGCAACGATAAAATGTTATACGAAATTTAAGCAGAGATGGTAACAGTATAGGTTCTTGGGGGCCATATAGTACTAATAAGGGACATAGAAAGAAATAAATCCAGTTGGAGTCAATGGAAAAACACTGCTTTGCAATTCCTGTGGATCATATCCGCACCTCCTTGCAGAATGTCCACATAGTTGAGAAAATATGGAGAGTAAACATGTTAGTGAAAAGAATTCAAAGTCTATGTTTCCATGTACTGAAGTGGCAGTGTGCAGCATCGATGAATTGACCAGGTCTAAAAACAAAAGAGAACTGCAGGAAGGATTGGAAATTTACTGTAGTGTTCCAGGTAAATTGACTGCAGAAATATCAAGACTGAATATGGAAATAAAATGTCTGAAAACCGAAATAAGAACGATGAATGCAAACAAAGATGAACAGATTAAAGAGAAAAACAGGTAAAGGAAAGGAAGAATACTCAGAATAGTATTTAGGAAGAAGTAATAGCTCGGATAACAAGGCTGAAAAAATTAGCTAACAAAACTTAAAATGAAATAAAGAAGATACAGGATGACAGACAAATAGAACTAAATGCTGCTCTTAATGAAACTAAAGGTGAACAGGAGCTAAAAAAGGAAACAGAAAAGCAACTAATGAAACCTGTATGAGATTTAATTCTACAGTAGAGAGCTTCAAAAGCGAATATCAAGGTCAGAGAAAGAGAGAGGCAGTACTAGTAATAAGAAAGAAACTGACATGGTAGTAACAAATCATAAAGTAAAGGAAATCAATGGGACAAAACAAATGATTCAAGAGATAGCTCAGAGCATCAAAGAAGAAATATATTAACAATCTATTGTACCTCAAGATGAGCAGAAGTATAGAATCATTCAGGCTTTAGGTGATAAAGAAGAATTACAACAGTATAGGATGATTATGAAAGAAATTCTTCCAATATGAGACATAAAACTGTTAAGAATGATGTATTGTGACAACCAACTTAAATATGAAATGAATCCAAGAAGTGTACCAGAGGTTCAAAATGTTGCAAAACGATGGAATGTAATTTGTTGGTAACAGCGTCAAGCAACATTTAATGATATTGACTGTATTTTATTTATTTGCTCATTTACTTATTTGTTTATGTCTGTGTTTCCTTCCATTTATAAAACACCCTTATTACACATTTTGAATTAAAATATTATCTTGCATTTCTAGAAATTATACGTGTTTACATTGCTATTAATTTGGCCTCTCATTTCAAGAACAAAAGAAAAAAAGAAGAAAAAGAAAGAATATAATTAATGTTAATTTCACTTTTACTGCTATTCTATCATATTTAGAACTTGGTAATACTCGCGACTGTGAAACGAAAAGTAACGTCATGTGACGTCAAGACATCACAAGTGCAGCCATGACGACGTTTGAGTGGAGTGAGCAATGAAGAGTCACAATAAAGTGTTAATACTTTCAGTGTTTGTGAGATTTAACACGGACCTGGGGCTCTGTGGCGGCTTTGATTTGGAGATTTGTTTATGGATGAGAGGGTTGGGGCCAGTTGTTGTGTATGTGGTTGTGCCCCCCCCCCCCCCCACCTGGTGTTTGGCTGTTAGGTTTCTTTTGCTACAGCATTTGTTTGCTGCTGGATCCTTGTCTTTGTTTTCTCTCATTTTTGTATCTCCAGTTGTATGTACTAGAAGTTGATGCTTCAGTGAGTTGGGTATGCAAACCAGATATCTGTGATTCTTGGTCTGCATTGGAAATGTGGGTGAGATTGCTACCATCAAATATGTTTAAGTCCTCCAGTTCGAGACCTGTTTCATGTTTATTTAAACAGATTTGAATTTCACTTTTGCGGTTGCATATAAATAAAACAAACATATTTTGCTTTTGCATGCATAATGGACGTGTCCCTGGTATTGCCAAACAGACAAGATGGCAATGTAAAGCATAGCCATAACACGGCGGCCCTAAATACATCCCCACCCCTATTTAACTGATTTTAAGAGCTAAAACGGGTGTATCTTCTAAGAAAATATGTATGTAAGTGTGAAATTTTCGTTTAAGTTTAGAGAAACATTCAGTCTGTTATTTCAAATGAGAAACAGCCTATGTGTGCCTGTTTTTGTTAGAAAACTGGGCTTAGTAAGTTTTTCCATACAAATGCCCAAATGGGTATCTCGTGTATAAAATGTGTCTTGGAAGAATTTTGAAAATCAAATTCTCAAAACTCACAGCCGACTCAACTTCTTAGATATTCTAAGTATCTATCGCCGATAAAACTGATAACTAAATATTGCATTTGAGTATTTTGCATACAATTTAGTGTTGCTATTGAAACTGTAAACCCTTAAATTTGATGTTCAAGTTGCTTCCACAAAGTAAATATCCAACTAGAATGCTTAATTTTCTAACAAAAAACACTTTATTTATTTATGTTCAATATATAAAAGGTTCCAAGAGAAAAACTTTATATCTTTTAGAGAAATTGATCGAGAAAGATTTAGTACATTTCGTTTCAGACAGCATTTTTAAACGCTTAAAATTTGACTACTCATCTTCAGAGACTGTTTAAAACCAGAAAATAAAAGTTAAGAACTGTTTACTTGATGTCTGCGTATTTCTGGAGATCAGACTTACCCATGGAAATCAATTATTACCAAATATAAAGAGAAATAAATGAGTAACGGCTTTTTCAAATTTGTTCAAATAAACATGAAACACCTCTTGTAGTTTTCTTACTGACTGTTCCAGGGTGGTGCTTCTTTTGTGGATCCTTCTTGTTTTTCGTGTTTCGTGTTTGTCTTTGTCATACTATCTTGCCTGTTCCATCCTTATATCCTTCCCAAAATAAAAAAAACCCCTCTGAATATGGTTATCCCCTAAGTGAATTACATTTTTGGTAACGGTTTGAAATGATGCTCATAACAACGTCTCATACATATGCCAAAATCTTGATCTTTTCATGCTAAAAAGTGATTAAAACGCAATCTTAGTGTCAAATGATAAAGAGATGGTAACGTTTGTGCTCAGCTATTATTGAATTTATTAAACTTGTTGCGAAAATACGATAAAATGCTTGGCAATCACCGTATGTTATCTCATTTCTCCATTGATATAATAAATTCAATAATACATGATCACTCATTTAGGATTCTTTATTTATAAGAATCATCAAACTGTTTTTTATTAAATTGAAGAGAGATTCAATCAACCTTTCTCTAGTTAATGTTATATTTTCCCAGGACCAATATGAAAATCCTGAAGTGCGCGAAGAAGGCCCCTTGGAAAGGACACTAAAACAACTTCTAACTTCAGATGAAGAGGACACTCAAAACAAATATCTAAAATCAAGTTTTTACAAACTCATGAAGGGGGACGTTAATAACAGAAACTCTATGGTAGAGAACAAGCTAAGAACAGAACTACGGAAAACCATGCGAATATCTGAGAAAAAGAACAAGATCGTCTTGAAAAAGCCAAGGACACTTAAAGCTTTCATCCTCGATGAAGATAAAGAAGAAATGAAACCTGGAAGGTTTTGCTGTGTGTTTGCTTGTTTAAGATTTTGGGGACCTGAGGGACATTGGTTTTGTTAATGGTGTAACAGTAAAAGCAAGCATTCGTTAACGGGTCTCTTACTGAGAATAGCTTGAGGAACAGATAAATAGATGAAGGCATAAAACTGCATAAGGCAAAACCATGTCAATTATTTTTGACGCTGGTCTAGCAATTTAAGTTGTGTTCAATTCCTCTCCGCGTGGGACCAAGGTTATATAGCTTTTTTCATGCTCAACTCAACTGAGCATAACATTTCAACTGCCCTTAAAACTAATTGCTTCAAACTCTTGCTGTATTTGTCATGCTTATAAATGTTAAAATGCCAACAGTTGTTGCATTTTAACATTTATGAGATTAATAAATTTCACGTTTAGCTGAGTTCAGCATGAACAAGTGTCTTTTTTATAATTTTGGGACATAGACTCTCCACTCAAACTCATTGACATCATCCCATGAAAGTGGACGTTACTAAAGTCTATGATGGAGAACAAGCTAAGAACAGAACTACAGAAAACCATGCGTATAGCTGAGAAAAAGAACAAGATTGTCTTGAAAAAGCCAAGGACCCTAAAGGCTTTCATTCTCAATGAAGAAATGAAACCTGGAAACTTTTGCTGTGTGTTTGCTTGTTTAAGATGTTGGGGAACTGAGGGCTATTGCTTTTGTTAATAGTGTCATAGCCATAGCTCCATGTAGCAATATTTACAACGTATGTTATTACAATAATGATGAAAATACAAGGTATGTTCAAATATGAATGCAACCAGCTTCATAACTTCTTCACAAATATGCTATGACAAAATGTTATACCTTTCTATAAAGAACTTTATCAGTTACCTCGCATATTAACTGCATTGTTGCACGTTGCCTGATAAATGTTGTATATCTCACGGCATGTGCTTTTATCAGGTCATGATGACGTTGCACTTTTTAAATGACGTCGCTAATGACACTGGATCAACACAAAAATAAAAAAAAAATACGTCATAATTGCTAGTTTGAAGAGTGAAACAATGAGTAAACTGATAAACAGCATACCAGGTTCATGTCTTTTGATATCAAGCCTCGCAATGTCAACAACCGTTCTCAAAGCCTTGCCTGGTAAACTTGATATCAAAAGGCGCTCACCTAGTATTCTCTATATATGCCGTTTTAAGATTGGCACCAGACATCAAGAAAAAATGCAATATACTTATCAAGTTTTAACCCTTTAAATGTGGGTCACTCTAAAAGAATAGTACACTTACAAACTCAGTGCGTCAAAAAATAGACGAGCGTATAATTCTTCGATAAACAGATGAAATTTCTTATTTTTTTTACTTATTATCCTCATGTACCTGTAAAAAGATTCTGTGAAAGTTACGAACATTCGACACGTTTTTGTTAAATTACAGCGAGTCGATATCACTTTAACATAGTCTTCTGATGTTTGCAAATGAATTGTAAGCAAAACACCACCTTTCAATTAAACTAATTTCTTGCAAAATGCAAAATTTAAACAAGTTATAACTCAAAGAAATATGTTGATCGCTCATACTGAGTTGTTGCTACAAGCTATTTAAGGATAGTGGAAAAAAATTAAACGCGCAGATCGTTTTATTAAGTGACAGAGTTACTGAATTTATACTTAATTTTGTTTTCATAACATTGTAACGTTATTTTAGATTTGTATGTAAACTTAAAGTTTAAGCACTATAGGCATTATTTAGAGAAAAAATGTTTACCTGGTTTGTAGACTTGACAGATCAAACATATTTTAGTAAATGTAAACTCGCCACTAAGAAACAGAAAAATGCTTGAAAAATGTGACAACTCTGTAAATAGAGGACAGAGCGTTTTGAAAATTCCCTTATGGCAAATTTAACATATTTTCAGCAAAATAAAGAATAAAATAAAACAATTTTCATTATTACGTTATCAGCAGTTTTCTCAAAATGACGTTTATTCTAAAATTAATGACGCCATAAATGTGCCTGCTTACTCGAGATCAAAACAGGATTATATAAACACTTTTTTCCCGCAAACAACATTGAGAATATTACTTAAAGTTGCATCTAAATTTTGGTGCAAATTTGTCCAAAACTTACAAAGATATGGCACTATATCTGCACATGTATAATAACGTGTGTTTCAATTTGCTTAAGAAAACCCTAAGTATAAAATGCATTGCGCAGGTTTAGGGGCGGCAAATAGTTCTTTCTAGAAACGTATAGCATTTGTAGCGTTTACATGTGGAGAAAGTTATGTAGCTGATTGCATTCATATTTGAACACTCCACTTATAAAGAACAGAAACGTATATGAATCTGCAAAAGACAAAATCATATTTCTTATTTTTGCCTCTGCTACGTTGCAAGTGCAGCTGTTTTCGATTCCTCCTTCAGGTTATAAACTTTTTTCATGCTCATGTCAACTGGATATGAAATTTATCCTGCTCATAAGTGAAACATTTATGAGCAGGATAAACATGGCAACAAGTAAAATCTTTAATTTTAAAATTTTAGTTTTTATAAGGCGTTGAAATACCATGCCCAGTTGAATCAAGCGTGAAAATCACTTTTATAACATCAGGGTCAGGCACATTCCACCCAAGCTCATTGACATCATCTATTCATTGGTTCAAATAAGTGACTATTCAAATTGGTATTCACTTATCTCACTCAAAAGTAATCAAGAAAACTGAGTAAGCATATAATGAGAGTGACAGTTCTATTCTGGATTTTTTTCTATGGAATGGATTATTTAAGGGGATCCAACGTAACAAAGTTCTCACTAGGGTTTTGAAAACAAGAGTTACGGAAACCATACCTGTAAAAAGTTGGAGTCAAAACTAAAAATTTTGAAGTTTGGACTAGAAATTAGCCAAAATATGGAAGCTTAATATTTAGGGACAATTTCATTATTAATTTTTAAGAAATATGTTTAAGCTTCAAAATCCTTGTGAGAACTTTGGCATTGTGACAAAGAGTGAACTCAGAGATTTTGACTTTCATTAAAAGAATGAATTTAAACTGTTTTTATTTGTTTTTATTCAACAACCATTGTATACAGAAATATATAACAAAGAAGTACCGCAAACATACTATACTTTGGACACTCCAAATGTTGCTGTTATCACCATAAACTTTGAACAAATTGCCATTACTGTAGAGAAATGCCTTCAAGAGATATAATATAAATTGGCAAACAGTGCAGGCCCTGGTCAGCTTATGAGCAGTCTGATCTGGGTGCAAAGTTGTTCATCAAGCCTATCTGTCAAAAAATCTAATATAACACCATATTGACAGTAAAATATTGACCATGCTTGTGAAATAGCTGTCAAACTAGTTAACGAGAGCAGCACTGATTTGCATCCAGACATTAACCTTTAATGCGCCAAGAAAAAAATGCATCTAAAAATGTCGTCTGCTGAAGTCGTCTGCTGCAAATAATTGCCTAACATTACTGACGAAATAAGTATAGAAGCAAACAGCGTGGACCCAGAACAGACTGCTCCTATAGGAGTAGTCTGATCTTGGTCCACACTGTTTGACATAGAGGCCTCTAAAACATTTCAGCAGACGAGAAAAGCAGACGACTTTTGTTGCGATTGGCGCATTAAGGGTTAAGGTATATAAACAAGGAAAATGGGTTAAATCATTTTTAAAAGTTTGCGAACCTTTTGTATAGAGCGTTAGACCATTTGGAACTGTACTGTACATTAGGCGGGACTTTAAGTGAGTGAAAACATCACACAATGCAAACCATCCCATGGCACCATTAGAATACAGTAAACCCTGTCTTAACCGGCCGCTCAAAAAGAATACCAAACATTGGTTTTCAAGACCGGTTATTGCTTAATGCAGGTCGAAAGTATTGCAGAATGCTCCAATAGAGCATTCTGCAATGCTTTCGACCTCATTAAGCTACCATTAGTCTTAAAGACATTTATTTTGTCAATTTTTGAGCGACCGCTTAAGACAGGTTTTACTGTACTTGCAGTCATGTGGCACCAAAATGGCAATAAAAGTAAAGCAGCCAGCTTTTTCTTGCACACCGGATAAGGATATCTGAGATTTTACCCTGGGATAGAAAATCTTATCTTACCCTTGCTACCATACCCAGGACGTCAAGTAACGTCATCATGTGAAATTGTATCTTAGCGTATTCAGGGACTTCTGCAAGCTTATTTTAAAATAAATAACTATATAAACAAATAAATAAATAAAACCAGTGGTGAGCAAGAAAAAGAATCCATAGTCAAACCGTGATCCTCTGGATGGTTTTTTCTATCCTACCCTCACACTCATGATAGATTCTTATACTCTTACCCAGTAAGATGAACATACACTTTGATAGCAGATATCTTTTTGATAGAGGAAAAATTTACCGATAACCCCTCCCCACCTTTAAAATGGAACACGACTGTATGAATGATACGGAAAGATGCTGAAGTTTTTTGGCTCGCCAGAATTACTTTTTCAAAGTTGGTGAAAACTTCAATTTTAGAAACGAAATTGCAAATTTCTGAAATCCATATGCAGCAGCAGATACATGACACCAGCAAAGAAAAGCTGAAAAATGATTTTTGGTACTTTTATAACCATACCCTGATTTTAATGTGAAGTCAAAGTCAGAAATGAAATACCTTTATATTAGAGTAAAAATCAGCGTGTTTGTATAAAATAAATCCATTTTTTGAAATCCGACTGGTAAAGTTTTAAAATTTATAGTTAATATTTACCTTATTTATAATTTGATGCTGCAATATTTACCTTGCATATATCTTGTTTTGCGCTTTACCTAAAAATCTGACATTTTAATATTCAGGTATATTTTTGGAAATCCATTAAATGTTTTGCCATCACTTGTATAACTGGACACTGTCAAATTAAGAAAATGACGTACATATAGTAAATATTTCAAATGGAAACGGCATCTTTTTAGGACTGTCACATTATATAAAGTATTGACGCACAATAAGATGAGGACCCAGTGACCCTGGATCGCTCGCCTGAGTTTTGTTTTTAAAAAACGTCTTATCTACAGCTGCTTTCCAAAATTTTTATAGATAGCGATTTTTGTCATAATTATTTACATACCCTATACTTGTTTGAGAGTTTGTAATATACTTATGCTTTGTTTGAGATGTGATTCATTTCTGTTCCTGTATGAACGACATATCTAGTGATAGTGAGAAAAAATATGGCTTTTATTGCAGATGTTTTGTATCAAGTTTTAACTTCTAAAAAAGTTGATCATATTTTTACCAAATCAAAGTTGCTTATCAAAACTCTATTTCGAATTATGAGATAATAAGGAGAGCAGCAAAGAAAACTGTGATGGGAATCTATAAAGTCATGTAAACGGCGTATTGTGAAAATAATTTAAGAATTGAAGCTATCGAGTGTATCAGTAATGAATCACTTGATTGACTTTGGTGTTTGTGCACTAGTAGTTTGCACAAACTATAAAATTTTACATAATTACTTTTAAAAGATATTTTAAGTGCATTTTGGGTGTTCAAACTTGATGCTACTTAGTAAGAGCGCAATTGTTACGAGAAAGGCCAAAAGGAAAGTACAACCTCGCCAAACAGTTAAATGGCCAAAACGGTTTGAAATTGTATTAAAATTGGGAACAATGTCATCTTTTCAGATGAATCCATACTCTAAGCCTATTTCTTTTGTAAACTTATTCCCATCTGGCGTCTGAAACACGAACAAATCTATCCACATTACATTGATGAATGGGTAAAAATCCACTGGAGTCGTATTGAGGATACTATCTCGTAACTTTTAAAGGAGTTTTTCAACTTAAGCTTGTTAATGAAACAGCCACCAGTAAGGCATATCAGGATAATATCTAAAGCGATATAAAACTCCAATATGAATCACACATGAGTATTTTAAAGAGATATTGCAAGGTCCGTTATCTTGTGGAATGCTTGGGGTATAGTGCATTCATATTGGAGTTTTATATCGCTTTTGATATTATCCTGATATGCGTTACTGGTGATTGTTTCATAAACAAGCCTAAGTTGAGAGACCCCTTTAAAAGTTACAAGATAGTCTCCTCAATACGACTCCAGTGGATTTTTAACATCCATCAATGTAATGTGGATAAATATGTTCGTGTTTCAGACGCCAGATGGGAAAAGGCTTGCTAAGGAAATAGGTTTAGAGTGTTGATCCATCTGAAAATATGAAATTTTCCCAATTTTAATACAATTTCAAACCCTTTTGGCCCATTTAACTGTTTTGCAGTACTGTACTTTCCATTTGGCCTTCTCCTTATAAGTGGGCTCTTACTATGAAGCATCAAATTTGAACACCCAAAATGCACTTAAAATATCTTTTAAAAGTAATTATGTAAAATTATATAGTTTGTGCAACCTACTAGTGCACATACACAAAAGTCAATCAAGTGATTCATTGTTGATACACTTGATAGCTTCAATTCTTAAAGTATTTTCACAATGCACCGTATACATGACTTTATAGATTCCCACCACAGTTTTCTTTGCTGCTCTCCTTACTATCTCATAATTCGAAATAGAGATTTGATAAGCAACTTTGATTTGGTAAAAATATGATCAACTTTTTTAGAAGTTAAAACTTGATACAAAACGTCTGCAAAAACAAGCCATATTTTTACTCACCATAACTAGATATGTTTTGCATACTGGAGCATAAACAAATCACATCTCAAGCAAAGCATAAGTTTATTACAAACTCTCAAACAAGTATAGTGTATGTAAATAATTATGACAAAAATCGCTATCTTTAAAATTTTTGGAAAGCAGCTGTATAGGTAGCTATCTATAGGTATCTATTTGAAACTGGCCACGCTCTTAGTGACCTAGCAGGTGGGTCGATTTTGACACCAGAGCCACAGTTTGAGCAAATTTAAATGTGGTTTACTGGGTGATGCTACATGTTAATATCAAAGCCCTAAGCTCAGTTGTTTTAGACAAGAAGATTGCTTAATGTTTTCACTATGCACGTCGATGTAATAAAAAGTGAGTATGACCAGGAAATGCTACAATCACACACTGCAGACCAACCAACGGCGCACCGTGAGTACCACAAGGTGATGATAAATACTAAATACTAAAAAACTTTATGCCTTTTGTTATCTGACACGAATATTTTAATGTATTCTCTATATAACCTATGCATAAAATATGTAACCGCCTGGGTGGTCCCATTTTTGGCCCCATGGCCATAATTTGAACAAATTTAGTAGAAGTCTACTACTAGGTACTTCATACCAAATATAGCATGTAGGCCTTGTGGTTTCAAACAATAAAATGTTTTATGTGTTCCACATAATTATAAGCCTTTGTAAAACAAGTGACGCCGAGATGGGGCCAGTTTTTGGCAAAAGGCCATAATTTGAACAAACTTGATAGAGGTCGACTAGGTGACATAACGAATATCAAAGCTCTACACCCGGAAGACTATGCCTTGTGGGTTCAGACAAGAAGATATCTTTATATTTTCCCAAGAGAAGCCTATATTAAACATATGTAATCGCATTGCGGAACCATTTTTGATCCCAGTATCCTAACTTGAAAGCAATTGGTAGAGGCCTACAAGTGATGCTACAGGCTCTATGCCTTGTGGTGTCAGACAAGAAGATGTTTTCTATATTTTGCCAATATAAGTCTATGTAAAACATGGGACCCCCAGATTCGTGCCATATTTTGCACTAGGCTATAATTTGTACAAACTTGGTAGAGGACTACTAGGTTTTACTACGTATCAAATAACAATACTCCAGGGACAATGGTTTCAGACAAGAAAATAATTTTAAGCTTTCATTTTGAAAAAATATTTATCCCATCTGACCTAGATATACAACGGACTGAAATCATTTGAAAAAAGTTGGTTAAAATCAATCTAGTAAATAAGGAGGAGATTTCCTTCGAAGCAATTGGAAAGAGGGCAAAATTTAGGAATCGATACAATCAAGCACCACACTTGACCCAGGATTCCAATGGGAAAGTGACAACTGCACAATTAGACATCACAAACGAGAGCCAAGAGGTAAGCCCTTTCCCAGCAGGTGACAACAAGGCATCAATAAACAGACTCGCACAAAAGCATAACACATACAAGACAGAAACAACATAAATGATCCACAAAATAAGCTTAGCCTTTGAATAGTCCGTAAAAAGTATACTGTATCTGCAATTATGCTACATACAGCACAGTATGATTTAATTTATATTGGCCTGTGTTTCCAAATCAACAATCCAAAACATTTGCTGTCATCTAAAAGTCACAGATAGCTAGTGTCCCAAATATGAACCATTTAAACATTCTTAAGCGTCTTAGACAGAGTTGCAATATGTTCTTAAAAGGGTATCTTTTGGAAGCAAAGACTGCACCAAAGAACTGACACCAGAGTGTGCATATTCTCTGGGCCAGACTAGCTAGTTTTTAGCCATTTAGGCCTCATCAGTGACCCTCTAATAGTTTCGAAGTTCCAAAACGAAACCCATAATCCCAAAGGACAAAAGAAATCTACACTATATTGAAGGGCAGGGAGGCGTTCTACCGCCGCCACACAGGGCCTATATTATGTTTAATGAAGAGTCAGCAGTGTATTAACTTATAATGGATAGATTATTTCACGTCTAAGTGTATTTCAATATCTCACTGGACTAAGAGGGCACACAGAGGGGACTTACCTCCTGTAAAGGTTCACCAAGATAAATATAAATATTTTATAAGAAACTACCTAAACCCTTCAAGGGATCCCATTATCACCCCATACAGAGAGTTCATATTTTCCTCATTATGACAAGCCTATGTTCTGCCCGAAAAAGCACATAGGGAGAGTAAAGTAATACTTCTTTAAGGGTTAAAAATTTTATGTCTTTACATATTTTGACCTTGAACTTTCAATCAAAGGTCATCTCAACAGTCAGAAACTATTGTTGACATAAATGCGCACCTAAGGCAGGCAGTGTGCAAAATATAAACCACCTACAACAAAACATGTAATTAATGTATTTTCTTTACAAGCCATACTGAACCAGAATTAAGTTATTGTGACCTTTACCTTTGACTCAAATGTCATATTGGCAATTATTGTACAAAATATGAAGCACTTTTGTCAAAACCATACACGCGTAACCTTTGACTACAAGGTCATAGTGGTGATCTGTATTTTTTTGTAATCTACACACCATGAGCATTTTTGTGCAAAGAATAAACAACATCGGCCAACAAATGAAAGAAGAGTTTGCGTAACAAACCATAATACTGATTGTACGTATATTTGACATTGACCTTTGACTCAAATGTCATAGCGGTGATCAGAAACCTATATTGTAATCCACACACCATAGACAATCATTGTGTCATATATGAATACCCTCTATCAAACATGAAAGAAGAGTTCAGGTTATGAGTCGTATTACAGATATTTGTCAATATGACACTGACCTTTCACTTTTATGTCATATTGGTAATTTGAAACCTTCCTTGTAATCAACACACCATATGCAATTACTGTGAGAAATATGAACATCAAGCAAAAGAGGTAAATGGCAAGTGCTTGTAGCACTACCAAATTTACTTATATTAGAAGCAGATTTAGGAAGACAATGGGTGGTTCACAAACTCCATGCTGTTGCTAATATCAAAAGGCGAAATCTACCATTATTTTAATCATCTGATGGATATAAGACCAAACTTTGTTTGAAATACTTTCAAACCCTATCCACTGGCAATCTATGTAAAAGAAAGACATCAAATTAAAATAAATTGTAATAAATAATGATGTTAAAATGATAGATCATGTACTTACATTCTGCAGATGCTACATCCATATACAGTAAAACAGGCCTATCTAATTTGGTTAAATATATGACCTTACTGTTGTAAGCATTTGGAATCATTTGTATTTAATTGCATTATTTTGTCACCCAGCAAACTTTTGCTTATTTTAGATGCTGCATGTCCTTGAACGAGGGTGTACTTCTTCAGGGCTAATAAAGGGTCAATACCCCTGCTTTGAAAACTAATCACCATGGTTTCGTAATGTACAGTTAATAAGCATTACAAAATAGTAAGTGAGTATGATCAGGAAATACCACAATCACAAACCGCAGACAACCCTGTGGCACCGCGAGGAAGAGCCGCTCAACCATCACGAGACACCAGGTAGACAGATTGAGCAAAGCAACCAGCTCTCTCTTCCCCATCAAGATGATTGCAATACTAGAATGGACATAAAGTAACGTACAACAAAACATAAAACAATTACAGACTCCCGCAATGGGAGTTACACTAAAAAAAAGTCAACAACAACAGAACCACCGCCTTAGAACGGACAGCAGCCAATCCTATTTTACTGGTGGGGAGGGGTTCCGCCTAAACTAAGGTACTTATAATTTGCCTCGTATTTTGCTCCATTGATATGATATATTATATATAGAAAACATTAAAAACAATATTCTTGTCAAAAAAATAAAATGGCCAATTTTTCTTTTATTGGGTATGTAGCATCACCTAGTGGTACTCTACCAAATTTTCGAATTGTGGTTATGTGGTCAAAATGGCCTCATCCTGGAGGTCAGAGTTTACACTGACTAACATAATGTAATCATAAAGAAAACCCTCTTGTCTGAAGCCACTATTCTGGATCCTTGATATTTGGTATGTAGTATCACCTAGTGGACCATATCTAAATTTGCTCCAATTATGACTCAGAGGACAAATATAACCCCACCAGGGGATTACCAGGAGCATGGTCAATTTCCAATAGATACCTATAGATAAGAAGTTTTAAGAAAAACTCAGGTGAGCGATTCAGGGTCACTTGGCTCTTTTCTACCGTGTGTCAATACTTGATTTGATATCACAGTGCATGATAAATGATGGTTACATTTGAAATGATTATTATATGCACGTCATTTTCTTATTATAGCAATGCCCTGATATACAAGTAATAGCAATACATGCGTTTCCTAAAATTTACCTGGATATCAAAATATCAGATTTTGAGGCAATGGCAGGTTTTCATAAGTATGCACGACAAAATGTATAAAGTTGAATAATACAGCATCAAATTTAAAACAAGATAAACAATAACTATAAATTGAACAATTTACAAGTCAGATTACAAAAAATGGATTTATTTTGATTAAAACATTGATTTTCACCCAAAAATGAAGGCAGTTTATGTCTGATATTGCCTTCATATCATGGTATGATTTTATAAGACTGAGTAATCATTTTTCAGTATTTCTGTCCTGGTGTCAAGTATCTGCTACTACAAATGTATTTCAGCAATTTGCAATGTCGTTCCTAAAAATAAAGATTTCACCCATTTTTAACACCACTGCCCCTCTTTGAAAAAGTGATTCCAGTGATACAAGAAACTTCAACATCTTGCTGTATCATTCATACAATACTTTTCCATTGTACAGATGGGAGAGGTTCAGCCTTACCTAAGCGAGTTTTAGCTATTTTGTTGCTCTACCACAATAAATGTATGAAATATGTAAACATAATATGTTCTTAAAAGGGTATCCTTTGGCAGCAAAGGCTGCACCAAAGAACTGAAACTAGAATGTGCATATTTCCTGGGCCAGACTAAGTATTGCTGACGAGCAGAAATACATATCACAGATGTCTGCAATTGATATTTATGCCTAAACTGTTTCACTTATAATAATAAATCAACATCAGCCTTGTATTTTGTGAACTGCTATTTTCAATGTCAGAAGGGTAACGTTCATTCACAGAAAAATGACCAAAGAAACCTTTATGCGAGGGGGGTTCAATATGTAATGACAACAGGCCAATAAATCCAAAAGTTTTATATTTGCATGCATTACAATTACTTTTATAAACAGGTCTGCTTCTTGATTACGCAGATGTAAAATTTCAGCTATTCAGCACTAATCCTTATTCACACAAACCGCTCTCCAGATAAGGTACTGAAATACACTGCAATATGAAATGTAACAGTGTTTTCAAAGACAAAATTACATGAACTAAGGATGTTTTCAGCCTGTTTCTTCGTGTGGTGAATATGTATATATAGGTGATAAATAACCGCAAAAATCTATGAAATTGCTTTAAATTCTAAAATTCTACGAAAAAGAGAGGCCGTCATTTTGGTAACAACCCTCCTTGATGCCACCTTTTCTGGCATTCAGTTCACATTGTCGTTTTTGCGTGGACGATTATATAGCAATATAATTGAGAAAATCACTTGTAACTTTTCTTCTGGTCACTAAGGTGTTTGTTTGCAAGTAATAAAGCCGTTTTTTAAATTTTAATAACTTTTCTCGCTCAAAAAGTATCTCTAAAACCGTCATTTGAATTTAGAAAATCACCTTAAAGAATGCCATCTCTGGCTTACACTGAAATGAATCAGACAAAACACCGTTTTTCATTGATGTTTGGTTTGGTATGCATTTTTTAGACATTTTACACATATTGACAAGTAAATAATCTAGCTGGCCAATTTCAGACTATAAAGTTATAGGAAACGAAAATGGCATATCACTCAGATGAGATCCCCATAGATATTGTTTTGAGTTTATCTGGTCTGCTGTCTATGCACTGTGCGTATTCAAACTCTGATACGATAAAAATTGTCTTTTCTTTATCATAAGCCAAAATGCTGATTTTCAAAAACCGTACATATTTTAGCGTTACGTCTCTTGCTTTAAACGACGTAAACGTAAGAGAGGGTTACGTAATAAAAGCTCCACATGATGACACGGTACTGTTCATAAGTTGACAGCGCTTTAGCAGTTAAGAGGGAATTGAGTCCGAAAACGACAGATAGGCGATTCGTGCTTGTTAAATGTTTGTTTTAGAAAATACAGTATATATCTTCCTACCTTTGTAAAAACAGTTATTTGCAAACTGGAGGAAAATATGTACAGTGTATATGACTGTGTGTTTTCAAAAATATGTAACAAAATTATTTAGACAGATAAAATAAGGTATGATACACCATATGAAAGGCAATGCTTTGATCTTTTGTTTGGCATGTAGTATAGAATCCTAATGCGCTTGTGGATGGAGTTTTGAATGCGCTTTTATGACATATTGAACCCCCCCCCCCCCGTAATTTATGGGTTTCTGAGGCCCATGACACATTCCATACTGAAAATAATTTTCTTCCGTAGGGGTGCATCAAACTCTCAAAGTAGCCCATATATCTCAGTTTCATAGGTGGAGAATTTCCATCAGAATTGCACAAAACTTGTGATGCTTGTCTATTTAAAATCCAGTTAAGGATGCTTCCAAAGGGGTTCATGGTAATTTAAGCCTTCTGAAAAACTTCTAACCTTTTTACAGTTAACAAACAATTTTCTGTAAATGACCTGTAATTAACGCTAACCTACTGACATTAAAAATAGCAGTACACAAAATACAAGGCTAGTGTTGATATATTCGTTCCAGGTCACCGGACAAGGTGTGAACCCTTCTGTCATGTGCACCTTATTTTGTTACAATTTCAACCAGCAGCTCGATTGTACATGGCTTTTCGTGCTAAAATTTGGCTGAAAGTCTTGTCTATACGGCAAGAAAGCATGTCCACGTCATTGAAAAACGTTCGCTGTATTCACAAAACGTGTTTGTTACTTTTTTATGACTTTGGTGTGAACCCAAAGGAGAAATTTTCCGTTTTTCTCAGTTGTTCGAGGTTATCTGGAAAACTGCAGCGAACCCAGGAGAAACTTTTACACAGTCTTGTGCAGAAAAATATGAGGGGGGGGGGGGTGCACTTACCACATGAAGTTTGACTTAGTATAACAAAAGTTGTGAACCAATTTTCTAGCCTGTGATGTCCATTTACTGGTTCGTTAAGTCTGTGATTCCAATCAGGCAGACCACGAGATTGGCCACGTTGTTGGCTCAGCCATTTTTCTAACTCCTCTGTAATAGTCTGGTATAATTAGACTTTTCACTTACTGTAAAGGCGGCAACTTTAATATTCATATCTGGGCGTGGTTCGGCTATTTCATCTGCTTAGGAAGGGAAATAAGTTTCATTTATAATTTGGTAAATAAACTTTTATGAGCCGCGCAAACATGCGTGCATTTCATGAAAATCCTAACCGTATGTACACTGCACTCACATTTATTAACCCTTAAAGCGCATAATCACAAAATGTATGTTTTTGTCCTCCACGGAAGTATTTGAAGCCTCATAGATAAACAGTGTGGACCCAGATCAGACTGCTCCTATAGAAGCAGTCTGATCTGGGTCCTCAATGTTTGCCTCCCTGCTTATGTTAAACAGACATTTTCAGATGCAGTTATTTTTCTGGCGTTTTAAGGACTAAATAATGACTGAGATTGTGGGACAAAATGATATAGTTACTTTTGAATAAAACCATGCCTCATTTTCAGCTTTTCCCATGCCTAAGGTTGACCAGTCCTTATTACGCATGCATGAGGCGCCGCCTTTTCAGTAAGCGAAAAGTCAAGTAATAGCCTCCATTTTTGTCTTTTAGAATTGATGGTCACCACATGGTTAGAATCATAACTCCCTCATTGATATCACCTTAAGGCATGCTCCCACATTGAATTCTTGGCCACGTAGCGCAGTCGGTAACGTGTCTGGCTACAGATGCGTGTCCGACTGTAATTCCAGGGGTCGCGTGTTCGATCCCGGCCCGGTCCCATACTTTCGTGGAGATCGATCATGAAATAATTCTACAGTCATTCTCCTCCCTTCCGCTGATTCATTCAAGAAGGGTTGTTGTCAGTTACAAGCGAAAGTATGTGCTCGAATTACTGGTTATCCGCTTGTTCAAGCCTGCCCAGGAAAAAGTGTGGTAATATGAACTGACCGTCCCGCAATGACCATAGCTGTTGACTTGGGACGTAAAGCAACAAAACAAACAAAACCCACATTGAATTAGGTCATCTGTCACAGTTATAGTCTGGTAGCCTCCACTTTCATCTTTAAGAATATACGATCGCCTAATGGTTAAAATCTCTCAAACTTAAATGTCCTAGACTGCTTGGCTCAGCCATTTTTCCAACTCCACTGTTATAGTCCTGTGGCCTCTATTTTCATCTTTAAGAATTGGCGATCGCCACATGGTTAGAATAAAAACTCCCCGATTGATAGCACCTTAAAACATGCTTCCACAATGAATTAGGTCATCTCGTCACAGTAATAGTCTGGTAACCTCCTTTTTATTCTTTTAGAATTGACGATAGCCACATTATGGTAATTCTAACACCCTAGACTGCTTGGCTCAGCCATTTCCAAGTCCTCTGTAATAGTCTGGTAGCCTCCATTTTCATCTTTTAGAATTGACGATCGCCACATGGTTAAAACCGCTATCAAACTCTCACATCCTAGACTGCTTGGCTTAGCCATTTCTAACTACTCTGTAATTGTCTGGTAGCCTCCATTTTCATCTTTTAGTATTGACGATAGCCAGATCATGGTAAAAACCTCTACCAAACTCTCACATCGTAGACTGCTTGGATCAACCATTTCCAAATACTCCAGATCTTCTTTATGATCAAGCAACTTTGGATCTGTGTCTAATGAGACCATTAACCCTTTAGGCACATAGAGATGCCTTGCAACGCTTTTACAAACAGAGTAGACACTGATCAGGAAGCTCTTGTAAGAGCTGCCTGATCACTGTCTACTATGTTTAGTTAAAGAAATATGAATAGAAAAGATCTTATACTAGCGGACCGAACAAGAAATTTTTAGTTCTATGTACCAACATGAAAGTTTATCTAATTATTCATAGTGGGTGGAGCTTAGCATGACTGTTCATCAAGGAAAGGGTTAATGCCTTATATGCATCCACACTGTCATTTGATGTATCATTTTTCCAGTTTACTTCAATGACAGCTGAGGAAGTAATTCCTAGCTGTTCAAGTGTCTCCCCCCCTCCCCCGCCCGCCCAAAAAACCTGGATTTTTGTATCTGTTCCAGCCATCTTTATTTTAAAGTTCTTTGAGGCCTGCTCAACACTACCAACATAGACCTGGCCCGTTAGCACAGTTGGTAACACATATGACTTCAGATCCAGGGGTCTCGAGTTCGATCCCAGTCCTGTGCTATATTTTCGTCGAGATTGATCATGAAACAAATTTTACGGTCATTTTCCACCTTCCGCTGATCAAAAGAGTCGTTGTCAGTTACAAGCAAAGGTATGTGCACAAAGTACTGGTAAACAGTTTCTTCGAGCTTGCCCAGGAAAAACGTGGTTAGGTGAACTGCCCGCGTTGACATTACCCTAGCTGTTGACTTGAGACGTAAAGAATCAAATCAAACAAAAACTGCCAACGTTACATAGTTTATCAGGACCTTGACTTTGTCACTGGCCCTGAACCGCCTCTGAGAAACATCCCTTCTCGTCAAAATGAAGCAACATCCATCAGGACCTCTCATCTGCTGAAGCTGTATGCGAAGCTTTTTGCAAATCTTCATTCTGCTGTTTAACTAGCTGTCTCTTTTCTTTTTCCTGATCCGCCCTAAGTGAAGCATAGTATGCATCGTATTGTTGTTGGTGCAATTTAAGTAACAGATAAACCTTGACTACTGCAAATCTGGAAATTTTCGTGAGAATTTTATTTTCGCGAATAGCGTTAAAAAACGTATTTGTGACGCCTGCGTATCTTGACAACCTAATGTTGGCATTGAGGCTTAGTTTTCGAGAAGCATTTTCTGCCATATTTTCTGATCCAACAGCCGACTCTGTCTCGGCCTCATCTCCAGTAGCTGCTATGGTCTCATCTTCATCTCCTGCTTGTTATGTCTTATCTTCAATGTTTCCAGGAGTCTGTGCCTGAAGAGATTGAGTGTCTGAAGTTTTTATAGTTTCTCAAGATCCTACATCAAGCAATTCTTGACCATGGGTATCTTCTAGCTCTTCCCAAATCTCTGATAAATTGAGTAGTCGTCGCTTAGGGACGATATACAACTTGCCTCTTTCGGCACTTGTTTTTAGTAGTTTCGCCGATTCAAATTCAATCACAGACAAAATCTTATGTTTTGATGCTCTGGGCAAACGATAGCCTGTAAGGGCTGTTGAGATACCCTGATAAACAGAGCATAATTATATGTTCAAAAACTTGATCAATTTCCAATTTCTATGGCAGACATTTTATTTCTCTGCTTAAGGGGCACAAAGACCCCTTTTAGTTATTATGTTCCTTTCCTAACATTTGATAAAATCATTTTATCATCATCATCATCATCTGGTTTTGATAACAATGCAGGTGCAGGAGCATCTTTCACATTAGTGGGCCGCCATCTGTTAACTCATCACAATTGCCATCTATACTCAGAAAAACAATTGTAGGATATTGAAATTCTATTTCAAAATCCATCCTGTTTAATATCAATAAATTTTATTTGTGTCTTAGACAGTATGCCTGAAGCGTGTGCCCTCCAATGGTACGCAGGCTCATAAGTTAGAAATCGGATATCTTTCAGCCAAATTCCCCAGTGATTTGCTCAATCAGTAAGAACTTGAAAAATTAAAGATAACTGTTTTAAACAAGCATAATTTAGAAAACAGAGTATATCAATTTCATACCAAAGTGGGTCAGTCGTCCGTCTGTCTGTGCGTCCATTCATCCTACACGTTTATTTTGTAAATGTATCTTCTCCTAAATCTGAGGACCTAGCAACCTAAAACTTTGTTGCTGCATAGGCCACATAATGTAGAGGATACTGGGCAACATTTTCATACAAAGAACATACAAAAAATGTATTTACTTGTAAATGTATCTCCTCCTAAACCGTTAAACGTAGCGACTTCAACAATCTTTGTAGCTGAATAGGTAACATTATGTAGAGAGTACTGGGTTACATTTTGTGCGAGGTCAAATGTCATATATTGATTTTTCTTGTAAATGCATCTCCTCCCAAACCGTTGGACGTAGCAACTTCAAACTATGCATATGCATAGGTCACATGATGTAGAGGATAGTGGGCTACTTTTGTGTGACATTGACCCAGCTCAAGGTCATATAATGTATTTTCTTGTAAATACATCTCCTCCCAAACCGTCGGAAGTAGCAACTTCAAACTTCACATGTGCATAGGCCACATGGTGTAGAGGGTACTTGGCAACATGTTGTATGACCTCGATCCGAAGGTCAAGGTCAAATACTGTATTTTTTTGTAAATGTATCTCATTTATGTTAAAAGTAGCATCATCAAACTTTGCCAATGCAAATGTCGCATAATGTAGAGGGTGCTTGGAAAAATCATGTGTGACCTTGATCACAAGGTCAAGGTCAAGCACTGTATTTTCTCGCAAATGAATCTGCTCATTAACCGTTGGGCGTAGCTACTTCGAACGCAGCAGGTGCATCGCTCTCATGATGTAGAGGGTACTGGGCAACATTTCCTGGAATGTATTTTCTTGTAAATGTATCTCTTCCTAAACCGTTAGACGTAGCCACTTCAAACTTTGTAGCTGCATAGGTAAACAAGATGTAGAGAGTACTGGGCTACATTTTGCGCGAGGTCAAAGGTCATATAATGAATTTTCTTGTAAATGCATCTCCTCCCAAATCGTAGGATGCAGCAACTTCAAACTATACATATGTATAGGTCACATAATGTAGAGGATAGGGGGTTATTTTTTGTGTGGCCTTTTCATATAATGTATTTTCTAGTAAATACATCTCCTCCCAAACCGTTGGGCGTAGCAACTGCAAACTTCACATGTGCATAGGCCGTACATTTTGGTGTCAGAGCTAAAGAAGACCAAGACGAAGCTCCTACATTGAACTGGTTACCTACACTCCATGAATCCCCTATAAATCAGGATTTATTGCTTATTCAAGTTCTTGTACGACAACAAAACTTTCTAAATTGTTAACCTCACGACTTACAGCTGTTAAAACATGTTATCAAGTACCGTGAACAGGTATATGAGAGATCTGGTAAAAATATATTTTGGTCTATTAAAAATTAAGATGAAATTTTATATAAACTTAAAGCTAGAGATTTCAATTCCATGATGGTTCCGACTTAATGCCTTAACTATTGACGAGATGGTAGTGGCCTGATGCTTTGGCTGTTGTTGGGCCCACCAGGGTTTACCTATTGTGTTTCTTTTGCTCCAGTATTCAGTTTTATTTCTGTTGAGTCCTCATCTTTGCTTTATCTCCTTTTTATATCTTGATTTATATGTTCTAGGAGATGATACATTGATAATGTAGAGGTATTTGTTGCAAACAAAACATATATATGACTTAATCCACATCTGAACTTAGGGTGAGGTTTGCGCGCTGTAAAACGATATAAGCCCTCTAGTAAAATATTTTTACTAACCGTTCCATGGTGCTGCTTCGTTTGTGGATTATTTATGTTATTTCTGTCTTGTATTTGTTATGTTTTCGTGTGCGTCTGTTTAGTGATGCCTTGTGGTCAACTACTGGGAATTGACTGACACCTTGGCTTTCGTTTGTGATGTCTAATTGTGTAGTTGTCTCTTTCCTGTTGGTATTTTGGGTCAGGAGTGGTGCTTGATTGTATCGATTCCTGATCTTTGTCCTCTTACCTTGATTGGTGTTTTGGGGGGATTTCCATATCCATTATTGTCTTTCGTTTAGAATGAATTATGCTGAGGTTTGATTTTAGACAGATTCTTTTGACAAGTTTGGTGATAATTTATTATTTAAATTAAGTTCAACAGTATGATGTTTTAATGCTCATTCGTTTGTTAACTTCAATTTTATATCAGTAATAATGATTTGTTATCTGTAGACAGAACCAATTCATAAATGATGTTATCCAGTCTTAGTGGGAGGACCAACTAAGTTATATATCAGTTGTTTCAGATTCTAGTCTTAGTGGGAGGGGGAGATTATTCATTAACCAAATAAGTGGTATATCAGTTGTTATTGTCACGACCTAGGCGTTACCACGGATTGATTGATTCTACCTTTCTCTGTGGACTGGTGATGAATGACTGTCTGACTGGATGACTGATCAGTCAACCAATGACTGGTTCATTGGTTTGAATCTTTCAGGCGGTTATATACTATAAACACATACGCACTAATTCCAAACAATGGTAGCGTGATAGGAATTATGCATATGAGTTACACCAGGAATGAGTATGATGCTCAAACCTGTATCTTGTGTGATGTGCAATGTGGTGTTGTTCAGTACTGACACCGAATTTGTGTGGTATGGGGGAAAGGACTAGCGCTCACTTTAATCAGTAGATGAAATTGAGACTCTACTGTTAACGTACTGAATGCTTAAAAGATCATTAAATACGACGACACACACGAATGATAACTTAGACACACACGTTTAATATATGTCTGGGAAATATATGGTTGGACGGGGAATTGCTCACTTTTATGACTGATCAACTGTTTGCTCTGACTGCTGACTGCATGCACGACTGATCAAATGATCCTATGATCACCGACTACGAGGACAGACAATGAATGACCACGGACACTACAAACATATGCTTCATATGTATGTAGGTGGACTTCAGTGGGTTCACGGACTGCTAGTGCTAGTATGGGTAAAGATGATGACTTAAGAATATTAACTTGATGAATTATAATTGAAAAATAACTTTAAAAAAAAAATGTTACAACATCAGATAATCAATGGCTGTCTTATAACACACTGTAACTTATTGAACACAGTTAACTTGCAGGGGTGCCTGGCTGAGCCTATACCTTATCTTCAATTCCTTAAAATTGGGATAATATCATAAAAATGGGGTAAATTATGGGGGGAAATGGGGGTGGGTTTCCTAGTAAAAATGGCAGACAGCTGAATAAAATTCCTCTTAAATAATTCCTAAGTTCTCAAAAGTATCTGATGCTAGAAAATAAATTCAATAAATTTCTCTTTCTTTTAAATACTTTTTGTGGTTTTAAATGTCTTTTGGAAAAGGGAAACTGCAAAATATCAAAAATAGAAAATCACCTAAAAAGCAAGTGTTCCCTATGAAGTAAAAATGTGAAGTCCCCTAAACAATCTGTGGGAGAGCTTATATACTCCCACAGAATCCCGCATCCCGCAATCCCGCAGTTCCCACATTTTCCCCCCACAAATCGTCCCGCAACAGCTTCCCGCAACAAGAAACTGTGGGAAAAGAGCCATTTTTACTGGAAATGTCCGCCCCCTTCTGCTTTAATCTTAAAATACCATAGACAATCAAATTAAACTTTACAAAGTAAATATGCAGAAATGTACTATGATGATTAAACTTTATGACCTGCTAAAAAGATTTAGACCGGTAGCACTAATTTTAGGAGAAATCGTCCGTAGAAAATGTCTGTTTACAAACACAATTGATTTTACGCTACGATGACCTTGCCTATCTATTTTTGGAAGCAGATATTTACTACACCGCTGTTCTATCAATCGAGAGTACACACTAGCATATAAACTGTCATGGCCGTTGAGAAAAACAAGCACTTCAAATTCCGATTTTTAGCGAAAATAAGCTCCAAATGGATATGTCAGACACCAGCGCTGGTTGAAATCAATTCCATGTAGACTGCTTCCAAGAACAGGGTGAGCAAGAGTTTCTTTAAATCAATGATAAGTGAAATAATCTGGGTCAAAACCGAAGCACATGTGAATAAATGGACAATACACAAGTCAAAGCTCCAGAGCAGTAGATTGCTGAGAAATGGAAATAGAGCTCTGCGGTCAGTAGTTCCCTCAAAGTGTGGCCATCACCTAAGAGAACCCCTGACAAGCAATGTCTCTAACAGTCTATCATTCAGAATAAGATGCTGAATCGGTCGATGCTCACAAACAGCATATGCTCAGATTTCCTCAGCAATGTATTTCTCTGTCAGAAGACTTCAAGTAAAGTAGCTGCAGCCAGCACACCCCCTGTACACCACATTTACCCCCACCTTAAGTGTTAAAGCTCCGACTAACACAAAAGTAGAATCTCGGTCAACTCTGGCATCCGTAATATCTCTAAAGATATGCTTGAAAGAAATGCAGTGACAATAACCTGTCACTCCCACATAAGTTGGAGCCTTGCACAAAAGGTGTGGGAAAGTTATCTAGCTGACATATTTTACTTCAGCTGCAATTTACAGTGATTTCAATTAACATGATGATACCCAGTCCCGATGCAATATTCACCATGCATCAATGTCAAATAAATCGCTTTCAGCATCTGCATCTCTAACTAAAAAATATATCACAGAACGGACTCGGTTTATCTACCGAAAATGCGCATACAATTCATTTCCAGTCAAAATTAGAACCTGACTGATTCTTATACCCATTTGATGCCATGCTGAGAGCAGATTTTAATATTTCTTAGTTTTTAAATAACAATTTTTGCTCTTACATGAAGTTCTGTTTTCCATTTCGGGTCAACACTGTACTTTATCCACAAACTTATAAATTACAAAATCAGCATCCCATCCAAACAAGTCTTGTTTGAAGAGACAATGATTTTATGTACAGATAAGCCCAACTATTGAATCTAAATTACCGTCATATCAACCTTATGCCCTTCAATTCTATGGAAAACAGCACTTAAAAGTGGAAATTGATTTTAAATTTTATGAACCTTTGCTTATTGGAGGAATATTCTTCAAGAAAATCAATTTAGATCATGAATGGTTAGCAAACATTGAAAACCTAATATCTGTTTGTTTTGAAACAAAACTTCCACACCTGGCAATATGGGGGGTCCCCATGTGGGTGAAGTCTTATTCCATAACAGACAGAATATCCCTCCAATACACTTAATATTGAAATAATCTGTATGAAACTGTGCTATATTTGCACTAAAGCGCACTGCTGCAACACTGAATCTGACCGCGGTTAAGTGTTTCCACAGTAAAAGTTTCTCATTAGTCAAAATTACATTGTAATGTACCCGAAGTAATGACTGAGCAATGGCAGACAAACTGTATTCAGTTTGTCTGTCCTTGCCATCAGATCATTAATTCTGCAGGTAGAAACCTTGTTGCTTTTGCAATGCACAAAAAACTGTTCTATAGTGTAACTGTCACGCCCAAAGGGTGACTAGCTTCCGATTTCCTTGAAACGTACCATCAGGTTTTCACAGTTCCTTCGAATATACGTAGACGTATCGATCAGCTGATGATAATAGATCCTTTCCGTATCGTATATTTGATTAAGATTCCTTTGATGATGATATTCACTATAATATGTATTTTATTCAGTATTCACTTTGTATTGATATTCACTTTTATAGATTCATTCACTTTTACATCTAATATTCACTTTTGTATTCATTATTCACTTTTATATTCATTATTCATTTTTTTATTCATTTTTCACTTGTCACCAATGTACACAGAGGGGGAACCGTCTTAACTAAGCCAAGGAAATTCACATATTATAAAAAATGAGGATGGCCTAAAAAGTAAATTTTGAGATCATGAAAATGTAATGTCAAACTTACACCTGTCACTGGTTGTATGGGTAAACATGCAACCAGAAACAGACATAAAGTTGAATTGAAATGTATCCAACGCCCAAATGCAACGTTCGCAACCTGACCCAACACTCTGAATGCAAAATACCCTTTATGTCTACATGGTATTATTTTTTCCATTGAAGCTACAGACATCAATGAAAAAAACATGTCATAGTATAGACAGGCATTGTGCATCCAATAGAATTAGATCACGGTCCAAAAGTGGCATTTCATTGTTCAACACAGTTCAACAATGATTAATATATAATATGATGGTTAATGTGATTTGATAATTTCAGAATGTTGTAATTTACCAACTGTCTTAAATCAAAGAAAGTTAGTATGTCACAAACGGGGCAGTATATATGAACAAAACGGTTACCTATCTGTGCACACTAGGGACTACCCTAATGAGAAGATTAGATTTTATTTCGCGCACTTTTTTCTTTATCACACTGTATTTATCTCCATCTTGCAAATTTGTCTCTCCTCTGATAAGTATTATTTTCTCTGTTTTTAAGGGGACGTCTGTCTCTTCTAGATGTTTCTTCTCTCTTCTTCTTTAGTACATGAATCTTCTCTTTCTCTGTTCTTGCTATCACTCATCGACTCATCGTGGGGGTAATCTTGTGCTAATCTTCCACTCTCTTAGTAGCTTCTTATCGATCTTATTGAATAGCCAATCTTCATAACCATAGCTAAGCAATAATAACATATTCTCAAGATATCTCACCATCATCCTATAGCTACTGTCAGTAGTGAGATCTGTGACCTTGACATAGTATCGTCCCATTTTAGCCTATGTTCCAATCGTTTTCTGCAACCACGACCAATCTTCATCATCTGGGACCATCATCTGGGAGTATCTCATCTCTATTTTCCCTGACAATTTCAAACTGCATTGCTCGTCTGGTCTTAACAATCACAGCCGGTATCTTAAATAGCACGGTTATCCTTTTAGTGGGTTCCCATCATCTGGCTTATTAGTCTTCTTTAATAATCAACATAGTCAAATGCAAAGGATCTTTTATCTACTCATGCTCCACCATCATGTGCAATTCTCTACAATCATATCTTCAGGACTGGAATTATACCTATGGTTTGACATCTGCAATCTTTGCTATAAAAATGATGCATTCAATGGATAAAATAAAATAAAAAAATGACAGGATTTTAACCTGTTAAAACTGTTTCCTCACAGTAAATCCCTTACTGTGATAGGGATTCCTTCATCTTGAGGACCCACTTAGGTGGATTGCTGCCTTGATACGGTTTCAGCTTGTCGTGGTGAACAACTTGACTTTTGCCTTCCTTCGAGAATGCTAGCACATAGTTCTGGTTGCTGAGTTTCTCTTTGACTGGATAGGGCCCTATGTATGGTTTCAGTAGTTTGGAGCAGATAACGTCCTTCTTACTGGCCCGTAAAAAACATACTAAGTCACCTTTCTTGTATGTATGCAACATCTGCTTGTTGTCATATATATCTGTGTGTCTTTTGGCACTTTCCTTCAAGTTGTCCCTGCAAATAGTATGTGCCTTCTGCAAGTTGTTCTTCAATTTCTGCACATATTCACTGTATGATGAGACCGTGTCATTAGAGGCTGTAGAACTACCAAATGCTATTTCAGCAGGTATCTTATTTTCACGGCCCAACATAAGGAGATTGGGGGTCATCTTTGTACTTTCATTTGGGGTTGCTCTGTACGCCCCGGCAAGGCATCCTAAGTTTAAATCCCATTCACTCTGCTGATCAGATAGGTATACGCGCACCATATGGATAAGAGTCTTGTTAAACCTTTCTGTTTGACCATTCCCCTTGGGATTTCTCACTGATGTCCTGCTCTTCTTGATCTCTAGTAAACTGCAGAGCTCGTGGAATATCCTACTTTCATAGTTGGCACCTTGGTCACTGTGAATTGAAGTTGGTGATCCATACCGAGCTATTACTTCATTTAGGATTGTCCTAGCTGTAGTCTCTGCAGACTGGTCAGGTATCGCAAAAAATTCTACCCATTTTGTGAATTGATCCGTGACCACTAGAATATATCTGTTACCTCTTGGTGTCCTTGGCAAAGCTCCTATCAAATCAGTTGACAGTCTGTCCAACGGTGCTCCTACCGGCATACTACCCAAAGGTGCTCTCGGTTTGAAAGGAGGGGGTTTGTTGGCTCCACAGTTGTCACAGTTTGCTATCCATAGGTTAACATCTTCTCTGGCTTTGTACCAATAGTACCGCTGTAACACTTTCTCTCTCGTCTTCTTACGACCCAAGTGACCAGACAAAACACCATTGTGCATTTGATATAACACATCATTTTTCAAGACACTTGGTGTAAGTAGCTGTAAATGAGTACCAGATCCATCTTTCTTCTCAAATTTCCGCATCAAAATGCCATTCTTTAAAACCAGTGCATTCCAGCACAGCAAATAATGACGAGTCTCCGGACTCGCTGAAGCAGCAATGCTTCCCTCAGGCCTAACTCCTGAGCTTAACCATTGTATTATTGGTCCAATATGCACATCATCCTTCTGCATATCTTGCAACTCCTTCATAGTAAACCCGCTTGACCACGGCAACCAATTTTCTACAACATCGGCACCTGACCTTGTCAGCACTGACCGACACCAGCCTATTGTGTCGAGGGCTAAACCCATAACTTTTTCCCTGCAGAAAAACCTCTGTATGCCCAACCAGACATGACCCGCTGGTTGATAATGGTTGATACATGTATAACCTGACCTTGTCAGAAGCGACCACTTTAAACTTGTCGCATCCAGGGTAAAATCCATTACACTCTCCTTTACCCTGCCGAATAACCTCTGTATCCCCAACCAGACATAACCTTCTGGTTGATAACTATAAACACAACCTGACCTTGTCAGAACCAACCATTTCAAATCCGTTGTACCCAGGGCAAAATCCATTATTCTCTCCTTTACCCTGCCAAATAACCTCTGTATCCCCAACCAGATATAGCCCTCTGGTTGATAACTAAAAATCCAACCTGTAGCAATACTCAGCAATACCATCATGCTGAAACCTACAGCTAACCCCAGCCAACAGCCATGGCTGATAACCTGACTATCACTGATAGTCAGAGACGTAGTTACATCCGTCTGTAAAACTTGACTCTTAGCTCCCTGTAGAATAGTAGCTAACACAAGTAAGAATAAACATGCATGCTTGATAGCTAAACAAGCAAATCCTTGTATTTCTTTCTTCACTGCTTCTCTCTTACTGCTCATAGACAGTCTTGAGACATCATGTATAGGAGTAGAACTTGTCTTGGTGGTATTCACCTGTAAAGTAGACTCCATCTGCTCTGCTCTTTTCAAACATTTATTGCAAGGTCCGCATTTTAAGGATTCTTCTGTATCAATGTCCGAACATGAGCAATCTTTCGGGTTTCTACATCTGCTCATGGCATCTGCATTCCCATGAAGTGTACCCTTTCTGTATTCCACATCAAAATCATAGCCAGAAAGTATCTCTATCCACCGGGCAATTCGGCTGGTTGGCGACTTCAAGCTAAAAAGCCATTTCAGGGCTGAATGGTCAGAACGTACGGTGAAATGTCTTCCTAGAAGATAGTGTCTGAAGTATTCAACAAAGTACCGGATAGCAAGAAGGTCCTTGTCTGTAACACAGTAATTTGTTTCAGCTCTGTTAAGGGTTCTACTAGCATAGGACACAACCTTCTCCTTGCCATCTTGTACTTGACTGAGGACTGCTCCTATTCCATAGTTGCAAGCGTCAACGTCTAAGATGAATTGACCTCCTTTGTCACTTGGTAGAGCCATGATTTCATTACTTGTGAGTGCAGCCTTGAGCTGGTTGAAGGAAATTTGACTATCATCTGTCCAAACAAGTTTGCTGTCCTTTTTGGTCAGGTCGAATAGTGGTTTGGCAATCATGCTGAAATTTTTCACGTGTTTCCTATAATACGAGCAAAGGCCTAAAAACTGTTTGACTTCAGTAACGTTGGCAGGCACGGGCCACTGTAATACTTTGGAAACATTGTTTGGGTCTGGCCTCACTCCTCCTTCACCTGAAACGCGAAAACCCAAAAAGGTAACCTCCTTTTTCAATAGCTCGCACTTCTTCGGCTTCAGCTTAAGGTTCGCTTCACGAAATCTTTGAAATACCAATTTCAGCCTCTCAATATGCTCCTCGAAAGATGTTGAGAAAATGATACAGTCATCAATATAAATTATGCAAATGTGCCATTGAAGACCCTTTAACGCAAGTTCCATAACTCTCTGAAAAGTCGCCCCACTGTTAATCATACCGAAAGGTGTGGACGTAAATTCATATAGGCCATGCTTGGACGTAAAGGCTGTTTTAGGGATATCTTCACTTTTTACGGGGACCTGAAAGTAGCCGGACGTCAAGTCGATAGTGCTGAAAATCTTGGCACCTGACACTGTATCTATACACTCGTCCACTTTTGGGACAGGAAATGCATCAGGTTTTGTGACCTTGTTGAGTTGCCTGTAGTCCACACAGGGTCTAACGCTGCCATCCTTTTTTCTCACTAAACACAGCGGCGAGGCCCACGGTGAGGAAGAAGGGTGAATCACTCCCTGCTCCACAAGTTTGTCAATTGCTTTCTTTTCTTCATCCGCAAAAGCAAGAGGGACTCGTCTGAACGGCTGTTTAATAGGTCTTGAGTCACCTGTATCGATGGTATGCTCGGCAAGACTTGTCAATCCCAGATCATTCTCATCCCGAGAAAAAATATCCTGGTACTCACTGAGTAAAGATGTAATTTGCTGTTTTTCAGTGCGTTTTCTACCTTTTGAAGCTTCATCGCAGACAGATTGTAGGTATTCAGGGATCTTCTGAGGAGAAATAGGTTTCTCAGCTTCCTTTGCTGGCTGTTTGTGACTGTGCATCGCATTAATGCCACAAATACTGCTCTTGTCTGTTTGCGTGAATTGAAGACGTCTGATAGAGCTTTGGTCATCTATTGCTGTCTGCTCTTCATGTTTAAGGATGGGCACTGGCTCGCATAGTAGTAGCTCTGCAGAGCCTATTACCGTATTAGCCCTGATTGAAGCCTCAGTTGGAAAAGGGTTCATTATTCTGACCTTTACTGTTGGGGCAAAGTTGATATCTGCAAGGCTGGATGCCATCACTAGTGCAAAATTCTGCTTAAAGCTCTCGGACGGTTCTATAAGGAAGCTCGAGTCATTCAAATTATCATCAGACTCACACCTTTCAACAAATGCATCAATAATTTGCTCTGTATGCCCCTGTAAAACATAGTTGTCTGCTGCCCTGACTTTTCTACTGTTTATCGGTAGACAATTTTGGCAGCGGATTTCTTTTCCATTTAAGATTATCTTATTTTGGCTCAGAATGATATCTGCTGGCTTTTTATTGGCTCCCTTCAAAATATCCATCCCTAGAAGTACTTCATCATGGATTTCGGCTATCACTACTTCACTCTGAATGCAAGTAGTATCCAACACAATGTCAACCTTGCACTTCCCATAATCCACAATAGCCTGTCCACCAGCATGCATCAACTTCCCTTTTTTGGCTAAACTGGGTCTGATTTTACTGTCTATTTTGTCATACACCTTTTTTGATACGACTGTACGCTCAGCACCTGTGTCAATAACAAAGTTGACCTTGACCCCATTTATTGACCCGGATACAAAAACGCTATCTGAAGACGGGATAACTCTTCGAATGGGTTAGTTATGGTCTGGCTTGGTGCTATCGAGGCCATTATCACTCTGGACTGAACCTAGGCCTGGGAGGCCAGTCCTTTGTCGTTTAAATCTTGACCATTACTGTTGTGGTTGTTGTTTTCACACGGGGGCTGTGGTCGCTTATACCGATTTTGTGGGCAGTTTGCTTTAAAATGGGACATATCCCCACAAAGGTAACATCCTCTTCTACTACCTGTGTTATTATATTGTTGCTGGTAACGACTGTTATTAGAAGGCCTGTAACCTGGCTGATAGTTTTGACTTGTGTGGAATTGACCTACTTTATCCTTGTATTGATTTGGGGCACTTAGTGTGGTAGCAGATATTGCTTGAAGCTCGGTCCGCACTATATCTCTAAGTTTATCAAGGTCGAAAGCTTCTTTCTTCATAGGGCTGTTTTCTGCTGATGTCTCAGTCTTGGCTGTATGCTTAATGATCCTGTCTTTATTTTTGCCTGGTGCAGCCCGTGCTACAGATTTATCTTCTGAGTCACTATCACTGTTATTTAATGTATCTGTTAACGACCTGAAGTGGGTAGAATCTGTGTTCCTATTGGTCTGTTTTGTCTGCTGAAAGCAAACAACTTGAAACACTGCATCATCAATATCATTGGGTTCTTTGATGAATTCAACGTGAAACCTGGCCTTATCATCTACTAGGCCATCTAAAAACCTGCGTAATAAATCTTCTCTATGCGTCTCTCTGTCTCTTCGTACATGGGCTTTATCATATAGCTTCTTAAGGTCTGCGGCATACTCTTCAACTTTTTCACCATACTTCTGGTTACGATGACTGAATTGCAGCCAAAATGCTTTGGAAGTTTCCACCACACGAAACCTGTTATTTAGCTCTGTACATAATGCTTTGTAGTCAGACCTTGTGGTATGAGACAACTGTCCGTATACAAATTCACCTGCAGTTCCCTGCAACCTTGGCAGAAGTTCATCAAGCTTCTCATCTTGGCTCCATCTCTGCCTGTTAGCAACCTCTTCAAACCTGTTAAACCATACCATCCAGGTCTCTTTTCCTGTGAAGGGTGGAAGCTTAGGACTACTCTTCCTTAGTGACCTAGTGACACTGTTTGAGGAACGAGAATGAATCTCTTCATCATTATTGTCAAAATCACTATCACTGCTACTGTCTTGCATGGGTCTACTTCTATTCTGTGGTGTAACTCTCGTCCTACTATGAGCATTGCTAATTGAACCATTTTCTGGCCTGTTCTGTATGATTGGTCTGGTCTGACCAACAGCACTAGTGCTTAAACTCTGCAATACTCCTCTCAATTCAGCTGTGACAGACTGTAAAGAGTTCTCCAGACTGCAAACCTTGTCCTGCATATTCTTCATAGCATTAGCTACATTCTGATCAATTCTGGGCTGGTTTGGACTGGCATGGCTCTGCTGGTCTCCATTACTCCATGAGAAAGATTCTCTTGGAACACCTGTTGCTGGTAGACTTCTAGTCTGCAGCTGTGGTTCACTTGTGCAGCCAGAACTGTCTCTTCCAATGCCATCTTGTTGACATTCATGTGCTGGTCTCAACACCATAGTCTGTTCTGTGTCATGAGAGCCTTGTTCATCACGTCTCGCCTGTTGTCTTGTCAACACCATTTCTTGGTCCATAATTGAGAAAACTTGTAGAAATCAAATAAAATAATCCTTGACCGCTGCCACCAAAATATATGTCACGACCTAGGCGTTACCACGGATTGATTGATTCTACCTTTCTCTGTGGACTGGTGATGAATGACTGTCTGACTGGATGACTGATCAGTCAACCAATGACTGGTTCATTGGTTTGAATCTTTCAGGCGGTTATATACTATAAACACATACGCACTAATTCCAAACAATGGTAGCGTGATAGGAATTATGCATATGAGTTACACCAGGAATGAGTATGATGCTCAAACCTGTATCTTGTGTGATGTGCAATGTGGTGTTGTTCAGTACTGACACCGAATTTGTGTGGTATGGGGGAAAGGACTAGCGCTCACTTTAATCAGTAGATGAAATTGAGACTCTACTGTTAACGTACTGAATGCTTAAAAGATCATTAAATACGACGACACACACGAATGATAACTTAGACACACACGTTTAATATATGTCTGGGAAATATATGGTTGGACGGGGAATTGCTCACTTTTATGACTGATCAACTGTTTGCTCTGACTGCTGACTGCATGCACGACTGATCAAATGATCCTATGATCACCGACTACGAGGACAGACAATGAATGACCACGGACACTACAAACATATGCTTCATATGTATGTAGGTGGACTTCAGTGGGTTCACGGACTGCTAGTGCTAGTATGGGTAAAGATGATGACTTAAGAATATTAACTTGATGAATTATAATTGAAAAATAACTTTAAAAAAAAAATGTTACAACATCAGATAATCAATGGCTGTCTTATAACACACTGTAACTTATTGAACACAGTTAACTTGCAGGGGTGCCTGGCTGAGCCTATACCTTATCTTCAATTCCTTAAAATTGGGATAATATCATAAAAATGGGGTAAATTATGGGGGGAAATGGGGGTGGGTTTCCTAGTAAAAATGGCAGACAGCTGAATAAAATTCCTCTTAAATAATTCCTAAGTTCTCAAAAGTATCTGATGCTAGAAAATAAATTCAATAAATTTCTCTTTCTTTTAAATACTTTTTGTGGTTTTAAATGTCTTTTGGAAAAGGGAAACTGCAAAATATCAAAAATAGAAAATCACCTAAAAAGCAAGTGTTCCCTATGAAGTAAAAATGTGAAGTCCCTAAAAAAAGCAAGTGTTCCCTATGAAGAAAAATTGTGAAGTCCCCCAAACAATCTGTGGGAGAGCTTATATACTCCCACAGAATCCCGCATCCCGCAATCCCGCAGTTCCCACATTTTCCCCCCACAAATCGTCCCGCAACAGCTTCCCGCAACAAGAAACTGTGGGAAAAGAGCCATTATTACTGGAAATGTCCGCCCCCTTCTGCTTTAATCTTAAAATACCATAGACAATCAAATTAAACTTTACAAAGTAAATATGCAGAAATGTACTATGATGATTAAACTTTATGACCTGCTAAAAAGATTTAGACCGGTAGCACTAATTTTAGGAGAAATCGTCCGTAGAAAATGTCTGTTTACAAACACAATTGATTTTACGCTACGATGACCTTGCCTATCTATTTTTGGAAGCAGATATTTACTACACCGCTGTTCTATCAATCGAGAGTACACACTAGCATATAAACTGTCATGGCCGTTGAGAAAAACAAGCACTTCAAATTCCGATTTTTAGCGAAAATAAGCTCCAAATGGATATGTCAGACACCAGCGCTGGTTGAAATCAATTCCATGTAGACTGCTTCCAAGAACAGGGTGAGCAAGAGTTTCTTTAAATCAATGATAAGTGAAATAATCTGGGTCAAAACCGAAGCACATGTGAATAAATGGACAATACACAAGTCAAAGCTCCAGAGCAGTAGATTGCTGAGAAATGGAAATAGAGCTCTGCGGTCAGTAGTTCCCTCAAAGTGTGGCCATAACCTAAGAGAACCCCTGACAAGCAATGTCTCTAACAGTCTATCATTCAGAATAAGATGCTGAATCGGTCGATGCTCACAAACAGCATATGCTCAGATTTCCTCAGCAATGTATTTCTCTGTCAGAAGACTTCAAGTAAAGTAGCTGCAGCCAGCACACCCCCTGTACACCACATTTATATCATCACGATATATGAAGATGCAGTGATGTTTGTGTTTTAGGGTTTTACTTGAAAGCTACAACAATCTCCACAGAAGCAATAAGACTTGGGATTTAAGGTTGACTTTATGGGAATTTTTTAGATGATACTTGTTTGGCTGAAAGGTATTTTAGTCTTTAATACTATTATAGTCTGCATTTTAAAGAATTTTGCTGATGGGATATAGGATATCTTTAAGATATGTGTAAATGGTGACTAAAGTCGCTCCTTTTTTGCAGAGGATAATTCAATTATTTCTTATTTGTGGTTGTGTTAGATCAGGGAAGTAGCTTAGCTGGAAATTCAAGATGGGAATTATTTCTTTGGCTCAGGTGAAAGAATGCTTTAGTTAAATCATATCAGTTTTAGTAGGCTAGGTAAGATGGGGAATAATTTCTTTTTCTTATATGCTCAGAAAAACCATTGAAGGATATTAAAATTCTTTTGACTATATAACATTTGAGAAAATAATTTCCACACAAGGTATTTTCGCATCTGATAGAACTATAAATATGCAATTCAGTAGAATGCAAAATAAAATCTTCAGGTCATTGGTTACGATACAGTGCCACACCAAATGTACCAACCCTCTTAACCCAAAATTCACAAGCAAAAAATTAGCGTTTATATATTTTGCTGCAACCTTTACCTGGTCATTACTTATGTTCTAATTCTGACCACAGACAAGTGTACACACCCATTTATCAATAATTGTATTTAAAACATGACAACTTTTTCATCAAAAATGCACAGATATGGCATACCCCAGCCAAGATGACAACACATTTGAAGTAAATTACTTACAACAACTACAAAATTAGATGTCATACTTTTGAATGAGAGCCAGCAATGATTTTAGAGCCAGTTATTATGGAATACAAACGATAAAAATGGGCTTCAATCATTTTTGAATGCTTGTGACTTTTCAGTTTAGAGGGTTGCGCCATTTGGACATGTACTGTACTTTAATCATTGAAGTGTGACTTAAATCAAACATTCATTGTGATTGCAGATATCTTCAACTATGAAATGCATGCAAAATTAGTTTAGTTTATATTGTATAAATGTTAGAGATGGAACTGAATCTAAATATCCTTCAATTGTTTTTCTGAGTATAGTTTGAAGGAAACCTTATTTGAGTTTTTCAAATAAATTCAGCCTGTGTTGCTTTCAAATTGACATTTAAGTAATTTTTCACTGCTTGAGATTCGTTCATTTCGTCATAAATGATTGGAAATAAAACAAACCAAAGCATATACAATGTCCATGGTTGTAGTAATGGAAATATTTATTCTAGCTTCTAGGTCTAGATGTAAAGTTGAATGTTTTGAGAAATGGATGTTTCAAATTGTGTTCAGTATAAAAAGTAGCATGTGGTTAATGCGTTTGTTCTTTTGGCTCGGGCCAAAAAATCATTTGAGAAAAGGTGACAAATGGTTTAAAAAACGTTTTATTACCAAGTGCAGAGAGAAAATGGCTTGTGCCACTATAAAAATGATAATATTATTATATAACAAAACAAATGGTTGTTTATCCAGCCTGGGTTTAAGAAATCTTGTTTATTTGGCCTGGGTCGGAGAAAAGTTGTTTATCTGACCTAGCTCGGAGAAAAGTTGGTCTGAGAAAGTTGTTTATCTGGCCTAGGTTAAGGAAAAGTTTGTCTGAGAAAAGTTATTTATACAGCCCTGTTCGGAGAAAAGAAGTTTATCCGGCTAGGTTCAGAGAAAAGTTGATCTGAGAAAAGTTGGTAGCCTGGGTCAGAAAAAGGTTGTTTAGTTGGCCTGGGTCTGAGAAAAGTTGTTTATTCGGCCAAGCTTGGAGAATATTTGGTCTGAGAAAAGTTGTTTATCCTGCCAGGGTTGAGAAAAGTTAGTCTGAGAAAATTTGTGTTCGGGCTCTGATGGGAGAAAAGTTGGTCTAAGAAAAATTGTTTATCCAGCCTAGGTTGAAAAAAGTGGACTTAGAAAAGTTGTTTACCGGGACTGGGTCGTAGAAAGGTTGGTCTGAGAAAGTTGTTTAACTGGCTTTTGTTGGAGAAAAGTTGGTCTAAGAGAGTTGTTTATCCAGCCTATGTTGGAGCAAAGTTGGTCTGAGAAAAATTGTTCATCCAGCCAGGGTGGGAGGAAAGGTTTGAGAAAATAACAAGAAACATAAATTTTGTCTTTTGCAAATACATATGCGTTAGTAACGTCCCCTACCATGAGCTGATGTCAATGAGTTTGAGTGGAGTGTATAAAACTTTTTCGTGCTCAACTCAGCTGAGAATGAATTTTTTCATGCTCATAAATGTTAAATGTCAACAATTGTTTGCATTTTAACATTTATAATCATGATAAGTACAGCAATGGAGAGTTAAGAGCAATTAGTTTTAAGAGCAGTTGAAATGCTATGCTCAGTTGAGTTGAGCATGTAAAAAGGTATGTATCCACGAGTCATGGGTGGAGGGATGGAACCCAACTTTACTTGCTATACCAGAGGCGAAAATGTTTAACATTGATTCGCCTTATGCAGTTTTATGTAGTCATCTAGTTATCTGTTCCTCAAGTTTTTCTCACTAACAGACCCTGTAACGAATGCTATCTTTAACTATTACATAATTAACAAAAACAATGTCCTTCAGGTCCCCAAAATCTTAAACAAGCAAACACACAACAAAACTTTCCAGGTTTCATTTCTTGTTTATCTTCATCGAGGATGAAAGCTTTAAGTGTCCTTGGCTTTTTCAAGACGATCTTGTTCTTTTTCTCAGATATTCGCATGGTTTTCCGTAGCTCTGTTCTTAGCTTGTTCTCCACCATAGATTTTCTGTTATCAACGTCCCCCTTCATGAGTTCGTAGAAAGTTGATTTCAGATATTTTATTTGACTGTCCTCTTCATCTGAAGTTAGAAGCTGTTTAAGTGTCCTTTCCAAGGGGCCTTCTTGGCGTATTTCAGGATTTTCATATTGGTCCTGGAAAAACACAACATTAACTAAACTAAGGCTGATAGAATCTCTTTTCAATTTGATAAAAACAGTTTGATGATCCTTTTAAATAGAGGACCTTATAGGAGTGATCGTGTATTATTGAATTAATTAAATACAACTCAAGTTTTTATTAACATCAAAACGTTTAGGAAGGATTTTTCAGAAATGGTAAAAGATTAGTATTTTACCATGTATTGTTCATTATGTGGGGTATTGTTTCTTTTCAGTGGTATAAAATCATAAAGCATGAAAACTACCGTGTTAATGTAAGGAACACGGGAAAGACAGGACCCATGAAACTAAGTGCATCAAGACGAAATTTTGATATGAATTTTTTGCATTGTAAACGCTGTTTTGGAAGAGAAGTACTGAAATATATTCATTTTTGACACTTTGATATGGTTAATTTGGGTCCCAGGCACCGGCTCACCAATCTTGAGCTTCCAAGAGGCATATGTATGCTGGAAGGTATGACTCAAAGGCATTTTGCAGATCACTTAGGGTCAACCAGAACGTTATATGCAGGGCGTGGAACCAGTTCCAAAGCCACGGTAACGTTTCTAATTGTCATTGGGGGTTGCCAAAGGTCAACTAGTCAACATGATGAGCGTTTTCTTCATATTTTGGCAAGACGACACCCTTTTGCCACTGCAACTCAGCTACTTTCTGAGCTCATGAACGCCACTGGTGTGAATGTCTTGACACAAACCATCAGGAATAGGTTACATGACACTGGACTGAGGGCTAGAAAGTTTTGTATTTGTATTCTGTTGTCCAGAAAACACAAGCAACGTCAGCTGATCTGGGAACAAGATAACGTAAACTGGCCCAAACGGGACTGGAAGTCAATACTGTTCAAGGACAAGTCGAGATACTGTCTTGACTTTACCAATCATCATGTAAAGGTCTAGAGAGAACCAGAGGAGCGATACCATGATTCTAAGATCATTGAACATGACAGGTACGGAGGTTGGTCAATCATAGTTTTGGGCGGCATCAGTTGGGAGGGCAAAACGGACTTGCACATATTCCATAATGGAACGCTTACTGGTGAATGCTACATAAATAAAATTCTGGATATCTATGTCAAACCCTACGCTGGAGCAATGAGGGAAAATTTCATCCTTATGGACAATAATGCCTGTCCATGCAGGGCAAGGGTTGTCAAACGTTACGTGGAAAGAGAAAAAAATCAACGTTTAGACTAGCCAGATGAAATTCAATTCAACATTCTTGAATATGCTACAGACTGCTTTTTCACATCAAAATCTGTAGCCTCATCCTCCACAAGAGCTTGGTATTGCACTCAGGGAGGAGTGGAACAATTTCCGTCGACGTTCATTGCACAAATTAATCCAGAGTATGCAAAACCGTTTTCAGGCTATTATTTGTAAACATGGTGGACATACCAGATACTAAAACGTGATCCCTTTGGTTTGTTAAAATATTGAATGAACATTCGAAGCTACGATCCTGAAACTCTCCTTCAATTTTGAGAGTTGGTATATAAATTAGTTTTTTTTATTTGTTACAGACGAAACATTTGATAAAATTTGTTAAAAACCTGTTAAGTATATAATTTTGGATGTTCACACTAAATTTTGTTTTTCTTCATTTTCGCCCACTTGAAAAAAACTTGATCTCAAGTTCTGATGCTTATCAAAATTTGAGTAGTATATTAATGGAGAAAAGAGATAACATGTAAGGATTGTAAAGCATTGTAATGTCTTTTTGCAACAAGTTTAACGAATTCAATAATAGCTGAACACAAACGTTAGAATCTCATTATCATATACCTCTAAGATTACTTTTTAATCACCCTTTTAGCATGAAAACGTCAGGATTTTGGCATACGTGTGAGACATTGTTATGAGCATTATTTCAAACTTTTACCAAAGTATGTAATTTACTTAGAGAATAACTGTATTCACAGATTTTATTTGGGAGATTGGGGAAGATATGCGAAAGGAACAGACACGATAGTATGACAAAGACAAACACGAAACACAAACAACAAAAAGGATCCAAAAAAGAAGCACCGCCCTCTGACAGTCAGATAGAAAATTACTGGAGGTGTTTAAAATGTTTGATGGTAGCAATCTCACTTTCATTTCCGATGCGGACCAAGACACACAGATGCCTGGTTTGCATGAAGAATACCCAACTCACTAATGCATCAACTCCTAGTACATACAACTCGAGATTCAAAAAAGAGATAAAAGAAAGACAAGGATCCAACAGCACACACGACCATACAAAGGAGCAAAAGAACCCCGACAGCCAAACACCAGAGGGCCTGACCACATACACAACTCCTGGCCCCAACCTTCTCATAGGTAGACAAGTCTCCCAATCAGAACCATCACAGAGCCCCAGGTCCAACCTGGGAAAAGACACATCATTAACTTGCACATGCTTTACATGTCTGTTTATAGGTGGTGTAATACAATACAAGCAAATAATATTTGCCCGGTCCAGAGGAAGATGTTTGAATACAATGCAGCAAGACATTGTGTTCAAACTACACTCAAGGAATGATTCAATGAACAGCAAAAACGTCAATTAAACAGTATGAATAGTTGCTATGCCACATCGTATCCATATACAAAAGGACGTCAGTTGACAAACTTTTGAATGTTATAACGACACAACAACGTCATTTCTCCATGCATATTGCTTTTGCCTTGGCAAATTATTATTATGTGCTGCAAAGTTGCTTTTAGCTGACTTCATATAAAGAAACCAGAGCTTCAAGTTTTAAAAAGCAAGCTGAACATATATGTTCGTTCATTCTTGCATTAGTTATATAGATGGGGAACCAAGGCAGGAAAAATGCTAACCCTAGCACCTGACAAGTATGCAGCTAGATTGTGTATTGTTGGAAAGGTAATTAAGTCTCCCAAACGAAGTTGAGGAAATTACTGTTTGTCTCTGTTTCTTCTTCTTATTATTATTTTTCTTCTTCTTCCATTTCCATTTCTATTTCTTTCTGACTTTTTCTTTCCACCCAAATTTTGTGCCGACGAGTTCTCGGTAACCACCAGACTGGTTGTTCTGAAATTTGAGGATATGGTAGATATGGATGTGAAGTTGTGCAACAAGGTTTAAAAATCCAAAATGTTGGAATCTAAGGCTGGCCCATGGGCGTGCGCAAAACCATCTAATTTATGTCCGGACTATTTCCCACTAACCACTTTGTGTGCAGTTATTAATGCGAGAAAATTTAATGTATAATATGTTACCTTGATAAAGTCGTAGGCATTTGTGAAGAGGGCAATCAGTAAGTTGACAACTATGATGGTAAATATGGCAACATAAGTGCCAATATAGATCTTATATATGATTGGAATAAGTAAGCTGCCCCCAGTTTTCTTGGCATCTAACATTGCAAATGTGGCGTAAATCTCATCTCCATTGATCAGGGCGAACAAAGTAGTGGCTGCATCATTAAGTGTAGCGAACTAAAAAAAAAGCAAAAGGTAAATCAGTAAATGAAAACCTAATTTGTTGAAGTAGTATTGCGCAATATGGAAAGCTTGACAGTGTGTAGATATTATAAAAAAGTCACAATTTTGGAAGTCTAATCTGAACACTGAGTAGCTTGATAATTAATATCATGTAGAAAAACAGAACCAAAACAGAAAATTAACCATTTAAGTAATGCATTTACATGTAGCTTGCAGAGATGTTAGCTATTAAGGTTCTGGTGCCTATTTGATACAAACCTATTTTTGATAATAACTGGTGCACCAACTGAAAGCAAAACAACCCTTCAATTTGCAACATGTTGCTTGCCTATAGATACCAACAAGGGCTAAATAGCAAGTTGCATTTGTCTGGATAATTTGTTATACTGTAAGTTATGCTTTTTGTCACATAATCCGAACAAAAAATAGTTCAATGAATCCAGTTATGTAGTGGTTGCATTTGTTGTCCATTCAAATGTAATGATTTTATTGTTGGTTTATGGTTTGCTGTTGTTATTCCTGGCTTTGTGTTATGATTTTTTGCGTCCATTTAAGAAATAATTTAGATTTTTTGAATGTTCATGGAATCATGAATACTTTTCGTCTCACATTAACATAAAAGTGTTACATAAACAAGAATACTTCAGCTTCACATTAACTTTGCAAGAGATCCGAAGTATTCATGATTCTTTGAGTCTCACATTAACATTAATGTGTCACATTAACATGACGTGGCTTTTTTGTTTTATTCGATTATCTATGTCTCAGACGACTGATCATGTAGAGACGGTCAGTTCACCTACCCACATTTTTTTCTGGGCAAGCGTTACTAAACTGTTAGCCAGTACTTCGTGCACATACTTTCGTTTGTAACTGATAAAGACACTTCTTGAATCAGCATAACTAGGAGAGTGATACTAGTTATTATTTCATGATCAATCTCCATCAATTATGAAGCCCGGCCGGAATTGAACTCTCCACACCTGGATCTGCAGTCAGAGGGGTCACCTACTGCCTTTCTAGTTTTGCAATCATCTTGAAGAGGAAGAGAGAGCCGATTGCTTTACGTAACTTGTCTTTCCTGTTGTCTTGTGATTGTTAGTGTTCTGTGCCTCTTCCTCACGGTGGCGTGGATTGGTCTGTAGTGTGTGATTGTGGTATTTTCTAATAATACTCACTTGCTTTTCTGCTATTTAAGCAGGCTACATTCTTACTTTTATATGGTATGGTCCAATTACAACGTATCCAAATGACAGGTAGCCAGTATACAGCACAGTTATACAAAGCAGATAAGCCAATACATCCCATACAGAGTTGTACAGTGTGTTGAATAATAGCTAAAATAAAGAGAACAAACCGAAAGCAGATTAAGACTCAAAACAAATGAGCCGTGACATGAGATTTCCAACAATGTGGTAAATGCGACCAGCAAAGCCTCAGATCAGCCTGCGCATACGCGCAGTCTGATCAGAGCCTTTGTTAGTTGCTTGAATATTCTATGAGCGTTAAGCTACTGACTGAACATTATTTGGAGTTTCTAAGCTTAAGAGGAGGCTGCAACGGCTCGTCTGGGTCTACACTTGTCAAACTGCCACATTGTTGTAAAACACATATCACGGCTCAAATTTTATTCAAGCTTGTTTGTCAACAGTCAATATTGATGAATAGTACATCTATTTTACTTTGCTATGGTTTGGAAAATTGATAAAACATATTTGGGAGATCAAAATGGCTTCAATTGACAATATCTGATAAGACGAAAGTATATCCATATAAAAATAAAGGTATGATAACTCACCTATGCCTGTAGATGCTAAAAAGATTTCACTTGATTTGGGATTCGAACTAACGACCCAACAACAACACCATTTAGCATTGCATCATCCATCATCGCTACCAGCTGTGCTTCTATGGCAACCCAAACAAAGTAAGTGGTGGATATAATGTGTGACCTCACATTGGAACTACACTTTGACAAAATCGTTTATTGATTGTAAAACAACAACAATGTTGCAATCCCTGTCATATGCTTATACTTGAACTAAGTCCTAATTATATTTGATAAGAAGAAAGTATATGTAATCATATATGGTTACAGAAAACAAACCACTGAATGCACCTCGACCATCCTTCATCCTTCATACAACAGACGTTACAGTCTACTTCAGTTCAGGCAACATATTGCTACAAATAGCAATAAACCATACTAGGTCAAAAACTAAAACTTGCTCTCTTAATAAGCACCTCTTCTCTAAAAATATCACTAAAGACCCACCATGTGCATGTGTCAGTGTAGAATCAACAAACAATTTCTATTAGAATGTCCTAGTGGTTTATCGATTTTAATGCATGGCGTTATTTCACTCTCAGACGCAACGTCATATGATAAATACATTTACTTTATAGTGCACTAAACAAGTTTATTTCAGCAATTGCTTTTCAATTTAATGAAACTCTTATAAATGTGCAAAAAATTGCATTTTTAAATAACAGTTTTCATAAAATGGTCAAAACATTTGACCTATGAATAATACATGGAAAATCGTGCTTGTCTATTTTCATAGCTATATTGAGTGAAAACTCTGATGTCAGTTTTCCAATAGGTTTATCAATAATGCTGCAAATTTATAAACAAAATCTGAAAATCATACTGACTCTGACTTGTCCTGTGGAAGAAAATTTTCAAACCAACATCATACTTAACTAGCAATTCTGAATGTCTGATATACAATTGCAATGTCTGTTATTCTTTTGAGAGTTTCTTTGGACAATAACATATAGTGTACTTACATGAAATTTGTAGTTAAACTTAAGGTATCTTAGCAGACCCACCCATTCTAATATACAACCAATGCCCAAAATTACTGCATACGATTCTAGACTAGCCACTGTCCATACCGCATCCTGGAATAAGACATTAAGGCCAACAGAAACTTGTTTGGGTTCTATAGGAATCGCAATACTAACTTTGACCATGTCACAAGCTAAGTGAAGAACCAATATTTTGTCATTCATAAAATTGAATACTGGTTTAGACAAAAATAACAACATACATTTCTGTTCTTATAGAATAATATGCATGTGTGTTTAACTTTTTCTATGCTGGCGGCTCCTTTTGTCGTCTGCTAACAACATTTGCAATCAGTTTTGATCAAGACCAGAACCGACTTGATTCAAGCAGTTTGAAACTTCCAAAGTCATCAGAACTTTTTGAAAACGTTTATTTTGAAAATTATCAGCAGAAGACCACAAAAGCATGGAAATTTACCCAGCATGCAACGACTTTACACACATGCGATAGCACTAGACATATGGATTGTCTATATAACTATGACATATAAGCCTCTTTGCGACAAATCTTGTCTTCAAGGTTTCTGGCAATGTGAGATTCAAACCAGCCTGCTCAGCTACAGATACTAGCGCTAGAATAGTAAAATTTGCTTGGTGAAAGTTTTGATAGACTTCTTTCCAATACGCGAATAGAAAAGGCGCTGATCAGACTATGTGGATTCGCAAGCTGGTCTGCGCCACTGTTTTGTTTTGCAAACCCCCGAAGACCGGTTTTCTTGCGTTGAGGCCCATACATTGTTTTTAACCAAAGACATAATCTTACGTGTATTTACTTTAAGTGTAGGGGACCAGCATTTTAACCTGAACTCTTTGCATCCTGGGTAATATTATATTTATGCTTTTGTTCCTGTGTGCTAAGTTCTTTTATACAGTGAAAACTCTTTAAACTGACATTCTTTACATCAGCACAATTCCTTACAACATCGTTAGTATTTGCACAAATTACCAGTTAAGCTTGAATTTGTGTTCATTACAGTAAATAAGTAAGTAAGTAAGTAAGTATTTGTTTATTAACGTGTCACATGTCATCAAAGCAAATAAAACATACATCTTATAAGACTAGATCCATTTTGATAACACCCAGCCAATATGACTTATGAGACACACATTAAAATACACAATATTTTAAAACATAAAAGTGCCTATATATATATGTACAAAATTTGCTATAAACTCAGACAATATTTGATAGAGCATTAAAAAAATATGTACTTTTAAGTTGTGGTATGTTCAAGAAAATGCATTTCAATTATAATTGTCTTAAAAATAGCTAAAAAAGGTTCAAGATCTCAATATTAAAAAGAAAAATAAAATTAATCATATTACATACTTTGTCACTGCATACGTTTTCTTCGATTAAACATTTGAAGAAGTGTTGAAGCCGAAATATATTGCATATTAACGAAATTCATAATGAAAATAAATTTGTCATTTAAAGACATATTTTGAAAGTCCCTATTACATAACTGAGCTTTAGCTAATAAAGGTCTTCTGATATCAGAGTAAAAATCACAGCATAAAAGGAAATGGATTTCATCCTCGATCACATTATCGTTACAAAGGTTACAAATACGATTATTAAGTGGCACCTTTGGTTTTTTATATCAACCCGTTTCAATTTGTAAGGGCAAACTCCCACTCCTAAATTTGGCTATAATGCGGCGGTGGCTTCGTTCCATATTCATTTTAACATAGTCTTCAGTTATTAAATTGGATTTGTATAATCTATAAGTTCGCAGTTTGTTTCCATTTTCTTGACCCGTATCATTCCACACTTTGGTTTTCCAATTTGCATCATCAATGACTTTTAACTTTGTTCGAATACCTTTAACCAAGTTTTTCGCAGATAGTTCCATATTTTGAAGATAAGTTTGTAGATTATTTGACCACATGAATGACTGAAATCTACGTTCCCAAGACTTGCCATGCATACTTGACCACTTGAAAAATTTATTAACTAGTCTGTTCTCTGGTGTACGTTCGATTTTGAAATATAATCTACCTGCTTCTATCTTCTGCTTATGGGCACAACTAGACCAACCCATGTCGCCCCGTGATGCAAGGTTTGAAGCGTTTTTACCAAGGCCCAAAAAGTATTGGCACGCTTTGTTTTGCACCGTATTTACCCTTTTCTGTTCAGATAATCCCCACAAACCTGCGCCATAGGGCAACACGGGCTCGACTAAGGATTCATACAGCTTACAGAAAACATCATAGTCCATGCCACCTACATTCAAAAATTTCGTATACAAAGCAGATAGGGCACGACTTGCCGATTTCGTTAACTCATTCACAGCAAATTTCATGTCTAAATGCTCATGGAACCATAGGCCAAGGTATTTATATGTAGATTCCTTTTCTAAAGCTAATTCACCACATTTGAAATCAAATTGTGTTACTTGGACAGATACAGGTCTGAAATGTATAATTTTTGTTTTTTCTTGATTAATCAGTAGTCGCCAGTTAATGCACCATTCATGCAATGTATTTAGCATAAGCTGTAACGATTGTTCTGTTGGTGCAAGTAAAACAATGTCATCTGCGTAGAGGAGAAGGGCAAGCTGTTCATCACCGATTTCTATGCCACAGTTTAAAGCTTTGATTTCCTCTGCTAAGTCATTAATATAAATTGCAAAAAGTGTTGGCGAAAGCCTACACCCTTGTTTTACCCCAAGAGTGACATCGAGAAAAGGAGTGATGACATCATTGACCTTGACCGCACATTTTACATTGTTGTATAGTGATTTCACTGCATGGAACATTTTACCCCCTATACCCATCATCAATAATTTGTACCACAGGCAATCCCGATTAACAGTATCAAAAGCCTTTTTTGCGTCCACAAAACAAGCGAAAGTAGACTGTCTGTCTAATTTACGCTTATTTACAACTGAATACAAAGATTAAATATGCTCCAGGCATGACCTGTTGCGCCTAAACCCATTTTGTTCGTCAACTAGATGGTTATTATCTTCAATCCATTTGGAGAGTCTAATATTCAAGATATCTGCATAAATCTCAAAGGAATCGAGATTAAAGTTATACCCCTATAACTTAGTGGGTCACGCGGATCTTTTCCATCAGATTTTGGTATTGGCTTTATCAGTCCTGTGTTCCAGTCGTTCGGAACTGTACCCGTATTGAAACAGTACCTTACAATGTTATATAACAACTCAACACATACAGGATTCCATAAAATTTCAGCGGGTATATTATCTAAGCCTGCAGCTTTGCCTAACTTTGCTCTCAGAATACTTTTCTCAACTTCACTTTTTGTTATTTCCGCGTTTAAGATAGACATATCTGCGTTATGGGCAGGATAATGGTTGTCACGTAATGCAGACTGAATATTTCTCAAGTGAGTGTCATCAAAATTCGTATTCGACTTCTCGCAAAATAAATGTTCATAGTCTGCTTTCCAGCGGGAAAGGACCTCCTCACAACAGAAATTCAGTTAACATAGAATTATTTGGGGACAAACACTGTCGTTGTGATGAGGATTGACTGTATGTCAAACAGATTGGACCCAGATCAGGGCTGACGTTCTGGTCTGTGTCCAACTGGTTTGCAAAAGTTAGCAGCAAACGCAAATATGGCTGCCAGCAAGGAAAAAGTTAAGTAAGTTAACTTGGTTGGGGAATAAATAAATGGTTATACATGATAATCATAATCTTCATAATTTTATTGAATCCAATTACAATATAAGATGTAAATTTATCATAATGACGTTACTGTTATTCAGTGGATATCGCAACGTCATAAATAATGTTATGACTCCATGTTACATAACACTTTCGGCGGAAACGTCATGAAAACCCCCATAACAACAATGCAAATTTTCATAGAAATAAACAAACGTTGAAGGCGATAAAATCGCATTAAAATGTCATTGATAAATTGAGGATATTACACAAGTGGTCATTTCATATCAAATTTATCAAACTCGTAAAAGTCTCGTTTAATAATTTTCATATGGAAAGATCACTCATGTAAGATCCACTATTTATCATATGATTTTACTGTGATTCAGTGGATACTTCATGTCATAAATAATATTATGACCACACTTTACATAACACTTTCGGTTGAAACGTCATGACAACGTCCGTTACAACAATGCAAATTTTCATTGTTATAGACAAACATTGAATGCAATAAGATCAAATTTAAAAGGTCATATAATAAATAGAATCTAACACTCTTGTAATCATTTCATATTAAATTTATTAAACTCGCCATAGGCTCGTTTAATAAATAGAATATAAAATGATCACTCTTTTAAGATCCTCATTTTATCATATGACGTTACTGTTAGTCAGTGGATAACGTCATGCCATAAATAATGTTATGACCACACGTTACATCACACCTTTGGCGAAAACGTCATGACCACGTCCGTTACAACAATGCAAATTTTCATTGAAATATAAAAAACTTTGAAGGCAATAAGATCGCATTTAAAAGGTCATATAATAGACAGAATCTTACACTCATGATCATTTCATATTAAATTTATTAAACTCGCCAAAGGCTCGTTTAATAAATTTCATATAATATGATCACTCGTTAAAGATCCTCTATTATTTTTCATACGACGTTACTGTTATTCAGTGGATAACGTCATTTCAAAATAATGTTGTGACCCCACGTTACATAACACTTTTTGTGGGAACAAGTAACGTCATGACGCCGTATGTTACTACAATGCAAATTTTCATGGAAATAAACAAACTTTGAAGATGATAAAATCGAATTGAAAAGGTAATACGATAAACAGAATTTTTCACTAGAGATCATGTCATATTAAATTTATTAAACTCGCCAAAGGCTCGCTTAAGAAAGCTCATATGAAACGATCACTCGTGTAAGATTGTAAAATTGTACTTACCAAAATTTTCTTGATAATAATTAGGCCTATTTACTCATCCATAACTTATGTTGTGAATACTTAAAATCAGACCATAATGCCTATCACCAATGCATTACATTTGCATCAATATTGGATCATGTCTACAAGGGAGAAGGCGGTACTTCTTTTGTGGATCAATTGTGTTATTAATGTTTTGTGTTTGTGTCTTGATCAAAATCTGAGCTAAGGGTGAGGTTGGCATGCTGTGAAACCGGTTAAAGCCCTTCAGTAACCGTTCCAAGGTGGTGTTTCTTTTATGGATCAATTATGTTATTTCTGTCTAGTTTTTGTTTTGATTTTGTGTTTGTCTGTTTATTGATGCCTTGTGGTCACCTGCTGAGAAAGGGCTGACCTCTTGGCCCTCGTTTGTTATGTCTAATTGTGAAGTTGTCACTTTCTCATTGGTATCCTAGGTCAGTGTCACTTTCCCATTGGTATACTAGGTCAGTTGTGGTGCTTGATTGTATCGATTCCTGATCTTTGCCCTCTTTTTTACTTTGTTTGCTGAGAGAGAGACCTTGCTGCTTTATTTAGTCATAATCTATCATTCTTGCTGTTGTATGTTTGTGTGGGTTCTTCTGTACAGTTGGTTGGTCTGTAGTCTGTGATTGCGGCAGTCCCCCAGGGGGAGTACTTTGATATTTTTATACATACGTAGGTTCGGGTATTTTTTGGGGGTTCAAATTATGAATTTCAATATTTTTGGGGGTTTCAGAATTTTTTTGGGGGGTATGAAGGTTTTGTGGATATTTATTGGGGGTCATCACAAAATTGGACTATATTTGGTGGTCATTTCTATGCATTTTAGGATCTTTTATAAAGTATGACAGACCACATGCTAAGCCATGGCACCATGAGGAAAACCACAGAACACAGATACTCATATTTATCAGTTACCTCTCATATTAACTGTATTGCTGCACGTTGCCAGATAAACATGGTCTATCTAACGGCATGTGCCTTTATCAGGTCATAATGATGTTGCATTTTTGTATGACCTCGCTAATGACGCAGAATCAAAACAAAACTCGAAATTTACCTCATAATTGCTACTTTGAAGATTGAAACAATGGGCAAACTGATAAATAGAATATCAGGTTTGGGTCTTTTGATATCAAGTTTACCATGCTCAGCTTTGAGAACTCATGTTGAATCACTTGGCAAGCCTCTCGATGTCAACAAGCGTTCGCAAAGCCGAGCCTGGTAAACTTGATATCAAAAACACTCACATAGTATTCTCTTTGTAACAGTAAGAACACAAAGTAAAGCTGCTAGTGCCCTCGTCCTCGGCAGGATGATTGCAAAATTTTGTTATGTCATAGATGCCATCATTATGATTATTAAGATGTCACCCAACTCAAGTTGAATAATGTATACAGTAAGAAAGACAGCAAGGATCAGGAATCGGTACAATCAAGTACCTCACCTGTCCCAGGATACCAAATGGGAAAGTAACAAAATCACAATAAACAACAAAAGCAAGAGCCAAAGTGTAAGCCCTTTCCCTTAAAATGACCACAAGGCAGCAATGAACAGACGCGAGAGCATGACAAACACAAGAAATAATTAACACAAATGATCCACAAAAGAAGTATCGCCTTGGAACAGTCAGTAAAATATTTTTCTGGAGGGCTTAAACCGGTTTCACGGCGGGCAAACCTCACCCTTTGGTCAGATGTGGATCAAGACACGTAGATGTTTGTTTGCATGAAAGACCCCTAACTTATCCATGCATCATCTGTGGTCATAGATACTTCTGAAGAAATTATCTATTGTAATGCATATTTAGACCTAAATGTTTCTATTTCAGAATTATCCGAATGTTTCACTACATGTGTACTATATCGCTTGATTAGACATCATCGTTTTATATTATATTTTCTATCAAGTGTGATGTTTCTAAATCTAGCACCTTATCCAACAAAATGTTTAACTTCTTAATAGATTAAAATAAAATTTCATAAACTCTATATTGAATGAAATACATCCTTACTATATTTCTGCTTAAGCCTTGGCCTGCTGAATTGTTTAATAATCCTTATTCATTTATGTTATCCGGAGGACACTGTAATGTATTCACAAACAACACAGAAGCAGTGTATATCTTGATTAGCTATTGGATCTGATTCCACAATGTTTTAAAAGATGTTATAGTCCTGCTTTGCAAGACAGGCAAAATTAAGCAGGACCTGAGGTTATAAAAGGTTGTTTATGCTCTACTCATATGAAAATGAAATTGGTACTGGTCAATAATGTAATGCTGACTTTATCATCAGTTTTAAAATGCATGTTGGCATTTAAAATTGATGATAATGACAACTATCATTGCCCACTGTCATTAGGGTGAAAATTGCCTCAATTGTTTGTACTCGTATTTGGACAGTTTAGAAGATGTCAGATTTCAAGCTGAAGTGAGAAGAGCATAAAACAATTTTATGATCCAGGGTCCTTACATTGTATATAATTATGATTTAATGTAGAGTTTTCTACTTTACCTTAAGTTCAAGGACCATTCCAAAAGTACCAATTATTGTTAATAAGTCACCAGCAAACACTATTAAATCCCAGCCTTTAAAGAACCTCAAGTATTCATAGAATGAAAGGTCTTTCTCAGACAGATCTTCGAGGTCGTAGAATTTCCTGAAGTATTTCTTCATATACCGTTTCGTTTCCTGCATAAGCAGAAATAACCATAAGAAGTGTAAGATGAAGTGTACACAAACAGTTATTTCTTTTGTTGGTCTTAAATGTCATTGAGATATAAATGGATAATTTCCATATTTTGCTCGCTAGAATATTAAACAAAATTTCATATTTTTCTGTGCAACAGTCAAAACTATCACCCCTCTCGATTGGTGCTGTTGATGACTCAATGCACTTTTGCCTTCTATCCATCTATCTATCTTCCTGTACACCTAAACCTCCGCGGGGGACGTAAAGTGGTGTTCCGGTATATATCAGGAGCTGAAGGGTGTTAGATGGAATAAAAGCAATGTATTATTGTCCGGGGAAAGAAGGTGTATTTCTAGAAGTCTTTTAAAGTTGTGATCTGTCGGTACGCTATCAGGTGATTTCTTGAAGAGGAGCGGGTATTCTGGATCAGGTAGTCAGAGGCAGGAAAGGCCACTAGGTCGTATGTGACCTTGTATAGGAGGACCAGTCGACTATCTATGCGTCGTTGGTCGAGGGTGCGCCAGTTGAGATCCTGAAGCATTGTTGACACGCTAGACGTGTATTGGTAATCACGGGTTACCCATCTAGCGGCCCTACGTTGTACGGACTCGACCCTCTGCAGAAGGTTTGAAATAGTTGTTTTATAACCCAGCTTTAAACACACGAAGGGTAATAAAACAAAACTGTGTTCTTATGTATAAATAGCTTTAACAATGGAAATGCATTACTTATAAGTTCATAAAAAACAGCTAAGCATTATATTAATTTTATTGTGTCAGTTAAAATCCATGTTCATAGCCTTACTCGAAAAGTCTCAGACAATACTGGATTTGTCCAGTTTTTCTACATTCTATCATTCGTAGACTCTAGGATTTCTTGATTCCCTAACACCTATATTATAATGACAACTCCTCGGACAGTGTTATGTTAAGGCTAAGATCTTTCAAATGTTCCCTCTTTGGTCTAAGGATGTTCGTGTGTTTAATTGAGCTCTCAAATATATGGATTATCTTTCCAGTCATTTATAAATAAGGTTACAAATATTCAAGTTAAAAGGCAAAATGTGTTAAGTCAGGAAAGAGGTCTGGTTGTGTCAGAGGTGGCCAAAAGTAAAATACACTATGTTCCAATTCACATAAAATGTGACCTAACACATCGCTGAGCCTAAGGATATAAAAAGTTCAAATCGTAGGAAAAGATTATTTTAGATATTTCTTAGTCAAAACATATAATACACCTTTTCACAAACTAACCATCTCAATTAGATTGATATTTTGAACAACATTAATATATGTTTATGTAGATAGAAAAGAAAGTTTATGCTAACGTGTTTGCTTAATTTGACCCTTGTATAATACATTTTCTATGCACCTTAAGGATTTTAAAAATCTATTTACCACTAGAACAAATCCTCCAAAGACCATGGAAGCAACTGTGTAGGCGAGGGAGATAATAACAACAATAATGACGATTACACTTAGTCCCATATCTACAGTCTCTAGCTCACGGTCTGTAACATTTATAAAAATAATTGTCAAAGCGCTTGCAAAATGAATCTGAAAATGTCTTACTAAAATCGTCTGCTGCATATATTTGCTAAAATTATTGAGCAATGCAAGTGCAAACAGCTTGGACAAAGCTCGGACTGTCTAGTTCAAGTCTATACTGTTAAACTCAAAGGCTTCTTAAATATTACAACAGATGACAAAAGTAAACCACTGTTATTGTGATAAGCCCTTCAAGGTAAATAAACGGTACATGCTTAGATAATGAGGCACTAAATACATAAGCATTACATCCCTCTTTAACCCTTTACCTCATAGAGTAGCCTTTAAATTCATTTGAAAACAGAACAGACCCAGATCAGGTAGCTTTTGAGCTTCCTGATCAGGGTCTGCTTTGTTTGCTTATGAAACTATGTTTTGATTTGATCCTACACTAGTGGACCTTTAAAGTAGTTTGTTTGTTCTATGTACAAACGTAAAAATTATAATAATGCATAGTGGGTGGAGCTCAGCATGAATATTCATGAAGAAATTCTTAAGTAAGCATATTATACGCATAAAGTTGGCCTGAAAATTCATCCACGTCCGCACTTGGTGTGTGTTAGCGGCAAAAGGTCTGGCAATGACTACAAATGGAACTTTATAACCCAAGTCTTTGCTATTCGCATATTACGAGATAAGTATTCTATGGTTTTATTCGCCTGGCACAGGTACACAAATATATGGTAAGCGCACACGCTATATTTACCTCTTGCCTTTTTCCATATCTTCCATACGTTTTACGGAAATTAAGCAGGTGATGAAATATATTTTAAAGCAACCAATACAGCTTTTTGGCTACACGTAATAGCCAGGCAGTTAAGGTTCAGACCTTAAAACTAAATGACACGGGATCAAATCCTCGTGTGTTCTCTCTTCTTTTACCTTAATTCGACGGTTTTTTTTTTTGGCCTTTTAATATTTGTATAACGTGCATTTGTTATTGTTCGTTTTTTGTTTGACTTTCTTTTGATTTATTTCCATTTACTTCATAGCCATATATTTAATTCATTCACATATTAAATTACAAGATTCAAGATTTCAAAATTTATTTATTTGGAAAACAAAGGCCACTAGCCCAAAATATATCACATAGTATTTCAACAAAATACAAGTAGCAGTGAGGTCCTTGTTATCATACCTTGCTTTCATACTTTGTTATCATACCTCATAATACAAGTCATCCAGAGAAACAAAACAACAACATCTCTATCTTAAAGAAAGTGTTGTCTAGGTTATCAAGATCAACTGTAACATAGCAGATATTTAAGTTCAAAATTTCTCTTAATATTTGGAGACAGTAGATCAAGATTTAGAATAAAAGTCAGCTCTCGTTGTCTTTAAGTTTCAACAATTCGTTAATATATATGCACATTTTCTTTATTAGTACAGGATTATTTGTACTAATAATGTTATGGAAATTTTGCAAACTATCACCAGATTGATACCACATGTTCAAATATACGTTTCTTACGGCATCAGATTTTTCACCTTTAAAAAAACATGATATTCATCCTCAACAATAAGAAAGTTATGGTGATTAAAACAATTTAAGCAAACTCTTTCCCTCTGGCTATTCCCCTATGGCGACCAAGCTAAATATTAAATTTGTGGCTAGAGCAACGAAACCTTGCAAATGCTTTTCTTAAGGAAAAGGGTATGTCTTTGCACAAATACTTTTCACATTTAACAATGACGTGAATTCTTTATATGTATCACACCGAGAAGACTCAGTTATATCTGCATGCCACCGCTGTCTCATGCAATCTATTAATCTCGTTGTTTAAACTGCGAGATGAACATACCAATATCTCCCACATCTTCAGCAATCAAGATGTACCCAAACTCATAAGTGAATAATAAGTTACGAACTTTTGAGACCCAATTTTGTCTGTCTGCTTCATCTAATGCTTTCAACATTTTATAGCAATTTTTTGGATATCTGTTATTTTACATGTGTAGAAGTTTACACAAATGCTTTATGCACTTTATGACGGCCACACTCACCAAAAGCAACGGACGGACATGTAAAATCGGACACTTGACTACCTCCCCTGACATAACGTCCTGCTCTAGACTCTCAACCAATTGTAAAGTCTTATTTCAGTTAACTGTACAGACAAAATATCGTCGTACCCACCTCTCAACAGTGAAAACGGAACACGTCACATTATAATCGACAAATTAGATATCCATTCCAGTCTGGTGACCTCAAGCTCCGCACAGTTTAGAGAGCACATGGTTTCGATGCTTGTCACAACTATTTTTAATTTCATCTTTTTTAGTTGAATATTAATTCACAATGAAATATTTCTGCTCCCTAGTATCTTCGATAGTTATATTTTTGAAATGAAAGGTTGTTTTTGCATATTCACAAAGATTTGAAACGAAATGACGATAAAATAATGGGTGTCTGTTTTTCCCTTCAGGAAATTTAATTTCGGACACGGCATTGAACAAGACGTTCAGACGATGATTTTTTACCATTTCATATGTTTTTCTTTCCTTTCCAGCTGTTTGTAAATAAAATGCATTGAATCTATTTACGTTTTAGATAAGATTATTTAAGATTATTGTTGGTATAGCGATTGAAAGACTGGAATGCATCACCACGGACCCCCAAAATTGAGCAAGAGTTGAATACGGGTTGAAGAGATTCCGTAGCTTTGCAAGCTGGTTGACATTTCAGTACTGGATTTTAGAAGCAAATGAAATCGATATCTTAAAAGACCTCGGTAGTTTACTCATATGATAAATGAAACATACTTAACTGTTTTGGCAGAATAAAAACATTTAAAGAGCTTTATTTTTAAAAAAGAATCGACTGTCCGATTTTCCCTTCAGCTCTGTCCGAATTTCCCGATAGCCGTCCGAATTTTCATGTTCGACCCTATGTCACTTGCTAATCAAACACATTTAAATGCATTAACCAATGAAATTACAGCTTTATTAAGTCAATCGAGCATGTCTGGTAGCTACCAGCTAGATTTTACCTGGTGACATGTCTGGAGCAAAGCACAAACCGTGCTGAAGTAGTGACACACCGAAAAAGTGTCCGAAGTTCGAATGAGACAGTCCTTTTGAGTACCCAAAACTAATATATTTAAACAAAGTATAAGAAAGTAATTGCAGAGGCGCAGGAATACGGAAATTTTCTACAATGTGCTCTAAAGTTTAAATTCCATATGGGCCTCGTCGCGAGAAAACCTGTCTTCGGGACTTTCTGACAGAATGAAATTGACTCCTAGAAAATATTTTAAAAAATTGAGATAAACAGATTCTATAACATTTGCAAATTCAGTGACCCAGACCTCAGATACATAGCAGAGAATCGGTTTTACCATAGAATCAAAAAGACGGAATATTTCATCCTGTAGAAAATAACCAAATTTTCTTTGATAAATTTTTATGCAAAATATTGCATTTCTAGCTTGGGATGCCAGTTTCCGATTCGCTTTAGACCACGAAAGTTTAGGTGAAAATATAAGGTCCAGATATTTGTACTCAGAAGTAGTTTAACTGGTATACCATTAACCCTTAACGCGCCAATCACAACAAAAGTCGTCTGCTTTTCTCATCTGCTGAAATGTTTCAGAAGCCTCTATGGCAAACAGTGTTGACCCAGATCAGTCTGCTCCTATAGGAGCAGTGTGTTCTGGGTCCACACTGTTTGCTTTTATACTTAATTTGTCAGTAATGCTAGGACGTCGCGTCAGATGTTGGTGTTAATTTGTGTAACGTCAAAAGTTGTTTAAACACGTCAAACAATGAGATTTTCACAGATAAGAGAGGCGATCTTCCTTGCGTTAATATTTCTAAGCACACATGCCCAGTTGTAAAATGATCATATGAAAAGTTTGTTTTGGTTTATATATATATTTAAGTTTTAAATGGTTTTATTAATACATGTTCCCGAGTAGAATTACGAAAAGTAGGGTATACCCAGGTAAGCACAATTATTTTCAGTAGTAAATGCTATTGGTCGGTCGGTGCTTATTAACTACTGTAAATCTATTCTCGTTGCAGTAGACTTCAATGGACAGACGGACGGACAGACAGGGTAATTATAGGTCTTAAGGATAACTTCGCTGCACACACCTTTGCATGTTTTATATTAAAATTAGCCAATACTTAAGCGTTTGGTACTTATCGCATTGTCCGGCTACTAGGACTCGCGACTCGGGAAAGTCTGTGTTATGGTACAGGTTCGTCAGAGCAAAGTATGAATGCAGATGATAAATAGCTGTAGAATTGAGACCTCTATCACCGCTTGATACATGTATGTCAGCATCCACATTTTCACGAGGCTTTTGCGTATTTGCGATAATGACCAAAATATCGCCAAGAGTTAGTGTTGGCCCAAACAAACATGTAGACACAAATGAATGAAAACAACAAAGAAATTAATTTATTTGAGACTCGAACACGTCACGTTTGGGTTTCAGACACACCCTTTTCATCGTATGGCTTCCAATGAGTTGACTATTACTAATACCTAGTAATATGATGTACAGTGTCGGGACATGTAGTTGTTTGCCACTTTGCGACGTCGCCGCTTGAAACAAGACCTTTCTAGAATTTTGTAAAAAAATACCATGGCAAACTTAATGGGTTAAATTTTATAAAACTTACAGCAATGAAGAGCAAATAGAGAGCAGCAATATACAATAAATGATAAAAATAATTACACTTTTGGTTCTCAAGTAGAACGCATTTAAGAGTGAATGTAATTTTTAAAACATCACTATTCCCGTAGACGCTAACGTTAACGTCACCGAAAACTCATTTTAATTTGTGTTTACGTTTAAATTACTATCATACGAAAACAACAGAAACCGAGAAGCTACAATAAAAATGTTTATTGCGTAAATCAATTTGCTTTCATTTGGTACTTTATTCAAAATTGTAGCTTCTATAGTTTTTGGACAATAATTTTTTGTAAAACATCTGCAAATACATCGATTTAAGCGGCAACGTCACTGGATGGAGAGTGGGTATGTCCTGTGGCTGTAAACACACAGGAGCTTGAAGTTTGATCCTTACATTACATGTATATGCCTCATAACCAAAAGCTTAAATGTCATCATTACGTAATGACATTATGAGCTTTCCGTTTAGGGGCTATAGGAGTGAATAAGGATCGAATTTCAAGCTCCTGTGATATATTTCCTGAATGTTCCTGAAAACAGGGGTAAAGGTCACTGAATATTCAGATTTCTCGAATTAATTCTGGCCAGTGACCTATTTTATATTACTTTATATAGGACAGTGTCCTACAAGATGCATCAGTATATAAGTATATAAGTTTTAAGAAAATGCGCGATTAAGTTTTTGGCATTTACGCATATTATAACGCTAAAATGTTAACGTTTTTACGACGCGATTAGCAAAGTAAAAAAACAGCGTCTGTGACATTTTTGCTAGACAAAGCATTTTAGCGATATTTTATTCAATATTTAACAATTTCTCTTAATTTAAAAACAGCATAAAATGTATGAAAAACGCATTTACATATCTTATTTAGAGAGAAATAAGTTTGAAGAAACATCTTTTCATTTAGTATTGAATTAATGTCTCATATTTCCGAAGACGCCGTTTGCGTGAGTGTGACATTTTTGCTAGACATAGCAAAATAAAAAAAATGCTCTAAATATGGAAAAAATCAAGAATAAATCCAAATTTTAATTTTATTTTGAAAACGCATTTTTGTGATATACTTCGAAATTCAAAAACACAAGGCACTAAAAAGTAATAAATCAACATAAAAACACAGGCCCCATGTTTTCAACGTTTTCTTTAAATCTCTACACGTTCCGTTTCTTTGCTTGGTTGGCTATTTCTGGTTAGTTTGCCGATTAACACCAATTTCGCGCATGTCGTCGTGGGGATAAGCACAAAAAGTAGCTATGCAGGGAAAATTACAAGATTTCGTGCATTATTAGTTAAAACTTTTGGATTCAGAAACACGCCACCAAACGATTTCTGTTACGTTTCTACATGCAAAAAATCGGCAATTTATACGGAACATGTTAGCGATAACTTTTTCTTTGTATCTTAATTTGTCTTTCGTTTTTCAACAATGTAAAATATAATTAATAACCTTTTCTTTGATGTTTAGTTTGTAAAAATGTATAATGGAATAAGTGAAATAGAGAACTTTCAATAGAGAGGGCCCCTACGTTTTTTAAATTGACACCAACATCTGACGCGACGTCAAGGCAGTTATCTGACGCAGACGACTTCAGCAGACGACATTTTCAGATGCATTTTTTTCTTGGCGCTTTAAGGGTTAAAGGTCCATGACTCATAACTGCGTAAAGGACCGCCATTTCGGAATACAATAATTTCAGTCTTATTCAAGTTTACCGTCATTTTTGTTGATTGACAAAATTCAGAGATAATGATTGTTTTGCAGTCTTATCCGTGTATAGGCACAATTTGCGATATCGTCTGCGAACATTAGGCAGATAAGGTCTAAAACCTCCGCGATAATAAGATTCCACCGGAGTAACGTGCATAAATCGTTAATCAATAATGTGAATAGTAGCCGACTGCTTATGTCCTCTTATCTGGTACCGATATGTCAAAGGAAAGCTTTCGTTGGACCATTAACTGTGCGCACCAATGCATATAAGTTAGAATATAAAGACTTCACTGTCCTTAAAATTTGCCATGTACTCCTTTTTCATTAGGCTTTTAAAGGGCTGTTCGTGTCCTCTGTATCGAATGCTTTTTTTTGAAGTCAACAAACAGATAATAGAACTGTCCGCCGCATCTACATGTATAAGTATTTGGATAACAGAACTTAAAGAAAATATGTTATCAATAGCAGAGTAGCCTGCTCTGAACCTGGCTTGTAAATCATCAAGTTTCTCATTTTCTTCAACCCAGGCATAAAGGCGTTTGTTTAAAATACTGGAAAATATTTTGTTCATTGTATTTACTAATGATATACCTCGAAGATTGTTGGGATCACTAGTTGGTCTACTTTTATGTAAGGGACATAGAATAGTTTCACCAAAAGACTTGGGACAGACACCAGAATCAAGAATGCTATAAAATATATATTTCAAAATTGGAGCGATATCTGTAGCGGTGCTTTTGTAAAATTCTGCACTAATCATGTCAGGCCCTGCGCTTTTCCCAGTCTTCAAAGAATTAATAGTTGAAATGATTTCCTCAATAGTAATTTCTTCATTTAAAATGTCAGCTGTATTATCTACCTCTGCGTCATCTTCGTTTTGAGGTCCTAAATTTTGATTTTCTGAAAAGAGAAGGGAATTAAAGTGATCATACTGTTGGGACTCGCTTATATTAGGGGCTGGTGGTGTTAGAGATACTTTTACAGTTTTCCAAAATATTTTAGGGTCCTTATTCGCTTCCATTAATTTTTGTCTACAGACTTTTTGATGCTGTTTTTTTTAACCGGCATGCGTGCTTAAATAAATTTTTCTGATCTTTATATTTTCTCAAATCAGAAATTTGATTGCTTTCTCTAAACCTACACAACTCTGAATATATTTTCTACTTCAATTCAGTACATGTTAATCCCACCAGGGAGGTTGTGGAGGTAAACTTCGCGGTTTCGAGAGTTTTGACATACCATTGGCTGCTGAAGTGTTTATGGTTGTTAACAATTCAATAGCTGCATCAATATTTTCATTTATTTGCTGAGAAATGTCTCATTTCGAAATATATAAGTTATTACGAAAATGTGTCAAGAAATTTTCCTTCTGTTCATCACTCCAATGCAAAAAGATTGAGTTATTTTGTAACGGTTGGTTCTGGGGTTTATCTCCAATATGGGGTGTATGTCTTTTATTTGGAAATGTGAACTGACAATAAACGGGTAAATGAACGCTCTCATCCTGATCTTCAACCAAAATATTTGATAATTTACAATCAATGCACAAGAAATGAACTTTCTGTCTCACTAGTGGTGTTGGTGCTGCTGTCGTCACTAGAGTCAGATCTGCTGTCATCTGGTAAATTTTTAATGAACGAATCCATCTGTTCATCTATAAAACGGTCACTAGTCTGGTATTACAACGTGTTCATATCCGCGCCACCACCTATCTTCCCCAATTTCCTCAAACGCTGCAGTTGCAACTTTCAGAAAGTCACTTTTCAGTACCAAGTGAAGGTTATTAAGAGTCGGCAGCTGATGTCAAATTGTGAGAAATCGTGCACTATATTTCTTAGAACAGTGTCATCAAAGTCATCAACAGGTCTGTAGGCTCCTCGCTCAGAACACTGTGGCAAACCTATATACAGTCTAACGACGGACACCAGTAGCTTTCACCTTATGATTGATATATGAATCTTTCTACCTTTGATGTTCATTTAAAAATAATTGCAAACATTTAAAACAATCTGTTTTGCCTTAGAGTCTACATCTTTTTTCAGACATTTTCCCACTGAACTTAAATTCAAACTTTGCAACCATTTGCTTTGGCGATAAAATGGAACATTATTTACAAGTGTTCTCTGTAAGTAATAACTCACTTGATTCGGTTTAAATCGTGCAAAACAAGAATAAGATTATATTTTAAAAAAAGGTTAATTGTGGGGTTGAATGTGCATTCTCTTGCTAATAATATAGTCACCGAATCCACTTGGCCATCTGGGACAGTGGTACTGCATTAAATGGCTTTCGAGTCACTGTTTCATTTCAGCAAAACGTCATTTGAGCAAAGATAAATATATCAAGTGCACTTACAGTGTAATTATGCACGTGAGCCAGGTTAATAAAATCATGAAAACCAATATTCAAAAACTGTCTGATTTATTATCTGCTGTCTGAGCAAGTACTATAAAAAGTTTGAGCTTTTGTACAGAAATTCTAACAGTGTTTTACGTTTTTCTCTAATATATGTGACAATCAACCCAAACAAATAGAACTTCTTTACTATTCTTTAAAAAATGAGCTATTATTATAATTTTATTATTATTATGTTTGTTTTCATTTTTTTTTCTCATAGTTAAATTCTATTGCTCTTTATTCTCTCATCAAGTGAAAAATATAAAAAGTAATGAAATGAAAAATAAATATTGATTGAATATAATGCATATTTGAAAAGGTCACTTTAGTGAATATTTAAAAAGTGATGTTTCACTTGTGAACAATACAGACTTCTCGCCAGTACAAGTGGATGTACTCTGCCTTCTTCACTGTCTTCTCGGAGCTAACTCTAGACTCTCAAACGTCTATAACTTTCTCATAAGTGGACAAAAACAAAAAGTGATGGCATACATTTTTATTTAGATTGTAAGGAATAGTATTAGAATACAATTTCAGGAGTTGCTGAATTTTTTCAATTTTTTCTTCCAGCTTCTGTGATCTAAGCTTGGAAGATAGACACACATATGTAACCTCATCATAAATATGACATCATAGTGCAAAAACTGTTACACTTCAAAGTAAGAAAGAGGGCAAAGGTCAGGAATTGATACAATCAAGCACCACTCCTGACCCAGGATACCAATGGGAAGAGACAACATCACAATTAGACATCACAAACGAGAGCCAATAGGTCAGCCCTTTCCCAGCAGGTGACCTCAAGGCATCAACAAATAGACATGCATGAAAGCATAACAAAAAAGACAGAAATAACATAAATGATCCACAAAAGAAGCAGCGCCTTGGAATGGTCAGTAAAAAATATTTTACTGGAGGGCTTAAACCGGTTTAACAGTGCACCAACCTCACCATTAGTTCAGATGTGGAGCAAGACACATAGATATTTGGTTTGCATGAAAGAACCCTATCTTATCAATGCATCATCTCCTAGAACATATAAATCAAGATATAAAAAGGAGATAAAGCAAAGACAAGGACTCAACAGTCAATAAAACTGAATACCGGCATAAAAGAAATCCAACAGGTAAAATCCGGTGGGCCTGACAACAGCCAAAGCATCAGGTCCCTACCAACTCAACAATAGATAAGTCTTTAAGTCGGAACCGTCATAGAGTTTGAAGTCCGACCCACTGGCGTGCAATTTAAGAGAAAACCAAAGTAAGTAAGGGTGCAAAGATCAGGAATCGGTATAATCAAGTACCACACCTGACCCAGGATACCAATGGAAAAGTGACAACCTCATATTGGACACCACAAATCAGAGCCAAGAGGTCAGCCCTTTCCCAGCAGGTGATCACAAAGCACATTTACATAGATGCGCACAAAGACATAGCAAACACAAGACAGAACAAAAACATAAAAGATCCACAAAAGAAGTACCGCCTTGGAACGGTCAGTAAAATATTTTACTGGAGGGCTTAAACCGGTTTAACGGCGCCAACCTCACCCTTAATTCAGATGTGGATCAAGACACATAGATATTTGGTTTGCATAAAAGACCCCCAACTTATCAATGCATCATCTCCTAAAACATATAAATCAAGATATAACAAGGAGATAAAGCAAAGATAAGGACTCAACAGTCAATAAAACTGAATACCGGAACAAAAGAAATCCAACAGGTAAACCCTGGTGGGCCTGACAAACAGCCAAAGCACCAGGCCCCTACCATCTTATCAATAGATAAGTCTTTAAGTCGGAACCATCATAGAGTCTGAAATCCAACCCACCGGCGTGCAATTAAAGAGGAAAGCAAAGTTGCCAACCGTGATTGGGTTGACCACCGAGCATGCAGTCTGCTGCAATACATTAATGTTATAGCCAATCTTTTTATAATAGCAAATTATTTTAATGAACTTTTTAATTAAAGCCAACAATTTTCTTCAATTTAAACACCAAGTCACCAAAGAATTTCAGATTCCAAAAGTCCTTGGCGCAAGAGAGATTTAAGTCCAATTTGGAATTTAAATATCAAATCAAAGTATTATCTATAAAATTTAGAAAAGGTTTTGTGATGTTTATGGTACTGATAGCCTTGTTTTAAGAAGTTTCTGAGTTAACAATTTATTGCGAGTGTTGAAGTCAGCAACATGGCTAGATGCTCTAGCAAAACGAATGATTTGAGAGATATAGACTCCATAGGATGTAGAGCGAGGAACATCGCCATCTAAAAATGGGAAATTGACCATTTCAAAATCAAAGTCGTCACGTGTATCATAAATTTTGGTAGTAAAAATATCATTAGAAATTGACAAATGCAAGTCTAAAAACGCGGCTTTGGTATCAGAGGTATTAGCTTTATTAATTTGGAGCTCTCAAGGGTATATTTGACTTACCATAGTGTCAAAACAAACATTATTAATGTTTAAAATATCGCCAAAATATCTGAATGTAGTGTTAAAAGCATCAATAATATCAGCCTGCTTATCATCAGAAAGAGGCATCATAAAGTCTCTTTCATAACAAAACAGGAATAAATCTCCAACCAAGGGAGCACAATAAGTGCCCATAGGAATCCCAACTACTTGTCTATACAACTTGGTGCCAAATCGAATAAAAATGTTTTCCAACAAAAAGGTCAGCGCATCACATACATTTTGACAAGACCATGCATGATATTTATTTAGGTTTTTCTGGACTAAAAATGCGTTTCTGTCGTTACATGCATGGTTAGGAGAGCCTTCTTTATTGAAGTTTCTTTCAATAAGATCAATAAGTTTATCTTTAATCAAATTATGAGGAATGTAGTGTAAAGAGTAGAAAAAACATAAATAGACAAAATGGTCACATTGAAATCTCTAGCTTTAAGTTCATCCAAAATTTCACCTGAACTTTTAATAGAGCAAAATAGATTTTTATCAGATATCTCATATACCTCTTCACAGTACTTAATAACATGTTTTAACAGCTGTAAGACATGAGGTTAACAATTAAGAAAGTTCTGTGGTCATACAAGAACTCAAATTAGCAATAAATCTTGCTTTATAGAGTTTTTTATGGAGTTTAAGTAGCCAGTACAACGTAGGAACTTTGTCTTGGTTTTCTTTAGCTTTGACACCCAATGTAGGGCTGTATAAAGACTATGCTCATCGATAGCCAACCTCTTACTCAAAGAATGCTACAGTTTATAGGCATTGGTGTCAACAAGCTCACGCTTAAGGGTATTGATATAATACAATCGTCAAACAACTACAACATTGTTAGCAGCTTTATCTGCTGGAACCAAAACATTGTTCATATGAATATCTTGGATACCTCGTTTAAGATGACGAAAAGAAGATTTAGGTTTAAGGGGTAAAAGGTGTGTATTATGAGAGTAAAATGAAATACAAGTATCAATAATTTTAAAAATGTAAATTTTCCATTCCTTAAAGGCAACAAGTTCAACACTTTCTTGTTTACGCCAAATATTACTTAAGTCATTTAAAGAATAAGTGATCTCTCTTCGACATTTAGGGAAATCACTATTAGAAGGAATTCTATATTTAGGACCTTTAGAAATAATATAACAGACTCTAGAGTCAGGAATGACATTTAGATTACCTGTAATAGCATGCCCTGCAGGGGGATATAAATAATTTGAACTTTGACAATCTCAGGAGTCAGGAGTATTGGAATCTATATGTATATCAGTTACAATTTATTGGTTAGATATAGAAGACCTAATTGTTTTTTTTATATTTATACCAAATGATAGGAGTTTCAGAATTATTAAAGTAATTTGGAATAGATGAAATCAATAAATTATCCTTAAAGATACTATGTAAATCCTTAAACTCCATACCTTTGTAAATGAATGAAATTTTGATAAAATGTCGTTTATGGTTGACCTCAGAATCGATATAAGGACTAAGGAAATGTTGAACATAACACCTTGTAAGAAGTGATGCTTTATATAATTTTTTGCTCTATCGTAAAATTCATTAGCCTATCACTCTAAATTACGTAAAACTGTGATAAACAAGGAACTTAAAAATGAAAGTAAGCCATGCCAACCATGATTATTTAAAGCTAATGAAAGATCCCTTAGATAAGTATTAACGCGTTTTTCAGCACAAGTTTTGCGCTTAATGTTACCATTTTTACGTTTACCATGAGATCTACTTTTACGTCTTTTACATTCCAAAAGAAAAGAAATCAAAATCTAGCATTTTAGGAATATTACCTTCATGGTATATATTATCATTTAAACCTAAAGGAAAAGGTGTTTGCAAAAATTTAATCCATTTAAGTTCAGGTTCATGTCTCTGTATATTTTTCAATCTAGATGATGAATTAGGATCCAATATCATTTTTTCAACTGGTTGAATTATAATTTTACTAGGTGAATGACCCTTGCTTTTGAATGGCGATAAAGAAACGTGTCAATTTTTTAAGGCTTTTTAATTTTTTAAAGTGCTCACAAAACCTAGTCTTAAGGGATCTGCCAGTTTGTCCAACAAATTACATTCCACAATTTATTTCAGTTCAAGCTATAACATAAATCAGATCAGATGAAGTTCAGTCTATATCATTATCATTGATTATCGAAAACTGTCTACCATTTACAGATGATGCAATGGTAGTATAAGTACATAAATTTGTGCAACAGACACACCTCTTGGCATTGCACTTAGAAACATTAGGATACATTCCGCGCCTTTTGAAGGCATTTAATGGTTTAGCATACTTCCTGATAAAAGGTGACCTGAGAAGAGATAACCTAATGGTAGGAAGCATATTCCGAAAATTGTGAACGGAACTAGGAATAGAAACAGACAACGATGAATGTAACCTATTGGGAGAAATTTGTAATTTTGTTAGGTTAGTTTTTATCATAAAAGTTGTGTGAGTAAGTACCAACCCAAGACAAGCAATGGCATATACGAGTGATGATCAGAAAGTTCGTGGAAAACAGTTGCCAATTCTACAGTGTTTGATTAATAGAGCTCAAATTATAGCACATAATACTGCAACAAATATGCAGTTGACCAGTTATAACATGCTTGGCGTTAGCCGTCTAAGTGCGTTACAGCTGTCGTCAAGGCAACGCTATATAGCATGAACCTCTCCAATTTACGTTGCATTTTGATATTTTACTACACAACCAATTTAACTTCAACGTTTTGTAAAAAAAATATGCTGTGATAGCCAATACTGTGTTCCATGCATATCTAACGACATGTTTACTCCTCTTCTATGCAAACTTTCAAAGATTTATATCCAACGGATGGTGTTCTAAATGGAAACGAATAACAGTGCTGTCAAAAGGCAAAGCATTCAACTTCTATGAACCCTTTGCTTGTTTTCGCATGTCAATTATTTTAAATAAACTATTTACACACTTCGAAAAACACCCTTTTCAGGACAGTAGATCTTATATCGATAGTTAAGTCCAATATTATATTTATTGTGGCGAACACTGACAAGAAAGTAAGTTTTTTATTTAATATTTACAAAAACCGGAAAAAGTGATGCATTTTAGGCCTGACCTTTCAAACTGAAACCTATTAGTTTGAATTTGAATACATAGCGCAGCAGAATAACATAAAAACTTCATATTATGGTCGAAGAAGGACGAACATTGCTTTCTATTAAAGATACCAATCAATTGAAACACAACTACGAATTTAGCCCCGAGAAGCAACCCAGGAGTACATATGGGCTGGTTCCAGCAAAGTGGCATTACAGCGGGGCCTCGTGATCATACGTCTGATGTCACATTTTCTAAATTTTAATTCAAGTCAACTTTCTATGAATGGTAGTTTATATCTATGAATTTTCGTTGCAATCAATGAAAGCAATCCGATTTAATAGCACTTTCTGCGGACTTTCTTATCACCCCTCGTAGATCTATTAAATAATCCAATTTTGTCATAATAAGACATTTATTTGCCACTCATGATTTATACATTTTTCACCTCACTCGATTAGATAACTGTCATACTCATTCAAAAAACTGAATATCCACTATTTGTTTTGTTAGATACTGAGGTTTAATTGATAGCAATAATATCTTGGTGTGTATTAATGACTTACCATGAACGTCGAATCCCATTTCTGCACATTTTATTCTTTTTGTCAAAGTATCCAAACCCTTAAGCACCTGGCCATTGTTGTCTAGGTCTTTAAATGTTACCTTTAAAAATAAACAAGCAAACATGGTCGATTTACATGCTTTGCTGATTATAGTTAAGCATATTAATGAATGTATATCACAGAATAAGTCCTAAAATGTTGGAAAAATAATACAATTAATCTGACGACTATATCCAAACCATATGCAAATTTTCAGACAAGTAAAAACACAAAGTTGAAAAAATGTTAAAAACCACAGGCGGATGTACACAAAAAATGCAAATTATTTCAGTAAGCACATAAAAGTGGGCCACCATCAGCCCGCCAGCGTTTCGCTGGAGGACCGATGGTGGCCCGAGATTGTATCTGGCTGGGATATATTCAATTCGAAAATGTACAAGCATGAAAGTGACTTAGGTGCCGTGGGTTGGTCTGTAGTGTGTGATTGTGGTACTCACTTGCCTTTTATTGGTCAGAAAGAGGAAAAAAGTGACGAAATATCGAGTGTTGATTATACCCAAAACTCACATAATTTTTTTAGACTATCTCAAAAGCACACACAAAGTTTCAAAGTGATTGGTATTCAAGTGTACGATCATTTGTATACAAAATGACCCCGGACAGTCTCCTATTCAATCTGTTCAAATTTTGACAGTCTATTGCTAGGATAATGCATAACTGACAACTATATTTTTGTGTTTAAGTCAATCTCTTACATTTAGTGCACCTAGCAAAATAAAAATATTTTGAAAATATTGCATAATTATACCAGGCCTTAAGGGTTTAGGGGATGGCGTATTTTTGTGACAAAATTTTATTTCACACAAAGTCAAAGTTTCGCTGGGCATTCGCCTAAATATACGGAAATATAATGTTCGTGGCCTAAAATTTGAGACGAAAATGATGCATTTGCACTAAATTCGGGCTAAAAGATTTCATCATTTCTTCTAAATATGTGTGCTGTCCATGACTTTTGACTATTACCTGTTATGTTTCAAGAACAATCTGTATGACCTGTTCGCTGAGGTGTAACATACCTACATACTGTATACATCGTAGTCTAGATAAACACAATTTTGAGCGTAGAATTGTTAATATTTACTAACACATCAGAATTATCCATTAATTTTATGCTTAAAAGAAGCGTCTCATTGCGACAGTACTTTTGTGTACCCATAACATTTGTTTTGATTGAGAAATAAGAAAATTAATTACTTGGTACGCACTCATAACTTAAGCCCTGATACATGCCATTGTAAATTGATATGTACAAAATAAGTTCCTAATAAGTTTTTATAATAAAATGTTTTTGAGCATTATGACAGCGTCCCCCCCCCCCCCCCCCCGTGACAAATCATGCCGTTTTATATGATTTGTGAAAAGTAAAACTACAACTGTATGTAAAAGGATTAGTTTGGTCACTGGGGGGGAGTACTTCGGTGAAACTGTTTCTATTTTCTTTATGTTGATTAGCAAAAATAATGTTTTCAACCAATATTGTTCAATTGGTACTAGTCCAATAAGAAAAACGCTTTTCAGGATAAGTCGAGTGTTGAACCTGCTATCTTTTTCATAGAAAAATTATCCTTTTCTTTGAAACTTTTCTTTGGTCATTTTTATGGGCAATCCTTTATTAAGACTGTCTGAGATCCTTTATAGGCTGTAGCCCTGACCAGCGTATCTCGTAAAAAAGTCATCGATGCTTACCCCGAAAGTAGCAAAGCTGATTTTTTGCACAACGAATATTTGAACATTCTGCAATACAAAACCACTGTATTGCAATTTGTTGCGAATTGCGAATCGCCGTATAAGCGACATTTGTATGGGAAACCGTTTTCCTTTAAATCGTAATAATGATTTAAACGCGTTGTTAAACATGTTATCACAGCAAATGGGATTGTAAATGATATCTATTTTGCCCAATATACACTATTGTACGTTATGAGGAGGGGGGAACATATTTTGATTTGCCTTATGCTAAAAATCTAGCTTGAAAACACAGACTGTCTATGCTATTCAAAGTTTGTGTTTGTTCGTTTCTGTTTGTTAAGTAATCTTCATGACCAAAAGGAATATAACAATTATTTTGTCATTAGTCGAGAGGCAAATATGCTTGCAACACTAAAAAATAAAGATTGAAATAATATACTCATTAATAAACCCATGTGACAAAAACAAACACAGGTACCCCATCAACAAAAAATGATTAAAGAAACATATGAGTCCAACAACGTGACAATCATCCCACACAAGACTACAAGAGGATAAGAAACTATATCCAAATGACTTGTATTATAAACATGGTTAAGAAACAGTATGACTAACATTTTCTAACGAGGTGATTATGCTGCAAGTAAGAACTGAACAGACGTAAACAATGCACAAAGCACAAATAAAGAAACTTACACCACAAATCACTGAAAAGAATGTGTGTGTTTTCAGGTTATAAACACAGCTATCTATACTCGTATAAATTGATTGAAGGCTATTTTTACAAAAAAAAAAAGTAATTCTTTCCAGTCCTCCATGAGTCATCGCCGGGCGGTGATGGAAGATTTCATGAACAGAAAATCGAAATTAAAGGTATAATAGGTATACGTAGTTGTTAGACTATTGATGTCGTAGGCTGCAACAATGAATGCAAGAAAGGCGACAAATATCAGGAATCGATACAATCAAGTACTACACCTGACCTAGGATACCACATGGCAAAGTGACAAAAATACAATTAAACGTCACTAACAAGAATTAAGAGGTCAGTTCTTTCCCAGCAGGTGACCACAAGGCAGCAATGAACAGACGCGAAAGTATGACAAACACTAGACATAAATAACACAAATGATCCGCAAAAGAAGTACCGCCTTCGAGCAGTATATAATGCAACTGAAACTGGCGCCAGTAAATATTTTACTGGCGCCAGTTTCAGTTGCATTATATATCCAAGCGTAGTTTTAATTATGTTTTAATCTATTTTTGTTCCCACGCTTTTTTTTAAAAAAAGCAAAGGGGATATTGTAATCGCCTCCATCCATCCATCTGTCTGTCCGTTTTGCTACCTCCTCCTAAACCATTGGACGAATTTCAACCAAATTTGGTGTGTGGGTTACTCACATGAATGGCGCGTGCAACGTCAAACTTTTTGGCCCCGCTCCCTGGGGCCCTAGGGAGGGGTCAAAAGGTCAAATATCATTTAATTTCAATTACAAAGTCAATTACAAAGATTTGTGTACCAAACTTTGTGTGTACTATCAAATGAAGATACAAAACATATCAGACGGGATTTTCATTCTGTCGCCTGGGTCATACCCAAGGGTAGGGACTTTAGGGCGCTGGGGGTGCCCAGGGTGTCAAAAATTATTTATTTCAAACATGGTCATGTGGCACATCAAATCGACTGGGATGAAGAGCAGAACAGAATGCAAGTATTTTTCTTTAACTATGGTCAAGCTGGTCAAATATCGTTAAATTTTGACTACCATGTCAATCCTAAGATTTTTATTCCAATTTTTGTGTGCGTTCTTACAAATAAAAGATAGAAAACATATTGAACAGAATTTTCATTCTGTTGCTGAGGTCATGCCCCAGGGGTGGGACTTGGGGGTGCTGGGCGGGTCAAAAATTTAGGCGTGGGGATTTGTGATGGCGCCCCATCGACTGCGCATTCTAGTTTGTCTTTGTCTTTTTCTTTTCCTATTTTTTTCTTTTTTCTTTTTCTTTTTTGCCTCTTTTTTCTTTCATTGTCAGTCGTGATGTCTCTTTTGACTATTTTATTCATTCTTTAGATTTGTATTTGATTTTAATGGACTAGTATCTGTGCTTTGACATATTTAAACAATTTGGCTACCTTTCAAAATGTTTTGATAATACGTGTAAAACATACAAATATGCCAAATTAAAGACATCAAGCTTACAAAAACTGCATACTTCATAAAACAAAATTGCATTAGATTTGTTGGAGAGCCATATATGACTTTTTAGATGTGAACAAGTAATATATGTACCCCAAACTATACTATAGACATTCACGTATGCATTCAAGTAAAATATGTGTGAAAAGTTAATATTGTGCATCCAAATGCCGCTGTGGAGGTACTGAAACTTACTAGACTGTTTATCCCTTGTTTTGATTTTTTAAAATATAAAGTGATGATTTATTAATACACTTTGGTATTGAAAGAAATTTCAATAAATCCATATATGGATATATCAGTATGTCGTTCAAGTAATGCCATAACAGTATGCAAGTATGGAAATTCTAGTTGCCATGGTGATAGTTTTATTATAAAAGGTATGGCAAATTAGTCCGTGTTGTCTTGTTGCTAGGCAGCCGTCTATAATTACGAATAAAAATTTCTGACCAGTTTTTAGAAAGGGGATTATAATGTTGTATTGAACAATCATCGTTGTTAATGTTTTAAGTCTTTTCTTTCAGATTTATAATATAGAAGGTGATGAAAATAAGCATTCATTTTTTGTCTTTAGATTCGCTTTGAGGACTTTAATGTGTCACTTGACTGAAATGAAGCATACTACCATACACTCTTTTACATTTCACACAGTTGACATCACAAAATACATTCTTAAACACAGTTAATGCTAATTTTTAGAGAATAGAAATAACAAACTCATAAATAAATTGACCACAAACCTCTATACTTATAGAAATGTGATATTGTACATGATAAGACATTGGGACAGTTGAACATTTTATTGTAATTGTAAAACATTATAATACACTAAATACATTGGCATTCCACATTATAACATTTAATATATCCTTAAAAGTAAATTAAAGACTACATGTATATAACATTCAATTGATGTATAGTGTGACAGGACAGACAGAAGATCAACAGATAAGCCACCAACACTGCCCTCCACGTGTGTTGATTTTTGAAATCAGTCAACCGATTATAAATGTCAAAAGTTTCTTACGCTTTTCGCCCAATAACTATGTAATGAAACACAATGGTGCCATCCCATATCAACTTTATTTACATGTAGGCTATTATCGCATACTTAGAAAAAGTGCGTAACCGTTCAGGATGACCTTAACATTGCGATGTGTTTTTTGCATTTCTACCCTTCTGATTCGCCAGAACAATGCATTGCGAATCGATTTTACAGCCTATGTGCTCATATTCAAGGCCATCATAAAGTGTCCATTCTTACGTGATAGCACATTTTATGCTGTGAAATAGGCACACGGACGTCCCACTACATACGCAAGCATTTTAAACGTGACCTGTTAGTAGGATAAGGAATGGTCCCCAAAAATACGTTTTCATACCTTAGTGCGGCGGCAGCCATATTGGATATTGAATCTTACCCAAACAGGCAGCAACATAATCTTTGGACAATTATGATGTGTTTGTGTGAAAATAACCAAATTGAGTCGTGGCAGATTCAGAAGGGAGAAAACGAAACATTACGTTTTATCTGGTTACATATGGTACACACCATTGCATGCGTAATGCTAAAGAAACAGTTCTTTGAAATTGAAAATAATACTCAAAACTTTTAAAACAAACACATTGTCATTCCTGAAAGGTAGTTTGATTTCAATTTGATAACGCGTTGCTGAGATAATAGCGTTTGTATTTAACGCATGCATACATATGACACACATAGGCTACCATACTTTATTAGCTCTAGTGGCTTTATGCAATTCCGAGAAGCTTGCTTGCTATACAGTAGTTTCGTATGCACCATATATACTTCTTCAAATTTATACCATAACAATCCCTGCTACTTTCCGGGTAACCATTTTTGATTTTTTTTCACCCTGGGCCCCAGCCTTTTATCTACTAGTAGTAATCATAGAATTTTATAGTATTTGATATTTAAAACCACTAATATAGGACAGAGTATTTTGAAAGTTATTCAAGAGTTTCATACTGTATGCATAGTTCTGTATATTGGACGTTCTGGCCCAGTGGTGGGGTCATTGACTGCAACGTATTTAATTTAGACACTAAACTACTGGGCCAAAACACCCAATATAAAGACTGCGTACAGTATGAAAAGCTTGAATAACTTTCAAAATACTCTGTCCTCCGATTTCAAACTTTGTGCACATTAAAGGACTGGTATTTTTGCATTTTATCAAAAGTAAGCATAAATTCCAGAACATAAGCAAAAATTTTTTTCATCCACTTTTCAGGAAAAAAATCACATTTTTTGCATAGCTCTGGCGCTGTAACGACTAGCACCCAACCCACAAAATTTTGTTAAGCAGATATATCGTACAGCTGGATTTATAAGTGATAATTAAATTTGCAATGAATATTTTCAGAAGTACAAAAGTGACCAAATTGTGAAATACAACTTTTTTATATGTTCACATGTGAAATATACATTGTATTTAATCAATTTCTGTTTTCATTATTTTGTATATAATAAAATGACAACTTTAAATAAAAACCCTATGGTATGTCATACTATTAAACATATATATATGTGTGTTCAATTTCCGTACATATGGGTCACAAATGAGATTTTAATATTCATTTAATATGCGTGAAAACCTCCTTTATTTGTCAATGCTGTCGTATATAGTCATGCTAGAGATCTTGAATTTGGTCTGAGTCTTTCTCTACGTTCATACATGTAGCGTATGCGATGAGCGAGGGCTCTTAGGTGATGGTCTGTGCATTTGCATCTTTGCTCGAAAATGCGATAAGTACAAAAATCTACAAGTGCTGGGTTATATGCATAAGCAATGTACAAACGTTACTTTTATGGCACTGTCTTACAATTTTCCATCTAAACGAATATAATCAAGGATCATTGACACTTGCTATGGGTAAATGCCTATGATTTTCAGTAAAAATAAAAGTTTGTCAATCGTCCCTTTCTTCGCCTTGAAGCTACCCTGACCTGAGTACTTTATGGCTGTGTAATCCATTTTAGATATTAAATGCTTCAATGATGTAAAATTTTGGGTAGAACAATCAGTTTTACATTAAGATATATAGAAATCCAAAAACATTTTTTATAATATCATTCCCCCCCAACCCCCCCCCACCCTTGTGCCAGCAAAAGCTTTTGCATGTATATGTGTTACCATATTTTACACATTGTATGGAAGAAGCTTGCTGGCACACGGGGGGAAAGATTTTCAGCAGCCCAAAAACCCAGGGCCTAAGCCCATAAAATGCCTTTTCCACCAAATAAGAAAATAATGACAGTAATGAAGTTCTCTAGAACCAACCTCCTAAATTGCTTTATATTCTGTGCTAGTTTAATATAAAGTACTTAAAGATTAAAAGTAGAATTAGCAAGGCTTTATGCATTTTTTTTTCATAAGAAAAATCTCACTGTTATTAAATGACACATTATTTTGCAAACGTCCTGTACTTATATATTTGCATGCTAGGGAATTGTTCATATTTTTATTTTCGTCTGCTGACTTTCTTCAAAATTAAGTTTTTAAAAATAAACCACCCAGGACGACCATCAGAGTGTCAAACTGTTTGGATCCAGATCAAGACCGACATTCTGTTGGTATTCATCTGGATTCAAACTGTTTGCAAAAGGCTATTGGCAGACGACAAAATTATCCACTGGCATGCAAAGAGTTATAACGGGTAAATACTTTAGTGTTCAATATATTGTCTCATATAGGGATATACATGCATATTTATACCATAAATATTCGGACACTTTAAATACATTCAACATGCTATGCCCTTTAAACAAAGCAAAAGTAATATTCAAAGGATCTAGTTAGAATCAGTTTTACTTTCCAATGCTAAATGGGACACTTTCATTCCTTCAAAAAGATTTATTTCTTTTGTTGAGCTTTCAGTTTTGTATTATTTACGGTACATGTAGTCAAAAATGTATAGGTAACTTCTGAATTGTCTCCCCAAAATTTATTTTATTACAAAATATTTTTTGTTTTTAAAACAATTTCATCAATTATCGTGATTCGTTAATACTCTGCGTATGATATGTTCAATAGATATCACCATGCCTACTAAATAAATCAAGAAAACGTGCAGAAATCACTTTTTAAAGCACTTTTTATTTTCATAAAATTTCAGACCCCCTCCCCTTTCTGTCCGCCATAACTCTCGAATGCATAGGAATTTTGCAAATATTTTGCTAGCTGGCTCTTGCCATTAGATTCACCTATTGCACTGATACTACATGCACCACACTAGAAGCCCAGAAGCAGCGTTCTGAGAATCAGAAAAATAGGCGTATAAGGCCCAAACCGTCAATGATCCTTTGATAAACTCTAACTTGAGACCACTTAAAATAAGAGGGACATTTCTAAAGTGCGAAGCATGGTATCATATTTACATTTTCGAAGCAATCCCTTAATGGATCTTTAGATTTTTGCAACCGTTCATAGTCGCATGAATTACTCAAATGTGATTTACAACTGCCAAGCTCACTTGCTCGTGCAATACGCTTCAAACATCGAACCCATTCGCCAGAAGTGATACTGGTGTTGTGATTGACAGCGAGCCACACCTGAGTCGCACGTCCAAAACAAGCCTCTTGTTTGCCCCATTGGATGTCCGTGTTCAAGCTAGCTGTTCAGCTTTTCCGTTTTACACTCTGACAAAATCTGTAATGCGATTATGTTTTAAATACAAAGCTGCTTTTATTCGTAAATTAAAAATTGTTTTTATATTTAAGATATTTATAACAAAATGTAAATATAAGTAATAAATTCAATTTTTTAGAATGTTCATGGAATCAAGAATACTTTGGGTCTCTTGCAAAGTAAAGTGAAGCTGAAGGGCTTAACTTCACTTTGCAAGAGCTCCAAAGTAATCATGATTCCATTAACATTCCAAAAATCGAATTCATTTCTTAAATAAGTTCCAATGCTTTGATTAAATGTGAGCATTTTCACTTAAAGACCTTGACCTGCCAAACTGATGATCGGCAAACCGTCGTCACCATTTTGCATACCAGTGTCTGAACAATGTTAGAATAAATAAGTATGCGAAATTTGATCTATATATACTATCTGGTTCAAGAGTAATGAGCATTTCAAAAACTGTCCATAACCAACTTGACTGATAGTCGACAAAGCCTTGTCCATCCAAAAAAAATGTTATGCATGCTAGTTGTTAGACAATGTTATCATGCATACATATGCACAATTCTATCAAAATATACCATGAGGTTTAAGCGTTATGTTCTTTTTCACTATATGCTAACGGACGGACTCACGCGGTGATTATATTGCACACCTACATTCTATCAGAAAACAAGAATTCAACGGCTACTTGATGGTTTGATCTTTGAGGAAAAGGACTTGGCATGCATGCACAGCGCATGCTTGGATTGAGTAGGTGTTTACACCCTCCCTTGGAATTTTAAGCAAAATGTTTGGAAATTCGAAGAGAAATTCGGGATCTTATTTATGATCATGATTTGACTAATTATTGATTTGGTGCTAAATTACTTTATATCAAAATTTGATGCAATCGCTGCATGCACGACTTACGGCTTTACATCCAAAAAATATGAAAGCCTGGTAAAGACTTCTTAGTTCCTACTTCTTACTTCTCAGTTCCTTCTTCTTAGTTCCTACTTTATAGAGAAATGGTAAACTTTCAGAACTGGACTTTTTGCGATTTTTTATACTGTTACTTTAAATTGGGTCACTGCAGGAGCACGAAATATGCCTTTGAGTTTATATTTTGCTTTATTTGTAGCGAATAATGTATAAAAAAAATAGTTTGTCCCGCAAATATGTTGACTTGTTTAGTTCTGTATTTAAGAAAAATTATTTCTGATGCCACTATCTCTACTTTTCAAAAAGTGGGTGGGGTAACTCAACCCTCATACTCTGTCGAAGGCATGACTTTTCTCACAATATCACTTTAGCCATCACAAAGTCGTTTGGTTTCTGCTCTCAATGAATTCTTACTTTTTTGTTGCCACTGTTTTAAATTGAATTATCACATGACGTCGCGTCAGGAAGTGATATAACGCCATGCAATAAAATCGATAAACCACTAGTGGTTTACAGATTAGTGCGTAACGTAATGACGTCCATTCTAACGTTGAGAAAAATACGAGGGCTGTTCAAATATGAATGCAATCCGCTTCATAACTTTCTTCACATATATGCTTCGACAAAATGTCATACCTTTCTGGAAAGAATTATTTGTCGCCTTAAAAATGGTACCAAACATAAAGAAACACTCACTATATTTTTCGAGTTACAGACGCTTATATAAAGGTCATTCCTGTATACTGAAGTTTTTCTGAAGCAAATTGCCATACACGTTTTGGTACATGTGCGGATATAGTGTCATATATTTGTAAGTTTGAGACAAAAGTGCACCAAATTTTAGATACAAGTTTAATGTACATTGACAAAGTTGCTTGCAGGAAAAAGTTTATATGATTCTGTTTCGATCTCGAGTAAATAGGCACGTTTGTGACGCCATTAATTTTATGATAAACGCCATTTTGAGTTATCTTCTGGTGATGCAATAATGAACATCGCTGTGTCCTTTTCTTTGCGTTTTGCTTAAAACATGCTTAATATGTCAGAAGGAAGTTTTCAAAATGCTCCGTCCTCTATTTACATAGTTATCACATTTTATATCATTTTTCAAGCACTTTTCTGCTTCTTAATGACGTGTTTGCATTAATTAAAATATGTTCAATATGTCTAGTACTCAAGACCAGGTGAGTAATTTTATTGTAAATAATGCCTATTTTGGTTAAACTTAAAGTTAACGTCCAAATTTATTTCAAAACCACAATGTTATGGCAACAAAATTAAGTTCAATAAACCCTTCACTTTTGGCAGTTTTGACTTAATAAAAAATGCTTTTCAGCGTTTAAAAATTACCCACTATCCTTCACCGATTTGCAGCAACAACTCAGTATGAGCGATCAACACATTGTCTTTGAGTTAAAACTAGTTAAAATGTTGTTTCGTGCATTTTATTAGAGAAAAAAATGACCGAAAACTGAAAGGTGGTGTTTTGTTTATCATTTATCTACAAACATAAGGAGACTTCAGTAAAAACGATTCGGTGTAATTTAACAAAAACATGTCGGATTTCCGCAACTTTCACAGAATCATTATATAAGTATAAGGGGATGCTTCCTTAAAAATTTCAAGAAATTTCACCGATTTATCGAAGAATTATACGCTCGCATATATCACTCGTATATTCGAAGCATTGAGTTTGTTAGTATACTAAAGCCTCCCTCATTCAAACGACTATAACTCAATAAGTATACTGTATTTTTCTTTAGGTCTGGTGCCAGTTTAAAAATGAAATATAATCCTTTATAGAAAAGTTTACCGTTTTGTCGTAGCATATATGTGACGAAAGTTATGAAGCTACTTGCATTCATATTTGGACAGCCCTCGTATGACATAATCGTGACATTTCAAGACAAAAATGCGTGTTTACTAATTTTACTGTCATATGATAAATATAATCTAACATTCGTGCTCCTGTATTATTGAATTTATCAAACAAGTTGCAAAAAGCGATAAAATACTCTGCAAGCCTCGCATTTTATCACTTTTCCTTAATTCGTTTAATAAATTCATTAAAACATGAACACTTATGTAAGATCCTCTATATAAACCAGAGCGTCAATTCATAACTAAACTTATTCTACCCCATGGGATGATGTTAATAGTTATCTTCCCATTGATCTGGCCCCTAGCTTATAAAAACCTCGTTCATGCCCGACTCAAATGAGCACGAAAGAGCTACGTGCATTAAGGGGCTTTTTTGACCTCATATGAGGCTAAAATATATAAAATTGTTTTTCACCAATTTCTCCTTATTACTTCATAAGAACAATAACCAAGTGTAAAAGTCTCAAATTACTTTGGCTTTTACCGTTGCTATGGTAACAAAAATTGCCGCCAAAATAGGCTGCAAAATACTTAATTGACCATTTTGGAGCAGAATTGAGAGGCTTGACAGAGAAATTAACATAGAGCAAAAGCAAATACCAAATAGATATTTTAACAGAAATTGAGAATTACCACGACACACAACATATTAAAAGAATTTTGGGGTATTTAGCTGTGCTGATATCAGATTCTTAAAAATTCTGTCTCCAAAAGCTTTAAATTTGGTCCAAAATGGCAAATACTCTATTTTAAGCCTATTTTGTTGGACAATTTTGTTACCATAGCAACGGTAAAAATTAATTAAATGCTGAAATTTTACATTTCAGTTTTTCTTCTAAAAACCAATCAAAAGAAATTGTTGCGAAGCAACTTTCAATTTTTTGCTCTAGAGGGGGCTAAATTAGTCCCTTAATGCACGTACCCCTTTCAACTGCTCATAAAAACTAAAATATTGACAAATGAAGAAGTATCTTGCTTAAAGTCTCTCAGAAGTTGTATTTTTCATGCTAATAAATGTTACAATTCCAAAAATTGTTGGCATTTTAACATTTACGAACAGGATAAATTTCATGCTCAGCTGAGTTGAGCATAGAAAAAGTTTTATAACCTCAGGGCTTGACTTACAAATTTTGGTTTCAAAATAAAGACCAAAAAGTGTGTTTGTCAAAAATACCAACACAGAGCATGTTAGAACTACTACCATTTATATGTTTTCAAAATATGTGCATTGTGACACGCGAGTTTCAGTTGTAGAAACAAATGCATTGCCTTGCTATCTAAATGGTTTTTACATTGTTGTCCCCGTGTTTAGTTATTAGAAACAAGAACTCTGTCATTTATGGTAAAATGACTTTTCCAGATGATGGCCTACGAAATGGTTCAAAATGATCTAATTTCATCAAATATTGTAAATGTTATGCACACTTTCTAAAAGGTAAAATGTTACCTATTTCATGGAAATTTTGCTTTTTCCAGTATACAAACAGTACATTCATTTTATACTTAGCAGTAAAATCAATGCATATAAAACCCCGTAGCACTTTTTTTTATTTCCTCTGGTTTTTTTTTCATTCACTTAATGCATTTCATTTCAGAATTTCAAACGCCCATAACTTTCTTATTTGTGAACGAAAACGTCAAGTGTGGATAACGCATTTTCTTAGTTCGAACGTGACAAATATTTTGGTACCAAAATTATTTGGGTTTGCTTAAATTTTTCGTTTTTGCATTTTCGGCACGTTCTTTTTCATTGTGTGAGACATTGCATGATGCCTATGAGAAGTATAAAATTTAAAGAAAATTTACTTTTTTGAGGTAAATACCAAATATATATTACATCGAGTGTGTTGAAAACTTCAGAATGTTCACGAGTGAAATACCAAAATTAAAAAAGTAAATATCCTTTATGTTTTTCACAATAACGTACTTTTGTATGCATTACATCATCTTCGTGAAATTTTTGTCCTAAGATAGAGAAAAAATAGCTGCTTAAATTTACACTAAACATAAATGGGTTTGCCAATCGGTTACGGAGATAAAATACCACGCAATGTTCTTTCCAAATACCCCTCATATATATAGCACCATCAGTACGATAGGATAAACAATTAGGAAATAATCTTACCCAGCCGTCTACGCTTAAACATCTTGCTTTAGATGAGTTAACATCAACTCGAACAGAATAGATCCTAAACACCACGGTTATTGCTAGAAGCCTGTAAAAAACAACACCAGTAGCAGATTAATTCAATGGTATTATAGAAATGAAAATAAATCTACTGTAAATTCGGAAATTTTGCGAGAATTTATTTTCGCAAATAGCGTTAAAACATACATTTTGGACGTAAAATTTTGCGACCAGATATACCAGTAAACGGAAGAGTGATTTTGCCATATCGAGGGAGTTTTATTTTCACGAAGCTTCCCATTTGAGAAGTTTCGCGAAAATAAAACCCTTGCGAAAATTTCCGAATTTACAGTAGTTGGCTTTGCTGCACCAAAAAAAATATACACATTTCTTTTGTTAAAAAAAAGCAAGCGCGTTTGATCATGATATACCACAGTCACACGCTGCAGAGCAACCTACGGGACCATGAGGTAGAGCCACAGAACAATAGCAACCACAAAACACCAGAAACACCAGGAAGACAAACAAAGAAAAGCAATTAGCTCTCTCTCCCTGTAAAGAGATGATTGCAAAACTAGAAAGGACACAAGGCAACGCACAAAAAAACCTGAAACAAACACAGACCCCCATAATGAGAGCAACGGTCAAAAACAACAGAGCCACCACCTTAGAACATGCAAGCTTTAAACAAACTATGATAATATACTATTATTGACTTCAATGAGGTAGACATGATTATTTAATGTTCCCTGAATAAGTGATAATACACCAAGGCCGCTAGGTTGAGGTGAATAAAACTTTTAATGGTAGAAAAATCCTCATGTCTATTGGAATGGAAGTCAATAACTGTCGTTTTGGTATATGACTTTTCAACTAAGAATGAAAATTTCCTACTTTCACTTAAGCTGTTGAAATTATGTTCAACCTTCAACCTAAGGACTCTCTCTCAAGTTTTGTCAACTGTTATTAAAATATTTTAATGTAGTAGTTTGCATTTTGAAATGTATATTAATTTTCTGAATGTTGAACGTAAAATTTAATCATAAAACTTTTCTTTTACATTTTTTTTTCAAACAAAGATAAATGAACAAACAAAACAAAACATTTGTTAAAATTCATGAAAGTCTTTAGTTTACCTGTTGGGATGTCGAACAGCAAATCATAGTCTATGTCGACTGGGCAGCCCGTGTAAATTTTGTGACGATTTTTGGTGACCTATACCAAAATAAACTTTGGGTCATATGTAACAATTTGAACCAGTTCGCCCATTTGAGTTCCGCGTCTGGTCCGAGTAATGACGTCATCAAAATGGCGGCCACAGTGCTACTTATGTACACATATAAGACATCGTATCTAAAGCAATAGTTGAGGGAGAATTTATGGCTAGAAATGATTTGTCGTCTTTATTTAACTGTTTGGACGTCAAACAATACGAAAAAGATGGGCTCCATTTTTCCAGACGCCTAGAGTCCATTTGGGGCTCCCAAATCGATAAATTTGACCCTTGTTCTGGTTTAGTTAATTTGGGGCTATTCTATACAAAATATGAAGTGAATTAGGTTTTAAATTCCTAGATTGGAAAAAAAATCTATTTTTGGCGTCCTTATTTTAATTGAAATAGGCCTAGAGCCGAATTATGCAGCTGTTATCGTACACAACATTTGTGACCTTATAGTCTATGTCGAATGGGAATCTCGTGCAAATTTTGTGACGATTTTTGGTGACCTATATCAAACATATACCTAACATTTTAAACCAGTTCACACATCTGAAATCTGCGTCGGGACCGAATAATGACGTCATCAAAATGGCCGCTTAAGTGCTACTTATGCACATATACATAAGTAATTAGATTCAAAGCACTAGTTATGTGGGAATTTCTTGCTGGAATCAATTTTTTGTCTTTATTTGATCGATTTGGTGTCTTCTGATACGGCGGCTAATTTCGTACGGTTTTGGATGCGCTAGTAATTTACTTACCTCCAGCCTCATTCGTGGCTACGGCGCATTCGCCATAACGTTTAGGTACCAGTACTGTTTCTTTCAACGGCTTTTGTAAGCCGCTTCGTGATTGGATAATCGATTTATGTAAGGAGAAACACAGATAGGGTGAGGTAGGCTAATTGCATACACATGCGGCAAATGTCGTACGGGACAGCGGGAAATTTCGTACACAATACTGCTATAGAATAATGTGCTTAATATTTAATATTTCGCATTCAGAATGTTTGCAACACCTGTTCCGTTAATGAAATATCGTATTATCTACATCCTAAAAAGATTTTACTTACTTTTCATAGCTTCCTCTTTCAACCACCCAGTTTCAAATTTGGTCTTAGTCAATTGACACATTGTGTCAATGATCACTTAAAAAAGTAGAACTCTAGTTAATTGTGAAAATGCAATAAATATTTGTTTAAAGAAGTGGTTTATTTATATCTGTAGGCCTACTGTCTGTGTTAAAGAGAGGAAATTTGAGAGACCCGTTGAAAGCAGTTGAATTGCTGAAACGTACTTTGAGTAAGTTACCGAAAGCGCATTTTGAGACCCTTTGAAAGTAGATGAATTACCAAAACACACTTTGTATTTACATTTTTTTTGCGATATGAGCCTACTTTGAATCGTCTATCACCATGCATACAACGTCGTCCATACGCTGTATCCATGATGCTGTCATTTTCAGTTTGATTGCGGTATATGAGCAGCGAAGGAAAAGCAAGCCTGTACAAACGCGCATTCTCACAAGAGGGCACACTGAAAACATACTACTAGCTAGCTGTGGAGCCTTTTCACGGTTAATTTAATTTATGTCAGATCGCACAAGTGTCACTAATTAAAAGGGATTATCTCCTCAGAATATTGAGCAATCAATCAGTATAAACGGATGAAAATAGCTATCACACTCCTTGAAACACTGGACAATAAACATGCCCAGGTCCGAGGTCATGCTCAATAAAACTGAGCATGAAATTTTCTTGCTCGAAAAAACTAAAATATCGACAAATAAAGTATCTTGCTTAAAGTAGCTCAGATGTTGTATTAATAAATCATGCTAATACAATTGTTGGCATTTTAACATTTATGAGCAGGATCCATTTCGTGCTCAGCTGAGTTGAGTATGAAAAAAGTTTTATAACTAACATATTATCCTATCAGATAATTAAAGGATAGTCCATTTGAAAAGAGTGGAATTTTCCAATTTTGCCCCAAGTTGGAAAGGTTTTTTATGTTTTCTTGCTGTCTGGTGATTTTCTTTTCTCTAAATTCTATTGAATATTTATTTCATGAATACCATCTGAGTGTCAAATCCAGTTCGGATCCAGATTAGGCCCAACGCCCCCCCCCCCCCACTGATCTGGGTCCAAACTGTTTGCAAAGGCATCAGCCGACGACACTATCCTTCTACCACGACCTCTAAGTATTGACCTTCGATTCATTCAATTCATTTACAATTACGTTCACGCCTCAAAGCGTTTTGTGGAAATATAGTAGCAAATGATTGTGGACAGAAATGAGCGGTGAAAAATTAAACTGAGCAGAATTTTAGGCGCATATGAGACTGTATATACGCGCATTCTTGCAAGAACACTCACTGCTATAAAATAACTAAAAAGTGGACATGCAGACGATAGTGGACAGAAAAGTAACAAACACAAAATGGACAGATGATTTGAAAGAAAATGACGCTGAAGTTCACTTTTCATTTCGAGCAGAGTTCGCTAATATGAGACTGCACATGATCGCATTCCTGCAAGAAACACACTGCTATATGGTAACAAACAAAAACGGCAGATGGGCTTAAACAAGCACTTTCCTCTCAAGCAGCGAAGGGTCAGGCCTGATCTGGATCCAAACTGTTTTGAAACGTTATCAACGGACGGCAGTAACAGATGATTGTGTACAGAAATGAGCGTCGAAAATAAGAAATATAAAACTTTCCTCTCAAGCAGCGAAGGCTCATATACGAGACTGCACACGCCCGCATTCTCGAAAGAACGTTTTGACGTCGCGTCAGATGTTGGTGTTAATTTTAAAAACGGAGGGGTCCTCTCTATTGAAAGTTCTCTATTTCACTTATTTCATTATACATTTTTACAAACTAAACATCAAAGAAAAGGTTATTAATTATATTTTACATTGATGAAAAACGAAAGACAAATTACGATACAAAGAAAAAGTTATCGCTAACATGTTCCGTATAAATTGCCGGTTTTTTTTGCATGTAGAGACGTAACATAAATCGTTTGGCGGAGTGTTTCTAAATCCAAAAGTTTTAACTTATAATGCATGAAATCTTGTAATTTTCCCCGCATAGCTACTTTTTGTGCTTATCCTCACGACGACATGCGCGAAATTGGCGTTAATCGGCAAACTAACCAGAAATAGCCAACCAAGCAAAGAAACGGAACGTGTAGAGGTTTAAAGAAAACGTTGAAAACATGGGGCCTGTGTATTTATGTTGATGTATTACTTTTTAGTGCCTCGTGTTTTTGAAATTCGAAGTATATCACAAAAATGCGTTTTCAAAATAGAATTAAAATTTGGATTTATTCTTGATTTTTTCCATATTTAGAGCAAAAAATTGTTATTTTGCTATGTCTAGCAAAAATGTTACACTCACGCAAATGTCGTCTTCGGAAATAAGAGACATTAATTCAATACTAAATGAAATGATATTTCTTCAAACTTATTTCTCTCTAAATAAGATATGTAAATGCGTTTTTCATATATTTTATGCTGTTTTTATATTAAGAGAAATTGTTAAATATTGAATAAAATATCGCTAAAATGCTTTGTCTAGCAAAAATGTCACAGACCCCCTTTTTTTTTTAATTTGCTTATTGCGTCGTAAAAACGTTAACATTTTAGCGTTATATTATGCGTAAATGCCAAAATCTTAATCGCGCATTTTCTTAAAACTTATATACTTATATACTGATGCATTAGCATAGTCTTGTAGGACACTGTCCTATATAAAGTAATATAAAATAGGTCACTGGCCAGAATTAATTCGAGAAATCTGAATATTCAGTGACCTTTACCCCTGTTTTCAGGAATATTCAGGAAATATATCACAGGAGCTTGAAATTCGATCCTTATTCACTCCTATAGCCCCTAAATCGAAAGCTCATAATGTCATTACGTAATAATGACATTTAAGCTTTTGGTTATGAGGCATGTACTTGTAATGTAAGGACCAAACTTCAAGCTCCTGTGTATATATACAGCCACAGGACATACCCACTCTCCATCCAGTGACGTTGCCGCTTAAATCGATGTATTTCCAGATGTTTTGCAAAAAATATTGTCCAAAAACTATAGAAGCTAAAATTTTGAAAAAAGTACCAAATGAAAGCAAATTGATTTACGCAATTAACATTTTTATTGTAGCTTCTCGGTTTCCTCATGTTTTTGTATGGTAGTAATTTAAACGCAAACACAAATTAAAATGACAGTTTTCGGTGACGTTAACGTTAGCGTCTACGGGAATAGTGATGTTTTAAAATTTACATTCACTTTTACATGCGTTCTACTTGAGAACCAAGAGTGTAATTATTTTAATCATTTATTGTATATTGCTGCTCTCTATTTGCTCTTCATCCCTGTAAGTTTTATAAAATTTAACCCATTAAGTTCATGGTATTTTTTACAAAATTCTAGAAAGGTCTTGTTTCAAGCGGCGACGTCGCAAAGAGGCAAACAACTAAATGTCCCGAGACTGTACATCATATTGCTAGGTATTAGTAATAGTCAACTCATTGGAAGCCATACGATGAAAAGGGTGTGTCTGAAACTCAAACGTGACGTGCTCGAATCTCAAAAAAATTAATTTTTTTGTTGTTTTCATTCATTTGTGTCTACATGTTTGTTTGTGCCAACACTAACTCTTGGCGATATTTTGGTCATTATCGCATATACGCAAAAAGCCTCGTGAAATGTGGATGCTGACATACATGTATCAAGCGGTGATAGAGGTCTCAATTCTACAGCTATTTATCATCTACATTCATACTTTACTCTGACGAGCCTGTACCTTTACACAGACTTTCCCGAGTCGCGAGTCCTAGTTGCCGGACATTGCGATAAGTACCAAACGCTTACGTATTGGCTAATTTTAATATAAAACATGCAAAGGTGTGTGCAGCGAAGATATCCTTAAGACCTATAATCACCCTGTCTGTCCGTCCGTCCGTCTGTCCATTGAAGTCTACTGCAACGAGAATAGATTTATGTAGTTGATAAGCACCGACCGACCAATCGCAATTACTACTGAAAATAATTGTGCTTACCTGGGTATACCCTACTTTTCGTAATTCTACTCGGGAACATGTATTAATAAAACCTTTAAAAACTTAAATATATATAAACCAAAACAAACTTTTCATAACTGGACATGTGTGCTTAGAAATATTAACGCAAGGAAGAACGCCTCTCTTATCTGTGAAAATCTCATTCTTTGACGTGTTTAAACAACTTTTGACGTTACACAAATTAGCACCAACATCTGACGCGACGTCTTTGTCGGATCCAGGTTAGGTTATTTGCTCCAGGTACCCTGTAGAGAGAGTCTTGCACAGTGCAACGACAGTAAAAAGAGGTGTACGAAATTAGACACCTTCAAAACGTCGGCTAAAATCAATCGAGGGTAATGTCGTACACTTCATTTTTTTCATTTTATTCCCAAATGCCGACTTATTCTCAATATATATTTATTATATTATCAAAGCTATATCTTGTACAATACACACTAATACAATTTACCAGGTAAAGCGAGGTAATTCGTCTACCTTTAACGCTGGAGTTTTGTTACCGTTTTCGCTGGTTACCAGCAAAAGCGGTGAAAGAATTGACTTTGGCGCAAAGTGGCACCATCTTATCAGATTTGGAGATGACGTAAAGTGTATCGTCAGTGTAGGAAGACACTTTGCGGGTACCAGATGGATCGTTGTTTGTTCACGTTAAAGTCCGATATAAAAGGCCAAAAAGTTGGGCGGCTGTATTGGAAATAGCGCAACTGTACGAAATTATACGCCTGTACGATATTAGCCACCTCGACTCTATATTGTTCGAGAGCATTCTTAGTCCCGTCTTCCAGTAGAACATGGCTAAGTTTCCTGAAAGCTTCATGGACAGAAGAATCAGCGTTACTAAAAGCTTTCCAACATAATATTTTACCTTGCCAGACATTAAGCCAGTAAAATCAGCAACATCTACTGACAAAAGTGAACGTAAAGATCTTTGCATGCTGACTTCGGCTGATCTAGACCTTAACCTATAACCATCGCATCAGCAAGTTTGCTTGCTAATTATATCTCATCCTGACCTTTGACAATAAAGATCAAATAGGCAAACCGAAACCCTTTTTTCAGCTACACACCATAAGCAGTTAGTGTGCTAAATATGAACACATTCCATCAAAAATGAAAGAAGTTCGTGTTACGAGTTGTAAGACAGGTTTCAAATATACTTGACCTTTACATTTGACTCCGAAATTATATCAGTAATCTGAAAACCTTCGTTGTCATCTAGAAATCATAAGCAATCTGTGTGCTAAATACGAACACCTTCAGGCAAAACTAAAGAAGGCAGTTGGAAGTGCAGCTATGTCCCTAACCGCAGAACGACAGAGTGGTTGGACCTGTAGTTGTCGAAGCGACCACGTCACCGAGCGATTAGTGCTCCCAAATGTGTCCCACAGCGTCCAGGGTTCCATTACTGCTTGACCTATACATCACCTCATTGCACTCAGCTTTTTCGCCATCCATCCATTATCATAGCATGACTAAAATACTGTTTTAAAGGACATGAAATGGCACGGTAACCATGCATGTCTTTGGTTGCTGACAGAAAAAGTCATTAGCCCCATGACTGGTACCATGAACGGCCATGGACATGTGTTCTGCGCTTTTTCCTTAACTTAGGTCAATATGTAACCAGAGTTAAATGAATGTCCTTCAAGGCTTGGCATGAAGTTATGACACTGACCTTGAGCCCGTATAACGGAGACATGTATTCTGTACATCTTCTCACTGAAGAAACCATTTTAGTTTAGCAAATTTAAAAGAAACATAATGCAAACATAAAAACAAATGTTCAAATTATTGACCTTCAACTGTGACCTTGAGTTTGCATGAATGAAACATAATGTTTGCATACAGTCTCAATGAGTTGAATATTTAACTAAAGTTAAAATGAAAATCCTTCTGATATAAAGGAAGGAATTCAAAAGTTCAAACTTGTGACCTTAAATTTTTACATAGAGCTTTAGCCACAGTGTTGTCATACATTTTGCATATCCTCTTACTGAACAGGACATTTCACCTATATTTTATGAAATAATCTCAGGGTAAAGGCGATATGGTGCGGACATAGAATTAAAGGCTCTTACTTGTGGTCACCATGACCACTGGTGACCACGACCTTGTGGTCATGGTTGAATTACACGCTTCGCACATCATCTAGCTTAGACAAATATTTGACCAAAATTAAATATAGGGTGGACATGAAATTTAATGTTCAATTCCATTACCTTCAACTGTGACCTTGGCCTTGAGTTTGCATCAGTGACCTATGTGTTTTCACACCCTCGCACTGAGCTGAACATCTTATCAAAGTGTAATGATAATCCTTCAAGGGTTTGAGGAGATATGGAGCATACGCGCAATTGAAGGCTAAATTCCATTACCTGTAACTGTAACCCTGACTTTGAGTCTGCGTAATTGAGTCATGGGTTCTGCACACCGTCTAACTGAGGTAAATATTTGACCAAAGCTTAGAGAATTTTTTAAAGGTTTAATGAGATACAAGAGTTATGGATAAACGGATGAATAGACACTTCCGGTTGGTGGATTTATGAATGCGGAGTTTGCTTTAAGAGCTGTTAGGCACATTTTAAATATATTTGACCTTTGACTTCAAAGTCATATCGCTGATCTTAAATTTTTGTTGTAATCTACACACCACAGGCAACCATTGTGCCAAATATAAACACCCTTAGTCAAAACATAAAAAGAGGAGTTCGTGTTACGAGCCATAAGTCAGATAGATACTAAGTATATTTGACTTTGATCTTCGATTCCAAGGTTACATCGATGATCAGATCTGAGACCTTTGTTATAGTCTACGCTCAATGGCCAATTACTATGCCAAATATGAACACCCTTAGTCAAAACATAAAAGAGGAGTTCGTGTTACGAGCCATAAGTCAGATAGATTCTAAGTATATTTGACTTTGATCTTTGATTCCAAGGTCACATCCATGATCAGACCTGAGGCCTTTATTATAGTCTACGCTCAATAGCCAATTACTGTGTCAAACGGGCATGTACACTATTGTGTAAATGCAGTTTCTATTAACAATCTGGAGCGGCACGAGCACTAAACTATACAAGAAAAGATATGACAGTGAACTGCCATATCAAAGACCCGACCTCATTGAAGTGATGGAAATTGAAATTGATTTTAGTACATCAACAAATGTTCATACTAGTTTCTATATAAGTGTAAGGGAATGCCTAGATTGATGAAGAAATGGCGTAAAAGCTAACACCAATTGTAATTATAGTGTGTCCCTGTTGTCACAGTGTCACAAGCTTCCTATAATTCAAATTTTCGATAATTTGAAATTAAATCTCCAGTACCTTTGACTTCGAAATTACGAGATTCGACTGTATTTATATTTTATATTTATCAGTCAAGTGTCCATTTTCAATTTTACCGAACATGGCTGGTTTTCCAGTTATTTTGAATTATTTCAGACATAACAGAGTTTTTGGAACAGGCAAAACTCCAAAGTCCCGCGCTCAGCATCATTGCGATAAATGTTTCGCGTCATATAAACGTATAAGTAAACATAAAGCGTTATTGGAGAAGCACAAAACGGGCGTGCAAACGGGCATCAGAGTGGAAAACAGAGGTCCGACGTTTTGTTAGGGTCTGATCTGGATCTAAACAGTTTGCAAAGCACTAGTAGACACAGCCACTTTTTACTTAGTGCTGGTTCAACCCATCCCAACATAACTGAAAAACTGTTGACAAGGTTTAACTCATTACAACACATTTTTCCGCACTGCGTAATTACCAGCATGCAAACAGTATTCCACTTTGTGTTAGCCTGGCCTAGGCTCTGAGTTCAAGGAAAACTACTGCTACTGGACACAAATTTTCTCTGCATAATCTCCCTTCTTTGCTCAAACTCAGAGCCTGCAAAGTCTGCAGAGCTGGTCCCAGGAATTCCTGGGACCTTTAGTTCCGCTGTCATGCTAATGGCCCATATAAAATTGCTAGCTCTATTATCAGAATTTTTGACTTAACCTGTGTTCATAGAAACATTTTATCCCCTGAGAGTGAAATGGATGAAAAAAATGAGTTTGGGAGTTTTTAGATAGCATACAGCCAAAAATCAGAAATGTTAAAGAACAATTTGCAGGGGAATGATGATCTGTCCTGCTCACCATCCCGAAGTAGTAAAAGTCTGACATGCCTGCGTGTACCATGGCTGTTAAAGTCCTTAAGCTCTGATCATCATCAGCCTGCACAAGCGACTGTGATCTATGTTTCTCATTCGGTCGCCTTGATGCAGTTCCAAGAAATAAAAAAAAACATAATTCAGTATGGGAGCGCAGTGGCTCAATATTAGAGTGTTTGGCGGTTGCGAGTTCGAGCATCACCGGCGTCACTGTATTGTGTCCTTTAGCAAGACACATCAATCCTTGCTAAGTGCTGGTTAAACCCAGGACGACACGTCCGGACTTGACTGAAAACATGTTCTCTTGGACATAAAGAATCAAATCAATCAATAAAGGTACGTGTAGTATATTCATGAATTCAGCTTACGGACAAATTGATGTCATATATACATCAGCCCAGAATCATTGCTCCAGAAATAATGCTCAGCTGTGATTGAGCCGTTGAGGAAAAGGAATATTGTGGAATTCAATCTGGTCTGCATTGTTTACTAAGATACCGAAACAGAAATATACCTCCTTTTATAGAAATTATGACCGGCAGCCCCTAAAAAATATGTGATTCTATACTTGTTCAATGTGTATGACATAATGCATCAAAAATAGTTAATCTTCTGAGTGTTTGCAATGCAATTGTCAAATTACGCTAGCAGATGAGAAAGCAGACAATGTTTGTTGTGGAGTATGTGGAGAGCCATATGCTTCACAAAATATAGGCATCTAAAGCTGGCGCTTCACCAGGGTCTGCACCATTTTCTATGACAAACACTATTTATATTAAAACTTAGAAATTTCAATGTGTGGCCAATATAATATGGACTTTCCCATACTTTTCCATTATTAAGCTACTTGGTCACTGCATATATGCGGCAACTTTAATATTCATATCTGGGCGTGATTCGACTATTTCATTGCCCAAGAAGGGAGATCTGATAATATTTATTAAGAGTTAACCTGTTTAATACGTTGTTTGAGCCGCGCAGACGTGCATGCATTTTATGAAAATCGTTACTTGTGACTGAAAACTACAACAATTTTAAAGATCATCTGCTTTTGTCATCTGTTGAAACTGTTTTTGAAGCTTCGTCGACAGAGTAGATCAAGCTCAGACTGCTCCTGTGGTCAGACTGCACCTGTGGGAGCAGTCTGATCTGGGCATACACTGTTTACCTATATACTTATGTTAATCATAAACATAGTCATTTTGCTGGCATTTTATGGTTTAAATGATAATATTAGCCACGAAATGAGATTTCCAACAATGTTGTATGTCCGACCAGCAAAGGCTCTGACCAGTATGAGCATCTGCCCAGCCTGATAAGAGCATTTGCTAGTCGCTTGAATATTCAATGACAGTTAAGCTACTGACTGAACAGCATTTGGAGTTTCTAAGCTTAAAAGGAGTCTGAGTCTACCCTTGTCAAAATGACACATTGTAGGAAATCGCATGTCACGGCTCATGCGTTTTGTGTCATGGTGCAAGGTGATACTTTTTGCATGCTTGGTAATTTAGCTTGCTTTTTGTCGTCTGCTGATCTTTTTTCATGCTTTCCCTCAAAATTATGACCGAAAAAAAGTTGAATTCAGACATAAAGCAACATGAAAAGTAGTCCACACCCTCACTACATATTTTTTGTGAAAGAAAAGAAATTTCAGTTCCTAAACTCTTTGCGTGCTGGGAAACTTTGCTATTGTGTCGTCTGCCGATTTCTTTTCTAAAATTAACTTTTTAAATACTTTCAGAAGCAGTTTTAGTATCAAACAATTTGAATTCACGTCAGGCAGGATGTAGTGCGTTAACTATATTGGTCTAAACTAGGTGCGATAACACTAGCATGCAAAGGGTGAATGCTGGCCTGAATTGTGTTGGAATAACCATTTTATGTAATATTCAAAAGATTAACCAAAACGAATTTGACCAGCAGTGGATAATTATCTAATATTTATTTGAGATTTAATGTTCAAATGATCCCTGACTTATCAGGTAACAGTACATCACTTAATGGGTTCTTCAAACTAATAGCCCTTCAGAGACTACTTTTGTGTGTAAAATGGCCATCATAATTGGGTCGCCGTATCAAATGAAAACGCATTATCAGTAACCTTTACCTGGAGAGCTTGTCTGTGTTTTGATAAAATTGGCTGTAATAAAATAATTTCGCATTGAATTTTAATACCAATATGATTTCCAAACTATGACGTCGGTTTCCAAATAGACAATTGTCGGTTTTCAGTGGTACATGTAATATATGTGGATATATTAAACGTTTAGCCAGGAACCTTTTCCCAAGGCCAGTTAGACTGACAGTCCGTGTAGGAATTATTTTAGTCTGGCTCCATCCCCTAGATATACCTATCAACAGGGCACCAGATTAGAATTATTTGTGTAAGTCTTCTTTACCCTAAAGTAATTACAAATAAAAAAATAAATAGATCTAAATAATAATAATAAGATATAACTTAATATAAATAAAACAGATTGTATAATAAAAATGCACTTCGATTCGCCCGTCAAAGACACATTTCCCATTAAACGATTATGTGTATAGCCCTGAAACTGTGCAACTTTTGACCGGAACTACTTGTGTAAGTCTCATTTAGCCGATTACAATTATAGAGACATATGAATGTTTAGGGAACGATTTGATCGGGTCTCAAAAAGACATTGTCTGGCTAACATACTTTAATACATATACTATGAATATTCGTATCAATAGCGCGGTGACCGCCATTTTTATGACGTCACTATTTACCTCAGAGGCGGATCTCAGATGTGTGAACTGGATCTAATCGTTGCTAATGCCTCAAAGTTTAATATGATATAGTTCGCCGAAAATCGTCACGAAATTTACACTGGGCCAAATTTTGTCCTTTTCGACATATGCTACAATGTGACTCATGCACTATGCTAATGGGCAAGATGGCCTATTGCATTTCAAAGTGGAATCCTGTGTAAATATTGTTTCTGTTTAAAATCTGGAGCAGTTCTGGCATAAATCTATTAACAAAAACGTTTATTTTGTCAACATACTTTGATTTTTCTTAAATACATACGCATTATAATTGTGTGATGACCGCCATTCTGATGACGTCTTTACTCGGACCAGGGCGAACTGGTTGAAATTGTTGCAAATACCCCAAAGTTTAATTTTACATAGGTCGTCAAAAATCGTCACGAAATTTACACGGGACCATTTTTTTGGCCCATTCGACATAGACTATCATGTCAATTTCATGCAGCGTATGCTAGTTTTATACTCATCATGCTATTTTAGGTCTCCAGAGGGTGATATTAAAAAAAGTGTCAAAAATATACTTCTGGAAACTAGTTTGAGCTGGTTTTCATGCAATATTAACTTATAGGCCAGTTTAGACCAGTTTTCAGGTAGACATAGAATTTATAAAGACAAATTGAGCCAATCAGGAAACAGGATTCTCCCCAGTCATATAACAAATTATGATATCTTTTCAGGGCTAACTTTGATAAAAAAAAATACATAAAGTTATATGAAAAGTGTTTATATATTTATCGAAATTACCTCTTTACGGGATCTGACAGGTTGTTTCTCTGGAAATCTTTGTCAATGTCATAAGAGTAACGAGCCTCTTGTGTTGCGTTTCCAACATTTTTATCCACATTTACCTTGAATGCTGTGTCTGAAAAAGTAACCCATTTAAGCCAAATGGACCTGCCTAACCTTACCAATAGTAAGAACCTGTTTCAAATTTAAGGGGTGTTGGGTTTTTTCTTTTTGTTCCAAATTTTTGATTGAACAATTTGTAAGAGAATAGTGAAGTCCATTATCAGACTCCGCAATTTGCATTGTCTGATATGGGTCTGCTCTGTTTGCCCATGTCCCACAAAAAAGGATGCTGGGCATATATAGCTAAATGACTTTAAAATCGATTGTCTGGCAAATGGTTAGCCGGAAAACACTCTTGAACCAGCCGACTGAAGTTGTCACATTAAAAGCATGCTTCACTGATTATCTTCGCCGACTACACAATTTTCAAAGGTCAATCGTTGCCGATGATCTCACGAGCGTTGACTGACTGCATTTGCATTTCAAACAACATGCAAGGGCTTGGCCAATAAGCATCTGACTATCAGATGACTGCATTTCCATGTAGGACAACATGCAAATTGGCCACCTGGCTGATCCTCGCCGATAGAAGACAGATGGTTGCTCGAAATAAAAAAAAACAATCACTAAGACTCCAACATCGGCGGCATACCTAAAAAAATCTGACAAGTTATAGTTTTAAGTACGCTTATTGAAAACATATATCGAGCTCAAAGGCAGCCGACTGTCACCCAAACATCCAAACAGACTGTCGGCCTACTGGCGGTTTGGTAAATATGATGGTGCAATAAAGTAAACAAATTTAATATATCAGTGCCTGGTATTGTCTGCATTTTTCACATCAATAACAGATTAATTAAATTTTCAGGCAAACAGTTTCTAAATACATGTACATGTAGAACTAATTATTTCATAGGGAGCAGGCCAGAACCTTTCATAGGGACTATTCTGAACTGAGTCGACGCTGTTTACCACAGAGGGTTCATAGGAGGATCCAGAATGGTTTTTTTCAGGGGGGATCCAACTCAGACAATGTTGTTTTTTGTTGTTTTTAGTTGATGAGGGGAGGAGAGAGGGTCCAAATAACACTAAATGAGTTGAAAAACTGATAATACAGAAGCTATTCATTATAAGCCATTGAATGGCTTTGAAATCACATCTTTGAGATTGAGAGTTTGCTATCATGTATGCAACGTTATTTTAGGCATCATTACATTACCATGTAGTTTTATGGAAACCACGACGTCATGTACAGAGCACACTCATTGCTGGTAACAAATATTTCCTCTTTATTCTTTACATGCTCGGTAGTTTGAGTGTAATTTGTGTGTTTTAGATCTTTTCTCAATATATCATATTCAAAACCAAAAACAAAAACGCATTCAACGCCAAAAATTTGCCAGATATGTCCAAACTGTTTGCAAAGGTTAATGGGTAGACACTACCAAGTGAAGTCTTTTCTGTACAGCGGGATTTAAACTTATTTGATAACCAAGACCTTAAACTTTCATCAGTTGGTTGCTGTTTGATTCTTTGTATTTGTACAGCATGGGCGGATGCAGAAGGGAGGGGGACAGGGAAATCACAAGTGGCTATAGGTTTCCTTAGAAATATTGGTACCAGACCCCCACCCCAACACACACACACACACACACACACACACACACACACACACACACACACACACACACACACACACACACACGAGTAGCAATTGCTCCTCAAGGGAGGTTCGTAGAGATGTGTTGTCAGCATCCCCTCTTCACCCCTGACGGATTTTTTATCTTTCCATGTATGGGTGCCCAAAATTTGGGCAATTTGTGGTTATTCTTTAAAGATAAACTCTGCATAATATGTTCATGTAAAAGCTTTACCATGGTTTGTCCGCTCGTGGAAATAGTTCACGCGATATTCTATATCACATACATCAGTGTAGACCTTGCACTTTACGAGGCATTTCTTGCTTTAGTTGGTTAGGGTGGTATAAAAATTTGACTGACTCACTTTTTATGTTAAGCCCACTTGTAGAATGATCCTTGTGGAAGCCACCAAAATCAAAGTACGTCATCTCAGCCATGACAGTATCATTTAGGTGTTCAAAATATCCAATGGCCTCTGATTCTGTGTTGAAAAGCTTAAAATAAATTAAAAGCCCTGCGATGATAGCATTATTCATGGTCATTGTTGGATAGGTGACTTCTCAATGTGTTTTGATAAATAAACACAAGGTTATAGCTAACATAGCCAAGGCTATCAATATGTTAATTACTCATCATATCAGCTTTCTTGGGATATGTCGCAGTAGGACCATAACTTAAATTATTATGCTATAATATATCAATACTTAAATTTGTCACTGCATAGTTGATATGCTAGAATATGGTACATGTATATAGGAGGGGTGTTCCATAAATAATGTCATTTGTGCTTTATTTCGTGGAAATCGTGCAATTTATGCACAAAACCACATTGTGTCGATTGAGTGATACTTGCCCGTGACACAGGTAAATATTCGACCACACGTTCACTGGCCTTGGTACAGTGTACATCGTTTCACAGCCTATTCGTTAGACTATACACAAAAAGACAGGAAAACGAGCTGAAAATGTTCTTGAAATTAGGGCCTACATAAAAGGTAGGTCATTATTTGGCACAAAGGCTGTAGATATTCACCGCGAGGTGTGTGACATTTACGGAGAAGGGCTAAATGTCTCACAGGACTGTTTGTGGGTGGGTAGCTAAATTTAGTGCTGGGCAGCAGCAACTGAAAGGATTCTGCTTGCCAAGGTCGTCCTGCAACAACTATGACCAAAGGTAACATAGAAAAATCCGAAATATTCTCAAAACTGATGCTCGATTCACCATAAGACGATTAGCTCAAATGATAAACTTGTCGTTAGCAAGAGTTCATGGAATTTTGAAGAAACACCTAAAAGTTAGAAAGATAAATGCAAGAGATATACCCCATTTGTTAACGGATAAGCAAAAGAAGACGCGTGTAACAATGGCAAAACATCTTCTCAAAATGTACCCAAAATATAGTAAAAAGGCTTTTGATAATATAATCACTGGTGATGAGACCTGGGTGTATTATTTTGAACCAAAGCGGAAGGCTGCCAACCGAATATGGGCCACTAAAAATGTCAGACGCCCAAATATTGCCAAACGAATACGAACGGTAAAGAACGTTTTGTACGTTTTTTTTTCACTAATAAGGGTCCAGCTATTCAAATCCCAGTACCAAAAGGCAGGACGGTCACAGGCAAGTTCTACAAAAACGTTGTTCTGAGAAAATTGAAGAACTGCCACAAAAGTCGCCGCCCCAAAACAGGACTTAAGTATTTCCGAATTTTGCATAATAATTCACCCGCTCACAAGGCCAAGGTTACCGTCCTTCAGCACCCTCCGTATTCGCCAGACTTGGCCCCCTGCGACTATTTCTCTTTCAAAAACTTAAATATCATTTATCTTGAAGGAGATACAATTCGGGAAATGCCCTTGGATCTGCTGTTTATCAGTTTCTGATGGGTGTCCCCATTGAAGAGTATGTAAAACGCTTCCAAAAATGGATTGACTGGCTAAAAAGGTGTGTTCTGGCTAGCGGAGAGTATTTTGAAGGGCAGAGCAAATTAAAATGAACAAAAGCGCGCCGCTATATGAGCACCGATGCAAGTGACATTATTTTTGGAACACCCCTCTTATATTATGCACAATAAATTTTGCTATTGTTTTGTATGGGTGGGCCCATCCACATCAGTTTCTGTCAAGAAGATGCAAGCACCAATCATCTGACAAGAATTTTCATTTAAAAATACAGAAGTGGCCGTGCTTAAGTGACGTTAAATTTTAAGACTAGTGTGTAACGTGGGTACTTTTGATCATTGGAGGAAGCCAAAAACATTTTCAAGCAATTGTTTGGTGAATGAAAACCCAAAAAAGCATAGCAAATGCTGCATTTTTTCTGAACTTTCTCAGAGAAATAAAGGACCAAGTTTTCACATTTTAAGTTTTTGTTAATGCTTTAACGTTATCGCCTTTAAGCGGTGTTTCTAGTCGGGTTTTCTTGAAACACATCAATCAGTAAAACTCTTTGATGCCTTCCAACAAATTCAGACAAACAATGTTGAATGAAACATCTTCATGGCTACAGAGCACCAGCCGAAAGATAAAATTTAACGTCACCGTTATCAAACAAATGCGTCGCATTATTTTTCAGTTACTTTTGGTTTTAATCAACCATTAGATGGGTTACATTGTAGCCTATGTTATCTTTTGTAAACCGAATCTCTGTTGAATTGAAACACCAATTAACATAAGAAGTTTTATCAAATGATGACTACGTTTTGACGTCATTGGTCGCAGCTCATTTTTTCAGCATTAAATCTCTATCACAATTGTCATATAACCAATATTTTTATAGGCGCATGATGCTTGAGAAAGATGAAAGAGCATCAAACGCAAAAATAACCTGCGTATCATTTTAGCATTACTTTCAACGGATGTAAATTTTGCTTACTGACCCCCCCCCCTCCTCCCAAATACCTATTTAAAGGATTCGTTAATTTGTAAATTCGTGGTTTTATTTGCCTAAGATCCTGTTCGCTTCATTGCAATTGAAATTGTGCGATATTGCACCAAGATGAGCACAAAACTGATGCGAAACATAAGAAATTGCTAAACGTATTGTGCAAAGTATATATATTGCCAAAGAGTAGAGATATGTTCTGTTAAATGGGATAATTGAACTCGAATTGCAGACATAAATTGGTTAAACAAAGTTTAACCCCATCTGTACATGAACATGTATTTTCTCATAAGCTAAATACCAAATGAGCCGTGATACGAAATTTCCACCAATTTGGTATGTGCGACCAGCAAATGCTCAGACCAGCATGCGCATACGCGCAGTCTGATCAGAGCCTTTACTAGTCGCTTAAGTATTCTATGATTGTTAAGCTACTGACTGAACATCATTTGTAGTTCAATACTTGTCAAAATGCCACATTGTTGGAAATCATGTGTCATGTGCTCAAATATCTATTCCACGATATCTTCTCACAGGATAAGGATTTTACACACAACCATCAATATATTTTCTTACCATGAGCTGGTTTCACCTTTAGTTTGATCAAAGTGCCTTGAACACGTTTTTGTTAGTGTCTCTGTAGCTCATTTACATGTGAAAAAATACAGTTAAAATACAATGCTTTCATTTAGTCTTATTTTAGTGGTTTGGTTGGTTAGTGCTGATGCTTTATGTACCAGTCAGCAAATTTTCAGTCATGTCGGGACATTTAGTTTTTTGGCCCCTTCTTTTTTATCATATGGTTAACGTTCAAGAATAAGTGGACAACATGTTTAAAAATAAACTAAGTCGTGAAAAGTATGTGATTATCCTGTATACAGTAAACCTGTCTTAAGCTGCCACTCAAAATAAATACCAATTATTGCTTAATGCAGGTCGAAAGTATTAAAGAATACTCCTAGAGAGCATCCTGCATTACTTTTGACCTTCATAAGCTACCATTCACAGATTATAATTTATAATCACCTTTACCCTTTTTACATACTTACATTTGTCACTGCATAGTTGATATCTTCCTTTAGGTTTGCTATGTCATAGACTGCGAAATCGCCCTGTGCCGGTGGGTAGGGTATAGTTTCCCAGCTTGCATCCCAATCTTTGAGGAGAAGGTGGCGTAACGTCAGATGACCTCGTTCAACAACGTTGTTGAAGTCAATGCGGTCGTTTCCAAAACTGAACATCTTTGGAATCAAAGGAAATGATACCAATTGTAACTGTATGTTGGCATTCTTTCTTGATGGGAAATCTGCATTAGGCCATGACATGACTAAACAAACAAAATGAGTGTGCGCGGTAAGATGACTTATTAACCTGGGCATCCGCCTAGCTTGGTCAATGTCTGTGCTCTTGGCTCAATGGAAAACTATGATTCGCGGAAAGCGGAGAATATGATCAGACTCATCGGAGTCTACTCGTGGCGCACAATCACAATGTTGGTTACCTCATGTCATGGTTCAATTATATTATGGGTATATCGACAAACAAAGCATACCAAGAACACGATATAGTGTGTGTTTTTTTTCTTTCTATTAGCAAGTTTTCTGAAATAGCGTCCAATATCTTTGTGAATGTATTTGCAAACACAAAAACATCCAGGAAATACACTATTCAAACGGTGATATCTTAAGACATCAAATGATCAAAAGATCGAATAATCTCGTGGACAGCAAAATGTATCCCATATCTAATATGAGATAAGAAATACTTCTAATCGGTGCATTGATGCTTAAGTGTCCAATGAGAACCACAGGGTCTACCGTTCCGTGGTCATCTGGAATAATGGACCATCGGGTTGTATTCACCATCAGGGATATATGCAAAGTTCAGTTGCGCAGCCTGGAAATTTTCCAGCAAACAGGACGTAGTGAAGCCCATAGGTAGGTAGGCGTAGGTGTATTGCTTTCTGCCTTTTAGGTTTACTCCAGTTGGGTTGGGCTTAAAGGGCTTAGAAATGGCGTTGTAGTGGGGCCTGGCAGAGAGTAATGGGGATACTATAGAGGGGTATATGTGAAATTCAGATGCGCAGCCTTGGACTTTTCGAGCAATCCGGGCGTAGTGAAGACACCATGGGTAGGTAGTCATGGGTGTCCTGTCTTCTGCCTAGTAGGTGTATTCCCATTGGGCTGGGCTTTAACGGCTAAGAAATGGCGATGGAGCAGGGCCCAGTAGCCAGTAAAGGGTATAATGTATATAGAGTTCTATGCAAAGTTCAGGTGCGTAGCCTGGGAATTTCGAGTATACAGGGCGTAGTAAAGCCAATTGGTAGTGACGTCTGGGTGTCCTGCCTACTGCCCTTTAGGTGCACTTCCGTTGAGTTGGACTTTAAGGGCTTAGAAAAGGCGTTGTAGTGGGGCCTAGCAGAGAGTAATGGAGATGTTATAGGGGGATATATGTGAAGTTCAGATGCGCAGCCTTGGAATTTGAGCAATCAGGGCGTAGTGAATCCCATGGATAGTAAGGCCTGGGTATCCAGCCTACTACATGGTTGGTGTACCTCTGTTGGGTTGGGCTTTAAGGGCTTAGAAATGGCAATGTAGTGGGTCCAAGTAGCAAGTAAAGGGAAAACTTTATACAGGGATATTATGCAAAGTTCAGGTGCGCGGCCTGGGAATTTTCGAGCATATAGGGCATATTGAAGCCCATGGGTAGGTAGGTTATGAAATCCTGCCTACTGCCTTTTAGGTGTATCTCCGTTGGGTTGGGCTATAAGGGCTTTGAAATGGCGTTGGAGTGGGGCTTGGTAGAGAGAAATGGGGATATATGTGAAGTTCAGATGCGCAGACTTGGAAGTTTCTAGCAATAAGGGCATAGTGATACCCATGTGCAGTTGTGCCTGGGTGTCTTGCATACAGTCTTGTAGGTGTACTTTCGTTGAGTTGGGCTTTAATGGCTTGAAAATGACAATGTAGTGGGCTCAGTAGCCAGGAATGGGTATACTATTTATAGGATTATATGCAAAGTTCAGGTGCGTAGCCTAGGAATTTTCGAACGTACAGGGCGTAGTGAAGCCCATGGGTAGGTAGGCCTGGGTATCCTGCCTACTATCTAGTAGGTGTACTCTGGCTGGGTTGGTTTTTAAGGGATCCAGAATGGAGTTGTAGTGGGGCCTGATAGAGAGTAATGAGGATGGTATAAGAGAATATGTGAAGTTCAGATGCGCAGCCTTGGAATTTTTTAGCAATCAGGACGCTGTGAAGCCTATGGGAAGTTATGCCTGACTGTCCTTCTTACTGCTTAGAAGGTGTACTTCCGTTGGGTTGGGCCTGAAGGGCTTGAAAATGGCGATTAAGCAGTGCCCAGTAGCCAGTTAAGGGTATAATGCATATATATTGGGGGATATATGCAAAGTTCTGGTGCGCAGCCTTGGTAATAAAGCTCATGGGAAGTTAGGCCTCGGTGTTCTGTCTACTGCCTAGTAGATGTACCTCTGATGTGTAGGGCTTAAAGGGCTTAGAGATGGCAATTTGGGCTTAAAAATGGCAATGTAATGGGGCCCAGTAATGGCTATACTATATACTGGGATATACGCAAAGTTCAGGTGCGCAGCCTGGAAATTTTTCGAGCATACAGGGCGTAGTGAATCCCGTGGATAGGTAGGCCTGGGTGTCTTGCTTACTGCCTACTAGGTGTACCACTTTGCGTTGGGCTTTAATGGCTTAGAAATGGCGTTGTAGTGGGGCAAGGTAGAGAACAATGGGGATGCTTTAGGGGATATATGTGAAATTCAGATGCTTAGCCTGAGTATTTTCAAACATGCAGGGCGTAGTGAAGCCAATGGGTAGTAAGGCCTGGGCGTCCTGCCTACTGCCTACTAGGTGTTCTCCAGTTGGGTTTGGCTTTCAGGGCTTAGAAATGGAGTTGTAGTGGGGTCTGGTAGAAAGTAATGGGTTTGCTGGGAATGAAAGTAAAGTTCGGGAGCCGGACAAAACATCCCAGGAAAAACATCCCATGCCATTTTTTGACACCCTGGACAAAACATCCCACAAAGATTTGCCACCATGGACGAAACATCCCATGCTGTTTTTGTCGCCCTGGACAAAGCATCCCATACTGTTTTTGTCACCCCGGACATAACATCCCATGCCTTTTTTGCCATCCCGGACAAAACATCCCACACTTGGACTGCTCCTTCAGGGTAGGTCTCATTTGGGACCTTTATCTACTATTACATGTACTAGCAGTGAATGCCCTAGTAAGACTGTCCAAATGAATACACTAGATCTTAAATTGATTGAAAGGCAGTTTCACAGTGTAAATAAAGTTTAATAAAAGATAATTATATCTTGTTGCGACAAACAACTAAATTTGAGTGTTAATAAGCCAATTACACCTTAAAGGAAATCATTTTACAGTTTGGGTCAAACAAACTACATGTATTATAATTGGGAATCATATGTCTAACTATCTATCTACCTTTGATCTCCAATCATTTCAACAGGTATGGTACATTAAGAATCAGGGCTCGAAAATTGTACACGTCCGCTCGTATTTACGAGTGGAAGTTCGGTAAGGGCGAGTGGAAATTGCCATTTGCTAGCCCGACAGGACGAGTAGATTTTTTTGGTTTTGTAATTATTTTTGAGAAAAAAAAAAGAACTAACTAGCATGTTTTACAGCCTGCAAAAGCAACGCAAACACAGTGAAGTAAGATCGTTCGGTAGGTTTAAAATGTCACTAAAATATGACCGGATGTTTACACTAGACAGCTGTAAATGCAACCCGGTAAAATCTGGTTGATCTTTGAACTAAATACCGGGACACATTGGAAAATCAATTTGGCCTAAGGGTTTTGAGCCGACGTTCCGGATTTTATCTCTGTATACGAAAACGGGGGTCAGTCTGATTACCGCAGGATACCGCAGGATCCCCTGATATTGGCGTTCTCAATTGAATTTTCCATATTATAGGCATGAAATAGGCATTATATAATAAATAACAGTAAATATCCTCACTTGTTTTGTTGGTTGTTGGTTGGTTTTGTTGCTTTACGTCCCAAGTCAACAGCTATGGTCATTGCGGGACGGTCAGTTCACCTAACCACACTTTTTCCTGGGCAGGCTTGAACAAGCGGTTAACCAGTAATTTGTGCACATACTTTCGCTTGTAACTGACAACAACCCTTCTTGAATGAAGCAGCGGAAGGGAGGAGAATGACCATAGAAATGTTGGTAAAAATAAACAGGCAATAAAACAACTAAAAAGACACCCTGTCACAGACACCCTGTCACATTAGCCTAAGGATAACACAATTTGGTGTTATTAATTCGACAAATTATATGATTATTTTCTATTTTTCATAACTATAAATCATGATTTAAGGTTTTCCTAGATTAAGATGATATTTGAATTAAAATACCAGACTTAAGGACGAGTTCAACTGGAGTAAGGACGAGTGGAAAATTTAGACCACTTGCCCCACAGGACGAGTAGGTCCAAAAATAAATTTCGAGCCCTGCAGAATATTAATAATAGTGACAATTAACTAAATGGGATGTTTTATGCACATTCATAGGCTTTAAACAGAGTGTGGGATGTTTTTTCTGGGGTGGCAGATATGGCATGGGAGTTTTTGTCTGGGGCCGCAAAACTGGCATGGTATGTTCTGTCCAGGGCGACAAAAACTGCATGGGATGTTTTGTCCGGGATGGCAAATCGATGGGTGATGTTTTGTCCGGGGTGTCAAAAAATGGCATGGGATTTTTGTCGCGGGATGTTTTGTCCTACATTCATAAAGTTCAGATGCCCAGACTTGGAATACATGCTCAAAAATTCCCAGGCTGCGAACTTGAACTTCACACATATATCCCTTTAGCCCCACAGTGCTCTCTATGTGGCCCCACTACATCGCCATTTCTAAGCACTTAAAGCCAACTCATCTGGGGTACATTTTCTATGCAGTAGGCAGAACATCAAGGCCTAACTACCCATGGGCTTCACTACGCCCGTATTCTTGAAAATTCCAAGGTTGCACATCTGAAATTCACATATATCCCACTATAACATTCCCATTACTTTCTACCAATACCCAGTACAACGCCATTTAAAAGCCCTTAAAGCCCAAACAAACGGGGCTACACCTAGTGGGCAGTAATCAGGACTTTCATGCCAACCTACCCATAGGCTCACTACGCCCTGTATGCTCGAAAATTACCAGGCTACGCACCTGAACTTTACATATAGCCCTGTATATGGTACAGTCAACTCTTGTTTACTCAACTTTGCATATCGAACAAACGACCGGGTGCTGGTTTTTTCCCTTATATATTATTACAATTCCACAACATTTTTCTTGACATTGGCTAAGTCGATAAAACTGAAAACTCGTTACAAAAAAGTGGCCCAGCTGATCAATTTTAATGTATTTTACAACGCCTAACTCGATTCCATTTCAAAAGAAATTACCTTTTTATCTGAATGTGTCTCCAATTATTCCACCCTTTTCAACGTTAATTATCCCAATTAAAACCACCAATTGTTTGATCACTTGGTCCACGTGTGTGACACATGCAATTGTAAATTAGTGTGTTATATAATAAAATAAGTGACAGTGGTCGGCGAATTCTATTGATCTATTGTATACAATTTCAAAGCGGGTACATGTAAGTATTGTGTCATATTTGAGCAATCTCTTGAGTATTAAGCCTGTGCGATGAATGCTCGTTCTAAATAAGGCCAAAGTATAATTTAATTGTTTCTCGAGCCAATTTTTTATTTTGAAAAAAACATTTTATTTCAGGTACTGGACAGTTGTGCGTGTAAGGCTTTTTTCGGACATTGGTCATGCCATGACAAAAAAAAATTTGGAAGGCATCCGACGAAAATTAAAACGTGGATGTATACTTTTGGGGCTTAAAAAATGACGACGAACGAAAGGGTAAAACCTGCAACGCGGGACAAGTTGCCAATAATTACTTAGAACTGAAAAATGCTATGTTCGTTTTATTTTGTCTAAGAAAGTAAAAAATAGTCATAATGTCAGGCTGCGGTCGTTCCCAAGAAACGCTTCTAATTTTCCCCTTTTTTTATTATTTCTTTTTTCATTGTTTCAATTCCAAATGTCAATTGATTCTGGGACAATTAATCATGCAGATTATTCATGAGGGTCGGGATGGGGGGGTCTGGTATTCACTATTCATTAAAAATTTAGCCCATTATTCATCTCATTAAAATTTTGGGTTATTCATTAAAATAAGACCAATTATTCATTAACAGTAAGAAAGGTGGCAAAGAAATCTGATTATTCACTATTCATGAATTTTTTCTTCAATTCATTAAAAACATAGGATTATTCATTAATTTTTAGGCCCTCATTATTCACTATTCATTATGTTTTTGGCTCATTATTCACTATTCATTATAAAAAATGGCCATTATTCACTAATCATTATACCCCATCCTGACCCTCATTCATATAATAGCTCCTAATAACGATCTATTAATGAACTAGTTGAACGTGAATTATTGTGCCCCAAAATGGTGGCTAACTCATGATTGGTTACCTGGAACTACTGATAACTCGACATATTTTGCTCAGTCCCTTGAAATTCGAGGTATCAAGAGTAAACTGTATACGCATTGCTGGCTACCAGGCCCAACTATATCGCAATTTCTAAGCCCTTGAAGCCCAACCCAAAAGGTAACAACTACTAGGTAGTAGGCAAAACACCAAGGCCTAACTACCCATAGGCTTCTTTACGCACTGTATGCTAGAACATTCCAAGGCTGCGCATCTGAGTTTCACATATATCCCTCTGAGCTTCACATATATCCCCTATAGCATCCCCAATGATCTCTACCGGGCCCCACTTCAACGCCATTTGTAAGCTCAATTCAACTGGAGTACACCTATTAAGTAGTAGGCAAGACACTCAGGTAAACTATACATGGGCTTCTCTAATCCCTGTATGCTCCGAAATTCCAAGGCTAGGCACCTGAACTTTGCATATATTCCTGTATATAGCTTACCCATTACTTGCTACGAGGCACAACTACATCGCCATTTTTAAGCCCTTAAAGCCCAACCCAACGGGAGTACACCTACTGGACAGAAGGCAAGACATCCAGGCCTACCTACCCATGGGCTTCACTAAGCCCTGTGTGCTCGAAAATTCCAAGGCTGCGTATCTGAACTGTGCATATATCCCTGCATATAGTACATGATTACCATTACTGGCTAATGATCAACACTACATCGCCATTTCTAAGCCCTCAAAACCCAACCCAACGGGGGAACACCTACTAGGCATGAGGCAGGAGATTAAGGCCTAACTACTCATAGGCTTCGCTACGCCTTGTATGCTCTAAATTCCAAGGCTGCCACCTGAACTTTGCATATATCCCTGTATATAGTATACCCAATACTGGCTTCTGGTCACAACTTCATCTTTATTTCTAAGAAATTTAAGCCCAACCCAACGGGACTAACAGCCACTTTACAGCGCCATTTCTAAACCCTTAAAACCCAACCTAACGGTAGTACACATAGAGACAGTAGGCAGGACACCAAGTCCTAAATACCCATGTGCATCACTACGCCCTGTATGCTCAAAAATTCCAAGGCTGCGCACCTGAAAACATATATCCCCAATAGCATCCCCATTACTCTCTCTTTCAGGTCCAACTACAACGTCATTTATATGCCCTTAAAAGCCCAACCAAACAGGGGTACATCTAATAGGTAGGTTGGCAGAGCACCCTGTCCTACCCACCAATTGGCTTAACTACGCCCTGTATGTTCACAAATTTCAAGGTTGCGCACCTGAACATTGCATATATCCCAGTATATAGTGTACCATTACTGACAATCTGGCTCCACTACATTGCCATTACTTAGCCATAAAAGCCAAACCCAACGGAGGTACATCTACAAAGCAGTAAGCTGGACACTTAGGCCTATTTACCTATTAGTCCGAGAGCCCATAATAGGTTTAATCAAGTGGTTGAGATCAAAAGGTTTGAAGGTGTGTTCTAATGTAGAAAAATGTGCTGAGTTCAAAAATCAAACTCTTAAAAAAATCGGCTGGTACACAAAAGTGCTATGCGCAATGGATGCCCCTGGGGTATGCAATATCTCAAAATAGCGCTAAATTGGGGGTACCCTTGCAAGTTTATAATTTAAACCATGTAATATCAGTAGTAAAATGCAAATTTTGGCAGCAAACAACATATTATGATCAATGTTTAATATTAAATAAAAATTAGACATGCCAAGGACGCTTTCTAACACTAAAATATAGCAAATTATAAAGTCAGCGAAAACTAATGCCTTTTGTCTCTGGTTATCGGATGATTTTTGATTTGCTTAAGCTAGAGCAGATTTATAATTCAATCTTATGTAATGCAATGATGTTGTCATTAACAATTATTATAATTTCAAAACATTATAGAGTATGGCCAAGAAATGCCATAATCACAGACTGCAGGCCAACCAATGGCACCATGAGGAAGGGACACAAAGTAGGCATAATCCAAGGTCTTACAGTACAATGTATATGTATATTTCAAGTTCCTTTTCCTTTCAATGTGAATAAATTATACTCAGAGAAGACTAAGATTTCCCTGGATAATGGCCCAACCAATTAGTTTCTAAGCTTTGAACTCTATGTATAGCTAGCTATCACCACATGACCAGCCAAGACTGAACAGACTATGCTGGTCAATATTCCACATGACTTATATTCGATGTCTTAGGAATTGCGTGATAACCCATGTCCCACTCTTTGCTGAATGTTAAAAGAATGGATTAGTATGAAAAAAGTAAGTGTGTATGGTCAGAAAATACCACAAGCACACATTGCAGAACAACCCATGGCACAGTGAGGAACAGCTACAAGACACCAGGAGGACATACAACGTAAAGCAACCAGCTCTCTCTCTCTCTCTTCCCCATCAAGATGATTGCAAAACTAGAAAGGACACATAGCAATGTACAACAAAACATGGAACAAACACAGAACCCCACAATGGGAGCAACAATCAACAACAGAACCGCCGCCTTAGAACGACCAACCCCTTCCTTCCTTTTTGTATGGAAAAGCCAATATGGTGAGAACGTCAGTATAGATGCAATTGACAACAATACTAGGTTGAAAAATTAGTTTACAAGCATGCTTAATATGCAATACAATACAGGTATCAGCCTCTACATTGTGTGAATTTAGGTCTAAGTCATCTTGCTGTGTCATTTGTCCATCAAATGATTTGTAACTGAAGCAGACTTCATCAATTTAAAATACAGCTCATATGGCGTTAGCATGCTCATTTTGGCGCCACACTTCTGCCAGAAATCACAACTGAAATGTCTTAAATGATTGTGACTTTAAAAATAGTAAGTGAGTATGATAAGGAATACAAGACTGATTCGAATATTTTGGTATGCCCTGTTCAGGTCCAGATACATTTACCTCTGCCTATACCAAATCATAGTCTTCTCCGGTAATATCATTAATTGATGGGTATATAAAAGTGTAACATGCAAAATCTGCATGATTTGCACGTCTGACAAGACGAGACAGAGTCACATTTGCTTGACCACCAAAAGTTGAAGGCAAATGTACATGAGACTGTACCAGGAACATTCCATCGCCAATACAAGCATCTATATTTCTGGGAGCATCTGTGATTATCCTCACCTCCAGCTTACTGAAGAGTTGATTTGTCAGTAGATATTTTAAGTCCATCAATATGGGCAAAAGTCAAAGGAACGGATCTAACTCTTAACTATTAGCAGATAAAGTAAGTGGCCTTATGTTCTTATCTTCTTGTCTCGTGTCTGAAGCTTCCTGACGAAGCACTGCATGCAATGGTTTTACTTTTCTTCTTCGAATAGATTTTTCAAATTTAATTTGTCACCATATGGGAGCATCCTGTATTAAACTTTTTATGCCATTGTTGTCGCTTTGTCCGAGTTGCTCAAATGCTCCCTGCAATATTTTCAGATATCATCTTATCTGTGAAATACAGTAGAGCTTTTCATCTCGAAAGTCTGTAAGAAAAGGGTCCATAGTAGTTCAGATCCCAGTGATTAGCTTGTTTAGGTCTGCATTGGCACGCTTGATTGGGCTTGGTGTCATCAGCATTCTCTTTCAATTTTGACCTTCAATTAAATGGCTTACAAGCTCACTTAGTACAGACCTTCTTTCTTGAATTCACCGATTTACTGAGTGATGCCATCCCCTTTAATCTGGATGGAATGTCAGCGTTGACATCTGCTCCAAATTCAAATCCACAGGGGTCCTAAAGAATGGTTTGTTCGTTCGTCGCACGGACATAGCCCCTGTCTCTAACATTGCACACGCAGTTGGGTGTGCTTCATCGCTGTAAAGAAGCTCTAGGTGATATCTTGTCATCCATTGAGCATAATTAGGACAACTTGTAGCAAAGAATTTAATTGCACACAATTTACATAGACAGAAAGTGAAAAGTTTTAAACTCAGGGGGGCAGGTGGGGGGACTGGGAGTAATTATGGTACTGGTGTGCGAGTCAGTATTTTGAAACTAACCCCAATCATATACACAGCCTTTGAAAAAAACAGCCTATGCATATACTTAATTTCACAGAAAGTTGACCTATTCATAAACTGTTCTTTGAATTTATATATCCTTTTATATCCTCTGTGATTTGTAAACAGGTTTACAAATGACCCTCATCATGAGAAAATCTGCTTTATGTAAATTTGAAAACAAAGGCTTGAAGGGTATCTGAGCAAAAAATATGTGCATATACATGGGTGTCAGAAAATGTGGGCCATTCCAATTCCAAAAATCATGGCATTCATATACTTTCTTTTTTTAAAAAAAAGGGGGGTTTATCATATACACGGGGGCGCCAAAAAGGGGCTATTCGGCACGCACATCCATACTATGTCATATATAGAGTAACCTTCCTCCTCGCGAGGTTTTTTTAACCATTTATGGTGCAGGATCTGTTGAAAAGAAGATAGACCTCTACAATATCCATTTACATAATCCAGAAGGGAGTTGTTTTATCGTGTTCCCTGACCTTGTAAGATCTGTGGAATGCACATACCTCTTTGTATGTCTTGTGACTTTTGGCGTTTTTGTGGCTCTTTCTCACGCTGTTGTGGGTTGGTCTGCAGTGTGTGGTATTTCCTGATCATAATCACTTATTTTCTACTTACTTTCTTCATACTCATCCACATTTTTAATTAAGGTTCAGCAAAAGAATGGGATAGGGGTTATCCGTGGGGGTGGGGGTAATTATGCAATTTCTAGAACATAGAAAATAAGTCATGTGGAATATTATCCTGAACAGTCTGGTCAGTCGTGGTCGGTCATGTGGTGATAGCTATACATATAGTTCACAGCTTAGAAACTAATAGGGCTGGGCCAATATCCAGACAAATCTTAGTGTTATTTGAGCATGTTTTATTCACCTTGAAAGAAAAAGGAACTTGAAATATACCTATATTGTACTGTAACAGCTTGGATTATGCTTACTTTGCATCCCTTCCTCATGGTGCCATGCTGAGTTGGCCTGCAGTCTGTGATTGTGGCATTACTTGGCCATGTTCTGTCATTTTTGGAAATATAATAATTGTTAATGACAACACCATTGTATTACATAATATTGAATTGTAAATCTGCTCTAGCTTAAACAAATAAAAAATCATCCGATAACCAGATCAACAAAAGTCATAATAGTGGAGCGGGAAGTGACAATAATCATGCACATCCGGATACAAGCATGAAACTTGGTAGAAATGTTCATTAGCATGAGTTATTGGAATTTTTCTCGTTAGCCAATCAAAATTGATCAATTTTCAAGATGGCGGCGCTAAAATCCAAGATGGCCGCCACAATAAACGTAAAATCATGAAATTAAGATTTTACATCATACAAAGAAATAAAATAACGTCTAAAATGGTATTATTGGATAAAATACATCATAAAAGGGTAAAGATTTTCTTGAAATTAGCAAATATTATTTGAGAATATGGGTTAAATGGGGCCAAAATGGGGGAAAATTAAGCAAAATTGTGTTGCCATCAAACAATGGTGAAAATGTAACTAGATGTCTGAGCTACACTCCTATTATAAACTATGAATAAGTTTTACCTATTATAATTATTGTAGGTAAGATATAATGGTCAGATAGTATAAATGGGGGTCATTAGGGTAAAATGCAAATGAATTGAATAAAATTCTCTCCTTTTTGAACTACCATATCTTCCATGTAAAACGGGACTGTAATACTGGACAATGCATACTGCTTGGTATGATGTCTCCTTAACATACGCTGTGGATGGATTTGCTTCTTCTTTGCTTGTCCACTATAGTCGGTGCTCAATCCGAGTAGGGTGACGAAACAGTTTTACAGTTAGAAGTATGAAGGAATAAACCCTATATTTGTCCAATGAGGTGAATAAAGTACCATAATGTGCCCAACTACGTAACTCTACTCTTATCGAGCATGGACTCTACCTGTTTCTAAGTCAACAGTAATATCGCGCCGATATTGCAAACATGTACACTGCAAAGTTTGATAAATATACCAGGAAAGGCTGATGCCACCTTGTGTGCAAGCCATGTTTTTGTGACACTAGAGGCAATAATACATGACTCTTCAGTCTCAGATGGTGCTACACCTGTGTCTGATCAATATGGAGGCAGCAAAGCAGACATGCCAGGCTATAATTGCAGTGATCAGTGTTTTAAGGCATAGTATGCAGCTTACCTTACTATATGTATAACACAATCGTCTAGATTATAAGTTACAATGACATATTCAAGGTACTGAAATTTTCTTGTTCTGACAGAGACAGGTTCAAAGGTTGAATGCCTTGATTTACCAGTGCATTAGGTTCTTTAAAAGTATGCTTGAAGTATGCTGGCTTAACATTCACGCACTCCTCTTGTGGTGATGGAACATTCTTCATGGCGGGAGACCCTACTATAAGTAGCACTTCCCATAATTAGGCCCCCTTGTTGACTTGTCACGATAGCTCAAGTTGTACCTCAAGATGTACGGCATCGGCTTCCGGAACTGGAGGTCGTAGCTTGAAACCCAGGTTAAGGTAGGAATGGTAGGTGTTAAATATGTTGGGCTGCTGTCGTTTGCTAGAAAACTTCAATACACGCCCTTCACCAGTACGGAATTTCAGCCACGTACTGATTTTTTTATGTAGCTGTTGGGCGATGTTGGGAAATGACTTTAATTTGATATGCAGGTGACGTGTTATTCCAATGACGTCGTACAGGCTCAACGTACACATGGCGGCATTGTGCATTGATCGCATTTTGAGGGTCCTCAAAATATGAATCAAATGAGATCACCATTTATGGAAAAAGGGGAAATTTGCTCATCCTTTCTTCAAAAGGAGTTAAACACTATAGTATAATCTTGATAATATTGAACATAATGATAGCGCCATGACAGCTTAACTAACCACCCAATGCAACTGGAGCTTAATCGTTCAGCATTAAAAAGCTCAAACTTTCTATTTATAGATACATCTCAACCACCTAGGGAGACACCAGATGGAATTCGGTGAACTAAGTACTGGGAAGTACATTTTTGTTGTTGTTTTAAGTTAAGTTGTTATTTCAAAATGTTAGTTGTGTTAGTAGTGAGTGAGATAAGAAAATCCATCGCACGTCTTATTGTGCTCAGAACCAAGCAATGTAGCAATTGGTTCCTTTTTGAACCATTTTAGTGTGAGATGGCTGATTTTTCAACCTGCGACCTCCAGCTCTGAAAACGGACGCTCTACCACTTGAGCTATTGTGACCAGTCAACAAGTGAGAACTAATTGGAATTGCTACTTATAGCAGGGCCTTGTGGTCACCTACTGGGAAAGGGCTGACCACTTGGCGCTCGTTTGTGATGTTAAATTGTGTATTTGTAACTTTTCCATGTGGTATCCTGGGTCAGGTGTGGTACTTGATTTTATCGATTCCCGATCTTTGCCGTTTTTATTACATTGTACTAAGCAATATGCATTGTCAAGTATTATTTTTATGATTTTACTTGAAAGTATTGTAGTGCGACAAAGATCTAATTTTATTCAATTTATTCACATTTCCTTTAAGGATTTCCGAATTATTTCATCTGACAATTCAATCTTGCGTAAATAAATATAATAGGTACTTGTTTTAGTGTCAGAGTTTTGGTGATGATTCGCCTTATAGTAGTTTCAAAGATGCATAGTAATAAGGCATTCTATTTTTCTTATAATCAGGTCCAGTAGATTAAGCATGACTATTCACTACATATGCAGTAATCCGTGTTAGGTTTAATTTGAATAAATATTACTGTAAACTGAGACTACCTGCACGCCCAAAATTTAGCTAAACTCACCAGTGTTTGTTTACAACGATTCTCATCTATCTTTGAAACTATAGTATGTTTGTTCATTATACTAAACGTTATGTTTGGGTTACTGAGTGGTCATCTTATGAGAAATAGCTGCCCACTAGATTGGTCATTTGTTCTCATTATATTTTGGTCTAATTGTATTTTTTAATTATTATCATTTTGGTTTTAAGAGTGAGATGTGGCTTTTGATTGCTCCAGTTCCTGTTTATTATTTTTTTCTAGTACTTACATAATTCATAGCTTATAATGTGATTGTAGTGCAAACAAGCAAACGGCATCTATTTGCATTTTTACCATTGTTTGGCGACAACACTGCATTTTAGTCAGTTTTACTAACCCCCCACCCCCACCCCCCACTATTTCCGTCCATTTTAAAATTAATTCTTTAATAATCAGATAGGGCTGATTCAAGGTAGCCAATATTATTTTATGATATATTCCTTCCAATTATACCATTTTAGACGTTTTAATTGCTTTGTATCATGTAAAATCTTCATTTCCTGATATGACTTCTTTTTGCGGTGGCCATCTTGGACTTTAGTACCGCCATCTTGAAAATAGGCCAATTTCGATTGGCTAATGATAAATATTCAAATTACTCATGCTCATGATCATTTTTACCAAGGTTCATGCTTATATCTGCACGTGCCTTCTTTTTGTCACTTTACGCTCTGCTTAACATATGAATTTGGCAGCCATCTTGAAATTTCCGTTAGCCATCTTGAAAATGGAAAAAATTGCGATGGCTAACGAGAAAATATTTACATGAAAGGTTTGAAGAACATAATCTGAAAATCTCATGCTTGTATCCGGAAGTGCGTGATAGTCTTAAAAAACAGACATTTCCCGCTCCACGTTTTCGTGGGCTTTATAATTTGCTATATTTTAGTGATAGAAAGCGTCCTTGGCATATCTTATTCTGTTCTATATTGAACATTGATTATTACATATTGTTTGCTGCCAAAATTTGCAGTTTACTACTGATACAACATGGTTTAAAATATAAACCTGCAAGGGTGCCCCCATTTTAGCGTTATTTTGAGATATTGCATACCCCGGGGTATTCTATTGCGCATAGCACTTTTGTGTACCAGCCGATTTTTTTAAGAGTTTAATTTTTGAATTCAGCACACTTTTCTACATAAGAACACACCATCAAACCTTTTGGCCTCAACCACTTGATTAAACCTATTACGGGCTCTCCAACTATATGGGCTTCACTACGCCCTTTATGCTCGAAAATTCCCAGGCTGTGCTTCTGAACTTCACATATATCCCCAATAGCATCCCTAATTATTCCCTACTGGGCCCCACTACAACGCAATTTTCAAGCCCTTAAAGCCCAACCAAACGGGTGTACACAAAGTAGGCAGTAGGCAGGGCACACGGGCTTACAACCCATTGGCTTCACTAGTCCCTGTATGCTCAAAGATTCCAAGGCTGCGCACCAGAACTTTGCATATCACTGTATAAAGTATTATTACTGGCATCAGGGCCCACTACATCGCCATTTCTAAGCCCTTAAGCAAAACCCAACAGAAGTACACCTACTAGGCATTAAGTAGAACACCAAGGCCTAGCTAATCATGGGCATAACTACGCCCTGAATGCTGAACAAATTCCAAGACTGCACATCTGAAATTTACACGTATCTCATATCGCATTCCCATTACTCTCCTTCGGGTCCCACTGCAACATCATTAATAAGCCCTTAAACCACAACCCAACGGGGGTACATCTAGTAGGTAGTAGGCAAGACACCCTGGCCTAACTATCCATGGCCTTTACTACGACCTGTATTATCGAAAATTTCAAGGCTGCGCACCTGAACTTTTCATATATCCTTGGTTATAGTATACCCATTACTGCCTTACGGCCCCATTACATCACCATTTCTAAGCCCTTACCCCACAAACCAACAGGGGTACACCTCCTAGGCAAAAGATAGGGCAACTAGGCCAAATTACCCATTGGAATCACTACGTCCTGTATGCTTAAAAATTCTACATTTGGGCATCTGAACTTCACATGATTCCCCTATAGCATCTGCAGTTCTCTCTACAGGGCCCAACACAATGCCATTTCTAAGCCCTTAAAACCCAACCACACGGGAGAACTTCTAGCAGGCAGTAGGCCGGACACCCAGGCCTAACTACTCATAGGCTTCACTACGTCCTGTTTGCTCAAAAATTCCAAGGCTGCACACCTGAACTTTGCATGTATCCCTGTATATTGTATACCCAATACTGGCTACTTGTCCCCACTACATAGTCATTTCTAATAACTTAAAGCCCAACCAAACGGGAGTACACCAACTAGGCAGTAGGCAGGACACCAATGCCTAACTACTAATGGTCATCATCACGCCCTGTTTGCTCGAAAATTACAAGGCTGCGCATCGGAACTCCATACATATCCCCTATGGCATCCGAATAACTCCTAATGGGCCCCACTACAACGCCATGTCTAAGCCCTAAAAGCCCAACCCAAGGAAAGTAAACCTAGTAGGCAGTAAGCATGATTCCCAGGCCTAACTTCCCATGGGCTTCGCTAAGCCTTGTATGCTCGAAAAGTCCAAGGCTGCGCACCTGAACTTTGCATATATCCCTGTATTTAGTATACCCAATACTGGCTACTGTTCACAACTTCATTGTTATTTCAAAGAAAGGGGTACGTGCATTAAGAGGCTATTTCCCCCCCCCCCCCCCATGAGATCAAAAAATAAAAGTTGCTCTTCACAAGTTTCTTCTTATTAGTTTATTAGAACAATAGCCAAAGTGTAAAGGTCTGGTATTGATTCCATTTTTACAGTTGCTATGGTAACAAAAATGGACGCCAAAATAAGCTGAAAATAGCAAAATTACCATTTTGGAGCAAATTTGAGACATGAAACAGAGGAATTAATATAGAGTACAAGCAAATACCAAAAATTTTTTAACAGAAGATGAGAATTACCACGGCATATAGCATATTAAAAGGTGTCTTTGATATTTGCTTGTGCTGATATCTAATTCTTAAAAAATCGGTCTCCAAAAGCCCCAAATTTGGCCTAAAGCGGCTATTTCTCTATTTAAAGCCTATTTTGTCAGCCATTTTGGTTACCATAGCAACCCGTGAAAGTATAATAAATGCCAGAATTTTTCACTTATGCTATTCTTCTAATAAACCAATCAGGTGAAATTGGTGAAAAGCAACTTTCAGTTTTGGGCTCTAGAGGGGGCCAAAATAGCCCCTTCATGCACGTACCCCAAATTAAGCCCAACACAACAGGACTATGAGCCCTTTACAGCGACATTTCTAAACCTGTAAAGCCCAACCCAACGGTATACACCTACTAGACAGTAGGCAGGACACCAAGGCCTAAATACCCATGTGCATCACCTCGCCCTATATGCTCGCAAATTTTAAGGCTGCAATTCTGAACTCCACACATATCCCCTATTGCATCCACATAACTCGTATTGGGCCCAAATACAATGCCATTTCAAAACCCTAATAGCCCAACCCAACGGAAGAACACATAGAAAGCAGTAAACATGACACCCGGGCATAACTACCAATGGGCTTCGCTACGCCTTGAATGCGCGAAAATTCCAGGGCACCTGAACTTTGCAAATATCCCTGTATATAGTATACCCAATACTGGCTAATGGTCACAACTTCATCGTTATTAAAAGAAATTTAAGCTCAACCCAACGGGAATACGAGCCCCTTTATAGCGCCATTTCAAAATCCTTAAAGCCCAACCCAACGGAAGTACACCTACTAGACAGTAGGCAGGACACCAACGCCTAAATACCCATGTGCATCACTACGCCCTGTATGCTCAAAAATTCTTAGGCTGCACTTCTGAACTCCACACATATCCCCTATGGCATCTACATAACTCCTAATGGGCCCCACTACAACGCCATTTCTAAGCCCTAAAGGCCCAACCCAAGGGAAGAACACATAGAAAGCAGTAAGCATGACACCCGGGCCTAACTACCCATGGGCTTCGCTACGCTTTGTATGCTCAAAAATTCCAAGGCTGCGCACATGAACTTTGCATATATTCCGGTATATAGTATACCCAATGCTGGCTTCTTGTCACCACTTCATCGTTATTTCTAAGAAATTTTAGCCCAACCAAGCGGGACTACAAGACCCACTGTAGATGCAGGACACTAATGCCTAACTACTAGTGGTCATCATTACGCCCTGTATGCTCGAAAATTACAAGGCTGCGCATCTGAACTCCACACATATCCCCTATGGCATCCGCATAACTCCTACTGGGCCCCACTACAACGCCATGTCTAAGCCCTAAAAGCCCAACCCAACGGAAGAACACCTAGAAGCAGTAAGCACGATACCCAGGCCTAACTACCCATGGGCTTGGCTACGCCTTTTATGCTCGAAAATTCCAAGGCTGCGCACCTGAACTTTGCTGATATTACTGTATATTGTATACCCAATACTGGCTACTGGTCACCATTTTTCTAAGAAATTTTAGCCCAGCCCAGCGGGATAACGAGCCCCTTTATAGCGCCATTTCTAAACCCTTAAAGCCCAACCCACCGGGAGTACACCTACTAGACGGTAGGCAAGACACCGAGGCCTAACTACCCATGGGCATCACTACGCCCTGTATGCTCGAAAATTCCATGGCTGCACTTCTGAACTTCACACATTTCCCCTAAAGCATCCACATAACTCTCTACTGGGCCCCCTACAACGTCATTTCTAAGCCCCAAACGCCCAACCCAACGAAAGTACACTTAGTAGGCAGTAAGCAGGACATGCAGGCCTAATTACCCATCAGCTTTATAGCCCTGTATGCTCGAAAATTCCAAGGCTGCGCACCTGAATTTTGCATATATCCCTGCAAATTGTATACCCATTACTGGCCACTTGACCCCACTACATCGCCTTTTCTAAGAACTTAAAGCTTAGCCAAATGGGAGTACACCAACTAGGCAATAGGCAGGACAACAATGCCTAACTATTCAGGGGCATCACTACGCTTTGTATGCTCAAATATTCCTAGGCTGAAAATCTGAACTTAACAACATATCCCCTATAATATCCCCATTACTTTCTACTGGGCCCACTACAACGCCATTTCTAATCCCTTAAAGTCCAACTCAACGGAATACAACTACAAGGCAGTAGGCAGAAAACCAAGGCCTAACTACCCATTGGCATCACAACGCCCTTAATTCTTTCTTATTCCAAGGCTACGCATCTGAACTTTACACATACTCCCTGGAACATCCCAATTACTCTCTATTGGGCCCCACTACAACGCCATTTCTAAGACCATTAAAGCCTCACCCAACAGGGGTACATCCAAAAATTTTGTAAGCACGACTCCCAGGCCTGACTACCCATGGGCTTCATTACGCCCTGCATGCTCGACAATTCCAAGGCTGCGTCCCTGAACTTTGTATATATCCCTTAATATAGTACACCCCTTATTGGTTACTGGCCCCACTACATCGCAATTTCTAAGCCCTTAAAGCCCAACTCAACAGAAGTACACCAACTAGGCAGTAGGCAAGAGACCTTGGCCTAATGACCCATGGGCATCACTACGCCCTGTATGCTCGAAAATTCCAAGGCTGCGCATCTGAACTTCACATATATCCCCAATAGCATCCCCACTAATCTCTACCATTCCCCACTACAACGCCATTACTAAGCCCTTAAAGCCCAACCAAACGGGAGTACACCTAGTAGGCAGTAAGCAAGACACCAAGGCCTAACTGCCTATGGGAATCACTACGCCCTGTATGCTGGGAAATTCCAAGGCTGCGCACCTGAACGTTCATATATCCCTGTATATAGTATACCCATTACTGGGTACCGGGCCCCACTACATCGCAATTTCTATGCCCTTAAACCCCAACCTAATGGGAGTACATCTACTAGGCCGTAGGCAGGACACTGAGGCCTAACTACCAATGGGCATCACAACGACCTGTATGCTCGAAAATTCCAAGGCTGCGCATCTGACATATTTGCCCTACAGCATTCCCATTACTCTGTACCGGGCACCACTACATCGCCATTGCTAAGCCCCCAAAGTACAACCCAACGGTAGTACACCAACTAGGCAGTAAGCAGGACACTAAGGCCTAACTGCCCTTGTGCAACACCTCGCCCTGTCTGCTCAAAAGTTCCAAGACTGCACATCTGAACTTCACACATGTCCCCTATAGCATCCCTATAACTTTTTACAAGACCCCACTACAACGCCATTTCTAAGCCCTTAAAGCTCAATCCAACGGAAGTAAATTTAGAAGGCAGTGAGCAGAACACACAGGCCTAACTACCCATGGGCATCACTACGCCCTGTTTGCTCGAAAATTCAAAGGCTGCGCAACTGAACTTTGCATATATCCATGTATAGAGTATACCCATTACTGGCTATCTAGCCCCACTACGTCGCCATTTCTACACACTTAAAGCCTATTCCAACAGGAGTTCACTAACTAGGCAGTAGGCTAGACACTGAGGCCTAACTACCCATGGACATCACTACATCCTGTATGCTCAAAAATTCCCTGCACATCTGAACTTCACACATATCCTTACAGCATTCCCATAACTCTCTAATGGGGCCCACTTCAACGGCACTTCTAATCCCTTAATGCCCAACCCAATGGGTAAACACCCAATCGGCAGTAAGCATCTGGACTTCACATATATCCCCTATAGCATCCTTTTTACTCTCTAAAGGGCCCACTACGCCATTTCTAAGCCCTTAAAGCCCAACTCAACGGGGGTACACCTACTAGGCAGTAGGCAGGACACCCAGGCCTAACTTCCGAAGGGCTTCACTACGCCCTGTATTGTCGAAAATTCCTAGGCTGTGCACCTGAACTTTGCATGTATCTCTGTATATAGTATACCCATTACTGGTGACTGGGCCCCACTACATCGCCATTTCTAAGCCTTTAAACCCTACCCAACGTGAGTACACCTAAAAGACAATAGGCAGGATACCCAGGCCTAACTACCAATGGGTATCACTACTCCCTTTATACTCGAAAATTACAAGGCTGCGCATCTGAACTTCACATTGGCCCCTATAGCATCCCCATAACTCTCTTCCGGGCCCCACTACAACACCATTTCTAAGCCCTTAAAGCCCAACCCAACGGGGGTACAGCTAGTAGATAGTAGGCACGACACACAGGCCAAACTATCCATGGTAATTTGTTTTGTTCTCGACAACTTGTATAAATTTGGAGTGTGCAGCCTTCGAATCATTAAACTCTTTGACGAGTCCCTTCATAATTTTGATCCTTTGACGTTAAGAATTGTTGACATAGTCATTACAATTCTGAAGCTTATTTTATTATGGTTTATAAATCATACCATCCCCAAATACGAAACTTAGTGTGCTTGGTATAAGATTAAAGCTGCATAGTCTGTAACTTTTGATCTTCTAATTTTAAAAATAATGTTTTTAATTTTCAAGAACACAGTAAAAATACTCAAATTCATGTAAATATTCTACCATTTTCGTAAATCTTAACAAGTTATCACTATCAATACAACTGCATTTATGTTAAAATTCAAGGGTCTAGAATTATTGGAGGGACGCAAATAATTACCACCAAGAGAAATAAACACCTATTTGATAAGATAAATTACTTTTTCATGCAGTTTTCAGCCGAGTTGAAAATTTTATTGTGAAAACATAGCTTAATTCTACTTTTACGAGTGATTTAAAAAGAAAATATTTTTTTTCGAAAAATGTTCATAGTTACAGAGTATGCAGCTTTAATATAAGTTTTATTACTCTACATGCATAGTTGCAACGGCCCTTTCGATTGCCGACATCAACTTTATCAAGCGTCGGAGGTGGAAAATGGGAAAATATTTAAGCGGAACTTAGAAACAATAGCTAATTGTTATGGGCAGGGTAACAACGACAAATGTGGGAAGCAGTGGACATTAGAAAATATGGCGGGTGTGTGTGTGTAGGGGGATGGGTAGAGACGAGCAATTCAATGAATTTAAGGGGAAATTGTAACTTATGAACAAATGCTAAATGTATTGTTACAGGGATAGGGGAACAAAGGCACACTAGGGAAACATTAGAACATATTTTGAGGCAGTGTCGGTGTAGGTAATCAATTTGATTTATTTTAAGGGTTTAGTAACAAGAATTACTCTCGAATGTCACCCATTGTACTACTGCGCCATTGCCATCTTTAGATTGTGTTCTATAGACAATTTGTTCTACTGCTACTGCGCCACTGCCAACTTCACAATTTGTTCAACTACCACTGCGCTACTGCCAACTTCACAATTTGTTCTACTGCTACTGCGCCACTGCTAACTTAACAATTTGGTCTACTGCTACATTAACTGCGCTACTGCGCTCCTGCCAACTTAACAATTTGTTATACTGCTGATATGCTACTGCGCTACTTCCAACTTCACAAATGTATCTTACTGCGCTACTGCTTACTTCACCCACGTCAAAAACGTCTACCTCTCGAGACTAGAACATTATATATCTACCTATGGACCAGTTTAGATCAATTTTCGGGTGGTAATAGACATTTTGAAAGACAAAATGGGGCCAATCAGGAGACAAGATTCTCTTCAAAAATATAACAAAAATGTTTATGTGTCCATAATCGGATTTATTGGTCTTGGACCAGGGCAAGCCAGACATACCTGTACAGTAATTAGGGTCACTTTGAGGATTTGCAACATCATGAAGATGAAATATATGGCCTGGAAGGAACATATATGGTCCTTGTACTTCACAGCCGCGTAGAAATAGATCTTCAGTCGATGACGTAGCAGCCTGGTAGCTTGCTCATACTCTCTCTGGTCTACACTATACATGTCTACATGTATATCACGATCTCCTATAGGCTCTGAAACAGATTGACTCATTCGTTTTACTTTATATATGTTTGATACTGACTCACAGAATATTCAATATAGTAGGCACAAGTGAAAAACACAAGCAATCTAATTTTAGTAACTAATATTCACCGGCAAGCGCGCGCCAGCCAGTGAATATGACAATATATAGACTGGCCACGTGAACTCTCTAAGCCAATGAAAATCAGTCTTTTTACTTAGTTATATAATAAAAAATAATGTATGTTTGCTTATAAGTAACAGTTGTTATTATAAATATCGATGAAAACAGCGTGGAGCCTTATCAACTGGCTTCTGTTGAAGCCAGCTGATCAGGATCTATACTGTTTTCAAAATAGAGCATAGAATTTCTAGGGAAAAATGTACCTATCGTTTCTTTTTTTGAATCAGTATACAGTAAAATCTGTGTAAAGCGGCCACTCTCAAAAAGACCAGAAATGGTTTTCAAGACCGATTGTCGCTTAATTCAGGTTAAGCTACCAGTTGTCATTAAGACCTTTGTTTCGTCTATTTTTGAGTGGCCGTTTTACAGGTTTTACTGTATGTCATAGAAAAGCTCTGACAAGCTATTGTATGATATATTTTGGCAATTCTTCGAAAAAAGGAAACTGTTTGTGAAATTAATCATAAGTTAAAAAGTCTGGTGTTGAAAATCTCAATAATTAAGTTGTATTTTATGGACTAACAAAATACCTTTTAGAAAAAAAAGAATAAAAATCTGGAGTCACCACAAAACTCGCCTTTCAGGGGGCCAAGTTAATCCCCATCCCATAAGATTTTTAGCGCAAAATCTTATATAAAAAGTACAGGAGTGACATTTTAGTCATTTTGATGCTATTTTATTTGGAAGGGAAAATACCACAATGAAAATATTTCTATCCCGGTCATCTGGTTCAATAGACCGACACGCTAACTATTAGGCCACAAGGTAGTATCGTGCGAAGCTCGCATTAACTGTACATGCAGAAGAGACACTTATTTCCGGCCATTTTCGTATCTATAAGCTGGGTTCAAACTTAGAGATTGAGTACATCCTTTGATTTCGCCCGATACGGTACTGAGAAGATTACTTCTGATAAAAGTTTAATATGTATTACGGACACATTTAGATCACTTTATTTCGTCAAGAAAATGTCGGAACATCGATCTGACAAAAGAGTATCATTCTGAACTCTGTATTGATCCGAATTCGTAATGGTCGAAAGACAGGAGGAGTGTTTCCCGACGCAGGAATGGTGCGCATGGGAATTAGCCGCGGTTCACTTTTTTACATAAACAGACATTTGAAAAGACGACATAACATTTACTTTCAGCACAGAGGTACCCCTACACGCAAAGAATACATTTGTACTAAGGTCAATGACTTTCATAAACAAGATTTTGTCACAATTAAGTGTTGTGTAAATTTGAATGTAACCACAAGACTTCGCGCTTCTATATACTGAATGTATAGGAATTCAGTTGTTAAAAGTACTTTAACTCTTAACTAAATTTAACCTTGAGTACGTCTTGCTTGTCTTAATAAAATGTTAAAATTTATAGAATACTTTTGAAGGTACAAAGCAAATAGCGTGATCAAGCCTGGATAGAAACACAATCATCAGGGTTAAACATGTGTGTAATTAGTAACCATTACTACATTGCGTGCTTATTCTCCTTTTAAAATTACACCAATTTTCTGACTGATACTTAAACAAATGCTTTTTTGTTTTTTTTAATTTGATTCTTTACGTCCCATCAACAATCTTTCAGTTAAACAGGGATGGTACTTCCTGGGTTGAAACAGTACTAAGCTAGGATAAATGTGTCTTGCTCAAGGACCACAACGCAGTGACGTGGTGAGGCTCGAACCCGCGATCCCTCGATCTCAAGTCAAGCACTCTACCACTGAGCCACTGCGCTCCCAAACAAATGCTGACTTGGAATGAACATAAAGGCTATATGGACTTTAAAAATTATCAAAGGTGATGACAACAGCAAACACTCATTAGCATAGAACACGCATGTTGGTTTAGAACATAGTTATGGAAATCAATGCGGATAACAGAGGAAAGCAACAAAATCATCCTGAAGACGCCAAGGACGATAAAAGCTTTCATAGATACAAGCTGCCCTGCCCATTCAAATGTTTAGGAGTCTGGGGCTCAGGTGTGAATTGTTTTTATTAGACCGTCTCCCGCCATTCACTCTCCCATCTGTTTATGTACTTTTATAGCATATATTGCAAACAAAATAGACCCAGATCAGATTGCTCCTTTAGGAACAGTCTGCTTAGGGTTCATAATGTTTTCGGCCACGGTAAAAGTTAGATATATGCATCAAACGTAATAAGTAGATGACTTTTTCATGACAAAAATATTGACGTAATAAGGGTAAGGACTTAGCGGTGATCTTCTATCCCATGTACCAAATTAAACGTTGTGTTTTATTAAAACAACCATTTCAATGAAACGGTTCGTGTTTGTACCCAAAACGTATGACGTGTTTTTGTGCGTTTTTATGAAGGGAGAGAGGAAACAAGTAACCATATGGGACAATATTAGCTGTTATCGGTTTTATCTGCCCGATTATCTCCCTTGAATATTGACCACTCCCGCAACTTACCTGTTGAAATCTGTGGCATCAATAACACAGAAAAGTATGCAACCCTTTAAATAAATTATTAATAACTAACTTATTATTAAGCTGCCATTATTTTATAAGTTATCAAAAGAAAATTTAATGTTTTATCTTTATAATGATATAAACAAATACGAAATAACTTAATATTTAGTTTTGTCAAATTGTTCATCTTTTTGACTGGTAAAATCCCATTCATTTCTATGTAAACTGACTACAAATGCCCTTGGTGAGCCTTTTATGACCCCAAAATAATCATAATCTGTTATTTTCTCGATGTTTTATAAGTTATAAATGGTATCTCGATCACCCAACGATATCAACCATATAAGTTTCACAGAAATAAAATAAATTTTAGTTCTGTCATTTTTAGGTTGAAAATTGAGTTTAAGCGCCTTCTTGAAAGGGCGGAGAAAATGTCTAAGTTCTCATAGTTTGTTTCTATTATGCTTCCGCACCATTCAATATGCCGATAATGTCGAGATTCCTGACATCATTTTTAAATAGAAATTTAAGTGGAAAACTTAGCTGAATGGGAGACAAGATAATGAAAAAATCTTAAAGGAAATTGTTAGAAAATAACATTACCATAACTTATCACACCGAAATAAAAATCATTTTATTACAAGTTGCTTCAATTTATTTTTTTATTTCAGGGCCTAAAAGCGGACTATCATCGGCACGCCATTGAAATGGCGTTTCGCTGGCGGGCTGATAATGGGCTTTCAAACTTTGAGCTTTCATCATGTCCATGGTTATTTTTCAGCGGATCCGGAGTTTGACTAAAAAAGCCTATTGCTTTGTGATATTTCAGGGGTGGGTCCGGATCGCCTGTCCTCACTGGGGATCCGCGCATGCTAGTGCAGCGCAGCGTTAGTTGTTTTTTTTTTTCATAGTTATATTGATGACGAGTGTCTCATTCATGGCTGAGGATAACCTTGAACGAAGAGTGATACTTAACCTTTAAAGCGCCAAGAAAAAAATGCATCTGAAAATGTCGTCTGCTGAAGTCGTCTGCTGAAAATAATTGCATAACATTACTGACAAATTAAGTATAGAAGCAAACAGCATGGACCCAGAACAGACTGCTCCTATAGGAGCAGTCTGATCTGGGTCCATACTGTTTGCCATAAAGGCTTCTTAAACATTTCAGCAGACGAGAAAAGCAGACGAATTTTGTTGTGATTGACGCATTAAGGGTTAGTACTAACCTTCTATTATCCCTGGATCTTCTTTCGGGCAGAAATCAGGCACTTGAAGGTGGTTTGGAGCATCATCATCTTAAGTAAAATAAGAGAAATGTGAATTTCAGCCCACTTTATACAGGTGGACACATCATCGTTTGCGATGTTTGATGTACTGTCCTGTAGACAAATGTGTTTGTTTGATGACCTTGTAGGGTGTCAACGTGATTTCCCGGGAGTCTCTATTTCGATAAATATACTCAGCGTCAATGAAAAGTTACCAGTATCGAAATTTCGATATTTCGGAAAATATACAATACAGCTCTTTGGCTACTGTAACGTTCATGTTTCTGGTCAACGACAAGCTGGTTTGGCGAGATAAAACAGATACACGAGCCTGGAACTATGGTGCACGTGAAGCACAAGCATTTTATGTTTTTCGCAGTTTTTTATGAATTTGAAATCATTATTTTGGAGGACAACATGCCAGGACATTCCTTAGACATTTTCATTGAAAAAGTCACCGAAATGGTTAAGGTTATCCCATTAAACGCGAAAAACGAGGATCAAACTTTAAGTATCCGCCGCTGTTCGTTCAGAATGGGACTAAATATTTTCCTATGTTAAGTGTATGTGATTTACTGGTAACTTTTCACTGGCGTTGAGTATATGATACATCATTGGTCCTCGTATCATAAATTAAGTTTATGCATTCAGACTCAGTTTCACCTGGTAACAGTGCGTGAAGCTGCATAAAAATGCGTGCTCGTAGGCCATAAAGAGATAGTATGATCACTTCCTGTTTTCATATATGGTAGTAGCGTATAGCAAAAGTTGATGAAAATGCTTGATATATCTAGGCGTTTGGTGGTCCGCTAATTGTATTATCTAAGAATGATAACCGAAAAACAAAGATGAACATCAACATCGACAATGTGCCCAAACAACTATATACAAATTAATTAGTTTAATGCACCAGTCATTTGCAACCACGGTTCCGTGGGGCCGGCAATTTGTGGGCAAAGCCCTGGTATATGCCATGCCATGCCATGCACTGCGAAGATGTTTGATGTCAAATCCCCTGTAAAGGTCCCGCGCATAGTGGAACATTTGGCCTTGACGCGATAAACCCTGTCTTGGGGGTTAGCGAAAAACAAAGGCGCCCCAGTGAAACATCCGACGTCATCTGAACGTGACGACGACGTTCCCAGGTAAAACGTGTTTAAGACGTGGTCGTCACCCCAAAAGCGTTACATTTTGAAAACGTCCAGAACCTTAAAATTTGATTTTCAAAATGTGCAGCAGACTAAATAAAAACCCTACATGAACACGTTTTTGTAGCGTTTTGTTTAGTGTTCAAGACGTTTTTGTAACCCCATACCTGCCGTGGAACATTGCAATCTGTAAGGAAAACGTTTTAAAAGTTGTAACTCTCTTTCTACCCTGAACGCGAAGGAGACGTTTCCACTAACACTATTAAAGTCGTTTCCATATAACACGCGTTCGTCACTCACAAAACGTTACAAATTGAAGACGCCAAATTAGTTCGCATTTAGTTTTAAAAACGTGTTGAAGACCTAGCGAAACCCTTGCACGAGGCCGAGGACGCTTTTATACCGTTTTGATTCGTGTTTAAGACGTGATGGTAATCCAAAAACAATGACGTCTTCGTTTGGTGTTCGAACTGTGTTCACAACTGCATCAAAACATTATAAATTTGCAGTGAACACGTTTTAAAAAAAACGCCTGCTAGTGATTCCTAACGTGACTGAGACGTTTTATTATCCAAGACGTGTACGCCACTCCAAAAGCGGACGTCAAACACGTTTGCATCTAGTTTTCAAATCGTGATGAAGACCTAACGAAACCCTTAAATGGGGATGTTTTTATAACGTTTGATTTCGTGTTTAAGACGTGATGGTAATACCAAAACACAGGCGTTTTTGTTTGGTGTTCAAACTGTGTTTAAAACTATATCAAAAAATATATATCTGCAGTGAACTCGTTTTAAAAGCGTGTGTTAGTGATTCCTGAACGTTACGGTTACCGAGACGTTCTTTACTCAAGACGTGTGCGTCACTCCAAAAGCGTTACAAATTGAAGACGTCAAACACGTTTGCATTTAGTTTTCAAAACCTTTTTTTTATATGTCCTGAAGACGTCAGTTTTGCTGATAAACGTCTGAAACACGTGTCTCAGACGTCTTCGTCACCAACACTTACAAAAGACGTCTTCGTCACAAAAACGTATGGTTCACTGGGGCAGAACAGCCTGCGCATCCGCGCAGTCTGATCAGCGCCTTAGTTATTCGCTTATTAGAAGGTGCCACATCTAGACTTACTACGAGCGAAATTTCAATTCTCTAGCTAGTCTCTGTAGCTGAGGAGACTGGTTTGAGTCTTGCTTTGTCGGAAACCGCGAAGACAGGTCTTCTCGCCTCGCGACCGATATTAGTATATGAAAATCCAAGACGTGTCGAGGAGTACCACTGAGTGTAAAGGAGTGGCACGGTAGGCCTACCCACTATTCTTCTGCTGTCGTTATACATTTATTGTCCAGCTCACATATTCCTTTTCCTTTTTTTTTAAGTTTGCATTTTCATACACCGTGCGTTCCATAAAATACCCCACCCCTGTTTTGGTGGGAATCGAAAGACCGCTTTGTCCAGACACTGGCGGGAATCATCTGAGGTTCCATGGTACTTAAGCTCCGCTGTGTCCCTGCAATCCCAGGCCCCAGTGTGACCTTGGCTCCAAATGACTGGTGCTGATCCAAGACAGACACTTTTCAGATGAGACACATGATAAATGATATAATCACGAAATAATCGGTTCTCTTAGCTTGAGCCGCACACAAAATAATCATGTATAAAAAAAAATTAAAATCTAACTGACAAACTAAATGATTTACCCTCAAATGCTTTGCTTAGTAAAGCTTTGGTTACGACAGTTAATTGTTTGTTAATTGTATTGTCACCACCCTGTAAATAGCCACCTGTTCATAAGACACTAAAATCTTGGGTAAGTTTACATTCTAAAAAAACAAAACCTTTTAACACGTATGTCAGATAGGCAGCGTCCTATTGTGTAACTAGCATTCGGCTCTACAACTGACCTCATCGGAGCAAACCAGTCGGAAGTCCACTGGAAAAGCCCCGCCGCAACTGATACCGTGGTATTTATACACTAAGCAACCGACAGGTTCTCAATTTTCCAGAGTGAGCTTTACTAAGATTGCCATTCTATTAAACGCATATGATCTTGGATTGGTGAGTGAGTCTTTTGAGGTCTCTTTATTTAACCCTCTCATTCTGCGTACTCGTAAACACGCACTTTGACAAACAGTGAAAAGCATTTCACTATGGTCTGCACTATTTGCATCGATTCAGCGAGATAATTATATTAAAATCTGAAAATTTGACCTGTGACTCCTTAAATACAAAATCGACAAATCCATGCTTATAGTGTCAATATGTATGGAAAATCTATCAGAATAAAAAGGGTAAACCAATTTTGCCGAACTATTCATCCAATCTTTTTTGTTTGATTGCATTGACTGATCTATTCAATTCAAAAAGGGTTTCTGGCCACAATTTCCAAACAAGTTCAGTCTTTGAATATGGCTTAATGGTAACAAAAAGGAATTATCTCAAGAATACAGGGCGCCTTGTTGAACCGCAAATTTCACATTTCGCAAATTTCACACTGTGAAAAATTGGTACCAATTCTTCACAGCGCGTGAAAAATTGGTACCAACGTCACACATTTCATATTAATATTTCACATTTTGTGAACTTTGCGCACGTAGTGAACTTATATGTAGCATACATGCGCAATCATCACGTCGATTTAATACACCCCAAATCTGCTGCATTTTGCATTCGATACCAATTCTTCACATACATGTTAGGATTCATAACGTGGTTCAAACAGGTTACAGATAAATTTCATATTTTACAGTTGAAAAATCTGGGACATTAGTAAGACTGCAAATCAATTATATGAGCCGTGTCGCGAGAAAACGTTTCTTTGGAGTTCGTCAGATTCGCCAGCTTGTGTCCATGTAGATACAGAAACAAACACTGAGGAGGGGGGTTTCATGATGAACCCCTTTTTCCTTTTTTAAAATCTATTTGACTTGTCGGTTTGCTTCAAACTTTTGAATATTCACAGTTGTGAAGAACTGATACCGATTCTTCACATTTGTGAAAATTGAGTACCAATTCTTCACATCTGAGAAAAATCGAACCAGTCCTTCGCAGATGGCAGGAATACGTACCATTTCTTCACAGTTAAAAGAGAGAAAGATGTGAAATTTGAGCACAGATGCTAGACCCCCAAAATTATCGAAATCGACCATACGCAAATTTCACATTTTCCACAAGTGACGTTTTGGTACCAATTCTTCACACGGTGTGAAATTTGCGAAATGCGTTTGCGGTTCAACAGCGCCTAATTGAGTTAATAGCTATTGAAGGGATATCATAAGACAAGCCACCGAGTGAGACAAACTGTACTACGATGTAGATGTCGCTGCTGATTTCATTTCAAAATTAACGTTTTATAAAAATCAGGAATACCAACCTAGTGCCAAACAGTTTGGGCCCGATATTTTATCGAAACTTATTTGGGGCCAAACTGTTCAAGTTGCAAATGTTATCAGCAGACGACATTAGAAGTTAAGTCCAGGAAAGTTGGTTGTACCAGCGTTTAAAACTGTGTGTGTGTGTGTGTGTGTGTGTGTGTGTGTGTGTGTGTGTGTGTGTGTGTGTGTGTGTGTGTGTGTGTGTGTGTGTGTGTGTGTGTGTGTGTGTGTGAAATGCCATTTATTATGATAGGTTTCTTTCAGGCTCTCTACCCAGCCAGCATAAGTCTTGGCACACCCTCGGCACGCCAACGAAAAGTCATTATAATGGCGTTTTGTTGGCGGACCGTCGATGGTGGCCCCCTTTAAGATACTTACTGGCTAGAGGGCCAGCGTCTGTCCAGGCTAGCCCATATTAGCCTAGCGTCTTTTTATAGAACATAGGCAAACAGTGCAGACCCAGAACGCGGCGCCTGATCACGGTCTACATTGCTTGCTTAAACAATAATCTGTTAAACTTTGAATAGAAATAGAAAAACATACCACCAAACACTCTTTTTAAACGGATATGAACTTGTCAAGTTCCCATGAGAGTGAAATTACACTCGACTTTTAAAAATCGAACTAATTTCTTTTATACCACCCTTACCAACTTAAGCATGAAATATCTCATGATGTGCAAGGTCTACACTGATGTAGGTGGTATAAAATAGTTATACCATGTTTGTCCACCTGTACGTAAGATAATCCACGAGCTTCAAGCCCGTGGATTATCTCCACATACAGGCGGACAACCCATGGTATAACTTTTACATAGCTAGACTTAAAATGGAAGCAAAGAATAACTATTACTTAACCTTTCGCTTACTGTAAAGGCGTCAACTTTAATATTCATATCTGGGCGTGGTTCGGCTATTTCATCTGCTAAGTAAGGGAAATCAGGTTTTATTTATAATTTGGTAAAGAGTTGATAAGCTTTTTGTGCCGAGCAAACGTGCGTGTATTTCATGAAACTCCTAACCGTATACACACTGAACTCACATTTATTAACCCTTAAAGCGCATAATCACAAACTGTATGTTTTTGTCTTCCACTAAAATATTTGAAGCCTCATAGACAAACAGTGTGGACCCAGATCAGACTGCTCCTGTAATGTTTGCCTCTTTGCCTATGTTACAGAGACATTTTCAGATGCAGTTATTTTGCTGGCGTTTTAAGGACTAAATAATGTATTTTGGGTCTATATTCAGGTAATGGCGCAAGATGATACAGTTACTTTTGAATAAAACCATGCCTCATTTTCAGCTTTCACCTATGTCTAAGGTTGTTGACCAGTCCTAATTACGCATTCATGAGGCGCCGCGTTTACAGTAAGCGAAAAGTCAAGTAATACATAGGACTTACTTTTATTAATCGGCGAATCTGTTGTCTGTTCATCCTCCGACATTTTCAAACAAACTATGAATTTTACACATAAACGTTGCGTATGAAAATGAGCGGAAATACCCGTAGTATATGACCTTATCTTACCAGTTTTTAGATAAATTGCTCCTTTCCAGATTTCGCGAACAGTGAACACTTTGCGAGACTACGCAGATTCGCAGGCTAGCTTGGGACTTCACTGGTCGTCATTTAATAATAATCTTTTTCACATTTATTCATTCGAAAATGAACTTTTTAAGCGCAAACGGAAAATATTTGAAACAAGCAAAACTACCCATAAATTCCACTGGAATATGATTTTTGTAGCCGAAAGTATTCAGGGCTTTAAGTTTTCAGCATATGAGGCTTAGAATTCAGTGCCAAGACAAACAGATTTTTCTATTGCTAAATTTACAACTATCAAGTTTTGCTACGCTTTAAGTTTTTTACACAGTGCACAATAATTAATTATTATTCAGTTTTTTATAAAGTAGAGTTACTATATTACGGAAGCCAATATGTGACATTGTGTTTTGTGTTTATGCCGTTTTGATTTCGGTGTTTTAACTTTTTTCTTTCGTATTTTGAATTTCTTGTTATGTGTTCTGTGTACGATGTTGTTCATTTTAAACGGCGCAATTCGCGAGGTAAAGACAAGATATAGACGAAAAGATGGGAGAAAACGGAGTTGTAAGTATTTTAATGCATTCATTGTACATGTAATGTTAGTGGGGTATTTAACATTTGAAATCCATGCAGCTAGTAACTATCGCAAAGTAAAAAATATACAGGTCATGCTACAAAGTGGGTTATCTCTCTCTCTCTCTCTCTCTCTCTCTCTCTCTCTCTCTCTCTCTGAAAGCATTCAAATAGACCCAGGACAATTCAATACGACATAATTTGGTCCCGTATAATAGTTTGACCAATTTAAATTGTTACGGAAATTTATTTTAAGATTTTTTTGTAGGTCTGATGATGTGCACTCGAAAATTAGACGACATAATGGGCAAAACGTATCTATCTATCTATCTATCTATCTATCTATCTATCTATCTATCTATCTATCTATCTATCTATCTATCTATCTATCTACCTACATGTATATTTAGGGAGCGCAGTGGCTCAGTGGTAGAGTACTTGACTCGAGACCGAGAGGCCGCGGGTTCGAGCCTCAACGGCGTCACTGCGGTCCTTGAGCAAGACATATTTATCCTAGCTAAGTACTGGTTCAACCAGGGAAGATCCGTCCCTGTTTAACTGAAAGATTGTTGATGGGACGTAAAGAATCAAATCAATCAAACATGTATATTTACTGTATATATCTATCTATTCATCCATATATTAATCTATCTATCTATGAGTATATTTGTCTTTCTGGAAATAACTAAATTGTACTCAATCATTGTTTGTGAGCGCAGTGTTTCCTACTGGAGATCTTTGGTTTTACCATAAAAATGCAATAAATGTACCTATTAGACCTTAAAATTTGGTAGTTTCACTGATATAAAATCAGTTGTTCTTTTTTTAAAAAAAAAAAAAAAAACTTTTATAGTTGTTTAAATGCATGTATATTATGTGAAACCAGCCAGCAAAACGCAACGCAGAAAAAACATAATATATTTGTGCATCCGAAGATGTTTTACTTTTAATAATTAATAATATTCATAATTTATCTTTTTTATTTTCAGGTAAAATTATATCTCTGCAAGATTAATGTTGATCATTTTAATACACAGTGTGGAGTTGTTAATTGTGTTCCATCATACTTCTCTCAAAAGAAAGGCCAATCTAGAGTACAATTAATTCTGGCATAATTTGACAAATGATAAAGTTTGTGTATCATTGATTTACATTATGTGGAAGACAATTAATATGTATCCTAAACACACACACACAAAAAACAACAAAAAACAAAATCACGATAGCGATTTCAGCATTCAGAACCCATTTTAGATATTTTGAACTATTCTAGATAGCACCAGATGATCTACGTTATGACCTAGGCACATAGAATTGTGCTTCTGCAGCCCTTTTTAGACACACAGCTGCAGACTCAGTTGTTGGATTTACATCTTCATGTTCGGAAACTGTGTTTCCAATCAGCAATAGAGACATGGCAGGAAACGCTGATGCGCCAGTTATTACATTGCTTGATACGCGTTTTAAAGACCTGAGAGATACAGGATAATTTCAAGACACTAACCCCTCTTTATGTTGAATGTGTCAGACTCTGTTTTATTGATCTCATTAAGCAGAACTAGATATAAAAGCGCCCAAAACAGATAAGTTTGACCAAGAAATGCCACAAGCATAGACCACAAACTAACACATGACACCAGAGGGGAAGATACAAAGAACACTGACAGACACACGACAACATAATTAAAGTAAAGCAACCAACATCAAACTAGAAAGGACAATAAGAAGTAAACTATAAAACAAAGACCAAACACAATGGGAGCCACAGCAAACAATGCATCATCAAAACAGAATCACCACCTGAGAATGGAAGCAGCCGAGGCCACTGGGGGTGGAAACATTTATGTGTCTTCTTTTGTGGATCTTTTATGTTTTTTCTGTATTGTGTTTGCTAGACCTTTGTGAGCGTCTGTTTATATGTGCTTTGTGGTCACCTGCTGGGAAAGGACTGACCTTTTTGCTCTCGTTTGTGGTGTCTAACTGTGAGTTTGTCACTTTCCCATTGGTATTCTGGGTCAGGTGTGGAACTGGATTGTATCGATTCCTGATCTTTGCACCCTTAATTACTTTGATCCACGTCTGAGCTAAGGGTGAGGTTGGTGCCGTAAAACTGGTTTAAGCCCTCGAGTAAAATATTTTACTGGCCTTTCCCAGGCGATATTTCTTCTGTGGATCATTTGTGTTATTTATGTCTTGTGTTTGTCATGCTTTCGCGTCTGTTTATTGCTGCTGTGTGGTCACCTGCTGAGAAAGGGCTGATCTCTTGGCTCTTGTTTGTGATGTTTAATTGTGTTTTTATCACTTTCCCATGTGGTATCCTGGGTTAGGTGTGGTACTTGATTGTATCGTTTCCTAATATTTGCCGTCTTTCTTACTTAGATATATTTGTCTGGCCAAATATGTGCCTTAGTTGCCTTTGTGAAAACACAAAGAGTGTTTAGCTCACATGGTGGCTTCTTAGCTTGTGTAAAACTGGAATCTCCATTCAATAAGAGCGCAGAGAAAATGTTGATACTATACTCAATGGTCACATTGTGTTTGAAACACTGGTAGATCAAGTTGATGTACCAACATGTTAAGAAATGTATAGTAAGAAGACGAGTTTAAATGAATTTCTGGTGATATTGAGCCTTATAAAACCCAAGAAATGATTTTGAAACGTCAATGAATTTGTTCATTGGACTTAGACCTACAGAAAAAAAACTCTGAAACACTCACGTTTTGCTTTATATACATGTACCAGTGAACACACGTTCTATTAACTAATTTCATCTGCAGTGGATTTGCTTAATATGATGACAGTGGTGGTATGAAATTAAGAGGTTTGCTTTGACGGCTCCAATTTAAGGACTCATCTACAAATGAGAGGGTTTGGGCCTGATGCTGTGTCTGCTGTCATGCCCACCAGGGTTTAACTGTTTGCTTTCTTTTACTACGGTATTCAGTTGTATATACTGTTTTATATCTTTGTTTTATCACCTTTTTATATCTTGATTTATATGTACTTGGCGACGATTCATGGATAAGTTAGGGATCTTTCATGCGAAACCAAACTTATATGTGTCTTGATCCACATCAGAACTAAGGGTGATGTTGGTATTGTGAAATTAGTTTAAGCCCTCCAGTAATTTTCTTACTGGCCATTCCAAGGTGGTATTTCTTTTGTGGATCTTTTTTTATGTGTTTGTCTTTGCTATATTGTCTTGTCTGTGTCATGCAGCCTTGTGGTCACCTGCTAGGAAATAGCTGACTTCTTGGCTCTACTGTACCTAATGTTTTAGTGTATTTGTCACTTTCCCATAAGGTATCCTGGGTCAGGTGTGGTACTTGATTGTATCGATTCCAGAACTTTGACTCCTTCCCTACTTTGCATTGCATACAGATGCCAGACACATAACACTTTGAAGCTTTTACATCGTCCATAGAAGAGCAACGAAATGTAATCCTAAATAATTTTATTTTTAAAAACTTGTATTTGCTTAACAAATGAAATTAGCAATAGCTGTCACACAAATTAACCGTTACACGTACTCTGTGTGTTTGCACCAGGATTCAACTTTTGGCTTTCATTTCCTCCAGTGTTACAGTATCGATGTGATATGTCAGAGGAAGCGTTTTTCTGTTAACTTCTTCATATCCTTGAGCTACCATGATTTTACCTTTGATTCCTTTGTTGCCTGTGTTGATTTATTGATGAGTTGGAAACCTCCACCCGGGCCATTCAAATACGTGTTTAAAAATCACATCGAAAGTGAGGATTAGGACTGAGCCCTCGTAAAGTTAACTTAAATCCACTAGTAACGCATTACTGACAATTCCAAGTTGATGCTTTGTTGTGGTTACTTGCTATTCTGTGTTATCATTAAATTGTCATATTTAAGCTGCAATTTTTATCCAGTTACATTCGAATTCAGAATTACCACCTGTTTGGAAAATAGCTGCTTACTCGGTTCATTATATGTCATTTGTTTCCTCCCATCAGTCTCGTTGTGACTCTTTGAACTTGTGGTTTTATGGACAGGGTTTAGAATCTAATTGTATCCGTTCCTGACATTCATTTGCTTAATTTCCAAGTAAATAAATATTTGTTTTTTTAGATGTATGAAATCTTCATTCTGAAATAGGTTAATACAGATTTCTTCAATGTTCAATCTACATTACTTGAAATTGTGATGAGATGAACGAGTGATTTTAATCTAAATTAAGAGAAACATAGATAGATTGGCAGAAATGTATTTGCATTCTGACTTTGACGAGATGTACTTTGGCTACACAGCCACAACAAAGTAATTAGCATGCATGAAACGGGCAGGGGGTTGGGGGCGGTGTTTTGACAAAGAACAAGAATTTTACGGAGTTGGTGCTGCATCTGCTGGGCAAAGAGAGACAAAGTCATTGGGCCTTTATTAATAAAGCATAAGATATAGGTCATAGGTCAAGGTGTTGACCAATTAGAACTTGGTTTCAGTTTAGGTCAATGCCTCCCAACCAACACAGGATTTTAAGGAGATGCCTTATGCACGCTTTGGTGATTGTAGACACAATATTTAACGAGATCTTGAAGGTGGACATAAAATTGGCAATGTCAATGGAGCTTGAAATTTAAGTTGAAGTCATCAGATTAAGATGCGTGCTGCCTCAAGATGTTGAGAGGATGCCTTATGCCTTTTAAATGTTTGATAGTGTTAGGCATTTTGGTGGAGGAGAGCACAAGGGTTGACATACAAATATAAAAATACCAGCCATTGGAGCTTGTAAAATATAGGTCAAGGTCACTGGTTTAATGTGCTAGCCAGTTCAGCATGACGAGCAGATACTTTACGGAAGTTTGATGGTGATATGCATTAACATAAAAATCACATTTGATGCTCTTTTATTAAAAGAATTTTTTTACTTTTTGCCTTAGGACGTGTTCTTTACAAGTAAGTCATTAGCGCCAGGTTTCGTTAGTCGTTCAGTGTACCGGTATTAATTTCTTTATTCTTGTAAAGTTAGCTAGTATCTCACTGGGATGCGAGCAAATTGCGACTATTTCGAGACCAATTCGAGACACGTTTTGGCGACAGAAATACGACATTGCAACCATAATCATATTGCGGTCACACCGAATGGGTGATTAAGACATATTTGCGACAGTCGCACGAATGTCGTACGATTGTCGCACGAATCATTGGCGAAAGTTCCACGACATTCGCGAGACATTCGTGCGACATTCGCGAGACACTCGCACGATGTTCGCCCGATGAAATTGCGAACATTTATTACCATCCACCGCCTCACGACGTTCTCACGAACGTCGTGCGACTGTCGCGCGAAGGTCATGCGACTGTCGCACGATGGTTTTGCGAGAAATGATAAACCAAGAAAAATAAACATTCTAGCAAGCATTGAACTTCAGACTGGGAAGGTACTACGCTGTTGTAAGGAACAAGAGGGCTAGAAGGGGCTATAGATTGTTGGAAGGTGCCACGCTGCTTGGTGGTGTTGGACTGTTGAATGGTAGCAAATATTGAGTTAGAAGAAAGTTAACTCGTTCAAACTGCACAGTAATGATGGCCCATCAAGCAGCTTAAGAAAGTCAGTCGAGAACGCACATGCTCTAATTGCCCATACGTGTGACATGATGATCCCAATCAAATCAAAATTGCAATGAGTTCGGATGAGCCTCGTCCTGCGAAAATCTTTTTTATACAGTTATGCGCACAGCAAAGGCACAGATCAGACTGCACGGATGCGCATTCTAATCAGAAGCTTAGTTGTCGGCTGCAGTGATTATTCGTTTAAAGGGTTCTGTATGCCAAATTCAAACCTTAGAAGGGCTGCTGAGACTAAGCAGGCTGTTGTAGTCTTACTAAGACACAATGATAACACCTTTATACTGTAATAGAAATAATAAACATTTAAGTAGGCCTTATAAAAGTATCCTCTCAGAATGCAGAACCATTTTAATAACTGAAATTACTCCAAACAGTATACATGTAAGTAAGCCTAATCAATACACCATACTTATATGAAACTGTCCTCTCAGATAGCAAGAATACTTGACAACTGGAATTAGTCAAACTTACTGTATACTTAAGTATGTATAAACAAGATCTTGTACTAAGAAGGGACTATCATCTCAGATTGGAGGAAATCTTTTAACAAACCTTTGGCGACATAATTGCGAGTAATTTAAGATACTCACGGGATAGTCGTGAGACGTTCGTGCGACTGTCTCACGACATTTGGCAGAACATCGCTTAGTTTAGTTTACTCGCAATGTTGTCGCGAAGTGTCTCATTTATGTTGCAATTGGCTGGCAATTCAGTCTTATTTATCTCGCAAATATTTCGTGTTCCAAAATGATTGCGACTAAATTGCGAGGGGTCGGCGACAAGTTAGCGACGATTCGAGACACTCGCGATACCTTTGCGACCATTTTGTGAGGAATTTCGTCGCATAAAATTTTTGAACATGTTCAAAATTTTCGCGACTACTTTGTGCCACTTGGCGACACATGAGAGTAAATTACGAATCACTGGCAACTGTTTCGAGACTGCTTTGCGACTCACTCGCGATGTCTGTCGCCAGTTGTCGCAAAACAGTCGCAGTCCAGTGAGATAGGGGCTTTAACAGCTAGTATCTCACTGGGATGCGAGCAAATTGCGACTATTTCGAGACCAATTTGAGACACGTTTTGGCGACAGAAATACGACATTGCAACCATAATCATATTGCGGTCACACCGAATGGGTGATTAAGACATATTTGCGACAGTCGCACGAATGTCGTACGATTGTCGCACGAATCATTGGCGAAAGTTCCACGACATTCGCGAGACATTTGTGCGACATTCGCGAGACACTCGCACGATGTTCGCCCGATGAAATTGCGAACATTTATTACCATCGACCGCCTCACGACGTTCTCACGAATGTCGTGCGACTGTCGCGCGAAGGTCATGCGACTGTCGAACGATGGTTTTGCGAGAAATGATAAACCAAGAAAAATAAACATTCTAGCAAGCATTGAACTTCAGACTGGGAAGGTACTACGCTGTTGTAAGGAACAAGAGGGCTAGAAGGAGCTATAGATTGTTGGAAGGTGCCACGCTGCTTGGTGGTGTTGGACTGTTGAATGGTAGCAAATATTGAGTTAGAAGAAAGTTAACTCGTTCAAACTGCACAGTAATGATGGCCCATCAAGCAGCTTAAGAAAGTCAGTCCAGAACGCACATGCTCTAATTGCCCATACGTGTGACATGATGATCCCAATCAAATCAAAATTGCAATGAGTTCGGATGAGCCTCGTCCTGCGAAAATCTTTTTTATACACTTATACTCCGTCCAGATAAGAGACGTTGGGCGGTTCTTAGCTAAGTTCAACCCCTGGACAAATACATTTCACAGTATGTAAACTGAAATAAACATCCTGTACCTTTTCCTCCTAGCTCAGGCCGTATAAACATGAATTTCAGCGCTCGTGCATAACCAGTAGTCGGAAAATTCGTGTATTTATAGCGCTGTACACGTATCGATTTCCATTGTTACGGTTACAGATAGGACACAATCGAACAAGGTAAGTAATGCTTGTTTTACTAAAATCTTACGTTTGATTCCAAAATTTTAGCGGTTTACTCCTACGCATTTCGCTTTTCATATATCGAACCTGCTTGGAAATAGTGCCGTTTTGTCCTGAAAATGAACTTAAATGTCAGTTTGCATTGTTTTGATGTAAAAGGGAGTCACATGTTTACATGATTGTATGGTTCTAATTGTTAAAGTTTCTTAGATCTGTGAAAAAAACCAACCTAAATAGATGGCCCCTCACAATTGCAGCTGTACCACCAACTCTAACATCTGAGCCAATCGCTATACCACTAACTTGTGCGTAACTATACCACTAACTCGATTGACAGACTATTTTAAAGCGACTAAAAGTCACGAACAAAATGTTTAGTCCTTCGTAAATGGTTTGTATATGTTCCAAAATATTTTTGACAGAAAGCATGCCTATTTTTCTAAGCAATATTAATTGAGTTGACTGCACTATCATGGTTTATGGACTGCCAGAGGGAGAAATTCTGGACAGCCAGTTTGACATAGCCTTCGCCTGTGGCTCTGGCCATCCAGACTCTGATTTACAACGTAATGACCTAGGTGTTATTCCAAACATTGTTAACATAGGTATACGTGATAATATACACTAATATAGGGATGAAACATTTCTTAGCATGAATTAACGTTAGTCATGGCCTGAGAGACGTTACATACTGAGGACAAAGCCTGACGTTTGGGACATCTCATGGGGGACCTGAGGGACGCAAAATCCACTGAAACATCGTTATTATCGTTATAATTGCTTTGATTTAATAATATATTCAACCAGATTTACCAAACTATAATTTGGCACTATAAATTGTCACAGTTTGTGGTTGGACGTTTTTATTAATATTCATAATCATGACCAAAAGGTAAGTTTGTATGACAAAAAAGCCACAATCACATACTCTGCAGACCAACCCACGGCTTCGTTCATAGGTGTCTGCTAGGAAACAGTGGATTAGCAGCACGTGAATGGCCTCGTTAAAAATTAGATTGTGCTGGTTGAACCATGACTGTTAAATATACCGAACAAAAGTGACAATGCTACACTACAATTATCTAAAGGGTGTTAAGAAAGTTCGTTCCGCTCTTCATCATAGAATTTCGATTTATTTTGAAAGGAAATCATGCTGAAAAATTGCATTTTCATAGGGCCTGTTATTCCTTGCAATGCCCTATAGTGTTTGGCATCATGTCTGACATTGAATGTCTTCACATAATTACGTTTAATTTGGGTACTGTTTTTCAGTCAGTCGTCTTATATTTTCAAAAAAATGCGACATTTATTATTTTTGATGGTTTTTTACAGCCTACCAGTTTAGTAAACATACAAAAGGCTTATATAAGCTGAATAACAACTCCATTTAGGGTTTCCTAACCCATTAGAAAATATTCTTATCACAGTGGCCAGGGCATGACAAGGGTTTTGTGTCATATACCCCCATTTTGCTCCTCGAGCCCAAAAATTTACGATGGGTACTTGATTTCGAAGATAATTTATTCGGTGACAAAATATTTGATTAAACATCCAGTTGTTTATTTCTTGTCAAGTGTGTCGACTTTAAAGAATTCCAGTGACATTACTATCATTAGACACACAATGACTTAAATAATAAGAACATAATTTTATTGTGGAACGAACCTTCTTAACACCCTGTATATTTTAAGAGAAAGTATTGGACAAAAAGTATTTACTAAAGCTTTATAATGTTGCCCAGACATCCAGCAAACGGTTCGTTGAAACTCCATCAATTTGTCTCGTTTGATGTATGAGTTATGCTCCCTAAAGTGTTTGAAACTTTATTCAATGAAATTTGCGTTTGCGCATGCGCAAATTAAAATTGTTATGCTTATCAAAATTGGTCTTAATTGTGTTGCATAAAAACACAAGAAAACTGCTTAATCACTTGAAACAAGCTCAGAAATTAATTTCGAATTTAGCAAATTTGTAAAATATTGAAAATTATCTCCCTTTGACAAAAACAAATAGGGAATATTAAATGTTTGGTAATCTTCGATTTATCACGATTTTCGATAATTTTCTTTTGCCAAATCAGGTAGACCTCTCAGCACATTGTTTCTACCATTTCTCGACTAGTAATGTCCTCATACTAAGATGCAACAACACATTGATTTTCCTATGGAGATTTCAGTATTAAATTTTTAGACTTTGCAATATGATGGAAAATCCGCTTTTTAAGATTGCTTTTCTAAACGACCAAAACACACTTGAGATAAGTCCTTCACATTTCCGGTTGTCCCATGTCTAGATTACCATTTCGTGCAGTCGGATCTCATAGGTAGTGGATTTCAGAAGGCCTAAATTGTGTTAGATTTCCGTTCAAATTGGCAACCTGAAAAAATGGACCTATGTCACATTTAAATGGCTTTCATGTGTTTCCTCGTGACAACATCCGTAAAACTTTTACTGTTATGCATTACCCAGTATTGGAACATTAAGATACACTTTCATTTGCATTCTTGGTTTGAATAATTTTGTATATAGGTGGCAAACAATTCAGGTGTAGCGTTTTCACTTTTGTTCAGTATATATATGCAGCACGGATTTTATAACACAGAGTAAAATGTATTATGCCATTTCATGAGTCACTGAGCTACTGCTAAATTTCGAACTAATACTATTCAAATGTTAGAAGAGTCCAGATGTAGTACGAGACATGTAAATCTAGAGGAAATAACGGTTAAACCTTACCTGTCTTCAATTCAGCATCGATAGCATGGACAGTAGATATTTGGTTTAGAAATAACTGTTACAGTCTGAATGACCTTGACTTGCTACTGCTTAAACTCGTCCAATCTTTGATCCGTCTGTGGTCGAAATCGAACAAATATCTTTTCCTGGTGGAAGCGTTTTGGATAAAGACCTGGACTAATCAATTTTTTTGTTTTATAGTTTCCATTTTTGCTGCTAATTACACTTCCACAAAACGCTTTTAGGCGTGACTGTAACAGTAAATGCATTGAATGAATCGAGGGTCATTACTTAGAGGTCGTGGTATAAGCATACACGAAGGCGGTTATTATCATGAGCCTGTAACAACGGCGGATTTGAGACTTTATTAAACTTCAAACAACTTCGTTGTAAAGTCATACAAATAAATGTCTTAAAACATTGCTATGCATTTTTAATACATTTACTAGCAAATATTTTCATTTTGCGCATGTAATACTAACAATGCTTTCAAGCACGTATCACTTTTGGTAAGTGCATAATTTGTATCAAGCTAAATCGGCCAAACTCAATATTGGAGAGCAAAGAAAAGTTGGTTTGTTTTTCTTTTTTCTTTTTTCGCTTTTTGTTTTTCATTTATCTTTTTTCGTTATTCGATTTCGTTATTCGTTTTTCACTTTTGGTCTTTCACCTTTCGTATCCGCTTTTCGTTTTTCTCTTTTCGTTTTTCATTTTTTTGACATTCAAAATCGGGCCCAGTATCGTATTTTGACATTCAAACTGAGGTCGAATATACTATTTTTACATTCAAAATCCTATTTTGACATTCAAACTGGGGCCGAATATCGAATTTTGATATTCAAAATCCTATTTTGAAACTCAAAATTGGGCCGAAAATCGTATTTTGACATTCAAAATCCTATTTTGACATTCGAACCGGGCCGAATATCTTATTTTGACAAAATATTTCCTACTATGTTGCTGCATTTGTGATTCTTCTTTAATTTGATATGCAGCAGGACCATGTTCTGAACAAGTTGAATTTTGACCTATTGACCCCAAGGGTTGGGTGGGGGGGGGGGGGGGGGGGGGGTCTGCCGGCAAAATATTTGCTACCATTTTGCTTCATTGGTGATATATTTAAATTTAAAATGCAATAGGTTTGTGTTTTGAAAAAGTTGTATTTTAACACTTAGACCCCCAGTATTGGCGGGGGGGGTCTGCTGGCAAAATATTCCCTATTATGTTGCTGCATGTGTGATTCCTTTTAATTTGATATGCAACATGACCATATTCTGAAGAAATTGAATTTTGAGCTTTAGACCCCACCACCTAAGTCCACCCATGGGATCCGATCGATGCCTTTGATCTAAAACCACATTTGATATGTTTCATAATTATTTTATCTCTGTCTGCATGCGACAGTTCAGTAAAAATGTTGACAATTGACTGAGTTATTATAAAATTTAAATATTTTACATTTAACCCCACCTAAGGGATCAAGGGGTGGGGTAAATTTTTAATCACTGTCATGTTTATCTACAGGCACTGGGTAACCATGGCCTATAGTGAGAAGTTGTCAGATATAATAGTTTTGGAGAAATGTGAATTTTATTCCACAAAAAAACTAATATATAGCTTTAGCATTAGCCTAAACCTAAGTCAAAACAGGCCCATAACTCAGTAAACAAATTGTGATTGATCTCCAAATTCGAACTTGACCTGTATTCTATGATGCTTTAGCCTTCAGTAAAAAATGAATGAAATAGTTGCATCCCTTCAAAAGTTTTTTGATCAAAACCCACAATTTAGCCGCAATCTAGGTATAAAAGGGGTCATAACTAAGTCAAAATTTTGCGGATTATCAACTTTTCAAACTTGATCTGTATTTAATGATGGTTGACATTTCTGTAAAGTTTGAATGGAATTGATGGATCCCTTCAAAAGTTATCGATCAGAAACCAAAAGTGTTACAACGTGAACAACTCAGAAGACGACGATGACGACCTAGACATGATCCAAATGTGACCACCATGATTTGCAGGCGACACTAAAAATGAACATTTTGTGATGAAACTAGGAATTATATCGTATTTTAAAAAATATAGGAAGTTAATTAAAATTTTATAAATAGCAACCTCCATTGACTTATGATTGTGACCTTGACCTTTATGGGGTGCCCTTTTAGTATTTATTCCTTATTTATGGATATCCAAAATTCATTTTAGGATATCCATAAATAAATTTTGGATATCCATAAATCATTTTTGGATATCCATAAATCATTTTTGGATATCCATAAATCATTTTGGGATATATATAAATCATTTTTTGGATATCTATAAATCAGTTGAATATTGGATAGCCATAAATCGATTTATGGATATCCAAAAATGAATTATGGATATCCATAAATACAAACTGATTTTAGGATATCCATAATTCATTTTTGGATATCCTAAAATCAATTTTTGGATATCCTTAAATGAATTAAGGATATCCATAGATGATTTATATCCAATATTCAACTGATTAATGGATATCCAAAAATAATTTATGGATATCCACAAATGATTTATGGATATACATTATTATTTATGGATATCCATAAATGAATTATGGATATCCATTTATGATTTTTGGATATCCATAATAGAATCATGGATATTCATTTATGGATATCCATAATTCATTTAAGGATATCCATAAATGAATTTTGGATATCCTTAAATCATTTTTGGATATCCATAAATCATTTTTGGATATCCATAAATCATTTTTGGATATCCATTAATCAGTTGAATATTGGAATATAAATCGATCTATGGATATCCAAAAATGTATTATGGATATCCATAAATACAAACTAATTTTAGGATATCCATAATTCTTTTTTGGATATCCGTAAATGATTTTTGGATATCCTAAAATGAATTTAGGATATCCATAAATGATTTTTGGATATCCATAAATGATTTTGGATATCCTTAGATGAATTATGGATATCCATAGATGATTTATGGATATCCATAAATGAAATATGGATATCCATAAATGATTTTGGGATATCCATAAATGAATTATGGATACCCATAAATGAATTATGGATATCCATGAATAAGGAATAAATACTAAAACGGCGCCCCATAGACCTTGAGCCTGCATAGTTATGCTATTGGTTTTGCATACCATTTTAGTAGGATCAACATTTCACCAAGTTTGACAAAGATCTTTCAAATAGTTCAGGAGAGCTGGAAAGGACAAGGACGTGTTATGGACAGATGGGTGGATGAATTAATAGATAGATGGGCACATGATGTCCATTTTCATAATCCACTCTCCAAATTGCGGTTGGGATTAGAAAGACACTCTACAGCTGTCGGAACGGTATTTAATATTCTGTATCAGCAAACAATATCATCATACAATTCTTAATTTGTTTCATGAAAAAATCACCAATGGGTATCATCAAAGAACAGGTCAGCTCATGAGATTTTGACACTATCACATATATGTAAATGCATTATTTGAGTGTAAATCTGTAGCTATCTTCAGGGGGTTGGCAGCCTTTGTCTAATATACACCCTTCCTTTGTGATTATGTGTCCTTCACCTAAGGCTTTATCCACTAATAAGTACTGGTTCAACAGGGGAAGACAGGAAATCGTTCAGACATGACTGATTTGTTAATTGATACCTCAAGCACCAAAACAAACTTTACTTGTGAGTGTAAAAGGTGAATATCATTGGCGAGACTGTGGGAATGGAAGGCTTGTCTCAACCATCGCTACTTAGATGCATGAAAATAATAAACTCTCTTGAAATTATAATTAGATGAAAGCTTTTAATTCGTTTGTGAGAGCTAAATGATGTACATGGGCCTGTTATTTTATTTTCTAAATCAATGAAAACACTGGAATGCGTCTTGAGATTATAAAGATGGAATTTATAACTGTATGAGCATGAAATCAGATTTAGCTTCATCCAGTTAGCGGTACAGTAACTTCATCATGCATCCAAGTTAGTGGTGCAGTGTGAGCGCAGTTGTTGGTATAGTATTTGTATCGCCAGTTGACACCACTTTAAACATTTTTAAGCAAAATTTGTAAAGATCTCATAATAATCCTTTGGGTGGAGGGCAAAACTATTCATCTACGGACTCTTGATGAAAAGGATTGACAGCAACCTGCGTTTTCTTTGACAATAACGCCTGATTTAATAAGCTGGGTTGAATGCAAACTCAAAACACAGCACGGAGGATTTCGTTATACAAGGTTAAATGGGGATAAAAACAAGAGAATACACAATTAACTTACCACACGTATGCTACAGTCGCTAAATCATGATAGCTGGTCAAAAAAATCGGCATAAAACCTCAAATCGGCACGATTACCGACTACTGGTTACGCACGAGCACTAAAATTCATGTTTATACGGCCTGAGCTAGGAGGAAAGGTACAGGATGTTTATTTCAGTTTACATACTGTGCATTTGGGAATCGGCTAGTCAGGTTGCATTGTTCGCGTATTCAACCATCTGTGAAACTTTCCACACCAAAAGTATATACCTGTAGTCTTATAGTTGCCGTATCGTGGAAAATAAGCGTTTTGAATTATTGAAGATGAATCCGATCAGCCCAGATACATTGTTTGAAATATGTAAATACATGTATCTTAAACATGTACATGTATCTTAATCTATACAACCAAAACATCAATCTTCGACAATGAAATCTGCAATCACACAAGTTTTATTGTTTTATAAAGAATATGTGTACCCTTTCCCTGTGATCCATTTATTGAACCCTTAGCATTCTGAATTTTAATTTGTGTGTGAGTGCGTGTGTGTGTGGGTGAGGGGGGGGGGGGGGGGCCAGGGGGCTATTTTATGTTGTTGTTTTCAATGCTATTTTTTATAATTCAGAGCTAAACACCAAATCATTTTCTTGCCAAACAAACAAAATTTTGGAAGAATATTTTCATCCGCGAATATTTTCATATAGCATACTATAGGTAAACCTGTGTACCAGTAGACGCACACAACTGCAGCAAAAATTAGAGATGAGTGTCTCTTTTCTTATTTTGAGTTGATTTTGTTTGTTTGTATTGATGTTTTGCGTCGCTGCCAACATTTTTGCAGCCATGGCGCGACGTTTCCTGGCCACCTTGAATGAACCAGTACTTAGCAGAGAATAAAGTGTCTTGCTTAGGACGTTTCGAAGTGCTTTCATTGAACCTTCTCAAAATAGCGATTCTTTAATCACATGTCTAACACACCAGCACTGAGCAACTGTGGATCTCGATTATTTGAGTTGATAATTTACACCCCAGTCATGCGCGGATCCAAAACTTTTGTCAGAGGGGGTCTAACTTTGACAATGTTTTTTTTTTAGTTGATGAGAGGAGAGATGATCAAAATACCACTTAAAGCGGGCCATCATCGGCTCGCCAGGGAAACGCCATTTAAATAGTGTTTTGTCGGCGTCCCGATGATGGTCTAACATTGAATTCTGGCCTAGTAGCTTTGCGATTTTCCAGGGGATCCGGACCAATATTGCCAAGAAAACCTTTTTTGTGATCTTTCAGGGGGGTCCGTACCACCTGTCACCCCCCTCTGGATCCGCCCATGCCAGTCAAGAAATTTTCAGCCGTGTTCGGACGTTTCCTGGGTTGAACAAGTACCAAATAAAGTATAACGTGTCTAGCATAAGGAAACAATATAGTGAGACTCAAACCAACGGACCCTTTATCTCAAGTCAAGCACTCTACCACTGGTTGGCTCTACAGGTATTATACAGCTATTTGGTGACTGGATCGCCACGTGGTATGCGATGGCCCTGTCTCATTTAAAGCTTATGGAGATATGAACCAGTTGTGGGCGTGGCTAGACAGTGACCCAAAAGTCAATTAATAACTACAGTTTTTGAAGGTGTCATTCATGCCAGCCTGTTTGTTGGGTTAGTTCATAAATGTGTAATCACTAAACCTATATTACATGCATGCCGTTTATATCCGTATATCTTGTGTAAAACATTTCGACCTCCGTACCAGTGTATGCAGCTTTGCGTTTTAGATGGTTACGTGAGACTGGCTGTATAGTACATGTAAATACAATACCAAAGGAAATTACAGACAAATGCACGCTACATGCAATCAGATTACGCTGTTACCTGACTCTATATCTTTATACATGTAGCAGCAACAGCCGTTCGAACAGAGACCAGTCTGTCTTGCTGATCTTGACTAAAATCCACCTAGGTTCTAGTTTAAGTTTTCTGCGAACGTTTACTGGGCATACTAACCGTATAAAGCTGGTCGCCTTTGTCGTTTGCGGTTCAGTTGTTTTGCACGATTAACCCTTAAAGCGCCAATCACAACAAAATTCGACTGCTTTTGTCGTCTGCTGAAATATTTTAGAAGCCTTTCTAACAAACAGTGTAGACTCAGATCAGACTGTTCCTATACAAGCAGTCTGATCTGGGTCCACACAGTTTGTCTCTATACTTAGCTTTGTAAAATAATGTTAGCAAAAATTGTAGCAGACGACAAATGTAGTCGGAATTTTCGGATTATTTTTGCTGGCATTTTAAAGGGTTAAGGCACACCTATGCTGTTTTACCCAATTTACTGTAGACCAGTCTAAAATGACAGTGAATGGCAGTGTTCTGTCAGACACGCCCAACGTCCGTTACCTGGTCGCACTATATGCGCACAGCAAAGGCACAGATCAGACTGCACGGATGCGCATTCTAATCAGAAGCTTAGTTGTCCGCTGCAGTGATTATTTGTTTAAAGGGTTCTGTATGCCAAATTCAAACCTTAGAAGGGCTGCTGAGACTAAGCAGGCTGTTGTAGTCTTACTAAGACACAATGATAACACCTTTATACTGTAATAGAAATAATAAACATTTAAGTAGGCCTTATAAAAGTATCCTCTCAGAATGCAGAACCATTTTAATAACTGAAATTACTCCAAACAGTATACATGTAAGTAAGCCTAATCAATACACCATATTTATATGAAACTGTCCTCTCAGATAGCAAGAATACTTGACAACTGGAATTAGTCAAACTTACTGTATACTTAAGTATGTATAAACAAGATCTTGTACTAAGAAGGGACTATCATCTCAGATTGGAGGAAATCTTTTAACAAACTTTTGGCGACATAATTGCGAGTAATTTAAGATACTCGCGGGATAGTCGTGAGACGTTCGTGCAACTGTCTCACGACATTTGGCAGAACATCGCTTAGTTTAATTTACTCACAATGTTGTCGCGAAGTGTCTCATTCATGTCGCAATTGGCTCACAATTCAGTCTTATTTATCTCGCAAATATTTCTTGTTCCAAAATGATTGCGACTAAATTGTGAGGGGTTGACGACAAGTTAGCGATGATTCGAGACACTCGCGATACCTTTGCGACCATTTTGCGAGGAATTTTGTCGCATAAGATTTTTGAACATGTTCAAAATTTTCGCGACTACTTTGGGCCACTTGGCGAAACATGCGAGTAAATTACGAATCACTGGCGACTGTTTCGAGACTGCTTTGCGACTCACTCGTGATGTCTGTCGCCAGTTGTCGCAAAACAGTCGCAGTCCAGTGAGATAGGGGCTTAAAAGTAAATTGTGTAAATTGTTACCTGTACTTTTCACGCCAAATATGAGAAGTTGCCTTGTATAATATTTGACATATGCGCCTCATCATGAGAAAACCTTTCTTTGCGGATTTCTAAAAACAGTCGCAGTCCAGTGAGATAGGGGCTTTAACAGCTAGTATCTCACTGGGATGCGAGCAAATTGCGACTATTTCGAGACCAATTTGAGACACGTTTTGGCGACAGAAATACGACATTGCAACCATAATCATATTGCGGTCACACCGAATGGGTGATTAAGACATATTTGCGACAGTCGCACGAATGTCGTTCGATTGTCGCACGAATCATTGGCGAAAGTTACACGACATTCGCGAGACATTCGTGCGACATTCGCGAGACACTCGCACGATGTTCGCCCGATGAAATTGCGAACATTTATTACCATCGACCGCCTCACGACGTTCTCACGAACGTCGTGCGACTGTCGCGCGAAGGTCATGCGACTGTCGCACGATGGTTTTGCGAGAAATGATAAACCAAGAAAAATAAACATTCTAGCAAGCATTGAACTTCAGACTGGGAAGGTACTACGCTGTTGTAAGGAACAAGAGGGCTAGAAGGAGCTATAGATTGTTGGAAGGTGCCACGCTGCTTGGTGGTGTTGAACTGTTGAATGGTAGCAAATATTGAGTTAGAAGAAAGTTAACTCGTTCAAACTGCACAGTAATGATGGCCCATCAAGCAGCTTAAGAAAGTCAGTCGAGAACGCACATGCTCTAATTGCCCATACGTGTGACATGATGATCCCAATCAAATCAAAATTGCAATGAGTTCGGATGAGCCTCGTCCTGCGAAAATCTTTTTTTTACAGTTATGCGCACAGCAAAGGCACAGATTAGACTGCACAGATGCGCATTCTAATCAGAAGCTTAGTTGTCGGCTGCAGTGATTATTTGTTTAAAGGGTTCTGTATGCCAAATTCAAACCTTAGAAGGGCTGCTGAGACTAAGCAGGCTGTTGTAGTCTTACTAAGACACAATGATAACACCTTTATACTGTAATAGAAATAATAAACATTTAAGTAGGCCTTATAAAAGTATCCTCTCAGAATGCAGAACCATTTTAATAACTGAAATTACTCCAAACAGTATACATGTAAGTAAGCCTAATCAATACACCATACTTATATGAAACTGTCCTCTCAGATAGCAAGAATACTTGACAACTGGAATTAGTCAAACTTACTGTATACTTAAGTATGTATAAACAAGATCTTGTACTAAGAAGGGACTATCATCTCAGATTGGAGGAAATCTTTTAACAAACCTTTGGCGACATAATTGCGAGTAATTTAAGATACTCGCGGGATAGTCGTGAGACGTTCGTGCGACTGTCTCACGACATTTGGCAGAACATCGCTTAGTTTAATTTACTCGCAATGTTGTCGGGAAGTGTCTCATTTATGTCGCAATTGGCTCGCAATTCAGTCTTATTTATCTCGCAAATATTTCGTGTTCCAAAATGATTGCGACTAAATTGCGAGGGGTCGGCGACAAGTTAGCGACACTCGCGATACCTTTGCGACCATTTTGCGAGGAATTTTGTCGCATAAAATTTTTGAACATGTTCAAAATTTTCGCGACTACTTTGCGCCACTTGGCGACACATGCAAGTAAATTACGAATCACTGGCGACTGTTTCGAGACTGCTTTGCGACTCACTCGCGATGTCTGTCGCCAGTTGTCGCAAAACAGTCGCAGTCCAGTGAGATAGGGGCTTAAAAGTAAATTGTGTAAATTGTTACCTGTACTTTTCACGCCAAATATGAGAAGTTGCCTTGTATAATATTTGACATATGCGCCTCATCATGAGAAAACCTTTCTTTGCGGATTTCTAACAGGTCCAACACAAACTTGGCTGTGTAGCTATAGCTAAATAAATGTTTATATAGAAAAATGAACAGATCAAAGAGATGTCCAATACAAATTGAAGTGCCTTTTTACAGATGCAGAAAACAAGGCGCAGATCAGCTTTGCATCCACTGGGAACTGATAAAGCATTGAAACAGTGACAATTAGCCTTATCGCTAGACATCTCGTTTTTGAATTTTCCAACTTTCTATTTTGGACTCGAATTGAACTTCTAAGCTACAAAAGCTTGCTATAATGAAGAAAAGATTAGCTCTAGCAGTGAATTGTTGAGTGTTAATTCACCGTTTTGAGGTCAGTTGTAAAGAAGATCAAATCATGAGCGCATAGCACGAGTGATTTATCTTCGTACAATTAACCGACAAACAGTAAATTATTATTCAACAGTTCACGCAATAGAGCTGATCTATTTTGATTTTTTAAAATACACAATAAACGAAGAAAATACATTTGAAGTCTTCTGCTTCTTCCGACTTTCCACCATTGCACTGAGGAAATCCCTCCAATAGTTGGATTGTGTCGCATATATTTACATGTATAAGTTACGTCTTTCCAGCGTAAAACGACGTTACACCGTCTAACGCCATGACTGACGTCATTTTGCAGTAACAAATGACGTCAGCTAGCGCGCGTCTTCCTCGCACTTTCAAAGCTGTTAACTATTGTTTGATATATCACGTTTTAGGCGAGGTGTGTTAGGGTCTTGAAATAAGATATTAAACTCTAAAAATTGTGTTGACCAGCATGTTAGGACACATCTAATCAGTGCCTTTTTGTTCTCACATTTCAAAGTGCAGGTTTTCTTACGACGTGGCTCATATATGAATTTGCATACATATGTATGTTTTGTGTATGATGCTGTGCATCATCTTTAACAGCAAAATTCATAGGGGTAGAAACAAGATGGAAATAATAAAGGGAATAAAGACAAAAGTACAAGTATTTAAATGCATCCTGTGTAACGTTTGTTTTACGTTTGAAATCGATGCAGCTGGTAAATATCTCACTGTAGGTTTTCCCTTCAACCAGGCTATCTGTGTAAGTATTCAAATAGATCTAGTACAATTCTGTACATGACAGTTTGACCCATTTTAATAGTAACAAATTACTTATTCTGAGTATTTATTATGTAGGTCGAATACAGTGCAATCAAAAATTAGATGGCATTAAATGCAAAACGTATCTATCTACCAATCTATTTCCACCGTCTTCCCATATCCGATACGCTATCAATTGTCTGTCTGTCTGCCTGTCTGTCTGTTTGTCTGCTGCCAAAATTTGAAGGGTACTGAGATGCCTAAAAATTTTATCATATAACTAGCATGCGAAAACCCAAAGCCAAAATACAATATACAAAAGTTAAAACACAAAAGACAAAAGTAAAAAGCTGAAAGTTAAAACGCAAAAGGCAAAATACAATAAAGGAAAGAACCCTTTCTGAAGACAAAATTTAAAACACAAAAGACAAAACACAAAAGATGAAGTAAAAGGGCCAAAGATAAAAGTCAAATCAATAAAAAAAAGTACATTAGTACACATATAGCCTTATATAGCAATATAACGATTGTCTGTTCACGCCACAACATAAGACAGACAGACAGACAGACATGTAGATAACCCCAAGAAACCTACAGGGTGGTGGGTGGGTATAGGGTAGGCAATGGAAAACAGCTTTACGTACAATAGCGGAATCTAGGGTGAAGAGCCCCTCCCTGGTGATCTCGACCACTGTCCGTTCTAAGGCATTGATTAGGTTGTTGTTAATTCATTATTTCTTGTTTCTCCCATTGTGTGTAGGGGTATTGTATTGTCTTCTAATTATGTGGTGAAGTTCGTAGTGATTTTATACATTAGTTTTGCAGTCATTTTGCTGAGGGAAAGAGCCAGAAAACTGACTGATAAATTTTGAATGCTTTCTTGCTGTCGTGTGACTGTCTGTGTACTGTTCTCTTCATCATAGTGATTGTAGAATTTCCGTGTAATACTTACTTGTTTTCTTATACAGACAAAAAACAGACAGACTGATAGGCGGAAAGACAGAGAGACAGGTGAATAAACTCAAGTATTTTTTGATTTTTTGTAGGCGGGGGGGGGGGGGGGTTGTGGATATTTGGTAGACGGTAGAAAAATTCATTTAGGCTGACAGAAAGGTAGATAAACCCAAGAAATTCATATGACAGTGGGCGTGACGTTTGAAAACAGCATTTGTACTGACTGACAGACTGACAGACAGACAGATAACCTCAAGATAGATAGATAGATAGATAGATAGATAGATAGATAGATAGATAGATAGATAGATAGATAGATAGATAGATAGATACGTTTTGCCTTTAATGGCATCTTATTTTCTATTGCACTGTATCAGATCTAGACCTGCAGAATAAAATCCCAGAATAAATTTCTGTAACAATTTAAATGGGTCGATATAAATATAGTGATTCAAACTGTATTATATTGAATAGTACTGTGTGTGTGTGTGTGTGTGTGTGTGTGTGTGTGTGTGTGTGTGTGTGTGTGTGTGTGACTACTTTCACAGTGAGAACCCAGTATGAAGCATAATCAAACCGAAAGCCTCCGGTAGACTTTTTGACTGCATAGATTTCAAAAGTATATATATAAACTAACATTAAAACGGATGAATTAAAATACTATACTCTCGTCTTTCTTTCCTCGTTTGTTCTCCATCTTGGCTCTACCTCGTGAATTGCGCGGTTTAAAATGTGCAACATTGTACACAAACAGAGAACTCAACATGCAAAAGTAAATAGTCAAAACACCGAAATCAAAAGGTCACAACACAAAACAGAATGTCACATATACGCTTCCGTACTATATTACTTATTATAAAAAAAAAAAAAAATTTACCCGGATTTCCCACTATTATCAATTTGACCAGTCTATTTCCGTTTTAAGAGTTGTTGGGTGGTATTTTTCATTTTAAATAAAATTTTAATGGAACATTCTTTAAGCAAACAAAGAGGACGCTAAGCGAATATGGGTTAACTACTGTGTAATTATGCATGTTTTTGTCGTCTGCTGATTTTTTCAAAATCATTTTTCCCGAAAATTCCTTTCAGGAATACCAGTAGAGGTGCAAACAAGTTAGACCAAGCACAGGCCCGACAAAACGTCGGGCCTGATCTGGGTCAAAATCGGCTGCAAAGGTATTTAGCAGACGACACTAGCGGGCAAAAATATTAGATGGACATGCGTTCAAAAAGTTATGGTTTTTTTACATGTTAAAATATATAGGTGTAAATTTATCAAAAATTGTTTTTTCATCAATAAACTTTCACTTGCAAATCTTCAACTGCAAAGTTTTAAAAGGATACATCGACGGCTCTATGAGGAGTTGATTTCACAAAGTATGCACTATCAGCCAAATTACAAACACCATACAGTTTGTACTACAAAGTGGCATAACTCTTTTTTGTTTTGTTTGATTTGATTCTTTACGTCCCATCAACAATCTTTCAGTTAAACAGGGACGGGTCTTCCTGGGTTGAACCAGTACTAAGCTAGGATAAATGTGTCTTGCTCAAGGACCACAACGCAGTGACGCCGGTGAGGCTCGAACCCGCGGCCCCTCGGTCTCGACTCAAGCACTCTACCACTGAGCCTCTGCGCTCCCTGGCATAACTCTTGCAAGACTGATCCTTCACCCCTGGTTTCGTACCAAACATGCATTGTCTAATGGTTAAGGTCTAATCAAAAACGGACAAAAACTACAGAAGGTATTCAATAAAAACCTTGAAATGCTGACGGACGGGCTGAAAACAGTATATCCCCCTCAACTACAGTCAGTGGCCATAAGTAAGTAGCCAAAATGGCAAACGTTGTTTCGCTTGCAAAAATTGAAGTGCATTTAAAATTTGTATAATTTGAAAAGGAGGAATGCAAATTATCTGAAATTTTGAACATATAACTATTTGCTATTTCTCAACTTAAGAATACGTGATTATTATAGAAATAATATCACCTGGAGTTCGTGGGTGTTATTCATTTCAACCACCCCTGACTTCTGAAACAGCTTGAAAAATTCGATGTGGGTTCTAAACTTCTTCCGTCTTTACATGGCTATAGATATTGCTTACTTTCTATATATTATTTTAGTGATAATGGTGCTAATATGTTATAATCGTGAGCTGTGAACAAGATGTGTTCACATCTTCCTAATTTATTCGCCGTCATATTAGGGTTGGGTGGGGTATTTGTACCCCTGACCCAAAAATCTAAATTATTGAATGAATCCATATGGTAACTTAACAACACGTATCAGTCTTTCTAGGGTCTATATAGGAGTGTTTGAAACAATTAGTCTTTAAATGTTTCGTTCTTTCAAATCGAAAAGACAGCACCCAGCGATACCTAACCCCTTGGTCACATTTTGCTTTACGAGGGGGTACCCAAACTTTCATGCGAAATCATAGGATAGTTCTTCTTAAAAAAAATAAATGTTCTGTAAAAGTGTAACCCCAAATGGTACTTTCAACTGAAAATAATTATTACACAAATATTATATTGCCGGTTATGCTGCTTGTGGCACCAATATCAGGACTGACAGTGAAAATTAGCAGATTTTCTTTGGACCCAACCATAGCTTATATCCATCAACATTTATTCAAAACATTTTATTTTCAATTTGAACAGTGTTATAATACCTCACAAAACATGCATACCCCATATTCCCGATTTGTTTATTTCGTTTGTTTTTACAGCCAAAGTATACTGCAGTTGGATCATTTTCATGGCATTATTTTCCGTCCAGTTCTCTGCTCTGCACTATTTTATTTTCAGTGTCTATACTAATTTAAACTTTAACAGAATGTTTTTCAGTACATTTCAAATATTTCTGCATATTTTCAATATCGAATATTACAATCTGGCATTTTTACAGCAATGTTTCAACACCTGCTATCTTTTTTGAAGAAATGGAGCCAATGATTGTGATCACGTGACAATAATGGCGGGTGGTAGTCGTGTTTGTGTGTTGCGCTCGTTGTAAAAATAAGAATGTAGTGTTTTACGGAACATTGAAGTGGCTAAAACATATGAACGCTATTATGTTGATTAGTAGGAATAACATGAACTGAATTCTTGTTGAGGAATATTGTGGAATATTGAGATATGGTAACTTTTTTATTTTCCTGCTAAAATCCATTGAAGCGTGTCCATGTTTACCTTGTGATTCGAAGGTTTTTCAAATCAACGAACCGAAACATAACTGTATGACGTTCTGCGCTGGGTGATTTTTCAAGTATACTGTCCGGAAAAAGAAACGACCTGCAGTTGATGTGAAGCTGAATATGAGTCGAACTCCATTATCGACAACACAGTCAAATAAAAAAAGAGAACTTCCTTCACCTGAATTTTTAATTGATACTAAAAAGAATCGTATATCTGCATCTGTATCTGAGGCCGAACCAGAATCAGAAGAATCTGAGAATATGTCGTCACCAACAGTTCACGACGCTGCCAACTACACTAACATAACACTCCAAGAATCTGACTTGCAGAAAATGGCAGGCATCATACATCTGTCCTGGTGCTGAGTCTAATGATTATTTCCACGATACCCACAGTATAGATTCAGATGAGATGGCTCAAGTGAGTCTCCTCATCTGAATATGTACTGTCTATATTTTACCTACATCTGTCCTGGTGCTGAGTCTAATGATTATTTCCACGGTACCCACAGTATAGATTCAGATGAGATGGCTCAAGTGAGTCTCCTCATCTGAATATGTACTGTCTATATTTTACCTACATCTGTCCTGGTGCTGAGTCTAATGATTATTTCCACGGTACCCACAGTATAGATTCAGATGAGATGACTCAAGTGAGTCTCCTCATCTGAATATGTACTGTCTATATTTTACCTACATCTGTCCTGGTGCTGAGTCTAATGATTATTTCCACGGTACCCACAGTATAGATTCAGATGAGATGGCTCAAGTGAGTCTCCTCATCTGAATATGTACTGTCTATATTTTACCTACATCTGTCCTGGTGCTGAGTCTAATGATTATTTCCACGATACCCACAGTATAGATTCAGATGAGATGGCTCAAGTGAGTTTTCTCATCTGAATATGTACTGTCTTTATTTTACCTACATCTGTCCAGTTGCTGAGTCTTATGATTATTTCCACGGTACCCACAGTATAGATTCAGATGAGATGGCTCAAGTGAGTCTCCTCATCTGAATATGTACTGTCTATATTTTACCTACATCTGTCCTGGTGCTGAGTCTAATGATTATTTCCATGGTACCCACAGTATAGATTCAGATGAGATGGCTCAAGTGAGTCTCCTCATCTGAATATGTACTGTCTATATTTTACCTACATCTGTCCTGGTGCTGAGTCTAATGATTATTTCCACGATACCCACAGTATAGATTCAGATGAGGTGGCTCAAGTGAGTCTCCGCATCTGAATATGTACAGTGTATAATCTTCATCTGCCCTTGTGCCGAGTCTTATGGTTACTAATTTTGTTTTCCAGTATTGGCTGGCAAACCAACTTGGTATGTTTACTTACATCCGTATGGGTACGTGGGCATAAGTCCTCTCAGAATCTTGCATCAATCAATTAAGCTGACTGTAGCGAATGAGCACACACACACACACACACACACACACACGCACGCACGCACTATTCCTAATTCGATGTAGTATTATGTTCAATATAGTCTGATGGTTTCATTCTTATTCTCCCCTTCAATGCCACTTCTTCAATCATGTTTGTTATATACGTTTTTCTATGTATGTTTTTCACTTCCCATGGAGCACAGAAGAGGGACAGGTCAGGGGACATTGGTAAACCTCCTTACATGTACACTCGTGATATGACCTATGAATATGCTTTCTTGCGCATTACGCCAGTTGATATATTTCTAATTTTGTTGTCTTCAATCTCATGAATAGTAAGAAGAAATATCCATTTGACGTAATGCGCAAGTACTCTCCATCATTCACATTTTCTACCTCACTTCACATCTTCATAGTGCTTCCCATTCTCTTGCAAGAGATTTACATCTCTTCCTTTTACTGGACAATTATAGCCAATGCAAAGAATTTTGAAAAATTTCACTTTCATGGAACAGCAAAAAAAATAACTATAAGTAAGACAATTATGACAAATATTAAATTTACGAGAGTAATATGTTTACTGGGAGCATTAGCAATTGCCTTGCTTTGGTTATGGACACTTTTGTTGACCTCAGGTGATGTACACCCTAATCCTGGACCCTCTTCAATGTCGTCTAACAGCAGCTCATCTAATTTCTCAAATTCTTTGACTGACTCTTTCTCCCTCTTAAACACACTTAACTTATCAAAACACTTATCTTTCATCCACTACAACGTTCAGAGTATTGCAAACAAACTCGATATCCTCACAGCAGAACTTTCTGATTTTGATATTTTTGCTTTCTCAGAAACCTGGCTTCACGCTGCAATACAAACAACAGACCTATTGATGCCAAACTTTAAACCACCAGAACGCAAAGACAGGGCAAGGGACCATCACGGAGGTGTAATGATATACGTTAAGGATTCAGTGCACTATACAAGAAGGAATGACTTGGAACCCCTAAATATTGAGCGCATATGGATTGAAATCCAACTTAAACAAACTCGAATATTGTTTGGACTATTTTATAGACCTCCTAATTCTGATGCTCTATATCTTTCTGCAATTGAAGATTCTATATCTCTAGCTCTTGACACTCAAATCAGTAATATCATTGTAAGTGGTGACTTCAATCTTAATGTACTAAATCCACATACATCCAATAAAATATCTGACATATGCACACAGTTCTCTCTGTATCAAACTATCACTGAGCCTACTCACTTTACCGAACATTCTTCTTCTCTTATAGACGTAGTTTTCACTAGTAATAATTCCAACATTCTTTACAGTGGAGTAGCAGAGCCCTTTCTTCATCAGGACATTCGCTATCACTGCCCTATATATGGTATCTGTAAATTTTCAAAGAATGTCAGAAAATCTTTTACCCGTTGTATCTGGAAATATGACGAAGGCAATTATGATCTTTTAAGGACTAAATTTTCAGAAACTAACTGGGATGCTATCTCCGACACTGTTGTCAACATTTTTGCTAAAAACCTAACAAATTACATAATAACACTATCAACAGAGTGCATCCCAAACAAAACTATTCATATTCGACCTTCTGACCCCCCTTGGATTACCACTGCTATTAGGAGGCAAATAAGGAAGCGTAAAAGAGTATATAGGAAAGCCAAATCCTCGAACACATCGCATACATGGAATAAATTTAAAAAAAATCAGAAATAAAGTAATTGAATGTCTGAGGAAGTCAAAACAACAATATTTCAATCAGTTGTCTGACAAATTAAAATCAGAAAACCTTTCATCCAAAGACTGGTGGCCAATCTTAAAATCCCTTATATCTCCTTCTTCAAATTCCTCTATACCTACACTAGAAAAAGATGGACTTATCTTCACTGATGAAACTGATAAAGCAAATGCACTGAATGACTTCTTTCGTGACTAAACAATCTTGGATGATCAACATGCACCAATCCCTAATATTGAACTGTACACTGATAACACTATGTCTTCACTAGTTATAACACCTCTAGAAGTTGAATCTATAATGAAGTGTCTTCCTCTTGGAAAAGCTGTTAGTCCTGATGGTATAAACAATCGAATCCTCCGGGAGTGTTCACGTGAGCTCTCACATCCACTGTGCTTTCTATTAAATCATTCTTTAAGTCTTGGAATCTTCCCTGAAACATGGAAAGATGCTATGGTGTGTGTTATATACAAAAAAGGAGATATGTCATCTGTTTCTAATTATCGTCCAATTTCCCTCTTGTCCTGTTTGGAAAAGGTAGCAGAGTGCGCTGTATTTAAACACCTTTATAATCACTTACATGAAAACAGTATTCTCACTCCCCTACAGTCTGGTTTTATTCCAGGCGATTCCCCAACAAACCAACTGACCTATCTATATGATACTTTCTCTCATGCTGTAGACTCTGGTAAGGAAATACCAGTGGTATTTTGTGATATAAGCAAAGCGTTCGATCGTGTTTGGCATCAAGGTATTCTTCTTAAACTTCAAGCAGCAGGTGTTACTGGGAACCTTCTATCATGGTTCAGGAGTTATCTTTCAAACAGAAGACAAAAAGTTGTTCTCCCAGGTGCATCTTCTACTTTGGAATTTTATATTTGCTGGTGTGCCACAAGGGTCAATCTTAGGACCTTTGCTTTTTCTGTTATATATAAATGATATTGTGAAAAATATGGGGTCTAACATAAGACTTTTTGCGGATGATACAAGTATTTTTATAATTGTTGAAAATCCTATTTCAGCTGCACAACTTCTAAACTCTGATCTTGAAAAAATCGCCAAATGGGCATTTGATTGGTTAGTTACATTTAATCCTATCAAAACAGAGGCACTTCACATCTCCAGAAAGCTTCAAACCTTTAACCATCCACCATTGTTCATGTTAAACCAACAAATTATGGAAGTTGATACCCACAAACACCTTGGAATTCATCTAAGTAATGATGGCTCTTGGCATAAACAGATTAGTTATATAAAAGAAAAGGCTTGGGCAAGAATAAACATTATGAGAAGATTAAAATTTGTCTTAGACAGCAAATCCCTTGAAACTATATACATCTCTTTTATTAGACCCATTTTGGAATATGGTAATGAAATCTGGGACAACTGTCAGCAATATGAAAAAGATGATCTTGAAAAGATCCAAATAGAGGCAGCCTGAACTGCCACTGGAACAACAAAACTTGTATCTATTGCCTCTTTATATAGTGAAATTGGCTGGAATTCTTTGGACAGGGTGGGTAGTCACGTGGTTTCTAATAGGATGAACTGTACGGAAAAATGGCGGACTTCTTTCCACACCGATGTTTTAAGCAAAAGTAAGTGGATATTTCTGTGTGTTCTTTTCATATTTACACAGAAAGTTATACATCATTTTCCAGCCCCCATTTTCCCGATCTAACCATGCCAGGATATCCTTATATAGCTTCTTACTTTGAGTACAGACTCTGTCACAAAATTTTTAGCGGCGAAGATCGGGCCTGAATTTGGAAATAAGCTGTACGGACAACATTTGTGACAGAGTTAGTACTCAAAGTAAGAAGCTGAAAGATGCTATCCTGGTAGCGTTTGATAGGGGAAAATGTGGGCTGGAAAATGGTGTATAACTTTCTGGGTATAGATAAGAAAACATAGCGAAATCTACCTACATTCGATCAGAATGTCCGTACAGTGTATTCGAACATCCGTACAGTGTATCCAAACAAAAACCACGTGACTACCCACCCTGTTGGACACCCGTCGGAAAATGCAAAAATTGGTTCTTTTCTACAAAATGGTAAATCATCTTACACCTCTTTATCTATCTTCTCTTATACCACCCACTGTCAACGAAACATCTTGATATAATCTAAGAAATGCAAATAATATCTCTACAATTAATGCATGAACAAACCAGTACTTCAATTCCTTTCTCCCTTCTACAATAAGAGATTGGAATAGTCTCAGCGAAGAGCATAGAAATTCCACGTCTGTCGCATCTTTCAAACACACCTTAAGCAAAACAAATATATCTGTGCCTAAGTACTTCTATGTTGGTGATAGACGTCCGAAAGTATTGCATACACGCCTTCGTACCAAATGTAGTGCCCTAAATTACGAAATATATCTAAAGAACTTAACAGACGCTGTGGTAACATTGAAAATTCAGAACACTTCTTTCTACAATGTAGATATTATCACAGACAAAGACTGGAAATGATACAAACTATTTCTCCACTTTGCCACATCACCTTAGATGTACTTCTGTTTGGGGACAGCTCACTTTCTATGAATACAAACACATCTATTTTCACTGCTGTGCAGAAATTTATTGTTGAAACTAAACGGTTCTAGACAGTGCTATAACGAACTCCACCATCTGTTCCTTGAACGTGAAACGACATATATAGTGTATAGACTGGGAAGTAAAAGCCACTAGACCTTGATTCGTCCCCTCCACTCCACAGGCTTTCATAAACCTTAGCCTCTCCCCCTATTTCTGTGCTCTCCATGGGTTGTCCCCATTTTGTTATAAAATTAATTCTGTTCTCATATGTGCATATTTTCTTCCTTTTTTTGTATTTGGTAAATCGTATTGGACAAATATGCAACGCTCATCAAACACAAAACTTCGAAAACGAGGCCTGCATGACTGCTGAGCACCAACACAAACAAAATTTATCCACTAATATTATATGCCTTCTTATTAGAAGCAAATGTAATCTTCCGTTAGTGGAATAGTTACTTGCGAAATGCATATTTGTTCAACTTTACCACAATTTGCCATTATCGTTTACAATATGTTATTGGTAAACAGGAAAGGAATTATATAAGCATGTTGCTTCCATTCCAATCCTTGTAACTTTAATACTGTTAATATCTGTTTGATAATGTCAACTGTTCTTGCTAATAAAATATGTTTAAACCAATGTTTGTGATACACAATATCTCCATAGCAACAGATGATGACATACAATTTTGTGATGACGTAAACATATACCCTGTATATTTATCCAGGGCAATTATCATTTTGAGAAATTGTCTTAATTGGCTAGAAAAGACAATTGTTTCAGACCATATTTTTTCCAAATTCTTGTAAGCTGATTTGGCTACTTACTTATGACCACTGAGTGTACGTTTGCCGGGGGGGGTATAAACACAAAAATTCAGAATATATCTGTTACTTGTTTTTATTCTGTATTAATTAACAACAATCTATCTCTATATCCCAACAACAATCACTTATTAAGCCATACAAAAATGTATTATTTTCTCTTTATATGAATCAACCTCAACAAGCTTGAGATTCAGTTGACTAAGACAGGGTCCATACAGGCAATTGCTGTACTTTTCAAAGACTTCAAAAAAATATCCTACTGATTCAAAGGACTAAATATTAATTATAAAAACTTAGTTACACTTCAAATTTCATATTCACAAATGTTGATCGACATACTGATTAAATAAGTTAAAGAAAATTAGCATAAAATTGTTGTGTCTTTATTTGGTGCAGCATCTGCTGCACCAAATAAAGGCACAATAATTTTATACTGATTTTTGGTCTCCATTAACAGGGCTTTATCTTTTGATAATTTATAAAATTCAAGTATTTTTCAAAGTTTTAGAGTGATTCTACAGCACTTTTCAAGGAAGATTTGATTTTCAAGGACCTTTCATGAAAGCCCTTCATATCAAGTACTTGTCAAGCCTGTGCGAAACCTGTAAAACTATTAAATAAGACTATCATAATCTTTTCCTACGCAGAATTCTGGCAAAATACCTTTTATATTGAACCAGGATTCAAACTTAATTGTGTGCTTATTTCTAGGAAAGGAAAACTACACCCTTTCAAAAATGTAATGGAAAATCGTGTGGAAGCTGATGAGAAGGACTTGCCATCTTGTCAGTTTCTGCACTGTTTGCAAAAGAATCCATCTTGGCCTACATTTCTATTGACCACAATAATAGAAGTATCCATCATTATCCCTTTGTATACTGGGTACCCTTTAGCAGGTATTTTGGCAAACAGTAAAGAACCGGATGAAAATGCAGCTTAATGCTGCATTTCATCAGGGTCTGCAGTGATTGCTAAGATTAAAACAACCCTCAGGGACAGAAAAACATAATTGAGAAAATTCTACCCCGAGACCCCTTGAAATGCACAATAGGCAGTTCCATACCTATTATATCAATATGTATGGGAAAATCTATCAGAATACAAAGGGTTAACATAACCTGAGTAAGTCTCTAACTGATGGATTTTTATACAAAAAAAAAGGAACAGGAGCATTGCAAGTTGCCACACTATTAGTTCCATACAGGTCTAAGTACTGCTGGAGCTTTTTCATTCATAATCTCAAAATACAGTGTATTTTCAAGGTTTGGTTTACCATTTCTTTTATCTAAGTGACAAAAACAAGTCATTTGCGTTGCATACCAGTTGTCGCAAACCAACTCATCAAGATTCTTTGATCTAGCTAAAATAAATACAGTCTTATTTGTACAGCAAGGTTCATTGTAGTAATTTGCCTCTCTGCATGCTGGGTAGGTTTTCTCTTTTTTTTATCTGCTAATTTGTTTTCAAAAATTGAAAGTTTCTAAAAATGTTTTACAAGATTAAAATCTGAGTGTCAAACAGTTTTGATCCAGATCAGGACTTACACATTGTTGGGCCTGATTGGTCTAAACTGTTTGCAAAGATTATCAGTAAACGACAAAAGTTGCCACTAGCAGGGAAAGAGTTGATGATTTCTTTTGCAATAGAAGCCACAAGTTTTTTATCAAAAGAATATATAGAGGATTTTACACGAGTGCTCATGTTTATTGAATTTATGCAACAACTTTAATAAATTCAATAATACAGGAGCATGAATGTAAAATTCTATTTATCATATAACCCTTAAACTACAGTTAAATCATGACAAACACTAAAATTTTGCCATATATATATATGCGACGTTATTATGGATGACATCACACAGCATTACCAAAATCTGTAAACCACTTGTGGTTTATCGATTATAATGCATGACGTTATATCACTCCCAGACTAGACTTTATGTGATAAAGTAACATGTCCCCATATCTCATTACAATAATTTACTTGGAAGTTTTTGCAAGATCCAGTACCTGACTGACAGATGGAGGTAAACCTTGACAGCCCTTCTGTGAACACTGAAGGTGACTAATAATCAGCCACCAGTGTTCAAGCCACTGATATGCTACTACAGAATTGAGCCGTGACATGTGATTTCCAACAATTTGGCATTTTGTCAAGTGTAGACTCACACGGTCAATAGCTAACAGTCATAGAATATTCATATGACTAGCAATGGCATATGCAGACTGAGCATATGCGCAGGCTAATGAGAGGCTTTCTGGTCGAACATACGAAGTAACTGGAAAGCTCATGTTGCGGCTCAGTTATGTTGTTAAAAAATGTGCCTTGCTAATATTAAACATAACCTTATATCCTTTTTCATTCTGAGTTCCAGTAAACAGGTACTTCGTTTGGAAAACAGTGAAGACCCAGAAGGTAGCATTTCACAAGGGTCTGCACTGTTTAATATATAAATATAAAAACAATCTTCAGGGATAGTAATACATAATTTTATAGAATTTTGACCGGCAACCTATTAAAATACAAAATGGACATTCCATACATAGTGTATCAATATTGTATGGAATTACCAATCTGAATAAAGAGGGCAGCAAATAAAATATAACAAATGAAAGCCAGAAATAAGATCTTAACGGGAATGTTAAAGCATAACAAAGTAAGCATAAAAAAATGGGTGAACGTTTCAAAATTTCCTGAACTTCAATAGTTTACTTTAAAACTTGCAGTATGCCTACAAAGTTTAAATGGCTTATAATCATTACATAATCCAAACATAAATCTGAGTATCTATTGTAAACAATCATTGGCATTTTAACATTTATGAGCATGATAAAGTTCATGCTCAGTTGAGTTGAGCATGAAAAAATCTCAGGCCTGATTACCAAAGTTTACATTGCAATATGAAAGAGCAAAATGTTTATAATTTTAAAGATGTACAACTCAGCGCAAAATGTACAATGATTGAACTTCCTATTTTGTATGTTTTAAGTGAGTGTAACAGCACAATAGAACGACCACATGCATTTGAGCCGCGACACAAGATTTCCAAAAATTAAGTATGTGAGACCAGCAAAGCAAGGTCGCTTGAATATTCTATGAGTGTTATTTGAGCTACTGACTGAACATCATTTGGAGTGTCTAAGCTTAAAAGGAGGCTGCACAGGCTCGTCTGAGTCTACACTTGTCAAAATTCCACATTGTTGGAAATCCCTTCGTGACTAATTTATATATACTCTTTGTCAGCTTATTCTAGAAAGTTTCAGCAAAGTGCATTTGGAGTCTCACTTTACTCTTGTTTAGAAGCAAAATCTAGTCACATAAGGAATACTAGTGAAATGCCAATTTTGTACTTTGTATTTTTATTGTAGAAAATCACAATTTTGGAGGAAAAGGGGTCTCTGTGTTGAATCCTATACTTTAAACATTATTTCCTAGCATTTGCAAAGAAGGACATGCACAAATAACTGTACCAACTGCTGGTTAGTTAACCAAAATTCCCAACAACACCTTTATTTTGCTATTCATTGAGAAGCCATAGAACCACATTGAACATTATTTAAAAAAAAACAATAACCTAGGCCTCTAGATAAGAGTGTGCAATTAAAATAACTTCTTGTTTCTCTACAAAAACATATGTTGTGGGTACTCAAAAGAACCGTCTCAATAAGACAGTTCTTTTGAGCACCGAAAACATATGTGAAAAAAATCACAATTTTACGCAAAAAAATTGTTTACAAGTTTACGCTAAAAACTGTTTATCTTGAGCTATGTAGCCGCAACTAACTTAAGGAGACCAACATGGAATCTGACACCAGACTCATAACTTAAACATATCAGCACATACCTGTATCCTTTATTTCTAAAAAGTAGACATATAAGTCAAATAGTTCTAACAACCCATATATACATAATAGATTTTACAAATACAGTGTAGTCCCTATATAACACACCCTGTTATAGACAAATTTGGATATAACACTGTTATGTTGTGGCTCCCAAATTTTTTTACCATGGAATTTTATGAAGGAGTAATAGGAAAATGACCATGATATGGTCATGTTCCTGTAATTTCTTTGTAAAATTGTCCCTTCACTTATAAGGTCCAGGAATGGACCCCAAACATAGCATAATAATGGGATAGCACTGTATACATATAGGCAAAATATACATAATTAAAATATATCAACAACCTTAAAAAAAAACGCCGGGCCGCGTAGCGCAGTCGGTAACATGTCTGGCTACAGATGCGTGTCTGACTGCAGATCCAGGGGTCGCGAGTTCGATCCCGGTCCGGTCCCATACTTTCGTGGAGATTGATTATGAAATTATTTCTACGGTCATTCTCCTCCCTTCCGCTGATTCATTCAAGAAGGGTTGTTGTCAATTACAAGCGAAAGTATGTGCACGAATTACTGGTTAACCGCTTGTTCAAGCCTGCCAAGGAAAAAGTGTGGTTAGGTGAACTGACCGTCCTGCAATGACCATAGCTGTTGACTTGGGACGTAATAGACTTCGAGCTAAAAAAGGTCCTGCTCCCCCCCCTAGGGAATTTCGCAGACATATCCTATCTTGAAGAAAATTTCAAGCCGCATCTTTTAAGAGATGTTTGCACTCTGTGCTCCGGGGCGTTAGTCTCTGACAGCCTGTTACATATGTTACTGTAACAAACTAAGGAAAAAATCAAAATAAAAGTTTGAGCTACAGATAAAAGACATTAAACCATCTAATTATTCAAATTTCCTATGTAGTTTGCAAGCTGGATGCCTAAGCTACATAAAAGCAGCATTTTAAACAAAATTACAGCCTTCAATGGTGTTATATGCGTTACATAGATTAAATTTCCCTTTGAAAGTTGAAATTGTGACTAACATCATTCATTTTACAGACAATTTGTGCATTTTTACAAGTGTTTTTAATCTTAGTTTACTAAAATACTTATTTGACTAATAGAAAAAACAAAGTTTGCTTTTCTATCTCAAATACATTGTTTTATATGAGCTATTAAACAACCCTACCCCCAATTTTAAGTATCCAATTTTGGTATCTATTATTGAAGAAAAATATATGAAAATATTTGACGCTCGTGGATATCTTACATTTTTGGCACTGTCTTGCTAATGCAATAAAGAATCATACATTTGCAAGTTTGACATCAGGATCAGAGCACTTATTAAAGTATGTAACGTATGTTACATGGCATAATGAATGAGCTAGGAAATTTTCTTGGAAGTAAGAGATGATATTTCAGAAAAATACCGTTTTTCACATGTTTTCCTATTAATCTCTAGCCTCTGGTGCCTTAGTCTTAGTAATTACAGTCATTGCTGATAACAAGCCTATGGAATTGTGTTACCTATGTTATATATAACCTTTTAAATCACATTTTTCCTTATGCCTATAATATTAAAATATATAGACATATAGATAGAAAATAATAGTTCTCATTTAAATGACACAATTTAATAAATATTCCTATTAAATAAAATTATTCAAAACAATCTTTAGTCAAGTCACCCTCACAATGTCTATCATTGTGTCTGCTTCTATGGCAAAATAATCACCCATTTCATCACAACCAGTAGAATCATGGCATTGTATTAGGACTGCAAACTGAGTACAATCTTGTTCCTCTCCACCACTTTGGGAATTGTGCAGACAAATCCTACCTTAAAGAACAATTCAAGCTGCATCAAATAAGAGATGTTTGCACTCTATTAACTAGGGGTTTAGCCTGTAATGGTATGATGCGTATGTTACCATATCAATTTAAGAATAAATGAATTGAAAGTCTGAGAAACAGAAAGAAGACATAAAAATATCTATTTATTTGAATTATTCATGTAGTTTGATACATAAGAAAAGATTTTTAACAAATATACAGCTACCTATGGTGTTATATGTGTTACATTAATTAAGATTAGTTTTTAAAATTGGTAATTGTGACAAACATCACTTATAGGCATTTCGTGTGATCCTCCTCTTTTGCCATCATAAGACTTAATTTTCTTTGTATGTGTGGCCAGTGCCAGTGTCAAACAACTTGACTCAGCCAAACTTGAATCCTTAGCATTCTTCAAAGCAGAAACAGCATGTCAGTGTCATGGGATCAAACACCTGATTAAATACGGGTTTAATGCCATTTCACATATATGCATACAATGGAGTATGACTCTGGTATATATCTCTTCCTGTGAAGTGGCAAGAGCAATCTAACTGCAGCTGCATCTGCATCCTTGCTAGTCAAATGACAACTTTGCTCTGATTTTGCAAAAACTATGTCTCTACCGTGTACCTCTAAGAATACTTTAAGATTTCTGACATTGGTCAAACAGAAATTTGATAGGCTGCTTTTTTTGCATCATTTGCCATGGAACCTATCCAGTCTTTTGGTACTTAAGTCCTCATGTCTTAGATCAATAGTATTTTGCTGTGCCCAAAGAACTTTATAAGTTTTCTTTAGTTACAATGTTGACTCTTGATGGTTTTGGCAGACCATCTGAAACAATTTCTGTTACACATTGAAAGTTATCTGGTATAAGAGAAAGAATATGAAGTTGGACATTGCCATCCATTATGTTTGCAGTGGGTTGTTTTTTGATGTCAGTACATTGAAGCATGTCTTAAAATAATGTAAAACCTATGATTTCTCAGTTTTTACAGCCATATCATTAGCTGTTGCATTCAAAAGAAGGAAAGTGGACTATAGGTAGAATGGGATAACCAGTAGTTCTATATTATGCTCTATGGAAGATTTATACAGAGTAAACAAGTTGATAAGGTGCCTCATTTCATGATCCATTGAAAACACTGAAATTGTGAACACTTGCCTCTGACTGTGTAATCAAAAAAGATGTCACGACAATGCCCTTGCTCATTTATTATGACGAGTTATATATGTTACATCCTTTAATAAGCGCTCTTATCTTAGAAAATTAGTGAATCATTGAATTGAAAGGGTCTATTTGCGCTCTGTTCATCCTGCATTTCATTGCTTTACCTGCTGTGAGCCTGTGATACATCTAGTTCGTTTATCTGAAGGGAAAGAGTTACCTCGGTTTCAGCACTTCAGAAGTACTAAGACTTCAAATAAGTTTTTGAATGCTTGGGGAAAGATAATAAGTGCAGAGACATTATTAGATGAAAATATGTGGGTTGCATGTATGGAAAGGCTACATTTATAAAAGTTAACCAGCTAAGATATGATTCTTTATCACAGAAATATCAAGGTTCATAAGTCCAGGTACTCACTGCTCTTAATGGCATAGTTTTCCTCCTTGTAAAGCTTTAGTTTTTTCTCCTACTTGCAGAGTACCACTTGAAACACATACTCAAAGAGCCAACTAATAGGAATTTATATCAGTTTCCGAATGTTCAAAGCCATAAATGGCAAAATTGGAAAGTTGATAATGGCTCATCAATTTTGAGGGGACTGGTGGTAAAATTGAATAACAGTAAATGATTAAAATATTGTGTGATGATTTTACTAGTTGCAAGGAGGTGTGTAATAATAATGATTACCACAGAAGCAGACAACGACAAACGTTTAACATGAGTGTTAAGTCGATGAGAAATAGTTTGGACCATTTCATTTATTGTATTTTCTTGTAAAAATGAAAAACTATCTTTTCTATTTGTGGCTCTATATTTAGCATTATATGCACCGTATTAGGAAATGTGTCCAAAAGCTGTAAAACAGTCCATGGGCTTGATAATCAGAAATGAATATAATTTCTAGTGTTTTGGCACCAAAGACTTGTAAGTACACATTAAGTGTCCTGATCTTAAACTTAATGACATCTTGCAGATATATGAGCAAGACAGACTAAGAAAATGAAAAATATCCACATGCTGTAATCGCTTTCATGTGTTTTACTTAAACGGTAATAACAAAATTCACTTCTCTGTAAAACTGGGAGTAGGGCTGTGTATTAGCTCCTATAAGACAATATATTTAAGATAGAAAGGCAAACTTAGTTTTTCCTATTCATCAAACGAGTATATATTGTAAAATCTAATAAAACAGTTTGAAACCAAGTCATAGAAGTTGTTTAACTAAATGACAATAGCCACAATTATAGCTTTTAAATTATAATTAGGTTCATGTAACGCACATAACACCACAGTTAGCTGTATAAATGTTAAACAGCTTCCATATGTAGTAAAGACATCCAGTATAAAGACTATAAGAATGTCAATTTATTAGATCATTTTAATGTCTTCTTTTAGTAGCTCAAACATTCAAATTTCTTATTCTCAAATTGATATAGTAACATATGTAACAAGCTGTTACAGGCTAACGCCCCGACTTACAGAGTGCAAACATTTCTTATTAAATGCACCTTGAATGGTTACATAAGATGTAATTTGTCTGCAGAATTCCAAAGGGGATTAGGATGGAGCAGGCCCTTACTCAGCTTGATGTCAAAATACTATTTAATGATTTTACTTATCACGCTAACATATGTAACGCTCTCTGATCTTTAAAACTTGACGACAACTAGCAGATATATAAGTCTTTATCATAGGAGCCAGTTTAAAATCCCTAATCAATGTAAGATATCCAACAGCTGCAAGTTTTTTCACAATCTTAGCTCAAACTTTCAAACTACATTTCCTTTATTTGATATAGTAACGAATGTAACACGCTGTTTCAGACTAACGCCCCAACATAGAGAGTGCAAACATCCCTTATTTGATGCAGCTTGAGTTGTACTATAAGAAGGAATATGTCTGCAAAATTCCCTCAAGGAGATTAAAACATTTTTAGGCATATCTTACGTAAAGACAATGAGCTTGCCCATTTATTACATCAGGTAACATATGTTACAGCCTCTGATATTAAAAATTTTGCAACAAACTTGCAGATTTATGAGTCTTTTTATATAAGCTAATAAATCCCAAACAATGAAACACATTCATAAACTGCAAATATTTTTTAACTATTTTTACTTTAGTTTTAATACCAAACATTTCACCTTAAACTGGGTAGGGGTAGGGTTGTTTAATTGCTTATTCCAGAAAAAATATTCAAGCTAGGGAAACAAACTTTAATTTTTCTGTTAGCCAATTGCATAAGCTAGTCAGACATGGTTAAAAACATTTTGCAAAACACACAGAGAGATTGTGAATGTAAATGATGTTAGCCACACTTGCAAATTTTAATGGGTTATCTGATTTATGTAACGCATATGACACCTTAGGAAGCGGCAATTTTGTTCAAATGGCTGTCATATGTAGTTAAGATATCCAGTATGCAGACTATATGAATAATTTTTAAAAATAAATATCTTAATGTCTTTTATTTGTAGCCCAAACTTTCAATTTACTTTTTCTTAGTTTGATTAAGTAACGTATGCTACAGGCTCTTACAGACTAACGCCCCGGAGCACAGAGTGCAAACATCTCTTAAAAGACTCGGCTTTCAATTCTCTACAAGATAGGATATGTCTGCAAAATTCCCTAGGGGGGGGGGAGCAAACCCATTCTCAGCCATCCGTCTATAAAGTAACAAAACCAATCAACAACCTTAAAAGGCCTAAGACACATAGTATCTCAATAAAGGTCACTTACAGATACTGTATGTCTCGGCATTACAACAATCCTATTACAGTAAAACTGGTGTAAAACGGCCACTCAAAAATAGACAAAACAAAGATCTTATGACAATTGGCAGCTTAATAAAGGTCGAAAGTATTGCAGAATGCTTGGAGCATTCTGCAATAATTTTGACCTGCATTAAGCGATAATTGGTCTTGAAAACCAATTTTCTGTTTTTTTAGAGTGGCTGTTTTACACAGATTTAAATGTATGTAATAAATGTAGATGATTTATTGTAAATATGTGGTGAAATTATACAATTTCTTCTCAATACAGAGATCAAACATGTTTTTTTATGCATTAACATTCACCAGGTCCCGATGGAGATTTAAAAAAAAAAAAAAACAAGGGTGACCTGTGGAAGGCCGAGGTTTGCATTTGGGCTTGACTTTGAACTGAACATAAGGTGTTTATTAGTCCATGAACCTTCGAAATATGAAATTCACTTCTTAATTGAAATCAATTAACTTGTTAAAAAAAATATAAAAAAGCTGGGCTAGTGTCACTTTTAAATGTATTTCCCATACTTAAAGAATGGTATTAGTATACTTACAAAATTTGCTGTCTGCTTCATTTGTAATTGGTCGTCAAAAACGCAGTGGCTCAGTGGTAGAGTTCTTGACTCAGACTGAGGGGCCGCGTGTTCAAGCCTCACCGGCGTCACTGCATTGTGTCCTTGAGCATTACACATTAATCCTTGCTTAGTACTGGTTTAACCCAGGAAGACCCTTCTCAACATAACTGAAAAAGTGTTGACTGGGATGTAAAGAATCAAATCAAACAAAATGATTAAAAACAATTTTACATAACCTATAATTATAAAAAAAAATTCAATCCTTTTATTCTGACAAAAAAGCTTAATAACCAATGCTGCTTCATTGGACAAACAGTTAAGTCTCAGATTATAACTAATCTCACCAATGCTTTGTTAAACAAACATTTTTTGTGAATCTAAGATCTTATATACGAAGAATATGAGAATAAAACATGAGATCAGCATTTTAACTGTAAAATGGTATAAGGGCCTAAACATGAGATTTTGGAACTTACCACATATGCCCAAAAGCCTCCTTTAAATGTCCTTGCTAACTTATCAAGCTGGGCTACAGCTATACTTTATGTATGTAAGCAGCTAAGGCTCTTGTGAGCCTGTGTATTTGAAATGAGCATGTTTTGCTTGATTATGCAATAAGTGTCATACCTCTTGATATCAATAAGAACAGAACAGAAATTTTATTTATAATAAGAATGTCTAATTAAAAATCATTTTTCTTAATTGTTTTGGTACTCATAACAACCGTCTCAATGACACGGCTCTTTTGAGCACCCAAACCCTATGCTGAAATTGATAGGTAAGAAAATATTAACAGTTTAATGCTTAGAAATTTTGAGACCTATGAAGCACCTAAATCTCATGTCCTGACCCATTACTGTCCTGTCAGCCAAGAGTGACAGTGACATCATTTTTTGTTTACAATCACTAAGTAAAACATTAACGTGTACACTTCACTTGAGATAGCGCGAATCGATAGTTCACTTGTTTATTAATCTCAGATTTATACACAAGGGATCTATCAATTTAAAGACCTGGTAACTTTGTAAACAAAACATGACATCACTGTCACTTTTGGCTGGAAGGACAGTAGATTATACTGAGTATCCTCCATTTATTTAACTTTACCAAACAATAATAATAGTTATGTACATATAGAAATGCAACAACCAAAAGTTATATGTAAAATTGCTAGTTGGCCTTGTAAACATCTTTTAACTCTTGAAGAGCAAGAAACAAATTATCTGGACAGGTACTGTCCTGCCAGCCTAGAGTGACAGTGACGTCATGTTTTGTTTACAAAGTTATCAGAGACTTAGAATTGATAGATCACTTGTGTATTAATCCTATCCACAGGATAGGATTAATACACAAGTGATATATCAATTCACGTTAGCTCAAGTGTAGTCTTCAAGGTAATATAGTACTTAATAATTGTAAACAAAACACTGTCACTGTCATTCTTCTCTGGCAGGACAGTAAAGCATGATGTGCCAAACAAAACAAATTACCTAGGCAGACAAAAGCATGTGCAAAACAAATAGACTGAATCAGATTGCTCCAGGACTATGTGTTTGCTTTCTTTGGCAAATTATTAATATGAATTTGATAGCCGCTACCTATTTCCGCTTTTGCCTTTTAAGTTGATTCTGCTTTTCCTTGTAAGTTGTAACTATGATTTGCATTTTGGTATTTTTCAGTTTATTCACCCCACATACGGTTCATGGGTAACCTACAGTGGACCAACAGATGATGCGAATATAGTTAAGTGTCTGCCATTTTATTATTATTGTAAATAAAATGACAAATGATCAGTTCAAGTATTTATAGCAGTGGACATTAGCATCATTGAGTTTTTAAAAACATAAATCTGCACAATTATGCCCTTAGCATAAATAATGCTTTTAGATTATTATTTTAGTCAGCCACAGACAAGTTCAGAGCAATAAAACGATTAGGCTAGTCTAAAACATGGAGCTATCATGCAGATCAATGATTTTACATACATTAAATTTTCTTTCTCTCTTTTGAGGGGGAGGTTGCAGCGGAAATGTAGGAAAGGTGGAGAAAAAACTATTGAAATGTGGAAGCTTGGCCATACGGGTTTGGGCTATTCATTCCCCATCTAATCTGGCTACCTTAAAAGCGCCAGGGCCCTTCAAGTCCCAGTTCAGTTCATTAGCCATGTTAGCACTGTTCCTATGATAAGACTCTTTCAAAGGTGTGACAATGCACATGGCAGTTGTTTGGCAAATGACGTCGTCACTTTGTGACATAATGTTATGAGATTTTGACGTAACATCACAAGGATCACACAGGTGCTTGCTTAAAAGAGCAATCATTAACTTTCAAGCTCTTGGTGATCGAAAAATCCCTCGGGAGAATCACAGAGGTGCTTGCTTAAAAAAGAGTTATCATTAATTTTTCAAGCTCTTACAAATTGAGAAAATCACTGGGGAAATTGGCTGAAAGATATCTGATTCCTAATGTATGAGCCTGCATTCCATTGGAGGGCACGCGGTTCGTGGGTACCGTCCAGGACACACAAAAAATATATTGATATTAAACTAGGATGAATTTGGAATAGAATTTCAAATCCGTCAATTGTTTTTCTGAGCATAGATGGCAATTATGATGAGTTAACAGATGGGGCCCACTACTGTGGAATATGCTCCTGCACCTGCATGGTTATCAAAACCAGATGATGATGATGATTTTATCAAATGTTAGGAAAGGAATAAAATGACTTAAAGAGGACTTGGTGCCCCTAAAGCAGAGATATAAAATGTCTGCCATAGAAATTGGAAAATTGATCAAGTTTTGAGCATATATGCTCTGTTTATCAAGGTATTTCTCTAGCCCTTACAAGCTTTGATTTGGCCAGAGCATAAAAAAATATAAGATTTTGTCTAAAATTGAATTTGATTTGGTGAACAACTAAAAGCAAGAGTCGGAAGAGGCAAGTTGTATATCGTCCCTAAGCCAGGACTACCAAATTTGGAAGAGATTTGAGAAGAGCTTGAAGATACCAATGGTCACGAGTTGCATGATGAAGGATATGTGGAAACTATAACAGTCCTTTAGTTTAGAGTGCGTAACAGAAAAATAATTTTCTTATTTCCCAACCAAACATATGTTGTGGGTACTCAAAAGAACTGTCTGAAGGAGATCAAACGTATAGGTAAAAAGATATTGACAATGTTATGCTGAAGAATTTTGTTTACCTAAACATGTGTATAAAATCTTCAGACACTCAATCTCCTCAGGCATAGACATCAGGAAACATTGAAGATGACACAGAACAATAAGCTGGAGATGAAAACGAGACTGATGCGGCTGCTGGAGGTGAAGCCGAGTCAGAGCAGGCTGTTCGAGCAGAAAATATGGCAGTGAATGATTCTCAAAGACTAAGCCTCAACTTCAACATTAGGTTGTCAAGATCTGCATGCTCTGCTGCTTGCAGACAAATTAGAAGATGGGTCCATAACATGACTAGGGGGAAACACAAGAGAGACAGCTGAATCGCTGATGATGACAGCAGTTTCAGTTACAAGGTTTAACCCTTGTCATGCTGAAAAATTTTTATACTTCACTCCTCCCCAATTTTTATCCTAGTAACCTGCAGCATCTTGGCTGTGAGCATGAATTTTCAATCAGAATGGAAAACAGTGTGGAAGCCAGCTGATCTGGATCTACAGTATTTCTGAAAAAAGATAACTGGTTCAGCAGGACAAGAGTTAACTGTTACTGAACTGTACCAAGAACAAGATGATACTTCACTTAGGGCGGATCAAGAAACAGAAAGACAGAGACAGCTAGGACAGTGCAATGAAGATTTGCAAAAGCTTTGCATACAGCTTCAGCAGATGAGAGGCTATCTGTCAGCAAGACTCTTATACTTTGGTATTATGAGCCGCCTCAACCAGAAGTAGATTTTTATGATTTTTTTCTGAGAGGGTGTGGAGCTACTAGGTTTAAAAACCCTACTCAGAGCTAACAAATGTGTAACTGAGCCACTACTTTGCGGCAGGTGTGTAGAATTGCCAAAGACTACTGCTGACTTGGTGAATATGATGGAGGTGGGCACCCACAGTGAAGCTTTCAGTAACAGTCGGAGAATGACGGAGGAGGTTACTCAGAATTTCAGTGACGGATCCAAAGTGAGACCTAATTATTTCATTTCCATGAGATATTTAAGAAAAATGAGATTACAATAGCAAAGCAAACCCCACACACCTTTATACGTATGAACCCCCATTCCAGAAATCCTGGATCCACCCCTGGAATTTTGAATATTTTCTGTATGACTGTGAAGATGGCAAGTGAGATGAGTTAACAACAGTTGGACAAGTGGTTTCTAACTGGATGCTCAACATTGCCCACAGGTGGATTGGGAAAGAAAATCTCTGTCGTCTTCACTTCAGACCAGCACAACCCAGGGTCACCCACATGTACACTGGACATGACTTTGCCTTTGAACCTGTCAGTTTATAATAATTTCAAGAGTGTCATGACAGAAGCTTTAGTGTTTTGTTTGTTTGATTTGATTATTTATGTCCCATCAACAATCTTTCAGTTAAACAGGGACAGGTCTTCCTGGGTTGAACCTGTACTAAGCTAGGATGTGTCATGCTCAAGGACCACAAAGCAGTGACGCCGGTGAGGCTTAAACCAACAGCCTCTCGGTCTCGAGTCAAGCACTCTACCACTGAGCCACTGTGCTCCCTAGAAGCTTTAGTGTCTGGGCAAGGCTTTTGAAATATTTGAGCCGCGACATGTGAGTTCCAACAATGTGGCATTTTGAAAAGTGTAGACTCAAAGGAGCATGGACAGCCTCCTTTTAAACTTAGAAACTTCAAATGGTGTTCGGTCAGTAGTTAACAGTCATAGAATATTCAAGCGAAAAGCAAAGGCTCTGATCAGACTGCGTGTATGCGCAGGCTGATCTGAGGCTTTGCTGGTCGCACAAACCTCATTGTTGGAAAGCTCTTGTTGCTATTCAATTTTAATGGCTTCTTGCAGGGGTGTGGAAATACCATTTCTTTTCTAGATGGCAAGTGCGATGAGATAACAGATGGACAAGTTTTTAACTGGTTGCTCAACATTGCCCCCAGGAAATTTTTGACAACTTTACTTCAGAATGGCGCTACCCAGCTTTATCCACATGTACACTGGACATGAGTTTGTGTTATCTAATGTTGTCAGTAAACATATGTTATTGGCACTAAGTGTTTTTTGTTTATTTGTGGATTTTACATATCAACTGGAAAATTACAGGACTTGAGAAGAGTTAAACAGACCATAAATAATAAGAACATAAAGCACCATATTTACCCAAAATATTTTGAATTTTAATCCTTTAATGTGAATAAGGCAATTTTAGTACAACTAAATAAATTGTGTTTACATGGGTGAAAGTTCAAAATTTCCAAAATCCTGAACTTTTAAAATCAAAACTTGCAGTATGCCTACAAATATCAACAATTTCAAATTTAAATGGTCAATTGTCTATAGATAAACTGAATATAAATCATGGAAGCTATTAGAATTGCTTAATTCAGGATTTCGAGGCCGACTTTCTAATCCTGAAAAACTTTCACCCATGTGTTTAACCCATATAAGACTAGAGTCCTTTTTGTGGGACATAGGCAAACAGTGCAAACCCAGACCAGACTAGGCATAACACAGCGTCTGATCTGGGTTTCCACTGTTTGCTTACAGAATGCTCTATTAAGATTTGAATAAAAATGAAAAATACCACCCAGCAACCCTTAAAACGGAAATAGACTGGTCCAATTGATAAGAATGGGAAATTCCATTGGGCATAAATGGGTTTAAGAAGTGATGGGTGGTAAACAGTGTAAACCTAGATAAACCTACGCCTGAAGGAGCAGTCTGACCTGGATTTACGCTGATTGCCCAGGCCCATCATCATATGGGCCTCGTCGCTAGAAAAACCTGTATTCAGTGTTTCTGACCAGGTCATACCCTAACTAACCTTTCAGCTACAGAGACTTGCTAGAAAATTGAAATTTCCCTTGTAGCAGGTTGAGATATGATGCTTTCTAATAAGTGAATAACGAAGGTGCTGAGCAGTCTGCGTGGATGTGAAGGCTGGTCTGCGCCTTTGTTGTTCGCAAACCCTGAAGACAGATTTTTTCGAGTCGAGGCCCATATATTTAGTGTGAAATACAGTACATAGTTATAAAATCACAATTGTGATCAAGCTATAGTGACTAGTTCCTAACAAATCTACAATAATGAGAAGCAATTATGCAATCAGAGGGAATAAAGCTTGCAATATTCTTTGAGGAAACATGTGGGTATTCATGAGAATAGTTTCATAGCAGCATTCAAACTGCCAAAACAAATCAGTGGCTCAGTTCACTGGCGTAGTTCCCAAATCAGTTATGCACATGCCTAATTAAAATAGTAACATTTAAGGGAGGTCACCTAAAGTGGTAAAAGTGATTTTCCATACTGTAAGGTACTGCTCATAAAGGAAAGAATTCGCTCCCTGTTTTCAAAATGGAATATATCCCGGTTCAGAGGGACAATAGTTAAGATCATGTAACAAAGTCATACAATCTAGGTACTTCAACAAGACGATTCTTTTGACAAGTCTTTGGATTAGGGTGTGAAAATAAAAATTAATTCTGTTATTTCCCAACTAAAACATATGTTGTGGGTACTTAAAAGAACTGTCTCATTGGTGGGTCCTCAAAAGAACTGCCTCAATGAGAGGTTCTTTTGAGCAACCACAACAAATGTCAAACTTATGGATATGAAAATATTCACATATTTATGCTCAAAAGTTTTGCTTATCTGGACCGTTGTTTTCAGCATGCACAGCATATATTCTAATGCACTTGCAAATGCAACGCGACGTCTGATTGGATAACGTCATAAATTTGCGACAGTATATCCTGCGATATACTGTTGGAAACCCGACGTCATTACGTAACGTCGCTTTTCATTGGTTGACAAGTGAATATATGCAGCTGGCAAGTGATCTTATGCAGCTGGCGTCGCTGGACGTATAGGCGCAAAAAAGTACATTTTCACTGTCTTTTTGAAGGGAAAATGTATATAGTGCATTAGAATGGGGATAACCATATTCAAAATTTTCATTTGAGGAGGTATATCGTCGGATATACGTTCGGAAATCACGTTTTACGGCTCCGCTTACGCGTCGCCGTAAAACTAAATTTCCGACCTTATATCCGACGATATACCTCCCCAAATGAAAATTTTGAATACAGTTATCCCCTAATTTATCTTCTTAACTAGTGTGATCACATATGATCACTATGCCAGTCTATCTTTCTTGTTGAAAATTTTGTTTGTTTGTTTGATTTGATTCTATATGTCCCATCTACAATCTTTCAGTTATATAGGGATGGGTCTTTCTGGGTTGAACCAGTACTAAGCTAGGATTAATGCGTTTTGCTCAAGGACACAACACTGTGACACAGGTGAGGCTCGAACCTGCGGCCCCTCGGTCTCAAGTCAAGCACTCTACCGCTGAGCCACTGCGTTCCCCATATATATCTATCTTCTAAGCTAGTGTGATCATATAATTAGGGAATAACTGTATTCAAAATTTTCATTTGGGGAGGTATATCGATGGATATACGGTCGGAAATTTGGTTTTACGGCGACGCACGAGCGGAGACGTAAAACCTGATTTCCGAACGTATATCCGACGATATACCTCCCCAAATGAAAATTTTGAATATGGTTATCCCCATTCTAATGCACTTCTGCAGTTTCGTCTCAAATTGGAATGTTGCAAGCCGCATATTGCCGCACGTCATTTAAAGAAATGTGACGTAATCAATGACGTCAATCTGTTTCCTACAGTATATTGCAGGATATACTGTCGCAAATTTTCGTCGTTATCCAATCAGAAGTATCGTTACAAAAGCAAGTGCATTAGAATATCACTATGCCAGGTTATCTTTTTGTTGAAAAATGGAAAAAGTAATTCAGAAATATGACAACAGTCCCCAACTCCCATATGATGAACATTTTACAGATGTACATGTAAACAAGGTTAAATGTGTAAAATTTATAAAATGTGTGTAAATGGGATCAAATATCTTTGCATACACTGAAGAGTTCATCATCACAGTCCGAATGTAAATGTTAAAAAAAAATCACAAACCATAAAATAAAGTGAAAGTTACTTTAGGTAAATGGGTACACCTGAATAAATTAACAGTGAAGGACTGTCTTTTCTTTCATTAAATGAAATAAATCAGCTACAATGTGAAAATGCATGTTTAAACAAAGGTCCAGACAGCACCTTTGACAAGTTTGTTACTCACAATCTTGGCAGTCTAATTGGTACACATGCTACATACAAATTCCCAAGATTACAGCTTGTTTGTGTAGCTGAGTAGGCCAGTGAGTTTCTTACCTGGTTGTAAATTCCAAAGAAACTATTCTTTGGTACAAGGCCTAAAGGAGCTCTAGCGATAAGGCGTATATTTTCCCTAGTTGACATGATTGCAAAACCTAAATTTTCAAATTGCCCTTATATTTTTAAAATTGGACTGTTTCGGTAGTAAAATATGCATAGAAAGCATCGAAATAGGTTTCAAAGCGATCCATCATTTACAAAGCCGTGAAAACTTGCGCCTTCTACTCCCACCCCTCATTTTACGTCTTTAGAATGGGTGCCGTTTATACGATAGTTTTAGTATATCCTTTGCAGATTTTCAAAAAGTAAAAGTGCTAAAATATTAAGGATATAAGTGCCCTTCATTTCCAAAACTTTGTGGTATTTCTTCTGCGCATGCGTACGAAATATACTTAAAATTGTGACGTTTGTCATTGAAAAGATGAAACTGGCGTCTTTCAGTTTGTTTTTAGATGCTTTCCCCCCCTAGACCCAAGATGCCCTTTGGACAATTAAATGCCGCTATACAAATATATAACATATGTAAATGGTGTCTTGGGTCTAGGGGGGCAAAGGGGTTGCATAAGCGAAAGAAGACATTAAATATCTGACAAAAATAGACCACTTTGCAAGATGGTCGTTTTTATTGTACATCAACTGTATAAATAGTTTTACTGTACATAGCGTGGTTCCCTGTTTAACGGTCTAGTTCCTATATGTGTTACTGAATAACAAGCACAGTTGATGATCGAAATAAATTATCATTCATTAAGAAGTAGAGTTATTACGTACATGAAGGAAACCCCGTTTTATATATACAAATTGGGGGCAATGGTGCATCGACGGCTCGTCTATATATATTTATTGAATGTGCCTAGTTTCTCCAGTCGTTATTTTAACAAAATAAAAGGAACGACTCGTTTAGGGAGATTGCTCGCCTTATCGCTAGAAATTCTTATTAATTTCCTCCCTTCCTAAATAGTTTCTCTGTGAGCAAATTCCTTGGTAAATGGTTACCACCACAAGAAGGGGAGGTAACCCTTGATGCAAGAGCGACCTACCTTGAAAGTGTACCCATTCACCTAACAAACAAATGCCTTATATGAGACTCAAATATGACAATGAAAAGTTTGTAAACTGCATTAACTCCTTGCATGCTGGGTAATTTTTATGTATTTGTTGTAGTCTATGCTGACTTTCTTCAAAATTAACATTTTCAAAAAATTCTTTCAGTTTTGATCCTGATCAGGACCCACATTCTGTCTACTCTCATCGAGGACAGAACTGTTTGCAAAGGTAATCAGCAGACAATAAAAATGGCCGCTAGCAAGGAAAGAGTTAAAACAACCTTAAACTATGGAACTTGATGACGTAATTAAAAGCTACAACCTAGGTTTGTTCACTTCCAGATAAGTGTGAATAAAAAAAAAATTGATATTTCTCAACCAAAACATATGTTGTGGGTGCTCAAAAGAACCATCTCAATGAGACGGTTCTTTTGAGCACCCAAAACATATGTTAAACCTGATGGGTAAGAAATTATTAACAATTTTACTCCAAAAAACTTAGCTTATCTTGACCTGTGATTCTAACCACTAAGCTTGTGTCAGCTCTTCTGCTTCCTCAAATTTTTTGGGGTACTTAGCTCCGAGTCAGTTTTCTTAGAGTCATAAAATTTGAAAGAAAAAAGCGAGGAATTTGGCGTAGTAAGAGAAAATTTGAAAGGGCTGGCAGGCTGAAACTGACTGTTATTGTTGTGTCTCCCATGGAGATGAGCTAAACTGCTCAGATTTTCTGACGACCTTGATCTTTTAGACACTGTTGGCTGGGGTATCCTGCTGTGACCTGGTAGACTTGTCCTTCCAGAATGACCCGAGGTAATATTAGTGAGTGGACTCGTTCTTCCCGTCCCACTGAATGTATTTGGTAAAGGAACAGTAAGACCGAGTACTGGGGAACGTATTTCTAACTTTGGAACTTTCGCTTGAACATCTGTGGTTGGTTCTACCGGCGGCTCATGAATGATGGGTATTTCTATGGTTTCAGTCTGAGCCAATGAGGGATCAGACAAGCTCCGCCTTTTAATGCTAGATCCAGTCTGCCCAAATGTAAAGACTGGTACTTCAGTGCCTGATAAATTCCTGAAAATAAAGGGAGCCTCATAGGTTTAAACAAAAATTTTGAGCATAAAATTGAAATATTTTCTTACCCTTACATCTTAGCATATATTTTGGGTGCTCAAAAGAACCGTCTCAGTGAGACGGTTCTTTTGAGTACCAACAACATATGCTTAGGTTGATAAATAAGAAAATTATTTTTCTGGTACAAACTCTTAACCAAAGGCCTCAGCCTGTTAAACCCATTACCAAAGTTTATATCACAGCTATTAAAAATTTGTGGCACATGCAAAAACAAATTACAAACAAAAAATGTGCCGAGTGATACATCCAAGAGTCATTTCTTTTTCTTCTTGGCAATATACTTAAGATAAAATAATGATTTTCCCCCCAAAGTTAAATATACATTGTGGCTTAGGAGCAAAAATGAATTATTTTTTTCTAAAATCCTCTTATGTGTACAAAATTGAAAGGAAGACCCTACACTTTTCTAAGGCATTTGCTCATTTAACACCAAGATACTTTATCATTTGATGACACTTGGGAGAATTTTATATTTATTGCATAGGTGACCATCAAATGCTCAAACCAGTCTGAGCCGATGGCTTGTCGACCTGATGTTCACACAAAATATGGATGTATATGAAGGTTAAAACCCAAACCAGAAATTAAATAGAACTGAATAGCTACTCATACATATTTAAAGAATGACAGCACTGTGCAGATATATCTCATTGACTGTCCATCTACTAATGGGCCGCAATGCAAGAAAACCTGTTTTCAGGATTTGCGACTACAGTAAAACCTGTCTTAAGCGCCACTCATAAATAGACAAAACAAAGATCTTAATGACAAATGGTAGCTTAACGAAGGTTAAAAGTATTGCAGAATGCTCCAGCATTCTGCAGTACTTTTGGCATGCATTAAGTGATAACTGGTCTTTAAAACCAAATTTTGGTCTTTTTTGAGAGTGGCCATTTTAGACAGGTTTTACTGTATGTTAAAGGCTCAAACCAGCCTGCTCAGTTGCAGAGATTAGTGAGAATATTGAAGTCTGAGTACAGAAAGTGTAGCAAATATAGTTTCCAGAAAACTAAAACCAAAGGTGCTGATCAGACTGCGCAGATGCACAGGCTAGTCTGCACCTTTGTTGTTTGCATACAACAAAGTCAAGTTTTCTCGGGCAGAGACCCAGATAATATATGGGCCTCAACATGACAAAACCTGTCTTCGGAGTTTCTGACGAAGCAAGACTCAAACATGTCTCCTTAGCTACAGAGACTAGCTAAATTGAAAATTTGCTTGCAGCAAGTTTAGATACTTTCCAATAACATCAGCGACTGCTTGGATGCACAGGCTGGTCTGCGCCTTTGTTGTTTGCAAACACTGAATACAGGTTTTCTCGTGTCGAGGCCCATAACATATGTGCTGCAATGTGGATTGGATAATTCAGTGAGAATCATCCATGATACAGGGGTGGTAACAGTCCAAGATTCTCACTCAGAAAAATCTTTCAGCTCAATCCTGAACTTGGCGGAAAATGTTCAGAAATAACCAATAAAATGTTTAAAAGAACAAAACATTCATAGAAAGCAATTAGTTTATGCTTATCTTATAGTAAATGTCTGATTAAAGTTCTGATAACAAATTACAGCAATAATAAATTTGATCTTATATGCAAAATGCATGAGTGCTCAATCAGGAAATCCTGATTAATCCTGAACTTTATCACCCCTGATGATACCTACCTGTTTTTGTTCCTTGTTCTTGACTCTCTTTGATTTGGGCTGCCATTCACATGTAAGGGTCTTCGCTGTTGGTTTCCTACACTGGCAGGAGAAACTCTGTCTGCCTTGAAGGGTACTTCAAGCTCATTACTGCCAGCGTACTGAGATAAATACCCATCTTTCTCTGAAAATATCAATTTCAACAAATTTACCATATCCAACATAATAATTGAGACACGGCATGAGATTTCCAACAATGTGGTATGTGAGACCAGCAAAGCCTCAGATCAGCCTGCACATACGCGCAGTCTGATCAGAGCCTTTGCTAGTCGCTTGAATATTTTATGAGTGTTAAGCTACTAACTGAATATCATTTGTAGTTTCTAAGCTTAAAAGGAAGATGTACAGGCTCGTCTGAGTCTACACTTGTAAAAATGCCACATTCTTGGAAATCACATGTCACGGCTCATATATAGTTTGAGATAATAAAAATTGTTAATATCTTATCCATCCATTTTAACATATGTTTTGGGTGCTGAAAAGAATTGTCTCATTGAAACTGTTTGTTCTTTTGAGTACCCACAACTTGTGTTTTCATTGAGAAATAAGAAAGCTGAATTTTAATTACACACTATTATCTAGAACCATGATTATAGCAGACTTTGCACATTACTTTTTCAATTTCTGAAAATTCTGAATTTTCATTTGAAAACTGTGTAGATCCAGATCATCTGGCTTCAATACGTATGGTTTTATAGGAGCATGGACACTTTAAAGTTCAAAAACAGAATGCAGAGAAGTAGCAAGAGCACAAAATCTTTCGTCACTTTTTAATACTAGGACAGTTCCTTGTCAATTATTCTAAAAGATGTTTTATGGGACTCTTGCAAATTCTGCAGGACCAGATATGTCACTGACAGTAGTTCAAGTTCACTCTTTGTATGATGGGTAATTTTTCCATCCATTTGTTGTCATCTGCTCATTTTTTTTTCAAAGTTAACTTTTTTCAAAAAGTTCTAAGAATGTCAAACGGTTGAATCCAGATCTACAGTGACAGCCTCTGATCTGCAAAGGTTATCAGCAGATGACAATAGTCAAAACTAGTAAGGAAAGAGTTAAATAGTCATTGGTCTGTAAATAATTTTTGACCAAAATTTAACAACAATAAATTTTCCTTTATTTCTAAATTAATGTAAATATATAAAGAGGGTTCTTTAAAGGCAGGAGTGGGGTTTATGAGGCAGAATAACCTTCAGTTTCATCACTTTCTTCATTGCACTTGAGCTGTGAACATCTACAGGAGCTTATCTCTAATTTGATTAGCTTCTACCTGGATTATAGTTGACAGGTCTTATCAGCTCAGTGACCATGCTGTTTATCAGCCTAAGCAAGCCATTGGTCCAATTTAATCAGACAGAAGTTAAGCTCCACCTACTTATTGTCTCAAATTGAAGCCACTCCCCTGCCGGAGGTACAGGATTCCTGCCTTTAAAGAACAGTCCTTTCTTCAAAATATTTGATACTGTCATAAGTGAATGAACTGTCATCAGAAAATCTGGGTGTTCATGCCAATAAACACTGTTACAGTAACAATTGTTTTCATACAGTAAAACCTGTCTTAAGCAGCCACTCAAAAATAGATAAAACAAAGATCTTAATGACAAATGGTAGCTTAATGAAGGTCAAAAATATTGCAGAATGCTCCCTTTGGAGCATTCTGCAATACTTTTGGCCTGCATTAAGCGATAATTGGTCTTGAAAACCAATTTTGGCCTTCTTTTTGAATGGCCGCTTAAGACAGGTTTTACTGTAGTTGTAAGAAAAACATTCAATTTGTTTGAAAAAAAAAGTTTGATCTAACCTACCCTCTGCAACAAGGGGACAGCCTGGAACTATTGCTCCCTGCATGAGAATATAGAGAGCTGTGTTGGCCACTTTTTTATTTGAGAAATAAACAAAAAATAGTTTTTTAAATTATACACTCTTATCTGGTGGCCTGCTTTCTCAAGAAAAACATATACAGTAAAAGGGTCTTAAGCGGCCACTCAAAAAGAAGACCAAAAATTGGTTTTCATGACCGATTATCGCTTAATGCAGGTCAAAAGTATTGCAGAATGCTCTAGGGGCATATACTGCAATACTTTCCACCTTCATTAAGCTACCATTTACCATTAAGATCTTTGTTTTGAGTGGCTGCTTAAGACATGTTTTACTGTAAACCTTAGTTGTGGGTGCTCAGTGTGATGCTTCCAATAAACACTGTAACAGTTGTTAAATTCAATCATGGAGAAGCAAGAAAAATATCTTGGGTTTGACGAAAATGTCTGATCTAACCTACCATCTGCAACAAGGGGACAGCCTGGAACTATAGCTCGCTGCATGAGAACATAGAGAGCTGTGTTGGCAACCTTCTGTTGACCGTCTACCATTGGTTCCTTGCCGGTTCCCTTCACAACACCTGCTTTAACCACAGGAGCTATGCTATCATTCCACAGTTTCTTCAGCCATCTGAGGAGGATAAAATAGATCATCTGGTGAGAATATGATTCTTATTCTACTGTAAATCCGGAAATTTTTGTGAGAATTTTATTTTCGGGAATAGTGTTAGAGCTGCATAGTCTGTAACATTTGATATTCTAATTTTGGAAATAAATTTCTATTTTTCAAGAATACAGTAAAAATACTCAAATTCAGGTAAACATTTTACCATTTTCACAGATTTAAACAAATTATCACTATCAAAACAACAGCATTTATGTTAAAAATCAACAGTCTAGAATTATTGGAGGGACGTAAATAATTACCAACAAGAGAAAAAACACCTGCTTTTATAAGATAATTCACTTTTACATGCAGTTTTCAGATGTACTGACTTATCTATTGTGAAAACATAACTAAATCCTATTTTTACGAATGATTTAAAAAGAAAATTTTTTTTTTTCGAAAAATGTTCATAGTTACAGACTTAGCCTCTTTAAGTGGCCACTCAAAAATATACCAAAAAGTGGCTTTCAAGACCCAATATCGCTTAATGCTGGTCGAAAGTATTGCAGAATGCGAGAGAATGCAAGAGAGCATTCTGCAATTTTTTCAACCTTCATTAAGCTAACATTTGTCATTAAGACCTTGTTTTGTCTATTTTGGAGTGGCAGTTTTAGACAAGTTTTACTGGACATAAGTAGCCATTTGAGACACGGCATGTGATTTCCAACAATGTGGCAGACTCAGACAAGCCTATGCAGCCCCCTTTTTAGCTTAGCGCCTTCAAATGATATTCGGTCAGTAGCCTTAGAGTCATAGAATATTCAAGCAACCGGCAAAGGCTCTGATCAGACTGCACGTATGCGCAGGCTGGTCTGAGCCTTTGCTGGTCGCACATACCACATTGAGTTCTGGCCAAGTTTTGGCCATTTTGAGTGAAATAGGGTTAAAATAAAACTTACTCATAAATGGTGTGGTCATCCTGAGATTCTAGAGGGCATGGGAAGAAGAGATCTGGACCAAAGACTACATCAGGCAGACCAAGTTTACCGAGACCATCATTTAACCTCTGCCAGACACAAACAATCCACTCTACAACCTTGAACACGGGGTCATCAGTTGACGGTAACTGGCCACCGTATGAGTGGACCAGTCGACGAAGAAAGTGACGAGCTAGAAGGTTCCTGATTGGTTCAACATCTATACGGAAATGTGCCCATCTAAATCGCTGTTGTATGGAAAGATCTAAACCTGTTGATCTGGAAAAAAAGAAAAATAATGTACACTCAATCTTTATTCTCCTTCTGGTTTGATGCAATGAAATTGGGAAGTTGGGATAGTCCATTATATATATTGAGGGGTCACAGGTTATAATTTCCACATAAAATTTCCACATGAAATGCCGCATTTAATCTGGGTCTTCACTGTTTGTCAAGTAATCCTTTAGGAGTCACTAATATAAGTATATAAAGGGTTAAAAATGAATTCCACTCTTTCCCAGGTTAAAGTCCCAATCATGTTTTTTGTAAAACAGAAAACAGTCAGATATTAGACCAAAGTAAGATATTGCAAAATCTGATTTGGACATAAACTGAATATTATACTCAATCAGGATGTTGTTTTGGGGACACTCAATATTTTATCAGTCATTTCACAGCTGTTACTTAGTATTTCAAACTATTCTTAGACAGGCTCACAAACCTCCAGATAAGAGACGGTTCTTTTGAGCATCCAAAATATATGCTTTAAACTGATGGATTATGATATAATCAAAATTTTATGCTGACAATATTTGCCTAGCAAGACCTACGGTAAGTGCATGCATGACTGTGAATGGAAGAAAGTTGAAGACTAGGTGGATACTTAAGTCCTTAACCTGGACAAATTAAATAAGATTTTGTACTTGCACTTTAACCCTTTTTGTATCAATGAAATCCCATAAAGTTCGATACATTTAAGTCAGGATGGTCCATTGTATATACTGAGGGGGCCACAGGTTATAATTTCATTTTTTTTTTATACTATATTCCTTTCTCTGAAGATTGATTTTGCTTTAGCAAACAGTGCAGATCCTGATGAGATGCCACATTATGCTGCAGTTCATCTGGATCTTCACTTTTTGCCAAAGTACCTGTTAAGGGGCTTCTGGTTTTCAAGGGGTAAATAACTGCCTGGGTGTGTAATAAAACCTTTCATATCTAGAATTAAAAAACAACAACAGTAAAACCTGTGTAAAGCGACCACTCTAAATATGACCAAAAAATGATTTTCAAGACAGATTATCACTTAATGCAGGGCAAAAGTATTGCAGAATGCTCCAAAGGGAGCATTCTGCAATACTTTCGCCCTTCATTAAGCTACCATTTGTCATTAAGATCTTTGTTTTGTCTATTTTTGAGTGGCAGTTTTACACAGGTTTTACTGTACCTGGCTTTGTCCATGGCTGCTATCAGGTAGAAGTTGTTGATAAAGCAGTAAGAGTTCATCTTGCCATCTTTTTCTGAAAGTAGAGTTAAGAGATGTGTTGTAATAATTTCAGCTAGCCATGAATATCTTTACATGGGACTGTGATTTGTGACATCATTTAAGCCAGTACACAAGATTTTGGTCCTGAGGCCAAATAAAACAATAAGTGTGTTTCGGGTAACGGGTCTGAAAACTTTAGGTAGGGTAGACACACACATTTAAAAAAGAAAAATCTGGAAAAAAATATAATCTTATGCATTTTGAAAGGTATTTCGCCTTTCAAAATGCATCAATTTTTTTTTTCAATTTCTCCTTTCAAAATGCATAAAATCATATATATTTTTCATTTTTGCCTTTGAAAATGCATAAAATTATATTTTTTCCAGAAAACCTGAAAAAAAAATTCGAGGTTTCAGGGTCGGTTTACCCTAAACACAGGTATTTTTTATTTGGCCTTATCACATCAATGGCAGTGAAGACTCAGTCTTATATGCGCACTGCACAGTCTGGCCAGAGCCTTACTTACAGAGCATACACAAAGTATGGATGTACAAGAAGGTCAGGCTAGATTTTAGTCCTCTAGCCCTGCTAGATAGCTGTACATGCAATGTTTAAAGCCAGACTTAATGCATTTGAGAATTTTTGTCTGAAATATAAGTGATGCCATGAAACCTGCAATATTTACCCTGGAAAATTAAATTTTGAGAATTTTTACCCAAAGCATATCCATAGCAGGGATGAGAACATTTAGCCATTCTCAATCAGGAAAATATATCAGTTGACTCCAAAATGGAGAAAAGCAATTTTAAACCACTTATTAAAGGTTTGAAATCACAAAATATCAATAGAAACCAGTCAGTTTATGCTTAATTTATATCTAAAATTGAGTTTAACTTTATTCAAAAATAAATTTCAGCAAAAACAACTGGCATTATATAAATCATATGCCAGTGCTAAATCAGGAAATCCTGATCAATCCTGAACTTTCTCATGCCTGCCATAAACATGAACAAGTAGCAGAATGTCAGAGTGTTAACCCTCATCAGACTGTTGTTAACTCTTAACCCCTCACTGGATTGCATCTTTGTGATTGGCATGATTCTGGGGTTTCCTCAGGCCACTTTGGCATATATTTGAGTATATACTGTATTTTAATTAAAAATGAAAACTAGAGGACCTGAAGGTCCTGAGGCGCTCACCTGACCTTTTTAATTATTTTAAAATAGGTTAAGGTCAACTACAGCTTATAACAAAACATATTTTGTTTTACCATACATGGGGGTTGCAGCCATTTTGGTTGAGTGACTTAAAACAATCTAATGACTCGTACTCCATCAAACAGCCCAGTGATATCTGAGAAACCAATGTTTATATAGGTATGTGGCAGTCCAAATGAGTGGCATTGGATAAAAGGTCACAGGTCAGCTTGACATTTGGTACTTATATAAAGCCATTGTCTCATAAGGTTAAACATTTCTCGAAAGTATTATGATTTCGGCTTCAACAGTCATAGAAAAAATGAACATTTCAAGATTATTCCCATATAAATGCATTAGGAACCAAATTTGACCTTGCCATAAGGTAGGTCAAGCTAGATTCATCATTTGTGCAAACCTGGTAGAGACCACATCCCAAATGCTTTACATACCAAGTCCAAAGGCAATTGGCCTTTTGTTCCAGATAATAAGATATTTAAAGGGTTTTTAACATATATGGGTGTGGTGGCCTTGACCTTGAAACTTATTTATAGCCATTGTCTAATTAGGTTTAACATATCAAATGAGAATAATGACTTTGGCTTCAACAGTATTCAAAAAATCAACTTTTCAAAATATTTCACATTTAAATGCAATCGGAATCAAATTTGACCTTGATGTTAAGTAGGTCAAGGTCAACCTAGGATCATCATTTGAACAAACTTGGTAGGCCCAACATCCGAAATGTTACATATCAAGTCCCAAGGTCATCAGCTTTCTGGTTCTGGAGAATAAGATTTTTAAAGGGTTTTTACCATATATGGGCATGTCGGCCATCTTGGTCAAGTGACCAAAACAATTTGTATAAATCTTGGCTAACTTATTGTAAGGAGTCTTCATATGAAATTTGAGTTCAATTAGCCCAATGATTTCTGAGAAAACTGTTTTAATATATTGATGGGACTCCAATATGAGCAGCTTGGCTGAAAGGTCAAAGGTCAACCTTGACCTTTGGAACTTATTTATAGCCATTGCCACATTAGATTAAACATATCAAGTGAGAATAATGACATTGGCTTCAGTAGTTTTCAAAAAATCAACTTTTCAAAAATTTCCCCATTTAAATGCGTTAGAAGCAAATTTGACCTTGACGTTAAGTAGGTCAAGGTCAACCTAGAGTCATCATTTGAACAAACTTGGTAGGCCCCACATCCCTGATGCTACATGCCAAGTCCCAAGGTCATCTGCCTTCTGGTTCTGGAGAAGAAGATTTTTAAGTGGTTTTTACCATATATGGGCATTGCGGCCATCTTGGTCATGTGACCAGGACCATTTGAACAAACATTCGTTCCCCCATCCTAAGGAGTCTCCACATGAAATTTGAGTTCAACTGGCCAAGTGGTTTCAGAGGAGAAGATGTTTGAATATGTTGACGGACGGATGGAGGACGGACGCCAGAATCACTGGTATACTAATAGCTCACCTCGGAGCCTTCGGCTCAGGTGAGCTAAAAAGACACACCAGAACAGTGAAAGTTTTTTTTATTCATTTTTTCAGCAACCGGTATCATCATTGAATTTTTAAGCTGTTTGAACAAACAGCTTGAAAATTCAATGATGATACCGGTTGCTGAAAAAAATTGTGTCTTTTTAATTTTTAATTATTTCTGACCCTTATTGTGAAATGAATTGTTTGCTTCTTTGGAATACTGTATTTTATTTATACATTTTCAACTCACCATGTAAAGTAAAGGTATGCTGGCTCCCTCTGTACTCTATGTGTTCCAGTAATCCACCAAGAACCTGAGATAACTGCACTTTCTCAAGATGAAAGAGCAGAAGAACTGATGTTGATGTCACATCCCTGGAGCTGTGGGGCACCAAACAACCTGTAAATTTAACACATGAGAATTTAGCCTTGTTTCCTGAAGCTGTGAAAGGAGCACTTGAAGATCGGGTGTGAGATCTGCTAAGCGTGCAGCTAGCCAGTTAACTGGAAAGGGGCCCACTGATGTGGATGATGCCCCTGCACCTGCACGTTAATCAAAAATCCGATTATGATATATGATATGTGATTTGTTAAAAAAAAAATCCTGCTAATCACAACAATCGTCATCTGCCTAAGTGCTTTGGTAGCCTATATTGCAAACAATATAGACCCAGATCAGACTGCTCCTAAGGCGCAGTCTGATCAAGGTTCATAGTGTTTGCTTCCATGGTTAAAGTGTTCTGGAACAGTTTTGAATAAATGCAGCATATCGTCGGTTGGGAGTCAAAAACTTGTATCTTTGATTATTACATTTTTCAGGAGAGACAAAAACTGAATAACTTTTGCCAGGAGTGTCCTATATTGCTGAAAGTCAGGCAGGATTATATTGAGTAACATCCAAATTCACTGTTAATGGTGTTTTGAACTTCCAATAAAGATTTCACGGTCATTATGAAGAGTTTCACTTGAGTTACGTCATTTTGACCATTTTTTGTGAAAAACCATCCAGTTACGACATTTTGAGCATTTTTTCATGGCAAAACCTCAAATCTCGGTAAAATGAGCACCAAAATAATGGATTTTTTCATAGATACGATATTTTGAAGCATCATTGATGCTTTTTAAGGTGGTTCTAATTGGTCTAGAGCTACGAGAATTTGACAGTATGCGCCATGCATTTGGCATTTGTTTTGGTAAAAATCAGAGTTATGAGGTTTTGACTCCTGACCGAGGATATGTATTATAAGCAGATGACATTTTCAGGATAAAATACTGGCAGGACAACATATCGAGACAAAGTATTGTAAATTTATTCTATCCTGCAGCAAAATGTTATAAAAATATAATGGTGGCTTACATATTTTATTGCAGTCTGGAGAAATAGATCAACAATCCAATTCACTACTTACTGCAGTAACCACACAGGCATTATGCAGTCTGCCATAATTTATATTATTATATAACTAAGAAAAAAGACTGATTTTCATTGGCTTAGAGCGCTCACGTGGCCAGTCAATACATTGTCATATTCACTGGCTTGCGCGCGCTTGCCAGTGTATATTAGTTACTAAAATTAGACTCCATGTTTTTTTTTTTATTTCTGGTTCTGCTTTTCTAAAGCGTGGCTTATAATTATATCGTAGTTGCTGTAAACGCAACAAATCACGCACTGGAGCTGATCTATTTCGATTTTAATGCTTAATAAACGACGAAAACAAATTTGAAGTCATCAGCTTCTTCCATCTTTCCGCCTTTGCACTGATGAACTCCCGCCAATACTTAGACCACGTCGCATACGTTTACATATATTTCTAACGACTTTCAAGCGTAAAAACGACGTTACACCGTCTAACGCCATGAATGACGTCGTTTACAAGTAACATATGACGTCAGCTATCACACATTTTCCCTGCGTTTTGAAAGCTGTGAATTATTGTTAGGCATATCACACTTATTTTACATGTATCATCGGCTCTACATGCGAAGTGTGTTAGAATTCTTGTTTGTAAATGTTGAATGATGACACTCATGCACAACATATATGCAATAGTAAAAGAGTGGTCTTATTTAGGTTTGCACCGTTTCTGCTACATGCTTGACTGTCCAAAAACGTGTATATAAGTTCAGTAATTTTTTCCTGGTGCAATGATACCTGTACATCTTTCTCTAAATGTTATATAATAAAACAGTTATTGACTAATGAGGCATTGGATATGATGTGATATCGACCAGAGAATACCAATATTGACCTCGGCTTCGCCTCGGTCAATATTGGTATTATCTGGTCGATATCACATCATATCCAATGCCTCATTAGTCAATAATTGTATAATATTAACAAACAAATTTAATGGGACGCTCATTAAGATGTTAAATGGAAACCATTTTTTGTCTATACTGATGGATGGATTAATGGAGATACCAATGGACAGTCGTGATACAATAAACGTCCTCATTGAAAATGGCCAGGTAATAAAACCAGAGAATGAATAGTTGATTCCATTTTTTTAAATATGGGCTATAGTTTAAGCAAGTCCATACCTTCATTCTTGAGAAGTGCGACAAAATCTTTGTGAGAGAAATCCTTGTGTAGGTAGACCTGAGATACACGGGATTCACCTCCAGTCTCTGTGGCACTTTCCTGTGGAAAAAACAACAAGGCCTAAATTAAAATTTCATTTGTTTCCCCTTACCCGACCCACCCTGAAAAAAAGCCCCACCTCAAAAATTTTCATCTCCATTTTCAGTCAAGAATTTTTTTTTTTTTAATTTCATTGCAAACTTAGAGAATTGTCTAATGTAAACAGTGTTATTTTAGCAAATTGTTTGTGTATTTAATTCTATTGCCTAGTATTGCAGAATGCGCAGGTCGAAAGAATTGCAGAATGCTCCCTGGAAGCATTCTGCAATACTTTTGACCTGCATTATCGTTGATCGGTCTTGATAAAACAAACAATTTTTTGGCTTTTGTTGAGTGGCCTCTAAAGACAGGTTTTACTGTATACAATTAAATTTAATAGGTATCCAATTTGAGAAGTTAAAAAAAAAATTCCGACCGACCGACCCATAACGGTAAAACAGGGTCGGGTAAGGGGAAACAAAAATATTTTTAAGGTTGGCCCAACTTATTTTGTACTTACAAGTGACCATAGTACATATTGACCTTGTTCCAAGAAAACCTGTCTTTTGGTATTTGTGACTAGGTTGGGTCAAACCCAAACCAGCATAACTAGCTAGAATAATGAAACTTTTCATGAAGCAAGTCTATTTATTATTCCTTCTAGAGAGCAAATAACAACATATGAGCCGTGACATGAGATTTCCAACAATGTGGTATATGCGACCAGCAAAGCCTCAGATCAGCCTGCACATACGCGCAGTCTGATCAGGGCCTTTGCTAGTCACTTGAATATTCTATGAGCTTTAAGCTACTGGTCAAATATCATTCTGAGTTTCCAAGCTTAAAAGGAGGCTGCACATTTGTCTGAGACTATACTTGTCAAAATACCACATTGTTGGAAATCTCATGTCGCAGCTCAATGTGCTAATCAAGCTTTTGGCATGCAGCAAACTTAGATTTTCTCCAGACAGGGCTCATAATATATTATTTCAGAGATGGTACAATTGAACTTGTTTTGTTTGTTTTTGTTTGATATGATTCTTTACGTCCCATTAACAATCTTTCAGTTATAAAGGGATGGGTCTTCCTGGGTTGAACCAGTTCTAAGCTAGGATTAATGTTCTAGCTCAAGGACACAATGCAGTGACGCCAGTGAGGCTCGAACCCGCGGCCCCTCATTCTAGAGTCAAGCACTCTACCACTGAGCCACTGCGCTCCCCAATTTAACTTGTGCAAATATATTATTCATATCTTAAATAAGAGTGAAGATCATTTAATTATCTGGCGTTCTGTTTTGTTTTGATGCTTTACATCCCGGTCAACAATTTTATAGTCATGTCGGAACGATTTCCTGTCTTCCTGGGTTGAACCAGTACTAAGCAGCAGACAAAGTGTCTTGCTCAAAAACACAACACAGTGACTTCGCCGGCAGTGAGTCTTGGACTAGCATCCCTTCAATCCCCAGTCTAAAGTTCGACCAACTGAGCCACTGCGCTCTGAAATTATCAGATTGTTTCAGTAAAGTACTACACAAATACTGATGATAAGCGCCAATCACAACTGCAGCAGACGACAAATTTTGCGAAATCTTTCCCAATTTTTGAAAAAAAATAAGGTATGATACTTCATGAGAATCGTCTGCCAGCAGACGATTCTCATGAAATATCATGCCTTATTTGTTATTTTTGAAAAAGCGAAAAAATTTGAAATTGTCGTCTGCTGCAAATTAAAGGTGGCCCTTTAAGGGTTAATAAAGCTAACTTACAACAATATGTCTGGCAAGACGTTTAATAAGTTGTTTCTTTCTTGTTCCTTCTGGCCCATAAAACACAACACATTTATACTGGTCAAGCTGAAAATACAGGAGCAGAAATTTCATCACCCTCATATTTGTTATGGGAATCATTGACAATTCTTGATGAACCACCACAACAATTAATTTCACATGTACAAAAATTGAACTATTGCCTTTGATTTATTGAGGTTCTATTTCTTTAACTCTTGGTCTACTAGTGTCGTCTGCTGATAACCTTTGCAAACATTTTGGACCCAGATCAGGCCCGACAAAATGTCGGGCCTGATCTGGATCCAAACTGTTTGACACTTTGATGGTATTCTTGAAAGAATTTTTCGTTTCAGTCGATCTTTAAAAGAATCAGCAGATGACAAAAAAGCGTGCAAAATTACCCAAATGGCAAAAAGTTGAATGTCATTAATGAACTTAATACGGCATCAAGTTGAATAAAATCTAATCAATTGCCAAACAAACATGCCATCATTTGGTAAACAAACATTTCCTGACCAGATTACGACAAAAGCCAAAATCTAACACTAAGAACTGCTTAAAGGCAGGAGTGGGGCATATAAGGCAGAATAACCTTCAATTTCACCACTTTCTTCATTTGAGGGGGAGGGGGTACAGGATTCCTGCCTTTAATAAATAATCTTTCATAGACCTTGGGGTATTAAATTGAACTTGAGCTGTCAGACTCCAACAAAAGGCCTCAAAAAACACCCTTCAGTGAAAAGGGCATCAGAAAAAAAAAACATTTTCAAACATGGGCAAGAGATTAATAAAGGTAATGCAGATATTTGTTATGTTTGTTGTGTTGTGTGTTTAACGTCCCACCAACAGCTAAGGTCATATAGAGACGGGGCCACAGCTTAAAGTCTCATCCGACAGACTGGTGAAGCCGGGAATCGAACCTGCGACCCCTGATTTACAAGGCAAGTGGTTTAAACACTACACCACAGTGGCTCCTAGTAATGCAGATATGAAATTTGGAAAGAATCAGGTGACAAATGACTTAGCTATAGTGTCTATAAGAGCAAACAGATAGGCCATTTTGGTAATAGTTCATTGGACAAAACACTAGCAAGAGATTGATAAAAGTAATGCATATATGATATTTGGAAAAATTCAGGAGACAAATGACTTTAACTACAGTGTCTAAAAGTGCAAACAGATTTTTTGAACTTGGGCAAGAGGCTGATAAATGAATATATGTATAAATGAAATTTGGAAGAAATCGTTTTAGAGCAAATGCTCCATTTTCCCTGATATTTTTAAAGTATTCAAAACTTGACTTAAATTTTTCTTGTTTTTTTTTTTTATTCAATTTTGTCTAAAAATAGAACATGATGTCTAAAATGATCTAAAAGTAGCCCATGAAGTAAAGAGATAATTCTTGTAGTAATCTTACCAGTCTGAGGTAGTTCTGTAGTAAGTTAATTGGCAGGAGAAGGTCAAAGGCAAGAGAATCACAGACATCAGATGAACCTATACAAAACAAAAAACATTCTATATAGAGGATCTTACATGAGTGCTCATGTTTCATTGAATTTATTAAACAAGTTGGGGAAAAGGGATAAAATGTGAGGCTTGCCGAGCATTTTATCGCTTTTTCGCAACAAGTTTAATATATTCAATAATACAAGAGCATGAATGTTAGATTCTATTTATCATATGACATTAAAATTACTTAAAAATCTCATTTTTGGTGTGAAAACATCAAAATTTTGCCACCTTTTATGCAACGTTATTTTGGATGTCATTACATTAGGCAACTTATCTGTAAACCATAAGTGGTTCATCCGTTTTATTGCGTGGCATTATATCACTCCCAGAGGTGACGTCATGTGATAAAATAAGCATAACCTGTCTTAAGCGGCCACTCAAAAAGAAGACCAAAATCGGTTTTTAAGAAACAATACTTTCGACCGTCATTATGCTACCACTTGTTATTAAGATCTTTGTTTTGTCTAATTTTGAGAGGCCACTTAAAGACAGGTTTTACTTGTTGATAAAATAGTCATGAACAGCCTAAACCAAGATCAGACTGCTTCTGGAGGAAACATTCTGATTAGAGTTTTCCCTCTTGGTATTCTTGTTGACATTTGTCGCTCCAATATGCTTTGCACTTTCTCTTTTATCAATATTCAGCAAAAATTACTTGACTGGTTTCCAATATTTTTTCAAAAAAACTGTGTGAATGCTAATGAAGAAAAATAAATACCCAACTTCATTTGTGCATTACCCAAACAGAGAAGAAATTAGCCCCATGGTACACAATGACATAGCATGTAATTGCATACTGCTCTGCATATTTGTGTTTCTGTACGCATACATTTGATTTAAATTGCTTTTTGGGAAAATTTTAATAGTGTATTTATGCAAATACTTTGGGTTGCAAATACCATAGGTGAAAGTTCAAAATTTCCAAAATCCAGAACTTTGGAAACTCCAATCTTATAACTTGCAGTATGCCCACTAAATATTCACATTTTCAAGCTTAAACGGTCAATCGCCTTTAGACAGACTGAAAATAAATCAAAGGGCCTATTGTTAATTCCCTTATTCAGAATTTTGAGGCTGACTTTCTGTGAAAACTTTCACCCATGAAATACACACCTTATTCTTCTAATAATATCTACTTCTTACACAAATGCACACTTATAGAATGAAACTGTACCTTTAATATTGACAGATATTCTGTGGATATTATTGTTGCACATTATGTCCTGTGGGTTAGGTTCTGGAAATGGCCCGTCTAGAGTCCAGCTAAGAGGACCTGTAAAAACCACATACAGTAAATGTTCTAAAATTTCGAACACTAGTTGTTTGTATAAAAAGACCTACACAGGTTAAGATAAACAAAAAAAATCAGCGTACAAACATCAATATTTTCTTCCCCATCATTTTTAACATATGTTTTGGGTGTTCAAAAGAACCGTCTCAATGAGACGGTTCTTTTGAGTACCCACAACATATGTTTTGGTTGAGAAATAAAAAAAAAATTTATTTGTTACACACTCTTAACAAGAAGCCTGGACCTAGTCATACACAGCCTAGACCAAGATCAGACTGCTTCCTCCAGAAGCAGTCTAATTTGGGTCTTCCCTCTTTGTTACACACTCTTAACAAGAAGCCTGGACCTATTCATACACAGCCTAGACCAAGATCAGACTGCTTCCTCCAGAAGCAGTCTAATTGGGGTCTTCCCTCTTTGTATTCTGACGAGTGTTTTGTGAGTTCCTGCCCTGATAACCATCTGTTTTGAGATCAGAAAGAGAACAGTATTCGAAATTTTAGAAAATGTACCGTACACCAAAATCAGCCTTTTATTTGTAACAATAACATGACCTACAACTTCATAACAATAACCAGTGATAGATCTTATAGAAATAAATATTTGTTATTATTGTTGTGTATCAATCCCAAAACTCCCTAGTAAATATAAGGAAGTCTAATCTTGTTGATTATTCATAGTATAGTTGCTATGTTACAGTAATATTTAACTCTTTGCACGCTTGGTAATTTTTCATGATTTTGTTGTCATCTGCTGACTTTTTTCAAAATCAAACTTTTTCAGAAATTCTTTCAGGAACACTATCTGAGTGTCAAACAGTTTGAATCCAGATCAGGACCAACGTTTTGTCGGTCCTGATCTGGGTCCAAACTATTTGCAAAGGTTATCAGCAGACGATAAAAGTCGCAGCCAGCAAGGAAAGTTTAGAACAAACTGAAATCTTGAACAAAACTTACCAATATTAAAATTGTGAATACAGTCCAAAGAAAATCCTAAAGAAAACTGCTGAGTCACATCTAGACTTGTTTCAGGGTCAAGTCGACTGGTCTTCTTTGTCTTTAGACCTATATCTAACTGCCGGAAGTGAGCTTCGGTGAGTTGTCTCACCCTCTGGTCCAGCTCATGCCAGCTCATTTGTGGCAGTATCTGTATGGTTCCTATCACAAACGGTTCATGATGCTCATACAGGGTACCAGTGCAGCGAATCTCTACAGGAACGCTTTTCAACCTCTCCAAATTCTCTGGAAACAGAAATAGCATTTAACCCTTTGTTTACTGGAAACCCCTAAGCAAGTACTTTAGCAAACAATACAGACACGGATGAAATGCCATTAAAGGTGGCATTCCATCAGGCTCTGCACAGTTTATTAAGATTGAAACAATCCTCAAAAACCAAGGTACATCTTATTTTGAAAATTCATACAGACAACTTTGTGTAAAACTCAAGGACTTCTCAAGGACTTCCTTAAACTTTCATACTGTTTTCAAGGACTGAAAATTTATGAAAAATACCGATTTACAAGATAAAATCCTTCTTTGGAAATGCTAGACTGAGATAATGAAGACAAAAGTATTAGAAAAATAGTATAAAATTATTGTGCATTTATTTAAATAAAGGCATGACAATTTCATACTGGTTTAGGTACATGTATCCTATGGACCATCAGCAGTATTTCAAAAATCCTGCGGTAAAATGGGAAATTCAAGGACTTTTCATTGATTTTCAAGGACTTCAAGAAAGCCCTCTATATTCAAGTACTTTTCAAGCCTGTGCGAACCCTGTCATTGTATCAAACCAGATATTTGTTTTGTTTTGATGCTTTGCTTCCCTGTCAACAATTTTTCATTCAGGTCTAGACGATTTCCTATCTTCCTAGGTTATATCAGTACTAAGCAGCGGATAAAATGTCTTGCTCAAGGACTCCGCCGGCGGCGAGTCTCAAACAAGCAACCCTTTAATCCCCAGTCTTACACTCTACAAACAGAGCCACTGTGCTCCGCTAAACCAAATACAAGAATTCATTCGTATACTAAGGGTTAAATCACTGACAATATGGTACCTGTTTTTAAGTCTGCTGCATATTTCAAGTGCACTTCAGACTTGATTTTATCATGGAAGGAAACAAAATGAACCCTGATCAGACCGCTCCTAAGGGAGCAGTCTGATCTAGGTCCATATTGTTTGCAGTATAGGCTATCTAAGAACATATGAGCCGTGACATGAGATTTCAACAATGTGGTATGTGCGACCAGCAAACCCTCAGATCAGCCTGTGCATATGCCCAGTCTGATCAGAGCCTATGCTAGTCGCTTGAATATTCTATGAGTGTTAAGCTACTGAATGAATATCATTTGGATTGTCTAAGCTTAAAAGGAGGCTGCACAGGCTGGTCTGAGTCTACACTTGTCAAAGTGCCACATTGTTGGAAATCACATGTCACGGCTCATTTGCAGACAAAAGAGTAGACAACAAATGTTGTAACTGACAGGTAAAGGGTGAAAGGCCTTGCTTTAATCTGAACACAAAAGAAACTAAGCCCTACTAACCATGTTTTAAGAGAAGTTCTTTGTTCCGTGTTGATGCCACATCCATCACACTCCTCCCCCATATATCTCTAGAATTCCAGTTTATATCACAGTACTTCATTATCACAGACAAACACTCCTGAAAATAACAAAATTGAGAGTTTGTTTTGTTTGATTTGATTCTTTACGTCCCATCAACAATCTTTCAGTTAAACAGGGACGGGTCTTCCTGGGTTGAACCAGTACTAAGCTAGGATAAATGTGTCTTGCTCAAGGACCACAACGCAGTGACGCTGGTGAGGCTCGAACCCGAAGCCTCTCGGTCTCGAGTCAAGCACTCTACCACTGAGCCACTGCTCTCCCCACAAAATTGAGAGAATACAGCATGATCAAAATGATCAATAAATTACAATTACTCCTTGCATGCCGAGTAATTTTACATGATTTTTGTTGACTGCTTTTTTTTTCAAATTAACTTTTTTGTCTTCAAAAACTTCTTTCAGGATTATCATCATGAGTGTGTCAAACAGTTTAAATCACGATCTGATCTGGGTCCAAACTGTTTCCAAATGCTATCAGACAGTGTTTGCATTTACGTCCAAATAATATCAAAATATGCAACATCGAAAGCAGTCATATTTTAGCTATTTAGGCCAAATTTAAGCCAGTCCAATAATAAAGTGAGTCAAAACGTCTGTTGTTCATTGCAAGCTGCTATAAATAATAAGTTACGGTTTTCCCAATACAAAATGTACATTGTAGTTATGTTCCAGAATGTAAAGGCCTAAAATCTGAAGTTCTGTCTTACTTGAGATTCTTTCAGAGCAGCCAGGTGAGTTATAGTCCAGCCATCTTTGTCCACCATGTTGATCACCTCTTCTCTGACCTTTGACACCAATTCTGATTGGTTACACTCAAAGGTCAACAGGAAGTCTAGGCAGTCAGCACAACCAGAGTGAACAGCATTATGACAAGGAGACCAATTATTCTGAAATAAAGAATTTAGCATACAGATACACTCAATATATCTTTATTCTCATTGTAGTTCATAGGTCCAGATAAGGAATTTTTATGATAATGAGCATAAAATTGAAAATATTTTCTTACCCATCAATTTTAATATGTGTTTTGGGTGCTCAAAAGATCCGTCTCATTGAGACGTTTCTTTTGAATACCCACAACACGAAGTCACAAGTTAGAATTTTCAAATGAAGATGTACTTCAGTCCCTGAGGATTGTTTCTATCTTAAAGCTGCATAGTCTGCATAGGCCAAGATAAGGAAATTTTATGAGCGTAAAACTGTTATTATTTCCTTACCCATCAATTTAAACATGTGTTTTGGGTGCTCAAAAGAACCGTCTCATTGAGACAGTTCTTTTGAGTACCCACAACGTATGTTTTGGATGAGAAATAAAGAAAATAGATTACCAATCTGCACTATTATCTGGAGACCTGGTAGTTGTCGCAAATATAACAAATTTTCTAGCTGCTGTCCATCTCGATACAAGACATTTAACAATCATGTGTTCTAGATACCACCTCAAGGTGGCATAATATCAACTTCAGCCAATAGCTTTATTTGTCTATCAACATTTAATGACATCATTTATATATCCCCTTGACAAAAAAATGTGTCAACTAGCAAACCAACTTTTTATACAATTTTGGTGGTGGGCATTAAGGAAAACAACTGAGTGAAACTATTTTGAACTTGGGCCACTGTTGGGTCAGGAGATGTTGTTTAGATTTTTTTTAAATATATTTTTAGCTCCGGCCATCATTTTGTTGAAGTGAGTGGAACGATTCATGCAATTTTGGAAGAGGACATTATAAGGATCATTCGTGTATAACTTCTTTGAAATTAGACCAGTGGTTTAGGAGATGAAGTCATTTATTCTATTTTAGGTCTGGTGGCCAGCAGAACCATTTGTGCAATTTTGGTAAAGAGCATTATGAGGAGCATTTGTGTGAAATTATTTTGAATTTGGGCCTTTGGTTCAGGAGATGTTGCTTAAAGGTTGTTTTTTTTATCTCTGGTAAACCATTTTCTTCATTGAGCAATTTTAAAGGAGAACATTATGGGTAACATTCAAGTGAAATTATTTCAAATTTTGACCAGTGGTTCAAGAGTCTATGCAAGCTACATGATGGACACCAGATGCCAATTGAAGGCCAAACAAAAAAAAACTCATCTATGAGCTTCATGCTCAGGCCCCAAGCCCAAGGTTATAAACTTTTTCAATGCTCAACTCAACTGACCATGAAATTTAACTTGCTCATAAATGTTAAAATTCCAACATTTTTTAGCAATATTAATACAACATATGAGAGTTTTAAAGCAATAAAAATCTTTATTTTTCACCATTTTACCTTTTAAGAGCAATTAAGTACTGCTCTTGCTAAGAACCATGCAAAACCTGCAAAAGGTGATACATCGCATGTTACAAAAATGAACATTTTTTGTTTTTCCCAATTGATTATGTCCTAAAATAAGTCAAATGACCCCTTCTACTGGTAAACGATTTTGTAGAAGAATGCTATCGATGGATTAAAAATCATCATTTGAGATGAAATTCCCATAGGGTTCCATTATGAAAATGGAAGTTAAATTTTCTCTCATGATGGTCCTGTTATTATTATGAAACTGGGTCTATTATATGGCAACAGCCTTTGTTTTCTTATTTCAAAATTCAAACCCGTGTGTTTTTTAGGTTATCTATGGTAAAAAGGCTAAAATGCAGTTGTCATGGAGATACCTCCCTTAATATTCGGGAGAAATCGTCAATTTGAAACGAAAACATTATAATTTCTATAACTATTTTAAATAATTTCTTTGATCTATGCTAAAAACAACAGTTTAATTTTCTAATTATTTGTAACACTGTAATATAGGTTTTAACTCCTTAATTATCCAAAAATTAAATTATTTTATATTACTCCTGATTTATTTAATGAGGGATCCCTAACAAGTATGGCAGCTTTTTTAAAAGAGTATTTTTGTGGTGTACCAGTACTGGCCCGGTGGGTTTATGCTTTTTGTGGTTCTATGTCCAGGAAGGCTGGTTTTGAAAATGCCCAATTTAGAAATCATTTACTAGATCTATCATATTTTTTATTATTTTATAGAGGGTGATCTTCCCTCTTTTCAAATACATAACAAATGATTTAAAAATTCTTCCCTAATACTGCAAATCATCCATTACAAATAATTATGAGGCAAAAGCGGTTAACCAGTAATTCATGCACATACTTTCAAGTAAGAACTCAAGTAAGAAAAATATCGGTAAAAATTTATGCAATTGCCCTCCCTTGCCGTTTTTGAATTAGCTCCCTTGTTGAAATTAATTTAGCAAGTTTTGCAATTCCAAGGTGATTATTTGCTTGTTTTAATATATATATTTATTCCAAATTACAATAATTTTATTTTAAATATTTTATAATTTTATATTCTACCAAAGATGCCATTGACTGCAAGCCTTTAAAGCTGCATAGTCTGTAACTTTTGATCTTCTAATTTCAAAAATAATGTTTTTATTTTTCAAGAACACAGTAAAAATACTCAAATTCAGGTAAACGTTTTACCATTTTCGTAAATCTTAACAAGTTACCACTATCAAAACAACTGCATTTATGTTAAAATTCAACGGTCTATAATTATTGGAGGGACGCAAATAATTACCAACAAGAGAAAACAACACCTATTTGATAAGATAATTCACTTTTCCATGCAGTTTTCAGCTGTACTGAACTTTTTTATTTTGAAAACATAGCTTAATTCTACTTTTACAAATGATTTAAAAAGAAAATAATTTTTTTCGAAAAATGTTCATAGTTACAGAGTATGCAGCTTTAATCACTAAAAACAATAATAAAATATAAGAAGTAAAAAAAACCCATAATATTTTAAATTGGTGTCATATTTATGCATTATAAAATAGATGTAGGCTAAAATAATTACCTTCTCACGTTCAGGCGATTTATACTGAATGGAGGTGTTCCACACATGGGAAAGGTTGACTATCTCTCAAACTGGACCATTAAATGGATCCAACCAAAATAAACGGAAGCCTAAACAATATGAGCTCTGTTTGAATATTGACCACATCATCATTCATGTGCAAAAATACAGTGATAAACACACATATCTACTATAGGGATACTTGACCTTTTCATTCTGGGTACTGGAAACAGGTACTTAGGCAAACAGTGAAGACCCAAACAGTGGCATTTCATCAGTGTCTGCACTGTTTATTAAGATATTTTACCAATTTTCAGGTAACTAACAAATAATAAGGCGGAAACAGAAATGACTTACTTTGCATACATGCAAACAGTCTTGACCAAGATCAAACTGCTCTGAAAAGGATCCACAATGTGTGCTACAGAGACACTAAAACTGGATCTATAATGGTTGCAAGACTCGATCGCTAGCATACTGTTATATGGGTCTGCTAAGTCAATAGTTAATTTTGGCAAATACAAGTTTATGTATTGTCTAAAAATCGGCCCATCCCACCAGTACGGCATTCCTCTGGCGGGTCGACAGTAGCAACTCTTGAGTCTTATGCTTAGCCTTGGCATAGCTCACCATTAAGGGGAGCGGCAAACTTAAACAAACGATAACAAAACTCCTTGCCCTTCCAAGTGGAATAAAAAAACTTACACTTTCAGGAACAGTGGGGGTGACACTGTGCAGATAAATTGTCACGTCAATCCCCACAAGATTGAAACCTGTTTTAGAGCATTTCAAAAATTCAAACTAATTAATGCCCCACACCTTTACTTAACGCAGATAGGCGTAGGATAAGAGCAGGATACAGCCCGAATTCCTTTTTTGAAGCCAAAGTGGGTGCATAAAACTGGGTGTGCCGTGTGTGCTATATAGCCTATGCCTCGTGCGCAGGGACCGCGGCACACCGCCACAATAACGGAATAATGTATGTAGCTTTGACATAGCTTTTGGGTCCTCAAAAGAACTGTCTCATTGACGGGCGGAACATATTATTAAAAGTACAATGATTTAGGTATATGCAACAAACTGAAGCATTACTGTAATCATGCTGTTCGGTATGCTGTGAATAAATTCTTATCCAGCTTTTGGGTGCTCAAAAGAACAATTTCATTGGTTGGTAATAAAGAAAAATATTTCAATCACGCAATCTGATCTAGGTTCCTGGCAGACGGACGGACGGAGTGGCAGACAGACGGACGATCAAATATACCTGGTTTTTTCCTTTCATATCCATCTGGATTTCATGTTCATGCCGCCGCTAATACAGTGTTAAGATACTTCATGATATCGTAGAGCTTGTCTTGTTAGAAACTCTGCCCTTTGCAGCTTTCAAAGACTGCGCGTTTCACTTGAAAAATTGCACAGCTTCAAGGATGATTGGTCGTTAATTGTGTATAATTGTACTGTTCGCGAAAATCGTATCACAGCTTTAGGATTATCTTTGTCGGGTACGATAGCAATTAAACAATGTGCCTGCAATCGCTTTTTGCTAACTATTGAAAGTGCAATGTGGCAAAGACAAAAAAAATACGACAAGTCCGTGGGTTGAGCCAGTTATTCAACAATGTGCTGGACAATGCACATACTACCAGACCCTGGGTCACTCCTTATAGGTGGGGCTCGGGGTCTGGCATCTGACTCTGAGACTCTGTGTCTAGGTGTCCGATACCGAACTCAAAGAATGCCCGGTACCAGACCCAGAGACACTGAGCATTATTTATTTATTTTATTTATCTTTTGCGTCAAACTTCAATATTCTAGATGTAGCCCCCCTAACATACTCCCTAACAGGCCTGCCAAAAAACACATGCACAACTCATTAAACACAAAAATTCCGTTCTTCATGGCTTTTTTCAGCTATGTCAAGACTTACCACAACGGGTTAGGGCGACCTCCAAGACACGGATTTATCAAAACTACATTTTCGATCGCCGAAAATAGGGTTTTCGATTGTCATAACGGTAGTATAGTAGAATGCAATTATAGTGTTATCGATCGCCAATATGAAACAGTGTGATTCTCTTCAACGTTCAACCAACAGTTAAGCAATAACGGTCATGGAAAGACTGGAGAAGCCAAGAATCAAACCAACAACCCCTGGTTTATAACCGAGTGGTTTATCCACTATGGGAGAAAAAATATCTTGAAATGTGCCTTTTCCTCCATTTCTTAGATTTTGAAAGTGGTTTAATACATATTCCTTAAATTTAATACAATTGCACACAAAATGCATGCATGCTTTTAAAGGACATCGGACAGTCTTAATGAAGGATTGCCCATAAAATGGCCGGATAAAAGTTTCAAAGAAAATGATTTTTTCCATGAAAAAGATAGTAGGTTCAACTCTCGAATTTTCCACAAAAGTGTTTTTCTCATTGGACTAATAACAATTTAAAGATATGGGTAAAAACTCTGTTTTTGCTACACATATTCAACATATAGAAAATATCAAAAAAATTACTGAAGTGCTCCCCCGCCCCTCACCGTGGTCAAACTATTCATTTTGTTTACACTTGTACTTTAACATTTCACACATCATAGAAATTTTATGTTAAAATGTGTCATTTTGCTGATTTCTTCTATTTTGAAAAAGGTTGCTGTTACCTTAACACAATTGCACGCAAGAGAAGAAAAAAAACATGGGTTTCTTGCATTTTTGTTTAAGAACATACATTACTTTATTGGTTTTAAAACATCATTGTCTTACATTAGTATGGTCATGGGAGAAAATTTATGTTAAAATGTGCCCATTTTTGCCGATTTCTTAGATATTGAAAACGTTTGCTGCTACCTAAACACAATTGCACGCAAGAGAGGAAAAACACATGCGTTTCTTGCATTTTTGCTTAAGGTTATACATAACTTTATTGGTTTAAATACATCATTGTCTTACATTAGGATGGTCATGGGAGAAAAATTATGTTAAAATGTGCCATTTTGGCAGATTTCTTAGATTTTGAAAACGGTTGCTGCTACCTTAACACAATTGCACGCAAGAGAAGAAAAAACACATGGGTTTCTTGCATTTTTGCTTACGAACATACATTACTTTATTGGTTTAAATACATCATTGTCTTACATAAGGATGGTCATGGGAGAAAAAATTATGTTTAAATGTGCCTTTTTGGTCGATTTCTAAGATTTTGAAAAGGGTTGCTGCTACCTTAACACAATTGCATGTTAGAGAAGAAAAAACACACGGGTTTCTTCCATTTTTGTTTGAGAACATATATCACTTTATTGATTTAAATACATCATTGTCTTACATTAGGATGGTCATGGGAGAAAAATTATGTTAAAATTTGCTGATTTTTCATAATTTTGCTAAAATCCAGATTATAAGTACCCCACCTCCCAATACTAGTTTGATTTTCGTGTACGAGTTATCATAATACAATTGTTAGTATATCATTTATTAAAGCCAAGATCAATCTACAGAACTGATATACCAAATTAACTATTCTACTACCACGGCACAAACTCTTGGTAAATTAAAATAACCAAAAATCAGCTTTTTTGTAGCATTTACACTGGAAAATGAGGTAAAATTGAAAATTTTTGGTTGCCATGGCAACGAGCTTCCAATCAAAGAAATATTGTACCAGTCTGTGTTTGGTGACAAGTACTACATGATAGGACACAAATTTACAATTTCTGTAACCATGGATGTATCGCCATTTGCATGGTGCTTAGCAAGAGCTGTACTTAAAATTTCATGCTCAATTTTGTTTGTTTGTTGCTTTACGTCCCAAGTCAACAACCATGGTCATGGCGGGACAGTTCACCTAACCACACTTTTTCCTGTGCAAGCTTGAATAAGCAGTTAACCAGGGCTTGGTGCACATACTTTCGCTTGTAACTGACAACAAACTTTCTTGAATGATTCAGCCGAAAAGAGGAAAATGACCGTTAGAATTATTTCATGATCAATCTCTATGAAAGTATGAGACTGGGCCGGGATCAAACTCTCGACCCCTGGATCTGCAGTCAGACTCGCATCTGTTGCCAGACATGTTACCAACTGTGCTACGCCGCCCGGTTTCATGCTCATTTGAGTTGAGCATGAAAAAAGTTTTGTAACGTTGGGCCAGGTGAGATAACAATTAAACATGTATTTACATTAGTAACAGCACATCTTCTAGCACCTGATTCTATCAACAACCGACAACACTGTGTCTGTCCATTGGAGGCCGCCCAGTGTAGTGGTGTCCAGTTAGTATGATCTAGTGAGTGTACATTTCCTCCATTTGTTAAAAGTAGTTCAAGACATCTGAAAATAAGAAGAGTAGTAATTACAAGATCCAGATAAACTTAACATATTAAGCAGACTGTAGACCTCTTGTGGCCTATCTCGAAAATTTAGTCTCTATACAGTAAAACCTATGTAAAACAGCCACTCAAAAATAGAAAAAAACAAAGATCTTAATGACAAATGGTAGCTTCATGAAGGTTGAAAGTATGCATTTGGCATACTTATGACCTGCATTAAGCAATAATTGGTCTTGAAAACCAAATTTTGGTCTTTTTGAGAGTGGCCATTTTACACAGGTTTAACTGTATAAGATTTCTTTTATCCAGAGTATTTTTTTTTTCATTTTCAAAATGTTTTTTGTGAAAGTAAAGATCAATTAAAGCATATGTTTAAATAGAGAAAATGTTCGAGCGTCAAATAGTAAATATTTTCTTACCCATCAGTTTTAACATATGTTTTGGGTGCTCATTGAGACAGTTCTTTTGAGTACCCATAACATATGTTTTGGTTGAGAAATAAGAAATTATCATTTTGGTACACACTCTTAACTAAAAGCCTGATTAAAGTTTCTGTGACATTTCGCCTACATCTTTTTGCTCAGTCTTTAGTGAAAGAATTTTTTTTTAGAGACCGAGCTGTACAATGAAGTTTAAAATAATGACCTGCATCCCTTTTCATTCTGATGGATTATCCAATATATATTGATACAATAATTATGGAATTGTTCATTTTGTATTTTAAGGTGTTGATGGACAAAAATTCAATGAAAAGATGTATTTCTGCCCCTGAAGATTTTTTATCTAAGCAAACAATGCAGACACTGAAGAAATGTGACCTTACACAGCATTTCATCTGGGTCTTCTCTGTCTCTGGTATCCAGACTGAAAAGACTTTAAAATGTATAATGGGCCATCTGAACTTCATTATAGTTTTATTAATAAAGAAAACATGAAACCTCTCTTACCTGCTATGTCCATTGGCAGCAGCAAGATGTAGTGGACTAAGCTGATCATCCCGTAGCACATTGACATTAGCTCAGCTTCAAATAGTCTGGGAAATATTCAGTTAGCTAATATACTACAGTGCAGTCCCTTTATTACCTAAGACAGGGTTAACTCCCTTACCTGATAAGTCCATTGGCAGCAGCAAGATGTAGTGGACTAAGCTGATCATCCCATAGCACATTGATATTAGCTCAGCTTCAAATAGTCTGGGAAATATTCAGTTAGCTAATATACTACAGTGCAGTCCCTTTATTACTTAAGACAGGGTTAACTCCCTTATCTGATATGTCCATTGGCAGCAGCAAGATGTAGTGGACTAAGCTGATCATCCCGTAGCACATTGATATTAGCTCAGCTTCAAATAGTCTGGGAAATATTCAGTTAGCTAATATACTACAGTGCAGTCCCTTTATTACTTAAGACAAGGTTAACTCCCTTACCTGATATGTCCATTGGCAGCAGCAAGATGTAGTGGACTAAGCTGATCATCCCGTAGCACATTGATATTAGCTCAGCTTCAAATAGTCTGGGAAATATTCAGTTACCTAATATACTACAGTGCAGTCCCTTTATTACTTAAGACAGGGTTAACTCCCTTACCTGATATGTCCATTGGCAGCAGCAAGATGTAGTGGACTAAGCTGGTCATCCCGTAGCACATTGATGTTAGCTCAGCTTCAAACAATCTGGGAAATATTCAGTTAGCTAATATACTACAGTGCAGTCCCTTTATTACTTAAGACAGGGTTAACTCCCTTACCTGATATGTCCATTGGCAGCAGCAAGATGTAGTGGACTAAGCTGGTCATCCCGTAGCACATTGATGTTAGCTCAGCTTCAAACAATCTGGGAAATATTCAGTTAGCTAATATACTACAGTGCAGTCCCTTTATTAATTACATAAGACAGGGATAACTCTCTTACCTGATATGTCCATTGGCAGCAGCAAGATGTAGTGGACTAAGCTGATCATCCCGTAGCACATTGATGTTAGCTCCTCTCTCGAGTAGCAGCTTCAAACAGTCTGGAAAAATCATTTTGTTAATACATTATATAATGCCTAATGCATGTGTATCTGTCATTTGCAACCACAGCCTCCCTGGGGCCAACGAATAGCGGGGGCGAGGATAATTACTTTTCACTCTGTTCCGTTTGATTCTTTATGTCCCGGTCAACAATTCATCAGTCAAGTTGAGACGGGTCTTCCTGCTCTGAACCAGTACTAAGCAGCAGAGAGTGTCTTGCTCAAAGACACAACAAAGTGACTCCGGCGGCGGTGAGGCTCAAATCAGAAACCCTTTGATCCCCAGCCTAACACTCTCCAACTGAGCCATTGCATTTCACACTTTTTACTCTGTAAAGCCCTGGTATATGCCCAGCACTGTGGGGCCATGTCAAATCCTTGCTAAATGTCCCAATCCCCAATGGGTCATAATGGGCCTCGCAGCGAGAAAACCTGTCTTCTGGGTTTCCGACAAAGCCAGTTTCAAACCAGTCTCTTCAGCAACAGAGACTAGCTAGAAAATTGAAGTTTCACTTGTAGCAAGTTTACATATGGGCCTCGTGGCGAGAAAACCTGTCTTCGGAGTTTCGACAAAGTCTGATTTCAAGCCAGTCCAGTATCAATATGGATTTGATGAGTAGTGGATCTGCCTGCTGATCTGGATCTACACTGTTTTCAAAAGATGGTATGAAATTTTGAAAAAAAGTCATGCTTATGATAAACTTGTTAGACTGATACAGTAATCGAGTACAAGAATAACTACCCCCTTAGCAATTGCATAAGAATTTATTTAATTTTTAATTAACAGAAAAATGTGTGTGATGAACAGATGCAATCCATCAACATTTAACTTTTTGCCTACATGTTTGACGTAGTTTGCTGATTTTTGTTTTCAAAATCAATTTTTCAAAAAATTCTTTCAGGAATACCATCAGCTTGTCAAACAGTTTGGACCCAGACCAGGCTCTACGTTTTGTCAGGCTTGATCTGGATCCAAACAGTTTGCAAAGGTTATCAGCAGACGCCACTAGTAAGCAAATAGTTAAGTTTGTTGCATGCACACACACACAATGACCAAAAATAGTTATTCAAATTTCTTATGTAGTTTGCAAGCTGGATGCCTAAGCTACATAAAAGCAGCATGTTAAACAATATTACAGCCTTCAATGGTGTTATATGCGTTAAATAGATTAAATTTCCCTTTGAAAGTTGAAATCATGACTAACATCATTCATTTTACAGACAACTTGTGCATTTTTACAAGTGTTTTTAATCTTAGTTTACTAAAATACTCATTTGACTAATAGAAAAAACAAAGTTTGCTTTTCTATCTCAAATACATTGTTTTATATGAGCTATTAAACAACCCTACCCCCAATTTTAAGTATCCAATTTTGGTATCTATTATTGAAGAAAATTATATGAAAATATTTGACGCTCTTGGATATCTTACATTTTTGGCACTGTCTTGCTAATGCAATAAAAAATCATACATTTGCAAGTTTGACATCAGGATCAGAGCACTTATTAAAGTATGTAACGTATGATACATGGCATAATGAATGAGCTAGGAAATTTTCTTGGAAGTAAGAGATGATATTTCAGAAAAATACCGTTTTTCACATGTTTTCCTATTTATCTCTAGCCTCTGGTGCCTTAGTCTTAGTAATTACAGTCATTGCTGATAACAAGCCCATGGAATTGTGTTACCTATGCTATATAGAACCTTTTTAATCACATATTTCCTTATGCCTATAATATTAAAATATATAGACATATAGATAGAAAATAATAGTTCTCATTTAAATGACACAATTAAATAAATATTCCTATTAAATAGAATTATTCAAAAACAATCTTTATTCAAGTCACCCTCACAATGTCTATCATTGTGTCTGCTTCTATGGCAAAATAATCACCCATTTCATCACAACCAGTAGAATCATGGCATTGTATTAGGACTGCAAACTGAGTACATTCCTGTTCCTCTCCACCCCTTTGGGAATTGTGCAGACATATCCTACCTTAAAGAACAATTCAAGCTGCATCAAATAAGAGATGTTTGCACTCTATTAACTAGGGGTTTAGCCTGTAATGGTATGATAAGTATGTTACCATATCAATTTAAGAATAAATGAATTGAAAGTCTGAGAAACAGAAAGAAGACATAAAACTATCTATTTATTTGAATTATTCATGTAGTTTGCATGCTGAATACCTTTGATACATAAGAAAAGATTTTTTAACAAATATACAGTTTCCTATGGTGTTATATGTGTTACATTCATTAAGATTACTTTTTAAAATTGGTAATTGTGACAAACATCACTTATAAGCATTTCGTGTGATCCTCCTCTTTTGCCATCAAAAGACTTAATTTTCTTTGAATGTGTGGCCAGTGCCAGCGTCAAACAACTTGACTCAGCCAAACTTGAATCCTTAGCATTCTTCAAAAGCAGAAACAGCATGTCAGTGTCATGGGATCAAACACCTGATTAAATATGGGTTTAATGCCATTTCACATATATGCATACAATGGAGTATGACTCTGGTATATATCTCTTCCTGTGAAGTGGTAAGAGCAATCTAACTGCAGCTGCATCTGCATCCGTGCTAGTCAAATGATAACTTTGCTCTGATTTTGCAAAATCTATGTCTCTACCGTGTACCTCTAAGAATACTTAAAGATTTCTGACATTGGTCAAACAAAAATTTGATAGGCTGCTTTTTTGCATCATTTGCCATGGAACCTATCCAGTCTTTTGGTGCTTAGGTCCTCAGGTCTTAGATCAATAGTATTTTGCTGCCCCCAAAGAACTTCATAAGTTTTCTTTAGTTACAATGTTGACTCTTGATGGTTTTGGCAGACCGTCTGAAACAATTTCTGTTACACCTTGAAAGTTATCTGGTATAAGAGAAAGAATAAGTTGGACATTGCCATCAATTATGTTTGCAGTAGGTTGTTTTATGATGTCAGTACATTGAAGCATGTCTTATAATAATGTAAAACCTATGATTTCTCAGTTTTTGCAGCCATATCATTAGCTGTTGCATTCAAAAGAAGGAAAGCGGACTATAGGTAGAATGGGATAACCAGTAGTTCTATATTATGCTCTATGGAAGATTTATACAGAGTAAAAAAGTTGATAAGGTGCCTCATTTCATGATCTATTGAAAACACTGAAATTGAAAACACTTGCCTCTGACTGTGTAATCAAAAAGGATGTCACGACAATGCCCTTGCTCATTTATTATGACGAGTTATATATCTTACATCCTTTAATAAGCGCTCTTATCTTAGAAACTTAGTGAATCATTGAATTGAAAGGGTCTATTTGCGCTCTGTTCATCCTGCATTTCATTGCTGTACCTGCTGTGATACCAGGGCTTTTTTTCACCATTTTGGGACAATGACCCATACCCCTGGGATTGGGAATTTTAGCGCGTAAATGCAAAAAATTGGGAATTTTTTAGTGCTTTTAGCTGTATTGTCAAATCATAAAATACATCATATATTTATCTGAATTAGCTGTAGTGTTAAATTATAATCACCATTGCATGAGGTATCCATATGAGACTATGCAATGTTGAATATTTGACAGTTTTAAGCCAACTTTTACCATGATAAAAATGATGATTTTTCTTCATTTTTTCCGATTTGAAATTGGAAATTTTCCTCAAAAAATTGGGAAAAAAAGATACTTTTTGACATTGGGAATATAACCCAATAACGGCTATAAAATTGGCCAAAAATAAGCCCTGGATACATCTAGTTCGTTTATCTGAAGGGAAAGAGTTACCTCGGTTTCAGCACTTCAGAAGTACTAAGACTTCAAATAAGTTTTTGAATGCTTGGGGAAAGATAAAAAGTGCAGAGACATTATTAGATGAAAATATGTGGGTTGCATGTATGGAAAGGCTAAGATATGATTCTTTATCACAGAAATATCAAGGTACATCAGTCCAGGTACTCATTGCTCTGAATGGCATAGTTTTCCTAGTCTTTCTCATACTTGCAGAGTATCACTTGAAACACATACTCAAAGAGCCAACTATTAGGAATTCATATCAGTTTCCGAATGTTCCAAGCCATAAATGGCAAAATTGGAAAGTTGATAATGGCTCACCAATTTTGAGTGGACTGGTGGTAAAATTGAATAACAGTAAATGATTGAAATATTGTGTGATGATTCTACTAGTTGCAAGGAGGCGTGTGATAATAATGATTACTACAGAAGCAGACAGCGACAAACTTTTAACATGAGTGTTAAATCGATGAGAAATAGTTTGGTTGTATTTTCTTGTTAAAATGTAAAACTATCTTTTCTACTTGTGGCTCTATAGTTAGCATTATATGCACAGTATTAGGAAATGTGTCCAAAAGGTCATTGATAACATCTGTAAAAACAGTCCATGGGCTTGATAATTAGAAATGAATATAATTTCTAGTGTTTTGGCAACAAAGACTTATAAGTACACATTAAGTGTCCTGATCTTAAACTTAATGACATCTTGCAGATATATGAGCAAGACAGACTAAGAAAATGAAAAATATCCACATGCTGTAATCGCTTTCATGTGTTTTACTTAAACAGTAATAACAAAATTCGCTTCTCTGTAAAACTGGGAGTAGGGCTGTGTATTAGCTCCTATAAGACAATATATTTAAGATAGAAAAGCAAACTTGGTTTTTCCTATTCATCAATTGAGTATATGTTTGTAAATCTAATAAAACAGTTTGAAACCAAGTCATAGAAGTTGTTTAACTAAATGACGATAGCCACAATTATAGCTTTTAAATTATAATTAGGTTCATGTAACACACATAACACCACAGTTAGCCATATTAATGTTAAACAGCTTCCATATGTAGTAAAGACATCCAGTATAAAGACTATAAGAATGTCAATTTATTAGATCATTTTAATGTCTTCTTTTAGTAGCTCAAACATTCAAATTTCTTATTCTCAAATTGATATAGTAACATATGTAACAAGCTGTTACAGGCTAACGCCCCGACTTACAGAGTGCAAACATTTCTTATTAAATGCACCTTGAATGGTTACATAAGATGTAATTTGTCTGCAGAATTCCAAAGGGGATTAGGATGGAGCAGGCCCTTACTCAGCTTGATGTCAAAATACTGTTTGATGATTTTACTTATCACGCTAACATATGTAACGCTCTCTGATCTTTAAAACTTGATGACAACTAGCAGATCTATAAGTCTTTATCATAGGAGACAGTTTAAAATCCCTAAACAATGTAAGATATCCAACAGCTGGAAGTTTTTTCACAATTTTAGCTCAAACTTTCAAACTACATTTCCTTTATTTGATATAGTAACGCATGTAACACGCTGTTTCAGACTAACGCCCCAACATAGAGAGTGCAAACATCCCTTATTCGATGCAGCTTGAGTTGTACTATATGTAGGAATATGTCTGCAAAATTCCCTCCAGGGATTTAAAACATTTTTAGGCATATCTTACGTAAAGACAATGAGCTTGCCCATTTATAACATCAGGTAACATATGTTACAGCCTCTGATATTAAAAATTTTGCAACAAACTTGCAGATTTATGAGTCTTTTCATATAGGCAAATAAATCCCAAACAATGAAACACATTCATCAACTGCAAATATTTTTTAACTATTTTTACTTTAGTTTTAATACCGAACATATCACCTTAAAACTAGGTAGGGGTAGGGTTGTTTAATTGCTTATTCCAGAAAAGAAATATTCAAGCTAGGGAAACAAACTTTAATTTTTCTGTTAGCCTATTGCATAAGCTAGTCAGACATGGTTAAAAACATTTTGCAAAACACACAGAGAGATTGTGAATGTAAATGATGTTAGCCACACTTGCAAATTTTAATGGGTTATCTGATTTATGTAACGCATATGACACCTTAGGAAGCCGCAATTTTGTTCAAATGGCTGTCATATGTAGTTAAGATATCCAGTAGGCAGACTATATGAATGATTTTTAAAAACAAATATTTTAATGTCTTTAATTTGTAGCCCAAACTTTCAATTTACTTTTTCTTAGTTTAAGTAGCGTATGTTACAGGCTCTTACAGACTAACGCCCCGGAGCACAGAGTGCAAACATCTCTTAAAAGACTCGGCTTTCAATTCTCTACAAGATAGGATATGTCTGCAAAATTCCCTGGAGGGGGGGGGGGAGCAAACCCATTCTCAGCCATCCGTCTAACATTTTGCTATAAAATTTATAGCTATATAATTCCATTTTTTTTATGTTTGATTTGATTCTTTATGTCCCATCAACAATCTTTCAGTTAAACAGGGACGGGTCTTCCTGGGTTGAACCAATACTTAGCTAGGATAAATGTGTCTTGTTCAAGGACCACAACACAGTGACACCCCTATATTATTCCATCATTTATTGAGAACAGACAGAGAAAAATTTTCCAAATTTTAGAACATTAACCATACCTTCTCTTCCATATTCAGCAGCACAGTGTGTAGGAGTGGTACCATCCTTCATAGGCAGGTTAACATCAGCATCCAGGTCAACAATCAGCTTGCGTAGAGATTCAACATTGCCGGCGGAAGCAAACCTGTGTATCGGGGAGCTTGTGAACTCGGTCACTGAAGGAGCTGCAGGCTAAGCCGTGGGTGAAGTAGAGCTTGGTGTTGCAGTAGTTGTAAAGGTTTTTGATGATGTAGTTGACGTGATTGATGAGTTATTTGATGATTTAGATGAAACGGATGAGATTCTGGGTTCGACATCTAGACCAGCCGAATCTGGAGCTGAAACATCACAAACAAAATAATGCATTAAATGTCCTAAAAATTTAAACACTTTTCCCTTTCTATTCTCAAATGAAAAAAGTCAATAAGCAATGCTTATTAGATACCCCCCGCACAGTAAGAGTCAGTGAAAAAACTTGGCAAGTTATAGTTCAAACAAGAAGACCTTAGTTTTGATAAGAAGATTTCAGTAGAATCTGTGCAAACAAAAATTATAAACTGCTCCATCAAAAGCTGTAGTAGGACTTGATCTGCCCATAAAGGCACTATCCATGCATATACAAAAGCCATATAAGGGAATAATTGTCTAAGTTCTCACAGCTGTCATTTTGTCAAAATTATTTTTTGTGAACCAAACTCCTTCATGCATATGTTCAATGTGTCTACATTGTATCGACAGAGTATCAAATTGTTCAATCAAAAGCTGTAGTAGGAGTTGATCGGCCCATGAAGGCACCATCTATGCATATACAAAAGCCTAATAAGGGAAAAATTGTCTAAGTTCTCACAGCTGTCATTTCGTCAAAAATTATTTTTTTCTGAACAAAACTCCTTCATGCATATGTTCAATGTGTTTACATTGTATAAGCAAAGTATCAAATTGTTCCATCAAAAGCTGTGGTAGGAGTTGATCGGCCCATGAAGGCACAATCTATGCATATACAAAAGCCTTATTAGGGAAAAATTGTTTAAGTTCTCACAGGTGTCATTTTGTCAAAAAATATTATTTCTAAACCAAACTCCTTCATGCATATGTTAAATGTGTCTACATTGTATAGGCAAAGTATCAAATTGCTCCATAAAAAGCTGTGGTAGGAGTTGATCGGCCCATAAGGGCACCGTCTATGCATATACAAACACCTTATTAGGGAAAAATTGTCTAAGTTCTCACAGCTGTCATTTTGTCAAAAATTATCTTTTCTGAACCAAACTCCTTAATGCATATGTTCAATGTGTCTACATTGTATAGGAAAAGTATCAAATTGTTCCATCAAAAGCTGTGGTAGGAGTTGATCGGCCCATGTATGGCCTATAATAGCATAAGCATTAAGCACTATATTAAAAGCCCTTTAGAACTACAAAGGGAAATAACTCTAATAGAATTGGCCCCTAGCCCTTACTTTTTTGTCTAAAGTATTTGTCTTGCATATATGAACATGTTTGCAAGGTTTGATGAAAATCCAGCAATGACTCTTCGAGTTATTAAGGAAACAAAGCGTTACGGACGGACGGACGGACGCACGGACAACGTGAAAACAGTATACCCCCTACCCCCTACAAACAAAGTTTGCGGGGGGTATAATAAAACGTTGGTTGCTTGTCAGAATAGCAAACAGGGAAGACCCTGATCAGACAGCTTCTTCAAGCAGTCTGATCTGGGTCTGCACGGTTTGTCTAAGCCTTTTCAAAATTGTCAAACATTTATCATGTACAATAGGTTTCACTGTCGGGTAATGTCAGACAGCGGGTCATTTCTGACAGAATTCAATGGTTCAGATATCTGCCCTGTGACATTACATGTTGTTACCCCAACCTTATACAAAATTTGAAAAATTAGTTCCAAGGAATAATTGACAGACATGAACTACATTTTTTAATATCCTTATAAATAAAGTAACTTTGTTGTTTGATTTCATTCATTACGCCCCAGCCAACAATTTTTCAGTCATGTTGGGACGGGTCTTCCTGAGTTGAGCTAAGTTACTAAGCAGAGGATAAAGTGCCTTGCTAAAGGACACAACGCAGTGCCTCCCGTGAGGTTATTAAGAAAGTTAACAAAATTACATGTAATTCAAAATTATATCAATTATTTTCAACATCAGTGCATTTCTCTCTTTGAGTAATGAGTGAAGCAGTCACAGAAAAGTGTAGTTTGCCTTTTCAAACATACTAGACGGATGGCTGAGAATGGGTTTGCTCCCCCCCCTAGGGAATTTTGCAGACATATCCTATCTTGTAGAGAATTGAAAGCCGAGTCTTTTAAGAGATGTTTGCACTCTGTGCTCCGGGGCGTTAGTCTGTAAAAGCCTGTAACATACGTTACTTAATCAAACTAAGAAAAAGTAAATCGAAAGTTTGGGCTACAAATTAAAGACATTAAAATATTTATTTTAAAAAATCATTCATATAGTCTGCATACTGGATATCTTCACTACAGATGACAGCAATTTGAACAAAATTGCGGCTTCCTAAGGTGTCATATGCGTTACATAAATCAGATAACCCATTAAAATTTGCAAGTGTGGCTAACATCATTTACTTTCACAATCTCTCTGTGTGTTTTGCAAAATGTTTTTAACCATGTCTGACTAGCATATGCAATTTGCTAAAAGAAAAATTAAAGTTTGTTTCCCTAGCTTGAATATTTTTTCTGGAATAAGCAATAAAACAACCCTACCCCAGCCCAGTTTTAAGGTGAAATGTTTGGTATTAAAACTAAAGTAAAAATAGTTAAAAAATATTTGCAGTTGATGAATGTGTTTCATTGTTTGGGATTTATTTGCTTATATGAAAAGACTCATAAATCTGCAAGTTTGTTGCAAAATTTTTAATATCAGAGGCTGTAACATATGTTACCTGATGTAATAAATGGGCAAGCTCATTGTCTTTACGTAAGATATGCCTACAAATATTTTAATCTCCTCGAGGGAATTTTGCAGACATATTCCTTCTTATAGTACAACTCAAGCTGCATTGAATAAGGGATGTTAGCACTTTCTATGTTGGGGCGTTAGTCTGAGACAGCGTGTTACATGCGTTACTATATCAAATAAAGGAAAAAATGTTTGAAAGTTTGAGCTAAAATTGTGAAAAAACTTGCAGCTGTTGGATATCTTACATTGTTTAGGGATTTAAACTGGCTCCTATGATAAAGACTTTTTAATCTGCTAGTTGTCATCAAGTTTTAAAGATCAGAGAGCGTTACATATGTTAGTGTGATAAGTAAAATCATCAAACAGTATTTTGGCATCAAGCTGAGTAAGGGCCTGCTCCATCCTAATCCCCTTTGGAATTTTGCAGACAAATTACATCTTATGTAACCATTCAAGGTGCATTTAATAAGAAATGTTTGCACTCTGTAAGTTGGGGCGTTAGCCTGTAACAGCTTGTTACATATGTTACTATATCAATTTGAGAATAAGAAATTTGAATGTTTGAGCTACTAAAAGAAGACATTAAAATTATCTAATAAATTGACATTCTTATAGTCTTTATACTGGATGTCTTTACTTAATATGGAAGCTGTTTAACATTAATACGGCTAACTGTGGTGTTATGTGCGTTACATGAGCCTAATTATAATTTAAAAGCTACAATTGTGGCTATCGTCATTTAGTTAAACAACTTCTATGACTTGGTTTCAAACTGTTTTATTAGATTTTACAAACATATATAGACAATTGATGAATAGGAAAAACCAAGTTTGCTTTTCTATCTTTAATATATTGTCTTATAGGAGCTAATACACAGCCCTACTCCCAGTTTTACAGAGAAGCGAATTTTGTTATTACCGTTTAAGTAAAACACATGAAAGCGATTACAGCATGTGGATATTTTTCATTTTCTTAGTCTGTCTTGCTCATATATCTGCAAGATGTCATTAAGTTTAAGATCAGGACACTTAATGTGTCCTTATAAGTCTTTGATGCCAAAACACTAGAAATTATATTCATTTCTGTTTATCAAGCTCATGGACTGTTTTTACAGATGTTATCAATGACCTTTTGGACACATTTCCTAATACTGTACATATAATGCTAAATATAGAGCCACAAATAGAAAAGGTAGTTTTACATTTTTACAAGAAAATACAATACATGAAATGGTCCAAACTATTTCTCATCGATTTAACACTCATGTTAAATGTTTGTCGTCATCTGCTTCTGTGGTATTCATTAGTATCACACGCCTCCTTGCAACTAGTAGAATCATCAAACAATATTTCAATCATTTACTGTTATTCTATTTTACCACCAGTCCACTCAAAATTGATGAGCCATTATCAACTTTCCAACTTTGCCATTTATGGCTTGGAACATTCGGAAACTGATATTAATTTCTAATAGTTGGCTCTTTGAGTATGTGTTTCAAGTGATACTCTGCAAGTAGGAGAAAGACTAAAGCTTTACAAGGAGGAAAACTATGCCATTAAGAGCAATGAGTACCTGGACTGATGTACCTTGATACTTCTGTGATAAAGAATCATACCTTAGCTGGTTAACTTTTATAAATGTAGCCTTTCCATACATGCAACCCACATATTTACATCTAATAATGTCTCTGCACTTATTATCTTTCCCCAAGCATTCAAAAACTTATTTGAAAATTCAGTACTTCTGAAGTGCTGAAACCGAGGTAACTCTTTCCCTTCAGATAAACGAACTAGATGTATCACAGCAGGTAAAGCAATGAAATACAGGATGAACAGATCGCAAATAGACCCTTTCAATTCAATGATTCATTAGGGTTTCTAAGATGAGAGCGCTTATGAAAGGATGTAACATATATAACTCGTCATAATAAATGAGCAAGGGCATTGTCGTGACATCCTTTTTCATTAAACAGTCAGAGGCAAGTGTTTTCAATTTCAGTGTTTTCAGTGGATAATGAAATGAGGCACCTTATCAACTTGTTTACTCTGTATAAATCTTCCATAGAGCATAATATAGAACTACTGGTTATCCCATTCTACCTATAGTCCACTTTCCTTCTTTCGAATGCAACAGCTAATAATATGGCTGCAAAAACTGAGAATTCATAAGTTTTACATAACTTTAAGACATGCTTCAATGTACTGACATCAAAAAACAACCTACTGCTAACATAATTGATGGCAATGTCCAACTTCATATTCTTTCTTTTATACCAGATACCTTTCAAGGTGTAACAGAAATTGTTTCAGACGGTCTGCCAAAACCATCAAGAGTCAACATTGTAACTAAAGAAAACTTATAAAGTTCTTTGGGCGCAGCAATATACTATTGATCTAAGACCTGAGGACTTAAGCACCAAAACACTGGATAGGTTCCATGGCAAATGATGCAAAAAAGCAGCCTATCAAATTTCTGTTTGACCAATGTCAAAAATCTTAAAGTATTCTTAGAGGTACACGGTAGAGATATAGATTTTGCAAAATCAGAGCAAAGCTATCATTTGACTAGCACGGATGCAGATGCAGCTGCAGTTAGATTGCTCTTGCCACTTCACAGGAAGAGATATATACCAGAGTCATACTCCATTGTATGCATATATGTGAAATGGCATTAAACCCATATTTAATCAGGTGTTTGATCCCATGACACTGACATGCTGTTTCTGCTTTTGTAGAATGCTAAGGATTCAAGTTTGGCTGAGTCAAGTTGTTTGACACTGGCACTGGCCACACATACAATGAAAATTAAGTCTTTTGATGGCAAAAGAGGAGGATCACACGAAATGCTTATAAGTAATGTTTGTCACAATTACCAATTTTAAAAAGTAATCTTAATTAAAGTAACACATATAACACCATAGGAAGCTGTATATTTGTTAAAAAATCTTTTCTTATGTATCAAAGGTATTCAGCATGCAAACTACATGAATAATTCAAATAAATAGATAGTTTTATGTCTTCTTTCTGTTTCTCAGACATTCAATTCATTTATTCTTAAATTGATATGGTAAAATACGTATCATACAATTACAGGCTAAACCCCTAGTTAATAGAGTGCAAACATCTCTTATTTGATGCAGCTTGAATTGTTCTTTAAGGTAGGATATGTCTGCACAATTCCCAAAGGGGTGGAGAGGAACAGGATTGTACTCAGTTTGCAGTCCTAATACAATGCCATGATTCTACTGGTTGTGATGAAATGGGTGATTATTTTGCCATAGAAGCAGACACAATGATAGACATTGTGAGGGTGACTTGAAAAAAGATTGTTTTTGAATAATTTTATTTAATAGGAATATTTATTAAATTGTGTCATTTAAATGAGAACTATTATTTTCTATCTATATGTCTATATATTTTGATATTATAGGCATGAGGCAATATGTGATTAAAAAGGTTATATATAACATAGGTAACACAATTCCATGGGCTTGTTATCAGAAATGACTGTAATTACTAAGACTAAGGCACCAGAGGCTAGAGATTAATAGGAAAACATGTGAAAAACGGTATTTTTCTGAAATATCATCTCTTACTTCCAAGAAAATTTCCTAGCTCATTCATTATGCCATGTAACATACGTTACATACTTTAATAATTGCTCTGATCCTGATGTCACACTTGCAAATGTATGATTCTTTATTGCATTAGCAAGACAGTGCCAAAAATGTAAGATATCCACGAGCATCAAATATTTTCTTATATTTTTCTTCAATAATAGATACCAAAATCGGATTCTTAAAATTGGGGGTTGGGTTGTTTAATAGCTCATATAAAACAATGTATTTAAGATAGAAAAGCAAACTTTGTTTTTTCTATTAGTCAAATGAGTATTTTAGTAAACTAAGATTAAAAACACTTGTAAAAATGCACAAATTGTCTGTAAAATGAATGATGTTAGTCACAATTTCAACTTTCAAAGGGAAATTTAATCCATGTAACGCATATAACACCATTGAAGGCTGTAATTTTGTTTAAAATGCTGCTTTAATGTAGCTTAGGCATCCAGCTTGCAAACTACATAAGAAATTTGAATAATAAGATGGTTTAATGTCTTCTATCTGTAGCTAAAATTTTCATTTTGATTTTTTCCTTAGTTTGTTACAGTAACATATGTAACAGGCTGTCAGAGACTAACGCCCCGGAGCACAGAATGCAAACATCTCTTAAAAGATGCGGCTTGAAATTTTCTTTAAGATAGGATATGTCTGCAAAATTCCCTAGGGGGGGGGGGGGGGAGCAGGACCTTTTTTAGCTCGAAGTCTATACTGGCATACATTCATTCTTTGCCTTCTGGTGTCCTCTAGATCAGCTGATAACATCTGCAAACATGCTGGACCCAGATCAGACCCCACAAAATGTTGGGCCTGGTCTGAATCCAAACTGTTCAACTTCAGGAGCAGCTTGATAGGGTTCTAACTGATTGCAAGGGCATATCTGCCCTAAAAGCACAAATACAGTAAAACCTGTGTAAAAGGGCCACTCAAAAATAGACAAAACAAAGATCTTAATGACAAATGGTAGCTTAATGAAGATTGAAAGTATTGCATTCCTCCCCTGCATTAAGCCATAATTGGTCTTGAAAACCATTTTTCTGTCTATTTGAGAGTGTTTGTTTTACTGTGCAGCAGTATTTGACAGTTTCTTTAAAATCACGAATGAACAAATATATATAATGGAACAAGTTTTGCGAAGCTGTCACACTGCAGACCATACAAAATGCAAAAATTGTCATACTGAAGATACAAAGCCAAAACATTAAAAAATAATTTTGTTGTCAGATGCTACAGTCCTGATACACGTACAGGTATAATGGAGAGTTAAAACGGGAATAAAAAATTTCAAGATGTTTCAGGTTTACCCATAAAGCAACACTTCACATTTTCAAATGCCATTAACTTGTTTCCAGACAAAATAGGCTTTATATTTCATGTGAATCTTCTACATTAAATTTCAAGCCTTTATTTTGATGAAAATCAATTTGTTTGATTTGATTCTTTACGTCCCATGAACAATCTTTCAGTTATCTAGGGACGGTTCTTCATGGGTTGAACCAGTACTAAGCTAGGGTAAATGTGTCTTGCTCAAGTACCACAACGCAGTGAAGCCTGTGAGGCTCAAACCCGCGGCCCTTAGGTCTCGAGTCAAACACTCTACCACTGAGTGATGAAAATCAAGCTTATTAGCTTGGAATCATAAAATTTGAAGTCAGTTGTGATTGCTGCTTTAAGGGCTAGGCTTAACCTTTAATTGATAGTTAACACTTGTCCTTCTGAAAAATATGGCACATCAATTTCTGTGTTCCTGTTAGTTCAATGTGCATGGAAAACAATGCAGATCCTGATCAGCTGGCTTTTCTAAAAGCCACCTGATCTAGATCTGCACAGTTTTCAAAACATGAATCGACATATCTGGTTTCAGCAAGACAAGAGCTAAAATAAAGTAACTTCAAATTAAATAAAGAAAAGTTAAAGCAACAGATAACTTCTTTTTGCAAAAAATGACATATTGGTAACTTTAACAAAACTAACATTAAACAGAACAAGAAAATTCCTTTTTCAGGGTTAACCTTGTTTTTAAAAAATGCTAAGCTCAATTAGTCTGTTCACTGTCTTTTGTATTAATTAGGAATTAAATTGCATGCATACTGTGAGAGCACTGATCAGACTAAAAAATGTGTTTTCTCTGAATTCTCTTCATTATGTTAGGTAAGCATCAATATCTTCATAAAGCAAGGGGAGCTTACTTCTTGGCATGCCTGGAAAATTCTCTCTGTCTCACATTGTTGAGGCCCTCCCAGTGGGGTACCTGTTCCCTTGTTCCCCTGAAATAAAATGGCTTGTTCCCCTGTTCCCAAAAAATCGAAAATTTGTTTTCTTATGTTCCCTGTTCCCCAAAATTCTTTTTTCCCCTCAAAATTTGGCCTTTGTTCCCCTGAAATAAATGCCCTTTTTCCTCTGTTCCCCAAAACCGCTGGGAGGGCCTCATTGTTAACAAGATGCAAAATGCATTATAAAAGCAAATTATGATAATATTTGTTTGAGATTGTGCTTTACATGATAATACCCAGTCAACAATTTTTCAGTTGTGTCAGGACATTTCCTAGGTTTAGCTAGTGCTAGTAAGCAGAGGATAAGGGGTCTTGCTAATGACTCCACTTGATACACTCAACACAGCGTCTCTGGTGAGGATCAAACTAGCAACCCCTGGATCTCAAGTCGAGCACACTACCACTGAGCCACTGCAATCCTCAAGTAAAATATGATAAACATACAACAAAATATTCTAAAGTTATTTTATAGTGCGTTATAATTTGGGTACTGTCATACAGTTTATTTTTCATGATTATGTTCCTCAAGGCATTAAGAAGCTGTCGAAGTGAGCATAAACAACTTTTAAACGCAACTTGAATATACAACAGTGATAGTTACCTGCTATACATCAGGGTTTACTTGAAGATGTAAAAGAAAAGACCAGAAAATGTTCTAAAATTTCAAACATAGGTTAAGATAAACAAAAATTTTCACCGTAAAATAGTAAATATTTTCTTACGGACCAGTTTGAACATATGTTATGGGTGCCAAAAGAACCGTCTCATTGAGACGGTTCTTTTGAGTACCCACAACATATGTTTTGGTTGAGAAATAAGATTAATAATTTTGAGTGTGCACTCTTAAGTAAAGGCAAGTTCAAACCCTTTTCACTTTCTGATCTCAAATAAATTGTTGGCTATCAGAGCTGAAATTCACGAAATGCTTGACAGAATAACAAACAGGGAAGACCCTGATTAAACTGCTTCATCAGAAGCAGTCTGATCTGGGTCTGTACTGTTTTTCAAGACCTTTTTGTCAGGTTACTGGGATTCATTTTTTTTAACATCTACCATTACTGTATTCGACCTACTAACCAAACATGCAGCCCTCACTCAGTGATACAATATACTTATATATAAGCTTCTGATTTTCGAAGCAACTTTATTATCAATAAGATTAAAGATTATTCAAAGTACATAAATTAAAAGGATTTGTCAAAATGTATGTGCATTTCAATGCAAATATGATTAAAATTGGACGCAATGTAACCTAAAAGTCTAAAACCGGAGTTCAAATAACAAATGAGCCAATGGTGGCCGCCATTTTGGATATTGAATTATCTTCTTGTAAAATTTTAAAAGTGCAATAAAGTCCCCAATTGCATTGGTAACTGTACAGATTTGTTTTTAAACAGAAAAATCAATAAAATTCAAACAAATTTATAAGGAACAGCACACATTTTAAGTTATTTTATAAGTTAAATATGACTGCCTTTCATTGCTTCCTATTGATCTTAACTTGGAAGAGATAATATTTTGTTTAGCATCAATATACTAGTTGTGCAACCATAGCTCAAAAATATATATCCATGTGACACACTCAATCAAGAATTATAGTTGTTTACCTGTTACCATAGAAACAAGAAGCTGTTGGAGGTCAGCCATCTCTGGGCCCAGGAAATCAAAAGAGTCTGAGACAGAGAGGTTGGCGGGGTTCTCAGTAGGTTCAGGGTTAGAAGACAACTGAAAGGAACAAGCATGCAGGCATACAATCATGCAAAACAATATCAAACAACAAAGCATTAGTCAAACTAAACCCAAGGCTACAGATTTGTTCTCAAAATTGATCCTGCAGGATAATTCTGAATTTCAGGTCTTCAGTCCAAATCTAAATACAACTTTTATAGGCCCCCATATGTTGAATGTACTCTCAATTGCAAGGAGACAGTTCTTTTTAAGCAGCTATAATATGTAATAGAAAATTTACAATTTCAGAAATATTGCAAAAATAAAACAGTGGCAGCATACTCAAAAGAGTTGTCTCAGTGAGACAGTTCTTTTGAGTTGCCAAATAATATTTTATGGTGGAGAAAATTTAATCTAATGTGCATGCCTCTCTTGTTTTTGTAAATCTGCTGCCCTGTAAACTAAATGTGTGAAATATGCATGAAATGTGACATGATTATGGTGCCAAGTTTTGGTGAAATACAGTTTATTGACCCTTAAAGCGCCAAGAAAACATCTGAAAATGTGGTCTGCTAAAGTCGTCTGCTGAAAACAATTGCCTAACATTACTGATGAATTAAGTATAGAGGCAAACAGCGTGGACCCAGAACAGACTGCTCCTATAGGAGCAGTCTGATCTGGGTCCACACTGTTTGCCATAGAGGCTTCTTAAACATTTCAGCAGACAAGAAAAGCAGACGACTTTTGTTGTGATTGGCGCATTAAGGGTAAATCTAATTTGTATGCCTCTTGGTATTGTAAATCTGCTGCCCTATAAACTAAATGTGTGAAATATGCAACATGAAATGTGACATGATTATGGTGCCAAGTTTTGGTGAAATACAGTTTATTAAATGAGCCTCATCGCAAGAAAACCTGAACTTGTTGCATGCAAGAAACAAAGGCACAGACCAGCCTGCCCATCCATGCAGTCTGATCATGCAGGGCCTTTGTTATTTGCTATCTGTAAAGTATAATTGTCAACAATGCTAAATGCAAAAAAAAACAATATTTTAAATAGTCTGTAGCTGAGCAGCTTGTTTCGTTTCTCATCAGGGCGCAAACACTAGGAATATAAGAATCAATCATGAGAGTGAGGGTAGGATAGAAAAATCTGTCCTGAGGACCACTGTTTGGCATCACGAGGCTTGCTGAGTGATGACAAATGGTGATCCCGAGGAACAGATTTTTCTATCCTATCCTCACACGAATAATGGATTCTTTTTCTTGCTCACCACTTTTTTATTTATTTATCTATTTGTTAAGTTACTCTAAAATATGCTTCCGGAAGTCCCTGAATACACTAAGATGCAATTTCACATGATGACATTACTTGACGTCCTGGGTAAGATAGCATGGGTAAGATAAGATTTTCTATCCCAGAGTAAAATCTCTGATATCCTTATCAGGTGTGCAAGAACAGATTTTCTCACAAGAAAGCCAAATGAGCTTGAGCTCCACCATTCAACTTTGTGCCCAGTGGACCAGTGATGACTTGGAGCAGCATGGAAAATCCTGCAGTCTGAATAGAGCTCAGTCATAACCTATACCCTGATGATTGAGCACACAACAAAAACATCTGAATCTTCAGTGGCCGCAAAGTCAGTTTGGATCATTATTGCTTATTGTTGTTTGGGACTTAACTCTTTTCCTTGGTAGCGACAATTTTCCTCTGCTTATAAGGTTTGTAAACTATTTGAACCAAGATCAGGAGTGACAGAATGTCCCTCCTGTTCAAGATCCAAATTGAGTTTGACACTATGATAGTGTTCCAAAAAGTTGATTAAAAGCGCGAAAAAAATCCAGCATGCAAAGAGTTAACCCTTAAAGCGCGAATCACGACTGCAGCAGACAACAAATTTCGCGAAATCTTTCCGAGTTCTCCAATAAAATATGGTATGATATTTCATGAGGATCGTCTGCTTGCAGACAATCCTCATGAAATATCATGCCTTATTTGTTATTTTTGAAAAAGCGGCAAAATTTGAAATTGCCGTCTGCTGCAAATTATAGGTGGCGCATTAAGGGTTAAATGTAATATCCAGCGCAATGTACTAAATGCTACATTTGCTACATCTAAAATTTTGAGATTCTAGCCCTTTGGAGTAAGTTTGAGTCTTTTTCTGGTGATGTGGTACATTTGTTGTCTTGTTGACATAATTATCTTAACTCTTTGCCTACTAGTGTCGTCTGCTGATAACCTTTGCAAACAGTTTGGACCCAGATCGGGCCCGATAAAATGTCTGGCCAGATCTGGATCCAAACTGTTTGACACCCTGATGGTATTACTGAAAGAATTTTTCGAAAACATTTTTGAAAAAATCAGCAGACATCAAAAAAGCATGCAAAATTACCGCAGTGGGCAAAGAGTTAATGCTATCATTGTTATGCAACCATTTAAAACACTGACATAAATCATGTTTATCAGATAGCAAGATTTCAAGATTAATTTGTTTATTAAAGGCAGTATTTTGTAAATGTAACAAAAACAATAGCATCTTAAGATCAATTCTCTGAGAGCACCAGACAAATTTCTCCACGCACCGAAAAGAAATTTCTTTAAACCATATTCAAATGAAAGTCTATGTCCAAAAACCCAGAAAAATATACTTTGTTTCATAATTGAATCTTTCGTTGCCATGGAAACCCTGTATGAATTATGTAAAACTGATATTTGGTCAAGAATTTCAGTGGCCCAAAATATTGTCTTTTTTAGCAAACAAGAGCTGTATTAATTTCATTGATTCTACAATGTTTGTTTGAAGTAAATACCAAAGAAATAAATAAAAATTAAAAATGAGGTATTTGAAGCCTACTTTTGTTACAGTGGCCTTTTAACTGAAAATTTTGCAATTATTTTGTCATAAAACAGTCTACATTTTAAGTGAATATTTTGCATAATGCACCGGGATACAGACATGGCCCCATATCAAAACATAATCTGAATAGTCTGAAATACAATATTCACAAGAAACATGAGTGGGTTATTTTAATCTCACCAAGATTTTACAGGGTGATAGGGTCTTAATTTTGAAGTTTTTATTCTGTTCTATTCTACCCCTTATCTTGTTGCTTGGCAGTTGCTAGGCAGTTACCTCCCTTATACATGTGAAACCAATTTCCCGGATTTTTCAAACAATGGCAAATTCTGCTGGAAAAGACTGTCAATCAGCCTATTTTGGTAGCTGTGTTAATTTATCCACCATAGTTGTATGTTCAGATGAATTTCTGACTGACAGAGAATGTGTTATGTCTAAAAACGGACTCAAGAAGGACTGAATGTGACTAAAATTTGTATGTAACATTATTTCGTTTAACAACAAAAACAACAATTACACTTAGATGAAGCATTCTGTAGCATATATCTGCCTGACATTTTGCTGCTGCTGAGTAAAATGGCCAAGGGATTTGTTGTGTGTCATGCACATATAGGATTGACGAAACTGAATATTAATTCGAGGAGAAAAAAGGAGCCCAGGCTACTTTGTGTGATGCTACTGGTACCCTATTCCGACAGGCTACTTAATTCATGTAGAATGGCCCATTGGAAATGATGCTTAAGATAAAAGAGGCTGCCAGGGTGTTCAAATTATAATAGGTAAGCCTGTAAATGGACATCTCGGGGGCCCCACATACTAGGCCCATTGCAAATTCAGCCCCTAACCCACTCGGCCCCTATTGTCAAAATTTGGGAGAACTATACATGTACCTATCTCAGTGTTGCTGAAGGAGTGTTAAAAAATGTACAGGCCCTCAAGTGTGAAGTTCAAGGATGTAATTGTGTTCTGATATCCAATATTTTATAACTAGCCTATCATCCCATATGGTACTTTATATCCAATATGTGACCTGCTAAGGCCTGTTTGCGCATAGAGCCTTCAGTGGCGGATCCAGAGAGGGTTCATTTGAGACAAAATTATTTCATTTTCATGGAGAATTTTCAGAATATCTTAGAAAATTAATAAATAATCAGGTAAAATTAACAAATCGAACCCCACCCCCCCCCCCCCCCCCCTTTATAAATTTGAACCCCCTATCAAGAAATCCTGGATCCCCCCCCCCTGGCCTTCGATATTGGCACACATTTATTATCACCAGTCCGACACCTTTGTTGGATTCTCTTTTGGTTTGAGTCATCATAAATTGGTATTTCAAACATTGTTGTCTTGATGAAACCCCATATTATCAGGCTTCTCAACTTGGACTGCACTGTTTGCTATATGTAACATTTGAAAAGCTAGTGAATAGATGCATCGGCGCAGTCTCTTTAGAACTATTCATTTACGGGGTTCTAATGTTCAAAGGATAACTCATGCACATCAGCTCCAGGACAATTCATTTGTGCTTAAATTTGGAACTATGAGAATTAAAACCATGATGGTTATCTGGTACTGAGTTTGTTGTCAATGGGTTGACTGAAAAATAGACAAAACATGATTGGGATTAAGCACATGTGCAATGAATCTATATACAGCGGGATTACAGCTTCCTGAAACAAATGAAACAATATTTTGGTTGGGGCCCAAGTTAGTAGTCCTACTTGTTAGGGGCCGAGTTTGTCAGGGGCTGAGATGTCGTGGAATTGGTAATCTCTAATAAAATAAGAATTTTGATTGACCTGAAATGTAAACTTTCCGGATCTCAGGCCACTATTAGCCCGCCATCAAAAGGCCATTTGGATGGTGTTTCACTGGCAGGCCATTCTTGGCTCAATTTTACATGCTTTCTGGGTAGGAAATCTGCCCAATCTGTGATCTCTCTGTTCTGTGATCTCTCTGCCTTGCAAAAAAAATTCAATGACCTGGTCTGCAAAAATGGATTAAAATGCAAAACAAAAGGGCCCCCTCCGAGCTTAAGTGAAGCAAATTGTAGAAGGGCTGATTTGAAGAACTATGTCAGACCCTGCTACTAGCAGGTGGGATAAAAATGTATTATTTTTTTTACTGTAAATAGGCAGGCCGTTGCCTGCTGGAGGCCGATGCCTTCAAATTTGAACTCAAATTATACTAAACTGGGTACTTTGAGTTATAATCAAGACAAACCAACTTGCTTAGCTACAGGGACTAGCTAGAAGATTGAGGTTTTGTCGATAACATTGAAGTTTAGGATTTTACCTTTGAGCAAATGATAAAGGTGCTGATCAGATTGCATGTATATGCAGACTGCATATATATGCAGACTGCATGTATACGCAGACTGGTCTCAGTGGTCTGCACATGTAATGAAATCAGATATTCGAATTTCTTGTGACATTGCCTATATAATCATGATAGAATACTTTTGACAGCTCAAGCTATCATCCCTTAAAATTACTAATGGAGCTTCCATAGGGCTAAAGAAAAATTGTGTGTTTCAGGTTACCAGACAGTGTCTAATTTATTTGCCCCTTTGAAGCCTTTTGAGGGGTTTTTCCAGTTTAGCCATATTGTTTCCCCATGTATTTTTTAATGAAATAGAAATATTTTACTACCTACCATACCTATTATAAATGTTAATGTAACCTGAAACACACAATTTATTAATTGGTTGGCCTATTATTGTATCAAACAGTTAACTGCATATGAATAAATGTGGATCATTCCGTATACTTTTAACTTTACATTTTACAATTATTATCCCCAGACATTTTTTTATATTATTGTGACCAACTCTGTCTGTCTGTTGTCTCAATGAGACAGTTCTTTTGAGTACCCACAATGAAATTGATGGATAAGAAAATAGGCTTATTTTTTATGCTCAAAAAGTATGTTACGGCTTAAATTAAAAACATGTGTGTTTCATGTTGCCCGACTATGCCTAATTTTTAGCTTTTTTCATTATTTTTAGGGAATTTCCAGATTTGGCCATATTGTCTCCCATTTAAAAACTTTTAGCAAAATAAAAAATATTTTCCTACAGTATCTACCATCCATATTTTAAAATTTCATGTAACCAGAAACACACATATATTTTTTTCACACTAATCTGGACCATTAAAATGTTTTAGATTTCTTAACAGTATTTTCAAATAAAAAAGTATGGAAGTTTTATTGTCATGAAGTAATTGCTCTAGTGTTCCACACAGTGTAAAAAAGAGATTGAATGTTGGCTAAGATCAGATTGTGCATCTGCTTAATCTGATCAAAAGCCCATTGATTGCTGCCTAGTCATTTTGAAAACCTAGTCTTTGTCTAGTCAGACCTGTTTACTAATTAATGGCTCCTCTTTTTTTCAGATTTTTACCATGTTCACAGATCCTATTACAGAGAAGACAGTATATGCTTATTTGGTGGTTCATTTCAAGATCTAGTAACATTATACCTCTGGAAAAGTGACCACAAATGAACTATATCAGCCAAATTACAAACACTGGTGTTGATGCAGAACAGTAAAAATAAACTCAATTGAGTATGGGACATCCATCCACCATCTGTACACTACCACCAAGTCCAGGAAAAGACCTGCCAGCTTCAAGCCTGAACATTTGTATTTCTGTCTTCCTCTCATCTTGACTTAAGTGCCTTTGATTGTACCTTACAATTCACATGAATGATAAAATGGTTAGGCTTACAGACTGCTGCACTGAATCAACTGATTTCTAGAAGGACAACCCAGAGAGTGCTATGGAATCCCATGGAGATCAATAGCAATAAAATTATTATTATCAAGACAATAGTAGGCTTCATGATAAAAAAACCCAAAACAAAATGCAATTCAAAATTACTTTTCATATTTTCAACCAAAACATATGGCTTAGGTACTCAAAAGAATCATCTCAATGGGAAGGTTCTTTTGAGCACCCAAAACAAATGTAAAAATTGATGTCAAATAAATTTTCCACAATTTTAAGCCCAACATTTTTAGCTCACCTGAGCCGAAGGCTCATGGGTGAGCTAATAGTATACCAGTGACTCTGGCTCTGTCTGTCATCCGTCCTCAGCATCCGTCTGTCCTTCAACATTTTCAGACATCCTCTCCTCTGAAACCATTGGACCAATTTAATTCATATTTTATATAGAGACTCCTTAGGATATTTGAGTCCCATCAATGTATTAAAACTATTTTTTCTCAGAAACCATTTGGCAAATTGAACTCAAATTTCATAGGAAGACTCCTCAAAGCTTTAGATTAACAAAATTTTTCAGCGTAAAAATGTAAATATTTTCTTGCCCATCAGTTTTAACATATGCTTGGGTGCTCATAAGAACCGTCTCATTGAGATGGTTCTTTTGAGTACCCACAACATATGCTTTGGTTGAGAAGTAAGAAAATTAAATTTTTGTTATGCACTCTTAACTAAAGTCCTGCTCCTTATGATAAGTTAGCAAAAATTTTTACAAATTGTTCTGGTCACATGACCAAGATAGCCGACATACCCATATATGGTAAAAACCCTTTAAAATCTTCTTTTCAAGAACCAGAAGGCTGATGACCTTGGGACTTGGTATGTAACATTTAGGGTGTAGGACCTACCATTTTTGTTCAAATGGTGATCCTAGGTTGACCTTGACCTACTTAACACCAAGTTCAAATTTGCTTCCTGATGCATTTAACTTGGAATTTTTTTGAAAAGTTGACTTTTTTAAATACTTTTGAAGCCAAAATCATTATTCTCCCTTAATATGTTAAGAGACAATGTCTATTATTAAGTTCTAAAGGTCAAGGTTGACCTTTCAGCCAAGTTCGCTTATAATTGAGTCCCATCAATGTATAAAAACATAGTTTTCTCAGAAAACACTTGGCCAATTGAACTCAAATTACATATGGAGACTCCTTAAGTTAAGGTGAGTAAATTTAGAAAAAAAAATGTTAATGGCTACTTGACCAAGATGGCCGCCATGCCCATATACAGTAAAAGACCTTTAAATATCTTCTTCTCTAGAACCAAAAGGCCAATGGCCTTGGGACTTGGTATGTATTATTGGAGATGATGGCCCTACCAGGTTTGTACAAATGATGGATCCGGGTTGTCCTTGACCTTTTTTTTACCTCAAGGTCAAATTTGATTCCTAATGCATTTATATTGGAAAAATCTTGAAATGTGCATTTTCTATATCTGTTTAAGTGGAAATCATAATACTTGCGAGAAATGTTAAACCTTCAGGCTGGAATAAAGCGTTGTCATGGAAACTATACAAAAAAAGTTACATCCTTTTGTCCATTTGTTGCAAATAAAATTTCTGTATATATTTCATTAAAAGCAACAACTGTAATAGAGCTGTTGGAATTTTATTCCACAAATAACAGGAAAATTAAATCCCTTTTCGGAAAATTTCGTCCCAAAATATACCCCACCCACCAATAATGGTTCATTCTAGAGATAAATTTTCAACTAAGTACTATGTTATATAGCCATTTCATTGTATGAAGTCATTGTTTATAATATCTGAATGCATATCTGGAATATTCTTAGGAATAAACAGTTTCCATAGCATCTAAATCTGGTGTTTTTGTCAAAAATAGAATTTCTTTCAATTTTGGTTGCTAGGCAACGAATATCCCATGTATTAACTTTCTATTTTACTTCTTTAAAACATTGCTAGCACATTGTATGATACAATTTGCAAGATAAAAGGTCCGTTGTTATACATGTACTGTTTTTGATTTGAAATAATTTTAAATTCATCTCTGCTTCGTCAGAAATGTCGTTAGCGCGAACACACATCGCTGAGAGGCGGTCTTCGGTTGCCTAGCAACAGCACATTGGAGATGATAAGACGTCAACATCTATATGCAATAAAGCACAAAGGTTCATTCTATAGGTGTTTTAAGTTTCAGTCAAGAGAAAGAGATATTAACCAACTCTCAGTTATTTTTTATATTAACCCTCGAATATAGAAAAATTCTCCAAAATCCTTGCATTTTCAGTTCCTTATAAAGAGTTATGGCCCCTTTTCTCTCAAAACAATATAAATATTTTAATCAACTTGGTTTTAAAATCTAGCAGGGCCAATATTATTTTGATTCTAGTACATTTCTGCCAAGCAAGCCTTTCATAATAAAGATCAGTCTTTGGTTGCTTTTCCCTACCCCCTGTTTTTTGCATTTGTTGGCTTAAAAATAGGGAAAATAAGCACTATTTTCAAGATGCAAACCCGTTTTTACACAATTTTGATCTAAAACCCCTCCAGGGAGCAGGTTATTTATCAAAAGTACTTGCAGTTGAATTAATTATATTGTTAGAACATATTTATGACAGTGCTCCATTAAAACCTGTTTTAAAATTTGCTGTACAGTGCCATTATTAAAGCGCTCATTTTGCAAGTAAGATCCAAATAACCCACTCATGTTTTTCTATAACTTTAATAACTTTATTTAGTCAGTTTAGAAAAACATTATGAGAATGTTCAAAGCCCGGTGCATTTTTGACTCTATCTTTTCAAAAATTGCCTAAAATGGTGATTTTAACTTTTTGAGAAATATTGAAGAGTATCTACACTTCACGCTTGTGACACAAAACTTTGTAATTTTTAAATTTTGAAATAAACATCTGATATGTGTTAGCAAGATATGGTTGACTTGGAAGAAAAAACATATTTTAGATGTATGCTATTTTTTATATTGATATTTTCACATGAAAAACAGCTATTTTCAATACTTGCATATAATAAATTTGGCTAATTTTAGCCAATTTTTATTCTGCTGGTTGCCATGGCAACGGTGCATGCAAACAAAATTTTAACTAAATTTATGCTGTTATTGGGTGGTCATAATCATTGTGTGAAAGTTTCGTCCAATTCTGAGACGGTGCGTGGAATGGGTCTATGGGAATTTTCTGGTGCTCTCAGAGAACTGATGTTAAGCTTTAAGTATATTATCGTTTCACAGCTAAATCCTAGATATAAATGTTCAATCTAAAGCATTTACTAAAATACAAGTCTTTGAATGAAATTTTCATACAAAGGTATTAGATGTAACTGTAAGCACATCAAAATAAAACCAATTTTAATTTAAAATTAAGCTATCATAATGACAAACTATGAAATCGACCAACAGTCCCAGTCAACTATTTTTCAGTCATGTTGGGATTGGTCTTCTGGATTGAGCCAGTACAAAGCAGAGGATATAGAGCCTTGCTCAAGGACCATTACAATGGATGCAATTTATTTTTGCAAGTGCAGCTCTCCTTTAATTGCAAACACATTCTTTAACTCTTTCTTGACTGTGGACTCCAAACATCTGCACTTTTGCACAGGTTCATCTGAGCCTTAGTTGCTCAACATCAAACAATGCAATATTAAGTAACAAAATCTGATGTGCTGCTAAAAAAATGGATGATCCAAACTTGATTGCCATCAGTCAAGAAAGGGTTAATCAGAATATAAACATCTAGACAATTACAGGACAAACATGCAACATGGAAGCTTACTGACAGTGCAACACTAACCCTTAAAGCGCCAATCACGACTGCTGCAGACGACAAAGTTTGCTACATTTTTCCCAATTTTTTCGACAAAAATAAGAAATGATATTTCATGAGAATCGTCTGTCAGAAGACGATTCTCATGAAATATCATTACTTAAAAATAAGAAATGATATTTCATGAGAATCGTCTGTCAGCAGACGATTCTCATGAAATATCATTACTTATTGGTTATTTTTGAAAAAGCAGCAAAATTTGAAATTGTCGTCTGCTGCAAATTATAGGTGGCGCTTGAAGGGCATATAGAGACAATATCAATGAAAAACACATCTTACTATAGACGAGTCATGACATCTTGATAAACCATCTTAGATCATCACAAAATATTGACAAATATCCGGGTCAATTGGAGGTTGCAGGTCTATTGGAGGTTGCAGGTCTATTGGAGGTTGCAAGAGATAAATGTACTAAATGCACTAAAAGCTTAAACATTTGACCTGCTGACATGAAAAATAATTTCTGACTCAAATGATCCATTTCTAAATTAACCCTTTGTACAGTAATCGCTGTGTAATACGGCCACTCAGATAAACAAATGTCTAAATGACAACTGGTAGCTTAATGAAGGTCAAAAGTATTGCAGAATGCTCCCCTTGGAGCATTCTGCAATACTTTTGACCTGCATTAAGTGAGAATCGGTCTTCAAAACCAATTTTTGGTCTTTTTGAGAGTTGCCATTTTACACAGGTTTTACTGTATATGGGAAACCCCTAAACAAGTACTTTTACAAACAGTTAAAACCCAGATGAATTCAACAGGGCCTACACTAGTTTGCTAAGGTAAAAAAAAATCATCTTCAGACAAAAAAAAATGCAAATTATTAGAAAATTACAACCTGACTTCCCTGGATATGTACAATGGACAATCCCAAGTTTATTGTTGTCATATCACAATGCAATAAAGATTTTTTGAATGTGAAATTGTAATTTTTTTTCATACTTATCAATTTAAACAGTGTTTTGAGTACACACAACACATGTTTTGGTTAAGAAATAAGAAGAAGAATTTTGCCACAAGTCAGATTTACTAATCTAGCTCCCGAATGACTGTACTATGCAGACTAGCAAAGACTGACTGAGCATTTAACCCTTCATTCCCTGCAACCTCCAATCTCTATCAAGGGTATCCTTGTGTTACATTGTATAGGGGAAATGCTCAAGTTAAACATAGCTTTCTCAAAAATGCCATATGGGCCTCGATGCAAGATAATTTTGTTGTATGGGAACAACAAAGGCACAGACCAGCCTGTGCATCCGCACAGTCTGATCAGTGCCTTTAATATTCACTACCTGCAAAGAATTATACCTAAACTAATTTTTTAGAAATGTTCATCATTCTAGCTAGTCTTTGTATCGGAACACATAGGTCGAGATGTAGACCTAAAATTGTATTAATTTCCTTACCCATCAATTTAAACATGTGTTTTGGGTGCTCAAAAGAACGGTCTCATGGAGATGGTTCTTTAGAGTACCCACAACATATGTTTTCGTGAGAAATAAGAAAAATAATTTTCCAGTACGCACTTTTATCTGGAGGCCTGTGAACAGACTGGTTTGAACATTACCAGGTTGGAAACCCCTATGGTAGGTTTTCTTGCACCGAGGCCCATGTTATACTGTATAATTCTCTGGTTCTATAGTCTATAATAATAGAACAATGCTTCCTAAATCATTTTGTTCTGTCGACATCAAAGAATCCAGTCTTGGTTCCTAAGTTTTTAGTATGCAATTCTGAGGCTTTCTAAAACACCAATTCCATGCAAACATTCAAAGAAACCATAAAACTCACCCTCAAACATCAATGACGATGACATGAACTGATTCCAAGCTACCATGTAGCAAAAACCTGAAGAAAATCTTGCGTCTCCACATAAAGAAGCATCCAACAAACCAGCAAAGTAGATATGTGTTCAAAACTTGTTTCAACATAGAAACCACAATTGTGACAATATTAACAACAGCATTAAAGGACATGAGCATTTCACGCCAATAGTGGCCCAATACTGTATGCTGTATGTTCTCCATTTAGTGGTGACCTAAATTTTAAATCTTGGATGATCTAGACCCAACCTCGGACTCCTCTTTGAGTAGTCTGATCTGGGACTATTTTTATTGCACCTGGTTTTCCTGAGTAATTTGGCTTTGACAGTCAACAACTTAAACTGGCAGATCCATGACTTTTCAGAATGAAATAAGCCACAAAATATGTTCTATCCACCCAACTCTTGTCCTTGCCATAAAGTGATGGACATTTATGAGCTCGTAAAAGATGATGCAGACAAAATCTTCTTTTGTAACAAAATCACACAGGTGCACATTTTCTTCTCTCTCTTGAAGCAGTTATAACAGTTCAGCCACAGTACTACCATCAGAAACTGTACTACCATAGGATCCAGATGTCAGAGTTGTCCTCTTCATGATCTGCATTCCTTGTTCTGTTCAAAATCTTACCTCAGAGCTACATAAGAGTCCAAACTATTGGAATTTGTTTCCCAACCAATTCATAATGATCTGTCATGTAGTAGATTGTATGACTTATTCCAAAATTCTAGGATTTTTTTCATGTTACAGTAAAACCTGTGTAAAACGGCCACTCAAAAATAGGCAAAACAAAGATCTTAATAACAATTGATAGCTTAATGAAGGTCGAAAGTATTGCAGAACGCTCCACTTGGAACATTCTGCAATACTTTTGATGGACATTAAAGGATAATTGGTCTTGAAAACCAATTTTTTTTCTTTTTGAGGTGGCCATTTTACACAGGTTTTACTGTACAGGTACTGACCAAGGTTTATTTTTTCGTGGCAGCTAGTCCCTGAATGTGGAGTTACACTATTATTTTTACCTTCTCAACTATTTTCAGTATTTAGTACCAATTACATGTATACCTCTTTAAAACAAACACTTGCCTTAAGCAAGCAGATTTTGCAAGGGCAAAATCTGAATGCTTTAAAGGCAAGCTTTTGTTTAATATAGGTTCTAAAGTAGATTTAAAGCAGAATTCCCCTGTTTAGGAATTTCTTTCTCAGAATATTAGTAAATAATACTTATTTTAACTGGAAATGAGACCCATATTCAGCCACCCATCAAAGGTGAATCCCTATGATGAATGTCCCTTTATTATCTGCCTCAACTATCATCCTTAAGACTGGTGGCATAGAGGATCCAACTTACAACCCTCTGTTTAAAAGTGGCTAACCAACTACAGCCAGTTGTTACTTGTAAGTTTTCAATATGAATTCCTCCGAATCTCTGTATGAATGATATGGTAAAATGGGAATGAAAACAAAATTTAATGAGATGGAGAAAATGTTAGTAAGAAATTAAAATAAAGCAATAAAAAGATAGAAGAAAAGAAAGTCTCATGTACATTTTCCGTGATAATAATCCTTTGCATCAACTACCCTCTGAAGTCCATAGAACTTTTACAGTTCTAACTGCAACGGGATTAAGAAAAGGCAAGGTTTTAACTCTTTCAACAAAGTGGCGATAAAATGCTGATAAACTTTGCGAACAGTTTAGACTCAGATCATGCCTGACAAAATGTCGGGCCTGATCTGGATCCAAACTGTTTGACATTATTATAGTATTCCTGATTTTTTGAAAAAAAATATTTTAGAAAAATTCCAAGGATGACCAAAAAGCATGCCATATTACTTATAACAGGTAGTTAAAGAGAAAAGGCACAGCCAAAATATCCCATTTTATCATTCGAATGTAGAGGATTTTTTTTATGCCTGAAAATGTACATGTTATCATTATTTAAAACATATTAGAGCAATGCAGGTGCATTAACAAAATATTAAAGAAAAGAACATCTTTACCTCATTCTGTGCATAGGAATATGGGCACATGAAAGACTATATTGAATTGTAATATAAACATGAAATAATTATGATCAACTGAACAGGTTTGGAACTGGCTGTAAATAAAAGTCACTGTTTCATCTTGCTCAACTCTTAAATCAGTGATTTTCTATCAAGTAAAATTTGGAGCCAGTGATCCCTAACATGGGAAATTTCACATTGGTAGTTTTACCTATTTTTGAAAGTGGTTGTCATTGATAATAAAGGGTCTTGAAGTATTTCCAGACCTGCAGGTGTAAGGCACCTGTAGTAAATGCAATGAATACCACAGGACATTGTCATGACAAAAAAAATCATTTCTCATCAGTCCAGATATTCAGCAAAACTTCTGAGAATAAAAATTGGGATTAAATGTGTATTTTATATACTCTGCCTGAATAAATGTTTTGTTTGGGTACTCGAAAGAACCATCTCATTGAGATGGTTCTTTTGAGTACCCAAATTATGTTTTGGTTGAGAAATAAGAAAATCAATTAAGAGTTACTTCTCTTATCTGGAGTCTTGTCATTTGTTGGTTTTAGTCATTTGAGATGCTTTATGTCCCAGTCAAAAATTTTTAGTCATGTCGGGGGCATTTTCCTTGGTTGAGCCAATAATTAGCGGTGAAGATACATGTACATGTAAAGTCACAGGTTTAGATAAACAAAAATTTTCAGCGTAAAAGTGTAAATATTTTCTTACCCATCAATTTTAACATATGTTTTGGGTGCTCAAAAGAACCCTCTTATTGAGACGGTTCTTTTGAGTACCCACAACATGTTTTGGTTGAGAAATAAGAAAATTAAATTTTCGTTACGCACTCTTAACTAAAGTCCTAAAAGTGCCATGCTCATGCAAGGACACAACACAGTGCCTCCAGTGAGGCTCCAACTATAATCTTTTGGTGAAAAGTCTTAAAATTGGAATATGTGTGTTCTTTCATTTGCCCATTTCTTCAGCAGCAGTAGTAAAGATTCAAGACAGAAAGAAATATAAACTAAAATATAAACAGAAAACCAAACCAACATAAAATGAAGGGAGAATCACAATCAAACAAAAATGTGTTAAAAAGTTAATACAAAAAAGTTGACTGCTAGTTTGTTTTTTTCACTTTATTGTTTAAGCTAGAAAAGTGGCTACAATATCTATTGCATGTTATTTGGAACACCTTTGTCTTGTTTGGCTTACATTAATGAACGCTGTTTATACAGAAAACAAAAATTTCTTAAGCAAGCATTGTAAATATTGCTAGATAAGAGGGGTGATCAAATTGCTTCATTGGTCTAGATTAGCACAATTTTTGAGCGGAAAATTGTAATTATTATCTTACCCATCAATTTAAACATATGTTTTGGGTGCTCAAAAGAATCATCTCATTGAGATGGTTCTTTTGAGTACCCAAAACATATGTTTTGGTTGAGAAACAAGAAAAATAAATTTTCAATTACATACTCCTATGATCAGGAGGCATTTTGCTTGTGTATTTTTTAAGAAAAAAATGAACTGACACATGAAAATTTGGTATTTATTGGCAGGCAACAAGCAAGAGGCTCAGACAAGTCTTGCCAGAGCCTTCACTACTTGTTAACATAAATAAGAAGGTCGGTGTCGGACAAGATAAAAAAAATAGACCTCTGGTCTCGCTGGCTAGCTTCACTGCATGATTAAAGACTTTATGCATAGGCACAGGTTTAGATAAACAAAAATTTTCAGCGTAAAATCATAAATATTTTCTTAGCCATTATTTTTAGCATATGTTTTGGGTGCTCAAAAGAACCGTTCTTTTGAGTACCCACAACATATGTTTTGGTTACGAAATAAGAAAATTAAATTTTTTGGTACCCACTCTTAACTAAAGTCCTGATGATTAAAGACTTTATGCATTGGCATAATGCAGTGTTTCATGTAACTGCAGTCCCACTAGATTTTTGTACAGATTTTCCTTAAGAACTTTTTTTTCCACTTTTTAAGAGCCCCAGGATTTGGTAAAATTTCGGAATTCTAATGGGGAAAATCAGCTCTGGACCCGAGATTTCATATTAAGGACTCACTGTTATTGGATTTAGTGAGTCCCTGGGATTCGTAGAAACAAAACTGTAAAATCAAAACTGCATATGCAATAAGAACCATTCTCATGATGTGTCCCATATATTGAGGTAATAACTGAAAGTGTCTTAATGAGAAGCTTCCAACATTTGAGCCACAGTGAGTCATCACATGGGACTTTGTTACTTAGGCCAGAATTTTTTTATTAGTTGATATACGAGACTTTTTTTTTCAGATTTAGGGTCGGGGGATGAAAAAAAAAGGTCTAAAAATGACCAGTTGACTGGTCATTTTCAGAGCTTTTTTTCTTTTAATATCTCCAGAAAAAAAACAACAGTAAAACTAATAAGCAAACATAAATCTTTAAATATTTCATCATTTTCCTAAAGTTCTAGATCCTCTTTAACAGTGTCACTCTCAAAAATACACAGGCCGAACCACAATTTTTTTTTCAAGGAAACAAATAAAGTTTAAAGTCGGCAGATAAAATAAAAAAATAATTTTAGAAATTAAAATTTATTTTTTTCCTACTTTCCGGAAAATTACAGTAAATCAATTAATAAAAATTCTGGTCTTATCACATATGGTTCTTGAAGTATGCATTCACAGCCATCTAGAGGAGCTAGAAATCTAACTTTAAGTCCAAGTCTTCTTTTACTTCAATTCTTTAAGTACGTGAGAAGTGAAGGCTCTGCACAGTCTCCTCTGAGCCTTCACTGCTCGCAAAAGCAAATATCAAAATGGTGTGTGCTGGTCCAAACGTTTTCCCAGAGAAATATTTATAAGACAACTCCCATCATTATAACTGACATAAAGAGTTATCTTCTAAAATGGATATTTTTTTCTTATTTCTTTAAGAATCAGATGTAAAGGACCCCTAATAAAAACTTGTAAATGCAATAAGGTGCAGTCTAATACAGATATTCATTGTGTGGTAAAGACTTGATTTGTTAAATTTTCCTGGCCTGCCTATCAATTGGTCTATTATTAAATATATTTACATTTGTATGTTTTGGATACTTAAAAGAAGCATCTCATTGAGATGGTTCTTTTTAGTACCCACAAAATATGTTTTGGTTAAGAAATAGAAAAATAATTTATAATTAACCCCTCTTATCTGGTGGCCTTATCGGTGTTGCAATTTTGTTTATGCGAAATGTTACGCTATATATGACTAGTGTAGCTAAACTGTACATATCACAAGTCTTTAATAATATTACAGTCTCGGTAAGTGATTAAAAATGATTTTTGTAGTGTTTATGAAATACAGATTTTCTGTTAAAAGCTAAAAGGTTACGTATGGATTATACCTCTCCCTTCATTTTGCATTAACACAAACCTGCGTTGGTTTTCGCAGCGTGGAAGGGGAGCCTTCACGTTTAGGGGTCCGGCTCCCAGCTCCAGATCCTGTTGAAGTGGTATGCACTACACTGACTGGTATCTGCACTGACTTGCCCGTGGAGTGCAGAGAACCAGCATATTTCACACTGTCACCAGAAACACCAACTCTGCTTTCCTTTGACACTAGAACTCCGACTTTAGATGGTGGAACTGGTTTTGAGACTTGAATAGGTGTTGGGCTAGTAGATAATACAGGTTTATTTGGAGGTATAGGTGGAGGAGCACCCCTACCTACACTTATTACTTTTCTAGGGGACGAAGGTCCTGATGTTAAATTTGCATTACTAGTTTGAACAGTTATTCTTCCCCCTGATGCTATAAGAGTAGATCCACCGCCAAGTGACACAACTTTCTGACTAGCATATGGTTCATTTAATGACTTATCCGCTCCAACAGGAGCTACACGAGCCTCTAGTTTATGATCCCCACCAACATAATGAACCAAACCTCTATCTGAGGCCGGCTGAGGACTACTATATCTGCTATTATCACGTTTACGAACACCGTGTTCTGAGGGGCTGTTTCTAGGTGACAAACCTGCTTCGTGTTCTACAGAAGCATCTATGGGAGATTTTGCGAATTTGGCTTTAGCTGCGACAGTACTTGATGAATGAACACTAACCGGTGTACCACTAGATGAAGGTCTACTTTGATTCCTGTCTCCCGTCAGTTTACTCTGAGGAGAAACTGACGATTTTATTTCTATAGTCTGAAATGTTTCCTTCGGAGATTTCCCTACTAGCTGTTTCTGTAAACTGTCTAATTGCATTTTTAACAAATCAACCTGTGCTTGTAACTCCCTACTCTTGTTCTCTTCTCGTAGTAACTTATTTTTATATTGTTCTCTTTCAAGATCAAATTCACTCAGCTGTTTTTCCATTGTGGCTTCCATTTGTAAAGATTTCTTACTCTCTTGTACTAGACCTTCAGCCATATTCATAGACCTCGCTTTTTCATCGCTCAATATTCTTGTAACTTCAGTCAATTTCTGTTTTTCAAACAAGAATTTTTCCACCAATTTCTTTCTCTCTTTGATCAACATGAGTGCTACTTGTTTATGTTTTGCGGAATTAGCTCGTTCTTCCTCTAGACTAGCCAGTGTTTTCTTCAGATCTTTCTCCATCTTCTTTGTGTTGGCCTTTTCAAAATCAACCTGAAATGAGCCATGTCATGTGATTGCCAACAATGTGGCATTTCCTTTTAAGCTTAGAAACTTCATATAATGTTTGGTCAGTGGTCTAAGAGTCAGAATATTCAAGCGACTAGTAAAGGTTCTGATCAGACTGTGTGTATGTGCAGACTGGTCTGAGCCTTTGCTGGTCGAACATACCACATTGTTGGAAATCTCATGTTGTGGTTCAAATTAGACTTTCTATGCAAGTTTGTGTAAAATTCAAGGACTTTTCAAGACTTCTAAAAAACTTATTAATAATACTAATTTACACTTCCTAAATGCTAGACTAAGATAGTGAAGAAATTACCATGAGAAAATGAGTATAAAATTGTGGTGCCTTTATATTAATTTGGGGCAGTATCTTGTTTCGTTTACAAAACCTCGTAAATGCACTTGAGTAAATTCTACAGGAGAAACAAAAAAACTTTCTAGAATGTTTGTATTTTGTTCTATTCTTGTGAATTTCGGACTGAAAACATATTTTAAATTTATGTAATGAATGAAATACATATATTGGCAGGGTTTTATGTTTCCAGTTGTTTTTTTTGTTGTTGTTTTTGTTGCTTTACGTCCCAGTCAACAGCTTCACTTTTTTCCTGGGCAAGCTTGAACAAGCAGTTAACCAGTACTTTGTGCACATACTTTCGCGTAGCGCAGTCTGTAACATGTCTGGCAATAGATGCGAGTCTGACTGCAGATCCAAGGGTCGCGAGTTCGATCCCAGCCCAGTCCTATACTTTTGTGGAGATTGATCATGAAATAATTTCTACGGGCATTCTCTTCCCTTCACCTGATACATTCAAGAGGGGTTGTGAGTTACAAGCGAAAGTGTGTGCACAAAGTACTGGTTTATTGCTTGTTCAAGCTTGCCCAGGAAAAAGTGTGGTAAGGTGAACTGACTGTCCCGTCATGACCATAGCTGTTTACTTGGGACGTAAAGCAACAAAACAAACAAACAAAAAACATACTTTCCCTTGTAACTAACAACTACCCTTCTTGAATGATTCAGTGGAAGGGAGGAGAATGACGGTAGAAATTATTTCAAGATAAATCTTCACGAAAGTATGGGACCGGGCCGGGATCGAACTCATATCCCTGGATCTGCTGTCAGACATGTATCTGTAGCAAGACACGTTACGAACTGCGCTACACAGCCTGGTTTTATGTTTCTAGGAGATCATGGTACTTTTTAGGCAAAATGATAAAGCTCAGTTCGGTTCTGAAGATAATGAGAATGCTACTCACTTCTTGTTTTAATCTCTCTCTTTCCTTCTCTAACATGTAAGTTACGTCGTCACCCTGCGCAGTGTCTTGAGCATGTTTGTGTTTCTCGTCATCTAGCTCATTACAAACCTGTAACATAAACGACAAAACCATCAGGCCCCCAGATAAGAGTGCATAACAGAAAATTATAGCAAAACAAATGTTGTGGGTACTACTTTTGAGCACCCAAACACATGTTTAAACTGATGGATAGGAAAGTAATCACAAATTTACACTAAAATATTTTGCTTAACTGACCCTATGACCATGATCTGGGCCTCTTTCCTAGAAAGTCTGATTTTGTTGCATGCATAGGCTATTTTTAGATCATGACATCATTTTCTATTTTTAGACAACATTGAAAAGAAATCTAGAAAATTTAAGTAAAGTTTTGAATATTTTTGAAAAAATTATGGAAAATGTAGCATTTGCTTCAAAGAGCAAATGCTCAATTTCAAATAATATTTTCAAATAAATAGTATTTCAAAGATGGAGTACTTCCTACCTGCAAAACTTAATTATAGCTTAGCAGGCTGGATTTGGCCCTTCCTGGCCGTGAACCTTGAAGACAGGTTTTCTTGTGGTGAGGCCCATATGAGCCATGACATGAAGTAAACAGTTTATACCATGTGTGAAAACAAAGGTAGAGACCACTTCTCTGCTGAGTAAGGTTGTAACAATACACACTTTTGATATATTGCAATAATAACCTATGCAAATTGCAATGTTACTCTACCGATAGGAAAGTGTCTAATGTCAACAGTATCTGCAAGTCTTTTCACTTTATATCGCAGTTGTTTCAAGATTTTAAACATAGGCGGTTAATATGTCTTGCATTTCATAGCTTTAAGGTTCCTTCAAATTGTCTGTAAAGGTTATCAGCAGACAACACTACCAGGCAGGCAAAGAATTAATCCTTTCATGACAATTTTGAGTGGAGCTTTGTCAGAGTAATCACAAAATGCAACTTACTTTTTGGTATCGTTTCTCGGCAGCCACAATATGGTCTCTCATCTTCATCTGAGCTTTCCGCTGAGTGGCGATGAGATTTTCTAATTGGTTCAATTGGTTATCATACATGGACTTGATGGCCGACTCGTCAAAGGCATTGTCCTTCATGTTGTCGGAATCTCTCTGCATTGCTGTGAACGGATCTCCGAGACCAAATCGACCATATTTAGCCTGGTACAGGAGCTGTTTAGCTTTATCAGCCTGAAACAGATGAAAGCAAGATATAGTCTTATACAGTAGCACAGGTTTAGATAAACAAAAAATTTCCGCGTAAAATTGTTAATATTTTCTTACCCATAAATTTTAACATATGTTTTTGGTGCTCAAAAGAATTGTCTCATTGAGACGGTTCTTTTGAGTACCCACAACATATGTTTTGGTTGAGAAATAAGAAAATTGAATTTTCGTTACTCACTCTTAACTAAAGTCCTGCAGTACTAAGATTCTTATTTACTAAAAGTTCACAGGACCACTTTTAGGTACCAGATGAGTAGTTTTTCAGATGAGTAGTTTTTTGTTAGATATATCATTGAGCCAGTACACAGATTTTGATGCTTATTTTGTTTGATTTGATTCTTTACATCCAAGTCAATAATTTTTCAGTTATATTGGGACGGATCTACCTGGTTTGAACCAGTACTAAGCAAGTATTTATGTGTCTTGCTCAAGGAAACAATGCAGTGAGACAGGTGAGGCTCTAACCCACAACCCCTCGATCTTGATGCAAGTACTCTACCACTGAGCCACTCTGCCACTGCGCTCCCATTTTGATGCTTATCAAATAAGCAGCAGCTAAGGTTCAGAGCCTGAAACAAGCCGGAGCACCAGAAGATCCTATTTATGCTTGCATATGCAAAGAAAGGAAGTAGATGATGGCTCAGACCAAAAATTAGATTTCTATCCCAACTACATAGCTATGTATGCATGCTTTAACCCTTGTCCCTCCATTTACCACAAATGCTGTCTCAGCTGCTTTCTCATTTGCCAAAGTACTTTGGTAACCTAAATTGCAATTAAAATAACCCATGTATGAACCTCCGTGAAGCCACATACTTTCTAAGAGATTATTCTCTTCCGAGTCTCAACCGGGATTCAAGCAGGACAGTTGTCAGCCCAAGAGAGGCCTACCCAGGATTGGTGATACCATGGAAAAAAAATGGCGAAAATGGAGTTAAGCCCATAAAAACAAATAGGTGAGAGGCTGAAAAACAAAGTGAAGATTGAAAGCCAGAAAATTATGAGGGCTTATGTTGGAAGAGCAATTTACGCTGAAGTAATTGTTTCCTACTAATAATTAGACTGACAAGTACTATTTGTTTGCTTTCTTGGAAACAACTTAACAAAAGCATTCAGAAAAGAAAAAGAAGAATCAATCTCATCATTTAGCATATCATCATACTTTTACCCTTTTGAGAAAGTTAGTTATTATCATGCAAATGCTGACTAGGATAATGAATTTGAGAAAATTAGTTTAAAATTTTTGTGCCTTTATTTGGTGCAGCATTTTATGCACCAAATAAAGCTAAAAGGCACAATAATTTTTATACTGATTTAGGTCTTCATTAAAAGGGCTATATTTTCGTTAGTAAACTTTAAAATAAAAGTAAGTCCTAAGTACTATTTAAGTTCTAATAGTGATTCGATCATCAGCAATTATTCAAGGCAGATTTAATTTATAAGGACTTTTGAAGAAAACCCTTCATGTTCAAGTATGTTTAATCTAGTGTTTGTTTGAACCCTGGATGCTACAGCTGTGATTGATGTTTTAATTAAGGGTTAAATGTTTGGCCTGATTCATTTCTGATAACATTTCTGTAAGTTACTTGAGTAGCAACTTCATAGAAGATGCTGACAGACAGACACAAGTTGTATGTATCAATAAACCATGTCAGACAGGCAATACCAGACTGCTACACAAAGGTCCAGATTAGGAACTATTTTGAGCCTAAAATTGTGATTATTTTCTTACCCATCCAGTTAAACATGTGTTTTGGGTGCTCAAAAGGACCGCCTCATTGAGATGTTTCTTTTGAGCACCCATAACATATGTTTTAATTGAGAAATAAGATAAATAAATTTCCATTACAGACTCATATCTGGAGGCTTGGCTTCATCAAGTCTCCAGATAAGAGTGTTAATTAATTGGTATGTTTCAACCAAAACATATGTTGTGGGTACTCTAAAGAACCATGTCAATGAGACCGTTCTTTAGAGCACACAAAACATAGGTTTAGACTGATTGATAAGAAAATAATCACAATTTTATGCTCAAAATAGTTGCTAATCTGGTTCCATGGTTAAGATGTGCCGAAGCTATAAGGAAGCTTCAGAGAACAATAGAATAAATATTCCATTTTGCTTAAATTCTATAGTCTAGAGGGTGACCTGATTCTGTACAAAGATCATTTTGAAGTGTCTCAAAGAGATGCTTCCATTATGAACACCACAAAAACACAGCACAGTGCATGCGGTGGGTCTCGAACCACCAACCCTTCAATCACAAGTCTAACACACTTAAAGTAACCACTGAGCCACTGTCCTCCTAATATGCTCCTGTGCATTGTATGAAAAACCTTGTGTATTACATTAGGCTTAAATGAAATGTATGTGTAGTTCCTGTTGGCCTAATTTTTTTAACCCTACCCTAAACATTAAATTGCCTTTGGAGAGAAAATACCTAAAATGGGCACTACCCGAAGATCATAGCTTTTTAATCAAGATCTACACAGAAGCTAGTAGGACATAAGTATTTAATTGGATATTTAGTGGAAGTGGGCATAAAAAGTAAGAAGGTTGATGTTTTGTTTGTAAACATTGATCTTTCACCTAAACACCTTGCTGAAATGTCAGTAGCTTATTAGCTCTTAGCATGCTGAGAAATTTTCCTTTATTTTTTGTCTTCTGATTCACTTTTTCAAAAATGTTTTCCGGAACGCCAGAGTGACTTTTTTGATCAAGATCAGGCCCGATGTTTTGTCCATCCTGATTTGGGTCCAAAACTCCAAACAGTTTGCAAAGGTTATTAGCAAATGACAGTTTAAACTGCTAATTTACAGAAAAAGGGACATTTTAACAGTACATGTATTTTACATAAACAAACCTCATTATACACAGCAAAGCCTATGAAGATCAATGCGGGACAATATGGGTTTAAACCCTTGTCATGCCGAATATTTTACATACCAATTCGATCCATCCCCCCCCCACCCCCAATTTTTATGCTATTAATCCCATTTGTAAGCATGAATTTTCAATCAGTAATTCAGTTATCTCATATGATAAATAGAATCCAACATTCATCTCCTGTATCAATGAATTTATTAAACTTAATTGCGAAAAAGCGAAAAAATGCTCCACAAGCCTCGCATTTTATTGTGTTTAATAAATTCAATAAAACATGATCACCGACATGTAAGATCCTCTATTTATTTTTTTGAATTTTGTTTCAACATCTTGACAATCCAGAAAATCATCAAAAGGCAGGGTATACCTATACATGTTATTCATTAAAATAAGTTGTTAGCGGTGAGGCAAACTTTTTTCTGAAAGCTTAAACTTGTACTATATTTAATGTATAATTATTGGTGAAATATGCAATTAACAGGGATACATTGACAACAGGCTAAAAAAAGGCCTACTTCACGACTCTCTATGCCACCAAATTTTACAACAGCTAACCTGTATCAAAATTGGATCTCATCCTGAGCTGGCTCATTCATCAATTGTAATACAGTAAAACCTGTGTAAAACGGCCACTCTCAAAAAAAACAGAAATTGGTTTTCAAGAATGCAGGTCAAAAGTATTGCCGAATGCTCCAAGGGGAGCATTCTGCAATACTTTCGACCTTCATTAAGCTACCATTTGTCCTTAAGATCTTTCTTTTGTCTATTTTTGAGTGGCCGTTTTACACAGGTTTTACTGTACAATATTAAGTACATGTACCTTTTACCAAAACTTACAAAATGCAGTTTAATACCTTGTATGTTTGCTCAAGGAAGTCTAATAAATTGTTGTGAATTTCATTGATTTTACAAACTAATCAAGCAGCTCTTTCTCCTGTAGCTATAATTCTAAGTAATCGCATCAGAATTTCTCACTTTAATATGACAGGGTTTAACTCTCTACCTGCTTGAGTCGTCTGCTGATAACCTTAGCAAACAGTTTTGACCCTGATCAGGCTGACAAAATGTCTAGCCTGATCTGGATCCAAACTGTTTGACACTGATGATGATATTCCTCAAAGAATTTTTCGAAAAAATCAATTTTGAAAAAAATCAGCAGACGAAAAAATTCCCCAGCATGCAAAGAAATAGCCCTTTCTAGACTGATGGAACTTTCTATCCAGTTTAATTGATTAAACCTAAGTCTGCTTTCAAATGTTAAAGGTTATTTCAAAGGACCTGTCTTTCCAGATTTTTAATAGATGTCCCAACAGTAGTGTCCATGTACCAATACTGTGGCATTGGTTCTATAATTTTGAATGCTTTTTTTTTGTCTGTTGATTTTCTTAAAAAGTTAACTTTTCGACAAAAGTGGCCTCTAGCAGGCAAAGACTAAAGACTACGTAGCACCTAAAATTTACAGGTTTTGACAACAGTTACGTATATATGTAGTCTCCAATGTGGATTCACCTATAAAGTACCTTTTTGCTCATTAAACAATGAAGAACCAAGGATGTGGCATATCCTAGCAACACCCTGGATATTAATGATTATTAGTTTTTATGACATGGCAGATTTGTACAGGGATGATAACATGCCAAGTTTCCAGCTAAAACCTATACATCTCTACAATGAATGCTACTGTTACCTTTAATATGCAAACTATTGTATTTGGCCTAATAAGTGCACTGTCATAGGTCCAGATAAGGAAATTTTATTAGCGTAAAATTGTAGTTATTTTCTTACCCATCTATTTAAACATGTGTTTTGGATGCTCAAAAGAACCGTCTCATTGAGACGGTTCTTTTGAGTACCCACAACATATGTTTTGGATGAGAAATAAAGAAAATAGTTTTCCAATACGCACTCTTATCTGGAGGCCTTACTGTGCCCGTAAATTTTTCAAAATTCTAAGCCCTCTTTTGAAAAAAAATATGTGTAGATCCAGATCAGATGGCTTTTGACAAAGCCAGCTGATCAGGATCAACACAGTTTTCCATCCACACGACACGTTAAAGCCATATAAATAATGAAAATACACCGCTGTGCCAAGTGTCTCACAAATGGGACAGTGGCAAACAGTGAAGACAGAAGTTAAAGATCTGAATCGGATCTGTCTACAATTTCAGCATCCCTTAAAGTGCCACAAAAACTTACAGCGCAAGGCTGAGTGAGCAGCATTATCAAATTTTGTCTCTACTTAACCCTTTGTATTCAGGAAGTACTTTTGCAAACAGTGACGTCCCAGATGAAATGCAGCATACTGCTGCATTTCATCAGGGTCTACACTGTTTGTAAAGGTACATGTAAAAAAATCTACAAACAAAATTAAAGAACAAAATATTTTTGGAAAATTATAACCTGACACTCCTAGATAATTATGTATAATGGACTATCCCAAGTTTATTGTATCAAACCAGAATGATGAATCCATTAGTATACAATTTATAAAGGGTAAGGGAACTAAATGAGATTTAGTGTTTCATGTGAATAGCCTGCTGGCTACAGATTCAGAAGAACAGTCAATCCTTTTTTCTCCCAAAAATAAATAGATACATGTATCACAAAATGTGTCATCTGCTACATACATGTACTGCCTTGATCAGCTCTTTGAGGGTTAAAAGGTGACGGACAACTGCCTGTGATGTGTATGGTAAACCTCTCAACTGGAGAGAGTAACCATATTGAACTGATTTGTTTGATTTGATTCTATAAGTCTTAGTCAACAATATTTCAGTTGCGTCAGGATGGGTCTTCCTGGGTTGAACCAGTACTATGTCTTACTCAAGGACACAATGACCAGTGCTGCCGCAACCCCTCGATCTCGAGTCGAGCATTCTACCACTGAACCACTGCGCTCCTGAGACATGACCAGGGATTCAGTTTGGCGTCTGCCATCGGACAGTCCGAAAATAGTTCCAGATGTCCGAGAGTTTGCTGTCCAGCTTGTCCGAGACGATTTTCAGAAGTGCACACTGTGCGGTAATGCACAGTGATGCAATAGTATTTTTGTTTTATAAACGATCGCTGATTGGCCAAATTTTCTGTAAGCTTCAGACTGGTTCACCTTATTTTACTCCGAAAATACTCATTCACTAAAGCAAACCAGTCATAGTGTTTTGTTACGCCGCGTCTGATTGGTCTATTGCATCCTTAATTTCTTCCCTTGATTTCATCTCGATGTGGAGAGCATATTTGCATTGGCATTTACCGATAAAATGACTTTAAAACTTAATTGCCATCAAGAAACAACAGGAACTCAAGTTTTTAATGCCCCAAAACAGTTTGCCCGCTCCATCATTACCTGAACAGCCACTTTCCGTGGCTAACGAGTCTTGCAGCGGCCGCAAAAAGCAGCAAAAAAAAAAACACAACAGTATCCCATCAACTTCCACGATCAACAAGCTCGTCTCCTCGTTAAATAAAAAGCCATCCAATCAATTAGGCTGCACTTTACCATCTGAAATGGTAGCAAAACTACCCCTGGTTTCAATATGAGAAGGGCAGATGGCAATTTCCTTTTATGGAGGTAAAAATGAGTGTTACAAAATGTCCTAAAATATTTCCAAATGTCTGAACAATATTGGGGCTGATTGGACAAAATGTCCGAAGTAAATTTCAGTCCAGCTGAAACCCTGAATGACCTGAGGAAATTGTGTTTTCCCTGGTGACCAGTAAAAGGGATACATAAACATGTAGTTTGCTAAAATAAACGCAATCTTCATTAACTTATAGATATCATTGTTGGCAAATACGGTTTTATTATACCAGTACCCAAAATGCCAGAAAAGTTACTGCAACTCCTGTAACTAGATGTTCATACTTATGCATTGGTACTCATTGAAACAATCTCATTAAATGACTTCCGATGAGAAATACAACAAATGTTTTCATAAACAAACAAGAAGAATATTACCAGTTGAATTATTTTCCCATCAGTCACAACTTTTGTTGTCTGTCATCTCCTCAGAGTTCTGCTTATGCACACATTCTTGGGTAGCCTATATGAACCAACATCAGACTGCTCTCTTTGGAGCAGTCTGATCAGCTGGGTTCATAGTGTTTGATTCCATGATGAAAAGTATAGTCTGAAAAGCACTTGAATATATGCAGCAGATGTAAAAAGCAGACAACATTTTCAGGACAAAAATATTGGTGGGATAAGGGTTAATAAAAAAAGCATCTTATCTAGCTCAATGTGTCATGTTAACAGTTGTCCTGAATCTTAAATTGTGGACATAAAGACACAGGCCTTTAGTTAAGAAAGCGTAACTGAAAAATAATTTTCTTATTTCTCAACCAAAACATGATACGTTGTGGGTACTAAAACCAGCCTTAGATGGTTCTTTTGAGCACCCAAAACATATGCTAAAAATTATGGGTAAGAAAGTATTTACAATTTTAAGCTGAAATTTTTTTGTTTATCTAAACCTGTACAGACCAGTTGAATCTCATTAATTCAAAGACCCCCAAGCCAGAGCTTTTACCTTTAAATTATCAGTAAGTCAAATTAAAGGGAGTAAGTCATTATTAATGACCAAATAATTATGACCCTTCCCTATATACCCACCCCCTTAAATTATTAATCAAAAAATGGTCTGGGTGCTTCATATTTCATGGAGGCACCCAATTCTCTGAATCCAATGTCCTCAAATTCATTTAGTTCAACTTAAACTGTCAGATTTAAATTATCAAATTTATTTTTTTCCGTTGTGTATTTTCAGACTGTACTGTCAATAACCTAAGATAAGGCTTTCCAACAATTGATAGGGATTTGGGCTTTTTGGGTCGGACACACCAAGAGCATTATGGTTAGGCCTAAATGAAATATATGTGTGGTTCCTTTGCATACCAACAAAATTTAGGGTAGGTAGGTAAGGAAATTATTAAATTTTGTTTAAGAAATAGATCAGCTCCAGCAGTGAATTGTTGAGTAATAATTCACTGTTTGGAGGTCAGTTGTAAAGAAGATCAAATCACGAGGGCGCAGCGCGAGTGATTTATCTTCGTACAACTGACCGACAAACAGTGAATTATTACTCAACAATTCACGCAATGGAGCTGATCTATTTCGATTTTAACACACAATAAACGACGAAAACACATTCGAAGTCTTCAGCTTCTTCCAACTTTCCACCATTGCACCGAAGAACTCCCGCCAATGATTAGACTACGTCGCATACGTTAACATGTCTGTTTGTCTGTCCATCTGTGTGTCTGTCCATCTGTGTGTCTGTCCATCTGTGTGTGTGTGTGTGTGTGTGTGTGTGTGTGTGTGTGTGTGTGTGTGTGTGTGTGTGTGTGTGTGTGTGTGTGTGTGTGTGTTTCTCTGCCTGTTTGTCGGTCTGTCTATCTATGTGTCTGTCTGTCTATGTGTCTCTGTGTTTGTATGTCTGTCTGTGCGAGTGTCTGTCTGTGCGAGTGTCTGTCTGTATGTCATTATGTATTATGTATATATGTATGTTGTCTTTAATGTCATAAATGTCTGTAAATTGCTGTTTGGAATCCTTGTAAAATAAATAAAGCATTAAATTAAACGTCTTTCAAGCGTAAAAACGACGTTACACCGTCTAACGCCACGAATGACGTCATTTTCCAGTGACGTCAGCTATCACACACTTTAGCTGTGAATTATTGTCCGATATATCACCGTTGGCTCTATAGGCGAGGTGTGTTAGAATATAACATCTATCAAAGAAAATAGTGACAAAATCTGAAAAAGTGCCCATTTTAGGTATTTTTTCTCCAAAGACCATTTTAATGTGTAGGGTAGGGTTAAAAAAATTAGGGTAGGTAGGCAACATGAACCACACATACATTTCATTTAAGCCTTAGTGAACGTCTAATAAATCATTTACCTTAAGAGCTGCAATGACAACATCTCTGCCCTGAAGTTCACCTTCCAAACAACTGAGAAGCTGAAGAAGATCATTACGGCTCAGGTCCATCTTTGGGTGGCGCTGAAAAATACGCAGAAAACATCATAGGTTTAGATAAACAAAAATTTTCAGCGTAAAATTATAAATATTTTCTTACCCATAATTTTTAGCAGATGTTTTGGGTGCTCAAAAGAACCGTCACAATGAGACGGTTCTTTTGAGTACCCACAACATGTTTTGGTTGAGAAATAAGAAATTTTTCTGGTATGCACTCTTAACTAAAAGCCTGAAACATACAGTGAACATAAAATCATGTTTAGCAAACAGATGAAGAAGCAACTTTTAACAGTTTAACCCATTTCATCAATACACACTGATACAGGTGTCCATTTTGTATATTTTAAGGAGTATGTTGAGACAGGCAAACTAAAAAATCTTACATGAGCATATACACCATACAGATAGATAGACTGATAGAAACATACATGAGCATGTACAGCCAGACGGACTGATAGAAACATACGTGCACATGCTCGGATATAGACTTATATCAGTCGAAGATGTTGTAGGACCTATGAATCCATACCAACCAATACACTGTCCATTCCACATCTTATCTTTTGCCGTATTCCAGTCCAGAATTTTAATTAATGATAGCTCAAACATCTACGGCTACAAGTAGCATTAGTGTACTGTTAAACAAATGAGGCATAACCGGATTTCTTACATAACCAATGGAAGATTCCATAAGTCTGATGAGATAGCAGAAGAAGAAAAAGTATTTGAGAGGAATGATAGATTTAGTCAAAAGACATCTGTCAATATTGATAATAAAAAAACATCTATATGAATAAATATCATATCTCATCAGACTTTAGAAGTCAGACCTAAAGAAGCATAACATACATGCACATGTACAAATAGGCAGGTTTGTGTGGCTCTTCCTCGCGGTGCCATGGGTTTGTCTGCTGTTTGTGGTTGTGGTACTTCCTGATCATACTCACTATATGAGTCATTGTCAAAATTTGTCAAAATTCTTGTCCGTTTCATATCTTATGAAAACCGCTGATGTGATCATGATTTTTTTTCTTCACACAATACTACTGATCATACTTAATAAGGCTAGCTGATAAAACTGAAAAATATTGGTGTGTAAATATATTTTTTATTGGATTAAAACCCCATTTTTTGGCATTTTTGCCCGTCCCACGGAAAAAATTGAACTTTCAACAAGAATTATTAAAAAACTATTATTTTCTCAGGAATTTTAACTGGCTGTATTGATAAAAGCATTATCAAAGTAAATGTAGGAGGTTTCAATATGTGATTTTTCATTACATTTTTGCATTTTTTTTGCCAAAAAAAACTCTGTCCCAAGCGTTTATGTCAAGACCGTAACACTTGATAAATTGCAAAAATAATATGGGATCCCCATGGTGCTGAATCTGGTTTTCTGTCATACATGTACTAATTTGACACTTTCTGTTTACTAAGAATACATGTGTTTTGTAAAGCATCTACAGAACTGGCAAAAGAAAATACTGTTTTGGTTTGTGAAATTTTTATAGTATATTTATTTTTGTGTCAAATGACCGTAACACAAAAATGGACAATGGACTTTGATAAAAAAATTCTGGTTTTAACATCTTGACCAAATAAAATTTCTCAACAAAAAATCACTCTTGTTGCAATGTTTTAGGGAGTAATCATTATTTTAGGTAAAAAAATATGTAGAATATATCAATACCGTAACAGTCAATACCGTAGCGATGAAAATGTTGCGGTATTGACACATCTTGTTATGATTTTGACATATGCTGTCAAAAAAGTACAGTTTTGAAAGCAAAGATATTAGATTTTAGTCAAGTTTATTAAGTGAATTTATGATAAGAATGCTTTATCAAATTTAAACAGAAGCATAAAACACAAATTGAATGATGAATTTGCATATAAACAGTTGTTACGGTATTGACATATTGTTTTGTTCTCAGGCAGGGTTTGTCAATACCGTAACGGTTTTGTCAAACCCATAACAATATTTTGAAATAAATGCAATCTACCATATATTCCAAAATTCTTTCTGTGCACATGTGCCAAGAGTATTAACATTGCAATCTGGTCAACAGTGCTCTACACCAAATCTTAAACAGAAGAATTACGCAAGTATATATTCTTTAAAGGTCAATACCGTAACATTTTTGTCAAGTACCGTAACAGTGATATTTTTGGGAAAAAAGTATATCAGACAGAGACAACATGTAGATTTTAAGTACCTGATCAATTCCTTTGGTTGATTACAATCATACCAAAGCATTGTAATTTACTAGAAATGTGGTTTTTAAACAAAATACTGAGAAAATAGTATGCAAAATCACTTAAAAGATAAAAAAAAATGCATTTTACGTTTGCTCATTGTCATAAATAATAATTTTGTTCAAATTTTACCCTTGACACAATTAAACACATGATTTTTTGAACTTATCCAATGCAACAAAATAAATATCCATGACGAAATTTGAAGAAAAAACAGGAATTAAAGTTTGTTACGGTATTGACATTTTATCTGGTCATGTGATCTTTGAAACTTAATTATAAGGATCTGATTGGATGTTAAGGTTTCTTTTCGCTTTTCATAGTATTTTCAGAAACAACTTGTTACTTTCATGAAAAAAGAGTATCATTTTATTTAATTCGTATTTTTCCTTTTACTTCTTTCAAAATTTGACGGATTTTGACATTGACTCATATACATGTATACTAATTACAGATAGAAAGCAAGTGCGGATCCAGAGGGGGGGGACAGGGGGTCCCCCTCTGGAAAAAGTTGGACCCCCCCCCCTGGAAAATGTTGGACCCCCTCTGGAACCTTGAAAAAAAAAAAAAAAAACGCTGTTAGAGCTTTTAATGTCAGATTGACCTGGACCCCCCTGACGAAAATTCCTGGATCCGCGCATGGAAAGAATCATACATTCACAACTAATCTTGGTGTGAGTTGTCTGTACTTTGTTATAAAATAAATATATGAGCTGTCTTACAAATGTATAAACTTGGAACGAGTTGTCTTCGGCGGAGTTGTCTGTAATTTTGTAAAACTGTCTAACACTGATAATTTGTTATGGTTTTTCAATTTAAAATCAAGATCCAGTTCTTTTAACCCTTTGCATGCAGGAAATCCCAAAATGGGAACTATGGCAAATAGTGAAGGCCCAGATGAAATGCAGCATAATGCTGCATAAGCCTGCATTTCATCAGAGTCTGCACTGTTTGCTATGTTTAAAACAACATTTAGGGACAGAAATACATCATAATTTGTAACTAGTGTTGTTCGATTATAGGATTTTTCATAATCGATCATCGATAATAATTAGGGCTGGTTCGATTAATCAAAATATTGGTTAATCAGTCGATATACAATAGAAAAACAATTACATGTATCGATACGAAAATTCATAAATTGGTTACTTTTAATGGATGCTCTATTTATTTATTCAATTAAAATCCATGCGTAATTGCCTCATGTTATGTTTTGTTTTAACCGGAAGTGCATTGTTGTTAACAGTAGATGTGAATAAATTAAAGTAACGAAGTAGTAAAACTCTGCAGACTTGTGCTTCTCTGTTTTAAAGAATACAAAATAATGAAATATTCATCAGATGAACAAACTAGCATGCAGGTTGTTTTTCTCTGCAGTTAAATTCCAGTTTAGAAGCTTTCAATTTTACTGACTTTTACAGCGGGTCTTATTTTACATAAAAGCGTTCATGTCTTGCATACTTGACTTCCTTTTGAATGACCTCACGCACCGTGAAGTTGACAACAACAAATGGCCAACTGCGAGTTTAATTACCGACTTTGCCCAATTAGCAAGTCAATTTTCTTCCAACAGAGTGGATGACGACTTGTTATGAGCAAAGGTGCCAACTTTCACTTGAAACCCATTATCTTTTGATATATGATACAAGCTACTTACATGTAGTGTTGTGTTGCGAAATGATGGGGAAATCAATGTCATTGACTATGCAAAAGCTGTCAAAACATTCCAAATTTGAGCGATTACTAATCGGTTATATATCGCAATCATGCAAGAACCGATTATCGATTAGCAGTTTGGCTTCGATTAGCCAGCCCTAATAATAATCGATCAGAAGGTTTCGACTGATGATCGATAAAAATCAAAAGTTAGCAAATGAAAGGGAAAAACACAGGTTCCATCCCATAAAATATCTACCCTTGTACCGTTTGAAACTCAAACCTTTCAAAAGCTTGTTAGCATCAGTTTCATGTAATTTTATGTACATGTACAGCGTCTTACCACAACTGATCCTAATATAGCAAACTCAGTTTAATTAGCCATTGACACTGAAGGATTCTAATTTGCTGTATTTACAGGTTGTTTCTTTATTCCTCACATGCTATAAATCTTTAAAGTTATGAATTACATTTTTCTTGTAGCAAATTTGCTAATTTAGAATAGAAACTTACAAGATGGTCAGGTGTGAATCTTATCGATTATTATACAGGGATACAGACTAACATTTTTTCGCCAGCAGCAAGCTGGGCCCCTAATATAAAATGATTGGGGGCCCAGCCCAAAACTAAGAGGCCCAAGATTCAGCAGAAAACTTATTTCAACACATTTAATTTGCTTTACTCATACCCTCAAAGTTGGTATCCCTCAACCATACAAATTATTTGGAATCAGCTGAATGAAGATTTGTAAACATAACAGCTAGACTGGAGTGTCAGATTTGACATACATACTATCCTTTTTTCAAATTTTCAGGGGCAAGCTGGGCCCCTAAAAATTTAGTTTTAGGGTCACCTCATCACATACAGGTCCGGTAATACAGCAACCCAGATAGACTTCATGTTATTTCGAAAGAGCCTGCGCAAACTTGTTATGGATGTGAAGGTGATTCCTGGAGAGGAGGTTGCTCTGCAGCATCAGCTCCTTGTGTGCGACATGATGATTGATATGCCGCCCCAAATTAAGCGCAAATTCACCCCACGTCCAAAAGTGTGGAAGCTCAGAGATCCTCAAACGTGTAGCCGATTCCAGGAAGTCTTCAAGGCACATGTGCCCGCTGTGGAAACTGAAGCGGCTACTACTACTGAGGAAATCTGGGCGAAACTCAAGACAGGTTTGCTGAAGACAACAGAGGAGGTGTGCGGCACAACAAAGCCCCACCGATGGCGACATGAAACTTGGTGGTGGAATAAGGAAGTAGATGATGCCATCACAGCCAAGCGCCAAGCTTTCAAAGCATGGAAGGCTGGCAATGCACACGAGCATCATATAACACTGTCAAGCGCATCTCCAGACGTGTGGTGCACCATGCACGCCACAAGCAGACAAGGTGGTCTATGAGGGCATTGACCACAAGTCGTCTGATATCTTCCGCCTCACCAACCAGATGAGGAAAGAGAATGTTGATGTTGTAGGGGACAAGCCAGTGAAGAATGACACTGGGGAAATGTCAATGAGTGAGGAGGCAAAGCAGGATGCATGGGCTGAACATTATGAAAGGCTTCTCAACGTTGAATTTGATTGGGACCCTGATCACCTGTCCAATAAACCTCAGTTAGAAGGCCCGCCTATCCCAATCACTATTGACATGGTGAAGAAGGCCATCTCAAAGATGAAGTCGGGCAAAGCTGCAGGTCCATCAGGCATAGTGGTGGAGATGATCAAGGCAGCAGGTGATACAGGGGCCACCATGATCCGAGATCTTGCTACTGCGATTATCCGTGATGGCAAGGTCCCAACTGACTGGGAGGAAAGTTTCATTGTCTGCCTTTACAAGGGCAAGGGTGATGCTTTGGATAGAGGCAACTATCGAGGCCTCAAGCTGACTGAGCAGGCCATGAAGATCCTAGAGAGGATTGTCGATGGTCTCATAAGACAGGTGGTGTCTATTGACGACTCCAAGTTTGGCTTTGTCCCAGGAAGAGGCACTACAGATGCAATCTTTGTGGTCCGGCAACTGCAGGAGAAATACTTAGCAGTGAACAAGAGGCTTTATATGGCCTTCGTGGACCTAGAGAAAGCATTTGACCGTGTCCCTCGGAAGGTTATCTGGTGGGCCCTGAGAAAGCTAGGCGTTGAGGAATGGATTGTGCGGTTAGTCCAGGGAATGTACGCTAATGCACGAAGCCGGGTTCGTGTTGGCGAGGGTTTCAGCAAAGAGTTTGAGGTGAAGGTCGGGGTCCATCAGGGATCCGTACTCAGTCCCTTGCTCTTCATCATTGTGTTGGAGGCCTTGTCACGTGAGTTTCGGGCTGGTGTTCCCTGGGAGGACCTATATGCAGATGATCTTGTCATCATTGCTGACTCCCTAGAGGAATGTGTCAGGAGGCTCTTGATATGGAAAGAAGCCATGGAGAAGAAGGGATTGAGGGTGAATCAGAGGTCTAGATAAGCTTTCAGTTCAATTGGGTATTTACCCCACTAGATTTTTATGAATTGCTTTTTTCCAAAAACAATTGCTTAAAAATATTTTTTTACCCCACTTAGATTTTTCAAATTGCTTATTTATAAGTACCTTATAATCTTAGTTAATAATTTAAAAAATCATCTTAGTTATATGGAAAAAGCACACAGATTGAAGTGACTTTAAGTACTTTGTGCAAATAATTTAGCCAGTAACTGACAAATGACTTGCTTAATGTATCAAAGAAGATTGAGTAATATCACTACAAAAGAAAGGCCTGGACTGGCCACCACACTAAGTGTGCTACCATGAGATATATTCATATTTCAATCAGTTTATTTTTTCTTTGCTTTTTCCAAAATTTAAGTGCTTTTTGTTACCCCTTCATATATAAAACAATTGCTTTTTCCAAAATTTAATTGCTTTTTGTTACTCCTTCATTTGAAAATAATTGCTTTTTTCACAAATTTAATTGCTTAAATACCCCAAAAAGCGGCTTATCTATTCCTCTGGTGAATGCAGGAAAGACAAAAGTCATGATCTGTGGTACAGGCCTGGACCTCTTGCAGAGTTCAGGCGAATACCCATGCGCTGTCTGTCGTACAGGAGTAGGCAACAACAGCATCTACTGCAATTGAAATGCTTTTTGACCAGATTCAACACTCAACAGGCACCTGGCATTGACTTCAGAAAGGTACAAAAAATCTTGATGAACATAATACATGTATTCACAAAGTCCATTCTAATCCGAAAAAAAGACTTTGTCAAAAACTTAACTTATATTTTAATTTTGGTAAAGTCACATGCTCTGCAGCCTATCCCTTTGAGGACTCTGATATATTTGGATGAAGAGAGGTTTCCCATTGTTTTGTTTGTTTGATTTGATTCTTTACGTCCCAGTCAACAATCTTTCAGGTATGTCGGGACAGGTCTTCCTGGGTTGAACCAGGACTAAGCAATGATTAATGTGTCTTGCTCAAGGCCACAAAGCAGTGACAGCAGTGAGGCTCAGAATTAGGTTATCTACTGAGGAGACAACTTAATAAAATGGTGATTTCCTATTTCTTTCTAGCGATTATGGTGATTTCATGGTGATTTCGGTTAATCGTCGCACCGCCAATAAAGCTTAGTCAAAGTCAGTAGAGAACGGTAAAGTGCCTTCTAGCAGAAAATTGTCATTTGTCAACAAACTTTGTGATTTACCAAAACTTAAAGAAAATGAACCAAATGTTATGCAGTGACATTGGATGTAATTTCATACTGATTGGCAGAAGTGCATTTTTCACGCATGCGTTTAATGTTATGGGCAATTTTAATCTGATTACTACAGTACTGTATGGGATAGCCCTACTTGGTAGGACTGGAAGAAGCTTTTTCTCACAAAGTAAAGTACGTTCCTATCCAGGGATTTCCTTCTTCCCATTTTAGTTCATCCCTCGGTTGACCGGGTATTTCCGAACTATGTGAAATGTACATGTGCCGTCCGAGAAAGAGTGCGCAGATTTAAAAACAGTCTATGGACAGTCTAAAATATGATTCATGGTGTGTTTAGAAGGTGCAGAACAGCAGTCGCTGCTTGAAGGTCTCTAATCTGGGAGCTGAGACGGCACACTCTGGCAGCTGGTTCCATATGCCGAAGGTGCTTGGTCCAAACATGCTTTCCCTAGTGTCATTTGCAGGGATGACACTTGATAAGTGCATCGTCCTTCGGATCGGGACGTTAACTGGATGTCCCCTGTGCAGGGAGAGTCACCCCTTGTGCAGGTTAAAGAACCCTACAGTAATTTCGATATGGTAACTTGTAGGCTTTCATCCTGCACCCCGGAGTGTACAGAGTACACCTGCGGATAATACATGAAAGAGGGTCTGGCAGTATATATAAAGAAAGGGATAGCGACCAGGTTGCACATAATCCTCTAGAGCATGGCTGACTTGACTTGCATTCTCCTTTCTTGGAGAGTATTCCTACACATTATTTGGACTGTTCTACATATTATCTTCTTCCATCCTTTCCCATTGTCTCAGGTTTAAGCATTTAGTAAAATCAGCCCTGTTGACAAAACAACTGAAATGGACCTGCAAGAACAGCTGAATCAGAGTATGCGGTCTTAAACTACGTATCTAAAAAAACCTTCAAAACATGTAGGCCTAGATGGCAGCGTTTCTTAATAAACATGCGTTAGGTATACCTTTAGTGTGTTACTGTGCACTTTATCCATGGAATCGAATCCACCGGGTTTCAGATTTCGACCCGCCATCTTTGTTAGGTTCTCTCACCAAAACCTCTGTCAGTCGCAAATTCACATCTTATATGATGTTGGATGTATATTGTTCTATTAATAATAAAACATGGTGTTATCAACAACAAACTTTATTTGCTATTTGATCATTTTAGGGCACATAAATGGATATATGACACCAAAGTATCATCAGCATCAAAACAAGAATAACATTGAGGTCACGTGACTTTTGGCATAATTATAATTTAGTTTCGTATTAAATAATTAGCTAAAACATATTGGTCAGAATATAATTTTTTAGAACATAATTCGAACTAAAAATACTAATAAATGATTATATAAATATATCTGGGGTGTTGCTTTCTGTGCAAAATTTACTGTGTTTCGCCTCCAAACATTTCGGCCTAAGGCAGCATACCAGTTATTTATTGCTAAGACAGCATACCAGTAATTTCTTTCTTTCCCTATACTGCCTGACGCCCTTACCAGATTTATTGTACACTCCAGGTTGCAGGATGTAAGCCTACAAGTAACCATATAGTCATGTAAGCTGTTTTCGCCAAGAAGGTGTTTTCATCGATTTTGTTTCCCGCAGGGATGTATACTTGCAGGGATTAGCTTCTTATCTATTTCATCAATATTATTGCCTACGCGTAAATCGGGTATATGCCGAGATAAATACCTTTCTGTCGCCATTTTCAAAGAGGCTGTTCATAGCGATGATTCATAGGAAAGTTCGATGTTAAAACCGTGAATATTCAATATATGTGGAGAAAATTCTTACGGAATTACGAGAATAAGTTTTTAAGTATATCTCATATGAGTTATGTTGGAATAAAATCCGTGGATAATGGTTAATTTTCGTGTTATTTTGGACAGATTGCGTTGTTTACAAGCCGCCATCTTGAAAATGGTGGATATTAGAATTTTAATGAGCTACTTGTCACTTTAACTGTGGCAATTTGAAGCGCTCAATGAGTGTAATTCTTTAAATTCCTAAACGTTAATATATTTGTCCTAAGTTTGCATTTTGTAGAATATCGTTATATTGCAAACCTTTGTTGCAGAGACGATATGAAAAAGAGGCAAAATGATAACTTTTCGTACTACATCTGTTTATTCTATACCATCGAAATTGTCGGTTGTAGAGCTAATTGATGTGAGTAGATTTGATATACTTAACACTTAATACGTAAATTACACATTTCGGAACTAAAATTTTCAATTTTTTAGCAAAAACAAAATAAAATCATGCAGATAAGATGCTAGCAAAATCGTCTTTCTTTAATTTTTCCGCATAACGTTCCACTCTATGGAGGTGTCCCAACACTCGGAACCTAAACATTGCCTCTAATGTACAATAGGAATTTAGCCACATTGCAGGGTTAAAAAGCATGAAAACATACATTTAATTATAAATGATAATTTGTCAACCATAGATACACTTCATTTCATTAAAAAGCGTTTGTTTAACAATTAACAATGTAATTGGTAAGACAGCTGTGAGCAGTAATTATTTCCGTGACTGCGTTAAATATCTATTCAACCAAAACGACTTGTTTTAGAAGTGATATTATCAACAACTGACAATAATAGCCAATTTAAGAATTAAACAAAAGATACTGAATTTCCTATTTAGCTCATTTACGCCCTCTCCACTCAATTGGACCAGACGATTTCGTTTAAGGGGTGTTGGTGTCATTTTCATTTTCTTAAATTTTTAGAGAAAAATTCTGTAAGCAAACGGTGGAGACCCTGATCAGATACCGCGTTCTGCTGGGTCTCATCTGGTTCTGCACTGTTTACCTATGCCCCACAAAAAGGACGTTAGGCATATGTGGGTTAATTGCGTTGTATGAAAAAATGCCTTTTTCCATGTCTGAGAAATGAAGAAAAGCCTGATGCGTTATCTTTTTTCTTGGGTATTTTTTTCTGACAACACTAGATTGTTTGGTATCATATGGGCCTCGTTGTGAGAAAAACTGTTTTCGGGGGTGGGGGGGGGGTGTTTTGACAAAGAGTGTTTCAAACCAGTCTCCTCAGCTAAAGAGACTAGCTTGAAAATTGAAATTTCACCTGCAGCAAGTTTACATATGATACTTTCCAAAAAGCAAAAAAAAGGTGCTGATCAGACTGCGCCGATGCGCAGGCTGGTCTGCGCCTGTGTTGTTCACAAACCCCGGAAGACAGGGTTTCTGGCGTCGAGGCCCATATTATAGCTTTATTTATGATCCGTGCAATAGTGAATGAACTGCATCCCACGTTTTTTTTCTTTTTTTTTTTTTTTTTTTTTTTAATTCTCATCGAAAGTTCATTCTCTTTTGTTGAATAGTTTTACATTTCATTTGTTTTACCAAGCGATGTTTGGCTAATTAGCGCTCATAACCACGGACGTATATTGGGGGGGGGGGGGGGGGGGTTTAAGATCCGTCACAGGATGCGGATAAGATGGAAATCCTAGGTTCATTTCTTCCGCGGAATTAATTTACTTTTTACCGGAACAACATCGTGTTTGGTATCAAATTGCAGCTTAGAAGCTTCTCCATAAAACGGTGCTATTCTTTCAGACCTATCGCTTCTTACCGAGATGCTAGGGGTAAAGAAACACATGCCCATACACATGCGCATCTCTTTCTCGCTAAGTGATTCGTCACTTTATCGGAAATTGCCTGCCGCCTACCTGGATTTCAGCCCGGCAAAGATCGAATAACGATTATCGGTAAATCTATTGGTGTTTCCAGTCCATGTAATAAAACGTCCATGTTTCCCGTCGGTATTTATCGCATTCGTGAAGTCACATCCTCGTTCCAAAAGGAGAATCCCAAACGTCATATAAAATTGTCAACAAACAGAGAAAACTGAGAAAAATGCTGATATGAGAGGTAAGATATAGTTTACATACCTACAATGACATTTTCCCGCTATATTCTTTTTATCCCTATCTTTAAATTATGATCCCGATATTTTTTATTCACTGAAAACATTTCATCGGCCGTCTGCATCTGTTTTGAAATCTCGTTGGTGGAGGCTGTATATCTTCTTAACTATATTTACTACCGGTGTCTGATCATCAGCCCCCCCCCCACACACACACACACACCCAAGTTGGTGAAGTGTATACTGCTGCATACACTTGTCCAGGGTTGAGGAATTAGAAAAAACAAATAACTTTTCACTCAGGGACAAGTTAATTATCACAAGATATAGGCTACCCAAAGAAAGCTTTACTTGTCCCAAAGAGCAGACAATGCACACAGAATTTAGCTTAATTTGCCCTGAATTTGCTTTAGCATCATATACATATAAACTTTTAAAAGTAGTATAAACTCTTATTGAAAACAGTGTAGATCCTGATCAACTGGCATCTGAAGCCAGCTGATCAGGATCCACACTGTTTCCCAATATATTTGAGTTCATCATGTATAGAATATTTTATATTAACTTGTCCCAGGGCAAGTATATTTAATGTTTCTAACTTGTCCTGAATGAAAAAGGGCCAAGTAGGGCATGGTACAATGTATTTCCACAGCCCTGCACCTGTCGGTATAGAAGGCTTCAAGCACTGAAGCAACATCGTTTATCTTCAGATATTCTCGCTTAAAAGGGGAAGATATTACCAGTATCAAAGGGAGGCATTAGATAATGCTTACATTGCTGTAAAAGAAGAGGAGTCCAGTGTCAATGGTGCTGCTCAAAAGTTTGGTGTTCCTGTCAATACGCTCAGGGACAGATTGACTTGGAGAGTTAGAGTGGATATAACATGTTCAGGTCCATCTCCCCTTTTCAACCAAGATGAAGAAGCCTTACTAGTGGAGCAAGTCAAAACAATGGCTAATTTGGGTTAGGGATATACACACAGCGAAGTTGTCAGCCTTGCTTCAAAATTTGCTGTGGACATTGGGAAGCGGGAAGAGGGAAGCGGTGAACTTAGTATGCCTTGGTACTATAACTTTATGAAACGATGGCCCGAATTGCATAGTGTAAAACCCCAAAGTTTGTCAGAACTTCGTGCTAGGGCAGTTTCAAAAGATAACATTGATACTTACTATACGGAATTAGACAGAATACTCACACTTTATAACTTGAAAGATAAACCGTATTGTATCTATAACGTTGTTGAAAAATGTGTAATGATAGGTGCTGGAAAAATTCCAAATATAGTGGCCCCTAAAAGATGTAAGGCTCAAACAGTAACATCTGAAAGGGGTCAAAATGTCACAGTCATAGGTTGTGGTAACGCAGGGGGTGCTTCTATCCCTCCTTACCTGATATTTCCTGGGAAAAGAATGCTTCCTGAGCTTTTGAAAGATGCAACACCAGGTTGTGATGGTGCCGTCAGTATTACTGAAAAAGGAAATTCGAATACAGATATATTTTCAACTTATGTAAAATCACATTTCTTCAAGTATGTTCAAGGAAGAGACCCTGATCAGCATGTTATACTAATGTATGATGGTCATAGAAGTCACATATCTTTAAGTTAAATTGAATGGGTCAAACAAAATAAAATAATATTATTTGTCGCACATACGTCGCACATACTACTGTCAATGGACGTTGGTTGTTTTGGTCCGTTTGAAGTACTATACCAGGCTGAAGTAAAAAAAAAAATAGCAGACAAAAAGCTGGCACATCTGTAACAAGGTATGACATATTTGGTCTAGTATGTAAAGTGTATGACAGGGCTTTGCAAAGTGATAACCTCAGGGCAGCATTCAGAAAAAACAGGTATCTACCCATTGGAAAAAAAACAGTTGTAGCAGAGCATCAGCTAATGCAGAAATTGGTATTCAAAGGAAAACAAAATGAATTTGTTACTATAAATGAAGTTGAAAAATCTGAAAATGAGCCAAAAAATAATAATAACCTTTTTAAATTACAAAAAGCAAGTGATTTCTTGCAGAAAAGGGGTGGGGATGTCTTAAGGGCTGTGACAATGGCAAAAAAACCTCGTAGGAATATTAGTACTGTTGTGGCTGGTAAAGCTATAATTTAGAATGAGGTATTTGTAAAAATCCAAGAATATAAAAGTGTCAGTGAACAAACGAAATCAAAATGTTCCAAAAATCAAACAAAGACAAAATGTCACCCAAGTGTCACCCCAAAAGAACTGTCTCCTGAAAGTCAACAACCAAGTACATTGGGTATTACGGTTAAAAAAGATCTGCAATAATTGAAGGATCTCCCTTACAAAATATTTGTGAATTGGGCAAATTGTGACAGATGTCCTCTTTGGGTGCACCTAGAATTCTGCATCCCACAACGGGTGGTAAAACGGGTGGTAAGGAAGGACACTGTCATAGTTTGCCCTCACTGTTCATAAATATAATTTCCAATGATGTACTTGGTTGTTGACTAACTTTCAGTGTCATATACCTGTATGTGGAAGGATAGTGATGGGTGAAAATAATAACTTTTGAATTAAATATAGAAAAAAGGAAGAGAAATTATTTTATTACACAAAAATCAAATATAAAACCATGAGAAAAATTTCTATTCATTAAAATGACAAAAATATTAGCCTCATTACATATATTGATTTTTTTAATTTATTTTACCCTCTATGGGGCCTCTCATTTCAGGCCAACCAGTGTTGTCGAACTTACCTTACTAAATCCAAGATGGCGGGAAAACGGGTGTGCTTAAAAATTCGATGTTTTGGGAGGTAAACAAACATATTTTGGTGGTCCTAGTTATCATATGTCATAATAAAAGGTTTGAACTTCACCATAAGACCATTTTCTGGAGGGATTATTATATATTTTTTTACGGCAGAGCCGTAAGTGCTTACGTTGGCGAAAACTGATTATTCCAGTATATCTAAATTACTGTAGGGTTCTTTAACCTGCACAAGTGGTGACTTTCCCTGCACAGGGGCATACAGTTAACATCATGATCCAAAAGACGTGGACTTATTTCGTGTCATCCCTGCAAATGACACTGAGGAAAGTGTGTTTGGAAACCGAAATTTACCTCGCCCGGGGCAGGAATCAAACCTGTGACCTCTAGCACCAGAGGCAAGTGCGTTAAACACTGAGCAACCACGCATTCACTTGGCATTCATGCGCTTCCACGCATAATTTTGCTAGATGCATCTATATTAATATCTGTTGAAAGTACTTGATGCAGTGGAACTTCTAAAACAGTTGAACCTTCTATAAAATAAGGAAAATTTGAAAAATTGAAAAAAGAAGGCAAAAATGAGGATTAGACCTAGTATCTTAATATTCATTTACACAATACACTTTGCCTACCTGAAGGTGTACACAAAATTAAAAAAACACTCACTCCAATAGGAGCTGAGAAATATGTGACAGAAGTTTTTGTTGGAGAGAAAGAAATATGGACAAATAAAGGGACTTATAAGCAATATGTGGCTGTTTTTGTTATACAATCGATACAACTCATCACTATCAGGTTGTGTACCAAATTTCAGAATCCTAAGTCGAGTAGTTGCTGAAAAATCTTTGACAGAAAAAAGTTAAAATTTTCCATTAAAATTTTCATTGGAGAGGAAGACAAATCAGCAAATAAAAGTACTGGTAAGCAATATGTTTTTTTTGTTACACAATACAACTAATCACTATCAAGCCTTTTACCAAATTTCAGAATCATAAGTCAAGTAGTTGCTGAGAAATCTTTTACAGAAAAAGGTTTACAAACAGACAGACAAACAGACAGACAAACATGGTTACAGAAAAGGCAAAAACTATATACCTTGTATATAATTCGTACAGGGGGTATAATTACCTATATATATCAAGCTGATATCTATCATAGACTGTCGAAATCAGTACATTACTGCTAAGACATGGCATTCTTACCCATATGGTCTGATTTGCAAATTAGCTAATGTGCATATTCATGACTACTAAGGATACCATTTTGAAATGAAAGAAAAATAGCAGAAAAATAAGGGATGTACAAATGTACCTACAAAATAACTCATATCTCAGTTGCTAATTGTCCTAGAGCACTTATATTGGCACCGAATTAAGACTAAGTCGTGGCAAAATTACTCAGTTGTCTGATATCCAAATGATATAATTCTTATATTCATGACAGTAAAGAAGAAGGCAAAGATCCAGAATTGATAAATCAAGCACCATACCTGACCCGGGACACCATAATGGGAAAGTGACAAAAACACAAGAAAACATCACATACAAGAGAGCAAAGAAGTCAGCCCTTTCCCAGCAGGTGATTACAAGGCTGCATGGAACAGACAAAACAGCATAACAAAGACAAACATTAACATAAACAAGTTTAAGGTTTTCTAAAAAGCTTGCAATCTTTAAGCAATTGTTTCTGTGTGTGACACCGCAGTCGAATTAAAACATGACAGTCTTTTGAAATATGAAAGTTGGAAAAACTTAGTGGTGAAGCAACCAGCAGACAACAGCAAAAAAGCATTAACAAAATTATCCAGCATGCAAAGAGTTAAAGCATGGCCTTGAACAAGTAGACCGCAGTCAAATGTCTGTTGATAGTCTGGTCAGAAGCTGCAATTCAGACACCCTTTGTGCATTTTTAAAAATAAATGCAATCTGGATCTAAGTTGTAAAGTTATACAGCATCTGAAAACCTTATTTATTCTTATAAATAGACCCATAACATCGGGTATGGCATTTGGCAGACGACAGCAAAAACACGAACAAAATTATCCAGCATGCAAAAAGTTAAAGCAGGTTCATGACCAATAGTGTACTAGTAGACCACAATTAAATGCCTGTTGAAAGTCTTGTTGGTCACTGAGGTCATGGTCTTCCAGTTAAAACAGGAGCAAATTAACTCTTTGCATGCTAAGTAATTTTTACATCTGTGACTTTTTTTGAAAAAAAAATCTTTCAGGAACACTGCCAGTGTCAAACATTTTGGATTCAGATCAGGCCCAATTTTCTGTCAGGCCTGTTCTGGGTCAAAACAGTTTGAAAAGATCAGCAGCAGATAGCTAAAGTTGCTGCTGGCAGGTTGTTCCTAGGCATGTCAAGATTTTGTCATGAAAAAGATGTTTGCTTATTACATCTGTTGCATATATTCAAGTGCACTTCAGTCTAGACCTTACGATTTGAGCTGTTATAGACTACCTATGTAGGTTACCTAAGAACATAAGCATATGAGAGAGCAGATGACAAAAGTCGTGCCAAGCGGGAATGAGTTATCAATGGTAACATGTAGAGCCTGGTGAGATAGCTCAAGCTAACAGCTCAAGATGATGAGCAATTTCATACCTGCGGTCATAACCCAGGCTAATTTGGACACGTTTGAGCCTTTGACCCGATGAAATAATATTCAAGCGCAGTAGTGATGCAAAAACTTTGTTCCAATCTTTGCTGACTATATATGCGATCTCTACTTAAAAGATCGCAATAACAAAAATGATCCACAAAAGAAGCAGTCAGTGAAAAAAAGTACTGGGGAGCTTAACCATGTTTAATGGTACCAAACTTACCTTAATAAGTAATGAAAACAAGAGAAAATAGAGAAAATTGTAGGAAAATTTGGGGGTGTCCCTACAAAATTTCCTAGAATTGAGCCGGGACATGAGATTTTCAACAATGTGGTATTTGTGGCCAGCATAGCCTCAGGCCAGCCTGAGCATACACGCATTCTGACCAGAGTCTTTCCAAGTTGCTTGAATATTCTATAAGTGTTAAGCTAATGACCGAAAATCATTCGGAGTTTCTAAGCTTAAAAGGAGGCTGCACAAGCTCGTCTGAGTCTACACTTGTCAAAATGCCACATTGTTGGAAATCTCGTGTCGTGGCTCATATTACAGTTGCTCATTGCCCTAGAGTACTAAACTTGGTACCAAATAAGTGCTCAGATTTAACCCATTTACCTAATGAGAAGATATGCAAAATATGCCGCAACATGTGATTTCCAACAATGTGACATTTTGACAAGTGTAGACTCAGACGAGCCTGTGCAGCCTCCTTTTAAGCTAATTATTTATTATCATATTATGAATAAATGAAAACAATAGAAATAAGAGAAAATCGTAGATAAATTAATGGGTTGTACCTACAAACTAGGACCCAGTATAAATGGACTGGTCACTGACGGAAATACAAAGTTATATTGTCGAAGCTTCATTTTAGTGTTAATTCAAAGTACTAGAGCCAATAAAATTGATTCTGAACATACACGAGATTATAAGAGGTTACACCCGGTATGCGAAGCTGAAATATTACTAGCTACAGTAAAAAGAATTGAGGTTTTCTCATCTTTTTATTTTGATTTGTGACGATTGTCAGCTAAAAGTGCCGAAAATAGCTGAAAAGGGTTCCTAGTTTTCTTGCTAATGTTGATAAAGACGGATAAACTTTCAATAAATATAACAATACAGTCTTAAAGATGGTATATTGAACCATTGCTTTTTGAAGAAAACTCAAAGACATGCAGAGAAATAACGGAGATATGATTATTTAATCTTTAACATACGTCAGTTTTGAAAGCTCAGCCACCATTTAGCCACGACAACGTATTTCCAATATGTACATTTACCTGTATGTAAGTGACCAGTCCGTGTTTATTGGGTCCGAGCTACAAACTACTCAAATCTCGGGTGTCATTTATCACAAACTTCGAATTTTGGTACCAATCAAAACCTAGTAAATGTTCTTTTATTTTAGTGTTTTATATGCAAATCATCTAATTCAAATATTCATACATGTATGTGAATGAAAACTTAAGATAATAAGAAAAAATTAATTCAAAATAATAGGAGTCTACCTTATCTCAGATGCTAATGAACTTATACTACTAACCATAAATAGAAAACAGTTGTTGTGTCTTAGCATTAATATGGTACCAAGTTTGATAGTATAATACACTTAGCAGCTGTGATATAGCTCATTTTTCTATATAAGCTTCCTCTTATTTCTAATGTTTTCATTAATATTCATGAATATACACATTAGGTAACTTGCATATTGGTCAATTAATTTAAAATGTCATATCGTAGAATTACTTTGGTACCATGTTGGGTTGTAAAAGACATTAAGCAGATAAAATTGAAGTGTACCCCTTTAATTTTTCTCTAATTTCTAATGTTTTTATTACTATTCATGAATATGCAAATCAAACAAAAACGATAATTTGCATATATGATCATGGAATAAAAGGCTTGTGTCTAAGCTTTACTTTGGTGCCAAATTTTGTAATCTAGGATAAGTAGCAACTGAGATATGTTTGATTTTATGGCTACACCCTATTTATTGAGAATCCCATTATGGGTTGCCAAGGAAACCATACATTTTCACATTGCCCAAACAGGTTTATGTTTTAGGACAACTTTAATATTCACATTATGGGTCACAGGAAACCCTGGTTTATAGATTTTACATGGGCCTCGTCGTGACAATACCTGTCTTCAGGGTTTCCGACAAAACGAGATTCAAACCTGTCTCCTCAGCTACAGAGACTAGCTAAAAAATTGAAATTTCGCTTGTAGCAAACTTAGATATGATACTTTCTAGGTTTTCTCGCGTTGCGGCCCACATGATCTTCCCTCATTTTTTAAGTTATCATATTTTGACAATGGAATAAAAGGCCTGTGTCTGAACTTTAATTTGGAACCAACTTTAGTAGTCTATGATTAGCAGCAGCTGAGAAATTATTGATTTTGTAGGTATACCCCCATTCTTGAATCATATTTTTTAATGTTTTCATAAATATTTATAAATATGCAAATCAGGTAATTTGCATATGCGACAAATGGGTAAAATACCTATGTCTAAGCTTTAATTTGGTGTCAAGTTTAGTAGTCTAGGATAAGTAGCAGCTGAAATATTAGTAATGTTGTAGGCACACCCCCATTCTTAAATCTGATCCCAGCCAGCAAAGCATATGGGAACACATGGGCCCTATTATATACGGGTCCCATATGGGCATCCCATATGGGACTCATATGGGTTTTGCAACTGGGCTCGATGTAGTACCCGCATGGGCAAGCCCATATGGGTTATATATGGGAACACATGGGTTCCAGGCCAGATTGGGCCCATATTAATCTACATTTGTAGTATTTTTTTGCATTTTATTTTAATTTCTAGTCGTCTTTCAATAATTAATATTTGATCATCTTCTACGATGTAATGCACATCATATGAAGTTCCCCACTACACCAAGTGTTTTCAAAGTAATTGGAGATACTAAACCCTTCTACAGAGATTCAATTATTCAAGGAAAATATTATTTCTTGATGTCGCATTTATAAGTAATAAGATGTATATGGTAAATAAAATCGATACAAATAAAGAAATAATCATAAGTTTTATCCAATTTATTTTCACTTTCGTGCTCTATCAACTACCATGATTGCAATTAAGCAATTAGTAATAATTTATTTTCTCAGGTATGATGTGGGCAAAATGTGGGCTAGCCCATATGGGATCCATATGTTAGTTTTAAGGACACTTACTCCGAATTTAGGGGGACGTAATGAGCAATTTGTCACCCATGATAACATAGCCTGGGATACACGGGGGTGCATGATAACCTTAATTGGCTTTATGGATAAGGCTATATTCGACAAAAATGGGTTAATATATTTAACGGGACTGAGATCTGTTTAATCGTGACTGATAATAACAATTTAAACCAGGAAGCATTTAAAAGCGCGGCACTTTCGGTCAGTCAGCAGCAATGGCGTTTCACTGGTTGGACGATAGTCAGATCCAGGGGAAGGGGGGGGGGGGGTTCAGGGGGTGTTAGCACACAAATACAGTCTTACGGTTTGGTAGCCCACGAAAATAGTACCTTTAGAAATTTAGCACTTGCTCTTTCTGGGCCCTTTATGCCGTGAATGGGTGCTTAATTCTACTTTAAATGTACATGTGATTCAACATTGGTCTACGTTTGTCAGGCTGATGCAGAAAAATGCATCTTTGTGTGGACTATTTTGTCATAGACTCCCCAGCGCACTCCCCAGGTAACGTATGACGCCGTCGGATTTCAACCCGAATTTTTTGACTGTTCCCCAAAGAACGGAGAATGCTGAGAAAACGAGATTATCAAGGTAGGTTTTCTTTTCACTTTTTTGATAGGTGAATGACAAATCTTGCCACTCACAGGCAGAAAAAAGTCCAAGCAATGTCCTGGAAAAATTTGCAGATGCTCGAATTCTGCCTTTTTACATGGAGTTGAATGGGACCGATTAATTGTGCACCGAACCCGTTAGCATTTAGTATAGATTCGAGTACCAATCATTCAGATCGGTACTCGAATCTATTCCTAAATGCTTACATAAATCGCCATATGCATGCCAAATACTTAAAAATGATCTAATTCTATAGTCCTTTAGGCATATGGCATGTTTTTCTATATAGTAAAAACACCAATATCTACCACTTCCGGTCTATGAAGTACCGGCAATACGCGTAAATACCACCAAATCGACGTATACATTTACCAGTGTGATACCTGGTTTGCATGCTAAAGTAAAGATTATCATAACTTAGCTATTATGGCCAACTCTGTATGTGCAGTATCACAATGCAATCAAGAAGACTGTATATACGTGAACAACACGATGCTATAGGAGAAAGGGAACGGACAAGATATCGTTCACTTTGAACTCATAATGGAACCACACCAAATAGAAGCCAATCTTAAATCAAACGAAACCGAGCCTATTTTATTACACAGTCTCGTCTGTCTAGTAATGCCGGCTGGTTTGTTTATATATTATCATGACAATATATATTTCGCAAATGTAATTGTATCTTGTTAACGAATTGACACTAAGCAGATGCAGAGACTGGTCGTTTCTTTGGGTTTTTTTGCATGTGCCATGAAAAAATCAGGTTTTCTCACAACGTGACCCAGCGGAGATAAGCGTTCTATCACATTGTGTCCAGAAAAATTCGGACATTTCATTAAGTATGTTGATGTTAACACTCTTGGTTTTCAATTCGTTTGTGCATGCACAGTCGCTGATTTTGGAGGGGTCGCAGAGTGAAACATTAGATTTAGAACAACTTCACCAGCTTCTGATCGAAGAGAGACTAGCGCGGATAAATTCAGAAAATGAACTGAAGGACAGAATATTGGAGCTTGAGAGTGAACGATCGTATTGTGGTTTGTATCTTTTGATTGATGATTTTCGACCAAGTCAACCAGGGGCGTAAAACGCAAGAACGCAAGTGCGTACACATTTGGACCAAAATATGGGAAGATTCTATCACGGTTCTGAAGATAGATATTTTTTCCAAAATAAGCTTTGATATATTAAAAGAACTTTCAGGTGTAATATTTTTGTGCATTTAATCTTACCATATATTGCAGATTGTTATCTTAAAGGTCACTTGCACAGATTCTACTAAAATCTAGTTTCCAAAACTAAGGTCTGCTGGCTTGAACCATAACTTGCAAAGAATGATTTTTCACTGACCCTTTATTGTGCGGGGGTATCTAGTAAGCATGGCTTATTGAATTGAATTTTTTCATTTCACTAATCTACACCCGGCCACATGTTTATATTGCCTATATTTGGCTACTGCATGCAGCTATTGCATTTTCATTGTCTTGCTGATGCTTTCAAAGGTGCTTATGGTTAACCGCATGGTTCTCAATTTTGCTCATTCTGATACCTAGTAACCGAATTGTTATTATACGTTATTTCTGAAGCGAAGGGCATCATGTACGTTTTCTAAACACTCCTAGACATAATGCCAAGAGATCGGCTCAACTTTGACGCCTCTCGAAAACCCTTTAACTTTAATTTAATTGATGCATTCTAAACATTTCTTACGGAGATCTAAAATCTAACTGATAAGACAGTTCAAAATTAAGTTACTTCTATGCTAACATCAGATTCTCAATCTCGAATTTAGGCTCAGGTATATAAACAGACGAACAACGGAGTGACATTATAGGCTGAGGATATCTCAAAGTTCTAAAAGATCCGCATGCACACTACTACTGGGACGGGTTTTAAAGTACACACAGTGTGTCGTTTTGGTAATCCTGATAACGATGGCACCCTTTGATAGGCAATGATGTAATTAATCAAACCTTTGAGTTATTTGATTTTAAATTTGTTACAGACCAAACGACCCAAACAGTTGGATCATTCAAATTGAAAAATCTGTTACCGTTAACAGGGTGGCCAACTTACGTTAGTCACAAGATTAAATTCACACACACACACACACACACGCACGCACGCACGCACAGAGGTAAGAAAATTAGCTCGTGTGTCGCGCATAGGCTACATACAGAGCTAAATGTTACCACGCATTGACTTCTATACTCAAAGCCAAAAGTAACTTTACACTTTGAACTACCGAATATATCTTTACTGTTTTTGATTTTAACCAAATAAAATATTGCAATGAGTTGCTGGTACCCGCCCTAACCTAATACACGAAAAACAACTTCGGCTAATTAATCTTCTTTCAAGTTATCTGTGCTTTTATTAAAAGCACAAAATCAGCATTTTCTAACAAAATACAAAGTAAACCTAGGATTTGAACACTCAATTTTAAGGACCATCGATTGCCCATTAAAAATACTGTTTGACATTTTGTCTTCGACGTATAGCTAGTTTTTGACAGCGTCTTAAACATGGTTCACATTGAAATTATCTCCCTTTGAATTAAAACTATAGTAAACTTTAGCCCCTGCTTAAAGCTTTATTTCAGATGGCATTTGATTTTCTTAATCAGCGAATTGTTTGGAATTCTGTCCTGAGTACGTGACAAGATAATCTGGTAAAAATTCTCATCAGTTTGGAAGAATAATGGCAAACGATTTCTTATGGGAAATTCCATTGAAAGCACTGAAAAGTTCACAAAAAGGGGTATGGACGTAAAAACACCACTCTAATTTGTGTTACTCGAAAGGTGATCCGGGCTGATTTGAACTTAAAACAACAATACGATAGTTTGCCTTTCAGACCGGTTCTTTAAAAGTGAAAACTGTCCAATCGCAAAGCTACAGTAGCACACCAAAAGTGGTGCGTTTTGGAAAAGTTTATTTTGCCCCCTTGCCTCTTTCATTAGGGCATTTTGGTTGCATTTATGACACAAAAACATGAAATTCAATTGCCATATGAATTATTGATTGAACTTTAATATGAATTAAACATATTTAAAATACCACTCACCAATACCCAGAAAAGGTATATATATTAACAGTGTAAAGTTACTTTTTGGTATTGAGTATAGTTATATTTGCATGTTTAATCTTTTCGTAAACTTAAGGCATTTTCGAGATTACTATGGGACACTCTACCCAACCCCATGCAGGTACTCGTCAGCGAGTCAAAAAATGACGAATTAAACAAAAGTGACCTTGACAAACAGTGGGACAGCGGGGCTTGTTTTGTCCATGAATATAATAATACTTTTACGGCGGTAAAGAACAATGACGCTGGTGAGTGGGTGTGTGTACCTTACATAAAAAAACCACAACAAGGTTTGCAAATTTACAGTGTACGATGGGTGCAGAACATATATGAGCCGCGACATGTGATTTCCAACAATGTGGCATTTTGACAAGTGTAGACTACTTTTAAACTTGCAAACTCCAAATGATGTTTGGTCAGTAGCTTCCCATTCATAGAATATTCAAGCGACCAGCAAAGGCTCTGATCAGACTGTGCGCATGCGCCTTTGTTGGTCACACATACCACATTGTTGGAAATCACATGTTGCGGCTCATAAGAGTTTTGTTATTTCAGAGACATCCTGCGAAATCCAGCCAACTGCTGCCTTTATGGCACAGTTGTCTTCGGATATTGTAGACCCTCCGAAAGGCCAACTCGTGGTATTCGACCAGGTGGAAACCAACACAGGTGGTGCGTACGATGGTTCACAAGGGGTGTTCGTGTCACCAGTCAATGGAACATATAATTTCAACCTCATTGTGACGTCTCCACCGAAAAAGGAACCCCATCATTGGTTGCATCTTTTCATCATGAAGAATGGGGCTAAGGTGGCGTATGTATTTTTGGACGACAACAACCAGTACTATCTACGCAGAAGTACGGACATATGTATCCACCTGGCACAAGGTGACAAGGTTTGGGTACAAGTAGCTGACGTACTAGGATCGCATACCATAACTGGGTGTTGTTACCACAGTCACTTTAGTGGTTTCCTTATTGGAGCTGACTAGAGCCCTGATATTGACTGGTCAAATTTTGTAAACATTTGGGAACTATCATAATATAATTAATAGATAAGACAAAGGTTCCTTCATTCTTTTATGGTGAATGCGCGGTTACACCGTAGTAAGTAAACACCAAAAGAGATGGCAGCTGAGTCGCCACCCCTTTTGGCGTAAACCTACACTTTCTACTTGAGGTCATTATTTCTCCTGTGATAAATGTTATATATTTGCACCTGTTATTGTTGCAGTTATTTTCTGGATCAATACGATTACACAGAATATATTTTTAAAGCAGTTTTACCAAGATCAGTGGCAAATTTTTTATAGTGTATACATTGGCCATAGGCATCTAAAATTTTGTCTTGACCATCGATATCTACTAGGCCTATACTATGGACGAAAATAGCGAATGTCACTGGTCACCTTAGTATACCAGGGGCATTTGGAAAGTACGAAGCATGTCATAACTCCACAATGCGTTGATAAAATGCTATCAAATAATACATGTTTATAAACAAGAATTTAACGGCGACTTGATGGTTTGATCTTTGTCAATAGCCATACACAAAGATTTGGATCAAAATACAAATAACAAACATATGAATGCATTTCTCTTGAACGCATTCGTAAGAAACTACAAAACTTTGTTTAGCATGAGAGCTTATGGATCAGCCGCTAATTTATTTCCTGAAAACATTGGTTTTCGAACAAAAATCATAAATCTTCACTAAGCCTGTTTTTTTTTTTGAATCCTTGGCGAAAAGCAATACAGTTTGCAATACAGTTAAACCTCTTTATAACGTCACTCTTTATAACAGAATATTCACAATCCGACATAATTTGCAGGGAACAGATCTGTTTCCATTAAAATTCTCTCTTTATAACAGAATATTTATTTAACGACACCGACAGTAGGTTCTGGGAACAGATATACATTTTCTATTGAAAATTAACTCATTATAACATAATTTTTACCATGTGTCAGTCAATTTGATGATCAGGACAAGATCTTTTGCATGAACAGGTATCTGTCACATTTGATAAGAAGGCAGCTTTGTGAATTTTGATACAATATGAAATTGAACTGATGTATACATTTGCAATAATACCCTTTAAATTCATTTGAACATTGCTTTCTTTTATCAAATGATTATGATGTGGAAATCTGGTACTGATCAGTATTTCAATATAACAGCAAATTCACTTTAACGTCAAAGATAGCTTGGAACAAACACAGTCATTATAAAGAGGTTTGACTGTACCAGTTTCCAACTGCCTGAACATAAAAAATAAGATGAAATCACATTGACGCCAGAGCCACAGTTCAGACATCATTGTGCTATCTTTTTAATACTTCTTTTATATAAATCCTTTAAATCGTTCAATTGCTTTTTGCAGTAGATATCAACTCGCTGGTTGCGACTGGGAAAACGGATGCATATAAAATTCACCTTATTCAATCACTTTATAACCACACGGAATCTCGTAGAACACTTTAACCGCCGTTTATACCCTTAATAAGGTAATATATGTCAAGAAAATATTTCGCGTAAATTCATTGAACATGGCATTGTCCGACTTAGAAAATGAATGTCCAACCTATAGGGAACAACTTGTACAAATGTAACTGATGATCTTATCAGTGATTTCACCGAATTCTGAAAAATCGTGCTTCCACGTACATCGTTAAATTCATTCTACGTATAGATAAAAAAAATCACGCCACGCTAAATTGTCATTGTGTTCAGCAGCGGATCCACAGCTAGAACGAGTTTATCACGATATTCAACAGACCATATCACTCCACGTTCTATACCTGCGAATGCTTATATAGGCCAAGAGAAAATAAGTATTTTCTAATTCTCTTCTTTCAAACGAAATTTAAAAAAAAAAAAAACAAAAAAAAAAAAACTCGATTTTTTATGTTTTTCACATTGATTTTCGGCGATAGCATTTTTAATATTGATTTTAGCCAACTGTGTTCGCGATGAAAGTTGTAGAGAAAAAATAGCGCCGATTTCTCCAAGAGGTCCGAAGTTTCTGGCACAAACAGATTTTTGTGTACATAGATGAAGATTTTGCAATAAATTGAATTCAGCCCAATTTTCTAAGTCTTTTATTGACAGGTTAATTTCGTAGAGGAGTGACAGAAAGGGTTCGTCTCAAAAGGCTATTCACAAGCGGTGTATATACAGTTATTCAACGGTTGTTTAAAGCATACTCCTGCCGTATGTAGACTCAAAATGTACCGTGCATTTTCAGAATCTACTATGAGCATGACTTTTTGTAAGTACAGAAGCTCTGATATCGCATGACGCGCCATTTTTCTCTTTTGCACGTGCTCCTAAACGGACAGTTTCGAGATGACCCAACTAGCTTAACGCACGGGCGAATCAGGCGCGATTTCCAATATATTTGAACAAGCCATCCATCGCCTTTCTTATTGAATCGGGGCGGTGCAATGTAACTTTTTGACTGACATATTTGACTTAGTTTATTTGCGCTTTGCTTAAAATGCTCAAAGAGTGCATCTATGCGCAGAGTTAGTTGTAGCATCTATGATGTTAGAACCGCTTGGAGCAGTTGGCGCTATTTTTTCTCTACAACTTTCATCGCGAACACAGTGTACTAAAGTCAATAATTAAAAAGTTATCGCCGAAAATCAATGTGAAAAACATAAAAAATCGAGTTTAATTTGATAGGTCTGCGCCTTTTTATAAGATTTAAAAAACCTAATAATTTGGCGCAGTCATATTTATTCAAACAAATTTAAAAGGAAGTTCAATAGGGACATTTTTGCTTGTTTGATTGATTCTTTACGTCCCATCAACAATCTTTTAGTTAAACAGGGACAGTTCTTCCTGGGTTGAACCAGTACTAAGCTAGAAAAATGTGTCTTGCTCAAGGACCACAACGCAGTGACGCCAGATAGGCTCGAACCCGCGGCCCCTCGGTCTCGAGTCAAACACTCTACCACTGAGCCACTGCGCTCCCCAAAAGAGAAATGTATAGTTCTTACATATATCTTCATAAATCAAATACGTTTCAATCTAAAAACATTAAATGTGACCAGGAAATAAAAATAAATAAATAAATAAATAGATAGATAAATGCCACAACGACAAATTATATACCAATTATATACACTGAGACCAAATTATTTCATTTTCATGGGATATTTAACAAGAAAAACTATAACATGAAATATCATGTTATACTGGGGCGTTTTAAGTGGCTCATTAACGTTTCACCCAGTTTAGAGGGCATTAGATATCCACGTAGTGTATATGTATTGTCTTTTGTTTGTTTTTTCTTGTTGTTGTTGTTGTTTTTGTATTCACTTGAGAAGCAATTTGGATGGTTTCTAACACATATAAGTAGGCTACATATTTAGATTTTTGTCTTGATTTAAAAATAGATTGATCCTTGAAGTTGCTGCAAAAGCACTCAGACAACATATAATTTGCGTACAGAGAGGTTGAGGGTTGGTGCTCAAAAGAACGGTCTCAATGATGCGTTACTACTATTTTCGGTTAAAATGACGGCGTTTTGGTAGGCATATACATGACTGGGGGTGCTTGATAGATGGATACCGACAGTCAATATATTACAACACTAATAGCACACTATAAGCAAGTGACTAAATTAGTCTTAATCGCTCCCCTTGTTTAAGAAAAGATTTGTCTTTTTCTTCTGTTTAAAAAAGCAAATGTCCCGAGATAGTGATCATTCGTTTAGAAAACACTAAACTTTGCTACATATTAAAAGTATTAGCTGTGGACAGAAGATTTTAAAAAAAATCTCCATTATGCCATATGGAAGCTCGGACCCAGTATCCGAGATGGAAGTGATCATCAGTATTTGGTAAATTTGAACCCAAGAGGCAGTGCTTGCAGTATTTATGTATGGGACTACAAGCTGTGGGTATCATGGTTTCAGAGGAGAAGATTTTTAAGTGTCTCCCCATTAATGGAAGCTAATGACTCATGTGGCATGGCTAGTTTAGACACCAGTAGCATGGATGTAGGAATGACTGTGTTTTCCCAGTATAATTCTATGGGAGGTGTATATGCCATAGATCGAATCCAATTAACCCAAAAACCACATTGGACCTTTCCCCTTCATTACCAGTAACCTGACGATGCGTTATATTTAATTTGACTAAATATGGTCTTTTGAAAACATGAACGGAAGAGCGAACCCCTCGACAGCCTGGTTGCCAGTCAGCCTCACACACACACACGCACGCACGACTAGTATGCGAGACCCACATCGCTGATACGATAGTGTCAAAATCTTGTGTCAAATTAATTTTGTTTAAAAAAGTGGCTTATCGCGTCAAAATCTTGTGTCAAATTAATTTTGTTTAATAAAGTGGCTTATCGCACTCAAAATGTTGCACAGGAAAGGCTTTCGATCACATGTGAAACTTTGATGACCCAAATTAGAAAGCCGCGGGGCTGATCTGATTCCAAATTGTTTGAAAGGGTTATCAGCAGATGACAATGTCATGTAAAGGTTTAACGCAAAGTTAAAATACATCAGTTCAACTTCAACTTGTCATAACCTCTAAAGTGTCAAACAGTTTGGGCCCCTATCAGGTCCCGACAGATTGTCGGGCCTGATCTGGGTCAAAACTGTTTGCAAATGTTATCGGCAGATGACATGTCAGATATTTTAATGCAAAAGGTAAAATACAATGGATTTGATCCAGAGTTGTCAGAACCTAAAGAGTTACCAAAAGAGTTCTGACGTGAAAAACAATTTGGATCCTGGTCGGGCCACTATGGTTGTTGTATACATATAGGGATACCCAGGTAGGTTCGAAATTGACAACTTTTTCTCATATCTAACTTTTGTCACAGCATCCAGTCGATCCAAACATTGCATGCGCAGATCCAGAGGGGGGAGGGGCAAATGTTGGAGCCCCTCTGAAACCTTGAAAAAATATAATTTTCTTTGAAATAAACCATTGGCATTCTGTAAAATAAGTTCGGGACTAAAGAAACGTTGTCAGAGATTTTCTATGTCAGATGGACCTGGACACCCAGTAAATGCAATCTTAAGGACATATAATTAGCAGAATAAGGTGTGCTCGATTTAAAATGAACTCATATATGAATTACAATAAAAGAGATAGAAACTATCCCAATATTCTCATTTTCCGATGCATATCAATAGTAGGAGAATACTGCTAAAAATTAGCTTACATGGGATAAATGAAAAAAAAAATAACGAAGCCTTGTGGATTCGAACCTGCGACCATTTAAATGCAAAAGTATAGCTGTGCGACAGTTACTGTCGCAACCGATTGCGCCATGGTATGGTCATCTGTATGTCACTCTATTCGTAAAGGTATAATAATTTGTTATCGCTTATTCAGCATCTTTCTATTTATAGATCTATCCACGGTTACTAAATTTACCCAATATAACGCATATTCTATCAATCTGTCCGGTCACTGCATCACTATTTTTCACAAGTTATTTCTGTGATTTGATTACAATTTAGCTTCGAAACTTTAGTATACGGGAAATATATATATGACGAATTGACAGTGTCCGATATTAGTCACGTAAATCTCTCGCTTCGATTTAGCTGGTTTCCAGCATGCCTTGTATCTATATGGTAATAGGTACCAGCTAGGTCCAAGTTTTCTGAGTTGAGAAGAATTTTTTAACCACGCCCACCTTTGATTGACAGAATAATAGAAATATATGGGGACTATATGTACTAATTTGAGCATTGCGTAGTCTGTGAATACTGTCTTTGAATTCGCATTTATATCTTTGTATTTATCAATAAGTTCGCCCCAGAAAGCGGGGGTGGCGAGGGAGGGGGTTTCAAGTGAACCCCCTTAACACCCTCTAGATCCGCCACTGAAACTAGAACATCACACAGACCTGTATCATAAAAGAACAACCAATCATGGGCCCCACATAAAATGAAAAGCAACACAACACAATAAATTAAATATAAAACACCACCACAGAATGGACAGTAGTCACGGTCACCAGGGGGGGGGGGGAGGTGGCTTAAATATTTCAGTGACCAAACATTTACCCCAGATTCTGTTGTTGCTAAAACATAAAAGTTGTTTAGCTCGCAGGAAGGTTGTCATCTGCACACTTTAAGCAACCATTCTGTCAAATATGACCGCCACAGCACTCAACTTTGGTACATTGAACACCAATTCAACATGTTGTCATTTACTCCGTGCTTTTGTTTTCCCTGCCATCTTCCTATGAAAATCTGGTACTTAAAGGCGTATATTTCTGTCCAATAGAGGTCATTAGCGGATTAACCGATAAGGGACAGGTTTAGTATCTTACTGGATTAAAGGGGCCCCAAGAGGGGACTTACCTGTATAAAACAAAATTTCTTTCACTAAGATAAATATCAATATTTAATCAGGAAATACCTAATCCCTTAACGGGACCACTTTATTACCCCCTCCCCCCGCCTGTAAGGAGGTCATAATCACCTCATAAAGATTAGCCTTTGATCTGCCTGGACTATCCCTCAGGCTGTGGCACTTCTTTTATTGCCTAAAAGTTTAGGTCTTAAACACACATCCCTAAACTTATTCCTAAAACATGCACACACGTCTGTATTGTGAAGCTAGGTGCTTAAACATGTTATCACATGACGTCGTGCCTTGGAGTGAAATAACGCCATTGAATAAAATCGATAAACCACTATAGGGATCAAACATGTCTTTTTATGCATTAACATCTGCTGGAACCGGAGGGTGGTGTTGAAATCCGAGCCTGAAAGGCGAGGGTTTTAACGGCCCCTGAGGGATCTGTCAGATGTTAGTGTATCAGAAAACCAAGTTTGATCGTTATTATTGCTTAAAGTCATTTTATCAATTGAAAACTTTGGAAAAAACGCGTCGAAAAGTTCATTTTTGTAGTACTATAATAACGTGCAAAAGCAGGTAGGATCCATAGGTTTTGAAAAAGCTTATTTCTGAGCAAAGGCTTTCGTCATCCTAACGTCACTAAATTACGCTCATTTCTATGCACGTTACTGTTGATGACGTCAATTTTTGTGACGGCCTAGAATGCTTATATGCAAAGTACAAAAGCCGTGCATCAACGGCACGTAAATTGCCTCATGATTGCATGGGTTTTGCTAGTGAAAACATGGCTACTAATAACGTGTGACACGGCTTTTTATGCAATAATATAGGGATCAAACATGTTTGTCTATGCATTAACATCTGCTAGACCCCGAGGGTGGTGTTGAAACTGAGCCTGAAAGGCGAGGGTTTTAACAACCACTGAGGGGTCTAGCAGATGTTAGTGTATCAGAAAACCATGTTGGATCGTTATTATTGCATAAAGTCATTTTGTCACTTGAAAACTTTGGAAAACGCTTCCAAAAGTTATTTTTTGTATCACTATAACGGCACGCAAAAGCATGAAGGATTCGTAGGTTTTGAAAAAGCCTGTTCCAGAACAAAGACTTACTTCATCCTAACGCCACTAAATTACGTTCATTTCTATGCACATAGTTGTTGATGACGTCAATTTTTGTGACGGCCTAGAATGCGTGTATGTAAAGTACAAAAGCCGTGCATCAACAGCACGTGATTTGCCTGATTAATACAAAGCTTTTGCCAGTTAAAACATGGCTGTAAATAGCGTGCGACACGGCTTTTTATGCAATAATAGTTGTTTACAGATTTACGGGAAACGTTATAACGTCCACAACAACGTCACGTACATAATGACAAACATATAACGTTTTTAAAGCAAAAATGAGATTTCAAAGTAATCTTAATAAAAGTAAGTAAGGGTGCAAAGATCAGGAATCGATATAATCAAGTACCACACCTGACTCAGGATAGCAATTGGAAAGTGACATATGATAAATAGAATCTATTATTTGTGCTCTTGTATTATTGAATTTATTGAACTCGTTGCAAAAAGAGATAAAATGCTCAGTAAGCCTTGTATTTTATCTCTTTTCCCCAACTCGTTTAATAAATTCAATCAAACATGAGCACGCATGTAAGATCCTTTATTTAACACACATCCCTAAAGTTATTCCTTAAACATGCACACATGGCGGTATAGTGAAGCATGGTACACAGATATTTTTTAAGTTTAACACAAGTCTGTATCTATGTCCCTACTTTGTTTGGTGAAGCCAAAAAACATCTTCAAGCGATTGTTTGGTCACTGAAAACCAAAAAAGCATAGCAAATGCTGCAATTTTCTGACTTTTTTCAGAGAAATAAAGCACCATTTTTTTCATAATTAAACGGTGTTTATTGACAAGTAAAACTGATTGATGCCTTCCAACACATTCAGACAAATAATGTTGAATGAAACATCTTCATGGCCACAGAGCACGAGCCGAAAGATAAAATCTAACGTCACCGTTATCTTGCAAATGCTTCGCAATATATTTCAGTAACTGAACGTTTTAATCAACTATTAGATGAGTTACGCCAATAACATTTTTGTAAACTGAGTCTCTGTTGAATTGAAATGCCTATTTACATATGAAGTTTAATCAAGTGATGACTACGTTTTGACGTCATTGGTGACAGCTGATTTTTTCAGCATGAAATCTCTATCCCATCTGTCACATAACCAATAGTTTTTATAAGCGTATGATGTATGAGGAAGATGAAAGACCACCAAACGAAAAATCACATGCTTATCATTTTAGCATTACTTACAACGGATGTGAATTTTGCTTACTGACCCCTCCTGCAATTCTTGCTCTCCCAAAATGCCTATTTAAAGAATGGCGTCTGTAAATTTGTGGTTTCATTGACCCAAGATCCTGTTCTCGTCACTGCAATTGAAATTGTTCGATATTGCACAAAAATGAGCACATAAAGATGCGAAACATAAGAAATTGCTTAACTTATTGTGAATAGTATAATAAGACCCATATATGTATAAGTACCAAATTAGACGATATGGATCAAATATCAAACAAACAAGATTTGGTCTGAATAAATATTTAATATCTCTTAAAAAATAAATAAATATATATTACATTTTTACAAATTAAAATATATAACAGAACTCTGTAAAGTTATAACAATTTTTGTCTGTTTGTGCTGATGCTTTACGTCCCATACACTAATTTTTCAGTCATGTTGGGACATAGTCCAGTCCTCTTGAGTTGAACCAGTGAATGGCGAGACTAAAAGGGTTGTTCTGAACCAACGTATCCAAGCTATACTTTGAATGGAGCGATCAGAGGTCAAGCTTACGAGGCTTCGCTATACTTAGATCAGAATTTTGAAGGGACAGTCTGACCTGAATCTGCATTGATTGTCATTCTCGCATCCATTTGAATTATGAGTTTAAACATCAAATGACAATCATTTTCTCTGATCAGTATTTCCATCTGAAATCATGATCTATGAATGACCAGCTGTACAATGTATGACCCACGGTGGTGGTCTTTCTTGTCTTGTTTACACGATTCCACATCTTCGACTCGTTCTGCCCTTGTTCGCACATGGGAACACATCCTCCCCAGTCCAGACCTTGATCACGTGTTATTTGCTTTGCATTTGGGCACAAGCGGTCTGATTTCCTGCTCAAGCGGGATGCTCGAGTCGATGTATCTCACTTACTGGGAACCAGCCATCAAACATGGCACTGGCGCTCCACAGTTTCAGAATGACAAACAGCTTCTGTGTCGGGAGAATTTAGGCTTCCTTGTCTTCTTGGCACCATCCCAGGATTTAGACTTGATTCTAAAATGTTTCAGATCATCAGTGTGGTCTTCATGAAGCATTGGTTTGTATCCTACTGGATCACAGAGATCCTTAAACGAAAAGAAAATGACTAAACATAAAAATAGCAGGCATCTTTTTTATTGAGGCGGAGGAGCTGTTTGGAAGTGTCCCACTTCCCATTAGTATTGGAAAGAAATGAGTGTTCATAGAGAGTTAAGATAAATAGAAATTGGGGTACTGATTTGCCTTTAAGTTTTGCCTAGAAAAACTATATCAATAACTCGCAAAGATCAATTTAGATTCCATGTGATAAAATGAACATTCATTATTTTGTCAAAAAGTTATAAACGCTCTATCTTTTATTTTCTAAATTTCAACTTACCGAAATAGTATGAAAGAATGCTTTATAGCCGCCTTCCAAGATGTACATTTCTGGAAAGTTCAATAACGGATATCTGTCTTTGTTAAGTTCTCGGTCTTGACTGCGTAGAAACCGGTACATCTTGGGCCCTCTTTCTGACGAGAATTCACAATGAAATATCAGTGCGTGTTTCTGACCAGGATATGCTGGTTCTGTGAGAAGTTGCTGAATTGACGCCTTGGTGTAGAGATTGACAGCTCCCTGGAAGTAAAAAAGTGGTTTCATTACACCATAATGACAATAAATTTGTACGTGTGAAGACCGAATTACTTAAACAGATATCCAGCGGTACAAACAAACAAAAATCAAAAAAAGAAACCACCTGTTTAAGAAAACGGATTTGGAAGTCTTAATGCAGTGTGCCAGCAATATTTACCATGGACTCTTTGTAAAGTTCTTGAATAAAATGCCTTTTTTAAATTTCATAAAATTGCTACTGAAACGTTGAAGAAAGAATTTACCAGACCTCCGTCCTTCATGAGTGGATTGATTTTGAAAAGGAAATATACTAAAGAGATTTTCAACCTACACATCTTCTTACAAAATTTTGTGTATTGTTACTTTGTATATGATCCAGGATATCTGGAAAGGGGGTCCATATATATAAAGGTGTGGGGGCTCGCTTTGCTAATTTTATCTAAGTTTTCTTAAATATCTCATGAACATGAAATAATTTGGTCTCACTGAGACCAAATTATTTCGTTTTCATAGGATATTTAAATACAGGGGCAGGGGAGGGGTTTCAAGCAAACTCCTTGAACACCCACACCCCTCTGGATACATCACTGTAACAAAACGCTAATTCTAACACACCTCGCCTATAGAGCCAACGGTAAAAAACTGTGATATATCGGACAATAATTCACAGCGAAAGCGTGTGATAGCTGACGTCACTGGAAAATGACGTCATTCGTGGCGTTAGACGGTGTAACGTCGTTTTTACGCTTGAAAGACGTTACAATTACATATGAACGTATGCGACGTAGTCTAAGTATTGGCGGGAGTTCTTCAGTGCAATGGCGGAAAGTTGGAAGGAGCTGAAGACTTCGAATGTGTTTTCGTCGTTTATTGTGTGTAAGAAAGAAAATATCATGCATGGTCGTGTCAAAATGTATGTGATGCGCTGACCTTTTTGTTGGACAATATTTTTATTCGATTTGGCACCAAGCTCTATAGACAAGTTGTTGGGATTCCTATTGGCACTAATTGTGCTCCCCTGGTTGCAGATTTATTCCTGTTTTGTTATGAAAGGGACTTTATGATGTCTCTTTCTGATGATAAGCAGGCTGATGTTATTGATGCATTTAACACTACTTCCAGATATTTAGACGATATTTTAAATATTAATAATGTTTATTTTGACAATATGGTTAGTCAAATATACCCTTCAGAGCTCCAACTTAATAAAGCCAATGCCTCTGATACAGAAGCCGCATTTTTAGACTTGCATTTGTCAATTTCTAATGATATTGTTTCTACCAAAATTTATGATAAACGTGACGACTTTGATTTTGAAATTGTCAATTTCCCATTTTTAGATGGTGATGTTCCTCGTTCTACATCCTATGGAGTCTATATCTCTTAACTCATTCGTTTTGCTAGAGCATCTAGCTATGTTGCTGACTTCAACACTCGCAATAAATTGTTAACTCAGAAACTTCTTAAACAAGGCTATCGGTATCATAAACTTCGCAAAACATTTTCAAAATTTTATAGACGATACTATGATTTGATTTCTAAATTCCAAGTTGGACTTAAATCTCTCTTGCGCCAAGGACTTTCGGAACCTGATTTCTATGGTGACTTGGTGTAAAAGTTGAAGACGATTGTTGGCTCTGATAATTTTTCAGCGCAGTTCATTAAAATAATTTCCCATTATAAAAAGATTGGCTATAACATTAATGTATTGCGACAGACTGCATGCTTGGTAGTCAACCCAATCACGGTTGGCAACTTTGCTTTCCTCTTTAATTGCACGCCGGTGGGTCGGACTTCAGACTCTATGATGGTTCCGACTTAAAGACTTATCTATTGATGAGATGGTAGGGGCCTGATGCTTTGGCTGTTTGTCGGGCCCACCGGGGTTTACCTGTTGGATTTCTTTTGCTCCACTATTCAGTTTAATTTACTGTTGAGTCCTTATCCTTGCTTTATCTCCTTGTTATATCTTGATTTATACGTTTTAGGAGATGATGCATTGATAAGTTAGGGGTCTTTCATGCAAACCAAATATCTATGTGTCTTGATCCACATCTGAATTAAGGGTGAGGTTGGCGCCGTTAAACCGGTTTAAGCCCTCTAGTAAAATATTTTACTGACCGTTCCAAGGCGGTACTTCTTTTGTGGATCTTTTATGTTTTTGTTCTGTCTTGTGTTTGCTATGTTTTGTGCACGTCTGTTTATATGTGCTTTGTGGTCACCTGCTGGGAAAGGGCTGACCTCTTGGCTCTCGTTTGTGGTGTCTTCTGTGAGTTTGTCACTTTCCCATTGGTATCCTGGGTCAGGTGTGGTACTTGATTGTATCGATTCCTGATCTTTGCACCATTACTTACTTTTAGAATCGAAATAGATCAGCTCAAGTGCGTGAATTGTTGAGTAATAATTCACTGTTTGTCGGTCAGTTGTACGAAGATAAATCACTCGCACTGCGCGCTCGTGATTTGATCTTCTTTACAGCTGACCTCCAAACAGTGAATTATTACTCAACAATTCACTGCTGGAGCTGATCTATTTCTTAAGCAATGGCGATACTGTCCAAAATCAAATAAATAAAGAACCACAAGGAACAGCTTTCATAAAAACTTGTCAAGATTTGGCAATGTACCATGACGCTTTTAAGATAGCTGTCAATAGTTTTGACAAAATCAATAACAGCTTCAATCTACCAGATAGTCCCAAAGAAACAGAATGTGAAAACAATATCGACACTATATTGCTGCTTGTACTGGGGGAAGTTTTACCAACTTCACCTGACACAACGGCATCCGGTCCAATCTCTGGTAATAAAGTAAACCTACAAAGTCTGAAAACAACATATTGATTCGGTTTAATTGTGTCTGTTCATGAGAATTGATGGAAGCTTTTTGATCCATTTTCTAAATAGATCAAAATTATTGATGCCAGCTTATAACTCTTTTAACGGATTTGAAAGAATTGTTTGTAAATGATATTATCCACCAAATTTTAAACTGTGCTTCATATGAATTTTCAGACTGGATTCTGTCTTCATTTGAGCTTTGTAACAGTTGATAGATGCAACTGATAAAAGGTCTGAGCTTGCGTGGTTTTTTACAAACACAATTTTTTGATAAAAAAATAAATACATTTTCATTTACACACCTGTATGTGACCACCTTCGAACTCATATGGGTATCTACAATCAATGATAGTAACCTTGTGGAGAGATTCTGCGTACTTTCCTCGGAGAACTTCAGCCAACTGAAATAGAATTTATTTTATTAATTTGATGGTTATGTATTTGTTATACCATAGTTCGTCCGCCTGTATGTGGAGATAATCCATGAGCTTTTGCGAGTGGATTATCTCAGGAACAGACAGACAACCCTGGTATAACTATTTTATCCCACCGATATTAGTTAAGACCTAGTACATTAGGATGTATTTCGTGCTTAAGTTGAAGAAAACACACCAGTGACTGATACAATGATTGCACATGACAAACGAGCTAGCTAGGAACGAACAACGGTGTTTTTCCGTACTTGTTTTCTGTAATCGTCAAATCAATCAAATATTTTTGTTGAGACAAAGAAAGCATCCTTTTAATGTTTAAAATAGTATAAAAATTAATCAGTATCTAATTATTTAGTATCTTAACTTTTGACCAACTTACATGTATACTCATTCCTCTGCTAAAGCTGCTAAACTAATTACACATGCAGTGCTCAGCTGCTATTCCAGTCAGTTCAGCTGCTCAAAGCCCATTTATTTCAATGGACGAATTCACTGTTTGTCCGGAAAACAACGTTGATCCAGATTATTGGCTGATTAAGAAGCCAAAAAAGCAAGTAGGTTTTTTCACGAAATCCCACAATCCCACACTGCAGACCAACCCACGGCACCGTGGGGAATATTCACAAACACTAACTGTCACAAGACATCAGGAAAACAATTAAAAAGGAACCCTGGTTTTAAACCAGGATATATCCAGATTCAGCAAGACAAAGTAAATCTATAAAACATTCTAATACCGTTTCTGATGAAATTGTCTTCAAGTCTCCGTGCTTTCCTTGGATTGTGGGAAGACTGTAGTCACGTGACCCATCAGCCACGAGCTCCTCCTTAGTTGACAATTTGTCTACTGCCTGGATGATGCTGTGAATTTCGCTTGCTGGAGATGGCTGGAATGTCAGAAAAACAACGTTATAGTCTTTTTGTCATCAAATTATTGATAATGTTATATTTACTGAACAACTATTTATTATGATTTTATATGCAAATAAGAGGTTTGTATATGTGTGGCACACAGTAAATGCGAGAATGATGTTTGGAAAATACACAGTAGTCATTCCTAGGGCAAATAGTAGTAAGCAAACAGGTGAATAGTCAAATTTCTGAAGTTAAAAGTTTTGAGACAAATGTCCGAAGTCAATAGTTTTAATTGTTTTCGTGTCGTTTTGTTGGTATGGCATTTATGCGTTTCTACATTATGGTACCGCAATGGGCTACTATCGGCCAACCATCGAAACGCCATTTTAATGAGGTTTCACTAGTTGGTCAATAGTGGCCCGTCAATGTTTGCTGGCTGGTGCACTGTTTGGTTCGGAACTACGAGTACAAAATAAGGCTTACTTACCTATGCAAAATCTTCAACCTTGCTCGCATTGTCACGTAGTCTCTTGATTGAAGGTATGACATCATCATCATTATCATCATCAGCTGGACGCTTGGAGGAGAAGAGACTTTTCTTGGCATCTTGAAACTTAGAGCGTCGGTAAGTCTCACGTCGGTGGCAGGGCTGAAACTAAGAAGAGGAGAATACCACGTGAGATGCGCAGTGATAAAAACTGAAAAACGAAATCTTCTCCAATAAGCAGCAATACATTTAAAACGATGCATTTGCTAAACTTATTTTACGTTGCAATGGCGTCGACCGCAACGTAACGTTTTCATGAAAAAAATGCAATTAAAAAGCGATTATATTATAAATAGAATATAACATTCGTGCATCATATTTTTATCAAATTTATAAAACTCTTTGCAAGAAGAAGAAGAAGAAGAAGAAGAAGAAGAAGAAGAAGAAGAAGATGATGATGATGATGATGATGAAGATGAAGAAATAATTGGATATTCGAAAAAACATCATGAGGCTTAATTGAGTGCGTACGAAATTAAACTAATTAAAACATTTTGAACTAAATAAAACTTTCAATTATATATTGTTCTCGGAGCTGATAAAGGGGTGAGATAAAAAAAATTCTCACCTGCGGTTCGTTGTAGGAACCATCTAAGTCATCCTTCGTGGTTATTATCCTGCCAACACTGGAAACGAGGCTCTCCTTGGTCTGAAATTAGAAAGCAATGACGTAAGAAATATAGTCTGATACATATGTTTTAGTTACCCGGTATTTGATCTTAAAAGACAAATAGTTTGGACCATGCAGTTTAGCTCCTGTTAAGATTGCTCCAGAGGAAGCTGTCTGATGTGGATTTACTTTTGCAATTCTGGCTTCCCAAGTATACCACTCGACTATTACAAACTATAAAAACTATTCTGAGCTCTCGTTTCAATGCAAACAAAAGCGAAACTTTAGGTATTGAGAATGGACCGCTGTTTATGTCTGAAATAACATTTCATGGAATGAGATCATGATTATAGTCTGCTTCACAAATTAAATACATATATAGTTCATTTCTAAAATTCAGTCTTACTGATGTCGTTCCTTTGAAATGACAGTATTTATGTTCAAATTGTGTCGATATTTGAAAGCCAGTGAATATCTTTTTAAAGATATTTCTTGTTATAAAACTTACGTTTTGTATATCGTATATGCCTTAATAAATGCAAGTTGTAAGCTTAACGTTGTCTTCAAAATTGTATACGATTATTTGACTAATATCGGCCTTCTTTAGTCCATAGTCCACATTGTTTTTCATCCAAACGATGAATCCATATTACCACTAGAATGGCTGGAAACCTCAAGTTGATGTAATATTCACAGCTAAAAAGAAACCCAGTGAACGCTTATAAGAGCATATGCGGATATAATGTAAAATGTGGTGGTTAGAATGCATGACCATGTCAAATCGAAGTTTGCATCTTTTCTGCCTTTTCTCAGAACACAAGATGCAAGTTATGTTTGAAATATTAGCAAAGCATTAGAGACTAAACATACCATTGGAAAGCATTTATAGTAAAAGTCACTCGAATCCAGATAGCTCAATGTGCGATATTAAGTCTTTTAAGGATAATTAGAGTCAGATCAGACGGCGCATTTTCTGAATAGGTTTAATTATTTCCCATAGTTATATGCTCTTACTAGTTTTAATCGTTGTATTTGTATTCGTCTCCAAGAGATGGACCCGTCCCGACGTAACTGAAATGTTGTTGATTGGGACGTTAAGAATCAAATCACACAACTAAACCAAGATATGGTGCTTTTAAGCCTCGATAGGACTCCTTTGAAAATATGGAAATAATACGTGTACAGCGTATTTAAATTGGGCCAGTACACGAGAGCAACAACGAGCAGCGGAGGCTAAGGCGAGTCCGCACATATGTGCAGACTCGCCTTAGCCTTCGCTTCTCCCATAACCCAAGTATGGAGGTAGATGAATACACAGACCACACTATAATTTAGACCTCTGGCTCTGCTTGCTACACCAGAATGGACGTTTATTAGAGACATTAGTGCATATGCGATGAGAATCTAAATCTCGTGTATAAATTATTTCTTAATCCAACTCCTGTTAACTCATGCTACTGGTGACTCAAAGTTAAGAACGCTGGTCATTTCAACTTCAACTTAAATAGAGACGACAATCCCAGTATATATACAATGTATTTCAAAACCTACCCAATCATAGTCCAAGCCGATCCCGGAGTCTTCATCGATGAAGAGAGGGTTGTCCACCTTCCTACAGGGGGTGATGATTTGATCAATCTCTTCCGCTGACAACTTCCACTCCCGGGGAGAGCAACGAAACACTGGAGAACAGGCATCCTCAGAGAACAAACGCATGCTGAAAATGTAGGAATTCATTAGATACATGTTATGTTTATTTGTGCCTTACTATAAGATTTTGGGGCTAGCGCATGGCATTTTGCTAGCTATCACATATGCGCGAAGGCCTTCTTTAACCCTTGAAACGCCAGGAAAAAAATGCATCTGCAAAGGTGTCTGCGGAAGTCGTCTACTGCAAAATAATTGCCTAACATTACTTATGAATTAAGTATAGAAGCAAAAAGCGTGGACCCATATAGGAGCAGTCTGATCTGGGTCCACACTGTTTGTCATAGAGGCTTCTTAAACATTTCAGCAGACGAGAAAGCAGACGACTTTTGTTGTGATTGTCGCTTTAAGGGTTAAACACCAATGTAGACGTGTCTAGCTGGGCTAGAGGTCTATATTTTGTTCTGAGTCTTGATCTACATTCATACTTAATGTACGCAAGCAGCGATGGATCTGGTGAGTTTGCGCATATGCACAAACTCACCTGAGCCTTCGTTGCTCGATAACGCCGCGATAATTTGCATTCAAGTTAAAATTAATATCGAAATATCGAAAAGAATGTAACAGACGTCATTTTCAGGGCGACGAGACTGTTCATTCAAGTTCAATTTCAGGTAAATGCCCCACCCCTCCCTCTTCTTCATATCTCGCACCAATAAAATGTTCTAAAAATTCGAACAAATTACTCTTTCTCTTTTCAAATAAAACGGTGGTTACATGTATGAAGGCTGGAAATAACAGAATGCTTGTCAGAACAGCAAACATGTGAGACCCTGGTCAGACTGCTTAATCTTCAGAATGCGATCTGGATCTGCACTGTTTGTCTAGGCCTTTTTGTCAGGCAAAATGTTCGAATATTTAGAACATCTACCATAGACACATATGTTTGATTACCTGATCGTACTCACATTTTGAGTGTTCAATGGTGTCTTTTTTTCCCATTATATTTACAACAAATGATACCACAAGCCACATATGGCAACATTCCGTACCTAGTAAGCCTAGGCATTAACATTTGAAATTAAAACAAAGGAAGCAAGTTAATCCTTAAGAACAATCCTTGTCAGCATCTCGGTCAGCGTGCAATCTTTGGCCAATATTGTCCCGCTTTAATATGCTTACTGAGATTCAAAGAAACAACAAACAACTTACATTTCCATATTGAAAAGAAGATAGTGTTTTCCCTGTGCGTATTGTAGAGCTAGTCGCTCAGAGCAGTGTAATGAATTATTTCAGAAAGTTGGTTGAGTTTTTATATATTCATAAAAGTAATGTTTTGATTCGGTTACTTGGTCAGCCATCCTGACTTCTCTCGCCTAAGGAGTACTGAGACGTGTTAAGTGTACTCAAAATTATCATCTTCCAGGATCTTGTAGTTGAGACAATAGAAACTAATTTGTTGTCGTGTCCGTGTACGGTTGGGTGTGGGGGTAATGATCCATGGTGGGATACAGGTCAGACCGGTAATTACGGACAAACATTCTAACGGTCAATTGACCATGACAAGAATCAAAACTCGCAAAGAAGGACACCAAGGTACTCTTAATCAGACAAGATCAGTTTTAATTGTTCAGGCACGTGGTGTCATAGTAAAGATGGTGCTTAAAATAGCACGAGAAAAGAAAACATTGAGAACGGAATAGATCTAACTAAACCGCATGAAAATTTTGCTGACATAGGAAAACCCACTTTTACATATATAGTTGCCAGTTTTAAATAACTTTGCACGGAACTTTAACCCTATGATTTTATAAAACTTATGATTTAATACTGCGAGGCATGCTCTTAATGAAATAGGGAGAATACAACGAAAGAAACAAAGAATATAATTTGATTTGTTTGAACATGCATGAAGTTCCATTTGGGTTTTTAAACAGCATATATGTATACCAGTATACTAAACATATCAAAATACGGCGTGGTAAATGCTGAACATTTAGTACTGATAACAGCAAAATAGCACTGAATTTAAAATATAATAACGAAGCAAAATACAAATACGCTGTAAAAAATAAATGTTAGTTAACACCAAAAATGTACACTTACTTAATTCCTTCTAAATAAACTTGAGGCCAGCATTTATACAGTGATAAAGGTTATCCGTTTTTACCTGTTATTGCTGTAGTTTTATTCTGGATCAACATAATCTTTAAAGCAGTAGAAAGGTTACACCAAGATCAATGGCAGTTCAGCTGCCACCAAATTTGGTGTATAGTTACATTCGAGCCGGGACATAAGATTTTCAACAATTTGACATATTGACAAGTGAACACTCAGACGAGCCTGTGCAGCCTCCTTTTAAGCTTAGAAACTCCAAATGGTGCTCAGTCAGTAGCTTAACAATCATAAAATATTTACGCGACTAGCAAAGGCTCTGATCAGTCTGCGCGTATGCGCAGGCTGATCTGAGGCTTTGCTGGACGCACAAACCACATTGTTGGAAATCTCATGCACTGGCTTAATTATATAATTTTACAGAGTAAACAATATTGATAATTGCTCCCACTTTTTTATTATGAAAGAGAAGCTTGGGCAAGCTCACCACATTTTGTTGCTTTCGCATATGCGTAGACGGTCACTCTGTACAGTATACGCGCAACAGAGGTCTAATCGTTGGTCTCAGTCTACATGTAATTCAAAACTCTTTGTGTGTGAAAGCAGCGAGGGTTCTAGCTAGACTCCACGGATGTGCAAGCTCGTCTGAGCCCTCGCTGCCTTGCTCGTCAAACAGCTTATGTGCTGGCTATAATGTAACTGCCAGCACTCCCCGTGCAGTGTTCTCCCACTTTGAGTGTTCTTCGCAGATATCTTGTCTTAAAACAGCACAGATCCAGACTAGCTGGCTTCTGACAAAACAGCTGATCAGGTTCAGTTCTGGTTTCTACACTGTTTGTAAGAAAATATTTTTACTGGAATATAACTGAACAATGTCCCAATAAGGTGGTGTGTTGTACATGTACATATATCTGGCTTAGTGTTAATGTGCACGTTTCACTCCAGTAGAAGACTGTCCTTAATCGTTTGATAGAACTGCATCAAAGAGTCTATCATGCACATCCTCATATATATAAGATATACTGGCAATCCAGTCTACAGGCAACTATTTATCGAAACTTGTTGTGGTTGCTTGTTGGATTTATCTCTATGGGATATCCAACTTGCACTCAGAACTTGGACTTTAAGCACCTTCTCCATGAAACTGATAATATTAGGTCAACGCAACATATATCATATATACACTGCTAAAATTACGATTATTACTGTTTTCACTGTCTTTGTTAGGATGTCATCTTATTGTATATGTTGTTTGTATCCTCATGGGCTTCACAGCCTTTTGGACTTGGAAATAAAAGCTATCTATCTATAATAATAAAACATTATCAACATGTATTATTCGGTTGATCAGATGCAGGACATTGGTTTCCCCTGGCATAGCTATTCACCTTGTTTAGTCCTTTGCTATTGCTCTATAGTGAGACTGCGCACGTGCTCGTCGCAACATTCCTTTGGCGCCTACGAGGCATGTAGCAAATCCCTTGCAATGGTTCTATTTACATGTTTAGCTATTTATACAGTTACTATTTTGTCAATAATTTATAATGTTATTGTCAGTTATAATGAGGCTATATTTTGCATGATGTACAAGCATATTTTCTATACTGTACTGGCATATCTGTTGTTTACAAATGGGCCTTCATTGCATATTGTAATTTACAAGCAAAATCTTTTTTCTTCCGTTATGTTTACCATTTCCTAGCAGGCACACAACCTTAAACAACATTATATCAACGTCAATGCGACGTCTGATGGGCCTCGTTCTGAGGCATATACTTTAAAATCATGTTTATAAAACACAGCAAAAAGTGCCGTGTAAGGTTGTTTAAAACTGGCAAAATCGGGGTTTCCTCTGAGGGCAACCATTACTTTATTCATGCAGTTTAAGTGAAATTATTTTCTTTATTTTCATTATGATCTTAGAGTTTTCTTTTCTCGCGCCTAGCTTTATCTTTAATATGACACCACGTGCTGAACAATTAAATCTGGTCTTGTCTGATTAGGACAAGATAATTAAGAGTATCTCTGAGAGATGGTCAATTGACCGTTACGTTGTTTGTCCGTAATTACCGGTCTGACCTGTATCCCACCACGGACCATTACCCCCACACCCAACCGTACACGGACAAGACAACAAATTAGTTTCTATTGTTTCATCTACAAGATCCTGGAAGATGATAATTTTGAGTACACTTAACACGTCTCAGTACTCCTTAGGCCAGAGAAGTCAGGATGGCTGACCAAGTAACCGAATCGAAACGTTACTTTTTTGAATTCATAAAAAACTCGAATCAACTCTCTGAACACTTTATACATTGTAAAAATATGCCGGGAAGAGGTTGCAGCTGACCCCCACCTCTTTTGCCATAAACTTACACTTCCTTTCCTACTAAATCAACTTGAGGCCATTATTATGTTAAATAGCTGTACCTGTTATTGTTGTAGTTATTTTCTGGATCTGTACGATTACACAGAATATAACTTTATAAGCAGTTGAAAGAGTACACCAAGATCAGTTGCAGTTTAGCTGCCACCAAAGTTTCAGTGAATACATTTGCCATAGACATCTAATTATTTGTCATGACCATCGTTATCTATTAGACCTATACTGTGGACGCGTATAGCGAAGGTCACTGGTCGCCTTTGTATACGAGGGGCATTTGGAAAGTACAAAGCATGTCATAACTCCATAATGCGTTAATAAAATGCTATCAAATAATACATGTTTAGAAACAAGAATTTAACAGCTACTTGATGATTTGATCGTTGTCAAAGAAGTAAAGTACATAGCCATACACAAAGGTTCGGATTAAAATGCAAATAACAAACAATTGAATGCACAGGGCTGTGCCTTTTTATAAGATTTAAAAAAATCCAATAAATAGGCGCAGTCATATTTATTCCAACAAATTTTAAAAGAAAATTTCATAAAGGAAATGTATAAAGTTCATATAGCATTATAAATGAAATAAGTTTAAATCTAAAAACACTAAATGTGACCTGGAAAGGAAAAAATCATCGGCCACAACGACACATCATATACTGAACTACTAAAGAAACCTTACACTTTTTACTTGCTTGAAACTAGCAAATGATAAATTATAGAGCTAAGCGGAAGAGCTTATTTTAATGACAAGATATTAGAAAGTATTCTTCGAAAAAATATATTAACAATTATAGAACATGACGTCACGACGTCAAAAACACAGTTTTATCACTTTTGCCTCGGGAATGTATGTCTAGATATTTTTTTGAAAACTTTTTTCATGTATGCAATGCCAATACCATGACATACAAAAGTGCATTTTAAAAATGCAGCTTCTTGCTATGACGTATGATATGGGGTTTTTAAGTTTTGCTTTTGACGTTGTCTACAGGGCAGCGTTGTTTTCCTTTATTTTAAGCAATTTCTAGAAACGGAAATGACTTGGGAGTCAACCAATCATTGTAAGAAAATGCATTTTCAAAAAACAGAACTTATGTTTCACGTCACGTTAAATGATAAAAGCGGAATAAACCAAGTTTAACGTCTATTAAGGAACAACGTAAACTATGGATAATAACCGTTTTTTTTTGTCAACGTATGTCGCCGTATAGTGTGTGCTGTCTACTTTGTTATAGTGCCAATTGGCTACACTTTACTTTAATCGCGTATGAATTTCAAGCTTTGCATTATACACATATCAGCATGTCATTGTAACGCTTAGCGTCGCTAAATGGACGCAGGCGGCAGCTACGGAGTTCAAAAGAACTGAATCATTGTCAAAATGCATTACAAACATCATATTGTCGTATTTTTTTTTTGACCTGAAGTTCAAAGGTAGTGACCTATGCTAATTTTATCTGAGACCTATTATCGATAGTTTACGCCAAATATACGGGAATAAATTAGGTTTTCTGAAATTCAATGTATCATAACGATAGTAATATGACAATATCCGCCGCTGTGGTGTATTTGGCTAAGCCCAGGACTCCTATTATAGAGGAGGCAAGTTTGAATCCTGCAAGGAGTTTTATTTTTTTCTAGTAAAATAGTTTCTATGTACTGACATGACGGAAAACTATAGAAAAGCGTGAAAATGCTTAATTTTTGTGCAATGCGTATACGGTTACACGTGTAGTCTTTAGTAAATCGAGACTGTTTCGCCTAAGAACCAAGATTGGTTGTCCGACATTCTTGGTTTACTAGCAACTGCAGTGATATCATGTGTACATTTACATTTGCTTTACATAATTCGCACGCGCGCGAAAAAACAACAACAAAAAACACCATTTTCACGCTTTCTTGTAATTTAGCACATACAAACCTTTCTTACAGGAAAAAAATTAAACGCTCCTCGTAAGATTCGGACTTACCTGTTATATGCCACGAGTCCTGCGCTTAACCCACTACACTACAGCGGACGATATTGTCGAATCAACCGTTCCATTTCAAATAACCTAATTAGTTCCGTATATTCGGCGAAAACTGTCGATAACAGATCGGAGATAAAATTAGCATATGCCACGCCCATTGAACTTCAGGGTCAAAAAAATACGACAATACAAAGTGAAAAAAGTTGATAAAGTGGCAGTGCTTTTTAAAAGCTCATTAAACGCTGAAAACGAAAAAAATGACGTTAAGATAATGAAAATAGGCTTTTGGGTTGAACAGTGCTGGCATGCTTTATTTGAATGCCAAGAAGATGTCAATGAAATAACAAAGAATCACACTAAAGCGGTTTCTGGTGAATTTTGCGTGATTTCTTTGTTCTTGCGAAAATTGATTTTAGGGGTTACGTGACGTTTTGATAGCTAACGTCTGAAATTAGTTCATCTTTTCAAATAATCTCAGTGCATCTTAGTCTACCTTTGTTCAGCTTTACGCAATGGAAAGACAAGTGTGCATTATATTCATTTACTACCAAAAAATTGACACACAGTATGTGTTAGGTTTCTTTAGTTGTTAAGTATATATACTAACCGACGGTACCGTGTGCAAGAGATAAGAACACATACAACCATCACAGGTTCAGATAGACAACAACAAAAAGAAAACAACAAAAAAGCGTACAATTGTTAAATTTTTCATACCCATTATTTTCAACAATATTATGTTTTGTGTGTTCAAAAGAACCGTCTCATTGAGGCGGTTCCTTTGATAACCCACAACACATGTTTCGTAAATTGGTAGACACTAAAAGCCTGACCCACATGCTAGCAAGAATACAACTTAAGCATAACTACAAGCTCTAAGTCTTCCCCAGCGAGACGATTGCAAAACTCAGGAGCGGATCCAGGATTTCTGAAAAGGGGGTTCATATGTATAAGGTGTGGGGTTCGCTTTGCAGATTTTTATCTATTTTGTCTTAAATATCCCATGAAAAGGAAATAATTTGGTCTCGCTGAGACCAAATTATTTCATTTTCATAGGATATTTAAAAACGGGTTGGCGAGGGAGGGGGTTTCAAGCGAACCCCCTTTAACACCCTCTAGATCCGCCACTGAAACTAGAACGTCAAACAGACCTGTATCACAAAAGAACAACCAATCATGGGGCCTACATACAATGAAAAGCAACACAACACAATAAATCAAACATAAATCACCGCCACAGAATGGACGGTAGTCAAGGTCACCAGGGGGGGGGGGCTTAAATATATTTCACTGACCAAACCTTTACCCCAGATTCTGCTGTTGCTAAAACATAAAAGTTGTTTAGCTCGCAGGCAGGAAGGTTGTCATCTACGCACTTTAAGCAACCATTCTGTCAAATATGAACGCCATAACCATCGACTTTGGTGCATTGGACACCAATCCGACACGTTGTCATTTACGCTGTGCTTTTGTTTTCCCTGCCACCTTCCCATGGTACTTAAAGGCGTATATTTCTGTCCAATAAGAGTCATAAGCGGATTGACCTATAAGGGACAGTTTCAGTATCTCACTGGATTAAAGGGCCCAAAGAGGGGACTTACCTTTATAAAACAAAATTTCTTTAACTAAGATAAATATCAGTATTTTATCAGAAATACCTAAACCCTTCATGGGACCACTTTATTACCCCCTGTAATGAGGTCATAATCACCTCATAAAGATTAGCCTTCGATCTGCCTAGATTAGCCCTCAGGCAGTTTTGTTTTTGTTTGATTTGATTCTTTACGTCCCATCAACAATACTTCAGTTAAACAGGAACGGGTCTTCCTGGGTTGAACCAGTACCAAGCTAGGATATACGTGTCTTGCTCAAGGAGCACAACGCAGTGACGCCAGTGAGGCTCGAACTCGCGGCCTCTCGGTCTCATGGTAATAAATGTCTGTTTAGTCTATAAAATGTTACATAAACGTGCCTTATTCAGTATCCTGCATTTTAAATGTAAACTTAATCATAGCACGATTTTGGACTGTTTACCAGCTTTTCAAGAAATAAATGAGAAAGAAACTTTGATAATCAACAAGTTGTTTTGTTTTAAAACAAATATGACATAATGTACATGCCCAAATATATGGTACATTTTGTATCGATAAAAAAGTAACAGCATGCACATTCCTTAGTACCCTAGGGTCTAACTAGACCAGCCTTGCACCATCAGTAAAACTTCTAATGTGTGTTAAATTGTTTTGGGGGACTACCTACATGGGGGGAGATATTGCCCTAAATAATAAACCCATTTGAGCTGCGTGAAATCGCATGGTTTCCATGGCAGCGCACAATGTGCTTCTAAAGAATGGGGATGTCCTTACAAAAGTACTCACATCTCAGCAGCAACTCATCCAAACTTTTTTAAACTTGATTTCAACTAAATGTTAAGACATATGACTTTCATCCAATGTTCAGATATGCAATTTTTGGAATGTGCATATTCATGAATATTAATGAAAACATTAGAAATAAGAGAAAAATCGCAAAAAAATAAGGGGTGTACATGCATATGTATCTACATCTCAGCTGCTTACTATCCTATACTATCAGCCTTGGTACCAATTTAATGCTAATACATAGCACGTTTACTTAATGGTCCATATGTTAATTGTCTTAAATTCTAATTAAATATTAGAAATGAAAATAAATTATAGAACAATTAATAGAATGTACATACAAAATTACTCATATCTCAGCTGCTATTTATCCTAGATTTCATCCTCACATACTTTTTAAACTTGTTCCAGAATTAAAGTCCAGAAAAAGTTCTATGATAGTGTTGTTTGATACGCAAATTATTTAATTTGTTTATTAATGAGTATTTTTAAGATACAACCTGATTGATTCGTTTTCAATTTTTCTTTAGTTTTCTATAGTTTTCATCAATATTGATGAAAATGTTTGTTAAATGAATGTATATCTGACCATTGGAATAAAAACTATGTCTCAGTCTTAATTTGATACTAATATTAATTGTCTAGAACAATTACTAGATGAGATAGGAGTAATTTTAAAAGTAAACCCCCATTATTTTTTCTACATTTTTTCTCTAATTTCAAATGTTAACATAGATATCAATAAATTTAAAAAATGGATAATTTCACATAATGACTATTGAGTAAAGAAAAATGTCTATGCTTTAAGTCGGTATCAAGAGTGGCAGTCTAGGAATATTAGCAGCTACGATATGAGTAATTTTGTAGGTACACCCCCTTAGTTTTATTACCATTTTTCTCTCAATTCTAACATTTAAATTAATATTCAAGAATATAATCATAAATTGATTTGCATAATTGATCATGGCATAAAATGTACTATGTCTAGGCATTTATTTAGTACCAAGCATGTTAGTCTAGGACAATTAGCAGATGTGCTATAGGTTATTTTGTAGATATGCCCTATTTATTTTTTTCTGCAATTTGTTCTTTCTTTGTTTAATGTTTTCATTAATATTCACAAATATGTAAATAAGATCTGTATATCAGACTATTGTGTTAAAGTACAACAACTCACCTTTCATTTGGTACCAATTTTGGAAGTTTAGAATAGTTAGCAGCTGACATATGGGTTATGTTGTACGTACACCCCTTTAAAGTTTCTAACATTTTTCTCTGATTTCTAATGTTTTCATTAATAATTATGAATATGCAAATTAGATAATTTGTATAACATACTACTGGGTTAAAGTGTAATGTCTCAACTTTTATTGGTTACAAGTTTTGTAGTCTAGAAAAGTTGGCAGCTTACATTTAGGTAATGTTGTACATACCCTCATTATTTTTTCTACCATTTTTCTCTTTATTTCCCATGTTTTCATGAATATTTATGACTATTCAAATTAGATAATTTGTATATCGTACCATTGGAGAAAAGTACTTTGTCTAGGCTATGATTTTGTACCCATTCTGATAGCCTATGATAACTAGCAAATGACATATGGATAATGTGTATAGGTACACCCCCTTAATTTTTCTACGAATTTTCTTTTATTTTATTTTTTATTAATACTCATGAATATGCAAAAACGAAAATGTGCATATCAGCACATTGAATAAAAAAAACTATGTCAGGGCTTCAATTTGGTACCAGGGTCGATTGTCCAGGATGAGATGCTGCTTAGATACGAATCATTTTGTATGTACACCCACTTTCTTTAGAATCATACTGTGGATTTTCACATTATGGGGGAAGGGTAATTAGTCTAGCCAGTTTTTTTTTGCGATTTAGCAACCATTTTGTTGCGCCAGTAACTGACAGCTTTTTTTTCTTGTAATAGTGGAAGAGAGAAAAGTCCATGAAAATAGGTGTGGCACAAAAGTGTCGATCTTGGGCCTGTTTGCAAATGACCAAGCTACAGTGTCCGCTGGGTTGCCATGGACACCATGCAATTTTATGTAATCAAAATAGGTTATTTTCAGAGACAATAAAAAATTTTGGTATTTAGTGGTCGCATTGAACAATTTTGCATCCATGGGTAATTATTCTTGGGTGCAAGGTAAGTAAAGTAAGGAAAGGTGCAAAGATCAGGAATTGATACAATCAAGTACCACACCTGACCCAGGATACCAATGGGAAAGTGACAAACTCACAGAAGACACCCCAAACAGAGCCAAGAGGTCAGCCCTTTCCCAGCAGGTGACCACAAAGCACATATAAACAGACGCGCACAAAGACATAGCAAACACAAGCCAAATAAGCCCCCTCCATCTCCCGAGGTGTGTGTGTGGGGGATAGTTATTCTATGATTTTACCTCATTTTTTTAGTTGCATATGTATTCATGAATATGCAAATGAAATAATTTTATATATGACTTTTGGATGAAAGGACTTGTCAAAATATATCAGTGATGATATAATTACATGCAGCAAGGACAGTTTGGGGGCAGAATTCAGTGTATATTTGCTTTTTTTATAATTTTCCCTTATTTTCTGAAATTTTCATCAGTATTGATGAATATGCAAATTAGATAACTAATCTGCATATCAGACCATTCCATCAGATGTAAGTACTATATCTATGCTTTAATTTGCTAGCACGTTTAATAGTGTAGGCTGATTTGCTGATGAGATACGAGTTATTTGTAGGTATAGGCCCACTTTCTTTAAAATCGCATTAACCCCCTGCCCTAGCTGAACCCTACAGAATTTTGTTTAAATCGCCATATTTTCCTGCAAATAAAAGTGATATCATTACGATGCATTTTTTAAGATCTCATTTTAATGAAATCATTCATGACAAATTCGAGCTAGATAATATACATAGACTATCATGAAAAAACCTTAACTAAAATAGTAAGTGAGTATGCTCAGGAAATACCACAATCACAAACCGCAGACAACCCCATGGCACCGCGAGGAAGAGCCGCTTAACCATTACGTGACACCAGGAAGACAAATAAATCAAAGCAACCAGCTCTCTTTCTCCCATCAAGATGATTGCAATACTAGAATGGACATAAAGTAACGTTCAACAAAACATAGAACAGTTACAGACTCCCACAATGGGAGTAACAATAAACAAAAAGTCAACAACAACAGAACCACCGCCTTTGATCGGACAGCAGCCTAAGCCACTGGGGGGGGGGGCTTAAATGCATTTTACTGGTACCAAATCTTCGCCCTAGATTCTGCTGTTGTTGAAGTACAAGAAATGTTAAGTCGGAAGCAAGATTTTTTGCTCAAGTTGTCTCCCCAGATTACCTTTTGGTCAAATGTTTAATTCTAAATCCGCAAATTGATGTCAGTGAAGACCCCCAATCATGAGATGTTTTTGGATTGATATGTACCAGTTTGGCAGTATTAACATGTTACTCTACGAATTTTTATGGATTTTTCTTCAATTTGGCGACCATCTTGGAAATATGCAAATTAGATAGTGAAGATGCCATTTTTCAGCTTGCCAACATTGGTTTTTGGATTCAGTATACCAAATACCCATAATAGGCATCTCAAAACCTTTTCTTCACAAAATGCCTGTACCTTCTTAAATAAGCGTCTTTTTCTGATTTTTTTCCTGACTATATACTTGATTTCGCAGAATGTTGACCTGTTCATATACTGTTCTTTGAAATTTATATACCCTTTTATCTCCTCTGTGATTTGTAAACAAGTTTACAAATCACCCTCATCTCGAGAAAACCTGCTTTAAATATACCTGTGGGCTCTGAAAAAGGGGGCTACTCCAGCACGCACATCCTTTTATAGTACAGGATCTGTTGAAAAGAAGATGGATCTCTACAATATCCATGTACATAATCCAGAAGGCTGCTGTTTCATCTAGTTTCCTGACCTAGTAAGATCTGTGTAATGCACATACCTCCCCATATATGTCTTGTGACTTTTGGTGTTTTGTGGCTCTTCGCGGTGTTGTGGGTTGGTCTGCAGTCTTTGATTGTGATATTTCCTGATTATACTCACTTTCTACTTACTTTCTTCATACTCATCCATATTTTTAATTAAGATTCAGCAAAAGAGTGGGATAGGGGTTATCCGTGGGGGCGGGGGTTATTATGTAATTCCTAGAATATAACTTAGGTCGAATATTGACCAGAACGGTCTGGTCAGTCGTGGTTGGCCATGTGGTGATAGCTATACATATAGCTCACAGCTTAGAAACTTATAGGGCTGGGCCGGGGGCTTGGCCAATATCCAGGCAAATCATAGTGTTATCTGAGCATAATTTATTCACCTTGAAAGGGACATGAACTTAAAATATGCCTATATTGTACTGTAACAGCTTGGATTATGGCTACTTTGTGTCCCTTCCTCACGGTGCCATGCGTTGGCCTGCAGTCTGTGATTGTGGCATTTCTTGGCCTTACTCTATCATGTTTGAAACTATAATAATTATTGATGACAACACCATTGTATTACATAAGATTGAATTATAAATCTGCTCTAGCTTAAACAAATCAAAAATCATCTGATAATCAGAGACAAGGGTAATTAGTTTTCGTGAGCTTTATAATTTGCTATATTTTAGTGTTAGCAAGCTTTATTGGCATGTCTTATTCTGTTTTATATTGAACATTGATCATTACATATTGTTTGTTTCCAAAATTTGCATTTTACTACTGATTAACATGGTTTAAAGTATAAACATGCAAGGGTACCCCCATTTTAGCGCTAATTTGAGATATTGCATACCCCGGGGGTATTCCGTTGCGTATAGCACTTTTGTGTACCAGCCGATTTTTTTAAGAGTTTAATTTTTGAATTCAGCACACTTTTCTACATAAGATCACACCTTCAAACCTTTTGGCCTCAACCACTTGATTAAACCTATTACGGGCTCTTGGACTATAACTCATAATGATTAAAACCACTTTAAAAAAAATATTAAGCCGTATAATTGTTATGAATACGATTTGCTGTAGTTTTGAATTTTTTTACTGTGGGCAATGCCATCCTGTCCGACTGGATTAGCCTAACGATTTAAAGTTTAACCTAAAAATTTGGAGAGGATGACCTCACCCACAGTGAAAAAAAACCCCAAAACTACAGTAAATCATTTTCATTACAATTCTATAGCAAAGTAAAATGTTTTTGTTTGTTTTGATTCTTTACGTCCCATCAACAATCTTTCAGTTAAATAGGGATGGGTCTTCCTGGGTTGAACCAGTACTAAGCTAGGATAAATGTGTCTTGCTCAAGGACCACAACGCAGTGACGCCGGTGAGGCTTGAACCAGCGATCCCTCTGTCTTGAGTCAACCACTCTACCACTGAGCTACTAGTTCCCTTAGTTTTTATAGGAAAGGCCAACATTCAAAACTTCTAATGTATACACAGGGCTCTAAAAGTGGCATTTAGAAATAACAGGTGTTTTAAATATCCCTATCATTTATATAGATCCTATGCATAACCATGAATTTTAGACAATTTGCACACTGATTGCTTTGTCAGCCAAAAGGGTCATCACACATAAGGCCATGTATGTGTCCATCGTGTGTAAGACATGACATGCCAAGCTTCTGGTAAGGCATCACTGCAGAGTAAATCACGAGTTTGCCTCAATTTCCATGTGTTTGGGCGGCTGCTGACACCCTTTCATCACGCCAAAAGTGATTCAGCAAATATGCACAAAGTATTTGGTCTCTGAATATTACTCAGTAAACGTAGATATCATTGAGCTAAGGCATGACATTCTCCGATTTTTAATAACTGTCTCGAAAATCAATTAAATCCAAAAAAAAAGAAAAAAGTGAAAATGTTTGTTTACTTTTTTGTACTTCCAATGCTGAGCCAAACGATCCAATTGTTTTGTTACTTAACCGGTGGTGAAGAATTCGCTCGTTTGGTAGGCGTGTATATGTCCCTACTTTGTTTCTGTGAGAGCAGCAAAGGGTCTGGTGAGATCGTGCATGGGCTCGCCAGCGCCTTGATAAGACAGGTTTCTTGTGTCGCAGCCCATATATGTATAAGAACCAAATCCGCCGATTTGGTTCAAATATCAAACAAACAAAATTTGGTCTAAATATATATTTAATATCTCTTAATAATATAAATAAATATATTTCTATAGTTTACATTTTTTACAAATTAAAGTATGTAACAGAACTCTGAAAAATTATAACAACGTTTTGTCTGTGATGATGCTTTACGTCCCATCCACTAATTTTTCAGTCAGTTTGGGACATATTCCTGTCCTCCTGGATTGAACCAGTGAATTAAGGGACTAATAGGGTTGTTCTGAATCCAACGTATCCAAGCTATACTTTGAATAAATCGTATACTTCGAGCGATCAGATGACAAACTTTCGAGGCTTCGCTATACTTAGATCAGAACTTTGAAGGGGCAGTCTGACCAGAATCTGCATTGATTGTCATTCTCGCAATCATTTGAATTATGAGTTTAATCATCGAATGACCATCATTTTCTCTGATCAGTATTTCCATCTGGTGTACAATGTAAGACCCACTGTGGTTGTCTTTCTTTTCTTGTTTACACGATTCCACATCTTCGACTCTTTCTGCCGTTGTTCGCACATGGGAACACATCCTCCCCAATCCACATGACCTTGATCACGTGTTATTTGCTTTGCATTTGGACACAAGCGGTCTGATTACCTGCTCAAGCGGGATGCTCGAGTCGAGGTATCATACTTACTGGGAACCAGCCATCAAACATGGCACTGACGTTCCTCAGTTTCAGAATGACAAACAGCTTCTGTGTCGGGAGAATTTAGGCTTCCTTGTCTTCTTGGCACCATCCCAGGATTTAGACTTGATTCTAAAATGTTTCAGATCAATTCAGTGTGGTCTTCATGAAGCATTGGTTTGTATCCTACAGGATCACAGAGATCCTTAAACGAAAGGAAAAGTACTTAAAATAAAAATAGCAGGCATTTTTTAAATTATTTGGATCCTATACTTATTGAGGCGGAGGTGCTATTTGCAAGTATCCCACTTCCCATTAGTTCTGGCAAGAAATGGGTGTTCTTGAAGAGTTAAGATAGTTAGAAATTGAGGAACCGATTTGCCATTTATTTTTGCCCAGAAAAACTATACCAAATACTCGCAATAATCCATTTAGATTCCATGTGATAAAATAAACATTCATTATTTTGTCAAAAAGATATTAACGTTATAGGTTTTATTTTCTATTTCAACTTACCGAGATAGCGTGAAAGAATGCCTTATAGCCGCCTTCCAAGATGTACATTTCTGGAAAGTTTAATACAGGGTATCTATCTTTGTTAAGTTCTCGATCTTGACTACGTAGAAACCGGTACATCTTTGGCCCTCTTTCTGACGAGAATTCACAATGGAATATCAGTGCATGCGTCTGACCAGAAACTGCTGGTTCCGTGAGAAGTTGCTGAATGGATGCCTTGGTGTAAAGATTGACAGCTCCCTGTAAGTAAAAAGGTGGTTTCGTTACATCACAATGACATAGTATTTGTACGTGTAAAGACCGAATTACTTAAACAGATACTCAAATAAAAACGCCTCTTTGTTGTTTTAACTAGTTAAATACAATAAGCATCAAAACAGAAAACGGATTTTGAAGTCTTAATGCAGTGTGCCAGCAATGTTTACTATGGACTCTTTGTAAAGTTCTTGAACGAAATTTAAATCTCATATAACCGCTACTGAAACATAGAAAAAATACTGATCAGAACTCCGTTGTTCATGAGGTGATTGATTAAGAAAAGGAGGTCTTAAAAAGAATTTCCGCCTCCTCAAATTATCTCCTAACAAAAAAGTGTCTATTGCTGTTTAGTGCAACTAGCAAAACGCTTAACATTTGATACTGTCAAAAATCAAATAAATAAAGAACCATGAAGAACAAAGTTTCAAAAGACATGCCAAGATTTGGTAATGTACCATGAAGCTTTTAAGATAGCTTTTACTAGTTTTGACAGCACCAATAACAGTAACTATAAAGTCCCAAGGACAAAGAATGGGAAAACAATATCAACACTATATCGCTGCTCGTACTAGGAGGAGTTTTACCAACCTCACCTGACAAAACGCCATCTGGTGCAATCTCTAAATTATTTGAAACAGATATGATATCTTGAAATAAAGCAAACCTACAAAGTTTGAAAGCATCAGATTCGGTTTAATTGAATCTGTTCATGAGAAATGATGGAAGCATTTTGAGACAATTTCTAAATTAAATGAGCCACGGCATGAGATTTCCAACAATTTGACATTTGGACAAGTGTAGACTCGGACGAGCCTCTGCAGCCTCCTTTTAAGCTTAGAAACTCCAAATGGTGTTCAGTCAGTAGCTTTACAATAACAATAATAGAATACTCAAGCGACTAGCAAAGGTTCTGATCAGACTGCGCATATGCGCAGGCTGATCTGAGGCTTTGCTGGTCGCACATACCACATTGTTGGAAATCTCATGCACTGGCTCATTTAATGAAATTTATGCCAGCTTATATTAACACACATTTTGACAACATTAATTCATTTACACACCTGTATGTGACCACCTTCGAACTCATATGGGTATCTACAGTCAATGATAGTAATCTTGTGGAGAGATTCTGAGTACTTTCCTCGGAGAACATCAGCCATCTGAAAAAGAATTTATATTATTTATTTGATGGGTTATATAATAGTTATACTACGGGTTGTCCGCATGTACGTTGAAATAATCCACAAGCTTTAGCAAGTGGATTATCTCATGTTATGTGGGCAACCATGGTATTACTATTTTATACCACCTACACCAGTGTGGACCTTGTACATTACGAGGTATTTCGTGCTAAAGTTGGTAAGGGTTATATAAAGAAAACACATCAATAACTGTTAGCTAGGAGCGAACAACGATGCTTTGTCTGCAAGCCTACGAACACAGAGTACGAGGTATTCGTGCTGAAGTTTGTAAGGGTGATATAAAGAAAACACACCAATAACTACTTCAATGTTTGTACGTCACACAACAGCTACTATCCTGTCAGCCAAGAGTGACAGTGACGTCTTGTTCCGTTAACAAAGTTACTAGGGACTTAGAATCGATAGATCACTTGTTTATTAATCCTATCCGCAGGATAGGATTAATGCACAAGTGGTCTCTCGATTCGCGTAATCTCAAGTGGATTGTACAAGTTAATGTTTTACTTATCAATTGTAAACAAACTTTTTCGTCACTGTCACTTTTGGTTGGCACGACAGTAGCTGGGAACGAACGACGATGTTTTGCCCATAAGCATACGAACACATTGGATTTGTTTTCTGCAATCGTTAAATCAATCAAGTATTTTGTAGAGAAAATGAAAGCATCATTTCAATGTTTAAAAATACATTGTAGTTCCACTACACAGCTATTGTTCGCAGGCAGTCAGTTTGTTGGGACCACAAAATGATAACTCGTTTACAACCTAAATAGTTGTTTTATCTGCAGACATATTTTTAAAGAAAGTAATAAAAAGATCTTAAGAATATAATTTTGCAATACATCATGTAGCCTAATAGTTTGAAGATAGAGCAAGCAAGGCACGAGATTGAAACAATCTAACACATTTTTGGATTGACCTTCACATAGGCATTTAACAGGTATCAAAGTTATATTGTAGTTTCTAAGTATTTAGTATCTTAATCTTTGACCTACGTCTACTCATTCCTCTGCTAAAATAATTAAAATACAGTAAAACCTGTGTAAAACGGCCATTCTGAAAAAAAAAATACAGAAAATTGTTTTTCAAGACCAAATATCGATTAATGCAGGTCGAAAGTATTGCAGAATGCTCCAATGGGAGCATTCTGCAATAATTTCGACCTTCATTAAGCTACCATTTTCCACTAAGATCTTTGTTTTGTCTATTTTTGAGTGGCCGTTTACAGTAGTTTTACACAGGTTTTACAGTATAGCTACTGCTTTTCCAGTTAGTTCAGCTGCTCAGTGTACGGATTCACTGTTTGTCTGGATAAAACGTTGATCCAAATTATTGGCTGATTAAGAGGCCAATACTGGCTTCAAACAAGAATATATCCAGATTCAGATAGAAAAATAAATCTATAAAACATTTTAATACCGTTTCTGATGATATTGTCTTCAAGTCGCTGTGCTTTCCTTGGATTGTAGGAAGACTGTAGTCACGTGACCCATCTGCCACGAGCTCTTCTTTAGTTGACAGCTTGTCTACTGCCTGGATGATGCTATGGATTTCACTGGCTGGAGATTGCTGGAATACCAGAAGAAGAAAAACGTTATAGTCTTATTGTCATCAAATTATTTATAATGTTATGTTTACTGAACAACTATTTATTATGATTTAGTATGCAAGTGAGAGCTTTGTTTATATGTGACACACAGTATATGAGAGGGTAATGTTGGAAAAATAAACCCTGGCCATTCCAGGGTCAGAGTGTGGTAAGCAAAAAGGTGTATAGTCCAAAGTCTTGAGACAAATGTCATGTCAATAGTTTTAATCATATTCTTATCGATTTGTTGGTATGGCCTTTAAGTTAAACCTTTAGAACAATCCTTGTCAGCATACGATCTCGGACCACAATCGGCCCACCATCAAAACACCATTGTATGATTTGTATGGCGTTTTGCTGGAGAACCGATGGTGGTACGCTTTAATACAAAGAAACAAAGACAACTTACATTTCCATTTTGAAAAGTAGATACTGTCTTTCCTGTACGTACAGTAAATAGAGTCTATGGAGCTAGTGGCTTTGATGTGTTGTAGAGCAGTGTAATGAATGATTTCAGAAAGCTGGTTGAGTTTTTATATAATCAAAAAGTAATGTTCCGATTCGGTTACTTGGTCAGTCTTCTTCTTTCTTTGATCTGTATTAACTCCCAGTAAGGGACACCAGGATAAAATCCTGTAGAATGTTAGTGTTAATAAAAGTAAATGTGCTGAACTATAAAAATTCACAAATATGTACAGGATCTTGTGGCAGAGAATTTAAGTTTTCACAATGTCCGACTTCTTGGCCACAACGGAACAAGCAAACCGGTGAAAGTCCCAATCCTTTCTCTGGCACTGCTCGCTGCAGTAGCGGGTAAATTGACAGCGCGAACAACGTTTAAGGTCCTCTCCTTTTTTGGGTGGTTGCTTACAGTTAGAACAAACACTATATACACGGGCACTGCTCACAACCACATCGTTGTCACTATCGTCACTATCAATGGTGTCCAGAATTTCACAAAGAATTGCCTGTTCGCTCAACGACAACAGGTCAGGATCAGCTGGGCTTGGTGTTGGATTTTCCGAAGACACCAGGTCCGTGTTACTACCACAAGCAAGACTGGTATTTTCCAGTTCCTTTACACACACAGAATTATCTGAATCCTGCTGGTTCTCTTCTGGCGAAGCTAAATCTGGTTTTCCAGCTAACTTCTTTTCCAGGAACCGCGCGTGTCTCTTCCTAGAACGGCTAACGCAGAGGGAGATCTATTCTTCTTCCGACGACGTCTCCTTACTGGTTTCTTCACAGTAGTACGTCCGGTGACCCCGCTGTCGTCCTTGGCTTTGTTTGGAGTTTTCAGTCATCCTGACTTCTCTCGCCTAAGGAGTACTGAGACGTGTTAAGTGTACTCGAAATTATCATCTTGTAGTTGAGACAATAGAAACTAATTTGTTGTCGTGTCCGTGTACGGTTGGGTGTGGGGGTAATGGTCCGTGGTGGGATACAGACCAGACTGGTAATTACGAACAAACAACGTAACGGTCAATTGATCACGACAAGAATCGAAACTCGCAAAGAAGGACACCAGGGTACTCTTAATCAGACAAGATCAGTTTTAATTGTTCAGGCACGTGGTTTCATAGTAAAGATGGTGTTTAAAATAGCACGAGAAAAGAAAACCTTGAGAACGAAATAGATTTTACTAAACCGCATGAAAACTTTCCTGCAATGGGAAATCCCACTTTTGCATGTAGTTGCCAGTTTTAAACAACTTAGCACGGAACTTTAACCCTGTGATTTTATAAAACTTATGATTTTAATACTGTGAGGCATGTTCTGAATGAAAAAGGGAGAATACAATGAATGAAACAAAGAATAGAATATTTATTTGTTTGAATATGCAATAAAGGTCCATTTAAAAATAGCATATATACCACCATCAATTTAACAGCAATATAAATTAACAAAATAGCACTGAACTGTATAATAACGAAGCAAAATACAAATACGCTGTAAAAAATAAATGTTAGTTAACACCAAAAATGTACACTTATTTAATCCCTTCTAAATAAACTTGAGGCCAGCATTTATACATTGATAAAGGTTATCCATTTTTACCTGTTATTGCTGTAGCTTTATTCTGGATCAACATAACTTTTAACGCAGTGGAAAGGTTACACCAAGATCAATGGTAGTTTCGCTGCCACCAAATTTGGTGTATAGTTACATTAATGAGCCACGACATGTGATTTCCAACAATTTGACATGTTGACAAGTGTAGACTCGGACGAGCCTGTGCAGTCTCTTTTTAAGCTTAGAAACTCCAAATGATGTTCGGTCAGTAGCTTAACAATCATAGAATACTTAAGCCGCTAGCAAAGGCTCTGATAAGTATGATCTGAGGCTTTGCTGGTCGCACATACCACATTGTTGGAATTCTCAGGCACTGGCTCATTTAATCTTTACAGAGTAGAACATATTGATAATTGCTCCCATTCTTTTTATTATGAAATGTTTGATGAGAAGCGAGGGCCAGCTCACCACATTTTGTTGCTTTCGCATATGCGTAGACGGTCACTCTATACTGTACATGCGCAACAGAGGTATAATCTTTGGTCTAAGTCTACATTTAATTCAAAACTCTTTGTGTGTGAGAGAAGCGAGGGTTCTAGCTAGACTCCACGGATGTGCAAGCTCGTCTGAGCCCTCGCTGCCCTACTCGTCAAACAGCTTATGTGCTGGCTATAATATAACTGCCAGCACTCCCCGGGCAGCGTTCTCCCACTTTGAGTGTTCTTCAGAGATATCTTGTCTTAAAACAGCACAGATCCAGACTAGCTGGCTTCTGACAAAACAGCTGATCAGGATCAGTTCTGGTTTCTACACTGTTTGTAAGAAAATATTTTTACTTGAATATAACTGAACAATGTCCCAATAAGGTGGTGTGTTGTACATATACCTGGCTTATTGTTAACGTGCACGTTTCACTCCAGTAGAAGACTGTCCTTAATCGTTTGATAGAACTGCATCAAAGAGTCTATCATGCACATCCTCATATATATATCATATACTGGCAATCCAGGCTACAGCCAACTGTTTATCGAAACTTGTTGTGGTTACTTGTTGGATTTATCTCTATGAGATATCCAACTTGCAATCAAAACTTGGACTTTAAGCACCTTCTCCACGAAACTGAGAATATAAGGTCAAAGAAACATATATCATATCTACACTGCTAAAATTACGATTATTACTGTTTTCACTGTCTTTGGTAGGATGTCATCTTATTGTTAGCCTGGGTTCCAGTCTGATCATTTTTTCTTCTTTTTTATTTTTCCGTTCCTTGGTCAAAAATGACATCCACTAGTTTTTGATTGTCTGATATGGTTGGTAACAGTGATGACAAGCTGAAATTAGTATCAAGCTGCTTGGTGTCTTCTAAATGGTATCCTGCTAGTCTGTTTTTGTACGAAACACACTGAAACAGATGGTGATCTTTATTTTGGTGTTTTGAAGACATGTGTCTAACTTTCACAATAAAGTCCACATTATCACCCACAAATTGGTAGCCTGGGTGCATCCCATCTCGGTGAGAGTTCAATTCAGCTGTCAATGTACCTTTCTCAACCTCTGTTGTCACTGAAGATATTTGATCTTGGAGCCGCTTTTCAGTGGCAACATCTTCCTCTACTGCCTTCTTCCAGGACACAAGGTTTGTATCAAAGTCTCTGCCGAAGGACTGGAATAGCCTCGCTGTTGTTCTGTATGATACACAGAGATTCAGTTGGGATAGCGTCTTAAACAGTCGTTTCTTCGCACCACCTCGTTTTATAGCAATTGAGACAATTTTCTTTTCTAAGTTTAAGTCCTGACAAAACAGGCTTAGCATTGACGATGCTACATGTAAAGTTCCAGGCATCAATTGTTTAGTCCTCTGTTGTCTTTGGTTTTGAGCACACATTAGCACTGATGAAAGTATTGGGGCTCTTTGAAGTAATTCAGCTTCAAATTGTTTCCACGTAAATGACTTCAGGCATGAATTACTGTTGTCCCTTAGCACTGACGGATCTGATTTTGAAGCATAATTTCTCATCTCATCATGAATCATGTCACCTATTGCTTCAATTGTAGTTTGTCTTTGTTTTTCATTTGCTAAAATAGCTTTAGTCACAGATTCATCTGACCCCAATGCTGCTTGCTTAACAATGTCCTGACGGTCAGGTGGCACTCTATACACACGACGTCCAGTCTGGTATGTGATAATCTGAAAGGAAAAATAGGAAGCAGCATAAATTACTCAGCTTGGACGGATGCCATGAGTAAACCTATCTCTAGTTCTGACTCTACAGCCACAGATGGCTCTTCTGAATTTTCAGATTTAGGTTAGGAAGTTTCTTTGATTTGTTTTTTATGTCCCAGTTAACAATTTTTCAGTTATGTCCGGATAGGTCTAAGCAAGATAAATGTGTCTTGCTCAAGGACACAATGCAGTCCAGAGGGGGGATAGGGGGGTCTGGACCCCCCCCCCTGTAAAATCACAAGTTATATGGGTTTCTATAGAAATTAGCATTTGGACCCCCTCTGGATCCTTGGAATTTAAGTATAGTTTTCTCTGTAATGAAACCATTGGACCCCCTCTGTAAAATGTAAAATAAGTTGAGGACTAAAAAAAAACACAAATAAACGTTGTCCAGGTTGTTTTCTGGCCGTCGGGCCTGGACAACCCCTGACAAAAACTATGGCCCCAACTGTCTTATTAGGATGGTGACCTTGAAAATTAGGTCAGTCTCCAGAAACTTATCAACTATTTATTGTACCACAATGATACAATATGCGTTGATTATGATATATATATATACATGAACATGTATAAACTTTCAGAGAAAGCTATTTCAGTTTAACATTTAAAGTGCTGGTTTAGAAGATAATGTTTGGGAAAGGGGAAAGCACCAAAATCAATATGCCCCCTCCCTATTATTAAATGTAAGGAATACAAAGTTGCTGATCAGCAGTGCAGTCACTGCGTCTTTGTTTTGGCAAATGAAAAAAGAACAACAACAGTTTTTCTCATAACATGGCCGAAATAATGGTTCTGATGGCAAACAGTTTGGATCCGGATCAGGTCTGGTATGTTGTTGGGCCTGATCTGGATCAAAACTGTTTGCAAAGATTATCATGCAGATGACAAAGTCGCCCGTGAATATTTTCCACACTGACAAAGAGCCAGCCACTGTTTTTCAACAGCGTGTAGTTTTTGACAAACAAAACCTTAAGATTGTTCAGCCCTCATTTACAACCATACATGATGGCTCTGGCGAGTCTGCGCATTTGTGTCAACCCTTTGTGGCTTGAAACAGTGATATGAACTTGATCAGTCCCATGGGCTGGGAAAGCAAAATGTCGCATAAAACAACAGAAAATGTGGTCTGCTGCATTATTTTCACATCAAGAACAGACTTTAAAACTCTCATATTGCTTTAGTCATCATCTGCTGATAAACTTTGCAAACAATTTTGGCACCCAGATCAGGCTAACCGAAAGTTGGTCCTGATCTGGATTGAATTTGTCTGACACTGTTATAGTGTTCATGAAACAATTTTACGAAAAAGTTAACAGCAGATGACAACAAAAGCATGAAACATTATCTAGCATGCCAACTGCAAAGAGCTAATTTTAACTTTAGTGCAGACAGAATAGATTTAGATCAGTTGGTCTATAGAGCTGTTTATTCTGCATCCACAATATCAGGGATAATTCTGACTCAAAATATCATGAGAAAATATCTCGTTCAGCGAAATACTCGGAAATAGGACGAGAAATTTTGAATTTTCATTATAAGAGAAAGTTTGGCAGAATATTTAGATTAATTACATTTTGCTATGAGATTTTCTCCCATTAAGCCATTTTCAACGAGATTTTAGACAGAAAAATGAGTAAATCTCTCAATATCTCTTCCGAAAATTATCCCTGCATTATACATAGATTTGTAAGTCAGAGCTCTCACTAACTGCCGATTTGAAGTTCTGGCCCCTAGGTAATAAAACTTATTGTGCTCAACTCAACTGAGCATGAAATTTCAACTGCTCATAAAAACTGAAATGCTAAAAAATAAAGATTTTTCTTGTTTTAAAGTCTAAGATGCTGTATCAATCCTGCTAATAATTTATGTTAAAATGCCAAAGATTGTTGGCATTTTAACATTAATGAGCAGGATAAATTTTGTGCTCAGCTGAGTTGAGCATGAAAAAGTTGTTTAACCTCGGGCCAGAACTCCCATTTTTTGTGCTGGGACTCCTTTATTTTGAAGGAGGCTATAATCTTTTGTATTGGTACCCACTTTTTGGCAAAGAGGGCTCTAGGACTCCTGGTAAGAGCTCTGTAAGTATTAGCCGTGTTATCACAGCGGAGAGCAGCCCAGTCTTTAAATAAAGATGGACCCATCTAGATGGGTACACAAATTCCCATATCTTTGCGCAGCCCCTATCATTGCGCACTAGCCAAAAGATGGCCTAGCCAAAGTAGGTTAAACGGTTTAAGTGTGCAATGTTAGGGCCTTCACCTTACACTTAAAAATAATAATGCAAATCAAGGTTCTCGATACAAAATTTTTGTGTCACTTTATAAGACTCAGTCTCATGATTTTGGGAGGTGAAACGCAAAACAGCAGTTTCTAAAGGATGGTGTAAAAAGAGTAGTCTTGAACCTGAGCAGGCTGGTATTGACAATGAGTCTTAAATGGAAATATCCCACTCTTCTCAATAGGACCAGTCCATTTCCGTTTTAAGGGTTGTTGGGTGGTATTTTTAATTTTTTATTCAAATTTAAATAGACAATTCTGTGCACAAACAGTGGAGACCCTAATTAGATGCCGCATTCTGTGGAGTCTGATCTGGGTCTCCACTGTTTTCCTCGTACCATTAAAAAGGAAATTAGGGTTTAATGGAACAGGGGGAAAAAAGCATTTATTTTTGGGAGAAATTAACTTAAATTCAGTGGAACAGTACCCCCTGCCTAAGGGCCTCCTTAATCCGGTTGGCTTAAGATTATTGTTGAATTGATCAGAGACACTTGGAGTCAGACTCAGTAGAGAAAAACAAGAACCCCCCCCCCCCTTCATCCCCCATTAACTTTTGCATTCTTGCATTTTTTTTCATTCAAAATATGATATTTTGTATGCTTGAAGTTGTACAGGTGTTAGAAAAAATGACCTAGAACATATGGAAAACATTTGAAAAAAATGCATATTGCTCACGATGATAGAAAAAACATCATGCAAAAGTTAATGGGGGGGGGGGGGGGTCTTTGTTTTCTTCTACTGACTCCAAGTGTCTGTGGATTTGATAGAAAAGATAAATAGAAAGGCAAACATTACCACAGATAATCCTTCTTCTTCTATATCATCGGTCTGTGTACTGGAATGCACCTTGTGGACGATGGTTGGCTTTGACTTGGTCTCTGATTTTGGTTCCACTTTAAACAACATTTTTCGAATTTCCGGCGTATTTGCTTGGTCTTTAAATGGAGTCCTCTGACAGTGAGTCTTGTGTGCGACTTTTGGGCTTTCGCTGATCAGCCTTTTCGTCCGTGTTGTTAACTTAATATTGTTCACACTTTCCTTCATTTCCGATTGAAATTGCTCGAAGTTTTTCGCCTTGTAAGACACCCATTACACACAACACTTCCAAGAAAAACATCGTCTCCTAAGAAAGTCCGCAGAATTTTAGACACATTAGTTTCTTCCCCGTGTTTAAATATTTTAATCCTTCGTTTTGGATCGACCTGTTTCGAACACAGTAAACAAATTCCTTCTTTATTCACGTTTTTACGCGGAGTTTCCACGGATGCTGGAGATACTCCAGCGTCCATGATCAGCTGTTTGATAATGGCGGATGCTGACCTCGTTATCGGGTCATTGTCTCGTTATCATCTTTATTACGTCACACTAAAACAAAAGGCTATAATTAGATAATCGGCTTATCGGACTATCAAAGGGAAAGACCGTTCAAGTCCCCAGGCGTCAATATCGATCGAACTCAATAACAGACAACCGATACTTTTGATATCAATAACAGACAACCGATACTTTTGATGTCTTATCTTTTTATTATCTTAATTATTGGAATATTTAGCACATGAAATATTGACAAAAAATAAATTGACAAAACAAAAACCAATATTGACGACTGGACCCAGGCTATCTTATTGTATATGTTGTTTGTATCCTCATGGGCTTCACAGCCTTTTGGACTTGGAAATAAAAGCTATCTATAATAATAAAACAGTAAGTCATTATCAACATGTATTATTCGGTTGATCAGATGCAGGACCTTGGTTTCCCCCTGGCATAGCTATTCACCTTGTTTAGTCCTTTGCTATTGCTCTATAGTGAGACTGCGCAAGCGCACATGCTCGTCACATTTCCTTGGCGCCTACGGGGCATGTAGCAAAATCCCTCGCAATGGTTCTATTTACATGTTTAGCTATTTATACAGTTACTATTTTGTCAATAATTTATAATGTTATTGTCAGTTATAATGAGGCTATATTTGGCATGATGTACTAGCATATGTTCTATACTGTACTGGCATATCTGTTGTTTACAAATGGGCCTTCATTGCATATTGTAATTTACAAACAAAATCTTTTTTTCTTCCGTTATGTTTTCCTATTATCTAGCAGGCACACAACCTTAAACAACATTATATCAACGTCAATGCGACGTCATGTGCCTGATGGGTCTCGTTCTGAGGCATATACTTTCAAATGATGTTTATAAAACACAATAAAAAGTGCCGTGTAAGGTTGTTTAAAACTGGCAAAATCGGGGTTTCCTCTGAGGGCAACCATTACTTTATTCATGCAGTTTAAGTGAAATTATTTTCTTTATTTTTATTATGATCTTAGAGTTTTCTTTTCTCGCGCCTAGCTTTATCTTTAATATGACACCACGTGCCTGAACAATTGAATCTGGTCTTGTCTGATCAAGACAAGGTAATTAATAGTACCATGTACCATGATATCCTTCTTTGCGATTGGTCAATTGACCATTACGTTGTTTGTCCGTAATTACCGGTCTGACCTGTATCCCACCATAGATCATTACCCCCACACCCAACCGTACACGGACAAGACAACAAATTAGTTTCTATTGTCTGGATCCTGGAAAATGATAATTTTTAGTACACTTAACACGTCTCAGTACTCCTTAGGCGAGAGACCGAATCGAAACATTACTTTTTTGAATACATAAAAAACTCGAATCAACTCTCTGAACTCTTTATACATTGTAAAAATATGCCGGGAAGAGGTTGCAGCTGACCCCCACCTCTTTTGCCATAAACTTACACTTCCTTTCCTACTAAATCAACTTGAGGCCATTATTTCTCCAGTGATAAATGTTGAATATCTGTACCTGTTATTGTTGTAGTTATTTTCTGGATCTGTACGATTACACAGGATATAACTTTATAAGCAGTTGAAAGAGTACACCAAGATAAGTTGCAGTTTAGCTGCCACCAAATTTTCAGTGAATAATTGGCCATAGACATCTAATTATTTGTCATGACCATCGTTATCTATTAGAACTATACTATGGACGAGTATAGCGAAGGTTACTGGTCGCCTTTGTATACGAGGGGCATTTGGAAAGTACGAAGCATGTCATCACACCACAATGCGTTGATAAAAGGCTATCAAATAATACATGTTTAGAAACAAGAATTTAACGGCTACTTGATGGTTTGATCTTTGTCAAAGAAGCAAAGTACATACATGTAGCCATTCGCAAAGATTCCGTTTAAAATGCAAATAACAAACATTTGAATGCATAGGTCTGCGCCTTTTTATAAGATTTAAAAAAAACCTATAAATTGTCGGAGTCATAATTATTCAAACAAAAAAGGAATTTAATAAGGGAAATGTATAAAGTTCTTATAGTAGCTTTATAAATCAAAAACGTTTAAATCTAAAAACACTAAATGTGACCAGGAAAGAAAAATAATAAATGAATGCCACAACGACAAATCATATACCAACCCACTGTGCCGCGAGGAAGAGATAAGAACACATACACCCACCACAGGTTCAGTTAACAAAACAAATCAGCAAACAATTGTTAATATTTTCATACCCATCATTTTTAACATATATGTTTTGGGTGCTCAAAAGAACCGTCTCATTGAGACGGTTCATTTGAGTACCCACAACATATGTTTTGGTTAAATAATAAGAAAATTATTTTTTGTTACACACTCTTAACTAAAGGCCTGGACGCACGTGATAACAAGAATACAACTTAAGCATAACTACTAGCGCTATGTCTCTTCCTCAGCAAGATGATTGCAAAACTCAGGGCCGGATCCAGGATTTATGGAAAGGGGGTTCATATGAGTAAGTGTGGGGGTCTCTTTGCTGATTTCATCTATTGTTTCTTAAATATCTCATGATAATGAAATAATTTGGACTCACTGAGACCAAATTATTTCATTTTCATAGGATATTTAAAAAATGGGGGTGGCGAGGGAGGGGGTTTCAAGTGAACCCCCTTAACACCCTCTAGATCCGCCACTGAAACTAGAACGTCACACAGACCTGTATCATAAAAGAACGGGGGCTTTAATATATTTCACTGACCAAACTTTCACCCCAGATTCTGCTGTTGCTAAAACATAAAAGTGGTTTAGCCCGCAGGAAGGTTGTCATCTACGCACTTTAAGCAACCATTCTGTCAAATATGAACGCCATAACCATCGACTTTGGTGCATTGGACACCAATTTCGACATGTTGTCATTTACGCTGTGCTTTTGTTTTCCCTGCCACCTTCCCATGGTACTTAAAGGCGTATATTTCTGTCCAATAGAGGTCATTAGCGGATTGACCTATAAGGGACAGTTTCAGTATCCCACTGGATTAAAGGGGCCCAAAGAGGGGACTTACCTTTATAAAACAAAATTTCTTTAACTAAGATAAATATCAATATTTTATCAGAAAATACCTAAACCCTTCATGGGACCACTTTATTACCCCCTGTAAGGAGGTCACACTCACTTCATAAAGATTAGCCTTTGTTCTGCCTGGAATAGCCCTCAGGCAGTGGTACCAATTTTATTGCCTAAACAAATTTAGGTCTTTAACACACATCCCTAAAGTTATACCTTAAACATGCACACACGACTGTATTGTGAAGCTAGGTGCTTAAACATGTTATCACATATTCGGGACGCTATTTGCCGCGATAACCCAAAGTCTGCAAATGTGATAAGCTCTTTCCCGCCAACTGGTTATCAGCCCGCCGTGATGATTAGCGGAAGTCATGTATTTTGAACGGAGAGAGGTTATCATGCCCGGCACGTAACGTTGATCATTTGATGACGTCAGATGTAAACAAGTGGCGTGACGTAACGCAAAAATTACGCCATTCCTCTGTTTTACTCACATTTTTTACGTCAAACGCGTTGAAATAGTGAAATGGCATATGTGATAAACAGATTATAACATTGGGTTTTGGTTATCGCCCTCAGTATCAACCCTCGACCATTATCAGCCCTCAAGCTAAAGCTATCGGGCTGATAATGGGGTCTCTGGTTGATACTTCCGGCGATAACCAAAACGCCATGAGATAATTTCTAATTATCACATGACGTCGCGTCTGGGATTGAGATAACGCCATGAAATAAAATCGATAAATCACTAGTGGTTTACAGATTTAGGTTGCACTCCACTATTAGGTTTTCCATAGACGACAATGTTAACATTTTAACACCTTGTTCGAAAACTATACATACAAAATTTACCAAACCGGCCTCATTTTAAAATATCATCCTTGCCAGTTAGTTTCAATGAATAATAGCTACATGTTTCCCAGCTTAATCCTGCACAATATCCATTTAAACTGACATACTACGAAACAACATGTTTCCTAATATAGATAGCTCTTCAAGGGGGTCCAAGAAGCAAAACCTATCTGGTATCAACCCGGTACCGGAATTTATCACCTTGGCCATCTCCATTAAAACGGACTATGACTCGCATCTTTTAATCAAACACGCCATTACACCTGTCAATCAACGAATATTGAAGGATGATGTCATCTTAGCTCTAATGTAAAGTATATGCTCTCCCCACAAAAGGCAGGGCCATATTTCATGAATATTTAGTGCAGTGTACCATAAATCAAAAACAAAGTTGCTGCATTCCTCTTAAAGAGTCCATTTAGTGCAAGGCAAGTAACTTTGTAGCATATATGCAAAGTTTTATAAGGATCTGTTGAAAACTAATACAGTTATGGTCATTCAAGCAAGTATACCCACTTGTTTTTTTCCAACATGACAGACATTTGCATTTTGGAGAAATACAGATGCAATTTATGACTCTAGCTCATACTTCATTGCTATTATGTATACTATTGTCGCTCAGAAAGTAACACAATGCTTTAGAAAATACAAAAAACCAGACAAACGTTCAAAAAACCCTATTCATCATACTATTTGCTTAATTATACCAAGTATACCCCCAATTCATTGATGAAAATACGTAAAATATCGATTTTCCATGGCATACATGGAACGTAAAATGTACAGCAACTCCCTTTACTATATAAAGGAACAAAACAAGCATATGGCATACCAAAAACAGAGGGAAGAGGTCAGAAAAAATAGCGAATTTACCTGAAATCATCTTTCATGTACCAAAAGGCCCATAAAATGTCTGCTGTCAGTAAATGAGCAATGCTACGTCCAGAACTTGTACGATATCTCAAGTGTGTCTAGGTTTGTTACAGCCATTTGACAGTGGATTTGTCTCATGTGAACTTATTTGTGGCATAGAATGACCATTAAGAGTGACCATGCTCTTTCTATACCCCCTCCCCTACCCCTCCAAAGATGGAAGTCATGACGAAAACGAACGTTCGAACTCTTTGACACTAGATGTCACTAAGATCAATGATTTATCTTATTACCAGAGACTTGGTGCATCGATACCACTCAGCAGAGTGTGACTAAAACAAAAGGAGGGATAAATACCAGCTAATATCCATAATTTTCGAAATTGAAAGCAGAAGGCCAGCTAAGGGTAAATTTCGTAAGCTTTCCTTTAGGTTGCACTCCACTATTAGGTTTCTCCATAGACGACAATGTTAACATTTTAACACCTTGTTCGAAAACTATACATACAAAATTTACCAAACCGGCCTCATTTTAAAATATCATCCTTGCCAGTTAGTTTCAATGAATAATAGCTACATGTTTCCCAGCTTAATCCTGCACAATATCCATTTAAACTGACATACTACGAAACAACATGTTTCCTAATATAGATAGCTCTTCAAGGGGGTCCAAGAAGCAAAACCCATCTGGTATCAACCTGGTACTGGAATGTATCACCTTGGCCATCTCCATTAAAATGGACTATGACTCGCATCTTTTAATCAAACATAACACCTGTCAATCAACGAATATTGAAGAATGACGTCATCTTAGCTCTAATGTAAAGTATATGCTCTCCCCACAAAAGGCAGGGTCATATTTTATGAATATTTAGTGCAGTGTACCATAAATCAAAAACAAAATTGCTGCATTCCTCTTAAAGAGTCCATTTAGTGCAAGGCAAATAAGTTTGTAGCATATATACAAAGTTTTATAAGGATCTGTTGAAAAATAATACACTTATGGTCATTAAAACAAGTATACCCACTTGTTTGTTTCCAACATGACAGACATTTGCATTTTGGAGAAATACAGATACGTTTTTCGACTCTAGCTCATACTTCATTGCTATTATGTATACTATTGTCGCTCAGAAAGTAACACAATGCTTAAAAAATACAAGAAACCAGACAAACGTTCAGAAAACCCTATTCATTATACTATTTGCTTAATTATCCAAAGTATACCCCGAATTCATTGATGAAAATAGTAAAAATATCGAGTTTCCATGGCATACATGGAACGTAAAATGTACAGCAACTCCCTTTACTATATAAAGGAACTAAACAAGCATATGGCATACCAAAAACAGAGGGAAGAGGTCAGAAAATATAGCGAATTTACCTGACATCATGTCTTTCATGTACCAAAAGGCCCATAAAATGTCTGCTGTCAGTAAATGGGCAATGCTACGTCCAGACCTTGTATGATATCTCGAGTGTGTCTAGGTTATCAAATCGCATTTTGTTACAGCCATTTGACAGTGGATTTGTCTCCTGTGAACTTATTTGTGGCATAGAATGAACATTTAGAGTGACCATGCTCTTTCTATACCCCCACCCCTACCCCTCCAAAGATGGAAGTCATGACGAAAACGAACGTTCGAACTTTTTGACACTAGATGTCACTAAGATCAATGATTTATCTTATTACCAGACACTTGGTGCATCGATACCACTCAGCAGAGTGTGACTAAAACAAAAGGAGGGATAAATACCAGCTAATATCAATAATTTTCGAAATTGAAAGCGAATGCCAGCTAAGGGTAAATTTCGTAAGCTTTCCTCTAGGTTGCACTCCACTATTAGGTTTCTCCATAGACGACAATGTTAACATTTTAACACCTTGTTCGAAAACTATCCATAAACAATTTACCAAACCAGCCTCATTTTAAAATATCATCCTTGCCAGTTAGTTTCAATGAATAATAACTACATGTTTCCCAGCTCAATCCTGCACTATATCCATTTAAACTGACATACTACGAAACAACATGTTTCCTAATATAGATAGCTCTTCAAGGGGTCCAAGAAGCAAAACCTATCTGGTATCAAGCTGGTACCGGAATTTATCACCTTGGCCATCTCCATTAAAATGGACTCTGACTCGCATCTTTTAATCAAACACGCCATAACACCTGTCAATCAACGAATATTGAAGGATGACGTCATCTTAGCTCTAATGTAAAGTATATGCTCTACCCACAAAAGGCAGGGCCATATTTCATGAATATTTAGTGCAGTGTACCCTTTACTGGAAACGTTAGGACGTCCATAACAACGTTACGTACATAATGGCAAAAATATAACCTTTATACAGCAGAAATGAGATTTCAAAGTAATCTTAATGTCACATGATAAATAGAATCCATTATTCGTGCTCTTGTATTATTGAATTTATTAAACTCGTTGCTAAAAAGAGATAAAATGCACAGCAAGCCTCGCATTTTATCTCTTTTCCCCAACTCGTTTAATAAATTCAATAATACATGGGCACTCATGTAAGATCTTCTATTTAAAATTAGACACAAGTCTTTATCTATGTCCATACTTTGTTTCTGTGCGAGCAGCAAGGATCTGTTGAGATTGTGCATTTGCATGGGCTCGTCAGCACCTTTGCTGTCCATATTATAATAAGACAGGTTTCTCGTGTCGCGGCCCATATTTGTATAAGTACCAATTTCGCCGATCTGGTTCAAATATCAAACAAACAAGTTTTGGTCTGAATATATATTTAATATCTCTTAAAAATATAAATAAATATATTTCTATATATTACATTTTTACAAATTAAAATATATAACATAACTCTGTAAAGTTACAACAACGTTTTGTCTGCTTGTGCTGATGCTTTACGTCCCATACACTAATTTTTCAGTCATGTTGGGACATATTCCTGTCCTCGTGGGTTGAACCAGTGAATGACGAGACTAAAAGGGTTGTTTTGAATCCAACGTATCCAAGATATACTTTGAATGGAGCGATCAGAGGTCAAACTTTCGAGGCTTCGCTATACTTAGATCAGAATTGTGCAGGGGCAGTCTGACCTAAATCTGCATTGATTGTCATTCTCGCAATCATTTGAATTATGAGTTTAAACATCGAATGACCATCATTTTCTCTGATCAGTATTTCCATCTGAAATCATGATCTATGAATGACCAAGTGTTCAATGTATGACCCACGGTTGTGGTCTTTCTTGTCTTGTTTCCACACCTTAGACTCGTTCTGCTCTTGCTCTCACATGGGACACATCCTCCCCAATCCACATGACCTTGATCACGTGTTATTTGCTTTGCGTTTGGGCGCAATCGGTCTGATGTCCAGCTCAAGCGGGATGCTCGAGTCGAGGTATCATACTTACTGGGAACCAGCCATCAAACATGGTCCTGGCGTTCCACAGTTTCAGAATGACAAACAGCTTCTGTGGCGGGAGAATTTAGGCTTCCCTGTCTTCTTGGCGCCATCCCAGGATTTAGATTTGATTCTAAAATGTTTCAGATCATCAATGTGGTCTTCGTGAAGCATTGGTTTGTATCCTACTGGATCACAGAACTCCTGAAACGAAAGGAAAATGAACTTAATGAAAATAAAGATAATCGGCATATTTTAAATTATTTTAGGCATACTGTAAAATGGCAATCCTTTAACTTATTGTAGTATGTAAAAATCAGTTGACGTTTACTCAGGAGTGTTCCGCGTTCCATTAGGACTGTTATACGCTTAAGCAAACTTATAAACGAACACTTTACAAACACATTTTTTTCTGACTAAGACACCAATAATATTGAATGAATGTTAACATAATCATGAGCATTTCAATGGACCATAGGTTAGAGGTGTTTCGGAATAGTTTTAGTATATTTTACATTTTTGGGGTTCAAAAATGTAAAACTCAACGTCTTTGGTGAATTTTTTTGAGGTACACGTGTGTACGAACTGGTCCAGGTGACTTAAAACACCAAACTTTTGTAATTTGATATACAACAGATTTTTACGCATCTTTAGAACAATAAAAAAACATTTTTCGAGGTTTCTGAAAAGTATCAGTAGCACACGTAAAAGTAGTTGTATATGATTTATTTGATCTGAACATAAGACAAAAGCCAATAAAACTCGGTCAGTGTTTTCTGTGGCAGTAAATCTTTCAGGACTATTAAACACTTCCGGTTTCATTGTAAAATTTTAACAATTAATTTGATGGCATTTGTCAAAGATTTTTTACTTTTCTAAAAAGTAACAGTGACCTCTAGTAAAAATGAATAATCGCTGAAAATGGCATTGATGTACAGCAGATAATAAAGCGTACAGAGCAAGATAAAGTTTGTACCTAGAGTGCATGACTAAAGCCAATTTTCTTAGATTAGGTTGCTGATAAACGCATTTCTTCATGTTATTACCGAAAAGACATGAAATGTCTGATTGTGTCAAAACTTTTGATTCATATTCATCTTAAATCATGGCAGTCAGTAACATCTTTAAACAATTAAACATGTAAATGGGTAATGTTTCTGTGGAATATTAAAATAGTAAGTGAGTATGATCAGGAAATACCACAATCACAAACCGCAGACAACCCCGTGGCACCACGAGGAAGAGCCGCTCAACCATCACGAGACACCAGGAAGACAAATTAAGCAAAGCAACCAGCTCTCTCTTCTCCATCAATTTGATTGCAATACTAGAATGGACAAAAAGTAACGTAGAACAAAACATAGAACAATTAATATAGTTGTGCAAAGTGTTAATTTTGGAAATTAGGGTACCTTTAATCGGATTTCGTCTGTGCAAGACAAACGAGGCATTTGAAATGAAATGACTTGTAGAGTCTTGGCAAAGTCTTGGTTTATTTATAGAATTAAAATTTTGTGTGACAGAGTTTTACTTTTTGAACTAGCATAAAAATATAATGTGTTGGTTTATAAGTTTGCTTCAGTGTAAATTTCAACTTACCGAGATAGTGTGAAAGAATGCCTTATAGCCGCCCTCCAAAATGTACAGTTCTGGAAAGTTCAATACAGGATATCTATCTTTGTTAAGTTCCCGGTCTTGACTACGTAGAAACCGGTGCATCTTGGGCCCTCTTTCTGAAGAGAATTCACAGTGGAATATTAGTGCGTGTGTCTGACCAGAAAATGCTGGTTCTGTGAGAAGTTGCTGAATGGACGCCTTGGTGTAAAGATTGACAGCTCCCTGGAAGTAAAAAGTGGTTTCATTACGTCATAATGGCATTGTAGTTCAACGTGTGAAGACCGAATTACTTAAACAGATACACAGCTGTACAAATAAAATAGATCCAAAGAAGAAACCGCCTGTTTTTGTTTAACCCTTGGTATTCAGGAAACCCCTAAACGAGGGCTTTTGCAAACAGTGAAGACCAGATGAAATGCTGCATAATGACATTGTACCTGTACCTGTAAAAACTGGATTACTTAAACAGATACACAGCTGTACAAACAATATAAATGAGCCACGACATGTGATTTCCAACAATGTTACATTTTAACAAGTGTAGTCTCAGACGAGCCTGTGCAGCCTCCTTAAGCTTAGAGACTCCAAATGATGTTCAGTCAGTAACCTAAGTATCATAGAATATTCAAGCGATTAGCAAAGGCTCTGCTCAGACTGCGCGTATGTGCAGGCTGATTTGAGGCTTTTCTGGTCGCACATACCACATTGTTGCAAATCTCATGTCGCGGCTAAATTCCAAATTAGAAATTAACTAAATGCAATAAGCACCAAAACATAAAACGGATTTTGAAGTCTTAATGCAGTGTGGCTGCAATATCTACTATGGACTCTTTGTAAAGTTCCTGAACAAAATTTAAATCTCATATAATTGCTACTGAAGCATTGAAAAGGGTATTGATCAGACCTCCGTTGTTCATAAGGAGATTGATTAAGAGAAGGAAATATTCCTAAAAGGAATTTCCACCTCCTCAAATAATCTCCTTACAAAAAAGTGTGTATTGCTGTTTAGTGCAACTAACAAAGCGCTAAACAGTGGATATACTGTCCAAAATCAAATAAATAAAGAACTATAAAGAACAAAGTTTTAAAAGACATGCCAAGTTTTGGTAATGTACCATGAAGCTTTTAAGATAGCTTTATCTAGTTTTGACAAAACCAATGACAGTTACTATAAAGTCCCAAGGACAAAGAATGGGAAAACAGTATCAACACTATATGGCTGCTCGTACGAGGAGGAGTTTTACCAACCTCACCTGGCACAACGCCATCTGGTGCAATCTCTAAATTATCTGGAAACAGATGTGATATCTGGAAATAAAGTAAACCTACAAAGTTTGAAAGCAACATATTCAGTTTAATTGAGTCTGTCCATGAGAAATTATGGAAGCTTTTGAGACAATTTCTAAATTAATTGAAATTTATGCCAGCTTATAACTCTATTAACAGATTTGAAAGAATTGTTTGAAAATGATATTATCCACCCCAGTTGAAAATGCACTTCATATAAGTATTCGGACCGGACCCAGTCTTCATTTGGATTGTGTAAAGGTGATGAAAGGTCTGAGCTTACTGTTGTTTTTTTTTACGTTAACAATTTTTGACAAAAATAAAATACGTTTTCATTTACACACCTGTATATGACCACCTTCGAACTCATATGGGTATCTGCAATCAATAATAGTAATCTTGTGGAGTGATTCTGTGTACTTTCCTCGGAGAACGTCAGCCATCTGAAAATGAATTTATTTTATTTATTTGATGGGTCATATAATAGTTATACCATGGATTGTCCGCATGTACGTTGAAATAATCCATAAGCATTGGCGAGTGGATTATCTCATGTACATGTGGGCAACCATGGTATAACTATGTTATACCACCTATATCAGTGTGGACCTTGTACATTACGAGGTATTCCGTGCTAGAGTTGGAATGGGTGATACTTGTATAAAGAAAACACACCAATAACTGCTACAATGTTTGTACGTGACACACCAGCTACTGTCCTGTCAGCCAAGAGTGACAGTGACGTCATGTTTCGCTAACAAAGTTACTAGGGACTTAGAATCGATAGATCACTTGTTTATTAATCATATCCGCAGGGTAGGATTAATACACAAGTGGTCTCTCGATTCGCGTTATCTCAAGTGGATTGTACAAGTTAATGTTTTACTTAACAATTGTAAACAAACTATTTCGTCACTGTGACTTTTGGTTGGCACGACAGTAGCTAGGAGCGAATGACGATGTTTTGCCTGCAAGCATACGAACACAGTGGTCTTGTTTTCTGCAATCATCAAATCAATCAAATATTTTGTAGAGACAATGAATGCATCATTTCAATGTTTAAAAATAGTTCCGTAATAAGGCTACCGTTTGCAGGCAGTCAGTTTGTTGGGACCGCAAAATGATAACTCGTTTACAACCTAAATAGTTGTTTTATCTGCAGACAAATTATAAAAGAAAGTTATAAAAAGATCTTAAAATTATAATTTTGGAAATCATCATGTAGCTTAATAGTTAGAAGATAGAGGCAAGCAATGTACGATATTGTTTTTGAAAAAAAAATGGATTGATCATCACGTAGGTATTAAATAGTATCAAAATTATATACATTGTAGTTTCTAAGTATTTAGTATCTTAACCTTTGACCTACGTCTACTCATTCCTATGCTAAAATAATTAAAATACAATAAAACCTGTGTAAAACGGCCACTCTGAAAAAGACAGAAAATTGGTTTTCAAGACCAATGATCGCTTAATGCTGGTCAAAAGTATTGCAGAATGCTCCAACGGGAGCAGTCTGCAATACTCTCGACCTTCATTAAGCTACCATTTGCCATTAAGATCTTAGTTTTGTCTATTTTTGAGTGGTCGTTTTACACAGGTTTTACTGTACAGCTACTGCTTTTCCAGCCAGTTCAGCTGCTCAGTGTCCGTTTATTTCAATGGACAGTTTCACTGTTTGTCTGGAAAACAATGCTGCTCTAGATTATTGGCTGATTAAGAAGCCAACACTTGGTTCAAACAAGGATATACCCAGATTCTGATAGAAAAAATAAATCTATAAAACATTTTAATACCGTTTCTGATGAAATTGTCTTCAAGTCGCTGTGCTTTCCTTGGATTGTGGGAAGACTGTAGTCACGTGACCCATCTGCCACGAGCTCCTCTTTAGTTGACAACTTGTCTACTGCCTGGATGATGCTGTGAATTTCACTGGCCGGAGATGGCTGGAATGTCAGAAAAAAAACTTTATAGCCTTAAAGTCAACACATTATTTATAATGCTACCTGTTTACTAAACAGGGAGCTTTGTTTATATGTGAAACAGAGTATACGCGAGGATAATGTTAAAAAATACACCCTAGCCATTCCTGGGGCAAAGAGTGGTAAGCCAAAAGTTGTATATAGTCCAAAGTCTTGAGACAAATGTCATAAGCGTATTCTTATTGATTTGTTTGCATGACATTTAAAAATTACGTTATTGCGATCCATTACCACAACATACCATGCATAAGCCGGGTGCTAAAGATCCAGCCACATACTCGCTGGCAGTATGTGTTAAATGGTAAAAAAGTCACAGTTTGGACGTTAATAATCAGAGCTTCTAAACAAATGTACATGGACAAGCTCGAGAAGTTCAAATATAAGCATGCCGTGTCCAAGAATACGTACAATGATAAAGCTAAATGACCGCCAGCTAACACTTGTGATGCCCCAGTAGTCGTTTTAAAGTGGGCCAGCGAAACGCCATTCGAATGGCGTTTTAATGGCTGATCAATAGTGACCCAGCACTATTTGCTGGTTTGGAACTACGTGTACAAAATAAGGCTTACTTACCAATGCAAAATCTTCAACCTTGCTATCATTGTCACGTAGTCTCTTGATTGAAGGTATGACATCATCATCATCACCATCATCAGCCGGACGCTTGCCAGAAAAGAGGCTTTTCTTGGCGTCTTGAAACTTAGAGCGTCGGTTAGTCTCACGTCGACGGCCAGGCTGAAACTAAGAAGAGGACAAGACCACGTGAGATGCGCAGTGATAATAACTGAAAACCGGAATATTTTCCAATCATTTCTAGTTGCGAAAAAGAGATAAAATGCTCGGCAAGCCTCGCATTTTTCTCTTTTTCCCAACTCGTTTAATAAATTCAATAAAACATGAGCACTCATGTAAGGTCCTCTATTTATCACATGACGTCGTCGTACTATTACGAGTATTAAAACGATAATATATAGGCTAGTGCAGTAAACGATAACGTACATTTTGGGGATAACTGTATTCAAAATTTTCGTTTAGGGAGGTATATCGTCGGATATACGGTCGGAATTTTTTTAGTTTTACGGCGTAAGCGGAACCGTAAAACGTGATTTCCTAACGTATATCCGATGATATACCTCCCCAAATGAAAATTTTGAATATGGTTATCCCCATTTTCCCCTTCAAAACGACAGTGAAAATGTTATTTGTTGCGCCTATGTCCAGCGGCTACCAGCTGTATAAAACCGCTTGCCAGCTGCATATATTCACTTGTCAATCAATCAAAAGCAACGTTACGAAATGACGTCGGGTTTGCTACAGTATATCGCAGGATATACTGTCGCAAATTTATGTCGTTATCCAGTCAGACGTCGCGTTGCATTTGCAAGTGCATTAACCTTTTTTGCCAAAAATATAATTTCAACGCGACTTTGGTGTCATATTATAAATAGAATCTAACATCCGTTTATCGTAGGTTTCAATGAATTCATGAAATTCATTGGGAGAAGAAGAAGAAGAAGAAGAAGAAGAAGAAGAAGAATTAGTAGATTATTCGCAGATCTAATCAATGATGCTAAATGAAGTGCGTACTATATTCATATTATTAAAAATGGAGTGCGTAACAAGTTTCGAACTAAATAAAACTTTTAATCATATTTGTCTTAGAACTGAGAGAAGGGTAGAATAAATTTCTCACCTGTTGCTCATTGTAAGAACCATCTAAGTCATCCTTTGATGTTATTTTTTTTCTGCCGACACTGGAAACGAGGCTCGCCTCGGTCTGAAATTAGAAAGCAATGACGTTAAAAATAGGTCAGCTGTCTATGTTTTGCTTACATGACAGGTGATTTTCAAAATACACGCTTTAAGTTTGGATCCCAATTTGACTGTTCCATAGGAGGTTTACTTACATAGGTTTACTTTTTGCAATTTTATCTTCCAAAGTATACCAACACCCCAAAACTTTAGGCGACTTCACTCGACTAGGCCTATTATACACTATAAAATATTCTGCACTTTCGTTTCAATGCGAAATTTTAGGTATTTAAGTATGGAACGCTGTTTCTGTCTGATATGATATTAGGACCATACTAGACAGCTACAACGTTCCATAGTTAGTACAGATGGTTAGATTTCTACAATTAAGCTTACTGTTTGTAGATTTATATACCCTAATAAGCGTACACCCTAGTAAGCGCACTGTAAGCTTAACACTGTTTTAGAATTGTGTACAATCGCTAGAAACACAAAGAAGACCCAGACCAGCTGGCTTCTTCAGAGGCCAACTGATCAGGGTTCACATTGGTTTTCATCCACACGATGAATCCATATTGGTCAGGCGCGTATCTAAGTCATTTTATAGAGTTACTACACCTATATCAGTGTGTGAAGCCCTGTGGCGGAAAATGGTTAAGAGCATTTCACAGGGCTAAAATGAGCTCTCAAGACACGCAACTACACACCACAGGGGTCTGTATCGTATTTTTAAACAAGTTTTAGGGACCAAGGTAGGGGCCTATATCATATTTGTTTTTAAAGTTGTCGGGACCAAGGTCCCTAAAACTTAAAAAATATGATACAGGCCCCTTTATTACACACTGTTTGTTGCATTTTAATTCAAAAATCAAATCAAATAGCTGAAAACCCTTTACTTGTAGCGCCGAGTTGTACGCACATGTGTATTTGCGTACAAGTGGAAACGCCCATGTTGGTAATAAAACTGCACCACTAGAATGTATGGCTGGAAATCGTAAGATGATTTGATATTCACAACTAAAGCAGAAACTCAGGGCACGCTTATAAGAGCATATGCGGTCATTGTGTAAAATATTGTAGTTAGAATGTACATGTATGAACAAGTCAACTCGAATGTTGCCTTTCTTTGCTACCTTTTTCCAGAACATAAGAAATCTTTTTGCAATATCAGCAAAGCATACAAGACTCAACATGCCATTTGAAAAGGTTTTAGCAAGTTCCCGAAAGCTCAAAGTACGTGATTAAGCTACTTATAGTTTGGGTAGATAAGAGTCAGAACAGAGGACACATTTCTGAATAAGTTTAGTAAACTTTCAAATACAAAAAAATGTGGTTATTTTAATTAATCTTTTTTGCAGTCGTCTCATTGGGGCGAGCCTTTTTAGCGCCCCGCATCCTGATATCTTTGATAGAAAATGAAAGCAATATCTTTATAGAAAAATCTTGATAAACGAAAGTTTTTAGTGTAAATGGTAAATAGTTTCTTACGCATCAGTTTTAACATATGTTTAGGGTGCTCAAACATATGTTTTGGTTGAGAAATAAGAAAGACATTTTTAGTACGCATTCTTAACTAAAGGCCTGATTTCAGTAAACAGTTCAAAACCTACCCAGTCATAGTCCAAGCCGATACCGGAGTCTTCATCGATGAAGAGAGAGTTGTCGAGCTTCCGACAAGGGGTGATAACTTGATCAATCTCTTCCGCTGACAACTTCCATTCCCGGGGAGAGCAACGAAACACTGGAGAGCAGGCATCTTCAGAGAACAAACGCATGCTGAAAATACAGAAATTTGTCATTTAGTGAATTTTGGGGGACATACACATTAATCTTGTATGTTGTCAAAGAATTACATACAGCCGCGCGTGCATATGCAAGGAAACAGTGAATATACAAGCTTGTATGTGTGTCGCGATATGAGATTTCCAACAATGTGGTATGTGCGACCAGCAAAACCTCATATCAGCCTGCGCATACGCGTAGACTGATCAGAGCCTTTACTAGTTGCTTGACTATTAAATGACTCTTAGGCTACTGACAGTTTCTAGGCTTACTAGAAGGCTGCACAGGCTCGCCCGAGCGACACTTGTCAAAATGCCACATTGTTGGAAATCTCATGTATGGACCTAGACGCCGCGAGAAAACCTGTCTCCGAGGTTTTCGGCTAGGTAAGGCTTAATCCATTTCGCTGAGCTACAGAGACTAGCTAGAATGCTGAAACTTTGCAGGTAGCAAGCTTGGTAAGTGTGCTTTCTAGAGGAGGCCCGATCTGGACCCTACTTGTGTGACATTCCTGAATTATTGCAAATTGAACCTAATAATAATGATAATAATAATAATAATAATAATAATAATAATAATAATAACAATATATTAATAATAATAATAAAACAAAATTTACCTGGCCCCGAGGTTATAAAACATTTTTCATTCTCAACTCAGCTGAGCACACAATTTATCTTGCTCATAAATGTTAAAATGTCTACAACTGTTGGCATTATAACATTTATTATTATGATAAATACAACAACTGAGAAACTTAAAGTAAGAAACTTCTTCATTTGTCGGTGTTTTAGTTTTTACGAGCAGTTGAAATTTCGTGCTCAGTTGAGTTGAGCATGAAAAAAAGTTTTACAACCTCGGGGCCTGTTATGCAAAGAGTTACGAAAAATAAAAATTCCGGTACAATATTAATGCTAAAAAAGGAATAGAAAATAAAAATTGGAAATATGTTGTTCCAAAAGAGTCGCCCAATTTTTCGTCCACAGGAGACGATAGACAGTTGCTAGGTTCAAACTAGTTTCATTCACGTTAACAGACGACATTTTTAGGGCCACGAGAATGTTAATTCAAGTTCAAGTTAATGGCCCCCCTCCCTCTTCTTTATATCTGGCACCAATAAGAAGTTCTAAAAATTCGAAAAAGTTACTCTTTCTCTTCTCAAATAAAACGGTGGCTATCAGGGCTGGACATAACAAAATGCTTGTCAGAATAGCAAACAGGGAAGGTCCTGATCAGGCTGCTTCTTCTTCAGAAGCAGTCTGATCTGTGTCTGCACTGTTTGTCTATGCCTTTCTTGCAGGCAAAGTGTTCGAAAATTTAGAACATTTACCATAGGCTCATTTGTTTGGTTGCGAATGCTGCTTTTCCTGATCATACTCACATCCTTAGTGCTCACTAACTAGTGTATTTTTATTGATATTCTATTTGAGCCGTGACATGAGATTTCCAACAATGTGGTATGTGCTACCAGCAAAGCCCCTGATCAGCCAGCGCATACGCGCAGTCTGATCAGAGCCTTTGTTAGTCGCTTGAATATTCTATGAGTGTCAAGCTACTGACTGAACATCATTTGGAGTGCCTTAGCTAACCAGGAGGCTGCACAGGCTTGTCTGAGTCTACACTTGTCAAAATGCCACATTGTTGGAAATCACATGCCACGTCTCATTAAATTTTACAACCATTGCTGTATCCGAAACTAAAGCATTCCGACCCAAGCGATTCTTGGCATAAACATTTGAAATAATATAGTAAAACGAAATTAACAAGTTAAACATTTAGAACAATTCTAGTCAGCATACGATTTCGGGCCACTATCGGCCCACCAGCAAAACGCCATTGTATGGATTGTATGGCGTTTTGCTAGTGAACCGATCGTGACCCGCTTTAATATTCTTACTGAGATTCAAAGAAACAACGAACAACTTACATTTCCATTTTGCAAAGTAGATAGTGTCTTTCCTGGACGTACAATAAATTCGTTTGTAGAGCTAGTCGCTTTGATGTTGTGTTGTAGAGCAGTGTAATGAAGATTTCAGAAGGTTGGTTCTGATTTTATATATTGAAAAAAGTAATGTTCCGATTCGGTTACTTGGTCAGCCATCCTGACTTCTCTCGCCTAAGGAATACTGAGACGTGTTAAGTGTACTCAAAATTATCATCTTCCAGGATCTTGTAGTTGAGACAATAGAAACCAATTTGTTGTCGTGTCCGTGTACGGTTGGGTGTGGGGGTAATGGTCCATGGTGGGATACAGACCGGTAATTACGGACAAACATTGTAACGGTCAATCGGCCATGACAAGAATCAAAACTCGCAAAGAACGACACCAGGGTACACTTAATCAGACAAGATCAGATTTAATTGTACAGGCACGTGGCATCATAGTAAAGGTGGGGTTTAAAATAGCACGAGAAAAGAAAACTTTGAGAACGAAATAGATTTTACTATAATGCATGATGCTGCTAGAGGAAACCACATTTTTACATATAGTTGCCACTTTTAAACAACTTTGCACGGAATTTTAACCCTATGATTTTATAAAGCGTATGATTTTAATACTGTGAGACATGCTCTAAATGAAAAAGGGAGAATACAACGAAAGAAACAAAGAATAAGATATTTATTTGTTTGAACATGCAATGAACAGCATATATACCAATATATAATACATATCAACATACGGTGTGGTAAATGCTAAATATTTATTAACAATTTAATTTAATTGGAATTAAAATGCAACCGTGAAACACGGTACGCTAATACGTACACATACTGTTCATTCACGATATCTTGGCTCAAAGAAACCGTTAGGTGGATTTTACCATTACAAAAATATACGTAGCTTCTGCTTAATCTTCTTACATAAATATGGTATTAAGCTATACGTGATGATTTTCCTATCATTCTGTGTGGTGTAGAGGATAGCGTGGAGAACTATCAAACATATTTGATTTCATGGTGTGCGGTTATGGGGTTCGAGTCTTATGGAATCCTTTTTTTCGTTTTGTCACTCATATCTCGATCTCTCTCATGATTTTCATGCTCAATTATGCTTTCAATCACAATTTATTTTCACTGCGCATACTTCTCTTGGCTGTAGAAATGTCTGATTGGCAGGCTTTACGATCGCAAGCCAGACAAATTGCTGTCACGGACCCTATATAGGATCTGTGTTACTGCACATGTTATTTTAAAAGTATGCGAAGAAGATGCCATAAATGATGTACTATTTGCACCATTATCAAATTATATTGAGGGAGTCGTCAGCAAGCTGACCAGCATATCAAACAAAGTGATATCGCGCATCAAAGGTGACTCGGGGCTGCAGTCCTTGCGCCTCGGAAGCCATGAAGAGACAGGATGGAGCTTAGCGACTTTGACAATTGTGAAATATGTATAAATTTTAAAATCACACACAACAAACAAGACAACACACTATATATAATAAAACAAATATCTTTGATTTTGGGGAGCCGTATATAATTTCAATGTGATATAAACTGTAAATTGATATCATTATACCGTTAATATGCATCAAACCCCATGTTCCCTTATTTGATGTAATGGTAAACTCCACCTAACGGTTTCTTTGAGCCAAGATATCGTGAACGAACAGTCGTATGCTAGAAGGTTAAGGCAAACACAGAGAAGCGCTATTTCTATTGGCCAACTAATGTAGCTATCAGATACAGTGGTTAATAAGAGCGAGGCTGCTTCGCTCCTTTGTTCTCAGAGCAGTCAGTCACTGTGTTTTGACAGGAAGCTTTACGTTTCTGTTGTGTTTACAAATTCTAAATTTTATCCAAAGCATTTCGGAGTAAGCCAATCTTTATAGCTAGTTCCATGGGGATCACACCAGGCTTTAGATTCAATCAATTTCTCAAGGGTGTATCGGGGGGGGGGGGGAAGTCGGAGGTGTTGGGGTGGAGGCTGGGTTAAGCTTCTTGTCCATGCGCGGAGCAAGATAGGAGACTGTAGGTTTCCTTAGAAATACTGGTACATGTATCGACCCCAATTACAAATCTACCAACTCAACATTCAGTGTCGGGTCATCATCGGCCTGCCAGCAAAACTGGCGGGCCTATGGTGGCCCCGGCTTTATTTACTTGGTATGGGTTTTCTTAGGAATACAGGTACGGACCCCTCTCCCCTATGTAAAATAAGTTGATAACTAAAAAAATCTTTGATGACCCTGACGAAACTTTCTGGATCCGTGCATGGACGATCAGCTATAATAAAGAAGGTTTGGATGTAGCATGCGTAGCAATTATACTTTCCCTGTTGCTGACCAGAAAGTGCGAATGTGCTGGCTGGTATACGCTTTTTGTTATAATTTATGTAAAAATATAGTTCAAAATTAACCCTCACGTCTTACTTCGTTCTTTTATCACCAAGTGGTCCGAACGAATACGAGAAGAAAAAGGGCCAGCTCATAACATTCTGTTGCATAGATGCAATCGGAACTGCCTCGGCCAATTCCGCAAAATTCCAGGGATTCAGTCACGGATGTACATCGAGGATCTACTTTGATAACGCGGGTGATAACGTGGCGATGATGTTATATAACGTGACGCTGACGTTATATAACGTGACGCTGACGTCACAGAAACCTTGTAAACACAATAACAAGTGTGATTCCAGCCAAACAAACGGCTTAAATGAAGTTTATGTTTTTTCAATGAAATATCGCTACAGCGATATTTTATTGAAAAAAAAAAACCCATAAAATTCATTTATTCTGCTGATTAAACTTTTTGGATAATCAGAATAATCGATTTTAATAGAGCTGAACCAACATGCTACATAACTAATTTTCCATACGCCAGTTCCGGCTAACAAAATGGAGCTTTTTGGTACATAGTACTAAGCGTAATGCTCCTTACATACACCCGAGCCATGATTCGATTCTCGAATTGTGGCGGACTTTCCCGAATGGCATAGATGGTCACCAGAGGTCTAATCTTTGGTCTAAGCCTTCATTTAATTCCAAACTCTTTGTGTTTAAGAGCAGCGAGGGTTCTAGCGAGACTCCGCGGATGTGCAAGCTCGCCTGAGCCCTCGCTGCTCGTCCAACAGCTTATGTTCTGGCTAAAATAATAAAAAAGTGAATCATTATCAACATGTATAAATCGGCTGATCAGTAGCTGGACATTGGTTTCCCCTGGCATAGCTATTTACCTTGTTTGGTCCTTTGTAATCACACTAGTGAGACTGCGTAAGTGCACCACAGCATTCCCTGGGCGCATATGAGACCCTTGCAATGTTATCAGTTATTTGATTTGTTTGATTTGATTCTTGACGTCCCAGTCGATAATTTTTCAGTTATGTCGGGACGGGTCTTCCTGGGTTAAACCAGTACTTAGCAAGGATAAATGTGTCTTGCCGAAGGACACAACATAGTGACGCATGTGAGGCTCGAACCAACGGCCCCTCGGTCTCGAGTCAAGCACTCTACCAGTGAGCCACTGTGCTCCCTATGTTATCACTTATAATGAGGCCATACATACTGCATGCTTTCCATACCGTACTGGTATTATATCTGTTGTTTACAAATGGGCCTTCATTGCATATGTAATTTACAAACAAAACACTATCTTATTATCTTCCATTGTGTTCTCCATATTTCCTTGCAGGCACACAACCTTAAAACAACGTTATATCAACGTCGATGCGACGTCATGACGTCGCATCGACGTCGATACGACGTTGTTTTGACGCCATGTGCCTGATGGGTCTCGTTCTGAGGCATATACTTTAAAATCATTTTTATAAAATATAGTAAAAAGTGCCGTGCAAGGTTTTTAAAACTGGGAAAATCTGGGTTTCTGCTCAGGGCAGCCATTACTTTACTCGTGCAGTATTACAGTGACGCCAGCCGTCAAAGTCACCACCTGTTCTACCGCTGAACGAAGAACGACCTGACCTATACCGCCACCGGAGCTACCTATGAACGGAGCGGGAACGAACGATACGAAACAGCGGTCAATTCCATATTCACATCGTACTTCCGTTCCGTTCAGTTCCGCTTTATTCCATTCAAAACTCGAACGTCCTATAAATCGCTTATTATTTAAGTGTTTGTTTCTTTTGTCAATTTAAACAGCCTCTTGAAAATAGTAATTTGAGTATTTCCTTATGTGAAGATTGTACGTTATAGTTGTTAATGTCTGACATTTAGAAATAAATTGTCAAAGATGGTTCTTTTAATTCTGAATATAATATGATATAACAAACTAAAAGAAGAAATTTAAAAATTGTCTCTGATCAGACTGCTCTTCCATGGACTCTTCCATGGACTATTTAAGGCATGTTTCCAGCGGTGTATAATATATTGGTTCTGGTATTACTGGGGCGGATCCAGGATTTCTGGAAAAGGGGTTCATATCAATAAAGGTGTTGGGGTTCGCTTTGCTCATTTTATCTCATTTTGCTTAAATGTCCCATGAAAATGAAATAATTTGGTCCAAAATTATTTCATTTTCATAGGATATTTAAAGAACGGGGGGGGGGGGGGGGGCGGGGAGGGGATTAGAGCGAACCTCCCCCCCCACCCACCCCCCAGATTCCCCCATCTGGATCTGTTAATGTATTATAAACGTTTTCATTTTCAACCCTACTAATTATTTGGACTGTGAGCAAGAAAACCTATCTTCAGAGGTTTGGGAACCAAAAAAAAAATGTCGCAGACCAGCCTGCGTATTCGTGCAGTCTGATCAGATGTTTTGTGATCAAATCAACACTTGCTGCAAGTAATATTTTACTATTCTAGCTAGTCGCCTTAGCTGAGCAGGCTAGTTTTAGTAAAGCCCCGAAAACAGATTCTCTCGCGTTTCAGTCCAAATTTATGTTGGTATTATTTTTGCGACCATTCGATTCATTTCACAGAAGTACAAGTTCCATATTTGCATGCGAGCTCATAAGGTAAAAAAGACATAACTGTATGTATGTATGTATGTAAGTACGTATGTACGTATGTACGTATGTACGTACGTACGTACGCAAGCAAGCAAGCACGCACGCACGCATGTATGTGTGTTTGTGTGGGGTTGGGGTGCGTGTGCGTGCGTGGATATATTAGTCTATTCTCTCTCCCTCACGACGTGGCTGAAATATTGTTGACCAGGACTCTTAGCATTAACGGAATCAATCAATCAGATGGATGGATATATGGATGTATCTACGGATCAGTCTGTACAAACCGTTTTTGTTTGGATTGATGGATATACGTATATATGTAAGTATAACTGTTGTTCGAATGGATAAATTTATGTACGGATATATGTATGTACAACTGTTTGTTTGGATGGATGGATATACAGGAGAATGTATGCATGTCCTTGGCTTAACTCGTGGTCGGTACATGTTAAAATGGATTTCTATTAGCTAAAATGTGTTGTTTTTATGAAACGTCTTTAACGATAATAAAAGAAAAATATATATAAGAAGGAGACCTTGTACAAGTCTACATCTGGGTCTGCACTGTCTGTTTAGATAAAAAACACTATGTTCTTGACTATCATATAAAAGCAGAATTTTCTTATTCTCAGTGCTTTTACATTTTCTTTAATTCGCATAGCAATTGGTCAATGAATATGCTGGCACCGGTGCATCTGTCTGTCTGTCCATCAGTCCGTCCGTACGTACGTATGTATGCATGCACTTGCGTATGTACGTCTGTGTGTATGCGTGCAAACATACGTGCGTTTGTATATATGAATTCTTGTTTCGAAGTAAACATTAGCGTGCATGTGACAGACAGGCAAACGCACGGATACATGCGTGTTCATTGACTGTGTATCATGTTATCATTAAACCATTTTCATTCTTAATATTACTCAACAGGTACACTGGCAAACAATATAGACCTTGATGAAATGCTATACAAGGCACATTTCATCTGGGTCTGCACTGTTTGCTAAGATAGAAAAAAATCTTCTTTGATAAATATAAAAGCAGAATAAGCCATTTTAAGAATTAACACGCAGTCATCTGTGTGTCTGTTCGAGGGAACGTTTGTACGCGCGTTCGTTCGTATATACAATCAAAGCGCATACATATGTCTGAGTGCGAGCGCACATTTGTGTGTATGCATCCATGAACTTCCCTGGCGAAAGCATGTCTGCACACATACATACATACATACATACATACATACATACATACATACATACATACATACATACATACATACATACATACATACATACATACATACATACATACATACATACATACATACATACATACATACATACATACATACATACATACATACATACAGACAGCCACACGTGTCTACGCGCACGTTTTCACGCTTAGATACAAACATCGAAGTTAGAAATTAGAAAAATCAGGGATATTCAGATTATACATACACACATACATACACACGAATGTACGCTTGCACACAGACAGACGCACGGGATTAACCTTTATGTCAAGAACAGTTGTTTTTTTAAAAAAAAAAACAACTAAGAAAACAGTGCAGACCCAGATGAATTGCCACCATATTGGTATTTCATCAAGGTATTCGCTGTTTGCCAACACACCCAATTATAAGTAGCGATTTCCAGAATGAAAACATTTTATTTATTTAGTAGGAGCCCCCCACCCCATAATGATGACCTGCAATAAATCATAGCTCACATCAAAGGACAGACTTATCTACTCCATAATAAGGTATGGATAAAAACTCTCTCCGAGTGGGGCTGGAAAGGGGCATTTGGATTAATACGGATTAATTTATGGGGCAATTAAATGGGTTTATTCCTGTTTCTCCCACTTTTAGAAATTCTTATTCCTGTTATTCCCACTATGTAAAATTTAGGACAACTTACCTGTAAAGTATAGTCTGTTTCAGAATTATTTTACTTCTTCACAGTAAATCCATTAATCTTGGGATTAGCTTAATTGCTTATGAGCTTAATAGGGACAAGACAGTATGATTAATCATAATTAACCTTAACGTTTATCCTAATTTTTAATTAAAACACTAATCCTTAATTTGAACAATTCTTATAAACTCTTTAAACTAATTGATAATGAAGCTTTCATCCGTTCATAATTTATGAATCTTTATTTATCAAACTATTTGTCAACTATTAACATTTGCAAACAGTTTGGACCCAGATCAGGCCCAACAGAAAGTCAGCCGTGATCAGTATCCAAACCGTTTGATACTGACATAAAACTGAAGAAATCCCGTTCTGGATTCGATTTGGTTATGGTTCTCTGGGTCAGTGGTTTAAAATCTTTATCTTTGTATCGGGGCAAGCAGTGCAGGCCCTGAATAGGTGTTCTGATTCTGTGTTTCCAGTAACAACCTATTTCAGAAAATAAGTTCTTATTACCTTTTATTGATATATTCCAATGTTTTATCTGAAATATCTCACCATGCACGGTTATCGCATTTTCAAGAAAAGAAGGCTCAGTCGAGCTTATGCCAATGCACAGCCCCGCCTGAGTTTTCGCTGCTTGCGTTAAACGAGAGAGAAAAAATCGGGAAATTTGGTATTTGTCGCATTTTAAAACAACGAAGGCTCCAATGTACAGACTCGCCTGAGCTTTCGCTGCTAGCATCAATGAGAAAAAATCTGGAAAATTGGTATTTGCGCATTTTAAAGCAACGAAGGCTCAGTCGAGTTTTTGCCAATGCACAGACTCGCCTGTGCTTTCGCTGCTGGCATCAATGAGAAAAAATAGGAAAATTTGCATGTTCTAAAAGGTTCCTGTAGACTCCTAAAAAGTAACTTAGCAATGCAAGTGTTTCCAACTCATGATTGCATGCGGGGACACAGCTGTCTAGTTGAGGCATCGAATAGTATAACCATAATCCAATATGCAGCTAAAGGAACGCGCCCCGTTAAGAGGAGGAAGTATACAGACTCAACACCCTGAAACTGCAACTTCAAGCTGGAGAGATCACCGTAGTACAGTACGCCGATGCTGCATCCTATCTTCTGCATATTTGCATGATATGAACTGAATAATTTATATTGCATTATCGTGCAATGAAGTCTTAGGCAAGCCTGTACACATGCACAGACTCGCCATAGCCGTCTATGCAAGCATATACAAAGATTGCGGTTTCCACTATGCAGAGGGTTGAATTAGAAAATTATTGCGAATAAGTTTGTAGCAAGAGCCGATCACTTATGCAAATGCAAAATCTATCAAGCATGGGGGTCGTAGACACACCTGCCCTCATGCACAGGTTCGTCATAACCGTCTCTGCTCGCCTACACAAAGATTAGAGTTTCCAGCATGCATTCCAGGGTTAAATTAGAAAATTATTATGTAGATGTACAATCTAGCGGGCAAGGAAGTCTTTAGCGAGCCTGCGCGCATACACTTATCATAGCCGTCTCTGTCTGCATATACATAGGAGAAATGTAGAGTTTCCATTATACAGCCGGTTAAATTAGAAAGTTCTTGTAAATAAGGTTGTAGATATATAGATCTACATGTTAAAATTCATACATATGCGATAAATACCAAAGTCTCATGCGCTACAAGTTTGCAACCGCATGAAATTAGAAAAAAATGAAGTCTGGTTTGATACAATGATAAGTATGTTTTATCTCAACAAATAGTGCAGACCATGATAAAATGCCACATATTGCAACACTTTATCTTGGTCTTCACTGTTTGTCTGAATTTGATTATTATAGAAAAACCTAAGTATATACATTTAATCTGATGTGCTCAATCATTATCACCTGTATGTGCTTTATAGTACCTGTTTTATGTTTACCTTTACTGAAATAAACTATATGTCCTCAGGTTATTGATTAACACCTTTTCACCTATCGGGTTTATTCCTGTTTCTCCCACTTTTAGAAATTCTTATTCCTGTTATTCCCACTATGTAAAATTTAGGACAACTTACCTGTAAAGTATAGTCTGTTTCAGAATTATTTTACTTCTTCACAGTAAATCCATTAATCTTGGGATTAGCTTAATTGCTTATGAGCTTAATAGGGACAAGACAGTATGATTAATCATAATTAACCTTAACGTTTATCCTAATTTTTAATTAAAACACTAATCCTTAATTTGAACAATTCTTATAAACTCTTTAAACTAATTGATAATGAAGCTTTCATCCGTTCATAATTTATGAATCTTTATTTATCAAACTATTTGTCAACTATTAACATTTGCAAACAGTTTGGACCCAGATCAGGCCCAACAGAAAGTCAGCCGTGATCAGTATCCAAACCGTTTGATACTGACATAAAACTGAAGAAATCCCGTTCTGGATTCGATTTGGTTATGGTTCTCTGGGTCAGTGGTTTAAAATCTTTATCTTTGTATCGGGGCAAGCAGTGCAGGCCCTGAATAGGTGTTCTGATTCTGTGTTTCCAGTAACAACCTATTTCAGAAAATAAGTTCTTATTACCTTTTATTGATATATTCCAATGTTTTATCTGAAATATCTCACCATGCACGGTTATCGCATTTTCAAGAAAAGAAGGCTCAGTCGAGCTTATGCCAATGCACAGCCCCGCCTGAGTTTTCGCTGCTTGCGTTAAACGAGAGAGAAAAAATCGGGAAATTTGGTATTTGTCGCATTTTAAAACAACGAAGGCTCCAATGTACAGACTCGCCTGAGCTTTCGCTGCTAGCATCAATGAGAAAAAATCTGGAAAATTGGTATTTGCGCATTTTAAAGCAACGAAGGCTCAGTCGAGTTTTTGCCAATGCACAGACTCGCCTGTGCTTTCGCTGCTGGCATCAATGAGAAAAAATAGGAAAATTTGCATGTTCTAAAAGGTTCCTGTAGACTCCTAAAAAGTAACTTAGCAATGCAAGTGTTTCCAACTCATGATTGCATGCGGGGACACAGCTGTCTAGTTGAGGCATCGAATAGTATAACCATAATCCAATATGCAGCTAAAGGAACGCGCCCCGTTAAGAGGAGGAAGTATACAGACTCAACACCCTGAAACTGCAACTTCAAGCTGGAGAGATCACCGTAGTACAGTACGCCGATGCTGCATCCTATCTTCTGCATATTTGCATGATATGAACTGAATAATTTATATTGCATTATCGTGCAATGAAGTCTTAGGCAAGCCTGTACACATGCACAGACTCGCCATAGCCGTCTATGCAAGCATATACAAAGATTGCGGTTTCCACTATGCAGAGGGTTGAATTAGAAAATTATTGCGAATAAGTTTGTAGCAAGAGCCGATCACTTATGCAAATGCAAAATCTATCAAGCATGGGGGTCGTAGACACACCTGCCCTCATGCACAGGTTCGTCATAACCGTCTCTGCTCGCCTACACAAAGATTAGAGTTTCCAGCATGCATTCCAGGGTTAAATTAGAAAATTATTATGTAGATGTACAATCTAGCGGGCAAGGAAGTCTTTAGCGAGCCTGCGCGCATACACTTATCATAGCCGTCTCTGTCTGCATATACATAGGAGAAATGTAGAGTTTCCATTATACAGCCGGTTAAATTAGAAAGTTCTTGTAAATAAGGTTGTAGATATATAGATCTACATGTTAAAATTCATACATATGCGATAAATACCAAAGTCTCATGCGCTACAAGTTTGCAACCGCATGAAATTAGAAAAAAATGAAGTCTGGTTTGATACAATGATAAGTATGTTTTATCTCAACAAATAGTGCAGACCATGATAAAATGCCACATATTGCAACACTTTATCTTGGTCTTCACTGTTTGTCTGAATTTGATTATTATAGAAAAACCTAAGTATATACATTTAATCTGATGTGCTCAATCATTATCACCTGTATGTGCTTTATAGTACCTGTTTTATGTTTACCTTTACTGAAATAAACTATATGTCCTCAGGTTATTGATTAACACCTTTTCACCTATCGGGTTTATTCCTGTTTCTCCCACTTTTAGAAATTCTTATTCCTGTTATTCCCACTATGTAAAATTTAGGACAACTTACCTGTAAAGTATAGTCTGTTTCAGAATTATTTTACTTCTTCACAGTAAATCCATTAATCTTGGGATTAGCTTAATTGCTTATGAGCTTAATAGGGACAAGACAGTATGATTAATCATAATTAACCTTAACGTTTATCCTAATTTTTAATTAAAACACTAATCCTTAATTTGAACAATTCTTATAAACTCTTTAAACTAATTGATAATGAAGCTTTCATCCGTTCATAATTTATGAATCTTTATTTATCAAACTATTTGTCAACTATTAACATTTGCAAACAGTTTGGACCCAGATCAGGCCCAACAGAAAGTCAGCCGTGATCAGTATCCAAACCGTTTGATACTGACATAAAACTGAAGAAATCCCGTTCTGGATTCGATTTGGTTATGGTTCTCTGGGTCAGTGGTTTAAAATCTTTATCTTTGTATCGGGGCAAGCAGTGCAGGCCCTGAATAGGTGTTCTGATTCTGTGTTTCCAGTAACAACCTATTTCAGAAAATAAGTTCTTATTACCTTTTATTGATATATTCCAATGTTTTATCTGAAATATCTCACCATGCACGGTTATCGCATTTTCAAGAAAAGAAGGCTCAGTCGAGCTTATGCCAATGCACAGCCCCGCCTGAGTTTTCGCTGCTTGCGTTAAACGAGAGAGAAAAAATCGGGAAATTTGGTATTTGTCGCATTTTAAAACAACGAAGGCTCCAATGTACAGACTCGCCTGAGCTTTCGCTGCTAGCATCAATGAGAAAAAATCTGGAAAATTGGTATTTGCGCATTTTAAAGCAACGAAGGCTCAGTCGAGTTTTTGCCAATGCACAGACTCGCCTGTGCTTTCGCTGCTGGCATCAATGAGAAAAAATAGGAAAATTTGCATGTTCTAAAAGGTTCCTGTAGACTCCTAAAAAGTAACTTAGCAATGCAAGTGTTTCCAACTCATGATTGCATGCGGGGACACAGCTGTCTAGTTGAGGCATCGAATAGTATAACCATAATCCAATATGCAGCTAAAGGAACGCGCCCCGTTAAGAGGAGGAAGTATACAGACTCAACACCCTGAAACTGCAACTTCAAGCTGGAGAGATCACCGTAGTACAGTACGCCGATGCTGCATCCTATCTTCTGCATATTTGCATGATATGAACTGAATAATTTATATTGCATTATCGTGCAATGAAGTCTTAGGCAAGCCTGTACACATGCACAGACTCGCCATAGCCGTCTATGCAAGCATATACAAAGATTGCGGTTTCCACTATGCAGAGGGTTGAATTAGAAAATTATTGCGAATAAGTTTGTAGCAAGAGCCGATCACTTATGCAAATGCAAAATCTATCAAGCATGGGGGTCGTAGACACACCTGCCCTCATGCACAGGTTCGTCATAACCGTCTCTGCTCGCCTACACAAAGATTAGAGTTTCCAGCATGCATTCCAGGGTTAAATTAGAAAATTATTATGTAGATGTACAATCTAGCGGGCAAGGAAGTCTTTAGCGAGCCTGCGCGCATACACTTATCATAGCCGTCTCTGTCTGCATATACATAGGAGAAATGTAGAGTTTCCATTATACAGCCGGTTAAATTAGAAAGTTCTTGTAAATAAGGTTGTAGATATATAGATCTACATGTTAAAATTCATACATATGCGATAAATACCAAAGTCTCATGCGCTACAAGTTTGCAACCGCATGAAATTAGAAAAAAATGAAGTCTGGTTTGATACAATGATAAGTATGTTTTATCTCAACAAATAGTGCAGACCATGATAAAATGCCACATATTGCAACACTTTATCTTGGTCTTCACTGTTTGTCTGAATTTGATTATTATAGAAAAACCTAAGTATATACATTTAATCTGATGTGCTCAATCATTATCACCTGTATGTGCTTTATAGTACCTGTTTTATGTTTACCTTTACTGAAATAAACTATATGTCCTCAGGTTATTGATTAACACCTTTTCACCTTATCCACAATTCCTGTTCTTCCCACCTCAAATTTATCTAAAAATCAAAAAGTGGGAGAAACAGGAATACACCATTAAATGTACTCCTTATTGATTTATTGTATATTGATCACCATTATTTCAGTTTCCTTCACAATCTGCTGAAATGAGATAATAATAATAATAATAATAATAATAATAATAATAATAATAATAATAATAATAATAATAATAATAATAATAATAATAATTCTTAGCATGCTGGTAAATTTTCATGTAGCGGTTGTCGTCTGCTGACTTTTCCAAATTGAGCTTTTCTCAAAAAATGTTGAACAGGCACACCAATGTTCTATTAATCCTGATCTGGGACGAAATTGTTCGCTAAATTAGGTTATCAGCAGACGACAAAAGTTGCTGTTAGCAAAAGAAAAGGTTTAAATTAATGATTTCACTTTTAACTTTTCACTAATAAAGGCACCTTGTCCTAACAAGGGCTGCCATGACGACGAAACCATCGCTAGTGAAGATGTAATAATGGTGAATTTTCCCGTATATATTGATACAATTAGCATGGATTCTTCCATTTTGTATTTTAGGGTTCATAGTTTGAATTTATAAATTTAAATATATTTCTATCCCCGAAGATTATTTCTCCATCGGCACAGTGAGAAAGGGGTTTAAGTTTTCTTCTCCCTCTATCGCATAACAGTTATGTCTTCAAAGAAAAAAATCAAACAAACACAAATTTGGACTGCACAGCCACATACGGAACATTCACATTAAGTTACTAGAAGAATCATGATTTATGTAGCGAAAACAAATGCCTAGTAACCTCGCAGCTCATTTGCATGGATGTTGTCGTATAAGCAGAAGCAGACCTGGCCCCGAGGTTATAAAACTTTTTTTCATGCTCAACTCATCTGAGCATGAACTTTCAACTGCTCATAAAACTAAAATACCGGCAAATAAAGAAGTTTCTTGCTTTAGGTCTCTCAGCTGTTGTATTTATCACGCTAATAAATGTTAAAATGCCGACAATTGTTGGCATTTTAACATTTATGGGCAAGATGCATTTCGTGCTCAGCTGAGTTGAGTATGAAAAAGTTTTATAACATCGGGGCCTGTTTAACATCGGGGCCTGTTGATCTTGGCCCAGAACTACAATGCCTCCTTAAAGTTTTCAACATGTTACCTTAAATGCCTAATAAATTGCCAGGACCGATGCAGTACGTGTGGTCAAAGATATCATTGTGATCTATAGAAAAAAAAGAATTAATTTTGATTTCAGTTTGAAAACGTTGTTTTTCGCATCCTGAAAATTCAATACTTAACTTAAGTCTTCCTTAACTTTAAGGGTGCATTGTAATTCTTGGCCCATATTGTCTTGTTTTTTAGTTAAAATATATAAACACTATGAGCCGCGGCATGTGATTTCCAACAGTGTTGTGTTTTGAGAAGTGTAGACTCAGACAAGCCTCTGCAGTCCCCATTTAAGCTAAGAAATTCTAAATGTTGTTCGATCACTAGCTTGACAGTCAAATAATAATCAAGCGACTAGCAAAGTTTCTGATCAGACTGCGCCTAGGCGCAGGCTGATCTGAGTTTTTGCTGTTGGCACAAACCACATTGTTGAAAAAACAGGCATACCGGGTGTCTTCATCGCGCACGGGTCATCACGGTGGAGACAAGGATGTACCCGGAATGCGCCGGTATCGCCCCGACGCCGTCCCGGTGGAGACACGTTTGCTCCCGGCGTCGTCCCGGTTTACCACGGTATTTGACAGCCTTGCCTGTTACTCCACATGAGTCCCGGTTGTTTTACATTTTAAAACAACCGGGGACATGAGCCGGTTCAACACGGTTCATCCCGGATCTCCAAGGTTGTCCAAGGTGCCGCTACGGTTGTGACACGGTTCATCCCGGATCATGAAACCGGGATGAACCGGCACCTTAAACCGGGACAGTGAGAACGGGGCTTAAGCAAACAGTACTGACCCCTGTTTCATCTGGGCCTTCACTGTGTGATAAAAATCAATGAACACGCAGGCACACATGCGTCTGTCTGCCAGGTGCAGGTTAACATACAAGCATAAAACATAAGTTAGAATTAAGGAACATTCAGTAATTCATATTAAAATACACGCGTACACAAATGTGTACGCACACATACAGTGAGGCGCAAGCGCATAGTACGTACGGTAGGACGAACGAGGGGACGGGTGGGCGGATAGACAGACAAAGTTATTCTGCTTTTATATTTCTTCAATTTGGATAGCCAAGAAGATTGGATTTTTTTATCTTAGTAAACAGTGCAATCCGAGATGAAATGCCGCCTTATGTGGCATTTCATCAAGGTCTGCACTGTTTGCCAAAACAGTATCCAAAATGTAAAGGGTTAAATGATATATATGATAAAAAGTCAATGAACACACAATAACCGGTGCGCCTGTCTTCAAAGGCACACGTCCGTATCATCTAAATGTGACAGAGGTAATCGCAATACTCCAATTAGTGCAATACCCCAATAAAAGTGTCAAAGAAGGTCACCCAACACAGGAAGTGAATTGAATAAGACGGGAAAACGACCCTTTGACTAGTTTGGGATGGAGCAACATATTTCTAACAGAGTCTGTTTTGCATAGCGATGAACTTCTGTTTAAAATTACTTTGTATGTATATTTTTACAATTGGTGTAGCAATACAGAACACATAGTCTAAGTGTGCAAATGCACATGAGTGACTGTGCCTCAAATTTAAACTCGGACCAAGTATACTGTGTTCAAGGTTTTAATCAAAGGGCCCATCGTTTTAGCCTGGCTTGTCGAGTTGTAACGAAGAACATGATCCTTAGCCCTTTTCTAATCTGACGGATTTTACTAAACATATTGATGCAATAAACATGGATTTGTCCATTTTATATTTTCAGGGGTCACAGGTTAAATTATTGTTTTTAATGTATTTCTGTCTCATCATCTGTTATCTTAGCAATCAGTGCAGACCCAGATGAAATCAGCCTTGTGTTGCATTTCATCTGGATCTTCACTGTAGACCAAAGTTAAAGGGTGGAATGATATGCTGGTAGGAAGTCCGTCGTGGAGAATACAAAAATATACACTTTGCTCGACGGTGGAATTATGAATATTTCCACACATTCAAACATTATCCGAATGCCTCAAATCAGCCTGTTTACATCGAGTTGAATGACAGGAATGTAGGACAAAACATCCCGGGACAAAACATCCCATGCCATTTTTTGCCACCCCGGACAAAACATCCCGCATCAATTTGCCACCCCGGACAAAACATCCCATGCAGTTTTTGTCACCCTGGACAAAACATCCCATGCCATTTTTGCCGCCCCGGACAAAACATCCCATGCTACTTCTGCCACCCCGGACAAAACATTTTTTTTATTCAATAACATACAAACACCCTTTGATCTCCCATCATTAAGTTTTTAAAACTAACACCTATAATTGAGTAACTGTTAATTAGGCAATCAGAAAGTTAATTGACCTTAGTGAGTCACTCAATTAGACCATTAAATTTTAGCACATTTACAATTTAATTTGAGAGTGATTGCTTAATTATATATGAGTAAATTTTATTGTTTCAAAGATAAGATAAGATAAGATAAGTTTATTTCATAGTCCAAAAGGCTATAAAGCCCATGAGGAAACATACATAACATAATTAATGGTATGTTGGACAGTGCAGTGACAAAGATATACATATGAGGCATGTATTCATACATACATGCATTCACGCGTATAAGCGGAGAAGGTGTATCAAGAATATCAGATAGTTCCATTGGTCCAGATAAGGATCGTATGTCCATCTTAAAGTGCGTTTATTTCCCTACCTTCAATTTAAACATGTGTGTTGGATGCTCAAAAGAACCGTCTCATTGAGACGGTTATTTTGAGTACCCACAACATATTTTTTGTTGAGAAATAAGAAAAATAATTTTCAAATATGCACTCTTATCTGGAGGCCTGAACTGTTTTACTTAATATTTCAGTTAAGCTGCTTTAATAAACTCCTATGGCTAAAGTGCAGTCAACTTCAGCTAAATTACTATATGAGACTGTTGTCCACGAGAACCATAGTCGCCATTAAACGCTGTCTATTTGTACCACATCCAATAGGAGAACGATATACATTTTACATATGGTAAATTCGAAATCGAAAACGGACACATCCATGCTCGGACAAATGTACTCGCATATCATGAGTCCGCTTTCAATGACAGCAAATTGAATATATACACTTACATGAAAACTTAAGCTCCTTCAATATTTACAATATTTCAATAATATTTGTATTACTTTCGTAATATGTTCCCTCAAACCCTTATGTCAAGTGCTATTTTTGCTACAGAATATTTCGGAAGCAAGCTCTAATCTCGCCTATGGTTTATGTGCCGCCAACGTCAAGCTCAATTGCCGCACAGAAGACGGTTGATCACAGAAACCATAGTCGCCATTAAAGCTGCCTTAATGTACTAAATTGCAAAGGGGCACTCTATAACATGTTATATATTATATATGTAGCAAACACAGACACACCAATGTTTGTCCAAAGGGAGGCACATATCATTTGTCTATGTTTAAAGACAGTAAATTAAAAAAAAAACAATAGCAACTGTATAATACATGATCAGTTAAACTTAAACTTATTCCATTTGTACAATAACAAAATATGTTCCCACAACACCATATTTCATCATATCCCCTGCTAATTTGAATACAAGATATTTCAGTAGAGTAGCTTTAATCTCGCCTATGGTTTCAGTGCCGTCAACGTCAAGCTCAATTACCGCACAGAAGACGGTTGGTCACAGAAACCATAGTCGCAATTAAAGCTGCCTAAATGTACTTAATTGCAAAAGGGGCACTATATTATATTTTATATATTATATATGTAGCAAACTCAGACACATCAATATTTGTCCAAAGGGAGGCACATATCATTTGTCTATGTTTAAAGACAGTAAATTGGAAAACAACAGCAACTGTATAATATATGATAAGTTAAACTTAAGCTCATTCTATTTGTACAACTACAAAATATGTTCCCACAAAACAGGACTTCATCATTTCTCTTCTAATTTGAATACAAGATATTTCAGCAGAGGAGCTTTAATCTCGCCTATGGTTTAAGTGCCGTCAACGTCAAGCTCAATTGCCGCACAGAAGACGGTTGGTCACAGAAACCATAGTCGCCATTAAAGCTGCCTAAATGTACTGAATTGCAAAAGGGGCACTATATTATATTTTATATATTATATATGTAGCAAACACAGACACATCAATGTTTGTCCAAAGGGAGGTACATATCATTTGTCTTTGTGTAAAGACAGTAAATTGGAAAACAACAGCAACTGTATAATACATCATAAGTTAAACTTAAGCTCTTTCCATTTGTACAATTACGAAATATGTTCCCACAAAACCATGCTTCATCATTTCCCTAGCCTTCTAATTTGAATTAAAGATATTTCAGCAGGGAGCTTTAATCTCACCTATGATTTAAGTGCCGTCAACGTCAAGCTCAATTGCCGCACAGAAGACGGTTGGTCACAGAAACCATAGTGGCCATTAAAGCTACCTAGATGTACTAAATCTCAAAGGGGCACTATATTGCATTTTATTTATTATGTTTCAATAGCAAACACAGACATATCCATGTATGTCCAAGTGGACACATATATCATTTGTCTGTGTTTGAAGACAGTAAATTGAAGAAGAACCACATCATCTTAAGATAAAGTATATACTGTTGAAAGGGCATATCTCATTAACTAAGGTCATTTCTTTCGTACAGCATTTCTGATCTTATTTTAAAAGCTTGGTACACAAAAGAACCTACGTTTCTTAATAACTTATTATTATCTGTATTAATCAATTCAATGAATTTACGCATACTTGGTCTTTGCCAATAATATTTTGGGATGCATTTCTTTCTTGTCTCTATGTACCTTTGGCATTCTAAAACAAAATGATATTCATCTTCCATTGCATTACACAAGACACATTTTCTTTCGTTTACAGGAACTCTATTAACTCTTACCCACCTACCTGCTTCAATCTCTAAACGATGCGAAGACATCCTTAATTTACTGATAGCATTACAAAATTTGGATATGTTAACAATTTCTAAATATGGTTGGTACTGAAATGATGCTATAGATCTATAAAATGTTGCACGTGATGAATTTTCTAAACGTGAGTGCCAATTTTGAACAAAATTATCAGTGAGTCTCTGCTTTAGTATATTCATGAACCCATCATAGTTTCCCACCCCCTGATCCAATCAAACATTGTAAAAGCCAAGGGACATTAACAAATGTTTTACTAAAGACGCCCAGTTAACTTTATTAGGTAACCTTTCTAGGTCTCTTAACATAAGGTTATATACAATTTTAATGTTTTTATTTTCCTCAGCTAAAATAATTTTAAACCAATACTTTAGAATAATAAAATATCTTTTCGTAATATAAGATGTCCTACCAAGTTCTCCATATACAAAGTCATTCTGCGTTGTTTTCTTCACCCCTAATAATTTTTTGCAAAACTGCAGATGGACTCTCTCAATTGAGTTTGCTTGTATGAATCCCCAGACTTCACTTGAATAGTTTAAAATTGGTGAAATCAATTTATCAAATAAATCCAATTTGTGTTTTGGTGAAATGTATGTAAACTTATAAAGGTATTTATTTAGTTTAAAAATTGCTTTCTGAGCTTGTCCTGCAAGTGTGTTCTGTGCTTCTGAAAAGGACCCTCCTGTTGTGAAAACCATACCTAGATATTTGAATTCTTTGACTATTTCTAATCGTTCTCCATTATAAAAGAATGCCATATTTCGGGGGAGCATACCACCTTTTCTAAATACCATGACTTTAGTTTTTGAGACATTTACTGTTAATTTCCACCTATTACAATAATTAAGCAATACGTCTAAACTCTGTTGTAACTCTTCGGCACTGTTTGCAAAAATAACAATATCGTCCGCATACAATAACATAAACATTTTAAACATATCAATATCTATACCTTCTAGACCTGAATTAACAAAAGTTTCCTCAATGTCATTTAAATATAAGGAAAACAATAATGGAGAGAGACATTCCCCCTGTCTTACACCTAGATTACAACAGAATTCTCCTCCTAGCTTGTTATCAAATTTTACTCTAGACTTTACTGAAGAATACATTGACTTTAATATATTTAAAATTTTTCCACGCAAACCAAGTTTAACTAACTTGTACCATAAGTTATCTCTTACTACATAATCAAATGCTTTCGTGAAGTCGACAAAAGCACAATATAATTTTTTACTACTATTTAACATATGCGTTATCAATCCATGTAAAACAAAGTTATGATCAACTGTGCTCATACCAGGTCTGAAGCCAGCCTGTGCTTCAATCAATACCCCATAATTTTCTGCCCATTCCCCAAGCCGATTGTTTAAAACCCTCGTAAAAAGTTTGCCCAGAGTACTCAATAAAGTTATTCCTCTATAATTGTCGACCTCATTTATACTGCCTTTCTTGTGTAGTGGTATTACATAACCTTCAGGCCAATTTTCAGGAAAATGACCCTTTTCATATATCTTATTAAATAAATTGCATAATGTAGGCGTAAAAATATTTTTGCCATGAATGAAAAATTCATTAACTATTTTATCTGGTCCACCAGATTTATTTGTTTTTAACTGACTAATTGCTTTCAAAATTTCTTCCTGCGAGAAAAATGTATTTAGTTCTTCAAACATTATGTCAAATTCATTTTGTTCATATCGTTCATTAAAGAAAATGATATCCTCGTCTGGGATGTAAAATGGGTCAATGGGGTTGTTTATGGCCTTAAAATATTGCTCAAATACAGTTAGAGGAATGTTAGCTGGCTTAATGCCAGCAGTTTCTTTTAATAAATTCCAATAAAGTTTCGCATTTTTAAACCTTGCATTCTTCAAACGTTCCGTTTTCTGTCTATCATAATCATATCTAGCCTTTCGCATTGCTGTTTTATATTCAGATCTTGCTTTAGACATATTTATTCTTGAACAATCATTGTTTAATTCTCTGTATTTATTTAGTGTTTGATAAAAATTAAATCTTTTAATTCGACATGTTTCAGTAAACCAAGGGGCATCATCTTTATATGTAAAAGAGTTACTGGACTCATCAGTATCAGATTTTGTAAATGTCTTCTTAAATAATGGCGTTGCTACTTCGTCAATAATATGTACAAAGCTAGAAACACAAGACTCAATTTCGTCGCCGTTAGAACAGTTTGCAATGCATGCGTTCAGCGAATCTAATTGATCAGTAACAGTATTTTGCTGAAGGCCACGTACAAAATTAGCCTTTTTATCGCCATTCCACTTATACTTACTTTTTATAGTTTCATATTGCTCGTGTTCCTGGTTATTTATTACTTCACACGAAAATTCAAAGCTAAAGTTAATGAGACAATGGTCTGATAGAATATTTGGTTCCTGTACTTCAAAAGTTTTAACAAACTGAAACATATTTTGAGATGACAATACATAATCAACTAGACTGCGACCCCTACTTCCTACAAATGTGAATCTTCCTACCCCTCCGTCATTCCCTACCCTACCGTTCATAATTCTTAGACCCGTTTGTTTGCAGAAATCAAGCAATAATAGCCCATTATTGTTAACATGGCCCTCGTCCTCAGAGGCACGGGGCATCTGTGTGTCCGGAATGTAATCATCGGGCAATACTGACATGTGCATTGTGCCATCATCGACGATATAATCTGGGTAATTCGACGAACGACTATTAAAGTCACCACATAACAGTAAATTGCAATTCCCATGAGAGATATTTTCAATAAAAACTACTGAATCCAAAAGCCTATCGAAAATATTTGTTTCAATCATAGATTGCCTGCTGCTCTCGTCCGGTACGACATAGCATAAACCTACATATAAGTCCTTATCCAGGGAACAAAAAGATTTGTCGACTTTTACCCAAATAATATCATCTTTATCTGTATAAACTAGAGTGTCTTTTGATACATATTTATTTCTTACATACAATATTATTCCACCTGAACTCCGTTTACTCGACTTCTTATTTTCGTTGCGATTCAAAACAAAAGCGTGAAAATTGCTAACATCAATATCCGAAAATTCGTTCGTCCAGGTTTCAACTAATAACACCAGGTCGCTGGAGCTAAAAATTTGCTGAAATTCCGCAGTTTTTAATTTATTTGTTCTTTTTGTCACTAAACCTTGCGCATTAAGTAATGCACAACGCAAGGACACCTTCTCCTGTGAAACCTAGGCCGAACTTTCGTCATTTCCACCCGTTGAGTTATTTTGGGGTACACAGTGTGTGGGTGTATTGTTTAGTGACGCATTCAATTGTCCACCTGTCTCAGTTTGCTTTGACCGAGAGCTATTTTGAGGGACTGACTGTTTATTTATAGAGCTCGTGCTTCCCGTTTCACGTATAACGGTCTTATGCTGTGTTCTCGTGGCTGGTGAAAAGGAAATAGGACGCATTAGACCTCGTTCCACAGGACGAGACCTTCTTCTTGAATTTGATCGATTTTCAGAGGGTAAGTCTTCATGCTTTTTCGTTGATGATTTTGCGTCCCCAGACTCACGGTTGTAATCAAAAGGTCTGAATAGTTCACTTTTCTCAGGTGATACACTCTTACGTTGGGACTGCGCGCTTGGTGACCTCGATCTTTCACAGGTTTTGTCGCTTTGCTGACTTTCATTGTTTAATGTTGGATTTTGCACAGCCATTTCCATTGATTCCGATCGCTGCAAAATACCGTTATTACTGCATTCTTTGTGTCCTACCATGTGGTCACGTGACCTCTCACTCACACTGTGAGAAATACTATGGTTCTTACTACATACTGTTATATCGCTCATAACACTTTCATTACAACATGATAGAGTTGTGTTGTTTCGCACAGCGTCTTGCATGTCACAGTGATTCATAGTCGGCTGCTCAAGCCCGAAATTCCTGTCAATATGTGAGAAGTCAGATAATCTGCTACCTCTCATGGCATCGTTCCAATCTGGGAATTCGTCCCTGACCACTCTACCGTCAACCACCAGTTTTGCAGGATACACTATGTGGGCCTTTGCCCTGGGCTGCCTTGCTTTTACTGCTTTAAGTTCTTGCCACAAATTTTTGCGAGCGTCATTGATTTCTTTTGGCAAGTCATAGCCCACACTGTATGGGGTGTTTCTCAGCATATGTGTCCGTTCCATAATTATCTCAGTATCACAAAAGTCTCTGAAATTAACAATTATAGGCCGCCGTGGATTTCTACTGCCGATCCTTCGCGGTCCGAGCCTGTGGGCCCGTGTGATATACATATTTTGAGGGTCAAGGTCAAGTTTATCGGCGATAAAACCCCTAATTATGGCAAAACTATTTTCATTTGGTATTTCAACAAATCCCCAGAAAATCAAATTATTCCGCCGTGAGCGAGCTTCTAAGTCAATTGATTTATAAGCTAACGTTTTTAGCACAGAGGTGTTTGTATTTGTAACATCTACAACTTGACCCAGTTTTTCATTCATTGAGACAAAACAGTTTTGAAAATTTATCATACCTCTGTTTGCTGTTTCTTGGCTCACACGAATTTCACGCAGTTCTTTAAATATCATATTCAACTTATTCTCTGGTGAACTAAGCAAGAATTTATCCCGGCTATCACTGTCCTCTGTTGAATCCCGTTTTCTGCGTTTCGATCTCACTGTTTCAAAATCGCCCGCCATGTCACCCGCCATATCCTCGCCCATTGTTCCAAAACGATTGTTACAAGTTCCTAGATACTGACTATTTGGCCACATATTTTAACCAGTTTGACTCTGAACTCCAAAACAACACTTATATAGAAGCTTTTGATAAAGGTATAATCTTTCTAAATCTCTTGAGTAACCAGTAATAATTAAAAAGAGAGAGTGTCCCTCACAAGTCAACCGCACTGTCCGCCATATAAGGTCACCAGCACTCTGTTTAAAGCCTATGAAAGTGCATAAAACATCCCATTTAGTTAATTGTCACTATTATTATTGATATTCTTAATGTACCATACCTATTGAAATGATTGGAGATCAAAGGTAGATAGATAATTAGACTAATTAGACTAATTAGACATATGTTTCTCAATTATAATAGTTTGTTTGACCCAAACTGTAAATGATTTCTTTTAAGATGTAATTGGCTTCTTAACACACAAATTTAGTTGTTTTTCACAAGAAGATATAATTATCTTCAATTTAAGATCTAGTTTATATCATTTGGACAGTCATACTAGGGCATTCACTGCTAGTACATGTCATAGTAGATGAAGGTCACAAATGATACTTACCCTGAAGAAGCAGTCTGAGTATGGGATGTTTTGTCCGGGGTGGCAAAAATGGCATGGGATGTTATGTCCGGGGTGACAAAAATGGCATGGGATGTTATGTCCGGGGTGACAAAAACAGTGTGGGATGTTTTGTCCGGGGTGGCAAATCTTTGTGGGATGTTTTGTCCGGGGTGTAAAAAAATGGCATGGGATGTTTTGTCCCGGGATGTTTTGTCCGGCTCCTGAATGACAGTGATAGCTTGTGCACAGACAACTGATGACACAAGAACATACACATTTCATGTTGTTCCCTGCACGCTTCCTGCATGTGCATGGTTGGCAATAAATGCGCATCGATGTTCGAACGAATATTCACATTTCATTTAACTATTATCCTTTTTTTTTATTTTTTTTATTGACGACTGGGGAACGGGCACCTACACCTTCACTCGTGACGACTTTTGTTGTCAGTTGATAACAGTTTGAACCCAGGTCAAGCCTGCCATAGAATCGGGCCTGATCTGGATCCAAACTGTTTGACACTCTTATAGTGTACATCAAAAACGTTTTGAACAAAAGGTTGGTCCTTATCTAGATCCAAACTATTTGACGCTCTGGCGGTACCCCTCAAAGACTTTCTGAAAGGGTTTGATTTAGGGAAAATACCAACAGATACATATCTCGAAGCAATATACAGAGTGTAGATTGCTTCGAGTACATATCAAAAGCTTCTAAATTATTCAGCATGCAAATAGTTCAACTGTCACACAGTCTGCTACACCCATCTGCTTATGCTTATATTGCAAACAGTATGGACCAAGATCAGACTGTTCCCCTGTGAGCAACCTTATTAGGGTTCGTAGTTTTGCTTCTATGATGAATGCTTGTCTAAAGAGCACTTGGATATATGCAGCAGACGTAAAGAGCAGACAACAAGTTCAAGACAAAAACATGTTGGCGGGATAATAGTTAATGCTTATATGCCTCCATGCACTGAATTTGACATTCGACTATGGGCATGTTCTGGGTTGAACCTGTACTGAGCTAGGATTAATGTGCCTTGCTCAAGGACACAACGCAGAGACGCCGGTGAGGCTCGAACCCCACTTTACATACAAAGCTGATTCACGTCACCTTGGCAACAGCAGATCGACGTCGATGCAGCGTCAGGTATCAACAGTGCTGTGAAAGTGTTTACTCAATAGAGTGTAGTACAAAATTCCCCGGACAAACCCCACTGCTCATTTTTGTATAGGTGGACATAATCCCCCCCCTATAAATTTTACAACGTGAACATAATCCCCATATGAATTTTACAACGATGACACAAACCCTCTCGGACAGAATATGGATATGGAGACTGAATATAAACATAACCTTCTTAGATTTATGCTGCTTCATTGGAATACGTGTACATGTAGTTTTTATGCCCGCAAAGGAACTGAGGGAGGCATATAGTACGTCCGCTCATCCGTCCTGCTTTGTGTCCGGTGCATATCTTGCATATTCTTTAAGGTAGGAATCACAAATTTGCTGTGTGGATGCATCTTGGGATGGCGGAGTGTCGCGTACTACTTTCGGGTCACTGTGACCTTGAACTTGACCTCTGACCTAGTTCTTAGAAAAAACGTGTCTGGAGCATATATCTTATATTATTGGAGGTAGGAATCCCAAATTTGGTATGTGCACGCATTTCAGGATGAATAAATGTCGCGTACCGTCCCAGGGCCACTGCGACCTTGACCTCTGACCTAGTTTCTAGAATCGGCATTGAGTCTGGTGCATATCCCATATATTCTTTGAGGTAGGAATTCCAAATTTGATGTTTGAATACATTTTGGAATGGCAGAGTGTCGTGTACCATTTTCAGGTCACTATGACCTTGACCTTGACCCCTGACCTAGTTTTTAGAATAATCTTGTCCGGAGCATATCTCTTGTATTATTTGAGATAGGAATCCCAAATTTGATGTGTCGTTGCATCTTGGGATGGAGGAGTGTCACGTATCATTTTCAGGTCCCTGTGACCTTGAACTCTGACCTATTTTTAATTATCGTGTCCGAGGCATATCTCTCATATCTTTTGAGATAGAATCCCAAATTTGGTGTGTGCATGCATCTTGGGATGAAAAAGTGTAACGTACCATCCTTGGGTCACTGTGACCTTGACCTCTGATCTAGTTTAAAGAATTGGCATTGAGTCTGGTGCATATCTCCTATATTCTTTGAGGTAGGAATTACAAATTTGGTGTGTGAAAGCATCTTTGGATGGTGGTGTGTCTCGTACCAATTATGGGTAACAGTGACCTTGACCTCTGTCAGAGTTTTTAGAATAATCATGTCCTGGCATATCATTTGTATTTTTTGAAATATGAATCCCAAATTTGGTGTCTGTGCGCATCTATGGATGGTGGAGTGTCGTGTACTATTTATTGGTTACTTTGACCTTGACCTTGACTTCTGATCTAGTCTATAGAATTAGCATTGAGTCTGGTGCATATCTCTTATATTTTTTGATGTAATAATTTCAAATTCGGTGTGTGAATGCATTTTTGGAAGGCGGAGTGTCACATACCATTTTTGGGTCACTGTGACCTTGACCCCGACCTAGTTTTTAGAATAGTCATGTCTAATCCCAAATTTGGTGTGTGAATGCATTTTGGGATGAAGGAGTGTCCCATCCCATTTTTGGGTCACTTTGACCTTGACCTCTGACAGAGTTCCTAGAATCGACATCGAATTTGGTGATATCTACTAATTTCTTTGAGATAGAAATCTCAAAATTTGTGTACGGATGCATCTTGGTATGGAGATATGTCGTATACCATTTTAAGGTCATTTTGACCTTGACCTCTGACCTAGATTTTAGAATTATCGTTTCCGACGCATTTCTCCTATATTATTTGAGCTAGGAATCCCAAATTTGGTCTGCGGTTGCATCTTGGGATGGTAGAATGTATGTACCAAGTTTGGGGTTACTGAGACCTTGACCCTTTTCTAAAATCATTGAGTCAGGGTCATATCTCGTATATTATTTTAGGTAGGAATCCCAAATTTGATGTATGGATGCATCTTTAGATGTTGAAATGTCGCGGACCATTTTAGGTCACTGTGACTTTGACCTATGACCTAGTGACATCTGGAGCAGCATATAGCCTATATCATTTGAGGTAGGAATCCCAAATTTGGTGTGTCGATTCCTCTTGGGATGGAGGAGTGATGCATACTATTATGGGCATTTTGACCATGACTTTGACTTCGACTCCATTTCTAGGTTTTTGGTATCTCGAGCATATCTCCTTTATAACAAATAACTTGCATCAAATGTGTCTTATGCTTGACCAATTCCTTTGGGGGCATTCGTCACGTTACTGTGGCATTTCTTGTTCTATAGTATTTCCTTTACGACAGGGGTAGAATTGCCACTCTCCCCGAATGGATACAGCAAACGTGTTTTTGTTACTTATTGCATATGCGTAGCGTCATTCTTAAACATGCGCTTAAGGTATAACTTTTGGCCAGAGCTTTCATCTATAGCCCTTCATTTCGAATGCGCAGGCTCGCCTGAGCCTTTACAACTCCTAATGTGATAAGTACAAACGCTTATGATCAAGCTCATAATACTTGGCCTGAGCCTTCATCTATATAGCTTCTTTAGAGAAAAAAATAAGTACCTTAATGTCAAGCACATGCCCATGAAGTTGGCTTGAGGTTTGCGTTTATTCCTTTTTTGTGAGAGCAGGGAAGGCTCTGGCGAGACTGTGTGAATGCACAGCCTCGTTTGAGCCTTCATTGCTCGCATATGCGATAAGAACAAAGTCCTTGTGAATTGGCCCATAAAGTTTGGCTTGAGACTTCATCTACATCCATTCTTTAGAGTGCAATAACTACCCGAATCTCATGAACTGGCCTATAAAGCTTTGCTTGAGTCTTCATCTATATCCCTTCTTTAAAGTACGATAAATACCACACTCTCATGAACTGACCCATAAAGTTTGGCCTGAGCCTTCATATATATCCTTACGTTTTAGTGCGAGCAGCTAACGCTCTGTCGAGACTGTGCAAATGTGCAGTCTCGTCTGAGCCTTTGGTGCTCGCATATGCGATAAATACCAAAATATCATGAACTGGCGCATATATGTATCTACTATAGCACGGTCTTTGGGTGACAAACAACCTCTGTGAACAGTGCCACATGAAAACCAAGAGATTGGTGCGCTTCTCTGCAGTCTAACAGATTTACTTGTAGTTCGCTTACATGTACATCATTGGAATTAGAACTACCTCACCCCATTTGACTCTTTATGGTAAACTCACAGTAAAAGAACACAATGAAACGAAAGTCACTTTTGTTTGAAAAATATTGATTGTCAAATTTAGCTCATGGATTCTACCACTTCCAGGGAATGTCCAATCTAGCATGTTCTAAAAGGATGGACCCTTGCAGAAAATTCTACAACTACCAAAATAAAGACTGTTGTGCACATTTGTATGCTCCAACCTGCCTCAACCGTTGGTACAGTAACAAACAAACACACACACACGCACGCACGCGCGTACACGCACGCACACACACACACACACACACACACACAAATATGTATTTTGACTGTGTAACACTTATATAAACATCTTTTGAATACAAAATACAGGATTTAGCGTAAGTATTATCATTTTCAGTCACATAAATATATATTATCAAGTGCTTTCTTTTAGGTCTATCGTTTTATGCAGTAATAATCGCGCTAATTCCTGTATATTGTATTTGAATGGTGTTTATCATGTCGACCTGATTGGAATGAATGGAGCGGAGCTACCTATAGTGGAATTGAACGGAGCGGAACGATGTGTAAAGGTAGAACCAGAGCGGAACTACCGATGAACGCGAACGGAACGCGAACGGACCCACCTATGAACGCGAGCTAAACGGACCTGGACCCGTTCATTGGTTACTTTGACGGCTGGCGGTACTGTAGTGAAAATATCTTCTTTTTTATTATGTTCCAAGAGTTTTCTTTTCTCGCGCCTAGCTCTATCTTTAATATGACACCACGTGCCTAAGGGAGCACAGTGGCTCAGTGGTAGAGTGCTTGACTCGAGACCGAGGGGACGCGGGTTCGAGCCTCACTGGCGTCACTGCGTTGTGGTCCTTGAGCTAGACACATTTATCCCAGCTTAGTACTGGGTCAACCCAGGAAGACCCGTCCCTTTTTAACTGAAAGATTGTTGATGGGACGTAAAGGATCAAATCAAACAAACAAACACCACGTGTCTGAATCTTGTCTGATCAAGACAAGATAATCAATAGTACCATGATGTCCTTCTTTGCGAGTTGGTCATTATTGACCGTTACGTTGTTTGTCCGTAATTACCGGTCTGACCTGTATCCCACCATGGATCATTACCCCCACACCCAACCGTACACGGACACGACGACAAATTAATTTCTATTGTCTCAACTACAAGATCGTGGAAGATGATAATTTTGAGTACACTTAACACGTCTCAGTACTCCTTAGGCGAGAGAAGTCAGGATGGCTGACCAAGTAACCGAATCGGAACATTACTTTTTAAATACATAAAAAACTCGAATCAACTCTCTGAACTCTTTATACATTGTAACAAGAAAAAGCATAACATGTTATTACATGTTATTTAAAGGCGTTGCTACATGTTATTTAAATTTATTACTTATTTCTTCATGCTGTTTTGATTCAAACTCAGAATTCACAGAAATGTTCTTTATGATACACCTCTACCAAATTGCTCAATTGATAACAAATGGCCATTTTATATTCCAACAACTCTCTAAATCTGTGGCCCAAATAATGCCACAGAAAATGTTCCTCAAAACTCCCTAAATACCAAAATTGAACTGTTGAACGGTATAGCCAGCCACCAGTACTAAAACTGAATGAATCTTCAAATAACAACTTATTTTGAACCACTGACCCATAACAAAAATAATTTCACACAAATGTTCCCAAAAATGTTGTTCTTTCAAAATTGCACAAGCTCCATGGAATAAAATTGCCCCATCCAATGAATCTTATGAATGCTATATCTTTACCTTACTCGTCAAAATAACCCAGTTGTCACAGAGATGTTTGATCTGTAGCAAGGGTTTATAAAAAAAAAAAGACAGGCTCTACCTAACCCTAGTGACTCTCGGTCCGGAGCTTTGTCCGTTGGTCCTGGTGTGGTTAATCACTGAAGTGTTCGTGATGTATTCTACGGAATAGCACTAAGTTGTTGATGCTCTATTGAAAATAATGACCACCCTCGCTTAATATAGAAACATCTTTAAACCACATCCGCTGAATCTCCTATACTCAAATAATTTCAAAGATTTGTTCCTCATAATGCCCTCTACCAAAATTGGACCAACAGTTATGTGCACTTAACATAGCACCGCCCTAATTCACCAGCTACATAAAGTTCAAATATATAATTGTATAATGGAAATTGCGCCTGATTCGCTAGAGCCTGTTCAAAGCTCGGTGTCAGATGGATAATCTCGAAACCATCAAATCCGTTTTAAGAAGAAAAAATGGTACATCATGCGAAATCCCAGCTTCTGGACCTACAAATGAGCATGCTCAAAGTAGATTGTGCATTTGCACAGGTAAGAGAATGCTAACGGCAGGATAACATGTAAGCAATACACAACCTTTGAATAACATATCTTCATTGCTTGTGAAAATATACTGACGTGCTTTAAACACGCTACACTATGCAGCAGCGTTAATGTTTGTCTAAAAAAGAATGCAAAACAAACAATTTGATTGCATATTAAAGAGTATGCATTTGTGAATAGCACATGAAAAAATTGTCCACTTCGAATTAATTTAAAGCATTGAAAATGTATTTAAAGCTGCATAGTCTGTAACTTTTGATCTTTTAATTTTAGAACTAATGTTTCTATTTTTCAAGAACACAGTAAAAAACTAAAATTCAGGTATACATTTTACCAATTTCGTAAATCTAAACAAACTATCAGTATCAAAACAACAGCAGTTATGTTAAAATTAACTGTCTATAATTATTGGAGGGACGTAAATAATTACCAATACGAGAAAACACACCTGTTTTTATAAGATAATTCACTTTTCCGTGCAGTTTTCAGCTAAAGTGAACATATTTATTGTGAAAGCGTAACTTAATTCTACTTTTAGAAATGATTAAAAAGAAAATAAAAAATTTCGAAAAATGTTTATAGTTGCAGACTTAGTCTCTTTAAGATAGGGGTCAACTGTTTCATTTGACAAAATTTTATAAGTGAAAGATCTCCTACTAGAAACCCGAGAAGCATCAAATGTGTGCCGTGAACTTTGTTAGTCATCGAGGAAAAGCATTCTTTTTGATTGGCAGGTTTGTGGTACGGCAGGTTTGCTGTTTTGACGTTAATCTGTATGTACCCGTTCATTCGATGGCTTAAAATCTCTATAACGTCGTCGAGTTTAGCTGTACAATTAGAATTTAAGAGTTGGGTGAAGAAGCCACTTCATTATGACATCATCGGATCGTAGGAATTTTACATTCAACTGTCTTTTGAAATATATATAACTAGAGGTTAGAGTAGCGTTTTTAAAGCCCGTCAGTATTTTATATTATTGTGAAAGTAAGTCGTTATCTATGCATATTCAATTTTGTAAATGTTATAATAAGAGAGCTGCACCTGACCCATCTATAAGTCACCAGATAGATCCATTATAAGCGATTTCTACAACTTGTAAAAAGGGAGAAAATGTGCTAAAATTCAAAAGCTGATGATAGGGAAGATATATTTAAAAAGATAGTTTGCATGAAAAAAAAATAGTGACTCCGACGGGCCTCGAACCAGCACCATCCGACATCTGAGTCAGCGACTCAACCTTCTGCGCCAGACTGGTGTTTACGAAAATGAATGCTAAAGTAAAAATAAATTAAGTTGACCGACCGATTGTACATGACCGATGGCACCGAAAAATGTCCTCTATTTAATTGTTTGATTCCGATTATAATTCAAGTTTTAATAGTGCAAAACTTTTGTTTATGAGAAATACTTTCCTTACGATGATAAATCACTAATGAAAAGCCACTTTAGATCACTTTAAAAGCCAAGCCCATTTTAAAATAGGTAGAAGTCGTGGAACCGCCGAATGTAGGTCATCGGTCTAGGTCACAGGTGCCGATAAAAACAGGATAAAAACAGAATACGGAAAGAATGCGCTCAAAATAACTCACCTCTGCAAAAAGCAATTAAAAGCGACTGTGCTCTAATCTAATACGACTTCTCATTTACTAAAATAAAACAATATCATGAATATATAGCCTAGATACGTGCATGCAAAAACCCTCTCTTTCGCATTGGCCGAACATCCCATTATTTGAAGGGGTTCAGGATACCCTTACGTTATTTCACAATTGTTTTAAGAACTTTAAAGGTTGCTAAAACGCATTAAACCACAATAACACAGCAAATTTAATTAACTTCTTATCTTTTATTAGCCTTAGAAAGAAAACCTTTTTCAAATAGCCTCGATAGATAAAACAAACCAACGCTCAACACCCACTTGGAACATACCAATTGAATTTTGAATACAAATATAGGCATTATGAATATCAATACTTAGAAGTATACAATTGAATATATAGTTATTGAATTATCAACGCCTAGAAAATATGCCGGGAAGAGGTTGCAGCTGACCCCACCTCTTTTGACATAAACTTACACTTCCTCTCCTACTAAATCAACTTGAGGCCATTATTATGTTAAATAGCTGTACCTGTTAGTGTTGTAGTTATTTTCTGGATCTGTACGATTACACAGAATATAACTTTATAAGCAGTTGAAAGAGTACACCAAGATAAGTTGCAGTTTAGCTGCCACCAAATTTTCAATGAATGCATTGGCCATAGACATCTAATTATTTGTCATGACCATCGTTATCTATTAGACCTATACTATGGACGAGTATAGCGAAGGTCACTGGTCGCCTTTGTATACGAGGGGCATTTGGAAAGTACGAAGCATGTCATCACACCACAATGCGTTGATAAAAGGCTATCAAATAATACATGTTTAGAAACAAGAATTTAACGGCTACTTGATGGTTTGATCTTTGTCAAAGAAGTAAAGAACATACATGTAGCCATTCACAAAGATTCCGTTTAAAATGCAAATAACAAACATTTGAATGCATAGGTCTGCGCCTTTTTATAAGATTGAAAAAAAAACCCTATAAATTGTCGCAGTCATAATTATTCAAATAAAAAAAAGGAATTTAATAAGGGGAATCTATAAAGTTCTTATAGTAGCTTTATAAATCAAAAACGTTTAAATCTAAAAACACTAAATGTGACCAGGAAAGAAAAATAATAAATGAATGCCACATTGACAAATCATATACCAACCCACTGTACCGCGAGGAAGAGATAAGAACACATACACCCACCACAGGTTCAGTTAACAAAACAAATCAGCAAACAATTGTTAACATTTTCATACCCATCATATTTAACATATGTTTTGGGTGCTCAAAAGAACCGTCTCATTGAGACGGTTCATTTGAGTACCCACAACATATGTTTTGGTTAAATAATAAGAAAATTATTTTTTGTTACGCACTCTTAACTAAAGGCCTGAACTCACGTTATAACAAGAATACGACTTAAGCATAACTACCAGCGCTATGTCTCTTCCTTAGCAAGATGATTGCAAAACTCAGGGGCGGATCCAGGATTTCTGAAAGGGGGTTCATATGTATAAGGTGTGGGGGTTCGCTTTACTGATTTTATCTAATTTTTCTTAAATAGCCCATGAAAATGAAATAATTTGGTCTCACTGAGACCAAATTATTTCATTTTCATAGGATATTAAAAAACGGAGGTGGCGAGGGAGGGGGTTTTAAGCGAACCCCCTTAACACCCTCTAGATCCGCCACTGAAACTAGAACGTCACACAGACCTGTATCACAAAAGAACAACCAATCATGGGCCCCACATACAATGAAAAGCAACACAACACAATAAATCAAATATAAATCATCGCCACAGAATGGACAATAGTCAAGGTCACCAGGGGGGGGGGGCTTAAATATATTTCACTGACCAAACCTTTACCCCAGATTCTGCTGTTGCTAAAAGGCAGGAAGGTTGTTATCTACGCACTTTGAGCAACCATTTAGGCGCGTTGCTGAAATTCAAATTTTCGAAAAAACTTACCTCATCGTCATAAAGGATGAAACAGGTCTTAAATTCAAGATGAATGACTCTACTTTATTTCTGATTGGGTCGTACGCTCAAAAATTGGTAGCATCATATTAAAAAATGGGGAGATAACTCAATGTTTGCAAAAAACGGAAACTTAAAGTACGGTTTTTAAACTGATTTTTTATTGACAAAAAGACGTTCTTTTTCGCAAAATATTTTATTTTATAAAAGAAAGTTTACTGTCGTTTATATTTGTATGAGTTTTAATGATTTTTATAAATTTAAACATAGTATTTTGGGGGGATAACTCTTACTACCCTATAAAATTTGATATTTTCCTCTATATTATTCCTTATAATACCGTTATATTTAATCAGAACCCGCAAAACTTCATAATTTCTAGAACCATTGTCCCACCAGGGGGGGGGGGGCTTAAATATATTTCACTGACCAAACCTTTACCCCAGATTCTGCTGTTGCTAAAAGGCAGGAAGGTTGTTATCTACGCACTTTGAGCAACCATTTAGGCGCGTTGCTGAAATTCAAATTTTCGAAAAAACTTACCTCATCGTCATAAAGGATGAAACAGGTCTTAAATTCAAGATGAATGACTCTACTTTATTTCTGATTGGGTCGTACGCTCAAAAATTGGTAGCATCATATTAAAAAATGGGGAGATAACTCAATGTTTGCAAAAAACGGAAACTTAAAGTACGGTTTTTAAACTGATTTTTTATTGACAAAAAGACGTTCTTTTTCGCAAAATATTTTATTTTATAAAAGAAAGTTTACTGTCGTTTATATTTGTATGAGTTTTAATGATTTTTATAAATTTAAACATAGTATTTTGGGGGGATAACTCTTACTACCCTATAAAATTTGATATTTTCCTCTATATTATTCCTTATAATACCGTTATATTTAATCAGAACCCGCAAAACTTCATAATTTCTAGAACCATTGTCTTTTCGCTTTTCAAAAACATGATTTGCCGCATCCTGATATGCCTGACGGCTCAGAAATTTGCTTCTTAAGTTGCCACCCCTGTGTGAAAAGAACAGCGTTTTAATGAATTTTTCCAATACACTTGATACAAGCATAGGAGATTCGCTGATTTACTTTTGGAGAAAACTTACATTAGCGTCCTAAATGATGATAAATGCCTCAATTAAAGATAAATATATCTTCACCATCATTTTGTGAGGATTGTACGTTAAAATCGAGTAACGTCATTCATAAAATGGGGAATTAACTGTGGATCTAGAAATAATGTAAAACCAGCATAGATGAGCGTCGTTAAGTACCTCCTTGAAATATTGCTTCTCTGCTTTTTTTTTTTACTTTTACTCACACAAAAGTATATCTGTTTGAAATGTCTAGTCTTTCTTTCTTAGATAGATAAAATAGAATTTCAGAAACAGCAATATGACGCTCTTATTAGATATTAATATTATCTAATTTGCATATTCAAGAATATTAATGAAAACGTAAGTAATGAGAAAAACTGTAGAATAAATTAAGGGGTGTCACCTACAAAATTACCTATATGTCGCTGTTTGTCATTCCAGACTAAGAATCGTGGTACAAAATTAAAGTTGAGACATTAGCAAAATGACCAACTGAATAGATATACGAATTATCTAATTTGCATACTCATGAATATTAATGAAAACGAAATGAGAGAAAATTGGCCGAAAAATTAAGGGGTATATCTACAAAATTACCACTACACCAGCTGCTAAATATCTTATCCTACAAGATTTGGTACCCAATAAAAGTTGAGACAAAGTCATTTGACTAAAATGATTAAATATACGAATTATCTCATTTAAATATTCATGAATATTAATGTAAACGTAAGAAATTAGACAAAAATTGGTAGAAAAGTTAAGGGGGTATACCTACAAAATGTCCTATATGTTTGCTGCGTACTAGCCTAGACTACAAAACTTGGTACCAAATAAAAGTTGAGACATTGTCATTTGACTAAAATGATTAAATATGCGAATTATCTAATTTAGATATTCAAGAATATTAATGTAAACATAAGACATAAAACAAAATTTGTAGAAAAATAAAGGTGGTATACTTTAAAAATTACCAGTACGCTAGCTGCTAACTATCCTATCTTACAAAACTGGTACCAAATAAAAGATGAGACATAGCCATTTGATCAAAATGATGAAATATACGAATTATCTAATTTAAATATTCATGAATATTAATGAAAGCATAAGATAAAAGAGAAAATTGGTAGAAAAATTAAGGTGGTATACTTTCAAAATTACCTATATATCTACTGCTAACTATCGTAGACTACAAAACTTGGTACCAAATTAAAGCTGAGGCATTGTATTTTGACCAAAATGATTAATTATACGAAGAATCTAATTTGAATATTCATGAATATTAATGTAAAAAGTTTAAATAAGGGAAAATTGGTAGAAAAATGAAGGTGGTATACCTACAAAATGTCCTATATGTCTGCTGTTTATTAGACTAGACTATAAAATATGATACCAAATAAAAGTTGAGACTTTGTCATTTAACCAAAATTATTAAATATGCGAATTATCTAATTTAAATATTCATGAATATTAATGTAAACATAAGAAATAAGACTAAATTGGTAGAAATATTAAGGGGGTATACCTACAAAATTACATGTACTCAAGCTGCAAACTATCCTAGACTATAAAAATTGGCACCCAATAACAGTTGAGACATAATTATTTCACTAAAATGATTAAATATACGAATTATTTAATGTAAATATTTATAAATATTAATGTAAACATAAGAAACAAGACAAAATTGGTAAAAAAAATTAAGGTGGTATACCTACAAAATTGATATGACGCTAGCTGATAATTATCCTATCTTACAAAACTTGGTATCAAATAAAAGTTGAGACATAGCCATTTGGTCAAAATGATAAAATATACGAATTTTATAATTTAAATATTCATGAATATGAATGAAAGCATAAGAAATAAGATAAAATAGATATAAAAAAATAAGGGGGTATAGCTACAAAATTATCTATATTTCTACTGCCAACTATCGTAGACTGCAAAACTTAGTACCAAATTCAAGTTGAGACATTGCATTTTGACCAAAATGATTAGATTTACAAATTATCTAATTTGAATATATTCATGAATATTAATGAATACTTAAGAAATAAGAGGAAATTTGAAGAAAAATTAGGTAATTTACGTTCAAAATAACCACTAAGTCAGCCGCTGACTATGATTAACTTCAAAACTAGGTACTAAATAAAAGTTGAGACATTTTCATTTGATCAAAATGATTAAATATACAAATTAGTTTATTTGAATACCCATAAATATTAATTTAAACATAAGAAATAAGACAAAATTGGTAGATTGATTAAGGTGGTATCTCTTCCAAATTACCTCTACATCAGCTGCTTACTATCCTAGACTACAAAACTCGGTACCAAATAATAGTTGAGATACAGGTATATGACCCTATGATTATAGGTATTCGAAATATCTAATTTTCATATTCACGAATATTAAAGAACACATAAAAAGAATAAGTTAAAATTAGTAGAAAACTAAAGTGGTTTGATCTACAAAATAACCTATATTTCAGCTGCCATATAACCTGGACTACCAACCATGGTACCAAATAAAAGTTAAGACCTATGATGAATATACAAATGATCTCATTTGCTTGTCTCATGAATGTATAAGAAAACATTAAAAAGAAAGAAGAACACAGAACGATAAAAAATAGTTCTAGGCTTTAATTTCAGAATAGGATAACTAGCAACTGACATATGCGTAATTTTGTAAGTACACCCCTTTAATTTTTCCAAAATTTTCTCTTATTTCTTATATTTTGATTAATATTTATGAGTGGGAATGTTAGAAAGTTTGTTAAATGGACAGTTTGGTAAAAGTGCAGTGATTTGGCATTATTTGGTACCAAGAGTGGTTGCCTAAAATAATTCGCAGCTGAGTTGTAAGTATCTTTGTGGGTACACCTTTTTATTTTTTTTATAATTTCCTAATGTATTCATTAATTTTCATGAATATGCAAATTTGCTCACTAGCATACTTTACCGCTGAATGAAGCTGCTTTGTCTTACTTTTGTTTTTTATCGAGTTAGTTTTTTAGGATGTGTTTCTGCTGAGATATAAGTAATTTGTAGGGACATACCCAACTGTTTGAAGCGCATTGTTTGTTGCCATGGAAACCACGCAATTTCACGTGGCTCAAATTGGGTTATTTTGAGGGCAATACTTTTACCTATTGAAGGCGGTCCCACAAAACAATTTGACGCCCATGAAAAGTTGTCCTGAGGACGCAAGGCTGGTCTTATTCGACCATTGGATACTAAGGAATTTAAATGCTTTTACGTTTGATATATAGATAGTGTAACACATTTTGTGGGTATTGCTAGGAAGAATGGACATTATGACGACAGTTAAATCAAAGCTGCTTGTTGATTCTCAAAACTCATTTCTCGTTTATCACTTTAAAAGCTTGAACCTAGTCCAAAATAGTGCTATGAATGAAACATTCATTACAATAGCTGGAGATACGCAAAAGTAAGTGAGTTTAAACAGGAAAAAACACAATCACTACTGCAGATCAACCCACGGCATCGTGAGGAAGAGGAACAGAACACTTACAGTCCCAAGACATCAGGAAGACAATTAAGGCAAAGCAACTATCATTCTCTTCCTCGTCAATGTGTTAACAAAAATAGAAAGAACACAAATAGATGCATAATAAAACAAAGACCAACACAGAACCCCCACAAATATTCCGAGGTACATTAAACAATGAATCAACAACAATGTAAGATTCTGTATGATTTTGGCGGCCATCTTGAAAAATGCAAATAAGCTCAATAAGACGCCATTTCTCAGCTTGCAAACATTGGTTTTCGGATTTAGCATACCAAATTACCTTAAAGAAATGTGTCAGACCCTTTGTCTTCAGAAATAAGTCCATACTTAATACTTTTAAAATTCGTATTTCGTGATTCTGTTTTCTGCGAGTATAAAGTTATCTCCCCTTTTTTCAATATGGCGCTACAAATTTCTGAGAGTGCGACCCAAAAAAAATTAAGTGTAGACATTTATCTTCAATTGAAGACTATTTTCATCCTTTAGGACGATGAGGTAAATTCTCTCAAAAGCATTCAGAGACTGCGCCTAATAGTATATCAAGTGTATTGGTGAAATGCACGAAAGCAGAGTATTTTCACACGGGGTTAGCAAGTTTGCAAGCGATTTTACGAGCCGTCAAGCATGTCAGAATGCTGTTAATCATGTTTTTGAATAGCAAATTTATATGTTTCGTCGAATTGATCAAGTTTTACGCATTTTTACCAAAAATAACGGTATTACCAGAAACGATATCGAGGAAAATGTTCTATTTTATAGGGTAGTAAGAGTTATCTCTCATTAGCTATATCTGTAAATGAAGAAAATGAGCCAAATTTGATTTAAAAATTAATAAAAGTTTAAATGGTTTTAGAAAATAAAATAATTTACGAAAAAATAATGTTTTAACACTGCAAAAAATCGATTCGAATTTCGTACTTCACAATTCCCTTTTTTGGAAGGATAGAGTTATCTCCCCTTTTTTAGATATGACGCTACCAATTTTCGAACGTACGACCCAATCAAAATTAAAGTAGAGGCATTTAGTTTTGATTTGAGATCGGTTTCATCCTTTATGACGATGAGGTAAGTTTTCTCAAAAAGTAAGCCTCATATGAAATTCAGCAACGCGCCTAATTCTGTCAAATATGAACGCATTAACCATCAACTTTAGTACATTGAACACCAATTCAACATGTTGTCATTTACAACGTGCTTTTGTTTCCCCTGCCACCTTCCCATGAAAATCTGGTACTTAAATGCATATATTTCTGTCCAATAGAGGTCATTAGCGGATTAACTGATAAGGAACAGTTTCAGTATCTCACTGGATTAAAGGGGTCCCAAGTGGGGACTTACCTGTGTAAAAAAACTCTTTCACTGGATTAAATATCAATATTTTATCAGAAAATACCTAAACCCTTCTTGGGACCACTTTAAGGGGGTCATAGTCACCTCATAAAGATTAGCCTTTGATCTGCCTGGAATAGCCCTCAGGCAGTGGTACCACTTTTATTGCCTAAATATTTAGGTCTTTAACACACATCCCTAAAGTTGTTCCTTAAACATGTACACACGGCTGTATTGTGAAATTAATCATATTATCACATGACGTCGCGTCTGGGAGTGAAATAACGCCATGCAATAAAATTGATAAACCACTAGTGGTTTACAGATTTATGGGAAACGTTATGACGTCCATAACAACGTTACGTACATAATGTCAAAATTATAACTCTTTTTCCCAACTTGTTTAATAAATTCAATAATACATGAGCACTCATGTAAGATCTTCTATTTAAAATTAGACACAGGTCTTTATATATGTCTCTCTACTTTGTTTCTGTGCGAGCAGATATTGGCTCGCCGACGCCATTGCTGCCAGTATAATAATAAGACAGGTTTCTCGTGTCGCGGCCCATATATGTATAAGTGCCAAATCCGCCGATCTGGTTCAAATATCAAACAAACAAGATTTGTTCTGAATATATATTTAATATCTCTTAAAAATATAAATAAATATATTTCTATATATTACATTTTTACAAATTAAAATATATAACAGAACTCTGTAAAGTTATAACGGTTTGTCTGTTTGTGCTGATGCTTTACGTCCCATACACTAATTTTTCAGTCGTGTTGGGACATATTCAAGTCCTCCTGGGTTGAACCAGTGAATGGCGGGACTAAAATGGTTGTTCTGAATCCAACGTATCCAATCTATACTTTGAATGAATCGTATACTTCGATCAATCAGAGGTCGAGCTTTCGAGGCTTCGCTATACTTAGATCAGAATTTTGCAAGGGCAGTCTGACCTGAATCTGCACTAATTGTCATTCTCGCAATCATTTGAATTATGAGTTTAATCATCGAATGACCATCATTTTCTCTGATCAGTATTTCCATCTGGTGTACAATGTAAGACCCACCGTAATGGTTTTTCTTTTCTTGTTTACACGTTTCCACATCTTCGACTCGTTCTGCCCTTGTTCGCACATGGGAACACATCGTCCCCAATCCACATGACCTTGATCACGTGTCATTTGCTTTGCATTTGGGCACAAGCAGTCTGATTTCCTGCTCAAGCGGGGTGCTCTAGTCGAGAGGTATCGTACTTACTGGGAACCAGCCATCAAACATGGCACTGGCTTCCACAGTTTCAGAATGACAAACAGCTTCTGTGGCGGGAGAATTTAGGCTTCCTTGTCTTCTTGGCGCCATCCCAGGATTTAGACTTGATTCTAAAATGTTTCAGATCATCAGTGTGGTCTTCATGAAGCATTGGTTTATATCCTACTGGCTCACAGAGCTCCTGAAACGAAATGAAAATGAACTTAATTTAAATAAAAACTAGAACACATTCGATGGCGCGCCATCGCAAATCCCCACGCTCTCAAAGAAATCTAATGGTAATTGACCCTTTGACCCCATCCCAAGGTCACCAGTTTTATCGTAGGTTAAAATTGTTTAGTGTATCATGGTCTACTGCTCATCCCCTTTAATTTGATATGCCACATGAACATGTTCAGAAAATTTAATTTTTGACCCCTCCCCAAGGCCCCAGGGGGCCGGGACCCAAAAAATTGTGCCGCTGCATGGGACATTCATGTGAGTAACTCCCACACAAAATCTGGTTGAATTTCGGAAAAAAATTCCCCCCCCCCCCCCCCCCCCGGGTACCCCCAAGTCCCTCTCTTGGGCTTGACCCAGGCGGCCGAATGAAAATCCCGTCTGATATGTTATATATATTTCATTTGTGAGAAGATGCACAAAGTTTGGTTTAAAAACCTTTGAAATTGACTTTGTAATTCAGATTTAATGATATTTGACCTTTTGGCCCCTCCCCAAGGCCCCAGGGGGTGGGGACCCAAAAAATGGCGCCGGTGCATGTGCCATTCATGTAAGTAACTCACACACCAAATTTGGTTGAATTTCAAAAAAAAAAAAAAAATTGACCCCCAAACTCCCCACGGTACCCCTAAGTCCGACCCCTGGGGCATGACCCAGGCGACCAAATGAAAATCCCATCTGATATGTTTTATATCTTTCATGTGTGAGAAGACACACAAAGTTTGGTAAAAAAATCTTTGAAATTGACTTTGTAATTGAAATTTAATGATATTTAATGATATTTGACCTTTTGGCCCCTCCCCAAGGCCCCAGGGGGCGGGGCCAAAAAAAAATGTGCCGTTGCACACCCTATTCATGTGAGCAACTCACACACCAAATTTGGTTGGATTTCGTCCAATGGTTTAGGAGGAGATAGCGTGACGGACGGACGGACAGACGGACGGACGGACGGACGGAGGCGATTGCAATATCCCCAACGCTTTTTTAAAAAAGCGTGGGGATAATAATAGGCATATTTTAATTATTTTAGGCATATTGTAAAATGGCAATCTTTTAACTTATTGTAATATGTAAAAATCAGTTGACGTGTTATTCAGAAGTGTTCCGCCTTCCATTAGTACTGTTATATGTATTGTTTTCTAAATTTCAACTTACCGAGATAGTGTGAAAGAATGCCTTATAGCCGCCCTCCAAGATGTACATTTCTGGAAAGTTCAATACAGGGTATCTGTCTTTGTTAAGGTCCCGGTCTTGACTGCGTAGAAACCGGTACATCTTGGGCCCTCTTTCTGACGAGAATTCACAATGGAATATCAGTGCGTGTGTCTGTCCAGCTGATGCTGGTTCTGTGAGAAGTTGCTGAATGGATGCCTTGGTGTAAAGATTGACAGCTCCCTGGAAGTAAAATAAAGTGGTTTCGTTACAACATAATAGCATTGCATTTGTACGCATGAAGACCGAATCACTTAAACAGATACACAGCTGTTCAAAAAACACAAAAAAACGCCTCTTTGTTGTTTTAACTAGTTAAATTCAATAAGCATCAAAACAGGAAACGGATTTTGAAGTCTTAATGCAGTTCGGCTGCAATATTTACTATGGGCTCTTTGTAAAATTCTTGAACTAAATTTAAATTTCATATAACCGCTACTGAAACATTGAAAAAGGTATTGATCAGACCTCTGTTGTTCATGAGGTGATTGATTAAGAAAAGGAAATGGTCCTAAAAAGAATTTCTGCCTCCTCAAATAATCTCCTAACAATAAAGTGTATATTGCTGTTTAGTGCAACTAACAGAACGCTAAACAGTAGATATACGTACTGTCTAAAATCAAATAAATAAAGAACCATAAAGAACAAAGTTTCAAAAGACATACCAAGATTTGGTAATGTACCATGAAGCTTTTGAGATAGCTTTTACTAGTTTTGACAACACCAATAACAGTAACTATAAAGTCCCAAGGACAAAGAATGGGAAAACAATATCAACACTATATCGCTGCTCGTACTAGGAGAAGTTTTACCAACCTCACCTGGCACAACGCCATCTGATGCACTCTCTAAATTATCTAGAAACAGATATGTTATCTTGTAAAAAAGCAAACCTACAAAGTTGAAAGCATCAGATTCGGTTTAATTGATGATGATGGAAGCTTTTTGAGACAATTTCTAAATTAAATGAAAATTATGCCAGATTATAACTCTATTAACATATTTGAAAGAAATGTTTAAAAATGATATTATCTACCCCATTTTAAAGGCACTTCATATGAATGTTCGGAACAGACCAAGTCTTCATTTGGATTGTGTATCGGTTGACAGATGCAATCGATGAAAGTCTGAGCTTACTGTTGTTTTTTACGTTAACAATTTTTGTTTTACATTTACACACCTGTATGTGTCCACCTTCGAACTCATATGGGTATCTACAATCAATGATAGTAATCTTGTGGAGAGATTCTGTGTATTTTCCTCGGAGAACATCAGCCATCTGAAATAGAATTTATTTAATTTATTTGATGGTTATATACGAGTTATACAATGGTTTGTCTGCCTGTACGTTGAAATAATCCATAAGTTAAAAAAAATAGCGAGTGGATTATCACATGTACATGTGGGCAACCATGGTATAATTGTTTTATACCGCTTATAGCAGTATGGACCTTGTACATTACGAGGCATTTGGTGCTAAAGTTGGTAAGGGTGATATAAAGAAAGCATATCAGTATATGCTTCGATGTTTGTACGTGACACACCAGCTACTGTCCTGTCAGCCAAGAGTGACAGTGACATCATGATTCGTTAACAAAGTTACTAGGGACTTATAATCGATAGATCACTTGTTTATTAATCCTATCCGCAGGATAGGATTAATGCACAAGTGGTCTCTCGATTCGCGTTATCTCAAGTGGATTGTACAAGTTAATGTTTTACTTATCAATTGTAAACAAACTTTTTCGTCACTTATGGTTAGCACGACAGTAGCTAGGAACGAACGACGGTGTTTTGGCCATAAGCATACAAACACAGTGGACTTTTTTACTGCAATCGTTAAATCAATCAAATATTTTGTAGAGAAAATGAAAGCATCATTTCAATGTTTAAAAATACATTGTAGTTCCACTACACAGCTATTGTTCGCAGGCAGTTAGTTTGTTGGGACCGCAAAATGATAACTCGTTTACAACCTAAATAGTTATTATATCTGCAGACAAATAAATAAAAGAAAGTAATAAAAAGATCTTAAAATTATAATATGTAGCTTAATAGTTTGAAGATAGAGGCAAGCAAGTTACGATATTGTTTTTGAAAAAAAAATGGTTTGGTCTTCACGTAGGTATTAAATAGTATCAAAATTATATACATTGTAGTTTCTAAGTATTTAGTATCTTAACCTTTGACCTAGGTCTACTCATTCCACTGCTAAAATAATTAGAATACAGTAGAACCTATGTAAAACGGCCACTCTTAAAGAGACAGAATATTGATTTTCAATACCAATTATCGCTTATTGCAGGTCAAAAGTAATGCAGAATGCTCCAACGGGAGCATTCTGCAATGCTTTCGACCTTCATTAAGCCACCATTTTTCATTAAGATCTTTGGGTTTTTTTCTATTTTTGAGTGACCGTTTTACAGCAGTTTTACACAGGCTGTACTGTATAGCTACTGCTTTTCCAGTCAGTTCAGCTGCTCAGTGTACGGATTCACTGTTTGTCTGGAAAAAACGTTGATCCAGATTATTGGCTGGGTAGGAAGCCAATACTAGTTTCAAACAAGGATATATCCAGATTCAGCAAGAAATAGTAAATCTATAAAACATTTTAATACCGTTTCTGATGAAATTGTCTTCAAGTCGCTGTGCTTTCCCTGGATTGTGGGAAGACTGTAGTCACGTGACCCATCTGCCACGAGCTCCTCTTTAGTTGACAATTTGTCTACTGCCTGGATGATGCTGTGAATTTCACTGGCCGGAGATGGCTGGAATGTCAGAAAAAAACTTTATAGCATTAAAGTCAACTAATTATTTATAATGCTATCTGTTTACTAAAAAGGGAGCTTTGTTTATATGTGAAACAGAGTATATGCGAGGATAATGTTAAAAAATACACCCTGGCCATTCCTGGGGCAAAGAGTGGTAAGCCAAAAGTTGTATATAGTCCAAAGTCTTGAGACAAATGTCATAAGCGTATTCTTATTGATTTGTTTGCATGACATTTATAAATTACGTTATTGATGTCTGCCATGGCCGCATGCTAGATCCATTACCATAACATACCATGCATAAGCCGGGTGCTAAAGATACAGCCACATACTCGCTGGCAGTATGTCTTGAATGGTAAAAAATCACAGTTTGGACGTTAATAACCAGAACTTCTAAAAACATGTACATGGGCAAGCTCGAGAAGTTCAAATGGAAGCATGCTGTGTCCAAGAATACATACAATGATAAAGCTAAACGACCGCCAGCTATTATTTGTGATGCCCCAGTAGTCATATTAAAATGTGCCAGCGAAACGCCATTCAAATGGCGTTATATTGGCTGGACAATAGTGGCCCAATACTATACTCCTCAAAATAATTGAAGGACCAATACTATCAATTATAACATTGATGCATTTTGTGTATAACGTAATTCGAAAACCGATTCTACGATCTAGCCTAAATTTTTCAGGCATCTTTGACGCCTTATTGCCAAGTGAAACAGCAAAAAGAAAGTGGTAGAAAATGTTACTTACAAGGATTTTTTGTCATTTTAAAGCTTGCCCTAAATGTATTGGAATGCCATTTTTTGTGTGTGATCCATGGACCACAGAACTGCATGAAATGAATAAAAAGTGTTTTTAGATGCTGAAATATCAGTTTTCGCATGATTTTATGGTGTTTTAATCCCGTTGATACCATCTACCTCTTCCTGTGAGAGAAAATTGCCCCTTTTGGCTGTAGCGTTATGGCCAGACTATAGATTCAGACAACTGGTTTTGGCGTTTGTCTGTGACGATCTTTAAATGATTAGTCGGGACATCTTTCTAACACTCAACGGCATAGAATGACGATTGAAAATCTGACTCTTGATAGCCAAGTACACACATTGTTTACAGAAAACCAAACAATGCCAAAACTCCATTGTTAGAGATGAAAATGCTTGCTTCCCAGTATATTGAAGCAGTTTGAAGATTTGTTTTGCATGCAAGCTGAACTGTTTAAAACAAAGTTTAATTTGGTATCACTTCCATTCTACTCGAACGACCACAGAAGAATTTCTTTACCCCACCCACTGCCTTTTGAAAGTGTGTTTTTGAGGGTATGTGCATATGAGACACAGTTATGGCAGAATTAGCCAAGGGAATCATTCATAATGATTCTTGATTTATGGGCATAGAGCATAGAAATATTTGGGCCAAATTTTACAGAATTCAAATGTTTGAGATAATTATACTCGCATTCTAAAATCTTGGTCCTTTAATTATTTTGAGGAGTATATTTGCTGGCTGGAAGAACTACGTGTACAAAATAAGGCCTACTTACCAGTGTAAAATCTTCAACCTTGCTGGCACTGTCACGTAGTCTCTTGATTGAAGGCTTGATATCATTATCATCACCATCATCAGCTGGACGCTTGCCAGAAAAGAGGCTTTTCTTGGCGTCTTGAAACTTAGAACGTCGGTTAGTCTCACATCGACGACCAGGCTGAAACTACGAAGAGGACAAGACCACGTGAGATGCGCAGTGATAATAATTGAAAAACGGAATCTTCTCCAATGAAGCAACCATACATTTAAAAAGATGTATATTTTTCGCATGACGTCGCTGTAATATTGCCATGTATCAAAAACGATAATAGGCTAGTGCAGTAAATGAAAACGTTTGTGCAATGACGTCCATAACAACGTAACCTTCTTTGCTAAAAATATAATTTCAACCTGACTTCGGTGCCATATTATAAATAGAGGATCTTATATGAGTGCTCATGTTTTATTGAATTTATGAAACGAGTTGGGGAAAAGAGACAAAATGCGAGGCTTGCCGAGCATTTTATCTCTTTTTCCCAACGAGGTTTATAAATTCAATAAAACAGGAGCACGAATGTTAGATTCTATTTATCATATTACATTAAAATTATTTTGAATTCATATTTTTTGCGTAAAAACGTTAGGGTTTTGCCATTTGCGTGACGTCATTTCATAACGTTTCCCGAAAATCTATAAACAACTCGTGGTTTATCGATTTTTAAGCATGCGTAATTTACCTTTGGAGGCGATGTCATATGATAAATAGAATCTAACATCCATTTATCGTTCATGAAACTTTGGAAGAAGGAGAAGAAGAAATAGTAGGATATTTGCAAATTTCATCAATGATGCTAAATGAAGTGAGTACGGACTTCAGCTTATTAAAAATGGTCTGCGTAAGAAGTTTCGAACTACATAAAACGTTTAATCATATTTTTCTTAGAACTGAGAGAGAGGTAGAATTAATTTCTCACCTGTGGCTCATTGTAAGATCCATCTAAGTCATCCTTTGAAGTTATTTTCCTGCCAACACTGGAAACGAGGCTCTCCTCGGTCTGAAATAAGAAAGCGATACCGTTAGAAATAGGTCAGCTGTCTATGTTTTGCTTACAGGTGATTTTCAAAATACACGCAAACAGTTTGGATCCTTATTAGACTGTTCCATAGGAGGTTGCCTAACATGGGTTTCCTTTTTGCAGTTTTAGCTTCCAAAGTATACCAACACCACAAAACTTAGGCGACTTCACTCGACTGTTATACACTATAAAATATTCTCCACGCTCTTTTCAATGCGAAATTTAAGGTATTGAGTATGGAACGCTGTTTCTGTCTGATATGATATTAGGACGATGCAAGACAGCTACAGCGTTCCATAGTTAGTACATATAATGACACACTTTATGGTCGGATTTCTACAATTGAGCTTACTGTTTGTATATCGTATATAGTATGTCCTAATAAGCGCACTGTAAGCTTCACACTATTTTCAAAAGTGTGTACAATTGCTTGAAACACAGAGGAGACCCAGAACAGCTGGCCTCTTCAGAGACCAACTGATCAGTGGTCACACTGGTTTTCATCCACACGATGGATCCATATTGGTCAGGCGCGTACCTAAGGCATTTTATAGAGTACGCAGTCTTGAGGGGGTCTGGAGTTACTTCGCCTATATGGGTGTGAAGCCATGTGTACAAGTAGGTACGCCCTTGTTGGTAATAAAATTGCACCGCTAGAATGGCTGGAAATCGTAAGTTGATTTAATATTCACAACTAAAGCAGAAACCCAGTGGACGCTTATAAGAGCATATGCGGTTATTATGTAAAATATTGTAGTTAGAATGCACAGTAAAACCTCTTTAAAACTCAAAAAAATAGACAAAACAAAGATCTTAATGACAATTGGTAGCCAAAATGAAGGTCGAACGTATTGCAGAATGCTCGCTCAAATTGGAGCATAATTCTGCAATACGTTTGACCTGCATTAAGCGACCATTGGTCTTGAAAACTAATTTGGGGTCTTTCCGAGAGTGGCCGTTTTAGACAGTTTTACTGTATGAACAGGTCAACTCGAATGTTGCCTCTCTTTTCTACCTTTTCCCAGAACACTAGAAATAGTTTTGCAATATTACCAAAGCATAAAAGACTCAACATGCCATTGGAAAGGGTTTTTAGTGAGTTTTTAATGACTCAAATCTGGAAAGCTACAAATACGTGATTAAGCGACTTATAGTTTGGATAGATAAGATTAGAAACGGATGACACATTTCTGAATAACTTTAGTAAACTTTCAAATACAAAAAATCTGGTTATTTTAATTAATCTATTTTGTAGTCGTCTCATTGAGGCGAATCTTTTTAGCGAATCTTTTCGTTGATAGAAAATGAAAGTAATATCTTTATACAAATTCTTAATAATCTAAACTACTGATAACTCAACATGAAAATAGTGTCGTGTAGACTTCGAGCTATTGAAAAGCGACTGTATTTAACACAGGTTTAGATAAACGATTTTTTTTTGGTGTAAAATGGTAAATAGTTTCTTACGCATCAGTTTTATCATATGTTTAGAGTGCTCAAAAGAGCCGTCTCATTGAGACAAGAACCCATTGAAACGGCTCTTTAGAGTACTACAACAAATGATAAGATTTTTTTAGGTACGCACTCTTAACTGCGAGGCCTGATTTAAAGTAAACATTTCAAAACCTACCCAGTCATAGTCCAAGCCGATCCCGGAGTCCTCATCGATGAAGAGAGGGTTGTCCACCTTCCTACAAGGGGTGATAACTTGATCAATCTCTTCCGCTGACAACTTCCATTCCCGGGGAGAGCAACGAAACACTGGAGAGCAGGCATCTTCAGAGAATAAACGCATGCTGAAAACATAGATTTTTCATTTAGTGAATTTTGGAGAACATACGCATTAATCTTACATACTGCCGCCCGTGCATATGCAAAGGAAACAGTAAAAGTATGTATGGACCTAGACGCCGCGAGAAAACCTGTCTCCGAGGTTTCCGACTAGTAAGGTTAATCCATTTCGCTCAGCTACAGAGACTAGCTTAAATAGTAGTAAGTTTGGATATTGTGCTTTCTAGAGAAGGTCCGACTGTTTGGCACTCAGATGATATCTCTGAATCATTTTAAACAGTTTATTTTGAAAAAAAGAAAATAATAATAATAATAATAATAATAATAATAATAATAATAATAATAATAATAATAAACAAAAACGAAACGTCAGATGAAAAAATAGAATGCAATATGACCTAGCACGCAAAGAGTTAAGGAAAAATACAACAATCTGAAACAATGTACGTAAGTGCCTTAAAGAACCAGAAAATAAATTCGAAATAGCTCTAAAAGAGTGGCCCAATTTTACGTCCGAATGTAAAAATGCATTCAAGTTAAAACTTATTCGAAACAAATGTATCAGACGACATTTTCAGGGCAGAGAGAAAGTTACTAGTGACTCTTAAATGTTTACAAGTTTGGCAAACAGTGAAGACCCAGATGAAATGCCGCATTATTATGCGGCATTTTATCAGGCTCTACACTGTTTGCTAAGGCAAAACGATTTTTAGAGAAAGAAATACAATTTTATTACTTGTGATCACTCTGCATATACAATGGACTATCCCCAGTTTAATGTATCAAACAAGAAGGAAGAGTCCATTAGTGCATAAAGGGTTGAGGTACATAGGCACACATGTTTGCGAATGTTGCTTTTCCTGATCGTACTCATTTTTTGAGTGTTCGTGTATTTTTATTGACATTATATTTGCAACAATTGATACCCCAATTGGCCACAGATGAGCCTAAGATGGCGAGCAAGTCTAGGCATAAACATTTGAAATTTAAACGAAAGAAGCAAATTAAACCTTTAGAACAATCCTAGTCAGCAGACAATCTCGGGCCACTATCGAACCACCAGCAAAACATTTGCTGATGAGCTTTAATATGTTACATTGTAAGTGAGATATTCAAAGAAACAAAGAACAACTTACATATCCATAATGCAAAATAGATGGTGCTTTTTCTGTGAGTACAGTGAATCAGGGTAGAGAGCTACTATAGTCGCTTTGATGTTGTATGGTAGAGCTGTGTAGTGAATGATTTCAAAAAGTTGGTTCGAGTTTTTATATATTCAAAGAAGTAATGTTTCGATTCGGTTACTTGGTCAGTCATCCTGACTTCTCTCGCCTAAGGAGTACTGAGACGTGTTAAGTGTACTCAAAATTATCATCTTCCAGGATCTTGTAGTTGAGACAATAGAAACTAATTTGTTGTCGTGTCCGTGTACGGTTGGGTGTGGGGGTAATGATCCATGGTGGGATACTGAACAGACCGGTAATTACGGACAAACAACGTAACGGTCAATTGACCATCACTCAAAGAAGGGGTACTCTTGATTATCTTGTCCTAATCAGACAAGACCAATTTAATTGTTCAGGCACGTGGTGTCATATTAAAGATGAAGCTAGGCGCGAGAAAAGAAAATTCTAAAAACATAATAATAAAAAATAAAGAAACTATTTTTACTAAAACTGCACGAATATTAAATGGCTGACCTGTCTGTGAGGAAATCCCGATTTTGCCAGGTTTAAATAACTTTGCACGGAACTTTTAACTTGTGTTTTATAAACATGAGTTTAACCCTTTGTATACTGGAAACCCCCATAAACGGATACTTTAGCAAACAGTAAAGACTCTGATTAAATGCAGTTCAAAGTTGCATTTCATCAGGGTCTGTACTGTTTGCTAAGATTAAAACAACTTTCAGGGACAGAAAATATCATACTATAGAAAATTCTACCTGAGACTCCTTAAAATAAACAATGGACAGTGCCATACTTATTGCATTAATATGTATGGGACAATCCATCATAATACAAAGGGTTAAAGTATGTGCCTCAGAACGAAAATAGGAATAGTGTTTTTGTTTGTAAATTCCAATATACAATGAAGGACAATTTGGAAACAGCAGATATACCAGTATACATGTCAAAAACAGTATGGTAAACATGCACCTACATCATGCCAAATATAGCCTTATAACTGATAACAGCATTATAGAGGAACTATATAAATAACTAAGCATGTAAATAGAACCATTGCAAGATATTTTGCTATAAGCAAGCACGAATCCAGAGAGGGGGCAGGGGGTCCGGACCCCCTGGAAAATCACGCCATTATCGGTCTCCGAAATGGCGTTTCGCTGGCGGGCCGATATGGTCAGCTTGGAATATTGGTACGGACTCCCTCAATCTGATTAAAACCCGATCTAGCTACAGGCGGACATAGTAAGCGTAGATCGGGTTTTAATAAGATTGGGACCCCCTCTCCTCTCTGTTAAATATGATGACTAAAGTAAAGAAAAATATTGCCCCCCCCCTCTGACAAAACTCTCTGGAGCCGCGCCTGATATGTCTTGTAAGCGACCAGGGCATGTTGTGACGAGCATGTGGGCTTGCGCAGGCTCACTATAGAGCCATAACAAATGACCAAACAAGGTGAATAGCCGTATGCCAGGGGAAACTGACCGACCTGTTATTATACATGTTGATAATGACACTCATTTTATTATTTTAGCCAGCACATTAGCTGTTTGACGAGCAGCGAGGGCTCAGACGATCTTGCACATCCGCGAAGTCTCGCTAGAACCCTTGCTGCCCTCTCACACAAAGAGTTTGGAAATAAATGAAGACTTAGACCAACGATTAGACCTCTGGTGCGCATGTATGTTTGTGTATTTGTGTATTTGTGACTTTACGTATGTGCGATAAGCACCAACATGTGGTGAGCTTGACATTTTGTTTTCATATGCATTCAGGCAACGTTGTGATAAAAGATTTTTTTGATTTATTTATTTTCTTTTGTGTATACTCTGACGTATCAGACGTGAGTAATATTTTACATTCGCACTGTCTGATCAGAAAGGTTTTTAATCTCCACAGGGAAAGTATAATTGCTACGCATGAAGCACTCAAACCGTCTTTGTTATAGCTGGTTGTTCATGCGCGGATCCAGAAAGTTTCACCAGGGGGGGGGGGGGGCAGATTCAAAGTTGTTGTTTTTGTCATCAATTTATTTTACAGAGGGGAGACAGGCTCCGTACGAGTATTCCTAAGAAAACCTCTATCAAGTAAACAAAGCGGGCCACCATGGGCCCGTCAGCGTAACGTCATCTAAAACGGTTTCGCTGGTTGGCCATTGGTGCCCCGACACTGAATGCTGGCTTGGTAGATTTAAGTAAGTAAGTAACGACTTTATTTAGTGAGGGTTACCCAATTGTGATTTTCCAGGGGTTGGGTTCTACCAGTATTGCTAAGGAAACCTGCAGGTTTGTGATTTTCCCAGCCCCCCCCCCCCTCTTGCTCCGCGCATGGAGTTTTTCCTGATTGCAAGCCCCGAGGACTGGTTTCTCGCGAAGCGGTCTACATAATTGAACTAGTACGCAAGATTTTGGTACTAATCGCATATGCGCAATGTCTCTAATAAACGCCCATATCATGACGTATCCAGCTTCGCTATTACTGATGCGACAAGTACTGAAATCTGAGTACTGCCCCATACATTGTATAATGTTACAAGTTTGACAGGCAAACGGACAGTGATGGCTCTTAACAGCCTTTCTAATTACATATAGCCCGTCTGTTCTGTTCATATAGTAATAAGGCCCCGAGGTTATGAAACTTTTTTTTGCTCAACAACTGCTCAGACAGACATGAGCCCTAGACTGGTATCGGACCAGTAAATAGAGCAAAACACGTGCGCGTACATATAAAAGCATACTCCACCTCTGTAAAAAGAATCAGTGACTGTCTTATTTTTGGCAATGGAGAAGTACGTGTAATAAAGTATCATAACAATGTTATATTAATCTCTTTCTGTTAAAATTAGAAGTCTTACCATGAGCCCTCGCTACTCATCAAACAATTCATAATAAAAAAGGGAGCAATTTTAATATGTTCTACTCTGTACAATGTAAATGTAACTTTACACCAAATTTGATGGCAGCTGAACTGTCATTGGTCTTGGTGTAAATTTTCCACTGCTTTAAAGGTTATGTTCTGTTCGATTGTACTTGATCCAGAATAAATGCTGGCCTCGAGTTTATTTAGAAGGCCTCTTTTGGTGTTAACTTGCATTTATGTTTTACAGCGTATTTGCATTTTACTTAGTTAGTACACAGCTCAGTGCTATTAATGCTGTTATCAGTACTAAATATTTGGCACGGTGCATACAACATTTTCCAAATGGACCTTCATTGCATACAAAATCGATATTCTTTTTTTTTCTTTCGTTGCATTCAGCATTGAATAGAACATTTTAAAATCATAAGTTTTATAAAATCAAAGGTTTAAAGTTCCGTGCAAAGTTGTTTAAAGCTGGAAGTGGAGTTTCCTTTAGCAGCAAATTATGCATGCGTTTAAGTAAAAATAGTTTTTTTTATTTCTATTTCATTTCTCGCACTAATGACACCACGTGCCTGAACAATTAAATGTGGGACAAGATAATTAAGAGTACCCTGGTGTCCTTCTTTGCCAGTTTTTATTCTTGTCATAGTCAATTGACCGTTACGTTGTTTGTCCGTAATTACCGGTCTGGTCTGTATCCCACCATGGATCATTACCCCCACACCCAACCGCACAAGGACAAGACAACAAATTAGTTTCTATTGTCTCAACTACAAGATCCTGGAAGATGATGATTTTGAGTACACTTAACACGTCTCAGTACTCCTTAGGCGAGAGAAGTCAGGATGGCTGACCAAGTAACCGAATCGAAACATTACTTCTTTGAATATATAAAAACTCAACCAGCTTTCTGAAATCATTCATTACACTACTCTGACATACAACACCAAAGCGACTAGCTCTACAAACTGATTTACTGCATACGCACAGGAAAAGCACTATCTACTTTGTAATATGGAAATGTAAGTTGTTCGTTGTTTCTTTGAATCTCAGTAAGCAGATTAAAGCGGGCCACTTGTACGCTGACCGAGATGTTGACTATGATTGTTCTAAAGGATTAACTTGCTTCTATGTTTTAATTTCAAATGTTAATGCCTAGGCTTACTAGGCTTACTAGGTTCGGAATGTTGCCATATGTGGCTTGTGGTATCAATTATCGCAAATATAATGGGGGAAAAGACACCATTGAACGCTCGAACTGTGAGCACGGTCAGGTAATCAAACATATGAGTCTTTGGTAAATGTTCTAAATTTTCGAAAATTTTGCCTGACCAAAGGCCTAGATAAACAATGCAGACCCAGATCGCATTCTGAGGATTAAGCAGTCTGACCAGGGTCTTACCTGTTTGCTATTCTGACAAGCATTTTGTTATTTCCTGCCCAGATAACCACCGTTTTATTTGAGAAGAGAAAGAGTAATTTGTTCTAATTTTAGAATATTTTTTGGTGCCAGATATAAAGAAGAGGGAGGGGTGCATTTACTTGTATTGAGCTTGAACTTGAATGAACATTCTCGTGGCCCTGAAAATGACGTCTGTTACATTCTTTTCGATCAACATTTAACTGGAATGCAAATTATCGCGGTATTATCGAGCAACAAAGGCTCAGGCGAGTCTGCGCATATGATTGTGCATATGCGCAAACTCATCAGATCCATCGCTGCTTGCGTACATTAAGTGATCCGCGACACGACATTTCCAACAATGTGGTATGTGTGACCAGCAAAGCCTCAGACCAGCCTGCGCGTACGCGCAGTCTGATCAGAGCCTTTGCTAGTCGCTTGAATAATCTATGAGTGTTTGGCTACTGACTGAACATCATTTGGAATTTATAAGCTTAAAGGGAGGCTGCACAGGCTCGTCTAAGTCTACACATGCCAAAATGCCAAATTGTTGGAAATCACATGTCACGGCTCAATTATGAATGTAGATCAAGACTCAGAATAAAATGTAGACCTCTAGCCCAGCTAGACACGTCTACATTGGTGTTTAACCCTTATAGCGCCACCTATAATTTGCAGCAGACGACAATTTATAATGTTGCCGCTTTTTCAAAAATAGCAAACAAGGCATGATATTTTATGATAATTGTCTGCTGGCAGACGATTCTCATGTAATATCATACCTTATTTTTGTCGAAAATTGAGAAGGATGTCTCAAAATTTGTCGTCTGCTGCAGTCGTGATTGACGCTTTAAGGGTCAAAGACGGTTTTTGCGCATATGCGATAGGTACCAAAATCTCATGTGCTGGCCCCAAAATATTATAGTAGCGCACAAATAAATTATTGACATGTATCTAATGAATTTCTTTATTTTCAGCATGCGTTTGTTCTCTGAAGCTTCCTGCTCTCCAGTATTTCGTTGCTCTCCCCGGGAATGGAAGTTGTCAGCGGAAGAGATTGATCAAGTTATCACCCCTTGTAGGAAGGTCGACAACTCTCTCTTCATCGACGAAGACTCCGGGATCGGCTTGAACTATGATTGGGTAGGTTTTGAAAAATTTACTGAAATAGTCGTCTCTATTTAAGTCAAAGTTGAAATGACTAGCGCTCTTTACTTTGAGTTACCAGTAGTATGAGTTAACAGGGGTTGGATTAAGAAATAATTTATATAGAACAGCCAGCACACGAGATTTTGATACTCATCGCATATGCACTAATGTCTCTAATAAACGCCCATTCTGGTGTAGCAAGCAGAGCCAGATGTCTTAATAATAGTTTGGTCAGTGTATTCATCTACCTCCATACTTGGGTTATGTGAGTAGCGGAAGCTAAGGCGATTCTGCACATATGTGCAGACTCGCCTTAGCCTCCGCTGCTCGTTGCTGCTCTCGTATGCTGGCCCAATTTAAATACGTTGTACACGTATTATTTCCATAATTTCCAAGGAGTCCAATCGAGGCTTAAAAGCACTATCTCAGGGAGACGAATACAAATACAACTATTAAAACTAGTCAGAGCATATTACTATGGGAAATAATCAAACTTATTCAGAATTGCGCCGTCTGATCTTACTCTAAATATCCTTAAAATACTTATTGACATTCATTGAGCTATCCGGACTCGAGTGAAATTTTTACTATAAATAATTTCCAATGGTATGTTAAGTCTATTATGCTTTGCTAACATTTCAAACAATACTTGCATAAAGGCAGAAAAGAGGCAAAAATCGATTTTAAAAATTGCCGGTTTTCAAGACCGATTATTGCTTAATGCAGGTCAAAAGTATTGCAGAATGCTCCAAGGGGGAACATTCTGTAATAATTTTGACCGGCAATAAGCGATAAAGGGGAGCATTCTGCAATACTTTTGACCTGCATTAAGCGATAATCGGTATAAGACACTTGTTTTGTCTATTTTTGAGTGGCTACTTAAGACATATTTTACTGTACTCAGTAACTAAAATTTCGATCTTGTTTGCATTGTAATGAGAGCTCAGAATAGTTTTTTGACAGTTTGTAATAGTCGAGTGGTACATGTACATGTACTTTGGAAGCCAAAACTGCAATAGAGTAAACCAATATCAGACATCTTCTTATGGAGCAGTCTAGTCAGGATCGAAATTGTTTGACTGCATTTCGTATTACTAAAACATAATGTACCAGACTATATTTCTTACGTCATTGCTTTTTAATTTCAGACTGATGGGAGCCTCGTTTCTAGTGTAGGCAGGACAATAACCACAAAGGATGATTTAGATGATTCTTACAATGAACCACAGGTGAGAATTTTATTCTACCCCTTTATCAGCTCTGAGAAAACATTTTTACGGAACATCTTTTGAAAAGTTGAACTTAGTACGCACTCCATTAAGCCCCTTGCCATTATTTTTTGAATATCATATCTCTTAGGGGAATAAGCATATTCAAAATTTTCATTTGGGGAAGTATTTCGCAAGGTATATTGTCGGAAAGTTTGACGTTATCCATTCAGACGTCGCGTTGCAAAAGCCAGTGCATTAGAATTCTTCTCTTCCAACGGATGTGTTTGATAAAAATTACGATGTACGAATGTTATATTTATAATACGGCACCAAAAAATCGCTTTTTATCTACCTTTTTGACAAGAAAACGTTACGTTGTGGTCGACGCCATTGCAACCTAAAATAATTTGCATATGCAGCTTAGCAGATGCATCGTTTCAAATGTATGGTTGCTTCATTGAAGATTCCGTATTTCAGTTTCTCACGTGGTCTTGTCCTCTTCTTAGGTTCAGCTCTGCCGCCGACGTGAGACAAACCGACGTTCTAAGTTTCAAGACGCAAAGAAAAGCCTCTTCTCCGCCAAGCGTCCAGCTGATGATCATTATGATAATGATGTCACGCCTTCAACCAAAAGACTGCGTGGTAATGCCAGCAAGGTTGAAGATTTTGCATTGGTAAGTAAGCCTTATTTTGTACACGTAGTTCCAAACCAGCAAATAGTGCTGGGTCACTATTGATCAGCCATTAAAACGCCATTCGAATGGCGTTTCGCTGGCCCACTTTAAAACGACTCGTGGCTGATGGGTCACGTGACTATTGTCTGCCAACAGTCCTAGGAAAACACAGCGACTTGAAGACAATTTCACCAGAAACGGTATTAAAATGTTAATAGATCTACCTTTTCCTGCTCTAAAATGTTCTAAAATTTTGAACACTAGTTGTCTGCGAAAAAAGCCTAGACAAAGATCGCAGACCCAGATAATACTGCTTCTTAAGAAGCAGTTTTATCAGGATCTTCACTGGTTGCTATTCTGGCAGGCTTTTTGCGAGAGCAGCATTTTATTTGAGAATATAATGATAAAAAAAGTGATCAAAAATTTAGAACATTTTCTGCATCCTCGTTTGAAACCAGTGTTGACTTCATCATCAGCAAATAATCTGGATCAAAGTTGTTTTCCGCGCTAACAGTATATTCGTTCATTGAAATAAATTGGACTTCGAGCAGCTGAACTTACTTGAAAAGCAGCAGCTATATGTTTCATTATTTTAGCAGAGGCATGAGTAGGTCAAAAGTTAAGATGATACTATATAATTTTGATACTATTTTTTAACATTAAAAGGATGCTTTCTTTGTCTGACGATATTGCAGAAAACAAGTCCGTTGTGTTAGTAGGCTTACGGGAAAAACAACGTTGTTCGTTCCTGGCTAGCTTGTCACATACAATCATTATATCAGTCATTGATGGGTTTTCTTCAACTTTAGCACGAAATACATCCTAATGTACTAGGTCTAAACTAGTATGGGTGGGATAAAATAGTTATACCAGGGTTGCCTGCCTGTTCATGAGATAATCCACTCGCTAAAGCTCGTGGATTATCTCCACGCACAGGCGGACAAACCATGGTATAACTATTACATAACCATCAAATTAACAAAATAAATTCTATTTCAGTTGGCTCAAGTTCTCGGAGGAAAGTACTCAGAATCTCTCCACAAGATTACTATCATTGATTGTAGATACCCATATGAGTTCGAAGGTGGTCACATACAGGTGTGTAAATGAAAATGTATTTATTTTTTGTCAAAAATTGTGTTTGTAAAAAACCAAGCAAGCTCAGACCTTTTATCAGTTGCATCTATCAACTGTTACAAAGCTCAAATGAAGACAGAATCCAGTCTGAAAATCATATGGAGCGCAGTTTAAAATTGGGTGGATAATATAATTTACAATAAATTATTTCAAATCCGGGTAAACGAGTTATAAGTTGGCATCAATAATTTCAATTCGTTTAGAAAATGTCTCAAAAAGCTTCCATCAATTCTCACGAATAGACTTAGTTTAACCGAATCTGTTGTTTTCAGACTTTGTAGGTTTTCTTTATTACCAGAGATAGGACCGGATGTCGTACGCGTTGTGTCAGGTGAAGTTGGTAAAACTTCTCCTAGTACAAGCAGCAATATAGTGTTGACATTGTTTTCACATTCTGTTTCTTTGGGACTATCTGGTAGATTGAAGCTGTTATTGATTTTGTCAAAACTATTGACAACTATCTTAAAAGAGTCATGGTACATTGCCAAATTTTGGCAAGTTTTTAGGAAAGCTGTTCCTTGTGGTTCTTTATTTATTTGAATTGACAAAGTATCTCTATTGTTTAGCGTTTTGTTACAGTGGCGTATCCAGAGGGGGTGGGGTGTTTAAAGGGTTTGCTTGAAATCCCTCCCCTGCCCCTATATTTAAATACCATATGAAAACGAAATAATTTGGTCTCAGTGAGACCATAATTTGGTCTCAGTGAGACCAAATTATTTCATTTACATGGGATATTTAAGAAATATGAGATAAAATCAGCAAAGCGAACCCACACACCTTTATACATATGGACCCCCTTCCTGGATCATGCACAAAGTAGCTATACACAAAATTTTGTAAAGACATTTATTTGTGGATGTGGATATTCTTTTTAATATATTTCCTTTTCAAAATCAATCCCATCATGAAGGACGGAGGTCTGGTCAATACTTTCTTTAGCGTTTCAGAAGCAATTTTATTAGATTTAAAAAATGTGTCATTTCGTTCAAGAACTATATTCAAAAGTCCATAGTAAATATTTCAGGCACACCAGAATAAGACTTCAAAATCCGTTTCCTGTTTTGATACTTGTTGTATTTAGTTAAAACAACGAACAGGTGGTTTCTTTTTTGGGTTTTATATTGTTTGTACCGCTGTGCATCTGTTAAAGAAATTTAGACTTCGCACATTCAAAAACAATGTCATAATTAGTAACGAAACCACATTTTTAATTCCAGGGAGCAGTCAATCTTTACACCAAGGCATCAATTCAGCAACTTCTCACGGAACCAGCATTACCCAGACAGACGCACGCACTGATATTCCATTGTGAATTCTCGTCGGAAAGAGGGCCCAAGATGTACCGGTTTCTACGTAGTCAAGACCGGGAACTTAACAAAGATAGATACCCTGTATTGAATTTTCCAGAAATGTACATCTTGGAGGGCGGTTACAAGGCGTTCTTTCATACTATTTCGGTTAGTTGAAATTTTTAAAATAAACCATATACCGTTTATATAATTTTGAACGATTTTTTTTTAATATTCATTTTATCACATGGAATCTAAATGGATCATTGCGAGTATTTGGTATAGTTTTTCTAGGCAAAACAAAATGGCAAATCGGTACCCAAATTACTATCTATCTTAACTCTCCAAAAACACTCATTTCTTGTCAGCGGGACACTTCCGAATAGAATCTCAACCGATTTTTAAAGTCAACAACAAGTTTTGACATTTACAATTGAAATAACTAAAATATGCCTACTATTTTTAGTTTAATTAAGATCATTTTCCTTTCGTTTCAGGATCTCTGTGATCCAGTAGGATACAAACCAATGCTTCACGAAGATCACACTGATGATCTGAAACATTTTAGAATCAAGTCTAAATCCTGGGATGGTGCCAAGAAGACAAGGAAGCCTAAATTCTCCCGACACAGAAGCTGTTTGTCATTCTGAAACTGTGGAACGCCAGTGCCATGTTTGATGGCTGGTTCCCAGTAAGTGTGATACCTCGACTCGAGCATCCCGTTTGAGCAGGAAATCAGACTACTTGTGTGGTTACGAGTAACTACAACAACACGACGCAAGCATCCTGCATGAGCAGGAATTCAGACTGCTCGTGTGATTACGAGTAACTACGACAACACGACTCAAGCATCCTTCATGAGCGGGAAATCAGACTGACTGCTTGTGTGGTTACCACAAGCATCCTACCTGAGCAGGAAATCAGACCGCATATGTGGTTACGAGTTCATACCACAACATGACTCAGGCATCCTACATGAGCAGGAAATCAGACCGCCTGTGTGGTTACGAGTTCATACCACAACATGACTCAAGCATCCTACATGAGCAGGAAATCAGACCGCCTGTGTGGTTACGAGTTCATACGACAACATGACTTAGGCATCCTGCATGAGCAGGAAATCAGACTACTTGTGTGGTTACCACAATCATCCTTCATGAGCAGGAAATCAGACCGTCTTTGTGGTTACGAGTTCATACGACGACATGACTCAGGCATCCTATATGATCAGGAAATCAGACTGTCTGTTCGCAAAGCAAACGTCAACAAGTGATCAAGGCCATGTGGATTACGGACGATGTATTCCCATGTGAGAGCAAGAGCAGAACGAGTCTTCCATGTGGAATCTTATAAACAAGACAAGAAAGTCCATCACCGTGTGTCATACATTGTACACCAGTGGCGGATCCAGAGGGGTTCAGGGAGTTCGTCTGAACCCCTTCCCCGCTCCCGCCCCTTTTTAAATATCCTATGAAAATGAAATAATTTGGTCTCAGTGAGACCAAATTATTTCATCTTCATGGGATATTTAAGAAAAAATTAGATAAAATCAGCAAAGCGAACCCCCACACCTTTATACACATGAACCCCCTTTTCAGAAATCCTGGATCCGCCCCTGCACACTTGGACATTCTTAGGTCACGAAGATCCCAGATGGAATACTGATCAGAGAAAATAATGATCATCATTCAATGTTTAACTCGTAACTCAAAAATATTGTGAGAATGACTATCAGTGCAGATTCAGGTCAGACTGCCCCTTCAAAATATTCTGATCTAAGTATGCGAAACCCCGAACGCTTGGCCTCTGTTAGCTTGAAAGTATAGCTTGGATACGTTAGATTCAGAGCAAACCTTCGAGTCCTGCCAGTCACTTCTGCATAGTACTTATTCAACCCAGAAGAACAGGAATACGTCCTAACATGACTGAAAAAATGTTGCATGGGACGTTAAGCATCAGCACAAACAGAAACATTGTTATAACTTTACAGAATTCTGTTACATTGTTTGTACATACTATCAATTGTAAAAATGTAATATATAAAAATATATTTATTTATATTTTAAAGAGATATTAAATATATATTCAGACCATTGATATCTTGTTTGTTTTGATATTTGAACAAGGTTGGCAGATTTCGGTTCGTATGTATATAGATAGATAGATAGATAGATAATCTTTATTTAGTACAAAAGGTCAACGACCCATCATGTACACAATGCATTACAACAATAATACAGAAGCAGTCAATGGCGTGTGTGTACTCATAACTCCAGATTAGAGAAATTTCAAACTCCTAGTTTTCAATGTAGGCATATGAAGTTGTTACTTATTGGAGGCGCCTTGATAAAGCACTCCCAATAAATACAACAACAAGTTATCCGTGCTATATGCAAAGGAAAATAACTTTATCGAGCTACATTCCCATCTCCAGCTATGAGTGTCAAAATTATTAACACAATCATATAACAATGTTATAATTCTTACCAAAAAATAAATAAATAATTAAAAAACAAACAAAAAAACAAAAAAAAACAACAGGTTTATCCTTATCTATATTTCCAAGAAAAGCAATGAAAAGCAATGAGGAGAAAAAATCTCTTAGTATAAAATTCATTTCGTTTTTTGAAACTTTTGTATATGTAAACTGACAAATTTTTAATAGTTTTCTTATTTTCTGATTGTAATAACTCAATAAATTTTGGGATATTTGGCCTTTTCCAGAAATACTTTTTTATATATTCGTTCCGTAAATCTTGATATAATTGACATTCCAAAACAAAGTGAAATTCATCTTCCAAACAATTACAAAAAGGCATTTTCTTTCTTCGATTGGTGTTCTATTAGGTTTGTGCCATCGCCCAGTTTCAATTTCTAAACGATGTGACGCCACACGAAGTCGAGTAAATGCGTATCTAAATTTTCGAACCGTCACAAAATCTAAATACTCCTTAAAACTAAAATTTGATATTAATTTATATGTGTTAGCTCTAGAAGAATTATGAACTTCATCATCCCAACCCTGTACAAAATTATCCGTTAATCTTTCTTTGAAGATACGTAAAAACATATTAATATTCCCTACCCCCTGTTCTATCCAGACGTGCCCAAACCCCAAATTGTCTAGTAATGACTTTACAGATTTGGCCCAAGATGATTTGGCAGGAAAATTTTGTTAGTCATTTAGCATCATATTGTATGTAAGCTTAGTATATTTTGCATCATCACACTGTATCACTTTGAACCAATAACGAATAACTGATACTAACCTGTGGTTTCTCATTGGGACTCTTCCAAGTTCTCCGTAAACAAAATTGTTTTGTGTTTGTATTTTTACCCCTAGTAAGTGTTTACAAAATTGCAAGTGCGTGCGTTCGATATTGTCAGCTTTGGAAAACCCTGATACCTCACTACCATACGTCAATATTGGCAAAATAAGTTTATCAAACAACCCCAACATATGTGAAACTGAAAAATCTGTAAACTTGTTAACATATGACTTCAGTTTGAATATAGCCTTTAAAGCTTGGCCAGACAGAGTTTCATGCGTTTCCATAAAGGAGCCACCAGTCGTAAAAACAACACCTAAGTAAGTAAATTTTTTGACAATTTCGATATTTTCACCTTTATATTCAAATTTTAAATTTCTTTGAAGCGTACCCCCCTTTCTGAAAACCATTATTTTTGTCTTACTTGTATTGATAATCAGTTTCCATTTGTCACAATAGTCATTTAAAATATGTAAACCTTTTTGTAAGCCTTCTGCAGTTTCTGAAAAAATTACAATATCATCAGCATATAAAAGCAAGAGGAGTTTCAACATTCCAACTTCAACACCTTTAAAACCATCCCCTGCAAGTTTCTCTTCTAAGTCATTAACATACATTGAAAATAAAAATGGTGAAAGACATATATATAGATATATATACCAGCAGCAAAGGCACAGGCGAGCACATGCCAATGCGCAATCCCAGTATATCCTTTCTTGCTCGCACAGAAACAAAGTAGGCACATAGATAAAGACCATTTGATAAAGTCCCGCACAATTCGAAAATCGAATCAAGTCTCAGTTTTCCGTACGGCGCATTATGCGTAGTTCTATGTATGAAAAAGCTCTATTTTGCTAGCGAGAACTGGCGTACAGAAAATTAGTTCTGTAGCATGTGGGTTCAGCCCTATTAGTATCCAATTTTCTCATTACAAGAAAAGTGTAATCAGCAGAATAAATAAAGTTTATGTTTTTTCAATAAAATATAAAGCGATATTTTATTGATAAAACATAAACTTCATTTATACTGGACAGCAAAAGAAACGCATATTTTTGCATATTTGGTACAGTGTATAAATTGGGGTTTAGATACTGATCTAGTGATATGTAATGTATCACTGATGTATTGAACATGTGAATTATCAAATGTATCACATATGGATGGATCATTGGAATAATGAGAATAAAGGGGCGTAACTCTAGGCGTAATAAAATAACTCATAATAAAGGCGACTTTCGAGATGGTGTATGCCTAAAACCACTGAACAGATTTGAATGAAAATCACTCTGCATGATAATCATGACATACAGACTACTTATGAAGTTTAAATGTTCCGATATTCTTTACGGTGGACTATTGTGACCCAGTAACGTTAAAGGACAATTAACCAGAAGTGTGTTTTATAAGGACATGAAAGGTTCAAAACATTTGTTTTAGACGGTTCTGTTGGACACTGCCTTACTTAACATCAATCATACTGATCCAGATAATCTCACACCGAAAGATTCTGGATGTTTTCAATACCAATGCAAAAAATGCAAAAAATGACGATTTTTGGATTAGCAGTATAATTTCTACAGCAGTGAATTTCAAAGTTTTATGTTGTTTTCTTATCTGTTACAATGTGTTGTCGTGACATGCAATGAAATCGGATTCAAATCATGTGTTTTCCAATGTACGGCACTGTTTTTGCGTTTTTGCATTAATTAACTGAAAATAATAATCAACTGTGTGATGACGAATAAAATGGTCTGGAACGAATCATGAGTCCGTTCAAACATATTCATATCATTTAGGGTAAAATTTGATAAGGGTTTCTGGTATTAAATGGATATTGAAAATATGCGTTTCTTTTGCTATCAAGTATATAACCGTTTGTTTTGCTACAATCACACTTGTTATCGTGTTGGCATGGCTTCTGTGATGCCAGCGTCACATTATGCAACGTCAGCGTCACGTTATCAAAGAAGATCATCGAAGTACATCTTATGTCTAATTCCACGCAATTTGCGGAGGCATTTCAAATTGGGATAAAGACTTGGATCTTACTTTCAGCACATAGTTTCACTAGATGTGTGTGTGTGTGTGTGTGTGTGTGTGTGTGTGTGTGTGTGTGTGTGTGTGTGTGTGTGTGTGTGTGTGTGTGTGTGTGTGTGTGTGTGTGTGTGTGTGTGTAAAAATAAATATCGAAAGAATGAAGGTTAAATATCATATTTTCATGGGAAGATGGCCATAACATAGAGGTCTGTCTGAATGTCTTTGTGACTCTCTGACTGTTTGCCCGCTTGATTTGGCTGGGAAAATATGCTTAGCCCCAGGTATTCTCTGATGCTGTCCATTCTAAGGGGATGATTATGTTGCTATTGATTCATTGTTTCAACTGCTCCCATTGTTGTGGGAGATTTATGCTTGGTCCTTGCTTTATGTAGCGCTTTGCCGCTTTTCTAGTTTTGCAATCATACTGTGGAAGAGAGATTTAATTTTGTTCTTGCTGTCCAGTGAGGTATGCGTCTTTTTTTATCAGTCACCCATAATATTAACTGAATAATTTCAACGTAACCTAATAATCGTTTCCTATCTCACGGCATGTTACCTTTATCAGGTCATGACGACATTGCACTTTTTGAATGACGTCGCTAATGACGCTGAATCAACACAAAAATAAAAAAATACGTCATAATCGCTAGTGTGAAGTGTTCAACAATGGGTAAACTGATAAATAGAATACAAGGTTCGCGTCTTTTGATATCAAGTTTACCAGGCTCGGCTTTGAGAACGCATGTTGAATCGCTCGGCAAGCCTCGCGATGTCAACAAGCGTTCTCAAAGCCTTGCCTGGTAAATTTGATATCAAAAGACACTCACCTAGTATTCTCTATCTCTCGGCGCGAAGGTTTCGTCTGTGGTCTGTGATTGTGACTTTTTTTCGGCAATACTCATTTAAAAACAACAACAACAAAAAAAAAAAACGAACTCAAAACAAAAAAAACAAAACAACAGCAACACTTTTTGTGGAAGACACGAACACTTTTCAGTTAAAATGTTCGCCCTAACTGTAACATGTTAGCAAGTAGTTTTTGCTTATGTGGCTACACATGGCACATAAAGTGTATTGTAAATTTAAGATATATGTGAAGTTAGCAGTACAGCAGGAGCTATACTGCTGGCAGTAGCAGTAATTTTACTGCTGTACTGCCGGCAGTAGCACACGGCCACCAATCCAGCTCCTTCATCGTAAAATGCAATGATGATAAATTCATGAGAGGGACTTCCTACAATGCAGAAGCGGGACTCGATTCGTGTAAGAAACAGCGTGTTCTCTTGTTTTGTTATCAATTACTCGCAATTTAAGAGGCGTTTCAAAAATCGGAGAATGCTATTCGATGGGCCAATGACATAAGAACAAAATACCTGCAACCGATCTGTTGGAAGCATTTGCTGTGCTTTGGGATCAGTGGTGACGTGTATGGAGAGTGTGTATTTTCTGGTCGTGTTATAAATTTTCAGCCTAAACATACCGCGTAGAACCGCTTATCAACTTTTTACAATTTCTATATTAATTTATATGACTTTGTTTTGATAGCTAATATATATAACTCACCCATCAATGTTGTTTAATCGCCTGTAATTGATAAACTATTAAGGAAGGGAATAAGCTATGCATAAAGGGGACTAGTTATGAAGGAGAGGATTCTTTCTATGAAGAAGATAGATCAAGTTGATCGCACAGTTTTGGGCACTGTTGGGTCCTGTATACTAAAAGTATTGCCTTTGACTTTAAAGAGACTAAGTCTGCAACTATGAACATTTTTCGAATTTTTTTATTTTCTTTTTAAATCATTTGTAAAAGTAGAATTAAGTTATGTTTTCACAATAAATCTGTTCACTATAGTTGAAAACTGCACAAAAACGTGAATTATCTTATAAAAACAGGTGTGTTGGTAATTATTTGAGTCTCTCCAATAATTATAGACAGTTAATTTTAACATAAATGCTGTTGTTTTGATACTGATAATTTGTAAAGATTTACGAAATTGGTAAAATGTATACCTGAATTTTAGTTTTTATACTGTGTTCTTGAAAAATAGGAACATAAGTTCTAAAATTAAAAGATCAAAAGTTACAGACTATGCAGCTTTAACAATACTGCATTACAACGTTCAACAATAGACTGGCATTGATTTAAATGTCTCACTTCTTTTTTTTGAGAAAAATTATACAAATGAGCGTGGCATGTGATTTCCAACAATGTGGCATTTTGACAAGTGTAGACTCAGACGAGCCTCTGCCGTCTCCTTTTAAGCTTAGGAACTCCAAATGGTATTCAGTCAGTAGCTTAACAATCATAGAATACCCAAGCGACTAGCAAAGGCTCTGATCAGACTGCGCGTATGCGCAGGCTGGTCTGAGCCTTCGCTGGTTGCACATACCAATTTGTTGGAAATCTCATGCACTGGCTCAAATGTCCTCGTTTTTCTTGTTCATTATGTGAAAAAAAAAACCTTTTTTCTTGAACAGTGTACAGTCCTCTTTTCTTCTTTCAAATTAGTATTGGTATGTACATGACTTCTTAGTTATCTAACCCCCCCCCCCCACCCCCGCCCTGGCCCCCGCCTATCCCCCGCTATAGGGTTTCCAGTATTGATTTTCTCCTGGCGATCGCAACTAGCCAGTTGGAGCAGTAGCAAGAAACCTATAGGCCCCCTGCTCTTTTTTCTCATTCATTACTAAGGGGGCAGTGGCTCAGTTGGTAGAGCTTTAGAGTTGCTTGTTTAAGTCTCACTGCCAACGTACTATGGCCTACTTTTGTATTGAGTATAGTGACAGGTGACATCATTCATTTAGTAGTTGAATGCTTCCCTCGAATACAAAGATGAAGCAGCTCTATTCGAATGTTGCCGTATTTGGCACAACAGTGCTATCTTAGTATAGCTTAGTATGATAGATAAGCCAAACATGAAAAAGAATGACCACTCCATAAGACGTTGCAGGTATAGGATGGTGTTGGAAGGGCAAATGGAAGAACAAACGGACGAGCTGAATAAAAACTGCATGTGCTGATCCTGGAATTGTCAGTAGGAGTCCAGATCCAACTGACAGAAAAAAGCTCTGACAACTTTTACAGTTATACAGTGGAGGTCCAATGGTTTATTTTTAGGAAAACTATTGTTTTTCAATGTCTCGTTTTCCAACTTTCTTCGGGGTGGATGGGGCTCAAGATGCGAATTTCTATTTTCTAAAGAAGCCTATAGAACTTATGATTTCCCAGGGCGGAAGTCCGGACCGTATCCCACCTCTGGATCCGCGCATGCACTCAATTTTTAGAGTTTAATGTTATTTTCCTATCCCCTTTTAACTACGTTGAAACAACCTGTACCTGAGAGCCGCTGTGGAGTAGTGGATAAGGCACTTGCCTTATAAACCAGGGATCACATAATAAAGTGAGACTCGATTCATGTAAGTAACAGCATGTTCTCTTATTTTGTTATCAATACTCGCATTTTAAGAGGTGTTTCGAAGATGTAAAATGCGAACAATATATTTGAAAAAAAAAATAATTGACAGGATAAAGGTTAATGGACACAGCGAAACATGATCAACCTTGGAATTATGGTGTTATATATAAAACCTTTTCTTAGATAATGCTCTGGCAAAAACTGCCAACTTGATTTCATTTTTTCAGAAAGTGGATTTGAAGTTGACGATTTCCCAGGGCAGGGACTTTTACAAAGGCTTTGCAAAGGGACGTGATATTAATGAATAGCAAAGATCGGGATTGACAGATATCTAAAAAAAAACAACTTCATTAATGGTCCTACTTCTTCATAGCTGATCCATCTTCTGCAAAATTAGTCCATCTTCTGCATCGTAGACCCGTCTCATTCAAAGCATATCTAATACATTTTAAACTCATAAGTTTTATAAAATCAAAGGTTTAAAGTTCCGTGCAAAGTTGTTTAAAACTGGAAGTGGAGTTTCCTTTGGCAGCACATTATACATGCGGTTTAGTAAAAATAGTCATTTTGTTTCTATTCCGTTCTAAAAGTTTTCATTTCTCAATGACACCACGTGTCTGAACAATTAAATCTGGGACAAGATAATTAAGAGTACCCTGGAGTCCTTTGCGAGTTTTGATTCTTGTCGTGATCAATTGACCGTTACGTTGTTTGTCCGTAATTACCGGTCTGACCTGTATCCCACCATGGATCATTACCCCCACACCCAACCGTACACGGACACGACAACAAATTAGTTTCTATTGTCTCAACTACAAGATCCTGGAAGATGATAATTTTGAGTACACTTATCACGTCTCAGTACTCCTTAGGCGAGAGAAGTCAGAATGACTGACCAAGTAACCGAATCGAAACATTACTTTTTTAGAATATATAAAAACTGAACCAACTTTCTGAAATCATTCATTACACTGCTCTACCATACAACACCAAAACGACTAGCTCTACAAACTGATTTACTGTATACGCACAGGAAAGACACTATCTACTTTTCAATATGGAAATGTAAGTTGTCGTTGTTTCTTTGAATCTCAGTAAGCAGAATAAATCGGGCCACTATCGGCCCACCAGCAAAACGCCATACAATGGCGGTTTGCTGGTGGGCAGTGGCCCGAGATTGCATGCTGACCGAGATGCTGAATATGATTGTTCTAAAGGATTAACTTGCTTCTTTGTTTTAATTTCAAATGTTTATGCCTAGGCTTACTAGGTTCGGAATGTTGCCATATGTGGCTTGGGGTAGCAATTATTGCAAATAGAAGACACCATTGGACACTCGAAATGTGAGTACGATCAGGTGATCAAACATATGAGTATATGGTAAATGTTCTAAATTTTCGAACACTTTTCCTGACAAAAAGGCCTAGACAAACAGTGCAGACCCAGATCGCATTCTGCAGATTAAGCAGTCTGACCAGGGTCTTCCCTGTTTGCTATTCTGACGCGCATTTTGCTATTTCCAGCCTTTGATAACCACCGTTTTATTTGAGAAGAGAAATAGTAATTTGTTCGAATTTTTAGAACATCTTATTGGTGCCAGCTATAAAGAAGAGGGGGGGGGGCATTTACTTTGACTTGAACTTGAATTAACATTCTCGTGGCCCTAAAAATGTCGTCTGTTACATTCTTTTCGATGAAACAACATATACTAACTTTAACTTGAATGCAAATTATCGCGGCATTATCGAGCAACGAAGGCTCAGGCGAGTGTATGTGCATATGCGCAAACTCACCAGATCCATCGCTGCTTGCATACATTAAGTATGAATGTAGATCAAGAATCAGAACAAAATATAGACCTCTAGTCCAGCTAGACACGTCTACATTGGTGTTTTACCCGTAATGCGCCAATCACAACAAAAGTCGTCTGCTTTTCTCGTCTGCTGAAATGTTTAAGAAGCCTCTATGGCAAACCGTGTGGACCCAGATCAGACTGCTCCTATAGGAGCAGTCTGTTCTGGGTTCACGCTGTTTGCTTCTATACTTAATTCGTAAGTAATGTTAGGGAATTATTTTGCAGCAGACAACTTCCGCAGACGACATTTTCAGATGCATTTTTTTCTTGGCGCTTCAAGGGTTAAAGAAGGTTTTCGCGCATATGCGATAGGTACCAACATCTCATGTGCTGGCCCAAAAATCTTATAGTAAGGCACACATAAATCATTTACACGTATCTAATGAATTTCTACATTTTCAGGATGCGTTTGTTCTCTGAAGATGCTTGCTCTCCAGTGTTTCGTTGCTCTCCCCGGGAGTGGAAGTTGTCAGCGGAAGAGATTGATCAAGTTATCACCCCTTGTAGGAAGGTCGACAACTCTCTCTTCATCGATGAAGACTCCGGGATCGGCTTGGACTATGATTTGGTAGGTTTTGAAATGTATACTGAAATTGTCGTCTCTATTTAAGTTGAAGTTGACTTTACTTATAGTTACCAGTGGTGTATGTAAACGGAAGTTGGATTAAGAAATAATTTACGGAGTGGCTGCTGCCAGTTAACTGGAAGCAGCGATTTTACGTTAAAATGGCTGCTGCTAGTTGACTGGTAGCAGCGATTTTAACGTAAAATGGCTGCTGCCAGTTAACTGGTTATAGCCATTTTAACGTGAAATCGCTGCTGCCAGTTCGCTTCAGTATTTTTATTGTAGTGTGTATAGAAAGTTATTTTGCATCGACTGAAGTAGCAAAATGTTAGTGAATGCCTTACTTAATGAGTTTTTTAACGTGTTTCCGAATTTGTTTCATGTTAAAGTGTGAGTATGGGCTATGTTGAGCTTCCCAAAACGTAAAAGAGTGACTATATAACAAACAAACAAACACATATGTTGTTGCTAGTTTTGATTAATTTTAAAAGCGCACATCTTATTATTATGGAAAATAATAGTTTTGCTGTTTGAATCCCATGGCCTTTTTAATGGACCCAACAGTGCAAGAATTTAAACTAAAACATCTTCTGCTGAAATTATTTGAAATTACAATCTCCTATCATTCTTCGGGAGTTAATACTTTGCAATGTCACTTCATGTATAAATACCTAAAGAGTTTTGTTAGTCGCTGTGAGTGCGTAAGCTGCTTCGATAAAATCCTGGTCGTAAACCCCGAAGAAAGGTTTACTCACAACGCGGCTCAAAAAAAGTTTGGTTCGATCGTAGTCAAATATGTTTAAATTATGTCACAAAATTGCAAATTGTTACAAGTGACACCTCAATACCGTGACACGATAGACCATCCCAAGTTGCAACCTTTTTGTCAACTTGTGGCCAAACTGAATTTGAAGAAAAACTCATGGGTTTCTCACAACGAGGCTCATATTATTTCATGGAGAACTTATTGAAAACTTAACTTAGGATAATGAAGGTAAAACGCTGTTCTTTTTGAAAAAAAAACTTATGAGTACGGAGACGTTCACGTAATGCAGGTGGCACAGGACGATCGTAGTCAAATATGTTTAAATTATGTCACAAAAGGGCCTATTGTATTTGCTAACATTTGTCGTTAATTTTATTCTTGCTTTCTATACAATGTTTGTACGATATATATATGTTCTTCAAAAGCAAAATAAAATTAATAAAACTTAAAATCCCATTTTGTTTTCAAACCCTCTGTGAATAATTACATGCGCGGATCCAATGGGGGAACTGCGGATCCGGACCTCAGACCCTCCATTTTAAATTGTGCAACTTTGTCTGAACCACCCTGGTCTCCAACTAGACACCATCTCCCCTCCTGAGACACATTTCTGGATCCAGGTTTACATTATTGCATGTATAAACACTGGTTTGCACCATGCGTCACCGACTCAAACCTTCTTGTCAAAATAAAAATAAAAATTTAACTGGAAGCAGCGAATTTACGTTAAAATCGCTGCTACCAGTTAACTGGCAGCAGCGATTTGAACATTAATTCGCTGCTGCCAGTTAACTGGTAGCAGCGATTTTAACGTAAATTCGCTGCTGCCAGTTAACTGGTAGCAGCGATTTTAATGTAAAATCGCTGCTGCCAGTTAACTGGTAGCAGACCTTGCCAATAATTTATATAGAACAGCCAGCACACGAGATTTTGATACTCATCGCATATGCACTAATGTCTCTAATAAACGCCCATTCTGGTGTGACAAGCAGGACTAGAGGTCTAAATCATAGTTTGATCTGTATATTCATCAACCTCCATACTTCGGTTTTGGAGTAGCGAAGGCTAGTGCAGACTCGCCTTAGCCTCCGCTGCTCGTTGTTGGTCTCGTCTACTGGCCCAATTTGAATACGTTATACACGTATTATTTCCGTAATTTCAAAAGAGTCCTATCGAGGCTTAAAAAACACCATCTCTTGGAGACGAATGCGAATACAATTCATTAAAACTGGTCGGAGCATATTACTTTGGGAAATAATAAAACTTATTCAGAAAATGCGCCGTCTGATCTGACCATAACTATCCTTAAAATACTTAATGGCTTACATTGAGCTATCCGTATTCGAGCGAGAAGTTATGATAAATGCTTTGCAATGGTTTGTTGAGTCTTTTATGCTTTGTTAATTTTTCAAACATAACTTGCATCTTGTGTTCTGAGAAAAGATAGAAAAGAGGCAAATTTCGATTTGACATGGTCGTGAATTCTAACTACATATTTTACATAATACCCGCATATGCTCTTATAAGCGTTCGCTGGGTTTCTTTTTACTTGTGAATATTACAACAACTTGAGATTTTCAGCCTTCAAGTGGTGCATTTTTGTTAACAATATGGATCCATCGCGTGGATGAAAAACAATGTGGACTGAAGAAGCCAGCCGATATTACCTTATTTTTCAAACAATCGTATACAATTTTGAAAACAAAGTTTAGCTTACAGTGCGTTTATTAGGGCATAAACAATCTACAAAGAGTAAGTTTAACAAGAATTATCTTTTAAAAAGCTATTCATCGGCTTACAAATATCGACACAATTTGAACAATAAACACTATTATTTGAAAGGAACAGACACTATTCAAAGACACAAGTAAGAGTCGAAAAAAATGAACTACATGTAGGCTATATTTATTTTTTCATTGGTTAGAATTCTTTGTGAAACAGACTATAATCCTGACCTCATTCCATGGACTGTATGTCTGCCGTTTATATCTAGTTTTGAAGTTTAGTTGCATTTGTAGCAAATTTGTATGGCAGTCTGGGGTATTAGCGGGTGGAAACACCGTTTTATGGCTCGAAATTACAATTTAAGATAGTTTCTGCTTGGTGAATAATCTAGGTCAATAGCAATTGTAGACAGGTAGCCACTGAAAATAGAAAATTGACCTGAAAGTATGTCATTATCTGTACTACCACTAATATGCAACGTCATAGTTGCATCTGGTATGATCCAAATTTGATATCACATACAGCAAAACCTGTCTTATAGGACCACTCAAAAGAAGATCAAAAATTGGTTTTCAAGATCGATTTTTGCTTAATGCAGGTCAAAAGTATTGCAGAATGCTGCAAGGGGGGCATTCTGTAATACTTTTGACCTGCATTAAGCGATAATCGGTATTTAAGACACTTGTTTTGTCTATTTTTGAGTGGCTACTTAAGACAGATTATACTGTACTTAGTACCTAAAATTTCGATTTTGTTTGCATTGAAACGAGAGCTCAGAATTGTTTTTATAGTTTGTATACTTTAGAAGCCAAAATTGCAAAGAGTGAACCCATATCAGATAGCTTCCAATGGAGCAGTCTAATCAGGATCCAAACTGTTTATCTGCATTTTGAAGATCAAATGTCGTATAACTAAAACATATATTAGACTATATCTGTTACACCATTGCCTTTTAATTTCAGACCGAGGAGAGCCTCGTTTCCAGTGTTGGCAGAACAATAACCACAAAGGATGATTTAGATGGTTCTTACAATGAACCGCAGGTAAGAATCTTATTCTACCCCTTTATCAGGTCTGAGAAAAACAGGATCGAAAGTTTTATTTAGTTCGAAATGTTTTACAAGATATATTTTAATAAGTTGAAATTATACGCACTCCATTAAGCACCACGCCTTTTTTTCGAACGTCCCATCATTTAGGGGTAACCATATCTTTTATTTTCATTTGGGGAGGTATCGCAGGATATATTGTCACAAATTTTGACGTTATCCAATCAGACATCGCGGTACAAACGCCAGTGCATTAGAATACTTCTTTTTTTTTTCTTCTTCTTCTTCTTCTTCTTCTTCTTCTTCTTCTTCTTCTTCGTCTTCTTCTTCCAACGAGTGAAAAATATTACGATGCTCGAATGTTATATTCTTTTTATAATATGGCACCAAATCGCTTTTCATTTGCATTTTTGGCAAGAAAACGTTACGTTGTGGTCGACGTCACTGCAACGTTAGATTATTTGCATGAGCAGTTTAGCAGATGCACCGTTTCAAATGTATGATTGCTTCACTGAAGATTCCGTATTTCAGTTATTATCACTACGCATCTAACGTGGTATTCTCCTCTTCCTAGTTTCAGCCCTGCCGTCGACGTGAGGCTAACCGACGTTCAAAGTTTCAAGACGCAAAGAAAAGCCTCTTCTCCTCTAAGCGCCCAGCTGGTGATCATTATGATAATGATGTCACGCCTTCAATTAAAAGACTACGTGACAATGCCAGCAAGGTTGAAGATTTTGCATTGGTAAGTAAGCCTTATTTTGTACTCGTAGTTCCAAACCAAACAGTGCACCAGCGGTGACGGACCACTATTGACCAACCAGTGAAACGCCATTTAAATGGAGTTTCGCTGGTTTGCCGATAGGGGCCCACTGCTGTACCACAACGTAGTAACGCATAATTGTCATAGCAACAAAAGACACGAATACGATTAAAACTGTTGACTTAGGACATTTGTCTAAAGACTTTGGACTTCAGAATTTTGACTACACACCTTTTTGCTTAATACTATCTGCCCTAGGAATGGCCAGTATGTTTATTCTCGCGTTTACTGTGCGTCACTTATAAACAAAGCTCTCACTTGCATATACATCATGATAAATAGCTGTTCAGTAAACATATGGTAGTTTCAAAGATGCGTAGTAATGAGGCAATTCTATTTTTCTTATAAACAGGTACAGTAGGTAAAGCATGACTTTTCACAACATATGCAGTAATCAGTGGTAGGTTCAATATAACTGTAAACTGAGACTACATGTACGCCCAAAATAAAGGTAAACTCGCCAGTGTTTGTTTACAACGATTTTCGTCTATTATTGAAACTACTATAACATTATAAATAATTTGATGACAATAAGACTATAAAGTTTTCCTTCTGATATTCCAGCAATCTCCAGCAAGTGAAATCCATAGCATCATCCAGGCAGTAGACAAATTGTCAACTAAGGAGAAGCTCGTGGCGGACGGGTCACGTGACTACAGTCTTCCTACAATCCAAGGAAAGCACAGCGACTTGAAGACAATTTCATCAGAAACGGTATTTAAATGTTTTATACATCTACCTTATCCTGCTAAATCCTGAGATACAGTAAATGTTCTAAAATTTTGAACACTAGTTGTCTGCGAAAAGAGCCTAAACAAAAATCGCAGACCCAGATAATACTGCTTCTGAAGAAGCAGTTTGATCAGGATCTTCACTGGTTGCTATTCTGGCAGGTTTTTTGTGGGTTACCATTCTGAAAAGTGATGAAAAGAGTGTTCAAAAATTTAGAACATTTACTGTATCCTCGTTTGAAACCAGTGCTGACTTCATCATCAGCAAATAATCTGGATCAGCGTTGTTTTCCGCCCCAACAGTGAATTCGTTCATTTAAATAAATTGGACTTTGAGCAGCTGACTTTACATGAAAAGCAGCAGCTATATGTTTAATTATTTTAGCAGAGGCATGAGTAGGTCAAAAGTCAAGATGATACTTTATAATTTTGATACTATTTCTAACATCAAAAGGATGCTTTCTTTGTCTCAACAAATATATCTGATTGATTTGATGTTTGCAGAAAACAAGTCCGTTGTGTTAGTAGGCTTACGGGAAAAACACCGTTGTTCGTTCCTAGCTAGCTCGTTTGTCACGTGCAAGCATTGATGTGTTTTCTTTATACCACCCTTGCCAACTTTAGCACAAAATACCTCATAATGTACTAGGTCTAAACTAATGCAGGAGGTATAAAATAGTTATACCATGGTTGTCTACCTGTGCATGAGATAATCTACTCGCTAAAGCTTATTGATTATCTCCACGTACAGGCAGACGAAGCTTGGTTTAACTTTTACATAATCATCAAATTAACAAAATGAAATATATTTCAGATGGCTGAAGTTCTCCAAGGAAAGTACTCAGAATCACTCCACAAGATTACTATCATTGACTGTAGATACCCATATGAGTTTGATGGTGGTCACATACAGGTGTGTAAATGCAAACATGTTTTTGTCAAAATTGTTAACGTAAATAAACCCAGCATGTTCAGATCTTTCATCGGTTGCATCTGTCAACTGTTATAAAGTCCAAATGAAGACAGAATCCAGTTTGAACATTTAAATGAAGTGCGGTTTAAAATTGGGTGGATAAATATCATTTACAAACAACTCTTTCAAATCTGTTAATAGAGCTATAAGCGGGCATCAATAATTTCAATTTATTTATAAGTTGTCTCAAAAAGCGTCCACCAATTTTCATGAACAGACTCAATTTAACGGAATATGTTGTTTTCAAACTTTGTGGTTTTACTTTATTTCCAGAGATTGCACCAGATGATGTTGTGTCAGGTGAAGTCGGTAAGACTTCTCCTAGTAGTGCGAGACTCGATATAGTGGTGATATTGTTTTCACATTCTGTTTCTTTGGGGATATCTGGTAGATTAAAGCTGTTATTGATTCTGTCCACACTATTGGTACATTACCAAATCTCAGCATGTCTTTTGGTAATTTGTTCCTAATGGTTCTATATTTGATTTTGGTAACATTACCATTAATTAGCATTTTGTTCGATGCAAAATATAGCAACACACACAATTTTGTAAGGAGATACTCTGTGGTGGTGGAAATTCCTTTTAGTATATTTCCTTTTCTAAATAAATCACATCATCAAGGACGGAGGTCTGATAAATACTTCTTTCACCGTTAGAGTAGCAATTTAATGAGATTTAAAAAAACTGTGGCATTTCGTTCAAGAACTTTACAAATAGTCCACAGTAAATATTGCAGGCACGCTGAATTAACTTCAAAATCCGTTTCCTGTTTTGATGCTTGTTGTATTTGGTTAAAATAACAAACAGGTGGTATCTTTTTTAGATTTATTTTGTTTGTACCGCTATGCATCTGTTTAAGTAATCCAGTCTTCCCATGTTCAAGTACAATGTCATTATGGTGTAACGAAACCACTCTTTTTGATTCCAGGGAGCCGTCAATCTGTACACCAAGGCGTCAATTCAACAACTTCTCACGGAGCAAGCATCATCTGGACAGAGGCACGCACTGATATTCCATTGTGAATTCTCATCAGAAAGAGGGCCCAAGATGTACCGGTTTCTACGTAGTCAAGACCGGGAACTTAACAAAGATAGATACCCTGTATTGAACTTTCCAGAAATGTACATCTTGGAGGGCGGCTATAAGGCATTCTTTCATACTATTTCGGTAAGTTGAAAGTTAGAAAATGAAACATATAAAGTTTATATCTTTTTGACAAAAGAAAATAGTGGATATTCATTTTATCACAAGGAATCTAAATGGATCATTGCGAGTATTTGGTATAGTTTTTCTTGGCAAAAATAAATGACTCGCAACATGAGATTTCCAACAATGTGGTATGTGCATACGCCCAGTCTGGTCAGAGATTTTGCTAGTCACTTGAAAATTCTATGACTCGTAGGCTACTGACCAATCATCATTTGGAGTTTCCAAGCTTAAAAGGAAGCTGTACAGGCTCGTCTGAGGCTACACTTGTCTGAATTTCACATAGTTGGAAATCGGCTCTTTAATGGCAATTGGTACGCCAATTTCTATCTATCTTAACTCTCCAAGAACACCGATTTCTTGCCAGTACTAATGGGAAGTGGGACACTTGCAAATAGCAGTTCCACTGATGTTTGCATGCTTCAGTAAGTTAAAAAGATCGATTTTAAAATAGGCTTGCTTTTTTTTATCTAAATTAAGTTCATTTTCCTTTCGTTTTAGGAACTCTGTGATCCAGTAGGATATAAACCAATGCTTCATGAAGACCACACGGATGATCTGAAACATTTTAGAATCAAGTCTAAATCCTGGGATGGTGCCAAGAAGACAAGGAAGCCTAAATTCTCCCGACACAGAAGCTGTTTGTCATTCTGAAACTGTGGAACGCCAGTGCCATGTTTGATGGCTGGTTCCCAGTAAGTGTGATACCTCGACTCGAGCATCCCGTTTGAGCAGGAAATCAGACTACTTGTGTGGTTACGAGTAACTACAACAACACGACGCAAGCATCCTGCATGAGCAGGATAACAGACTGCTCGTGTGGTCACGAGTAACTACTACAGCACGACTCAAGCATCCTGCATGAGCAGGAAATCAGACTGCTTGTGTGGTTACCACAAACATCCTACATGAGCAGGAAATCAGACCGCCTGTGTGGTTACGAGTAACTAGGACAACTTGACTCAAGCATCCTACATGAGCAGGACATCAGACTGCCTGTGCGCAAAAGTAAAGCAAACGTCAACTCGTGATCAAGGCTATGTGGATTGCGGACGAAGTATTCCCATGTGAGAGCAAGAGCAGAACGAGTCTTAGATGTGAAATCTTGTAAGAAGACAAGAAAGACATCACCGTGTGTTATACAGTGTACACAGGTCACGAAGATGCCGGATGGAATACTGATCACAGAAAAAATGATTGTCATTCAATGTTTAACTTGTAACTTGAAATGATTGTAAGAATGACAATCAGTGCAGAATCTGGTCAGACAGCCCCTTCAAAATATTCTGATCTAAGTATGGCGAAACCCAGAACGTTTGACCTCTGTTAGCTTGAAAGTATAGCTTGGATACGTTAGATTCAGAGCAAACCTTCGAGTCCTGCCATTCACTTCTGCTTAGTACTTATTCAACCCAGAAGGACAGGAATACGTCCCAACATGACTGAAAAAAATATTGCATGGGACGTATAGCATCAGCACAAACAGACAAAAAGTTGTTATAACTTTACAGAATTCTGTTACATTGTTTATATAATTTGTAAAAATGTAATATATAGAAATATATTTATTTATATTTTAAAGAGATATTAAATATATATTCAGACCATTGATATGATGTTCGTTTTGAAATTTGAACCAGGTTGGCAGATTTCGGTTCGTATACATATACCAGCAGCAAAGCCACATGCGAGCACATGCGAATGCGCAATCCCAGTATATCCTTTGTTGCCCGCACAGAAACAAAGTAGGCACATAGATAAAGACTAATTGGGAAAGTCCGGCACAATTCGAGAATCGATTCAAGTCTCAGGTGTCCGTACGGTGCATTACGCGTAGTACTATGTACGAAAAAGCTTCATTTTGTTAGGTCACAGACCTGTAATTGTAAAAAGGGTAGTGATTTGCTCAAAAGGTGGTGGAAGCTCAGCACAATATTTTTAAGTTGTAAGTTGTTTCATGATTGGTCAATAATAAAACTACGGAAATATATTGTATTTACCAGATGGGTATATCTTTGCTGTACTTTTTGAAACAACATCTCATTGCTTTTGTTGATTAGGTTTACTGGTGTGGCTTAGAAAAAAGGACTTTGCATTCTGGAATTTTTACAGTAGAGTTTTTCTCTCATGTAGGGTGCCCACCTTCAGGAGCTAAAAAGTGGTAAAACATGGTGCTCACCGGGGTATCTCATTCTTGTTTATTGATTGAACTAGGTCCAATCTGTATCTCTACGGCAGCCTCATTGTGATTGAATAGTTGTGAGGACCTTATGGAAGTCTATGGAAAAACAATTACAGGTCTGGGCCCGTTAGCCGGAACTGGCGTACAGAAAATGAGTTCTGTAGCATGTGGGTTCAGCCCTATTAAAATCCATGAATGACAGCATTTTCCAGTATCACACTTTCACTGTGAATTATTGTTTGATATATCACACTTTTTTAAAATTGGCTCTATAGAATAAAATACTGGGTGTCCCGAAACATATGAAACGTTTTTAAAGTCTTATAACATTTGACTCAAAAATGATATGTTGCTTATTGTTTTATTGATTAATGTACTTTACATATAAATTATATAATGCCATGTTTCGGTTTGATTTCATTTTATGAAAATGCAAGATTCAGGTTTAAAAAAGGGGTTCTAATTTTCTGGTTTACACAGTTTTTACTTACATGGCTAGCTTTTTGACACTATATATTTATTGATTCTGATCGCAGCATTGTATTGGTATTCATTTCTTGATGCTTGCTCTTGTAAATGTATATTATGTCTACACTTATTTGTCATATCTTTTGTCTTTCTAGGTGCTCCTCAAGTTTTATAATCAAGACTCAAATTATATAACCACCTTGTTCATAATGAGCAATTTAAAGACATTTTAGTTTTACAAAATTAAGTCTGTTACCATGGTAACCAACGCGCTGCAGTTTTGATGTCATGTAAAAATACAGAAGAGGCTGTTCTTGCATATGACCATTTTCGCTAATATTATATAGTTGCTTTAACTAAATGAATTGACAATATCATTAGGTGTGCACTTTATTGTTACCCCACCCACTTTTCTCTATAGAGGCCACTGATACCTGGTGTTTAGTTTGAACTGTCTTATACAGTTAAGTGTGCATGTAATAAAACAAAACCAATTGATGTGTTTGTTTGACACTAGTGTTTTGTTTTATGCCTTAAATACTGAACAATTTAATTACATGTAAAGCATTTTGCCTAGAATATCACGTTTAACCTTATTTCAGTACCAAAATTCATTGAATTTGGCTTATTTGCTGGCACCATCTTTGACGTTACTGGAAACATAACGTTTACAGAGGGTAATGCTAGCAATACCTTGAAAGTATTTTTTCACATACTCTTTTATATTTGGGCACATTTTGGTCAGTCAATTTTAAAGTTTGGACTCTTTTATTCAAGTTTAGAAACGTTTCATACCTTTTGGGGCACCCTGTATATAGCGATATTTTATTGAAAAAAAAAACAAACAAAAAAAACTCACACACACACACAAACAAACATAAACTTCATTTATAATCGTTTGTTTTGCTGCAATCACACTTGTTATTGTGTTGGCATGACTTCTGTGACGTCAGCGTCACGTTATGTAACGTTAGCGTTACGTTATCAAAGTAGATCCTCGAAGAACATCCAAGGTTTGATTCCACGGAATTGGCCGAGGCAGTTCAAAATGAGATAAAGACTTGGATCTTACTTTTAGCACATGGCTTCACTAGATAGGTGTGTGTGTGTGTGTGTGTGTGTGTGTGTGTGTGTGTGTGTGTGTGTGTGTGTGTGTGTGTAAGAGAGATTTAATTTTTGTTCTTGCTGTTCAGTGAGATAAATGAGCCTCGAGTATTTGATAACAAAATAAGAGACCATGCTGCTACTTACATGAATCGAGTCCCGCTTCTGCATTGTATGAAGTCCCTCTCATGAATTTATTATCATTGCATTTTACGACGAAGAAGCTGGATTGGAGGCCGTGAGCAGTTACTGCTACTGTTGTACTGCTGCAGTAGCTACTGCTACTGCTATGATGTTTGCAGTAGGATCAGCGATTTCTTTAAAGTTATCTGAGATATGTATAACTGCAACTGCATTTGTAATCCTGATAAATAGCTATTTTGGAATTGAATTAAGACTAAAGTTGTTAAACGCCTACTGGCAGGCAACACCTGGCACCGAGGTTATAAAACTTTTCCATGCTCAACTGAGCTGAGTACAAAATTTATCCTGCTCATAAATGTTAAAATGCCAACAATTGTTGGCATTTTAACATTTATTAGCAAGATAAATACAACATCTGAGAGACTTAAAGCAAGAAACTTCTTCATTTGTCGGTATTTTTGTTTTATGAGCAGTTGAAATTTCGTGCTCAGTTGAGTTGAACATGAAAAAAGATTTATAACCTCGGGGCCAGTCTTGATGGCGATGTCAACACAGATTCATTTCCAACGCTCTTTGCTCAAGTACAGAATTCACGCCTATATACGCCGACTTATTTTTACAGAGACTTATTAATCCCTATTAAGTTTTATCACAAAAGAAGAAGACAAAAATGAATCATAATTCTAATACAATAGACATGTACAGTATTCATTGAAGATTCTTTATACGCTTTTTATTCATTTACCAACTACTTTGCTTTACCAGCATGAATGTTCGTTAGTCCTGTGGCTATATTTAGAGTTAATTAAGGCTATGTTTGATGTTTGGCTGTGTAAATGTATGTAAATGACAAGAAACCAAGTAACGTACGGAAATCAACGAAAAACCCTTCTAGCTTATAATGCATTAACTTTGGATACTTCGCTCAAACAATGGTCAAAAAGTAAAACCTGTCTTAAGCGGCCACTCAAAAATAGACAATACAAAGGTCTTAATGGAAAATGGTAGCTTAATGAAGGTCGAAAGTATTTCAGAATTCTGCAATACTTTTGACCTGCATTAAGCGATTATCGGTATTTAAAACCAATTTTTGTGTTTTTTAGTGTCCGTTTAAGACAGGTTTTTCTGTATAACCAGATAACGACCTTCTAGGAAATTTGAAAAATCCCCATGAATGATATGGCCCTCGCACCGAGAAAAAACAGTCTTCGAGTTTAAGACAAGATAAAGTTCAATTCAATCTGCCCAGCTGAATTTGGAAATTTTGTGCGTAGTCAGCTCAGATATTAACTATCCAAAGTGCGAATAACTGCATCCGCGCAGTCTGATCTGCTCCTTTGTTTTTCGCATGCAATTAAGTCAGGGTTTCTCGCGTTGGGGCCCACATTTCATCTGGATACCCATTTTACCGTTGTACGGCTCAAATCATATCCAATTAGAGAGCTTGCATGAAATAGGGTGTATTAAAAAAGTTTTGCCTAAAGAAAATGTTTGTGCTGAGAATAAGTTTCCCATGCATCCTAAATAAGATCGAGTATTGCCCTTCATGTGACCTCTCATATTATACTTATTAGAGATGATAGCAGAAAATGACCAGATATTCTGTCTTGAAGATCTGGTGAGACTGCGACATGTAATGTTTGTGTATATGTATTAATTTGGAACCACTCAAAGCTTGTTCAAGTTTAGAAGACATCAGGCAGGTAAGGCCAGAATTTTTTATTAGTTGATTTACGAACCCTCCTACTGTAATTTTCCGGAAAGTAGGAAAAAAAATAATTTCTAAAAAAAATATTTTATTTTTATCCGCCGACTCTAATATTATTTGTTACGCTGAAAAAATAATATTTTTTGAGGTTCTATCTGTGTATTTTTGAGAGTGACACTGTTAAAAGTGATTGTCCTGTCCAGATTTTTAGGAAAATGATCACATATATAAATATTTAATACAGACTTTTGGTTTACCCTACTAGTTTTACTGTTTTTCTGGAGATATTTAAAAAAAGCTCTGAAAAAAGAGATCTGAAAGTGACCAGTTGACTGGTCATTTCAGAGCTTTTTTATTTATTTTTTTTTGTCCCCCCCGACCCTAAATCTGAAAAAAATCCCGTTAATCAACTAATAAAAAAATTCTGGCCTAACAACATTTTATTTGCTCTCTTGAATGAACTGTTGGTTTAAACAATATTTTATTCAAAGTACTTTTAACATATTATGATATATACATACATACAATATTTCTAGGATTTGACGGTAAGCGTTAAGCTTATATGTTGTCATCTCCCTTTAGATATTTAGATGCACATTGTCGCTGAATGAATGAGAAGTGAACAAAATAAAGTTATAGTATAGTAATGGACATAAAAGAATTAGTAGGAATAGCAGAGAGAGAGAGAGAGAGAGAGAGAGAGAGAGAGAGAGAGAGAGAGAGAGAGAGCGTTGATCCGCTTTACAATGTACAATGTAGTTACATCTTCAAATGCTAGCATATATACAAAGTAGTCTGACTCCTTTCTTTGCCAATTCATGTCTTATGACGTATATTATGATTAAGGATTAAATCTTCCACACTTCGTTAAGAAATCCTGTATTTTTAAGAATAATGTTTCATTCTCATGAACTGTGCCGTGTTCAGTGCCATATAAGAGATCCTTTAGGGAGTATTCATGAAGATTATCGGGGAGATAACTTCTTGTAGCTGCATATGCGGGGCAAATGAAAAATAGGTGATAAGCACTTTCAAAACCTCCACAGTGCTGACAAGAAGGGCTTTCGACTATATTTTTGCGATACAAGTCTGCATGTAAAGCACTGCATTGCATTCGTAGTCTGGCGTGTAGGATTTGACCTAAGCGCGATCCTGCATGAAAGTAATATGGGGATTGAAGCTTGTTTCTATTTAAATAGTTTTTAAATGCTGATACAGAAGTCATCTCCCTTACCTCATTTGGAAGGCTGTTCCATGCTTTGATGGTAGATGGAAAGAAAGAGTCTGAGAACAAGTTGGAATTTGATCTGAAGCCCTGAATATGATCTGCATTCCTGAGAGCATAGTTGTTTGATTGGCCAACAATAGGGGGGATAAGATCTGAAAGATAGGTTGGAGCTAGGCCATGCATAATTTTGTAGAAGGTGGTAAGTTTATGTTTATTTCTCCTAGTTTGTAGCGATTCCCAACCAAGTTCCATAAATAATCTCTCAATGCTGCACAATTTTGTCGCTCCTGTAACAATTCGTGCAGCTTCCACATGGACAGCGTCTAGTAGCTTTTTTGACTCCAGAGAACAATTATCCCAAACAACATCGCTGTATTCCAAGAGAGGACGTATATATGCAAAGTACATTTTTTCCAAAGATTTTCTCGAAACCCTAAATTTGAGAGCTCTTAACAGGTTTAGCCTAGACCAGGATTTTTCTGAGATAGATTTGACATGTTCGTCCCAAGTTCCAGAATTAGAAAAAGTTAGACCAAGGTGCTTATGGTAAGAAGTGTTCTTGATCAGTGTACCATTCATAAAGAGGGGAGGGTGGAATACAGGATTGCGCTTGCGCGAAATAATCATTGAGAGTGTTTTTAGGGGATTGAAAGTGACAAGCCAAGCAGCAGCCCAGTCAGAGATAGTTTGCAGATCAGTGTTAAGAAGATTGGCCGATTGAAGGGGACAGTCCACAATGATATACAAACTTGTATCATCAGCAAACAAGCGGATAGAACATCCAATGTGTTTGACTATATCATTAATGTAAATGAGAAATAAAAGAGGGCCAAGAATCGATCCTTGTGGGACCCCAGCCAAAATGTAGACCCAGTCTGATGATTGACCATTAATAACAACACGTTGTCTACGCTTAGATAAATAGCTTGCAAACCAATTGACAATACGATTTGAGCACCCCATGCAACGCAATTTGTAAAGTAGTCCTTTGTGCCAGACTCTGTCGAAGGCCTTACTGATATCACAAAATACTGCTCTTATTTCTTTGCCTTTGTCTACAGCTTCGCAAATTGTATGATATGTATGGAGTAATTGATTGGTGGTGGAATCACCTTCCCTGAATCCAGACTGTAAGGGTGTTAAGAGTTGGTTTGTAACCATATAATTGTAGAGGTGTTTGTGCACACAGCGTTCCATCGTTTTGCCAACAATGCTCAGAAGTGATATAGGTCTGTAATTGCTAGGTTGTGATTTGTCTTCTTTTTTGTAAATTGGGGTGACGTTAGCGTCTTTCCATGACGAAGGGAAGTATCCTTGTTCAAGAGAGCGGTTGAAAATAATTGAATATGGGTGAGCAAGAATATGACACCCTTCTTTCAGCAAACGAGGGCTAATTGAGTCTGGACCACATGCTTTGGTTATATCAAGATGTTGAAGGACATCGCTGACGTCTTAGGTTGTGATAGTTATGGACTCTAATGAATGATCCATATGTGGAATAGGAGGCAATTGTGTGCTTGTATCATCAACGACAGATTGTGATGCAAAGTATGTGTTTAACATTTTAGCTTTTTCGAGATCGCTCTCTGCATAGGTGCTATTATGGTGAAGAGTTGGTATGCTGGTGGAAGTCTGTCCTATATTAAGGATTTGTTTTGATGTTTTCCAAAAAGTTTTTGAATTGCAATCGCTGGAAGATAAAAGTTTATCAAGATTGTCATGATAAGTTTGTTTTGATTTTCTCAACTCACTGATTACTTTGTTTCGTAGGTTTTTATATTTGTTCCAGTAATGGATATTATTTGTTTTCTTGTGCTGCCTAAATGCTAGTTTCCTTTTTCTTATAAGTCGTTTAATGTAGCATGTTATCCATGGAGGGTCGTTTGGTCTAACAGTGATTATTTTGTTTGGTATTGAGTTTTCGGCTGCTTTTGTGATTGCATCTGATATGTATTGTACATTTTTGTCTATGTTATTTTCATTTTCAATTTTTTCGAGAATATTTGACTCTGATAGGTTTTTTTTATATTTTTCATAGTCAGCCATTTTAAAGTTCCATATTCGTCTTTTATATGTAGGTATGTATGCTCTTAAGAATTTGAGTATGACTATAGTTGGACAGTGATATCGGACCTGTTCAGGAATGAAGGAATCAGCAACCCCACTGCACAAAACGTTTGTATTGTTGCGAACGAGAATTATATCAATTATTGATGATGATGTCTCTGTGTAATGTGTGGGTTCCGTTATCAACTGAGTAAGATTGAATTCGTGAGTGAGTTCAGATATCCTATTTTGAGGTTTTGAAATGTCAAAATTAAAATCCCCCGTGATGATTATATCGATTGTATTTGTATTGCAGGCCCTGGCTATGCTTTCTTTAATCAGATTGAAATAGTCTGTGGTGCTGTTTGGTGGTCGATAAAATCCCCCCACTAAAATCTTTTTTGCCTTGATATTTATCTCGAGCCAGAGACCCTCAACTCCACGAATCTCTAAATCTGTGCGCCGTTTGCAAGAAAGTGTATCCCTAACATATGCAATCACTCCTCCACCTGGACGTTCCCATCTGTCTGTCCTAAATGGAGGAAGAAAGTTCTCAATATGTATGCTATCGTCGTTAATGGTGGGTTTCAGCCAACTTTCTGTAAAGATGAGTATGTCATGTGCAATGGCTTCACCTCGTATAAGGTCTATTTTAGGAAGTAAGCTTTGGATATTAAGATGCAAAATACTGAGGTGATTTGATAACGAATTTAATGATGCTGAGGATAAAATGTCACTGGAATCAGTGCTGCTTTCGACAGAGTCTGGACCTGGATTTACTTCAACATCACCGCTTAGTAAAATCAGCATAAAAAGCCATACGTGTAGAACAATGAAAATAAGAGAAGTAAAGCAGTAGTATGTAAAGTACTTGTTTTTATATGACAGGCAAATCTTGCGTGGGTGTCTGATATTTCTGTACACCTCATTACAATGTTGTATATGCGTCAGAAGACAGAAGAGAGGCACAAAGTCATGAGACGGTTTCAGAACATTGAAACATAATAAGCTGATTAGGAGTAAGTGAGTTTTCCGGAATGATACTGACTTTTTTGTACCGAGATCCAATGAGCATGATACACCAAAGCAGCCACCAAGACCGTCTGTGAAGTATCTAAACGGCTTCATGTACTAGATAATAAGAGTAAAAGATAGATCAAAATAAGTTCTGGTGGGAGTCCTGTTGTATCATACAAAAGGCATTTTACACTAGCTCTATAAGCAATTTGCGTTGCGACAAACATAAAGGAGTCAGACATGAGAAGAGAAAAGATAGCGTAGATAGAGAGATGAAGAGGAAAGAAATGTAAAGAAGTCATACTGGTAGCTTGATTCAGCAACCAAGGCAGTGGTTTCCTTGTGAGTTTACAGTTAATACTCTATGAAGCATTTTAACAGTGGCAATAAGTGAACTACATTTGACTTATAGCGTCGTATCTATTAACAAAGTGACCTTTAATACTTCTCATTTGGGCGCGCCGGCGGAGCAAGTTTTCAATTATCAGATGTGCATTTTAAAAGTCGATTATCTAAATTATGATGTTTTACCAATCTTTGAGACAAAGGTGACCCTGACGAAATGCCACAGCATGCAGCATTTCATAAGGGCCCCCACTGTCTGCCAAATTACGGCTTACAGCGTTCAGGTTGAGAAGGATTAATAGTATCAGTATCAGGGCATTTTAATGGTGACATTAATAACAAAGTGACCTTTAATACATCTCATTCGAGCGCGCCGACTGAGCGAGTATTCAAATATCAGATGTGCATTTTAAAAGGTGATTATCTAAATAATGATGTCTTACCAGTATTTTCAGACAAAGGAGACCCTGACGAAATGCCACACGATGCAGCATTTCATCGGGGCCCCCACTGTCTGCCAAAGTTCCGGCTTGCAGCTTTCAGGTTGAGAAGGATCAATGGTAGCAGCATCAGTGCATTTTAATGGTGACGACCACATGTAGTAAGAACCCGTTATGCAGCAGCAAAATTTGGCGTTTAAACATGCTACACTGCCGAAATTTTTGAAGGAACACATATCGTGTTCCTTCAATTATTTCGCGCAGTATGCATTCTGGCATATTAGCTGCCAGATTTACTTTAAAAGAATTGTAATACCCACCACCGGTGGCTCTGCCGACCTCGATGCAGAAGTTATACAGCAGCAATATTTGGCGTTTAAACATGCTACATTGCCGAAATTTTTGAAGGAACACGATACGTGTTCCTTCAATTATTTCGGGCAGTATACATACCGGCATATATGCTGCCAGATTTATTTTAAGAAATTGTAATACCCACCACGGGTGGCTCTACCGACCTCGGTGCAGAAGTTATACAGCAGCAAAATTTGGCGTTTAAACATGCTACACTGCTGAAATTTTTGGAGGAACACATATTATGTTCCTTCAATTATTTCGGGTAGTATACGTTCCGGCATATTAGCTGCCAGATTTATTCAAAAAATTTTTTTTATACCCACCACGGGTGGCTCTGCCGATCTCGATGCAGAAGTATACCGGTCAATACAAAACACCTTAGTTTACTATAATGAATGCATACCAATTAGCAGAGCGTGCGCAGAGACAGACAACAAAAGTATTGAAATGGCGTCTCTTTTGACCCATTTTGAAATGCAGTCAGTGACGATCCTGAACGGTACATTGTAAACGACAGCACTTTTTGCTTTGTAAAAAACATATTCTCTAATGAGCATGTGAAGTGTGTGACTAGCAGTTCTAAACAAGTACAACATGAAAACAGTATATACATATTACCCTTACCTGTTAGAAACATGTCGACATGTTGATCCATTTGGCGCTTTAGTTTCGAAAATTTGCAAACAGTGAAGGCTCTGATAAGATGCCGCAGAATGCGACCTCCTATCTGAAACTGCGCTGTTTGATATCATTAGACAACAGTTTCAGCAACTACAATGGTCAGAGTTCTTAGTTTCGAGACAAGATATAATCTCAGTGCACTTGCAGCTCATAGGAATGACCGAAAACATTGGTTTACTGAGATATGCTTGCGAGTGAGCTCTGCAGACAAACTAGCGTCGTAGGAGCATCCTCACAACGTTTTAGCGTTGGGAGGGCGCTGATCCGTCGCCGTTTGAATTGGACGTACGTGAGGATTTTGATGGCGAGTTTGGTACCCAAATGACATAACTATGTTCGGCCCAGATCTATTTATCTTAGATCGAATACAAATTGATAGGGCAAAACATTGAGGACCCGAATCCGGCGCCGCAAATATTGTGGCGCCTGATTCCAGTCCGCTCATGTTTGCCTTTGTGTCACAGTAGGTCAAAATTGAATAAAGATTATGTGAAAAACATGGATTTTGAATCACGAGTGTATGACAGCACAAATGAAAAAGGCACAGCTAGGCTTTAGACGCAATCAAAATAAAGAAGCATATAGAATTTTCAGGTGGCCATCGCAATGCGTTAGCCAGGCGGGCTATCACAATGCGTTAGCCGATACCTGTAAAACGAGACGGGACCTTTTCACTTGTGCTGGGTACATATAGGTAAAGTAAAATACCAATAGTATACTGTTTGAAAAAGTAAACGAAAACACTTTTACATTATTTAAGTTATGTTTATCAAGAACGATTTCACATCGTCACAAGATTGGAAACTACTTCCATAACTAATGTGATTGATGTCTAGGACCCGGGTATGCAGAGAAACCGCGAGTGAGGGGTCTCCTCGCCGGTACGCCCCGTGTATTCACAATATCCTCGAATGGATGCAGGTCAATGTCACACCTAACCACAGAACGATGATCATTGTGATCACGAATAAATATTTTCCCATCGGACGAATAAGCAGATTTTAGTTTGTTACTACGAACCAGTGACCTAGCGTCGAAGAGCAGCTTAGAACGGTACCTGGTTAAATCCTCATTGATGAATACTCTGTTCATGTCCGTGGTACGGAGTTCCTTGCGCATGCTGTACAGTCTGTGTCTAGCATTGTATGTGGCAAACTTCACGATGATATCGCGATGGCGCGTCTTAGAAGTCGCAGCTGTACGACCTCGGTTGTCTGGCTTACCAACGCGATGGGACCTGTCAATGTCTGCTGAGGTCATAGGAACATCCAATTTGTCAGCTAGCTTGAGAACTATATCATCAGTATTCTCACTGAGTTCCTCTGGAATACCTGATATTCTGACACTGTTCCTTCGAGTGTATTGCTCAAGTGATTCATTGTCGCTTTCAACTTTAGATATCCTTTCTCTAAGGGACTCGTTTTCCGACTGAAGGGATGCATTTTCATCACGCAGATACTGAATTTCATCTTTCAGTGCACCAGTAGCTTCACTAACCACAGTGTTGACTATTGTTTGTATATGAGGCAATTGTTCCTTGAAGAGTTTAGATATTTCAGGTAACATCAATGAGCGAAGCTCTGAAGCAATGCCAACAATGTCAGATGGCACGATGGGCTGTGAGAGAAAGTGGACAGATTCAGGTTCTACAGCGACGTTCTCGACGTTCTCGACGTTCTCTTCAATCGTATGAGCCCCAAGAACGACACCCTCTAGTAATGAGATGCTTTCCTCAGAGTGATGGCGGATTTTTTTTGCTGTCGAAGTCCGCAGTATCAAGTGGTGATGTAGCCTCCCGTTTGTCTCCTTTGCTTATTGGAGTACTGCTTACCGCTTTGGCCGGCTTAGGGTTCACAGATGCTTTAACCTTTGCAGCATACATTCTGATGAGCGTTGATGTGCGTTATTAATGATGAGCAGTATAGTTTGAAATTTTTTCGACAGGGTCAGTGTACAGTTACAGTTAACAGTTAAACATCAACTTAGTCATTTACAGGCTAGGATCATGAGTTGCATGGTTTTTATGAGTGATACATAACAAAGATGGCGATGTCCCCGCTTAAAATTGCAAATAATGAAAAGAACTTCCCTTGTTTTAAAGAATATCCAACACTAATTCCATAATGAATTTCCTGGGAATCGCTAAGCAGAGTTTTTAAAGCATCACTGTCCTAGTTGCTGTTCGTTAGAAAGTTTATATAAACCACATTTTGTTTAATTTCACAGAGCTAAATTTTGACCACTTCACCATTCATTAACCGTTACTTCTAAAGCTGAATGAACTGTTGCATAGAGAAATGGTAGACACTACATGGAACCTTTTTATTTTATTCTTAGAAGTGAAATCAGTGTACATCTGAAATGAGCAACATACACTGAACCGAAGTTCTAAGTAGCCACTTTTCAATTTTCTTTTTTTTCTGACTAAGCCCTAGTGTTATCGTAATGAATTTTTGGCCAAGTATGTGCATTGTGATGGACTAAAGTTAAGCGGTGTGTTGGAAGAGTTTTCTATCACTTCACGATTTTTGAGTTCAAAAATGCAAAAATCAACTTTTTGATTGATTGCAGTTCTTATCGAATTCAAGTACAGGTGATTGCAAACCGGCCTAGTCGACTTGAAAAAACACAAAACACTTGACATTTTCCTTATGACAGATTTTTTTTATGAATTTTTAAAAATTGATTATTTTCCAAATTTTGCAAAATTTTCGGAAATCATAAGCTGCACACATTTAAATCATTGTATGTGTTTTATTTTATGTTAATATGTTTGACAAAACACCATGCAACTTAATGAGCCCATTTTCTAACGATATTATTACTAATTTGGTATCCACTTCCGATTTTAACATGAAACTTTAAAGGTCATTTAAATGGCATTTGTTAAAGATTTCTTTTGATTTTCAAGCAGAACAGTGACTCCAATTCAAAATGAAGAACCCCTGAAAATTGCATTGCTGTGAAGCAGATACTCAAGCGTACAGAGCAATGCAAAGTGAGTATGCAAACTGCATGGTTAAGCTAAAAATCCTTTGATTAAGTTGTTGACCGTGGCTGTCTTCATGTTAACGTAGAAGAGAAATGGAGTGTTCAATTGTCATAAATACTTTTGATTCTTATCATCCTATATCACAGCTGTTATAAACATCTTCAAACTAATTAAAATATAAATGGATAACGTATCTGTTGAACAGTTTATATCACACTTAGAAGTGTGACTTTTTGAAATGACGGTACCTTTACTCGGACCACGTCTTATCAAGGTTGACCAGTCATTTTGAAATGACATGTTTGCAGAATTTCGACAAAGCATTGGACCTTTTTATAGAATTTAGATTTTGTGAGACCGATTTTTACTTTTTGATTGGGAGCAAAAATTGTATGGTGGCTACTTATAACTTCGGTTCAGTGTACATTTAATTATTTACAGGTGATAATATTTCTTTTAGTATTTCTTAAGTAAAAACATTCACTGTAATGAATTTTTGGATGACCTCTGCTTTCTCCGTTGATTTCCCTATGCCCAGTTCAGAATTTCAAACGCCAAAAAACAAAAATACTAGGTGTGGATATCCATGTACTTAATAAAACTATAAGGAAGGTTTGGGTACTAAATTTGTTTGGCCCTTCTAAAAAGTAACGCATCTCCAGCTCACCTTTAGTGTTTGAAGGCAGACACGCTAAGCAACCTTATAACGCATTTATGAAGTCATGTATGACGTGAAAAGTGCAAATATTTATTGGGTTACATAAATAAAGATCAAGTTTTTGTCATGAAAATGTATAGATCATTTTCATTCGCCTATGTATTTCACGTCACTCGAAGTAATAAATGGCATATTTATTCTAAACCCATGAATATTCTCTCATTTTACTCTAAATTCGGAAATTTACGCGAGAATTTTATTTTCGCGAAGAGCGATAAAAGACATATTTGTGAAGTTAAAAATTCGCCACTTGGGCATTTACCTATATCAGTAAACGGCAGAGTGATTGCGCGATTTCGCGAGGATTTTATTTTCAAATAAAACCCTCGCGAAAATTTCTGAATTAACAGTTCTATTGAATTCTTCCGTTTTGATTGATAAAATGATAATGAGCTGGTTCATTTTACAAACCTAAACTCAAAATAACTTTCTTCAACTCAGGTTACGTAGTATGTAACAACATGAGGTAAATGACGTAGCGTTCTAATTACTAGAGGGAGAGACCGAAAGAGGGAGAGAGAAGCGGGGGAAGCATAAGCATAGGGCTGTAATTAGTATAGTTTTTTTTTAATTAGATGCAGTAAACTGATGATAACAATGTTAGTGCTATCACCACCACCATCGTCACCCTGTGACATGTGTACTAGAACCCACTGGGATCGCACCCCACATATCAAAAAGTCACAAGTTACAGCCCCCAGATGAAAATTATTTTTCTTATTTCTCAACAACAACATTTGCCTTGGGTACTCAAAAGGACCGTCTCAATGAGACGGTCCTTTTAAGCACCCAAATCATATGTTTAAACTGATGGATAAGGAAACAATCGCAATTTTAAGCTAAATAAATTTGCTTAACTAACCCTATGAAATTTAATTTAGTTTTTCAAATTAAGATATACTTTAGTCTTCGCAAATTGTTTATACTTTTGTAAATAGCAGCGCAGACCCTGATGGTCACATTCTCTGTCTCCTCCTGGTGCCATGGGTTGGTCTGCATTGTGCGATCGTGACAATTTTAATCTAGAGAGAAGATTTGGCCTGTTAAATTTGTTTAAGCCCCCAGGTGGCTTCAACTGCTGTCTGTTCTAAGGAGGTGATCCTGTTCCAGTGACTGATTCAGATTCACTTTACTCAGAAAGCCATAGATATGCCAAAATAAGAACATTTAGAAGATTACATACCAAATGAGCCAGTGGTTGAGATTTCCAATAATGTGGCATTTTGACACATGTGTAGACTCAGACGAGCCTGTACAGTCTCCTTTTAGGCGTAGAAACTCAAAATGATGTTCAGTCAGTAGCTTAACAGTCATAGAATATTCAAGCGACAAGCAAAGGCTCTGATCAGACTGCGCGCATACCACATTGTTGGAAATCTCATGCGCTGGCCCAAATAATAAGGCAAAAACACGAAGACGCTCAATATTACTTATCGTAGAGCTTTAACACTTAAAGTTTGTTCTTTTTAATATCCAGAGATTTCTCAATATAATTCGATAAAACTCTTGCCAAAGACAAATGAGCCGTGACATCGTGACATGTGATTTCCAAAAATTTGGCATTTTGACAAGTGTAGATTCAGACGAGCCTGTGCACATACCACATTGTTGGAAATCTCATGCCATGGCTTATATCGTTTGGGTTTAGTAAATTTTTTAATAGTGGAAAGGTCATTCTGGTTTGGGTGTTTGATATTCATTTTTAGATACGATACGATACGAAATACTTTGTTCATAAACTCCGGTCATAATACATGGCATCGAGCTGATTTACAATAGACATTATAACATACACAAAGTAAATGCATCATAAGGCTATTTGCTGGTTAAGTGACGGTGGCAAATTGATTTAGATGTTAGGTTGATAGGGAATTGGGGTGGGGGCAAAACATCGTTCTAAGTTCTATAATACAGAGATTGATCTAAAGAAAAAACAGGTATTATTCTGCCAGCCAAGAGTAGAAGTGACGTCATGTTTTGTTTACAAAGTTATGGGACTTACTTTTTATGACAGGAATTATACACAATTGATCTATCGATTCGAGTTGGCTCAATTGGTAGCGAGGAGGATTACTAAACCACAATTTTTTTTTTAGAAATTCTGTTGTAACGGTTTTTCGAAGTTCCTGTTTTTATACGTAATTTTAGGTCACTATGAGAAAGCTACTGGTGTGGACCGCCCCTAATGTCTCCAGCAGGTTCTGTGCATGTGCGAGCTCCTGGCGAAGCCCTGATATCTTGGGGAAAATCATGAAATTGAACAACGTGCGATTAGACTAAGACAATTTGACATCAATGAAACGTCCTTATGAACAAATATGGAAACACCAACAGTTTCATTATAATATTTGGGAGTGGTCTTTTCAGTGGTCGAGAAGTTCGCATCGTATACCTAAAGCCAGTAGAATGCCATACCGATCACATAAGCTTAGCAAATCATCGTCTATAATCTAGGCATATAAGCCATGAGCAAAGACTTAAACTAAGAAAACAACGAAGTTATTAAATACATTATATTTCTGGACCAGTGAAACGAAGATACTATAACGTCAACTGTCTATAAGGTTGGCCCGCCATCCCTCTGCCTGTTTGTCTGTATGTCTGTCTGTCCGTCCGCAGTACAGATCGAGATTCTGCGATAGCCAAAAAAGTGATAAAACAGGTCAATGCATTTGATGAGAAAAATATTTCTGTAACTATGCAATTCAATAGTTCAAACGAGATACCAATTTTGGATATGTTCAATCCGTATTTGAGTAATGCAACCATGGTCTCATGGGATCTGTGATAGCAGTGGTATATAGGGACTCTTGTCAGTGTCGGTAGTGCTTTGGATATGTCAGGCTTTGAGCCCAACAAAACAGAGGTACTCCTGGGCACGTGTTGATAGGCGGAGACCGTTACAAGGGGTTAAACGTTTAAAGTGCCCCCATAGTGCAGGGGGCTTTGCAGAGGGAAACTTCAATATCTTTGTTATTCCACGGTCCCAAGTGCAGGGAGGGGGTACAAATAGCAGATGGATAATACATAAATGTTTACATGTGCACATGTAATGGTCTACCTGTATTTCAGGCGGCACATTTGAAGCAGTTCCAGCATATGTGATGTCACAACGGTAGCTCAGAACACGAGCATTCTTGATAATTCCTGTGTAGAACGCTCCTAGAATTGAAAACCTTATTATCACAATTGTAGATCTCAACCCCTTCGCTCCTTGCACTTACATGTAAATCATTAATATTCGAGTAAAGGGTGTGTTGTATTTTAAATAGATCATAGAGTCTTGAAGCATATCAATGAATATTGATGTATTTTATGTAGCAATCATCGTCAACTGGACTTAGTCTGTGGATGCATTGCTGAATTTCTGGATGTTACCAAGATATCAGCGCTTAGCCAGACGCTCGCGCTGGTACAGAACCAGTTGGAGAAAATTAGTTGGTTGAAATTAGGGGAGGTCTACACGATTAACTTTCTCATAGTGATGTAAGACATTAAACTACGAATAAAAGCAGGAACTTCAAAATAAAACCGTTACAACATAATTTCTGAACGGAGTGGCTGCTCTTTTTTATTCAGTTTTTTTTTTTTTTTTTTTTTCGGTGGGAGACATAAAGAGGATAATAAAATCAGACCCCCTCCCCCCGAAAATAAAAATAAAAAATTGAATAAAAAAAAAGAGCACCCAGTGAGATTCGAACCTAAAGTTTTTCTTTGCGGTTTAGTAATCATCCTCGCTACCACTTGAGCCAACTCGAATCGATATATTAATTGTCTATAATTCCTGTCATAAAAGGTAAGTCCCATAAAGTCCCATAACTTTGTAAACAAAACATGACGTTTCTTCTACTCTTGGCTGGCAGAATAATAGTTTATCCAGGGCAGACTTGATTTAGCTGTTCTCTTTACTCCTTCCACTAGACTGGTTCTCTCCCTTTAATAGCTTGTCAGCATATTAAGACAGGTAGCTACTAAACGCCATTGCGTCTATTTATAGGCATATACACTGAAAGTACGTAGTATTGGAAAATACCTGTGGCGTCTTGAGTCCATCTGCGGTATTGAATAAAAAGTGCATTTGCGATTTTTAAACAACTGCTCCAAGCTAGCATCCCATCACGAGCCACTATCGGCCCGCCGACGAACCGTCACCTGCGGATGGTTGTTCGTTGGCGGGCCGATAGTGGCCCAATTGTACGTGCGGATTGAATTTTTTTATAAAGTTTATTTTGTTCTATTATCAGAAATATGGCAACTGAAAAATTACAAGTTCTATAGGTTCCTATAGAAATAAGCATCCCCAACCCAACACTGGATGCGTGGATCCAGAGGGGGTTAGGTGGTCCGGACCCTACCCCCCCCCATCCCCCTAAAAAATCACATGTTCTATGGGTTTCTATAGAAATAAGCATCCCCCATCCCCCTAAAAAATCACATGTTCTATGGGTTTCTATGGAAATAAGCATCCCCCGCCACCCGAAAATAAACAAAAATACAGTTACCCCGCATCTAGTCAGACGCAACGCGGCCCGGTACAACTATTTTCTGGAATTTCAAATGTTCACAGGGGAAACACTTATGAGACTTTCAGTTTGCACCTACAAAACTCATTCCGTGACGGGGAAGTGGGCAATTACTTATTTCTAACCGATGTGCGGATCCAGAGGGGGATAGGTGGTCCGGACACCCCCCCCCCCCCACCAAAAAAAAAAAATAAATAAATAAATAAAAATAAATAATAATCACAAGTTCTTTAAGTTTCGTTGGAAATAAGCATTTGCCCCCCCCCCCCCCATCCCCGAAAAAAAAACAAACAAAAAAAACAGTAGTCAGACATGTTACCGACTGCGCCGGCCGGTAAACCTTCTGAGACTTTCAGAAAACTCAATCCGTGACAGGGAAGTGGGCAATTACTTATTTCTTACCCATGCCCGAATCCAGAGAGGGATAGGTGGTCCGGACTCCCCCCCCCCTCCCCCAGAAAAATCACAAGTTATATAGGTTTCTATAGAAATAAGGATTTGCACCCCCAACCCCCCCCCCCCCCCAAAAAAAAAAAAAAGAAATAATAATAAAAAGTTGCGACCCCCCCCCACCCCCGATAAATGTTTCGACCCTTTTGAACCGTAAAAAAATATAGTTGCAAAAAAAAACCCAACAAAAAACACCCTTATCAGGGTTTTTTCTGTTATTTGAGTCTGGACGCCCCCGGCCCCTGTTTCTATCTGCGAGGAGAGGGTGGAGGGGGGGGGGGTGGGGGTACTATAATATTTTCATTCATACGTGGGCTCGCACCATTTTGGGGTTCAAAATTTTGAATTTCAATACCTTTGAGGGTTTTCAGAAAAATGTATAGTTTTTGGGGTATGAAGATTTTGTGGATATCTTTTGGGGTCATCACAAAACACCAAAAAGTTAACCCCAAAAATGGTCCGGGCCTACGTATGTTCGAAAATATCAGAGTACCCCCCCCCCCCCCCCCCCCCGTTTCTCACCCAGGTGCGAGTATGCTTGGAATTCGTGAACAATATCAGCGGACGGCATATTTTGTGTTTGGGGTCACTACACAGATAGCAAAGATACGTTGGGCCCACAATGGTAGTTGGTGGAAATGTGGGCGACCTTGTACCAAAGCAACAATGTCGACCATTCTCTCATTATTAAACACCACTATATTAGTACAAAATCCTCTGTGCCTGTATTCTGAATAATGTGTTTGGTGTTAAAAGAAGTTTATGTTTCCGGAGCACAGCATTGCGAAGGAGATTTGTTTGATTTGATCCTTACGTCCCATCAACAATCTTTCAGTTATGTAGGGATGGGTCTTCCTGGGTTGAACCGGTACTAAGCTATGATTAATGTGTCTTGCTCAAGGACACAACGCAGTGACGCCTGTGAGGCTCGAACCCGCGGCCCCTCTGTCTCATGTTCATTAAATAAGCCAGGTTACGAGGAAAACTATTCATGCGCGGATCCAGAGGGGGCCGGGGCTCCGGGCCCAGCAAAATCACAAAGCTATAGGATTTATTTAGCAATACTCGTCTGGATCCACTTGAAAATCTCAAAGGCAAGTCAGATTTCAATGTTGGGCCATTAATACGGCCGCTAGCGAAACGCCATTGAAATTGGCCGATGGTGATACACCTTGAAAGGTATTTGGATTCTCACCATAAAAAAGTTGTTAAAGATAAATTGGACTCCCTCTAACAACACTTCCTGGGTCCGTGCATGCCTGTGTCGGGGATTTCCGATCGGATGGGGGCTACTCTGACATTTCGTAGCCTATGTGGACTCGGACCTTTTTTAAGGAGGGGGTCTATCTTTTAATTTCAATAATTTTAGGGGGTTCAGATTGAATAAATATTTTATGGGATCTATGATAAAATTGTGGATATTTTAGGGGAGGGGGCGGGATGGTCATCATTCACAGTTAGGGAGCGTGGCGAAAAAGGAACGCATGTGCGCGACCCCGTAATTTGACTTTAAAGCATGTATAATATCATGCGCGGATCCAGGAATTTTTGACAGGGGGGGGGGGGGGGAGTCCAGACTGAGACGTTTTTTAGTCCTCAGCTTATTTTACAGAGGGGGGGGGGGCAATGGTTTTATTGCAGAGAAAACTATACTTTCTCAAGGATCCAGAGGGGGTCCAACATTTTCAGAGAGAGGAGAGGAGCGCATCATTCTTTTAGTATTAGCACGCATCACTATCCTTGCATTTCGTTGGCACTCCTCATAAAAAAGTCTACATCTTTGATCGAGGTTCTGTAATTTCGAGTAACAGTTTCTACACATAAGGCCTAAATGAAATATATGTGTGGTTCCTGTTTCATGCCAAGAAAATTTAGGGTAGGTAGGTAGGGAAATTATTAAATTTTGATATAACATTTAACAAAGAAAATAGTGACAGAAATTGAAAAAGTGCCCATTTTTTTCTCCAAAGACCATTTTATTGTTTAGGGTATATAGGGTTAAAAAAAATTAGGGTAGGTAGGCAACAGGAACCACACATATATTTCATTTAAGCCTAACGCCACTCTCTACATTAATGCCCCCATATTTGGCGAGCCGTGAATGCTTTGGCGTTGATGTCTGATCTTTTTGTGGATTCGATCCTTCGGACCTCTTGTGCGCTCTTTCCACAGACCATGCAGACACGCTCTGCAGGGTGCAGATTTTTGTTTTACGGGAGTTCTATACATTTCTATCCAGGGGTGTGGAAATAGTAAAATTTTCTACTTGTCCAGGGACAAGTAAATAGCCATAATGTACTTGTCCAACGAAAATTTTACTTGTCCGATAGTACAGATTAGCTTATACCTTTCTGTGCTTAAACAATTTACACTTTTGAAAACAGTATGAAACCATGCAGATATCAACTCTCTTGAAAACAGCGTAGATCCAGATCAGCTGGCTTCTGAAGAAGCCAGCTGATCAGGATCCACACTGTTTTCAATGAAACATGTGAACTCATAATAATTAATCAAAATATGAAATACAAAATTTTATTAACTTTATACAAGTTTTGCACTTGTCCAAGGACAAAAAAATTGAAATTTTCAACTTGTCCTGAATGAAATGGGACCAGGTCGGACAAGTCGGGCATGGTATTTCCACAGCCCTGTTTCTATCCCATGCTGTAGCCACGATGATCCACGGATGTATTAGTTTGTCTTCCTGGTGTCTCTTGATGGTTGTGTGTCTCTTCCTTGCAGTGCCATGGGGCTGTCTGCTGTTTGTGATTGTGGTATTTCCTGATCATGCTCACATACTATTTTTAGGTAGTGAATACCCTTTAAACCTTCTTTACATGAACCACAAGACTGGTGACCTTGAAACATGGTTTGCATCATTGGATAGTAAGTGAGTATGAGCCACTTTCTGTGACTTTTATATAGTAAAAAATTTAATTGAATTTGGATCACACTGACTTCATATAATACCTGGCCTATTTATGAACTTTTTCAACACCTTTGCTTGTTAACAGACGCTCTTTCTGGAGCATGCGCAGGTTCTCTACTTGAAAAAATATCATATGCGGAAGAAAAAAAATTAGGTGTGTGGGTTTCGATCATTGGACCCTTACCTCGTTAAGCTAAAGCGCAACCACTTGCGCTATTAGGGCAGGTATCGTTAATAGATTACATCAAAATCTAATGACATTGAAAAAATTATTAAAATCGAAATTACCAATAACAGCAATATTTGAAAGGCTTTGTATCGAAAAGAAAGTGCGGCAAATCTTCTCAGTTTTCAGTACATGTTCATTTCTCATTTTGATGTGCGAAATTGACCCAGGATGTAAACAGATGCTCTTTCTGGAGCATGCGCAGTCGGATGAGTGGGATTCTCTACTTGTAAAAAATTACTAGTTACCAAACGTCATATGCGTAGCGGAAGTGGAGCTTTATCAACGTGGGGAACCAATCTATCCTTCCACTCCGAACAGGAAGAACAGAAATCAAGTGCGCTGGAACATCTGTGCTGCCGTACGCCGGAGTACTCCGTCTTCCGAGGTGGTGCAGACAGAACAGTCACGTGACCTGTTCCAAAAAAGATGGCGGATCACTGCCTGCATGCGGGCAAATAGTTTGTAACGCTTGATTTATTCCGGAGTACTCCAAAGTGCCCAGTTTTACTTGTTTATGTGGCTGTTCTGGCGTACGCAGAGTACTCAAAAAAATTGCTAAATCAAGTCCGCCCCTGTATGAAGCAAAGGGAAGTAACTGCCATAACCATGACCAAAATTATAGTTATAGGGAGTTGGGTGGGGGCAAATTATCGTACAGGAATTGATCTAAAGAAAAAAAGTAACTAAACATAGGCAGTTGAGCTGTATCAAGCGAAGGGAATTAACTGCCATAACCATGACCAAAGTTATCGGCCACTGATGTATGTACGATTAGTTTTCACATTCTGTTCAGTGAGACCAGGCGCTACGACTCCCACAGGCCGTTTACCCCAAAGCAGTTAGAGTCAAGCCGAGCTACTACTTCTGACAGTGACTGGTCTGAATGTGTGCACAGACCGCTAAGAGTCTACCAGTATGGTATACTGTGGGAATCGCTGCGCCTCGACCCAGATCCATAAAAGTAGTAAGGGCGTCACTATAGTATCAAGTTCGAAAAAATGTCCCTTATGACCATACATAAACGAGAAAAAAGGTCCCTTTTTACCACACAAATGAATGCTGTAGAATTATAGCATCAAGGTCAAGGTCACTCTTGTAATGACGTCATCGGCCATTTTTTTTTAATTTTTAGTAACTGTTGTCATACACGTTCAGACCTGCTTGTCTATATTTAGACATTGATTATGACCTGCTTGAAAATAAATTTTAATGACCGCTATAAAAGATGAGCAATAAAATGCACCTGGCCAATTCTTAGGTCCCTTATGACCACACAAAATTAAAGCTTATTGACATTAAGACTGTATATGTACGATAAAACTTACGGGCCGAATAGCGCAGTCAGTAACATATCCGAGTGCAGATAATTGTCTGTCTGCAGATCCAGGGGTCACGAGTTCTATCCAGACCAGGTCCCACGGAGATTGATCTGTTTACCATTTCTAAGGTCCCTTATTACCACAATGAGGCATTTCATCTGGGTCTTCGCTGTTTGGTAGACGTCCATCCGACGTTCTACCTTGGTACACTATAGGCGCAGATGAAGCGATAAATGATAGAGATGCGCAGACTGGTTTGAGTCAGTACTGGGTACACATGAGATAAGTATTAATATCTATCAAAATGTCTCTTTGCTCATGAAAACAAAAATCTGAGCAGCCTTTACAGATCTTTCACTGTTAACAGACGACGCTAATAGGTAAAGGGGTTATTTGATTAGGAATCATACCTCATATGAGCCATGAAATTTTGGCATTTAAGGCTCACTGAAGGCTCAGACTAGTCTGCTCCAATGTGAAGACAAGCAAATGCGCATACACGCACAGACAGAAAGACAGACAGACAGACACATACACACACACACACACAAGCACAACCATTGACCAGAGGTACAATAAAATGCACACTAAAGTTTATCAAATATGACTAATTTATGGACATATAACACGGCAAATGAGTTTTATGTTTATACTGGACATTATTAAAGCAGACAACTATATATTCGTTTGCAATGAGGCATTTTATCAGGTTCTACACTGTTTGCGAAGCAGACGTTTTTGAACCCACAACTGTACAGGTCTATAGATGAAGAAACAAACCGATATAGCTCTAATATAGCTGTTTCTCGCCAGACATGACTTGGGCCTGAACCTTCATCTACATCTATTTTTTTTTCAGTGCGAGCAGCAAAGACTGTGGCGATGCTACGCGAATGTGCAGGCTGAGCCTTCGCTGCTAGCCTATCGTGCAATAAATTCTCTTCAACTGGCCCTTAAAGTTTGGCCTGAGCCTTCATCTACATATATGTGTGTGTGTTGCTGTTCTATCCCGTCCCAGTCCCATACTTTCATGGAGATTGATCATGAAATAATATCTATGGCCATTCACCTCTCTCCCATTGATTAGAGAAGGGTTGTTGTCAGAATAAAATGCGCATGGCCAATTAATCATATCAAAGTGAAAACTTATTGCCAGGATAAATAAGGACTGCGTATGCACGATAAAAGTTCACCTGAACTGACTGCCCCTACATGACCAAAGCTGTTGACTGGGACGTAAAGAACCAAAGGAAACAAAATTCTACTTATCTGACGTTCTACTTTGGGCCACTATCGGAGCAGTAGCCAAACGCTCTAAGATAAGTGTATATATTATTCGAGTGCAATGAGACATTTCATCAGGGTCTTCGCTGTTTGGTAATCAGACGCCCATGCGACGTTGTACCTTAGACCACTATGGGCGCAGATGAAGCGATACGCTGTAAGACTATATATTTGATTGCAATGAGGCATTTCATTAGGGTCTACGCTGTTTGATAGCGTGCATTAAGGGGCTATTTTGGCTTCCTCTAGAGCCAAAAACTCATCATATTGGTTTATTAGAAGAAAAGCCGAAGTGTAATATTCTGGCATTTATATAACTTTTACTGGTTGCTATGGTAACCAAAATGGCTGACAAAAAGGGCTCAAAATAGAGAAATTGCCATTTTAGGCCAAATTTGAGGCTTTTGGAGACCGATTTTTAAAGAATTGGATATCAGCACAAGCAAATACCAAAAAAAACCTTTAAATATATTGTGTGACATGATAATTCTCATCATCTGTTAAAATATTTTTTTGGTATTTGCTTGTGACCTATATTAATTCCTCTGTTACATGTCTCAAATTTGCTCCAAAATGGTCATTTTCCTATTTTCAGCCTATTTTGGTGGCCATTTTTGTTACCATAGCAACCGTAAATGTCGAATCAATGCCAGACTTTTACACTTTGGCTATTGTTCTAATAAAGGAATAAGAAGGAACTTGTGAAGAGCAACTTTTATTTTTTGACCTCATAGGGGGGCCAAAATAGCCTCTTAATGCACGTACCCCTTTTAATTTTCATAAAACTTTGTCTTTCAAAATGCGATATCAAAATTCAAATATATTGTAAAATCAAAGTTCACAATTTTCTTCATTATAGAAGTTATCTTTCTACGACATTTTATTATGCATATCAGTTTATAGTCAAGCATTCTTGAATAAAATGGTGGTGGCTCTGTTATGGTGTGGGCAGGCGTGTCCTTACATGATAAAACTAACATTGTCTTCATAAATGGGAACTTAACTGCAGCTCACTATCAACATGAAGTGCTGGATATGGGGGTCATTCCATTGTTGTGAAAACACTGAGGAAAGCAGTTGCTGCACGATAGTACTCTAGCCCATTGGGCAAGGGCCACCACTGCATATCTGAATGCAAACAACGTAAATGCCGTCGACTTTCCACCCAAATCACCAGACTTAAACATAATTGAAAAGATTTGTGATGAACTAAACTGCAGTGTAAGGAGAACAGGGGCTATTCCGACCACACTGAATCAACTGAGAGCAAAGATTCTCTACGAGTGGAACAACCTTCCTCAGAATTACGATCAGCGTTATGTGGTGCCAATGAGACGCCGTTGTCTTGCCGTAGTGAACAGTGCGGGGGCATACCCACTACTAAGTTTACATGGACATGGACACCCCTGCAGGAGTTGACTTAAGAAAATTGTGATAATAGCTTTGATTTGTGATATATTAGATCAAGCTTTGTCTCTTCTAAAGTGTTGGAAAATGTGAACTTTGATTTCACCATAAATTTTAATTTTGCGTTCGCATTTTTTAACTTTTAATTTTATTCGAAATAAAACAAATGCAATTTTATGACACAGATGTTGTTTATATCTGTTGAAAATTTGAAAATGATCTGGCAAGTATTAACGGAGATATGAGCCCACTTATATGTGCACACTTATAAGTGTTGTTAAGTGTAAGTGTAAATCCAAAAAGAGACGAGATAAAAAGAAGATTACTAAGATGTCTACTAATGTATTTAAAAAATACGATTATCTTGTTCCTCAGATTCAATAGAGCTCGAATAGAAAGGACAAAATCTTTCGTTTCTTGGAATTTTAGATCTTTTGTAGCTGTCACCTTCTATCATTAAATTGTGTGAACTGACTTGAACGAAATTTTGTAATTAGAAACCAACTGACAGTAATATGCACGACCAACGTTGAATGTTTGCTAAGCGGAATGAAACTGTAATTATTTAGATTGAAAACAATCTTTAGGTAGCCAACTGAGTGTTTCAACATAATTATAAAGGTGGACGGCAACATTATTATAAAGGTTGACGGATAGCCATTCTGAAATATACTCGGCAAAATGTTCTGCACAACTGGGGTTTATGGCAATTTATTTCAAACAAAGGTAACATCCGACAACATGATTTATATCAGCATTTAGTCCCATCAGTCTAAGCAACATTTTGTTTGAAACGGAACCAAAATCACACGAGAAATGTCTGAGAAACAGAATCAAAAATGACAAAATGATCGATTTTCAATGTTGTGATCGGTCAGTGACTCTGATGAACTCTACTTCAAAAATCACATCACGATTCTTGTGCAAAAACTAGCACGTATTTAACGTCAAATGTTTACCCAATTACACAATTACATAACTAACTGCATTCTTTGCATGATTTTTTGTTAAAAAAAATACGCTTCTTAATTTCACAAAAATCTCATTTGAATCGTCAATGTTATTATGGCAAATGCAAGGCCTTTTAGATTCTTTAGAAAACTTACTGATGAAGAAAGAGCCCAGGCCTCGAGGTTATGAAACTTGACTACAGTCTCAGACTCAAAATAAAGCGCAATGATTGGCTGCTTGTGGACACGTGTCCGCAAGCAGCCAATCGTTGCACTTTATTTTGAGTTTGAGAATGAACTCAAGTTTTATAACCTCGAGGCCTGGCCTTATAGAGGCGGACATTCACCCACAGGATGTTGCAGTTGCTTTCTATACCGGAAGTAGTCCAATTGCTGGACTGGCCAGCCGATGTCAAGTGATACAGGTAAAATCCGATAATGGGGAAACTCATCTATTCATCGTTCATCGTAGCACCATTATTCGACTTTGTGATCGTCATCGTTGAAGGGGGACTGTTTCTGACCGACCAAGATCTGGACGACCGAAAGTTACAACCCAGCATGAATACCGACTGCATCAAGGCGACGATTTGTGGATGGCCCCAGTCTGGAGAGAATGTTTAGACAACAACGGGGACCAGGTGCACGTCGCATCTAGGTGCAGACTGTCAGGAATAGAGTTCGAGCTTTTGGGTTCAGTTAAAGAAAACCTGCTAAAAAGTCTCAGTTTTCCCAACGTCACATGGCTCTTAGGCGCCAGTTTTGTGCACGACACGGCAGATGGAATCGACAGCAATGGTCACAAGTCATCTTCTCTGATGAATCCAGAATTTGTCTGCGAAAGGTGGATAGACGCATCCGAGTATGGCGTCGCAGCGGGGAGAGACACTTAGAACCTACTATCCTACAATGGTGGAAGTGTTATGATATGGGCAGGTATTAGTTTGAATGGAAGAACTGACCTTTTCCCTGTGCCCGGTAACTTCTATGGCCAACGGTACATTGACGAAATTCTCTGACCTTATGTTGTACTATATCTCCGTCAGATGGGCCAGAATGCCATCTTTAAGGACGACAATGCGAGGCCCCATCGTACTTGGATTGTGGACAACTGCTTGCAACTGAATGGTGTTCAGCGACTTGAGTGGTCTCCAATTTCTCCAGACTTGTCTTGCATTGAGCACTTGTGGGATATTCTTGGCCGAACAGTAAAAAAACACATTAATCAACACACACGACTTGCAGACTTACAGAAACTTCTTCTCCAAGGATGGGCTGCAATTCCTCAAAGGCAAATACAGCGACTGGTGCATTCGATGAGGAGGAGACTCAATGAGTGTCGTGTGAATCTTAGTGGCTTTTCGCATTATTGAGAGAAGAAACTGTGATTTTGTATTTTATGGTACCCAACCCCCATATGGCTTCAGCGGACGAGTTCTCAAGCATCAATGATGATATTCTTGTTTTGACTTCAGTATATTGTCCAGATTAATTTAAAAATTTTTGTGATATATTTATCATTTCTGTCCTATTTTTGAAAGGTGAAATATGCTGGAAAACCCTCAGTTATGCAGACTTTTTTTGCCTGGTTCATAAAATTCCATGAGTCAGTATCAAATGCTTTTCTGAGGTCCTGTAGATTCCGCTTCTTTAGTTCCAAATAAAACATCATATATTACACGGATATATTCTCCTATGAACCTTCCCGAGATAAAAACCTTGAAAGTTCTAGATTTTCGTGGATAAGTTCATCTAAAGCTGATTTAAGCCTATTTGCTATGACAGCTGAAGCCATTTTGTAGACTATATTTATCATAGAAATTGGCCTCCATTTTATTTTAAAATTATACTTGGTTTAGGCAGGCATGTTGTTATACCTTGTTTTTGGGCTACTGATAAAGAACCTGTTCTATAGCCATTAGTTATAGATCTTAGAACAAGCACTCCAATATCAATCCAAAAGAATTAAAAAAAAAAATAACATAAAACCATTCAGACCTGGACTTTTCTCATTTTTCATTTTAATGCCTTTGGTTATTCAACATATGCCATTCCCCCTTCGTTTTTGGTGCCTCTGCTTCTGAATGCTTGGTGTCATTTCCCCCAATAATATTGTCAATGGGTGTATCGTCGTCTACTTCATTTTCATTGTCATATAGATTTTCATAAAATTGTTTTTGGCAGTTTAATACATCATTCGTTTTTGTATATTCAATATCATCATATATTAGTTTATTTACAACTTTGCTGGTATAATTTCTATTTTCAAGATTAAAAAAAATAATAATATTCAATATCATCATATATTAGTTTATTTACAACTTTGCTGGTATAATTTCTATTATCCAGATTAAAAAAATAATTTGTAGGTTTTTCGCCTTGGTCCATATATCTACATTTCGATCCTTACATTACCCCTTCTATTTTCGCATTCCTTACATTAATTAATTGATTTTATTTTTGCACCAAATCGGCAACAGTTTGATTTTTATACCATTTTCACATAGCTCATTTTCAAGTCGTTGTATGTCATATTCTTGTGCATTTTTCCTCCTTTAACCTTTCTTTCTTCTTTTCTGAACTGTATTTGATTGTGTTGCCCCTTATCATCATTAATAAAGTTTCTAAAAATAGTTGATCATTTATATTTAATTGTATTTCTTCATTAGAAATGTTATTATGGTTTAAATTGTTTTCATTATTTACATATGTTTTCTTTACATCCTCAATTGTATCTTTTATAGGCGAAACATAAATCTTATCTTTTAAAAGTGTGTTACTAAACTTTTAATACCCCATCCCACTTTCACTTTCAAGTAATTTTAATTTTAAAGTTATTCCCTAATTATATGTTCTATACCCTGGCATATTTTTGGTGTCAGGTACAAATTGAAACATGTTTTCACTTATAAGGTAAAAATCTTACCTGGCTTTTTTATCACCGGGTTTAGCCTGCACCATGTATATTTTCTACTATCTTCATTACTAACACGCAAAGCATTTAATAAATTTTCTTCTTCAATATAATCTAAAATCTCCTTTTTTGCCTTTGGGTTATTAATGTGTAAATAACTAGACAGTCCAGGTCAGGATCTAAAACAAAGTTCTAATCACACACATAATTATATGGTCGTTTTCAAACTGGGAGACTTTTTGTCAATTCACTTTATACATGTAAATATTGTTGTACGTGTAATATATAATGTCATAATAACAAATCATATTTATATACTATCGTGGCAGTGACGTAGTGCTATGTTTACAATTGTTGAGTAGAACATATACTTGTGCCCTCCGATTGGGCTAACGCAAATCGATAGATCACTTGGGTATTAATCCTATCCCGATATATCACTTGTGTATTAATCCTATCCTGTGGATAGGATTAATACACACGCAATCTATCGATTATAAGCCCCTGATAACTTTGTAAACGAAGCATGACACCACTATCGCTCTTGGTTGGTAAGACAGTAGCACTCCATCTTTTTGCTAGGTCAAACAGTAGGAACTCAAATGAGATATAGCACTCTGTGCCGTCTCATCTGGGTCCCTCTGTTTGGCACCGTCCATCTGAAGAATGAAAAAAAGGCACATTGTAAGACAATAATAACAATGATGAAAAGAAATGCTCAACAACGCTGGTTTGAATCGGACGGTAAAGGAACAGCCTTGTCGAGCACGTTCGAAATACCTTTATTATATCTCAAAAATAATCCATTGTGGCGACTGAATGGCCAACAGTAGAGCTAACCCCCTCACAAATACATGATCTTGCATTTAACGATAGCTGTAAATGATGACAAATAGCTATGTTTACCTGTCTGAAATTTATGATCATGTGAATTTCGTGCTTGCCCTCCTGATTAACAGACCGCCCATTGTGTCGCGGAGTGGAAACTTTTGACTCCGCCCAATGAACGGATGCTATTGACTGTCAAACATTCACGCCTCAATCGAAAATGTACCATGTATTTTACCTCATGTTGCCATGTAAATGGACTGAGTGAAATAAAGTTTATTTGATTTGATTTTGTTTAATATTGGTATACAAATTAGGATTATCTTGATTGGGAACATATAAATTAACATGATTCGTTTCCCTTGTATCTTGATATCTAATATAATTTAGTTTCCGTTTTTGTTGGTTTTGACTCTCTCTACCTTATATTAAAAATTATTTTTCAGTATCAGCATGACCCCTCGACTACTATTTGTAAAGAAACTAAAAACTCTTCATACACCTTTTCAGATTTTATAAAAGGTTCTAATTGTGCATTTATATGTACATCTTGCAGACCTATTATATTATACTTTTTGTTCCTAACATAATAGAACAAATCTCTTCGTTTTTTCTGTCACGGAAAATCCTCCTCTACAGTTTTGCGAGAATTTAAGTAACTGTTGATCCATTTTTATTTAACTTCATTAAAATTGTCAGGTACAAAACACCAAGAAATATTAAACCTCTGTGCATTATAATTGAGTAGACATAGCTGATAGTAAAATATACAAAACAACGAGTAAAGTAAGAAGAATAGCTTACCGTAAAATACCTCATTTTCCAGTAAACATGATATATATATATATATATATATATATATATATATATATATATATATATATATATATATATATATATATATATATATATATATATATATATATATATATATACATATACATATATATATATATATATATATATATATATATATATATATATATATATATATATATATATATATATATATATATATATATATATATATATATATATATAACAATATTCTTATAGCTATATCAAGAAATCGTCATAAGGCCAAATTCAACTTCTTTCAGAAATAACTTTGAGGCCAGGATGCTGTTTCAGAAGAAACGAATGGTAAGAGTTCACTTTAGCCAAGTATATACAAAAGGTGTACTCTTAAAGAGACTAAGTCTGCAACTATGAACATTTTTCGAAAAAAATATTTTCTTTTTAAATCATTTGTAAAAGCAGAATTAAGTAAAGTTTTCACAGTAAATCTGTTCATTATAGCTGAAAACTGCATGGAAAGGTGAATTATCTTTTAAAAACAGGTTTTTTTTCTCTTGTTGGTAATTATTTGCGTCCCTCCAATAATTATAGACAGTCAAGTTTTAACATAAATGCTGTTGTTTTGATATTTAATTAGTAAAATTTTACGGAATTGGTAAACTGTATACCTGAATTTTAGTTTTTTACTGTGTTCTTGAAAAATACAAACATTATTTCAAAAAATTAAAAGATCAAAAGTTACAGACTATGCAGCTTTAACATATAGTCTTGCACATGTAAACAGACCTTTGACCAGCGTATATCTTATACTTTCAAAATAATGAACGGTTTATTAGGCTTCTTCTTTATGTTAAAAAAACTTCAAATCAGAGTCTACTTCTCCAAAAAACAAAAAGCAACCTTGCAATTTGGTTATTATTATTTGATCCTTGAGCCCTCCGTTGTTCGAATGATGACTTTAGGATGGCGTTGACATAATTGAGCCGCGACATGAGATTTCCAACAATGTGGTATGTGCGACTAGCAAGGCCTCGGATCAGCCTGCGCATACGTGCAGTCTGATCAGAGTCTTTGCTTGTCGCTTGAATATTCATTGAGTGTCAAGCTACTGACTGAACATCATTTGGAGTTTCTAAGCTTAAAAGGAGTCTACACAGACTCGTGTGAGTCTACACTTCTCAAAATGCCACATTGTTGGAAATCACTTGTCGCGGCTCAATTATTATAAGACAAGGTCGACTTTGGTCACTGATGTGTTATCATGGGCAAACTGTTAGAAAGTCATTACATAGAGAATCTTACGAGGGCTCATGTTTTATTGAAATTTTTAAACGAGTTGGGAAAACAGATACTTGCTAGGTGTGTCGAGCATTGTATCGCTTTTTCACAACGAGTTTAATGAATTTAATAATACAGGAGCACGAACGTTAGATTCTATTTAGCATATGACCCTAAAACTACTTTTTAAATCACGCGAAAACGCCAAGATTTTGCCATATATTATAGCCTACGCGACGTTATTATATATAAGATGGACCTCATTATAGGCGTTACCAAATTCTGTAAATCACTAGTGGTTTATCGAATTTAATGCATGGCGTTATATCACTTCCAGACGTGACGTCATAAAATTATGATATTGTTCAGTTTTTTTTTTAACAATGCGCTAGGAACACAAAAACCCTAACCACAATTTCATTGGGAAGGCACCCACTGATCAGATTACGTATTGCAGTGATATGCAACATATAAACCTTCTTAATCCGAGAATTTCACAAAAATCATTGGCATCTAACACGAATCCACATAAACTGCCTCTATGGCGTCATCAGGACGCTCCAATAGTAAGGAGAAGTAGCTATTCAACGGAAGTAAGCCAGTCGATATTTCATTGCCATATGGCACGGGTTGAAAGAAAATGATTATTAGACCCATTCTATCACACAGTATGTAAACTGAAATAAACAGCCTGTACCCGTTCCTCCTAGCTCTCGCCCTATACATTATGAATTGCAGCACTCGAGCGTAACCAGTTGTCGGAAATCGTGATGTGAGAGTTGTTGGTACAGCTGTAATTGCGAGGGCCCACCTATTAAAATTCATTTTTCCATAGATCTTAGTAACTGTTACGGTTACAACCATGTAATCATGTATACATGTGATTGCCAATTCCACTAAAACCATGCAAACTGGCATTTAAGCTCGTTTTCGATACAGAACCACTCTGATTGTGAGCAAGTCGTTTTTTAACAAAGAAAAATGCAAAGGAAGAAACCGTTAAAATCATGGAATAAAACGGTAAAAATAGATAAAATGGCTTTTCTTACCTTGTTCGAATGTGTATTGTCTGTATCGCTAACAATATAAATCGAAACGTGTACATGTACCTACATACACGCATTTTTCCGACTTCTGGCTACGCACGATTGCTGTTATTCATGTTTATAAGGCGAGAGCTAGGAGGAACGGGTACAGGATGTTTATTTCAGTTTACATACTGTGTATCAGTGAACATTAAATTAATTGAATTCTTAATAAACACACAAAATCCACCACTTGAAAGAAAATTACAAAGCGAAATGAAAAACTTTAGGATGTCACCTTTAGGCCCATCAAAGTTTATTCATATGATGAAATTGGGGTGACCTTTGCATACTCTAGGCTCAGATATGGGTAGAAAGTGTTCGCCTTTGAACATTATATGCGGAAAAGGTTTTAGCTGATTTGCGCATGTGCCATAAATAGGACAAATACAGTAAGTATCACACAAGTTTAAATTTGAAATGTACGTAAAATTTCACAAGTAACACAGACATATATTCCTTTTAGTATGTTCGGAGTATTGATGTTTTTCATTTTAGTTTCAGATAAAATCACCGAAGAACATTGCTATGGCTATGAAATTAACGGCATCATAAGGCGTTGTGAAGATGACTGAGGTCCACATAATCATAAGTCAGAATGGAACGACACCGTCAGATTATCTTTTTCAAATGATAAGTCAAAATGGTACAACTATTGCTATTTATTTCAACGAAACGAATTCATTTCATACTCCAACAGACATACCTCTAACGGTACTAACTTACGTTTTGTTTGGTCTGACCTGTTTCATAACAGTTCTTGGGCTTTTCGGAAATTCCTCAATCCTCGCGATTAAGATAAAATTCGGAGATACAAGATTGAAGGGTCATGACCTAATGATAACTGTACTGGCAATTTTTGACCTCATTGCGCTGATACCAACGGCTTTGGCCTCTCCATGCGTATATACCGTCATTGGCAGGGACATAAGAGCAATCACAACGATAGGTTGTAAACTTTGCATGAGTATTTGGGAGTCTGCTGTGGTAAATTCTTGCTCAGTTGTTATACTCATTTGCATTGAAAGATTTATTGCTGTATGGTATCCCCTTGAATCCAGATACTTGTTCCCGAGGAAAATAGTACAAAGATGTCTTTGGATTGGTGCAACAGCAGTCATTGTGATGTATTGTTCACTGTGTGTACTTTATTGTGAAGTAGCCGAGGGAAGATGTCTTCCGAATTTCGCAGGGAATATTTACAGCACCGTTTTGAAGCGGTTACCAGACACCACCATTTATAACATAATGATAGGGGTTCATCTAGTTTGCTATTTGGTGATATTGATCACCCTTACACCTATGATAATAGTAAAATTGTATCAGCAGAGCATCATACGGCGACAGCTTACAAAGAAAGAACGAGAAATTGGGCATTTCCGTATATCAGTCAAGCTTACAGCTGTCGTTGTGGTATTTTTCATGTTTGTTGCACTGCCTGTTGCCATTCCCATTGTTATGGGTCTAGCTGGTAGCCAACTTATAGATAGAAGTGAATCTTTCCTTTCATTGCTAATGCTTGCCATGCTAATCAATCATTCGGCAAACTTTCTTGTCTTCAACATAATAAATGAGCCAGTGCATGAGATTTCCAACAATTTGACATTTTGACAAGTGTAGACTCAGACGAGCCTCTGCAGCCCCCTCTTAAGCTTAGAAACTCCAAATGGTGTTCAGTCAGTAGCTTAACAATCATAGAATATTCAAGCGACTAGCAAAGGCTCTGATCAGACTGCGCGTATGCGCAGGCTGATCTGAGGCTTTGCTGGTCGCACATACCACATTGTTGGAAATCTCATGCACTGGCTCATTTGATATAGAGTTTCGCTTGAAAGCTTTTAGTATGTTTTGCTTAGAGAGAGAAGCAATGCCGATTAGCATAATTAACACACCAAACCAGCGTCTGGAACAAGCTGAAACAAGTTTTACTCGTAAGGAAATTCACAACGAATAATGAAATGGTGCCTGAATCAATATAATCATAATATACTGATCAACAACAAGGAAAAGCGAAAACCACACGCATTTAGGACCCGCACATTTCAAGTAACACCCATGTGAAAATAAGACTTGTAATGGGTCAATTTTGTGGAAAAAATGATAAAAACATTGTTGAAATGTATGAACTTAACTTTTCCCCTGTATCACAAAATGTGATCATTAACGCTTTACCATGTTTATATGTTTTCATTCAAACTTTTCTGCACTTGTATAGAGACAGATATAAAATATATCTAGGTGTGCCATATGACATTTTATGTCCAATTTGTTGTCAATGTAAACCAGTCATGTCAAATGTAAACACAAAGTTGGTCAAGGGGAGGGGGGAGAGGGGATAATCAAGATATATAAACAGTGAAACAAGATACAATGTATATTTTTGGTAGAAAGTCGCCGCTTCAGAAGAAGTAGATGTAATTTTTTACTGTTATCTTTGTTTTAGTAGAAATAGGATAGGCCAAGAGAAGGAAACTAATTTCAACCCTTTAATTTCTGAATTGTAGAGATGCTGAGTGACTTTTCACTTCAAATCATGATGCAAAGGTCCCCTTTGGCAAAGAAGTTCCATAGGACCATAGAAAAATATCCAAAGACACAAGCTGTATCTCAAAATTCAAGATGGCCGCCGTCGGCCATATCGGAAAACAGGGCCGACGCATAGCCCAGAGACTTTTTTGTCATATATACTATTATGATACATGTTGCTACATATAATTCGGGCTCACTAAACCCATTTCTGAAATCATTTTTGCTTTTTGGATTTGTCTTAAAGGTCAAATCATATGGCTATATTACAAAACGTTGCAATTACATATATTATTTTTTTTATAAAAATAGATAACTAATAATTGAATAGGTGAATGGAATGTTACTAAATCATGTACACTGAACCAAAGTTCTAAGTAGCCACTTTTCAATTTCTTTTTTTCTGACTAAGCCCTAGTGATAATGAAATGAATTTTTGCCCAAGTTTGTGCACTGTAATGGACTAAAGTTAAGCGGTGTTTTGGAAGAGTTTTCTATCACTTCACGATTTTTGGGTTCAAAACTGCAAAAATCAACTTTTTGAAGAAAATAAGCGTTTTGAGTGCAGTTTTTATCGAATTCAAGTGCAGGTAATTGTAAACCTGCCTAGTCGACTTGAAAAACACCAAACACTTGACATTTTGCTTATGACAGATTTTTTATGAATTTTTAAAAATTGATATCTTTCCGAATTTTCCAAAATTTTCGGAAATCATCAGCTGCACATACTAAAGTCATTGTAAGTGTTTTATTTTATGTTAATATGTTTGACAAAACACCATGCAAATTGATGAGCCAATTTTCTAACGATATGTTTCACTAATTTGGTATCCACTTCCGATTTTAATGTGAAACTTTAAAGATCATTTAAATGGCATTTGTTAAAGATTTATTTTAATTTTTAAGTAGAACAATGACGCCAATTCATAATGAAGAACCCCTGAAAATTGTACTGTTGTGCCGCAGATAATAAAGCGTACAGAGCAATGCAAAGTGAGTATGCAAACTGCATGGTTAAGCTAAAAATCCTTTAAGTTGTTGACCGTGGCTGTCTTCATGTTAACGTAGAAGAGAAATATAATGTTCAATTGTCAAAAAAAAATTTTGATTCTTTTCATCTTATATCACAGCTGTTATAAACAAATTAAATATAAATGGATAACGTATCTGATGAACAGTTTATATCAAACTAAAAAGTGTGACTTTTTGAAATGATGGTACCTTTACTCGGACCTCGTCTGTGCAAGGTCTACCGGTCAATTTGAAATGAAATAATTTGAAGAGTCTCGACAAAGCTTTGGACCTTTTTATAGAATTTAAATTTTGTGAGAGCGATTTTTACTTTCTGAACGGGAGCAAAAATTGTATGGTGGCTACTTATAACTTCGGTTCAGTGTATACCATCTCCCAGTTTCGGTTAGCTAAAAGACATAATAATTTGAAGTAAGTCAATTAACATTAACGATAAAAGAAACTTCATAAGCACATCTGCACTATCAACGCTAGTAGTTGCAAATATACTTGTTCTTGGTAATAGTAGATTGATCGTCTCCATTAAGCCTCATTGTAAAGAAGCCATTTTCTGCTTAGACTGTTATTTAAAGTTCCTTTATTATTCAGAAGGTCATTTGTGCTGTGGCTTCAGCTTTCACATTGAGTAATCCACGATGAGTAACTCTGAAAGTACATCTGCTGATTATGCCACCTGGGACTGATACTTATGCTTCCTATGCCAGTTAGACTTGATTGTATCGATTCCTGGTCTTTGCCTTCTTTCTTACTTTAAAAGAACCCACAACTATCCTTCAACTTCGGAAAAACTGAAAAACAATTCTGACAGAATTTTGGCCTGTTATGAAAAAGTCATAGACGACATCAGACAGCTCAATGAATTGGGGGAGTTTCCCAATTCAATATTCACAGGCGATATTGTGGGGATTGTTGCTGATAGCGATTCTCTAAACATAGTACAGAAGATAGTGTCTAATCAAGTAGTGTGGCATATAACTTACCGGAATTCTATTGACTCTCAAAACGTACAGAGAGCCAGAAAGAGAAGTGGACCACAGGTGGTTATTAGTCCAGTAAAAACTTGACGTTTTAGTTGTCTTTATACAAACCAATCGCCACTCCTGTATGTTTCTTTTGTGATGAAATGGGTAACAAGCAAGAGCTTAGAAAGGCCTCCACTCTTGGATTGGAAAAGAGAATCGGAGAATGTGCTTAGCTGATTGGTGACACACGTTGGTAGAGCAAAAATTAGCATAAAATGACCGATAACCCCTCCCCATCAGTAAAATGGAAAATGATTGTATGAATGATGTAACAAGATGTTGAAGTTTCTTGGATCGCCGGAATTACTTTTGCAAAGAGGGGCAGTGGTGTAAAAATTGGCAAAAACTTCATTTTTAGAAGTGAAATTGCGAATTTCTGAAATCCATTTGCAGCAACAGATACATGACACCAGTAAAGAATTATTGAGTCTTATATAAGTCCACTCTGATTTTATTATGGTGTCAAAACCGGAATTTTAATCTCTTGGAATTTAAACAAACTTGGTAGAGTACCACTTGGTGATGCTACAGATCAAATATCAAGCATTTTAGTATCTGACAAGAATGTGTTCTAATATGTTCTCTATATAAGCTAAATATAAAACCTTGATCCCAGAGGCGGCCTCATTTTCCGCCACAGGTCCATAATTTTCAACGAACTTAGCAAGTCTACTAGAGGTTGCTACATGCCAAATATAGACTCTAGGTTCTGTGGTTTCAGACTAGTTTATTTTAAGTGTTAGATATATAAGCCTATGTAAAACATGTGACCCCAGGGTGGGGCCGGTTTTGGCACAAGGGCCATTATGTGAACAAACTTAGTAGAGGTATAGTAGGTGATACTACATAACAAATAGCAATGTTCCATGCCTTGTGGTGTCATACGAGAAGATTTTCCCAATTGATTCCTATAGTGAATTTGTGAGCTCGCAGACGGGACAACTTAATAGTCCCTGTGTCCAAATATGAATAAAATGGGTAGAGGCGTACTAGGTGATGTTGCATACCAAATATCAAGGTACTAGGCATTGTCGTTTCAGACAAGAAGATTTGGTTTGTTTACCCAATATAAAATTTAAAGTAGAGGACAAAAACCAGAAATTGGTACAGTCAAGTACCACAACTGACCCGAGACACCATATTATAAAGTGACAAAATACAATAAAACACCACACACAAGAGAGCCAAGAGATCAGCCCTTTCCCAGCAGGTGATCAAATGCCTATGTAAAAATATACCACCTCCAGGAATGTGACATTTAAACCACAGGGCTATAATTTAACAAACTTGGTGGATGTCTACTAGGTTATGCTACATACCAAATATTAAGACTCTAGGCATTGTGGTTTCAAACAAGAAGATTTACATTTTGAAAATCTATTTTAGCCAATGTGACCTAGATATGCAATGGGCTTAACTATTTGAACAATTATTTAAGAGGGTCATATAAGAATCATTCCTGCAAAGTTTAGTTAAAATATAGCTAGTAATTTAAGAGGAGACTGTGCCATCATAAAACCATAGACAGCCAGTTCCCAAACATGATCATTTATACATCTCTTCGAAAAAAGAATGCGTTACATGCCTTATATGCAGAGTTGTTTGGTCTACATTTTGGTTTATGAGTGGTCATCAGCAGTTTAACTGCTAAGGGAAAGATAATTTCATGTCCAAGTGTATTTCAATATCTCACCGGACTAAGGGGCTCCAAGAGGGGACTTACCGCCTATATAGGTTTACTAAGATTAATATAAATGTTATTTCAGAAAATAGCTAAACCCTTTAAGAACCTCTTTATTACCCCATGCAGGGAATTTACAATTCACTATTTGGTCTGCCTCGCATAGAACCTAGGAGAGTCATAAACTCAATTATGATTAGTACCACTTTGAGGGTGCAAAATGTAGGTTTTAAGCAGTTTGACCTTGAACTTTGATACAAAGGTCATACAGCAGTCAGAAGCTATTATTGACAAAAGAACACCTAAGACAATCAGTGTGCAAAATATGAACAATCTACAACAAAACATGTTAGAGATATTGCTTTACAATCCATACAACTGGCTTCAAATTATTTTGAAAATTAAGGCTCAAATGTCATATTGGCAATTATTCTACGAAATATGAAGCATCTCTGTAAAAACATGCCACTGTAAAACCGATTCTAATTAACCTTTGTTTTCAGGACCATAGCGGTGATATGTAACGTACTTTGTAATTTACACACCATAAGCAATAATTGTGCTAAATATGAATACCCTTGGTCAAACAATGAAGGAGGAGTTGGCGTAACAAGCCATAAACTGATTGAAATTATGTGACCTTGTCTTTTGACCTTGACCTTTAAGATTAAGATTAAATTTATAATTTGAAATAAACACCAAATATGAACATCGAGGCATAAAGATAAATGGCAAGTTCTAATATAACACTTACATAGTTACTCTTTAAAACAGATTTAGGAGGACAATTGGTGAGGCACTAACTCCATGTTGCTACTATTACCCAAAGGCAAAACCTATATTTTTAATTATATGACGTATAAAAGACCATACTTGATTTGGAATGCGTTAAAATCGCATGCACTGACAATATTTGTAAAATGAAGACAATAGATTAAAATAAGTGAAATCATGGTACTAAATAATGATGTCAAAATGATAAATCAGGTACTTCCATTCTGCATATATATAGGCCAGGATATAGGTAAATGTGCCCTATGATCGCGATAATCAAAATCAGGCTAATGTTTGCATGTTTGCATTTCTTTTCACCCAGCCAACTTTTGCTTATTTTAGATGCTAAATGAGGGTGCTCTTCTTCGAAGCCTAATAAAGAGCCACTGCCCCTGTTTTGAAAAGTAATTCTAGTGGTTTCATAATGTACAGTTATAAAACTTTTCATTGATATTACAGTCCTATTTTACAAGTAGGGAGCGGTTCCACTTCAACTGAGCGACTTATAATGTGCCAAACTTTTTCCTCGTTGAATAGGTTATTTAGAGAAAACATTAAAAATATTCTTGCCAGAAAACAAAATGCCCCAAAGTTTTGATATTTGGAATGTAACATCACCTAGTGGTACTCTACCGAGTTTGCTCAAATTGTAGTTATGTGGTCAAAATGGCATCATCCTGGATGTCACAGAGTTTACATTGACTTATAAATTGAAACATACAAAATCTCCTGAATTGAAACCAATAGGTCTAGATCCCTGATATCACCCAGTGGATGAACCATATTTAAATTTGCTCCAAATAGAGCTCTGGGGACAAAAGTAGCCCCACCAAGGGTTCACCAGAGCATGGTCAGTTTTTAATAGATACATATAGATAAAGTGTTTTAAATAAACACTCAGGTGAGCGATCCAGGGTCACTTGGCCCTCTTTTAGTGTGTGTCAATACTTGATATGATATCACAGAACATGATAAATGCTGTTTCCATTTGATATTTTTACTATATGTACGTCATTTTCAAAATATGACAATGCCCTGATAGCTATGAAACAGTAAAACATGCATTTCCCAAAATATACCTGAATGTAAAAATGTCAGTTTTCGAGGCAAAAAAAGAAAATATTTTAGCAGGTTTTATAAGTAAACATGACAGGATATATGTAAGTTGAATAAGGCAGTATCAAATTAAAATCAAGATAAATAAAAACTATAAATTTTAAAAAAACTTTACCTGTCCGGTTACAAAAAAATTGGATTATTTTTTATAAAAATACTGATTTTCACCCAAAAATAAAGACATTTCATTTCTGACTTAGACTTCATAATAAAGTCAGGTCTGGATTATATAAAACTCAATGATCATTTTTCAGTCTTTCTTTGCCGGTGTCGTGTATCTGTTGCTGCAAATGGATTTCAGAAATTCGCAATTTCACTTCTAAAAATGAAGTTTTTGCCAAATTTTAACACCATTGCCCCTATTTGAAAAAGTAATTCCGGCGATCCAAGAAACTTCAACATCTTGCCATATCATTCATGCGATCGTTTTCCATTTTACAGATGGGGAGGGGTTCCGCCTTAAGTAAGCGACTTTTTGCCAGTTTTTTGCTCTACCACGTCTGTTGTGCAAACTTTCTTTGGGTGACATGGTCGCTATTGGTGCCATTTACCATTGCGCATGTCTAACTGGATTCTATAGGAAAGCGGAAAGTGTTGGATGTGACATGACTGAGAGATATAAGACTCAAGTTATACGAGCACATGTTCTCAAAGAGCTACTTGATCACATTTAATATTTACTTGTTCTCTACGGCACATCGTGTAGTGGAGAACATATGTCCTTACAGATTATCGAATACAAAACCAGTTGAACGCGTATTTTACTTCGATAGATTATTAGAGTTTGTAAGAAGTCCATGCTACAGGTGTATTTATAGTGCAAGATAAATATTTTTGTCAGTTTCTAGCGAAGTTTTCTTCATTTTCTTCACGACAACACGTTTCTGCATTTAAATCCAATGTTAAAACTAAGTTTGTAGTTTCACATCAGTGAAATGCATTGAAAAATATACATCTTTTTGTATAGATGTTTGGCAAAATTTACATCCTTGACGTCCCTCTATGACAAGCACTTTGCTGCTCTCGGATTTTCTCATGTCAAATGCAACATGACACGCCTTAGAGAGGATTTTGAGCTTATGATTCAGAACATCAAGCCAGTAGTACAAAAGAATCGATACTGACATCATGTATCCGATGGTGACCTAAGCAAATCTGTAGCTGACATGCAATACAATACATCAACTGGTCTCCACCCTTCACAAAGCTGCAAAACTTCTCTGTAAAGAATTTCTCAACATAAGCCATGCGTTCACATGATCCTCTGCAAATTTAAGCGATGATGAAGCCTAATCTCTCCCACCTACGTTGAAATCATTCTTGCATATGCTTATGGATGGGCCAGCTATAGATCAACCGCTTCCTGTGTCAGAGAAATCCTATGTTATAACATCAATTGGGCAGCAGATAATTTTTAACTCCTTCACCATGGAAACACGAGTAAGATCCTTGACTGCATTGTACCTGCAGATCTTGACAATCAGAGGCAAGTGACGACAGCTGCTGAGCTGGATGGTGCTGTTCTCATTCAAATGCTTTGTCCTGGAAGTGCTGTGACCTTCAGAGACCATTTCACAGATGTGTTTGTGCCATACATACTCTCTTGGTTTGAAAAAAAATATTTCTTTGTGTCAACATCATCTGGGATGTATACTCCAAGACGAGTTTGAAGTCAGGAACTAGGGAAAAAAGAGGCTGTGGAGCACGAAGGCAGGTTACATTTTCAACCAAAATTTCTAGTAATTGGGCTGTCTTTCTTCGTGTTGATTTGAACAAGCAGGAGTTCTTTGTTGAACTGGAAAAAAACCCTTAAAGAACATACCGCTACCACAGGGCAAGCAGCTATTCACCACAATCCTTGGTGACTGCACCAGTTCATTGTCTGATGCTGATGTTGGTGCAGTCGCCCTCTGCATACAAGAGTCAGCTGACACTAGACTACTGTAAATTCGGAAATTTTCGCGAGAATTTTATTTTCACGAATAGCCTTAAAGACATATTTGCGACGTTCAAATTTCGCGACTAAGACATGATTTACCTACTTCAGTAAACGACAGAGTGATTTTGCTATTTCGTGAGAGTTTAATTTTCACGAAACTTCGCATATGCGAAGTTTCGCGAAAATAAACCCTCGCGAAAATTTCCGAATTTACAGTATTGCTACATGCGGCTGCTACCATAGTCGCTGGTCATCGTCGAGTAATTGTAGGAACCAGTGACAGTGATGTTGTTCTAGGCGTCTTAACATTTGAGCCGCGACACGTAATTTCCAACAATGTGGCATTTTGACATTTGCAGACTCGGACAAGCCTGTGCAGCCTCCTTTTAAGCATAGAAAATCCAAATGGTGTTCAGTCTGTAGCTTAACAATAATAGAATATTCAAGCGACTAGCAAAGGTTCTGATCAGACTGCGCGTATGCGCAGGCTGATCTGAGGCTTTGCTGGTCGCCTATACCACATTGTTGGAAATCTCATGCAGTGGCTCATTTGTGGCTCTCGGAGAGCAGATTAGTGAACTTTGGATTGCATTTGGAATGCGTTAGCGTTACAGGTTCATTCCAGTGCATGCCATTGAAAATGAACTTGGACCATCTAAGGAATTTGCACTTCTAGAGTTTCATGCATTAACTGGTTACGATACGACCTTGGCATTTTTGGCAAAGGTAAAAAGACAGCCTGGTCAATGTGGCAGCCTCTTCCAGAACTTACTGAGCCCCTACAGCTGCTCTCTAGCCCTAACCCAACACAGCTCTACGGTGTCCATGAAGAGGAGATTACAACTGTAGATGCTACCAGACTCTACATATTTCAACACAAAGGGAATGCGTATGAGCACATGCCGCCAAGCAGTTACGCTCTGCATCAGCACTTTCTCAGAGTAGCCTATCAGAGTGGACAGAGTGTATGGGGTAATACACTCAACAAATATCCAGATATAGTGTCTCCAACGAATTGGCGATGGTAGGAAAAAACTCCTGACACTGCGCAAACTACAGTTTATACTACGATTCCCATCATTTCGATGAATTTACCTGAGCTTGTTATGCGCCATTGTAACAGAGACTGTAAAGTTTCTTGTAAGTGTTGTATGCACACGCAAACTTGTATGGCTCTTTGTAAATGTAAAGGTTTTGTGCCCCAATAATGATAATAAGGGTGCGGAACAGACAAATGGAGATTGACTTAAAGTAAGATTACCAGGATGTTTTCAAAAACGACAAACATTTCAGCTCTGTGAATTATATTCAAAATCAAAACACAGTCCAAAAGCAAAATCGATGCCAGAAATGACTTCACCGACCTCAAACAAGCAAGAAACTATGTATCATAATAGTTTCTTCAACAAAAGGTGTTGGGGCCATTGGGTCGGACACGTTTTAAATATGGCCACAAATATGGCCGACGGCGGCCATCTTGAATTTGAGATACAGCTTGTGTCTTAGGGAAATTCTTTTCCGTTGGCGATATGGAGCTTCTATACCAAAGGGGACTTTTGCATCATGATTTGAAGTTAAGGTCTATGATTTTGCACTTAACATCTCTACTAGAGGTCTGTATTGCATGATCCCTCGGCGTTATTGAGAACCTTCAACTACAAATGGTATTTTCGGCCGGATTGCTTTACACTCCTTTGTAAAAATCCATTGTGTTGATGAATAAAAGTAGTGTCAAACTGCGCTACAAAGAACGATGGCTTCACAAAGTGTGTGTGAGTTAGCTCAAATGAAAAGCATACAGTTAAAATAATGCCAAAATAGGAATTCTTTAGGGTTTTAAACCAAAAACTATATGTTTGATACCATGCACATACTCAGATACCATGGACAGTTTTTTTGGCAGCATCAGAGGTTAGTCGCATCGTGACAGAATCGAAATAGCAAGTGCACCGAATGAAGGCTCAGATCAGCCTGGATATCTACCCAGTTTTATCGGAGTCTTCCTTGAATGCATGAGGTGGACCAAAAAGTAATCGAATACTGTATATTTGGAAATATTTTGCGAGAATATTATTTTCGCGAATAGCGTTAAAAGACATATTTGCGACGTTTAAAATTCACAACTAAGGCATGGTTTACCTATATCAGTAAACTATGGAGTGTTTTCGCCATTTCGCGATGGTTTTATATGCACGAAACTTCGCATATGCGAAGTTTCACGAATATAAAAACTTCGCAAAAATTTCCGAATTTACAGTACACCACTGATATTCTACAATGCATATCACTAGAAGATTATATCATTTTAAAGAAGCCTTTTTGTAAAAAGTATTACCAGCCACAGACCAATTTTGAGTCTGAATTTTAGACCAGACCATTACACAAGAGTAAAAATGTTATAATAAATGGCTGGGATTTTAAACATTTAGCAAGAAAAGCGTACCCAGACCAAATATTAGTATCCATACAGAGCAAGTTTAGAATTATCAGAATCATGTAACGTTGATATAGCTATTGAAAGACAAAACAAATTCTGTGTTTTTGTGTGTCTTTATTATTACAAAATCAGTGGTTGTTTAAAATGTGGGCAATAAGATATTATGCTGTGAATTTCGTATGAAAAATACTTAAGTTTTGTAATGGTCATATTGAGATTTTTTTATGTTTTCTTTAATAGACTAACCCTTGTCTCACCAAAGATATGAACTGATATATTGTGCTGTTAAGGGGCATCTACTTAATGCTTTTTTGAAAAGATGATTTGATGAACTAAGCTACTAACTAGTATTTTAATTAGTTATATACTGGTGAAACCATCTCATACCATAAAGTTTTGGATTGCACAATACAATTATTTATTAAATAAATATGTCTGACCCTGATTATTGGATATATCATAATAAGTCAGTTCATGCTGGGAATCTCACCTGTTTGTAAACCTTGTGTTAAAACCAAAAAGACCAAAAATTGGTTTTAAGACCAATTATCTCTTAAGGCAGATCAAACTTATTAAAGAATGCTCCATGCATTCAGCTATACTTCCCACCTTTATTAAGCTACCATTTGTCATTAAGCTCTTCGTTTTGTCTATTTAAACACACTGGTTTTACTGCACTTGTTTACAGGTTTCAATACAGAATGCTCCATTACCAGGCAGACTTCAAGATTCAGAAAATGTGGGTTTTCTATGATGATTATTTTATTTTAGCGAACAGGCTGGAACATGACAAGAAGCAGCATTCTATGGCATCTACTCTGGATCTACACTGTTTGTATTTTTGTAATGTGTACGCAATCCTGTATTGTCCCTAAAACACTGAGTATTCTTTAAATATAAATGACGTATTATATACTCAGTTTTTTTTCTATATTTAGTGGCTCAAATCTAGGTTTATTTATAGAAGAGGGTCTGGATGGGGGTCTGGTATTCACTATTCATTTAAAAAAAAATAGCCCATTATTCATCTCATTAAAATTTTGGGTTATTCATTGAAATAAGTCCAATTATTCATTAAAATATGAAAGGTGGCAAAGAAATCTGATTATTCCCTATTCATTAGTTTTTTCTTCAATTCATTAAACAAATAGGATTATTCATTATTTTTAGGCCCTCATTATTCATTAATTTTTGGCTCATTATCACTATTCATTATGAAAAGGCGCATAATTCACTTATCATTATACCCCATCCAGACCCTCATAGAAGTTATGCGTCACAGTGAGTATACGGCTAAGCACAAATGACAAGAAGAAAGACTGCTATAGAGTACAACACACTCCCTAAACCCAGTCCTTTTCTTTCGCTTTCGAAAAAAGTTTGGATACTGGGACGTTGTGTTCTATTCAAAACTAATTTGTAGAGACACCTCCATCCTTTGTTAAACAAAACGAATGAGAGGTCGTTGTGTCGTAGAGCTAAATATTAAAACTAGGCCTTTTGAATGAAAAGTTATGAATGCTTTTGCGTATCATGTGTTGGTGGTCAAAAGAAACGTCTCTTTGAGAAGGACACAACATGTCTTCTGTGAAGAATAAAAAAAGCACAAAAAAACAACAATTTTTTGATCATGCAGCCGTATTTAGTGGGCTTGCCAACATTAGCATTCATAACCTTCTCCACCACTGAAACAAAATACTTGTGTTTATTGCATATTCTACTACATTTAATTAATACACCATCTAGTGCCATGTTTGTACATTGTATTTTATTATGTTGTTTATCCTCGTGGCATTAATGCCTTTTGTAATTTTCAAATAAACATATGTTCTTTTCTGTTCTATTTTTTCCAGTATGTAGTGGTTAATATACTGAACAAAAGTAAAAACGCTACACCTGAATTGTTTGCCATCTGTATACAAAATTATGCAAACTAAGAATACAAATGAAAGTGTATCTTAATGTTCAAATACTGGGTAATGCATAACAGTAAAGGCTATACGCATGTTGCCACGAGGAAATACATGAAAGCCATTTAAATGTGACAGGGGTCCAATTTTTTAGGTTGCAAATGTGAATTGAAATCTCACACAGTTTAGGTATTCAGAAATCCACTACCTACGAAATACGATTGTACGAAATGGTAGTCGAGACATGTGACAATCAGAAATGTGAATACTTATCTCAAGTGTGTTTGAATCGTTTAGAAAAGCAATTTTAAGAAGCGGGTTTTCAATCAAATTGCCAAGTTAGATATTTTAACACTGAAATCTCCATAGGAAAATCAATGTGTTGCTGCATCTTAGTATGAAGAAATTACCAGTCGAGAAATGGTAGAAACAATGTGCCGAGAGGTCTACCTGATTTGGCAAAAGAAAAATTTCGAAAATCGTGATAAATCTAAGATTACCAAACATTTCATATTCCTTATTTGTTTTTGTCAAAAGGAGACAATTTTCAATTTTTTACAAATTTGATAAATTTGAAATTGATTTCTGAGCTTGTTTCAAGTGATTAATCAGTTTCTTGTGTTTTATGCAGCATAATTATGACCAATTTTGATAAGCATAACAAATTTAATTTGCGCATGCGCAATAGCAAAATTCAGCGAATAAAGCTCCAAACACTTAAAGGAGCATAACTCAGGCATCAAACGAGACAAATTGATAGAGTCTCGTCGAATCGTTTGCTGGATGTCTGGGAAATTTTCTTTAGCTTTAGTAAATACTTTTTCCAATACTTTCTCACAAAATATAGATAATTGTAGTGTAGCGTTTTCATTTTTGTTCAGTATATATTGATAATCAATTACAATGCTTATTTGTTGAATTCTTCGGAAAAGTGTTCTTAAATAATTATTTTATCCTAAAACAGGCTAGAACCAGATGAGAGGCTGCATTTAGTGACATCTCCTCAGGATCTAACTGTTTGTAATTTTTCCACTGTAGAGAGATTTATATTGAGTAATCCATTGCAATTCAGGCTGGTTTCAAGTAAAGTAAGTAATGGTGCAAAGATCAGGAATCGATACAATTAAGTACTTCACCTGACCCAGGATAGCAATGGGAAAGTGAAAGCCAAGAGGTCAGCCTTTTCCCAGCAGGTGACCACAAGTCACATGTAAACAGACGCGCACAAAGGTATAGCAAATGCAAGACAGACAGAAAAAAACACATAAAAGATCCACGAAAGAAGTACCGCCTTGGAATTCTTAAAAAATGTTTTTTCTTTGATAAATGTTTTATCTCATCAAACAGGTTGGAGCCTGATGAGAGGCTCCAAATAGTAGCATCTCCCCTGGATCAACACTGTTTGTAACTATGTCCAATATAGAGAGATTAATATTGAGTTATCCATTTCAAATTGAAATAGTTGCAGTTACAGTTTTATAAAGAAAATGTTTAATGATTATTGTTTCTTACCAAACAGTTTAATCACCTTTGGATCTACAGTTCTAAAAAGTATCCACTATCTTTATTTTGGAAAGATACAACTAAACAGATCACAATTTTTATAGTAAGAAAGACAGCAAAGATCAGGAAACGATACAATCAAGTACCACACCTGACCCAGGATACCACATGGGAAAGTAACAAAAAAATAAAATAAACATCACCAACAAGAGCCAAGATGCCAGCCCTTTCCCAGCAGGTGACCACAAGGCAGCAATGAACAGACGCCGAAAGCATGGGAACCACAAGACTCAAAAAACACAAATGATTCACAAAAGAAGTTCCGCCTTGGAATGGTCAGTAGAAATATTTTACTTGAGGGTTTAAACCGGTTTCACGACGCGCCAACCTCACCTTTAGTTCAGATGTGGATCATGTCACAATAGATGTTTGATTTGCATGAAAGACCCCTAGCTCATCAATGAAGCATCTCCAAAAACATATAAAACAAGGTATAAAAATGAGATAAAGCAAAGATTAGGACTCAACAGTACATAAAACTGAATACTGGAGCAAGAGCAATCCAACAGGTAACCCCCGGTGGACCTGACAATAGCCAAAGCATCAGGCCCCTACCATTTCTTGCTATTATTTAAGTCAAATTAATGTATGTGTAATTTCGGAGCACTTCTGCAGATATTTTTCTAACATTTGTGCTATACACATACGTTCTAACTTCTTCCCTACTAATGGGTAAACAGTGAATAATTTGACACTTGGAAAGCATGGTTACCTGGCTCGTGCATGATTGCTTTTACTTGATCTAAGTGAGCTTTATCAAAGGATGGGTTGTCTCGATCACTATAAACAAACACTCATAATCTACTTTCCAATTCTTTAGTACATCGTTTCTAAAAAAATGTTTTTGACCTTTATCGTCTTTGAATTCCCATGGGATTGAAGTTTGTCGGTAATTAGCTATACCAAGCCTCCCAATTTGTTGCTTAAAATTTTAGGGATTTTAAAGATTTTCAAAATCATCTTGCAGCTTCTGTTTTGATGTACTTGGTATTTTCTTTTACACTGCCTATTCAGTTTACCAAAACGCCTTGATGCAGTACAGAATTCCTCTCTTAGCAACCTACTATTCACACACTACTTGCTTGTAAGTAATACACGTTCCCGTTTACAAACTTCCTTCCACAAACCCTGTAGTTCAGATGTCCAGTATGGTTTTGGTCTTGATATGTGTGGCTTATACCAAGCATTTGTCTTATATTGTTTCCGTTTGGTAATTTTGCATCCATCTCGACTTTTATAATTTCAACAAATTCAGTAAAGGCCTGCTGTACATCTCGTTCCTCAGTAAGGGACTTTTCTATTTTATCTATAGTTTCCATTAAACACTGAAATGAAGCTTCACAATTCAGAAAGGATGCTGGGATATCGTCTAACTTATGCTATGGTTTTACTACAAAGCTTTCCAGTGGGTTATTCAAAATAGCTACGTTATCATTTTGTAAGGTAACTTCAAGTATAGAGTGTTCTGAGCTTCTGATATGACCTTGAACGTTCAGACAACATAGTATGTATTTTTAATCACTGGTATCTTTCTAACTGTTTATGTGGCACAATCATGTAGTCCATCACGGAGCTTCCATTTCCATTTACATCGGTAAAATTATTCTCTCCCAGCCTACCGTTAACATGCACAGATTCCAGTCCGTAAGAAAATCTAATAACAACTGACCATTTGAATTCATTTTATAGTCAATAATTGTAATCCGCTCCTTCTATATCGGCCTCGTCGCATGAAACCTGTCTTTGGGGTTTCCAACAAAATGAGACTCAAACCAGCCCGCTCAGCTACAGAGACTTGCTGGAAAATTAAAATTTCGCTCGTAGCAAGTCTAGATATGATTTTTTTCAATAAGCGAACAAGTATAAACTTGCTGCAAAATGCAGCAAATTATGCAGGGCAAAAAAACACACCTCTACTCACTTTCAAACCATTTCAGCAATTAGTTTTCACCATTTTGCATTATGTGTTGGCTGCAAGTGTCCCAGTTTATCTTGCCCCCTGGACAGCTTGCTGCCGGTTGTCTACGGTTGACTTGCCCTCCAGGGGGCAAGCTGTCTTGGGATTTATTGCCCCCACCCTGGTTATCTCCACCCCCGGGGGTGGGGCAAGCTGTCCAGGCTGGTTTATCTTGCCCCCGTCCAACACAAGTAAAATAAAATACTGATCCTCCATAAGTCAAAAAGTGAGAAATTTGTGCCTCTAGGGTATATATTGGAAAAACTATCTACAAATTATTTAAGATCATCTTGAATAAAAATATCAAGATTAAGTGATTTTAAGCTTAAATGTCATCGAACCTGGCGTGTGTCTCATAGGTCTGTTAATTTATGGATTGATGTATCAAATATATACATAAATCAAGTCAAATCCAGCTGTTTTCATTGTCGCATCGTTCAGTATGCTTAGTTGCAGGGCAAGCTGTCTAGGCCAGTTTATCTTGCCCCCCCCCCCCCCCACCCACCTGTGTATCAAAGTAAAATTATTTTGCTAATTCTACTCATTTTAAAATATATGAATGTGAAGATGTATCAATTATAAACATATTTCAAGTCAAATTCAGCTGTTTTCATTGCCGCATTAGTCCGTATGCTTATAGTTGCAGGGGTGGGGGCGGGGGCAAGCTGTCTAGGCCAGTTTATCTTGACCCCCACCCACCTGAGTATGAAAGTAAAATTATTTTGCTAATTCTACTTACTTTTAAATATCTGAATGTGAAGATGTATCAATTATAAACATAATTCAAGTCAAATTCAGCTGTTTTTTGTGGCATTAGTCTGTATGCCTAGTTGCAGGGTTGGGGGGGGGGGGGCAAGCTGTCTAGGCCAGTTTATCTTGACCCCCACCAACCTGAGTATCAAAGTAAAAGTATTTTGCTAATTCTACTTATTTTAAAATATCTGAATGTGAAGATGTATCAATTATAAACATAATTCAAGTCATATTCAGCTGTTTTCTTTGTCGCATTGTTCCGTATACTTAGTTGTAGGGGTGAGGGGGGGAGGGGGCAAGCTGTCCAGGCCAGTTCATCTTGCCCCTCACGCACCTGGGAATCAAAGTAAAATTATTTTGCTTATTCTACTTATTATAAAATATCTGAATGTGAAGATGCATCAATTATAAAGTTTAACATAATTCAAGTTAAATTCAGCTGTTTTCTTTGTTGCATTATTCCGCATACTTAGTTGCAGGAGTGGGGGCAAGCTGTCCAGTGCAGTTTATCTTGCCCCCCCCCCACCCACTTGGGTACCAGATTAATTACTTATTATAAAATATCTGAATGTGAAGATGCATCAATTATAAAGTTTAACATAATTCAAGTTAAATTCAGCTGTTTTCTTTGTCGCATTGTTCCGTATACTTAGTTGCAGGGATGGGGGGCAAGCTGTCAAGGCCAGTTTATCTTGACCCCACCCACCTCGGTATCAAAATAAAATTATTTTGCTAATTCTACTTATAAATGTTAATAATTATTTGCAGACCGGGAACTAGCAGATATACAGGTATGCAAAATTTGTGCATATACCAAAAAACCTGTGTGATGTCGCCCATATGGTTTAAAAGGCAACAGAAAAAACGAAACAATTGGCACATTATAACCAACGGTTTTTGTAGATACTCAGCTGACATATGGTCCTAGTTCATACTTTGTGAGCAAATTTAATTCAAACATAAATTAAGTGACAGTCAATCAGTCTTATGATCAACATTTGAACAAACTATACTCAGCGTAAGAAAGTTCTGCTTTCTTGCGTCTTTCGGTAATTCTTTCTGGACCAAACGTTGCTGCATAAAATGTAAATAATGGCTATAGAAATCAGTTTGCAGCAACTGGATGAATTGAAGGATTGTGTAAGGATCGCTTTTATCCCGTGTAATGGCCTTCAAACACCTTAGACATCACATGCGTTAACATTGTTATCTCTGTCAATAGAATTAGTGTTGTGTGAAGCTGTTTATAATTGAGCCGTGATATGTGATTTCCAACAATGTGGCATTTTGACATGAATAGACTCAGACGAGCCTCTGCAGCCTTCTTTAAAGCTTAGAAACTCCAAAAGATGTTCAGTCAGTAACTTAACACTCATAGAATATTCAAGCGACTAGCAAAGACTCTGATCAGACTGCGCGTATGCGCAGCCTGATATGAGGCTTTGTTGGTTGCACATACCACATTGTTGGAAATCTCATCTCACGGCTCAAATGTAGATACGTATGAGAAATTCTAGTGAAACTGTATTTGGTTTGGCATTTCAGAGGGATTTGGATGCCAATCTCAAAAAAGGTCATGATGATTCTACTGGCAAGGATAAAATCACTAAAGCCCAGCTGTTAAGCCGGCGTATATTTAAAACCTAGTCTGAACATCAATTTGCACAGCAAAATTGTAATACAGAACCAAGGATTGTTCAAGTAATCATGTTTTAGCTCGTTTCAAAACAGATGCAGACAATCCTGTGTCAGAGGCGGGTACAAAAAATTTATGTACATAAACCATCTTATTTTTGCTCATTTGCTATAATTTTCTAAGTTTGACCTGTCGTGTAACCTTTTTTCTGACATCAGATAGAAACTTTGAATAAGTCACTGTGTTAAATTTTAAGTTTGCAATGGTTCTCCTACTCTTTCAACGGTCCGTGATCGATATTTATACCTAACAAAACACTAAAGCTTCTGCTACGATGTTTAGTCGTGAAATCAACTTGTAAATAATTTGTCATGACAGTATACATGCATAAGCATTTGGTAAAAGTTTCTGTCAATAAAGAAACGTTTCTGTCGCGAAATATGCCTTTTTGATAGCCTGGTTAGCCTTGTTTTGGGCCAAGATGTCCAATTACCGCTTGAAAGTGCACGTTCGCTGTTAAGCTATACCCAACACAAGTAATCTTGGAACGGTTTTGCATAAAATAAAAAAGGGAAAAATATGTATTTCAGATCCGAAAATATTACGTAAAAATACACGTTATAATTGTTTTGTTAAATTATTGCGCTGTCTTTACGAACTATTTTGCCATGAATTTGTTCGTAGTCCATTTTTGTGATTGCATAATAGTCCACAAATCTAACTTTAAATCGACTTACGTCAAAAACAAAACAGCAAAACTGGAAGGAAAATTCGGCAATGAAAGACACAACAATTTGAAAACAATCAAAGTAAGAACAGCCTGATATGCCGTGTTAATAACAAAGGCGCTGATCATACTGCACCTTAATTGTTTGCAAACCTCCGAAGACAGGTTTTCTCCCATCGAGTCCCATATAATCTGATTCATCCCCACATATAGAATTGAATTACTAAACAATACAATAAAGATGTTTAATATAACATAAAAATAAACCATTGATCTAGATTAAAAATGCAATTATGTTCTTATCCTTCAGCTAAAACACATACGTTTTGAGCGGTTAAAAGAATCGTCTCAATGAGACGGTCCTTTTGAGTACTCACTACATATGTTTTGGTTGAAACTAAGAAAATTATATATTGATTACACAATCTCGTGCACCTGGCCCATTTTTATATTGCTGGCAGGGGCGTTGACAGAGGCTTTATCACGTGGAAGCCAACAAAAAAATGGAGAATTATTTTAAGAGACATTTGACCTAGTTATGTACTTTAAATACTATTTAGATAGCGAATAACAAAGGCACTGACCAGACTGCGTGGATGCGCAGGCTGGTCTGCGCCTTTGTTGTTTGCAAGCAAGCAAAATTAGGGTTTCTCACACCAAGGCCTTATGATTTTGAAGCCCAGACTTCCTGGCCTCCGCATAGCTACGGGCCTGGCTCAGGCACATTCTCAGTGATGAAATATAAAACAAACAAGATTCTAAAGGTCTATACATATATTTAATATCTCTTTAAAATATAAATAAATATATTTCTTTATGTTACAAATAATACAAGTTTTAGTATACTATTATACATTTTTACAAACAGTGTAACAGAATTTAGTAGAGCTGTAACAGCATGATATATCTACATATATTTCTGTGGGGTGTAAAATTTATGCATATCAGTTTATGGGCCTTGGCAGCTAAACGGCTGCAAAACACAGTTTGACCAACATATGTCTTAGACAGTATCATATAAGCGATGCATAGGCAAACTTACAAACGGCATTACACTTGCTGTTTATGAAATACCATAACAGACACTAATTAGGCCTCAAAATTAGAGTGTGTATATAAAAAACAGCTTCCTTTTCTATACCAAAACATATGTTGTTGGTACTCAAAACTCAGAATAACCGTCTTAACGAGACAATTCTTTTGAGCACCAAAAACACATGCTTGAGCTGATAAATGAGGAAACAGTCTTAATTGTACTCTCACAACTTTTGGCTATCTTAACATATCCTATTTTCATATTAAACAGTAATGGTACAAACAATTTTAATATAACCGACAGGCAATAGAAAACCGTGTCCCAAATCATACAGCTGGGGTTGATCTTAACATGCAATGTTCGCAATTCTAACAAAGTTTTAAGATGTGAATCAAATTAATCTAGCTTGGTGCGTACACCACATATTTATTTGAAATTTGCAATTCTACCAAACAGTTCAAATCGTGAATTCAATCATTTAGTGAGATGAGAACACCATATATCTTCTTTCGAAACATTTAGAAAAAATACAGAATACAAAAAAGGAAAAAGTTACAGGTTTTTCTGTTGCCAGTTTTTTCATCTGATTTCCACAAGGTAAAACTGACCTGTGCTTCAAACAAAATCTAAACTTAGCCTATAATCATTCAGCCTGAACAATCCTCTCTGTCTGCATAAAGAAACCATCCTTAGATTCACAAATAAGTGTTCACATGGTTCAGCGATAACTCATCTGACTAGGTTGATCTACTCGCAGATGATTCTTCACTTTATGGACAGTTCATCTTCTTGTCTGGGCATGCACTCGTTGAAATGTCATATCCTTTTATATATGACACTGTATGACTTCTATAGACTTGGTGCGCAAAGCTGTGTTTCTATTCTCGGATGTGAGAAAATCGACCGTACACCACGAGACCCTGATCACGTGTTGTTTGCTTTGCATTAGCGCACAAGTGGCGCTTTAGTCCGATTTCCTGCTCAAGCGGGGTGCTCGAGTCAAGTTATCAGAGATACTAGGAACCAGCCATCAACCATGGCTGTGGCGTTCCACAGTTTCAGAATGACAAACAGCTTCTGTTGCGGGAGAATTTAGGCTTCCTTGTCTTCTTGGCACCATCCCAGGATTTAGACTTGATTCTAAAATGTTTCAGATCATCAGTGTGATCTTCATGAAGCATTGGCTTGTATCCTACAGGCTCACAGAGATCCTGAAACGAAAGGAAAATGAACTTTATTAAAATAGGCATACTTTTACTGTTTGGATAAGCATATAAATTTACTTTATTAATAGGCATACGTTTACTATTTTGTTAAACTGCAATCCTATTACTTATGGGAACATGTAAATTTATAGAGATGCTGTTTGGAAGTGTCCTGGTAGATAGTCATGGGGGGTACTTATATGAATTTCAGTTTTGCCGAGAAAATCTATACTAAATATTGGCAATAGTCCATTTAGATTCCATGTAATAAATTTCATTCATGGATCCAGGGGGTCGGGACCACCTTCCCCCTGGAAAATCTCTAGGTTTCATCAGTAGTACTGGTCCGGTTCCCCTGGAAAGTCATAAAGCTACCATGCCAAGGTTCATTGTTGGGCCATCATCGGCCCACCATCGAAACACCATTTAAATGGCGTTTTATTGACCCACCTTTAGTTGTATACTGGGTTTTTTATGAATACTGTTACAGGCCACAATCAAAAAGCTAACTAGACTACCTCTCCCCTCTGTAAAATAAGTTGATAAGTACAGAAACAAGAGCTGGACCCGCTCCCGCACCCTGGTGAAACTTTTTATCCGTACATGAATTGGATATTTTCAATTTTATTTTGTCAAAAAGATATATACTCGTACTTGAAAGATTTTTTATTTTCTAAATTTCAACTTACCGAAATAGTGTGAAAGAATGCCTTATAGCCGCCCTCCAAGATGTACATTTCTGGAAAGTTCAATACAGGGTATCTATCTTTGTTAAGTTCTCGGTCTTGACTACGTAGAAACCGGTACATCTTGGGCCCTCTTTCTGACGAGAATTCACAATGAAATATCAGTGCATGCGTCTGACCAGGAGAGGCTGGTTCTGTGAGAAGTTGCTGAATGGACGCCTTGGTATAAAGATTGACAGCTCCCTGGAAGTAAAAAAAGTTGTTTTGTTACACCGTAATATAATTTTACATGTACGTTTGAAGACTAAATTACTAATACAAAACTGTACAGTCAAAATAATTTAGAATAAAAAACCATCATTTTTTGTTGAACTAAATACAATAACAAAGTATTGATCAGACCCCCATTCTCCATGGGATGATTGATTTACTAAAAAGAGTTTTAACCTCCTCAATTACTCCCCTTACAAAAGTATGTGCATAACCATTTTGTGGCTCTAACAGAAAACTTAACAATGACGTTACTGTCCAAAATCATATAAAGAAAGCACCACAGGGAAGAATGATCCTAATGTATAGTATCATGACAGTAAGGACAATATCAACACTTTATCGATTTATTAGAAGTTTAACCAACTTCACCTGGCACAACGATACCTGGTACAATCTTAAAATTATCTGGAAACAGATCCGTTGAGAGCAAAGTAAACCAGCATAATTGAAAAACATCAGATTCGGTTTAGTCTCCTCAAACTTTTAATGAGACATTTTGATAATTTGAAATTATCGATGCCAGCGTATATCTCTCTTAACGAATTTGAAAGAATACTTTATTAATAATATTATCCACCCCAGGCCTCGAGGTTATAAAACTGGAGTTCATTTTCAGACTCGAAATAAAGCGCAATGATTGGCTGCTTGCGGACACGTGTCCGCATGCAGCCAATCATTGAGCTTTATTTTGAGTCTGAGACTGTACTCCAGTTTTATAACCTCGAGGCCAGATCAAAACACACTTTGTATGAATGTTAAGACTAGACCCAGCCTTTATTTGGATTTTGTATCAGTTGACTGGTGCAAATGATGAGAGGTCTGGGCTTGATGTTTTTTACGATAAAAATGTTTTTGACAAAGAGTTAAATATGTTTTCATTTACACACCTGTATATGACCACCTTCGAACTCATACGGGTATCTACAATCAATGATAGTAATCTTGTGGAGAGATTCTGCGTACTTTCCTCGAAGAACGTCAGCCATCTGAAATAGATTTTATTTGGTTGATTTGATGGTTATGCAATAGTTATACCATGGTTTGTCCGCCTGTACGTGGAAATACTCCTCGAGCTTTAGCGAGTGGATTATATCATGTACAGGTGGACAAACATGGTATAGGCTAACTATTTTATACCACCTTTAGCAGTTTAGATCACGTACATTCCGAGAAAGTTCGTGCTGGTAGATATAAAGAAAACACATCACTGACTGCTACAAGACTTATGCGTGACAATGTGCGATGTTTTGCACGTAAGCCTACGAACATGGCGGATTTGTTTTTGCAAACTATCAAATATTTTTGTTTAGATAAGCAAATTCATCCTTTGAGTGTTTACAAATATTTCTAAATTACACAGCTATCATGCGCAGGCAGCCAGTATATTGGGACTACACAATGATGGCTCGTTTGCAACCTAAATAGTCGTTTTATCTGCATGGACAAATACATGTAAATATATATATATAAAAACACTCTCAACAGGAAATGTTATAATAAGTAAAAGAAGATTTTAATACCGTTTCTGATGAAATTGTCTTCAAGTCGCTGTGCTTTCCTTGGATTGTGGGAAGACTGTAGTCACGTGACCCATCTGCTACGAGCTCCTCTTTAGTTGACAATTTGTCTACTGCCTGGATGATGCTATGAATTTCACTGGCCCGAGATGGCTGGAAATGTCAGAAAAACAACAACGTTATAGTCTTAACGTCAACAAACTATTTATAATGCTATGTTTACTGAACAACTATTCATTATGATTTTATCTGCAAGTATGAGCCTTGTTTATATGTGACACACAATAAATGCGAAAATTGTGTTGAAAAGATACATTCTGGCCATTCCTAGGGCAGAGAGCAGACAGCAAAAAGGTATATAGTCAAAAAAATCTGAAGCTCAAAGTCTTGAGACCAATGTCATGAGTCAACATTTTAATAATATTTTTGTTATGTTAGTGGTGTGGTATTTATGTCGTGGCGACCGTTTGGTATACCATATACACCGTTGGAAGTACTTGCACCTATAACAGATTATAACAATCTATCAAAGTGTTAGGTTCGGATAGAGAAATGGGTCCCGAGTTTCACCATTTGACGCCATGAGGCTTGCCTCTTGATGCCAAACGGTGATCCAGAAAGTTGGATTTTTTGCTATCCCATCCTCACACAATTATTGATTCTTCTTGCTCATAAGATTCAGTTCTGCGTTTTTATATGAAACAAAATTAGGGCTGTAAAATCCTGAATACACTGAGATGCGATTTAACTTGATGCAGCCACTTAAATGTGACAGCATGGGTAGGATAATATAGTTAAGATAAGAATATCTTTCCCTGGGTAAATCTCAGAGTCCGTATCAGGTGTGCAAAGAAGGCTTACTTACCAAGGCAAAATCTTCAACTTTGCTATCATTGTCACGTAGCCTCTTGATTGAAGGTATGACATCACCATCATTATCATCATCAGCTGGACGCTTGGCGGAGAAGAGACTTTTCTTGGCATCTTGAAACTTAGAATGTCGGTTCGTCTTAGGTCGGCGGCAGAGCTGAAACTAAACAAAAAGGAGAACGAACGTGTGAGATAAGCAATGAATATGCACTCAATTACAAAGTCTTTCATATCCCAGCCAGAATGCAATCTCGGGCCACTATCGGCCCACCAGTGAAACGCCATTTGAATGGCGTTTCACTGGCGGGTCGAGAGTTGCTCGCTATACGCTTTAAACGGGGAAGTTTAATGCTGCTGAACTTTATATATGCGCAAGCATGCCTAAGCATAGCCGAAGACGTACGAAAAAGTTGCTTCAAGCATATTATACCCATCAGTTGGTAAATGTTCAGTCTTTATTTGTACTCCAATATATATTTCTCATTAGTTGGCACATTGTTCAATCAAGAGTCTGGCTAAATTCGTTTTGGGGTGGAGGCTTGTGGTGATCTAAGAGGAAAAGGTTCAGAATGATCATAGCTAGGATCCTTCAGTTTGCGATAGCTTGCACCTGAAACAGGTCACTGCAACTACACTTAATAATAAACAATATACATGTACACGCTAAATTTTCTTCATTAAGCTAAATGCATTTTTTTTTATAAAATGGCGCATAAGAAGGTTGTTAAGAAGTACTTTCAAACATGTATATTTACATTTTCGAAGCAATCCTTTAATGTATCTTTAGATTTTTGCAACCGTTCATAGCCTCATGAATTACACAAATTTGATTGACAGCTGCCAAGCTCACTTGCCCGTGCAATACGCTTCGAACATCGAACTAATTAGCCAGAAGTGATACCGGTGTTGTGATTGACAGCGAGCCACACCTGAGTCGCACGTGCAAAACAAGCCTAATGTTTGCTCCATTTGGCTGTCAGTGTTCAAGCTGGCCGTTCCGCTTTTCCATTTTACACTCTGACTAAACCGTTAATACGATTATATATTAAATACAAAACTGTTTTAATTCCTAAATTAAAAATAATTTTAATATTTTAGATATTATAATAAACTGATGTAAATATAAGCAATAAATTCAATTTTCGGAATGTTCATGGAATCATGAATACTTCGGGTCTCTTGCAAAGTTAACGTGAAGCCCAAAGCTTCACTTACTTTGCAAGAGACCTGAAGTATTCATTCCAAAAATTGAATTCATTTCTTAAATAACTTGGAATTGGGTTAAATGAATAAAGCCAAATGTTATGAATTCTCACCTGCGGTTCGTTGTAGGAACCATCTAAGTCATCTTTTGTGGTTAATTTCCTGCCGACACTGGAAACGAGGCACCCCTCGGTCTGAAATTAGCAAAAAAATTGTGTAAGGGAGATATATATTTGGGTCAGCACATGTGATTTTAGGACTGCGAAGCGAATGCTTTGACGAGTCGATGCAAACGTGAAGACTCACCAGAGCGTTCGCTGCTCACATACACAAAGTAATAAAATCTTCCAAGTAATAAAAAACAATCCTCCGCCGTACAGGCGTAATTTATTGTCTTTCCAACAACTGACACCTTCCAAGTTTTTTTTTGTGCTAAAATCTTACAGGATCTTGCAAGAACAGCTGACTGTCGTTTTCCATGACTGGTTAGCATTTGATTTCAATTTTATGTTCAGTGTGACAGACAGAAAAAATGTTCATGTCGTATTTAGGCTAACCTTGCATTTTTATCTCTTTCCCCCACAGCGTTTAATATAATAGATTCAAAAATACAAGAACCCAATTCCTATTAACTCAAATTATTGAAAACTCAAAGTGAAAATACTAGCCATGTCGACTTCGAGTTGAATAGAGGCGATTGTATTTAAGTCTGAGATTTCAGTAAACAGTTAAAAACCTACCCAGTCATAATCCAAGCCGATCCCGGAGTCTTCATCGATGAAGAGGGAGTTGTCCACCTTCCTACAAGGGGTGATAACTTGATCAATCTCTTCCGCTGACAACTTCCACTCCCGAGGAGAGCAACGAAACACTGGAGAACAGGCATCTTCAGAGAACAAACGCATGCTGAAAATACAGAAATATATTAATCAAAATAAATGCGTGATGTATGTAGATTAATGTCTATTGTGTCTGTAATCGAATACAAGTAATTCATTCAAACTCGCATGCTTAGCATATATGCGAGCATTAAAGGCGGCTGTGGTGATATAGTGCGCGCGCGTATGATCCTTCCTTGGTCGCCTGTGAGATATGTGCCTAAATCTCATGCCTCAATCTCATTAGCATAATGAGCTGGTCCATGCAATTGGTTGATCTGAAATGTCATCTACTGTCATTCTTTGCATATGCGTGCAGATAAGGCTCTTGGTACATATTAAGCTCATCTGATCCTTCGCTGGTCCTTTTCGCAGGATCACAGGTCCTTATATCACCTATATAGCTTAAAAACCGAACGCTCACGGTGTCATTACGATTGCCATTACGTTTGGTTTTGATATAAGGTCCGAACTTCAAGCCGATGTACGTGACAATGTCCTGAAAATGTCGTCTGTTTCTTTTTTCGTTCGTTGCAAATACTCAAGTGCTCTTCAGACTAGATTTTATCATGGAAGCAAACGCTATGAGCTCTGACTATATCCACGTCTCGTGGATGAGGCCATATCATGATCTGATGGTATGACCTAATCCACGAGACGTGATACAGTCCGCCAGATCAAGTTACCATTATAATAATATGTATAAACCACTAGTGGTTTAGTGGTTTATAGATTTAGTAACGTTTCGTAATGACGTCCACTATAAAGTTGCGTAAAAGATGGCAAAATCTTGAAGTTTTCTCTCAAAACTGCGATTTTTTAAGTGATTTAATGAAATGTGATAAATAGAATATAACATTCGTGCTCCTGTATTATTGAATTTATTAAACTCATTGCGAAAAAGAGAAAAAATGCTCGGCAAGCCTCGCATTTTATCTCTTTTCCCCAGCACGTTTAATAAATTCAATAAAACATGAGGACTCATGTAAGATTCTCTATGTAAAAATAAATTAAATAAAGACACTTACACTTCCATGATAGTAGCTTGAGTTTGATATTTTGCATTTATCCCACTAACATTGTAATTAAGAATCAGTAACGTTGTTAATATCTGTTTTGCAAATAAATAGGATTGCCATTGAACCATAGGACTTTATATCATTATGTATGCAACACACGAACGTGTAATGCTTATAGATGAATAATCTATCTATCAATCTATCTATTATATTAAGTATTATAAGTTGTGAGTAGGATAGTGATTTTCTCACGGATTCGGTTACTTGGTCACCCTTCCCGACTTCTCTGGCCTAACTTTGGGAGTAGTGAGATGTGCTAATTGAACTCCAAATGATCACCTTCCTAAATCTTGTATCTGAGGCAATAGAAACGTTGATGTCTTGTCCCTTAGGTGTTTGGCCCATGGTTAGAGTAACTGCGAAAACCATTTATGACTGCACTGCCTAGTTTTAGGGATACAACAAAATGACAAAAATTGTCATGATGGCAAAGCAGTATATTTATTTTGTAGGTTAAAACAGTGTAGTTAATGTTTTATGTACAAAATCATATATGAGTATGCTTGTGTCCTCATGGGCTTTCTAACCTTTTGGACTTTGATTAAAAAGAAAGTTCTATTCTTTTCTTAAACATCACGAACGTATTGAGACGAGACATTTCATGAGAATCGGCTACCAACAGGCGACTCACATGAGAGTCTCGAAAACTCAATTAATATGTCACAAAAGTTGGCGTCTGCTGCAGTGGTGATTGGCGCTCAAGGGGTTAATAGCTCAAAGTTTTTGTGACATTAGATTTCGTACGTTTGGGTAATGTTTCGTCCATTCGTAACATAACTTTTTTTTTGGTACAGCATATATCAATTTTCATTTTTTTCTTCTTCATTTTTTTTATTTCTAATATCTACCAGATTATTTTAACTCTTTGTCTACTGGGTAACTTTTCGTGTTTTGTCGTCCTCTGATGGTTTCGAAATCAACCTTTTAAACAAATCCTTCAGGAATACCAACAGAGTGTCAAACAGTTTGGAGCCAGATCATGCCCGACAAAAGGTCGGGACTGATCCGGATCCAAACTGTTTGCAATGATATCAGCAGACGACACCAGTAGGCAAAGGGTTGATAAAACAGACCCATCACTTGTGAAAATGGTACTGCTCTGCTATCCAGTGGCACTTCCTATCCAGTGGTACTACATGAAAGCATCAGCCACCTATTGATACTCTGGCTAAACTGCGCGGGTGCACAGGTTCGTTTGAACATTCAATGTTCATCTTCATAATTTTATGATACTATACCAGAATCCCGTAAGCTTTCGCAAATCATTTAATAACATAAATTGAATAATCTTTATCAAATGTGATGTTGAAAATATATTTTTTGCAGCTTTGAATTTCAATGACAGTGGCTTGTTTAGCTACATGTACTAAAATAGCAATAGAATTTTAAAATGTCGTCTAAGAACTGCAAATTTTAGATGAGGTGATTGAAAAGCAGCTTCAATCATGAAATTCGGTGCCGATCACGACTAAAGTCGTCTGCTTTGTCGTTCGCTTCTATACTTTTGAAGCTTCTGTAGTGAAGTGCTACAGTCAGGCCAGAGTTCAAGCTGTTTACATGCAAGTGAAAATGTATGTTGTATGCCTATACACGGGAAAACAACATCAATCATCAGCAGAGGGCATTTTTCAAAGCAAAGTATTTATGTGCGTTCATCTGTTCACCCTTTCCTTGCTGGTAGCGACTTTTGTTGCCTGCTGATAACTTTTGCAAACAGTTTGGACCCAGATCAGAACCGACGGAACGTCGGTTCTGATCTGGATCTAAACAGTTTAACACGGTGATATTGTTCCTGAAAGATTGTTTAGGGTTAATTTTGAAAAAGAAAAGTCGGAAGACAAGCATAAAACTAAAAAAAAATCATTAAAATTTTCACAGCATGCGAAGAGTTAACCGGTACTGAGCACTAGTTTGGTTGTGGATATTGCCTTTTCTAGCCATATTCACTATGTAGACTAAACTTCTATGCATAGCAGCATCAATATGTATTGAAGGAAGCAATTGGAATAATATTGAGCCGCGGCATGAGATTTCCAACAATTTGACATTTTGAAAAAGTGTAGACTGGGACGAGCCTCTGCAGCCTCCTTTTAAGCTTGGAAACTCCAAATAGTGTTTAGTCAGTAGCTTAACAATTATAGAATACTCAAGCGACTAGCAAAGGCTCTGCTCAGACTGCGCGTTTGTGCAGGCTGATCTGAGGCTTTGCTGGTTGCACATGCCACATTGTTGCAAATCTCATGCGCTGGCTCATATATCAATTCAACGAAAACAACAAAAATACTTACATTTCCATATTTGACGAAAATAAGGTGCTTTTCCTGAGCGTACAGTAAATCGGTTTGTAGAGCTAGTCGTTTCGATGTATGAAAGAGCAGTGTAATGAATGATTTCAGAAAGTTGTTTCAGTTTTTATATATTCTAACAAAGTAATGTTTCGATTCGGTTACTTGGTCAGTCATCCTGACTTCTCTCGCCTAAGGAGTACTGAGACGTGTTAAGTGTACTCAAAATTATCATCTTCCAGGATCTTGTAGTTGAGACAATAGAAACTAATTTGTTGTCGTGTCCGTGTACGGTTGGGTGTGGGGTTAATGATCCATGGTGGGATACAGACCAGACCGGTAATTACGGACAAACAACGTAACGGTCAATTGACCATGACAAGAATCAAAACTCGCAAAGAAGGACACCAGGGTACTCTTAATTATCTTGTCCTGATCAAACAAGACCAGATTTAATTGTTCAGGCACGCGCTGTCATTGCAGATGAAGTTGGGCGTTAGAAAAGAGAAATTCAAATATTCGTAGGTAAGACCAATTTCATGTTCTTGGTTATACTTTTAGATTCCAAAACATACGAAAAAAGTGTTGGTTGTATACCAACTAGATTAACACTGACAACATTTTATGTCATTGTTATTTGAATTACAAGTGTAAGTTTATGTATGGGTTGTGCGTCTGTACGAGGAGATAATCCTCAAAATAATCTGGGAGAATGGATCGTTCAGAAATACAGAGAGCCTACAAGATTAGAGAACAGCACGCGAAGACTGTTTTATAAGTTAAGTCTGTTCATTAGCTGAATATAAAGTGCAGCGGTATTCTGCTTTCCGCCAGAACCCAATATTTCCGAAGTATCAGAATATGAAAAATAACAGCACTATATCGATGTGCGGGGAAAAGTTCTCCCAACTCAACGCAGCACAACGACAGCTATTGTGGCCTCTAGAGGATAATCTAGAGAGCAATACAGTGGTGGATTCCGAGGGGGCTCAGGGGGTTCGCTCGACCACTCCTCCATGTACCCCGTTTTTAAATATCCTATGAAAATGAAATAATTTGGTCTCAGTGAGACCTAAGTATTTCATTTTGATGGAATATTAAAGAAAAATCAGCAAAGCAAACCCCACACCTTTATGCATATGAACCCCCTTTCCAGCAATCCCCGCCACTGCAATAGGGACAGAGAGTACCTGCAAGCACAGGTGCTTGAAGTTCTGTCTTTATCTCACCTCTATAGCCTCAAAACAAAAATCTCACAATGTCATTACGTAATGGCATTATGAGATTTTCGGTTTTAGGGTTTAGAAGTGATATAAGGATTGAACTTCAAGCTCCTATGCTGCAAGTTACCCTTTTCTGACTTCGACAGCCATTTTAGACGTGACTTTAAACGGTAAAATGCCCCAGTCAACAATTTTAACTCATGTCGGGACGATTCCTGTGTAAATCCGGTTAAAGTAGTCTGGTACCCGGCGTCTCTTTGTGTACGAAAAGTAGACGTCTGGCACAACCGTAAAATGGCCGCCTACACAGGGTGTTAGTACACAATTACAGTCTTCCGGTTTGGTAGCCCACGAAAATAGTACCTTTAGAAATTTAGCACTTGCCGTTTCTGGGCCCTTCATGGCGTAAATGGGTGCTTTATTCGACTTTAAATGTACATGTGGTTCAACATTGGTCTATGTTTGTCAGGCTGATGCAGAAAAATGCATCTTTGTGTGGACTATTTTGTCACAGACTCCCCGGCGCACTCCCCAGGTAACGTCTGACGCGGGTCGGATTTCAGCCCGGATTTTTTGACTGTTCCCCAAAGAACGGAGAATGCTGAGAAAACGAGATTATCAAGGTAGGTTGTCTTTTCACTTTTTTGATAGGCGAATGACAGATCTTGCCACTCACAGACAGAAAAAAGTCCAAGCAATGTCCTGGAAAAATTTGCAGATGCTCGAATTCTGCCTTTTTACATGGAGTTGAATGGGACCAATTAATTGTGCACCGAACCCTATAAGAGAGAAGGTGAAAAAAATGAAAATCTTTGTAAAACAGTCATTTTTCAATGAATTCAGATGAAATTTCGCACACAGATCAGGAACCAAAATAGAAATAATTTAAAATTATTTTTGGAAGAAATTTAAATTTAAATTTAAATTTTTATTGAATTTTAGTTTAAATTTTAAATTTTTCTTAAAATCATTTTTAAAGCCTGGTTCTCTCGAGGAAAGACTCAAATTGCATTATATACCAGAAAATGCAATTAAATGGCCATACACAAACAGTTTTGACCAGGATTTGACTAATCAATCCGAGCAGGCTGACCGTGATACTCCGTTTTTGCAGACTGGCTAGCACTGCTGTGCAAGTTGATTTTTGTGATTGTTTTCCCTTTTCTACTGAAATGTGCTATGAGTGCTTACTCACTTTAACTGTACCAGTATAGTGACTTAGCATATGGGTATTTATTAAAACACTCTTGGGATACTTACACACATTAGAACCGCCTCATAGAGATGGCACTTAAAGGCATAATTATGAGGATCCGCAGGGACTGGTCGGGACCATTCCCCCAAGCAGGTTCCCTGGCCTCATTGCTTAGACCAATAAAATTCAATTGTATTTGGCTGTATAACTCACTGGGTTGAGGCTGTACTAATTTGAACACAAACTTAAACTTTTTCAGCTAAACAAATCAACTGCAGCCCCCCCCCCAGCTTCACCAGAGATCAAATTTTGTTCTTATTTCAACCACGCAAGCTGTAGTATTGTTTGGTACTCATTAGAGTCGCCTCACACTCAAAATTGTTTTTGAAGCTACTCATTAGAACCGCCTCACATAGATTATGATATAACACAGTTATTAAAGCTCATTTAGTTACCTAACCCCCAAAGAAGCACTTTCACACAGATACTCGGATTATGTGCTTAAGCGGGTTGTGATATTTCTCGTTCGACGAGGCCGTTCTAATGAGTAATCTTTACTTACAGTCTTTTCAGAAATTTCAAATTAGGGACATAGTTTCATCAAAAAAAGAGGATGAGCAATTTCCATTATGATATGGGCATTAAATCTAGACCTAGGTCTCAAATCTTTCCCACTCTGGCCATTTTGGTAGCATGTAAATTACGGAATATTTCACATCAGAACTAGCAGTGTAGATCATGATTAGAATGAAATGATGTGTTTCGTCCAGCATCAGGCACTCATCAGTGAAGCTGCTCTACTTCAGACACAAAGTAAGTGGTATAAATTGCTGTTTTCAGCATGCTTGGGTGCAACGTAGCTTGGTTTTGGGGGCAAATTTGAATGTGATTCAAAACTGTTCGCGATTTTGCTTAAAATCACTTTAAAATTTGATTTTTTAGCTTCAGTTTTTAAATTTTGTAACTCAAGTTTATGTGAGATTATCCTTTAATGACTCTTACAGATGCCTAAACTTTCTTTTCTGCTTTTGGGCTATTGAGATCCATTGAAATAATTGAAACTATGAACTTTTTCATCAGACTAGTTTGAATAATTGAACTTTTGCTTGTGTCAGCTTGTGAGGGGGGTCACATATGAAATCCTAGATTTGTATCGCTTTTTGGTGACTGAGTTAGTCTTTTTGGACGATTATTTGCTTAACTATATGAGTTTAATATGTCACAGAGACAAAATTTAAAAATTCGAAAATTTGCAGATTCTTGAATTGAAGGTGTTAGTACACAATTACAGTCTTCCGGTTTGGTAGCCCACGAAAATAGTACCTTTAGAAATTTAGCACTTGCCGTTTCTGGGCCCTTCATGGCGTAAATGGGTGCTTTATTCGACTTTAAATGTACATGTGGTTCAACATTGGTCTATGTTTGTCAGGCTGATGCAGAAAAATGCATCTTTGTGTGGACTATTTTGTCACAGACTCCCCGGCGCACTCCCCAGGTAACGTCTGACGCGGGTCGGATTTCAGCCCGGATTTTTTGACTGTTCCCCAAAGAACGGAGAATGCTGAGAAAACGAGATTATCAAGGTAGGTTGTCTTTTCACTTTTTTGATAGGCGAATGACAGATCTTGCCACTCACAGACAGAAAAAAGTCCAAGCAATGTCCTGGAAAAATTTGCAGATGCTCGAATTCTGCCTTTTTACATGGAGTTGAATGGGACCAATTAATTGTGCACCGAACCCTATAAGAGAGAAGGTGAAAAAAATGAAAATCTTTGTAAAACAGTCATTTTTCAATGAATTCAGATGAAATTTCGCACACAGATCAGGAACCAAAATAGAAATAATTTAAAATTATTTTTGGAAGAAATTTAAATTTAAATTTAAATTTTTATTGAATTTTAGTTTAAATTTTAAATTTTTCTTAAAATCATTTTTAAAGCCTGGTTCTCTCGAGGAAAGACTCAAATTGCATTATATACCAGAAAATGCAATTAAATGGCCATACACAAACAGTTTTGACCAGGATTTGACTAATCAATCCGAGCAGGCTGACCGTGATACTCCGTTTTTGCAGACTGGCTAGCACTGCTGTGCAAGTTGATTTTTGTGATTGTTTTCCCTTTTCTACTGAAATGTGCTATGAGTGCTTACTCACTTTAACTGTACCAGTATAGTGACTTAGCATATGGGTATTTATTAAAACACTCTTGGGATACTTACACACATTAGAACCGCCTCATAGAGATGGCACTTAAAGGCATAATTATGAGGATCCGCAGGGACTGGTCGGGACCATTCCCCCAAGCAGGTTCCCTGGCCTCATTGCTTAGACCAATAAAATTCAATTGTATTTGGCTGTATAACTCACTGGGTTGAGGCTGTACTAATTTGAACACAAACTTAAACTTTTTCAGCTAAACAAATCAACTGCAGCCCCCCCCCCCCAGCTTCACCAGAGATCAAATTTTGTTCTTATTTCAACCACGCAAGCTGTAGTATTGTTTGGTACTCATTAGAGTCGCCTCACACTCAAAATTGTTTTTGAAGCTACTCATTAGAACCGCCTCACATAGATAATGATATAACACAGTTATTAAAGCTCATTTAGTTACCTAACCCCCAAAGAAGCACTTTCACACAGATACTCGGATTATGTGCTTAAGCGGGTTGTGATATTTCTCGTTCGACGAGGCCGTTCTAATGAGTAATCTTTACTTACAGTCTTTTCAGAAATTTCAAATTAGGGACATAGTTTCATCAAAAAAAGAGGATGAGCAATTTCCATTATGATATGGGCATTAAATCTAGACCTAGGTCTCAAATCTTTCCCACTCTGGCCATTTTGGTAGCATGTAAATTACGGAATATTTCACATCAGAACTAGCAGTGTAGATCATGATTAGAATGAAATGATGTGTTTCGTCCAGCATCAGGCACTCATCAGTGAAGCTGCTCTACTTCAGACACAAAGTAAGTGGTATAAATTGCTGTTTTCAGCATGCTTGGGTGCAACGTAGCTTGGTTTTGGGGGCAAATTTGAATGTGATTCAAAACTGTTCGCGATTTTGCTTAAAATCACTTTAAAATTTGATTTTTTAGCTTCAGTTTTTAAATTTTGTAACTCAAGTTTATGTGAGATTATCCTTTAATGACTCTTACAGATGCCTAAACTTTCTTTTCTGCTTTTGGGCTATTGAGATCCATTGAAATAATTGAAACTATGAACTTTTTCATCAGACTAGTTTGAATAATTGAACTTTTGCTTGTGTCAGCTTGTGAGGGGGGTCACATATGAAATCCTAGATTTGTATCGCTTTTTGGTGACTGAGTTAGTCTTTTTGGACGATTATTTGCTTAACTATATGAGTTTAATATGTCACAGAGACAAAATTTAAAAATTCGAAAATTTGCAGATTCTTGAATTGAAGGTGTTAGTACACAATTACAGTCTTCCGGTTTGGTAGCCCACGAAAATAGTACCTTTAGAAATTTAGCACTTGCCGTTTCTGGGCCCTTCATGGCGTAAATGGGTGCTTTATTCGACTTTAAATGTACATGTGGTTCAACATTGGTCTATGTTTGTCAGGCTGATGCAGAAAAATGCATCTTTGTGTGGACTATTTTGTCACAGACTCCCCGGCGCACTCCCCAGGTAACGTCTGACGCGGGTCGGATTTCAGCCCGGATTTTTTGACTGTTCCCCAAAGAACGGAGAATGCTGAGAAAACGAGATTATCAAGGTAGGTTGTCTTTTCACTTTTTTGATAGGCGAATGACAGATCTTGCCACTCACAGACAGAAAAAAGTCCAAGCAATGTCCTGGAAAAATTTGCAGATGCTCGAATTCTGCCTTTTTACATGGAGTTGAATGGGACCAATTAATTGTGCACCGAACCCTATAAGAGAGAAGGTGAAAAAAATGAAAATCTTTGTAAAACAGTCATTTTTCAATGAATTCAGATGAAATTTCGCACACAGATCAGGAACCAAAATAGAAATAATTTAAAATTATTTTTGGAAGAAATTTAAATTTAAATTTAAATTTTTATTGAATTTTAGTTTAAATTTTAAATTTTTCTTAAAATCATTTTTAAAGCCTGGTTCTCTCGAGGAAAGACTCAAATTGCATTATATACCAGAAAATGCAATTAAATGGCCATACACAAACAGTTTTGACCAGGATTTGACTAATCAATCCGAGCAGGCTGACCGTGATACTCCGTTTTTGCAGACTGGCTAGCACTGCTGTGCAAGTTGATTTTTGTGATTGTTTTCCCTTTTCTACTGAAATGTGCTATGAGTGCTTACTCACTTTAACTGTACCAGTATAGTGACTTAGCATATGGGTATTTATTAAAACACTCTTGGGATACTTACACACATTAGAACCGCCTCATAGAGATGGCACTTAAAGGCATAATTATGAGGATCCGCAGGGACTGGTCGGGACCATTCCCCCAAGCAGGTTCCCTGGCCTCATTGCTTAGACCAATAAAATTCAATTGTATTTGGCTGTATAACTCACTGGGTTGAGGCTGTACTAATTTGAACACAAACTTAAACTTTTTCAGCTAAACAAATCAACTGCAGCCCCCCCCCCCAGCTTCACCAGAGATCAAATTTTGTTCTTATTTCAACCACGCAAGCTGTAGTATTGTTTGGTACTCATTAGAGTCGCCTCACACTCAAAATTGTTTTTGAAGCTACTCATTAGAACCGCCTCACATAGATTATGATATAACACAGTTATTAAAGCTCATTTAGTTACCTAACCCCCAAAGAAGCACTTTCACACAGATACTCGGATTATGTGCTTAAGCGGGTTGTGATATTTCTCGTTCGACGAGGCCGTTCTAATGAGTAATCTTTACTTACAGTCTTTTCAGAAATTTCAAATTAGGGACATAGTTTCATCAAAAAAAGAGGATGAGCAATTTCCATTATGATATGGGCATTAAATCTAGACCTAGGTCTCAAATCTTTCCCACTCTGGCCATTTTGGTAGCATGTAAATTACGGAATATTTCACATCAGAACTAGCAGTGTAGATCATGATTAGAATGAAATGATGTGTTTCGTCCAGCATCAGGCACTCATCAGTGAAGCTGCTCTACTTCAGACACAAAGTAAGTGGTATAAATTGCTGTTTTCAGCATGCTTGGGTGCAACGTAGCTTGGTTTTGGGGGCAAATTTGAATGTGATTCAAAACTGTTCGCGATTTTGCTTAAAATCACTTTAAAATTTGATTTTTTAGCTTCAGTTTTTAAATTTTGTAACTCAAGTTTATGTGAGATTATCCTTTAATGACTCTTACAGATGCCTAAACTTTCTTTTCTGCTTTTGGGCTATTGAGATCCATTGAAATAATTGAAACTATGAACTTTTTCATCAGACTAGTTTGAATAATTGAACTTTTGCTTGTGTCAGCTTGTGAGGGGGGTCACATATGAAATCCTAGATTTGTATCGCTTTTTGGTGACTGAGTTAGTCTTTTTGGACGATTATTTGCTTAACTATATGAGTTTAATATGTCACAGAGACAAAATTTAAAAATTCGAAAATTTGCAGATTCTTGAATTGAAGGTGTTAGTACACAATTACAGTCTTCCGGTTTGGTAGCCCACGAAAATAGTACCTTTAGAAATTTAGCACTTGCCGTTTCTGGGCCCTTCATGGCGTAAATGGGTGCTTTATTCGACTTTAAATGTACATGTGGTTCAACATTGGTCTATGTTTGTCAGGCTGATGCAGAAAAATGCATCTTTGTGTGGACTATTTTGTCACAGACTCCCCGGCGCACTCCCCAGGTAACGTCTGACGCGGGTCGGATTTCAGCCCGGATTTTTTGACTGTTCCCCAAAGAACGGAGAATGCTGAGAAAACGAGATTATCAAGGTAGGTTGTCTTTTCACTTTTTTGATAGGCGAATGACAGATCTTGCCACTCACAGACAGAAAAAAGTCCAAGCAATGTCCTGGAAAAATTTGCAGATGCTCGAATTCTGCCTTTTTACATGGAGTTGAATGGGACCAATTAATTGTGCACCGAACCCTATAAGAGAGAAGGTGAAAAAAATGAAAATCTTTGTAAAACAGTCATTTTTCAATGAATTCAGATGAAATTTCGCACACAGATCAGGAACCAAAATAGAAATAATTTAAAATTATTTTTGGAAGAAATTTAAATTTAAATTTAAATTTTTATTGAATTTTAGTTTAAATTTTAAATTTTTCTTAAAATCATTTTTAAAGCCTGGTTCTCTCGAGGAAAGACTCAAATTGCATTATATACCAGAAAATGCAATTAAATGGCCATACACAAACAGTTTTGACCAGGATTTGACTAATCAATCCGAGCAGGCTGACCGTGATACTCCGTTTTTGCAGACTGGCTAGCACTGCTGTGCAAGTTGATTTTTGTGATTGTTTTCCCTTTTCTACTGAAATGTGCTATGAGTGCTTACTCACTTTAACTGTACCAGTATAGTGACTTAGCATATGGGTATTTATTAAAACACTCTTGGGATACTTACACACATTAGAACCGCCTCATAGAGATGGCACTTAAAGGCATAATTATGAGGATCCGCAGGGACTGGTCGGGACCATTCCCCCAAGCAGGTTCCCTGGCCTCATTGCTTAGATCAATAAAATTCAATTGTATTTGGCTGTATAACTCACTGGGTTGAGGCTGTACTAATTTGAACACAAACTTAAACTTTTTCAGCTAAACAAATCAACTGCAGCCCCCCCCCCCCCAGCTTCACCAGAGATCAAATTTTGTTCTTATTTCAACCACGCAAGCTGTAGTATTGTTTGGTACTCATTAGAGTCGCCTCACACTCAAAATTGTTTTTGAAGCTACTCATTAGAACCGCCTCACATAGATAATGATATAACACAGTTATTAAAGCTCATTTAGTTACCTAACCCCCAAAGAAGCACTTTCACACAGATACTCGGATTATGTGCTTAAGCGGGTTGTGATATTTCTCGTTCGACGAGGCCGTTCTAATGAGTAATCTTTACTTACAGTCTTTTCAGAAATTTCAAATTAGGGACATAGTTTCATCAAAAAAAGAGGATGAGCAATTTCCATTATGATATGGGCATTAAATCTAGACCTAGGTCTCAAATCTTTCCCACTCTGGCCATTTTGGTAGCATGTAAATTACGGAATATTTCACATCAGAACTAGCAGTGTAGATCATGATTAGAATGAAATGATGTGTTTCGTCCAGCATCAGGCACTCATCAGTGAAGCTGCTCTACTTCAGACACAAAGTAAGTGGTATAAATTGCTGTTTTCAGCATGCTTGGGTGCAACGTAGCTTGGTTTTGGGGGCAAATTTGAATGTGATTCAAAACTGTTCGCGATTTTGCTTAAAATCACTTTAAAATTTGATTTTTTAGCTTCAGTTTTTAAATTTTGTAACTCAAGTTTATGTGAGATTATCCTTTAATGACTCTTACAGATGCCTAAACTTTCTTTTCTGCTTTTGGGCTATTGAGATCCATTGAAATAATTGAAACTAAGAACTTTTTCATCAGACTAGTTTGAATAATTGAACTTTTGCTTGTGTCAGCTTGTGAGGGGGGTCACATATGAAATCCTAGATTTGTATCGCTTTTTGGTGACTGAGTTAGTCTTTTTGGACGATTATTTGCTTAACTATATGAGTTTAATATGTCACAGAGACAAAATTTAAAAATTCGAAAATTTGCAGATTCTTGAATTGAAGGTGTTAGTACACAATTACAGTCTTCCGGTTTGGTAGCCCACGAAAATAGTACCTTTAGAAATTTAGCACTTGCCGTTTCTGGGCCCTTCATGGCGTAAATGGGTGCTTTATTCGACTTTAAATGTACATGTGGTTCAACATTGGTCTATGTTTGTCAGGCTGATGCAGAAAAATGCATCTTTGTGTGGACTATTTTGTCACAGACTCCCCGGCGCACTCCCCAGGTAACGTCTGACGCGGGTCGGATTTCAGCCCGGATTTTTTGACTGTTCCCCAAAGAACGGAGAATGCTGAGAAAACGAGATTATCAAGGTAGGTTGTCTTTTCACTTTTTTGATAGGCGAATGACAGATCTTGCCACTCACAGACAGAAAAAAGTCCAAGCAATGTCCTGGAAAAATTTGCAGATGCTCGAATTCTGCCTTTTTACATGGAGTTGAATGGGACCAATTAATTGTGCACCGAACCCTATAAGAGAGAAGGTGAAAAAAATGAAAATCTTTGTAAAACAGTCATTTTTCAATGAATTCAGATGAAATTTCGCACACAGATCAGGAACCAAAATAGAAATAATTTAAAATTATTTTTGGAAGAAATTTAAATTTAAATTTAAATTTTTATTGAATTTTAGTTTAAATTTTAAATTTTTCTTAAAATCATTTTTAAAGCCTGGTTCTCTCGAGGAAAGACTCAAATTGCATTATATACCAGAAAATGCAATTAAATGGCCATACACAAACAGTTTTGACCAGGATTTGACTAATCAATCCGAGCAGGCTGACCGTGATACTCCGTTTTTGCAGACTGGCTAGCACTGCTGTGCAAGTTGATTTTTGTGATTGTTTTCCCTTTTCTACTGAAATGTGCTATGAGTGCTTACTCACTTTAACTGTACCAGTATAGTGACTTAGCATATGGGTATTTATTAAAACACTCTTGGGATACTTACACACATTAGAACCGCCTCATAGAGATGGCACTTAAAGGCATAATTATGAGGATCCGCAGGGACTGGTCGGGACCATTCCCCCAAGCAGGTTCCCTGGCCTCATTGCTTAGACCAATAAAATTCAATTGTATTTGGCTGTATAACTCACTGGGTTGAGGCTGTACTAATTTGAACACAAACTTAAACTTTTTCAGCTAAACAAATCAACTGCAGCCCCCCCCCCCCCAGCTTCACCAGAGATCAAATTTTGTTCTTATTTCAACCACGCAAGCTGTAGTATTGTTTGGTACTCATTAGAGTCGCCTCACACTCAAAATTGTTTTTGAAGCTACTCATTAGAACCGCCTCACATAGATAATGATATAACACAGTTATTAAAGCTCATTTAGTTACCTAACCCCCAAAGAAGCACTTTCACACAGATACTCGGATTATGTGCTTAAGCGGGTTGTGATATTTCTCGTTCGACGAGGCCGTTCTAATGAGTAATCTTTACTTACAGTCTTTTCAGAAATTTCAAATTAGGGACATAGTTTCATCAAAAAAAGAGGATGAGCAATTTCCATTATGATATGGGCATTAAATCTAGACCTAGGTCTCAAATCTTTCCCACTCTGGCCATTTTGGTAGCATGTAAATTACGGAATATTTCACATCAGAACTAGCAGTGTAGATCATGATTAGAATGAAATGATGTGTTTCGTCCAGCATCAGGCACTCATCAGTGAAGCTGCTCTACTTCAGACACAAAGTAAGTGGTATAAATTGCTGTTTTCAGCATGCTTGGGTGCAACGTAGCTTGGTTTTGGGGGCAAATTTGAATGTGATTCAAAACTGTTCGCGATTTTGCTTAAAATCACTTTAAAATTTGATTTTTTAGCTTCAGTTTTTAAATTTTGTAACTCAAGTTTATGTGAGATTATCCTTTAATGACTCTTACAGATGCCTAAACTTTCTTTTCTGCTTTTGGGCTATTGAGATCCATTGAAATAATTGAAACTATGAACTTTTTCATCAGACTAGTTTGAATAATTGAACTTTTGCTTGTGTCAGCTTGTGAGGGGGGTCACATATGAAATCCTAGATTTGTATCGCTTTTTGGTGACTGAGTTAGTCTTTTTGGACGATTATTTGCTTAACTATATGAGTTTAATATGTCACAGAGACAAAATTTAAAAATTCGAAAATTTGCAGATTCTTGAATTGAAGGTGTTAGTACACAATTACAGTCTTCCGGTTTGGTAGCCCACGAAAATAGTACCTTTAGAAATTTAGCACTTGCCGTTTCTGGGCCCTTCATGGCGTAAATGGGTGCTTTATTCGACTTTAAATGTACATGTGGTTCAACATTGGTCTATGTTTGTCAGGCTGATGCAGAAAAATGCATCTTTGTGTGGACTATTTTGTCACAGACTCCCCGGCGCACTCCCCAGGTAACGTCTGACGCGGGTCGGATTTCAGCCCGGATTTTTTGACTGTTCCCCAAAGAACGGAGAATGCTGAGAAAACGAGATTATCAAGGTAGGTTGTCTTTTCACTTTTTTGATAGGCGAATGACAGATCTTGCCACTCACAGACAGAAAAAAGTCCAAGCAATGTCCTGGAAAAATTTGCAGATGCTCGAATTCTGCCTTTTTACATGGAGTTGAATGGGACCAATTAATTGTGCACCGAACCCTATAAGAGAGAAGGTGAAAAAAATGAAAATCTTTGTAAAACAGTCATTTTTCAATGAATTCAGATGAAATTTCGCACACAGATCAGGAACCAAAATAGAAATAATTTAAAATTATTTTTGGAAGAAATTTAAATTTAAATTTAAATTTTTATTGAATTTTAGTTTAAATTTTAAATTTTTCTTAAAATCATTTTTAAAGCCTGGTTCTCTCGAGGAAAGACTCAAATTGCATTATATACCAGAAAATGCAATTAAATGGCCATACACAAACAGTTTTGACCAGGATTTGACTAATCAATCCGAGCAGGCTGACCGTGATACTCCGTTTTTGCAGACTGGCTAGCACTGCTGTGCAAGTTGATTTTTGTGATTGTTTTCCCTTTTCTACTGAAATGTGCTATGAGTGCTTACTCACTTTAACTGTACCAGTATAGTGACTTAGCATATGGGTATTTATTAAAACACTCTTGGGATACTTACACACATTAGAACCGCCTCATAGAGATGGCACTTAAAGGCATAATTATGAGGATCCGCAGGGACTGGTCGGGACCATTCCCCCAAGCAGGTTCCCTGGCCTCATTGCTTAGACCAATAAAATTCAATTGTATTTGGCTGTATAACTCACTGGGTTGAGGCTGTACTAATTTGAACACAAACTTAAACTTTTTCAGCTAAACAAATCAACTGCAGCCCCCCCCCCCCCCAGCTTCACCAGAGATCAAATTTTGTTCTTATTTCAACCACGCAAGCTGTAGTATTGTTTGGTACTCATTAGAGTCGCCTCACACTCAAAATTGTTTTTGAAGCTACTCATTAGAACCGCCTCACATAGATAATGATATAACACAGTTATTAAAGCTCATTTAGTTACCTAACCCCCAAAGAAGCACTTTCACACAGATACTCGGATTATGTGCTTAAGCGGGTTGTGATATTTCTCGTTCGACGAGGCCGTTCTAATGAGTAATCTTTACTTACAGTCTTTTCAGAAATTTCAAATTAGGGACATAGTTTCATCAAAAAAAGAGGATGAGCAATTTCCATTATGATATGGGCATTAAATCTAGACCTAGGTCTCAAATCTTTCCCACTCTGGCCATTTTGGTAGCATGTAAATTACGGAATATTTCACATTCAGAACTAGCAGTGTAGATCATGATTAGAATGAAATGATGTGTTTCGTCCAGCATCAGGCACTCATCAGTGAAGCTGCTCTACTTCAGACACAAAGTAAGTGGTATAAATTGCTGTTTTCAGCATGCTTGGGTGCAACGTAGCTTGGTTTTGGGGGCAAATTTGAATGTGATTCAAAACTGTTCGCGATTTTGCTTAAAATCACTTTAAAATTTGATTTTTTAGCTTCAGTTTTTAAATTTTGTAACTCAAGTTTATGTGAGATTATCCTTTAATGACTCTTACAGATGCCTAAACTTTCTTTTCTGCTTTTGGGCTATTGAGATCCATTGAAATAATTGAAACTATGAACTTTTTCATCAGACTAGTTTGAATAATTGAACTTTTGCTTGTGTCAGCTTGTGAGGGGGGTCACATATGAAATCCTAGATTTGTATCGCTTTTTGGTGACTGAGTTAGTCTTTTTGGACGATTATTTGCTTAACTATATGAGTTTAATATGTCACAGAGACAAAATTTAAAAATTCGAAAATTTGCAGATTCTTGAATTGAAGGTGTTAGTACACAATTACAGTCTTCCGGTTTGGTAGCCCACGAAAATAGTACCTTTAGAAATTTAGCACTTGCCGTTTCTGGGCCCTTCATGGCGTAAATGGGTGCTTTATTCGACTTTAAATGTACATGTGGTTCAACATTGGTCTATGTTTGTCAGGCTGATGCAGAAAAATGCATCTTTGTGTGGACTATTTTGTCACAGACTCCCCGGCGCACTCCCCAGGTAACGTCTGACGCGGGTCGGATTTCAGCCCGGATTTTTTGACTGTTCCCCAAAGAACGGAGAATGCTGAGAAAACGAGATTATCAAGGTAGGTTGTCTTTTCACTTTTTTGATAGGCGAATGACAGATCTTGCCACTCACAGACAGAAAAAAGTCCAAGCAATGTCCTGGAAAAATTTGCAGATGCTCGAATTCTGCCTTTTTACATGGAGTTGAATGGGACCAATTAATTGTGCACCGAACCCTATAAGAGAGAAGGTGAAAAAAATGAAAATCTTTGTAAAACAGTCATTTTTCAATGAATTCAGATGAAATTTCGCACACAGATCAGGAACCAAAATAGAAATAATTTAAAATTATTTTTGGAAGAAATTTAAATTTAAATTTAAATTTTTATTGAATTTTAGTTTAAATTTTAAATTTTTCTTAAAATCATTTTTAAAGCCTGGTTCTCTCGAGGAAAGACTCAAATTGCATTATATACCAGAAAATGCAATTAAATGGCCATACACAAACAGTTTTGACCAGGATTTGACTAATCAATCCGAGCAGGCTGACCGTGATACTCCGTTTTTGCAGACTGGCTAGCACTGCTGTGCAAGTTGATTTTTGTGATTGTTTTCCCTTTTCTACTGAAATGTGCTATGAGTGCTTACTCACTTTAACTGTACCAGTATAGTGACTTAGCATATGGGTATTTATTAAAACACTCTTGGGATACTTACACACATTAGAACCGCCTCATAGAGATGGCACTTAAAGGCATAATTATGAGGATCCGCAGGGACTGGTCGGGACCATTCCCCCAAGCAGGTTCCCTGGCCTCATTGCTTAGACCAATAAAATTCAATTGTATTTGGCTGTATAACTCACTGGGTTGAGGCTGTACTAATTTGAACACAAACTTAAACTTTTTCAGCTAAACAAATCAACTGCAGCCCCCCCCCCCCCAGCTTCACCAGAGATCAAATTTTGTTCTTATTTCAACCACGCAAGCTGTAGTATTGTTTGGTACTCATTAGAGTCGCCTCACACTCAAAATTGTTTTTGAAGCTACTCATTAGAACCGCCTCACATAGATAATGATATAACACAGTTATTAAAGCTCATTTAGTTACCTAACCCCCAAAGAAGCACTTTCACACAGATACTCGGATTATGTGCTTAAGCGGGTTGTGATATTTCTCGTTCGACGAGGCCGTTCTAATGAGTAATCTTTACTTACAGTCTTTTCAGAAATTTCAAATTAGGGACATAGTTTCATCAAAAAAAGAGGATGAGCAATTTCCATTATGATATGGGCATTAAATCTAGACCTAGGTCTCAAATCTTTCCCACTCTGGCCATTTTGGTAGCATGTAAATTACGGAATATTTCACATCAGAACTAGCAGTGTAGATCATGATTAGAATGAAATGATGTGTTTCGTCCAGCATCAGGCACTCATCAGTGAAGCTGCTCTACTTCAGACACAAAGTAAGTGGTATAAATTGCTGTTTTCAGCATGCTTGGGTGCAACGTAGCTTGGTTTTGGGGGCAAATTTGAATGTGATTCAAAACTGTTCGCGATTTTGCTTAAAATCACTTTAAAATTTGATTTTTTAGCTTCAGTTTTTAAATTTTGTAACTCAAGTTTATGTGAGATTATCCTTTAATGACTCTTACAGATGCCTAAACTTTCTTTTCTGCTTTTGGGCTATTGAGATCCATTGAAATAATTGAAACTATGAACTTTTTCATCAGACTAGTTTGAATAATTGAACTTTTGCTTGTGTCAGCTTGTGAGGGGGGTCACATATGAAATCCTAGATTTGTATCGCTTTTTGGTGACTGAGTTAGTCTTTTTGGACGATTATTTGCTTAACTATATGAGTTTAATATGTCACAGAGACAAAATTTAAAAATTCGAAAATTTGCAGATTCTTGAATTGAAGGTGTTAGTACACAATTACAGTCTTCCGGTTTGGTAGCCCACGAAAATAGTACCTTTAGAAATTTAGCACTTGCCGTTTCTGGGCCCTTCATGGCGTAAATGGGTGCTTTATTCGACTTTAAATGTACATGTGGTTCAACATTGGTCTATGTTTGTCAGGCTGATGCAGAAAAATGCATCTTTGTGTGGACTATTTTGTCACAGACTCCCCGGCGCACTCCCCAGGTAACGTCTGACGCGGGTCGGATTTCAGCCCGGATTTTTTGACTGTTCCCCAAAGAACGGAGAATGCTGAGAAAACGAGATTATCAAGGTAGGTTGTCTTTTCACTTTTTTGATAGGCGAATGACAGATCTTGCCACTCACAGACAGAAAAAAGTCCAAGCAATGTCCTGGAAAAATTTGCAGATGCTCGAATTCTGCCTTTTTACATGGAGTTGAATGGGACCAATTAATTGTGCACCGAACCCTATAAGAGAGAAGGTGAAAAAAATGAAAATCTTTGTAAAACAGTCATTTTTCAATGAATTCAGATGAAATTTCGCACACAGATCAGGAACCAAAATAGAAATAATTTAAAATTATTTTTGGAAGAAATTTAAATTTAAATTTAAATTTTTATTGAATTTTAGTTTAAATTTTAAATTTTTCTTAAAATCATTTTTAAAGCCTGGTTCTCTCGAGGAAAGACTCAAATTGCATTATATACCAGAAAATGCAATTAAATGGCCATACACAAACAGTTTTGACCAGGATTTGACTAATCAATCCGAGCAGGCTGACCGTGATACTCCGTTTTTGCAGACTGGCTAGCACTGCTGTGCAAGTTGATTTTTGTGATTGTTTTCCCTTTTCTACTGAAATGTGCTATGAGTGCTTACTCACTTTAACTGTACCAGTATAGTGACTTAGCATATGGGTATTTATTAAAACACTCTTGGGATACTTACACACATTAGAACCGCCTCATAGAGATGGCACTTAAAGGCATAATTATGAGGATCCGCAGGGACTGGTCGGGACCATTCCCCCAAGCAGGTTCCCTGGCCTCATTGCTTAGACCAATAAAATTCAATTGTATTTGGCTGTATAACTCACTGGGTTGAGGCTGTACTAATTTGAACACAAACTTAAACTTTTTCAGCTAAACAAATCAACTGCAGCCCCCCCCCCCCCCCCAGCTTCACCAGAGATCAAATTTTGTTCTTATTTCAACCACGCAAGCTGTAGTATTGTTTGGTACTCATTAGAGTCGCCTCACATTCAAAATTGTTTTTGAAGCTACTCATTAGAACCGCCTCACATAGATAATGATATAACACAGTTATTAAAGCTCATTTAGTTACCTAACCCCCAAAGAAGCACTTTCACACAGATACTCGGATTATGTGCTTAAGCGGGTTGTGATATTTCTCGTTCGACGAGGCCGTTCTAATGAGTAATCTTTACTTACAGTCTTTTCAGAAATTTCAAATTAGGGACATAGTTTCATCAAAAAAAGAGGATGAGCAATTTCCATTATGATATGGGCATTAAATCTAGACCTAGGTCTCAAATCTTTCCCACTCTGGCCATTTTGGTAGCATGTAAATTACGGAATATTTCACATTCAGAACTAGCAGTGTAGATCATGATTAGAATGAAATGATGTGTTTCGTCCAGCATCAGGCACTCATCAGTGAAGCTGCTCTACTTCAGACACAAAGTAAGTGGTATAAATTGCTGTTTTCAGCATGCTTGGGTGCAACGTAGCTTGGTTTTGGGGGCAAATTTGAATGTGATTCAAAACTGTTCGCGATTTTGCTTAAAATCACTTTAAAATTTGATTTTTTAGCTTCAGTTTTTAAATTTTGTAACTCAAGTTTATGTGAGATTATCCTTTAATGACTCTTACAGATGCCTAAACTTTCTTTTCTGCTTTTGGGCTATTGAGATCCATTGAAATAATTGAAACTATGAACTTTTTCATCAGACTAGTTTGAATAATTGAACTTTTGCTTGTGTCAGCTTGTGAGGGGGGTCACATATGAAATCCTAGATTTGTATCGCTTTTTGGTGACTGAGTTAGTCTTTTTGGACGATTATTTGCTTAACTATATGAGTTTAATATGTCACAGAGACAAAATTTAAAAATTCGAAAATTTGCAGATTCTTGAATTGAAGGTGTTAGTACACAATTACAGTCTTCCGGTTTGGTAGCCCACGAAAATAGTACCTTTAGAAATTTAGCACTTGCCGTTTCTGGGCCCTTCATGGCGTAAATGGGTGCTTTATTCGACTTTAAATGTACATGTGGTTCAACATTGGTCTATGTTTGTCAGGCTGATGCAGAAAAATGCATCTTTGTGTGGACTATTTTGTCACAGACTCCCCGGCGCACTCCCCAGGTAACGTCTGACGCGGGTCGGATTTCAGCCCGGATTTTTTGACTGTTCCCCAAAGAACGGAGAATGCTGAGAAAACGAGATTATCAAGGTAGGTTGTCTTTTCACTTTTTTGATAGGCGAATGACAGATCTTGCCACTCACAGACAGAAAAAAGTCCAAGCAATGTCCTGGAAAAATTTGCAGATGCTCGAATTCTGCCTTTTTACATGGAGTTGAATGGGACCAATTAATTGTGCACCGAACCCTATAAGAGAGAAGGTGAAAAAAATGAAAATCTTTGTAAAACAGTCATTTTTCAATGAATTCAGATGAAATTTCGCACACAGATCAGGAACCAAAATAGAAATAATTTAAAATTATTTTTGGAAGAAATTTAAATTTAAATTTAAATTTTTATTGAATTTTAGTTTAAATTTTAAATTTTTCTTAAAATCATTTTTAAAGCCTGGTTCTCTCGAGGAAAGACTCAAATTGCATTATATACCAGAAAATGCAATTAAATGGCCATACACAAACAGTTTTGACCAGGATTTGACTAATCAATCCGAGCAGGCTGACCGTGATACTCCGTTTTTGCAGACTGGCTAGCACTGCTGTGCAAGTTGATTTTTGTGATTGTTTTCCCTTTTCTACTGAAATGTGCTATGAGTGCTTACTCACTTTAACTGTACCAGTATAGTGACTTAGCATATGGGTATTTATTAAAACACTCTTGGGATACTTACACACATTAGAACCGCCTCATAGAGATGGCACTTAAAGGCATAATTATGAGGATCCGCAGGGACTGGTCGGGACCATTCCCCCAAGCAGGTTCCCTGGCCTCATTGCTTAGACCAATAAAATTCAATTGTATTTGGCTGTATAACTCACTGGGTTGAGGCTGTACTAATTTGAACACAAACTTAAACTTTTTCAGCTAAACAAATCAACTGCAGCCCCCCCCCCCCAGCTTCACCAGAGATCAAATTTTGTTCTTATTTCAACCACGCAAGCTGTAGTATTGTTTGGTACTCATTAGAGTCGCCTCACACTCAAAATTGTTTTTGAAGCTACTCATTAGAACCGCCTCACATAGATAATGATATAACACAGTTATTAAAGCTCATTTAGTTACCTAACCCCCAAAGAAGCACTTTCACACAGATACTCGGATTATGTGCTTAAGCGGGTTGTGATATTTCTCGTTCGACGAGGCCGTTCTAATGAGTAATCTTTACTTACAGTCTTTTCAGAAATTTCAAATTAGGGACATAGTTTCATCAAAAAAAGAGGATGAGCAATTTCCATTATGATATGGGCATTAAATCTAGACCTAGGTCTCAAATCTTTCCCACTCTGGCCATTTTGGTAGCATGTAAATTACGGAATATTTCACATTCAGAACTAGCAGTGTAGATCATGATTAGAATGAAATGATGTGTTTCGTCCAGCATCAGGCACTCATCAGTGAAGCTGCTCTACTTCAGACACAAAGTAAGTGGTATAAATTGCTGTTTTCAGCATGCTTGGGTGCAACGTAGCTTGGTTTTGGGGGCAAATTTGAATGTGATTCAAAACTGTTCGCGATTTTGCTTAAAATCACTTTAAAATTTGATTTTTTAGCTTCAGTTTTTAAATTTTGTAACTCAAGTTTATGTGAGATTATCCTTTAATGACTCTTACAGATGCCTAAACTTTCTTTTCTGCTTTTGGGCTATTGAGATCCATTGAAATAATTGAAACTATGAACTTTTTCATCAGACTAGTTTGAATAATTGAACTTTTGCTTGTGTCAGCTTGTGAGGGGGGTCACATATGAAATCCTAGATTTGTATCGCTTTTTGGTGACTGAGTTAGTCTTTTTGGACGATTATTTGCTTAACTATATGAGTTTAATATGTCACAGAGACAAAATTTAAAAATTCGAAAATTTGCAGATTCTTGAATTGAAGGTGTTAGTACACAATTACAGTCTTCCGGTTTGGTAGCCCACGAAAATAGTACCTTTAGAAATTTAGCACTTGCCGTTTCTGGGCCCTTCATGGCGTAAATGGGTGCTTTATTCGACTTTAAATGTACATGTGGTTCAACATTGGTCTATGTTTGTCAGGCTGATGCAGAAAAATGCATCTTTGTGTGGACTATTTTGTCACAGACTCCCCGGCGCACTCCCCAGGTAACGTCTGACGCGGGTCGGATTTCAGCCCGGATTTTTTGACTGTTCCCCAAAGAACGGAGAATGCTGAGAAAACGAGATTATCAAGGTAGGTTGTCTTTTCACTTTTTTGATAGGCGAATGACAGATCTTGCCACTCACAGACAGAAAAAAGTCCAAGCAATGTCCTGGAAAAATTTGCAGATGCTCGAATTCTGCCTTTTTACATGGAGTTGAATGGGACCAATTAATTGTGCACCGAACCCTATAAGAGAGAAGGTGAAAAAAATGAAAATCTTTGTAAAACAGTCATTTTTCAATGAATTCAGATGAAATTTCGCACACAGATCAGGAACCAAAATAGAAATAATTTAAAATTATTTTTGGAAGAAATTTAAATTTAAATTTAAATTTTTATTGAATTTTAGTTTAAATTTTAAATTTTTCTTAAAATCATTTTTAAAGCCTGGTTCTCTCGAGGAAAGACTCAAATTGCATTATATACCAGAAAATGCAATTAAATGGCCATACACAAACAGTTTTGACCAGGATTTGACTAATCAATCCGAGCAGGCTGACCGTGATACTCCGTTTTTGCAGACTGGCTAGCACTGCTGTGCAAGTTGATTTTTGTGATTGTTTTCCCTTTTCTACTGAAATGTGCTATGAGTGCTTACTCACTTTAACTGTACCAGTATAGTGACTTAGCATATGGGTATTTATTAAAACACTCTTGGGATACTTACACACATTAGAACCGCCTCATAGAGATGGCACTTAAAGGCATAATTATGAGGATCCGCAGGGACTGGTCGGGACCATTCCCCCAAGCAGGTTCCCTGGCCTCATTGCTTAGACCAATAAAATTCAATTGTATTTGGCTGTATAACTCACTGGGTTGAGGCTGTACTAATTTGAACACAAACTTAAACTTTTTCAGCTAAACAAATCAACTGCAGCCCCCCCCCCCCCAGCTTCACCAGAGATCAAATTTTGTTCTTATTTCAACCACGCAAGCTGTAGTATTGTTTGGTACTCATTAGAGTCGCCTCACACTCAAAATTGTTTTTGAAGCTACTCATTAGAACCGCCTCACATAGATAATGATATAACACAGTTATTAAAGCTCATTTAGTTACCTAACCCCCAAAGAAGCACTTTCACACAGATACTCGGATTATGTGCTTAAGCGGGTTGTGATATTTCTCGTTCGACGAGGCCGTTCTAATGAGTAATCTTTACTTACAGTCTTTTCAGAAATTTCAAATTAGGGACATAGTTTCATCAAAAAAAGAGGATGAGCAATTTCCATTATGATATGGGCATTAAATCTAGACCTAGGTCTCAAATCTTTCCCACTCTGGCCATTTTGGTAGCATGTAAATTACGGAATATTTCACATTCAGAACTAGCAGTGTAGATCATGATTAGAATGAAATGATGTGTTTCGTCCAGCATCAGGCACTCATCAGTGAAGCTGCTCTACTTCAGACACAAAGTAAGTGGTATAAATTGCTGTTTTCAGCATGCTTGGGTGCAACGTAGCTTGGTTTTGGGGGCAAATTTGAATGTGATTCAAAACTGTTCGCGATTTTGCTTAAAATCACTTTAAAATTTGATTTTTTAGCTTCAGTTTTTAAATTTTGTAACTCAAGTTTATGTGAGATTATCCTTTAATGACTCTTACAGATGCCTAAACTTTCTTTTCTGCTTTTGGGCTATTGAGATCCATTGAAATAATTGAAACTATGAACTTTTTCATCAGACTAGTTTGAATAATTGAACTTTTGCTTGTGTCAGCTTGTGAGGGGGGTCACATATGAAATCCTAGATTTGTATCGCTTTTTGGTGACTGAGTTAGTCTTTTTGGACGATTATTTGCTTAACTATATGAGTTTAATATGTCACAGAGACAAAATTTAAAAATTCGAAAATTTGCAGATTCTTGAATTGAAGGTGTTAGTACACAATTACAGTCTTCCGGTTTGGTAGCCCACGAAAATAGTACCTTTAGAAATTTAGCACTTGCCGTTTCTGGGCCCTTCATGGCGTAAATGGGTGCTTTATTCGACTTTAAATGTACATGTGGTTCAACATTGGTCTATGTTTGTCAGGCTGATGCAGAAAAATGCATCTTTGTGTGGACTATTTTGTCACAGACTCCCCGGCGCACTCCCCAGGTAACGTCTGACGCGGGTCGGATTTCAGCCCGGATTTTTTGACTGTTCCCCAAAGAACGGAGAATGCTGAGAAAACGAGATTATCAAGGTAGGTTGTCTTTTCACTTTTTTGATAGGCGAATGACAGATCTTGCCACTCACAGACAGAAAAAAGTCCAAGCAATGTCCTGGAAAAATTTGCAGATGCTCGAATTCTGCCTTTTTACATGGAGTTGAATGGGACCAATTAATTGTGCACCGAACCCTATAAGAGAGAAGGTGAAAAAAATGAAAATCTTTGTAAAACAGTCATTTTTCAATGAATTCAGATGAAATTTCGCACACAGATCAGGAACCAAAATAGAAATAATTTAAAATTATTTTTGGAAGAAATTTAAATTTAAATTTAAATTTTTATTGAATTTTAGTTTAAATTTTAAATTTTTCTTAAAATCATTTTTAAAGCCTGGTTCTCTCGAGGAAAGACTCAAATTGCATTATATACCAGAAAATGCAATTAAATGGCCATACACAAACAGTTTTGACCAGGATTTGACTAATCAATCCGAGCAGGCTGACCGTGATACTCCGTTTTTGCAGACTGGCTAGCACTGCTGTGCAAGTTGATTTTTGTGATTGTTTTCCCTTTTCTACTGAAATGTGCTATGAGTGCTTACTCACTTTAACTGTACCAGTATAGTGACTTAGCATATGGGTATTTATTAAAACACTCTTGGGATACTTACACACATTAGAACCGCCTCATAGAGATGGCACTTAAAGGCATAATTATGAGGATCCGCAGGGACTGGTCGGGACCATTCCCCCAAGCAGGTTCCCTGGCCTCATTGCTTAGACCAATAAAATTCAATTGTATTTGGCTGTATAACTCACTGGGTTGAGGCTGTACTAATTTGAACACAAACTTAAACTTTTTCAGCTAAACAAATCAACTGCAGCCCCCCCCCCCAGCTTCACCAGAGATCAAATTTTGTTCTTATTTCAACCACGCAAGCTGTAGTATTGTTTGGTACTCATTAGAGTCGCCTCACACTCAAAATTGTTTTTGAAGCTACTCATTAGAACCGCCTCACATAGATAATGATATAACACAGTTATTAAAGCTCATTTAGTTACCTAACCCCCAAAGAAGCACTTTCACACAGATACTCGGATTATGTGCTTAAGCGGGTTGTGATATTTCTCGTTCGACGAGGCCGTTCTAATGAGTAATCTTTACTTACAGTCTTTTCAGAAATTTCAAATTAGGGACATAGTTTCATCAAAAAAAGAGGATGAGCAATTTCCATTATGATATGGGCATTAAATCTAGACCTAGGTCTCAAATCTTTCCCACTCTGGCCATTTTGGTAGCATGTAAATTACGGAATATTTCACATTCAGAACTAGCAGTGTAGATCATGATTAGAATGAAATGATGTGTTTCGTCCAGCATCAGGCACTCATCAGTGAAGCTGCTCTACTTCAGACACAAAGTAAGTGGTATAAATTGCTGTTTTCAGCATGCTTGGGTGCAACGTAGCTTGGTTTTGGGGGCAAATTTGAATGTGATTCAAAACTGTTCGCGATTTTGCTTAAAATCACTTTAAAATTTGATTTTTTAGCTTCAGTTTTTAAATTTTGTAACTCAAGTTTATGTGAGATTATCCTTTAATGACTCTTACAGATGCCTAAACTTTCTTTTCTGCTTTTGGGCTATTGAGATCCATTGAAATAATTGAAACTATGAACTTTTTCATCAGACTAGTTTGAATAATTGAACTTTTGCTTGTGTCAGCTTGTGAGGGGGGTCACATATGAAATCCTAGATTTGTATCGCTTTTTGGTGACTGAGTTAGTCTTTTTGGACGATTATTTGCTTAACTATATGAGTTTAATATGTCACAGAGACAAAATTTAAAAATTCGAAAATTTGCAGATTCTTGAATTGAAGGTGTTAGTACACAATTACAGTCTTCCGGTTTGGTAGCCCACGAAAATAGTACCTTTAGAAATTTAGCACTTGCCGTTTCTGGGCCCTTCATGGCGTAAATGGGTGCTTTATTCGACTTTAAATGTACATGTGGTTCAACATTGGTCTATGTTTGTCAGGCTGATGCAGAAAAATGCATCTTTGTGTGGACTATTTTGTCACAGACTCCCCGGCGCACTCCCCAGGTAACGTCTGACGCGGGTCGGATTTCAGCCCGGATTTTTTGACTGTTCCCCAAAGAACGGAGAATGCTGAGAAAACGAGATTATCAAGGTAGGTTGTCTTTTCACTTTTTTGATAGGCGAATGACAGATCTTGCCACTCACAGACAGAAAAAAGTCCAAGCAATGTCCTGGAAAAATTTGCAGATGCTCGAATTCTGCCTTTTTACATGGAGTTGAATGGGACCAATTAATTGTGCACCGAACCCTATAAGAGAGAAGGTGAAAAAAATGAAAATCTTTGTAAAACAGTCATTTTTCAATGAATTCAGATGAAATTTCGCACACAGATCAGGAACCAAAATAGAAATAATTTAAAATTATTTTTGGAAGAAATTTAAATTTAAATTTAAATTTTTATTGAATTTTAGTTTAAATTTTAAATTTTTCTTAAAATCATTTTTAAAGCCTGGTTCTCTCGAGGAAAGACTCAAATTGCATTATATACCAGAAAATGCAATTAAATGGCCATACACAAACAGTTTTGACCAGGATTTGACTAATCAATCCGAGCAGGCTGACCGTGATACTCCGTTTTTGCAGACTGGCTAGCACTGCTGTGCAAGTTGATTTTTGTGATTGTTTTCCCTTTTCTACTGAAATGTGCTATGAGTGCTTACTCACTTTAACTGTACCAGTATAGTGACTTAGCATATGGGTATTTATTAAAACACTCTTGGGATACTTACACACATTAGAACCGCCTCATAGAGATGGCACTTAAAGGCATAATTATGAGGATCCGCAGGGACTGGTCGGGACCATTCCCCCAAGCAGGTTCCCTGGCCTCATTGCTTAGACCAATAAAATTCAATTGTATTTGGCTGTATAACTCACTGGGTTGAGGCTGTACTAATTTGAACACAAACTTAAACTTTTTCAGCTAAACAAATCAACTGCAGCCCCCCCCCCCCAGCTTCACCAGAGATCAAATTTTGTTCTTATTTCAACCACGCAAGCTGTAGTATTGTTTGGTACTCATTAGAGTCGCCTCACACTCAAAATTGTTTTTGAAGCTACTCATTAGAACCGCCTCACATAGATAATGATATAACACAGTTATTAAAGCTCATTTAGTTACCTAACCCCCAAAGAAGCACTTTCACACAGATACTCGGATTATGTGCTTAAGCGGGTTGTGATATTTCTCGTTCGACGAGGCCGTTCTAATGAGTAATCTTGACTTACAGTCTTTTCAGAAATTTCAAATTAGGGACATAGTTTCATCAAAAAAAGAGGATGAGCAATTTCCATTATGATATGGGCATTAAATCTAGACCTAGGTCTCAAATCTTTCCCACTCTGGCCATTTTGGTAGCATGTAAATTACGGAATATTTCACATTCAGAACTAGCAGTGTAGATCATGATTAGAATGAAATGATGTGTTTCGTCCAGCATCAGGCACTCATCAGTGAAGCTGCTCTACTTCAGACACAAAGTAAGTGGTATAAATTGCTGTTTTCAGCATGCTTGGGTGCAACGTAGCTTGGTTTTGGGGGCAAATTTGAATGTGATTCAAAACTGTTCGCGATTTTGCTTAAAATCACTTTAAAATTTGATTTTTTAGCTTCAGTTTTTAAATTTTGTAACTCAAGTTTATGTGAGATTATCCTTTAATGACTCTTACAGATGCCTAAACTTTCTTTTCTGCTTTTGGGCTATTGAGATCCATTGAAATAATTGAAACTATGAACTTTTTCATCAGACTAGTTTGAATAATTGAACTTTTGCTTGTGTCAGCTTGTGAGGGGGGTCACATATGAAATCCTAGATTTGTATCGCTTTTTGGTGACTGAGTTAGTCTTTTTGGACGATTATTTGCTTAACTATATGAGTTTAATATGTCACAGAGACAAAATTTAAAAATTCGAAAATTTGCAGATTCTTGAATTGAAGGTGTTAGTACACAATTACAGTCTTCCGGTTTGGTAGCCCACGAAAATAGTACCTTTAGAAATTTAGCACTTGCCGTTTCTGGGCCCTTCATGGCGTAAATGGGTGCTTTATTCGACTTTAAATGTACATGTGGTTCAACATTGGTCTATGTTTGTCAGGCTGATGCAGAAAAATGCATCTTTGTGTGGACTATTTTGTCACAGACTCCCCGGCGCACTCCCCAGGTAACGTCTGACGCGGGTCGGATTTCAGCCCGGATTTTTTGACTGTTCCCCAAAGAACGGAGAATGCTGAGAAAACGAGATTATCAAGGTAGGTTGTCTTTTCACTTTTTTGATAGGCGAATGACAGATCTTGCCACTCACAGACAGAAAAAAGTCCAAGCAATGTCCTGGAAAAATTTGCAGATGCTCGAATTCTGCCTTTTTACATGGAGTTGAATGGGACCAATTAATTGTGCACCGAACCCTATAAGAGAGAAGGTGAAAAAAATGAAAATCTTTGTAAAACAGTCATTTTTCAATGAATTCAGATGAAATTTCGCACACAGATCAGGAACCAAAATAGAAATAATTTAAAATTATTTTTGGAAGAAATTTAAATTTAAATTTAAATTTTTATTGAATTTTAGTTTAAATTTTAAATTTTTCTTAAAATCATTTTTAAAGCCTGGTTCTCTCGAGGAAAGACTCAAATTGCATTATATACCAGAAAATGCAATTAAATGGCCATACACAAACAGTTTTGACCAGGATTTGACTAATCAATCCGAGCAGGCTGACCGTGATACTCCGTTTTTGCAGACTGGCTAGCACTGCTGTGCAAGTTGATTTTTGTGATTGTTTTCCCTTTTCTACTGAAATGTGCTATGAGTGCTTACTCACTTTAACTGTACCAGTATAGTGACTTAGCATATGGGTATTTATTAAAACACTCTTGGGATACTTACACACATTAGAACCGCCTCATAGAGATGGCACTTAAAGGCATAATTATGAGGATCCGCAGGGACTGGTCGGGACCATTCCCCCAAGCAGGTTCCCTGGCCTCATTGCTTAGACCAATAAAATTCAATTGTATTTGGCTGTATAACTCACTGGGTTGAGGCTGTACTAATTTGAACACAAACTTAAACTTTTTCAGCTAAACAAATCAACTGCAGCCCCCCCCCCCAGCTTCACCAGAGATCAAATTTTGTTCTTATTTCAACCACGCAAGCTGTAGTATTGTTTGGTACTCATTAGAGTCGCCTCACACTCAAAATTGTTTTTGAAGCTACTCATTAGAACCGCCTCACATAGATAATGATATAACACAGTTATTAAAGCTCATTTAGTTACCTAACCCCCAAAGAAGCACTTTCACACAGATACTCGGATTATGTGCTTAAGCGGGTTGTGATATTTCTCGTTGACGAGGCCGTTCTAATGAGTAATCTTTACTTACAGTCTTTTCAGAAATTTCAAATTAGGGACATAGTTTCATCAAAAAAAGAGGATGAGCAATTTCCATTATGATATGGGCATTAAATCTAGACCTAGGTCTCAAATCTTTCCCACTCTGGCCATTTTGGTAGCATGTAAATTACGGAATATTTCACATTCAGAACTAGCAGTGTAGATCATGATTAGAATGAAATGATGTGTTTCGTCCAGCATCAGGCACTCATCAGTGAAGCTGCTCTACTTCAGACACAAAGTAAGTGGTATAAATTGCTGTTTTCAGCATGCTTGGGTGCAACGTAGCTTGGTTTTGGGGGCAAATTTGAATGTGATTCAAAACTGTTCGCGATTTTGCTTAAAATCACTTTAAAATTTGATTTTTTAGCTTCAGTTTTTAAATTTTGTAACTCAAGTTTATGTGAGATTATCCTTTAATGACTCTTACAGATGCCTAAACTTTCTTTTCTGCTTTTGGGCTATTGAGATCCATTGAAATAATTGAAACTATGAACTTTTTCATCAGACTAGTTTGAATAATTGAACTTTTGCTTGTGTCAGCTTGTGAGGGGGGTCACATATGAAATCCTAGATTTGTATCGCTTTTTGGTGACTGAGTTAGTCTTTTTGGACGATTATTTGCTTAACTATATGAGTTTAATATGTCACAGAGACAAAATTTAAAAATTCGAAAATTTGCAGATTCTTGAATTGAAGGTGTTAGTACACAATTACAGTCTTCCGGTTTGGTAGCCCACGAAAATAGTACCTTTAGAAATTTAGCACTTGCCGTTTCTGGGCCCTTCATGGCGTAAATGGGTGCTTTATTCGACTTTAAATGTACATGTGGTTCAACATTGGTCTATGTTTGTCAGGCTGATGCAGAAAAATGCATCTTTGTGTGGACTATTTTGTCACAGACTCCCCGGCGCACTCCCCAGGTAACGTCTGACGCGGGTCGGATTTCAGCCCGGATTTTTTGACTGTTCCCCAAAGAACGGAGAATGCTGAGAAAACGAGATTATCAAGGTAGGTTGTCTTTTCACTTTTTTGATAGGCGAATGACAGATCTTGCCACTCACAGACAGAAAAAAGTCCAAGCAATGTCCTGGAAAAATTTGCAGATGCTCGAATTCTGCCTTTTTACATGGAGTTGAATGGGACCAATTAATTGTGCACCGAACCCTATAAGAGAGAAGGTGAAAAAAATGAAAATCTTTGTAAAACAGTCATTTTTCAATGAATTCAGATGAAATTTCGCACACAGATCAGGAACCAAAATAGAAATAATTTAAAATTATTTTTGGAAGAAATTTAAATTTAAATTTAAATTTTTATTGAATTTTAGTTTAAATTTTAAATTTTTCTTAAAATCATTTTTAAAGCCTGGTTCTCTCGAGGAAAGACTCAAATTGCATTATATACCAGAAAATGCAATTAAATGGCCATACACAAACAGTTTTGACCAGGATTTGACTAATCAATCCGAGCAGGCTGACCGTGATACTCCGTTTTTGCAGACTGGCTAGCACTGCTGTGCAAGTTGATTTTTGTGATTGTTTTCCCTTTTCTACTGAAATGTGCTATGAGTGCTTACTCACTTTAACTGTACCAGTATAGTGACTTAGCATATGGGTATTTATTAAAACACTCTTGGGATACTTACACACATTAGAACCGCCTCATAGAGATGGCACTTAAAGGCATAATTATGAGGATCCGCAGGGACTGGTCGGGACCATTCCCCCAAGCAGGTTCCCTGGCCTCATTGCTTAGACCAATAAAATTCAATTGTATTTGGCTGTATAACTCACTGGGTTGAGGCTGTACTAATTTGAACACAAACTTAAACTTTTTCAGCTAAACAAATCAACTGCAGCCCCCCCCCCCCAGCTTCACCAGAGATCAAATTTTGTTCTTATTTCAACCACGCAAGCTGTAGTATTGTTTGGTACTCATTAGAGTCGCCTCACACTCAAAATTGTTTTTGAAGCTACTCATTAGAACCGCCTCACATAGATAATGATATAACACAGTTATTAAAGCTCATTTAGTTACCTAACCCCCAAAGAAGCACTTTCACACAGATACTCGGATTATGTGCTTAAGCGGGTTGTGATATTTCTCGTTCGACGAGGCCGTTCTAATGAGTAATCTTGACTTACAGTCTTTTCAGAAATTTCAAATTAGGGACATAGTTTCATCAAAAAAAGAGGATGAGCAATTTCCATTATGATATGGGCATTAAATCTAGACCTAGGTCTCAAATCTTTCCCACTCTGGCCATTTTGGTAGCATGTAAATTACGGAATATTTCACATTCAGAACTAGCAGTGTAGATCATGATTAGAATGAAATGATGTGTTTCGTCCAGCATCAGGCACTCATCAGTGAAGCTGCTCTACTTCAGACACAAAGTAAGTGGTATAAATTGCTGTTTTCAGCATGCTTGGGTGCAACGTAGCTTGGTTTTGGGGGCAAATTTGAATGTGATTCAAAACTGTTCGCGATTTTGCTTAAAATCACTTTAAAATTTGATTTTTTAGCTTCAGTTTTTAAATTTTGTAACTCAAGTTTATGTGAGATTATCCTTTAATGACTCTTACAGATGCCTAAACTTTCTTTTCTGCTTTTGGGCTATTGAGATCCATTGAAATAATTGAAACTATGAACTTTTTCATCAGACTAGTTTGAATAATTGAACTTTTGCTTGTGTCAGCTTGTGAGGGGGGTCACATATGAAATCCTAGATTTGTATCGCTTTTTGGTGACTGAGTTAGTCTTTTTGGACGATTATTTGCTTAACTATATGAGTTTAATATGTCACAGAGACAAAATTTAAAAATTCGAAAATTTGCAGATTCTTGAATTGAAGGTGTTAGTACACAATTACAGTCTTCCGGTTTGGTAGCCCACGAAAATAGTACCTTTAGAAATTTAGCACTTGCCGTTTCTGGGCCCTTCATGGCGTAAATGGGTGCTTTATTCGACTTTAAATGTACATGTGGTTCAACATTGGTCTATGTTTGTCAGGCTGATGCAGAAAAATGCATCTTTGTGTGGACTATTTTGTCACAGACTCCCCGGCGCACTCCCCAGGTAACGTCTGACGCGGGTCGGATTTCAGCCCGGATTTTTTGACTGTTCCCCAAAGAACGGAGAATGCTGAGAAAACGAGATTATCAAGGTAGGTTGTCTTTTCACTTTTTTGATAGGCGAATGACAGATCTTGCCACTCACAGACAGAAAAAAGTCCAAGCAATGTCCTGGAAAAATTTGCAGATGCTCGAATTCTGCCTTTTTACATGGAGTTGAATGGGACCAATTAATTGTGCACCGAACCCTATAAGAGAGAAGGTGAAAAAAATGAAAATCTTTGTAAAACAGTCATTTTTCAATGAATTCAGATGAAATTTCGCACACAGATCAGGAACCAAAATAGAAATAATTTAAAATTATTTTTGGAAGAAATTTAAATTTAAATTTAAATTTTTATTGAATTTTAGTTTAAATTTTAAATTTTTCTTAAAATCATTTTTAAAGCCTGGTTCTCTCGAGGAAAGACTCAAATTGCATTATATACCAGAAAATGCAATTAAATGGCCATACACAAACAGTTTTGACCAGGATTTGACTAATCAATCCGAGCAGGCTGACCGTGATACTCCGTTTTTGCAGACTGGCTAGCACTGCTGTGCAAGTTGATTTTTGTGATTGTTTTCCCTTTTCTACTGAAATGTGCTATGAGTGCTTACTCACTTTAACTGTACCAGTATAGTGACTTAGCATATGGGTATTTATTAAAACACTCTTGGGATACTTACACACATTAGAACCGCCTCATAGAGATGGCACTTAAAGGCATAATTATGAGGATCCGCAGGGACTGGTCGGGACCATTCCCCCAAGCAGGTTCCCTGGCCTCATTGCTTAGACCAATAAAATTCAATTGTATTTGGCTGTATAACTCACTGGGTTGAGGCTGTACTAATTTGAACACAAACTTAAACTTTTTCAGCTAAACAAATCAACTGCAGCCCCCCCCCCCCAGCTTCACCAGAGATCAAATTTTGTTCTTATTTCAACCACGCAAGCTGTAGTATTGTTTGGTACTCATTAGAGTCGCCTCACACTCAAAATTGTTTTTGAAGCTACTCATTAGAACCGCCTCACATAGATAATGATATAACACAGTTATTAAAGCTCATTTAGTTACCTAACCCCCAAAGAAGCACTTTCACACAGATACTCGGATTATGTGCTTAAGCGGGTTGTGATATTTCTCGTTCGACGAGGCCGTTCTAATGAGTAATCTTTACTTACAGTCTTTTCAGAAATTTCAAATTAGGGACATAGTTTCATCAAAAAAAGAGGATGAGCAATTTCCATTATGATATGGGCATTAAATCTAGACCTAGGTCTCAAATCTTTCCCACTCTGGCCATTTTGGTAGCATGTAAATTACGGAATATTTCACATTCAGAACTAGCAGTGTAGATCATGATTAGAATGAAATGATGTGTTTCGTCCAGCATCAGGCACTCATCAGTGAAGCTGCTCTACTTCAGACACAAAGTAAGTGGTATAAATTGCTGTTTTCAGCATGCTTGGGTGCAACGTAGCTTGGTTTTGGGGGCAAATTTGAATGTGATTCAAAACTGTTCGCGATTTTGCTTAAAATCACTTTAAAATTTGATTTTTTAGCTTCAGTTTTTAAATTTTGTAACTCAAGTTTATGTGAGATTATCCTTTAATGACTCTTACAGATGCCTAAACTTTCTTTTCTGCTTTTGGGCTATTGAGATCCATTGAAATAATTGAAACTATGAACTTTTTCATCAGACTAGTTTGAATAATTGAACTTTTGCTTGTGTCAGCTTGTGAGGGGGGTCACATATGAAATCCTAGATTTGTATCGCTTTTTGGTGACTGAGTTAGTCTTTTTGGACGATTATTTGCTTAACTATATGAGTTTAATATGTCACAGAGACAAAATTTAAAAATTCGAAAATTTGCAGATTCTTGAATTGAAGGTGTTAGTACACAATTACAGTCTTCCGGTTTGGTAGCCCACGAAAATAGTACCTTTAGAAATTTAGCACTTGCCGTTTCTGGGCCCTTCATGGCGTAAATGGGTGCTTTATTCGACTTTAAATGTACATGTGGTTCAACATTGGTCTATGTTTGTCAGGCTGATGCAGAAAAATGCATCTTTGTGTGGACTATTTTGTCACAGACTCCCCGGCGCACTCCCCAGGTAACGTCTGACGCGGGTCGGATTTCAGCCCGGATTTTTTGACTGTTCCCCAAAGAACGGAGAATGCTGAGAAAACGAGATTATCAAGGTAGGTTGTCTTTTCACTTTTTTGATAGGCGAATGACAGATCTTGCCACTCACAGACAGAAAAAAGTCCAAGCAATGTCCTGGAAAAATTTGCAGATGCTCGAATTCTGCCTTTTTACATGGAGTTGAATGGGACCAATTAATTGTGCACCGAACCCTATAAGAGAGAAGGTGAAAAAAATGAAAATCTTTGTAAAACAGTCATTTTTCAATGAATTCAGATGAAATTTCGCACACAGATCAGGAACCAAAATAGAAATAATTTAAAATTATTTTTGGAAGAAATTTAAATTTAAATTTAAATTTTTATTGAATTTTAGTTTAAATTTTAAATTTTTCTTAAAATCATTTTTAAAGCCTGGTTCTCTCGAGGAAAGACTCAAATTGCATTATATACCAGAAAATGCAATTAAATGGCCATACACAAACAGTTTTGACCAGGATTTGACTAATCAATCCGAGCAGGCTGACCGTGATACTCCGTTTTTGCAGACTGGCTAGCACTGCTGTGCAAGTTGATTTTTGTGATTGTTTTCCCTTTTCTACTGAAATGTGCTATGAGTGCTTACTCACTTTAACTGTACCAGTATAGTGACTTAGCATATGGGTATTTATTAAAACACTCTTGGGATACTTACACACATTAGAACCGCCTCATAGAGATGGCACTTAAAGGCATAATTATGAGGATCCGCAGGGACTGGTCGGGACCATTCCCCCAAGCAGGTTCCCTGGCCTCATTGCTTAGACCAATAAAATTCAATTGTATTTGGCTGTATAACTCACTGGGTTGAGGCTGTACTAATTTGAACACAAACTTAAACTTTTTCAGCTAAACAAATCAACTGCAGCCCCCCCCCCCCCAGCTTCACCAGAGATCAAATTTTGTTCTTATTTCAACCACGCAAGCTGTAGTATTGTTTGGTACTCATTAGAGTCGCCTCACACTCAAAATTGTTTTTGAAGCTACTCATTAGAACCGCCTCACATAGATAATGATATAACACAGTTATTAAAGCTCATTTAGTTACCTAACCCCCAAAGAAGCACTTTCACACAGATACTCGGATTATGTGCTTAAGCGGGTTGTGATATTTCTCGTTCGACGAGGCCGTTCTAATGAGTAATCTTTACTTACAGTCTTTTCAGAAATTTCAAATTAGGGACATAGTTTCATCAAAAAAAGAGGATGAGCAATTTCCATTATGATATGGGCATTAAATCTAGACCTAGGTCTCAAATCTTTCCCACTCTGGCCATTTTGGTAGCATGTAAATTACGGAATATTTCACATTCAGAACTAGCAGTGTAGATCATGATTAGAATGAAATGATGTGTTTCGTCCAGCATCAGGCACTCATCAGTGAAGCTGCTCTACTTCAGACACAAAGTAAGTGGTATAAATTGCTGTTTTCAGCATGCTTGGGTGCAACGTAGCTTGGTTTTGGGGGCAAATTTGAATGTGATTCAAAACTGTTCGCGATTTTGCTTAAAATCACTTTAAAATTTGATTTTTTAGCTTCAGTTTTTAAATTTTGTAACTCAAGTTTATGTGAGATTATCCTTTAATGACTCTTACAGATGCCTAAACTTTCTTTTCTGCTTTTGGGCTATTGAGATCCATTGAAATAATTGAAACTATGAACTTTTTCATCAGACTAGTTTGAATAATTGAACTTTTGCTTGTGTCAGCTTGTGAGGGGGGTCACATATGAAATCCTAGATTTGTATCGCTTTTTGGTGACTGAGTTAGTCTTTTTGGACGATTATTTGCTTAACTATATGAGTTTAATATGTCACAGAGACAAAATTTAAAAATTCGAAAATTTGCAGATTCTTGAATTGAAGGTGTTAGTACACAATTACAGTCTTCCGGTTTGGTAGCCCACGAAAATAGTACCTTTAGAAATTTAGCACTTGCCGTTTCTGGGCCCTTCATGGCGTAAATGGGTGCTTTATTCGACTTTAAATGTACATGTGGTTCAACATTGGTCTATGTTTGTCAGGCTGATGCAGAAAAATGCATCTTTGTGTGGACTATTTTGTCACAGACTCCCCGGCGCACTCCCCAGGTAACGTCTGACGCGGGTCGGATTTCAGCCCGGATTTTTTGACTGTTCCCCAAAGAACGGAGAATGCTGAGAAAACGAGATTATCAAGGTAGGTTGTCTTTTCACTTTTTTGATAGGCGAATGACAGATCTTGCCACTCACAGACAGAAAAAAGTCCAAGCAATGTCCTGGAAAAATTTGCAGATGCTCGAATTCTGCCTTTTTACATGGAGTTGAATGGGACCAATTAATTGTGCACCGAACCCTATAAGAGAGAAGGTGAAAAAAATGAAAATCTTTGTAAAACAGTCATTTTTCAATGAATTCAGATGAAATTTCGCACACAGATCAGGAACCAAAATAGAAATAATTTAAAATTATTTTTGGAAGAAATTTAAATTTAAATTTAAATTTTTATTGAATTTTAGTTTAAATTTTAAATTTTTCTTAAAATCATTTTTAAAGCCTGGTTCTCTCGAGGAAAGACTCAAATTGCATTATATACCAGAAAATGCAATTAAATGGCCATACACAAACAGTTTTGACCAGGATTTGACTAATCAATCCGAGCAGGCTGACCGTGATACTCCGTTTTTGCAGACTGGCTAGCACTGCTGTGCAAGTTGATTTTTGTGATTGTTTTCCCTTTTCTACTGAAATGTGCTATGAGTGCTTACTCACTTTAACTGTACCAGTATAGTGACTTAGCATATGGGTATTTATTAAAACACTCTTGGGATACTTACACACATTAGAACCGCCTCATAGAGATGGCACTTAAAGGCATAATTATGAGGATCCGCAGGGACTGGTCGGGACCATTCCCCCAAGCAGGTTCCCTGGCCTCATTGCTTAGACCAATAAAATTCAATTGTATTTGGCTGTATAACTCACTGGGTTGAGGCTGTACTAATTTGAACACAAACTTAAACTTTTTCAGCTAAACAAATCAACTGCAGCCCCCCCCCCCCCAGCTTCACCAGAGATCAAATTTTGTTCTTATTTCAACCACGCAAGCTGTAGTATTGTTTGGTACTCATTAGAGTCGCCTCACACTCAAAATTGTTTTTGAAGCTACTCATTAGAACCGCCTCACATAGATAATGATATAACACAGTTATTAAAGCTCATTTAGTTACCTAACCCCCAAAGAAGCACTTTCACACAGATACTCGGATTATGTGCTTAAGCGGGTTGTGATATTTCTCGTTCGACGAGGCCGTTCTAATGAGTAATCTTTACTTACAGTCTTTTCAGAAATTTCAAATTAGGGACATAGTTTCATCAAAAAAAGAGGATGAGCAATTTCCATTATGATATGGGCATTAAATCTAGACCTAGGTCTCAAATCTTTCCCACTCTGGCCATTTTGGTAGCATGTAAATTACGGAATATTTCACATTCAGAACTAGCAGTGTAGATCATGATTAGAATGAAATGATGTGTTTCGTCCAGCATCAGGCACTCATCAGTGAAGCTGCTCTACTTCAGACACAAAGTAAGTGGTATAAATTGCTGTTTTCAGCATGCTTGGGTGCAACGTAGCTTGGTTTTGGGGGCAAATTTGAATGTGATTCAAAACTGTTCGCGATTTTGCTTAAAATCACTTTAAAATTTGATTTTTTAGCTTCAGTTTTTAAATTTTGTAACTCAAGTTTATGTGAGATTATCCTTTAATGACTCTTACAGATGCCTAAACTTTCTTTTCTGCTTTTGGGCTATTGAGATCCATTGAAATAATTGAAACTATGAACTTTTTCATCAGACTAGTTTGAATAATTGAACTTTTGCTTGTGTCAGCTTGTGAGGGGGGTCACATATGAAATCCTAGATTTGTATCGCTTTTTGGTGACTGAGTTAGTCTTTTTGGACGATTATTTGCTTAACTATATGAGTTTAATATGTCACAGAGACAAAATTTAAAAATTCGAAAATTTGCAGATTCTTGAATTGAAGGTGTTAGTACACAATTACAGTCTTCCGGTTTGGTAGCCCACGAAAATAGTACCTTTAGAAATTTAGCACTTGCCGTTTCTGGGCCCTTCATGGCGTAAATGGGTGCTTTATTCGACTTTAAATGTACATGTGGTTCAACATTGGTCTATGTTTGTCAGGCTGATGCAGAAAAATGCATCTTTGTGTGGACTATTTTGTCACAGACTCCCCGGCGCACTCCCCAGGTAACGTCTGACGCGGGTCGGATTTCAGCCCGGATTTTTTGACTGTTCCCCAAAGAACGGAGAATGCTGAGAAAACGAGATTATCAAGGTAGGTTGTCTTTTCACTTTTTTGATAGGCGAATGACAGATCTTGCCACTCACAGACAGAAAAAAGTCCAAGCAATGTCCTGGAAAAATTTGCAGATGCTCGAATTCTGCCTTTTTACATGGAGTTGAATGGGACCAATTAATTGTGCACCGAACCCTATAAGAGAGAAGGTGAAAAAAATGAAAATCTTTGTAAAACAGTCATTTTTCAATGAATTCAGATGAAATTTCGCACACAGATCAGGAACCAAAATAGAAATAATTTAAAATTATTTTTGGAAGAAATTTAAATTTAAATTTAAATTTTTATTGAATTTTAGTTTAAATTTTAAATTTTTCTTAAAATCATTTTTAAAGCCTGGTTCTCTCGAGGAAAGACTCAAATTGCATTATATACCAGAAAATGCAATTAAATGGCCATACACAAACAGTTTTGACCAGGATTTGACTAATCAATCCGAGCAGGCTGACCGTGATACTCCGTTTTTGCAGACTGGCTAGCACTGCTGTGCAAGTTGATTTTTGTGATTGTTTTCCCTTTTCTACTGAAATGTGCTATGAGTGCTTACTCACTTTAACTGTACCAGTATAGTGACTTAGCATATGGGTATTTATTAAAACACTCTTGGGATACTTACACACATTAGAACCGCCTCATAGAGATGGCACTTAAAGGCATAATTATGAGGATCCGCAGGGACTGGTCGGGACCATTCCCCCAAGCAGGTTCCCTGGCCTCATTGCTTAGACCAATAAAATTCAATTGTATTTGGCTGTATAACTCACTGGGTTGAGGCTGTACTAATTTGAACACAAACTTAAACTTTTTCAGCTAAACAAATCAACTGCAGCCCCCCCCCCCCCAGCTTCACCAGAGATCAAATTTTGTTCTTATTTCAACCACGCAAGCTGTAGTATTGTTTGGTACTCATTAGAGTCGCCTCACACTCAAAATTGTTTTTGAAGCTACTCATTAGAACCGCCTCACATAGATAATGATATAACACAGTTATTAAAGCTCATTTAGTTACCTAACCCCCAAAGAAGCACTTTCACACAGATACTCGGATTATGTGCTTAAGCGGGTTGTGATATTTCTCGTTCGACGAGGCCGTTCTAATGAGTAATCTTTACTTACAGTCTTTTCAGAAATTTCAAATTAGGGACATAGTTTCATCAAAAAAAGAGGATGAGCAATTTCCATTATGATATGGGCATTAAATCTAGACCTAGGTCTCAAATCTTTCCCACTCTGGCCATTTTGGTAGCATGTAAATTACGGAATATTTCACATTCAGAACTAGCAGTGTAGATCATGATTAGAATGAAATGATGTGTTTCGTCCAGCATCAGGCACTCATCAGTGAAGCTGCTCTACTTCAGACACAAAGTAAGTGGTATAAATTGCTGTTTTCAGCATGCTTGGGTGCAACGTAGCTTGGTTTTGGGGGCAAATTTGAATGTGATTCAAAACTGTTCGCGATTTTGCTTAAAATCACTTTAAAATTTGATTTTTTAGCTTCAGTTTTTAAATTTTGTAACTCAAGTTTATGTGAGATTATCCTTTAATGACTCTTACAGATGCCTAAACTTTCTTTTCTGCTTTTGGGCTATTGAGATCCATTGAAATAATTGAAACTATGAACTTTTTCATCAGACTAGTTTGAATAATTGAACTTTTGCTTGTGTCAGCTTGTGAGGGGGGTCACATATGAAATCCTAGATTTGTATCGCTTTTTGGTGACTGAGTTAGTCTTTTTGGACGATTATTTGCTTAACTATATGAGTTTAATATGTCACAGAGACAAAATTTAAAAATTCGAAAATTTGCAGATTCTTGAATTGAAGGTGTTAGTACACAATTACAGTCTTCCGGTTTGGTAGCCCACGAAAATAGTACCTTTAGAAATTTAGCACTTGCCGTTTCTGGGCCCTTCATGGCGTAAATGGGTGCTTTATTCGACTTTAAATGTACATGTGGTTCAACATTGGTCTATGTTTGTCAGGCTGATGCAGAAAAATGCATCTTTGTGTGGACTATTTTGTCACAGACTCCCCGGCGCACTCCCCAGGTAACGTCTGACGCGGGTCGGATTTCAGCCCGGATTTTTTGACTGTTCCCCAAAGAACGGAGAATGCTGAGAAAACGAGATTATCAAGGTAGGTTGTCTTTTCACTTTTTTGATAGGCGAATGACAGATCTTGCCACTCACAGACAGAAAAAAGTCCAAGCAATGTCCTGGAAAAATTTGCAGATGCTCGAATTCTGCCTTTTTACATGGAGTTGAATGGGACCGATTAATTGTGCACCGAACCCACAGATCGAAAACAAAATGGCTGCTCGCTGTACAAAGCATATGGAGCTCTGACTAAATCCGTGATTGCGACTGACAGAGGCCCGGCAAACTGTAGGCATTCAGCTGATATTTCACCCAACTCATACAGATTTTGAAAATATTCATCTGGATATTTGCCGTGGGTAGATTTATTCTAAATTTCTGAGAGAAAACTAGCCTGTAGGTAATCCGAGCCGAATTACGGACAACTCGGCCCAAAACCAACTCGGCCCATGCCAACTCGGCCCACATAAAACTCGGCCCTTGCCAACTCGGCCCAAGTTTATAAGACAATTCGGCCCAAATCCATAAGACAACTCGGCCCATATATTTTTTGAAGTACATACGAGTTGCATGCCCATGTATGATGCAATAAGAATGTCTGTGCATTAGCATACATGTTTAAGCAGCAGCGGATCCAGTTTTGGTTCAGGGGGTTAGAACCCCCTCCATACACCCCATTTTTAGATATCCTATGAAAATGTAATAATTTGGTCTCGATAGGGCCAAATTATTTCATTTTCATGGGAATTTTAGATATAATGACATGTGCATGTATGCCTCGACATTCACCCGATGTCTGTACATGATTATGCCGTTTCTATTAATCTGTATGTATTTTAGTTTGCCGTCTATACATGAACATGTATGTCTATCCGTCTGCCTGTGCATGAACATTCATGTGTCTGTCTGTTGTCTGTAATTGTGTGTGTGTGTGTGTGTGTGTGTGTGTGTGTGTGTGTGTGTGTGTGCGTGCTTGTGTGCGTGCGTGGGTGTACGTACGTAGGTATGTATTGGTCCCATGTGCGGATCCTGTAAGCTGGCCGTCGGGCCTGGACCCCCTTCCACTGACAAAAATCCTGGATCCGTGCATGGGTCCGTCCATCCATCCTTCCATCCATTGAAAATTGTAAAGTGATCAATTAAGGAGATTAGCGTGTTTGGACGAAGTGTCAATTGATGCACACCTTTAATCATCTTAATATTATTGGCGTAATTATGTTGATCACTGGCAACAGCCTTAATGAATCGCAAATATGTGAAAATCAGTGTCTTTAACCAGTGCATAACTTTGTCGAATGACGGCTTTTTTTTTTCTTACAGGGGCCTTCAAAATTTCATTAAATTCTTCCAGAGACCAGAGACTATAGCTATTTTTCGTCACTTATCTCTGACACTCGTTTACACATAATGTCTGAAATGTTGGTACTTATCCCATCGACGAGCAGAGAATAATCAGACGAGCCTGCACATACGCGCAGTCTCGTCAGAGCCGTCGCTGCTATCAAACATAGAGTTTGAAACTATGGATTTATGCTTCTAGCCTCGCACCTCGCACCATTTTTCACATTTATATATGTAATTTGGCAAACAGTGAAGACCCAGAAGAAATGTCGCATGCCTCATTTCATGAGGGTCCGCACTGCTTGCTACTGCACAGTAGTACCAAGACGGTCTTTTGAGAAGAAAAAAAAGGAATTAGTATGCCCAGACCAATTAGGTTGCAAACTTACGCGTATGCTCACATGTCGGACTTTTGAGGACATCGAGTGATCGTATCTCATTCTGCCAGGACACTACCTGTATTTTTAATTCCTTAGCAGGTGGCAGAGTCGCCATAGTAACCATGCATAGCTTAAGGCGTTTAATCCACAGGACTGTCACAATGTTTTTATAGTGAATCAGATTATCGAAAATTTGTAGCATTACTATTAGAATATTTTTTCTGCGCGTGTGCATCGAACATTGATCAGAGTGTACATCAGATTTACATCAAATGAAACGAGCATAAATTTAGTATCATTTATAATTTTAATACATTTCAAAACAAATAAAGAAAAACGCGTTGATAAGTCTACCCAACACGTACACAGACACAGTCTGATCATCGGTTGACCTATGTTAGGTGCGGGTAACCTATATGATCCATGTAGGTGCTGATAAAGTATGTAGAGAGATCTGCTGTATTTTCGCCCTCCATGATCTCCAGAGAAAGAAATGAAATATTTTTATGAAATCCCTCAATATATAAAATGGGCCGTCCTGACCTAACCGTTCAAACTTTATGGACAATTCCATTGATCTATAATCTGGTACTGATCGCACATGCGCAAATGCCACTCATTAACGCACATGTTTACGTATCCAAAGTGAGATATTCAATTGGATACTTTGACAGTGAAAACACGGGTGGCATTACATCAGAGTCTGCTCTGTTTTCTATGACAATAAAGAAGTGTGGAATATCAAATTTAGTTGTAAAGGGAATAAAGATCCGTCTACAGGTATACATAGATAACATTTGTATATCGCACATGCGCAAAAGCCCCTGATAAAAGCTGATGTTGGAGAAGCTTGAAAACCGTGTAGATCCAAATCAATTAATCACTAATGCGAAAATATGTTAATACCATATGAGAGCATATGAGAGCATTAGCATGCATATGCATGCACACGCAGCATTGACATTATTTTATAAGCGTCTTTTTTTCTTGCAATCTTTTTTTTTTAAATTTTACCTTTTTCAAAAACAAATTTCAGATATTCGATATACCATCTGTTTGAATCAAATAAAAATCCCGTTGTCGTGCCTGATCTGGGTCCATTTTGGATGGGGGAAAAATCACCAGATGACACAAATCACCTCACGCAACCACACAGCATGGGGTCCAATACAGCGTGTCGGTTTATTGGTATAAACGGCTTATCCAATGCAATCAGTGAAGACCCGAATGAGGTGCCTGAGTTCTGTGGGGTTTCTTAAAAGTCAAAATAATTTCAAGATTCTGATTGTGATATAACATACTTGTAAATAATGGTGCCAGTCGAATTATAACTATTTATATTACAAAATTAATGCCGTATTTTCATAATTTATAATTTAAGAAATATAAATATTACCCGAATTTCCCACTCTTATAAGTTGGACCAGTCAGGGCTGTATGGTGGTACTTATATTTTTTAATTAGTTATTAATAGAACCTTTTATAAGAAACCGTGGAGACCATGATCAGACGCCGAAGAACAATCAAATTAGCTAATGAGTCCAATTTCCCACTCTTATAAGTTGGACCAGTCCATTTCTGAACCAAGGATTGTACGGTGGTGTTTATATTCTTTATACAGGTTTTAATAGAACCTTTTTTAAGAAACCGTGGAGACCCTGATCAGACGCGGAAGAACAAAGTTTAAATCTATCTATCTATCTATCTTCCTGTACACCTAAACCTCCGAGGAGGACGTAAAAAGGCTACATCAAATTTTATTTTAATTGTATGAAAAATATACCAATTTGTTCGCAATTGAACTGAGCATAGTGTCCCGTTTGCACAGGGAAAATATATTGAATGCTTTAATAACTATGACCGAATATCTACCAATGAGCTGATCTCAAAAAGCCTGTTTTACTATATAATTTAATCATTGTTAGGGTTCTATCAAAAACCATCAAAAAGGACGAAGAGTTTGCAGAGGGAAATTCATAAAAATTATATCAGAATAATCGCAAGATATTTAGGTAAAACATTTGTTTGCACAGGAATTCTGCATATATAATTTCAAAAGATATAGTATAAAAGCTAACACCTTCCATTATAATTCCCTATTACCGCTTCAGCGCACCGCAGCTACCTGGATGTCCGTTAAAGTCCCGTATGTTTGAACGTGCGGTGTATTTTTTCTTTCTTTAGAGTCTGCAACATCCCCTCACGAGGATTACGTGCAGGTTGATTACGCCTTACAGTCACGGTACTAAGTTTTAAAAAAAGGTAGATGATAGTTGTTATTGACTATAAAAGCGTGGCATCTTACGAGATATGGCAATTTGTGACATGTCGTTTAACTATGATAAAATTCGCACAAACGGGTAAGGATACTTGATTCTTGGGGCGAATCTTGCAGTTAATAAATGATAAAACAAACATACTTCAATCCCTCTAAAATGTGGGACGAGTTGTCTTTTATAAAACTTAAATTGGGCCGAGTTGGTATGGACCGAGTTTTGCATCTTGGGCCGAGTTGGCATGGGCCGATTTTTATGTGGGCCGAGTTGGCATGGGCCGAGTTGGTTTTGGGCCGAGTTGTCCTGCACCCGCCGAGCCTTCTCTGATGTTTAAGTGGCTTTTCCATATTTTGATATTTGCCCCTAACGACAGTAGTGGCAAATATCAAAATAAAGAAAAGCCACTAAAACGTCAGAGAAAACTCGGACTAGCCTGTAGGCTGTGGGAAAAGCCAAATTCGAGTTCAGATAAATTCCGTCATAGCGATTGACAGTGACCCGGCAAAATGTAGGCATAAAGCCGATATTTCAACCAACTCATGCAGATTTAGAAAATATCTATCTTGATATTTTGCCGTGAGTATTTATTCTATTTTTTGCGAGAATACTTGGTTACTCGCTGTCGAAAAAGTTGTTGTAGAAAGGTAATTGAAGGTCAGACAAAATCACCATTAGACGCTTACAGCAGCCCGGCATTCTACCGGCACTAAGCTTATATTTCAACCAACTGATGCAGATTTCAAAAATATACATCTTGATATTTTTCCATGCATGACCATGTATATTATTCCAAATTTCTGAGAGAAAATTTGGCTAAAACAAACAACAACAAACCTAGAGAACATGTAGATGGGCAATTTGGGGTCAGAGAAAATTCCAATAATGCACTAACAGGAACCAGGCATTTTATCGGCACTAAGCTGATAGTTCAACCAAATGATACAGATTTAAAAAAAATGCCGTGAAAATTTAATCTAAATTTATGAGCAAACTTGGGGGGGGGAGGGGGGAGGGGGTTCTGGCAAAATTCCCCTATTAGCCAGCCTTTAACCCAACTAAGTCATAAGTTCACTATAGATTGATTTAGAAAATAACCACCTTGATAAAATATTGTGAATAATTTAAATTTCTGAGAGAAAACTTAGTCAGGACTGGGCTTCAATAAAAATATCCACAATATCCTATAAAATAGACATTACTAAACCTAGCTACAATGAGTCGGTTGGCACCGATGATACCCCTGCTTATAGCAGATAATACGGTTTTGACCGGGGGACTAGGTGCCTTGTAATTAAAACTGAATAGTTGCTGTATGCAGGGCTGCGGAAATAACATGCCTGACTTGTCTGACCTGGTCCCATTTCATTCAGGACAAGTTAAAAATTTCTAGTTACTTGTCCGTGGACAAGTACAAATTTATTAAGTTAATACAATTCTGTATTTCATATTTGAGCCAGTGCATGAGATTTCCAACAATGTGGTATGTGCAACCAGCAAAGCCTCAGACCAGCCTGCGCATACGCGCAGTCTGATTCGAGCCTTTGCTAGTCGTTTGAGTATTCTATGATTGTTAAGCTGCTGATTGAACACTATTTGGAGTTTCTAAGCTTAAAAGGAGGCTGCAGAGGCTCGTCTGAGTTTACACTTGTCAAAATGTCAAATTGTTGGAAATCTCATGCCGCGGCTCATTTTGATTAATTATTACGAGCTCACATCTTGCATTGAAAACAGTGTGGATCCTGATCAGCTGGCCACTTCATAAGCCAGCTGATCTGGATCTACACCGTTTACAAGAGAAGCCAGCTGATCAGGATTCATACTGTTTGCAAGAGTTGATATATATCTGGTTTCATACTGTTTTTGAAAGAATAAATTGTTTAAGCACAGTACGATATAAGATATTTTGTTCTTTCGGACAAGTAAAATTTTCTATGGACAACTACATTTTGACTATTTACTTGTCCTTGGACAAGTAGAAAATTTTACTATTTCCACACCCCTGCTGTATGTATCTATTTGTGAAATAAGTAGTCTTAACCAATAATCATATCAAATTTTCTGAAAATAGACAGAGTTCAGAAGTTGAGAAGCTGCTTCTTTCCAATATTTAGGTAATACTACTTAGGCCAACCTTTAAAATATTTTTGTTTCCCCTTACCCGACCCTGTTTTACCAGTCTGGGTCGGTTGGTCAGAAATTTATTTTTTTTTAACTAAATATCTCAAATTGGATACCCATCAAACTTAATTGTATACAGTAAAACCTGTCTTAAGAGGCCACTCAAAAAAAGACATCGAATAATGCAGGTCAAAAGTTTTGCAAAATGCTCCCAGGGAGCATTCTGCAATACTTTCGACCAACATTTAGCGCCCATTTGTCTTAACGACCCCTGCGTATATCTTTTGAGTGGCAGTTTTAGACTACATATTAAGCCTACTTAAAAAGCTTTAATCCTTTGTATATAGTATAATACTGATGTATTCTTACAATAAGCTTGGGATAGTCCATTGTAAATACATGTATCTAAGGGTGTCAGGTTATAATTTTAAAAAATGTATTATTTTGTATGAGGATCTGCTTTACCTTTACAAACAGTCTACTGAGGCCTAAATGAAATATATGCGTGGTTCCTGTTGCATACCAACAAAATTTAGGGTAGGTAGGTAGGGAAATCATTAAATTTTGATATAACATTTAACAAAGAAAATAGTGACAAACACTGAAAAAGTGCCCATTTTAGGTTGTTTTTTCTCCAAAGACCATTTTAATGTTTAGGGTAGGGTTAAAAAATTAGTGTAGGTAGGCCAACAGGAACCACACATACATTTCATTTAAGCCTGACCCTGATGAAATTCAGCATTTCATCTGGGTCTCCACTGTTTGCAAAAGTACTATTTTTTGCTTCCCAAATACAAAGGGATAATATTTACAAAAATACCCAGTTGAAAATTGTACATTTCATTAAAAAATTTGAATATTCAAATTAACATTTGCAATGCTCAAATGAATGAAAAGGGAATGGGTAACATACTAAGCTGTTCAAAAATAGTTAAGGTACTGCAGCAGCATTAATTGGTTATTTCATGATTCCTATTTGCTTATTATATATAAATAGCTTCTTTTGCTGCTCTGTTCCTCTGTGACATACCACCATTAAGAGGTTTCACCAAATGATGAGATAATGACAAGTGCTTTGGTAACCATTTTACTTTAAAGCAGTTTTCATCTTAGACATTATGCTGTCATAAAGAATTCTAGAGCATTATAGTTAGACTTCAACTTTATGGAAGACTTAGGCATTAACTGATGATTATAGTTTCAGTCTCATGTGCTGGAAAAATGCTTTATATGTACTTATTTCCTTCATTTGGGCTGTCAATATTAAATACAAATTATGGGATATCTCTCTTCTTCCACCCTGACATTCTGAAGAATTAAAATGTAACTATAAAAGTGTAGCAATAAATATATATATAGGTAAATCTCTGTGTTCATAGTTTAACTGCAAAAATTCTAAGTTTTTGTAAAATTACCATTTTAAAAAGGCAGAAAGTTGGTCGTGTGACCAAGCAAATATGGGGGAAAGTGATAATAAGTTTAAAAAGTATTTTGATCATTTTTACTAATATACCGAAACATTTTCATTGTGTTTCGGTAAAGGTTTTAGAATTAAAAAAAAGGTTAATTTAAGAATGTAAAGTGATTAATTAATTTTGTGGTTGTCATGTCAAGCCTGAAATAACATTATCACAGTTAACTCTTTCCTTAATGCCAGTGTTGTCTGGTGATCCTTATTTGCAAACAGTGAGGACCCAGATGTGAGGACCCAGATCGGGATTGACAAAATATCAGGCCAGATCTTAATTCAAACTGTTTGACTCTCTGATTGAGTCCTTGAATTTTTTTTTTTTTTTTTAGAAAATGCAAAGAGTGAGTCTTAAACTAGAAATGGGCTCTTGTTAAGATAAAATCAGCCATCTATCCTACGATCCCTTGTCCTGCTGAATCTAGATACAGTATATCCTGCTTTGAAAACAGTGTGATAACTGGTCAGGATCCTCTATTTTTCCATTAGGAACTGGTTTTGTCAAAATTTAGCTGTATGCACAGATGATTTTTTTTTCAGCAGTACAATGGTTAACATTTTAATTTTGATATTTTGTGTGTGAAATTGTTGTCATTTTGGGAATATGTACATGTAATACATTCTATTACACTAGGATTCCCAAACCCTCTAAAATACAAATTTTAGGGTTAGTTGACCTCTCTAAATCAAAATTAAGATTTTGTTTTAATTTTGAATTATTCTTCTACACATATTGATATGCATTCATGAAGCACAAAAGGTGTCACAGTTTGAAATTTCCAGATTTTGACCAAACTTGCATACAATGTAGGAACAATGTTGCAGGGATATTGCTGGGATGGGCCAGAACCATTTTTTGACTTGTTACAGTTAATTATAATTAATTTTTTTTATTTTTGGTGGGCCCCATATGATAAGCTATTCAAAAATATCACTTGTTTTGCTGTAAGGTGCATATAATGGACTCTTCACTCTTCAGCCAATTAAATTTTCTAAAGGGCTCATTAAACCATTAAATTTGAATGGGAAACAGGCCCATCTTTATATGGACCAGTAGTATCCCTGTTGTTGGTATGGAGGAGGGGTGATTAGATTTTGATGGCTTGACTTAATTTTGTAATTATTTTTTATTAATTTAATAGTTTAAACATTAGAATATGAGCTTTTGGTGCTCAAAAGAGCCATTTCATTGAGTCAGTTCTTTTGACTACTCACAGTATATATTTGAATGAGAAATAAGAAAAAAATCATAACACACTCTAATCTGGAGGCCTGTTATAGGCTCAATGCCAATCTTTTGGAGTTTCAAAATAAATTTTAGTCGATATAAGTAAAAATTGAGAAATTACCTTAACACAAATTATATGAACGGTTATAAGTTTCTGTCATTTCAATTCATTTGGAATCCCGAAATGACCATAGCAGTTGACTGGGAGGTTAAGCATCAAACCAAATAAAAAAAATCAATTATTTTGATATAAAAATTAAACAGTGAATTGATGCCAGACTATAACATGATTTTTTTTTCAAAGAAATACTGGTCTTTATACAAAGTGGAGGCTAGACTTTAATATTTTCATGTATACTTAGGCTGGGACCATTTTTGGTGTTCAGACATTTGAATTTCAGTATTTTTGGGGGTTTTCAGAAAAGAATATTTTTTGGGGTATGATGAAATTGTGGACATTTTTTTTGGGTCATCACAACTGGGCTTTTTTTTTTTTTTTTTTTGGGGGGGGGGGGGGTCATTTTATATATATACAGTCAACCCTCTTTATAACGACACTGTTTGTTCCAAGCTATCTTTGACGTTAAAGTGAATTTGCTGTTATAAAGAAATTCTGACCATTACCAGATTTCAACATAATAATCATTTGGTAAAAGAAAATATTGTATAAATGAATTAAAACGCTATTATTCCAAATGTATACATCAGTTCAATTTCACATTGCATCAAAATGCACAAAGCTTCCCACTTATCAAGTGAGACAGAAACCTGTTCATGCAAAAAGACCTTGTTCTGATCACAAAATTGTCTGACACATGGTAACAATTCTGTTATAATGAATTTATTTTCAATAGAAATTGTATATCTGTTCCCAAAAGTTACTGTCGGTGTCGTTAAGTGAATATTCTGTTATAAAGAGGGAATTTTAATGGAAAAAGATCCGTTCCCAGCAATATTAAGTCTGTAACTGCTGTATGGTGGAACCCCTGAGGGGGGGGGGACACTCTGATATTATCACACATACGTAGGCTCGGGCTATTTTTTGGGGTTCAAAATTCTGAATTTGAATATTTTTGGGGTTTTCAGAAAAATGAATATTTTTTTGGATATTATGAAGATTTTGTGAATATTTTTTTTTTTTTTTGGGGGGGGGGGGGGGGTCATCACAAAATTGGGCTAGTTTTAGGGTAATTTAATGCATTTTAGGGTCTTTTTTAAAGTCAAAGGTACAGAATTGGGATATTTTTTGGGGTTGCTAAAATTTCAAATATTTTTTGGGTTGCTTGATATTCCTGATATTTTTGGGGGGTGAACTGTAGACCCTGGGTCCGAGCCTATGTATGCGAAAAAAATAAGAGTACCCCCCCTGGGGTGGAACTAACACTTTTTGGCAAAGAGAGCTCTGGGACTCCTGTTTACAAAGTCCTAGTGAGAGCTCTGTTTTATTTACATAAATAAACCTTGTCTTGGAAATAATGGCTATTCCTCAGTTACTGGTCTCCATGAATATTTAAAATCTTTAAATTCATCACTATTTGAGAAAATTTCACCCCCAATGAAATAAGCTTATCAGTGTGAGTGAGCAAATAGGAGATTAGTAATACAAGATCTTGTATGTGGTAGTGAACTATCTTTTCCCTGCACTGCCCATTTTAATGCCAGACAGCAAATAAGCTACAAGGGAATGAAACATCATAGGCTGATATTTCATTCCCTTGTAGCTTATTTGCTGTCTGGCATTAAAATGGGCAGTGCTGGGAATGTAAGATCGTGTAATACATATGAAGCTGCTATCCTGACATGTGGGAGGGAGTGGGGGTAAACAAATGTGCATAAAATTGAGATTTTCTATTTCATCAGATTTAACATTTGTTTTGGGTGCCCAAAAGAACTGAACCACTGAGATGATTCTTCTTAGTATCTGAAACATAAGTCTTGGTTGTATGTAATTTATTCTTGAGGCATGTTGTGGGGCTCTAAATTCTAAAGGGTGATGTCACCATCTGTTGGCACTCTGAAGGACATCTTCCATGCATGATTAGCTTGACGAAGGCATAATTCCAGCTCGAGTGTGGGTTACAGGTTCTGAGACAAATCAACAAACAGTTTTGACTTTGGTCAAAACTGGCGAAATTCAAAATTTAACATAAAATGTAGATAATACATTTAGCAGCCACTGGGTCTGAGGGCATTTTCTCCAATTGCTGGGGCCCAGTCCAAAATTTAGGGCAATAGGATACATTCCCGGGTCCAGAGGTGGGATAGTGGCTCCAGAGCTCCCCGAAAAATCACATATTTTATGGGTTTCTTTAGAAATGTATAGCATTCAGCATTTGGATCCCCCATATCCCCCCCCCACCGGTTAATGTTGGACCCCCTCTGAAACCTTGGAAAATAATAGTTTTCTTTGAAATAACCATTGGATACCCTCTGTAAAACTTTAAATAAGTTGAGGAGTAAATGAAAAGAAAAAAAACGTTGTCAGAGCTGTTGTCTAGCAAGGACCCCCCCCCCCCCCCCCCCCCCCCGGCAAAAATCCCTGGATCTGCGAATGGGATACTGGGCCCCTGTTTAGTCTTTGTTCCTGAGATCAGATATGCCTTTTTGGTAATGCCAGGTAGCTGCGGCCACCACCGTATTCATCACGTGAACGATAATTCTAGATTCTATCGATTCATTATTGATCTCGGTAAGGCAAAAATTGCCACGAATTCTCATTAAAATAAATCTTCCTGGCCGAATTCGCTTTATTTTAGGATTTGAAAAATAAATACATTTTGCAGATTGATTTTGTGAAATTTCAACTTTTTGCCGGCTTTACGAGCAAAGATATTAACAATAACATGTAGTGAATCGAGGGGTTGTTACGCAGGCGGCCATTTTTAAACAACACAGTGTGTAGTCCCATTGCACGCTTGTGCCTGACTCAAAAGACAGAGTCGGTGAGGCAGGGTACCAGACTAAGGTTTAAGTGCCTTGCTCCAGGACTCAACATAGTGCCGGCTTCCGGTGAGTATCGAACTAGTGGCCCATCGATCTCCGAAAGCATTATAGAATTATACCATTGCCCTCCTGCTAGATGTATGAAAATAAATATATTTTTAAACCTGGTTTTGGGGGGATGGGGTATAAGAGAATGGTCCAAAAGGTAGTCTGCATAAAGGGACCGCTCATTATTCAAGTGTCGGGGGGGGGGGGGGGACTAAAAATAGGGGGGGGGGGGGGGGTCATGTGAATTTCCATGTGGCAAGAAAGGGGGTCGCCATTAACTTTGACATCCCAGTAGGGGTGTTCCAATAAAATCATTAAAATGTTTCCTCGCTCGATCGCTCGTGTTTTATTAATTAATCTCTTATATTTAGTCAGGCAGGCTACTAAATTTCTCAGCTTTTATTTTTGCAAGTGCAAAAGTTATTCTATTTTGGTGTTTTTATTGTTATAATCATGCTGATTTTGATAGAAAATTGATTAATCAGGCTTTCAGATAGGTCCTATTTTTCCCTCTTTTTTTTCTTGCCTTTCTACTTTTCCCTACGTTTCTTGAAAATATCCTACTATCCCTACTTTTTCACTCTAAAATGTCATTTAAGCGATATAAATACAGAATTTTTTCCTCACTGGCTCGAATCTTAGAAATTTACTATTATATTTTTTCCACAGAGCAGACAGATGAAAAACCTTAATTTTTGATTTTTAAACAAAAAGTATCTCTGTTTTGTTAGTATTTTTGTCACAGCTATTACCCTGCTCAAATATTGAGTATAAAATTTCTTATATTTAATGTTTTTCCAAACAACTTATTGTAATGGTTTTGTACTTGGAAAAGCTCTACTGTCGCTACTTTTTTACACAGTCAATTCCTGCTTTTAATATCACTTTTTCCCCAAATTTTTATCAGTACTTTTTGTGTAATCTTGAGCACTTGGTAGCGGCTGCTTATTAATCACTCTTTTTTATGAATTCTGTATTTGAAAAAAACCCTCGGTCCTTACTTTTTTACACCCAAAACCACTCCTTTGTCGTTCATGATTTTTTTCTTCAAAACTTTTATCCATATACTCTTTCCCTACTTTTTGTGGAAGGGAACTTTAAAGCCTATTGCCTGAAGCTTAGTACTGAACATTTTAACTTAGGAAGGCCGTTCTAGACATAACTGGAAAATTGTTGACTGGAAATTAAAGAATTAATACTAACAAAATAGTCTCATATATAAAAGACTCCTTATGTTTCAATGGTGATCAAAACTTGTCAAGATTTAGAAATGACGCTCAGATACACATGCAGGCCAATAAATGAATAAAAATACCACAGTACCATACATATGACTTACAGGATTATGAAAACAAAACATTGCATTTCGATAATATATGATATAAAATATAAAATGGGGGGGGGGGGGGCGTCAGGTTACATTTCATGTGGTTTCCAGGTGGGAGGGGGGGGGTCATTTGATCTATCTAAATTTTTTTAGGAGGGGGTCATTGGTGCGGGGGGGGGGGGGGGGGTCATTGGATCTAAATTTTGTTAGGAGGGGGGCATCCAAAAATTTGGATGATAGATCGAAATCTCAACCGCTTAGGCTGCCATTTATAGGTATAGTCTATATATATAGCCGAGTTACAGTCAAGTTGTGTAAGCGATCGTTTGATCCTTCGTTGCCAGCGGCTGTTAGATGTGATGGTTAACTTCAAGAACGATAATCTCCATTGTATACAGTTACAGATATTACATTCGGTAAAAAAATAAAAAGATAAGCGTTATCTCCCTTTGTACTGAAAAAAAGAGAAAAGTCAGCTGTCGGACATGTACACTGATGATCAGTGTTTTAAACTCTATTTTAACTGGATTAGTTCGAAACCGAAGTTGAAATTCACATTTGATCAAGGTGTGTTCAGCTAAAATGAGTGTCTCTATCTGAAAATTGCCCGCTTGTCTAGAAATTCCAATTTGGAATGCCACATGTCCATGTCATTTTTAAGCAAGTATTGGCTTCTATAAAAGACTAATGCTGGGATCGCATTACATAATTTGTTCGATTTCAAAAAATATTATTTTATCAACCGAATTGCTTTATGATCTGCAACTCTCTCTGTATATCCATTTGCTTATCAAGTTTTGTTTAGGAGATAAATGTAATTCAAGTTTTCTTTTGGAAATTTGGCCGTCTTCTGTCGCAAATTCATTTTTAGACTGTGATGCATTATTGGAGCCATGAAGCGTTATTTCTGACTGTGAAAATGACCATATACCTCCCAAATTAAAATTTTTAATACAGTTATCCATATTCTATTACTAGAATCAAATTCACTTCTTTACCGTAAAAATCTTTGCAAGCTGCATAAAGCCACACATTATCGAGTGAAATCATATTAACGTGAAATGATTAATGGCACAAATGATATTCTGGACAGTATATCCCAGGATCAACTGTCCCAGGTTATCCATTCAGATGTTGTGTTACATAGACTTGCAATTTATAAGTAGGAACAAATAAAAAATAAGTGTGTTTTGGAAAGTTTATGAAAGGTATAGGCACACATATTTTTTTTCTGAAAATTTATTAATTTTTATTTCAGAATTGTTGTGAAAGGGGCATTACCAACGGAACAATGTTGTCTAAAGAAAACACACTGGACATCTGGAGACAGGCTGGTATTGTTTGTTTCGATGTTGATTCTACTCTCATACAAGATGAAGGTCTCGATGAACTGGCTAACTTCTGTGGTGTAGGCAAGGTCGTGAAAGAATGGTGAGTATCATATTTAAAGGCATCTAGATAAGGGTGTAATAAAAACTACTTTTTCTCATTTCTCCATCAATACATATGTTGTGGGTACTCAAAAGAACTGTCTCAACTAGGTGGTTCTTTTGAGCACCCAAAACAAATGCAGGCCTCTTAGCGAAACCTATAGAACTTATAATAGCCTATAATTTTGTGTCAAACCTATTACCTTTATTTTGCTCATAAAACCTATAAATAACCTTTATTGACCTTTAAGAAACCTGTATTTTTGTAGAAAAGCCTGTCAGGTGATTTTTTATGGCCATTGTTGGTTTTGGTGTTTGTAAATGTGTTAAAAATGTATTCTTGTAACAGCTGCTTGTGTTCTTGTCCTTTCTAATGAGTCTTATGGGTGCTGTAAATGTAAGAATCAGGTCAGGAATTGCAGAAAAAGATTGTGTTGTCAACTCAAGTATTACAGATTTAATACTTTTTGATCAGTTTAGTTCAGTACTTAGAGAAGAATTAAAGCTGCTAAAGCCTAAAAGTGTGAAGGGTGAAAAGATGGGCTGATTTTAAACCAATAGTTTTATTGAAAAACCTATAAAAGAACCTATATTTAAGGTAAAAGGACCCTATATAAAAACCTATATTTTGCAAGTTTAGCACTAGGACGTCTGCAAATGTTAAAATTGTTGTGTAGAAAATATTCACAACTTTATGCTCAAATGTTTTATTTAATTGGTTCTTTGTATATAAATTAAAAATTCAGACCCCTCTGGTTTGGTGCTAATCCCACATTGTTTACCCATAAAAAGCTGCTAGGACTAATTATGATTTTAACCCTTACAATGCTGATCTATGGATCCTCAAAACCACTTTGAGTGGGGAGGGTGACAACTCAGACATAGGTGCCACACTCTTTGAGTGAGAATTATGGCCTGTATGAAATAATTCTAGATGATAATGATGATGAACTAGTGTATATCTTGTTTCAAAACAGTGTATATCCAGAAACCCACAGTTTTCCTCCCAGCTTGCAATACTGCAAGTTAATTTGATAAAAAATAGGGACGAGTGTAGTTTACGAAAATATCCAGCATGGTAAGGCTAAACAAAAAAGAGGATTGTTTCTCGGGCACTGTCGCATCTGTTTTAAAAGCCCCACATTACTTTTTTTTATTGCTTTCTAAAAATGAAAAAGGAAAAAAATGCTTTTCCAATTTCTTAACATCATTATCGGTAACGACCATGTGGTTTCACTCGGACGTTGTGGTCCATTGCTGGTAGTGTTGGCTAGTTTATTTATTCTCGACTCCATTTCCGGTATTTCCTATATAAAAAAGTTCCCGCATCTGTTTTCTCCTGAATAAAAATTAAAATAAAAGGCCGCCCTGCCACATCTGTTTTTTCAAAAAAATGATCTGAGAAACAATCCTCTTTTTTTTAGCCTAATTGTTAAAATATTTTATCTAAAGGAATTTTGCAATGTGATTTTGCTACAGATATTTTACGAACAAAGTTGACGTTAATAGATACATGTACTTATCTTATGGATACGAAGATATTAACTATTTTTATGCTCAAAATTTTTGTTATCTAGACCTATTTTGGTTATCTAGACCTATGTACCCCATATTCTAATTCAATATATTTACAGGACCAACAAGGCGATGGGAGAGGGCCTAAGTTTTAGAGTTGCATTATCAAAAAGACTTGACATTATTCAACCAACTCGAGAGAAAGTGGCAGAATTTATACACCAACATCCCATCAAGTTTTCACCTGGAGTCAGGTAAGCTGCTGATCAATAGCTTATCAGTAATCCTATATGATATAAGAGGATCTTACATGAGTGCTCATGTTTTATTGACTTTATTAAAGGAGTTGGGGAAAAGAGATAAAATGCGAGGCTTGCCAAGCATTTTATCTCTTTTTCGCAACAAGTTTAATAAATTCAATAAAACAAGGGTACAAAAGTTAGAATCTATTTATCATATGGCATTAAGATTACTTTGAAATCTCATTTCTGCAGTACAAACGTTATACTTTTGTCATTATGTAGGCAACATTGTTATGGAGGTCATAACGTTTCCCGTAAATCTATAAATCACTAGTGGTTTATCAATTTTATAGCATGGTGTTATTTCACTCTCAGACACGACGTCATATGATGAATATTCATACAAAAACCTTAGGCTTTTCATATGATTGATCAATACCACTAGTGTTTCAATATTTATGGCATATCCTAGCTGATAATATGGTTGGTGACATTGTTGTTTCACCATGGCAACTGGCTAGTCAGCTTGGGACACTTTGACCCACTTGATGGAATAACTGAGAATTTTGATTTTTCTTATTATGTCACCCAACTTAGAAGATTTTGGTGCTGATCCCGTTGGCATCAGCTTGAAGCCTTCTTGCACCAAGGATTTTCCTACCTTTCTCAAGTTGGGGCCAGGGGCCTGTTGAATTTGGAAAAAAAAGCATTTGGACTAAACTTGGGAAAATTTGATGCAGAAAAGAACTGGAAAGCCATTCTAAATGGATTAAAACCATATGAGGTATTAGCAGTATAAAGCTGTAACCTATTTGTTGCTTTAATTGCCCTTTTCAAAGACTCATGAAAAATTGCATAAAAATGTGAATGAAAACATGTTTTCAGTCACATTTTTATGCAAATTTTCATGCATCTGTAACTGCTAGCTTTGTTCGGATTTTCATGAAGTTTTCACCAAAATGTAGAACTAAGAAATTGGAATGATATGCACCTTTTGGGGAAGATTTTACTTATTTTTGAATTGTTAGGGGCCGAATATCGGCCCCAAATCAGGCCCAGGAAAATCCCTGTGAACGCAAGATATCAAATGAACTAGTTGGCAAATTGAAACAGGAATTTGCATGGAAATGAGATTTTGGTGACTTTGCCCTAATTTTCAAGGTCCCAATAAAGCTAAATAGGTCATATCTCTGAAAACAGTATTAGTTTATTCTAGCTTTAAGTTAAAGCCTTTGGTCTGGTCTTGAATGAACTTGTCTATTATCTTTCCTTAGCATAGTAAAAGCTGTCTGAAGCAGCCTCTCAAAAAGAAAAGACCAAGACCAATTATCGCCTAATGCAAGTCAAACGTACGGGGCCCTTTATTTTAAGCTACCATTTGTCATCAAAATCTTTTTTTGTCTATTTTGGAGTGGCCGCTTAAGACAGGTTTTACTGTACCCACAACATATGTGCTTGGGGAAAAACAATATAGATACCCTATTATGTTATGCCACATGCTATTTTAATATTCTTTTAATTACAGAGAGCTTATTTCCTTGCTACATAGGCGTGGAACAACGGTTTATTTGATATCAGGAGGATTTCGCAGTATTATAGAGCCTGTGGCTAAAGAAGTTGATATTCCGTCCAAGAACATCTTTGCTAACAGACTTAGCTTCTATTTTAATGGTAAGATAACTCCTACCATAGTACATGACCTAATATATGCACATGCACCTTTATTTAATTGTACAGTGACGCCAGCCGTCAAAGTCACCACCTGTTCTACCGCTGAACGGTGAACTACCTGAGCTATACCGCCACCGGAGCTACCTATGAACGGAACGGGAACGAACGATACTAAACAGCGGTCCAGTCCGGAAAGGGGGTTCATATGAATAAAGTTGTGGGGGTTCGCTTTGCTGATTTTATCTCATTTTGCTTAAATATCCCATGAAAATGAAATAATTTGGTCTCATTGATGAGACCAAATTATTTCATTTTCATAGGATATTTAAAAACGGGGGGGGGGGGGGGGGGGGGGGGGGGGGGGGGGGATTAGAGCGGACCCCCCCATAATCCCCCATCTGGATCCGTCAATGTTCTATAACCGTTTTCATTTTCAACCCTTACTAATTATTTGGACTGTGGGCAAGAAAACCTATCTTCACAGGTTTGGGAACAAAAAAAAAATGTCGCAGACCAGCCTGCGTATTCGTGCAGTCTGATCAGCGGTTTTGTGATCAAATCAACGCTTGCTACAAGTAATATTTTACTATTCTAGCTAGTCTCGTTAGCTGAGCAGGCTAGCTTTAGTATAGCCCTGAAAACAGATTCTCTCGCGTTTCAGTCCAAATTTATGTTGGTATTATTTGTGCGACCATGCGATTCAATTTACAGAAGTACAAGTTCCATATTTGCATGCGAGTTCACTAGATAAAAAAGACGTGTGTGTGTGTGTGTGTGTGTGTGTGTGTGTGTGTGTGTGTGTGTGTGCGTGCGTGCGCGCGTGCGCGCTCGCGCGCGCGTGCTAATGCTTGTGTCTTTAACTATTTTTTCTCTTTTATTTTCTCTCTTGCGCACCACTAACGAAATGTCAAGTGTGACAGCTTAGTGTAATGATGTAGATGTAGATGTATGTATGGATGGATGGATGGGGGTGTGTGCGTGCGTGCATGGATGGATTAGTCTATTCTCTCTCCCTCACGACGTAGCTGAAATATTTTTGACCGGGACTCTTAGCATTAACGGAATCAATCAACCAGATGGATGGATGTATGTACGGATCAGTCTGTACAAACAGTTTTTGTTTGGATTGATGGATATGCATATATATGTAAGTACAACTGGTGTTTGAATGGATAAATTTATGTACGGATGTATGTATGTACAACTGTTTGTTTGGATGGATGGATATACGGGAGAATGTATTCATGTCCTTGGCTTAACTCGTGGTCGGTGGATGTTTAAAAAATGGATTTCTATTAGCTAAAATGTGTTGATTTTTGTGAAACGTCTTTAAACATAATAAAAAAAAAATATAAGAAAGAGACCTTGTACAAGTCTACATCTGGGTCTGCACTGTCTGTTTAGATAAAAAACACACAATGTTCTTGACTATCATATAAAAGCAGAATTTTCTTATTCTCAGTGCTTTTATATTTTCTTCAATTCGCATAGCAATTGGTCATTGGACATGCTGGCACAGGTGCATCTGTCTGTCTGTCCATCAGTCCGTACGTACGTATGTATGCATGCGCTTGCGTATGTACGTCTGTCTGTATGAGTGCAAACATACGTGCGTTTGTATATATGAATTCTTGTTTCTAAGTAAACGTTAGCGTGCATGTGACAGACAGGCAAACGCACGGGTTCATGTGTGTTTATTGACTATGTATCATGTAATCATTAAAACCATTTTCATTCATAATACTACTCAACCGGTACATTGGAAAACAGTTAAGACCATGATGAAATGCCATACAAGGCACATTTCATCTGGGTCTGCTCCGTTTGCTAAGATAGAAAAAAAATCTTCTTTGATAAATATGAAAGCAGAATAAGCCATGTATCATGTAATCATTAAACCATTTTCATTCTTAATACTACTCAACCGGTACACTGGCAAACAGTTAAGACCTTGATTAAATGCCATACAAGGCATATTTCATCTGGGTCTGCTCCGTTTGCTAAGATAGAAAAAATCTTCTTGATAAATATAAAAGCAGAATAAGCCATTTTATGAATTAACACCCAGTCATCTGTGTGTCTGTTCGAAGGACCGTTTGTACGCACGTTCGTTCGCATATACATATCAAAGCGCATGCATCTGTCTGTGTGCGAGCGCACATTCGTGTGTTTGCATCCATGAACTTCCCTGACGAAAGCATGTCTGCACACGTGCATACGAACATACATACATACATACAAATATACAGACAGCCGCACGCGTCTACACGCACGTTTGCACACATGAGGACACATGCACGATTACATACAAACATCGAAGTTAGAAAAATCAGGGATGTTCATATTATACATACACACATACATACACACGAATGTACTCTTCCACACAGACGCACGGGAATAACATTTATGCTATGAACAGTTTAAAAAAAAACAATGCAGACCCCGGTGAAATGCCACCATAGTGATATTTCATCGAGGTATTCGCTGTTTGCCAACCCATCCAATTATAAGTAGCACTTTCCAGAATGAAACATTTTATTTCTTTAGTAGGAGTCCCCCCCCCCCCCCTAATGATGACCTGCAATAAATCATAGCTCACATCAAAGGACAGTCTTATCGATTCCATAATTAGGTATGGATTAAAACTCTCTCTGTGTGGGGTATGGAAAGGGGCAATTGGATTAAAACGGATTAATTTAGTGGGCAATAAAATACATGTACTCAATAATGATTTATTGTATATTGATCACCATTATTTCAGTTTCCTTCGCAATCTACTGAAATGAGATAATAATAATAATAATAATAATAATAATTCTTAGTATGCTGGGTAATTTTCATGTAGCGGTTGTCGTCTGCTGACTTTTTTTCCAAATTGACCTTTTTCAAAAAATGTTGAACAGGCACACCAATGTTCTATTAATCCTGCTCTGGGACGAAATTGTTTGCTAAGGTTATCAGCAGACGACAAAAGTTGTTGTTAGCAAAAGAAAAGGTTTAAATTAATGATTTCACTTTTAACTTTTATATTTTCACAATTAATGGTGAATTTTCCCATATACAATTAGCATGAATTATTCCATTTAGTATTTTAGGGTTCATAGTTTGAATTAATAAATTTAAATATTTTTCTGTCCCCGAAGATTATTTCTATCTAAGCAAACAGTGCTGACCAATGTTTCATCTGGGTCTTCACTGTGTGATAAAAAGTCAATGAACTCGCATGCACACGTGCGTCTGTCTGTCAGGTGCAGGTTAACGTACAAACATAAAACATAAGTTAGAATTAAGAAACATTCAGTAATGTTCATATTAAAATACACGCGTACACAGATGTGTACGCACACATACAGTGAGGCGCACGCGCATAGTACGTATGTCAGGACGGACGAGGGGATGGGTGGGCGGACAGACAGACAGACAAAGTTATTCTGCTTTTATATTTCTTCAATTTGGATAGCCAAGAAGTTTGGATTTTTTTTTCTTAGCAAACAGTGCAAAACGAGATGAAATGCCGCCTTATGTGGCATTTCATCAGTGTCTGCACTGTTTGCCAAAACAGTATCCAAAATGAAAAGGGTTAAATGATAGATGTGATAACAGGTCAATGAACGTGCGCCTGTCTTCAAAGGCACACGTCCGTATCGTCTAAATGTGATAGTGGTAATCGCAATAATCCAATCAGTGCAATACCCCAATAAAAGTGCCAAAGAAGGTCACCCAACACAGGAAGTGAATTGAATAAGACGGGAAAACGACCCTTTGACTAGTTTGGAATGGAGTACCATATTTCTAACAGAGTTTTGCATAGCGATGAACTTTTGTTGAAAATTACTTTGTATGTATTTTTTACAATTGGTGTAGCAATACAGAACACATAGTCTAAGTGTGCAAATGCACATGAGTGACTATGCCTCAAGTTTAAACTCGGACCAAGTGTACTGTGTCCTGGGTTTGAATCAAAGGGCCTATCGTTTTAGCCTGGCTCGTCGAGTTGTAACGAAGAAAATGATCCTTAGCCCTTTTCAAATCGGACGGATTTTACTATACATATTGATGCAATAAAGCATGGATTTGTCCATTTTATATTTTCAGGGGTGACAGGTCAAATTATTTTTTTAATATATTTCTGTCTCGTCTGTTATCTTAGCAATCAGTGCAGACCTAGATGAAATCAGCATTGTCTTGCATTTCATCTGGGTCTGCACTGTTTGCCAAAGTTAAAGGGTGAAATGATATGCTGGTCTGAAGTCCGTTGTGGAGAATACAAAAACATACACTTTGCTCGACGGTGGAATTATGAATATTACCACACATTCAAACATTATCCGAATGCCTCAAATCAGCCCGTTTACATGTTCCCTGAGTTGAATGGCAGTGATTGCTTGTACACAGGCACCTGATGACGCAGGAACATACACATTTCATGATGTTCCCTGCACGCTTCCTGTATGTGCGTGGTTGGCAATAAATGCGCATCGATGTTCGAACGCATATCCACATTTCATTTAACTATTATCCTGCTAGTGACGACTGGGGAACGGGCACCTACACCTTCACTCGTGACGACTTTTACTGTCTGCTGTTAACGGTTTGAACCCAGGTCAAGCCTGCCAAAGAATCAGGCCTGATCTGGATCCAAACTGTTTGCCACTCTTATAGTATACATCAAACACGTTTTGAACAAAACGTTGGTCCTTATCTAGATCCAAACTATTTGACACTCTGGTGGTACCCCTCAAAGACTTTCTGAAAGGGTTTGATTTAGGGAAAATAACAGCAGATACTTATCTCGAAACAATGTACAGAGTGTATATTGCTTCGAGTACATATCAAATGCTTCTAAATTATTCAGCATGCAAATAGTTCAACCGTCACACAGTCTGCTACACCCATCTGCTTATTTATTTTTGGTAGCCTATATTGCAAACATTATGGACCCAGATCAGACTGTTCCCATGTGAGCAACCTAATTAGGTCTTGTAGTTTTGCTTCTATGATGAATGCTAGTATAAAGTGCACTTGGATATATGCAACAGACGTAAAAAGCAGACAACATTTTCAAGACAAAAGCATGTTGGCGGGATAATGGTTAATGCTAATATGCCTCCATGCACTGAATTTGATGTTCGACTATGGGCATGTTCTGGGTTGAACCAGTACTAAGCTAGGATTAATGTGTCTTGCTCAAGGACACAACGCAGTGACGTCGGTGAGGCTCGAACCCCACTTTATATACAAAGCGGATTCACGTCACCTTGGCAAGAGCAGATTGACGTCGATGCAGCGTCAGGTATCAACAGTGCTCTGATATTGTTTACTCAACAGAGTGTAGGGCAAAATCCCCCGGACAACCCCCCCTGCTCATTTTTGTATAAGTGGACATAATCCCCCTTGAAGTTTGCGAAGTGGACATAATCCCCCCCATATAAATTTACAACATGAACATAATCCCCCCTATGAATTTTACAACGATAACATAAACCCTCTCTGACAGAATATGGATATGGAGACTGAATATAAACATAACCTTCTTACTGTTTTGCTGCTTCATTGGAGTACATGTAGTTTTTATGCCCGCAAAGGAACTTAGGGAGGCATATAGTCCGTCCTGTTTTGTGTCTGGTGCATATCTTCTATATTATTTAAGGCAGGAATCCCAAATTTGGTGTGTGGATGCATCTTGGGATGGCGGAGTGTCGAGTACTACTTTCAGGTCACTGTGACCTTGAACTTGACCTCTGACATGGTTCTTAGAAAATTCGTGTCTGGAGCATATTTCTTATATTATTTAAGGTAGGAATCCCAAATTTGGTATGTGTACACATTTTGGGATGAACAAGTGTCGCGTACCGTCCTAGGGTCACTGCGACCTTGACCTCTGACCTAGTTTCTAGAATAGGCATTGAGTCTGGTGCTTATCCCCTATATTCTTTGAGGTAGGAATTCCAAATTTGGTGTTTGAATACATCTTGGGATGGCAGAGTGTCGCGTACCATTTTCGGGTCACTATGACCATGACTCCTGACCTAGTTTTTAGAATAATCTTGTCAGGAGCATATCTCTTGTATTATTTGAGATAGGAATCCCAAATTTGGTTTGTCGTTGCATCTTGGGATGGCGGAGTGTCACGTATCATTTTCAGGTCATTGTGACCTTGACAACTGACCTATTTTTTAATTATCGTGTCCGAGGCATATCTCTCATATCATTTTAGGTATAATCCCCAAATTTGGTGTGTGCATGCATCTTGGGATGAAAAGTGTAAAGTACCATTCTTGGGTCACTGTGACCTTCACCTCTGGCCTAGTTTAAAGAATTAGCATTGAGTCTGGTGCATATCTCCTATATTCTTTGAGGTAGGAATTACACATTTGGTGTGTTAAAGCATCTTTGGATGGTGGTATGTCATGTACCAATTATGGGTAACTGTGACCTTGACCTCTGAACTAGTTTTTAGAATAATCATGTCCGGGGCATATCTCTTGTATTATTTGAGATATGAATCCCAAATTTGGTGTCTTGGTGCATATTTGGATGGTGGAGTGTCGTGTACTATTTATGGATTACTGTGACCTTGACCTTGACTTTAGACCTTGTCTATAGAATGAGCATTGAGTCTGGTGCATATCTCTTATATTTTTTGATGTAATAATTTCAAATTCGATGTGTGAATGCATTTTTGGACGGCGGAGTGTCACAAACCATTTTTGGGTCACTGTGACCTTGAGCCTGACCTAGTTTTTTAGAAGTATCATGTCCGGAGCATGCCTCTTATATAATGCGATAGTAATCCCAAATTTGGTGTGTGAATGCATCTTGGGAGGGAGAAGTGTCCAATACCATTTTCGGGTCACTTTGACCTTGACCTCGAATGAGTTTCTAGAATCGGCCTCAAATTTGGTGCAAATCTTTGAGGTAGAAATCTCAAAATTTGTGTATGGATGCATCTTGGTATGGAGATATGTCGTGTACCATTTTAGGTCACTTTGACCTTGACCACTGATCTAGATTTTAGAATAATCGTTTCCAACGCATTTCTCCTATATTATTTTAGCTAGGAATCCCAAATATGGTGTGTGTGGTTGCATCTTGGGAAGGCAGAGTGTAATGTACCAAGTTTGGGGTGACTGAGACCTTGACCTTTTTTTCTAAAATTATCGAGTCAGGGGCATATCTCGTATATTATTTTAGGTAGGGATCCCAAATTTGGTCTATGGATGCATCTTTGGATGTTGAAATGTCGCGGACTATTTTAGGTCACTGTGACTTTGACCTATGACCTAGTTTCTAGAATAATGACATCTGGAGCAGCATATAGCCTATATCATTTGAGGTAGGAATCCCAAATTCGGTGTGTGGATTCCTCTTGGGATGGCGGAGTGATGCATAACATTTTGGGCATTTTGACAGTGACACTGACTTCGACTCCTTTTCTAGGTTTTTCGTATCTCGAGCATATCTCCTTCATAACAAATAACTTGCATCAAATGTATCTTATGCTTGACCAATTCCTTTGGGGGCATTCGTCACGTTACTGTGACATTTCTTGTTCTATAGTATTTCCTTTACGACAGGGGTAGAATTGCCACTCCTCCCGAATGGGTACAGCAAACGTGTTTTTGTTTCTTACTGCATATGCGTAACGTCATTCTTTAAACATGCGCTTTAGGTATAACTTTTGGCCAGAGCTTTCATCTATATCCCTTCTTTTCGAAAGCGCAGGCTGGACTGAGCCTTTACAACTCCTAATGTGATAAGTACAAACGCTCATGATCAAGCTCATATAATACTTGGCGTGAGCCTTCATCTATATAGCTTCTTTAGAGAAAAATAAGTACCTTAATGTCAAGCACATGCCCATATAGTTGGCCTGAGGCTTGAGTTATATTCCTTTTTTATTGAGAGCAGGGAAGGCTCTTGCGAGACTATGTGAATGCACAGCCTCGTTTGAGCCTTCATTGCTCGCATATGCGATACGAACCAAGCCCTTGTGAATTGGCCCATAAAGTTTGACTTGAGACTTCATCTACATCCATTCTTTAGAGTGCAATAAATCCCCGAATTTCATAAACTGGCCAATAAAGCTTTGCTTGAGTCTTCATCTATATTCCTTCTTTAAAGTACGATAAATACCTCACTCTCATGAACTGGCCCATACAGTTTGACCTGAGCCTTCATATATATCCTTTCGTTTTAGTGCGAGCAGCTAACGCTCTGTCGAGACTGTGCGAATGTGCAGTCTCGTCTGAGCCTTCGGTGCTCGCATATGCGATAAAATATCATGAACTGGCGCATACATGTATCTACTATAGCACGGTCTTTGGGTGACAAACAACCTCTGTGAACAGTGCCACATGAAAACCTAGAGATTGGTGCGCTTCTCTGCAGTCTAACAGATTTAACTGTAGTTCGCTTACATGTATCATTGAAATTAGAACTACCTCACCTCATTTGACTCTTCATAGTAAACTCACAGTAAAAGTTCACAATGAAACGAAAGTCACTTTATCTGAAAATTATTGATTGTCAAATTTAGATCTTGGATTCTACCACTTACAGGGAATGTCAAATCTAGCATATTCTAAAAGGATGGACCTTTGCAGAAAATTCTACAACTGCCAAAACAAAGACCAGTGTGCACATTTGTATGCTCCATTTGTATGCTCCAAAACGCACACACGCACAAACGCACGTATGCACGTACTCATGCACGTGCGCGCGCACACGCACAAACCAATATGTATTTTGACTGTGTAACACTTATATAAACATCTTTTGAATACAAAATACAGGATTTAGCGTAAGTATTATCATTTTCAACCACACAAAAATATATTATTAAGTGGTTTCTTATAAGTCTATCGTTTTATGCAGTAATAATCGCGCTAATTCCTGTATTGTGTATTTGAATGGTGTTTATCATGTCGACCTGATTGGAGCGGAGCTACCTATAGTGGAATGGAACGGAGCGGAAGGATGTGTAAAGGTAAATTAGAGCGGAACTACCGATGAACGCGAACGGAACGCGAACGGACCCACCTATGAACGCGAGCTAAACGGACCTGGACCCGTTCATTGGTTACTTTGACGGCTGGCGGCACTGTACAGTGTGTATTTATGGATTGAAACACTATAACATTTATTATAAAACGCTAAAAACAGTATAGATCCTGATCAGCTGACTGATCTTGATCTACATTGTTTATATAAGAGATTATAAAGTTTAATTAGAAAAGGTTATGTGCAGAGTGCTAACAGACTAATTTTATATTTTAATGGTAAGATAACTCCTACTAATGTGCTTGAGCTAATACATGCGAATGCATCTATAATAGGAACATACAGAGTACATTTATTTTATAGGTTGCATACACTATATGAACTTATGATATACATTCAAGCTAACCGGGCCGCGTAGCGCAGTCAGTAACGTGTCTGGCAACAGATGTGAATCTGACTGCAGATCCAGGGGTCGCAAGTTCGATCCCGGCCCGGTCCCATACTTTCGTGGAGATTGATCATGAAATAATTTCTACGGTCATTCTCCTCCCTTCCGCTGTATCATTCAAGAAGGGTTGTTGTCAGTTACAAGCGTAAGTATGTGCACGAAGTACTGGTTAACTGCTTGTTCAAGCTTGCCCAGGAAAAAGTGTGGTTAGGTGAACTGACCGTCCCGCAATGACCATAGCTGTTGACTTGGGACGTAAAGCAACAAAACAAACAAACAAAAACATTCAATCTAGTGGTGCATTTTCACTAGTAATCACTACTACATGTGATATGAATTCACTATGTCTATGCAAATTATTCTGGATCTACATTGATTTTAAAAGTGGGTATAGAAGTTGGAAAAAATAAAGCATACAGTGTTTTTTTTCATGTCAAATAAGGTGTTTCATATATCTCCTTTACACAGTTTCTGGATTTCATGTTTGTTTCATTTCATTTCTAAACCCTTGCATCTTTAGCCCCCTTTTCGGCTTTAAAACGCCTATTGAGCTAAATGTAAACTTTACTTTGTAAAGAAATACACGTGTGAGTTGAAAGAATTTAAGAAAATGTATATTTTCTGGATTGATTGGTTCTCAAGCCTGTTCCATGTTTTCTGTTATAACAGGAGAGTATGCTGGCTTTGACGAGAACCAGCCCACCTCAAGTTCAGGAGGGAAAGCCAAGGTTGTAGAGATAATAAAGGACTCTAGAAAGAAGATGGTATTTATTGGAGATGGTGTTACAGACTTGGAAACCTCACCTCTTGTGGTAACTTTAAGTTTTAAATTTAAATAGGACATCATTTGTTTTCAATCAGAGATATTTCAACCAAATAACTTTTGCTTTGCCAGGCCAAATTATACTATCTTGCTACCTAGAAATGATACTTTATATTATCTACATATAAGGAAGGAGGGTCTCACCCTTGTTGCTGACAATTCATATCTCACATACATTTTAACTGTTCTGTGGGCATGGTAAAAACAAATAGCATCACATGTTGTCTGTACTTTGGTTGTATTGAAAGCCAGGTACATGTTTTTTGTGAGATAAATGATAAGACCAAATAAGCCAAAAAAAAAAAAATAGCATAGATTTGTGATAACATGTATTTTCTTCTCATCTCTTATTTGGATGCCTGATAATTGCAATGCTCAAATGATGGTAACATATAATGTTGGATCTCAACTTACTGAGGAATTACTGGGTCTTCATTTTAAAATATTTACATTTTCAGAGCAAGCCTTTAATGAATCTTGAGATTTTTTGCAACCATTCATAGCCTCATGAATGACACAAAATTTGATTGACAGCTGCCAAGCTAACCTGCCCGTGCAATTCGCTTCGAACATCAAAATCATTAGCCAGATGTGACACTGGTGTTTTGATTGACATCGAGACACACCTGAGTCGCATGTGCAAAACAAGCTTCTTGTTTGCTCTATTTGCTGTCTGTGTTCACACTGCTTGTCCTGCTTTTCCGTTTTACACTCCAAGCAAACCGTTAATATGATTAAAAATTGTTTTATCTCCTAAATTATTAATAATTTCTATTTATTAGTTATTTATGATAAAATGTAAATGTAAGTAATAAATTCAATTTTTGGAAGGTTCATGGATTCATGAATACTTCGAGTCTCTTGCAAAGTTAACGTGAAGCCCTACTTTGCAAGAGACGCGAAGTATTTATGATTCCATGAACCTTCCAAAGATCACATTCATTTCTTAAATAAAATGGGAAGAAATGAAAGGTAAATTGCAAGAACAATAACCTATTAATAATTTTTATGAGTGTGGCAGATAGAAAACTCCATCCCCCACGATCATGTCTGTTATCACTGAGCGAGGTTGTGATGCCAAATAATGATCCTCAGGATGGAGTTTGTCTTTCCAACCCTCGTAACTAAGACCCATCATCTCTTTAAGTATGGGTTTGGAAATACCATGCCAGACATGTCCGACCGTGTTCCATTTCATTTTGGACAAATATATTGGTCCTGGGTCAAGTATAAAGTAGTAAATATGATTCTACTCTTACATTTAGTTAAGAGTGTGTACCAAAAACAAAATTTCTTATTTCTCAAACAACACATATGTTGTGGGTACTCAAAAGAACCGTCTCAATAAGACTGTTCTTTTGAGCAGCCAAAACATATGTTAAAACTGATGGGTAAGAACATATTTACAATTTTACGCTCAAAAAGTTTGTTTATCAATCCTATGATTCTACTCTTACAAGGCTGTTTGAATAAACAGAGGCAGTAAATGCATCTATAAAGTTTTAAAACATACTTCATCCCAAACAAATTGATATGCTGAATTCTGATAACCCAAGCAATCTAGTTCCAAAATTCAATTATTTACTAATAAGCTAGCATGTTGCATGGAAAACCATGTAGATCCTGATCAGTTGGTATCAACAGAAATATTTTTTCTAAAAATCAAAGAAGAAATGAAATTAATCATCTTCTGCAGTTGTGATTGTCACTTTCAGGGACAAAAATATTTCATTCTTGATTTGTGTTTCAGGATCTCTTTATTGGCTATGGAGGCAATGTTATACGAGAGGCAGTGAAGGAGAATGCTGGTTGGTTTGTGACAGATTTTAAAGAGTTAATTCAAGCCCTAGAGGAGCCAGTAGCTAGCAGTTGATGATGGCTGGTTGCTTAGGAACTGTTTTTTATATATAGATCTATTGAAATTAGGCTGACTGGTTTCTGTGAAATCTGTTGTTTACTTTGTCCAGCTAAGTCTGGATGTATTATATTTTTAAAGCAGTGTGGATCATGATCAGCTGGCTTTTCTAGAAAAGCCAGCTGATAATGACCCACACTTTTCCTCTGAGAAGCCAGCTGATCATGACCCACAGTGTCTTTATGTGACCGGTGAAACCATTGTAGTTAATGAAAGCAAGCAACTGAAAACTGGTTGGAAAACCTAACTCATTGTCATGCGGGGATCCAGGAATTTTCATCAGGGGGTGGATGGAGGGGGGGGGGTCCATCTGACAAAACAAAAAGCTCTGACAACTTTTTTCGTATGTTTAGTCCTCAGCTTATTTTACAGAAGTCCAATGGTTTATTTTAAAGAAAACTTAAAGTTTCCAGAGGGGGTCCAACCTCCTGGTGGGGGTGGGGGTGGGGGGGGGGGCTGTTCCAATCGCTTCTTCCCTATAGAGACCCATATAACTTGTGAATTTCTAGCTGGACCCCCTGTCTCCCCCCTCTGGATGTGCGCATGAATGTAGTACATTTAAGAAAAGAATCTCAATTTTGGGGGTGTCCATGAAAGTATGAATGCCATTCAGTCAATTAGAAAATTGATAACACCCGAAAAATGGAATATTAACTTTGAGCTAAACCTATGCCATGCATTCATTATACATGAGCCTCCGTAAAATGAAAATTATCTGTTATATCTAGAATACACTTTTATTCTTGGTGCGGTGTGGTTCATTCATTTAAGTTTTTCAAAGAAAATCTTGTTAAATAAACAGCAGAATCTATGTTTACAGATAGGTTAGTTAATGACATTGAACAGCAGTTACTATGGCATTGTTTAAATCAAATGTTGCAAAAAAACAATCAGTAGTTTCTAGTCTATCAACAGACCTTTAGTTAGAGTGCGTACCAAAAAACTATTTTTCTTATTTCTCAACCAAAACATATGTTGTGGGTACTCAAAAGAACCGTCTTAATGAGACGGTTCTTTTGAGCACCCAAAATATACGTTCAGACTGATGGATTAGAAAATATTCAAAATTTTTACGCTCAAAAATTTTGTTCATCTTAACCTATGATCAACATCATGAAAGATGTTACTTATGGGTACACCATCTGGCAATTGTCTATTTATGAGAAATTGAATGCATCTTAACTCTAACCCCACCAAATGCTGTCTGCAGTTTTCATCTGCTACTTTATGTTCAAGTCCAGGCTAATTAGATCATGGAAGCAAACAATATGAACCCTGATCTAGGTCCATAGTGTTTGCAGTATACAGTAAAACCTGTGTAAAACAGCCATTCAAAAATATACAAAACAAAAGTCTTTATGACGAATTGTAGCTTAATGAAGGTTGAAAGTATTGCATCATGCTCCCCTGGGAGCATTCTGCAATACTTTTGACCTGCATTAAGCGATAAATAGTCTTAAAAACCAATTTTCTGTCCATTTGTGAGTGGCTGTTTTACACAGGTTTTACTGTAGGTTTAATACATTTAAGAAATTATACAAAACAGCAGACGACAAAGGTCGTGACTGGCTGGAAAAGGGTTAAAAGGTCCAAGATTACTTAAAATCTTATATCAGAAGACTCCCTTATTCAGCAGTTTGAGGCACATCACCATGGCAACTACATGTACATCCCATATTTATCAGTATTTAAGGTCAGTATCAAAATCTGTTGGCTAAAAAGGTTTTGCTTAAAGTGCTGTGATTTATCACAAAAAGTAGTTTTTATTTTTAGATTGCAGGTTCTTTATAATTTTGGTGATTAAAGTGCTGTGATTTGTCATCTTGGTGCAAGTTAAAACTTTTAATTAAGAAATGAATTCAATTTTTGGAGTGTTCATGGAATCATGAATACTTCGGGTCTCTTGCAAAGTTAACGTGAAGCCCAGAGAAGGGCTTCATCAAAACTTTGCAAGAGACCCAAAGTGTTCATGATTCCATGAACAGACCAAAAATTAAATTTATTGCTTATATTTACATTTTATTATAAATATCTAAAAAAAAAAATAATATTAAATTTAGGAAACAAATGGTTTTGTTGAAGTGTAAAACGAAAAAGCGGAACAGTTAGCTTGAATACTGACAGCCAAGAGGTTTGTTTTGCATGTGCGACTTTGGTGTGGCTCGCTGTCAATCACAACTCAAGTGTCGCCTCTGGCAAATGGGTTCAATGTTGGAAGCAAATTGCACGGGCAATTGAGCTAGGCAGCTGTCAATCAAGTTTGTGTCTTTAATGAGGCTATGAACGGTTGCAAAAATCTAAAAAATTATTAAAGGCTTGCTTAGAAAATGCAAATATTCAATTATATTACACATGTATGGTTTCCTTTTATTTAGCTTCATGTTTATTCATGTGGTCTCTGTGTTTGAAATACTATATTCAAATTTGTATTCATGAGCAAATAAAGAAAAAGTCAGCTTTAAATCACATGAGATTTTGGTACATATCACATAGTGTATTGTTCGGAAACTCACATTTCCCACTAGTTTTTTGGGAGTTTTTTGACCATACAATGGTCTCAGGGTATCAGATGCTAGCTGTGGCGGGCCTCTCCCTGGCTATGGGAGTTGAGCCTTTCTCAGGCTGGATCCCTGATGTAACAACAACAACAATATCAAGCAACAAAGACTCAGACAAGTGTGCAGATTTGTCAAAACCTTTGTTATTTGTAACAACAAAGAAAGGTTTTTAGTCCACAATGCCTAAAGAACAAAAGTAACATGCGCGGATCTAGAAAGTTTTGCCAGAGGGGTTTCAACATTGATAACTTTTTTTTTAGTGGATGAGGGGAGGGAGGATCCAAAAACCACTATAAGTTGGCCATCATTGTTCTGCCAGCAAAACGCCATTGAAATGATGATGTCCCAACATTGAATAAATGTGTGTAGCAAGACAGTCATAACACTTACCAGACAGCGAATAACAAAGTTGTTGGTCAGACTGCGCAGATTTGCAGGCTGGTCTGTGCCTTTGTTTCTTGCATACAACATAGTCTTGTTTTCACGTGTGGAGGTCCATTTTTTGTTTGGCTAAACAGTTTATGGGTATCCATTTGTTGTTCTTTTGTATTGCTTTAAAAATATTGTTAACTAACTGCTCACAAAATGTTATAAACTCTTATATTACATTCCAATGGGTTCACTGTAGTCATACCACTAATGCAATTTGGGTCTCGTCATTCACTCCGGTGTTATGGTAAAATTACCTTCAAATAAAGGCTGACAAAATAAGAACTTTCAAATATGTTTGCTTTGAGATTGCATTGTCTAGTTAACAACCTCTGTGTTGTTTTGCCAAAACGGAGATAAAATCAGATTTTAAATGTGTTTTTTACATTTATATTAAAAAAAATGTCAATTATGGTTTAGTCATAATTATACGGGTTTGTCATTGATTAATTATCCACGATGACAAAACCGTAATTAGTTCTTTTATGCCTAGTTATCAAACGTTTAAGTTTTTTTATAATTTTAAAGCTAAAAGATACAATGTGAACTTGATGAACAAAAATCAATTAGAACCCAAGGACTTTGGGGCATTTATCTGTGATAAAATGAAGAAATTGAGCATGATGAGAAAGTTACCTTAACACCGGAATAAGTGACATGACCAAAACTGCCGAGTGGTATGACTACAGTGTGATTTACTGTTTGATTGTGTCTACCTCTGCTTTCCTATACAGTTTGCTCCAATATAGGCCTTATTCAGGCCTTTAGTTAAAGAGTACTTACCAAAAATTATTTTCCTTTTTTCTCAACCAAAACATATGTTGTGGGTACTCAAATCAAAAGAAAAGTCTCAATGAGACGGTTCTTTTGAGCAACCAAAACATAAGTTTAAACTTATAGGTAAGAAAATATTTACACTTTTACGCGCAAAAATTGTGTTTATCTAAACCTGTGGTTAATGTGAGTAAACCTGTCTTTGGGGAACCGGACATCTTTGCAAGCCAAGGATACTAAGTCTACTTTGTTCCATATCGTATGCATACAGATCAAAGTGCACTTTGTACCTTTGGCTTGGGAAGATGGGTTTCAGACTGAGTAAGACAAACCAGTCTACTCAACTTCAAAGACTATTTACAATATTAAAAAAAAAACTGCAGGTAGCAGAATAGAGAGTATTTAACTTATTAATTGTGCCTCGTCGGAACGAAACTTGTCTTCGGGGTTACCGACAAAGTGAGATTCAAGCCAGCCTGCTCAGCTACAGAGACTAGCTAGAAAAATGAAATTTCGCTTGTAGCAAGCGTAGATAGCAAGCCCCGAAGACAGCTTTTCTCACATCTAGGCTCAATTTAACATAGGTACTGGTCAGTATTGTGCATTAGCACAGGTGGATCTACACCTTTGTTGTTCGCATGCAACAAAATCAAGGTTTCTTGCTTCAAGGCCCATATACACAAGTAAGAAAAGGACTACGTCGGGATTGTTTGTACTCATGATTTTGTGTTTTTCTATGAAAAATCTTATTTTCATTTAAAAGTATGTAAATTTTAACCATGTTCAAAAATACAAGATTTTATTGTTTTAAATAAATCTCATATAGTTTTAATCTGTTATTCTTAGTGTGTTTATTTCATGATAGTGGTCTGAACATAAAATGCTTTGAACTTGCAGCAGGCTATCAGATTTATAGTGGGCCCGGGTCATTGTCCTTTGATTGCAAAATATGACCCATCACTTTCCAAGGCAGTGGGTCCAGTGGACCCATCCTTTTTAGTTGTGAAAAAATCTCACTTTATTAAAAATATTCATCATACATCGATTCTATGAACTCCACAAAACAGAATGTACATGTAGGTAGTCAATACAGTTAAAAATGTCTTAAGCAGTCACTCAATAAAGACAAAACAAATATCTTAATAACAAAAGGTAGCTTAACGAAGGTCAAAAGAATTGCAGAATGCTCCCCTGAAAGCATTCTGCAATACTTTTGACCTGCCTTAAGCGGTAATTGGTCATCTTTTTAGAGTGGCCGCTTAAGACAGGTTTTACTGTATAATCAGCAGTCAATATACAAATATGCATACAGATGTCTGTGTCAGTGTGTAGCTTAAGTATACTACCCAAATGTCAACTGTGGTTAGTTTGATACGCTTGGGTCCATCATTTCAGAAAATGACCCACCATTTTTTGCTGCATGGATCGCTTCGGCCCACCACTCTTGAAAAATCTGAAGCCCTGCTGGCACTTGCCGCAGGACTAGATCACAAAGCATAAGAATATCTGAGATTTTAGCCTGTGTTAGAAATGGGCCTCAACGTGAGAAAATCTGTTTTTGGGGATTTGTGAACAACAAAGGCCTAAACCAGCCTGCATATCCGTGCAGTCTGTTCAGCACCTTTGTTATTCGCCTATTGGAAAGTATCATATCTGAAACTTTTTATAAGCAAAAGCTAGTCTCTGTAGCTGAGCAGACTGTTTTGAGTCTTGCTGTGTCGGAAACCCTGCAGTCAGGTTTTGTCATGGTTGTCATGTGGTCTACATTTTGTTGTGTTGGAAGTCATTCACATGGTAGTTAAGTAGCATCATTGTTATGTCAAATGTCTGGTCAATGTCTGGCGCCACTTGATTTCAACAATTTGCTGTAACAGACAATGTTTCCTAGGAAACCCTCTTCGAAATTAGCTGAAACCAACTTGATCCATAGGAACATGGCCAGATTCCTCAAAGCCCATTTGCAAGAAATGAAACATTTCCTCTGAAAATCATGGTCATAATTGAAAATAATTTGATTGGGATGGTCACTAGGTGACCTAAATATAGCTAAAACAAATTTGATCCCTAAAAGAGGTGACATGAAATATCAAGCCTTGTTTACTATTAAGAAATAAAGTGATTTTAAATCCAGTTGCACAATGCGTTAATACCAATACGAGCCTAAGTTTTGGACTCTACCAAGGTTAATGGCCTGCCCTCAGACCAGAGCCTGGAGCGCCTGTCACTTGGGCCATATCATCCCGGTGGTACAGAGCCTTTCCATTGGGCAATTCATAAGCCTTGATAGTGTTCTCAGCTTATTAGCTCACCTGATCACAAAGTGCTAAAATTGAGCTATTGGCAATGTTGTAGCCAGAACGCTGAAAAAGTTACGCACATCAAAGGGAGACTACTGGATCAAGCAGTGGTTCTCTTCAATTGCATCCCTTTTCAAAATGGAAAGAATTTGCTCCCAGAGGGAGCGAATTCTTTCCTTTAAGAGCAGTTCCTTATGGTATGGAAATCATTTATTACATTAGGTGACCTCCCTTGAATGTTACTATTTTTATTACGCACGTGCGTAACTGCGTAATGGGAGTTACGCCGATGATTGGGATCAGTCAATGTCGGTCGTCCGTCGTGTGGCGTCAACAATTTACTTTAAATGACAGTTTTCGCATACCACTGGGGCAATTTTCACCAAACTTCACATGAATGTTTCCTTGTTGACCCGCTACAAAAATTGCTAAATCGAATTTGATCCATCTGAAAACATTGTCACAAGGGTGCGTGGCCAGTACCCATTTATGAAACTTAAAACCTCTTATCTGAAACCAATGCTCAGAATTGAAAACAATTGGACAGAATTGGTCACTAGGCTGCTTTCTACAAAATAGCTAAGTAAGAAAGACGTCAAAGATCAGGAAACGACACAACCATGTACCACACCTGACCCAGGATACCACATAGGAAAGTAACAAAAAATACAATAAACATCACCAACAAGAGCCAAGAGGTCAGTCCTTTTCCAACAGGTGACCACAAGGCAGCAATGAACAGACGGAAAAGGATGAGAAACACAAGTCACAAAAAACACAAATGATCCACAAAAGAAGTACCGCCTTGGAACGGTCAGTAAACATATTTTACTGGAGGGCTTAAAAAGGTTTCACGGCGCCAACCTCACCCTTAGTTCAGATGTGGATCAAGAAACATAGGTGTTTGGTTTGCATGAAAAACCCCTAGCTTATCAATGCATAATCTCCAAAAACATATAAATCAATATGTAAATGGGAGATAAAGCTAAACAGTACATAAACTGAATACCGGAGCAAAGAAACCAAACAGGTAATCCCCGGTGGGCCTGACAACAATCAAAGCATGAGGCACCTACCACCTCATCAATAGATAAGTCTTCAAGTCGGAACCGTTATAGCGTCTGAAGTCCGACCCACCGGCGTGCAATTAAAGATGAAACCAAAGTTGCCAACCGTGATTGGGTTCGCCAACAAGCATGCAGTCTGTTGCAATACATTAATGTTATAGCCAATCTTTTTATAACGGGAAATTATTTTAATGAACTGCGCTGAAAAATTATAATCTTCAACTTATACACCAGGGCCCGGAATTACAATGCCTCCTTAAAGTTAAGGAAGACTAAAGGTCGTGTGAACCTTCAAAAACATTTTCGAAACTCTTCATGATTTAAATGACAGTGATGAGAAAACCAAAATGTTGAAAACCCCATCTAAAAATTCCAAACAAGTCAAAAGTTAGGTAAGTTTTAAAATTATGCAAATTAGCATATAAGCCCCGCCCACATTATTGTTTTGTGACAATTTTTTCAAAATGTCATATTTTTTGTAGTGCGATTTCTAAGCAATTAACAACAGCACAATTAAGCTTTTATATGCAAATCTTGTATTTTATGATATTAAATCATTTTCAGCAAATAAAATGTTAAATAATGTTAAAATAAATGAAATATTAAATCTAATATTTCAAAAAGGCCAAATGACGTCATATGGGCCTTTCGCATATACTTTATCTAATTAAATTTTGCAACCTTAATAACTTGGTCACGATTTGGAATTTTTTGATGGAGCTTTCGACATTCTGTTTCTCTCATTTCTGGCTTTTCAATCAATAGGAGTTTATAAAAAGTTTTGAAGATTCACAAGACCTTTAAGTTGTTAAGTATTGATATTTCAACATGCTATATTAGATGCTTAATAAATTGCCTGGATCGATGCAGTACTTGTGGCCAGAGATATCAATGTGATCTACAGAAAAAAAGAAACAATTTTGATTTTAATCAGTTTGAAACGTTATATTTCGCATCCTGAAAAATCAATACTTAACTTAAGTCTTCCTTAACTTTAAGTAGGCATTGTAATTCCGGGCCCAGGTCACCAAATAATATAAGTCCCGAAAGTCCTTGTCGCAAGAGAGATTTAAAACGAATTTAATCCATCAAAAACATGGCCGCCATAGGGCGTGGCCAGTTTCCCTGATATTGATGATGGCTTATCTAATAAATGAAGATCTCTTCTATCGTTTATGTGATTTCTATTATAAGTAGGACTGTGCATATAGGCTACAAAATTTATAGTGGGTTTTTGGTGATTCAGAATATTAAACTCGGCCATGACTAAACTAGAGCTGAGGCCAGCATTTCACCAGTGGATCTATCTGCCATCGTTGTTACATGTATTCTCCGAATCAATCCAACCAAACAGAACATGTTTTAAAGCTGTTGAAAGTGGCAGTTCAGCTGCCACCAAATTTGATGTAAAGTTATATTATCTTTTGCAGTAATAAAATGTGCTGCATGTAGCGTCCCTTCTCTCAACTCATTTTTATCCGTCTCGGTCAATATAGCGACCAACCTGGCGTCCGTAAATCTGTAGACGAAAGCTTGTTTACTTCATAACGTTTATACTCATTATATTTGGTAGGCATATATATCAGATCAAGGCAATGTGCGTTGCTCTCCCATGAATCCTTTTGAAGTGGATTATAAAGGGGAACCCGTGTTCAATCCATAATTTTCATACCCTTTTATATATTTTAGCTCACCTGAGCCAAAGACTCATGGTGAGCTATTGTCAAAATGGTTCCGCTCCACTAAACAGGAGGGCTGCCAGAGCTCTAGATAAGAAATCTTTTAAACGACATCTGAACCAATTGTCCAAATTTAAAATCATTTCACAGAATTGTTCCTCATGATTCCCTCTACGAAAATTGCACGAATGGTTCCGTTCCACTGAACAAAGGGTCCACCAGAGCTCTAGATAAGAAATATCTGTAAACGACATCTCCTAAGCGACTGGTATAAATTCAAAATAATTTCACAGAATTGTACCTCCGTCGACGAAAATTGCACAAATGGTTTCGCGCCACCGAAGAAAGGGAGCACCAAAGCTCTAGATAAGAAATGTCTTTAAATGACATCTCCTCTGGAACCATTGGACAAAATACAGAATTGTTCCTCATGATGCCCTCTACCAAAAGTGCTTAAATGGTTCAGCTCCGCCGAACAAAAGAGCTTCCAGAGCTCTAGACAAGAATTACCTTTAAACAACATCTCACCCACGGGTCCATATTCAAAACAATTTCACAAAATTGTTCCTCATAATGCCCTTTACCAAGCTTGCATTAATGATTCTTCTCTGCTGAACAAAAAGGCCTACAAAGCTATAGATATGAAATATCTTTAAACGACATCCGCTGAACCACTGGTATAACTCAAAACAATTTCACAGATTGAATTGTTCCCTATGATGCCAAAATTGCATAAATGGTTCCGCTCGGCGAAACAAAGGGGTCGCCAGAGATCTAAATAAGAAATGTCTTTAAACGACATCTCCTGAGCCACGGGTCCAAATTCAAAATAATTACACAGAATTGTTCCTCATGATGCCCTCTACCAAAATTGCACAAATGGTTCTGCCTTGACGAACAAAAGAGCCTCCAGGGCTCTAGATAAGAAAATTTCTTTAAATGACATCTCCTCCTGATTCACTAGTCCAAATTCAAAATAATTAAACAAAATTATTCCTAAAAATGCCCTCTAACAAATTGCACAAAAGGTTCCGCTTGACCGATCAAATGAGCCACAAAAACTCTAAATAAGAAATGATTTTAAACGACATCTCCTCCTGAACCACTGGTCCAAATTGAAAATAATCTAACATAAATTGTCTTCTTGATATCCACTACCAAAATTGGTCAGAAAATTTAGCTTGCCCGATCAACATGGCGACCAGAACTAAAATTAGAAATGTCTTAGATTCTTGTCTCTTAACCACAGGCCAATACATCATCAACTCATGTGTCCATGATTCAGGTGAGCGATCCATGGCCATAGGGCCCTGTTGAACCGCACATTTCGCAAATTTCACACTGAAAAATTGGTATACCAATTCTTCACAGCGCTTGAAAATTGGTACCAATACGTCACATATTTCATATCAATATTTCACATTTTGTGAAATTTGCGCATGTAGTGAAATTATACGTAGCATGCATGCGCAATCTTCACATCGATAAAATACTCCCCAAATCTGCTGCATTTTGCATTCGATTCCAATTCTTCACATATATGTCAGAATTTTATAACGTGTTTCAAACGGGATACAGATAATTTTCATATGATTTACAGTTTAAAAATCTGGGACAGGAGTAAGACTGCAAATCAATTATATGAGCCGCGTCGCGAGAAAATGTTTCTTTGGAGTTCATGCTCCAGATTCGCCAGCTTGTGTCCATGTAGATACAGAAACAAACACTAGTCTTTTATTTTTAGATTGATAATCTTGGAGATTTTTCAATCAGTGCAGGAAAATTTTCAATCAGTGTAGCAAAGAAACATAGGCCCTAATCCAGCTATGTATTTACAGAGCTTATCTGCGCCTTTTGGCATATTCAAAAATAATATTTTCTCAGGGTGAGGCTTGTATTTAGCTAAAGGAGAGCTAGATTCAGCTTTTCCACAATTTCATATATCTCTGAATGGTGGATCCCTTTTTTTTACTCACGTTGTGGTCATAGAATGTCCAACCTGTCCGCTACCCATCCGTCCTTCCGTCGTCCGTCAATAATAGCTTCCTCCCAAACCACTTGGTGGAATCTCACCAATATTCACTGGGTTGATCGATCCCCTTTTAAACTTGTTCAGAGATTTCAACTTTATGTAGAAATCTGGTTGCCTTGTCAACCAAAAGGAAACACTCTAAAATCTTATCAAAAACTTCTGGTCAGATTTCAAAATAATTAGACACAAATGGTCCGTGGGACACCCTCTGCCACCCTCTACCAATGTTTGTCTGTTTTAAAAATATGACCGCCAGGTGGCGTAACCAGTTTTTCTATGTCAATATTGGTGAAACTTTAATTTTCTACCTGAATAGCAAGACCTAGTAAGAAAGACAACAATTCTTGTCTGAAATCACTTGCTATAGAGCCTTCATATTTGGTATGTAGCATCAGCTAGCAGACCTCTACCATCTTTGCTCACAATATGTCCATGACCAAAAAATGGCCCCGCCCAGAGTATCAACATCCTGTGCCTTTTGTCAGCATAATAAAAGGACACTTTTCCATGTAAAGCTTTATAATGAAACTGCTGATTAATAAAACACCATAGCTGGGCTTTGAGAGGAGCTATGCTTTGCTATACCCTTATAAAAAGTAATTCTGAATGAGCGACCCTGGCCCGAAGACTTTCTTGTTTCCATATAATGAATCATGTTCCTGAGAGACATATTGATTTGGCCATTGGCACCTGTAACAAAATAATGTCCGCTCTGTAATTCAAATCATGAAGGGAAACACTCAACAGTTATCTAGAATATTTCAGGAACTAGTTCTGTGGTGCTTAGGGACCTATTGAATTTCAGCGTCCAGTTATTCTTAAAAAACAACAAAATATATTAATATTGTTTGAAAAAAGTTCTAACGTTTTCATTTCTAATGCTTGTTTAGAACAATTTTTCCGAAATCCTTATATCATCAAATTGTGTGGCTTCGACGCAAATATTTCGCTTTACTGTTTATGAAATCACTCAAAATCATTATTTCAAGCCTCTGTGCAAATAGCAACTTATTTGAGATGGCATTCAGCCAGCAAAAGCTCAAGGTATACAAGAAATTTTATACAAATATTTAAACTTTCAAAACGCAACAGACATAACTCCTTAGCATAACTCTGTTATTTACATTTTTGAGTTGTGAAGAACTGGCATCAATTCTTCACATTTGTGAAAATTGAGTACCAATTCTTCACATGTGAGAAAAATCGAACCAGGCCTTCGCAGATGACACGAATACGTACCAATTCTTCGCAGTTAAAAATGAGAAAGATGTGAAATTTGAGCACAGATCTTAGACCCCAAAAGTTATCGGAATTGACCATACGCAAATTTCACATTTTCCAAAAGTGTCGTTTTGGTGCCAATTATTCACACGGTGTGAAATTTGCGAAATGTGAAATTTGCGGTTCAACAGGGCCCTCTTGTTATTATATTCTGACTAAGAAAAGAAACGCTACATACGTAAGAAATAGATCAGCTCTAGCAGTAATAATTCACTGTTTGGAGGTCAGTTGTAAAGAAGATCAAATTCAGGGAATTATTACTAAAAAAATCACATACTTGAGCTGATCTATTTATCTAACACACATTAAACGGCAAAAACGCATTTGAAGTCTTCAACAGTTTCTTCCAACTTTCCGCCATTGCACTGAAGAATGCCCACCAATAGTTGGTGTCGCATACCTTTACACGCATTTGTAACACCTTTCAAGCGTAAAAACGACGTTACACCGTCTAACGCAATGACTGACGTCACGCCAGCTAGTGCATGCTTTCCTCGCGCTTTAAAAAGTGTGAATTATCGCTTGATATATCGCGTTTTTTAGCATTGGCTCTATAGACAAGGTGTGATTTTGTTGCACTTATGAAAAGTTAGAAACACGCTTTATTTATAATTCTAAGACACTTCGCCTATAGAGCCAATGCTAAAAAAGGTGGTATTTCAAACAATAATTCACGGAAAAGAAAAAAATCGACGTCAATTGCAGTTTTGATTTTCACCGTTAATTTTCATCGGACAGAAGGTTTTGAGGTACAACGCAAACATGGCATTAAAAGTAAAAATAATCTGTATTTACATTTATTACCTCATGCATAAAAAATATTAAACATGACTTTGACCATAACACATTCAAATATGGGCCTCGACGAGAGAAAGACCGGGCGCAGATATTGAAGACCGATCGGTGTCTCGCCTCGCTAAGAGGTTCACTTGTTACAAACAGTAAAAATTCAATAGGGGGTGGGGGCTATTCTAAATAGTCTTTGTGGCTGAACAGACTCGTATGAGTCTTATTTTGTTGTAAACCCCGAAGAAATGTAGGACTCACTGTACTGTTTTGATAAAGTTTGTACGATACACGGGTACTTAGAACGTGCTGTAGTGGTAAGTATGACGCATGTACATGTATATGAGCTGCGACAATGTGGTATCTGCGACCAGCTAAGCATCAGATCAGCCAACGCATATGCGTAGTCTTATCATAGCCTTTGCTAGTCGCTTGAAGCTAATCCATGTAATCGCTTGAATATTCTATGAGCTTTAAGCTACTGATTGAACAGAATTGGAGTTTTTAAGCATAAAAAGGAGGTTGCACAGGCTCGTCTGAGTATACACTTGTCAAAATATCACATTGTTGGAAATCACATGTCGCGGCTCAATTATAATTTATATAAAATGTTTCCCCGCTATTTATCAGGGAGTTAATAAATTCCTGTTTGTCATGTTTGTTATTACACTGTAAAACCCCTGTGCAATTTTTCACAATTGTCAAAAAAGCACATTTCCGCGTCTGTACCAGCATAGAACTTTCAAAAACCTGTTTTAAAAGAACGATGTTGTCAGCTGTGGATTTCAACTCCTCTGTTGTTTCGAAGGAAAACAACTTTTTTACTTTTCTTGGTGGGGGTGGTGGTGGTTCCTTTGTATTAATCAGTGGAGGATCCGACTCGAACTCAACGTTTTGAAGCCTCCCAAGCCTTCTGCTTTGCCTTCTCACTCATTGACTTTTCCTTCTACCACATAGAGACGCCTTTTAACACTTTTGCAAACAGAGCAGACCCAGATCAGGCAGCTCTTGTAACATAACAGTTTCAAACAAAAAGGAAAAAGGGGAAAAAAGTCACTAAAGCTTTGGCGGCCATTTTGGATACCATATTTCACACTTATGAAAGACATATGGGAGTCCAACCTCACTTCAATATGCTATATGGGTAACATTTTAGGACTCTCTGTGAGCCAAAATAAACAACATCCCAACCCCCCCCCCCCCCCCCCCCCCACCACAAAAAAAGGATACTTTTGCGTGATATGGACTTGAGTACTGTAATGTCTTAATAGATGCCAGCCCTCTTGGATGTCAAATTGAATTCTACGAGTTGCCCAAGGGTGACAAGGTGGCATCAACCGGATTTTCATGTTTGAATGTGTTGACTATCATAATCAGCTGAAACATTTTCTATACACTACAAATCCAGGCCAACCCTGAATCTGCCGGACTAATATGCAGTTGCCAAGGAAGCCAATGATACATATCCGTTCAGAAAGGAATCGAAAATTTTCTTCGAAATCGAGCACCTCTGCCTTAATTAAAACGGTCAGTATTTCAATACCGTAAATGAATTTCGCAACCATGAACAGCCTTGAGAACACTGAAAGCAAGCCATTATACAATTATTGACTTCAATAAGGTAGACATAAGGATTCATCTACCCGAAAAAGTGATAATTCACCGAAGCCGCTAGGCCGAGGTGAATATCACTTTTAAGGGTAGATAAATCCTAATGTCTACCGAATTTGAAGTCAATAACTGTTTTGTTATATGACTTTTCATTTAAGAATGAAAACTTTGCTACTTGCACTTTTATTTTTAACCAACCTTCAATCTAAGACATCTAAGGACTTTTTCACAAATTTTAGCAACTGTTATTAAAATATTATTATGTAGTATTTTGCATTTTCAAATGTATATTAATTCTCTTAATGGGGATTATAAAATATTATCATAAAACTGTTTAACTGTTTGTTTATTCAACCACAAAAAAGCATGAACCCACCCGGCCAGTACTGGTACAGCCAAGGAGAGCGGCCACAAAAACAAGTTTGTTCATTCAAACAAAGATAAATAAGCAAACAAAACAAAACAAAACTGCTGTAAAAAATCACGCCTTTAATTTTCCTGTTGGGAAGTGAAACAGCAAATCATGTCAATTTCAGGCAGCACATGCTAGTTTCACACTCATCATGCTATTTTTAGCTCTCTAGAGGGTAATATTGCAGAAGTGTCAAAAAATATTAACTTCTGGAAACTAGTTCGAGCTGTTTTTCATGAAATATTAACTTGTGGACCGGGTTAGACCAGTTTCCATGTAGACATAGAAGACAGGATTCTCTCCAGTGATATAACAAACTTTACTATGCAATACAATTAACCTCGCCGTCATCTTCAGTGTTTGGGCAATGCAGATTTTGTCTGGGTGATGCGTTTTCAAGATCCTCTAGTATATTAAGTAGCATATGTCCTTAATTATCAGCTATTATTTTCATATGCAAAGTCGCACCTGTCTTCAATATACATATTCAAGATCATATACATTTTAACTAAAAATCTAAAAGTTGATCCACAAAAACAAAATACAATGTACAATACTGCAAGGTTTAAACGACCAATGCCAACTTACTCTAGTCAAGAACCCAGAAAGCAACATAGATAAGATTCATACAACTTGTTGTTGAATGGAGACATACGGAGCCCTGGCTCCGAGGTAATGCTCAACTCAATTGAGTAGGGAATTTCAACTGAGCATAAAGTCTAAAATACTAAAAAAATCTTGCTTTCAAACTCTCAGATGTTGTATTCATCGTGCTAATAAAGGTTGTTTAAAGGCCAACAAATGTTGGTATGTAAAAATTAAAGAGCATGATCAATTTTATGCTCGGTTGAGTTTAGCATGAAAAAAAGTTTTAGAACCCCTGTTACCCCGCATCTCATTTTCAAGTATGGCTCATACTCTATAAGTAGTTCGTATTTGCTCAAAGGGGATTTTCTTGTGCGTGAACAGTAGAACCTGGTTTAAACGGCCACTCAAAAAGATTACATAAATTGGTTTTAAATACCGATTATCGCTTAATGCAGGTCAAAAGTATTGCAGAATGCTCCAAGGGGAGCATTCTGCAATACTTTCGACCTTCATTATACTACCATTTTTCATTAAGACCTTTTGTTTTGTCCATCTTAAGTGTCTGCTTAAGACAGGTTTTACTGTACACAAAACAATAGGCATTTTGTTAACACGTATTTCAGCGTAACAGGATGGGATTCAAAGTTCGTTTATTCTTTCTGTCTTCCGCCTTTTATCGTGGCTTTAGCCTACTACACAAGACCAGTCTATCCTGATACAGCTAACAAGCCAACTCTCAAGACGGTATTTGGAATCATAACTCAGACACTGTTTCTTATTGTAAGTACATGTACAGTAACAGTAAAACCTGTCTTAAGCGGTAACAAAAAGATTTTTCAATACCGATTATCGCTTAATGCAGGTCAAAAAGTATTGCAGAATGCTCCAATGGGAGTATTCTTCAATACTTTCGACCTTAATTAAGCTATCATTTTCCGTTTATACCTTTGTTTTGTCTTTTTATAAGTGGCCGCTTAAGACAGTGTTTACTGTAAAAGCGCATCTTCGCAAGTCAAGGATACTAAGTCCACTCCGTTCCATACGCTGCTAATGGTACCAAGTGTTATTTGTACCCGTGGCTTGCATACGTAGCATCTAAGGTAACTGCTGTAATGTCGACAGTGTACAGAAATGTATATTTATGGAAACCTGTCTTATTCATTTATTTATTAACAATATTTTCAGAGGGTAAACACATTTAGCCTATCGGCTATCCTACCATGTGGTCATCCATAAAAGACATGAAATATATACATATATACAAAACATCAAACAAAACAACATTTGTTTTGTTCATGAAGAATCTAGCAAATGCCTAATGCATAGATAATATTTCAGTCTCAGTCATCCCTGCACGAACAAACTTTTATGATATTACCCAGCGTCAGGTAGGATCTGGTGAAGGTGACAGATTGGCGCATAAAACGTAGAAAGCTTTTTGTAAAAAACTTATTTAAAGCATTTTGTTCGGGGTGCATCTAATACAGGTTTAGCAATTGCATAAGTTTATCATTTAATTGTGTCTGAAAACTAGATAAACTCAGAGATACCTTTGCCGTTTGGGACTGCTTGTCTTCGTCCGTTAAGATAGGAGTTGTCTGTGGGGTTAGCGACAAGGTCATGCTAAAACCAATCTGCTCAGCTTCATAGAATAGTTAGATATTGAAATTTTGCATGTAGCAAATTTAGCCATCGCCATTTCCAGAGAGCGTTCTCAGGGGCGCTGACCAGAATGTACACGGATGCATATGCTGGTCTGCGTCATTGTTGTTCGCTTGCAACAAAATGATCTTATAAGCAAAGAGGCTCATATCGGTGGTTCGTTGCATGAAAAGTAAAAAAAAAATGCACGCTTAGTTGATAGTCATGTATGTATATCATGTCACATTCATGTGTATATTTTAGAAGGTGATACTATGCCACAGCGAATGAATTCGTTCTAATGTCAATTTTAAGAATTTAGATCATTGTTACGAAATCATTTTGCAACTATCTAATTCATCATATATTTTTACTTTTGAAGTCGTCATACATTTTATCTTTTTATGGCATTAGCATACCTCGCGATTTTTTTCACCAGACATCAAGCGGACTTTGACGCGCGCTAGAAACCAGGAGGATCTTCGGGGTTTCTGGTCAAACCAGTCCGCTCAGCTACAGTTACTATCCAAAATATTGAAAATTTGCCAGTAGCAAGTGTAGCAATTATTCTTTCCAGAGTGTGAATAACGAAGGCACAGACCAGCCTGTGCCGATGCACAGGCTGGTCTGTGCCTTTGTTGTACGAATGCAAGATATTTAATGAAAACTATCTCCTATTTCTTTGCTAGTTTTTGTGGTTGTAAGTAAAGCATGAGCACATATCGCTATATAATTTTCTGCGTTGTTAAATTTATGTAATTTTCAAATTGTTCTTCTTGTTCCAAAGGCGAAAGTTGGCAGTGACTTAGGCGTCGCATCATGGGTGAACATAACGAGAGGCATTTTTGATGCAATGACAGTCTTAGATGACGGCGGCTCTGGCAATGTGCTGGTAAGATTTCCTGAATAGTTATTTTAAACCTTTTAACTCATTTCTGATTTAAACTCTTCCAATTTAAATTATAGAAGTGGTGTTAAACAAAGCCTGACAAAAAACCCTGCAAGATTGAGATTGAGAAAAAAGAGCAATATGGGTATTACTAAGGAAACAGTGTAGGTCCAGATGAGATGGCTCATTTGAGCCATCTCATCTTGATCAGGTCTGTAGTGTTGAAAAGGTTAAGAAGAGAGTTTAGCAAACAGGGAACCTGTCGCAATTTCTATTGTAATAATTTGAAAAATCTAGTTGGCGGTGTGTCAGGCATCAGCCTCAATGCCGAGCTACCGTTTACCTTCCCCATAGAATTTATCATCTCCAAATCCCGTGGAGATAGAAGGATCACTGTCATTTGAAAATAATCATGCTCCCTTTCAAAACAACAACAACAACAACAACAACAAAAACATATTTCCATATTGGACAGCATTTTTGACATTAAGATATGTACAGTTAAACATAGTTAATGCGAGGTCCTTGGAACCAGAGTTCTATTTCGAGTTATCAGTGTTTCGAATTTAAAGAGTGATTGGTACTCTGAATTCAATATATTCCAACTTCATTCGAAATAAATGTTTCTCTTTGAGATGTCTGCGTTCTAATTTTCGAGTTTTTTGCGATATTGTTTTTTACTTACTTATGTCAATTCAAGTCATATTTTAATTGTATTTTCTAATATTGAACAACTGGGAATTATATAAACGAAAGTCAACAATGAATCCCATTTTGTATTCTGAAATGATTTGTACTTATTGTATTATATACAGACATGTATACTCTATCATGGATTGCATTGAGAATCCAAAGTCCCAGATATTCCCCTCATGATCTCCTTTGACTTTCATTGCTTCAGCTGTTAGATATGGCACTGCAAGCCACAGTTTATGTTTAATAATATTGTCTGTTGCAGCAAGAGGCCACACTGATAGAGGGCATCGATGTCCTTGTATTTCGACCCAAATCTGAGCTTGCCTCCAAGCGGCCTGGTATCATATTTTTCCATGGAAGCGGCTGGGTAGTAATGGCACCAAGTATGTGTTATACGGTTATATTATAAAACAGTTAACGCCCTCTTATAAGTCTCTCCATCTCTCCGTCGTTTAAATGTGCTCATCATATGAGCACAGCGGATTGGCGGCAATCGAAAACGTTATTTTATTATCGACGAGCGTAGATCAAAAAATGTTAGAAACAGTTTTTTCGATTGTCATTTGTCGCCCAAATTTTTGATCGGCGTTCGTCGAGTGTAAAGTGCGTTTTCGATTGCCACATATCTGGTGTGATAAGACAGGGAGGTAACTTATGGAAAATTTACCCTTTTAACCCTTTGCATGCTGAATATTTTAATGTACTACACTCCCCACCCCCCAATTTTATCCTGTTAATCTGCAGCTTTCTGATTGTCAGCCTAAATTTTAAATCAGAGTAAAAAACAGTGTTGATATTGATCAAAGTCAGCTTATCCTGACTTACAGTGTTTCAAAAAAGGGAAAAAGAAGATTAATCCGGGATCAGTAGACCTAAAAATGTTGTTACACTAAATTCATGAAGGTCCATTGTATATACATGTATTGACGAGTAAATAGTATGTTTTTTAACCGCTTGTTATGCCCCCGCCATGACAATGGCCTGGGCATTAAGTGTTACCCCTGTCCATCCGTACGTACGTACGTACTTACGTACGGTCGTCTGTCTAACGACGTCCGCTCTCTATTTCGAATACTTTTGATCAAAATTTTATGAAGCTCGGTCACATTGTTTAGTATCATGAAGTCTTCTTCAAGTTCGATAATGGTCCATATCACGCCATGCTTTCAGCAGTTATGACCCTTTGTTTATGAAAATTCACCATTTGAAACGATGTCCGCTCTCTAAGTCGAATACTTTTGGTCAGAATTTTATGAAACTTAGTCACATTGTTTAATACCATGATGTTTTCTTTAAGATTGATAATGGTCCATATCGAACCATGCCTTAGCAGTTATGGCCCTTTGTTTATAAAACTCACCGTTTTAAACAATGTCCGCTTTCTACGTCGAATAGTTTTGATCAGAATTTTATGAAACTTTGTCACATTGTTAAGTACCATGATGTCTTCTTCAAATGTGATAATGGTCTATATGGCACCATGCTTTAAGGAGTTATTGCCCTTAGTTTATGAAAAATCGTCGGTTGAAACGAACTCTGCTCTCTAAAATGAATAGTTTTGATTATAATTCTATGAAACTTGGTCGTACCATGATGTCTTCACGTTTCAGAATGACCCATATCGCATCATGCCTTAGGGAATTATTGCACTTTGTTAATGACAATTCCCTATTTATGCGAATTTGGCAATAGCGGGGGCATCCGTGTCCTATGGACACATTTCTAGTTTACAACTGTTTTAGTACGCCATACATAGGTCACCATTATTGCTATATACGCATAGCGTCTTGTTTGAGGGACATAGGCAACAGTGCAGACCCAGATCAGTCGCCACAAAACGCGACGATTATCGGGGTTACTATGTGCTTATAGAATGTTGTATTAAAAATTAACAAAAATGAGAAATAACACACAACAACCCTTAATTCGAATTGGTCCAATTGATAAGAGTGGGGAATTCAATTCGTCTTAAATGGGTTAAAAGCAAAGAATTAAGTATACATAAATGTGTACTCTCATGAAAGAAGTTCAACAACTGCTTAGTTTTTAAACTAGATTCTCCTATAGTTGATGACATGACCTTGCCCTAAGCATTTATTGTAAAAAAAATCATTTGGTTGTACGCTTCAAAAACTTGAATGGACAATAGTCATCGGCATCCAATTAATATGTGATTCAGATTAACATACATGTTAATGTATTAATGAATGTATTAAACGCGTTTGGGAACAGGGATAGTGGAACTCATTTTAATGAATAAGCGAAATTTTTAAATGATACTATGTTGTGTAGACCCCTCACCTCCAGACCTTAATACATTACGTTAAATGTGATAATATCTTGTTTATGTACTGTAAAACATTCTATATTCTGTGGTTTATTTTAGAAAATTACGCTCCAGTTACCAGGGAGATTACTGAGCAAACACAAAGTGTTGTCATCTCTGTCGAGTAAGTTGCTTCGTTCCATTTAGTTGACACAACAGCTAACATCCGATAGTAGAATATAACTGCAACTGTCAAATTCATTGAAGTGGTTATCGCATTCACGAACGGAAAAGGTTGAAATGGCCACGCATAATCATCAGTAGGTCAAATACGAAAATTGAAAACATCAGAAAACCGCCTTTTAAATTAAAGTTTATATATAAAATAATGTAAAAAAGACATACATTTATATCTACGATTTATAGAATTTGTGCATGCTCGCAGTTCAAAGCCTTCGTTCTTCAACAATGCGACCAGAACAATTTTTTGTTCATAACTTGTATTCATATTCAGATTGTATATATTTAACCATGTTTATATGCTGTTCTGTATGTCTATAATGTAGGGGAACGGTCGAAACTAATGTTAAGAGAACATGTGACCCAACCCCATTGCTGTATCATATTTGGCAATAAATTATGTTTAAACTAGAACCATTCTTTAATGTGGCTACTCACGTTTGGTTAAAAAAGGCTACTCACGTTTGGTTAAAACATGTGCATTTTCTTATTTTTACGTTGTGACGCATGAAGTACTCACTGAAGCGTACCCTATCACTCAGTTACCCAGTTTCTTTTGTTATCTTTGTTTTCATTTTCTCTCGATTATTTTGCTAATTATATTTCAGCAATCGTTTGGCACTAAAACATATCTTCCCAGCTGCCTTTGGCGATTGTCTGAAAGTGACCAAGGCCGTGTTACTGAACGCTGAAACATTCGGCATAGACCCTAATAAGATAGCAGTCATGGGTAATAGTGTTTCCTTTGAAAAATAGAGTAGCTGTTTACCAAAACCGTTCAAAGAATACTCCATCGCTTTAGACAAGAAATATATTGGTTAGGCTATTGAATATATTTGCCAGTCCATGAAAAAATTTGGGCAGTCCATGAAATATATTGACTAGTCAACAAAATATACTCCTCAAAATAATTAAAGGACCAATATTTTAGAATGCAAGGATTATTAGCTCAAACATTTAGATTCATTAAAACTTGGCCGAAATCTTTCTATTCTTTATGCCAATAAATCAAGAATCATTTTTAATGATTCCCGTGCCTAAATCTGCCATAACTGTGTCTCAAACGCACATACCATCAAAAACCCACTTTCAAAAGGCAGTGGGTGGGGTAAAGAAATTCTTCTATGGTTATTTGAGTAGAATGAAAGTGACATCACCTTAAGCTTTGTTTTAAACAGTTAAGCTTACATGCTAAAACAATCTTCAAACAGTTTCAATATACTCGGAAGCAAGCATTTTCATCTCTGACAATGGAGTTTTGACATTGTTTTGTTTTCGGAAAACAATCTGTGTACTTGGCCATCAAGAATCAGATTTTCAATCGTCAGTCTATGCCTTTGGGTGTTAGAAAGATGTCCCTATGAATTGTTTAAAAATTGTCACAGACAAACGCCAAAACCAGTTGTCTGAATCCATAGTCTGGTCAATACTTAACAGCCAAAAGGGGCAAGTTTCTCTCACAGGAAGAGGTGGATGGTATCGACGGGATTAAAACAAAATAAAATCATACCAAAAAGAGAATTCAGCATCTAAAAGCACTTTTCATTCATTTCATGCAGTTCTTTGGTCCATGGATAACACACAAAAAAATGACATTCCAATACATTTAGGTCAAGTTTTAAAATGACAAAAAATCCTTGTTAGTAAGATTTTTTATAATTTTCTTTTTGCTGTTTCACTTGGCAATAAGGCGTCAAAGATGTCCAAACAATTTAGGCTAGATCGTAAGATTGGTTTTCAAAATACGTTCTACACAAAATGCATCAATGTTATGATTGATAGTAATGGTCCTTCAATTATTTTGAGGAGTATATATTGGCCAACCCATTGACATACATTAAATATATTTGCAAGTCCATGAAATGACTTGGCCAGTTGATGATTTTTTGCCAGTCCATTAAATATATTTGCCACTCCATAAAATATACTGGCCAGTCAATGAAATATATTCAATTTGGCAAGTCTATGATATACATGCATACTTTACAAGAAATATATTTGCCAGTGGATAAAATACATTGGCCAGTCCATGAAGTATATTGACCAGTCTATGAAATATATTGACCAGTCCACAATATGTATTGGCAAGTCGATGAAATATATTAAAACGTCCATAACATATATTGGCCAGTCCATGACATATATTGGCCATTCCATTACATACATTTGCCAGTCCATAAAACATATTGGCCAGTCGATGAAATATAGTGGCCAGTACATAAAATGTAGAGGCCAGTCTATGAAAGATGGTGTCCAGTCCACAACATATATTGACCAGTCTATAAAATATGTTGGCCAGTCAATGAAATATATTTGCCAGTCCATGAAATGCATTGGCCTGTCCATGAAATAAATTGGTCAGATCATTATGCATATTGGCCAGTCCATAAAATTTATTGGCCAGTCAATGAAATATATTACCCAGTTTCGGAATATATTGGCCAGTCTGTGAAATTTAAATTTATTGACCAGTCCTTAAACCATATTAACCAGTGCATGAAATATATTGGCCAGTGCATGATATATATTGGTCAGTCCATAAAATGAAGTGACCAGTCCATAATATCCCATTGGTTCACAGGGCGATAACATGCAAACGACAATACTCCATATCACATGATATTCCGGAAGTGAAGTTTTGAACCGTGCAACAGGAAGTAATATTATAGAATTATTGACTTCAATGAGGTGAACAATAAGATTTTTCTTCTCTAAAAAGTGAAATTGACCTATGCTGCAAGGCCGAGATAACTGTCACTTTTTAGGGTAGATAAATCATCATATTTACATTTTCAAAGCAAGCCTTTAATAAATCCTTAGATTTTTGCAAACGTTCATAGCCTTATGAACGACACATTTGATTGACAGCTGCCAAGCTCACTTGCCGTGCAATTGGCGTCAAACATCGTATTCATTCGCCAGATGTGACACTGGTATTGTGATTGACAGCGAGCCACACCTGAGTCGCACTTGCAAACCAAGCTTGCAGGCAACCGGAAATCACAAATCTTACACACACGTTTACGAACAAACTGTAGCTCATTAAATAATGAGATGACCCTAAAAAACATATCTGACTCTCCATTATGCAATTGTGGTAGCGTTGAAAACACTCAACATTTCTTCTTAAGATGCCCTCAATACAATGAACACAGAACATTGCTCCTTAACGAGGTCTCCAAGCACCAGCCAGTTTCTCTTAATTTGCTACTATATGGAAGTAGTTCACTTCCATATGAAACCAATGTTGCCATCTTTCAAATGGTACATAAGTACATATCAAACACTAAGCGTTTTACTTAGATATTAATCTCAATTGCTCTTAGCCTCAGGACACAATAAGAGTGAAGATGTAGTATGTGACGGTATCCACTGTTGCAATTTGCCTATCGCATATAGGCCTGGCCCGGTATCAGTGTTCCCCTCCTCTCTCTCCAACCAACATTTGCACATCCTATTTTTCATTTATCATCAAAGCTTATGTATTGTCAATGCTAGCAAATATGCTTAAATCTGAGACCTGCTTAATACATTGGATAGTTCAAGTGTCTTGTTTACTGACCGTTCCAAGGCGGTACTTCTTTTGTGGATCTTTTATGTTTTTGTTCTGTCTTATGTTTGCTATGTCTTTGTGCGCATTTGTTTATATGCGATTTGTGGTCACCTGCTGGGAAAGAGCTGACCTCTTGGCTCTCGTTTGTGGTGTCTAACTGTGAGTTTGTAACTTTCCCATTGGTATCCTGGTTTGGTTTAAACATATTTTATTCAAATTAATTTGTACATGGTAAATACTAATTGAAACAATAAGATGAGGATAAGAACGGAAGCATGTAGCTTATAAAGTTCTTCTCCAATGCGATGTAAGTTGTAAGTGGAATGCAGATTATATCGAATAATATACATTATTGTATAGAAATCAATCAATACTAACAAATATAGGTGCTTATTGAGCGTGTCCCTTTCAGCATGCAGTGGTGCAAGTCCACAGGTCGAATTTTTGACTAAATGATTCAAAGTAAGAAAGGGTGCAATGATCAGGAATCGATACAATCAAGTACCACACCTGACCCTGGATACTAATGAGAAAACAACGTTTTTTGTTAGCTGGGATCATACTACCTCAAAAATGTTTAGAATGTAAAAAAACTGTGCAAAATTGTACAAGTTTTTTTTTATTTGTCTATTTAGACAAATAAAAAAACTTGTACAATTCGCAGCGGTTGTAATTCTTTCATTTTTGAGATTTCCAACAATATTGTATGTGCAACCAGCAAAGGCTCAGACCAACCTGCGGTTACGCACAGTCTGATCAGAGCCTATGCTAGTCGTTTTTTATTTGACTATTCCCAGCAGTTGTATAATATCTTTTATTACAGGTGATAGTGCTGGCGGTAACCTGACTATGGCGGTGTCACTGGCGTTAGCCAAGGAGAGAAATTCAGCCCTTCCAAAAATAAGGCTTCAGTCTTTAATTTACCCAGCTCTTCAGGCGTTTGATTTTTATCTGCCAGCCTACATCAGGCATGCTGACGGTCCAGGCGTTTTACGTAAACATGACATGGTAAACTATTGGCTAAATTATGCGTTCGGAAATATCTCCTTTCATAATGCGTTTGCTACAAACAACCATATATCAGATGAGTTAAGACAGTCTAAATATGCATCTTACGTAGACATTAATATGTTGCCAAAGGAGATCAAAGAAAGTATAAAGGGTAGACGAACATATGCAAAAGGTAATAAATCACTTTCAGATGCAATACAAAATGTAATATTAGATTCTAGATTCGCTCCATTGATGGCATCAGATGAAGAGTTAGCACTCTTGCCAACAACGTATCTAGTCATCATGGAGTTTGACGTGTTAAGGGATGATGGTTTTCTGGCCGTGGAACGTTTACAAAAAGTGGGTGTTCCTGTAGAACATATTTATCTGACTGGAGAGGAACACGGGTTACTGCTACTGATAGCTGCTGATGATAACGCTAAAGCAGAAATTAAAAGATTTGCAACATTTTTCAATAAAACAATGTCATAGAGACTACAATAGTATATTTCGATCAATTTATTATGTATGCATAGAGACTACAATAGTATATTTGGATCTATTTATTATGTATGTCTCAATAATTGAGCCGTGACATGTGATTTCCAACAATGTGGCATTTTACAAGTGTAGACTCAGACGGACATGTGAAGCTTCCTTTTAAGCTTAGAAACTCTAAATTATGTTTGGTCAGTAGCTTAACACTCCTAGAATATTCAAGCGACTAGCAAAGGCTCTGATCAGACTGCGCGTATGCGCAGGCTGATTTGAGGCTTTGCTGGTCAGATCTACCACTGTGTTGGCAATCTCATGTCACGGCTCGTAAAACTTTTTGGTAAACCTGGACTATAACAAATATAATTGGGCATCGACGTTACAACACTTGCCTTCGAGGTTTCCGACAAAGCGAGACTCAAACCAGTCTTCTCAGCTATAGAAACTCGCTAGTAAATTGAAATTTCGCAGCTTTGGGATCACCAGCTGGGAAAGGGCTGACCGCTTTGCTCTCTTGTGTGAGATGTCCCTTGTGTTTTATGTCACTTTCACATGGTGTCCCGGATCAGGTTGAACTTGATTGTATTGATTCCTGATCTTTGCCTTCTGCATAACTTTTAATCCAGTTTCGAGACAGGTAGTTCTTATATTTTACGTGATCTCTTGCTTATAGCTTAAAACTACAAATTATATTCAGTCAATAGCTTAACACTTAAAAATTATTCAAGCGACAAGCAAAGGCTCTGATCAGACTGCGCGTATGCGCAGGCTGATCTGAGGCTTTGCTGGTCGCACATACCACTTTGTTGGAAATCCCATGCCACGGCTCAAATGGTTTAATGTCTAAAATGGAGGATAACTGCGTCATTTATATGAAATCCAACCAAACGGTCATCATCAGGTTATCTTCTACTCAGTATACTAAATATAAATACTTAAGGTTAAATACGTTTTGAAAAATATTATCTATCTTATTTTAATGAAAGAGACATAACTCAAGAACGGAGGAGAAATCTCAGACAGAAGATGATACAGGTCTGCCACTTTTTCATGAGAAATCCACATTTGAAATTTTAAGACAAACTCTAAAAAAATATGCGTATCTCTAAAAAATGAAGTATGATAAGACTAAGTATGATGGACGAACTGACAGAAGTATTGAAGGACAAACAAGTCAAAAGCAATATGCTTCCTCAATTTTTTTTTAAAATTTGGGTATAGATACATTTTTTTATACTTCCTGGTGCATATATTCAAATATGAACATCAACAAAACAAAGGAGATGAAATCAATTGTATTCCTTTTTATTATTGTTGCTTCATTTTAACCTTTTCTCTTCTTTTGTAATTTTTAAATACATGATATATTTGAACCAACATCAAAAAGTCACTGGCACTATGGCTGCTATTATTAATGACTATTTTGCCATGTAGACCCTCCAGTGTGCTCATTCAACCACTTGGCTGCAGCACTCCTTTGGGTATTTGGGAATCATGTCACACATCTTGAAGAATCCCAACTTCTTAGTTGATAGCCTGGAATGTTTCACCCAACCAAAGCCACATGATCCACTGTTTGAGACAAATTGTAATTTCACCTTGTCACCTGAAATGAGAAAATGGAGATTGATAAAAAAGTTTGAAATGAACTTTAGGAAATAAAATTAAACACACTACAGAAACCATGTCATTGAGATTGAACATGAATATATTTATTAACCGATGCGATATTTATTTCAATTCTTCAAGTATTGAAAGGTGGCATTTATGGAGAGTATACTTGTTTTCTGTAATACGTTGTATTAGAACTAATACGGTATATAAGAACTCACTTGTTCGTCACGAGAAATTCATGGAATTTCCTTAGTTAAGCTAATCACGAGTCAAGAACCTCGTGATTTAGGTGCAATGATTGTTCAGCAAGGGTATAAATTATCGTTTATAATTTTGTATGGTCATTCGAGGCTAGACAGACCAAATGAGAAATTCTGTTGGGTTTAGGTGCGATTACCCGCCCACCCACCCTCATAAATGTTCGAAAAATGGTTGGATATGTAGATTTGAAAGATATATTGCAAAACGGCTTAAAATGATCCAAGAATTTTTGTCTTTTATATGATATTTGATTGGTTATCAGTTTCTTTCAGATAGGCTGTGAGAGATTGGTTTTATGGATGAGGTGATGCACAGTCTATGTTGTGTTTCGAACCTTGAACTACATTGATGTAGCCTAAGCAAGGAACTACATTTGGAAGGCGGGATGCTGGCTGGCTGTAAATTTATTGTTATGAAATTTTGTCTTATGAATAAAGAGAAAGCGCTCAGGTCTGTGCTTGCCGTCACACACGTATATGTTGTTAAGTCTGATATCTTATCCTTTAAGATATTGTACAAAGAAATATAGACGGTTATGATGTACACGTTAGACGCTGAATACTGATGTTGAGGCATATAGGCATGTACATCATAACAGTTGATAATTCGAGGTGATATATCTGGTTTCCGAATATTAAGAAGTCTAGGTAATAAATAATTTATGTTTCGTCTGAATAAAATGAAAGAGAACATAATAACTAATTTAATCCATATAAGCCTAGAGTCCTTTTTGTGGGACATAGGCAAACAGTGCAAACCCTGATCAGACGCCACAGAATGTTGCGTCTGATTAGGGTCTTCACTGTTTACTTAAGTGAATAATACCACCCAACAGCCATTAACACTCCTACGACTAGGGTAAATAAATAGATCAGATCTGATCAGGTTTACATAGCAGCCTAATGGAGTTCTATAAATATCACAGACTCTAGTCCTAGGAGTGTTAAAACTGAAAAGGGCTGGCCAAATTATTAAGATTGGGAGAAATGGGTTACGCCACAGAAACTATGTAGGCTCTAGGTAGTTTCTAATCTAAAACAGTGGTGAACAACAATAATGCTGATTAGACTGAGTGGAAACTGGACAGGATGATTTGACCATTTATGTTTGCGTATGTCATTATTAGGATTTCGTATGGCATCAAATGCGTAGTCTATTGGGAAAACCTAACTGATAAAACAATTATATGCATGTACCGTGTACGCTTAAGTTTAGTCAAATAAAAACCTTTATAATTTAACCTCACATCATACAGCATTACTAGTGACGACAGAACAGTTTAAATAATCTTATCAATTCTTTGAAAATGAATTCTGAAAGTCAAACTCCGTTGCAATGGTACCTTTGCAGCAGCTGAATTTGCTATGGTATGTCTTGAATACCTTAGTAGGCATGACTGTGGGCATACGTCTGTGAGGAATGACAGTTATACTATTTTGCAAGATTAAAAGAAATTCACTCCATAACCTTCCCCATTTCCCCCAAATACAGTTGACGTTACCGTTACGTTATCGATTGGTAGAGTTAAAATGTTAGTTTGTAAACAATGTATAACCTGAGAAATATCTCCTTAAATTAGCCTTGCACACAAAATAAGGGTATCTGAATTTGCTTTATCCTTGTATATTTATTCTTATGTAACCCTTGACGTCACGTCACGTGTTGCCTGAACTTTGAATGTATTGGAAGTCATGTAATTTATCATTAAGTGATGCCATTGCAATGCAAAGTGGTGTCATTATCTTAGCGTTTTCAGAAATCACTGGGACTTTATTCCCAAATACAGTAACAGAAACGAAAAATTATGCAAGAAAACAATCTATGACCGGTCTATCTGCCTCTCAAACTCATGATAGTTTTTTTTAAAATTCAATTGATAAAATGTGGGTCACAAAAAGACGCTTCACTCAAATCAGAAACGGTCAAAAACCAATTATGCTTCTCACATTACCTATGCTAGTGGCATGTTGATACTGTACCATTAATGCTCCCAAATATATATGCATTATTATAACACACACATACATACGCAGGCACGCACGCACACACGCACACACACGCACGCACGCACACACGCACACACGCACACACACACACACACACACACTAACCTTTCTTAAGAGCAAGAATAGGTTCATCTTCTTTCTTGGAATTTGAGTTCTTCACTATGGTGACCAAGCTTTCATTACACCCTAAAACATGAAAACAGAAATCTTATACAGACTACCTATAATTTGGCAAATGCAATCAGTAATAGCTTTGGCAAGACTGCATACTTTCACAGACTTTTGTTATGCAGTACTCTGTGTCCTTTCTAGTTTTGCAATCATTTCGCTGGGGAAGAGTGAGCTGGTTGCTCCACTTTATATTGTCTTCTTGATGTCATATGACTGGTATAATATAACTTTTAGCTCTCTGTAAAGGTGGCAACTTTAATATTCATATCTGGGCGTGGTTCGGCTATTTCATCTGCTAAACAAGGGAAATCAGGTTCCATTTATAATTTGAAGAATTAATAAGTTGTTTGGTCCGCGCACACGTGCGTGCATTTCATGAAAAGCCTAACCATATACACACTGAACTCACATTTATTAACGCTTAAAGGCATAATCCCCATCAGAATCAATCATTTTTCATCTAACAGAAACATATCAAAGTTTTCCAAGACATCTAGAATAAAGGTAAAGGACGATCTGAACTTTTATCGGCAAGCGCAAATATCGTAATTACACAAAAATATAAAAAACAAACAAAATGTAAAAGCAGAAGATAATTTCTATGCTGATTTCGTTTCGTTTTATAAATAGACACTGGGCATGCGCAAAATATTCCAAAACAAAACTGTCCTTGGAGGCAGCTGGCTTCCAAAATTTATTTGGTGTAATTTCCAAAACCGTAAGCTTTGGGAGTCCCCAAAACGATTGCAAATCAATGCTACACCACAAATAATGAGTTTGCAATCATAGATGAAATTGTGTGATAGATATTTGCTTGAAACAACGCAAAATGATGCATGAATTGAATCTAGGCTCTCCACGGGAAAGTGTAATCAGTATAATATATTTACTTGTCTACACATTTACACACTGCTGAATTATACAGCAACGCACTGAGACCATTTTACACGTTAATGTTCTATGTTGTTTGCAACTTTATAAAGAGTCGGCTACTTTGGCGAACACAGTGAGGTAGCTAAATTCACAGACACAATATCATTCGAACAGCGATGTTACGTCATTGAAAAAAAACGTAAGATTTCCCTTCAGATGCCTCCCACTGTTTACATATTGCCAGATGAGATTCTCATAAACCCAGAAAAGAACTGCAATTTTTCTAGAGTCCTTAGTGCAATTCGCTTATTAACCCCACCCACCTTGCTTCGAGCATTCAGATGAATACCCTACATCTGGATGCTTCTAATTTCTTCTAAAAATTAATTTAGTCCCTTGCAAATGAAGTTCTTTGCCAAACACGTGTTGTCTTTCGCTCACATGGTTCAATTATCTATTTTGGATACTCGAGACAACTGCGCATGCCGGTGTGTACGTATTTGAAATTCCGAGAAGATACAGGATGATTTTTTGTGGGGTCCACAGAAAATAAAAATTAATAAAAAATCATGGATTTGACTAAGAAAACAGTTTGAGTGTTATTTAATACTCCATGCTTTTGAGTTTTAAATGCAAATGCCTCGAGTGCACTGAATTCTATCGAAACTGAAAATTTGATGATTCAAACTCAGGATTATTGCTTTAAAGCGAATTAACATAAAATGTAATTTTTTTGTCGTCCACTAATTACTTGAAGCCTCATAGACAAACAGTGCGGACATAGATCAGACTACAGGAGCAGTCTGATCTGGGTCTACAATGTTTGCCTCTATGCTTATGTTAAATAGGCAATTTCAGATGCAGTTATTTTGCTGGCGTTTAAAGGACTAAATGAGGTAATGGCGCAAGATGATACAGTTACTTTTGAATAAAACCACGCCTCATTTTCAGCTTTTACCTATGTCTAAGGTTGACCAGTCCCAGTTACGCATTCATGAGGTGCCGCCTTTACAGTAACCAAAAAGTCATGTAATATTGCAAGTGTTTTATCACTGCAGTGTGTGATTGTGGATATTTCCAAGTCATACATGTACACACTTACTTGTTGATACTCACATATGCAAAAACTACCAAAATCTCATGAAATGGCTCTTAAAAGTGGTACTAAACTTCTTTGATCTTCACTGAGAATGTTATAATAGTTGCAGGCTAGCTTAGGACTTATATACATTTATTAATGTACTTGGCCTGTCGGTGCTAATGGTTTTAAAACTGGTGCAGTTAGCAATTTGAAAATAGAAAACAATATATCAAAGAGCTGTATTCAGAGTTGTACTTCATAGACTTATTTCAATAAACTATTCTATCCCTTAGATAATGGAGAATAATAATGAACTTACCATAGCTGTGTGTTGTATCTACAAAGTTTTTCTCTTGTTTGTATATCTTTGGTTTGAAAATGTCGTCACTGTAGGTTGCATATGTTGGGTCAGCCTGCAAGATACAGTTCAATCAGAATTGAGATTTACATTTTAAACACGATTTTCTTGTCCTGTTCAATGTTGTGTTTAGGATTTCTTTTAATTCTCATACTGGTTGGTAGATGTTTTTGTAAAGTATCTTATTATTTTCCTGTTAGGTTCTGTTTTTATGGTATGTATCTTAATTTCATTGTCTTTGGTGGTGTGCTTGGAAAAGTATCTTATTCTTATTCATTTAACCCTTGGTATACTAATGGGTTTTTCCTACTGGTTTGATACATTGACGTGGGATGATACATTATATATATCTAGCGGTGTCAGGTTTTAATTTTAAGAAATAAAATGTATGGTTTGTCTGAAAGTCTTTTTTACTTTAACAAACACCATAGACCCTGGTGAAATGCTGCATAATGCGACATTTTCATCTGGGTATTCAGTGTTTGAAAAGTACCTGTTAAGAGGTTACTGTAAACAAAGACTTAATTAACACTGTCTAGCTATGCAGCCATTGTTTATGGACATCTGGACATAATTTGTGCATCTAAATTTCATCTAGCTTTTATTTTAAAGAAAATTATATATCAACTATTAGAGTAAGAAAGACGGCAAATATCAGGAAACGATACAATCAAGTACCAGACCTAATTACAATTAACATATACAATTTACCATAATTATTGCTATAGTTTTCCTTTTTTGTTAACCCTTTACCTCATAGAGATGCCTTTTAACCTGTTTGCCAACAGAGCAGGTCCAGATAAGGTAGCTCTTTCCTGGGCTTGCTTCCTGATCAGAGTATACTTTGTTTGCCTATAGAAATATGATTAGATGTGATCCTAAACTAGTGGACCTGACACGTAATTTCCTTATTCTTTGTTCAAAAGTGAAAGCTAATTCATATACTTATTTGTAATTGGTGGAGCTTAGCATGAATATTCATGATGTTAAGGGTTAAACGTACCTGAGGTGCTTCAAACTTATATTGTTTGCACGTGAGACCATACAACCTCTCACTTATGCCTTCTAAATCCGGTGTACTGGTACAGCTGAAATATAACGTATGTATCTATATAAGTCATAATGTATATATTTTTTCATTTAAAAACTGTTCTGTACATTTTCTAATAATTAAAGAAAGCATAAAAGCGTAACTTTGTTTTCAATTTTGATGAAACGTACAATAATGTCGTAGGACTCTCTCTTTCTCTCTCTCTCTTTCTCTCTCTCTCTCTGAACAAGGGTCACTTTGTCAGGCGGCTTAGATCTTATAAAAAAACTATCTGTTTTGTTCTAAATTCCCTTACTTGTGCCAATTGCAGATTATAAACGTTGCTCTCCAGAATGAAATATTTTGATATTTAAGTAACTAATTTCTTCCTAAAAAGTATTTTCTTTTAGGCAAATGTCAAAAGCATGGCTATCAAAAGAATAAACAATTTGAGTAAAGTAGTCGAACAAATTATAACGGGATTTTTCTGATAGACCTGAATCCATGATAAGACGAGAGCCAGTGTAAAGCATAATTTTGATTGGTACAAGAATATCTAGATAAAAAACACAGGCCATTCTTCTTAAACAAGTTTAGAATTAACTGAACATATTATTTGGTTAAAAAGTATTACACATGGTATTTATATAATGTTCTAATTTGATATTGCCTAATTTAGGAAGAGAGAGCTGAATGATTGACAACCTTTTTATTTACTTTTTGAAACTGATCTTCGAATACAAAAAATTCCATATCTTCATGCCACTAGACACTTCAGTATAATACCCAAGTTTCTGGCATTTCCCCTACTTGTGTATGTATTAAAAGATATACATTATTCTGGCCTGTATTATAATTTGAAATTCAGAGATGGTCTATGCATATTGTTTGTCTTACTTTGTGTAGTAGCTAGCTGCCTTGAGGACATCAAATCCACTCTGTAGTTTTCTCCTTATACAAGTTGTTATCTCTGTGCGCAGGTTTGATGCTAGCTGTAATATAGAACAAACTATCATACAGTATACTAATCAAACAAATATTGGAAGGTTTGCATTCATTTAGTTTTTCATTCCGGTAGTTGTCACTCATGTGCAAAGCCATTCTTATATTTGAATTATTACTTTTATGTGTATAGACAGCTACCATGCATTTGTTTAGTCTAGACTGGCAATTGGAAACGTCGTTGACAATTTCTTTTGGTATTTATTGGTTTAACCACAGGAACTTGAAGGTTTGCCCTTATATATCTTAAATCGCCTCAAAACCAAAAGCGATGTCACTACGTACATGTTATAACACTGTTAGCTTTTGGTTTTGGTGTTATACATGTGATAAGAACCGAACTTCAAGCTCTTGAGGTTTAACATTATATATTCTCTTCTCAGAAATAGTATATAAATTTATAAATCAAAAATGCCGAGGCTGACCAAATCAAGAGATGCTGCTTTTCTCCTTTAGGGGGGAAATTAGCCCTTAAAAGTTAAAACTACAGATTGCTTCTGCTACTCTAAATTACAATGATTACAATTGATTCTGTTTTATGGATAGATTTGCCATGTTATGCATTAGTGCAGTGAAAATCCAGATACCATTTTTAAAGTAAAAGCCGTCAGCATATTAAAATCGGATAATAAAGCAAGTATGTATTACATATTTGGTTGTCATAACGACAGGATATGTACAAAATATAAAAAGAATGATTTCATGTGGCTGTATATCTTTGATTTATTCTTACCTCTTTCATTTTCTTACTAATTTCATCTTCTTTGGCAATCAGATTTTCGTACTCTCTTATATTTTTGATGTGGGTTTTCTGTTTCTCTGTAGAGATGTTTTTGAGATTTTCAATAGACTCAGTTCTTGCATCAAACTCTTTGTTGTTGTCTTTGTAATTCTTAATAGCAGATTCAGCTGCATTGATCATAGTAGAATATTTCTTAACTTTGTCACGTGACTTCCAGCATATCTGAAATTACAAGATATAAATGAGCCGTGACAGGAGATTTCCAACAATGTGGTATGTGCGACCAGCAGGGCCTCAGATCAGCCTGCGCATACGCGCAGTCTGATCAGAGCCTTTGCTAGTCGCTTGACTATTTTTATGGGTGTTAAGCTACTGACTGAACATTATTTGGAGGTACTAAGTTTAAAAGGAGACGTCACAGGCTCGTCTGAGTCTACACATGTCAAAATGCCACATTGTTGGAAATCACATGTCATGGCTCAAACTATGATCACTATGCATACGGGTATAAGCCAGTTCAAATAGCCAACCTGATCTGAGTCTTCATTGTGAGCAATGTCTTTTCGTATACTGGCTAACATGAATCATATAAGAGGAAAACTGTCTTTGCAATTTTAGAGCAATTAAGATAAAAATTTAGCCTGAATATAGCAGTTTGAAACTTTAAATACATCAGGCTCAGCTAAATGTATTATAATATCTCAGAAAATAATTGGACTTGCTCTGATCTCTGAGATTGTGTATGATATGTTCCTTTCGTAAACATATATATGTACCCATTTATGCCACATGAAATTTCTCACCATTATTAATGTGAACCGTCCATTTCTGTTGAAAGGGTATTGGTCGGTATTTTTCATTTTCATTTAAATCTAAATTGAACATTCTGCAAGCAAACAGTGGAATACATGATCAGAAACCGCATTGTGCATCGTCTGGTCTGGGTATGCACTATTTGACTACGTCTCACAAAAAAAGGAAGCTATGTTTATATGTTTTCACATGGCGTGTGCCGTATCTGAAGTTCAGAGAAACAATCAGATCAATTTATATTGTATACAAAGCAGCTCAATATTAAGAAATCTAAGTTGAAAAAAAGAATATCTTAAAGTTACTTTTTCAGCAGTGAAATATAAAATATGACCCCTTCTTACCGCTGGTAGAAACATGATGCATACAGAGAGAGAGAGAGAGAGAGAGAGAGAGAGAGAGAGAGAGAGAGAGAGAGAGAGTTTAGAGGGGAGAAGGAAAGAGATCCAGATGACACAGACCATAAAAATAGACCAACTCAGTGGGAAAAAACTACATTTTGGGGTAATCAAATATATTACAAGGTGTCACCTTTAACCCTAGTTTGAGCTACAATATAGTCCAAGTTCAGTTTACATGTATAGACTAATAACCAGGCAGTTTATGTCAACAACCGAAAACTCACGATGCCATTACGAAATGACTTTTGAGTTTTCGGTTTTATGGCTATAGAAGTGAGATTTCAAATGATCAAACATAAAGCGTAATGACATTGGGAGCTTTCGGTTTTGAGGCGATATAGAAGTAAGATAAGGACCAAACTTCAAGATGACATTGTTAGCTTTCGGTTTTGAGTCTAAAGAAGTGATATTAGCCTGGGTCTAGTCGCATATTTACTTATGCTAATATTCTAAAAAATAAGCGAATATAAAGATACCACACCAAAGTTATCGGTAATACGCTATCAATTTCGGTACATATTGACAAAAAAGGAAAAATAATAAAAGAAAAAAAATGATCAGACTGGAACCAAGGCTAAAGTGAGTTAAGAGTCGAATTTCAAGCTCCTGTAATCCGTAGATAAATATATGCCTTATATTTACGTCTTTAAGATAAATACTATATATAGTGCGACCAGCTAACAGAGACTGGGCGTGTCAGAAAGAGCGCTGTCATACACTGTCAAATAAGACTAGTCTACAGTAAATCGGGTGTAATAGCCTATGAACGCTTTTCTCGTGCAACCAACTGAAGCGCAGACGACAAGGGTGACCAACTTTACGTTAGCATGCCTGGTAAACGTTTATCTTTAGTATGCTGCTGGTGACCTGCTGCAGGGATGGATATGTTGTGAAAGTTTTCGGGGAGGGTAGGTTTGCACTTTCTTCAAATTTTGTCTGTATGGCAAAACTTGTTTGATTTTTTAGCCTGATGCAATAATAATAAATCACCAATTAGAACTCAGCGTGACAAGAGTTAAATATCTGGATCATGAGAAAAGGGCATACAAACACGAGATTTGGTCTTACCGCGTATCCAAAAAAGCCTCTAATAATCGCTCATTCTGGCGTGTCCAGAGCGACTAGATGTCTAAAAGTTGTTTGGAGTCTTCTTCAACTTTAATACTTTGTTTATGCGAGAAGCGAAAGCCCTGGCGAGGTCATGCGTACATGCAAGCTCGTCGGAGCCTTCGCCACACGCCGATGTAATAAGAACCATTATTTCATGTGCTGACCAATTTATAGTATTAATTTTTCATTGCGGACCATTTATTTTATTTTCTTATTCAGTATATAATTTAAATAGTTAAAATTTCGAAACATTGTCAGAGCGCATATATCTGGACTAGCCAGTCTCCTTGTTATCCAAATTAATTTGAGATGCCTTTTTCTCACAGTGGGCTCAAAACTACTTCAGGTATACAGGTATTTTCACAAGTGAATAGATACACCCTGTCTTACCGATTTTTATATGGAAATGTCCATGGGTGTGTCTTTGCTAAGAACCGCCCAGTCTCTCTTAACTGGACGGACTATACTGTGTACTGGACCACATTAACTTACCACTTCGTCTTTCTGTATCTTAGCAATAACTTGGAGGTGCACCTGGATGGCAGCCTTCAGATCTTGCTTCTGTTTGTACCATTGCTTTTGATTATAGTCAGAAAACCTGTAAAATGATAAAGTTTTAGTAGTTAGTAATTTGGATCATTTAGTGTCAGTAGCGGTTTAATCAAACAGGTTTGTCTGTGTTTCTATTAGATCACAGAGGAGCCATAAATCTAAACTTAAAATTAATATTTGTAAATGAATACATTCGCTACTATAATACATTCCATTGAGAGCTTGTGACAATAATCTGAACAGCAAGGCTAACCAATTATTTTCAGAAGTGGCGGAATAGTGACTATGTATTTCATATCAGAGTACATATTTTATCTTGAGAAAAGCCAAATGCAGGAACATTGACTATGTAGTTCATATCAGAGTACATGTTTAAATATCGTGATAAAGGCCAAATGGCGGAATAGTGACTTTGTAGTTCATATCAGAGTTAATGTTTTACCTTGATAAAGGCCAAATGGCAGAACAGTGACTATGTATTCATGTTTTATCTTCATAGTGGCCAAATGGCGGAATGAACTCAGTGACTTTGTAGTTCATATCAGAGTACATGTTTTATCTTGATAAAGGTCAAATGGCGGAACAGGGACTATGTAGTTCATATCAGAGCACATGTTATTTCTTGTCAAAGGCCAAATTGAAGAACAGTGACTATGTAGTTCATATCAGAGGATAAAGATGAAGATCAAGTGCTTTTTGGCATTCAACTCATTGTGGAAGAGAAAATGTGTTGCCCTACGCACTGTATTCATACTTGTTCATACTAGTTAGTTAATTAATATGTGCTCTTGTGGTTTTCCTCTGGGTGTCATTGGTCGATGTCAATGGCGTAGCTCCCGTGACGCAGTTACGCACATGTGTAATAAAATAGTAACATTTAAGGGAGGTCACCTAATGTAGTAAAAATGATTTTCCATGCCATAAGGAACTGCTCTTAAGGAAAGAATTTGCTCCCTGTGGGAGCAAATTCTTTCCTTTAAGAGAAGTTTCCATTTTGAAAAGGGTCGCAATTGAAGAGAATTACTGCTTGATCCAGTAGTATCCCTTTGATGTGTGAAACTTTTTCAGCGTTCTTGATACGCCATTGGATTTGTGGTCTATGTTTGTCGCATTTCCTCTCATATTCAAATTATTATATAAATATTGAACGCATATTTAACAGAAATTGTGGACTTCTTAACGACCATCTTGAGCGAAAATAACAAAAATTGTGGAAACATTCACAAAAACTATTTTTGAATTATGTGTAGACGCTCGACCCTCGTTTATTATAATGAATATTATAGTGAATCAGTGACAGTACTGTTGTCTGAACTTACATAGGTTCAATCTTCCTAGAAGTAGTAGGTGTGCACTCCGGTTTCTTATAGGCAAAGCACGCCTCTTTGATTGCCCCGTATAATTCCTGGATATCCGGAACTGAAAAGAGAAAAGAAAACTTGAGCATGGGTACTATTAATGAGCCATTTTCAGATGACCATACATTTCTCATGCTGTATAGCTGTCGGCGTGTATATGCCGTATTTAGATTGTTTAGAGCCATGTTTGTCAAAATAGCCTTGCTAATATTATTTCGTTGTGATACTGGCATCCATCTAAGCCCTGATGGAGTAGTTTAATCAACTTATAAAATGATAAATAAAAAATATATGTCGCTGTCAATTCTTTCGATTTTCAATTCTTTTATAGATCCCCAAGTAATGACTCAGAGTTTTGTTTTTAAAAACAATCAGGAACATAATAAGACAAATAGGGAGCGCAGTGGCTCAGTGGAAGAGTGCTTGACTCGAGACCGAGGGGGCCGCGGGTTCGAGCCTCACCAGCGTCACTGCGCTGTGTCCTTGAGCAAGAACATTAATCCTACCTTAGTACTGGTTCAACCCAGTAAGACCCGTCCCTTTATAACTAAAAGAGTGTTGATGGGACGTAAAGAATCAAATCAAACAAACAAATAATAAGACAAATGTTTCCATAACAGGGCGTGCTTTATGGTGCATGGGCCAACTTCATGCCGTGGTACTTAATGGAACCGTCTCCGCAGTTCCGTTCTTTGAGTACCCAAAAGTAAACTGTACGCAGTGAGATTTGAGTCATTTTCTTTTCAAACATCGATAGCCGACGACCTCATTTTTATGGCTCGGGCAAATACAACTTTTGAGAATTTCGATAAAATGTGACGAGCTTTCACAGAGGAAACTCTGGTGTGATTTAGCGCTTTCAATGCCACGTGACTGTGGTAATATCATTTGGAAAATTTAGGCTCTGCTTCCTAGTGGAAATGGAGCTATACATGTACAGTAAAACCTGTCTTAAGCGGCCACTCAAAAACAGACAAAACAAAGCTCTTAATGGCAGATGGTAGCTTAATGAAGGTCGAAAGTATTGCAGAATGCTCCATTTGGAGCATTCTGCAATACTTTTGACCTGCATTAAGCGATAATCGGTCTTGAAAACCAATTTTGGTCTTCGTTTTGAGTGGCCGTTTAAGACAGGTTTTACTGTATGTATACCTTGTATTTGTTTGATTTTCGCAAGTTCCTGAAGAACTGTGATAGCAGGAGATTTCTTGCCAGGTTGATACTCAGATCTGCTCAGCTTGCTGGCAAGCTCTGTAAACTTCTCCACCTGGGAAAATCTGAAAAAAAAAAATAGTGAAATGATCTACCACTCAAGAAGAATAAATATTAACCCATTTAAGCAGAACGGAATTTCCCACTCTTATTAATTGGTCGACTATTTGTAAGCAAACAGTGGAACCCCTGATCAGACACCGCATTCGATCTGGGTCTGCAATGTTTGCATAATTCCAACAAAAAAGGAAGCTAGACTTATAATAGGCTAAACAAATTATAATTCTCATTTTTTTAAAAAATATACGATAATGAAAATGAAAATGAGTAAGAATAAACTATAAACCTTTCCTTACATATTGTATTCAGGGTGTTTTGGCGTAAACCTCGGTATGTACAAGGTTTCAATCATTTTCCTGTCTTAGCTCTGTAATGCGTGTCTGCTTCTTTATAACGAAGGCGCTACAATGCTGTCGACGACGTAATGTCAATGGCAACGCTTACGACGTTACGTTACAACGTTGTGACGTCCTCGGTAATTTCCGTAAGTTACGTACGGTAGTTTTCGTAGTTTTATTCGGACTTTATTGGGATCTGATGGAAAGCAGAATACCGCTTAAGCCGGTGCTATGGGGCGTGAGAATTGTTGCACTTTCCATTAAATCTCAGATTCTCTCTATTTCTAAAGGATGCGTTTTTTCCAGATTATTTGAGGTCGCAACAGCTGTCGTTGCTTCTGTGTGGAATTGATAAAACGTCTCCCCGCGCATCGATAAAGTGTTGATATTGTTTTCATATACTGGTCCCTCAGGGATATTGGGTTCTGATGGAAAGCAGAATACCACTCAAGCTGGTGCTAGGGGGCGTGAGAATTATTGCACTTTCCATTAATTCTCATGAACAGACTCAATAAAACCGAGTCGGCTGTTTTCTTATATTGTAGGTTCTCTCTATTTCTAAAGAATCTATTTTTTCAAATTATTTATAAAATTTATCTCTTCTATCAAGTTTTTGTACAAGACAGCAAAACAGCTCATGGGACTGGCCATGGTTGCCTTTTCGATTGCGAACGCGAAGACATGTCTGTGCAATCTCGCCAGACCCTTCGCTGCTCGATTTTGACTAAAACCTAAAGGCCTTTTCCCACCAAATGAGTTTGAAAAATTTCATGGTTATCTGAGATGTACATGAAAAAAAGTTGTATACCCTCGCTTCAGATCCAGATCGGTCCTTCTGACATCGTTTTTCCCCTTTAATCATCAAAGGCTTATGTAACAGAGGGACCATACTAACCTAAATGTCAGCGAGATAATTGTTATTGCATATCATAGTCTGACCAGCTTGTAGTGTGTGCTAGAAAAATCATGGTTGTATATTTACTTTCAGGTTTTGAAAAAGTATCCGTTTTAAGACAAGGGTGGTCGATTTGAAGGACACAAATTCAGCTGCAAGCTAAAACACGTCAGTTTTGATTCCTGACTCAACAGATTTGCGTCCTTTGCTTCTTTCACGATTGCAAATTCATCATTGAACGATAAGAAATGAATTGACGGTTCGGTATACTCAAAATTACACCGCTTTAAAATACCGACATACCCCATCCACCCTAAATACTATAGTCTAGTAATAAAATCAACGTTTTGGGCATTTCAAAGTTTCGATATTTTTACGTCCGATTTTATTGAAAGAGGCTAAGGGCATACACAAATGGCAGATTATGCATAAATTACGGCTGTATCACGTGTCTTTTGAATTGTGCAAGTGACGTTAACGTAATTTTTAAGACGTTCTCGATCACATGACAGCAGATCTCCTGCCTAGATTTATATCAAAACATCTTCCCCACACGACTGCCAGTGTATGTAGTGAATATCAGTAATGATGGCGTGCATAAAGGTAACTTATTGAGATGTTTCTAAAAAGGAGCTATAAATCGACGCTCAAATTTTATGTTTATTTTCGAACAATTGAAGTTATCAATTACTTTTGGTTAGAAAAAAAAGTCTATAAACTTTTTTGGTGATATGGTATCATACACGCCACAGTTTAACCATAAAAATAATCAAAAAGCTTCGTTTAACTGTGCAGAAGGGTGCTGGATGCTGTATGTACCAATGTGACGTCATCAGCAACGTGATAGTGCAGTCAAATTAAAGACGGATTCATACCAATTATGGGTTGCACATTAAAACCCGCGAGTAATTTTTCAATCGCATATACTGTTTGCCGCGAGTAACTTTTCAATCGCATATACTGTTTGCAAGAAAAGTGCAAAAAAATGGTGATGCGTTTTCAAAGTCCTCTAGTAAACAATGTACACATAAGCATACTGGGCACGAGAGCGGGGGGGGGGGGGGTACTATGATATTTTCGTATATCCGATTGCTTGGATGCTTGGCCCTTTTTTTTCTTTTTTGGTTCAACATTTTAAAGTTCAATATTTGGGGGGGGGGGGGTCATAAAAAAGGAATATTTTTGGGTTGATGGAATTGAGGAAATATTTTTGTTATCATCACAGAATTGGACTTATGTGCGCATATATCTAAATGTAATGATGTTTCAGGTCTAGTGTTAGGGTCCGAGACTTCATCTACTTTCAATAGTTTGTATCGAACAGCGGATGCTCTAGAGAGAATGTGTGCATGCTTAGGTTGGCCTGGGCATTCGCTGCTTACATTCAAATATAAGAATCGAAATTCCATGCGCTGGCCATTTATTCAAGTACAAAAGAGCCGCGACATAGAAAACCGAGGTCATCCTAGGCATCAACGCAGTATGATCAGCCTTCGCTGTCCGCACGAAAAAAAAAGCCTGTTTTTTGTTATCCACTAAGCGCATTTTTTTTGGTCAATTATTACCAATAGTTCGAGTCTCACCGCTGGCGGAGTCACTGTATCGTTTTCTTGAGCAGGACACTTTATCCGCTGCTTACTACTCACTGGTTCAACCCAGTGACTTAAATATTGTTGACTTGGACGTAAAGAATCAGCCATCCTCGATAACACCAGGCGTGACCCATTCCGTACCCAATGCAAATCAGTTCACGCCTGGTGTTACCGAGGATGAGAATCAGCGTGCTTGCAATGGTTGTGCTTTATCTATTTAAAGTAGGTAACAGTTCCGAATTTTAGCCTTGACAGTCAGAGATATCTATCTAAATTCTATTACTCTGGCCTCAGACTCTGGCGATCAGGTAATCTGAACTTGAACCAAAATCTATAGGTCAATATGTCAGTTGCATAATTTTTCAAAGACTTCCTGGGTTAGTTACCAGTATTGCGAAGCCTTCTTGGGTTGGTCGTCATTTTGTCGAAGCCTTCCTATTAATTGCTTTTTTTTGCGAAGACTTCAGGAGTTGGTTGCTATTTTTCGCATCTTTACTAAACCTTCCTCTTAAAGAATTTCCTTAAAACCGACAATGGCAAAACGATGATGACAATGAAAATGAAGAAGAATAAAATATATAATTGTCCTTACATATTGTATTCAGGGTGTTTTGGCGTAAACCTCGGTATATACAAGGTTTCAATCATTTTTCCTGTCTAAGCTCTGTAATGCGTGTCTGCTTCTTTATAACGAAGGCGCTACAATGCTGTCGACGACGTGATGTCAATGGCAACGCTTACGACGTTACGTTACAACGTTGTGACGTCCTCGGTAATTTCCGTAAGTTACGTACGGTAGTTTCCGTAGTTTTATTCAGGATCATGTCGCTTCGCATTACAACATTTCTTCATTCATTTTATGCTTTCTATCAAGCTTTTGTGTGAGCTAGCACCAGAGCTTTACGATTAGCGAAGACAAATGCAAGTTTGCACAATCTCGCCAGAACCTTAGCTGCTCGCATACACAAAACAGTAGAAGACGAAGCTTTAGACCAAACCCTAGATCTCTTTACCCACCGGACAACTACATGCGCGGATCCAAAATAAGTCGTCAGTGGAGAGAGAGAGAGAGAGAGAGAGAGAGAGAGAGAGAGAGAGAGAGAGAGAGAGAGAGAGAGTGTGTGTTTGTGTGTTTTTCGTGTGTGTTTTTTTTTTGTTTTTATTTTTATTTTATTTTTTGTGGGGGGGGGGGGGGGTCCTGGACACTAGGCTATTCACGTCTGCACGAAGAAAGCCAGCCTAGTATTCATCAACTCAACTGAGTATGAAAGTTTACTAGCTCATACATGTAAGAACTAAGAAAATGCTGAAATGTAAGACTGTTCCTGCTTTCAATCTCAGATATATATATTGTATTTACATGTATCATGCTCATAAATGTTAAATGCCAACTATTGTGGAATTTTAACATTTATGTCATAATAAGTTGATGGATTTCGTGCTTAGTTGGGTTGAGCATTAAAAAAGTTTAATAATCTCGCTTCGGGGTCAGGTCCAACTGACAATATTCTGACATCTTTTTTAAGTTTTTATTTATTTTACAAAGTGTCAGTACTAGTAGCCCATACGACTCACTTGTGGTTTTCCAGGGGGTCCGGATCCCCGGCCGCATGGGTGTTTGAATAATAGCTTACCACATATAATGTCATTGTGATAAGTAAAAATACAATGTACACATAAGCATGCTGGCACCAGACATTGGTACTTATCACACACGCATAAAGTTACAGTAAAACCTGTGTTAAACGACCACTCTCAAAAATATCAAAAATGTTTTTCAAGACCAATTATCGCTTAATGCAGGTCAAAAGTATTACAGAATGCTCCAAGGGGAGCATTCTGCAATGCTTTCGACCTTCATTAAGCTACCAGTTGTCATTAAGACCTTTATTTTGTCTATTTTTGATTGGCCGTTTTACACAGGTTTTACTATACTATTTAAACGTTTGTGCGCAGATAACTAGCGAGGCTACAGGTCTAGTGGGGCTACAGGTCTAGTGGGGCTACAGGTCTAGCGGGGCTACAGGTCTAGTGTTTGGGTCGGAGCTTTATATACTTTCATATTTTGTACCGAGCAGCGATGAAGCGGGCTCTGGAGGGACTGTGCGGATGCGTAGGATCGTCTGAGCATTCTCTGCTCATATATGCGATAAGAAGCAAAATCTCATGAGCTGGCTTATTTAATCAAGACTTAGTACAAATGAGCCGCGACATGAGAAAACTCACATCACGAGAAGACTCAGACCAGCCCAGTCATCAGATGTCTAATCCGTCTTCGATGTCCAGACAAAAAAAGCCAGCCTAGTAATCAGCTAAGTCTTATCAGTCTTCGCTGTCGGCACGAAGAAAGCCAGTCTAGTAATCAGCTCAGTATTATCAGTCATCGCTGTCTGAATGAAGAAAGCCAGCCTAGTCATCAGCTCTGTCTTATCAGTCATCGCTGTCTGAATGAAGAAAGCCAGCCTAGTCATCAGCTCAGGCTTATCAGTCTTCGCTGTCTGCAGGAAGAAAGCCAGTCTAGTCATCAGCTCAGTCTTATCAGTCTTCGCTGTCTGCCCAAAGAAAGCCAGCCTAGTCATCAGCTCATCTTATAAGTCTTCGCTGTCTGCCCATAGAAAGCCAGCCTAGTCATCAGCTCATCTTATAAGTCTTCGCTGTCTGAATGAAGAAAGCCAGCCTAGTCATCAGCTCAGTCTTATCAGACTTCGCTGTCTGAATGAAGAAAGCCAGCCTAGTCAACAGCTCAGTCTTATCAGTCTTCGCTGTATGCCCAAAGAAAGCCAGCCTAGTCATCAGCTCATCTTATAAGTCTTCGCTGTCTGCCCAAAGAAAGCCAGCCTAGTCATCAGCTCATCCAATAAGTCTTCGCTGTCTGAATGAAGAAAGCCAGCCTAGTCATCAGCTCAGTCTTATCAGTCTTCGCTGTCTGCACGAAGGAAGCCAGTCTAGTCATCAGCTCAGTCTTATCAGTTTTCGCTGTCTGAATGAAGAAAGCCAGCCTAGTCATCAGCTCAGTCTTATCAGACTTCGCTGTCTGAATGAAGAAATCCAGCCTAGTCATCAGCTCAGTCTTATCAGTCTTCGCTGTCTGAATGAAGAAAGCCAGTCTAGTCATCAGCTCAGTCTTATCAGTCTTCGCTGTCTTAATGAAGAAAGCCAGCCTAGTCATCAGCTCAGTATTATCAGTCTTCACTTTCCGCACGAAGAAAGCCAGCCTAGTCATCAGCTCAGTCTTATCAGTCATCGCTGTCTGAATGAAGAAAGCCAGCCTAGTCATCAGCTCAGGCTTATCAGTCTTCGCTGTCTGCAGGAAGAAAGCCAGTCTAGTCATCAGCTCAGTCTTATCAGTCTTCGCTGTCTGCCCAAAGAAAGCCAGCCTAGTCATCAGCTCATCTTATAAGTCTTCGCTGTCTGCCCAAAGAAAGCCAGCCTAGTCATCAGCTCATCTTATAAGTCTTCGCTGTCTGAATGAAGAAAGCCAGCCTAGTCATCAGCTCAGTCTTATCAGACTTCGCTGTCTGAATAAAGAAAGCCAGCCTAGTCAACAGCTCAGTCTTATCAGTCTTCGCTGTCTGCCCAAAGAAAGCCAGCCTAGTCATCAGCTCATCTTATAAGTCTTCGCTGTCTGCCCAAAGAAAGCCAGCCTAGTCATCAGCTCATCTTATAAGTCTTCGCTGTCTGAATGAAGAAAGCCAGCCTAGTCATCAGCTCAGTCTTATCAGTCTTCGCTGTCTGCACGAAGGAAGCCAGTCTAGTCATCAGCTCAGTCTTATCAGTTTTCGCTGTCTGAATGAAGAAAGCCAGCCTAGTCAACAGCTCAGTCTTATCAGACTTCGCTGTCTAAATGAAGAAATCCAGCCTAGTCATCAGCTCAGTCTTATCAGACTTAGCTGTCTGAATGAAGAAATCAAGCCTAGTCATCATCTCATTCTTATCAGACTTCGTTGTCTGCACGAAGAAATCAAGCCTAGTCATCAGCTCAGTCTTATCAGACTTCGCTGTCTGAATGAAGAAAGCCAGCCTAGTCATCAGCTCAGTCTTATCAGACTTCGCTGTCCGCACGAAGAAAGCCAGCCTAGTCATCATCAGCTCAGTCTTATCAGTTTTCGCTGTCTGAATGAAGAAAGCCAGCCTAGTCATCAGCTCTGTCTTATCAGTTTTCGCTGTCCGCACGAAGAAAGCCAGCCTAGTCATCAGCTAAGTCTTATCAGTATTCGCTGTCTGCACGAAGAAAACCAGCATAGTCATCAGCTCAGTATTATCAGTATTCGCTGTCTGCATGAAGAAAGCCAGCCTAGTCATCAGCTCAGTCTTATCAGTTTTCGCTGTCTGAATGAAGAAAGCCAGTCTAGTCATCAGCTCAGTATTATCAGTTTTCGCTGTCCGCACGAAGAAAGCCAGCCTAGTCATCATCAGCTCAGTCTTATAAGTTTTCGCTGTCTGAATGAAGAAAGCCAGCCTAGTCATCAGCTCAGTCTTATCAGTTTTCGCTGTCTGAATGAAGAAAGCCAGCCTAGTCATCAGCTCTGTCTTATCAGTTTTCGCTGTCCGCACGAAGAAAGCCAGCCTAGTCATCAGCTAAGTCTTATCAGACTTCGCTGTCTGAATGAAGAAAGCCAGCCTAGTCAAGAGCTCAGTCTTATCAGTCTTTGCTGTCCGCACGAAGAAAGCCAGCCTAGTCATCAGCTCTGTCTTATAAGTTTTCGCTGTCTGAATGAAGAAAGCCAGCCTAGTCATCAGCTCAGTCTTATCAATTTTCGCTGTCTGCAGGAAGAAAGCCAGCCTAGTCATCAGCTCAGTCTTATCAGACTTCGCTGTCTGAATGAAGAAAGCAAGCCTAGTCATCAGCTCTGTCTTTTCAGTGTTCGCTGTCTGAATGAAGAAAGCCAGTCTAGTCATCAGCTCAGTATTATCAGTCTTTGCTGTCCGCAAGAAGAAAGCCAGCCTAGTCATCAGCTCAGTCTTATCAGACTTCGCTGTCTGAATGAAGAAAGCCAGCCTAGTCATCAGCTCAGACTTATCAGTCTTCGCTGTCTGAATGAAGAAAGCCAGCCTAGTCATCAGCTCAGTCTTATCAGTCTTCGCTGTCTGAATGAAGAAAGCCAGCCTAGTCATCAGCTCAGTCTTATCAGTTTTCGCTGTCTGGTCGAAGAAAGCCAGCCTAGTCATCAGCTCAGGCTTATCAGTCTTCGTTGTCTGCACGAAGAAATCCAGCCTAGTCATCAGCTCAGTCTTATCAGTTTTCGCTGTCTTCAGGAAGAAAACCAGTCTAGTAATCAGCTCAGTCTTATCAGTCTTCACTTTCCGCACGAAGAAAGCCAGCCTAGTCATCAGCTCAGTCTTATCAGTCTTCGCTGTCTGAATGAAGAAAGCCAGCCTAGTCATCAGCTCAGGCTTATCAGTCTTCGCTGTCTAAATGAAGAAAGCCAGTCTAGTCATCAGCTCAGTCTTATCAGTTTTCGCTGTCTCAATGAAGAAAGCCAGCCTAGTCATCAGCTCTGTCTTATCAGTCTTCGCTGTCTGAATGAAGAAAGCCAGCCTAGTCAACAGCTCAGTCTTATCAGTCTTTGCTGTCCGCACGAAGAAAGCCATCCTAGTCATCAGCTCAGTCTTATCAGTCTTCACTTTCCGCACGAAGAAAGCCAGCCTAGTCATCAGCTCAGTCTTATCAGTCTTCGCTGTCTGAATGAAGAAAGCCAGCCTAGTCATCAGCTCACTCTTATCAGTCTCCGATGTCTGCACGAAGGAAGCCAGCCTAGTCACAGCTCAGTCTTATCAGTCTTCGCTGTCTGGTCGAAGAAAGCCAGCCTAGTCATCAGCTCAGTCTTATCAGTCTTCGCTGTCTGCCCAAAGAAAGCCAGCCTAATCATCAGCTCATCTTATCAGTCTTCGCTGTCTGAATAAAGAAAGCCAGCCTAGTCATCAGCTCAGTCTTATCAGACTTCGCTGTCTGCAGGAAGAAAGCCAGCCTAGTCATCAGCTCATTCTTATCAGTCTTCGCTGTCTGAACGAAGAAAGCCAGCCTAGTCATCAGCTCAGTCTTATCATTCTTCGCTGTCTGAATGAAGAAAGCCAGCCTAGTCATCAGCTCAGTCTTATCAGTCTTCGCTGTCTGAATGAAGAAAGACAGCCTAGTCATCAGCTCAGTCTTATCAGTCTTCGCTGTCTGAATGAAGAAAGCCAGCCTAGTCATCAGCTCAGGCTTATCAGACTTCGCTGTCTGAATGAAGAAAGCCAGCCTAGTCATCAGCTCAGTCTTATCAGTTTTCGCTGTCTGAATGAAGAAAGCCAGCCTAGTCATCAGCTCAGTCTTATCAGTCTTCGCTGTCTGCCCAAAGAAAGCCAGCCTAGTCATCAGCTCATCTTATCAGTCTTCGCTGTCTGAATAAAGAAAGCCAGCCTAGTCATCAGCTCAGTCTTATCAGACTTCGCTGTCTGCAGGAAGAAAGCCGGCCTAGTCATCAGCTCATTCTTATCAGTCTTCGCTGTCTGAACGAAGAAAGCCAGCCTAGTCATCAGCTCAGTCTTATCATTCTTCGCTGTCTGAATGAAGAAAGCCAGCCTAGTCATCAGCTCAGTCTTATCAGTCTTCGCTGTCTGAATGAAGAAAGCCAGCCTAGTCATCAGCTCAGTCTTATCAGTCTTCGCTGTCTGAATGAAGAAAGCCAGCCTAGTCATCAGCTCAGGCTTATCAGACTTCGCTGTCTGAATGAAGAAAGCCAGCCTAGTCATCAGCTCAGTCTTATCAGTTTTCGCTGTCTGAATGAAGAAAGCCAGCCTAGTCATCAGCTCAGTCTTATCAGTCTTCGCTGTCTGAATGAAGAAATCCAGCCTAGTCATCATCTCATTCTTATCAGACTTCGCTGTCTGCAGGAAGAAAGCCAGCCTAGTCATCAGCTCAGTCTTATCAGACTTCGCTGTCTCAATGAAGAAAGCCAGCCTAGTCATCAGCTCAGTCTTATCAGTCTTCGCTGTCCGCATGAAGAAAGCCAGCCTAGTCATCAGCTCAGTCTTATCAGTCTTCACTTTCCGCACGAAGAAAGCCAGCCTAGTCATCAGCTCAGTCTTATCAGTCTTCGCTGTCTGAATGAAGAAAGCCAGCCTAGTCATCAGCTCAGTCTTATCAGTTTTCGCTGTCTGAATGAAGAAAGCCAGTCTAGTCATCAGCTCAGTCTTATCAGTCTTCGCTGTCTGAATGAAGAAAGCCAGCCTAGTCATCAGCTCAGTCTTATCAGTCATCGCGGTCTGAATGAAGAAAGCCAGCCTAGTCATCAGCTCAGTCTTATCAGTCTTCGCTGTCTGAATGAAGAAAGCCAGCCTAGTCATCAGCTCAGTCTTATCAGTTTTCGCTGTCTGGTCGAAGAAAGCCAGCCTAGTCATCAGCTCAGGCTTTTCAGTCTTCGTTGTCTGCACGAAGAAATCCAGCCTAGTCATCAGCTCAGTCTTATCAGTTTTCGCTGTCTGCAGGAAGAAAGCCAGCCTAGTCATCAGCTCTGTCTTATCAGTCTTCGCTGTCTGAATGAAGAAAGCCAGCCTAGTCATCAGCTCAGTCTTATCAGTTTTCGCTGTCTGGTCGAAAAAAAGCCAGCCTAGTCATCAGCTCAGTCTTATCAGTTTTCGCTGTCTGAATGAAGAAAGCCAGCCTAGTCATCAGCTCAGTCTTATCAGACTTCGCTGTCTGAATGAAGGAAGCCAGCCTTGTCATCAGCTCAGTCTTATCAGTTTTCGCTGTCTGAATGAAGAAAGCCAGTCTAGTCATCAGCTCAGTCTTATCAGTCTTTGCTGTCAAAATGAAGAAATCCAGCCTAGTCATCAGCTCAGTCTTATCAGACTTCGTTGTCCGCACGAAGAAAGCCAGCCTAGTCATCAGCTCAGTCTTATCAGTCTTTGCTGTCTGAATGAAAAAAGCCAGCCTAGTCATCAGCTCACTCTTATCAGACTTCGTTGTCTGCACGAAGAAATCCAGCCTAGTCATCAGCTCAGTCTTATCAGTCATCGCTGTCTGAATGAAGAAAGCCAGCCTAGTCATCAGCTCTGTCTTATCAGTTTTCGCTGTCTGAATGAAGAAAGCCAGCCTAGTCATCAGCTCAGTCTTATCATTCTTCGCTGTCTGAATGAAGAAAGCCAGCCTAGTCATCAGCTCAGTCTTATCAGTCTTCGCTGTCTGAATGAAGAAAGCCAGCCTAGTCATCAGCTCAGTCTTATCAGTCTTCGCTGTCTGAATGAAGAAAGCCAGCCTAGTCATCAGCTCAGGCTTATCAGACTTCGCTGTCTGAATGAAGAAAGCCAGCCTAGTCATCAGCTCAGTCTTATCAGTTTTCGCTGTCTGAATGAAGAAAGCCAGCCTAGTCATCAGCTCAGTCTTATCAGTCTTCGCTGTCTGAATGAAGAAATCCAGCCTAGTCATCATCTCATTCTTATCAGACTTCGCTGTCTGCAGGAAGAAAGCCAGCCTAGTCATCAGCTCAGTCTTATCAGACTTCGCTGTCTCAATGAAGAAAGCCAGCCTAGTCATCAGCTCAGTCTTATCAGTCTTCGCTGTCCGCATGAAGAAAGCCAGCCTAGTCATCAGCTCAGTCTTATCAGTCTTCACTTTCCGCACGAAGAAAGCCAGCCTAGTCATCAGCTCAGTCTTATCAGTCTTCGCTGTCTGAATGAAGAAAGCCAGCCTAGTCATCAGCTCAGTCTTATCAGTTTTCGCTGTCTGAATGAAGAAAGCCAGTCTAGTCATCAGCTCAGTCTTATCAGTCTTCGCTGTCTGAATGAAGAAAGCCAGCCTAGTCATCAGCTCAGTCTTATCAGTCATCGCGGTCTGAATGAAGAAAGCCAGCCTAGTCATCAGCTCAGTCTTATCAGTCTTCGCTGTCTGAATGAAGAAAGCCAGCCTAGTGATCAGCTCAGTCTTATCAGTTTTCGCTGTCTGGTCGAAGAAAGCCAGCCTAGTCATCAGCTCAGGCTTTTCAGTCTTCGTTGTCTGCACGAAGAAATCCAGCCTAGTCATCAGCTCAGTCTTATCAGTTTTCGCTGTCTGCAGGAAGAAAGCCAGCCTAGTCATCAGCTCTGTCTTATCAGTCTTCGCTGTCTGAATGAAGAAAGCCAGCCTAGTCATCAGCTCAGTCTTATCAGTTTTCGCTGTCTGGTCGAAAAAAAGCCAGCCTAGTCATCAGCTCAGTCTTATCAGTTTTCGCTGTCTGAATGAAGAAAGCCAGCCTAGTCATCAGCTCAGTCTTATCAGACTTCGCTGTCTGAATGAAGGAAGCCAGCCTTGTCATCAGCTCAGTCTTATCAGTTTTCGCTGTCTGAATGAAGAAAGCCAGTCTAGTCATCAGCTCAGTCTTATCAGTCTTTGCTGTCAAAATGAAGAAATCCAGCCTAGTCATCAGCTCAGTCTTATCAGACTTCGTTGTCCGCACGAAGAAAGCCAGCCTAGTCATCAGCTCAGTCTTATCAGTCTTTGCTGTCTGAATGAAAAAAGCCAGCCTAGTCATCAGCTCACTCTTATCAGACTTCGTTGTCTGCACGAAGAAATCCAGCCTAGTCATCAGCTCAGTCTTATCAGTCATCGCTGTCTGAATGAAGAAAGCCAGCCTAGTCATCAGCTCAGTCTTATCAGTTTTCGCTGTCTGAATGAAGAAAGCCAGCCTAGTCATCAGCTCAGTCTTATCAGACTTCGCTGTCTGCAGGAAGAAAGCCAGTCTAGTCATCAGCTCAGTCTTATCAGTCTTCGCTGTCTGAATGAAGGACGCCAGCCTTGTCATCAGCTCAGTCTTATCAGTTTTCGCTGTCTGAATGAAGAAAGCCAGTCTAGTAATCAGCTCAGTATTATCAGTCTTTGCTGTCAAAATGAAGAAATCCAGCCTAGTCATCAGCTCAGTCTTATCAGACTTCGCTGTCCGCACGAAGAAAGCCAGCCTAGTCATCAGCTCAGTCTTATCAGTCTTTGCTGTCTGAATGAAAAAAGCCAGCCTAGTCATTAGCTCACTCTTATCAGACTTCGTTGTCTGCACGAAGAAATCCAGCCTAGTCATCAGCTCAATCTTATCAGACTTCGCTGTCTGAATGAAGAAAGCCAGCCTAGTCATCAGCTCAGTCTTATCAGTCATCGCTGTCTGAATGAAGAAAGCCAGCCTAGTCATCAGCTCTGTCTTATCAGTTTTCGCTGTCTGAATGAAGAAAGCCAGCCTAGTCATCAGCTCAGTCTTATCAGTTTTCGCTGTCTGAATAAAGAAAGCCAGCCTAGTCATCAGCTCAGTCTTACCAGTTTTCGCTGTCTGAATGAAGAAAGCCAGCCTAGTCATCAGCTCAGTCTTATCAGTTTTCGATGTCCGCACGAAGAAAGCCAGCCTAGTCATCAGCTCAGTCTTATCAGACTTTGCTGTCTGAATGAAGAAATCCAGCCTATTCATCATCTCATTCTTATCAGACTTCGCTGTCTGCAGGAAGAAAGCCAGTCTAGTCATCAGCTCAGTCTTATCAGTCTTCACTTTCCGCACGAAGAAAGCCAGCCTAGTCATCAACTCAGTCTTATCAGACTTCGCTGTCTGAATGAAGAAAGCAAGCCTAGTCATCAGCTCTGTCTTTTCAGTGTTCGCTGTCTGAATGAAGAAAGCCAGTCTAGTCATCAGCTCAGTATTATCAGTCTTTGCTGTCCGCACGAAGAAAGCCAGCCTAGTCATCAGCTCAGTCTTATCAGACTTCGCTGTCTGAATGAAGAAAGCCAGCCTAGTCATCAGCTCAGACTTATCAGTCTTCGTTGTCTGAATGAAGAAAGCCAGCCTAGTCATCAGCTCAGTCTTATCAGTCTTCGCTGTCTGAATGAAGAAAGCCAGCCTAGTCATCAGCTCAGTCTTATCAGTTTTCGCTGTCTGCACGAAGAAATCCAGCCTAGTCATCAGCTCAGTCTTATCAGTTTTCGCTGTCTTCAGGAAGAAAACCAGTCTAGTAATCAGCTCAGTCTTATCAGTCTTCACTTTCCGCACGAAGAAAGCCAGCCTAGTCATCAGCTCAGTCTTATCAGTCTTCGCTGTCTGAATGAAGAAAGCCAGCCTAGTCATCAGCTCAGGCTTATCAGTCTTCGCTGTATAAATGAAGAAAGCCAGTCTAGTCATCAGCTCAGTATTATCAGTTTTCGCTGTCTCAATGAAGAAAGCCAGCCTAGTAATCAGCTCTGTCTTATCAGTCTTCGCTGTCTGAATGAAGAAAGCCAGCCTAGTCAACAGCTCAGTCTTATCAGTCTTTGCTGTCTGCCCAAAGAAAGCCAGCCTAGTCATCAGCTCATCTTATAAGTCTTCGCTGTCTGCCCATAGAAAGCCAGCCTAGTCATCAGCTCATCTTATAAGTCTTCGCTGTCTGAATGAAGAAAGCCAGCCTAGTCATCAGCTCAGTCTTATCAGACTTCGCTGTCTGAATGAAGAAAGCCAGCCTAGTCAACAGCTCAGTCTTATCAGTCTTCGCTGTATGCCCAAAGAAAGCCAGCCTAGTCATCAGCTCATCTTATAAGTCTTCGCTGTCTGCCCAAAGAAAGCCAGCCTAGTCATCAGCTCATCCAATAAGTCTTCGCTGTCTGAATGAAGAAAGCCAGCCTAGTCATCAGCTCAGTCTTATCAGTCTTCGCTGTCTGCACGAAGGAAGCCAGTCTAGTCATCAGCTCAGTCTTATCAGTTTTCGCTGTCTGAATGAAGAAAGCCAGCCTAGTCATCAGCTCAGTCTTATCAGACTTCGCTGTCTGAATGAAGAAATCCAGCCTAGTCATCAGCTCAGTCTTATCAGTCTTCGCTGTCTGAATGAAGAAAGCCAGTCTAGTCATCAGCTCAGTCTTATCAGTCTTCGCTGTCTTAATGAAGAAAGCCAGCCTAGTCATCAGCTCAGTATTATCAGTCTTCACTTTCCGCACGAAGAAAGCCAGCCTAGTCATCAGCTCAGTCTTATCAGTCATCGCTGTCTGAATGAAGAAAGCCAGCCTAGTCATCAGCTCAGGCTTATCAGTCTTCGCTGTCTGCAGGAAGAAAGCCAGTCTAGTCATCAGCTCAGTCTTATCAGTCTTCGCTGTCTGCCCAAAGAAAGCCAGCCTAGTCATCAGCTCATCTTATAAGTCTTCGCTGTCTGCCCAAAGAAAGCCAGCCTAGTCATCAGCTCATCTTATAAGTCTTCGCTGTCTGAATGAAGAAAGCCAGCCTAGTCATCAGCTCAGTCTTATCAGACTTCGCTGTCTGAATAAAGAAAGCCAGCCTAGTCAACAGCTCAGTCTTATCAGTCTTCGCTGTCTGCCCAAAGAAAGCCAGCCTAGTCATCAGCTCATCTTATAAGTCTTCGCTGTCTGCCCAAAGAAAGCCAGCCTAGTCATCAGCTCATCTTATAAGTCTTCGCTGTCTGAATGAAGAAAGCCAGCCTAGTCATCAGCTCAGTCTTATCAGTCTTCGCTGTCTGCACGAAGGAAGCCAGTCTAGTCATCAGCTCAGTCTTATCAGTTTTCGCTGTCTGAATGAAGAAAGCCAGCCTAGTCAACAGCTCAGTCTTATCAGACTTCGCTGTCTAAATGAAGAAATCCAGCCTAGTCATCAGCTCAGTCTTATCAGACTTAGCTGTCTGAATGAAGAAATCAAGCCTAGTCATCATCTCATTCTTATCAGACTTCGTTGTCTGCACGAAGAAATCAAGCCTAGTCATCAGCTCAGTCTTATCAGACTTCGCTGTCTGAATGAAGAAAGCCAGCCTAGTCATCAGCTCAGTCTTATCAGACTTCGCTGTCCGCACGAAGAAAGCCAGCCTAGTCATCATCAGCTCAGTCTTATCAGTTTTCGCTGTCTGAATGAAGAAAGCCAGCCTAGTCATCAGCTCTGTCTTATCAGTTTTCGCTGTCCGCACGAAGAAAGCCAGCCTAGTCATCAGCTAAGTCTTATCAGTATTCGCTGTCTGCACGAAGAAAACCAGCATAGTCATCAGCTCAGTATTATCAGTATTCGCTGTCTGCATGAAGAAAGCCAGCCTAGTCATCAGCTCAGTCTTATCAGTTTTCGCTGTCTGAATGAAGAAAGCCAGTCTAGTCATCAGCTCAGTATTATCAGTTTTCGCTGTCCGCACGAAGAAAGCCAGCCTAGTCATCATCAGCTCAGTCTTATAAGTTTTCGCTGTCTGAATGAAGAAAGCCAGCCTAGTCATCAGCTCAGTCTTATCAGTTTTCGCTGTCTGAATGAAGAAAGCCAGCCTAGTCATCAGCTCTGTCTTATCAGTTTTCGCTGTCCGCACGAAGAAAGCCAGCCTAGTCATCAGCTAAGTCTTATCAGACTTCGCTGTCTGAATGAAGAAAGCCAGCCTAGTCAAGAGCTCAGTCTTATCAGTCTTTGCTGTCCGCACGAAGAAAGCCAGCCTAGTCATCAGCTCTGTCTTATAAGTTTTCGCTGTCTGAATGAAGAAAGCCAGCCTAGTCATCAGCTCAGTCTTATCAATTTTCGCTGTCTGCAGGAAGAAAGCCAGCCTAGTCATCAGCTCAGTCTTATCAGACTTCGCTGTCTGAATGAAGAAAGCAAGCCTAGTCATCAGCTCTGTCTTTTCAGTGTTCGCTGTCTGAATGAAGAAAGCCAGTCTAGTCATCAGCTCAGTATTATCAGTCTTTGCTGTCCGCACGAAGAAAGCCAGCCTAGTCATCAGCTCAGTCTTATCAGACTTCGCTATCTGAATGAAGAAAGCCAGCCTAGTCATCAGCTCAGACTTATCAGTCTTCGTTGTCTGAATGAAGAAAGCCAGCCTAGTCATCAGCTCAGTCTTATCAGTCTTCGCTGTCTGAATGAAGAAAGCCAGCCTAGTCATCAGCTCAGTCTTATCAGTTTTCGCTGTCTGCACGAAGAAATCCAGCCTAGTCATCAGCTCAGTCTTATCAGTTTTCGCTGTCTTCAGGAAGAAAACCAGTCTAGTAATCAGCTCAGTCTTATCAGTCTTCACTTTCCGCACGAAGAAAGCCAGCCTAGTCATCAGCTCAGTCTTATCAGTCTTCGCTGTCTGAATGAAGATAGCCAGCCTAGTCATCAGCTCAGGCTTATCAGTCTTCGCTGTATAAATGAAGAAAGCCAGTCTAGTCATCAGCTCAGTATTATCAGTTTTCGCTGTCTCAATGAAGAAAGCCAGCCTAGTAATCAGCTCTGTCTTATCAGTCTTCGCTGTCTGAATGAAGAAAGCCAGCCTAGTCAACAGCTCAGTCTTATCAGTCTTTGCTGTCTGCCCAAAGAAAGCCAGCCTAGTCATCAGCTCATCTTATAAGTCTTCGCTGTCTGCCCATAGAAAGCCAGCCTAGTCATCAGCTCATCTTATAAGTCTTCGCTGTCTGAATGAAGAAAGCCAGCCTAGTCATCAGCTCAGTCTTATCAGACTTCGCTGTCTGAATGAAGAAAGCCAGCCTAGTCAACAGCTCAGTCTTATCAGTCTTCGCTGTATGCCCAAAGAAAGCCAGCCTAGTCATCAGCTCATCTTATAAGTCTTCGCTGTCTGCCCAAAGAAAGCCAGCCTAGTCATCAGCTCATCCAATAAGTCTTCGCTGTCTGAATGAAGAAAGCCAGCCTAGTCATCAGCTCAGTCTTATCAGTCTTCGCTGTCTGCACGAAGGAAGCCAGTCTAGTCATCAGCTCAGTCTTATCAGTTTTCGCTGTCTGAATGAAGAAAGCCAGCCTAGTCATCAGCTCAGTCTTATCAGACTTCGCTGTCTGAATGAAGAAATCCAGCCTAGTCATCAGCTCAGTCTTATCAGTCTTCGCTGTCTGAATGAAGAAAGCCAGTCTAGTCATCAGCTCAGTCTTATCAGTCTTCGCTGTCTTAATGAAGAAAGCCAGCCTAGTCATCAGCTCAGTATTATCAGTCTTCACTTTCCGCACGAAGAAAGCCAGCCTAGTCATCAGCTCAGTCTTATCAGTCATCGCTGTCTGAATGAAGAAAGCCAGCCTAGTCATCAGCTCAGGCTTATCAGTCTTCGCTGTCTGCAGGAAGAAAGCCAGTCTAGTCATCAGCTCAGTCTTATCAGTCTTCGCTGTCTGCCCAAAGAAAGCCAGCCTAGTCATCAGCTCATCTTATAAGTCTTCGCTGTCTGCCCAAAGAAAGCCAGCCTAGTCATCAGCTCATCTTATAAGTCTTCGCTGTCTGAATGAAGAAAGCCAGCCTAGTCATCAGCTCAGTCTTATCAGACTTCGCTGTCTGAATAAAGAAAGCCAGCCTAGTCAACAGCTCAGTCTTATCAGTCTTCGCTGTCTGCCCAAAGAAAGCCAGCCTAGTCATCAGCTCATCTTATAAGTCTTCGCTGTCTGCCCAAAGAAAGCCAGCCTAGTCATCAGCTCATCTTATAAGTCTTCGCTGTCTGAATGAAGAAAGCCAGCCTAGTCATCAGCTCAGTCTTATCAGTCTTCGCTGTCTGCACGAAGGAAGCCAGTCTAGTCATCAGCTCAGTCTTATCAGTTTTCGCTGTCTGAATGAAGAAAGCCAGCCTAGTCAACAGCTCAGTCTTATCAGACTTCGCTGTCTAAATGAAGAAATCCAGCCTAGTCATCAGCTCAGTCTTATCAGACTTAGCTGTCTGAATGAAGAAATCAAGCCTAGTCATCATCTCATTCTTATCAGACTTCGTTGTCTGCACGAAGAAATCAAGCCTAGTCATCAGCTCAGTCTTATCAGACTTCGCTGTCTGAATGAAGAAAGCCAGCCTAGTCATCAGCTCAGTCTTATCAGACTTCGCTGTCCGCACGAAGAAAGCCAGCCTAGTCATCATCAGCTCAGTCTTATCAGTTTTCGCTGTCTGAATGAAGAAAGCCAGCCTAGTCATCAGCTCTGTCTTATCAGTTTTCGCTGTCCGCACGAAGAAAGCCAGCCTAGTCATCAGCTAAGTCTTATCAGTATTCGCTGTCTGCACGAAGAAAACCAGCATAGTCATCAGCTCAGTATTATCAGTATTCGCTGTCTGCATGAAGAAAGCCAGCCTAGTCATCAGCTCAGTCTTATCAGTTTTCGCTGTCTGAATGAAGAAAGCCAGTCTAGTCATCAGCTCAGTATTATCAGTTTTCGCTGTCCGCACGAAGAAAGCCAGCCTAGTCATCATCAGCTCAGTCTTATAAGTTTTCGCTGTCTGAATGAAGAAAGCCAGCCTAGTCATCAGCTCAGTCTTATCAGTTTTCGCTGTCTGAATGAAGAAAGCCAGCCTAGTCATCAGCTCTGTCTTATCAGTTTTCGCTGTCCGCACGAAGAAAGCCAGCCTAGTCATCAGCTAAGTCTTATCAGACTTCGCTGTCTGAATGAAGAAAGCCAGCCTAGTCAAGAGCTCAGTCTTATCAGTCTTTGCTGTCCGCACGAAGAAAGCCAGCCTAGTCATCAGCTCTGTCTTATAAGTTTTCGCTGTCTGAATGAAGAAAGCCAGCCTAGTCATCAGCTCAGTCTTATCAATTTTCGCTGTCTGCAGGAAGAAAGCCAGCCTAGTCATCAGCTCAGTCTTATCAGACTTCGCTGTCTGAATGAAGAAAGCAAGCCTAGTCATCAGCTCTGTCTTTTCAGTGTTCGCTGTCTGAATGAAGAAAGCCAGTCTAGTCATCAGCTCAGTATTATCAGTCTTTGCTGTCCGCAAGAAGAAAGCCAGCCTAGTCATCAGCTCAGTCTTATCAGACTTCGCTGTCTGAATGAAGAAAGCCAGCCTAGTCATCAGCTCAGACTTATCAGTCTTCGCTGTCTGAATGAAGAAAGCCAGCCTAGTCATCAGCTCAGTCTTATCAGTCTTCGCTGTCTGAATGAAGAAAGCCAGCCTAGTCATCAGCTCAGTCTTATCAGTTTTCGCTGTCTGGTCGAAGAAAGCCAGCCTAGTCATCAGCTCAGGCTTATCAGTCTTCGTTGTCTGCACGAAGAAATCCAGCCTAGTCATCAGCTCAGTCTTATCAGTTTTCGCTGTCTTCAGGAAGAAAACCAGTCTAGTAATCAGCTCAGTCTTATCAGTCTTCACTTTCCGCACGAAGAAAGCCAGCCTAGTCATCAGCTCAGTCTTATCAGTCTTCGCTGTCTGAATGAAGAAAGCCAGCCTAGTCATCAGCTCAGGCTTATCAGTCTTCGCTGTCTAAATGAAGAAAGCCAGTCTAGTCATCAGCTCAGTCTTATCAGTTTTCGCTGTCTCAATGAAGAAAGCCAGCCTAGTCATCAGCTCTGTCTTATCAGTCTTCGCTGTCTGAATGAAGAAAGCCAGCCTAGTCAACAGCTCAGTCTTATCAGTCTTAGCTGTCCGCACGAAGAAAGCCATCCTAGTCATCAGCTCAGTCTTATCAGTCTTCACTTTCCGCACGAAGAAAGCCAGCCTAGTCATCAGCTCAGTCTTATCAGTCTTCGCTGTCTGAATGAAGAAAGCCAGCCTAGTCATCAGCTCACTCTTATCAGTCTCCGATGTCTGCACGAAGGAAGCCAGCCTAGTCACAGCTCAGTCTTATCAGTCTTCGCTGTCTGGTCGAAGAAAGCCAGCCTAGTCATCAGCTCAGTCTTATCAGTCTTCGCTGTCTGCCCAAAGAAAGCCAGCCTAATCATCAGCTCATCTTATCAGTCTTCGCTGTCTGAATAAAGAAAGCCAGCCTAGTCATCAGCTCAGTCTTATCAGACTTCGCTGTCTGCAGGAAGAAAGCCAGCCTAGTCATCAGCTCATTCTTATCAGTCTTCGCTGTCTGAACGAAGAAAGCCAGCCTAGTCATCAGCTCAGTCTTATCATTCTTCGCTGTCTGAATGAAGAAAGCCAGCCTAGTCATCAGCTCAGTCTTATCAGTCTTCGCTGTCTGAATGAAGAAAGCCAGCCTAGTCATCAGCTCAGTCTTATCAGTCTTCGCTGTCTGAATGAAGAAAGCCAGCCTAGTCATCAGCTCAGGCTTATCAGACTTCGCTGTCTGAATGAAGAAAGCCAGCCTAGTCATCAGCTCAGTCTTATCAGTTTTCGCTGTCTGAATGAAGAAAGCCAGCCTAGTCATCAGCTCAGTCTTATCAGTCTTCGCTGTCTGCCCAAAGAAAGCCAGCCTAGTCATCAGCTCATCTTATCAGTCTTCGCTGTCTGAATAAAGAAAGCCAGCCTAGTCATCAGCTCAGTCTTATCAGACTTCGCTGTCTGCAGGAAGAAAGCCGGCCTAGTCATCAGCTCATTCTTATCAGTCTTCGCTGTCTGAACGAAGAAAGCCAGCCTAGTCATCAGCTCAGTCTTATCATTCTTCGCTGTCTGAATGAAGAAAGCCAGCCTAGTCATCAGCTCAGTCTTATCAGTCTTCGCTGTCTGAATGAAGAAAGCCAGCCTAGTCATCAGCTCAGTCTTATCAGTCTTCGCTGTCTGAATGAAGAAAGCCAGCCTAGTCATCAGCTCAGGCTTATCAGACTTCGCTGTCTGAATGAAGAAAGCCAGCCTAGTCATCAGCTCAGTCTTATCAGTTTTCGCTGTCTGAATGAAGAAAGCCAGCCTAGTCATCAGCTCAGTCTTATCAGTCTTCGCTGTCTGAATGAAGAAATCCAGCCTAGTCATCATCTCATTCTTATCAGACTTCGCTGTCTGCAGGAAGAAAGCCAGCCTAGTCATCAGCTCAGTCTTATCAGACTTCGCTGTCTCAATGAAGAAAGCCAGCCTAGTCATCAGCTCAGTCTTATCAGTCTTCGCTGTCCGCATGAAGAAAGCCAGCCTAGTCATCAGCTCAGTCTTATCAGTCTTCACTTTCCGCACGAAGAAAGCCAGCCTAGTCATCAGCTCAGTCTTATCAGTCTTCGCTGTCTGAATGAAGAAAGCCAGCCTAGTCATCAGCTCAGTCTTATCAGTTTTCGCTGTCTGAATGAAGAAAGCCAGTCTAGTCATCAGCTCAGTCTTATCAGTCTTCGCTGTCTGAATGAAGAAAGCCAGCCTAGTCATCAGCTCAGTCTTATCAGTCATCGCGGTCTGAATGAAGAAAGCCAGCCTAGTCATCAGCTCAGTCTTATCAGTCTTCGCTGTCTGAATGAAGAAAGCCAGCCTAGTCATCAGCTCAGTCTTATCAGTTTTCGCTGTCTGGTCGAAGAAAGCCAGCCTAGTCATCAGCTCAGGCTTTTCAGTCTTCGTTGTCTGCACGAAGAAATCCAGCCTAGTCATCAGCTCAGTCTTATCAGTTTTCGCTGTCTGCAGGAAGAAAGCCAGCCTAGTCATCAGCTCTGTCTTATCAGTCTTCGCTGTCTGAATGAAGAAAGCCAGCCTAGTCATCAGCTCAGTCTTATCAGTTTTCGCTGTCTGGTCGAAAAAAAGCCAGCCTAGTCATCAGCTCAGTCTTATCAGTTTTCGCTGTCTGAATGAAGAAAGCCAGCCTAGTCATCAGCTCAGTCTTATCAGACTTCGCTGTCTGAATGAAGGAAGCCAGCCTTGTCATCAGCTCAGTCTTATCAGTTTTCGCTGTCTGAATGAAGAAAGCCAGTCTAGTCATCAGCTCAGTCTTATCAGTCTTTGCTGTCAAAATGAAGAAATCCAGCCTAGTCATCAGCTCAGTCTTATCAGACTTCGTTGTCCGCACGAAGAAAGCCAGCCTAGTCATCAGCTCAGTCTTATCAGTCTTTGCTGTCTGAATGAAAAAAGCCAGCCTAGTCATCAGCTCACTCTTATCAGACTTCGTTGTCTGCACGAAGAAATCCAGCCTAGTCATCAGCTCAGTCTTATCAGTCATCGCTGTCTGAATGAAGAAAGCCAGCCTAGTCATCAGCTCTGTCTTATCAGTTTTCGCTGTCTGAATGAAGAAAGCCAGCCTAGTCATCAGCTCAGTCTTATCAGTCTTCGCTGTCTGAATGAAGAAAGCCAGCCTAGTCATCAGCTCAGTCTTATCAGTCTTCGCTGTCTGAATGAAGAAAGCCAGCCTAGTCATCAGCTCAGTCTTATCAGTTTTCGCTGTCTGAATGAAGAAAGCCAGCCTAGTCATCAGCTCAGTCTTATCAGACTTCGCTGTCTGCAGGAAGAAAGCCAGTCTAGTCATCAGCTCAGTCTTATCAGTCTTCGCTGTCTGAATGAAGGACGCCAGCCTTGTCATCAGCTCAGTCTTATCAGTTTTCGCTGTCTGAATGAAGAAAGCCAGTCTAGTAATCAGCTCAGTATTATCAGTCTTTGCTGTCAAAATGAAGAAATCCAGCCTAGTCATCAGCTCAGTCTTATCAGACTTCGCTGTCCGCACGAAGAAAGCCAGCCTAGTCATCAGCTCAGTCTTATCAGTCTTTGCTGTCTGAATGAAAAAAGCCAGCCTAGTCATTAGCTCACTCTTATCAGACTTCGTTGTCTGCACGAAGAAATCCAGCCTAGTCATCAGCTCAATCTTATCAGACTTCGCTGTCTGAATGAAGAAAGCCAGCCTAGTCATCAGCTCAGTCTTATCAGTCATCGCTGTCTGAATGAAGAAAGCCAGCCTAGTCATCAGCTCTGTCTTATCAGTTTTCGCTGTCTGAATGAAGAAAGCCAGCCTAGTCATCAGCTCAGTCTTATCAGTTTTCGCTGTCTGAATAAAGAAAGCCAGCCTAGTCATCAGCTCAGTCTTACCAGTTTTCGCTGTCTGAATGAAGAAAGCCAGCCTAGTCATCAGCTCAGTCTTATCAGTTTTCGCTGTCCGCACGAAGAAAGCCAGCCTAGTCATCAGCTCAGTCTTATCAGACTTTGCTGTCTGAATGAAGAAATCCAGCCTATTCATCATCTCATTCTTATCAGACTTCGCTGTCTGCAGGAAGAAAGCCAGTCTAGTCATCAGCTCAGTCTTATCAGTCTTCACTTTCCGCACGAAGAAAGCCAGCCTAGTCATCAACTCAGTCTTATCAGACTTCGCTGTCTGAATGAAGAAAGCAAGCCTAGTCATCAGCTCTGTCTTTTCAGTGTTCGCTGTCTGAATGAAGAAAGCCAGTCTAGTCATCAGCTCAGTATTATCAGTCTTTGCTGTCCGCACGAAGAAAGCCAGCCTAGTCATCAGCTCAGTCTTATCAGACTTCGCTGTCTGAATGAAGAAAGCCAGCCTAGTCATCAGCTCAGACTTATCAGTCTTCGTTGTCTGAATGAAGAAAGCCAGCCTAGTCATCAGCTCAGTCTTATCAGTCTTCGCTGTCTGAATGAAGAAAGCCAGCCTAGTCATCAGCTCAGTCTTATCAGTTTTCGCTGTCTGCACGAAGAAATCCAGCCTAGTCATCAGCTCAGTCTTATCAGTTTTCGCTGTCTTCAGGAAGAAAACCAGTCTAGTAATCAGCTCAGTCTTATCAGTCTTCACTTTCCGCACGAAGAAAGCCAGCCTAGTCATCAGCTCAGTCTTATCAGTCTTCGCTGTCTGAATGAAGAAAGCCAGCCTAGTCATCAGCTCAGGCTTATCAGTCTTCGCTGTATAAATGAAGAAAGCCAGTCTAGTCATCAGCTCAGTATTATCAGTTTTCGCTGTCTCAATGAAGAAAGCCAGCCTAGTAATCAGCTCTGTCTTATCAGTCTTCGCTGTCTGAATGAAGAAAGCCAGCCTAGTCAACAGCTCAGTCTTATCAGTCTTTGCTGTCCGCACGAAGAAAGCCATCCTAGTCATCAGCTCAGTCTTATCAGTCTTCACTTCCCGCACGAAGAAAGCCACCCTAGTCATCAGCTCAGTCTTATCAGTCTTCGCTGTCTGAATGAAGAAAGCCAGCCTAGTCATCAGCTCACTCTTTTAGTCTCCGATGTCTGCACGAAGGAAGCCAGCCTAGTCACAGCTCAGTCTTATCAGTCTTCGCTGTCTGGTCGAAGAAAGCCAGCCTAGTCATCAGCTCAGTCTTATCAGTCTTCGCTGTCTGCCCAAAGAAAGACAGCCTAGTCATCAGCTCATCTTATCAGTCTTCGCTGTCTGAATAAAGAAAGCCAGCCTAGTCATCAGCTCAGTCTTATCAGACTTCGCTGTCTGCAGGAAGAAAGCCAGCCTAGTCATCAGCTCATTCTTATCAGTCTTCGCTGTCTGAACGAAGAAAGCCAGCCTAGTCATCAGCTCAGTCTTATCATTCTTCGCTGTCTGAATGAAGAAAGCCAGCCTAGTCATCAGCTCAGTCTTATCAGTCTTCGCTGTCTGAATGAAGAAAGCCAGCCTAGTCATCAGCTCAGTCTTATCAGTCTTCGCTGTCTGAATGAAGAAAGCCAGCCTAGTCATCAGCTCAGGCTTATCAGACTTCGCTGTCTGAATGAAGAAAGCCAGCCTAGTCATCAGCTCAGTCTTATCAGTTTTCGCTGTCTGAATGAAGAAAGCCAGCCTAGTCATCAGCTCAGTCTTATCAGTCTTCGCTGTCTGCCCAAAGAAAGCCAGCCTAGTAATCAGCTCATCTTATCAGTCTTCGCTGTCTGAATAAAGAAAGCCAGCCTAGTCATCAGCTCAGTCTTATCAGACTTCGCTGTCTGCAGGAAGAAAGCCAGCCTAGTCATCAGCTCATTCTTATCAGTCTTCGCTGTCTGAACGAAGAAAGCCAGCCTAGTCATCAGCTCAGTCTTATCATTCTTCGCTGTCTGAATGAAGAAAGCCAGCCTAGTCATCAGCTCAGGCTTATCAGACTTCGCTGTCTGAATGAAGAAAGCCAGCCTAGTCATCAGCTCAGTCTTATCAGTTTTCGCTGTCTGAATGAAGAAAGCCAGCCTAGTCATCAGCTCAGTCTTATCAGTCTTCGCTGTCTGAATGAAGAAATCCAGCCTAGTCATCATCTCATTCTTATCAGACTTCGCTGTCTGCAGGAAGAAAGCCAGCCTAGTCATCAGCTCAGTCTTATCAGACTTCGCTGTCTCAATGAAGAAAGCCAGCCTAGTCATCAGCTCAGTCTTATCAGTCTTCGCTGTCCGCATGAAGAAAGCCAGCCTAGTCATCAGCTCAGTCTTATCAGTCTTCACTTTCCGCACGAAGAAAGCCAGCCTAGTCATCAGCTCAGTCTTATCAGTCTTCGCTGTCTGAATGAAGAAAGCCAGCCTAGTCATCAGCTCAGTCTTATCAGTTTTCGCTGTCTGAATGAAGAAAGCCAGTCTAGTCATCAGCTCAGGCTTATCAGACTTCGCTGTCTGAATGAAGAAAGCCAGTCTAGTCATCAGCTCAGTTTTATCAGTCTTCGCTGTCTGAATGAAGAAAGCCAGTCTAGTCATCAGCTCAGTCTTATCAGTCTTCGCTGTCTGAATGAAGAAAGCCATCCTAGTCATCAGCTCAGTCTTATCAGTCATCGCGGTCTGAATGAAGAAAGCCAGCCTAGTCATCAGCTCAGTCTTATCAGTCTTCGCTGTCTGAATGAAGAAAGCCAGCCTAGTCATCAGCTCAGTCTTATCAGTTTTCGCTGTCTGGTCGAAGAAAGCCAGCCTAGTCATCAGCTCAGGCTTTTCAGTCTTCGTTGTCTGCACGAAGAAATCCAGCCTAGTCATCAGCTCAGTCTTATCAGTTTTCGCTGTCTGCAGGAAGAAAGCCAGCCTAGTCATCAGCTCTGTCTTATCAGTCTTCGCTGTCTGAATGAAGAAAGCCAGCCTAGTCATCAGCTCAGTCTTATCAGTTTTCGCTGTCTGGTCGAAAAAAAGCCAGCCTAGTCATCAGCTCAGTCTTATCAGTTTTCGCTTTCTGAATGAAGAAAGCCAGCCTAGTCATCAGCTCAGTCTTATCAGACTTCGCTGTCTGCAGGAAGAAAGCCAGTCTAGTCATCAGCTCAGTCTTATCAGTTTTCGCTGTCTGAATGAAGAGAGCCAGTCTAGTAATCAGCTCAGTATTATCAGTCTTTGCTGTCAAAATGAAGAAATCCAGCCTAGTCATCAGCTCAGTCTTATCAGACTTCGTTGTCCGCACGAAGAAAGCCAGCCTAGTCATCAGCTCAGTCTTATCAGTCTTTGCTGTCTGAATGAAAAAAGCCAGCCTAGTCATCAGCTCACTCTTATCAGACTTCGTTGTCTGCACGAAGAAATCCAGCCTAGTCATCAGCTCAATCTTATCAGACTTCGCTCTCTGAATGAAGAAAGCCAGCCTAGTCATCAGCTCAGTCTTATCAGTCATCGCTGTCTGAATGAAGAAAGCCAGCCTAGTCATCAGCTCTGTCTTATCAGTTTTCGCTGTCTGAATGAAGAAAGCCAGCCTAGTCATCAGCTCAGTCTTATCAGTCTTCGCTGTCTGAATGAAGAAAGCCAGCCTAGTCATCAGCTCAGTCTTATCAGTCTTCGCTGTCTGAATGAAGAAAGCCAGCCTAGTCATCAGCTCAGTCTTATCAGTTTTCGCTGTCTGGTCGAAAAAAAGCCAGCCTAGTCATCAGCTCAGTCTTATCAGTTTTCGCTGTCTGAATGAAGAAAGCCAGCCTAGTCATCAGCTCAGTCTTATCAGACTTCGCTGTCTGCAGGAAGAAAGCCAGTCTAGTCATCAGCTCAGTCTTATCAGTCTTCGCTGTCTGAATGAAGGAAGCCAGCCTTGTCATCAGCTCAGTCTTATCAGTTTTCGCTGTCTGAATGAAGAAAGCCAGTCTAGTAATCAGCTCAGTATTATCAGTCTTTGCTGTCAAAATGAAGAAATCCAGCCTAGTCATCAGCTCAGTCTTATCAGACTTCGTTGTCCGCACGAAGAAAGCCAGCCTAGTCATCAGCTCAGTCTTATCAGTCTTTGCTGTCTGAATGAAAAAAGCCAGCCTAGTCATTAGCTCACTCTTATCAGACTTCGTTGTCTGCACGAAGAAATCCAGCCTAGTCATCAGCTCAATCTTATCAGACTTCGCTGTCTGAATGAAGAAAGCCAGCCTAGTCATCAGCTCAGTCTTATCAGTCATCGCTGTCTGAATGAAGAAAGCCAGCCTAGTCATCAGCTCTGTCTTATCAGTTTTCGCTGTCTGAATGAAGAAAGCCAGCCTAGTCATCAGCTCAGTCTTATCAGTCTTCGCTGTCTGAATGAAGAAAGCCAGCCTAGTCATCAGCTCAGTCTTATCAGTCTTCGCTGTCTGAATGAAGAAAGCCAGCCTAGTCATCAGCTCAGTCTTATCAGTTTTCGCTGTCTGAATGAAGAAAGCCAGCCTAGTCATCAGCTCAGTCTTACCAGTTTTCGCTGTCTGAATGAAGAAAGCCAGCCTAGTCATCAGCTCAGTCTTATCAGTTTTCGCTGTCCGCACGAAGAAAGCCAGCCTAGTCATCAGCTCAGTCTTATCAGACTTTGCTGTCTGAATGAAGAAATCCAGCCTAGTCATCATCTCATTCTTATCAGACTTCGCTGTCTGCAGGAAGAAAGCCAGTCTAGTCATCAGCTCAGTCTTATCAGTCTTCACTTTCCGCACGAAGAAAGCCAGCCTAGTCATCAACTCAGTATTATCAGTCATCGCTGTCTGGTCGAAGAAAGCCAGCCTAGTCATCAGCTCAGTCTTATCAGTCTTCGCTGTCTGAATGAAGAAATCCAGCCTAGTCATCATCTCATTCTTATCAGACTTCGCTGTCTGCAGGAAGAAAGCCAGTCTAGTCATCAGCTCAGTCTTATCAGTCTTCACTTTCCGCACGAAGAAAGCCAGCCTAGTCATCAACTCAGTATTATCAGTCACCGCTGTCTGGTCGAAGAAAGCCAGCCTAGTCAATACGTGCGCAGATATCAAGCGGGGCTACAGGTCTAGTGTTTGGGTCGGATCCTTTATCTATTTTCATAATTTGTACCGAGCAGCGAAGCAGCAGGCTCTGGAGAGACTGTGCGGATGTGTAGGATCGTCTGAGCATTCGCTGCTCATATATTCGATAAGAAGCGAAATCTCATGAGCTGGCTCTTTCAATCAAGACTTAATACAAATGAGCGGCGACATGAGAAAACTCACATCACGAGAAGACTCAGACCAGCCTAGTCATCAGATGTCTAATCCGTCTTCGCTGTCCAGACAAAAAAAGCCAGCCTAGTAATCAGCTAAGTCTTATCAGTCTTCGCTGTCGGCACGAAGAAAGCCAGTCTAGTAATCAGCTCAGTATTATCAGTCTTTGCTGTCTGCAGGAAGAAAGCCAGCCTAGTCATCAGCTCTGTCTTATCAGTCTTCACTTTCCGCACGAAGAAAGCCAGCCTAGTCATCAGCTCAGTCTTATCAGTCTTCGCTGTCTGAATGAAGAAAGCCAGCCTAGTCATCAGCTCAGTCTTATCAGTCTTCGCTGTCTGAATGAAGAAATCCAGCCTAGTCATCATCTCATTCTTATCAGACTTCGCTGTCTGCAGGAAGAAAGCCAGCCTAGTCATCAGCTCAGTCTTATCAGACTTCGCTGTCTCAATGAAGAAAGCCAGCCTAGTCATCAGCTCAGTCTTATCAGTCTTCGCTGTCCGCATGAAGAAAGCCAGCCTAGTCATCAGCTCAGTCTTATCAGTCTTCACTTTCCGCACGAAGAAAGCCAGCCTAGTCATCAGCTCAGTCTTATCAGTCTTCGCTGTCTGAATGAAGAAAGCCAGCCTAGTCATCAGCTCAGTCTTATCAGTTTTCGCTGTCTGAATGAAGAAAGCCAGTCTAGTCATCAGCTCAGGCTTATCAGACTTCGCTGTCTGAATGAAGAAAGCCAGTCTAGTCATCAGCTCAGTTTTATCAGTCTTCGCTGTCTGAATGAAGAAAGCCAGTCTAGTCATCAGCTCAGTCTTATCAGTCTTCGCTGTCTGAATGAAGAAAGCCATCCTAGTCATCAGCTCAGTCTTATCAGTCATCGCGGTCTGAATGAAGAAAGCCAGCCTAGTCATCAGCTCAGTCTTATCAGTCTTCGCTGTCTGAATGAAGAAAGCCAGCCTAGTCATCAGCTCAGTCTTATCAGTTTTCGCTGTCTGGTCGAAGAAAGCCAGCCTAGTCATCAGCTCAGGCTTTTCAGTCTTCGTTGTCTGCACGAAGAAATCCAGCCTAGTCATCAGCTCAGTCTTATCAGTTTTCGCTGTCTGCAGGAAGAAAGCCAGCCTAGTCATCAGCTCTGTCTTATCAGTCTTCGCTGTCTGAATGAAGAAAGCCAGCCTAGTCATCAGCTCAGTCTTATCAGTTTTCGCTGTCTGGTCGAAAAAAAGCCAGCCTAGTCATCAGCTCAGTCTTATCAGTTTTCGCTTTCTGAATGAAGAAAGCCAGCCTAGTCATCAGCTCAGTCTTATCAGACTTCGCTGTCTGCAGGAAGAAAGCCAGTCTAGTCATCAGCTCAGTCTTATCAGTTTTCGCTGTCTGAATGAAGAGAGCCAGTCTAGTAATCAGCTCAGTATTATCAGTCTTTGCTGTCAAAATGAAGAAATCCAGCCTAGTCATCAGCTCAGTCTTATCAGACTTCGTTGTCCGCACGAAGAAAGCCAGCCTAGTCATCAGCTCAGTCTTATCAGTCTTTGCTGTCTGAATGAAAAAAGCCAGCCTAGTCATCAGCTCACTCTTATCAGACTTCGTTGTCTGCACGAAGAAATCCAGCCTAGTCATCAGCTCAATCTTATCAGACTTCGCTCTCTGAATGAAGAAAGCCAGCCTAGTCATCAGCTCAGTCTTATCAGTCATCGCTGTCTGAATGAAGAAAGCCAGCCTAGTCATCAGCTCTGTCTTATCAGTTTTCGCTGTCTGAATGAAGAAAGCCAGCCTAGTCATCAGCTCAGTCTTATCAGTCTTCGCTGTCTGAATGAAGAAAGCCAGCCTAGTCATCAGCTCAGTCTTATCAGTCTTCGCTGTCTGAATGAAGAAAGCCAGCCTAGTCATCAGCTCAGTCTTATCAGTTTTCGCTGTCTGGTCGAAAAAAAGCCAGCCTAGTCATCAGCTCAGTCTTATCAGTTTTCGCTGTCTGAATGAAGAAAGCCAGCCTAGTCATCAGCTCAGTCTTATCAGACTTCGCTGTCTGCAGGAAGAAAGCCAGTCTAGTCATCAGCTCAGTCTTATCAGTCTTCGCTGTCTGAATGAAGGAAGCCAGCCTTGTCATCAGCTCAGTCTTATCAGTTTTCGCTGTCTGAATGAAGAAAGCCAGTCTAGTAATCAGCTCAGTATTATCAGTCTTTGCTGTCAAAATGAAGAAATCCAGCCTAGTCATCAGCTCAGTCTTATCAGACTTCGTTGTCCGCACGAAGAAAGCCAGCCTAGTCATCAGCTCAGTCTTATCAGTCTTTGCTGTCTGAATGAAAAAAGCCAGCCTAGTCATTAGCTCACTCTTATCAGACTTCGTTGTCTGCACGAAGAAATCCAGCCTAGTCATCAGCTCAATCTTATCAGACTTCGCTGTCTGAATGAAGAAAGCCAGCCTAGTCATCAGCTCAGTCTTATCAGTCATCGCTGTCTGAATGAAGAAAGCCAGCCTAGTCATCAGCTCTGTCTTATCAGTTTTCGCTGTCTGAATGAAGAAAGCCAGCCTAGTCATCAGCTCAGTCTTATCAGTCTTCGCTGTCTGAATGAAGAAAGCCAGCCTAGTCATCAGCTCAGTCTTATCAGTCTTCGCTGTCTGAATGAAGAAAGCCAGCCTAGTCATCAGCTCAGTCTTATCAGTTTTCGCTGTCTGAATGAAGAAAGCCAGCCTAGTCATCAGCTCAGTCTTACCAGTTTTCGCTGTCTGAATGAAGAAAGCCAGCCTAGTCATCAGCTCAGTCTTATCAGTTTTCGCTGTCCGCACGAAGAAAGCCAGCCTAGTCATCAGCTCAGTCTTATCAGACTTTGCTGTCTGAATGAAGAAATCCAGCCTAGTCATCATCTCATTCTTATCAGACTTCGCTGTCTGCAGGAAGAAAGCCAGTCTAGTCATCAGCTCAGTCTTATCAGTCTTCACTTTCCGCACGAAGAAAGCCAGCCTAGTCATCAACTCAGTATTATCAGTCATCGCTGTCTGGTCGAAGAAAGCCAGCCTAGTCATCAGCTCAGTCTTATCAGTCTTCGCTGTCTGAATGAAGAAATCCAGCCTAGTCATCATCTCATTCTTATCAGACTTCGCTGTCTGCAGGAAGAAAGCCAGTCTAGTCATCAGCTCAGTCTTATCAGTCTTCACTTTCCGCACGAAGAAAGCCAGCCTAGTCATCAACTCAGTATTATCAGTCACCGCTGTCTGGTCGAAGAAAGCCAGCCTAGTCAATACGTGCGCAGATATCAAGCGGGGCTACAGGTCTAGTGTTTGGGTCGGATCCTTTATCTATTTTCATAATTTGTACCGAGCAGCGAAGCAGCGGGCTCTGGAGAGACTGTGCGGATGTGTAGGATCGTCTGAGCATTCGCTGCTCATATATTCGATAAGAAGCGAAATCTCATGAGCTGGCTCTTTCAATCAAGACTTAATACAAATGAGCGGCGACATGAGAAAACTCACATCACGAGAAGACTCAGACCAGCCTAGTCATCAGATGTCTAATCCGTCTTCGCTGTCCAGACAAAAAAAGCCAGCCTAGTAATCAGCTAAGTCTTATCAGTCTTCGCTGTCGGCACGAAGAAAGCCAGTCTAGTAATCAGCTCAGTATTATCAGTCTTTGCTGTCTGCAGGAAGAAAGCCAGCCTAGTCATCAGCTCTGTCTTATCAGTCTTCGCTGTCTTGAAAAATAAAAACTTTATTTCTAAAATTAGAAGATCAAAAGTTACAAACTATGCAGATTTAACCATTTTAATGGACTTTTGGCTAAAAGCATTATTTGAAGGTTTGTTTGCTTGCTTGGATGCTTTACGCCCAAGTCAACAATTTTTCAGACAGGTTGGGACGATTTCTTATCTTCCTGGGTTGAATCAGCTAGTACTAAGCAGCGGATAAAGTGTCTTGCTCAAGGACACAACACAGTGACTCCGTCGGCAGTGAGTATCCAAATATGAGCTCTTCAATCCCCAGTATAACGCTCTACCAACTGAGCAACTGTGCTCCGCATTTAATGAAGGTAATAATGATTGGTTTTCGTAAAGCTTAAATTGACCTTGTAGATCATAATGTCCTTTAAAAAAACTAGAAATATATGAATGTGGAGAAAGTGCTTTAACTTGGTTTAAATCATACTTATCTACCCGAACACAGAAAGAGTCTAATTGAAACGATGGACGTTCATGGCTCTTCAAGGCGCATTATAAGACTTATCCATATTTCATTCATTGTTCTCCCTTTAGATATGGTTTTGATCCCCTCTCAGGGGAAATTTTGCAGACTATGATTTTCATGAAGCCTAATGCCTTACCAATCCAGTTAAATAGACTATAACTAGAAACACAAAGAACAAATCAAACGAGCCAGCACATTTTATTTTGATACTAGTACTCATCGCAGTGTCAAGAAATGAAGGCTCAAGCAAGCCTGTGTAAACGTGTAGACTTTCCAGTTCCTTTACTGCCTGCATACCCATATAAAATACGGGTATAGACGAAGACTCTGACCTGAATTTAATGGAGGCATTTGTCAATATGTGATATGTATTAAAAACTCATGTGCTGGTCAAATCTTTATTTGAGCTATTTATTAATTACAATAAATGAGATCAACAATTGTTTTGTCATCTAAAGGCAGCAATTTTCATACGTTAGCTACTGTCAAAACAAATCTGATTTTAGCCTGGGTTAGAAATTCTTATCTTACCCGTGTTTTTACCAAGGCTGCAACATATTCATCATTATCTTCTCGTGTAATCGCCTGCCTCCTCATATTAGAAGTTCACACACATGGTAGTTACATGTACTCATTGTTTTGTCAAAGTGAGGAGGTAATGTCCAGCATCCCTCCCTGTGTGTTGTTAACAATTTGCTTAAAGGCAGGAATCTTGGATACCCTGGCAGGGGAGTGGCTTCAACGTGAGACAGTAAGTGAGTGGAGCTAAGCTACTGCCAGATTAGATTAGCCCACTGACCGGATTAGGCTGAGAAGCAACAAGGTCACTTAGCTGATAAGACATGTCAACTATAATCCAGGTATTTGCCAGAAGCCAATGAAATTAGAGATTAAGCTTCAGGAGCTACTGTAGATGTTATCAGCTCAATGACAATTGAGCCAGTGCATGAGATTTCCAACAATGTGGTATGTGCGGCCAGCAAAGCCTCAGATCAGGCTGCTCATACGCGCAGTCTGATCAGAGTCTTTGCTAGTTGCTTGAGTATTCTATGGTTATTAAGCTACTGACTGAACACCATTTGGCGTTTCTAAGCTTAAACGGAGGCTACAGAGGCTCGTCTGAGTCTACACGTGTCAAAATACCACACTGTTGTAAATCACGTGTCACGGCTCAATTGAGAGTTATTAAACAGAAGCTTATTTTGCCTTTTATAGTTCACTCCTGCCTTTAAGTCCTCCTATACCACTGGGTCAATTTCAACAAAACTTCGCAGGAAACCCTTTACAAAAGTAGCTAAACCAACATGATTCATTAAAAACATGGCCACCAGGGATGGTGGCTTATTGTCGCTAAGGAAATGTTTAAAGTTTCTCTGAAACCGCTGAATCCATTATTTGTGTGATAGAAAAATCCGTTCTTCGGAGATCATTTGCCGTCACTCGGCAAGCTTTGTGATGTCAAATGGTGATCTTCCTGACACACATTTCTATTACACCCTCAGACTTATGATATTTTCTTATAAGTGGAAAATGCTACAGATGCATCGCATATGGTACTGATCACATATGCATGAGTCAGTCTATCTTTAATCATGTGCAGCTATCTAGTAGGGCTAGACATCTTATTCTTGCACACCAGATAAGGATATATGATATTTTATCCAGGGTCAGAAATTCTCATCTTATCCATGTTATCTTACCCAGGCTGACACGAGAGGACTGTTTATTGGTTGTACATGTTCCTAAAGTGACGTCAATGTTCAGTCAAAGTAACGTTATCATGTGATATTGCCTCTCAGCGTATTCAGTGACTTCTGGAAGCTTATTCTAAAATAAAAAGGCAATGGTGAGCAAGAAAAAGAATCCATATTTGTGTATGGGTGGGATACAAAAATTCATCCCATGGGATCACCGTTTGGCATCACTCGGCAAACCTCGTGATGCCAAATGTTGATCCTCAGGATGGATTTTTCTATCCCATCCTCATACTCATGATCGATTCTTATAATCTTAGCCTAAGCCTTCTATGCATACGAGCAGTTTAGGCACTGGTCAATTTTCACATTAGTTTTGCGGAGATTTGTCTTCATAAGATGATCGGGACCTGATGCTTTGGCTGTTTTTCGGGCCCACCGGGCTAACTGTTGGATTTCTTTTGCTCCGGTATTCAATTCTATTTACTGTTGAGTCCTTATCTTTGCTTTATCTCCTTGTTATATTTTGATTTATATGTTTTAGGAGATGATGCATTGATAAGTTAGGGGTCTTTCATGCAAACCAAATATCTATGTGTCTTGATCCACATCTGAATTAAGGGTGAGGTTGGCGCCGTTAAACCGTTCCAAGGCGATACTTCTTTTGTGGATCGTTTTATGTTTTTGTTCTGTCTTGTGTTTGCTATTCCTTTGTACGCGTCTGTTTATATGTGCTTTGTGGTCACCTGCTGGGAAAGGGCTGACCTCTTGGCTCTCGTTTGTGGTGTCTAACTGTGACGTTGTCACTTTCCCATTGGTATCCTGGGTCAGGTGTGGTACTTGATTGTATCGATTCCTGATCTTTGCACCCTTACTTACTTCAAATTTATGGAGCCTTCATGTTTTGTCTAAGCAATAAGTACCTAAATCTAACCAGCTGGCTAATGTCATGATATTTGCTTAGCTCTACTGCTGAGCAGTCTGATTTCAGTTTGACTTGCTTGCATTACCAACTAGAAATCGTTTTGTAAAACACTGTGCCTCCAGCCATATACTTGTCAGTAAAGATGATGCTCTGTTATAACAAACATACAAGGGCCATAACTTCGATCACATTTTTTGAAATCCCAAAAGTTAATAAGACTAATTACCATCTATTATGCGCTTACAAAGTTTCAAAATGGTAGCTGCTATAGCTTATGAGATATATTGTTGACAAATTATGAGTAAATCAAGGGCAATAACTATTTACTAAAATGATGCAAAGTTATATCACCCTTAATAAAAAATGCATATCAAATACTCTAAGTATATCATAAACCAACATTCTAGGTCTAGTAGGACGAAGGTTAAAATGCAAAAGTCTTAAAAGGGACATAACTCCTATCATTTTATGTAACCAAAACAATCTACTCAATAGTTTATTATTTATCAAGACTATAATTTAAATACTCTTATTCTAATCACGAGCACATAACTTAAGAATGGCAGAGAAAGTTCAGACAAGAAAATAATACAGGTCAGCTACTTTTTTTTGAGTAATCCACATTTGAAGATTTAAGACCCTAGCATGTACGACTCTAAAGATATTTTAGGGAATGAAAAGTATGATGGACAGACTGACAGAAGTACTAAATGATGGAGGGACAGACACGCCAAAAGTGATATGCCCTTTTCAATGTATTCAGTGTTAGGGGCGTATATAGGGGATCTTACATCATTGCCCACGGTTAATTGAATTTATTAAATGAGTAAAGGAGAAGTGATAAAATGCGAGGCTTGCTGAGCATTTTATCGTTTTTTCCCAACGAGTTTAATAAATTCAATAATACAAGAGCGAGAATGTTAGGTTCTATATAATTATTAGATTGCTTTGAAATCGCATTTTTGGCGTGAAAACGTTAACAAATTGTTATTATGTACACAACATTGTTATAGATGCCGTTAATTAACGTTACTAAATATGTAAACCAATAGTGGTTTATCAATTTAAATACATCTATTTCTTTTCGGTTGGTCTTTCTTGCGAATGCAATTTATTAACGCTAAAGCACTTTTCATGAGGTTTTATGTTTTAAGCATGAATTTCGTGAGTATGTGTCTAAATATAGTATTAAGTCACGCTTTTTCTGAGTGAGCTTCAAGCAGGTTCTATATATAAGGAATATTAGGTATGTTTAATTCAGTCGACGTTTCTGCTTCACAAAAGTAAGAGGTATTTCTTTTTGTTCGTCAAATCTTTCAATGTAATTTAAATCCCAAAACCGTTATAACTTTCAATAACTGTATGAAATCTTGTGGTAACTTAAATTTCTATTAGTACCAAAACGTATAAAAACCTTACTGTAGGAATCTCTTCGTTTAATTGTAGATTTTCATATTCAGTTTACATTTATAGATCATGACTCAGTTTCTGGAATTTTTAGCTTAATATGAAGCTTGAAAATATTTTTTACATTTTGTGAGATGGTTGTTAGACGGGTTCTGATTCATTGGATTGATTTTTGAGTAAAGTTGCTTTCAATATGCTCTCAAGAGCAGCTTATTTATAATGGAAGGTTAAAGCATGGTGTTACGTTATAATTCAGTTAAGTGTGTAACATGTCATAACAGTGGTCTTGGAAAGCATTTCCAAGTTTTTCAGGCTGGTACTTAACGGTGTGTATATTGACGGTAATGTTCTGGTTGCTTCATTGGTTGAAAAGACGAGACTGCTCCAACAGGAAGCAAAAGGATGTAGATGGTATAATGGGCCAGGATATGACAAAAGGTACCTTACGGTTATATTAATCAAAAATCTAGATTATGTTGCCTCTGCAAAGTACGATTACTTAAGAGCATTCCCTGAAAATTTAAAGCATTTATTTTCAATATTGACGGATATATGGAGGTTTAAAGCAACAAATGTAATGCGGTTTAAAACGTGCCGTCTAAAAGAACGTTAAACCTAATATGACGTCAGAGTGCTAGTCTCCAGTTGCTTGTTGGTTATTGTTGACTCAGTATAAACATCGAACAAGTATAATGTATTCACATGCGTTATACATGAACTATATTGTAAATGCAAATGAAATTGTACGAATTTATACTTGCTAAGTCGTATTATAGGCATTTAAAGTGACCCACCCTTCATTATGAGCCCTTGTATGTGTTATGGCCTAATTGTTGTCATGGAAACATGCAGCACACAAAACTTTAAATATAATCAGAAATATTTGCTACTTTGATTACATCAAGTTTTAGATACATTTTTGTGGTACTTTAAAAGCATGTGAAATTTGTCATTTTAGGCGTTTTTAAATGTATGTTATGTAATAATTTGCTGGAATGTCTTAAGGACCATTTTCTCAGATCCGCGCTCATATGCATTTCATTTGCTTGTCAAACATTTCAGTCCACCAGCATATTATATCTATATCAGTTTCAGCTTGTAGCTTCAGTATGTAGTTCACATGACTCCATTACTGTGAGATTTTCATAAACGGTTCTGGCTAAGTTGTTTTCAAGAATAATTTTGCAGACAATTATCAACTTAAAACCAATTTTATATATTAAAGAGTAGTGGAAAATTGAAAGCTTAACTGAACTTGTATATCCGCTATTATAGGACCTTAAACGTTTTAACATGTAAAAAATTTGGTGTAGATGCTTTGTAATAGGAGAAATTTAGTTATACAAGATTTTGTAAAGAGCGCTTTAGTTTTTCTAAGTGGTATAAATTCTATTTTTGGTAAAACAGAGTAAACTTAATTTAAAGAGAGAGTAAACATTTCTGGGACGGGAGCATAGAGTTGAGGTTCTATATAAAAAGCTTTTTTGAACGTACAGAAGAATTAGGGAACTTTTAGGAAACTTTTCTGTAGGTTTAAAATTCTAGCTTGAACATGCCTCTGTGAGAACGTCCTGCTGGTCAGAGCATGGAAAAATCCTACCTCCCCCTCCCGCAGGGAGTTAGAGTTGGGTAGCCTGCTCGCAGATTAAGAAAAATACAGCACAAATATGAACTAAAAAAGGATACAAGGGCGTATTGGAATATACTTCTGTGAAGTGTTGAGATATGTGAAAACAGCGTTTTTGAACAGGATTGCTAAGTTTTTCAGGCTGGTATGATTGACAGACTGTGGGACAAGACAAACAAGAAGAATTGAAGAATTTGTTGTATATGTGAATTTTGTTTTTGTACTTATCATAAGTAAATAAAAGTAATGCCGAAATTCTGAAGCAGAAGCGGCATTCCAAACAAAACCTGTGTTTTGTTTCTTTTTCTCTAAAGGATAGTTTTTGAATTGTAAATCTGGTTTGCAATGCAGGATCTAACCTTTAGAGTGTTAGAAAAGACAAAATTTATTTTCGGACGATCAAAGAGAGGGAGAAAATAAATGGTGTTATATCACTCCCAGGTGCAACATCATATGAGCTGCGGCATGAAATTTCCAACAATTTGACATTTTGACAAGTGTAGACTCAGACGAGCCTCTGCAGCCTCCTTTTAAGCTTAGAATCTCCAAATGGTGTTCAGTCAGTAGCTTAACAATCATAAGTTACTAGCAAAGGCTCTGATCAGACTGCACGTTTGCGCAGGCTGGTCTGAGCATTTGCTGGTCGCACATACCAAATTGTTGGAACTCTCATGTCGGGGCTCTATTATGACTCATGTGAACATCAACAAAAACAAAAAAGATGAAATCAATTGTATTCCTTTTTATTATTGTTACTTCATTTTTAACCTTTTCTCTTCCTTAGTAATCTTGAAATACATGATAATTGTCACACAGTACAAAATTACTGCTGTTATGGTTGCTATTTCTAATAACTATTTTAACTTGTAGACCGACAAGCGTCCGTCTTCATTCAACTACTTGGCTGCAGCTGTTCCTTGGGTGTTTGGGAATCATGTCACACATCTTGAAGAATCCCCACTTCTTTGTAGATAGCCTGGAATGTTTCATCCAACCAAAGCCACATGATCCACTGCTTGAGACAAGTTGTAATTTGACCTTGTCACCTGAAATGAGGAAAAAGAGATTGAATAAAAAAATAGAAATGAAATTTAGGGATTAAAATTATACACACGAAAGAAACCACGTCACTGAGATTGAACACTAAAAAAAAAAACAAAAAAAAAAACTCCAGCTGTTAAGTTTTTCGACTTAATTTTTCGCAATAACTTTTTTATCTTCAATTTGAGCAAATTATGTTCGCGATGAAAAGTATTCAGGAACAGCTCCGCCAACTTCTCCAAATGGTTCCAACATCCTAGATGCTGCAAGTTCATCTGTGCTTAGATGCACTCTTTGAACATTTTAAGCAAAGCGCAAATAAACTAAGTCTAAGATGTCAGTCAAAAAGTTACATTGCACCGCCCTAATTCAATTACTAAAGCGATGGATGGCTTATTCAAATATAATAGAAATCGCGCCTGATTCGCTCGTGCGTTAAGCTAGAAGGGTCATCTCAAAACCGTTCATTTCATAGCACGTGTATAAAGGAAAAACTGCACGCAATGCGATAACCCAGTCTTTGTTCCTACAAATGAGCCTGCTTTAAGTTGATTCTGCATATGCACGGTAAATTCTGAGTATGTTAACGGCAGTTTTATGTTATGCACAGTCTTTGAAGAACGGGATATGCACCGCTTCCGAATATTTTTTTGAAGCTACCCCTTTCTGTCACGCCTATACGAGTTATACCTGTCAATAAAAGACTTAGAAATTTAGGACGAATTCCATTTATTGCAAAAATTTCATCTATATACACAAAAATCTGTTGGCGCCACAAGCACAAGACCTTTTGGAGAAGTTGGCGGAAATTCTCCTCTACAACTTTCATCGCGAACACATTTGGCTATAATTGAAGAAAAAAAAGTTATTGCGAAAAATTAAGTCTAAAAACTTAACAGCTGGAGTTTAATTCAACCCATATAAGTCTAGAGTCCTTTTTGTAGGACATATGCAAACAGTGGAGACCCTGATCAGACGCCACAGAACGTGGCGTCTGATTAAGGTCTCCACTGTTTACTGAAGTGAATAAAACCACCCATCAGCCCTTAAAACTGAAAAGGACCGGTCAAATTATTAAGATTGGGAAATTCCATTCGGCTTAAATGGGTTAAGCCACAGAAACTATGTAGGTTCTAGGTAGTTTCTAATCTAATATAGTGGTGGACAACAATAAAAAATAGTAAGTGAGTATGATCAGGAAATACCACAATCACAAACTGCAGACTACCCCGTGGCACCGCGAGGAAGAGCCGCTCAACCATCACAAGACACCAGGAAGACAAATTAAGCAAAGCAATCAGCTCTCTCTTCCCCATCCAGATGATTGCAATAATAGAATGGACATAAAGTAACGTACAACAAAACATAGAACAATTACAGACTCCCACAATGGGAGTATCAATAAACAAAAAGTCAACAACAACAGAACCACCGCCTTAGAACGGACAGCAGCCTAAGCCACCGGGGGGGGGGGGGGGGGGGGGGGGCTTAAATGCATTTTACTGGTACCAAATCTTCGCCCTAGATTCTGCTGTTGTTGAAGTACAAGAAATGTTCAGCTCGCATGGAGGCCATCTAACTAATGCAATGTATCATCATGGAAAACACTCTAATCAAATTAACACTCCATGATGAAACAAAGAAAAGGGCTCATGACTCACAGATAGTCAGAGCTAAAGAAAACCTCAAGTTGAGCCACGGTGGGTCGAGCTCCAGATAAGCATCAGGCACCAACCCACCGATAAAAGCTTTACGTCAGAGCCGTCATAGAGTCTGAGGCCTGACCATCCGTCGTGCAATTAAAGCGGAAACCATAGCTATAAACCGTTATTGGGTTTAAAACTAGGCATGCAGACTGTCGCATGATATCCAAATTATATCCAACCCTTATATAACGTTTTACTATCTTTTTGAATTGATCACTAAAATTAGGTTTTCCAACAATTCGTTTGAATTTATAGACTAAATCACCATAAAATATAGATTCTGATATGCCTTGTTGCAGAAGAGTTTTTAACCAAATGTTGTATTTAACAATTAACTCTGAGTGTCTGTAGTAGAATTTAGAAAATGCTTTTCGAATTTTATGATATCTATAACCTTGTTTTAATAATTTAGCAGTTGAAAATAAATTTCTGTTGTATCAACATTAGAGCACACTCTAGCAAAACGAATAAGCTGAGAAATATATACACCATAGGAAGGAGAGCGAGGAACTACTCCATCAAGAAATGGGAAATTTACTATTTCAAAATTAAAATCATCCCTTTTATCATAAATTTTAGAAGAAACTATGCCATTTGTTATTGACAAGTTCAAGTCCAAAAACGGAGCTCCAGTATCAGAAGAATTCGCCTTATTTAACTGAAGTTCAGTTGGATATATCTGACCTACCATTTGTTCAAAATAAGGATTATCAATATTAAGTAAGTCATCTAAATATCTAGAGGTAGAGTTAAAAGCTTCAATAATCTCAGCTTGATTATTGTCTGACAGAGACAACATAAAGTCTCTCTCATAACAAAACAAAAACAAATCTGCAACAAGAGGAGCACAATTAGTACCCATTGGAATACCCACAATTTGTCTATATAATTTTGAGCCAAATCTTATAAATATATTGTCCAAAAGATAATGGAGCGCATCACACATTTTCTGACATGACCACAATTTATATCGTTTAGGTTGTTCAGAAGTAAAAAAGGCATGTTTATCATTACAAGCAAAATAAAGTGAGCCCTCTCTGTTAAATGTTTGTTCAATTAATTCTGTTAGTTTTTCTTTTATTAGATTATGAGGCAATGTAGTATAGAGAGTAGAGAAATCATATGTAGACAAACCAGATGCTAGAAAACCTCTAGACTTAAATTTATTAAGAATTTCACCTGAATTTTTAATAGACCAAAATAAATTTTTACCATTTCTTTCATAAACTGTTGTGCAATATTTAATGACATGGTTTTTAATTGCAGTGAGGCAAAAAGTCAAAAGAATAGACAACTCAGTTGTTGTACATGCACTAGAATTAGCAATAAAACGCGACTTATAGGGCCGTTTATGAAGTTTAGGTAACCAGTATAACGTAGGAAGCTTGCTATGGTCCTCATCAACAAACAACCCAAACTTAGCTGCCATAATGCTGATTAGACTGAGTGGAAACGGGACAGGATGATTTGACCATTGTTTTTTGTGCATGACATTAATAGGATTTCTAAAAGCATTAAATGTTTAGTCTATTGGGAAAACCTAACTGATAAAACAATTATATGAATGTAGCATGTACGCTTAAGTTTAGTCAAATAAAAACCTTTATAATTTAACCTCACATCATACAGCATTACTAGTGACGACAGAACAGATTAAATAATCTTACAGTTCTTTAAAAAATGAATTTGGAAAGTCAAACTGCGTTGCAATGGTACCTTTGCAGCAGTTTTATTTGCTATGGTATGTCTTGAATACCTCAGTAGGCATGACTCTGGGCATACGTCTGTGAGGAATGACAGTTATACTATTTTGCAAGATTAAAAGATATTCCATCAATACCTTTCTCCATTTCCCCAAATACAGTTGACGTTACCGTTACGTTATCGATTGATAGAGTTAAAATATTCGTTTGTAAACAATGTATAACCTGAGAAATATCTCCTTAGATTTGCCTTGCACACAAAATAAGGATATCTGAATCTTTTTAATCCTTGCATATATTTTCTTATGTAACCCTTGACGTCACGTCACATGTTGCCTGAACTTTGAATGTATTGAAAGTTATGTAAAGTATCACAAAGTGATGCCAATGCAATACAAAGTTGCGTCATTATCTTAGCGGTTTCAGAAATCACGGGGACTTTATTCTGAAATACATTAGCAGAAATGGAAAGTTATGCAAGAAAACAATCTTTGACTGGCTATCTACCTCTCACACTCATGATAATTTTTTTCTTTTTAAAAAAATCAATTGATAAAATGTGGATCACAAATGATGCTTCACTCAAATCAGAAACGGTCTAAAACCAATTATACTTCTCACATTAACTATGCTAGTAGCATGTTGATACTGTATCATTAATACTCCCGAATATGCATTTTTATAACACACAAACGCTCACTTACCTTTCTTAAGAACAAGAGTAGGTCGCTCTTCTTTCTTGAAATTTGGGTTGTTTGCTATGGTGACCAAACTTTCATTACACCCTATAATATGAAAACAGAAATCTAAAACTGACTAGGTATAATTTGGCAAATACGATCAGTAATAGCTTTGGCAAGACTGCATACTTGCACAGACCCTTTGTGACCTTTCTAGTTTTACAATTAACTCACTGGGGAAGTATGAACTAGCTGCTCCAATTTTATTTTCTCCTTGGTGTCATATGACTGTTATTGTTTTTTGCCTCTTTCTAACATAGTCGTAGGCTGGTCTGCAGTGTGTGATTGTGGAATTTCCTAGTTATACACACCCACTTTTTGATGCTCGCATATGCTATAAGTACCAAAATCTCATGAAATGGCTCTTAAAAGTGGTACTAAAACTTCTTTAATGTTAACTTAGACTGTTCCAATAGTTGCAGGCTATTCTAAGACTTTTACTTCCATAAATATACACATGTATTAATGCACTTGACCTGTCAGTGCTAATGATTTTAAAACTGGTGCAGTTAGCCATTTGTAAACAGAAAAACATCAAATCAAAGGGCTGTATTAAGATTTGTATTTCATAGAAATATTTCAATAAACTATTCTATCCCTTTGATACAGGAGAATAATAATGAACTTACCATAGTTGTTTGTTGTATCTACAAAGTTTTTCTCATGTTTGTATATCTTTGGTTTGAAAATGGCGTCACTGTAGGTTGCATATGTTGGGTCAGCCTGCAAGATACAGTTGAATCAGAATTGAAGTTAACATTTTAAACACGATTTTTCTTGTCCTGTTCAATTTTGTGTTTGTGATGCCTTTTAATTCTGATCTTGGTTGGTTGATGTTTTTAAAAAGTATCTTAACAGGGGCCTATTCAGAATTTCTGGAAAGGGGGTTCATATGTATAATGGTGTGGGAGGTTCGCATTGGTGATCTTATCTCATTTTTCTGAAATATCCCATCAAAATGAAATAATTTGGTCACACTGAGACGGGATATTTAAATCTGGGGGCAGAGAAGGGTGGTCAAGCGAACCCCCTGAACCCCCTCTGGATGCGCCACTGCTAAATATTTCCTGTTATGTGCTGTGCCTATGATATGTAGCTTATTTTCATTTTCTTTGGTATTGTGCTTGGAAAAGTATTTTATTCTTATCTGTTTAAAAATTTGAATACTAATGGCTTCTTCCTATTGGTTTGATAAATAAACTTGAGATGATCCATTGTAAATATCTAGGGGTGTCAGATTATTATTTAAAAAAATGATTTTTTTATTCACTGACGATTATTTTTACCTTAACAAACATTGTTGACACTGATGAAATGATGCATAATATGCGACATTTGATCTGGATCTTCACTGTTTGTAAAAGAACCCATTTAGGGGTTTCCCGTATATAAAGGTAGCTATATAGCCGTTGTTCATGGAAATCTGGACTTTTTATGCATCTAAACTTTCATATAATTCGTACTATATCAACTATAAGGCTTAATTACAATTAACATACAAAAATGACCAGCAATTACTGTTTTAGCTTTCCCTTTTTTGTTAACCCTTAACACCACAGAGGTGCCTTTTGTAACTAAGAGCTGGATGATCAGGGTCTACTCTGTTTGCTTATGAAAATATGAATAGATATGATCCTGCACTAGTGGACCTAACAAGTAATTTCTTTGTTATGTGTACAAACGAGAAAGTTTATATACTTATTCATAGTGTGTGGAGCTTAGCATGAATATTCATGAATGAAATGGTTGAACGTACCTGAGGTGCTTTAAACCTATATTGTTTGCACGTGAGACCATACAACCTCTCACTAACGGCTTCTAAATCTGGTGTCATGGCACAGCTGAAATATAACAAACATATCTAAATAAGTCATAATGCATGTATTTTCATTTAAAAAAACTGTTATGTACATGTTCTAATTAAAGAAAGCATAAAAAGTGTAACTTTGCTTTCAATCTTGATGAAATGTACAATAATTTCATATGACCCTCTCTCTCTCTCTCTCTCTCTCTGAACAAGGAGTCACTCTGCCAGAGTTGTCTGTTTTGTTCTTAATTCCCTTACTCGTGCTAATTGTAAATTATAATCGTTGCTCTCCAGAATGAAATAATTAGATATATACTGAACGAAACTTCTAAACCGCCAGTTAACAATACACATTTTTTCAATACAGTTAATTTATTATTAAACTGTTTGAAATGTTTGACACAGTATTTTTGGGCACATGTATCGGCCGATTGCACATAACAAAGTTTTATTCAATAAGGATGTTCATTTATGCATAACGGTAGAGTACTAATACTGGTTTTTGCACGTGATACACGATGCTAAATGTTTTTCGCCTTATGTATACTCTTATTTTCATCGACAACTATCCCACAACTTTATTTTATCACAAAAGTGTCAACGTTTTGGTTGTATGAGTATAAAGTAGAGGGGTCAGGCTGTGGGTTCAATCGAAAACGGGGCCTCGCTGAGACTGATTCATAATTTATTATAAAGTTTGACATGCTTTGATAGAGCTGAAAGTTTACACCACATTCTGTCGGCCATTTTTCATTTTTGCACCCGTATGACAAGAAAAATCTACAAAAACTGAGTATTACGTATGTCATAAAATGTCCTGTATAGTCCACCATACCTTGGTGCGGTGATGCACAAATGCTGCATTGGAACGTCGGAAGTGTCAAGATTGATGTGCAGTACACGGTTAATGGGTGACGGATGTTTCAGCAATATTGTAGACAAAAACATTTTATCACAATAAACACATTTCTGTGTTCTTTTTGGCCAGATGGGCCTCCATAGGAGCACTGAATTGCATGAAAACTGCTACTTTATTACAAAATAAACACAATAGTGTTCAATAATGTCCATTTACAGCGCCAGAAAGTTTCAATATTGTGGACAAAAACATGCCATCTCCATAAAGCATTCTTGTGTTAGTTTATGTCATATGGGCTTCCATAGGATCATTGTGAAATACCTGAAAATTCCTACTTAATAAAAGGGAAACCAAAAAAGGTTCAATAATGTCCATTTATAAAACCATAAAGTTGGTGTTTTTCACTTTAGGTCCCTGGAATACTCGGCTTTAAGCGACGAGTTCAAATTTTAGCGTTTGTGTGAAAATGAAATGCGATGGTGCCTTTATACAGTCTATCAAATGAGCATGTTAATTTCAATTTATGAAAATGAAATTTGGACAGGTTCTGTTGAATTGATTTTCCATATTGGGTGTATATTGTAGACATGTAAGTATTATATATGTTAAGATATATAAGAAAATATTGAGTGCTGGTTTAGAAGTTTCGCTCAGTATATAACTAAATAATTTCTTCTTAAAAAGTATATTATGTTAGGCAAATGTCATAAGTATGGCTATCAATAGAATATACAATTTGAGTGAAGTACTTGAACACATTATAACCGGTTTTTTTCTGATAAACCCAAATCCATGCATAAGACGAGAGCCAGTCTACTGCATAGTTTTCATTTGCACAAAAATATCAAGATAAAACAAAACAACAGGCCATTATTTTTAAACAAGTTTAGAATTAACTTAACATATTGTTTGGTTAAAACGTATTACACATGGTATTTATACTATGTTCTACTTTAATATTGTCTCACTAAGAAAGAGAGAGCTGAATGATTGACATACTTTTATTTACTTTAAAATTGATCATTTATATCTTCCTACCACTAGACACTTCAGTATAATACCTACGTTTCTGGCATTTCACAAACATGTTAATTTATTATAAGATATACATTATCCAACAAAATATATTGGTCACAAGCGATATATATTTGTGGTGGTAGTAAACTCGTTTCGCAAGCTCGTCCAGTCGACCAAAGTAATTTGTCCTAACAAAATACATGTCAATATGAATCCAACAGTCTATAATCATCTTTGGCTTGCCTGTATTATAAATCGAAAATCAGAAATGGTATATACATATTGTTTGTCTTACTTTGTAGGGCAGCTAGCTGTTTTGAGATCATCAAATCCACGCTGTAGTTTTCTCCTTATACAAGTTGTTATCTCTGTGCGCAGGCTTGAGGCTATCTGTAATATAGAGCAAGCAATAATACAGTATACTAATTAAACACATTTTCAAAGTTTTGCATTTATTTAGTTTTTAATTCCTGTAGTCATTGTAGTCATACAACAATGGCCATTTGCGTTTCCTCCGGTGTTATAGTAAAATTACCTTCAAATAAAGTCTGACAAAATGAGAACTTTTGAATACGTTTGCTTCGAGGTTGCATCCTCTGATCAACAACCTCTGGGTTATTTTGCGAATTTGATGAACAAAAATCAATCGTAACTCAAGCATTCTGGGGCGTTGATCTGCGAATTATGATGAAATTGAACCTGATGAGAAAGTTACTTTAACATCGGAGTAAGTGACGATACCCAAAAATGCCGGTGTAGTTTGACCACAGTGGTAGTTGTCACTCATGCTATACTTGAATATTTACTTTAATGTGTATAGACAGCTACCATGCATTTGTTTAGACTAGACTGGCAATTAGAAACGTCGTTGACATTTTCTTTTGATAATTATTGGTGTAACCACAGGAACTTGAAGGTTTGTCCTTATATCACTAAAAGCTGCATACTCTGTAACTATGAACATTTTTCGAAAAAAAATATTTTCTTTCTAAATCATTTGTAAAAGTAGAATAAAGTTATGTTGTCACAATAAATCTAATTTCTACAGCTGAAAACTGCATGGAAAAGTGAATTATCTTATAAAAACAGGTGTTTTTTTCTCTTGTTTGTAATTATTTTCGTCCCTCCAATAATTCTAGACAGTTAATTTTTAACATAAATGTTGTTGTTTTGGCACTAATAATTTGTTAATTATTACGAAAAAGGTAAAATGTATACCTGAATTTTGGTATTTTTACTGTGTTCTTGAAAAATAGAAACATTATTTCTAAAATAAAAAAGATCAAAAGTTACAGACTATGCAGCTTTAAAAAGCCTCAAAACCAAAAGCTCGCGATGTCACTACGTACTGTACATGTTATAACACTGTTAGCTTTTGGTTTTGGTGTTATACATGTGATATAAGGACCGAACTTCAAGCTCCTGTGGTGTAACAACATATATTCTCTTCTCAGTTATAGTATATAAATTTATAAATCAAAAGGGCTGGATCTGACCAAATCAAGAGATGCTGCCTTTCTCGTTTAGGGTGAAATTAACCTAGAAAAATTAAAGCTACAGATTGCTTCTGCTACCCTAAATTTCAATGACTAAAACTGATTCCGTTTTATGGATAGAGTTGCCCTGTTATGCATTAGTGCAGTGGAAAACCAGATACCATTTTTTTTAAAGAATAGCCGTCAGCATATTAAATTCGGATAATAAAGCATATAGCCTGTATTAAATTCGGATAATAAAGCAAGTTTGTATTGTATATTTTGTTGTTATAACGACAGGATATGTACAAAATATAAAAAGGATGATATTATGTGGCTATATACCTTTTGATTTATGTTCTTACCTCTTTCATTTTCTTACTAATTTCATTTTCTTTGGCAATCAGATTTTCGTGCTCTTTTATATTTTTAATGTGGGTTTTCTGTTTCTCTGTAGAGGTGTTCTTGAGATTTTCAATAGACTCAGTTCTTGCATCAAACTCTTGTTTGTTGTCTTTGTAATTCTTAATGGCAGATTCAGCTGCATTGATCATAGTATGATATTTTTTAACTTTGTCACGTGACTTCCAGCATATCTGAAATTACAAGATATAAATGAGCCGTGACAGGAGATTTCCAACAATGTGGTATGTGCGACCAGCAGGGCCTCAGATCAGCCTGCGCATACGCGCAGTCTGATCAGAGCATTTGCTAGTCGCTTGACTATTCTATGGGTGTTAAGCTACTGACTGAACATTATTTGGAGTTACTTAGTTTCAAAGGAGGCTTCACAGGCTCGTCTGAGTCTACACATGTCAAAATGCCAATTGTTGGAAATCACATGTCATGGCTCAAACTATGGTCACTCTGCATACGAGTATAAGCTAGTTCAGATAGCCAACCTGGTCTGAGTCTTCGTTGTGAGCAATGTCTTTGCGTACACTGGCTCACATGATTCATAAAAGAGGAAAACTGTCTTTGCAATTTTAGAGCAAATAAGATAAAATTTTGCCTGAATATAGCATCTTGAAATTTTAAATGAATCAGGCTCAGATACATGAATAATTATATCTCAGAAACGATCTGAAATTGCTCCGATGTCTGAGACTGTGTATAATCTGTGTTTGTTCGTAAGCATATCATATGAACCCTGATATGAGATTTCCAACAATGTGGTATTTTGACACGTATATGCTCGAGCGAGCCTGTGCAGCTTCCTTTTAAGCTTGGAAACTCCAAATGCTATTCGGTCAGTAGCTTAACAGTCATAGAATATTCAAGCAACTAGCAAAGGCTCTGATCAGACTGCGCTTATGCGCAGGCTGGTCTGAGCGTTTGCTGGTCGCACATACCACATTGTTGGAAATCTCATGTCGCGGCTCATATATTAACCCATTTATGCAGAATGGAATGTCACACTATTATCAATATGAACAGTCCATTTCTGTTGTAAGGGGTGTTGGGTGGTATTTTTCATTTTCATTTAAATCTTAATAGAACATTCTGCAAGCAAGCAGTGGAGACCCTGATCAGAAGCCACATTGTGCAGCGTCTGGTCTGGGAAGGACTTATTTGGCTACGTCCTACAAAAAGGACGCTATGCTTATATGTTCTCGCATGGCGTGTGCCGTATCTGAAGTTCAGAGCACAGGAGCTTGAAGTTCTATCCTTTTTTCGCTTCTAAACCCCAAAACCGAAAATCTCATAATGTCATTACGTAATGACATTGTGAGCCTTTGGTTTTGAGGCTATAGGGGTGATTGAAGGATCGAACTTCAAGCTCCTGTGTTCAGAGAAACAATCATATCATTTTATAGTGTATACAAAGCAGCTCAATATTAAGAAATCTTAATTGAAAAATGTAGTCTTTAAAGTTATATTTTCATCAGTGAAATATAAAATATCAATCCCCTTCTTACCGCTGGTAGAAACATGATGCATACAGAGAGAGAGAGAGAGAGAGAGAGAGAGAGAGAGAAAGAGAGAGAGAGAGAGAGAGAGAGAGAGAGTTGGGAGGGGGAGGCGATAGAGAGAGAGATATCCGGATGACTCTGGCCATAAAGTAAAACAAATCAATGGGGAAAACGATCAAATATATTACATGTTATCACCATCCACCCTAGTTTGTTCTACAATATAGTCCAGGATCATTTTACGTGTATAGACAAAAGACCTAGCAGTTTATGTCAACATAGTATTGTTTAAAAAATCTTCAATATTTTCGCAACATTCATTAATTATCTCTGGACCCATTGTGGTCCTATCAGCGTATAGCAAGATTTTTGGAACTATAATATGAGCCAGTACAAGGTATCTTGTCTCTTATCACATCAGTGAGCAAGCATGCCTTAGACGAGCCTGCACGTGTCTGCAATATCGTCAGAGCCTTCGTTGCTCGCATGCACAAAATATGCAAAAAGATGAAGACAGGGGCTAAATATTAGACATCTAGCCAACTGGATGGCTGCACTCGCATATTTAGACACGTCCGCTTGAAATCTGGTCCCTATCTCACTTCTATAGCCTCAAAACCGAAAACTCCCGATGCCATTACGAAATGACTGGAGTTTTCGGTTTTGAGGCTATAGAAGTGAGATATTAAAGGATAAAACATAAAGTCTAATAACATTGGGAGCTTTCGGTTTTGAGGCTATAGAAATTAGATAAGGACCAAACTTCAAGATGACATTGTGAGCTTTCGGTTTTGAGTCTAAAGAAGATAGGTGATTACCAAACTTCAAGCGGAATGACATCGTGCGCTTTCGGTTAAATTGAGGTTAAAGAAGTGATATTAGCCTGGGTCTAGTCGCATATTTACTTATGCTAATACATGTATTCTAAAAAAAAATAAGAGAATATAAAGATACCACATCAAAGTTATCGGTAATACTTTATTAATTTCGATAGATATTGACAAGAAACGGAAACATTATAAAAGAAAAAAATGATCAGACTGGAACCCAGGCTAAAGTGAGTTAAGAATCGAACTTCAAGCTCCTGTAGGCTGTAGTTAAATATATGCCTTAAATTTACGTATTTAAGATAAATACTATATACTGTGGACTGGACCACATTTACTTACCACTTCGGCTTTCTGTATCTTAGCAATAACTTGGAGGTGCACCTGGATGGCAGCCTTCAGATCATGCTTCTGTTTGTACCATTGCTTTTGATTATAGTCAGAAAACCTGTAAAATGATAAAGGTTTAGTATTTAGTATTTTGGACCATTTAGTGTTTTTGGTTAGTGGTTTGATCAAATAGGTTTGTCAGTATATTAGATCAGGAAGGAACCATAAATCTAAACTAAAAAATAATATTTATAAATGAGTAAATTCACTACTATAAATACATTCTTTTTGAGCTTGTGACAATAATCTGAACAGCAAGGCTAGCCAATCATTTTCAGAAATGGCGGAAAAGTGATTTTGTAGTTCATATCAGAGTACATGTTCTATAATGGCGGAATAATGACTATGAGGTCCATATCAGAGTACATGTTTTTCTTGATCAATATGAAGCCGAAGTGCTTTTTATCCTCCCTAAGTTGGCATTCATCTCATTATATTTACATTTTCGAAGCAATCCTTTAATGAATCTTTAGATTTTTTTTGCAACCGTTCATAGCCTCATGAATTACACAAATTTGATTGACAGTTGCCTAGTTCACTTGCCCGTGCAATATGCTTCGAACATAGAAGTCACCCGCCAGAAGTTACACTGGTGTTGTCATTGACAGCGAGCCACAACCGACTCGCACGTGCAAAACAAGCATCTCATTTGCTCCATTAGTTGTCAGTGTTCAAGCTGGCTGTTCCGTTTTTCCATTTTACACTCCGACTAAAACGTTAATACGATTATACTTAAAATACAAAACTGTTTTAATTCCTAAATTAAAAATATATTTATATTTAAGATATTTATAATAAAATTTAAATATAAGCAATAAATTCATTTTTTGTAATGTTCATGTATTCCTGAACCCATGAACATTCCAAAAATGAATTCATTTCTTAAATGGAAGAGAAAACGTGTAGCCTTTTGCACTGTGTTCATTCGTATGTATATGTCTAGTTAGTCAGTATGTGCTCTTGTATCTTTACTCTGGGTGCCATAGGTCAAGGTGTAGTCTGTGTTTGTGGCATTTCCTCTCATATTCACAATATTGTATAAGTATTGAACGCATATTTAACAGAAATTGTTGACTTCTTAACGACCGTCTTGGGCGATAATAACAATCATTGTGGAAACATTCACAAATTCAACTATTTTTGAATTATGTGTAGACGCACGACCCTCGTTTATTATAATGAATATTATAGTGAAAAAGTGACAGTACTGTTGTCTGAACTTACATAGGTTCAATCTTCCTAGAAGTAGGTGTGCACTCCGGTTTCTTATAGGCAAAGCATGCCTCTTTGATTGCCCCGTATAATTCCTGGATATCCGGAACTGAAAAGAGAAAAGAAAACTTGAGCATGGGTACTATTAATGAGCCATTTTCAGATGACCATACATTTCTCATGCTGTATAGCTGTCGGCGTGTATATGCCGGATTTAGATTGTTTAGAGCCATGTTTGTCAAAATAGCCTTGCTAGTATTATTTCGTTGTGATACTGGCATCCATTTCAGCCCTGGTGGAGTAGTTTAATCAACTTATAAAATGATTAATAAAAAAATATATGTCGCTGTCAATTCTTTCGATTTTCAATTCTATTATAGATACCCAAGTAATGACTCAGAGCTTTGTTTAAAAAAATCAGGAACATAATAAAACATATGTTTCCATAATAGGGCGTGCTTTATGGTGCGTGGGGCAACTTTATGTCGAGGTACTTAATGGAACCGTCTCCGCAGTTGCGTTCTTTGGGTACTCAAAAGTAAACTGTACGCAGTGAGATTTGAGTCATTTTCTTTTCGAACATCGATAGCCGACGACCACATTTTTATGGCTCAGGCAAATTCAACTTTCGAGAATTTTGATAAAATGTGACGTGCTTTCACAAAGCAAACTCTTGTGTGATTTAGCGCTCTCAAGGCCACGTGACTGTGGCAATAACATTTGGAAAATCTAGGCTCTGTATCCTTGTGGATATGGAGCTATACATGTACAGTAAAACCTGTCTTAAGCGGCCACTCAAAAACAGACAGAACAAAGCTCTTCATGGCAGATGGTAGCCTAATGAAGGTCGAAGTATTGCAGAATGCTCCCCTTGGAGCATTCTGCAATACTTTTGACCTGCATTAAGCGATAATTGGTCTTGAAAACCAATTTTGGTCTTCGTTTTGAGTGGCTGTTTAAGACAGGTTTTACTGTATGTATACCTTGTATTTGTTTGATTTTCGCAAGTTCCTGAAGAACTGTGATAGCAGGAGATTTCTTGCCAGGTTGATACTCAGATCTGCACAGCTTGCTGGCAAGCTCTGTAAACTTCTCCACCTGGGAAAATCTGAAAAAAAAAATCGTGAAATGATCTACCACTCAAGAAGAATAAATATTAACCCATTTCAGCCGAACGGACCTTCCCACTCTTATTAATTGGCCGAATATTTTAAGCATACAGCCGAACCCCTGATCAGACGCCGCATTCTGTGGTGTCTGATCTGGGTCTGTAATGTTTGCATATGTCCAACAAAAAGAAAGCTAGGCTTATATGCTTATATATGCATGCTTGAAAATATTTACATATTACTGTTCGTTTGTTTCCATGTTATATAGATCAGCAACAGCCGATAAGAATAGCTATTCCCTATGCCGGCAGTTCTTTTACTAAAAAGGTGCTCTCATTGGTTCATTTCAGACAGTGCAACTGGATCGTTATCTTAAAATATCTAAACATTGCGGTCAGATTGGTATGCTTACTGCTACAAAACAGCTGGATGTAATACACCTTTCTGAGAAACAAGCTACACATTTTTCATGCAGAATATTTTCTTTTACAATGCTCCTCCCCAATGTCCATCCTGTTTACCTGCAGCATTCTAGCTTTAAGCAAGGACTCTTTTTCAAAGTTAGTATTCTTTTGAAAAAAAAATATTTCATTATAATCAAAGTGAAAAGTTTGGATCAAGATGAGGACCTGTGTTCTTTCAGTCCTGATATGACTCCAAACTCAGGTTCTCTGCAGTGGAATGTTAGAGGTAATAAAACTCCCAACTCCTGACACTAACGATCCTTGAGAGATTAGGATTATACTGTTATCCCTCTGTAGAAAACCAATGAGTAAACCTTTTGCCAAAACCACTGTTCGTGTACGGCTATATGGAAGGTGTAAGCTCTGTCCTTATCGGCTACTTGAGATCAGTTATATGTCCAGAGGGCCGTCGAGCTAAATGTGTCACCCTCTTGAAATATTGTATGAATAAACAAATAAATAATATGGGCTAAACAAATTAAGATTTTCATTTTTTTAAATAAACGATAATGAAAAGGAAAATGAGTTAGAATAAAATATATAATTTTCCTTACATATTGTATTCAGGGTGTTTTGGCGTAAAACTCGGTATATACAAGGTTTCAATCATTTTTCCTGTATTAGCTCTGTAATGCGTGTCTGCTTCTTTATAACGAAGGCGCTACAATGCTGTCGACGACGTAATGTCAATGGCAACGCTTACGACGTTACGTTTCAACGTTGTGACGTCGTCGGTAATTTCCGTAAGCTACGTACGGTAGTTTTCGTAGTTTTATTCGGGCTTTATTGTGTTCTGATGGAAAGCAGAATACCGCTTAAGTCGGTGCTAGGGGGGCGTGAGAACTGTTGCACTTTCCATTTCCACTGTCTCATGAACAGACTCAATAAAACTGAGTCTGCTGGTTTCTAATATTGCAGGTACTCTCTATTTCTGAAGGATCTGTATTTCCAGATTATTTAGAGGTCGCAACAGTTGTCGTTGTTTCTGTGTGGAGTTGGTAAAACTTCTCCACGTGTATCGATATAGTGTTGATATTTATTTTCATATTCTGGTCCTTCAGGAATATTGGGTTCTGACGGAAAGCAGAATACAGCTAGGGGCATGAAAGTTGCTGCACTTTCTATTATATAGTTCTCATGAACAGACTCAATAAAACCGAGCCTGCTGTTTTCTAATATTGTAGGTTCTCTCTATTTCTGAAGGAACTGTTTTTCCAAGTACAAACCGGGAGCCGCGACACGAGAAAGCCAACATTGTAATTGTGCGTAACGAGAAAACCAAGGCCATCCTAGACATCAGCACAGTCTGGCCAGTCTTCGCTGTCCGCACACAGAAAACCTGTTTTTGTTACTCATTAGGCGCAAAGGTAAAATCCAGTCTCGCCGCTGGCGGAGTCACTGTATTGTTTCCTTGAGCAAGACACTTTATCCGCTGTTTAGTACTCACATGTTCAACACAAGAAGATCCGTCCCGACATGATTGTGATATTGTTGACTGGGACGTAAAGAATCTGCTATCTTCGGCAACACTAGGCCTGACCCATTCCGTACCCAATGTAAATCAGTGGGTACGGAATGGGTCACGCCTGGTGTTACCGAGGGATGAGAATCAGCGTGCTTGCAGCTTTGTTGTGTTTTTATCTGCAAGTTTTTCCAGTCTAACAGCGTATTGAAGTAGGTGGCAGGTCCGAATTTAAGCCTTGACTGTCAGAAGAGTAGACAATCAGGATATCTATCTAAATTCTATTACTCTGTCCTCAGACTCTGGCGATCTGAACTTGAACACAAACCTATAGGTCAATATGTCCGTTGCATAATTTTTTTCGAAGAGTTCCTGGATTAGTTGCCAGTTTGGGGAAGCCTTCATGGGTTAGTAGCCTTTTTGGGTTGGTTGTCATTTTTTCGAAGCCTTCCTATCGATTTCCTTTTAGCGAAGACTTATACCCCTATTCCACACAGGCCCCAATTCCCACGAATTGACAAATATTTGGATTCGTGTCTGAATCGTACCCAGTTCGTGAAGATCTTAACTGTTTCGCACAGTCCGTAGTCAGTTCTTGCAATTCGTAGCCCTATCGGGAATTCGGCTCAAAAGTTTTGAACTGTTCAAAACTTTGGCCACGAACTCCCCGATCGAAAAATCGTGCGTGATTCGTACCAAATTCCTAAGGCATTCTTGGACATCCCAACTGAATCGTAATCGATTCGGAGGCGTTTTGGGGCAATAGTAGCTACTCTTAGCGCATTCGTGGGGAATCGGGAGATTAAGCCAAGCAATAAAACCAATAATGAGATAGTAGAAGGATTTTCCATAAAATTAATTACCCCACCACGCGCATGTGAGCCAGTCCTAGAAGTTGAAACAGATTTGGCAGATTTTCGAGCACAATCAGGATCAGTCAGTAGCTCCTTGCTGGTGATTTTGCCAATGGCGCACTGCCATATTTTTCCAATTCAAAGAGTCTGGGCCAGGGCCCTTCGACTTTAACATAGTTGTTTTCTTCTAGCTACATAAGAAGCCGTTTTCAACACTCAAGTTGCAGGATCAATTCTACTGCTGCTTTACGAGGAACATTCATTTTGGAACTGATGCCCCCGAAGCATAGATGGGTCTTTTTTATAACTATTGTGAGAGAAAATCTCGCGAAAAGTCGCGGATTTCTGTTAATTCGTGCCCAATTCGTGCTGCATTCGGAATATTCTTAACTGATTCGTAATTGATTCCTTAACTTTCGTGCAGCATGATCTAATGTTATTTTGCTAATCGTAATGAATTCTTGCGCGATTCCAGCCGAATTTAGCCGATTCCCCCGAATATTCGTAACAAATTCATACCTGAATCGGGACTGACTCAAAGAACATCACGATTGGAGAAAAAAAAAAGAAATCTCACGAATCCCCCCCCCCCCCCCCGAATCAATAAAAAACCAATTCGTGGCGATTCGGGCGAATCGTGGCCTTTGTGGAATAGGGGTATTAAGGAGTTGGTGGTCATTTTACGAAGACTTTCTTAGTCTTTGTGGTTCTGTGGCCAAGTGGTTAATGCGTTGGGCTACGAAATTCTAAAACACTCACCTCAGATAATGATCATATATGATCGCCTGAGTAAAAGAAGATGGATGGATGGATGTAGCGGCGGGACTATCAACTGGTTATTCAGTGTTGGTGGTAACATAACCGGGTACTGTTACCAGCAGTATTAGTATCGGCATAGACTGGGTAATCGAGGTGCGCCGTGGGCTCTGCTGGAAACAAGTCGTTCCATTCAATCCAGGTTTCGTAGACTTCCCACGTTAAATAAGAGAAATTTACCTTTAAGCCGCCAATGCCAATAGGACATTTACTATGATGACAATGAAAATGAAGAATAATGTATATAATTTTCCTTACATTTTATATTCAGGATGTTTTGGTGAAAACCTCGGTATATACAATATGTCTTTCATTTTTCCTGTCTTAGCTCTGCAATGCGTATCTGCTACTTTATAACGAAGGCGCTACAATGCTGTCGACGACGTAATGCCAATGGCAACGCTAGCGACGTTACGTTGTTACAACGTTGTGACGTCCGTCCGTCACTTCCGTTTGTTACGTACAGAAGTTTCAGTAGTTTTATTCAGGATCCATTCATTTGGCTTTACAAGATTTCTTGCTTCATTTCATGCTTTCGATCAGCTTTCGTATGAGCCAACTTGCAACAAAGATTTAAATCTGGGTCGCCTATTAGCGAAGGCAAAGACGAGTCTGCAGTCTTGCAATCTCATCCATCCTTTGCTGCATGGACGACGCTTCAGTTTCTTCAAAAAGTCTAAACTGATCGCACACACAGCATATTGAAGTAGCTAAACGGTTCTGAATTGAGCCTAGACAAACATTGAACGAAAAGCTATTGACCAAGAAGTACGTTGTCTTAGTTGTGGATTGATTGCCATTTTTGCAAAACTTTGCCATTATTAGCTGGTGGCTTCTTTTTCGGAGCCTTCCTTTACAATAAGCCGTTCTGGGTTGGTTGCCATTATCGAAGCCTTCCAAGGGTTGGGTGACATTTTTGCGAAGTTTTGGTATAATAATGGACATTGTTTCGAAACCTACCTGTCTTGGCTGTCTTTTTTCGAAGCCTTCATGAATAATTCGCCAATATTTCGAAACCTTCCTGTGTGGGTTGCCATTTTTGCGAAGCCTTCCTAGGTTGGTTGCCAATTATACAAAGCCTACTTTGGTTGGATACAATTTATGCGAAGCTTTCTTTGGTTGGATGCCGTTTTTGTGAATCCTTCCTGAGTTGGTTGCCATTTTATAGAAGCATTTCTGCGTTTGGATGCCATTTTTAGTTATTGCAAAATTTGAGTATTTAACCTTTGACCTGACCCTGCTTAAAGAGTCAGGTTTTGACTCTGATGTGTTAAGCTACAGGCACTGAACAGTCATGGCTTAAAGTGAGAAGTTTCTAGATGTAATAGCTTTCGGGAAATGTAAAGTTCATTTTAAAAAATGTACATGTATATGATATTGACTGTCCATGATACTTCTGTGCTACAGGATTTCAGTGGACATCGTTTTAGCGATTAATTTTACTCGTGTGGCTTGATGGCACAATGAACTCCAAAATTTAATACCTGTATACACCACCTAACTAGAGATCTATTTTTCATTACAAAAATGTAAGTCAACATGAAATGTCGCAGAAACGTGACGAATGCCCCCAAAAGAATCAGACTAGTCTAGCATAAGTCACATTTAAGGAAAGCTATTTGTAGTATAGGAGATATGCCCCAGACACGATATACATAGAAATAAGGTCGGAAATCAACGTGTAAAAACAGTGACCCGAATGGTATGCACCACTCCGCTATCCTAAGATGAATCCACACACCAAATTTGGGATTCCTACCTCAAATAATATAGGATATATGCTCCACACACGATTATTCTAGAAACTAGGCCAATGTTACAGTAACCCCCAAATGGTATGTTACATGTTACCATCCAAAGATGCATTCATACACCAAATCCCTATCTCAAATATACTGAAGGACTTTAAAAACGCACCACCTGCTTAAATGCTAATTTATGTCGAAAATTGGATATTTTCAATATGTGAAAAATAAAATTGACAAGTTCCGTCACTTAGCTTGCATTCAATAAAAAAATCGAAACGCTGTGGCTTATGATTGCCGTGACGTCGCGATAATTCTGAGACAACTCAAATTCAAAAAGTGACAGAGTACCCATACCTTCCATAATGAACGAAAAAAGTTTTCTAACTGATGTTTGTTCTTTAAAGCAAAGGAAGGACAAAATCAAATCATGAGTTTTAGGCCTCTGGCAACGTTCATTACGTCTATATGACGTCATTGATTTTTGACGTAATTGGCCGTTTATATCCTGAGGATCAGGAATAATCAAAATGTTTTGTTGCCAACAGATACTCCTCAATCAGTTGCATAAAAGACAAAAGTATCGCGACATGCGCGGACGTCACCCGTCTGTTATTGATGTTTGAAAATTTAAGACTGACGTTAGCAAAGAAACGCTGCGAGTGGGAGTGTAATAAAACGATTATTTCTGAAAACTTTTGTGCTTTCCATTTGTTAAGACATCTGGCTACCACTTAAAAGTGTTTGTTTTCAAATTGAATCAAATTCACATTTGTCAGACGATAATTGTTGAAAAACACTTACGTCGATCTTACGTCAGAATGAACAGCATGAGCAAAACGAAATCATGGCAAATCATGGTCCATTTTGCAAGAGGTTAAAAATTGATAAAGAAAACATCCTGAAATCAATCATGTAAGAGACAGAGAATGTAAAATGGTGCGTTTTTATAGTCCCTCAGTATAATATAGAAGATATGTTCACGACAAGATTTTTCTGGAAATGAGGTCAAGGTCACAGTGACCCAAGGATGGTACACGATTCTCTGTCATTCGAAGATGCATCCACACACCAAATTTGGGATTCCTACCTCAAATAATGTAAAAGAAATGCTCTGGACACGATTATTCTAAAAAACTAGGTAAGAGGTCAAGGTCACAATAACACGAAAATAGTATGTGACACTCCGCCATTCCAAAGTGCTTCCACACACCAAATTTTAGAGTCCTACCTCAAATAATACCAGATATGCTTTAGACATGATTATTCTAAAATGTTATGTGACACCCCGCAATCCCATAGTCCATCCATACACCTAATTTGGAATTCCTACCTCAAAGGATATAGGAGGTGTGTACCAGACGCGATCCAGATTCAGGTCGAGGTCACAGTGACCCAAGGTTGGTACACGACACTTCGTCATCCCAAGATGCACCCACAAACCATTAGGGATTCCTTCCTCAAATAATATGAGATATGCAACGGACAGGATTATTCTAAAATCTAGGTCAGGGTCAGACGTCAAGGTCACAGTGATCCGAAAATTGTGCATCCATACACCAAATTTGGGATTCCTTACTCAAATAATACAAGAGATATGCTAAAGACATGCTTATTCAAAAAACTAGGCCAGAGGTCAATGTCACAGTGACCCGAAATTGGTACGGGACACTCCACCATCCCAAGATGTACTCACACACCAAATTTTGAATTCCTACCTCAAAGCATATAGGAGATATGAGCCGGACTCGATACAGATTCTAGAAATTGTTTCAGAGATCCAGGTCAAGGTCACATTGACCCAAAGATTGTATGCGACACTCTATCATCCAAAGGTGCATCCACACACCAAATTTGGGATTCTTACCTCAAATAATATAATTAATATGCATCTGACAATTATTATTTAAACTAGGTCGGAGGTCAAGTGACCGGAATATAGAATGTGACACTCTGTCATTCCATGATGCATCCACGCATGAAATTTGGGATTCCTACGCCAAAGAATATAGGAGATATGCACCGGAAACAAAGCCCGAGGGATGGTCCGATGGACAGAGCGATTATATGTGCGACAGTGCCTCCATAAGGAACCCATAACAAGGCTGTAATATGATGGAATTTGCCTGCATTTATGCATCCGCACGTCACACCCCAAATGCACCTTTGTTTTTTGTTTGTTTTTGTTGCTTTACGTTCCATGTCAACAGCTATGGTCATTGCGGGACGGTCAGTTCACTTAACCACACTTTTTCCTGGGCAGGCTTGAGCAAGCGGTTAACCAGTAATTTGTGCACATACTTTCGCTTGTAACTGACAACAACCCTTCTTGAATAAATCAGCGGAAGGAGGAGAATGACCGCAGATATTATTTCATGATCAATCTCCACGAAAGTATGGTACCGGGCTGGGCCAAATGCACCTTTTACCCTTGTTGTAGGTATCATTAAACTACTGTGTACAGATCATTGCCTTAGGTTGAACATCGATGAATTATTATACTGTTTTATAAGACTATGTAGCATTACATTTCTGTAGTGTGGGTGTTTCTTTCCATTTTGAGACTGTCCCACACAATGACAAGTGAGCCCAATTTAATGTTTCTGTGCCTATGTCGTTTCAAAGAAATTTGGCATGCGAAATAATAGTGTTGCATTCCCAGTGGGAACCTGTTCATATGAAGCAAATCATGCTGCTCCCTTGTTACTTAAATTTGTAAATGTTCCCTGTTGTTCATATGCCTCTATCCCGCTGTTCACCAGATTTTTAAATCTTTTTAACTTGTTCCACTAAATAATGTGCCCTTGCTCCGTGTTCCCCAAAACACTGCTTAGGTCTCAAGGTTGTTACGTCCAATTAAGCGTTATTAAAACTTGTGTCACGTTCCTACAAAATTATGATGGATGGGGTTTGGGGTCTGATAGCAGAACTAGTGATGAGATGGGACTTGTCTTGGAGAATTGAAAACAATAATAATGAGCTGTGGCATGTGATTTCCAACAATGTGGCATTTTGACATGTGTAGACTCGGACGAGCCTCTGCAGCCTCCTTTTAAGCTTAGAAACGCCAAATGGTGTTCAGCAGTAGCTTAACAATCATAGAATACTCAAGCCACTAGCAAAGGCTCTGATCAGACTGCGTGTATGCGCAGGCTGATCTGAGATTTTGCTGGACACCATACCAAATTGTTGGAAATCTCATGCACTGGCTCATATATCTGTGGCGTCATATAATTTGTGTTTGTGGTCAGTAATAGTATTGGGTAGCTGCAATCTAAATTTCATTTGTTGAAATATACCATATGCTGTAAGGGTAAAAGATTTGACCATGTGTGAGTAGGGCCAAAAAGCTTGATTTCTGATCATATACGAGGGTCATTGAAAAAATAACAGAGAGTAGATACATATCTATTACATAGGTGAACGTACACTAGTTTTGTCTTTGATTCGATTCTTTATGCCCCTGTCAACAAATTACAGTTATGTCAAAACAGGTCTTCTTGGGTTGAACCAGTACTGAGCAAGGATTAAAGTGTCTTGCTCAAGGACACAACGCAGTGATGCTCTTACCCGCGGCCTCTCAATCTTGAGTCAAGCACTCTACCAATTCGCTCCCAAGCGTACATTAGTCAAATTTGGCACAAACGTGCCATGAACTGTCTCACAGTTATCATACCGAATTCTTGGACGCGGATATTTTTCGCCTAGTCTTTTCGCCGAGAATAAATATACCGAAATTGAAGGTAGGGGCTCTCATTTGAAATAGTTAAAAACTTATTTACGAACACTTGTTAGAGTCGATTAAAGGCATATATGTTTTCTTGAATAGTCACCCTAACAACACATCATGGCTAAGGCATTCCAGTACTTAAAATATGCGAGTAAAATGCAAATACATCATGAACGAGTCCTTGAAATCGGGATACTTTGGGATTGATTGACCATTACACCCTTTTACAGAAATGTGTCTGGTCTCAGAATATGCAATATATATATATACGATCGTGCAAAGTATAGATTGCTGCTGCTAAGCAACATAAAAAGTGATTTAACACCATGTGTTCATGCTGGAATAAAGTACTGTCATGGAAACATGATACAAAATTTAGCAACATCGACTTGTGCATTTGATGCAAATAAAGTGTTTGAATTCATTTTGTAAAATGCAACAACTTTAATTGAGGCCTTGGAATTTTATTCAAAAAATAAAAGTGAAATTAAAGCCCATTTTGGAAAATTTCAGCCACAAAAATACCCCACGCACCGATAACAGTTCATTCCAGATTAAAAATTATCATATAAGTTTCATATCCTTTAAATATTCCATTGTGTTTAGTATTTTTTTTTTAATATCTGAATGCATATCTTTAATATTCTCAGAACTAAATGGTTGCCAAAGCAAAAAATTCTATCAATATTAGTCAAATATAGAATATCCATTGGTTTTGGTTGCAGGGCTTCAGATTTTTTTTCAAGATTGGTGGGCCGAAGTGACCCATGGAGCAAAAAATGGTGGGCCATTTTCTGAAATGTTGGGTCCAAGCATATCAAATTAAACATAGTAACTGTTGACATTTGAATACATTGTAGTATACTTTTCCTACACACTGACACTTGTATGCATATATGTATAAAATATATTGACTGCTGATTATACAGTAAAACCTGTCTTAAGCAGCCACTCAAAAAAGAAGACCAATTATCACTTAATGCAGGTCAAAAGTATTGCAGAATGCTCCAAGGGGATCATTCTGCAATCCTTTCGACCTTCATTAAGCTACCATTTGTTATTAAGATCTTTGTTTTGTCTTTTTTTTTTGAGTGGCATCTTAAGACAGGTTTTACTGTATTGACAACCTACATGTACTTTCTGTTTTGTGGGGTTCGTAGACTCGCTGTAAGATGAATATTTTTATTAAAGTGAGATTTTTTCACAACTAAAAAGGATGTGTCCACTGGGCCCACTACCTTGGAAAGTGATGGGCCATATTTTGAAATTATGGGACAATGAAGGCCTGTGGTTGCCAGGCAATGAAAATTAGATGTATTGAACTACCTTCTGCAAACCTTCTTTAAAACATCGCTTACACATTGATTGATACAAGTGGTTAGATAAAAGGTCCGTTATTATACTGTTTTAGAAATGAAATGATTTTAAATTCATGACTGCTTAGACAGAAATGTTGTCTGAGCAGCTGCACATCGCTAAGAGACTGCATCTGGGTTGCCTAGCAACAACACCTTTAAGATGATAAGACGTCACATTCTTTATGCAATGAATCGAAATGGTTCATTCCATATATGTACCATGTTTCAGTTAAAAGTGACATCCCAGTCAAAAGATATTAACCAACTCTTGAGTTATCTTTGAATGATCCTCGTACCATTAAGCATGTGTGTAACGAAAATTGTAAACATTGAAGGGAGATCACTTTAGTTTATGCGGAGACATTACTTTCACATATGGGCCTCATCGCGAAAAAAACCTGTCTTTGAGGGTTTGCGAACAACACAGGCGCAGACCAGCCTGCCCATCCGCGCAGTCTGATCAGCGCCTTTGTTATTGGCTTTTGGGAAAATTTTATATGTTAACTTGCTACTGGTGAAATTTCAATTTTCCAGATTGTCTCTGTAGCAGAGGAGACTGGTTTGAATCTCGCTTAGTCGGTAACCCCTAAGACAGGTTTTCTTGTGACAAGGCCCATATTATATGGGACCACTCTTAAAGGAAAGAATCTATCCTGTCTTTCCTTTAATAGTAGTCCCTATGAATAGGGGAGTAATTGAAGAGAATCACGACTCATTCCAGTAGCCACCCACATTTATGGTTGTAAATATTTTATTGTCCTGACTACCCTCATGATACAGGCCTTTAGTTAAGAGTGCGTACCAGAAAAATAATTTTCTTATTTCTCAACCAAAACATATGTTGTGGGTACTCAAAAGAACCGTCTCAATGAGACGGTTCTTTTGAGCACCCAAAACGTATGCTAAAAATTATGGGTAAGAAAATATTTACAATTTTATGCTGAAAATTTTTGTTTATCTAAACCTATGTGATATATCTAATGATCAGGCTCCTCAGAAGAACATTTTGTATTCTGTTGCACTTGACTTGTTTACGTTTTCCTTGCAATGGAAAATATACCTTGAACATGAATATTGATGAAAAGGTCCAACCACCCGTTGATTGTGAAATTGCAACCAAATATACAGGGCCGAGTAGCGCAGTCAGTAACGTGTCTGACAACAGATGCAAGTCTGTCTGCAGATCCACATGGGTGAAAGTTGCCAAAAGTGAAAAGCCTGAAATTAGGCCGGGGGTTGAGGGGGCCGCCTAAGCCCCCTTGTGGGTCCAGGGTAAAGCCGTGGTGGGGGACCAGCCGGAAGCTCCTTGATTTCAGGTATCTGAGGACCCCTAAAAGGGCTCTGAATGAAAGGGAAATTGTCAATAAAAGTAACAGCAAATATTCCTGGTAGAGGTTCCCCTAGGGGCAGGGGCAGCCCTGAAAAAATACTAAGTCTGTACCTAAGAAAAATTTGGGCATAGGTTCCCCTAGGGGCATAGGTTCCCCTAGGGGCAGAGCCCGATTCATTTGCACCCCCTACCATTATCACTGGCCAGTAAAAGAGATGGGCAAGGCAGAATTGTGACTCATTTTGACAAATGTCCGCATTCACAATACCACCTTTTCCAGTAAGACAGATACAGAAAATGTCATACCTGCTTTTTAATTTGATAACCCTCAAGCTGGATGTGTGTTTGGCATGCGCTGATCCAGGAATTTTCGCCAGGGGGGGTCCAACTATCAGTCTGACAAAAAAGCTGACGTGTTTTTTTTTATTTACTTTTTTAAGTCCTCAGCTTATTTTACAGAAGTCCAATGGTCAATTTCAAGGAAATCTATAATTTTTAAGGTTCCAGAGGGGGTCCAACATTTTCCAGGGGGTCCAACTTTTCCAGGGGGAGGGGGGGTCCAATTGCTTATTCCCTATAGTAACCCATATAAAATGGGATTTTCCAGGGGGGGGGGGGGGGGGTCCAGACCCCCTGTCCCCCCCTCTGGATCCGCACTTGTTTGGTGTCCTCAGCGTGCAGGCCAAGTGCCTTTTTTTCGATGACTTGTAACTACCTAATGGTCATGTTTATACAACTTCGCAATAGGCCATGCCAGGAAAGTCTCCTCGTCCTGCTGAGATTGAGAGTATCTCTCTAGCCATTCACAATACCACTTATTCTTGCAGTATCCCGCGTTTAAAACTTCATATTTAATCAACTATCGTACACCTGTGTGTAGCATGTTTACATTGTGTACTGGAAATTCCTAGTGTTTATATTTAGATTAGCAATAAACGGGGGTTACAGCTAGCGATTCAGGGGCTGCAACAACTGACTGCAGGATTGATCTTTTAACAAGGAATTCCAATTGCGTGAATCTCAGACCCTTTTAAATTGTCAGGGGGCCTACCCACTCCTCCCCACCCCCACCCCCACCCCCCTACCCACTCCCCCCCCCCCCCCCCCCCCCAATATCTCAACGGATTTACGTTTCATAAAAACGATGTCTGGCGAGGTCAAAAAACGGAATTCCTGTATAAACCGGAAAACTTTCACCCATGGATCCAGGGGTCGCAAGTTTGATCCCACCCGGTCCCATACTTTTGTGGAGATTGATCATAAAATAATTTCTACGGTCATACTCCTCCCTTCCGCTGAATCATTCAAGAAAGGTTGTTGTCAGTTACAAGTGAAAGTATGTGCATGAAGTACTGGTTAACTGCTTGTTCAAGCTTGCCAAGAAAAAAGTGTGGTTTGGTGAACTGACCCTCCTGCCATGACCATAGCTGTTGACTTGGGACGTAAAGCAACAAAACAAACAAACAAACAAAGCAAAATAAATGAACATTTTTATAGGATGGTATTATATATTTAAGGGTAACACCTTTTTCTTTTCAAAAAGGAATGTTTCAATATATCAAAAAGCACAGATCCCCATGTTATGTCACATGTAAAATTATACATGTAAAAATTATAGGATTTCATAATGAATAGGGCTAAAATTGTACAAAACAAATAGTCTTCAAAGATTAGTTTTATTTTTTATAAAATGTTTTCATAATCTGATAACTCAGAATGCTGACCTTTTCATGACCTTCAACATAATCCGATTCTCTGGTCTAGGGCCAAATAAAAAAATAAGTGTGTTTACGTCAACGATTCTGAAAATTTAAGGTTGGGTAGGCACACATATTTTTTTAATTATTTTGTTTCTGATAAAAAAATATAATTTTATACATTTTGAAAATGTATAAAACCATATTTTTCTCAGAAAACCAGAACAAAATTCTAGGTTTCACCAGTAATTTAAGGTAAGGTCGGGTTACCCTCAACACATGTATTTTTTTATTTGACCTAGGCCTCACCTGTGTTTGCCAACACTGACTGGTAAACACTGCAGACCTGCAGATAAAAGGGTGCTATTCTGATTTCAATCTCAATAGTTCCAGGAGTTCCGAGTCATAACAAAATCAGCCCTTGTCAATTTCGGCCCATAGCAATTTCCGTCCAAAAATTTTGTCAACCTGGATTTCTGCAAAAGGGATTATATTTTATTGAAAATATTTAAACGTGGTAAAAAGAGTTATATTTAGAAAAAAACAAACTGAAAATAGACTGACTTTACAAACTAGTAAAGACTAGAAAACGCTTAGAAAAAATAATCATAAATCACATATATATTTTCCATTAGCAAATACAACTTGTTCAGTGAGTTAAACTGAATAAATTGATTAAGAAAGAATCGCTTGCGTTTCATATGCGAGCAGGAAACATTCTGGCTAGAGTGCACAAATGGCTGCCTATGTGATGAACTCTTCTCTTAAATGCAAACACCTAATCAATTAAAATGATGCATTCTTATTTATTATTATGTTTGTGTAGAAAATTACAGGTAAGCCGATCTAATTATACCAATTATAGACAAACATACCAATTCTACATTATTATACCTGTGTGCCGAAATTGTATAGGCCGATTTGGTTATGGGCCGAAATTGTTATGGGCCGAAATGTCCAGTGACCGTTCCAGGCAGGAAAACCATTTCAGTGAAAATTTTTATGACAATATGCCAACAACATATTTTTGGTTGCTCAAAAGATGTCATATTCAGACTTTTCTTTTATGTGCCAAAAACATATGTTTTTGTTCAGAAATAATGAGATAAATTTATTATTAGCCACTCTAGAGGTCTGCTTTCTAGCTGTTCAGTGAAACCTGTGTCTAGTGCTTTATACTGTTATACACCATCTTATCATAAACAGATACAATACAGTCACTTTATAACATTCCTAATTATAACAGACTTGCGTGCAACATGATCATGTTGTGGCTCCCATTTTTTTTTTATCGTGAAATTTTACAAAGGAATTATAGGAAAATGACCGTGTAAAATTGTCTCTTTATAACAAGATTAACATATAACAGAGTCCATTCCCATGGAATTTTACAAAAGAATTATAGGAAAAGGACCAAAAAGGTCATTTTCTTATAATTCCTTTGTAAAAGTGTCTCTTTATAACAGGAGTTACCTTTATAACACAGTCCATTTCTATGAACCCCAAACCTAACGTTTTAAGGAACTGGACTGTATAAAGTTTCCTTGTCAGCTTAAATGTCAGTCAGTTTTATTTGTTTAATAAGCTGAACTCCATACTTGTGTTATTGTAATAGTTGTTGTTGTTTTTTATTCCTCCACCAAAATATATGTTGTAGGTATTCAAAAGACCCATCTTAATAAGATGTTTCATTTGAGCATCGAAAACATAATTATGTTTAAATTGACTGCTATGAAATTGTTAACGACTTTTCACTCAAAATAGTTTTGCTAACTTGACCTATGATATACTGTCTACTAAACAACTATCAGGTTTCTTTGTCAACTGAACTGTCAGTAGGTTTCAATAGTTTTACAAGTTGAACAGGTGTGTCTTTGTTCACTGGTGGGTTGCCCCATACTTCAGGAAACGTTATAGAGGGATCTAAAGGTTCATTATCCTCGGCAAGATACAGTGTCGCTCTCACTTGAGTCTGTAGCACATTATCCATCTGAAATAACAGTGACATGATATTGTTTAATTTGTTTGTTTGATTTGATTCTTTACGTCCCATCAACAATCTTTCAGTTAAACGGTGACATGTCCCGAGGTTGAACCAGTACTAAGCTAGGATAAGTGTGTCTTGCTCAAGGACTACAACGCAGTGATGCCGGTGAGGCTCGAACCCTCGGCCCCTCGGTCTCGAGTCAAGCACTCTACCACTGAGCCACTGCACTCCCTATGATATTGTTTAATTTCTGTGAGTTTGTTACCTGATATACAACAAGTTTCTTCTTCTACTGAATTTTGCTATGCTTGTAAAAACAAAATAGTAGTATCAAAATTGACAGCTTCTGATGATTTCAATTTAAACAAACAGTCTTGTTATAATTGTCAAATATGTCCTTTTCCATTTAACTATTTTAACCTTTAAGACCTTTGTTTTGTCTATTTTTAAGTTGCCGCTCAAGACAGGTTTTACTGTATATTTTACTGTTGATGGTCAGACAAGGGACCCCTTGATCTTAAGTCAAACACTATAGCACTGAGCCACTGTGCACCTCATCTAACCATTTTTTGAAAGTATAAGTAAGGTGTATCCTATTTATTATAGAAAATCACAAGTGTTAATGGTTAGCCCATGTATGTGATTTATGTAAGGATCATTGACGGTTTGGGCCTTATACGCCTATTTTTCTGATTCCCAGAACGCTGCTTTTGAGCTTCTGGTGTGATGCATGTAGTATCAGTGCAATAGGTGAATCTAATGGCAAGAGCCAGCTAGCAAAATATTTTCAAAATTCCTACACACTCGAAAGCTATGGCGGGTAGAAAGGGGAGGGGGTCTGAAATTTCATGACAATGAAGTGATTTAAAAAGGGATTCCTGCACTTTTTCTTGATTTATTTGGAAGGCATGGTGATATCTACTGAACATATTATATGCAGAGTATTAACAAATCTTGATAATTGATGAAATTGTTATAAAAACAAAATATGTTTTGTAATAAAATGATTTTGGGGAGATAATTCAGAAGTTACCTGTACATTTTATACTACATGTACCGTAAATAATACAAAACTGAAAGCTCAACATAAGAAATAAATGCTTTTGAAGGAAGGAAAGTGTCCCCTTTAGCATTGGAAAGTAAAACTGATTCTAACTTTATTCTTTGAATATTACTTTTGCTAAATTAAAGGGCATAGCATGTCGAAATAAATTTAAAGTGTCTGAGTATTTATGGTATGCATATACATGTATAATCCAAGTTGAAAGCTACCTATATGAGATATATTGAACACTAAAGTATTTACCTGTTATAACTCTTTGCATGCCAGCGGAGAATTTTGTCGTCTGCCAATAGCCTTTTGCAAACAGTTTGAACCCAGATAGACCAACAGAATGTCGGTCTTGATCTAGATCCAAACTGTTTGACTCTAATGGTGCTCCTGGGTGGTTTATTTGTAAAAAATAAATTTTGAAGAAAGTCAGATGACGAAAATAAAAACATGAACAATTCCCTAGCATGCAAATATATAAGTACAGGACGTTTGCAAAAAAATGTGTCATTAAATAACAGTGAGATTTTTTCTTATGCAAAAATGCTTAAACCTTGCTAATTCTACTTTTAATCTTTATGTACTTTATATTAAACTGGCACAGAATACAAAGCACTTTAGGAGGTTGGTTCTAGAGAACTTCATTACTGTCATTCATTTCTTATTCGGTAGAAAAGGCATTTTATGGGCTTAGGCCCTGGGTTTTTGGGCTGCTGAACATCTTTCCCCCCTTGTGCCAGCAAGCCACTTCCATACAATGTGTAAAATATGGTAACACATATACAGGTAAAAGCTTTTGCTGGCACACAGGGGGGGGGGGGGGGGGGGGGTTAGGGGGGAATGATATTTTAAAAAATGTTTTCTGATTACTATATATACTTATGTAAAACTGATTGTTCTACATAAATTTAACATCTTTGAAGCATTTAATATCGAAAATGGATTTCACTGTGATAAAGTACTCAGGTCAGGGTAGCTTCACGGTGAAGAAAGAGACGATTAGACAACTTTTATTTTTACTGAAAACAGTAGGCATTTACCCATAGCAAGTGTCAATGAAAAAAGTCAATAAGCAATGCTTATTAGATACCCCCCGCACAGTAAGATAAAGTGAAAAAACTTGGCAAGTTGAACAACTATGTTACCCCAAGTGTTGTTTGTCATCAGCATAGTGTAGTGCTGATTTTAATTCTGTTTGAGTATTGAAAAGAAGATTTCTGCAGAATCTGTGCAAATAAAAATTATAAACTCCTTCATGCATATGTTCAATGTGTCTACATTGTATCCGAAAAGTATCACATTGCTCCATCAAAAGCTGTGGTAGGACTTGAGCGGCCCATAAAGGCACTATCCATGCATATACATAAGTCATATGAGGTAATAATTGTCTAAGTTCTAATAGCTGTCATTTTGTCAAAAAAAATTTTTTTTTCAAACAGACTCCTTCATGCATATGTTCAATGTGTCTATATTGTATAGAAAAAGTATCAAATTGCTACATTAAAAGCTGTGGTAGGATTTGATCGGCCCATGAAGGCACCATCTATGCATATACAAAAGCCTTATTAGGGAAAAATTGTCTAAGTTCTCACAGCTGTCATTTTGTCAAAAAATATTTTTTCTGAAGTAAACTCCTTCATGCAAATGTTCAATGTGTCTACATTGTATAGGCTGAGTATCAAATTGTTCCATCAAAAGCTGTGGTAGGAGTTGATTGGCCCGTGTATGGCCTATAATAGCATAAGCATAAAACCCTATATTAAAAGCCATTTAGAACTACAAAGGTAAATAACTCTAATAGAATTGGCCCCTAGCCCTTACTTTTTTGTCTAAAGTATTTGTCTTGCATATATGAACATGTTTGCAAGGTTTGATGAAAATCCAGCGATGACTCTTCAAGATATTTAAAAAAAAAACATTACGGACGGACGTACACACACGCACGCACCCACGGACAATGTGAAAACAGTATACCCACCACAAACAAAGTTTGCGGGGGGGTATAATGATCCTTTGAGCAACAAGACTGGTTTCCACTAAAATGACAAAAACACTTATTTTTGTAGACATGGTAAAAGAACAATGTTTTCTAACTAAGGTGACCTAGAAACTAACTTAAGAAGATGATTTGGCTACGGACATTCATTTTGAGACAACCTATGAGATTTTGGTAGTTGCTGCAAAGTCAATCAGTTAAGACTCAGATAAGACTGCACATCTATGAAGTCTTGACAAGCCCTCTCTGTTCACACACACAATGAAAGTAGATGAACACTGCAGTCAAATTTGTACAAAGGGTGCTTGTATTAAGCATGCACCTCTTTTAACTCTTGGCATGCTAGCAGTTACTTATTTTTTGTCTGCCGATATATTTTTCAAACAGTTTGGACCCGGATCAGGACCGACAATGTTGGACCTGATCAGGATCCAAACCGTTTGACACTCTAATTAGTGTTCATAGAATTTCTGATAATGTAAACTTTGAAAAAGTCAGAAGACCACAACAAAAGCATGGCAAATAACCAAGCATGCAGAGTTAAGCGGCTGATTTTATTTCTCCCATGTGATATCCAGATACCCCTGTTTCAGTTGCATGAAACCTACCCTAACATTGAAGGTTATCTCCCCTGGCTGTGTGACTGGTTTCTCTGGAAGTATAATACTGTCATCACTCAGCATCAGCCCCTGAAAGGAAATGAATCAGTCCAATAGAAATAAAGTGAGTCGCATTAGAAGTAAACCCTGTTTATTACCATAAGTCAGGATCAATATTTTTTATCAAAATAACCCTCTCATTGTGAATGACTGGAAACCATGTAATTTATATAGAACAACCCATAAATTACTCAGTATGTGCTTTGATATTAGCTTGTGAACATATGAGCCACCACATGCGATTTCCGACAATGTGGCATTTCGACAAGTGTAGACTCTTTTTAAGCCTGGAAATTCCAAATGCTAGTCGGTCAGTAGCTTAACAGTCATAGAATATTCAAGCGACAAGCAAAGGCTCTGATCAGACTGCGCGTATGCGCAGGCTGGTCTGAGCCTTTGCTGGTCGCACATACCAGCCCATACATGGAAACATTGTCAGTGCAGATCCAGATCATGGTATAAAACATGTGGAATCTCATTAGTGTCTGCACTATTAGCTAAGATCAAAATTTCAGGGGCACAAATATAATGCAATTTACAAAAATTGAATTAGAATTTCTGGGCTTTTACATCACAGTCAACAATCTTTAAGTCATGTTGGGATGGGATGTTTTCTGTCTTCCTGGTTTGAACCAGTACAAAGCAGAGGATATTAATGTCTTGTTTAAGGACAAACCCTGATTTCACAGTGCCTCCCATGAGTCTCAAACTAGCGACCCTTAGACCCCACATCTCACACTCAAGCAATGAGTCACTGTGCTCCTCAATTGAATCCAGTTGAATGGAAGTATCCACCAGTGTATAAGGTGTTAAGGAATCTTACCATTAATCTACAGGCCACTCTGATGTGTGATTTATTGAGCTCCCAGCTAGTCTTATTGCTCATAGGTATCCTAAGGTGAAGTCCCGATAACCGGCGCATCAACTGTGAACAAAAATAGATACTATATATGGTAAATGTTCTACAATTTCGAACACTTTTCTTTTTCTGTTTGAAAATAAATATTGGTTATCAGGGTTTGTGGTCACAAAATGATAGTGTGAATAGCAAACAGAGAAGACCTTGATCAGACTGCTTTTAAGAAGCAGTCTGATCTGGGTCTGAATTGTTTGTCTCTGCCTATTTGCCAGGCAACTAGTATTCAAAAATTTAGAACATTTAACATACCATAACTCCACTAATATACACGAGAACTCTTTTTCCGCTGATATGAGGGTTAGTCAAAAATAACTGAGCCCTACCTCATAAAATTTTAGTTTGGTATTGTAGACAACAAATGTGATTATGTTCTATTAGTATAACATGTCATATATATTTTAACCCTAAAGAATTACCCTAGTGAAGCTTCTATAATGGTTGCTAGGCAACTGAAAATCATCAGTCAGACCGATGCGTTCACGATCTCAGCCACCAGGAATATACAGTTTGTCTTTAAAAAGCTTGTGTGCTTGGTAGTTTATGTGAAATACATATTTGACATTTATTTGAATAACATATATCATATTGACTTTTCATTACACTTAGTTCGTTCATGTTTAGGTGAACATTTATTGTATGGGTTGCCTAGCAACAAAAAACGCCAAAATTCCACAAATTTTCAAATACATGTGAATTGTGTTGCCATGGAAACAAAATTGTGCATTTATATAAAGGAACTTAATACACCTGAGGGTTGGTTTGTGTATGAGGAAATTTAAAGCATTATTGGGCTAATAATTAATGTTTTCTGTTAAAATTGTGTAAATACGAATGTGGGTGGGGTAAAATATAGGACCTCATGCATGTTAAAATTTGATAAATTCTGAAATCAAACTTCCACAGCATCTATAATTTGGGGTCAGTTGGTTTCTGTTTGGTGACACTGAATAGGTACATGTTAAAGAAATCAGACGACAGTGAATAAAGCCTTGTTTTAACATTACTGTTTCCATAGCAACGCCTAGATTAAGATGTACCACAGCGTGAACGCACCCCTTTGACAGGTCATATTCTGTTGCCTAGCAACCGTTACAAAAAGCCTACTAACAGAAATAAATAAGGTGATTGAATAGATGAAATATAACTACAATGAAATAGCATCTAAATGTATGTCCATTTTACGTGATCCAAATGTTATGAGGTAGGGCTCAGTTATTTTTGACTGACCCTCGTATAAAAGGTCCAGATGAGAGAACATTTTTAACATAAAATTATGACTTTTTTCTTATCCATTAATGTCGTATATAATATCATGTGTTTTGGGCACATAAAAGAACGATTTCAATTAGATTTTTTTTTGAGTAACACAACACACATTCTGGTTGAGAAATAAGACTTTTAATCGTAGTGGCTCACAAATATTTTTACCATGAAATTTTACAAAAGAATTATATGAAAATGGAATTATAAAAATGTCCTTTGTAACATAATTCACTTATAACAGTCCATTCCTATGGACCAAAAACATAGCATTATAAAGGGACTGCAGACAGTAGATGTATGCCTATTACATTCACAGATTCGGTTATTAGCAAATTATTTTTATTCTAAGTCCTGGCAAAAAAATATGTCTAAGGGTAGCCCTACTGTGCACGACCTTCATTGCATAGTCGATACAATTTCAAGTTACAGTTTACTTTATTTTAACAAAAACTATTTTCTCATATAGGGATCAAACATATTTTTCTATGCATTAACATCTGCTGGACCCCGAGGGTGTTGTTGAAACCCCCAAGCCTGAAAGGCGAGGGTTTTAACGGCCTCCAAGGGGTCTAGCAGATGTTAGTGCATCAGAATCTATGTTTGATCGTTATAAATGCATAAAAGAATTTTGTCACTTGAAAGCTTTGGAAAAAACAGTTCGAAAAGTTCATTTTTGTATAACTATGATGGCGCGCAAAAGCATGAAGGATTCGTAGATTTTGAAAAAGCCTGATCCAGAGCAAGGACTTAGGACATCCTAACGTCACTAAATGACGTTCATTTCTGTGCACATTACTGTTGATGACGTCAATTTTTGTGACGGCCTAGAATGGGTATATGTTAAGTACAAAATCCATGCATCAACAGCACGTGAATTGCCTGATGAATACATGGGTGTTTGCCGGTTAAAACATGCCTGTTAATATCATGTGAAACGGCTCTTTAGGCAATAATATAATTTAATGTACATAAAATTTCTTTTGTGTGACACATCAGGCCTCTAGATAAGAGTGTGAATTGGAAAATTATCTTCTTTATTTCTCATCCAAAACATATGTTGTGGGTACTCAAATGAACCGTCTCAATGAGACGGTTCCTTTGAGCACCCAAAACACATGTTTAAATTAATAAGTAAGAAAAAAATTAAAATTTACGCAAATGAAATTTCCTTATCTGGACCTATGACACATAGCCATTCCCTCATCAGAGTATATAGTATATTCAGCTCTTTCCTTGCTAGTGGCTACTTTTGTCTGCTGATTCCCTTTCCACACAGTTTGAACTCAGATCAGGATCCACAAAATGTCCGTTCTGATCTTAATTCAAACTGCTTGACACTCTGAAAGTATTCCTGAAAGAATTTTTTGAAAAATGTTAATTTTGAAAAGAGTCAACAGATGAGGACAAAAGCATGAAAGTTATAATCAACCTGCAAAATTATTCTTGCACCGTTTTGTATTAAAAAACACGAAGTCTTACCCCTTTTCCTTTAATATCAATCCCTTCGTACATCTTTGCCTCTTCACTCTGTAAAACAACATTACAGTGAATACTCAACATCGGATTTCATAGCACTTTTCATAAACTTTCATACATTTTCTTATTTACCACATTAAACTTAAGGAACACACTGTCATATAGGTTAAGATAAACAAAAGTTTTGAGTTTTGAGCCTAATATTGTAAATATTTTCTTACCCATCAGTTTGAAGATATATTTTGGATGCTCAAAAGAACCGTCTCATATGTTTTGGTTGAGAAATAAGACAATTATTTTTTGGTAACCACTCTTAACTAAAGGCCCGCGCTGTGCACATATCGCTTTTCAAAATTCTATACTAGATTTTGATAACAATATAGATCCATAATGATTTGTTTGTTTGATTTGATTCTTTACGTCCCATCAACAATCTTTCAGTTAAACAGGGACGGGTCTTCCTGGGTTGAACCAGTACTAAGCTAGGATAAATGTGTCTTGCTCAAGGACCACAACACAGTGACACCGGTGAGGCTCGAACCCGCGGCCCCTCGGTCTCGAGTCAAGAACTCTACCACTGAGCCACTGCGCTCCCTAGATCCATAATGAATCCAGCTGATCAGGATCCACATTTTTTCATCCAAACAACAAATCCATATTTACCATTTATTTGTCCTGCAAATGTGGTCTGCTTTTTATGCCTGCTGCCTATATTCAAGTGCACTTCAGACTAGATTTAATCATGAAAGCAAACAATATGAACCCTGATCAGACTGTCCCTAAGGCCATCTCTAGAAAAAATGTTTGCTGTCACACTACTCATAATTTTTCAGGTGGGTAGGTATTTAATTTTTTCCATAAATTTGTTAAATATACATTAAAAATGAAGAAAAAATGTCTAAAATTAGAATTAAAAAAAAACAACATTTCTCCGAAATGGCCATAAAATAATTTGAGTATGTGCCTTTTTCAGTGAGTCGGTCAGGTGACTGCAAACAAACAATATTTTAAGCATGACCTTAGGGTCCATATTGTTTAAAATAACAGTTACTCAAGAACATAAGCAAACAAAAAGAGTAGATGAAAAAAGTTGTGACTAGTGGAAAAGGGTTAAATTAAATTTCTCACTTGAATGGGAATCAGAAGCCTATAGAGTGTTTACAATGAAGTACTCATTACGCAGTTAAAGGAGCTTGTGTGCTTAACAGGTTGAATATGGTTCATGCCCCAATCCAGAAAGTTTTGTAAATTATCAGAGGGGGTCCAACTCAACTCTGACAAGTTTTTTTGTTTGCTTTTTTTACAGTAAATGAGGGGAGAGAGCACCTAAATACCACTAAAAGTGGGCTATCATCGGCCCTCCAGCGAAGTGTTTCACTGGCGAGCTGATAATGGCCCAACATTGAATGCTGGCTTGGTAGCTTTGTGATTTTCCAAGGGATCCAGACCTGTATTGCTAAGGAACCTTATAGATTTGCGACATTTCAAGGGGAGGGGGTCCCGACCCCCTGTCCCCCCTCTGCATATGTGCAAGTGAATATGGAATGTTTCTTATTATCTTTATCTATTCATTCTGCAGAAAGTAGTGTCTCTTCATTGTATTAAGAGCACAGGTTTAGATAAACAAAAATTTCAGCGTAAAAGTGTAGATATTTTCTTACGCATAATATTTAGCATATGTTTTGGGTGCTCAAAAGAACCGTCTCATTGAGACGGTTCTTTTGAGTACCCACAACATATGTTTTGGTTGAAAAATAAGAAAGTTAAATTTTTGTTTCGCACTCGTAACTTAAGTCCTGCTTAAGAGAATCAGTTTGGTTAACAAGTCACTATTCAGCCACAGAGCTACCACAAACATTTTCTATCTGATATCAGTAAACTTCAAATGAACAGAAAAATGTCAATGAATGGCATTTTACCCTATCCTAGAGGTCATATGTATGTGTAACCAGGCTTATCTATTGATGAGATGGTAGGGGCCTGATGCTTTGGCTGTTTGTTGGGCCCACCGGGGTTTACCTGTTGGATTTCTTTTGCTCCAGTATTCAGTTTTATTTACTGTTGAGTCCTTATCTTTGCTTTATCTCCTTGTTATATCTTGATTTATGTTTTAGGAGATGATGCATTGATAAGTTAGGGGTCTTTCATGCAAACCAAATATCTATGTGTCTTGATCCACATCTGAATTAAGGGCGAGGTTGGCGCCATTAAACCGGTTTAAGCCCTCCAGTAAAATATTTTACTGACCGTTCCAAGACGGTACTTCTTTTATGGAGATTTCATGTTTTTGTTCTGTCTTGTGTTTGCTATGTCTTGGTGCGCGTCTGTTTATATGTGCTTTGGGGTCACCTGCTGGGAAAGGGCTGACCTCTTGGCTCTTGTTTGTGGTGTCTACTATGAGTTTGTCACTTTCTCATTGGTATCCTGGGTCAGGTGTAGTACTTGATTGTATCGATTCCTGATCTTTGCACCCTTACTTACATTAAGTTAAGAATGTGATGCTGTTACGGCCCATCACTTTCACCTAAATTTTTGCACATAGTAACTTTATAAAAACTGTCCCTTATAACATGATTCCCATATAACACAACCCATTTATATGGAACCGAAATATAGCGTTATAAAGACTGCACTGTACTGGTACCTGTGAGTACTTTTCATATTCGGCCAAATTCTCTGGTGAGGCATACACAGCCAAGCCCTTAGGATAGAGTTCACTTCTGAACCGTCGCTTAGTCACTTCAACAACTGCTCCCTTGAAGCCAACATCTGTAACAAAGATGGTATCAAGGTAACGAAGATAAAAGTTTGCACATGCCACCTTGCTACATGTACATTATACGCAGTTTTCCACAAAAGCATGCAGAATGTAAGGTCACTTGCTAAAATAAATATAGCAAGTAATTACTAGTGAGTAGTCACTATCACATCTGATCTTGAGTCAACCAAATCATATTTGCCTAGTGGCAAATAGTGTGGATCAAAATTAGCCAACTTCTTAAGAAGCCGGCTGATCTAGATCTACATTGTTTGCATGGTAGGCTTAATAACTTAAGTGGCTACAAAATCAGGACAAAAGAAATATACAACATAATATCATATATGAGCCGTGACATGTGACTTCCAACAATGCGGCATATTGACAAGTGTAGACTCAGACGAGCCTGTGCAACCTCTTTTTAAGCTTAGAAGCTATTAAAGATGTTCTGTCTCTAGCTTAACACTAATTGAACGTTCAAGTGACAAGCGAAGGCTCTGATCAGACTGTGCGTATGCGCAGGCTGATCTGAGGCTTTGCTGGTCGCACATACCAAATTGTTGGGAATCTCATGCACCGGCTCATATCATTTTTACAGATTTCCACTCTCTGGTCCTGAAGTGTACTACAATTTACTCAAAAAAGGGGAAGAAAATTCCTGATTTTTCTGTATCTCAATCCATTTGAATATATATGCATGAATGCTGCAGGTTAACAGGATAAAAATGGGCGAGGAGTGTAGTACATAAAATATTCAGCATCACAAGGGTTAAAAATCCCCTGTGTCACCGCTCCAAGTTACTAAATGTGCACTTTGGCAAACAGTGAAGACCCAGATGAAATGCCGCCTGATGCGGCATTTCATCAGAGTCTACACTGTTAGCTAAGACAAAAATCATCTTTAGAGAAAGAAATACAATATTTTTTTGGAAATTATAACCTGTGACCCCTCAATATACACAATGGACCATCCCAAGTTTATAGTATAAAACCAAAGGAAGAGTCCATTAGTTCATAAAGGGTTAAACTCCTTACTTTCTACTTCTTCTGTGAGAATACATTTGATATTCTTGTTGACTATCTGCGGATGCTGTATTATTAGGACTCTGTTTCTTCTCTTGATCCTGGGTTGCTTCCCTTTCCCGACAAGTCCAATCGGCCATAGTCTTTCAAACACAGGTGTGTTATTGTGATGCACCTGAATAAAATAAAGATACTGGTTAACTCTCTATGTTTGTTTGTTTGTTTTGTTGCTTTATGTCCCAAGTCAACAGCTATGGCCATGGCGGGACGGTCAGTTCACCTAACCACACTTTTTCCTGGGCAAGCAGTTAATCAGTACTTCGTACACATACTTTCGCTTGTAACTAACTGACAACAACCCTTCTTGAATGATTCTGCGTAAGGGAGGAGAATGACCGTAGAAATTATTTCATGATCAATCTCCATGCAAGTATGGGACCGGGCCGGGATCTAACTCGCGACCCCTGGATCTGCAGCCAGACTCACATCTTTTGCCAGACATGTTACCGACACCATTACTTAACTCTTTATGCCTTAAAGGACTCTTCCTTCTGGTTTGAAACAATAAACTTGGTATGGCCCATTGTACAATGTATATGAAGAGGAGTCAGGGTTTATAATTTACAAATTAAATTGTATTACTATGTTATGTCTAAGCAAACAGTAAAAACCCTGATGAAATGCCGCATGATGCGGCATTTCACATGGGTCTTCACTGTTTGCCAAAGGTACACATTTAGGAGTCACTAGTATACAAGCAGTTAACCCTTTGTATACTAATAAATTCTTCCTTCTGTTTTGATAAAATAAACTTGGGATAGTCCATTGTACATATCTAGGGGTGTCCGTCCGGTTTATAATTTTCAAAATTTTTGTATTCTTTTGACTGAAGATCTTTTTTACCTTTACAAACAGAGTAGACCCAGATCTTTTTTACCTTTCCAAACAGTGAAGACCCTGATGAAATGGCGCATAATGCGACATTCATCTTGGTCTTCACTGTTGTAAAAGTACCCATTTAGGGGTTTCCCGTATCCAAAGGGTTAATGCATGGTCTATATAAATTGCCGTTCTAATTTTCTTGAGTAAAAGATGGTCAAATTATTGAGGAAAATGACTTTAAGTCACAAAATATTTTATTCTATATCTTTTAAAATAATTCTGTGATTCTGAAAGATTTCCTTTTGAAAAAGTTAATTTTGAAAAAAGTCAGTAATGAAAAATTACCTAGCATGCAAAGAGTTAAGAATTTTGTTAGCCAGTATATGTTTTTCTGCAAAATGAATTTGAACACTTTGCTTCATAATGTGGGGTCCTGAATGGAAAATTTATTGCACGTATCTCACTAAAAATTCTAAAAATCATAATTTTTTTGGGAAAATTTTGCTTTTTTCGATTCAGAATGGGGCTGAAATTTTGCCTCAATTCTCCTGTCAATGTGATAAAGATACATGTACCTGTACTATAAAGGAAACCTGTACTAAGCAACCACTCAAAAGTAGTCAAAACAAAGGTCTTAAAGACAGGTGGAAGCTTAGTGCAGGTCAAAAGTATTGCAGAATGCTCCACCAGAGCATTCTGCAATACTTTTGACATGCATTTTGGGATTTTGTCTTGTAAAACATATTTTTGAATCTTCTTTTGAGTGACCTCTTAAGACAGGTTTTACTGTAGTTGATTTTTTCAGAAGCCAAGTTAGTGATTTACTCACCGCTCTTGTAGTGACAAGTGAAGTCATCTGAAACCTCTGTTGTAGACAGCGACATAAGCAGCTGCATGACTGCGCTGTTCGCCCTAACATCGTGCTGAACCTGAATCAGAAATATTTACACTTGCTGCAGTCTTCCTTTAGTCTACATGTGCGGATCCAGAAGGGGACAGGGGGTCCGGTCCCCCCCACCCCCTGAAAAAGCACAAAAATATAGGGTTTTCTAGCAATACAGGTCCGACCCCTGAAAATAGCAAAGCTACTAAGTCAGCATTCAATGTTGGGCCATCATTGGCAAGCAAGCGAAATGCCATTTAATGGTGTTACGCTGGCGGGTGATGATGGCCAGCTGCTTATAGTGGTATTTGTTTGGATCCTATCTCCCCTCTAAAAAAACAAAAACATCTAACAGGGCCTTTTCTACCCATCTCTAGGGGCCGAATTTCGGCCCCATTCCCATTCAAAAATAGTCACCTTTTTTCCCAATACCATGTCTGATTTTCCCAATTAAGAAAAGTAAAAAAAAAAAAAAAAAAAAAACTTTTTTTTAAAGAGCCATACTACTTATAAGAAACACTGACCCATTTCAGAGTGATACTTAAATACTTGTGCTTAAGTGGTATGCTTTGCATAATACAATGTACAATCTAAAATAACTTGATTTTGAGGATATATTTTGCTACCCTTGTAATGTTCTATGTCGTTAATTTCTCCTAATTTTGATGTTAAGTCTATCATTTTTTTCCAATTTTGGCCAGGAGGCTTTTCCAAAAATTGCTGGAAAAGGCCCTGTCTAAGTTGGACCCCTTCTAACAAAGCTTTCTGGATCGGCGCATGGTCTATATGAATTTCTATCGAGTGACTGTCTTCATTTTCTGATGAAGAGATTAGCCCCCATAAAATATAAAGTGTAAATTAAAAATTGAAATTTTATTTTTCAACCTTCATAGTGTGATGAAGACGAGGGCAGAGCTAAAATTCATGGAATTTTAGCTCTGCCCACTATCATATCATGAAGGTTGAAAAATAAAATTTCAATTCTTAAGTGAATGACATGTCAGTCTTCCATCTTTTAACTTAACCGTTACCATGCTGAGAAGTTTTTGTAAGTCAGTCTCTCAGTTAATGGTCAGTTAGAAAAAAATGCAATTACATGTACAGTAAAACCAGTGTAACCCAGCCACTTAAAAATAGACAAAACAATGATCTTAATGACAAATGGTAGCTTAATGAAGGTCGAAAGTATTGCAGAATGCTCCCCTTGAAGGTGCTAGAGTGGTCACAACAATATCCATCAATTTTTAAGATGCTCAAGGGGAGCGAACGCCATAAGGATGATTTAAAAAAAATGCAGCAAAAGTGTGACATTGGGGGTCAAATTTCAAAATTGCTTTATCATTATCATTTGTACATCATCCTAACCAGGGAACATCAAAATTTCAGAAATAAATACTGGTTTAATAATAAAATTTAGGACAATGCTTCAAATTTAATGCTTAAATCATTTTTTTCGTTATTTTTTTACAATTCTATAAGTTACTTTTAGCTTGATTATAAACAACACAGGTATGCAGAATTGTAAATATTTTCTCATGCACTGATGAAGTACTTAAATGTATACACATTTTCAAAGTACAATTTATTCTTTCGCTCAAAATTTGCACTTGTGATAAAATTTTATGTGAAAATATCCCCCTGGATTTTCAATGTGTAGAGGAAAATTCAGGAAATGTTTTTCTAATTAAATTAATAAGCATGATTTTTTGTAAAAAATTGTTTTTAGATAACAAGTAGGGTATATGAAAAACATAGAACAAATTTCATTTGAATATATAAGATATAAAGCATATTAAACACAATAACATGTTGGTATTAGAATGTGCTACACTTGTGACAAAATCAGAAAAGGGAGTTTCACCTTTGAATTTTTGAACTCTTATAGATTTTATATAGGATGAAGTGAATTGGCTTCCTGGAAATTGATCAAAATGTATCAAAACATAAATCAGTTCAATTTTTTAGCACAAAACTTTAAAAAATGAACTATTCAGATTTGTTTATTAAGCATAGTAGGTAGTAATAAAATGTTAATGATCAAAAAACAGTTGGCAGCACTCATTTTGGGATTAGTTATCAATTGAATGATTAGAATGATACCATTTCTTGCAAATTTAAGGCTTAAATAGAAAAAAATAATTGTGTTACACTTGTGACAAAAAACCAAGGGAACTGATAATGTCACTTTTGTCTTTTCTTATCACTTATACTTTATATAATCTACTATAGTATGTACAACTGAGGGTCATTTTTGGTTTTCTTCAATAAATTCTTGTAAATTTTTTTTGAATTGTGAAAAAGTACCTTTCCCTCTTTGTGAGTGCATAATTTTATCCTTTTTGTGTTTACACAATTTTGTGTTTTCTTTGTATCAAAAGAGTGAATAACTATATCCTAAAATGCCAAAAAGTAACAAATTAATTGTTGAATAGATCATCCTTTGACCAAACACTAGAAAAACTGAGATAAAGTCAATCATAATATATGCTACACTTGTGACACAAATCACATTTTAAAGTCTACCTGTCTAAATCAAGTTATAGTCTGGTTTTAGACTGTCTGATTTCTTCAGTGTTGAATTTAGCATGATTCCTATCGCAGAATGTAGCTCAAGGATGGTCAGCTTCATTATGAAATTAGTTTATGGGCTTGAGGAATTGTCATTCCTGCTGGACCGTAACTAGTATTGACTATACATTGGTGAAGATGTTGACTTCTTGCTGTGTTTAAATTATATTTATGCATTCAAGAATTATTAAAAAGACCAAAGAAGTAATATTTCATTTAAAAATTGCCATGTATAATGCATTTAACACATATTCCTACAATGTGTTACACTTATGACATCAGTTAAAATCATGCCACGAGGTCAGCAGATTAAGGATTTCACAAAAAGTCCTCATAACATTTGGGGGGGGGGGGGGGGGGGGGGGGGGGGGGGGGGGGGGGGCTCCCTTCACCAGAAAAACAGCAAAAAGCTATGAAATGCAAAACAAATTGAAATACTGATGATTGAAACCTTAAATGTTACACTTGTGACATATCTGGGTGGTTTTATTCAGTGTTTGGGGGCGAATTTCGCCGACCGCTGGCCGCGTTGGACAGGTGCACGCTTAGTAAAGGTGCATTTGCATTCAAAATCATTCTGGGGGCTCTAAATTGGTCGCTTAAGGGAGGGTCACTCTTAATAGAAGTGGCCGCAACAGCAGGTTTGACTGTACTTGTGCTTGGCCATCTCATGCATGTAAAACGGGCTGCTGTCCTCAGAACTTTCTCTACCTGATAAATCTGAAGTTTTAAGGGCTCTAAATGGGTGCTGCATACTCTAGTTTAGGCTGAACCAAAGTCCTAAGTACTCCTAGGTGCAAAAGCCAAATTCCTGCGAAGGAAACCAAGTGTCTTAGTTGCTTTGGAAGATATTTTTGAAATGTGTTGACCCCAATCCATATTATCAGAGATGGTTATACCAAGGTATTTTGCTGACTGAACGTTTTCCAAAGTTTGGTTGTGAAGTGTATATAAATCAAAGAGAATCTGTTTGTGATGCTAATGCTGAGTCACGGTAACTGGACATCTCGGCCCCTAACAAACTCGGCCCTAACCAACCTGGCCCCTAATAATAGTAATATCTATTAATAATCATTAAATGTCTAAACAATGAACATATATTATGAGTAAGTATATTTCAGATCATGTAATTACGATTTTATTTAGTGCCCTAACTCAAACCTAGCTCATTCAGCTTTAGCACTCACAATAAATCATAGTTTAATCAAGTGGGCTTGGGACTCGACGTTGATATATTCCCTTATCTATCAATTTAAACATGTGTTTTGGGTACTCACACATACGTTTTAATTGGAAAAAAGAGGACTCTTATGCACTCTTATCTGGGGGTCCTCCTATCATCCCATGCCACGAGACAGTGGTACTTTATATCCAATAAGCGATTAGCGAAGACTCAGGCGCACTTCACCAGTTGCAAACATTTATTATTTTAACCCTTAGTCGGCCAGTCACGACTCATGATTGTCGTCTACACACCTACTATATCACTCATTTTTACAGAAATAAGCCCTCATGAGACACCACATAATGGGGCGTCTGGAATGGGAATGCACTGTTTGCCTATGTCCCATAAAGTTATCACTCAAGCTAATTGTTTCATACACCTTAGGCATGTACAATATGAATGAAAAATTGGAAAACAATTGATTAACAGTGATTTTATTTGGGGTTTTAGGAAGCTACCACTTCCTTCACATTTGGGGAAATATTTTATTAAAATTGGGAAAATAAGTGCTAAAATACATGAAATTGGGAAAATAAAGGTCATTTATGGATTGGGAATGACTCCCATGGCATATACGGCCTCAAAAATGGCCAAATAAAATCACAGATTAAGCACAATTGTACAACGAAACAATCTAGCTTCCTGAAACAAATGCACAATACTTGGGTTGGGGGCAGAGTTTGCTAAGGGCTGAGTTTGTTAGGGGCCGAGTTTGTCAGGGGCCGAGATTTTTTGTTTTTTTGTATGATATGATTCTTTATGTCCAGTCAATAATCTTTCAGTTATGCGGGACAGGACCAGTACTAAGCTAGGATAAATGTGTCTTGCTCAAGGACCACAACGCAGTGACGCCGGTGAGGCTCGAACCCCTGGCCCTTTGGTCTCGAGTCAAGCACTCTACCACTGAGCCACTGCGCTCACTCAGGGGCCGAGATGTCCCGGAATCCGAGTCACTCTCATATATTAGAGTGACATTTGGCCACATTGAATTTCATTTGCCAATCTGCTTCCCATTGTCCTAAGCTCCTGAATCGAATATATGTTTCTATACAGGACACAGTCGTTCGTGAACAGGCGAACAGAAGACCTAATGTTATCCGGCAGGTCATTTATAAAAATTAAGGAACAGGATGTGTCCTAAAACTGATCCTTGGGGTACACGGGATAACACTGGGACTGGATCTGAGGCTTGACCATCTAATACTACTTGTTGAGTGCGCCCAGAGAGCCATGAGCTGATCCACTTGTGGGTGGACTCTTGCTTGGGGGCTACTAGAAAGACAGGAAACAACTTATTGACCGGAAAACGCAGGAAACTGCCGGAAAACGCAGGAAAACGCCGGAAAACACCTACAATATATCTAAAATGCATGTCAGGGGGAGGGGGTCGTATGGGTGGAGTTGTGTTGAGGGTAGTATGACCAACTGGAGCTGTGGGGTACGGGGATCGGATCGGGTCGTCTCCGGTTAATGACTACGCCGCCGAAAACGATCGTGGTCGTTTAGCGTTGGTGGCTTCACTGCCAAAAAACACTTGCAGTGCCGGAAAACACTTACAGTGATGATATTTCCTAACATTGTTATTGGAAACACACAAAGAAATGCATGGCAAATGAGGTATTGTGGGAAGAGGAATGATGACTTCACTGCGCAGTGATTTTATTTGGCCATTTTTGAGGCCGTATATGGGAGTCATTCCCAATCCAAAAATGGCCTATATTTTCCCAATTTAATGTTTTTTAGCTCTTATTTTCCCAATTTTAATAAAATATTTTCCCAAATGTGTAGGAAAAGGTAGCTTCCCAAAATCCCAAATAAAATCACTGCTGCGGGAAAACACTTACAGTGCCGGAAAACACTTTAAACGAAGAATAATCTTATTTCCTAACATGTTCTAGCAATAATTGAGAGTCGCTTACATCGACGGAAAACGAATCTACAAAACCTGTCTTCGATGTTTATGAACAACAAAGGCACAGATCAGCCTGCGCATCAGCACAGTCTGATTAGCGCCTTTGTTATTCGCTTCATGCAAATTATAATATTCTAGCTAGTTTATGTAGCTGAGCGGACTGGTTAAAAATTGGTTTCTTACTGAGGCCAAATTATTATACATGTTAAATAATGATTGAGTAGTCTATGTAGCTGAACAGGATGCAGATTTCTTACCGTCGCGGCCCAATTATTATACATATTTAATAATAATTGTGAATAAATTTCACCAACAGCACAATTAAGTTGGTTTGGCTTGTTGTGCTTAATTAGAATCAACTTGACAAGGTATGAAATAATTCACTCATTTTCATGACATGTAAGCTCTGCATGTATATAAACTATGTGAAATCAGACTGAATGATTTATTTATTTATTTATTAATTGGCCTCAATGTGAAAATAACTATCTTTGGGGGTTTGCGAACAAAGAAGGGGCAGATCAGCCTGCGCATCTACACACTCTGATCAGCGCCTTTCTTGATCAAGAATTGAAAATGATCATATCTAGCCTTGCCATGTGCAGGATTTCGAATTATGAGCTAACTAGTAAATTTAGCTCAGCAGGCTGGTTTAAATATCACTTTGTCGCAAAACCCGAAGATTTTCTCGTGCCGCGGCCCAATTATTATTCAGATCTTACTTACGGATTACTTTTAAAGAAAAACCAATTAAAGCTGTTTTTTTGCAGTTAAAGCACCTTTGATCATTTGAGATCAGCAACTCGTAAGAAAATTAAAGAATGTCAGCGTTTGATTTGCTGCATTTGTTTGTCGCACGCATTTATCTGTCAATTGATTCAAAATTTAGCCATTGCTTTCACTTCTGTCACTTTGTACTATGCGAACAACAAAGCCTCTGGCGAGACTGTGTGTATGCACCGATCGCCTGAGCCTTTGCTGCTCGCCATGTTCTATATATGCATCCACATGTAACATACCCTGCCAGCATTTACATCACGGATCACAATCGGTCCGCCAGCGAAATGCCATCCGGATGGCTTTTCGCTGGCGGGCCAATAGTTGCCCGATGTTTTTATATTTGGTAGAATGCGGCTTCTCTTCCAAGTTTCCTCTGTTTGCTCTCACAGTTAATGTATATAAGGCCGTTCGGATGGCATTTCGCTGGCGGACCGATTGTGGCCCACGATGGGATGGCTTTTTATAATGTATTTACCTTGTAAATATTTTTAGCTGAAATTAACTGGCCATCAGCCTGATGTGCTGTCACAACTATGCGTTAGAGAACAACAAAGCATCTGGCGAGACACACTTTCGCCTGAGCCTTTGCTGCTCGCCTTGTTCTATATATGCATCCACAGACACATACCCTGCCATCATCCCATCATGGGCCACAATCGGTCCGCCAGCGAAATGCCATCCGGACGACTTTTCGCTGGTGGGCCAATAGTTGCCCGATGCTTTTATATATTGTGTAGAATGCGGCTTCTCGTCTGAGTTTCCACTGTTTGCTCTTACAGTGAATGTATATACCTTGTTAATATTTTAGTTAAATCAGCCTGATCATTTGAAAAAAAACTTGTGTTTTACATTTTTCTTTTATAATTATTCCATTTGTTACTGTTGTAAGGTATGTCTTTTGAATATACATTGTCTGGTTATATGATTATATTTTAAAAATATGAGAGAGAAAGAGAGAGAGAGAGAGAGAAACAGAGAAGCTATCTTCATATTCTTTTGCGTTATCTACATGAAAATGAATAAATAAATTAATCTACTATTTTCTCTTTGTTCATGCAGTGAGTATATTGTTCATAGTACAGTAGACCAGCAGGTCCAGGAGTATATATGACCAGGAAATGGCACAATCACTAACTGCAGGCTTCTATTAGTCTTCTTTTTATGCTGTGCCAACGCATCAATGCGTCAAAAACTGCGACTCTATGGTGCATTTAGCCGATTTTTTCCGGCATATTGGGACTCCAATATTATTCATAACTTCCATAAAGCCCATATATACATCCAGGTTACACCCCTCCACTTCTGCGACCCAAATTTTTATATATTTTAGGTGTTTTCCGGCGTTTTCCTGCGGTCCCTAGATTTACCGGAAAGACCCGAATTACCGGAAAGACCACCGAAATACCGGAAAGACCAAAGAATAATAGGGAAATATTGATATGCCCTTCGCCAATTAAGAAGACTATTATTGATTATTGAATATTGTTAATATTTGAGTATCTAGTATATATATTTAGTATATATGTTATAATTTGTTATATATTTTTTTGATATTTTTAATTCATTTTTATGATCATTTTGTCTTGAAAACATGAGTTGAAAAAAAGATAAGAAGATTTCCCTTTCCAAATTACCGAAAATGTACGGCTTAAATTAAATACGTCAAAATCATAATATAGAATCATAAACTGAGCTTCAAAGTTCAAACTAAAGGACATTAAAAGATTTAAATATGAGAAAATGCATTTAAAGACATATGCGGCTATTTCCAATGCGCACCTTTCCCGCGTCTGCAAACGGGGAAAGTTGTCTGGGTCCTGTCTTTCGACCTTTAACGGATTCGGATCAACACAGCTTCCGATATTCTTATGTCATATCGGTGTTCCGACATTTTCTTCACAAAATAACTTATTAAAATGTGTTCGAAATATCTATTTACATCTTTTCAGAACTGATCGCTTCAGCACTAAAGACAGAGAAATGTAGCTCAGTCGAAATCAAACGACGTACACAATAACCCTGGTTACGAATACGATAGTGGCCGAGTCTATACTATTTGTATCGTTATTTAGAGCGGCGCACGACCTGACCTCGTGGCCTAGTGGTTAGCGTGTCTGGCTACAAAGTCAGAGGACCAGGATCGATTCCCGGATGCGCACATATTTTCAGTGTGTTTTTTCTTTCTTTTTTAACATTTAAATGCTAAATTACTTTATATACTAGTAAAATGGCATCATCAAAACGACCGAAATGGTCATTGCCGAACTTTTTATATTGAATTACGCATGAAACCTATGGGGGTGGGGGTAAATTTGGCCCTCTAGAAAGAGAATTAGTTCGGTGACCCCAGAGTTTTATTCTTTTTTCTGAAAGGTATTATAATAGTCCATGAATTGAAAATAAATTTTCAAGATTTTCAATATCAGATTTTTTAATACATGATTTATTCTAAAAACAAATTCCATTTTTCGACGAATTGCCAAAATATATCATGCAGTATCTTGTCACAGCATGGGATAACAAGTAAACATGCACATTTTCTTAAAAGTTTGAGGTCATGGGCAGCAATTTAAGTTAAAAGAAAGAAGCTGGCTGAAGATTACAACCGTTTTAGCTCGATAATTAGGACTAGTGTTATTATTTTATATTTCTAGAAAATTGGTCAAATGCTGTAAACTTCAATATGAGATTCTGAAAAAATAAGCACGGTGACATATCCTTTTTATTTCATAAATGGATAGCACATGCATTAAACAAACTGTATGCAAAGTATTGAAAATATTTCAATATGGAAAGTATTTAGTAGCATATGTCCTTAAACATTCTTGCATAACGTCTTTTATTGGATGGATGGATGTGTTCCATTTTTCTGAAACATGTTCGTTGATTGGGTTTGTTCCTCTGTTAACAATGGTCCTTTAATAAGGCTAGTTAGTTCCACCTCATTGACACACTGATTAGTTCTAGTTGTTAACAAGGGCCCTTCAATTAGGCCTTAATCCAAGCTATTATTCCTGTCAATAAACAAGATTGAAGTTAAAGCAATACAATTTTATAACGGCAATTTCCCCCAGGGCGTGAAGGGGGTTACTTTAGTTTTTGAATTATTATTGTCGGACAATTAAATGATTTCAAAGTACATATATCGCTTTATAATAGTTAAAAACAAAAATTCCTATACAAATAAGGCTTGTAAAATCAATACAGGAAATAACCCCCTATTATTCTTTGGTCTTTCCGGTATTTCGGTGGTCTTTCCGGTAATTCGGGTCTTTCCGGTAAGTCTAGGGACCCGTTTTCCTGCGTTTTCCGGCAGTTTCCTGCGCTTTCCGGTCAATATGTAGTTTCCGGTCTTTCTAGTAGGTGCACACTATTCGGCGGGATCCATGGTTTAATTATCCGGGATCCATGGTGGGTGGTGTTGGTTCGACATGAATATCTCGATAACTTCATATCAGATCTTTATAATTTTGGTATCAGTTTAAAGAGGAGTTATTTATCTTTTAGATGATGTAAAGAAATTGTAAAAATTCGTATTTTTTATACGATTGTTTTACTCGCAAAAATTGCGGGATCCTCGAAAATACTGCTTTTACTATCCGGGACGCATGGGGGAGGTGTTGTTTCGACATAATTGTCTGAAAATTTTAATATCATATTTTTATAAACTTGGTAACAGATTAAAGAGGAGTTATATATCTTTTTAATGATGTAAAGAAAATTAAAAAATTCTGAAATAAAGTATATTTTTGTTACCTTCAAAATTTGCGGGATCCTCTAAATTTTGGTTAAAATTTTGCGGTACGCATGGGGGTGATGTTCATTTGACATGGATATCTCAAAATATACACATCAGATTTTTATAAACTTGGTATCAAGTTAAAGAGGAGATATATGTTTATAAGATAGTGTAAAGAAAATGCGAATACTCGTATTTGTTATATGATTTTTGTACTCGCAAAAATTGCGGGATCCTCGAAATTTTGGGGTCCCTAGACTTACCGGAAAGACCCGAATTACCGGAAAGACCACCGAAATACCGGAAAGACCAAAGAATAATAGGGGGTTATTTCCTGTATTGATTTTACAAGCCTTATTTGTATAGGAATTTTTGTTTTTAACTATTATAAAGCGATATATGTACTTTGAAATCATTTAATTGTCCGACAATAATAATTCAAAAACTAAAGTAACCCCCTTCACGCCCTGGGGGAAATTGCCGTTATAAAATTGTATTGCTTTAACTTCAATCTTGTTTATTGACAGGAATAATAGCTTGGATTAAGGCCTAATTGAAGGGCCCTTGTTAACAACTAGAACTAATCAGTGTGTCAATGAGGTGGAACTAACTAGCCTTATTAAAGGACCATTGTTAACAGAGGAACAAACCCAATCAACGAACATGTTTCAGAAAAATGGAACACATCCATCCATCCAATAAAAGACGTTATGCAAGAATGTTTAAATGCATTTTCTCATATTTAAATCTTTTAATGTCCTTTAGTTTGAACTTTGAAGCTCAGTTTATGATTCTATATTATGATTTTGACGTATTTAATTTAAGCCGTACATTTTCGGTAATTTGGAAAGGGAAATCTTCTTATCTTTTTTTCAACTCATGTTTTCAAGACAAAATGATCATAAAAATGAATTAAAAATATCAAAAAAATATATAACAAATTATAACATATATACTAAATATATATACTAGATACTCAAATATTAACAATATTCAATAATCAATAATAGTCTTCTTAATTGGCGAAGGGCATATCAATATTTCCCCATTATTCTTTGGTCTTTCCGGTATTTCGGTGGTCTTTCCGGTAATTCGGGTCTTTCCGGTAAATCTAGGGACCGGAAATTTTGGGTTTAATTATGCGGGATGCATGTGGGATGGTGTTGATTCGACTTGAATATCACACTATTTGCATATCAGATTTTTATAAATTTGGTATCAGCTTAAAGATAAGTTATATATCTATTAGATGAACTAAGAAATGGGGAAATTCCCGAATTATTATATGATTTTCTAGCTTTCATATTTTGCGGGATCGTCGATAATTTGGCAACTTGGCATTACACGTGTTTAGTGTTTCTATCTTTGTGCAATTTTCAGCATCCCATTTTAGAAAAAACAAGAATATAAATTTACTTCCGTTAGCCAAAATTAACTTTGTACAGTAAGCTAGTTCTGTTTCCCCCCTGCTCACCACGGAGAGGTGGAAGTTATGAGCAGGATATTTTTGGTTATTATTTCAAAGTGTTAGACTAATCTTTACACCAAAGTAAGAGGCAGGTCAGCTGCCAAGACTTTGGTATAAAGTTACTCTTATCTAAAAGACAGATGTTATTTTGCAAGGATTGTTATCGATCAAGGCTTCGCTTTAAAAACTGGTTACACAAAAAGAGTGGCAGTTCAGCTGCCAGCAAATTTGGTGTAAAGTTACTCATATCTGATACTATATAAAAGACAAATGTTGCTTTTTTTTGCAAGGACTGTTATCGATCAAGGTTTCGCTTTAAAACTGGTTACACAAAAAGAGTGGCAGCTCACCTAATCACATCTTCGCTGAGGAAGCTTGAAGAAGCGGTTAACCAGTACTTCTTCTTGGAAGCGAGAGTGCTTGACTCGAGACCGAGTGGCCGCGGGTTCGAGCCTCATCGGTGGCATTGCATTGTGCCCTTAAGCAAGACGCATTAATCCTAGCTTAGTACTGGTTCAACCCAGGAAGACCCGTCCCTATATAACTGAAAGATTGTTGATGGGACGTAATGAATCAAATCAAACCAGTACTTCGAGCGCATACTTTCGCTTATAACTGACAAATATTTTTTTGAATGATTCAGCTGAAGGGAGGAATATGACCGTAGAAATTATTTCATGATCAATCTCGATGAAAGTATGAGACCGGGCTGCGATCAAACTCGGGACACCAGGATCTGCAGTCAGACACGCATCTGTAGCCAGACACGTTACCGACTGCCTACGCCGCCCGGTATTCAGGAATATTTGAACCGTGACATGTGATTTCCAACAATGTGCAATTTTGACAAGTATAGACTCAGACGAACCTGTGCAGCCTCCTGTTAAGCTTAGAAACACCAAAATTAAGTTCGATCAGTACATGTAGCTTAACATTCATATAATAATTAAGCGACAAGCAAAGGCTCTGTTCATTCCGCGCGTATGCCCAGGCTGGTCTGAGCCTTTGCTGGTCGCACATACCACATTGTTGGAAATCTCATGTCACGGCTCATTTGTGCCTGCAGCAAATTTTGTGCCAGCAGAATTTTTTGTGCTGGCAGCAAATTTTGTGCTGGCAGGAATTTTAGTGCCAGCAGGAATTTTTGTGCTGGCAGCAATTTTTTGTGCTAGCAGGAATTTTTGTGCCTGCAGCAAATTTTTTGCTGGCAGCAATTTTTTTGCTAGCAGAATTTTTTTTGCTAGCAGAAATTTTTGTGCCAGCAGCAAATTTCGTTCCAGCAGCATTTTTTTGCAAGCAGAAATTTTTATACCAGCAGCAAATTTTGTTCTAGCAGAATTTTTTGTGCCAGCAGCAAGTTTTGTGCTAGCAGAATTTTTTGTGCCAGCAGCAAATTTTGTTCCAGCAGCAATTTTTTTGCAAGCAGAATTTTTTGTGCCAGCAGCAAATTTTGTGCTAATTTGACCGTTTTTCTCTGCCGTAAAATTGCTGCCAACTTTACCGTTTTTCGTTGCAGCAAATTTTGTGCTAACTTGACCGCTTTTTTCTGCCGTAAAATTGCTGCCAACTTAACCGTTTTTCGCTGCAGCAAAATTGTTGGTAACTTGACCGTTTTTGCTGCAGTAAAATTGCTGCCAACTTTACCGTTTTTACTGTTGCTGCTAACTTGACCGTTTTTTTTTTGGTGCAGCAAAATTGCTGCCAACTTTACCGTTTTTTTTTTTGCTGCAGCAAAATTAGTGCTAACTTTACCGACCTTCTTACTGCTTCCTTGGGAAATGGTGTCATGTTCCCACTTTCAAGACACTGTCTCAAATGTTCTCTCATTTTTGATGTGGAATATGTTACTAGAGTATTAAAGCAATCTGGCTTGAAACAAAGCTCTACCACGTTAGCTATAGAATAAAGACCACATGAATTAGGCTGTTGCTGTACGCGAGGTTCTATAAACTTCCAATGTTGATGATGAAGTTCTATAAATCTGTGAAAGTTGAATTTTAACATTATTTCTCAAACTCTTTGAATTAGCACCTAAACTATCAATATCGTTATTGTTAAGTAGCTTTGATCCGGACCAGTATTGCTAAGAATCCCTATATTTTTTTTTATTTTCGGGAGGTGGGGGGGTCCGGGCCCCCCGTCCCCTCTTAGGATCCGCCCATGTCATGAAAGATTAAATTGGCTATCTGCTGTGTTAATTATTTGCAGATATAATAATTGATAATCTTGGCCACACTTCACAAATTAAGTTAACGAATCAAATTAACGGTCCATTAACGCCAGTTTGGGAATTAACGACCCGTACAATTCTCTCTTTGCCAGCGGCGAGTTAAAGCAGTTAGAAAGGTGGCCAGTTAGAACTCGGCTCAGCACCTACAGTACATATGTTCTGATCTGAATCCAAACTGATTGAAGAACTAAATAAAATTGAATCAATTACATTGAACCTTGTGTAAATTTTGCTTGTTTCATTTGATTCAATTTTTTAGTAATGAACTGGCTTTGGGATTCTTATAGCATATTTAAAAAAAAGATGAATTATTAAAATTGAATTGACATCTTAAAAATAATAAATTTAAAGAAATAAAAAAATAAAATAAAAAAAATACATTGTAACATTGAATGTAGGATATGCATTTAAAAAATCTTAATTCTTTTGAGAAAATCTGATATCCTATTTTTAAATATTATTAAAATTAAAATAAGAATCATAAAAAATTTAACTTAGGAAAATTTTAAAAAAATCTTTATTTTTTAGAAAATCAACCGTTGGTATTCTGATAGCCTATTAAGAGAAAATGTGAATTATTAAAATTAAAATAAGAATCAGAATGATATTTCTTACAGCACAGTTGCGATCAGATTTATCAAGTGATTTCAAGTTTGAAAGCAACATCTTATATCTCATTCTATGGCTTATGTGACAAGTGAGTTGAATGGCAAAAAGAGTGAATTCAGGTAATTAAGCGTGTGCACTTGTATCATCATGCAAGTGAAAATGAAAGCTGAGCTTGCACTCATCCAGTTTGCAATTTTCAATCACTGGGCTGTGACTTTTATTAATTACCAAGCTACATCGTACTTATTTTTTTTTCGGTAATTATCTCGGACCCAATATACATACTGGGTCCGAGTAATTATATTGTCCAATAATGCTGGCTTCGGGAATTCCATAGAAATAAGCCCTTAGAATATAAATATTAATATAATAAAAAAAAGTTTGCACTTTTTAAATAGTACGATATGTATTGGAATAGGAATTTATCAAAGTATCCCAAGTGATAGGTTGATAATATGCGTCACTTAAAATTCATCCCGCATAATTATACCATAATTTTTAAGGATCCCGCAAATTTTGACAGTAAAATATTCATATCAAAGTTCCGAATATTTGCATTTTTTAACATTTCGGGATAGGTTAATACCCCCTCTTTAAACTGATACCAAGTTGATAAAAATCTGATGTGTATGTATTGAGATATCCATGTCGAACCAACAACACCTCCTATGCGTACCGCACAAAATTAACCTAATTTTCGAGGATCCCGCAAATTTTGACAGTAAAATATTCATAAAAAAAATCCGAATTTTTGCATTTTTCTAACATTTCCGAATAGATGAATACAGATCAGCCAAGGCTCAGACCCCACCCAGAAAGGTACATCTGCAACAAGGCAGACTTTTCATCTATGAAAGCTGAGCTCAGACGCATAAAAGAAACCTTTATTTCATTGGAGCCTGTCTCTACCGCACAAGAGTTATGGTACAAGTTTAGCTCCTCAGTGTCTGATCTCATGACAAGGTACATCCCTACAAAGATGCTTAGTGGTAAGAAGATTAAGAAGCCGTGGATTAATAGAAAGTTAAAGGCACAGATGCGCAGACGTGACAAATTGTTTAGAAGAATGAAAAAGACCAAGAACGAGACTGACATCAGGAAATTCAAAGACTGCAAAAAAGCTGTACAGAAGATAGAAAGACAATCCTACTGGACCTACATTAATGGTATCATTGAGACAGGCGAACCAGACAACGACCACACTCCAAAGCAGAAGAGGTTCTGGAACTACATAAAGTCCCTACGGAAAGACTCAACTGGTATAGCTCCACTGAAAGACAATGGACGTCTGTTCAACGCATCCAAAGACAAGGCTGATATACTCAACAGACAGTACCAGTCTGTCTTTACCCAGGAGGACCCTGACACCCAAGTTCCTGACCCAGACGGAGGCCCTATCCTGACATGAACAATATATACGTCAGTGAAGATGGAGTAAGGAAGCTTCTACAAAAAAGCAATCCACGTAAAGCCACCGGTCCTGACATGATTCCAGCACGACTGTTGAAAGAATGCGCCGAAGAACTAGCCCCAATCTTAGCCATAATCTACAACAAGTCTATCCAAAGTGGAAAAGTGCCGGACGACTGGAAGAAAGCCAATGTCTCTGCAGTATTCAAGAAAGGCCAACGTTATGATCCAGCTAACTATCGCCCTGTCTCATTAACCTGCCTCTGCTGCAAGATATTAGAGCACATTATAGTCAGCAGTGTGATGAAAAAGCATCCTTACAGACTGTCAACATGGATTTCGTGCTAGAAGGAGCTGTGAGAGCCAGTTGGTGACCCTGACCCACGACCTCGCCTCTTCTTTAGACAATGGAAAACAAACAGACATGGTGGTCTTGGATTTCTCAAAGGCATTCGACCGTGTCCCGCACCGGCGTCTATTGAGGAAGTTGCACCACTATGGTATCAGAGGCTCCACATATCACTGGATATCATCATTCTTATCTGGTCAGACACAGAAGGTGATCGTCGAAGGGTGTTCATCTGACAGTGTTCCAGTAGTCAGTGGGGTCCCTCAAGGATCAGTTTTAGGACCACTGCTGTTCTTGTTGTTTATCAACGACCTACCAGACAAGATTGTTTCCAATACAAGGCTCTTCGCCGATGATTGCATCGTATACCGACAAATCAATAGGCCTGAAGATTGCTTAATACTTCAAGAGGACCTCAATTCTCTGGCAGAGTGGGAATCAAAATGGAGTATGGCGTTTCATCCCCAGAAGTGCAGCGTCTTGAGCATCACAAGATCTCGCTCCCCTGTCAAATACTCCTATCGCCTGAAAGGACATGTTCTGGATCTGCAAGACTCCACGAAGTACCTGGGTGTAGACATACAATCATCACTGTCTTGGAAGACCCACATCGACAGGATAACCAAGAAGTCAAACAGTATGTTGGGCTTCCTACGTCGGAATCTGCGATCCTGCAGTGAAGAAACCAAAGCAAACGCCTACTTTAGTATGGTCAGGTCCAACCTTGAATATTGTTCTTCTGTATGGAGTCCGCATCACAAGGATCAGATACACAAAATAGAAATGGTGCAAAGACGAGCAGCACGGTACACAACTAATCGCTTCAGGAATACCAGCAGCGTCTCATCAATGATTGATCAACTACAGTGGGAATCACTCGAGTCTAGAAGATCCAAAATTCAGTTGACCCTCTTCTTCAAAGTGATACACAACTTGATCGACATACCACCAGACAATTATCTGACACCTTCAACAACAAGGACACGATCGACTCATTCGAAGAAATACAGACAATTCTCGCCATCTACAGACTCATTTAAATTCAGTTTCTTTCCGCGTACTGTACCTTTGTGGAACTCACTTCCAGCTGATATAGCTGAGGCCCCTTCTTTGGTAACTTTCAAGAAGGGGTTATCCACCCTTTCATTCTAAAATTAGGTAGGGGCCCAGGTGCTGAGCAACTTACCAAGGTGAGGAGCTATGCTGTCGGGGACGTAAGGGCCCTGGTACCTGCAAGGAAGGCAGTTTGGTCTTCACCTAGTGAGCAAAAGGCATCTGGGAAAACTTTCTTCCTTCTATTCTTTTTATATACTGTACCTCTTAAATTTATACCCCAACTATTAATTGTGTTATGTTTATTTTTATTATTCCTTAAAACTTTAACCCTATTATTATTTGTATTTACTTCTTCTGCCTATATTCTCTTTGTCTCATTCTTTTAGCGTTACCAACCGAAGTCAACCCGTTGTGTAAAAGTCAATTGTGACGGTACAACATATCGATGTAGATGTATTATTTGGGAAGCTAAAACTCTGTATTTTCTTGTCTTTCATCGTGTTATGCTTGTTGCAACCTACTGCAAACTACGATTTGGCCATTATTGAAGATTATCTTACGGGAAACACAAAAATCAAAATATCGATAAAAAAACAAAATGGCGTCGTTGTCATATTCGGCGAGCCTTGGCAACTGTTGCTAACCGGAAGTGCGGTCCCGAGAATTGACAAGAAGCAAGCATATGATCGGCCAGCTGGTCAGATATTCATGTTTGAAATTGTGGATGCACAGACTCAAACTTAAGCCCCATCCTGTAAGCTTACCAGGAGCCTTCGGCTTCGGTGAGCCAAAAAAAGCAACGTCAAGCCTCTGTGGATCTGGCTACCCGTAGTACCGCGAAAATATATGACACTTATCTTCGCAGGCTGTTAAATTTGTGTTATTGTCAATATTGAGCTTTATTCCGAAATAAAATAAAAATTACTTATTCTTCCAACATCACTGATGTATTCAGCCTGCATTATTGCTTTTGAAAACAAATACCATTTACCGTCAAATGAAGAAGTTTCCTTTACTCGACTTTCGATTAAAGCTCTCCAATTGAAAACAATAATTTAAAAAAGATAAGGGTCGACTAAATATCAAAATTTACGGATCGAAAAAATTCCTTCCTACCTACCTACCCACCCTAGGGGGGGGGGGGGGTACTCTGATATTTTCATACATACGTAGGCTCGGGTCATTTTTTGGGGTGCAAAATTTAGATTTTTCAATATTTGTCTGGGTTTTCAGAAAAATAAATATTTTTGGGGGTATGCAGATTTATGGATATTTTTTTTTTTTTTGGGGGGGGGGGGTGTCATCACAAATTTGGCCTATATTTAGGGGTCATTTCTATGCATTTTAGGGTCTTTTCTTAAGGTAAAGGAACAGATTGTGGGATATTTTTTTGGTTTCTAAAATTTCAAAATATTTTTTTTGGCCCGGTGCTTGAAATTCTTGATATTTTTGGGGGTGAAGGGTAGATGCTGGGACAGAGCCTACGTATGAAGAAAAAATGAGAGTATGGCCATTCCTTCCTCTGACTACCTGATCCGGAACACCCGCCCCTCTTCAAGAAATCACCTGATAGCGTACCGACAGATCACAACTCTAAAAGACTTCTATAAATACACCTTCTTTCCTCGGACAATAATACACTGGAACGCCCTACCACACCACATCCCCACCCTGCCTACCTTGGCACAGTTCAGTACGGCTGTTTGCCAGGTAGCTCACTCCACTCCCTAGATACCAGCATCTGTTTTTATCTTTTAACTTTACTAACTCTCTCCATCGCACTGTACAAACTCATTTCACCCACTTTTTTTCTATGCTTTTATTCCCCCTAACACCCTTTAGCTCCTGGTATTTACCGGAACATCACCTTACGTCCTCCTCGGAGGTTTAGGTGAAAAGGAAGATAGATAGATAGAGTACCCCCCCCCCCGGGCAACCCACCCATCCACCCTTGACTGGTCTCCTTTTAATAGCTTGTCAGCATATTAATGTAACGGAAGTAGAGCTTTATAAACGAGGGGCACCAATCTACCATCCACCCATACCCACACAAAACCCACCCAAAATCCACCAAACCCACCCACCAACCAACGAACCAGCCACCCAATTAACCAACCAACCAACCAACCAACCAACCAACCGTCCATCCACCCACCCAGCTCTCTCGTTCCCATCGAGGTGATTGTCAAACTATAAAGGACACAAATAACTACATAAAAAACAAGAACCAAATATATATACACCCTCCCCCATCCTAATTTGTTTACTTCTAAATGGAATTTGTAAAATTTACATTGTTAGTGATTTGTATTCACGTTTCATCACATGTTTTAAATTGCATATTAAATCATTATGCGTGTCTAAGCATCATCAGTATATCTGCATAGGTATTTGATATGCTTGGTTGCAGATATGTTTAGTCTTCCATTGTGAAGACATTGGATTTAGGCTTCACTTTTATACATGTTTGTCATGCATATTTATTGCATGTTAATGTAGATCATCATTATAATAAAATAAGTCATCAGCAGATATATTGTTGCTTTCTAAACCATCGTCCAAATAACCGGTATGCATATGACCCCCTTGGCATTTATGACATCCGGTGGCTGGTCGTATTCACTGCACCCTTTTGAAGCTTTCAATTGCATGGCGTGCAGGATTGAGTGCTATGTGTGATAGTATTTCTTCATTGCATGCTTTCTAAGGGGTAGAACGAGAAGTTGACGTAATTACCATTCGCCATATAACGTCATTGTTATGCCCACGAAATAGTCCGTGATGGTCCGTGTTTTGTCTGATCAGTCCGTGAATATTGGTCAGTTAGTGTTTTGTACATTGGTCCGTGGTTTGCATAGTAGTCCGTAACAGTCCGTGAGTCCGTTACGGTCCGTTTATTTGTCAACCACCATCTGCAACTGTTTGAATTCGAAGGAAAACAGGGGATGTGAATTCCTAAGCACTCTTGAGAGGTGAACGACTTACGGAGGCAGTCAATGGCTATGCGTCCATATATTATTTGATAGAATAGGCAAAGTTGGGAGTAGGAAGTTCTCTGCTCAAGGGACCTCTGCTTCGCTTGCATATTGCCCAGGTCACACATTCACGGACTGGGCGCCGGATTAGCCACGGATACAATCCGGCATCATTCGTGGCAATCGGTACTGGTCCGTAGCTTTCTGTATTTGATCCGTAATCATACGTAGTAGTACTTAATCATACGTATATAGTGCATCCGTATCGGACTACGGAAATTGGCATTTCCTGGGTCATCCGTGAAATCTAATCCGTAGTAAAACCAGCGAGGTGATCCATGAATGTGTGACCTGGGCATATGAGGGATAGTCGTTTAGATTCCAACATGCTACTCGACGCCGTATCACTTCAAGTTTGTCAATATTGCTTTAAATGAGTACTCCACCATAGGGTGATCTTAAGTTTTATGTGACATTTCTCTCAAAAAGTAAGTGAGTATGACCAGGAAATGTCACAACCACACACTGCAGACAAACCCTCGGCACCGTGACCGTGAGGAAGAAACACAGAACACTAACAATCAAAATTACCTAGAAGACCATTGAATGAATGAATGAATGAATAATTTATTTATCAAAGTGTCACCACTGTATACAATATAAATAATCTGAACATTAGATACATAGTATAGACAGTGCCAGCCTTTGAAGGCTTACGAGACACTAAACAAAACATATCCATTAAGGTAAAACAACCCAACGAGATGATTGCAAGACTAAAACGACACTAAGTACTGCATTACAAAACAAGGACCGAGCACAATCCCTCACAAACAATGGGAGCACAATAAACAATGAATCAACAACAATAGAACCACCGCCTCTGAACTGACAGCAGCAGAAGCACTGGGGCCTTAAACTATTTTTACTGGCTAAGTTTTCGTTCTAAATTCTGCTGTTGTCAAACCACAAAATTTATTTAGCTCGCATGGAGGCTTCCTGACTTATCCAATGTATCATCATAGGGAAACACTTAAAACAATTAAACATGCTTTGATGAAACAAAGAAAGTGACTCTTAACTCGCACTGATGAACTCAGTCTGGGTTAAAAAATGCAAAAACATGAAGAAAATGAGGGTTTGAGCGCAGTTTTTTTACAAGTTGAAGTACATATGATTTCAAACCCCTCTACCCGACTTATAAAACATCAAACCTCTAAATTGTTGCTTACAAACAATTTTTAAGGATTTCCAAACTTTTGACCATTCAGAATTTGTTTAAACTGTCTAGAAAAAAGTTATTAAGGTTTAAAATCAGGCTTTTTTGCTGGTAGTCTGTGATTCCCAATCGGGATCTTGAGAAAGTTGCAAAGCCTGATTGGAAAACAGTGATTCCTGTTTAGGAACATATATTTGATTCAGAACGGCATACATTCGAAGAGTACCTAAAGAGTTGCAATTTGGAAAAATGGCAGGAAAGTAGTAGAATTTTAGACTAAGCCTGAGTCAGAACAATGTATCAAGAGTGTGAAAAGTTATATAGCACAAATTTTAAGTCTTGCAAAAGATGTTAAATTATTGGGCAACTATAGCTACCCTCATTATTGACTATTGACTTCATTACTTTTTTGGAATTGAAAGAAAAGTTAAATTTGGCCAAATTAGTCGTATTGCTTACAATCTGCATATTGTCTTAAACGCACTTAATCCAGTGTGGCAAACGAACAGTATAAGTTAAAATAGTTTACTCTTCTATACTGAACGAAACTTCTAAACCGCCAGTTAACAAAACACTTTTTTTCAATATAGCTTATTTATTATTAAACTGTTTGAAATGATATTTGACACAGTATATTTGGGCACATGTATCCGTCGATTGAACATAACAAATTTTGATTCAATAAGGATGTTCAATTATGCGTAACGATAGAGTACTTATACGGGTTTTGCACGTGGCACACGATGCTAAATGTTTTTCGCTATGTGTATACTCGTATTTTCATCGACAACTATCCAACAACTTTATTTTATCACAAAAATGCCAACGTTTGGGTTGTATGAGTATAAAGTAGAGGGGTCGGGCTTTGGGTTCAATCAAAAACGGAACCTCGCTGACACTCATTGATATTTTATCATAAAGTTTGACATGTTTTGATAGAGCTGAAAGTTTACACAGCAACCTGTCGGTCATTTGTCATTTTTGCACTCGTATGACGAGAAAAACCGACAAAAATTGAGCATTACGTATGTCATAAAATGTCATGTATAGTCCACCATACTTTTGTGCGGTGATGCACAAATGCTGCATTGGAACGTCGGAAGTGTCGAGATTGATGTGCAGTACACGGTTAATGCGTGATGGATGTTTCGATAATATTGTAGACAAAAACATTCCATCACAATAAACACATTTATGTGTTCTTTTAGGCCATATGGGCCTCCATAGGAGCACTGAATTGCATGAAAAAAGCTAATTTATTACAAACTAAACACGATAGTGTTCAATTATGTCCCTTTACAGCACCAGAAAGTTTCAATAATATTGTGGACAAAACATGTCATCTCCATAAAGCATTCTTGTGTTGTTTTAGGTCATATGGGCTTCCATTGGAAGATTGTGCATTACCTGAAAATTGCAACTTAATAAAAGCAAAACCCAAACACATTCAATAATGTCCATTTATAACACCACATTAGGTCCCTGGAATACTCGGTTTTAAGAGATAAGTTCAAAATCCAGCGTTTGTGCGAAAATGAAATGCGATAGTGCCTTTATACAATCTATCAATTGAGCAGGTTATTTTCAATTTATGAAAATGAAATTTTAACAGGTTCTGTTTAAATAATTTTTACATATTGAGTGTAAATTGTAGCTATGTATGTATCATATATGTTAAGATATATGAGAAAATATCGAGTGGCGGTTTGGAAGTTTCGCTCAGTATACTACAGTTATATACATTACTTACTCTAAAATATGTTACTGTTTATTACAAGACCATGGATTGCCAAACGACATATGCAGAGAGAGTTTTGTAGAATATGATTTTCTAAACCACCCAAATATGTGGCAAAATAAATGCATGTAGATTCTTTGAAAATTGGGTAATTACCACGCAACAGCCAATTGTTAATAAATAATAGCAACTCCTTTTCTAGTGTTTTTGTCATTTTCTGTGTTCTAACATTCATAAAAAATATCACCCGTATCTTTTAATTGAATTCAGCTTGGTAGTGAAATGATGATAATTAGTTTAGACATCTGGTATTACTGTTATATACGTGACTTTCTTTATAAATAACGTGATTATAGTGCAATGTTAGAACTATATGAGACCAAACCGCTACAGTGTGAAAACGACTACCACCTATGTGCTCAGTCATCACACAATTTGTAAAATTGTCTTTTTAAACCTAACATATTACTGAGATTTAATTTCAAAAGAAGAATGGATGCTTTAAATGGAACAAAGTCAGAATATATTGGGCACACAAAATGCCTTTAAAGATGTCTTAGCAAATCGAGCAAACAGCCTTTTTATTACTTTTTATTCTTTTCATAATCAAATTATCACCTGGAAGGATTAAATGGTTGCTTTTATCTCTGTGCCACTAAAGTGTATGCATGTAATGCCATTTACCATGCATTTTGCTTCAAGCTGTCAACATCTCATTTCAGATGTGAAATATAAAGCACAAAATAACTTAGGAAGATCAATCCCTCATTGTGTAAGCCATCAAATATTTACATAGACTATCAGCAATAGATTACAACAACTATGTTTAAAACAACATGCAAAAAAGCTAACTTAACATTCTAAACCAGAAGTGCAAATCAAGACGTGAAACATTATAAATGCGTTCATCATTGCAATATAAAAAGGGGGAAACTTTAGGATATTGCAATGATTTATGTCTCGCATTTGGCACCAATCATACCTATATTTATGGCTATAGTATTTTAGCATTTATATCGTGTCCAGTTTGGTGCAATAAGAATAAAATTATTGTTGGTATCGTATATAACAATATAGTTAGTGAGAATACTACTTTATCATTGTTTCGCCAGGTTCTACGAAAATGTGAAGCCACAAAACAGGAGCGTATTTTTGTATAAATTCATATTCTAAATTAATCAGTTGGAAAGGCCCCTTGCATTATTAGTATTGTAGACATTTTAAATAATTAGTCTTCATTTATCAGGACCTTGGGCTTACCTCTTTTTAGTATAGGATTTGATTGATCATATGTACTAAAATATCATGGAAGTATTTGCCCAGACGTTTGCTTTTTTGACATAGAGCTTACTAGCATCCAGGATAGAATCTGCTTTAATACTATTTTCATTCTACAGCGCACCTTTAAAATATTTAAACCAACAATAAGTACATATGGCAACTGCTACTCGCACATTAGAACTAAGTAAAATTCATAAAATAAGTACCAATTAATGATACTATTATTATATAAGCACAGATTCTTGACACTTTTCACAATTTTCCTATTAAAAGCTGCTGTCAAATTTACCATTTGTATTCTATGTAACGTTGTCAATATTTTGTCTCAGGTATTTAAAAGCAAATCACACAATTTTTACTCTGTTTCAAAGGCCATACTTTCCTAACATTACATTTAAGTCTATCATTAGTGACAATGGTCATTATTAGCATAGTGCATTTTCTAGTGTGCTTCCCTATAAAGCTTGCTAGAAAACGTGATGTATTTGCATTTGCAGTTTTTCTCTATACCTTGACGTCCTTTAAACGTATGTATTATCTGATGTTTGCGAAACCCTGTTAAAATTAAAGAATCAATTCACAGAATTTCGGCAATAACTTTGTCAAATTTGGTTCAATGACTAAACTTATATAATTGTACTATGGTAAAAGCCAATTAGTTAACATCAGCTATGCAAGCACTAATTGCTATCACTACTTATGATCTTGTTAGATTTTGTTTGAACTTATTCTGCCTGTTTAAGTCTTATAAAGTAAAAATGGTATCGTAAATAACCCATTCACTTTTAAGGTTAAAGACAGTGCTTGCTTTAGCAAATCTTTAGCAGTACAAACTTGATATGATTATCACTTTCATTAATTGAATAACAAAAGCCACGTTAGAAATAAACTGAAATCATATAAGAAAAATTAAAAGAGAACAGGGTTACCATCTGAGTTTTGATATACACAAATAGATGTTGGCAAACAATTTGCATTGGAAACGTTCTATTCAAACAATGACTGATTTCAAACACACACAATGTCTGAATCTGTATTAGCTGTTGAGGCTTAGTGTATACTGAAATGTAATGTAACCTTTGCAACATTTTCCTCCTACATTTGTAAACGTTTGATACTGTCTGGATTGGATGCTAATATTTTTCAAGAAGTGAGTATGAGTAGGGAATGCCACAATCACAGGCTGAATATTAACCTATGATACCCTGTGGAAGAGACAGAACACTGACTTCACAACACAATTAAAGTAATTCTCTGTCCTATGACACATGAAAACTAAACTTGTGGGACATCTAGAATCAATTAACAAAACAAGGGTCCAACACAAATCACTTGCAATCAACAAAAGCAACAACAAGCAAAGTGTCAACCAACCACACATCATTACAGTCATTTGTAGATACTTATCATAAAAGAACCCATTTTGACAAGAAGAACAAATATGTTATTTACTATTTTTTGTATAGTGAACTGGGTCTACATACCTCTTTTGGTGGTTGCTTTTAAATAGCTGAATAGATTTCATTAAGAGAATAAAATATTACAAAAGTCTTAATCTTTATTAGCTGTTGGGGCTCAGTTTTATACTGAAAACTGTTAAGACAATTATATAATCATCATATTTTTTAAAAGTTATATATGTTGCGTTTTCAAATAAGACAAAGCAAGTGAATGTATCTGAGTTGGGATGCTGCACCAGATCAAATAAAGCGTCCTATATTTGTTTCTCTTTAACGTTGTTATATATGTGACACATTAGACAGTGAACAAAAAATGATATATTTTACCCAGAAATGCTGTTTTGCATGGCTTTTAACCTGGTTATATCAAAACACTTACCATAATGCGTTTAAAAGCTAACAAAAAAAAAGAATCGCAGGTTTAATTTCAAAGTTAGAAAGATACCTTATACAAGTATAACGTTTTATCATTGGTCATCAAATTTAGCAACTTATAACCGACAAACTTTTAAAGTTAGAATGTATCTGTTTGCAGCTTTGAAATGGTCAGTAAGTTGTCTTTTAAAACATGTTATAATGAATTAAAATGCCTGTTTATAATTTTGTCATTGAAAAGTTTAAAAACAGCATTGATTGTAAAGGAAAAAGCTGGAAGTGTAACGTTAATGACATTATAATGGACACAAACAATTTTAACAAATATTGTTCATTTAAACATTTAAACTAAAACTTAAAAAGACATACTTACATTTTTTAGAAGAAAATAAGGGGTAACTCAATAAACACGCTGCTATAAGTATGTTTGCAAGACTTAAATTGAATGCATTATCCGGCTTCATACTGCCTAAACAATGTACTAGTAGGGGGCATAGCATGATGTTCTTTTTTTGTCATTTCTTAGCACTGGGTCCTATACTTCACGCAGTTTGTTATTGTTTCAATTTGATTCCTATTTGTGAACATTAAAGTTTTGACCTCCGTGCATATTACAGTGTAAAAGGTATCTTGATTATTGTATTTTGTGTATGGGGGCAGTTGCTACATGTGTATACACTATAAAAGTTAAACAAAATGAGTGGAGAATGAATATGGTGAGCGCTTGTAATGCTTTCTTAATGATATACAACGGCTACGCCTAAAAAGCTATTTTCGGTACACAAAAACATAACCTTGTTTGACCATGTTGGAACTTACAAGCTAGGTCATGTTCCCAGAACTAACACAAACCATGTGCATATTTTCTGACCATGTAAAAAGCACTTGCAAAGTTTAAAAAAAATTCCGTATAAAACTGTAGGAGTTGTTGCACACACAGGACAGGCTGTCCGTTGCTCAACAATAGCTGTTTCATTGACCATGAGCACAAGCAAAAAGGACATAGCACTTTGTCTTTGCAGAGGATTGTTTCACAAAGCGCTTTACACAAGTCAGCTTGAGAGTCCTCATGTTGTGCTATGAAGCGGATTTTTTTTTGTAAAATATCGTTGCAGAGAATTGTGCCTAAAATCACGACGTAGAGCTAGCATAATGCAATGCATCTCAGGTGTGTCTACTATAGGTAACACTACATGGTATGCTAAAAGCCATGCTACATGGTGCTATATCATTGATGAATGTGATGAACAATCTGCATGTATCCCGTTCTGGAATCAAATATAGTTTCATATGTTCCCAAATAGGAGTCACTGTTTCCAGATCGGAAAAGATCCCGAACGGGAATCACAGACAACCAGAAAAAAAGGCTGATTTCAAACCTTAATAACTTTTTTTCTAGACAGTTTAAGAAAATTCTGAATGGTCAAAAGTTTGGAAATTTATTCATCATTGGACTGTTGAAGCTTGGTGAAGATCCGTTAAAACTGTGGCACGTTTTTTTTTTCATTTTCTGAGACCACTATAAATATGATAAAATGGAGCCCGATCGAGTAGCAAGTTACTATTAATAGTAACATTTACCTGTATTTCTCTCTCAAATTTATGTAGGTCAATAGAGCCCGACGCTATGTTATATGTACAAATCAGCATACGTTATGCGTTCTTTGTGCAAAAGTTTCTCATAAGTCAAGAACGCTAGTGATACGCTGGGCATACGCTTTTATACGCTGATACATGTACAAGTTTAAGTTATGTTACGTCGGGAATAAGTTTTGAATAAGTCTATGTTCGTTTCGCGTACGCTTTTCATAAGCTCAGAGAGAGGCTTCCTCTGATTTTTTATTAGATTTCAGCGTATGCCAGCGTACTATAGATATATATTTCATACGTCGGCATACGTTGGCTAAAACGTTATAGTGTGACAGGGCCTTAATATCCATCGCAAACCAGGTGAAAGTGCTGGTATAGTGGATACGGCGTAGTGCGTTGAATCAGAAAAAATCTGGGTTCGAGTCCCTCCAACGGATCTTTTTTTTTTCGTACTTGTTTGCGCCAAGGCTGAATATTGCTCAAAACATCAAATATGTTATGTTTTTATTACAATTATTTTTATTATCTTTTCAGCATGGTGCATCAAAGTGAAGCGGCCATTTCATGAGACTTAATGCACCAGTCATGTGTAACCACGGCCCTACAGCAGACCTGGGGGAGGGCGAGGAATCGCATGGCAAACGAGCCGGGTTTTTTTTTTACTTCATTGTCCCCACAGTGCGGGGATAATTCGATGAATTAGATATACCAAGGCAAACATGGCAGTGCAATGTTAAACATACTAAATTACGGGGGAAAACTGCCATGGTTTTACCAAATTGCTGTCCCCGCAGTGAGGGGGTCATTGCAGGGAACTGTAGTTAAAAGTCTTAATCACAGCTGTCCCCGGGGCTGTTGTTACAGATGACTGGTCCATTACAAAAGACCTGTTTCCGGCATATAAGAAACAAAAATCTGGATATCAGAATGTGCAAACGTGCAGTATGGTCAGCACCTATGTTTCCACCGCTTGGATATGCTTTATAATTTGCATGAATACTCTTTGTAAATGAGTAGAAGTTGATTGGAATCTCCAAAGATTTTTTCACGATCAGGTGCATGCATGCAGATCGATGCATTTTTGTATTTTAATGGCATTGAAGTTGTAAATATAATTTAAAGATAAAGAATTTTGTATTTATTTAAAAAAACATTATGGAATGAAATAAATTAAATGAAACAAAGGCAACAACAACAAAAAAAGATAATAGTAGTAAAAACCGTGAGAGTCGTCAGAAAACTGTCCAGAAACAGTGTGATAGAATAACCCGCTGGTGCCAGCAATCTGCTAAAACGACCTTAGGCCAGAATTTTTTCAGCGGTAGCTGTCTATAATCGACTTTACTCTTAATTATCCACCAATCAGAAACAATCTTACATCTGCAAGTCTGCTTTCTATGCTCATTGAAACGGACTATCTAAATTATCCACCAATCAGAATAAATCTTACATCTGCAACACACCGTACAACCGGCTGCTTTGATGACAGGTTACTAACAATGATGACAGATAAGGAATTTTATGTCCCGTGAAGGGTAGGTTATAATTTTCGGTTGGCAAAATTGTTAGAGAAGCCCTCTGGTACTCTGTGGTAGATGAGTACATTGGTAAGTAATGCGAGATTTTACAGAAACAAGCTGACGTTATATCTCTCACAAATAAAGCCACACTTGATCATCATTTCAGAGGTTTCCCGAGAAAAGTCACAAAAAAACGGTTATCAGTTCAAGTTGTGCGTCTCTCCATCAAAGACTGCTATCTGCACTTATATACAATAAAACTTCTATCATTTAGCTACATTTCTGCCATATTTGAAGCCACAGTTAGATTTCATATAGTTATTGGAGCCCATCAAAGATGACAGGTAGAGCAAAAACGGCTGCCTTTGTCAACAGATCAATTTTAATGTGGCTGCCTTTGATTACAGGTCATGCATTTTAGTTGCTAACATTGATGACAGGTCATAATTCTAGAAAGTTACTTTAAACCAACATATTTCTTCAGCCTTTGGTCTCAACTGAGAGCATAAATCATCTTCCATGTGGCATTCAGGTCAAAATAATCTTATCTGTTATTTGATTAACTGATATTGAGCATAGGTAAACAGTCTAGATCCAGACCATACACTTTAGAAACAGGGTCCATACTGTTTCTTAGAGGATTTTGATCCAAAAAATAAGCTCAAAATGTATGTCAAGATCAGATATCAGTTAGATGACAAATGGGCATATACACTTTTCAGTGAAATCTTGATTTCTGTCTGTGGATTGTGGGACCCTTTTTTGTTTCGTCATAGTGTGTTAATTTGATTGGAGTGTTTCATAATGATGATACATTGCAATAGTTAGAAGGCTTCCATGAGGGCTTGGTATTTCTTATGCTTCAACAGTGGCAGAATCTGGTGTGAAGTTTGGTGCCAGTAGAATGCATTTAAGCCCCCCAGTGGCTTGTGCTGCTGTCCGTTCTAGAGTGGTGGTTCTGTTGTTATTGACTTGTTGTTTATTGTCACTCCCATTGTAGGAGTCTGTTATTGTTCTATGTTTTGTTGTACATAACTTTATGTTAATTCCAGTTTTGTGATCATCTTGATGGGGTAGAGAGAGCTGGCTGCTTTGCTTAGTTTGTCCTTCTGGTGTCTCGTGATTGTTGTGTGGCTCTTCCTCATGGTGTCATTGGTTTGTCTGCAGTTTTTGATTGTGGTATTTCCTGATCATACTCACTTTTTATTTATTATTGTAATATCAGTTATTGCACGTTTGGGTTTTAAAGACAGGGTTTGGTTTGGGTTGTGCAACTTCCTGGTCACTGTTCATGTTATTTTTGTTCAAAGCAGTACCAGTATGGTATGCAAGTTGACATCATGTGATGTTGACAGCTAAACAGCTTAACAGGCATTGTGTCTTCTTGCGTCTTGGCTGGTATCTATTGTGTTGTGCCTTGGTGATCAAAGTATTTTTTTCTTCAGATTTTGACAATAGGAATCCATCAATAGGGGTCAATCTAAGGGGTCCCCAAGCTCTAAATATTCCAAATTGTAATCCACAGCCAAAAAATGTTTAACAAATACTTTGGTTACCAAAGCACAACACAATAGATAACAGTCAAAACGCCAGTAGACACCAAACCTGTTTAGCTTTCGACATCACATGATGTCAACTTATACCATATCAAGGCTGAAAATATTTTGCTGTGTGGAAAGATCATGATATTATCTGTTTACAGTGATTCACTACTTTCCGTTGATTTGTATAGGGGAGGTGTATTTTTTTAAATATTGTCCCCAGGTACTGGTACTGAATGGAAAAAAATAACTTGAGCAATGACCAGGAAGTGGCACAACTCAAACCAAACCCTGTCCTTAAAGCAGAAATTATGAAATAACTGATATTACAAAACTCAAGATTTCACTGAAAAGTGTATATGCCCATTTGTCATCTAACTGATATCTGATCCTGACGTACATTTTGAGCTTATTTTTTGTATCTAAATCCTCTAAGAAACAGTATGGACCCTGTTTCTAAAGTGTATGGTCTGGATCTAGACTGTTTACCTATGATCAATATCAGTTAACCAAATAACAGATAAAATTATTTTGACCTCAATGCAATATGGAAGATGCTTTATGCTCTCAGTTGAGACCAAAGGCTGAAGAAATATGTTGGTTTAAAGTAACTTTCTAGACTTAAGACCTGTCATCAATGTTTGCCACTGAAATTCATGACCTGTCATCATAGACAGCCACTTCAAAATTGATATGTTGACAAAGGCAGCCGTTTTTGCTCTACCTATCATCTTTGATGGGATCCAGTAACTTTATATAATCAAACTGTGGCTTCAAATTTAGCAGAAATGTAACTGAATGATAGAAGTGTTATTGTATATAAGTGAAAACAGCAGACTTTGGCGTAGAGAAGCACAACATGAACTGATAACCGTTTTTGTGACTTTTCTCAGGAAACCTCTGAAATAGTGATCAAGTGTGGCTTTATATATGAGGGATATAACGCCAGCTTGTTTCTGTAGGATCTCTCATTGCTAACAAGTGTTCTCATCAACCACAGAGTACCATAGGGCTTCTCTTACAATTTTGCCAACCGTAAATTATAACCTACCCTTCATAGGACATAAAATCCGGTATCTGTCATCATTGTTAGTAACCTGTCATCAAAGCAGCCGGTTGTACAGTGTGTGCAAGTCTGCTATCTATGCTCATTGAAACGGACTATAATTTTAAGAAAATCACAGCAGTTTTCTTCGGGTCCTGTTTAAAAGAATTTTATTCTGTCTGGAATTGCCTGTTTATATAACAAAACGCAAAACTTTTTTAACATAATCACATTTTGTTTGAAAGATGTTGGGGCTATTTCTTTTGTAGTTTCCGGCTCAGCCCGGATTGCCCATTTCACCCGATTGCGTCTTAAAGCTGTAACCGAACCGAATTCTGCCGAACCTACCGAACTTACCGAATAGTCACTGTTTTAACCTATTGATTATAGGTATGTGATTTTATTTATATCCCTTTAATGTTTTGGCCAATATCTCTGTATCCATAAAACCCTTCAAGTGCCTCACTAAGAATAATGGTGTCGTCGAGTTGTCTCATAAAGTGTCGCCGAATTGTCTCAAAATCTGTCGACGAGTTGTCTAAAAAAAAACGTATATTTCGGTATGTTCTGCCACCAAGCTTCTTTGTAGTTAATATGAATAGCCTACATCTACATCTAACAGTTAAGTATCGTCTGTCACCATTGACCATTATGATACTGTAGGCGGTAGAGAAAGAGAAACTATAGGAAAGATAGAAATCAGCAATAAGGAAAGAAAGAAAATTTAAAGAAAGATTTCCAAGTGTGTTTTCGACCCTTCAAACTAGACCAATCTGGCTACGGTGACCGCTAATTATAAGGGGTATGGTAGCCCCACCAGCACAGCTCTAGCCATCACTAGGTTCTGCTTGCAGTTGGCCCCTTACTGTAACCTCTACCTACGCATGTAGATGAATGCCAGATTAATATCATTATTAATGAGGCTAAAACTATCTAATTTCTAATGTATACAATTTACTTATTTAGACAATGATCTCAATTAATGTTGTATTTGTTAAACATATCCGGTGCTTTCATAGTTAGTGATTTCCAGTTACCATTTGTATTAAAAGTTTTTCCTACTACACATTCTCTTATACTTTTAATCCCTATATTTAATATTAAACATGAAATATACAAAATATACCATTACTCCAAACATTCTTAGTTATGAACTACTTCTGCAATAGTGTAACAGGGGCTTTGAAACCTTCGCAGCCAGATCAATGCTTAAACTTGCACTTCTCTTTTACAATGCAAATCCTCCACCAACTGACTTCCCAGACTAATTACAAATTTTCACCGTATCCCTACAACAGGCTTACAATACACTTTATCCCTTTGATCTGCAAAAGACATCATTCACATCTTTCACGTTGGCAACCTTCAATTTCCACCTCATCCAATCAATCAATATCTAAAACCAATCTGTTGTGCATATAAACATCCTCTCATTACAACCGGACTTTAAATGTATGTTCTCCTTTGAATGCCGCTGAATATCTTTTTTAAAGATATTTCTTGTTTATTAGTTGATTTACGGGAATTTTTTTTCAGACCTAGGGTCGGGGGGACGAATAAAAATAAATAAAAAAGCTATGAAAATGACCAGTTGATTGGTCATTTTCAGAGCTTTTTTTTTCAGAGCTTTTTTTTTCAGAGCTTTTTTTTTCAGAGCTTTTTTTTCTTTTTTTTTCTTTAATATCTCCAGAAAAACAGTAAAACTAGTAAGGTAATCTTTAAATATTTCATCATTTTCCTAAAAATCTGAACAGGACAATCACTTTTAACAGTGTCACTCTCAAAAATGCACAGACAGAACCTCAAAAAATTATCATTTTTTCAACCAAACAAATAATATTTAGAGTCGGCAGATAAAATAAATTTTTTTAGAAATTAAATTTTATTTTTTTCCTACTTTCCGGAAAATTACAGTAGGAGGGTTCGTAAATCAACTAATAAAAAAATTCTGGCCTTACTTCCCAACTAACAGCAATCACATGATGCATGTCAACGTTACCTTAAACAAGTTCGTCAGTTTTCCCCATGGGTGGTGGAGGTGTGGATAGGGGCACTCACTGTATAAGTGTGGGTAGAGACGTGCCAATCAAAGGGATCCTGTTTACAGCGTCTGTCTGGAACTGTGGAATGTTTCATCAGTAAGAATCTTGAAAGGTATTAAACAGTATTTTTCTGGAAAGGGGGTTCATGCCTATCTGGAAGGGCTTGATAAACTATGAGGTACATATTTTCAAGGGGTCTCAAGCGTGGCTGGGTCCCGAACCCTGTTGGTACACCCCTGAACTCAACTAGAACTCAAAGCACATAAATGTCATTTCAATTAAGAGTGTTTTATCGAATATATGTAAACATCACTTACAGAAAATGCTTAGTTCAATGATCAAATTATGTTTCTTAAATGCTTAAATAATATCACTTATCTGTCCTACACTTATATTTATTTAATTAATTTTATACATGAAATGAAACATTGTATATGCAAGACATTTTTCCTCACTGTCTCAATTCAATTTAGATGAAACATGATATTAAGCATGCAGTAGTATAGTAAGATCTATTGACCATTATGTAAGCCGACAAAATTCATATATTGCTTATCTGCTATTGATTACAACAAATATATTGATAGCAATCAAGGAAGAAAGCTGCCTTACAATGCCTTACAATTTCTAAAACTGTAAGTCATTTTAAGCATGGGCAAAATCGAGCAATGAAGAATTAAAACAGGAACAAAAATTAGTTCTTGTTTAAATCATGGTGATTTCTGACCCATATATGGCACCCACCATACCAAACCTATTAGCGTTATATCCCTAATGGAATGAATCCCTTTATATCTAAAGCATGTCCAGTACACAACTTATCTCAGTAACATGCATAACACAAATATTTTAGGAGAATATATAACACTTATCAACTGTTTCATCTGGTTATACAATTTTGTGAATTAATGAAATATGACAGCATAAGTTTCGTTCTAAAGGTTCTTTGTTAGTCATATATTTAAAAGGGATAATACATAGAAAGCACCATTGCATTGTTAGTATTGTATTCTAGACATGACTAAATGAATGGACTTATATAATGCATTCGTAATTTTGCTTTGAGTTATTTCTGTCAATTCTACTTCACCCAGGTGAACCGCATGTCTAGATTCGGAGGGTGTTGGCTATCGGAGGTAAACATTGAGATCATGGATGGATAGGGTCTGTATTTATCCGTTTTTATTTCATATTGAAAGATTCTTGGGGACGAGAGCAGCAAACATGTTGCTTCTATATTGAGTGACAAGGACTCAGAATCTGTTAAATACTTTTGATCCATGTCTGTAGGATTCAGGGTGACTTAACAAACGGCGAATGTGAATTTTTCAATGAAAAAAGGCTAGTGGTTTGATCATTGCTGGACTTATATCAACCTTTGACACTAATTGCTTGTGCCGCTACCATTCTATATCATTCTCCTGCATGGCTTGTAAATGTCATGTCCAAAACTGCTATCAAAACTTCAAATTTTGAAAATCGCTTACGTTGCTATCGTTTTGATGGTTAGCAAAATGTTCAGGGGACTTACCTCCGAATGGAACGCTATCCATAAACATGACACCATCGTCATAAGATTGCAAAAAAAATAAGTGTTGTACACATCTGCTTGAATTATATTGGACTGATACATTCCTAAGAGAGGTTAAACATTGCAGCGGTAGTTATGAATCAAGAAAAAATAAAATAATACATATAAATATTAACTGATGAATTCGAAATATTCGTTCAAATCACCACATTTCCGAATTCAAATGCGATTTAAATTAAAACAGATTCAGTTCAAAAACATGCATTGCTTTCAGAATTCTTGTCATTCTATATACTTACGGCTTATATGTTGATTTTATTCCTTCATGTGGTTCATTATGATATAAAACCATCTCAAAGCAGACCATGTGCAGCCCAAAACTCCTTTGTTTACCTCCGGTAGCCAACACCCTCCGAGATTTGGACATGCGGTTTACCTGGGTGTACTTAGTCTAACAGTGAACTTTTGTTTTATTCGTATTTAGAATGCCAAATGAAAATATGATCATGGTTACAAATTTACATCCTTCTAATCATTTGTATAGTTCAAACCAAGCTAAATAGATTATCACTAGTAACGTAAAGATTATATCAAATGAGCCAGCACATTTAATTTTGGTACATATCATAGTTTTAAAAAATGATGGCTCATGTTAGCCTGTGTAAATGTGTAGACTCACCAGAGCCTTTGCTGCTTCATACACTAAGTATAGATGTAGACCAGAATTAAGACAGCTGGCTCCACTGCGTCATCATGGATAATTAATGCTTGCTTTTGCCAATATGCGATAAGCACCAAAATTTCACATGCTGATCAAATCTTCATTTGAGCACTTTATATATTACATTAAATAAGATTAGCAATTATTGTTTCCATCTAAATGCAATCATTTTCATACTTTTGCCACCATCAAAGAATAAATCTGAGATATGCTTTCAGTATTTGGTATACTATATCATACACACATGTAACACATATGACAATAGATACACTTCAATATATCTGATATTTATGATATATTTTTCATTATGAAACAAATATGATTTCTTTTGGAGATAATTTAGGAAATAGACCCGTGGAAATCAGAAATACATAGATACTTATCAACAAAATCATGTATACTTTGTTAACATTGCCTGGAAGTTTATCATGGTAACACTGTTGATAGTGACTTAGGGTCGCCTCTCAATACTATTTCTGTCAGAACAGTTGACTTTTTTGTATGTGGCCTGATTCCAATCTCTGGTGTGTTTACAACTCATTCTATAAGTTTAATATGCTATTGAGGATTCCTGCAATAATTTGGTCATGCCACATTCTGTAGAGTGGAAATTCAATCTATATAGAATTCAGGTTCCGAAAGTACTTGGCCCAAGAGAGATTTAAGTCCAACTTGGAATTTAGATATCATATCATAGTATCATCTTTAAAATTTAGAAAAGGATTTGCGAAGTTTATGATACTGATAGCCTTGTGTAAGAAGGTTGCATTATATCAACATAAAATATTGGCTCAGATAGTTTGCAGGGGTTTTCAAACAAATATTTACATTTCCACTGCTAGTCTTTAAATGAACCTTTACATTTGAGATGTGGTTCATACCTTTATGAACAAATCGATTTAAGCCACACCCACATACGCGCCATTTGGGCGGGCTAACGTCAAGTCCATCCAATAACGTTGCTTGTTTACTGACGTTTGCGTGACGTTGAACACGTATCGCATTGACGTTAAGCGCGGAAATTTGGCGTTTTGGCTATTCCAAACCCTACGTTATGTCTGATTTAATTCAAAATATCTGGAAAACCAGCCAAGTTAGGTGAAAACTGAAAACTGATACTTGACTGATAATATTAAATGTAAATGTAAATATAAGTAATAAATTCAATTTTTGGAAGGTTCATGGAATCATGAATACTTCGGGTCGAGACCCGAAGTATTCATGATTCCATGAACCTTCCAAAAATTGAATTCATTTCTTAAATGTTTTATTTTACAAGACATGTTTTCTCGTGACAAGGCTCACATATGAATGCATTGCGACACCTTTAATCTTAAAGCTGTTTCATTTTTTTTTTCTAATAGCTAAGAGAAAAAATACGCTCCTATAAGAGAAAACGATCCTTGTATGTTTTGTAAATGCTTAGATCAGCCGGCTCAGCTGCAGCTACCATTCAGGAAAGTCCGGCACAATTCGAGAATTAAATCAAGCCTCGGGTGTACGTAAGGCGAATTACGCGTAGTACTATGTACGAAAAAGCTCCATTTTGTTAGCCGAAACAGGCGTAGGCCTACGAAAAATGTGGGTTCAGCCCTATTAAAATTCATTTTTCTGATTACCTGAAAAGTTTAATCAGCTGAATAAATAAAGTTTATGTATGTTTCAATAAAATATAGCGATATTTTACTGAAAAATACATAAACTTCTTTTATAACAGTTAGTTTTGCTGCAACCACACTTGTTATTTTGTGTTTGGATGGTTTCTATGACATCAACGACACATTATTTAACGTCAGCGTCACGTTATCAAAGTAGATACTCGATGTACGTCCGAGGTATGATTCCACGGAATTGTATACATCTACGGAATTGTCCGAGGCAGATCCGATTAGCTAGATGTATATCGTTCACATGCGTGGATCCAAAAAGTTCGTCGGGAGGGGGAGGGGCAGCTCTGACAACTTTTTTGGTCATCAATTTATTTTACAGAGCGAGTCCATCTGCTTCTCAAGGGGTTGGGGTCTGTACTGAATAAAAGCCCAAATACGACTAAAAGAGGGCCATCATTTAAATGGCGCTTCGCTGGTGGGTTAGTTGTGGCCCAACATTGAATGCTGCCTGGGTAACTTTATGATTTTTCAGGGGGTATTTCTTAGGAAACCTATAGATTTGTGATTTCCTTGGCCGGGGAGGGTTGTGGGCGGACCCCAGTCCCCCCTCTGGTTGATACTAATTGCGATTTTCAGAATAGCAAATGAGCCAGTTCACTTATGTGTAGTTATATGCAGTTATACTATTCAACAAATAAATGACAGTGACGTAAGGTATATCCCATAATAGAGATCACTTCAAGTCCCCAATATCTATAAAGCTAAACAGTTTGCCACCAGATAATCTGGCTTCAAGAAGCCAGCTGATCTGGTTCCACACTGTTTTAAAAACCGAGTATGTCTGGGTTAGCATATTAATGATGATTATCTAAATTAAAGCTGCATAGTCTGTAACTTTTGATCTTCTAATTTTGAAAATAATGTTTTTATTTTTCATGAACACAGTAAAAAAAATACTCAAATTCAGGTAAACATTTTACCATTTTCGTAAATCTTAACAAGTTATCACTATCAAAACAACTGCATTTATCTTAAAATTCAACGGTCTAGAATTATTGGAGGGACGCAAATAATTACCAACAAGAGAAAAATACACCTATTTAATAAGATAATTCAATTTTCAATGCAGTTTTCAGCTGTACTGAACATTTTTATTGTGAAAACATAGCTTAATTCTACTTTTACAAATGTTTTAAAAAGAAAAGAAAATTTTTCGAAAAATTTTCATAGTTACAGAGTATGCAGCTTTAACTGTCACCAAATATATTAATGACGTCACAGTCGGTATCTCCTTGTTTATATTAGTACGATTGAAGTGCAACGTGCAAAGAGATTATCCCAAAGTGGAGACTGAATTTAGGCACGAATTTCACTACCATTTTAATGCAAATATGGTGCACATGAAGTTTCCAACAAGTGCATTTCGTGTAACTTGAAGTTCAGGCTCCACTGCATGCTTGCATGCGCGGAACTTGGGGTTAAGGGGCGTTGTAAACTTTAGCTAAACTTGCACTGGAACGTGCTGTCCTCTCAACCAAGATTGACAGTGACGTTATATTTTGTTTACAAATGTTTAGTAAACATTAACTAGTACACTCCTCTTGAGCTAACGCGAATCAATAAATCACTTGTGTAGCAATCCTATCCTGCGGATAGGATTAATGCACAAGTGATCTATCGATTCTAAACTCCTGATAATTTTTTAAACAAAACATGACGTCAATGTCACTCTTGGCTGGCAGGACAGTACTACTTAACAAGAAGATTCCCATTGTGAGGTCACACTATGTTTTGATACTAAATTAAAACTATCAGTATATTAGGTATTGAAAGTTATATTGATTTGTGATATACGTTACGTCACTGCCATTAACGAGTTGTGGAATAGATAGAGGATCTTACATGAGTGCTCATGTTTTATTGAATTTATTAAACGAGTTGAGGAAAAGAGTTGAGGAAAAGAGATAAAATGCGAGGCTTGCAGAGCATTTTATCTCTTTTTCGCATCGGGTTTAATAAATTCAATAATACAAGAGCACGAATGTTAGATTCTATTTATCATATGACATAAAGATATCTTTGAAGTTTCATTGCTGACGGTAAAACGTTATAATATTGTCATTATGTACCCAACGTTGTTATGGACGTCATAAAGTTTCCCGTAAATCGATAAACCACTAGTGGTTTATAGATTTTATTGCATGGCGTTATTTCACTCCCAGACGCGACGTCATATGATAATATTATTTAAAATCGATGTATATATTGTTGTATGTTACTAAACAGATCTGTTCACATAAGCTGGTTAACTACCAAGGTCCTATTTCTCTGGATAGTATTATACCTTTGAAAAAAAGAAATATGACTTATAACATTATAATTGACATATGTATATTCGATATGGGCCTGTGCGCGAGCAAACCTGATGCTTTGTTGCATGCAAACAACATATACAATGACCAGCGCCATTGTTTTTCACTATCTATAAAGTATAATAGACAACCTTGGGGCATGCAAAATTAAAATATTCTAGCCAGTCGCTGTAGCTAAGCAGGCTGGTTTGAACCCTATCTGGTCGGAAACTCCTAAGACGTGTTTTCTCGCTACGAGGCTTGTACATGTATGGCCCGTGGATCAATACTCCACCTTTTAAACATGTAAAGCTGCTAACTATTGGTAGCAGCCGTCTGGTTGGTTCATTTGAAGATGAAACAAAAACATATTTTCATATTACTGAGTCTTCTAATGACTCCAACTTTTCTGGCCTGGTATCTGCTCAATGAATCGGATAGAAAAAGACACCCTGTAATCAGAAGACAAGAGGCTAGTAATAAGTTGCAGCGTAGAGACGAAATGCTTGAAAAAGATCGAAATTTGGATCTCGATAGTTTAGTTCGCTGGATTAAATTATTGGGAAGGTATTATATTGACTGGAAAAGTCATAACCGAACGGACGAACGAATTTTGCGAGACGCTATACAATTACTTAGAAATAGTTCACTGGTGGACAACGAATATGACGCAAAAGATACAGAACTGAAGGATAAAGGTGTTAAAGTAATGAAGGACCATTATGTTGTGATGAAAGCGAACAAAGGACAACTTGGAAATTGGTTGTTTCAGTATGCGTTTATGTTCTCTGTAGCTAAGCAATTAAACTACAAATACATCATCCACCCCACACATCGTATGGTACCGTTTTTTGATATTCCAAATGTGTCTAATATGTCGTTAAAAAACCTAATACGTGTGCAGCAGCCAGAGTGGGATAACCAAACTTGGCATGAGAATACAGATTATCTATCACACAATCTAACATTTTGTGGATATTATCAGAGATCCTCATATTTCATTAATTATTCTAAAGAAATAAAAGAAACAATCAAAGTAAAAGCACAGTATTTAAAAGTCGCAAAGGAAATCATAGACACCAATACACCAAAGGAAAAGACACTCATCGGAATTCACGTGCGAAGAGGAGATTTTCTAGATCAGCGAGATATTCATAAAGGCAGTGTGGTAGCAGATCAGGATTATTTCATTAAAGCGATGTCCTACTTCCGACAGTTGCATCCAGACGTAATATTCATAGTGGTCTCAAATGACCAGCGGCGGTGCCATCAAAATATCATTGGAGCAGATGTTAGATATAGTCCCGCTGAAGAAGCGATTATCGACTTTGCTATTATGACATTATGTGACCATACAATAATAACCGCTGGAACTTTCGGCTGGTGGGCTGGCTGGCTAGCGGGAGGAACTGTCGTTTATTTAGCTGACTATCCGCGTCCTCGGTCGTACATGGAACGTAAAGTCATGATTCGCCGCGAAAATTATTATCCTCCAGATTGGATACCCATAGCAAATGGCAATCGAACGTATTGACTTGTTCTATGTAAAAAAAATAAAATGGTGGAGACTATAAGAATCTATCATGAGTGTGAGGGTAGGATAGAAAAATCTGACCTGAGGATCGCCGTTTGGCATCACGAGGCTTGCCGAGTGATGACAAACGGTGATCCTGAGGGACGGATTTTTCTATTATACCCTCACACGAATAATGGATTCTTTCTCTTGCTCACCACTGTTTTCTTTTGTTTGAAAATAAGCTTCCATAAGTCCCTGAATACGCTAAGATGCAATTTCACATGATGACATCACTTAAACATAACAATGACGTCGCTTGACGACAATGCGCGTGAGTTCCAATACAACCAATGTATGAAGCCCTCACGTGACAGCCTGGGTAAGAAAGATAGCATGGGTTAGATAAGATTTTCTATCCCAGGGTAAAATCTCAGATATCCTTATCCGGTGTGCAAGAAAAAACTGGTAAATGTTTGCAACGCGCAGTTACAGTTTGAGTTTTGTTTAATGTTGTCGCCCAGGGCCAAGTCCCCTGCTACATGTATACTAATGGTACCGGGAGCCAATTTAGCCAACAAGTAAACAGAAAATGTTGTATTTTGATATTTAACCGTTTCTATGGATACGCATGTAGGTTTAGCTTATCAAACCTCTACAGGAAGCTTAAATTAACAGATTGTAATAAAATATGTTTTGGCAATAAAACTGGAGATAAAAATAGCCATGAAATGAGTAGTGTTGTACTCATGGCATCAGCGAGCGACAAAGGCTCACGCGAGTTTGTGCATAAGGCCAGAATTTTTCATTAGTTGATTTACGAACCCTCCTACTGTAATTTTCCGGAAAGTAGGAAAATAAAATTTAATTCCTATTTTTTTTTTATTTTGTCCGCCGACTCTAAATATTATTTATTTGGTTGAAACAAAAAATAGTATTTTTTTGAGGTTCTGTCTGTGCATTTTTGAGAATGACACTGTTAAAAGTTAAAGTGATTGTCCTGTCCAGATTTTTAGGAAAATGATGAAATATTTAAAGATTATCTTACTAGTTTTACTGTTTTTCTGGAGATATTAAAGAAAAAAAGAAAAAAGCTTTGAAAAAAAAAGAAAAAAAAAAGCTCTGAAAAAAAAGCTCTGAAAAAAAAAGCTCTGAAAAAAAGCTCTGAAAATGACCAGTTGAGCTCTGAAAATGACCAGTCAACTGGTCATTTTCAGAGCTTTTTTATTTTTTTTTTTCGTCCCCCCGTCCCTAGGTCTGAAAAAAAATTCCCGTAAATCAACTAATAAAAAAAATCTGGCCTAAGCACAAACTCGCCAGAGCCTTAGCTGCACGTATAGATAAAGTATTAGCCTTCCCCAAGGCCTAGTACTATTCAAATAATACTTTCATTCTGATTTTCATTCATAACATGCCTACTTTGTAGCTAGTTATAGGCTGACGCTAATTTCGAACTAATAGCTATACAACTCCACTGAAGGCAACTACATTTATAGACTAGCCATTCAGAATGAAAATAATTATAATTTAATTTTATACTTGCATTACTACTGTGCCGTCAGAAATTCAGTGGACATCGTTTTTCTTTTTTAAAATGTCTTTAATGATATCATTTCGGACTGGAATTTTGCACATGCACATAATATACCACCGCCTAATATACAATTGCATATTTGAACATTTAAGATTGGAAAATAAATCTGGTATCTCTTGTAAAATAAAAAAAACTTGGTCGTTTTCGATTTAGAAAACTCCTCATTTTCCCCCAATGTATTTCATTTGAGTAGCACGTGGTTTATACAGTTCAATGATTACCATGTTTACTTTCGTATATCAGGTTGAATGATAAAGAAAACGGTCACCAGCAGGATCATTCTTGTTGTGTCTTCATACACAATGCAAATGCTTTGAAGAGGCTGCACAAATAACAATTCTGTCTGAGTTATATCATATTTACGAAAATAAAATTTCGCATCTTGCTTTCTAAGCATTCATGTTAAAATGACATTTGCGACTGAGATAAACTGTCTTCTGTGATTTGTAACAACAAAGGCGCATATCAGCCTGCGCATCCGCGCAGTCTCATCAGCAACTTTGTTATCTGCTTTTTGGAAGTCATATCTGGACTGGTTTGAGAAACTCAGAAGACAGGTTTTCTCGCGCCGTGGTCTCGTATATTTCTGTTGCGTGCTAGACAGCTCTAGGACAAATAATACAAGTGCAATAGGTAATACTATTTAAAGCTGCATAGTCTGTAACTTTTAATCTTTTAATTTTTGAAATAAAGTTTCTATTTTTCAAGAATACAGTAAAAATACTCAAATTCGGGTAAACATTTCACCATTTTCGTAAATCTTAACAAAATAACACTATCAAAACAACAGCATTTGTGTTAAAAATCAACTGTCTAGAATTATTGAAGGGACGTAAATAATTACCAATAAGAGAAAAAACACCTCTTTTAATAAGATAATTCACTTTTCCTTGCAGTTTTCAGCTGTCCTGACCATATTTATTGTGAAAATATAACTTAATTCTGTTTTTACAAATGATTCAAAAAGAAAATATTTGTTTCCAAAAATGTTCATAGTTACAGACCTAGTCTCTTTAAAAATAACAATGATGAAGCTTTTCATCAGATATGTTAACGGGAGTCACATCATTTGACTGTGCTCTACATCGTCTAATACACAAGTCATTCGTAACTACAGCCCACAGAGCGGGGGAACGGCGGGGATTTGATTTGCTGGTTACAGGTCCCTGGCATGGCCCTGTACTAACAGTTCATTTGCCCGGTTGGGCGTCGTTACAAATGACTGGTGGGCATAATTTATTTCGCCTTTTTGCACTAGTCATTTGTGACCACTGCCCCCTCCCCCCTTCCAGGCGAATGTCGAGGACTTTGATTTTGTGTCTGCAGTTCCCCATAGAAACCACCACACTGAGGGGACAGCTAGCTGACAAAACCATGACACTTCTCCCCCGCGGTCTTTTTTTATACTGCACTGCCATGGTTGCCAATGTCTATCCTACACCTACATTTCCTCTACATTATGGAGACAATGTAAAAGTAAAATCACAGCACATTTACCAGGCTATCCCCGCCCTGCTCAGGGGCTTGGGTGAAGCAGTGGTTACAAATGACTGGTGCATAATTTATAGCCTATGATGCACTTCACATGAAAATTTATTTTTCAGCCACCCCCAAAAATATATATTGACCCCAAACACAAAATATGACATCCGCTGATATATTTAATAACCTATTTTCAAATACATTCCAACCCCATCACTAGTTTCTCTTTCTGACCTCAACTATCAAAAGGCTGAACGAGCAGTATTTTTGGGGGGGATGAGTCTATTTTCACTTGGATCACGCCTACCGGATGAGCCCTTTGATCTCTTTCTCTTCTCAATTATAGTTGCCCGGAATTACGATGCATATTTTGCATTGCCTGGTGTCAACAAATCAGTTTTTGGAATAAAAAGATAGAAAGCTCAATTAAATCTATAAAACAAGTTGGAAAATTGTTTAAAATCTGATGATCAGACGGATAAATTTTTCAAGAAGGAGGGAACACAGAAAATCAAGATTTTGAATAGAGGAACAACGGAACACAGCGATTCATTTCATAGGAACAAGCGAGAGGGTACCCATAGGGAAGGCCTCAATATTTTCTTGTATGTCAAAATTCAATGAGCCTAAACTATGGTCATAATTTGCATTTGGTGGAACTATTTCGATATCATAACAACCCTTCTCCTAACACGTTATTTCGTCTTACAAAACTGTATAATTATTCATCGATAGTCAACTAAAGGCAGTGATCCGTACATAGGTGCGTTTAGGGTAAATTAAAAAATGCAGATGCTCAAATGAGGACAAATTCCATCATATCACTACCCATATGGCAATACCTTTTGTGACGAAAAAAATATCACCAATTAGGCGGTCTATAGATGTATTAAATTCTGATGTTTATTCCGCGATTAGTCTGCACATATAGGAATAAACGCAAAAAGCAATGTTCACTGAATTCCTGTACGCACTATAGCATCACTTTTATTAGCAGACTAGTAGCTAGTCTAATAAAGTATGAATGTTAAAGTAGATGAAGGCACATACCAAACTGCGCTGCTTTTGCTAATATGACATTGTGTGACCATATAAAATGCTGGGACTTTCAGCCGATGGGCTGGCTGGCTAGCAGGGGTGGGGTGGGAGCTGTAGTTTTACTAGCAGAATAGCCCCGTCCTGGATTGTACATGGAACCTAAAGTCATGATTCGCTTCGAAAATTATTTTCCTCCTGAATAGAGATACCCATAGCAAACGGAAATTGAACGTATTGACTATAGCCATTGGTTGAAATATAACAGTTGGCATGTGTTTATTATAAGACATTTAAAATCAAGAGGAGAGGAGCTTATCATTGATTTTTCAAAAAAAATATTTTTAAAATAGTTTGATCTGGCCCTGACGTTATAAAACTTTTTTCATGCTCAATCTAACCGAGTATGAAATTTTAACTGCAGATAAAGACCAAGATGTCGAAAGTTAAAGAAGTTGTCTTGCTTTCAAACTCTCAGATGCTGATAAATGTTAAAATGGCAACACTTGATATTATTTTAATATTAATGAGCATGATGAATTTTATGCTCAGTAGTGTTGAGCCTGAAAAAAGTTTTATAACATCGGGCCACGTGTAACGGACAAGCACTCGCCTGTGGTAAAAATTATTTTGATTGTACAGTAAGCCCTAATTTATAATAGCGCCATGCGAAGGAGTAAAAACTATTTTTAAATCGTGTTGCTTTTTCGTTGTTTCGTAACAAAATAAGGCTTGATAACATGTGAGTTATCTGGCAGCATGAAATGCCATGCTTTATTCTTACCGCAGAACGATGAATAGACTACACCTTATCGTTATTATGTTTGTTATTTCCTTACATGTTTCTTGACGTGCTTTTTAATATTACTTGACTTTTCGCTTACTGTAAAAGCGGCAACTTTAATATTCATATCTGGGTGTGGTTCGGCTATTTCATCTGCTAAGGAAGGGAAATCAGGTTTTATTTATAATTTGGTAAAGCGTTAATCAGCTTTTTGGGTCGCGCAAACGTGCGTGCATTTCATGAAAATCCTAACCGTATACACACTGAACTCACATTTATTTACCCTTAAAGCGCATAATCACAAAATGTATGTTTTTTGTCGTCCACTAAACTATTTGAAGCCTCATAGATAAACATTGTGGATCCAGATCAGACTGCTCCTGTAGGAGCAGTCTGATCTGGGTCCACAATGTTTGCCTCCCTGCTTATGTTAAATAGACATTTTCATTTGCAGTTATTTTGCTGGCGTTTTAAGGACTAAATAATGACTGCGGTTGTGGCACAAGATGATACAGTTACTTTTGAATAAAACAACGCCTCCTTTTCACCTACTTATGCCTAAGGTTGACTAGTCCTAATTACGCATTCATGAGGCGCCGCCTTTACAGTAAGTGAAAAGTCAAGTAATACAGCTCCCCTGTTTACCATGACTGAGCAATCTTTATCAGCCTGGGAACTCAGCCAGTAAAATAAGCAAATATGTTCCGGTAAATGCTAATACAAGCATGCATATATACATGTATTACATTTTCGAAACAAGACTGTAATGAATCATTAGATTTTTGCAAACGTTCAAGGACTCATGAATGACACAAATTTGATAGGCAGCTGCCAAGTTCACTTGTCCGTGCAACACGCTTAGAACATCGAACTCATTCGCCAGAAGTGACATGGGCCTACTTCGAATCGAACTATAGTTCCTACTATAGTAACTATAGTTTGTTTCGAACATCAATAGTCGCTACTGTAGTGACGTCAGGAACCGGTGGGTCAGAGCACCGGTACCCTAGTAGCTTGTCTTGTTCCCTTCTCTAGACCTAGCTAAACAAATGTAGCAAGATGGGTTTAAGATCTTTTAATAGCCTCAAAAAGGTGTTGTAACAAAAAAATTCTCGCTGTGCTCTATTTGTGGTCCCACTTATTCGCAATTGTTAATTATAGTAAGCTATGCAGTATAAACACTTCCTTTTCGTATACAATGAAGAATTGAAGGGCTATTCACTTTGTTTACTTGCCAACCAACCACACGTGCACGTGCATCTATTACATCAGAACTTTAGTAGGAACTATAGTTCGATTCGAAGTGGGCCACTGGTGTTGTGAATGACACCCCAGATACAAAGTAAGAAAGGCGGTAAAGATCAGGAACCGATATAATCAAGTACAACACCTGATCCAGGATACCACATGGGAAAGTGACAAAAACACAATTAAACATCACAAACAAGAGCCAAGAGGCCCTTTCCCAGCAGGTGACCACAAGGCAGCAATGAACAGACGCGAAAGCATAACAAACACAAGATATAAATAACAAATGATCCACAAAAGAAGTACCGCTTTGAAACGGTCAGTAAAAATATTTTACTGGAGGGCTTAAGCCGGTTTCACGGCGCCAACCTCAACCTTAGTTCAGATGTGGATCAAGACAAATAGATGTTTGGTTTGCATGAGAGACCCCTAACTTATCCATGCATCATCTCCTAGAGCATATAAACCAAGATATTAAAAGATAAAAAGGAGATAAAGCAAAGATAAGAACTCAACAGTACATAAAACTGAATACCGGAGCAAAAGAAATCCAACAGGCATACCCTGGCGGGGGGTGGGGGCTGATATCAGCCAAAGCATCAAGCCCCTACCAAGCCTCTGGTTTGCTCCATTGGATGTCCGTGTTCGTGCTAGCTGTTCTGCTGTTTCGTTTTACACTCCGACAAAACCGTTAATACAATTACTGTTTTGTTTCCTAAATTATACATATTGATTATATTTTAGATATTTATACATGTAATAAAATGTAAATATAAGTAATAAATTCAATTCTTGCTCTGTTCATTGAATCATGAATACTTCGGGTCTCTTGCAAAGAGACCCGAAATATTCATGATTCCATGAACATTCTAAAAATGAATTCATTTTTTAAATGAACGGTCATACTAGAGTATTCACAGTTCGCAAATTAACATAATATAAAGCCCCACTGGCTAGCTAAAAATAGAGCAAAGGCATGCCCCAGCATTCGGCCGAGTGGTTTCACTGTGTCCATTATGTGGCTCTTGAGTTTAACCCAAGCTACAAAAGGGAGCGTTCGCACCCACGAGGTCATATTTACAAATGGATGTAAGGAGCGCAGTGTCTGAGTTAGTAGAGCGTCAAACTAGGGATCGAAATGTTTTCTAATTCGAGACTGACCAGAGTGATAGTGTTGTGTCCTTGGGCAAGACGCTTTATCCGCTGCTTAGTAATGGCGAAACCCAGGAAGACAGGAATTCGTTCCAATATAACTAAAATGTTGATAGGGGGTAAAGAATCAAAACAAACAAGCAAAACAAATGGACGTAAACCAGAGCATTCGCTGATACTGATAGACACACACCGGAAATTTTGCTCACAAGATAACTAACCAGAAAGCAGAAACTTAGTTTTCCTTGCTCGACTACAAGATCAAATAGTACTGTATCTGCCTCCACGCATGTTCGCTGGGGCGTACTCTGTGGAGTTTGTCTTCAGATTCTGTTTCCTGGGAGCTTTTCGTGTGTGTTGTTTTGTTCATAGTTAAAATTATTTTTTTACTCTCATATTGTTTTGGTTAAAACCCAGAATGTGGTATTTCCTGATCATACTCACTTACTATTTTTGGTTAAAACCCAGAACATATTGACAGATAAAGCAAAACACACCAGACTAGAACGACGTATAATGTGAAAAGAGATGGGAAAGCAGATGCAGCCTCATCAAAATATTTACTTACTCGCTAATACATTATGCAGAGATTATTATTCAAACTCTTCGCGTGCAATGGCTTAGCTATAGGCATGAGTGACATATATCTAGCTTCAATAAAACATGGACGACATGATAGACATGAAGTATTCATGAATATTAACTTTTGAGACTAGGGCTGGGAATTACAATGTCTCCTTAAAGTTAAGCAAGACTTAAGTTAAGTATTGATATTTCAACATGCTATCTTAAATGCTAAATAAATTGCCTGGATCGATGTGATGTTTTTGGTCAAAGATATCATTGTGGTCTTCAGAAAAATTAAAACTATTTTGACTTTAATCAGTTTTAAACGTTATTTTTCACATCCTGAAAAATCAATACTTAACTTAAGTCTTCCTTAACTCTAAGGAGGCATTGTTATTCCGGGCCCAGAGATTAAAATGGATGCTTGATTTCAGGCACGCTTCAATGGTTTAAGTACAGTACAAGTACAGTCCTAATGGTGCAACTCTCTATACTGAAAAGCACACACATTCAACAATGATTGAAACCCATTTTTATCGTTTATATTCTATAATGACTGACTCCAAATTACAATGTATTTGCTGGTTCTCTACCGCATTTTGTAGTTGTTGTCCGTGTTTTACTGCCAATTTATTGTGATATTGGCTCAGGTATGCCATATCTGTGCATTTGTTGACGAAGTTGTCGCGTTATTAGGGACAATGCCTGATAAAAGGGTGTAAAGAGGGTTGGTACATTAGGTGTGGTACTGTATCGTAACCAATGACTCGTGACTTCCATTTTGTATCATTTGCCGAATTCCTTATTTATAATTCTATCAAATACAAAATTACTTTGTTTTGAAATTATTTTCTCAAATGTTATAAAGTCAAAATAATTTTAGTATCCCTCAATTGTTTTTCTGAGTATATATTATTTTAGTTCATATTATTTTAGGATAACGTAGGAAAGTCTGCCAGTGCAGGATGACGCCCCAACTGCTAAAAAGCGTACATGCAACATTTTGTGGCTTATACATGAGCCGCGACATGAGATTTCCAACAATGTGGTATGTGCGACCAGCAATGGCTCAGACCAGCCTGCGCATACGCGCAGTCTGATCAGAGCCTTTGCTAGTCACTTGAATATTCTATGACTGTTAAGCTACTGACTGAACATGATTTGGAGATTCTCAGCTTAAAGGGGGACTTCACAGGCTCGTCTGAGTCTACACTTGTCAAAATACCACATTGTTGGAAATTACGTGTCACAGCTCACATGTATTATGTAGTTTTTATAGAAAAGCATAGTATACAACACCTCCACCTCATATACTTTGGTAGCCACTGGCCTAGTGATAGCATTGCAATAAATGGTTATGCCTTTTAAAGTAAGTAATATGTATAACTCTAATAATAATTGGGCCTCGTCGTGAGAAAACCTGTCCTTGGGGTTTCCGACAATAAGAATTTCTAACCAGTCTCCTCAGCTACAGAGACCAGCTAGAAAATTGAAATTGCACCTTAACCATGTCTACATTATGATACTTTCAAAAAAGCAAATAACAAAGGCGCTGATCAGACTGCGCGGATGCGCAGGCTGGTCTGTGCCTGTGTTGTTCGCAAACCCCCAAAGACAGGTTTTCTCGCGTCGAGGCCCATATCATGTGGGAACGGTTTTAACGCACGCAGACTGTTTGCTGCGATCAACCAGTCTTGTAGTGGCAATCAGCATGTTGATACAGGTAGATCAGTACTACGCATAACAGCCGGACTATATCGTAACGTAGATAATACGGGAGATAATATGGCTGTTACACACTAACGCTCAAACAACCAGAAACCCAGCTTGTGTCATTTTGCATGCCATTTAGTGTAAATTTAGATAGATAGATAGATAGATAGATAGATAGATAGATAGATAGATAGATAGATAGATAGATAGATAGATAGATAGATAGATAGATAGATAGATAGATAGATAGAGAGATAGATAGATAGATAGATAGATAGATAGATAGATAGATAGATAGATAGATAGATAGATAGATAGATAGATAGATAGATAGATAGATAGTCTTTAGCTAGGGGCGATGTACCAGGTGAGTGGCGCAAGCTCTTTAAAAAAGGTGAAAATATGATGCAGCTTATTATGACCGGTGTCGCTCACATGCGTTTGCTGCAAAACACTAGAGTATATATGTCCGTAACAATAGCAAACACTTAGCCTTAGATAGCATACTTGCTGACTGTCAGCATGGCTTCCGAAGTGGGAGGTCCTGCGCAACCCAGTTGGTCCGTGTTTTGCACGACACTATCAGTAACCTTGATGAGGCTGTGAATCGTGGACACAAACAGACATATTCGATCATAATGGATTTCTAACTTGGTTAACAAATTGCCTTCTAGTTTTAATTTATTTCTCACAGAGTCTTCCACTTTTCAAAAATTTTATAACGGTAAAAATGTTAAGGATGATGAATTTATGCTTATCCCAGTAAATGAGGATTTTATTTATATAGAATTGTGCAAATTAAACCCTTATAAAAGTACTGGAACTGATAATATTCCTGCTAGATTTGTAAAAGATGCAGCAACAGTCTTTAGAAAACCTATTGGGCATATCATTAACCTTTCAATTGAGAAAAAATGTTGTTCCAAAAGATTTAAAAATGCTCGGGTCGTCCCTCTATTTAAGAAAAATAAGATAAGCGAGGTCGGTACTTATAGACCTGTCAGTGTGTTGTCTGTTGTATCAAAAATCTTAGAAAGGGCTGTTTATACACAATTGGAAGATGACCTTGTGAATAAAAAACTTCTGTTTGAATTTCAGTCTGTTTTTAGAAGCAACTTCTCAACTGACTCATGTTTGACATACTGATTATATTTAAACACAAACTTCTTAAGGTTTATATTCTGCAATGCTCATGTTGGATCTTCAAAAAGCTTTTGATACTGTTGACCATGACATTTTGTGCAAGAAATTAAAAGCCATGGGTATTAAGTCTGTAGATTGGTTTAGGTCTTATCTTTCTAATCGAAATCAGATTGTCAATGTGAATGATACAGAGTCTGACCCTTCACTTGTAACTTGTGGTGTCCCTCAAGGAAGTATTTTAGGTCCTCTTCTTTTCCTTTGTAATATAAATGATATGGAACTCAGTATTAGCTCAGAGTGTAAATTGTTATTATATGCAGATGACAGTAAAATTCTGTACTCAAACAAGGATCCTCGGGTCATATCTGATAAACTTGGCTTAGAACTGGAGAGGTGCAGCAAGTGGTTAGTTGATAATAAACATTCCTTGCATATGGATAAAACAGAATGCATAATATTTGGCTCTAAGCGGAAATTCAGGAAAAACAAAAATTTTCAGTTGAATGTAATGGTCATACAATTAAGGCACAGCGTTCAGTGAAATATCTTGGACTTACTTTAGATGATAAATTAACTGGGGAGGCCATTGTTAACTCTATTGTTCAAAAAGTTAATGGTAGGCTTAAATTTCTTTATAGACAATGCAACTTTTTAGATAAAAAACTTAGGAAATACATATGCTCGGCACTTATCCAATGTCACATAGATTATGCATGCTCCTCGTGGTACTTGGGTTTGAACAAACAACTTAAAAAAAACTTCAGATTTGTCAAATCAAAACAGTATGGTTCATTAAAAATCTTGGCCCTAGATCTCACATTGGTTTCTTGGAACTAAATAGTCTTAATTTGTTTAATGTGAATTTCAGGGTAAAACAACTTCGTCTGAGTCATGTGCATAAAATTTTAATGGAACTGGCCCGTCGTATTTGTCTGAACAATTCATCAAAGTTTCTGATGTTCATCATCATTTCACTAGAGGTAGTACTGAAAACGTTATATACTGAACGAAACTTCTAAACCGCCAGTTAACACAACACATTTTTTCAATCTAGCTCATTTATTTTTAAACTGTTTGACATGATATTCAACACAGTATATTTGGGCACATGTATCGGTCGATTGAACATAACAAAGTTTGATTCAATAGGGATGTTCATTTATGCGTAACGATAGAGTTCTAATACCTGTTTTGCACGTGGCACACGATGCTAAATGTTTTTTCGCCTTGTGTATACTTGCATTTTTATCGACAACTATCGGACAACTTTATTTTATCACAAAAATTACAACGTTTGGGTTGTATGAGTATAAAGAAGAGGGGTCGGGCTGTGGGTTCAATCGAAATAGGGGCCTCGCTGAGACTGATTCATAATTTATCACAAGGTTTGGCATGTTTTGATAGAGCCGACAGTTTACACCACAACCTATTGGTCATTTTTCATTTTTGCACTCGTATGACGAGAAAAATCGACAAAAACTGAGTATTGCGTATGTCATAAAATGTCCTGTATAGTCCACCATACTTTGGTGCGGTGAAGCACAGATGCTGCATTGGAACGTCGGAAGTGTAGAGATTGATGTGCAGTACACGCTTAATGGGTGACGGATGTTTCAATAATTTTGTCGACAAAAACATTTCATCACCATAAACACATTTCCGTGTTCTTTTAGGCCATATGGGCCTCCATAGGAGCACTGAATTGCATGAAAATTGCTACTTTATATTACTAAATCAACACGAAAGTGTTCAATAATGTCCATTTACAGAACCAGAAAGTTCCAATAACATTGTGGACAAAAAGATGTCATCTCCATAAAGTATTCTTGTGTTGTTTTATGTCATATGGGCTTCCATAGAAACATTTTGGATTACCTGAAAATTCCTACTTTATAAAAGCGAAACCCAAAAATGTTCAATACTGTCCATTTATAACACCATAAAGTTGGTGTTTTTCACTTTTGCCCCTGTAATACTTGATTTTAAGCGATGAGTTCAAATTTTAGCGTTTGTGTAAAAATGAAATGCGATGGTGCCTTTATACAGTCTATCAATTGAGCATGTTAATTTCAATTTATGACAATGAAATTTTGACAGGTTCAGTTTAATTGATTTTCCCATAATGAGTGTAAATTGTAGCCATCTATGTATCATATGTGTTAAGATATTTGAGAAAATATTGAGTGGCGGTTTAGAAGTTTCGTTCAGTATAGTATCTTCTGTCAATGGTGTTGCAGCTACAACTTTTTATTACAGTGGAATTAAAGATTGGAACTCTCTACCCTCGGATGTCAAACAAAAGTACACTTTCAATGGTTTTAATCTGCTGCAAGACAATACCTTAGATCTCAGCTGCAACTTATGGAATCAATGTTTATTATTAATATGCATTTAGTAGTTCAATTTTGCACCTTAGGTTAATGTACCCTCCTCTCCTAACTGCTTCTTGGATCTAACCAACAGGACCCCATTGGAAATAAGCCTTAGGAATTTCATGGGCTATCCTGGGTTATTTCAACACTCATACATTTGCCTTTACATTATCTTCCATTTGAATAACAAATTTTGCTAACATATATCTCTCACACTCTTGGATCCTTTTAGAGGTTCAGGAGTGTGAGATATGAATGAGATATCAGTCATTTTCACCATTATTATTTTGTGCCTAGTCAAAAGTGATCTCTTAATTTATAAAATGCATAATTGTGATCATATGTGATAACCTAGTTTACTGTGATAATCTTAATGTGATATTTGTGCCAGATCCATTCAAATTCATCTTAAATCATTCAAATTCTTCTTTAATTATAAGTTTTAATAGCATCAGAGATTTATTTAACTTTTTTTAACTTAAATTATTTCATATTTTAAAGTGCTAAATTAATATGATATTTAATGTGCTATATGTTTTAATCTGCTGTTGTATATGTATGTATGTGTTGATTTTACCAAATAAACATCAATCAATCAAAGGTCTTTGATACGGTACCACACAGGAGGCTATTACATAAAGGATCATTGACGGTTTGGGCCTTATACGCCTATTTTTCTGATTTCCAGAACGCTGTTTTTGAGCTTTTAGTGTGGTGCATGTAGTATCAGTGCAATAGGTGAATCAAATGGAAAGAGCCAGCTAGCAAAATATTTTCAAAATTCCTACGCACTCGAGAGTTATGGCGGGTAGAAAGGGGAGGGGGTCTGAAATTTCATGAAAATAAAAAGTGCTTTAAAAAGTGATTTCTGCACGTTTTCTTGATTTATTTGGTAGGCATGGTGATATCCATTGAACATACCATATGCAGAGTATTGACGAATCACGATAATTGATGAAATTGTTTAAAAAACAAAATATGTTTTGTAATAAAATGATTTTGGGATGATAATTTAGAAGTTACCTGCGCATTTTGACTACATGTACCGTAAATAATGCAAAACTGAAAGATCAACAAAAGATATAAATATTTTTGAGCGAATGAAAGTGTCCCATTTAGCATTGGAAAGTAAAACTGATTCTAAATAGATCCTTTGAATATCACTTTTACTTTGTTTAAAGGGCATAGCATGTTAAATGTATTTAAAGTGTCCGAATATTTATGGTATAATTATGCATGTATATCCCTATATGAGACAATATATTGAACACAAGTATTTACCTGTTATAACTCTTTGCATAACAGTGGATAATTTTGTCGTCTGCCAATAGCCTTTTGCAAACAGTTTGAGCCCAGATGAAGATCAACAGAATGTCGGTCCTGATCTGGATCAAAACTTTTTGACACTCTGATCGTGGTCCTGGGTGGTTTATTTTTAGAAACTTAATTTTGAAGAAAGTCAGCAGACGAAAATAGAAACATGAACAATTCCCTAGCATGCAAATAGAAGTACAGGACGTTTGAAAAATAATGTGTCATTTAATAACAGTGAGTTTTTTCTTATGAAAAAATGCATAAAACCTTGCTAATTCTACTTTTAATCTTTAAGTACTTTACATTAAACTAGCACAGAATATACAAAGCAATTTAGGAGGTTGGTTCTAGATAACTTCATTACTGTAATTAATTTCTTATTTGGTAGAAAAGGCATTTTATGGGCTTAGGCCCAGGGTTTTTGGGCTGCTAAACATCTTCCCCCCCTTGTGCCAGCAAGCCACTTCCATACAATGTGTAAAATATGGTAACACATATACATGCAAAAGCTTTTGCTGGCACGCGGGGGGGGGGGGGGGGATGATATTTTAAAAATGTTTTCTGATATCTATATATCTTAATGTAAAACTGATGTTCTACCCAAAATTTTATATCTTTGAAGTATTTAATATCGAAAACGGATTTCACCACCATAAAGTACTCAGGTCAGGGTAGCTTCAAGGTGAAGAAAGGGACGATTGACAAACTTTTATTTTTACTGAAAACCATAGGCATTTACCCATAGCAAGTGTCAATGATCCTTGGACTATTATGAGATAAGAGGGTCCACCCACAAGTGGTCAACTTGTTGCTCTCTGGGCGCTCTCAACAAGTAGTTTTAGATGGTCAAGCCTCAGATCCAGGTGGAACAGACAGGGAGGGATAGGTAATTTCGACATTTATTATAACCTAGTTTTAAATATCAGATAAACGCTTTCATTTTATATTGCTGCGAAATTCGTTGATATTTGAAAGCGTCTGATTAGTTCCCGTACAGGATTGTGGTGAAACACACCAAATAAAGGAATTTCTCGTAATTTATCTCTTGTCAATCTATTTACACAAGGAACCCCTTGAAATTAATGGTCTCCTATGTTATGACAAATACAGCTACACATGTTCACTTTCCCACACTGATAAGTAGAATTTTACACGTGATCAAGATATCCCTGCAAGGTGCCGATTGTCGACATGCATGCATATCTGTACAAGTGATAGGTAAAAATGGAATTGAGCCTCCTTCAGGGTTTTACAGGTCACAATATCCTGCGTCTTATATGCATAATTAAATCATTAGGTAGGACCCGTCAACCCTTATTGAAATCAAAATATTGCTGCAATATGAATTTGTTGCTCAAACTAGCATATTCGGAAAACTGCAATATTGCCGCTTTATTTGATCGCAAATGTCTCTTGCACAATTTAGGACCAAAAGTAAGTTTATTTATTCTCGGGACCCCACTTCTAGTTCAGGGTTTTTTTTGGCCCTTTTTGACGACCGATATTCGGTCGTGTTCCCAATGCCAAAAAGTATGTTTTTTTCCCAATTTGAATAAGAAAATTCCCAATTCAAGGAACAAAAAAAAAAACGGGAGAAAAAATAACAAAATATCACCATTTTACGATGATTATGTTTGTGGTTGAAAGAGCGGGTCCGAACAGTCCGAATGATACAAGGGAAATAACCAAATATTGCAAACTCCCAAACGGTAACGTCCCTTTGCGGCAATTCAGCAGAATTTATTCGAGAAGGTGCCGGGGAGTTATGGTTTATTTTACTGGTACCCTACTCTGGCGTATTAATTTAGATTAAACGGGGCACCTTTCTCATAACAAAAAAAGAAAAAGCTTGTAACATATTTTCGCGATGTCGCACAATACGAAATATTACAGAAAGAAACTAAAAAAAAAACGGAGTCAAGTAAAAAAAATAGATGTGCTTTTTCGTCAGCAAGCATTAGCATCGGAGAATTCTGCAAATATCCCCCCCAAACAGACCGAAAAAGTAGAATCATCGGCCGAAATTGCCGAATCGTCTGCTTCCACAAAAAATTGTCCGTCGACATCCGCTGGTGTACCTTCTCAGTGTGATGACACTCATTCAAATCATGACAGCAGCGATGACAATCAATCGTCTGATGGGTCCCAGAGCACACAAGATACATGTCTAGTTCCAGACCAGCGACTGTTTATGTCATCAAAATATGAACGTAGATACAACTGGTTGTACTACAGTGCAGCAAAGGGGGGCTATTGTTGTAAAATATGTGAGCTCTTTGCCCAAGAATCTGACAATATCTTCATAAAAGGTACAACTCTGGTGGACCATCCAACCAGAAAATTGGAAAGACACCTAAAAAATGAGCCACATTTAAGATCTGAGACCAAGTACATAACTGCTAATACGTCCTCCACCCCTAGGGTTCTGCAACTTTTTCAACAAAATGCAGCAAAAGCTACAAGCTCTCAAACCGTGGAAACAAATCGCACATACATGGCAAGTCTGGTGAAACTGTGCTACTTTACAGTCACTCAGCACTGGTCGCTTAACCAGTTTGAACCCCTGCTTGACTTCCTTATTGACTTGAAAGCCCCCAGTCTAACTGCGTACATTGAAAGTAAGACCAATCCTATCAAGTATATTAATTAGTAAGAAGTTGAATAAACGAAATACTTGATATTTTTGTTTTTATTATAGGGCATAGCTCCAGATAAGGATTGGAGGCAATTGGGTATTTACCCACCTCTTTTTGGCTTAATTGGGTATTTCAAAATTTAAATTGGGTATTTCAAGTTTTTGTATTGGGTATCCATCTGAAAACAAATAAGCAATGAAAGCGGGCCTTGTTTCTCTTGATTTTTTTGTTTACTTTCGGTTTCACTTTCAGAAAGCACACTGGCAATATAAGTATATCTGAGATCGCTATTTCATACTTATTTCGAAAAACCAACGTATCTATCAAGTCATCTTTGATTCTTCAAACCACCAATGCAGTATTAGGGTTAGTTACGATATGATATTATTCAATTGCTCTGGGGCTTTTTCGCCCACTTTACGCCATTGTTACTGTAAAGCCAGACGTATGTCGTTATTGTGTAAATATTGGGTATAGCTAAACAGCGCCAAGAATGTTCCTGGACTGGTTTACAATTTAATAAACTAGATTCGGCGCCACGTCGTCTATAAATTTGTACCCAACAATAGCTTGAGATGCGAAAAACGACAATCGGAAACTGAATACTATAGCGTCATACGCTACGAAAAAGTTCGGAATTGAGTATCAAGGATTTTTATTGCGTTTTTGTACGCACAGAAATGAATTTAATTGCATTTTCACGTTCACGAAATTGCGTAAATACGCAATACGCAGCCTTATCTGGAGCTATGTATAGGGTGTGTTTTTTCCCAATTTTGTATAAAACGACGCGAAAATTCCCAATTCTAGGGGTCGGGTCATGTTCCCAAAATGCTGAGAAAAAACCCTGTAGTTAGCAACAGTCGTCGAGGAGCGCCGAATATGAAAATCACATTTTATCGATATTTTTCTGGGGCGAACTTATTGATAAATACATAGATATAAATGCGAATTCAAAGACAGTATTCACAGACTACGCAATGCTCAAATTAGTACTCTATAGTCCCCACATGTTTCTATAATTCTGCCAATCAAAGGTGGGCGTGGTTAATTTTTTTTCTACGACTCTATCTCCTACTCAGAAAACTGGGACCTAGCTGGTACCTATTACCATATAGATGCAATGCATGCTGGAAACCAGCTAAATCGAAGCGAGAGATTTACATGATTAATATCGGACACTGACATTCGGTGTCAATTCGTCATATATTTCCAATATACTAAATTTTCGAAGTTAAATTGTAATTAAATAACAGAAATAACTTATGAAAATAGTGATCAGTAGCCGTACAGATTGATAGAATATGGGTTATATAGGGTATATTTAGTAACCGTAGATAGATCTATAAATAGAATGATGCTGAATAAGCGATAACAAATTATTATATCTTCACGAATACCGTGACTTGCAGATTGCTTCATGGCGCAATCGGTAGAGACGGTAACTTTCATCCGTGGGTGTTTTTTTGCATTTACATGGTCGCAGGTTCGAATCCACAAAGCGTTACTATTTTTTTTCACTTATCTCATGTATAGTTAAGTTATTTTTAGCAGTGTTCCCCTACTATTGAAATGCACCTCGGAAAATGAGAATATTAGGATAGTTTCTACCTCTTTTATTGTAATTCATACATGAGTTCATTTTAAATCGAGTGCACCTTATTCTGCTAATTATATGTCCTGAAGATTGTTTTTACTTATGACGTCCACTGCATATGTCCAAGTGCACACAAAAACATTATATCATGAAAGAAATAGTTAGTAATACCCCGATTGGACTGCTCATAAGAAATCACAAGTTTTAAACGGATCGGATCTGAGACTTTCATAAATCCTGTGAAGCTATTCAATGTTTTTCTTCAAGTTAAAATTAATACCTTTCTCCCCATTCACACACAAAAAAATCGTCTGTATGCACTATACTCATTTTTTATGTTTTTTTTTCTCGGAAAATAGGTCATTCGATGGTTTGTCCAAATTAATGTCCGATGCGAAAAGTATTCATTGTCTTTGCGCAGGCGCGATACTAAAGAATCAAAGGGATTGTTTTCAAAGCTGTTTTTGGTGACAGACAGCCGATTGCGAGATATACACAACTGTATGTTAATTGATGATGACCCGAATAGCTGTTTTTTTGGCAGGACCCACAAACAGAAGAAATCTATGACATAAATACTTTGCTTTAAAAACTAATCACTGGTATAGTCTGACATTGTAATTTAATGCATCAAATGTCAGACAAGTCCATACCAAGGGGGGGGGGTACTCTGATATTTTCATACATACGTAAGCTCGGACCATTTTTTTTGGGGTCAAATTTTTGAATTTCAATATTTTTTGGGTTTTCAGAAAAATGAATATTTTTTAGGGGTCATCCCAAAATTGGACTAGTTTTAGGGGTTATTTCTATGTATTTTAGGGTCTTTTCTTAAGGTAAATATTCAGAATCGGGATATTTTTTGGGGTTGCAAAAATTTAAAATATTTTTTGGGGGTGCTTGAAATTTCTGATATTTTTTGGGGTGAACGGTAGATGCTGGGTCCGAGCCTACGTATGCAGAAAAAATTAGAGTACCCCCCTGGGAGTCCATATCGATAAGGCAAATTAGGGGGAGGCAGTTTTAACTTTACTGCGGTTTAAATATGTTCACAACATATGAATTAAATATATTCTAGACTGAAACTTAATGTCATTTGCAAATGTTTGATAATTTGATGGCATTTTTAATCATGTTCATTTCATTTCACACAAAACATTCTGCTTTAATACCTTCTAGCATTCATAAACTTCTACGAACCGCCCCTTATAACATGTGTTATAACATGTTATAATTTTCTTGTTATTTTTGCATTTTCCCTCCAGATTGCCTTCAATAATGGCAACATTGTAGTTTGCAGTAGGTTGCAACAATCATGACATGATGAAAGACAAGAAAATACAGAGTTTTAGCTTCCCAAATGATAATGACAAACACTTAGAAATATCGGTCTTTGCAGTCACGTTACGGGAATCCGCTGGCACTAAATGTCTACAGTTAAGCAACAAGACAACAAAAGACCATTTCATGCTAGATCTTATATGTTTATCACGCATAGAAAATCGTTCATAGATAGAATGATAGATAAAATGTCAGGCCTGATAGATAGACAGACAGACAGACAGACAGACAGACAGACAGGCAGATAGATACATACATACATACATACATCAGTGATTTTGTTACCTGCGCATCCTGCATCTTTTGCGCATAAGTTTTTATTTCAGCGAGTCCCGGCGAGTCCCGGGATGCAATAGTATTGCAGACTTTTCATTAAAAATAGTGTTTTGGACTCATAAGTTTGCAGTTGGGACTCATTGATATTGGAAACAGTGAGTCCCAGGACCCATAAGCCCAAAATTGTAAATGAATCACTGATACATACATACATAGATAGAATGTCAGTCCGGATCTAGGTGCATACTGTTTGCAAAGATTGTAAGCAAATGATACTTTCATGTTCAATGCAAAGTTAAAATACACCGGTTCGAATTTATCTTATTGTTTCCTTAAAGTGTCGAACAGTTTAGACCCCGATCAGGCCAGACATTCTCAGTCTGGACAGAATGTCAGGCTTATTCTGGGTCCAAATTGTTTGAAAGGGTTATCAGCAGATGACAATGTCATGTAAAGGTTTAAAGCAAAGTTAAAATACATCGGTTCAACTTCAACTTGTCATAACCTCTAAAGTGTCAAACAGTTTGGACCCCTATCAGGTCTGGACAGAATGTCACACCTGATCTGGGTCCAAATTGTTTGAAAGGGTTATCAGCAGATGACAATGGCATGTAAAGGTTAAACACAAATTTAAAATACATCAGTTCGAATCCAACTTGTCATAACCTCTAAAGTGTCATAAGGTTTGGACCCCTATCAGGTCCGGACAGAATGTTTGGCCTGATCTGGGTCCAAATTGTTTAAAAGGGTTATCAGCAGATGACAATGTCATGTAAAGGTTTAATGCAAAGTTAAAATACATCGGGTTCAAAGCCAACTTGTCATAACCTCTAAAGTGTCAAACAGTTTGGACCCCTATCAGGTCTGGACAGAATGTCACACCTGATCTGGATACAAATTGTTTGAAAGGATTATCAGCAGATGACAATGTCATGTAAAGGTTAAACTCAAAGTTAAAATACATCGGCTCAACTTCAACTTGTCATAACCTCTAAAGTGTCAAACAGTTTGGACCCCTATCAAGTCTGGACAGAATGTCGAGCCTGATCTGGGTCCAAATTGTTTGAAAGGGTTTTCAGCAGCTGACAATGTCATGTAAAGGTTTAATGCAAAGTTAAAATACATCGGTTCAAAGCCAACTTGTCATAACCTCTAAAGTGTCAAACAGTTTGGGCCCCTATCAGGTCCGAACAGACTGTCGGGCCTGATCTGAGTCCAAATTATTTGAAAGGGTTATCAGCAGATGATTATAATGTCATGTAAAGGTTTAACGCAAAGGTAAAATACATCGGTTCAAAGCCAACTTGTCATAACCTCTAAAGTGTCAAACAGTTTGGACCCCTATCAGGTCTGGACAGAATGTCGGGCCTAATCTGAGTCCAAATTGTTTGAAAGGGTTATCAGCAGATGGCAATGGCATGTAAAGGTTAAACACAAATTTAAAATACATCAGTTCGAATCCAACTTGTCATAACCTCTAAAGTGTCATACGGTTTGGACCCCTATCAGGTCCGGACAGAATGTTTGGCCTGATCTGGGTCCAAATTGTTTGAAAGGGTTATCAGCAGATGACAATGTCATGTAAAGGTTTAAAGCAAAGTTAAAATACATTGGTTCAACTTGTCATAACCTCTAAAGTGTCAAACTGTTTGGACCCCTATCAGGTCCGGACAGAATGTCAGGCCTGATCTGAGTCCAAATTGTTTGAAAGTGTTATCAGCAGATGACAATGTCATGTTAAGTTTTAATTCAAAGCTAAAATACATCAGTTCAAATCCAACTTGTCATTACCTTGGAAGTGTCAAACAGTTTGGACCCCTATCAGGTCCGGACAGAGTGTCGGGCGTAATCTGGGTCAAAATTGTTCAACTTGTCATAACCTCTAAAGTGACAAACTGTTTGGACCCCTATCAGGTCCGGACAGAATGTCGGGCCTGATCTGAGTCCAAATTGTTTGAAAGGGTTATCAGCCTATGACAATGTCATGTAAAGTTTTAACGCAAAGCTAAAATACATCTGTTCAAATCCAACTTGTCATTACCTCGGAAGTGTCAAACAGTTTGGACCCCTATCAGGTCTGGACAGAATGTCGGGCCTAATCTGGGTCCAAATTGTTTGAAAGGGTTATGTCATGTGAAGGTATAACGCAGTTAAAATACATAGGTTCAACTTCAACATGTCATAACCTCAAAAGTGTCAAACAGTTTGGCCCCGATCAGGTACGGACAGTATGTCAGGCCTGATCTGGGTCCAAATTGTTTGAAAAAGTTATCAGCAGATGACAATGTCATGTAAAGGTTTAACGCAAAAATAAAAAAAACATCGGTTCAACTCCAACTAGTCTTAACCTCTAAAGTGTCAAACAGTATGGACCTTAATCAGGCCTGAACAGAATGTCGGGCCTGATCTGGGTCCAAACTGTTTGCAAAGGTTATCAGCAGATGACATGTCAGGTAAAATTTTGATGCAAAAGGTAAAATGCAATGGATTTGACCCAAATTTGTAAGAACCCAAAGGGTTCTGAAGTGAAAAACAATTTGGATTCTGGTCAGGCCACTATGGTTGTTTTCCCAGACACCATGTATACATTTAGGGATACCCAAGGAGGTTCAAAATTTACAACTTTTTTCTCATATCTAACTTTTGCCACAGCATTCAGTTGATCCAAATATTTCATGCGCCGATCCAGGGGGGGTGGGGGGCGGCGCCAAGGGGCCCGGACCCCCCCCTAAAAACATGTTATATGGGTTTCTATAGAGAATAAGCAATTAGACCCCACACCCCTGCCCCCTAGAAAAAGTTGGACCCCCCCCCCTGGAAAAAATGTTGGAGCCCCTCTGGAACCTTGAAAAAATATAATTTTCTTTAAAATAAACCATTGGCATTCTGTAAAATAAGTTGAGGACTAAAAAAACGTCAGATTTTTTTTTATGACAGATGGACCTGGACACCCCACCCCCTAACGAAAATTCCTGGATCCGCGTATGTATTGATACAAATATTGAGCTATTGTTGCTTCACCTATGCCGGAATGCCATATAATTGCTGGGGACTTTTCTTGAAAAGGATAGCGTTTATGACAGGCTGCATATTGTACCAATTAAAGGTGTTGAGTGTCAAACTTGGGGGTGTGATATGTCAGAATTCAGATTCAAAATAGCCATTTACCTATCTGAAACTTGATAATATCTCAAGGTATATGGAATTTAAAGTCTGTTCTAATGTGTTAATAGAGACACTCATTTCTTTCAAGTCTAAATGATCGCAAACCAATGGCCTTTCACCCCACCCACACCCGACTTTTTTTCTAGAATTTGTGAAAAATCGGTGCTTTTTTAATCAAAATTATCGTGGCGGGACAAAACACAATAATTTCCCTTCAAATTAAGCGCAGACTGGTGAAAAAATCGGAGAATTTGAATAAATAAGGCCAATTTTTCATCATTTTCCCGTTATCCGTAATGTTAAAATTTACCGCTGGTACATTTGTTTACCTGTGTCGCTAAGGCTGTGAGGTCACGTCGGTCCTGAGAATATATTCATCTGTCACTGATACAATCTGAGAGAGTTATAAATTTACTGTTTGTTGTTAACCAGGCACCTTATCCGAGCCTTCTCTGATGTTTAGGTGGCTTTTCCATATTTTGATATTTGCCACTGTTGTTGTTGTTGTGAGGGCTCCAGCCTGGCTAGGCTTAATAGCTTACTTAAAGGTTGAATTTATAATGGGCTTTTAAAACCACCGTAAAATAAGGGTAATAATAAAGTTCTTGTAGTAGCCATAAAAGTGAATGTATAAATATTCACAGAGATTCACAGTTTAAAATTCCTATACTGGCGATAATATAATTCTTCACGGAAGGGAGCGCAATGGCTCAGTGGTAGAGTGCTTGACTCGAGACCGAAGGGCCGCGGGTTCGAGCCTCACCGGCGTCACTGCGTTGTGGTCCTTGAGCAAGACACATTTATCCTAGCTTAGTACTGGTTCAACCCAGGAAGACCCGTCCCGCATAACTGAAAGATTGTTGAGTGGACGTAAAGAATCAAATCAAACAAACAAACAAACAAAAAATTCTTCACGGGAATAGAGATCACATCCATACACTATTTCTTCATCAGCATGTTTGTGTGTATATTCCTCGTGTCAACCATTAGAATTATTTCATGATCACATTTATAGGGTGAATTTAGTACAGTTACATCTTGCTGTCCAAATTTGGCAGTATTTGTATATAATTATTATTATCATCAAGAGGTATCTTAATAGTACAAGCATGAATACAGTTTTAATTAGCAGCAACATATATACACCATGCAGGGATGTTATTTACAATCCACAGATACCACAACCAAACAACATGCTAATTTCCATCAGATTTACATTGTCAATGCACATCTTAATACAACCTAGGAAGAGGATCCATGTCATGGTCACTCGAAGTAGTAACGCAACGCTGTACCTTTCCCAGTGGCCAGGACACACAACCTCGAGCCGCATCATCCAATATACTAATCATCCCCTAAGCATATGTTGTGAGTACTCGAAAGAACCCTCTCGTTGGGACTGCTCTCTCGAGCACCCAAAACACACGCCTATGTCGATGTCCAATCAAACAGCCAACCCCAAGATTACAATAATTCTTCTTTTTTCTAAATCCATGGTCCTCTCCTCGATAACCTGACACATGTCACCAGGACTTACATCCCCCCTGTTGAATTTGCAGGGATGCACGCCATGGGTGCCCTGCAAGGCCTAGGGTTTTACACCAAGTTGGATGTTTGGGGGTCCTTGGGACTCAACTTTGAATATGATGGGGGTCCCATCATTGAAATTAGGGGTCCCATCTTTTTATATAAGCTTCCAATGTTGGAAGGTAGTACATCCTTCCGTGAAGGCTCAGTGTTGTCCCCAGGTCAGTAATTTTGAGGGCCATGTTTGGCCCCCTTCCGATTTTTTGGGGGGCCATTTGAAATTTTTGAGGGCCACATATTACCATCAGTGAAACACAATCCTCTACGCTTTTTTGTACAAAAGCTTAACTTGTCCCTATAATATGCAGGGACCAAGCTAGCCCTTAAATTTAGGGAGGGAGAAGAAGTGACTTAATTCTCCCTCCAGTACAAATAGAGAGAAGTTTGAGGAAATAGGGAGAAGTGATAGATTGCTGCATCCAGAAGACAAAAAAAAAACAGTCTCTGATCAGACTGTTCTAATTGAGATAAAAACACACACACACACACACAAAAACAGTCACTGATCAGACTGCTACTTGCCTTCCATTCTGAGAAATTTGGTTGGTAAATTTAAAATACACATGATCTTGCTGTCATTGTATTATATCTATCTGTCTACAAGTCTCCACTTATCTGAAGTCTCCGGTATCTTTGATCTTCTTCTGATCTGTATAAGCCTCCTCTTAACTAGGAGCACCCCTGGTAACAGGGTAAGATTGTCTGTTGTTTTGGGCTGTAACTTTTTTAAGTAGAAATATGTTCCCCCAGATTAATAGGCACCTCCCGGGAAGCCATCTTCAAGATTACGAAGGATAGATAATCTTTTATTATATAGTTTAAAACACAGGTTTCTGGAATGCTTCTCAATTTGAAGTAAAATGCCACTGTTGTCAAACAGGTTGGAAAACTTTCTACTGTCTATTATCAACTGGACAAGATCTTCTTTTGTAGAGAACAAATTTTTCCATTTCTCATCACCAATATGGTATTTAACGAAGTCTCTTAAAACTTTGAATGAACTCAATCTGGTGTCGGTCAAAAGCGGACAGTACAGCAACATATGGAATATATCCTCTTCTTGTTGTTTACATAATTTGCAGGTTGGATCTTCACTATACTGACTAAATCTGTGTATGTTTGTCTGCAACAGACAAGTTCCAGTCAGAATTCTAGCTTTTACTATCGCCTTCCTTACGTCTGTGACAGCATTTTCAGTAGAGACCCATACAGGATGTACCTCTCCCATGGAAATGTTTTCATAAGCATGGAATTTAAGTGTTGATTTACATTGAGCATCTTGTAGTAATGAATCTCTCCAGTACGTCATAATAGTTCTATTTACTAAGGTCTTCCATGCTGTTTTTGTAGGTAATTCTTGATTTAAACTTATAATGTCTGGTAGGTTGTATAACTCCAAAACTTTCAGTACACGATAGAAGAAACTGTCTTTATTGTCAAAATTCACTGAGATTTGGCGATTAAGAACTTCTTTTATTCTGTTATTATCGGAGTCCAGAATGGAGTGCAGAAGTGAAAGCTGTTTCTTATGAATCTCTGCCTCAACAGGTAATGCGCCGAGAAGCAAGTATACTGCCGCAGTCGCTGTTCTTTCTGGTAGAGATTGTATCATTCTTAGACTGTTTTTGTGAAATTTTTCTAAAGATGCAATATTGGTTTTTTTGAGTGGCAGAATCTCTAGCCCGTATAACAAACGAGGAAGAACATAGGTTTTATAGATCTGAAATGACGTCATTGGACTCAGGCCATTAGTACCATGGTATCCGGAGTTCATCAGTGAGTACTTTGTTCGTCTAGCAGATTTAATCCGTTCATTTATATTTATTTCACATTCACCAGACATAGTGCGTTTTAATCCTAGATGTGTAGTTTCTTCAGAGGAATGAATTTGGGTATCACCTAGTGTCCATACGTGGTCTGCCTCTTTTTTTCCAAAGTTATGTTCTACAATTTTAGTTTTTGTAGGGTGAATCTTATAGTGATGCTGTCGGGAATATCTATGTCCAACGCCAAGCATTAGCTGTAGTACTTCTGCAGTTGAGGCCAGATAAGCCATGTCATCTGCCACCGCTGTTACTCCAATGTATATATCTCCCAGCATAAACCCTAATGACTTTTCCTCCAGTTCTAGTATCAGGTCCTCATCGAAGATCTTGTATAGTGGAGTGGACAGAACTCCCCCTTGTCTGACACCTTGCTTCAATGCAAAGCTTTCACTGAATGAGCCTAACCATTTTACTTTTGTAGTTAAACCATTATACAGTTCTTTGATGATTAACCAATATGTTGGACTTATGTTCCTGTTTAGCAGCTTGTCTAGGAGAATTGTATGCTGTACCACATCAAATGCTGATTGTACGTCCAATGTAGCAAAAAACAGTGTAGACTTAGTGCGTTTTGCCTCAGCTTTCGCTTCAGTTATGATGAGACTTGACATGATAGGTGACAAACCTTTGGTGAATCCATATTGTAGTTCAGATATATTTGTAAGGTTTAATTTTTCAAGAAGGCAGTATTCAAATAATTTTCCCATGACTGCGGTTACTGTTATACCTCTGTAACTGTTTACAAGACAAGAGTCTTTATCTTTCTTTAATACAGGTGTTAATATTCCAGTTTTGAACGCTGCAGGTACAGATTTTGATTCCAGAATTTGATTAAACAATGGGGTTATATATTTTGATACAATGTCCTTGCCATATTTGAAGTGTTCAGCACATAAGCCATATTCATCAGGTGACTTTCCACTGTTCAATTTCCTTATAGAGGTTTCAACTTCATGGACCGTAAACATTATTTCATTCAAATTTTCTTCTTTCAGATACTGCTCGATCACATTCTGTCTAACTGAACACAAATTTAAGTAGGCGTCGTCATACTCATTTTCCTTTGGGACAGATAGATCTTCGTAGTAACTTGCGAATGCTTTACACTGTTCTTCAGGCGAATAACACTCACGGTCACCGACCTTGAGACACTGCGTCGAAGAAGTAGTAGTTCTAATCCTTTTAATGAGCTGATAAAAAAGCTTAGATGAGGGATTTGACATTAGTTTTTCATATAGCTGTTTCCTATCCATGGCATGTTCATATCTCTGTTGTTTTCTTAGGAGCTTCTTTTCTGATTTTAGTTGTGTATGGTATATATGGTTTGGAATTTTTCCGGCTAACTTCCATTGAGAGTATAGCTGTTTACAAATCTTTAGTGACTGTTTAACTTTTGGTGATGCCTTCCATCTAGGGCCTTTCAGATTGACTGTCCTTTTAGGTACAGAGGAATTTGAGGCACGTATTAGAGATTCAGTAATATTTGACACTTGATGATCCAGTGAGTCTTTATTGTTCAGGGAGGATAACTCTGCCACCAGGGACTGTCTATATAATTGCCTATCTGCCCCATCCCAATTCAACTTCACAATCTTTTTCTGTCGCTGGTTTACTGACTGGCACACATTATGTATTGCTGTTGTAAGAGTAGCTTTTACTTGGGCATGTGCTGATGAACAAATTGGAGATTTATCTAGGATCGTGTATGAAGAAATGAGCGACTTATCCTGCACTAAAATGTAATCTATTTGGGATTTTGAGGTACCCGCATGATGATAAAAGGTCGGTTTATTACCACATACGATGCCAGTACTTAGTTGTAGTTCTGCGGTCAGTTCTTTCAAAAGTTTATCATGTTTATTGGATCTACTATCTAAAAGGGTTCCATTTAGGTCTCCACACAGAATTACATCATATGTTCCTTGAAATTTTGTAAAAATTGAGTGCACAATGTCCAAACATTCAGAATATTCTACTTGTGAGCCGGTATCTTGAGTAGGCATATAGGCATTGATAAGACAAATGGGTCTAGAAGCGGCGACAGTAACTGCAATAACTCTCTCATTTCCTTCATCCAAACGTTTAATTCTACTGGACCACATATCAGGCCATAATATAGCAACTCCTCCGCGTCCTCTGGGTAGTTTGATTCCAGATAATGGTTCTAAGTGATCATGACATCTAATATGGGACGCCATATTTGGGAGAACAGTTTGTATATAATTCTTTTCAAAAGACCATAAAAAGTGTTCTTGGATACAGATAATATTATTGTTTTCTTGTAGACTTTGTAAAAATGAAGTATTTGATTTAACTCCCTCAATATTACAACTAATTATACCTATGGTCTCTTTGACAGATTTTGAATTTCTTGCATGAGGTTTGGACAATCTGGTGGTACTTTCTGGAGGCTCGGTATCCGAAAATGGGAGTGATCTCCCTGGTTGTTACCATCCTGCTTAGCTATACTATCTAGTCGTTCCCCTTCTATATTCAACATATCAACTTGCTGAGGATTGTGAGGAGATACAATGGACCTTTTGCTATATTTGTCTGTACATTCGCCAGCAGGGCCACAAACGGGAGTGTGAGGTTTTTCAGATCTAGCTTCTATGGATATAGATGGTGTCCTAACAGGGGTTGAGGGAATTAAAATGATCTCTGTGTCTTGAACAGGGGTAGACTGTTCCAGGTGTTGGGTGTCTGCATGAACAGGACTGTTAGCGCCGTGCAAAGGTGTATTTAAAGAGTCATATGATATTGAGGAGGGGGCACCTTTATTGGTACTAGATTGTGTGGCATTAACAGAACTCACAGAGCTGGCATGTAGCTGTTCGTGTGGAATGGCAGTGGGAGCTCTAGGAGGATGTGGAACACCAGGATTATTATTTTGCGGAACATGGTGCATGGTATTACTCATTTGATTTATATAAGGCTGTCCATGCAAGGTGGAAGTGGGAGCTCTAGGGGGATGCGAAATACCAAACATCAGTGCAGGATCAGTCATTGCACGCATAGGGTGGCATACAGGCTGTACAATATTGTTCACATACCGCAGGGGGCCAGACATCCCATATACCTGGGTGTTATAAGGATTATGACTAATTATATGTTGGGGGTGCAATATATGTATTGGGGCAGATGCAGGCTGCTGTGTAGCATACGGATAGCTAGGGGGAGGGACAGAAGGGGCACCCATATGTGGAGGATATCCATATCCACCATGGAATACAGGCTGATTATAAGTTGGTACTGGTATATGGGTGGGTCTATCAGTCATATTTGGCGGATTTTGATTATTATATTGTCGGTTCAGATTGACTTGAAGTGCCAATTGCGTGTTGACTGCTGTACTAATGCACATATTTTGAACAACCTGATGTTCCAACATTCTCAGTCTTCCCTCTAGTTGTTCATGCCTTATTTGCTGTAGGATATGAGTTTCTGTCTGTGGAGTTGAGCATACATTGGAGTGTGATCTATGTGGTTCCGGACTGGCCGTAGAAGATACAGTTTGAGGAACATGTGCTTTGACAGACTCAAATGCATTTTTCAGTTGTTTTATTTCATTTTCCAGATCTAAGATCCGAGTTTTTTGAGCCAATAAGATGGTGGAATCATTAATAGCTTTATCAGGTTTAGGTTTTTTGTTTGGAGGCTTACGAGGCTTTGGTGACTGTGACAATGCGTCAGCTTTTTGTGTTTGTTTATCTTGTGAGATGTGAGCAGACGTAACAGTTGATACAATCTGACCATTAAATTCAGGTGGTATATCATGTGATGCTGCATGTGACCCTGAAGAACTGAGATTGGAATCGATGCTTATGAATGGAATTTTTGGTGAGGTTTCTGTATCAGACATAGCAATAGGTATGTTTCCATCTTTGCATATACTCCTGTCTCTGCTGACCAATGGAGAATCTCTTTCAGAAACGGTGTGAATGTCGCCTGACTCAGATGTCGGTGCGTCCTGTGTATTATGTTGTGTACTACGCTGAATGTCTCCGTACAATACATCTTCATTACACTGGTCACACACATACTCTGTGTCTCTAAATGCATTTGTCACGGTTTCAGGGTTGAGATTTACACACTCATAATGCAGCCATGATTCACATTCTATGCAGTAGATTCCCTCCACAGTTACTTCTTGATCACAATATGGACAGAAAGCTGACTCTTCAATAACAGATTTGCTGTTCGTACTATTTAGGTCTGATTGTTGACTATCCTGAGCTTGATATTCTATTTGCATACTAGTATCACTATCTACTAAAGTGTTTACATTGTTCATTGTAGTTTGAACTGTATGGGAAGTTGATAGGCTTTTTAAGGAATTTATCTGGTTTGCTATAGTAGCATTAGCTATATCAAGTTGTGGATGTTTATTTCTAATAATTTCACAAAGTTTGTCAAATATATTGTTTATGAACACATCGACACGGCTGCCATTCACTGTTATTGTATTTGTGGTGTGGTAGAAATTTATAGTAAACTTTGCGATATTCCCAACCGCTCCATTCTGTCGTCGATTGTACACCCTAAGGCAGGTATCTGTATTGGCATCTAAGCAATCTAGGCCTAACTGGGTTTGTATGCCGTATTGTCCTATGAGATCAGGGGACTGTATAATATTTTTGATTTCATTTTTTGAGAGTTCATATGCTGATGTACTCAGACGTATAACAAAGTTCTTGCCCGGTTTCATTTCAAACACAATATGCTCTACATTACAATTTTGAAGCTTTTTATCGAGCGCCTTTTCCCTATCCAGGGTATACATTCTTTTACTCTCTGTTGCATCCGAATCGTCTGGAGGTTCCGAGATAGATTTATTGGAGGATTTTGTCTGAAGTGAACCCAGGGACACAGATCTAGTAACAGTTCGCTTTCCGAGGACCACCGCCATATTTCGCAAAACCAGATTTGAAGTTAAAAATACAGTTTGTGTTTGATAAAAGTATACAGTCAATGAATTTAAAATATAGTTCACACATTAAAAAAGTTCAAGCAAGTTCTTGAATCTTTGTTACTGACTAAAACTAAAGGGCTCTTTCAAATGTTTCTATGCTGACGTGTCATAATGACAAAGTTAAAATCTTGAATAAAATACTAATTTACACAAGCGAAGCTCTTCCAATGATAATAACACCTTAGCTATGTATTTCAGTCACTTCTAGCTATTCTTTCCCTGAATGACGACGCTGAACCGAAGACAAAGTTCAAAATATTCTAAAATTCAAGATGGCTGCCGGGGAAAAGTACCACGAAATCTGGTGACACACAAGTCTTTTCTTCTAAAATGTCATTTTAGGATGAAATATTTTCAATAAAACATATGTACAGCAGATATATACAGTATCTATTTCTAAAACACTGTGAGAACTCCTAAAACTAATAAAACAATGTGATTTTTTAAAAATTTCAACAGAGCCCTTTCACACGTCCTTTCAGCTCCGCTCCCGCTCCCGCTAATTGTTTACATGGCTACGCTATTCAGCCTTTTATCTTTGCGGACTTGACCCTTTCCAAGTGAAAATGTTACGTAATTTGGCACATACAAAAGAGATAATTGCCCTTTACGCTTGAGCGGTCGGCTGAGTATGAAAAAATCAATACACAAAGTCAGTGACGGCCAAATCAGTATACGTTTTCCATGCTTTTTAGCAGAGCGGACCTGAGAGAAAGCATGGTATTTTACGACTTTTTTCACGGCCGATGTTTGCACGGATGTTTTCACTTCTCGTTTACCTACGAGGTCAGCGCAGCAGTCTAAAACAAGAGCACCTGTCCTATTTATTTATAGATAGCCTGTAAATATGGGAATACCTGAATCGTTATGAAATAACTTTGGAATTTGGGATTTTAATGAAAGGCACAACAAACACATCTGCGTCCCAGAGGACGCAGGAAGGGTGAATTGACGGGTCCTACCTTATGCTTTATGCGTATAAGACGCAGGATATTGCGTCCTGTAAAACCCTGTTTAAAGGCCATCTATATGAGTCCGCCCCTCCGAGCACCCAAAGCATACAACCAACTTTCATAGGCCTACTTCCTAATGGCCAAACCCAGGATTTCACTACGCTTTTGGTGTAGCTTAAAGCATACATTTCCTGACCAATTCTCAAGCAGCAGCAGCATGTCATTATCTATCTCTATCAGACCATCCTTAGCTAGAACTGAACTATCCAGAATAACCTGTGTCAAGTACTGTGGGTTTTCAATCACCATCCTTATACTTGACTCGGAGTTCTTGGTGCACAATATTGAACCCAATTTATCCATAAAGCCCTGTCTGCTCTCTGCAAGCTTTGGGCATACTGCCAGAAAGTGCACATGGTCCTCAGCCCCCGTGCCACAGAGAGGACAGCATGTGTTGTCCACATACTGATTGAAACGGGCCCTATTTTCTTGAAGGATGTAAGTGCAGGGCAATAGCCTAATTTTGGGGTATGCCAGCTTGACTACCTTTTTATCATTTGGGACTGATAGCCATGAGTGATGGACTTTCCCTACACTCAATGTCTTGACATTCAAACGCCTCAACGAGGGCTTGTCTATTTGCCTCCATTCATTTTCATTAAAGGAATCAATTTGCCTTTTCAACTGGGCTCGCCATCCTTCTAAGGACTCAATTTGGGTATCAAGAATATAGATATTTGGTAGGCCGTATTTATGAAAGAGGCGACGACAGTCTGAATACCAGCTATTACTGTCAAGGTCTTTGACAGCCACTAGCATCAGAGTAACTTCTATAATGAAAATCCAGGATTTTCTTCACCTATCAAAAATTGGGTATTTTTACCAAAAATATTGACAGATGAATGATTTATTCATCAGGTAACTGCTTAAAATGATAAAACTAATGAACATACAACTGAAAAATAAAAGTACTTTAGCTTTTTAAGTGATTAATGGGAAACAATGGGTAATGAATAAAGCTTAATAACCAACTATATGTGTACAGAGGGTACCAGGGCTTTTTTCACCATATTGGGACAATGACCCATACCCCTGGAATTGGGAATTTTAGCGAGAAATGCCAAAAATTGGGAATTTTTTTAGTGATTTTAGCTATATTGTCAAATCATAAAATACATTGTATATATTTATCTGAATTTAGCTGTGGTGTTAACTTATATACACCATTGCATGATGTATTATATGAGACTGTGCAATGTTGAATATTCGATAGTTTTAAGCAGTGGCGGATCCAGGACCACTTATGCTGGGGGTGCTTGATAGATGGACACCGACAGTCAATATATTACTGACACTAATAGCGCAAATCAGTTTCCATATAGAACTGTGTCCCATAGAAGCAAGACTATATTAGCCTATATACCACTCCCCTGAGCATTTGGCTTTCAGAGATTTGTTTTCAATTTATTTTGTTTAAAAAAGCAAATGTCCCCAGCGTGTGATCAATTTGAACCCCAGGTGCGTGGTTGGGTAAACATATAGAAAACACTTAACACTAAACTTTGCTTCATATCAAAAGAATAAGCTGTGGACAGAAGATTCTTAAAATAGTTTTTCTCCACTATGATTATGGACTGACGATCATTAGGTTTTAATAGCGTCCATAATCATAGTGGAGAAAAACTATTTTAAGAATCTTCTGTCCACAGCTTATACTTTTAATATGAAGCAAAGATGCATGGTTGGCAGAATCTATGGGACTACAAGCTGTGGGTCTCATTGTTTAGGAGAAGATTTATTTAGCTAATGACTCTAAGGCTAGTATAGACAACAGGAGCATGGATGGCAGGATTTATGTAGGTGACCATAAGACATACATCTATAAGCTGTGGGTCTCGCCGTTTCAGAGAAAAAGATTTTTAAGTTTTTCCCAATATGCCAGTCAGCCCAAAAACCACATGCAACCTTTCCCCTTCCATACCTGATGATGCTTTATATGTAATTTGACTAAAATTAGTCCGCTGATATATTTCTTTGAAAACGTGAACGGAAGATGCCGTGACGAACGTTGGACCATTGGTACACTAAAACCTCACGTGAGTTTTCGTGGTCATGTGAGCTAACAATATTGTTACTCACTGGGTCCGCATTTGGATTATTTCCCAGTTGATTGGAGGGGAAGGTAGTGAAATAACTCCTAACTGCTCCCATCTAATAGATACAAAAGGGCCTGGAGTGGGGTTTTGCCAGTAACTAACAGCTGTCCTTCTTTCAATAAGAAGGAATGGGAATGACTGTAGAAAATAGTTCACAATAGAATGGTGCTTGACGGGAAGAGCGAACTCGTGACAGCCTGATCGCTAGTCAGACCCACATCCCACAGAGTTGACACACACACGCACGCACGCACGATATGGAAGACTGGCATCGCTGATACGATAGTATCAAAATCTTATGTGCTAGTTCATTTTTTAAAGCGACTTATCGCACGCAATGTTGCCCAGAGATTCTGAACTTTTGATGACCCGAATCAGAGTGCGCATCCATGTTTGTCAGCAAAAAAATTAAGACTCCAGCAAGACTGCGAACAGGTCCTGGAAAGAGCACCACAGCAAATGTGTGCGGCGATTTTTAAAAAGAAAAATGTTGTTGGAGAAAAAGCATCACTAATTTAAAACTATATCCTTTGAAAATTTCACTTTATGGGAGATTGTGGCAAGGAAACCTGATTCTGCTGCAGTGTCACGCACGCACGATATGCACAGACTTGCATTGCTGATACGATAAGTATCAAACTCTCGTGTGCTAGGTCATTTTTTTACAAAAAAAAAAAACCCCGTCTTATCCAATGCAATGTTGCCCAGCGAAGGCTCTCGCTTGGATGACCCAAATCAGAACACGCATCCGCGTATGTCAGCGCACCATGAAGACCCCAGCAAGACTGCTAACAGGTCTTGGAAAGAGCTGTAAGGCAAATGTGTGCGGCAATTTTTAAAAAGAAAATTGCGGTTAGGGAAAAACGCTATTTCTACCGTCCGATTTTAAAACTAAATCCTTTGAAAATTTCATATAATGGGAGATAGCTGCGAGAAAACTTGATTTTGCTGCTTGCGAACAACAAAGGCACAGATCAGACTGCGATGATGGCAAAACCAGCGTATTTGTCTGTTGAAACTGTAACAGATAACCCTACCTCAGGCAAAACATCTATAACACAGCTAGTCTATGTAGCTGAGCAAACTGGATTGTCAAATACCTGGTCGCAACCCCAGTATACATGTCAACATGCTTGTGTATCAACTCTGCATGCTAACTGATGTTACATGTCACAGTATCTTCAGACTTTTATATTAAATTCTTTAAAAAATATCTATCATGTCTCGGACCGGGTCCGAGTTCATGTATACGTCATAATTTCAAGCAGTTTGAAACCTTATCAAAATTTCGGGCCTGATCTGAGTCCAGACAGTTTTGTTAATGTTTCCAGTGGTGGTTCATGATCAAAGAGACCGACAATTTCAAAGCAGACCTCGGGTATTTTAGCAAGTCACGCGCGTCGTGTCAGTGGCCATGACGCGTGAAAAAATACATTACATATGAAAAATTGTCAAACTCCAAATACATAACCGCCCTTGTGGCGGTTTGCAGGAATATCATTTTCAATAATGAACGCATAATTTGAGGAAAGCATTTCGCCAGTTATCAAGACTTGTTTTCAAATTTATACAAAATGTATCAGCTGTTTAGAATAGGTCACTGTTTAGAAATTCTCTTGATGACACTGACTTGAAGATAAGGCTATCCAAATTTAGAGGTAACTCACGGTTGCCCGGTTACGCAGTCGGTCAGCTGATTTGCTCTCCACTGATTGTATGATTAGGTGTGACAATTAACAGCAATTTAAATCTCTAGGGTGCTGACTTTAAAACCGGGCTTACAGAACACGCAAAAGGGTACCTACCGTACATTGAGAAGTAAAAAGATAGGTTAAGATATTTTTACCATGGACTCAGCTGGGGGTGCTGAAGCACCCAAAGCACCCCCCCTAAATCCGCCACTGTTTTAAGCCAACTTTTACCTTGATAAAAATGATGATTTTTCTTAGAATTTTTTTTAATTTGAAATTGGGAATTTTCCTCCCAAAATTGGGGAAAAAAGATACTTTTTGGCATTGGGAATATAACCCAATAACGGCTATAAAATCGGCCAAAAATAAGCCCTGGGGTAGGCTACAAAAGGTGTAGATAATTTCCATCTTTGTAAGATTTAAATGAAAAACATCATTTTATTTTAGAGATGAATCATAACTCGACCCTATTTTAACTTGTCACCGATCTTTCATTCAATTACCATATTTTTCCTTGAAAGTGCCCAGCCACGACTGGCTTGGGGAATTCTGTTTCGATAGCTTAGTTGCTCTGACGGTAGTGGCAAATATCAAAATAAAGAAAAGCCACTAAAACGTCAGAGATAACTCAGACTACCAGGCACCCAACCCACTTTTTTAACATGGGTATTCAGAACTGCAATTTTAGCCATCTAAATTAAGACCTTTTATAATGTCCTTTTATTATTTGCAATAACATTAGGAAACAAGTTCTAAAGTAGTAGAATGAGTGTATACTGTTCTAAAGTAGTAAAATATGTACCTTGTATTTTAATAATAAGCTTGATTCCATCAATGCATACATATCCATAAGTGTAAACGCAGTTTCTGGCAATATTGCCAGAATAGCTGCAATATAACCAGAATTCCGACAATATTGCCAGAAACTGTTGCTGCAATACTGCCGCAATATATTTCAAAAAGGCTTGTATTTCTATAAGGGAATTTACCTTACCTGCCTCCACTGGGACGCAGACATGTTTGTTATGTCTTTCATTAAAATCTCAAACTCCGAGAGTCATTCCAAAGGTCTTAGTCTTATTATTCCTTTCGTAACGCTTTGGGTTTTCCCATAATTAAAACTGTCCAATTAAATCCATGTTGCCAAGCTCACTTTCGAATTTCATCATTTCTCGCTCCTGCTCTGATTTATCGATCGACATAGATGCTTGTCACCTACCGGGTTTTATTATGATCAAGCACATAGTGAATTTAATGACTAGGAAGAAATAAACAGGTGCTCAGGGCGACCTGAGAAACTTTTTTGTTAAAGAAATGCAGAAACAGACCTAGAACCATCCTTTTGCGGCTGTTCGGAGTCAGATAAGGTGGAATCATCTTAAAAACCAGCCCCAAAAAAGATAGGAAATTCCTATCTACCTGGTAAGGTAGATACAAATGGTTGAGATACGAAAATGACTTGATGTTTTGCGACATATGATAGGGAGAATTAATAAAACAAGCCTAGACATTTCCTTTTAATCTTGTGTATCTACTTTTATTAATACCAAAAGATGGGACCCCCATCATAATCAAAGTTGAGTCCCAAGGACCCCCACGCATTCAGCTTGATGTAAAACCCTGCTCCTTCATGTTAACAAAACAGAAAATAAGGTACAGTGGAATTGAGACCTTTAATGGACGAGACAGTTCACCGACACGCATTATGAAGACAGTCACCGACATAATTGAAGACAGTTCACAGACAAATTTTATATTGAATTTATAAGGAATGACACATTTTTACTATTAATTGAGATAATATTAAACACATTAAACAAATGATTGATAGGATTAATACACAAGCGATCTTTCGATTGACGTAAGCTCAATTGAAGTGTACACGATAGTGTTGAATTTAGCAATTGTAAACAAAATATACGTCACTATCACTTTTGGTTGGCACTACAGTAGCATAAAAATAATGTTTGATCTTATTTAGCCCATAAAGTGCCACCTATAACTTGCAGCAGACGACAATTTAAAATTTTGCCGCTTTTTTTTAAAAAATAACAATAAGGCATGGTATTTCATGAGAATCATCAGCTGGCAGACAGTTCTCATGAAATATCATACCTTATTTTTTCAAAAATTGAGAAAAATGTTGCAAAATTTGTCGACTGCTGCAGTTGTGATTGGTGCTTTAAGGGTTAGGAAAAGTTTTACAAAAGAATTTCCATGATTTATCTTACACAATTGTAAGAATTTTCTCAGCTCCATGTGTATTCCTAAATTTTGTTCTACTGTGAGCTACTAATCGCAACAAATAATCCTCTGCTTTTCTCGTCTGCTGAAATGTTTAAGAAGCCTCTATGACAAACAGTGTGGACCCATTTCTGTTCTGGGCCCACACTGTTTGCTTTTACATTTAATTCGTCAGTAATGTAAGGCAATATTTTGCAGCAGACGACTTCAGCAGTCGACATTTTCAGATGCAATTTTTTCTTGGCGCTTTAAGGGTTAAATTTACAGACTGATACTGGAAAATGAAAAAAATAATCTGAATTTTCTCTTGTGTGATCAGGTCATCAACTTCAAAAAAACTCAAGAACTGAAATCAAAATACTTAATTTTTTTACTATACATCACTGGACATAATAATAATAAAAAAAGTCCTAAAAATAAAATCAATTTTATCATGCTTATGGACAAGTTCAATTTAGAATGCCAAGGTTACTCATTTTAGGAATGCTTAACTCATTTCAAAATATCTGAGATATCAATTTGTTGAAGCCTCTTATTTGACTCTGTAATGTAATTGTAATGTTATTAATCACATTGGACCAAGTAATTGAATGTAATTAATTACAAATGTTGCTAAAAAGCCACATAATTGTAATTTAATTGAACAATTTCCAATGTAATGGTAAATAGTTAATTATTTTTCAAAGTAATTGACTCCAAGTCTGGAGCAAGCTAATTCAAAGGTCTAACAAAATATTTTTCACACCTTTGAGAAGTTGAGATATGAGGCACAGCAAAATGAATACCAATACCAATACCAATATTTATTCAGCATAAAACATTACATATAATGTTTATAGCCCTAATACATATAAACTGTGAAAGACAATGTTAATTTACAGAAGAGCATATTGCCCAGTAGAATAATGTGGTTAAGCTAACGTCATGAATGACGTCACCAATGAGGGCACATTTGTTTCAATTCGGCACCTAGGGGTATCGCATTGAAACAAATTTGACCTCGAGCTGGCCCCATGGGTCTTCTGGGATATATCCAGCAATATATTTATATACAAGTGTTGTATAAATTACGTATGTAGACTTTTTTTCTGTTTTTTTTTTTTTCTTATTTTTTTTTTTTTTTTAATTTTTCTCGCCATTTTTTCTTGACATCATGGAATTCTAATTTTCTGAGCAAAATAAATATACTTAGACAGATTGCAAATAACTTTCTTTGAATTTGAAGACAAGAGATTCTCAAATTTGTGGATTGTAAATATGATTTAAAATATTTTTTCCTTAGATCTCTGAACTTTGGGCAAACAAGTAAGAAATGATATTCACTTTCTATTGTTTTCATGTCACAAGATTTGCAGAGTCTCTGGTCTCGTGGTATATTCTCATATCTCCCTGTTTCAATAAGCAAGTCATGTGATGAAGTTCTAAACCGTGAAAGCGCGTATTTGTATTTATTTTCCATCGATATTTTCAAGTATTTCTCTAGCGTAAAATTATGCTTGAATATACTGTATGATTGAAGGCGACTGGAGTTATTTATATCCAAGTACCATTTTTGATTGTACATATCTAATATTCTTTGTTTTATGAACTTGAAGGGTATTTCAATTATATGCTGTTGGTTCCAGATGTATTCTAGGCCATGTTGCTGTAATATATTTTTGATTTGGTATGCCCAGTTCATCCCGTTATAATGCGAGTTTGCGTCCGTGTCCGCTTGAAGAATGAGATAAATGCGTTTTAGCAGTGAAAGGTCGCTTTGGCCGAGAACCTTAATCCAGTATTTGACCATGATTATTTTACGGTACACGTTAAAAGGTACCCTACCGATTTCGCCATAGAGTGCAGTAAGGTTTGTTGACTTTTTAACTCCCAGGACTCGACGTAAAAACTTTGCATGAATCAGTTCAATATCAGATGCATCATGTATTCCCCATAATTCGGCGCCAAAATTTAATATAGACCCTATGAGGGTATCGAAAAGTTTACATTTCTGAGGTACTGATAATTCTGCATTATTAAAGATGGTGAACAGATTAAAAAGAGCATGAGACGCATGTTGTGCAATACACTTTTGTGATCGGTACCAACTGCCGTTTTTGAATAGTGTGATCCCAAGATATTTGAATGAGTCAACCAGTTCAATTTTAGTGTCATATAGAAAAAATTCATGGTATGTTCGTCTTCCTTTTTCAAATATCATCGCTTTCGTTTTTGATGGGTTGATTTTTAAACCCCATTCTGTGCAATAGTGCTCTATATCCGTAAGTAATGACTGTAATGTGTCAGGTGTTTTCGCGAATACTACTTGGTCGTCTGCAAACAGGATCAGAAAGAGCTTTAGTTCATTAACCGTGAATATACCATCTAGATTTGAGTTGATGTTTTCTAGGATGTCGTTCACAAAAAGCATGAACAATAATGGTGAGCTTGGGTCCCCTTGTTTTAGGCCAATGTATGAACTAAAAAATTCTGAGAAAGTGTTCTTATATCTGATGCATAGCTTGACGGTAGAGTACATGGACTTTATTGCCTTAACTAGCTTGCAGCTGACATGTTCTCTGACCATTTAGTGAGTCTGTTTAAAAGTAACTGTGAGTAAATCTTAGCGAGTATATTGATTAAAGTGATTCCGCGATAATTTTGTGCATCATTAATATTGATATCTCCCTTTTTGAATATAGGGGTTATTATACTTTCACCCCATGAGCTTGGGTATGTACTTGTTTGGAATATTTTGTTGTAGAGATTTAGCAATAATGGACTTGTCTGTTCGAATGATGCTTTGATGATTTCACTGGATATATTATCGATGCCAGGGGCTTTGTTATTATTTTGCGAAAATACTGCCGATCGAAGTTCCGTTATGGTGATTTCGCAGTCTAGTTCTAATACTGTACTGTGTTTAATGTCAATGTTTACCCATAAAATGATTGCAAACTTTTCAGCTCCTAATACTTTATCAAGAGTAGACCATTTCTGGTCCTAGTCCTGCTGCCCCAATGGCTACATGTACAAATTAGGGTAAAGTCGGGTATATTCGGACAGACAGCTAAATTCAGACAGTGACCTTGTTTGTTTAATATTTCAAATATTGGAATAAAAAATAAATTAACTAAGCAAACAGTGAAAATCCTGATGAGACGGCTCATAAAGAGCTGTCTCATCTGGATTTACACTGTTTGCAAATGTGTGTCCAAATTTCCCTAATGTCCGAATTTACCCGACTTTACCCTAGCTGAATATGCCAAGATAAAATAAAACCATAAGAACATATTTTTGTGCTTTGGCATCGATAAAATTTATTTGTGAAATCAGCTAAGCATGTCAACTTGTTTTTGTAAAAAAAAATCTTTAACCCTTAAAGCGCCAAGAAAAAAATGCATCTGAAAAATGGCATCTGCTGAAGTCGTCTGCTGCAAATAATTGCCTAACATAACTGACAAATTTAAGTATAGAAGCAAACAGTTTGGATCTAAATCAGACTTTGATCTGGGTCCACATTGTTTGTCATAAAGGCTTCTTAAACATTTCAGCAGACGAGAAAAGCAGACGTCTTTTGTTGCGATTGGCGCTTTAAGGGTTAAAGAGGGAGAAAACAGTAATGCTGGCAGTGTGAGTTCTGCTGAGAAAAATGTACCTTTTAACTCTAAATGCGCCAATCACAACAAAAGTCGTCTGCTTTTCTCGTCGAGTGAAATGTTTAAGAAGCCTTGATGGCAAATAGTGTAGACCCAGATCAGACTATAGGAGCAGTCTGTTCTGAGTCCACACTATTTGCTTCCATACTTAATTTGTCAGTAATGTTTGGCAATTATTTGCAGCAGATGTCTTCAGCAGACCACATTTTCAGATGCAGTTTTTTCTTGGCGCTTTAAGGGTTGATATACCATGCTACAACATCTATTGCTGATAATTTTTAAATTTTAATTTTGTTAAATAATCAATCTGATTTTTATTATTTATACACATTGCACCTTTATCTCAAACATTTGAATAAAATTGGTTATTCTAAAAGTGACTTAATCTTTCCAAAAGTTTGCTTGTATTTGATGTCAACAAATCTCAATCTTTTTTTTATTCATCCACAGTATACCTTTCTTTCAATCATCCAAATTAAAATAATGAAATAATTCATCAGTTAGTTACTAGTTTCTAGTGGTGACCAAATTTACTAGGTATTTAAAAAGTATTTGAAAGTAATTATAATTACAGCTAATATATTTTCAGTAATGATTACAATTACATTACATGTATTTGAGCCAAATCATGATTACAATTACTTATGATTACTTTGAAAATTGTATTTATATACAGATAATTACAATTACTGATTACACTTACCCCAGTTCTGATGGATATATCCCCAACATGTTATGGTCGGATGATTTTTCCTGGAGTTATGGCCCTTTGGTAATCTGGTGCAAGGATTTTCCTAGGTCAAATCTGGGGCTGAATATCGGCCTCATCCCAATTAAAAAAAAAACGAGAAAAAACTTCCCAAATTGGTGTGTAACAGTCCCAAATCTTTGGCTATACGTTTGAGCCAGCAAAGAGCCTATCGCTTATTGGCTACTTGGCCAGCATAAATTAAAATTCTGGACTGGAATGTAAGCATAATTAAGATAAGATGTGGAATGGTAGTGGTTGGTATGGATTCATAGGGACAATTTCAACATCTACTACTGATATCAGTCTATGCAACAGGTTAAAGCTTTACACTGATAACTTGGACTTCTTTTTCCCACTGAATCCTGTTTTCCCTAATTTGATGGTTTGATTGCGATTTTACCAAATTCAACAGGCCCCTGGCCCCAACTTCAGAAAGACAGAAAAATTCCTGTGGTGTCCTTGTGACTTCTCAGCAACTACTTATTGGATTTCAAGGAAACTTCATGGCAACCTTCAGTATCACTCTTTAGAAGATGGGCATATTTTGCAAGAATGTTTGGTTAATGGTCACTTTCTATAGCTCTTATGTTAAATTGTCCCTTTTATCTAATATAAAACAATTGACCTATAGCTCGATCCATTCTTATGGACCCCAAAATAGCTTTATAAACTGACTGTACCATATAAATTTAAAAAAACAATGATTTTTGTATATAAGAGAGTATAGACTGTTAACAGAAAGGTGACTGTACCATATAAATTTTAAAAAAAATATTAATGAGCCAGTGCATGAGATTTCCAACAATGTGGTATGTGTGACCAGCAAAGCCTCAGATCAGCCTGCGCATACGTGCAGTCTGATTAGAGCCTTTGCTAGATGCTTGAGTATTCTATGATTGTTAAGCTACTGACTGAACATCATTTGGAGTTTTTAAAGGAGGCTGCATAGGCTCATCTGAGCTACACTTGTCAAAATGTCAAACTGTTGGAAATCTCATGCCGTGGCTCATTTTGCTTTTTGTAGATAAAAGAGTGTAGACTGTTAACAGAATGGTTGTCAGGACATATCAAGAAGAGTTGAGTTATTTGGAGAAGATTGCCACAAGTACATGGAGGATAAAGAAAGGCTTTGTGCCAAACATGAAGGTACAGTAAATGTTCTTAAATTTCGAACACTTTTCTTTTTCTGTTCTCAAATAAATTGATGATTTTCAGGGCTGGAATTCACAAAATGGATGTCAGAATAGCAAGCAGTGAAGACCCTGATCAGACTGCTTCTTCAGATTTTTTTGTCTAGATTTTTTTGGGAGGCAACTAGTGTTCAAAATTTTAGAACGTTTATCGTAATCATTTTCAAAAATATAGAATGTGAATACATGTATATCGCTCCTCCCAGAATACCAAATAAATTTGGTTTGGTTTGACTCTTTACGTCTCAGTCAACAGCTATGGTCATGTCGAGATTGTCAGTTCACCTAACCACCCTTTTTCCTGGGCAAGCATGACTAAGCGGTTAACCAGTACTTCCTGCACATACTTTCGCTTGTAACTGACAACAACCCTTCTTGAATCAGCGGATGGAGGAGAATGACCGTAAAAATTATTTCATTACCAATCTCCACAAAAGTATGGACAGAGCCAGGATCGAACTTGCGACCCCTGGATCTGTAGTCGGACTGGTTACCAACAGTGTTACTCAGCCCAGTGTCAAATAAATTTGTAAATGTGAAGGTGGTAAAGTAAATAAGAGTTACCTGTCCTCGGTAAGGGTGGAAAATAGAGGTTGAAAGATTCAAATGCATTGGGAGGCTGTCTTTCCTTCACAAATTGTGATACTTCTACAAAATAACTCACTGTATAAAACTGCCTGACTGCTAGTACCTGTTGTATGGTTGATTTACCCTTGTACATCATTTTGCAGTTGAAATCCAAATGCACTCTGTTAGGGCCAAATAAAAAATTAAGTGTGTTTCGAGTAGCAGGTCTGAAATTTTTAGGTAGGGTAGGCACACACATTTTTTTTTCTGAATTTTTTTTTATGCATTTGTTGTGAGAACTCAAAAGACCAAAAATTGGTTTTCAAGACCAAAAGGTCAAAAGTATTGCAGAATGCTCCAAGAAAGTAAGACCTTTAAGACCTTTGTTTTGTCTGTCTTTGAGTGGCCGTTTTACTTAAGACAGGTTTTACTGTATTTGCTAAGCTACAGAGACTAGTTAGAAATTTGGACGTAGCAAGTTTAGCTATTATTTTTTCCAGAAAGTGAATTTCTAGGCATTGATTAGTCCAAATATAAATACACCTGTGTTTAGGGTAACCAGACCATACCTAAATTTACTGGTGAAACCTAGAATTTTTTCACGATTTCTGGAAAAAATATAATTGTATGCATTTTGAAAGGTGAAATGCCTTTCAAAATGCATATAATCATATTTTCCAGAAAAAAAAATATGTGTGCCTACCCTACCTAAAATTTTCAGTCCCATATCCCTAAACACAGGTATTTTTTATTTGGCCTTAGATGGCACAGATGTGTAGGCTGGTCTGTGCGGTTATCACTTGCAAAATTTACACACAGCAGGGTTCCCATAAGCTCTGGAAATCATGGAAAACTTGGAAAATCACGAAAAAAGGATCCATGGATGGAAAATTATGGAATTTGAAAAAAACCTGAATGATCATGGAAAAATCATGGAATTTTGTGATATAATTTGACAAAACCACCAGTAGCCATAAAACTAGCTGTCAGACATACAAAACTTGTGTGACAGCTAGTTTTCTGGCTACTGGTGGTTTCAAGTTTTAATTATTTCAAAATGCATGCATAGTCTACAAGCATGCTTACTTAAATACATTATACTGTTCCTGCATTCCACATTTATGCTCAGCATGTGAAGATGCTGCTAAAAGGAGAGGTTGGAGGCCATGCATTATATAGTCATGGAAATTACATTGTTGATCGTGGAAAATCATGGAAAAATTGTAGAATTTTGTTTTTGAATTTCTGTGGGAACCCTGTATGTTTTATCACCACTTGGCTCACTGGAGTCCTATTTAGTGGCTTTGTCCTGTATTTGTAGGTGGAGGGGGTATTCTATGTGAATGACTTTCTTGAGAAGTTGATTTTTGATGAGCTCAAACAATCATGTAGGTCTGGAGGCTATGGTGGATTTCTGCCAGGCATGAAACAGATAGGAAATGTTGCTGCACTTCCTGGTATTGTTGGTGTAAGTCCTTACTCCTTGTGTTCCTAATTTCCCATAGGTCCTGATAAGGATCGTTTTTGCACCTAAAAATTCATTTAATTCCATATCTATCAATTTAAACATGTGCTGTGTGTGCTCTAAAGAACCGTCTCATTGAGACGGTTCTTTTGTGTACCCACAACATAGTTTTCGGTTGAGAAATAAGAAAATAGTTTTCAAATACGCACTCTTATATGGAGGCCTGTTTATTACCCAAAGATATTAGTCAATGCTAAAAAAATCCACTTTTTGCTTGTTTTTGCAAGTGCCTCAGGCTAGGCTGCAAAGGCTAAACACAATTTTAACATTTTTTAACAGTTTTTCCATAATTGCTAAAAAATATTTGACGCAATGCAAGAGTCTATTTTAGATATTTCAAGATGTGGTTATTGGGTATTAAATAAATCGTCTCAGTGAGATGGTTCTTTTAAATATCCACAAAAATACCCAGCCTGTTTTAGCTATTGTAAATATCGGAAAACCTAACTTGATTGATTACAGCATAATCAGAAATATTCTACATTTAGGAAACTTAAGGCTCAGACTGGGGGCATCAACATATTTGTTGAGTGGCAAAATGGTACACTTAGAGTGCTCGACTTGAGAAAGAGGAGTCGATGATTAGAGCCTCACTGGAGGCACTGAGTTTTGTCTTTGAGCATGACACTTTATCCTCTGCTTAGTACTGGCTCAACCCAGGAAATGACTGGTCATGTATTAATTTGTTTTAACATTTGTATCAACTTTTAACATCTGATAGATTTTTCGCATTTATAACAGTTTCTCTAAACCTTGATGCAGATTATTTTAATTCATATTACACATATTTATACATATTCTACCCACTCATGTTTAATTTAATACCGTCTGTCTGTCGCTGATGACCCACAAGGGTTGATGCATGGTTAAGCTTCAATCAAACAAAAACAAACAAACAAACAAACATGACTGAAAAATTGTTGGATGGCAAGTAAAGTATTATATAACTTTTTGATTACTGTAAATGCGGCACCTCATGAATGCGTAATTAGGGCTGGTCTACCTTAGACATAGGTAAAAATTGGAAAATGAGGCGTGGTTTTATTCAAAAGTAACTGTATCATATTGCACCATTAGCTCAGTATAGACGCAAAACACATAATCCAGTCCTTAAACGCCAGCAAAATAACTGCATCTGAAAACGTCTAATATTTAACATAAGCATAGAGGCAAACATTCAGGAGCAGTCTGATCTGATTCCACACTGTTTGTCTATGAGGCTTCAAATATTTTAGTGGACGACAAAAAAGCAAACATTTGTGATTATGTGCTTTAAGGGTTAATAAATTTGAGTTCAGTGTGTATACGGTTAGGATTTTCATGAAATGCACGCATGTTTGCGTGGCCCAAACAACTTATTTATTCTTCACCAAATTATCAATAGAACCTGATTTCCCTTGTTTAGCAGACGAAATAGCCGAATTACGCCCAGATATGAATATTAAAGTTACACGCCTTTACAGAGAGCAAAAAGTTCTATTATATCAATGTGAACAAAACCAGCATAATAGTCTTACCTGTAAATATTGACTTGGCTTATATTTCAGAACTCTGTAGGTCTACCAGACATCCATTCTGGCTATGGATTTGCCATTGGCAACATGGCTGCTTTTGACATGTCCGATAAGACCTCTGTGGTGTCCCCAGGTGGGGTCGGGTTCGACATTAACTGTGGCGTGAGACTGCTACGTACAAACTTGACTGAGAAAGATGTTCAGCCAATTAAAGACCAAGTAGCTCAGTGTTTGTTTAATCATATTCCAGTTGGAGTTGGCTCCAAGGGTATTATACCAATGACGGCACCGTAAGTTTTAAAGTCGTAACTTTATATTGTAGAACCCCTCCATCAAAGCAGAAAAAAATGATTTTGGCTCTTTCCTAATTTTACTTTCTACAGTGAGTACCCGGTCCCATACTTTCATGGAGATTGGTCATGAAATAATTTCTATGGTCATTTTCCTCCCTTTTGCTGATTCATTCAAGGAGGGTTGTTGTCAGTTAAAAGTGAAAGTATGTGCAGGAATTACTGGTTTACTGCTTGTTCAAGCTTGCCGAGGAAAAAGTGTGGTTAGGTGAACTGACCATAGCTGTTGTCGGGGATGTAAAGCAATGAAACAAACAAACAAACAACAAAAGCTCCTAAATGTTAATAGGGTCAACAATTGTTGGTGTTTTAACTTTTATTAGCATGATAAACACAACATCTGAGAATTTGAAAGCAATAAAATTCTTTATTTTTCAGAATTTTAGTTTTTATGAGAAGTTAAAATTCCATGCTCATGTAAAAAGTTTTATAACCTCGGGGCCTGGTCTCCATAGCATTCGGAACTCCTCTGCCCAATTCATATCACACTTTGTATGTATGTAATGCATAGACTTATGTATGAAAAAGCTGAGTTTTGCTAGTCGGAAACAGGAGTAAGAAAACTAGTCTGAGAGCAAATGTGGTCAGCCTAATTAAAGTCGATTATTCTGAATATACATGTGAAGGGTTTTATCAACAGGTAAAATAAAGTTTACATATTGCCATAATGTAAAGCACTCCTATTTAGCAGATATTTTTATCTGGCGCTATTGGCGGTAAGAACAAAAGTCATCAAAATTTAGCCCGCAAATTACAGGTTCAAATGCAGTTATACAATAGGCAATAAATGGACACACACCCTAAGTATGTTGGAATCCTTATCATCAAAAATCAACTTTTGAACGGTAGAGTTTGTTTCATTGTGGAGGAAACAACATCTTAAAAGGGGCTACCATTAAAGGAAAGAATATGCTCCCTATAGGGAGCATATTCTTTCCTTTAAAAGTAGCCCCTATGAGAATAGAAAATAACTTTAAAGGGCATTAAATTGAGAAACAGCCACAATTAAACTACGCCTATATGTCAGTCTTTTAAAATCGCCAAATTTTGATGCCGTGAACATTAAGTGGTTTACAGAAATATATTCATCTTCATTTCTAGGATGTTTATATCATGACAAGTTTAGTCTTCTATTTTGATGAAATTGCAATTGTTATCAAGTTGGCATGGTTTCTATCATAAAGCATGTGGCCCAAGGTTGTACATCCAAGGACTGATTATACGGAATTGGACCAGGAGTTCAGAATGGTCTCAATAGCTCTGTCGGTAGCGAGTCAGATTAGAAATCTGACTTCTATAAGTTGTTAGTTCAAACCCCAGTCAGGCCACATACTTAGAACTGTGGAGATTTTTTTCTCCCTAACTCTGATTAAAGTTTTTTAAATGAAATTTGTGCGATTATGGAATCTTTTTTGTATAAAATTATATATTTGTCCCATTAAGTGAACATAAAAAATATTAAGCAAGCCAAATGACTCCATTCTTGTTGGTATGATGGGGACAGGTGAAATGCTGAAACAAAATATGAGCTGTGACATGTGATTTACAACAATGTGGCATTTTGACAAGCATAGACTCAGACTTGTCTATGCAGCTCCCTTTTAAGCTCAGAAACTCCAAATGGTGTTCAGTCAGTAGCTTAACACTCATAGAATATTCAAGCGACTAGCAAAGGCTCTGATCAGACTGCGCGTATGCACAGGCTGGTCTGAGCATTTGCTGGTCGCACATATCACATTGTTGGAAATCATATGCCACGGCTCATATAATTAAGCTTGACCTTAACAACATATTAAGCTTGATTTTAACAACATCTTCTTGTTTTGTATATAGAGATTTAGAAGAAGCTTTGGAAATGGGAATGGACTGGTCATTGAGAGAGGGATATATCTGGGCTGAGGACAAGGAGCACTGTGAAGAATATGGTCGAATGTTACAGGCTGATCCCTCCAAGGTCAGCCCAAGAGCAAAGAAGAGAGGTCTACCTCAGGTACGAAACTGACATTTGATACTATTTATAGATTAGAAATGCTTTAACTCTTCCCATGCTGGCGGCAACTTTTGTTGTCTGCTGATAATCTTTGCAAACAGTTTGGACCCAGATCAGGACCGACAGAATGTCCGTCCTGATCTGGATCCAAACTGTTCGACACTCTGATAGTGTTCCTAAAAGATTTTTCGAAAAAGTTTGTTTTGAAAGAAGTCAACAGTCATGCCAACAAAAGCATCGAAAATTACCCAGCATGCAATGACTTAATGCAAGCACTTCATGTTTACACTAATTTCAAACAATTTAATTGGCTGGAGACAAAGTTTTACAATTAGATAAATTCCATATTAGAACAGAATTGAGGACTTTCTTAATCCTTAAAGCGCCACCTATATTTTGCAGCAGACGACAATTTCAAATTTTGCTTTTTTTTTCAAAAATAACAAATAAGGCATGATATTTCATGAGAATTGTCTGCTGGCAAACGATTCTCATGAAATATCATACCTTATGTCGAAAACAATGAAAGGTGTTGCAAAATTGGTCGTCTGCTGCAGTCGTGATTGGCACTTTAAGATATAAAATGTATAATTGTCTACAGAAACAATTATTTTGGTGACATTGTTGGAATTATAAGAAATAAAAATTTTACTAAAGAGGGTTTTATGGATGCAACTGTGAATCAGTAAGAAAATTAATATACAGCCCTATATACTGGTACACTCTGGTCAACGGTAGTAGACCCCAAAAAATTTGAAATAGTAACAAATTTGATTCTTTGACAGAACTGGAACAAGTGAGACCAGGTCGCAAAACAATCATAGAGAGCGCAGTGGCTCAGTAGTAGAGTTCTTGACTCGAAGCCCAGGGTGGCGGGTTTGAGCCTCACCAGCGTCACTGCGTTGCGTCCTTGAGCAAGCACATTGATCCAAGCTTAGTACTGGTTCAACCCAGGAAGACCTGTCCCTTTACAACTGAAAGATTGTTGATGGGATGTAAAAAATCAAATCAAACAATTGTTGATGGGATGTAAAGAATCAAATAATCAAATCAAACAAACGAAACAGCGAATAAGTAATAAAATTAATATAATGCCCTTTATACTGATGAACACTCTGGTCAACCATAGTGGACTAAGACCTAAGAAAATTTTGATAGGAACAAATGGGACCAGGTCATAAAGCAATCGAGCTACAGATTGGAGCCTTGCTTACTAATCTATGATCTTAATTGTAGCTTGGTACACTTGGAGCAGGGAACCATTATGCAGAAATCCAGGTTGTTGATGAAATCTACAATGATTTTGCAGCAAAGAAAATGGGTATTGAGTTCAAAGGACAAGTATGTGTAATGATTCACTGTGGAAGCAGAGGTCTTGGTCATCAAGTGGCCACAGGTTAGTTAAATTCATACTGTATTAGGACCTTGTCACAAGAAACCCTGGCCCTGAGTTTATAAAACTTTTTTCATGCCCAACTCAGCTGAGCATGAAATTTATCCTACTCATAAATGTTAAAATGCCAACAATTGTTGGCATTTTAACATTTATTAGCATGATAAATACAACATCTGAGAGACTTAAAGTAAGAAATTTCTTCAGCTGGAGGTATTTTAGTATTTATGAGCAGTTGAAATTTCGTGCTCAGTTGAGTTGAGCATGAAAAAGTTTTACAACCTCAGGGCCTGTCTTGTGGATTTGTAATTAGGTTATATTTAATTATAACGCACTTAATATGTCCAGTTGGATGAATTCAAACATTTGTGACAGTTAATTCTGTTATATACAATCGGGTGTGATGGGTGGGATAAAGCTTGACACACCATGTGAAAAGTCAGCTGCAAATGCGCAGTCTCACAAGAGCCTTTGCGGAGCACAGTGTCTCAGTTGGTATAGTGTTAGACTAGCGATCCAAGGGTGGCTAGTTTGAGTCTCACTGCTGGCGAAGTAACTTTGTTGTGTCCTTGAGCGAGACACTTTATCTGTTGCTTAGCACTGGTTCAACAGAGGAAGACCCGTCCCAACATGACTGAAAAATTGTTGAATGGGACATAAAAATCACTACAAAACAACAAAAAAAGAACATGAGCCTTTACCGCTCACAAAGACAAACTAGGGACATGGATGAAGGCTCAGGACAAAATTAAAGCCTCTCACCCACTAAAGAGCTATGCAGTTATGAATAAGAAAGACTTTACATATATGAGCGGTGACATGAGATTGCCAAAAAGTTGGTATGTGCGACCAGCAGCCTCAGACCAGCCTGCGCATACACACAGTCAGATCAGAGCCTTTGCTGGTCGCTTGAATATTCCATGACTCTTAGGCTACTGATCGAATATCATTCTGAGTTTTACGCTTAACAGGAGGCTGCACAGGCTCATCTGAGTCTACACATGTCAAAATACCACATTGTTGGAAATTTCATGTCGCGACTCATATGTGATAGCAGAGTTGATTCTAGGCTGCGGGAGTGTGATAATTACGCTTTTTGGGCAGTATTGGCCCCAAATTTCAAGTTCCCTGCGTAGCTACTTCCGCAAAATGCCGAGATTTGGCGCAATTCCAGTAATCCTGTGCGTATTTTTGGTCCTTCTGTTTGCATTTCGGTCCCTGTATTCTATTCCATTTGTTTAATTTCGTTAATTTCCGCCGATCTTGTCTTCTGACTAGACTTAATTTCTATTATTGATCATTTCTACTTTCGTTTTTACAAAAATGGCTTATTTGCGAAATGAAATGCAGAGATAGGATAATGACAGCGTGCAAACAGGCATACAGGAACCTCAAACTACAGAAGTACAGACTAATAAACCGTTGTACCTCGTTGGCCCACAGAAAACAAAGAAATAAGTTTGAGTGTAGAGAAGATGAATGGCCTGGCAAGGAAATCTGTACCATTTCTGAGGAATATTAAATTGTCTTCTGCCAACCATGGTCGCATCAGGTATGTGCCATTTAGTTATCTTTTTTCCAGAAATCAATCATTCTGGAGAAGAGGGTGCTCTGATTACATTTGTTTATATTCAAATCAGACACCCCTCCCACTCTTCTCCCTCTGTCTTTGTCCAACACTTTTGAAGGCCAGGGTTACAGTGTTAGAAATAAGCCAGAGAATTCAACTTGTCCGGCGGGCAACCTGAAGGCAAATTCAACTTGCCCCCCATAATTTGAACTTGCCCTGCACAAGTCATTCATAAAATTCCTAAAAATGCTGACACATGAAAAATTTGTTGTTTTTTTACTCTGAGGCTTAACAAATTTTCATTAATTTTAGAACAGCTTCCTGGTTTTAACCAGTACTAAGCAACTGAGATAAGTGCCCTACTCAAGGACACAATACCAGGCCCCAGGTCAGAACCGAACCCCGCGGCGTTATGATCAATGGTCAGAGGCTCTCCGTGAAAAAATGCTGTAATCAGTATAGTCTTAACATGTATAGGTATGGCTCAAAATATGCAGACACAATGGCAAACAGTGAAGGCCCTAATTAGTCAGATCTGGTCTGTACTGTTTGCCGGAGAAGTCTGATATGTGTCTTCACTGTTTGCCTAGACCGGAACTCCTCAAGAAAGGTTCATAGTTTAGATTGTTTAGTTGTCTTAAGCTGGCAGCATGGCAACATCTTATTATTTATTAATTTGCAGTGAACATGCAAGACTTTAAGATAGACATGAAAAGAATATATTATTTCATGTTCTAGAATTTCAGATTGCCCAGGGGGCAACCTTCTGAGACTCTCAGCTTGCCCCCAGCAAATTCAACCCGTTGGGGGCAAGTGGGCAATTGCTTTTTTCTAAAACTGGGTTATTGTGGTTGGGGGATGAACAGAACAGGCCAGCACCTAAAGACAACCCCTGCTCCAATTTTTTTTTTAGGTGTAGACTTAGTTTTTTTAAGGGGTGAAGGGCTTGTAGGCATTTTTTTTTAAAAAAACACCATTACCCATTTGATTTGCAGGTTGGCCCCCTTTTGGGTACACAGGGGGGGAGTTGGCCCCTTCTCGACAATTCCTAGAATCAACTCTGTGATAAGTACCATTATTACAGGTTTTATGAAAATGTATAGAGTGCATGTTTACACATAACATGTAATAAAACATTTAAAACACAGCCATCATATGGTTATCAGGCATGGCTGCCTGGCACTCCATATTTGTCCTGCCGCCTAAAGGCTCTTGTGCGTATATGGAGATAACGGGCCGATATACCTGGTATTGCAACAGTGGCCATATATTAATCAACAAAGATCTCATGAACTGGCTTGTGTATTTCTTGTCTCATTTCTGGCCCTGAGGTTATAAAACTTTTTTCATACTCAACTCAGCTGAGCACGAAGCTTATCATGCTCATAAACATTAAAATGCCAACAATTGTTGGCATTTTAACATTTATAAGCATGGTAAATAACACATCTGAGAGACTTAAAGCAAGAAACTTATTAATTTGTCGGTAATTTAGTTTTTATGACCAGTAGAAATTTCGTACTCAGTTGAGTTGAGCATGAAAAAAAGTTTTATAACCTCGGGGCCAGAATGTTTCTGTCACTTTTGTAGACTCCCTTGTTGTGATGGAGAAGGTAATGAAAAGAGATAACATTGAAACTAACGATAGACAGCTGGCCTGTGCTCGTATACACTCCACAGAGGGGCAAGATTATCTCAAAGGAATGGCATCTGCTGCTAACTACGCATGGGTAAACCGCTCAAGTATGACCTTCTTGGCCAGACAGGTAATGTACACTATGAATACGGCAAATGAGCTGTGACATGTGATTTCCAACAATGACACATTTTGACAAGTGTAGACTCTAACGAGCCTAGGCAGCTCCTTCTTAAGCTTAGAAACTCCAAATGGTGTTTGGTCGGTAGCTTAGCACTCGTAGAATATTCAGGCGATTAGCAAAGGCTCTGATCAGACTGCGCGTATGCGCAGGCTGATCTGAGGCTTTGCTGGTCGCACATACCACATTGTTGGAAATCTCATGTCGCGGCTCAAATGTTCTAAAATTTCGAACAGTAGTTGCCCGCCACAAAAGCCTAGACAAGCAGGGCAGACCCAGATCAGACTGCTTCTGAAGAAGCAGTCTGATCAGGGTCTTTGCTGTTTGCTTTTCATGCAAGCATTTTATGAGTTCCAGCCCTGATAACCAACAATTTTCTGAAGACAGAAAGAGAAAAGTTTTCACAATTGTAGAACATTTATTATAATTGGATTTTTAGCTCACCCGAGTCAAAGGCTCAAGGTGAGCTATTGTGATTGATCTTTGACCTGAGTCAAAGGCTCAAGGTGAGCTATTGTGATCGGTCTTTGTCCCTCGTCAGTCCGTAAACTTTTTCTTTAAACAACATCTCCTCCTGAACTGCTGGTCCAAATTTCATACGACATCTCCTCCTGAACCACTGGTCCAAATTTCATATAACTTCACATGAATATTCTACATGATGCCCTCTTTCAAAATTGCATAAATGGTTCCGCTCCACCAAACAGGAGGGCCGCCAGAGCTCTAGATAAGAATTCTTTTAAACGACATCTCCTCCTGAACCATTGACCCAAATTCAAAATAATTTCACTAGCTATTTATGGCTTTTTCTTCATCTTCATCCAAACTTTGAGTTTGCAAGCAGCTAAGGCTCTGGTGAGTCTGCTGACCTGAGCCTTCTTTGCTCGACAATTTCATAGGTGAAAGTTTTAAGGATTATTCCTGTATTCAGGAGATTATAGTTGGTTCTCGGATTTAATTTTAGTCTTAAGACAATTGACCATTAAAGAAAATATATTTAATGATTTGATTCTTTTCTGTATTTGTTGCAGGCATTCGCAAAAATGTTCAACTCCACACCGGATGATTTAGACATGCATGTGATATATGATGTCTCACACAATATAGCCAAAGTGGAGGAACATTTCATTGAAGGCAAACAGAAGACCTTGTTGGTTCATAGGAAAGGATCAACTAGAGCTTTCCCTCCCCACCATCCTCTAATACCAGTAGACTATCAGGTACAGTATTGACAGTATTATAGGTCCAATTGAGCAAACTTTTTGAGCATGAAATTGTGATTTTTCCCTTATCCATCAGTTTAAACATATGGTGTGTGTGCTCAAAAGAACTGAGCAAGTACCCACAACATATGTTTTGGTTGAGAAATAAGAAAAATAATTTTCATTTACCCCCTCTCAGCTAGAGAAATGAGAATTGATCCTAAATATTCTGACACTTCTACATGTTAAGGCTCGATCATAGTCTACAAAATGCTAAATAGATTGCTATCATACTTTGCTCTTAAGAATGTGGATACTTTATTCCACCTAATGATCCTATGAGCATAGCCTAATTCCTTTATGGATTTGTTACACTATATAAACTTCTGATTACCAATGATTGCATAGTTTTTATTGTTATATGGAATCATTGTTTGGATGAAAATAGTGAAGATCCTGATCAGCTGGCTTCTGATGAAGCCAGCTGATATGGATCAACACTACTTTCAAAAGAGGGTATGTAATTCTGAACAGTTATGGGCTCAGTGAGCTTATTACGGTGAATAAGATATATATGAGCCAGCTCATGAGATTTTGGTTCTTATTGCATATGCATGAAAACCTCCTTTAAGCATCAATGCTGAATTATCAAGCAGGGATAGAGGTCTAATTTTTTTTAGACTTCATCTTCATACATACAAGTAAAGAAGGCTAGCTTGTCTGAGGAATTTTGCAGTCTCACCTGAGACTCCTTTGCTCAACAGTGTGATAATTACCAAAATCTAGTGTGCTGGCTCATAGACTTGATTTACAGTCAGGTTATCTGTTATTTACAACACTCTTTATGAACAAGCTTAACTTCTTGGCGATTAAACGGTTCCTGTTTGATGCAATACATATTTTGTATGACCGCATATAATCAATATTTTCTCTTATTTCCCTTTTAATACTAGCTGATAAACAAGCCTGGTATTTTATCTCAGTGGTAGAGTGCTTGACTTGAAATCAAGGGGTTGTGAGTTCTAGCTGCACCAGAGACATTGAATTGTGTCTTTGAGCTAGACACTTTATCCTCTGCTTAGTACTGATTCAACCCAGGAAGACCCATGTTGACATGACTGATTATAAATTGTTGACAGGGACGTAAAAAATCAAATCAAACAAAAAATTATCTCTTTTCCGCAACTCTTGTAATAAATTCAATAAAACACGAGCACTTGTGTAAAATCCACTATATACAGTTAAACCTGTCTTAAGCGGCCACTCAAAAAGAAGACCAAAATTGATTTTCAAAACCAATTATCGCTTAATGCATGTCAAAAGTATTGCAGAATGCTCCAAGAGAGCATTCTGCAATACTTTTGACCTTCATTAAGCTACAATTTGCCATTAAGACCTAAATTGTTTTGTCTATTTTTGAGGTGCCGCTTTAGACAGGTTTTACTATATAATCAATATATTCTCCTATTTCTCTGTTACTAGTTGACAGGTCAGCCAGTATTGATAGGTGGAACCATGGGAACATGCAGCTATGTATTAACAGGAACAGAACAGGGGATGCAGGAAACTTTCGGAACTACTTGTCATGGAGCTGTAAGTTAGAACTTAGACCCATGGGTGAAGTTTTCAGGATTATTCCTGAATTCAGGATTTTGAGGCTGACTTTCCATAGAAAGTCAGCCTCAAAATGCTGAATTAGGGAGATCATAATAGCTTTTTTTTAAACTTAATTTCAGTTTGTCTTAAGACAATTGACCATTTAAGCTTGAAATTGTGAATATTTAGTGGGCATTCTGCAGGTTTTAAGATTGGAGTTTCAAACATTCAGGATTTTGGAAATTGTGAACTTTCACCCATGTAGGTCACCAGTTAGTTTGTTATGAAAATGGAACAATAGGTTTGATTATAGGGAATGATTTTAAATACAGCCTAGACGACTAAAACAATCAGTCAGTGGGTTGTCCGAAAACTTTTCTGTGTAGATAAAAGTTTTTAGGATTAATCCCTAGTTCAAGATTTTGAGGCAGACTTTGCATATAAAGTCAGCCTCAAAATTCTTTTATGGGCAGCTCAATTAGACCCAAAGCCAAAGAGTTTTCCTCAGCTGTGAAAATAAAGATAATAAGATAAATAAATTAAGAAAATAAAAATAAACAGTTAGACTTATCATCATAAAAATAATTTCAATTACTGTACAGGTCTTTATACTGGGTACCATTTGGACCAAACTATGAATGAATGCATTGCTATTTTTCAGAGAGTAAAAGTGCTGTAATATTAAGGATAGAAGCAAATGTATTCCAAAAGTTTAAGGTCTTTTTCCTGCACATGTGTACAAAATATACTTAAAAATGTGGCATTTGTCATTGGAAAGTTGAAATTGGAATCTTTCAGTTTGTTTTTAGATGCTTTCCTCCCCCACCCCTTTAGACCCAAGATGCCCTTTAGACAGTAAAATATAACTACATACATACACAACATATGGAAAGGGCATTGGGTCTAGAGGGGACCAGGATTGTAGAAGCCAAAGAAGACATCAAACATCTGGCAAACATTAACCGCCACAACATGAGCATTAGAGTATGCCTGACATAATCACACTAAAGGAATAGTTACTGCTTTAACACAAGAGGTCGACAGGGAAAAGTCACAAACCTAAAGGAGCCAGTGCATGAGATTTCCAATAATATAGTCTGATCAGAGCCTTTGCTAGTCGCTTGAGTATTTTATGATTTTTAAGCTACTGAATGAACAGCATTTGGATTTTCTGAGCTTAAAAGGAGGCTGCAGAGGCTGGTCTGAGTCTACACTTGTCAAAATGCCACATTGTTGGAAATCACATGCCACAGCTCAAATATCTTGTATGTACACCACTTGAATTCAACACAGCTTGGCACTGACGTCGCATACTAGGGAACAAGATGCTGTATCCAGCTTATGAAAATAATTACAATTTTACCTCTAAATATTGTACTCATGGTGACCTACCATAGGTTTAGGTAAACAAAAAAAATAGCGTAAAACTCTTAATATTTTCTTACCCATATTTTTTAGCATATGTTTTGGTTGAGAAATAAGATTATTTTTCTGGTACGCCCTCTTAACTAAAGGCCTGCCTACTTAGAAGACAGTAACATCATTGGCCCATCTGGTATGGAAATAAATTATTTTTCCCTTTATCTTTCCAGGGACGGGCATTATCAAGAGCAAAGTCACGAAGAAATCTAGATTATGTAGATGTTTTAAATGCTCTTGAAGAGAAAGGAATTAGCATTAGAGTAGCCTCCCCTAAATTAGTCATGGAAGAGGTAAGCATGATAATTTGTAGTGTGCATAGGTTAAAAGTTATTTTAGGATCATTTCAGCATTCAGGATTTTCATGTGTTTTGTACTGAGCCAGTTTGTGAACATGATGCCTTTTGGGCTTCATTTACTGTGCACATTCTATTTGCACAAGCTTAAACTCCATCTATGACCTCATGATTGGTAGTTCATGAGCTCATGAATGGTACAAAAATGAATTTTATTTTGTAATTATGCACTAAAAACCTTTTCATTGAATGTTGCTGTTAAAACGTACTACAGAAAAACCTGTGTAAAACGGCCACTCTCATAAAGACCGCAAATTGGTTTTCAAGACCAATTATCACTTAATGAAGGTCAAATGTATTGCAGAATGCTCCAAGGGGAGCATTCTGCAATACTTTAGACCTTCATTAAGGTACCATTTGTCATTAAGGTCTTTGTTGTGTCTATTTTTGAGTGGCCTTTTTACACAGGTTTTACTGTACTGTGATAATTTTATCTGTTGTTTAATTTCATTTTTAACAAAATTTCAACATTTTATATCCTTATAATTTTAGGCACAAACAGTTGAAATATGAGAATGCAGTTCATGCTTGATAAGCGACTATGTCACAATTGTGAAATAAAGCCTTAAATTTACAAGAAATTCTGTCACTGAAAAGATTCAGTTTGTATTTATTTTTTTGTAAAAAAAAGCTTACCTGAGTGAGCCATAAATATTTTGGCAGTAGGTCTGATTAACCCTTTTTATACTAATGGATTCTTCCTTCTGATTTGATACAATAAACTTAGGATAGTTCATTGTACATATCTAGGGGTGTCAGTTTATAATTTACAAAAAGTATTGTAATTTTTTGTCTAAAGGTCTTTTTTACCTTTATCTTTATAAACAGTGTAGATCCTGATGAAATGCCGCATAATGCGGCTTTTCGTATGGGTCTATACTGTTTGTTAAAGTACTCATTTAGGGGTTTCCCGTATACAAAGGGTTAAAAAGCTATTCCCAGATCAGACTGCTCAGCAAATCATTTCATAGATACATGTTGTACAACTTGTCAGGTATCCAAAATGACTTATTAAAATGTAAAGATAAGCCCATTTACTACAGAATGTATGAATGTCCTATAGGTTTTGAATATTCTGCATTATTTCATGAAATGGTTTATCGCAATTAATGTTTTTATAAAATATAAACAGTTTGTTTCTTGTGTTTCTATGCGATAAATATACAGTGCAGTCCTTTTATAACGCACATTGTTATAACACAAATTTGGATACATCACAACCATCAGAATACCATATTTGTAGTTTGTGAGGCATGCAGGGGGATGGCCATCCCAGACCCCCTGTATGTCAGATGACGAGGAGAATAAAGTGATAAAAAAAAATAAAAAAAATTTGGATACATCACAGCCATGTTATGGCTCCAAAAAGTTTTACCGTGGAATTTTACAAAGGAATTATAGGAAAATGACCATAAAATGGTCATTTTCCTATAATTCCTTTGTAAAATTGTCCCTTGATGTTTCGCAGTCCATTCTCATGGCCCCCAAACATAATATTATAAAGGGTCTGCACTGTACATACAAGTCATTATTTTTTGTTTCTAGGCACCAGAGTCATACAAAAATGTAACAGATGTGGTGGATACATGTAAGTATAGATTTCTCAATGTTTCAGATATTTTCTGATTTTGCAAACAGTGATAAAACATTTGGCCCAGCTTATGAGATCTTGGTACTCATTGCATAGGCGAGAAGCCAATGCCCAGTAAAGCCTGTGTGCCTGTGCAGTCTCACTCTGGCTTTCATTGCTTTTAAACATTTTATAAAATTGGATGAATTTGAACAATTATATACACTGTAACAGCCTGGACTATTATTGCTTATGGGCTGTTTTTAGATTTTAGACTGATAGTTTTTTTTAGATATTCAGTCTTTATTACATGTACATGCATGCATGGGCAGATCCAGGGGCGCTAGGGAGGGTGTCTTGAACAAGTGGCTATAATTTTCCATACAAATACTGGATATGGAACCCCCTCTGGAAGCATGGATCAAACCATGGGTCCAATTGCTGTTTTGGAGGTTTGTATGGCCCAATGTGAAATACCTTGATGACTGAAACAAGTTTACAGGACAGATTTTTCTGGATCCGCGCTTGACATGGAAGCCTTGCCATTATCATATTGTGAAAAGATTGCATTTTCTAGTAAACATATAATATGGGCCTCTTTACGAGACTTAATTTTGTTGTTTTTGAAACACAAAGGCAAAAAAAACAGCCAGTTAATCCACGCAGTCTGATCAGTGCCGATAGTATTTCCTTTCTGGAAAGTGTAGAACCCCACTAATTACATGCTAAATTTCAATATTTTAGCTAGTTTTTTGTAGCTGGGCAGACTGGTTTTAGCCTTACCTTTTTGCAAACCCCATGGACAGGTTCTCTCACGTCCAGGCACATATGACGTGATAGATCCAATATTTAATCGTTTTCGTACTGGCTACCACATCATATCATATGGCATAAAGTCAATGTAATTGTATAGTAGTATTCTGCAAACCTGCTAGTGGCGACTTTTGTCATCTGCTGATAACCTCCGCAAACAGTTTGGACCCAGATCAGGACCGACAGAATGTCGGCCTTGATCCGGATCCAAACTGTTTGACACCCTGATAGTGTTCATGAATTTTTTTTGAAAAGGTTAATTTTGAAAAAAGTCAGCAGATGACAAAAGCACGAAAAATTACCCAGCCTGAAAAGAGTTTTAAAATCTTAAGTTATTTATTTGCAGGTCATGGAGCTGGGATCAGCAGAAAGGCAATAAAACTACGACCTATAGCTGTTATTAAAGGATAGTGATATTAGACTTGCTGAAATTGATCTGTGATTCTGTAAACCTCACTCTCCATCTGGCCTGATGATAAATGCATTTATTTGACGGTGTAGATCTTCTCCCAAAATTGACCGGAGACAGAACTCTTCTCGGGCCCCCAGATAAAACTGAAAATTATTTTCTTACTTCTCAACCCAAACATATGTTGTGGATACTCAAAGGATCCGTCTCAATGAGACGGTTCTTTTGAGCACCCAAAACACATGTTTAAATTGATGGTTAAGAAAATAATTGCAATTTTACGCTGACAACTTTTAGCAAGCCCATTCCCAGCCAGCATATCATAGCAATGGAAGGTATACTTTCAGCTTAAATGGGATTCTGGCATGGTCATGTAACGAAAATCCTTTATATATTTTATACAGTTTAATATAGGCCAGTACATGATATGTTTGTCCTTAATGCATATGCGTAAAAAAAAACCTTTTAAAAGCTCATGCTTATGTATCCAGCAGGGCTAGAGGTCTAAATTTTGGTCTGAGTCTTCATCTACATCTATACTTTTTGTATGCGAGTAACACTGATATTTGGTTCAAGAGCAAGGCCAAAAACTTGGTTAAATGCATATGGCTCTTTGAAACTCATAGTTCACATCTATAGGGTATCCAGACTGCTATATATCTAATTTCTCAACAAATACATCTGAGCCACAGATTAGATTTTGGTGCTAATTGCATTGTTGATTACCAAGACTCAGGCAAGCCTTCCCACAAATTGCTGCACACATTCATAAAGTATGGATGTAGATAACTGACCAAAATTTAGATCTCTAGCTGTGCTGGATAATCAGAATGAGCATTAAACCCTATACCTCATAGAGACAATCTTTTTTAACAGGTTTGCAAATAGAGCAGACCTAGATCAGGCAGCTCTTGTAAGAGCTGCCTGAACAGGGTCTTCTCTGTTTGCCTTTGGAAATATGTTCAGAGATGATCATACACTAGTGGACCTATGTACCAACATGAATGTTTATATAATTATTCATAGTGGGTGGAGCTTAGCATGAATATTCATGAAGGAAAGGGTGAAAAGAGGCTAGGGGCATACAAAACAAGTACCAAAATCCCATGAGCTTCTCTGAATGTGACATTACTCATTGAAAACATCTCATTGAGACATTTCCAATGAGCAATGCATTAACTGTTTTCTTGGAGAAAAATGAAATATTTTTCCATTAACAGTTGAAGAAAGGTATGTTAGATATGAATGATACTTTAAGGCTTGAGGTTCTTCTTAACTCTGAGTGATAGTAACAAATACTTTATTCAGGAACAACATGTTCAAACAAAATAGTCCTAGATCAGACTGCTCCTAGAGGAGCAGTCTGATCAAGGGGTATTTGTTTGGTTTCTTAAGCAAATTATCAAGTGGTAATTTAAAATAGGATGAATAAGTCCAAATCAATAACTGGAAGATTCCATTTTAGAAATTCAGCATTAAGAGTTAAGAGCAATTAATAAGTTACATATTGACTGATTGTGACTTTCACCATTGTGTTCATCAAGAAGGATTGACGGTAGATTTTTAAAAAATAATTAACCCATTAACTTTCCTATACTCGTGACTCCTACACAGGTACTTTGGCAAACAGTGAAGACTCAGATGAGATGCTGCATCATGAGGCATTTCATCAGGATCTATACTGTTTGGCAGTGTTTGCTTAGAATAAAATAACCTACAAAGAAAAACAAGATTATCATATGACGTCGCGTCTGGGAGTGAAATAACGCCATGCAATAAAATCGATTAACCACCAGTGGTTTACAGATTTTCGGGAAATGTTATGATGTCCATAAGGGCTATTCCAGAAAAAAAACCTGGGGTAGGAAGACGGCACTTTTTTTTATCCAACCACCCGTGGAATTCAATTTCCTCAGACACCAATCACACATATAGTTAGAAAGTTTTGTACACCATCTACCCATAGAATTCAATTTTCCTAAGGCCCAGTGGTGTAAAATTCCCCATCCGCTCCCTGGTATTGATGAAACTTCGGGTTTGACACGTAAAATGCATTTTATCCTTTAGAGAAGAAGAAACAAAGGTGAAAATACAGATGGTCAATCTTTTTCATCAAGTCAAGTCAGGTCAATTTCGGACGGATGTTTATAGCAGACAGTTGCAAGTATGCATGCGCATCTCTGCGATTAACTCCCCAACTCCCCAGCCGCCTGTTTGCGGAGCCTCCTCTGGACTCAGGGGGTGTAGATGACGGAGATTGTCCCAAATCGGCGGGCGAATTCAGACATTGAACACCACATTTTTGCTTACATCAACGCCAATCTTTGGTTCCACATTTGCTGTCTAAATTAAATGTCACAGCAAGACATTGGATCATTTGAAGGAAAGAAAATAGGGGTGGTTGTAGTGTGTGTGGGGGGGGGGGGGTGCATGAGAGACTGAGTGTGCCATAAAGCAAATTGAAATAATAAAGCCTTAGCAGATAGAATATTATGAGCTTAGGCGCTAGCTTAACTGTGCAAAGCAATCAAACAGATAAACTCACAATTATTATAAATGTAATCAACTGCGCATCATTCTCAATGAAAGAAATGGTAAAACGCATTATTCCAATGTCCAGTTTCAGTCTTTATTGGTACATGTTTTTACAGGTATTGGCTTTTACCATTAGCCTAATTACCCTATAGCGGTGTTTCCTTGAATAAATTGTTCTGAAAAAAAAAACAGGTTTCCCAAGTGAAGTAATGACCGCTACAGAAGCCACTATTGGGGAATTTATTTGGGTACTTATTTTTACCAATATACGACGGAAACATCAGAGTTTTGACGATTGCGTATAAACAAAAATGGCTGTTTCGCTGCGGCTTGCAAAGCTCTAGGCTTTCTTTTGCTAGATTTGATAAAACTTCTCCCTTTTTTGGCAGATAATATTATTTCTTGCCCTTCAATGCAGCGAAATACTGACCACCCATGTAATTAGATTTGTTCGGACACCAATGACCCATATAATTTGAAAACTTTCCGCACCAACCACCCATAGAAAAATATATCGCCTGCCGTCTTCCACTCCCAGGTATTTTTTCTGGAATATGCATATATGAAAATTAATTGGTCTCCAAAAGAGTAAAAGACTGCAGTGGGGGACACAGAGAGGGTTCAGGGGGTTCACTTGAACCCCCTCTCCGGCCCCCGTTTTTAAATATCCTATGAAAATGAAATAATTTGGTCTCAGTGAGACCAAATTATTTCTTTTTCATGGGATATTTAAGAAAAATTAGATAAAATTAGCAAAGCAAACCCCCCCACACCTTTATACATTTGAACACCCTTTCCAAAAACTCCTGGATCCACCCCTGGACTGGTTAGTTTAATCTATTTATTCCAACTTGATTGCAACATTTAAGTACAAGAAGACATTATGGATTTGGTTGAAATCATGACAAATTTGTCTCTTACATCATATAGTGCTGTAATATTATAATGTGCTACCTATAATATTGTTTTATCATGCAAATAAATTCTCTCATAGAAAGTTATAGAATTTGTCATGTTTTTTGTCCCTGTATCAGTGTAGAGGCCTGGAGCGCAGTGGCTCAGTTGGTAGAGTGTTTGACTGAAAATTGAAGGGTTGCTAGTTTGAGACTCACCACCGGCGAGTCACTGGGTTGTGCCCTTGAGCAAGATACTCTATCCGCTGCTTAGTACTGGTTCAACCCAGGAAGACAGGAAATCATGTTTACTGGGACGTAAATCATCAAAATAAACAAACAAAATCAGCATAGGGGCCAGGTGTGTATGGTTCCACATATCAATCACTTTTCAATTAAATATCGCTATAGAGATATTTTATTGAAAAAAGCTAAACTTCATTTAAAGCACCTTGTGGAATGTCGCTATAGCAATTTTATTGAGAACCCTGAACCTCATTTATAGCACCTTGTGGAATGTCGCTAACGCGATATTTTATTGAAAAAACCCTAAACTTCATTTATAGCACCTTGTGGAATGTCACTATAGCAATATTTTATTAGAAAAACCTAAACTTCATTTATAGCACCTTGTGGAATGTCACTATAGCGATATTTTATTTAAAAAAACTAAACTTCATTGATAGCACCTTGTGGAATGTGGCTTTAGCGATATTTTATTGAAAAAACCTAATCTTCATTTATAGCACCTTGTGGAATGTCACTATAGCGATATTTTATTGAAAACCCTAAACCTCATTTATAGCACCTTGTGGAATATCGCTATAGCGATATTTTATTGAAAAAAACCCCTAAACTTCATTTATAGCACCTTGTGGAATGTCACTATAGCGATATTTTATTAGAAAAACCTAAACTTCATTTATAGCATCTTGTAGAATGTCACTATAGCGATATTTTATAAGAAAAACCTAAACTTCATTGATAGCACCTTGTGGAATGTCACTATAGCGATATTTTATTGAAAAAACCTAAACTTCATTTAAATCACCTTGTGGAATGTTGCTATAGCAATTTTATTGAAAAACCTAAACCTCATTTATAGCACCTTGTGGAATGTCGCTGAAGCAATAGTTTATTGCAAAACCCTAAACTTCATTTATAGCACCTTGTGGTATGTCACTATAGCGATATTTTATTAGAAAAACCAAAACTTCATTTATAGCACCTTGTGGAATGTCACTATAGCGATATTTTATTTTAAAAAACCTAAACTTCATTGATAGCACCTTGTGGAATGTCACTATAGCGATATTTTATTGAAAAAAACCTAAACTTTATTTATAGCATCTTGTAGAATGTCACTTTAGCGATATTTTATTTAAAAAACCCTAAAGTTCATTTATAGCACCTTGTGGAATGTCACTATAGCGATATTTTATTTAAAAAACCTAAACTTCATTTATAGCACCTTGTGGAATGTCGCTTTAGGGATATTTTATTGAAAAAACCCTAAACTTCATTTATAGCACCTTGTGGAATGTCACTATAGCGATATTTTATTAGAAAAAACTAAACTTCATTTATAGCACCTTGTGGAATGTCACTATAGCGATATTTTATTTAAAAAAAACCTAAACTTCATTTATAGCACCTTGTGGAATGTCACTATAGTGATATTTTATTGTAAAAACCCTAAACTTCATTTATAGCACCTTATGGAATGTCACTTTAGCGATATTTTATTTAAAAAAACCCTAAACTTCATTTATAGCACCTTGTGGAATGTCACTGTAGCGATATTTTATTTAAAAAACCTAAACTTCACTTGTGGAATGTCGCTATCTCGATATTTTATTGAACAAACCTAAACTTCATTTATAGCACCTTGTGGAATGTCGCTATAGCAATTTTATTGAAAACCCTAAACCTCATTCATAGCACCTTGTGGAATGTCGCTATAGCGATATTTTATTTAAAAAACCTAAACGTCATTGATAGCACCTTGTGGAATGTCACTATAGCGGTATTTTATTGAAAAAAACCTAAACTTCATTTATAGCACCTTGTGGAATGTCGCTATAGTGATATTTTATTAAAAAAATTTAAACTTCATTTAAATCACCTTGTGGAATGTCGCTATAGCAATTTTATTGAAAACCCTAAACCTCATTTATAGCACCTTGTGGAATGTCGCTGTAGCGATAGTTTATTGAAATACCCTAAACTTCATTTATAGCACCATGTGGAATGTCACTATAGCGATATTTTATAAGAAAAACCTAAACTTCATTTATAGCACCTTGTGGAATGTCACTATAGCGATATTTTATTGAAAAAAAACCTAAACTTCATTGATAGCACCTTGTGGAATGTCGCTATAGCGATATTTTATTGAAAAAACCTAATCTTCATTTATAGCACCTTGTGGAATGTCGCTATAGTGATATTTTATTGAAAAAACCCTGAACTTCATGTATAGCATCTTGTAGAATGTCACTTTAGCGATATTTTATTTAAAAAACCCTAAAGTTCATTTATAGCACCTTGTGGAATGTCACTATAGCGATATTTTATTTAAAAAACCTAAACTTCATTTATAGCACCTTGTGGAATGTCGCTATATCGATATTTTATTGAACAAACCTAAACTTCATTGATAGCACCTTGTGGAATGTCACTATAGCGATATTTTATTGAAAACCCTAAACTTCATTTATAGCACCTTGTGGAATGTCCCTAAAGCAATATTATATTGAAAACCCTAAACTACATTAGTAGCACCTTGTGGAATGTCACTATAGCCGTATTTTATTGAAAAAAACATAAACTTCATTTATAGCACCTTGTGGAATGTCGCTATAGTGATATTTTATTAAAAAAATTTATACTTCATTTAAATCACCTTGTGGAATGTCGCTATAGCGATATTTTATTAGAAAAAACTAAACTTCATTTATAGCACCTTGTGGAATGTCACTATAGCGATATTTTATTTAAAAAAAACCTAAACTTCATTTATAGCACCTTGTGGAATGTCACTATAGTGATATTTTATTGTAAAAACCCTAAACTTCATTTATAGCACCTTATGGAATGTCACTTTAGCGATATTTTATTTAAAAAAACCCTAAACTTCATTTATAGCACCTTGTGGAATGTCACTGTAGCGATATTTTATTTAAAAAACCTAAACTTCACTTGTGGAATGTCGCTATCTCGATATTTTATTGAACAAACCTAAACTTCATTTATAGCACCTTGTGGAATGTCGCTATAGCAATTTTATTGAAAACCCTAAACCTCATTCATAGCACCTTGTGGAATGTCGCTATAGCGATATTTTATTTAAAAAACCTAAACGTCATTGATAGCACCTTGTGGAATGTCACTATAGCGGTATTTTATTGAAAAAAACCTAAACTTCATTTATAGCACCTTGTGGAATGTCGCTATAGTGATATTTTATTAAAAAAATTTAAACTTCATTTAAATCACCTTGTGGAATGTCGCTATAGCAATTTTATTGAAAACCCTAAACCTCATTTATAGCACCTTGTGGAATGTCGCTGTAGCGATAGTTTATTGAAATACCCTAAACTTCATTTATAGCACCATGTGGAATGTCACTATAGCGATATTTTATAAGAAAAACCTAAACTTCATTTATAGCACCTTGTGGAATGTCACTATAGCGATATTTTATTGAAAAAAAACCTAAACTTCATTGATAGCACCTTGTGGAATGTCGCTATAGCGATATTTTATTGAAAAAACCTAATCTTCATTTATAGCACCTTGTGGAATGTCGCTATAGTGATATTTTATTGAAAAAACCCTGAACTTCATGTATAGCATCTTGTAGAATGTCACTTTAGCGATATTTTATTTAAAAAACCCTAAAGTTCATTTATAGCACCTTGTGGAATGTCACTATAGCGATATTTTATTTAAAAAACCTAAACTTCATTTATAGCACCTTGTGGAATGTCGCTATATCGATATTTTATTGAACAAACCTAAACTTCATTGATAGCACCTTGTGGAATGTCACTATAGCGATATTTTATTGAAAACCCTAAACTTCATTTATAGCACCTTGTGGAATGTCCCTAAAGCAATATTATATTGAAAACCCTAAACTACATTAGTAGCACCTTGTGGAATGTCACTATAGCCGTATTTTATTGAAAAAAACATAAACTTCATTTATAGCACCTTGTGGAATGTCGCTATAGTGATATTTTATTAAAAAAATTTATACTTCATTTAAATCACCTTGTGGAATGTCGCTATAGCAATTTTATTGAAAACCCTAAACCTCATTTATAGCACCTTGTGGAATGTCGCTGTAGCGATAGTTTATTGAAATACCCTAAACTTCATTTATAGCACCATGTGGAATGTCACTATAGCGATATTTTATAAGAAAAACCTAAACTTCATTTATAGCACCTTGTGGAATGTCACTATAGCGATATTTTATTGAAAAAAAACCTAAACTTCATTGATAGCACCTTGTGGAATGTCGCTATAGCGATATTTTATTGAAAAAACCTAATCTTCATTTATAGCACCTTGTGGAATGTCACTATAGTGATATTTTATTGAAAAAACCCTGAACTTCATGTATAGCATCTTGTAGAATGTCACTTTAGCGATATTTTATTTAAAAAACCCTAAAGTTCATTTATAGCACCTTGTGGAATGTCACTATAGCGATATTTTATTTAAAAAACCTAAACTTCATTTATAGCACCTTGTGGAATGTCGCTATATCGATATTTTATTGAACAAACCTAAACTTCATTGATAGCACCTTGTGGAATGTCACTATAGCGATATTTTATTGAAAACCCTAAACTTCATTTATAGCACCTTGTGGAATGTCACTATAGCAATATTATATTGAAAACCCTAAACTACATTAGTAGCACCTTGTGGAATGTCACTATAGCGACATTTTATTGAAAACTTTATTGAAAAAACCTAAACTTCGTTTAAAGCACATTTTGGAACGTCGCTATAGCGATATTTTATTGAAAAAAACCTAAACTTTATTTATAGCACCTTGTGGAATGTCGCTATAGTGATATTTTATTGAAAAAAGGTAAACTTCATTTAAATCACCTTGTGGAATGTCGCTATATCAATTTTATTGAAAACCCTAAACCTCATTTATAGCACCTTGTGGAATGTCGCTTTAGGGATATTTTATTGAAAAAACCCTAAACTTCATTTATAGCACCTTGTGGAATGTCACTATAGCGATATTTTATTAGATAAACCTAAACTTCATTTATAGCACCTTGTGGAATGTCACTATAGTGATATTTTATTGTAAAAACCCTAAACTTCATTTATAGCACCTTATGGAATGTCACTTTAGCGATATTTTATTTAAAAAAACCCTAAACTTCATTTATAGCACCTTGTGGAATGTCACTATAGCGATTTTTTATTTAAAAAACCTAAACTTCACTTGTGGAATGTCGCTATCTCGATATTTTATTGAACAAACCTAAACTTCATTTATAGCACCTTGTGGAATGTCGCTATAGCAATTTTATTGAAAACCCTAAACCTCATTTATAGCACCTTGTGGAATGTCGCTGTAGCGATAGTTTATTGAAATACCCTAAACTTCATTTATAGCACCATGTGGAATGTCACTATAGCGATATTTTATAAGAAAAACCTAAACTTCATTTATAGCACCTTGTGGAATGTCACTATAGCGATATTTTATTGAAAAAAAACCTAAACTTCATTGATAGCACCTTGTGGAATGTCGCTATAGCGATATTTTATTGAAAAAACCTAATCTTCATTTATAGCACCTTGTGGAATGTCACTATAGTGATATTTTATTGAAAAAACCCTGAACTTCATGTATAGCATCTTGTAGAATGTCACTTTAGCGATATTTTATTTAAAAAACCCTAAAGTTCATTTATAGCACCTTGTGGAATGTCACTATAGCGATATTTTATTTAAAAAACCCTGAACTTCATGTATAGCATCTTGTAGAATGTCACTTTAGCGATATTTTATTTAAAAAACCCTAAAGTTCATTTATAGCACCTTGTGGAATGTCACTATAGCGATATTTTATTGAAAACCCTAAACTTCATTTATAGCACCTTGTGGAATGTCACTATAGCAATATTATATTGAAAACCCTAAACTACATTAGTAGCACCTTGTGGAATGTCACTATAGCGACATTTTATTGAAAACCTAAACTTCATTAAAAGCACCTTTTGGAATGTCGCTATAGCGATACTTTATTGAAAAAAACCCTAAACTTCATTTATAGCACCTTGTGGAATGTCACTATAGCGATATTTTATTAGAAAAACCTAAACTTCATTTATAGCACCTTGTGGAATGCTACTATAGCGATATTTTATTTAAAAAAACCTAAACGTCATTGATAGCACCTTGTGGAATGTCACTATAGCGGTATTTTATTGAAAAAAACCTAAACTTCATTTATAGCACCTTGTGGAATGTCGCTATAGTGATATTTTATTAAAAAAATTTAAACTTCATTTAAATCACCTTGTGGAATGTCGCTATAGCAATTTTATTGAAAACCCTAAACCTCATTTATAGCACCTTGTGGAATGTCGCTGTAGCGATAGTTTATTGAAATACCCTAAACTTCATTTATAGCACCATGTGGAATGTCACTATAGCGATATTTTATAAGAAAAACCTAAACTTCATTTATAGCACCTTGTGGAATGTCACTATAGCGATATTTTATTGAAAAAAAACCTAAACTTCATTGATAGCACCTTGTGGAATGTCGCTATAGCGATATTTTATTGAAAAAGCCTAATCTTCATTTATAGCACCTTGTGGAATGTCACTATAGTGATATTTTATTGAAAAAACCCTGAACTTCATGTATAGCATCTTGTAGAATGTCACTTTAGCGATATTTTATTTAAAAAACCCTAAACTTCATTTATAGCACCTTGTGGAATGTCACTATAGCGATATTTTATTTAAAAAACCTAAACTTCATTTATAGCACCTTGTGGAATGTCGCTATATCGATATTTTATTGAACAAACCTAAACTTCATTGATAGCACCTTGTGGAATGTCACTATAGCGATATTTTATTGAAAACCCTAAACTTCATTTATAGCACCTTGTGGAATGTCCCTAAAGCAATATTATATTGAAAACCCTAAACTACATTAGTAGCACCTTGTGGAATGTCACTATAGCGACATTTTATTGAAAACCTAAACTTCATTAAAAGCACCTTTTGGAATGTCGCTATAGCGATACTTTATTGAAAAAACCTAAACTTCGTTTAAAGCACATTTTGGAACGTCGCTATAGCGATATTTTATTGAAAAAAACCTAAACTTTATTTATAGCACCTTGTGGAATGTCGCTATAGTGATATTTTATTGAAAAAAGGTAAACTTCATTTAAATCACCTTGTGGAATGTCGCTATATCAATTTTATTGAAAACCCTAAACCTCATTTATAGCACCTTGTGGAATGTCGCTTTAGGGATATTTTATTGAAAAAACCCTAAACTTCATTTATAGCACCTTGTGGAATGTCACTATAGCGATATTTTATTAGATAAACCTAAACTTCATTTATAGCACCTTGTGGAATGTCACTATAGTGATATTTTATTGTAAAAACCCTAAACTTCATTTATAGCACCTTATGGAATGTCACTTTAGCGATATTTTATTTAAAAAAACCCTAAACTTCATTTATAGCACCTTGTGGAATGTCACTATAGCGATTTTTTATTTAAAAAACCTAAACTTCACTTGTGGAATGTCGCTATCTCGATATTTTATTGAACAAACCTAAACTTCATTTATAGCACCTTGTGGAATGTCGCTATAGCAATTTTATTGAAAACCCTAAACCTCATTTATAGCACCTTGTGGAATGTCGCTATAGCGATATTTTATAGAAAAAAAACCTAAACTTCATTTATAGCACCTTGTGGAATGTCACTATAGCGATATTTTATTAGAAAAACCTAAACTTCATTTATAGCATCTTGTGGAATGCTACTATAGCGATATTTTATTTAAAAAACCTAAACGTCATTGATAGCACCTTGTGGAATGTCACTATAGCGGTATTTTATTGAAAAAAAACTAAACTTCATTTATAGCACCTTGTGGAATGTCGCTATAGTGATATTTTATTAAAAAAATTTAAACTTCATTTAAATCACCTTGTGGAATGTCGCTATAGCAATTTTATTGAAAACCCTAAACCTCATTTATAGCACCTTGTGGAATGTCGCTGTAGCGATAGTTTATTGAAATACCCTAAACTTCATTTATAGCACCATGTGGAATGTCAATATAGCGATATTTTATAAGAAAAACCTAAACTTCATTTATAGCACCTTGTGGAATGTCACTATAGCGATATTTTATTGAAAAAAAACCTAAACTTCATTGATAGCACCTTGTGGAATGTCGCTATAGCGATATTTTATTGAAAAACCCTAATCTTCATTTATAGCACCTTGTGGAATGTCACTATAGTGATATTTTATTGAAAAAACCCTGAACTTCATGTATAGCATCTTGTAGAATGTCACTTTAGCGATATTTTATTTAAAAAACCCTAAACTTCATTTATAGCACCTTGTGGAATGTCACTATAGCGATATTTTATTTAAAAAACCTAAACTTCATTTATAGCACCTTGTGGAATGTCGCTATATCGATATTTTATTGAACAAACCTAAACTTCATTGATAGCACCTTGTGGAATGTCACTATAGCGATATTTTATTGAAAACCCTAAACTTCATTTATAGCACCTTGTGGAATGTCACTATAGCAATATTATATTGAAAACCCTAAACTACATTAGTAGCACCTTGTGGAATGTCACTATAGCGACATTTTATTGAAAACCTAAACTTCATTAAAAGCACCTTTGGAATGTCGCTATAGCGATACTTTATTGAAAAAACCTAATCTTCGTTTAAAGCACATTTTGGAACGTCGCTATAGCGATATTTTATTGAAAAAAACCTAAACTTCATTAAAAGCACCTTTTGGAATGCCGCTATAGTGATATTTTATTGAAAAGACCCAAACTTCATTTAAAGCACCTTAAGGAATATCGCTGTAGTGATATTTTATTAAAAAACCTAACCTTCATTTATAACACCTTATGGAATGTGGCTATAGCGATATTTTATTGAAAAAAAAACTAAACTTCATTTAGAGCACCTTGTGGAATGTTGTAAACATTTGTCTCGCTACTGTTATTGTAGTGAAATGGTTTCTGTGATGTAAGCATCACATGATCAAAGTAGACCCTTGATGTACATCCGAGGTCTATTTTCACGGAATTTGCAGAGGCAATTCCGATTGGTTAGATAGTGTGATAGCTCCTTTTGGTGTATTTCCAAGACTAGATAGCCAGTGCATTAACCAGACTCAAATTAATGACATACAATATGTAAATGTTTGTACATGTAAACGCTATTTTTTTGTGACCTTTACTTCTCGTTTTTTTTGCTGAGGATATATCTTTGACTGTTTGTGTTAACAGTGATTTTAATGCCTATTTTTAGCTCACCTGAGCCTAAGGCTCAAGGTGAGCTATTGTGATTGGTCTTTGTCCGTCCTGCGTCCATCCGTAAACTTTTTCTTTAAACGACATCTCCTTCTGAATCACTGGTCTTAATTTCATAAAACTTCATATGAATGTTCTCCATGATGCCCTCTTTCAAATTTGCATAAACGGTTCCACTCCACCAAACAGGAGGGACACCAGAGCTCAAGATAAGAAATCTTTTAACCACATCTCCTTAACCACTGACCCAAATTCAAAACAATTTCAGAGAATTGTTTTTCATAATATCCTCTAACAAAATTGCACAAATGGTTATGCTCCGCAAAACAAAATGACTACCAGAGCTCCAGATGACACCTTTAAACAACAACTAGTCCAACTCCAAAATAATTCCACAGAATTGTTCCTCATGATACCTTATACCAAAATTGCACAAATGGTTCCGATCCGCTGAACAAAGGGGCAACCAGAGCTCTAGATAAGAAATGTCTTTAAACGACATCTCCTTCTGAACCACTAGTCCAAATTCCATGTAACTTGACATGAATGTTCCCATTGCTGCCCTCTTTCAAAATTGCATAAATGGTTTTGCTCCACTGAACCACTTACCGAAATTCAAAATAATTTCACAGAATTGTTCCTCATAATACCCTTTACCAAAATTGCACAAATGGTTATGCTCCGCTTAACAAAATGGTTGCCAGAGCCACAGATAAGAAATTCCTTTAAACGGCATTTTCTGAACAATTGTCCAAATTCTAAATAATTTCACAGGATTTATCCTCATGATGTCTTCCAAAATTGCACAAATTGCTCCAGTCCACTGAACAAAGGGGCTGCCAGAGCTTTAGATATGCAATGTCTTTGAATGACATCTGAACCACTTGTCCAAATTTCATATAACTTTACATGAATGTTCCCCATGATGCCCTCTTTCAAAATTGTATAAATGGTTCCGCTCCACCGCACAGGAGGGCCGCCAGAGCTCCAGATAAGAAATCTTTTAAACGACATCTGAACCACTGACCCAAATTCAAAATAAGTTCATAGAATATTTCCTCATAATACCCTCTACCCAAACGGATACACTCCGTCGAGCCAAAGGGCTGCCAGAGCTCCAGATAAGAAATACCTTTAAACGGCATTTGAGAGTTCGAAAGCAAGAAAAATATTTTTCATCATTTTAGTTTTATGAGTAGTTGAAATTTCATGCTCAGCGGAAGTGAGCATGAAAATAGTTTTTTTAAAGTTCAGGCCATGGACTCGCTTTGTTCCACTGATGCTCTAAAAAGAGACATCAAATGTTGCTTAACATTTTCCTAGTATTTACTGTTACTCTTTGCGGTATCAATACCCTGCTAAGTAAGTCACAGTTTATTTTATCTGAGTCTGTAGGATCATTGGTGATCATTGCTGTTGGGCCTATAAGGGCATTATCGCGAAAAAAACATTTTGCTGCATGCGAACACCAGCAAACGTATCCACACACGATGATCAATGCCAGTGTTGTTCACTCTCTTGAAAGTAGACCAGCTACTCCAAGACTTGCTTCATGCAAAAAATAAACATATTTTAGCTTATCTCTGTAGCTGAGCAGACAGTATTGAGCCATTTCTGGTCGTAAACCCGGAAGACACATTTCGCTCGTTGGAGTCCTACAGTACGAGGGTCATTTGGAAAGTTCTTAGCATGGCATCATAACTCCACAATGCGTTGTTAAAATGCTATCAAATAATACATTTTTGGAAACTAGAAGCCAACGGCTACTTGATGGTTTAATTTTTGTCAAAAATGGACTTGGCGTGCACGTGCAGCGCATGTTCAAAATGAGTAGGGGTTTATATACTGGCGGAAATTTTAAGCAAAATACTTGGAAAAAAGCGAAGGAAAATTGGGGACCTTATTTGCGATCATGATTTGACAAATTAACGATTTGGTACCAACTTATTTTTTATTAAAATATATTATGCGATCGCTGCTTACACGACTACCACCTTTAAAGTCGGAAAATGTTGACTTATAGAGAAATGCCAAACTTTCAAAAATGGGACTTTTTTCTAATTTTCTTTATACTTTTACTTTAAATTGTGTCATTACAGGAACACGAAAAAAGCCTATTGGGTATATGTTTTGCTTTATTTATAGCCAACAATGCATTATAATCATTTCGTCGCGCAAAATGTGTGGCTTTATTTGTTCTGTATCCAAGAAAATCATTCCTTATAACACTACCCCTACTTTTCAAGAAGTGGGTGGGGTAACTCAACCCCGCATATTTTGTCGATGGCATAAGAACTTCTCATGGTATCGCGTTAACCATCACAAAAGTGATCTTTTCTACTCTCAAGGTAATTTTACTTTTTTGTTTGCTACTGTTTTCAATTGAAAGGAACCAGAAAGTCATCTCATAGCTAAATTCATTCTGCCCATGGGAATATTTTAAGAGTTATCTTCCCTTTGTTCTGGTTCACAAGATTTATTTTGGTTTCAATACAAAGAGCATAAAGTGTGCCTCACAAAAATACCAACATACTGCATTTTTAAACTATTGTCAGGTATATATTTAAAAAAAATGTGCATTGTGACATGCAATTTTTAGACGTAAAAATAGGCGCATTGCTTTGCTTTCTAAACGGTTGTGGTATTGCTGTTCCGGTATTTATTTATTAGAAACATCCAACTCGATCATCAATTGTATAATCACTGTACCAGATTGTGGCCTACCAAATGGTAAAAAATTATCTAATTTCATGGACTATTCTAAATGTTCTGCACACTTTTCCAAAGGTAAAATGTTATATTTTCCACTGAAATTTTGCGTTTTCCAGTATACAAACAGTGCATGTATTCACAATAATATTTTTCGTGATTGCATCATGACATCTTCATGAAATGTGTGCTATAACAAAGAGGAAAGATAGTTCTTTAAAATGATACCAAACATATTAGGGTTTGTCAATTGGTTGCGGAGATAATAGACCATGCTAAGAACTTTCCAAATGCCCCTCGTATGACTCCATAGTATCTCGGACCCAGTATTTTGTCCAAGATAGTATAGACATGTCCCCTCGCCCGTCCGTCATCCCCTAAATCACTTATCCAATCAAAGCAAAATTTCATATGGAATCCCATAGGGTTTTTTCTTGATTTTCGAAAAAAGTATGCCTTGATATTTTTGTGACGAGTCTTACAGTGTGTGCAAAATTTTAACACAAACTGTACATAGTGTTTGATAACAAGAGCCATTTCAAAGAAAAGCATTTCAAACTTGCAGGATACTTAGAATAAACTCTCACCTACTTTTTAGAGGAGTGGATTGTATATATCTTTTCAGGAACTGTAACGTCACTAATGTTTTTCCTATAGGAAAAAGTCGCAAACACAATATGTAATGAAAACTTCTTGTTTTCTTTGATTTACAGACTCACTATGCCCTCACACATTTGAAACGATATTTTATCATTTTTAAATTGTTCCTCTGATATCATAATATATTTTGCGAATCACATTATTTGATAATTCGTCAAAAGCATCGTAGAGAAGATAGACAATGAATGGTCAATCTGGCATACTGACAAAAGAGTTGCATTAAAACACAAATTTTCTCAGTATGCCAGGTTGGCTATTCTTTGGCTATCTTCTATTCAGTGCATTTGGTGAACTTCAAGATTCAAACAGTGTGACTCGCAAACTGAATTTGGATATCAGAAAAACAAGTTACATATTGTGTTTGCGACTTTTTTTTCATGGGTACCCTTGCAAATCGTCGGAAAACAATGTTACAGTGCCTGTAAAGATATAGATAGGTGGCAGTTTAATCTAATCCTTTGATTTGGAAGGCTTAACTTTGACATGGCTTTAGTCATCAAACATTAGGTACAGTTTGTGTTTTTTTTTTTGGTACATACTGTATTTTATTACAAGAATATACAAAATTTGAAAAATTCGTCTGCTGCAATTTTTAGGCGACGCTTTAAGCCTGTTTCACATCAATCGTACGGCGGCCGTTCACCTGTCTACGACGTCAAATTTCTGCGGGTTTCGTGCGGCAGTCCTACGGTGTTGTGCGCAACACCGCAAGACTGCCTTGTGAAACTTAGGGTTGCACGGCTGCCGCAAACGACAAAAACAAGAATTTCAACATGTTCATTATCCTTGCGATTCTGTTGCGATCTTATGGGGACGCATGACTGCCACAAGAAGGCTGCTGTAAGACACGCAAGGCGTTCGTCCGACTAACGCAAGAGCTCGCACTCACACATTTCGCCCGCAAATGCCGCAAGACTGTCGCGCGATAACCGTGCAATGAACTTGCGTTTTATTGCACGGCTGCCACAAACCTTACGACAGCACATGAAGTCGCACGATTGTCGCGCGGCCGCATTTACGACAGTCTTGCATCTCTGCAAGCACATCTGACGACAGTACTGCGCGTGAACGCAAGACAATCGTGAGAGCATCGTACGGCTGCCTTACGTTTAGTGAAAATCACTTTTAGGTATGTAATTTTGTCTGTGATCTGCCGCACGGCCTGACGCCTGAGGTAAATCGCGTGGCCAAACGATCGTACAATTGATGTGAAACAGGCTTTAATCAGCCAAAGATAAAAGTTCTGGGACCTCATTAAAATGTACGCATTGAAACGTAGAAAATACCACAATCACAAATTGCAGACCAACCCACGGCACTGCGATGAAGAGCCACAGAACACTAACAGTAACAAGACACCAGGAAAGCAAGCAGCCCTCTCTTCCTCTTCAAGATCATTGCAAAACAAGAAAGACACTAAGTATTGCATTAAAAGCAAGGACCAAACACAGAACCACCACAAACAATGGGAGCCTTAGATTCGACAACAGCATAAGCCACTGGGTGCATTTTACAGGCGCCAAATACACTCGCCACAACAAAAGGCCATCCAAAGGAAAGCAACCATCTCCCCAAATTTATAAAATTGGAATCGGAAGAAATTAAATTGAGACGTTTGCAAAAAGTTTAGACACAGTCACATAACTCACCGGGGTGTGCACCGTTTGCATCATTGTTTGCGCAGGTGCGATAATTTGGAGATCGACAGTATGCGATATGGAAGTTAATGCTGTTTGCATATATAAGACTTAGTCAACATGCAAGCTGATTTGAAAAGCCTATATAATGAATAATGAACTATTCCAACCTGACAATACAATAAGGATGGAAGATTCTTGTTTGTTTTGATGCTTTAAGTCCCAGTCAACAATGTTTCAATCATGTCGGGTCTTGAGTTGAAACAGTTTCAGCAGCGGCCTGATTAAGTGCCTTGCGCAATGACACATATATATCAATGACTCCGCTGGCTACCAGTCTGGAACTGGGCAGTCTAGCGCTCTACCTCCTGAGTCATCCATTAAATGAATAATGTCGAAAAGAATCTTCCATACTAATTGTTTTGTCATGTTGAAACAATAAGGATGAAGTTTTCTTATCGCCATAACAGTCTAACGTGATGCAAAGTACAATTGTACTCCAATTGCAATCCTTGGACATGTTGAAACTTCATTTTAGACCTGGTAGTCTACCTAATTTTATTGGATTATCCCAGATCACTTTGGCCCATTTAGTTAGCTCTAATCCGTGCTCCCCTGCTGTCCGGATTAACGGTTTAGACCAGATTATCCTTGGATTAACACTGATTTACAGTGTTATTAGTTGAATAATATTATAATAAGCAATGCTAAAAAATAACTATAATATTACAGAATCCGAGGAGACGTGTATAGAGAGAAAATGGCACTGCGGTGTGTGAAATTGAAAAAATGGCCGTTGTCGCGAGAAACCCTGACTTTGTTGTATGCGAATAACAATGGCGCAGACCAGACGGCGCACCGCGCAGTCTGATCAGCTCCTTTGTTATTCGCTTTCTAGAAAGTATAGTATCTAAACTTGATGAATACAAAGTTTTGATAATCTAGTTAGTCTCTGTAGCTGAGCACACTTGATTTAGCCTTACATTGTCACACTAAGACAGGTCTCCTCGTGATATGGCCCAGCCTCGAGGTCATTAAACTTTTTCCATGCTTAACTCAGCTGAGCACGAAATTCATCCTGCTCATAAATCTTAAAATGCCAGCAATTGTTGGCATTTTAACATTTATAAGCATGATAGATACAACATCTGAGAGACTTAAAGCAAGAAACTTCTTCATTTGTCTGTATTTAAGTCTTTATGAGCAGTTGAAATTTCGTGCTCAGTTGAGTTGAGCATAAAAAAGTTTTATGACCTCAGGGCCAGGTTTAATTAATTAAACATACAGCATTACAACAACGTCAAACCCAAGTGCATTATTTTCATGCTCAGTGTCCAGAGAGTTCTACATGTAGCTCCCGCTGTAAAAAAATAAGCTGTCACCCCTTTTGGTGCAAACCTAATCTCTCTTTCCTCATCAAACCAGTTGAGGTCAATACTTCTCCGGTGATAAATCAGTGATATATCTTAAGTATCTCTACCTGTTAATATTGTACGTGTAACTATTCTGTGGATCGATAGCCTACAATCGAACTGAACTGAACATATTATAGCTTTTAAAGCTGAACAGAACATCTTTATTACTCGTAAGTTATTCAAACATGACGTATGGGGACACAGCAGATTCAGTGAAATAGGCTGTATATGGTGCATTCTGTATGCTGTGTGTATTCTCTCCACTTACCTGTAGGGAGCGCAATGACTCAGTGGTAGAGTGCTTGACTCGAGACCGAAGGGCCGCGGGTTCGAGCCTCACCGGCGTCACTGCGTTGTGGTCCTTGAGCAAGACACATTTATCCTAGCTTAGTACTGGTTCAACCCAGGAAGACCCGTCCCTATATAGCTGAAAGATTGTTGATGGGACGTAAAGAATCAAATCAAACAAACAAACAAATCCACTTACCTGCTAAAATGGGCCACACGTTGTCTCCATCATTCATTATATAGCACCTGTATGGACCAGCATGGAATACAGAAAATGCAATGGCATATAGTGGAGACTAGAAGGCAAATATAACAACTAACTCATTGGGTGGGGAAGTGTTTGGGTGGGGAGCTGAGATAAAGAAAAGTATAATGAGTAAATATTTAGCCAATATTGGGCTAAAGGATGAAGAAAGCAAAAATAAACGAAAGAAAACGAACGAACAAATAGATAGATAAAGAAAAGAGAAATACATGTAAAAGGCAAACAGGACTTTAGTTAAGAGTGCGTAACGAACATCGAATTTTCTTATTTCTCAGCCAAAACATATGTTGTTGGTACTCAAAAGAACAGTCTCAAAAAAATATGAAACGTGCACAAAATGGGAGGTGCACATCTTCAATATGTGAACATTTATTCGGCAAAGTTTGAATGAAAAGGGATAAAATCTAATGAAAACTGTTGGAGTTACAGATTACACAAAATAGGCACCCCCTAAGCATTTAGGATGAAAAAAATGTCTAAGTTCAACACCCCTCAAAAATGAAAAAAAAATGAAACGTGCACAAAATTGGAGGTGCACATCTTCAATATGTGAACAATCATTAGGCAAAGTTTGAATGAAAAGGAATGAAAACTTTTGGAGTTACAGATTACAAAAACTTGGCACCCCTAAAGTGTTGCGGACGGACAGACGGACGGCCGGCCGGACGGACGGACGGAGTGGACCCACTACTAGACCTGCTTTTGCTAAAGCGACGCAGGAAAAAATAAATGTGAAAATTAATAGTTGTAAAAAAATGCTCATAGAATGGATCACGGTAAACAAAAAAAAGTGTATTTTGTGCCCCCGTCGACTGCAATCAAGCCGCGATGAATGCGCTCTTCGAGTACAGTGGTTCTCTTGCGTGGTATTGATCCACAATTATAGGTAGAAAAAGTTTCAATATCTATCACTGGCAAAATGGTGGCCTCATGTTGTTTATGTAAGAAAGTAAGTGTAAGCTGCCACTTCTTTTGGTGCCATTATTTTTACAGTGTGAGAAGACTGTGCTTAAGCGCGGGTTGGTCTGACTTTCGCTGTCAGCATAAAACAAAAGCAAGTTTTCTGACGCATTTCAACACGTGAAGCCCAGAGTTTGAATGCGTTTGATTTCTCGAGTTTCAGTTCACTGCGAGTGATCTGTACTTGGAGTTTTCGCCGAGTTAGTGCCAAACTTTGGGTACAAAGGCTTCAAAGGTTAGCTAGAATATTGAAAAGTTTAGTTGTTAAACTTTCTAGAGAGTGATTGTCAGATTATGCACATGTGCAGGCTGGTACTCGGGCCATGCGATAACTGAGCGTCGTGAATATTGCTAAAAATGTTGAAAGAGGCGTTGAGTCCAAACAATTTAACCGAACACTGAACAGTTTGAGTTTAAATCAAGCATTTCTGGAATGATCATATAGCACAAAACTTGTTCATTTCATTGTTTCTTATTAAAAGATATGTGGTGGGTATTAAAAAAGAGCCGTCACAGTGAAATAATGAAAATAGTTAAGATATAAGTTGGCTCAGATCTGAATCCAATGTGTTTGTTTACTTCGAGTTAAGGGTGTTATTGAATATACAATGTATATCGTATTCAATGTTGTTGTTGTTGTTGTTGTTGTTGTTGTTGTTGTTGTTGTTGTTGTTGTTGTTGTTGTTGTTTGAACATAAAACTGATACTGACAGAATAAAAATCTAATCTTGCAGAAAAAGAATCTGCGAATATCAAAGTTGTGTCCGACACAAAACTTAGATATTTGCAGGTCTTTTTTTCTGTTTTTGTATGTAAGAAGGGCCTACATTTTTTTTGTAAGTAAGTAAAGACTTTATTAAACGAGGGTGACAACATTAAACAAACAATAATGCTAATTTTCCATGAGGTCCGGTGTCGGTCGAGTTCTGTCACGGCGGTCTCATTTCCAGACATCCAATAACATTCCTTTGACGTTACAGTTTTGAATTTTTATATCATTTTTTATACAAATTGCAAAAACGAAACCTGTTTACTGACGTTTGAAATTTCCTGTCTATACAGTCTAGGAGCAAAAGTTATTCCGCAAAATTAACATCCCAAGACTTTTATGCATAAGTTTCTCGTTTTCAAGATTTGATATCAAGAATAAAGGGGACGGCAACATTGAGAGCAAGTGTATCGGAAATGTGAGCCCTAATTTAACCCGGGATTAAACCATTACAATCTGCCACAAACTAGATCAAAATCGGACATAAATTGAGAAAGTTGTAGCAATCTGAAAATCAACATTCTGACTTCTATTAAGTCAATGGAGGTGGCCATTTTGAATATCTTATTAACTTCCTGTAAATTTTGAAAAGCCAGTACAATCCCCAATTTCATTACAAACTGTACTGTATTATTATTATTATTATTATTATTATTATTATTATTATTATTATTACTATTATTATTATTATCATTATTATTATTATTATTATTATCAGTAGTAGTAGTAGTAGTGTTATTATTATATATGTAGAAGTTTTTGTTTTGTTTTGTTTGATTTGATTCTTTACGTCCCATCAACAATCTTTCAGTTAAACAAGGACGTGTCTTCCTGGTTTGAACCAGTACTAAGCTAGGATAAATGTGTCTTACTCAAGGACCACAAGGCAGTGACTCCGGTGAGGCTCGAAACCGCGGCCCTTCGGTCTCGAGTCAAGCACTCTACCACTGAGCCACTGCGCTCCCATTATTATTAGTAGTAGTATTAGTATCATTATTATATAACATATTTTGAATTACGCCTTATCCGTTTCTACTTTTCCAGTGACTACTATTCTGTACTACTACTACTACTACTATACTACTACTACTACTACTACTACTACTACTACTAATAATAATAATAATAATAATAATAATAATAATAATAATAATAATAATAATAATAATAATAATAATAACAATACCACTTGCGTTACTAATAGTAACAATTCTAATATTACCAGCGAAGCATAGTTGTGATAGAGGGCATCGTCTCAGAAATGGGGGTATTTATAATTCTTTGCACGTTTGTTAATTTTTCATGGACTTTTGCAATCTACTGATTTCATTTGAAACCATTTTTATGCCCCGCCATGACAATGGCAGAGGCGTTTAGTGTTACCCCTGTTCGTTTGTACGTACGTACGGACGCCCGTCCGTTTCCGGCCCCGTACGTACGTCACACCAACAACGTCCGCTCTCTACGTCGAATAGGTTTGATCCGAATTTTATAAAACTTGATCCCATTATTTAATATCTTCTTCAAGCTCGATAATGGTCCATATCGCATCATGCCCCTTCGTTCATCAAAATATGTCATGTTTGGCTTTATGAGAATATGCAAATTTTACAAACAGCGGAGTCATCCGTGTCCCCTGGACACATTTCTAGTTTTAAAATATTCTTTCAGGAATATCATCAGAGTGTAAAACAGTTTAGATCTAAACCAGACCCGGTGTTTTGTCGAGCCTGATCTTGATCCATGATATCAGCAGACGACGCAAGCACACAAAAAGTCAAATGAATTTCAGCTGCTCCATATGATAATAATAGACACACCGTAATTGTCATATTCTTGAATTTTATTCATTTTTAGCAAAAAAAATCTGCAAGCAAACAGTTAAAGAACCTGGTCAGATGCCTCATTCTGTGACGTATGAGATGGGTCTGCACGATTTGTCTGTGTCACAAAGCAAAGGAGGACGCTAATCATACGTAAGGGTTTAAACTTTAGTTTAATCGAGTCCATATTTGCGTGATTAAACACGAATAGTAGTAATTATATGGTAACAAATTTCAACCCAGATCAGAGCGGAAGGCTAAGATGAGTTTGTAGAAATGGCCAAACTTTGAGTAATCCGAAATAAGTTTGTGAAATCCTGTTCAATCCCTTAATTACTGAAATGATAATTTCCTGCATCCTATATAGTCTCCTCCGCTGGCATCCGCTCCTCCGTTACTTTAGTGCTAAGACGTCAGATCCTCCAAGACGTCAGATTAACCTGTTCGATGATTATATGTCGATGGTGCTTAGGCGAAATACACAGAGCTTTAATTTAACATCTGTGCACAACACCTACGCATTATCGGAAACAAAATGAAGATTAAAACATACAAACAATAGAGAAAACGTGACATAGCTATTGGATTCAGAAATGCCTCATGTATATCTGACATGTCTGATCAGAGGCGTCCCTTTCCACATAAAGAAACCGGGAGCCCTTAGCCTATAAGTTATCTAAAAGAAATCATATGACGTCGCACCTGTGATTAAAATAACGCCATGAACCACTAGCGGTTTACAGATTTTGGTGTAACGCTATTAAATAACGCGCATATGGTAAACCTCCAAAAATAAGATTTCACAATAGTTTTGATTTCATATGATAAATAGATCTTACATTCGTACTCCTGTATTGTTGAATTTATGAAACTCGCTGTGAAAAAGCTGTAAAATGCTCGGCAAGCCTCGCACTTTATCACTCGTTAAATAAATTCAATAAAACATGAACACTCTCGTAAGATCCCCTATTTACTAAATATTTGCATTATTACAAGATAGATTGTTATCTTGGTTCTGGCTCAAATGTTTTATATCCAGTCAACTAGCGCAGCAAATGCCACACTAAGCTTGCACATTCAGATGCATTAAATATATTATACTGAACAGAAATAAAAATGCTGTTTGCAATTCAGTAAAAACCATGTAATTTTGCAATTCAGTTAATACCATGATATTTGCAATTCATTTAATACCATGATATTTGCAATTCAGTTAATACCATGATAGTACCCTGGACTAGTCTTCAAAGAAATGCCAATGCAATTGTGGTTTTTGCGCGTAAGTGGTTGACACCACACAAAACACAACCTTAAAAACTATATGGAGCCACAAAGACACCACATAATAACAACAAATTTATAAACAAATAAAATAACTATTTAGTTTGCTCCAGTTCAGTTTTGTAGATCGATTTTGTACTATATTAACTTAACTGCTATCCTGACAAAATAAGTTTTTTGGCAGGATTAGAAATAAAAAAAAAGATATAATATAGATTAAATAATTAAGACTACCTCAAATAGAGTTCCAATCGGCCGCCAGACACCAAACTGAACAAGACCCTATCAACAGCGCTTATAAACAACCAAGAGAACAATATAAATATATAATATTCTTTCGTGAACATGATAAATCTTGCCAAAAGTCAGTTAAAGTCCGAATCAAACAGATTATTTACCTAGGTCCAGCGAAAAATGTTAAAAATTATGTGCCGTATTGTTAGAATAATCCGATAAACCGATTAAAAAGATTGGCGAAAAATCCGAGACAGGCTCGAAAGTTTGACATAGGTCACCTAAATGCAAAATATTTTTGTTTTTTGATAAAAAAGGACTTTAGCACTGTCGGTACGACCATGTAAAATACTGATCAGCCAACATTTAAATTGTTCAAAGAATGCATTTAATTCACGATCGCCATGGATAGAGTCACATACTATTCAAACAGAAAATTACAATGCTTCATGAGCACCTCCTCACGCGTTGATGCACTCCATACACATGGATGATCCGTCAAATGCTGCTCATCAGTCTTTGAAAGAAAGCCTGTGAAAATGCCTGCCACTCTGTCACCAGCATACAGGCCAAATGTGCATGACTGGTGGGTGGTTACTTCGAAGTCTACGTCCCAACTCATTCCATGCATGCTCAATGGGGTTCTTGAAACTCTGGCTAATACGGTAGCAAATCTATCCTGTTGACATTGTGCTGCCTAAGATAGCCCGTAACGACTCTTACGCGATGAGGTCAGTCATTGTCATCTTGAAACACTGCCGCCGCACCAATACGTTGGAGCGCAGATATGACAAACGGCTGGATAACCTCCTGCAGCTAGCGATTTCCGTTCAGGTTGCAATCAATGCCATAAAGAGGAGTCCGATCATTGAACGAAAAGGCACCCAAACCATGAGGCTGCCACCACCAAACGGCAAATGCTGATTGACGTTAACGTCAGCAAATCTCTCAGGCTCCAAGACGCCTGTACACCCGTTCACTGCAGTCGATAAGTTGTAAGGCAACCCTAGAATCATCAGAGAGGAGAACTGATGACCATTGGACACGCTGCCAGCGGGTTAAGCTTATCATGAACATTCGTGAAGGAAATGGTTAACAGCGACTTTAAAAAGTCACTCTAACCCTGTTTAGCACCTAAAAGAAACGACATTTATGATTGTTTTTGTTTAAGAAAATCTAGCTTACAATTGCCTGTGATGAATGAGGGTCTGGATGGAGGGGGGGGGGGTCTGGTATTCGCTATTCATTAAAACTCTAGCCCATTATTCACCTCATTAAAATTTTTGGGTTATTCATTAAAATAGTCCCATAGTTCATAAAAATCTTGTTATTCACTATTCACTATTTTTGTCTTCTATTCATTAAAAAATAGAGTTATTCATAATTTTTAGGCACTCATTTTTCACAATTCATTCATGATTGTTTTTGCTCATTATTCACTATTCATTATATACCCCATCTAGACCCTCATGAATATGGAGCACAAAGTGAATTGAAGCTCAGAGCCTGTGTTATATGTTTGCCAGCATATGAAATTTTGGTACTTATCACATATGCGAGCAGCGATGTATGGCAAGGCAAGATCTGCGAGTAATAAACGCCCTGTCTTTATTGCTCACAAAACCGACGAGTACCAAAATATCAGGAACTGGTCCATATATGGCAAGGCAAAACCTGCGAGCATAAAAGGCCTGCCTTTATAATTACTGCTCGCTAATACGATAAGTACCGTCAGAATATCAGAAACTGGTCCATATATGGCAAGGCAAAACCTGCGAGCATTGAATGCCTGTCTTTACTGCTCGCCAAAACTATCATGAACTGGTCCATATATGGCAAGGCAAAACCTGCGAGCACTGAAGTATCTGTCTTTACTACTCGCCAAAACTATAATGAACTGGTCCATATATGGCAAGGCAAAACCTGCGAGCATTGATATCTGTCTTTACTGCTCGCCAAACTATAATGAACTGGTCCATATATGGCATGGCAAAACCTGCGAGCATTGAAGTATCTGTCTTTAGTTTTTGTTTGTTTGTTTTGTTGCTTGACGTCCCAAGTCAACAGCTATGGTCATGGCGGGACGGTCAGTTCACCTAACCACACTTTTTTCCTGGGCAAGCATGAACAAGCAGTTAACCAGTACTTCGTGCACATACTTTCGCTTGTAACTGACAACAACCCTTCTTGAATGATTCAGCGGAAGGGAGGAGAATGACCGTAGAAATTATTTCATGATCAATTTCCACGAAAGTATGGGACCGAGCCTGGATCGAACTCGCGACCCCTGGATCTGCAGTCAGACTCGCATCTGTTGCCAGACACGTTACCGACTGCGCTACGCGGCCCGGTTCTGTCTTTAGTGCTCGCCAAAACTATCATGAAATGGTCCATATATGGCGAGCATTGAAGGCCTGTCTTTACTGCTCGCTAATGCGATAAGTACCAAATATTAGGAGCATTGAAGTATCTGTCTTTACTGCTCGCAAAACCTATAATGAACTGGTCCATATATGGCAAGGCAAAACCTGCGAGCATTGAAGTATCTGTCTTTAGTGCTCGCCAAAACTATAATGAACTGGTCCATATATGGCAAGGCAAAACCTGCGAGCATTGAAGTATCTGCCTTTAGTGCTCGCCAAATCTATAATGAACTGGTCAATATATGGCAAGGCAAACTCTGCGAGCACTGAAGGCCTGTCTTTACTGCTCGCTAATACGATAAGTACCGTCAGAATATCAGGAACTGGTCCATATATGGCAAAATCTGCGAGCAAAGAAAGTAAAGAAATAAATGGTCTCAAATAACAGAACTGGGTAAAATAATAGGCAGAATGAACCACCAACCACACAACCCCATTAGTTCAGTACACAGCCGGTTATACTCGTACACTATAATTCGTCATCAAAAGTATTCACGTCGACCAACTTTAAAATGTATTCGTACTACCAAGTTTTCATTTCCTCTTTTTTTTTCTTTTTCTTTTTTTAAAGAATATGAATGTATTTTAAACATTTTTTTTATTTCCGCCGACCTGACCAAACAAGAAGAGACATCTGAATTTCTCGTTTTCGGACAAAAAGAAAAGAAAGTCGGCAAGATTCTATCTCAAACCAACGGTCGGCCTCCATTGAAATGAATTGCGACTTTTCTCAATTAACATTTCAACGTCTGTATTAAAATCTCGCTGAAAAGTAAAACCCTTTTAAATGAAAGAATTAACTGATAGAGAAGATTTTCATTACCCAAAAAAACGCATGTAGGGAGAGCCAGATCATACTCGACTGGTCATTGACCCTTAAAGCGCCAGTCACGACTGCAGCAGACGACAAATTTTGCGACATCTTTCCTAATTTTCAAAAAATAAAATAAGACATGATATTACATGAGAATCGTCTGCCAGCAGACGATTCTCACGAAATATCATGCCTTATTTGTTATTTTTTTGAAAAGTGGTAAAATTTTAATTGTCGTCTGCTGCAAATTATAGGTGGCGCTTTAAGGGTTTATACCCGACATTAATATCGTAAATCTCGATGCCGTCTCACCAGACTTTAGAATGCATACTTGATTTTACATCGTCTAGTTTGGGAGACACCATGGAAACAAAATTAACCATGCATTGTTCCTAAAAGAAAATGAGAACTGCGGATGTGATGACCGGTCTGTGTTCCTTTCTCCATCTGCATCACAGTGTCGTTTTCATATGACAACGACTCCGTTGGTTTGGTTTAATCTTTATCCGTAATATTTATTACAAAATTTAGTGACCACGGCCACCTCTTAATGAGAGTAATCCTTGAAATCAGATTATCGGATCAAGGAAAGCCGATAATATCAACCCAACGTGGGGGAGGTTTTGCTAACCGTTACGTCTTAACCGTCTTAAGTTTTGGAGACATGGGGTTGGTAAAACACACACCATCAACAGCTATGCATTACAAAACTTCAACCCGGGTAAATACTTTGGAGGTTTGTAAAAGCAACCTCTAGCGTTAACATAGTTAAAGAAATCTGAGCCCAATAATAGAACATAGCAGGAACCTCATAATCATTCATGAAGACTGTCGTGTATTTAATATTGTATCCATGGTATAGCCTATTAGACTATACATGTATATACTGTTCTATAACACGAGGCGTATATATACTGAACAAAAGTGAAAACGTTACACCTGAATTTTTGCCATTTATATATACAAAATGATGCAAGCCAGTAAAGCAAATGAAAGTGTATCTGAATGTTTAAAGACTGGGTTATGTATGCATAACAGTAAAAGTTTTACTGATGTCACGAAGAAAGACATGCAAGCCATTTAAATGTGATAGGGTTCTAGTATTTCAGGTTACAAATTTGAACAGAAATCTCACACAGTTTAGGCCTTCAGAAATCCACTACCAACCAGATCCGACTCCACGAAATGGTAGTCTAGACATGCGACAACCAGAAATGTCAAGGACCTATTACAAGTGTGTTCTGATCGTTTAGAAAAGCAATTTTGAAAAGCGAATTTTTCATCAAATTGTCAAGCTTGAAATTTTATCACTGAAATCTCCATGTGAAAAACGATGTCTTGTTGCACCTTAGTCTGAGAACATTACTAATCGAGAAATGGTGGGAACAATATGCTGATACGTCTTACTGATTTGGCAAAAGAAAGTTATCGAAAATCGTGACAAATCGAAGATAACCAAACATTTATTATTTCCTATTTGTTTTTGTCAAAGGGAGACAATTTATAAATTTGATAAATTCTTAATTGATTTCTGAGCTTGTTTGAAGTGAGAAGTCAGTTTTCTTGTGTTTAATGCAACATAAGTATGACCAATTCTAATAAGCATAACAATCCTTTTTGTGCGTGCGCAATTACAAAATTCAGAGAATAAAGCTTAAAACACAAAAGGAACATAACTCACTGACATCAAAAGAGAGAAATTAATGGAGTTTCGACGAATAGTTTGTTGGATGCCTGGGAAGCATTATTAAGCTTTAGTAAATACTTTTTGTCCAATACTTTTTTACAAAAATATAATATTGTAGTGTAGCGTTTTCACTTTTGCTCGGTATATATTGTCTTTGCTTTTTGTACTCTTTTCTGTATGTTGTATTTGTGTTTGTATAGTGCTCTCCATATCTGTAGGATAATAAAGTATCTATCTATCTATCTATCTATCTATCTATCTATCTATCTATCTATCTATCTATCTATCTATCTATCTATCTATCTATCTATCTATCTATCTATCTATCTATCTATCTATCTATCTATCTATCTATCTATCTATCTATCTATCTATCTATCTATCTATCTATCTATCTATCTATCTGGTCCACCCAAACACCCACCCACCCACTTACCCATCGAATAAAACGTGTATTTTGGGTGCTCAAAAGACTTATCTCATTGAGATGGTTCTTTCGAGTACCCACAGCATATGCTTTGGTTGAGAAAAAACAACAACAACAAAAAAACAACAAAACAAAACAAAACAAGCAAACAACAACAACAAAACAACAGTCAAGTGTCATTGCCACAATCACAGAATACAAACCCAGCCCCGAGGTTATGAACCTTTGTGCACGCTCAACTCAACTGAGCATGAAATTCACCAAGCTTATAAATGTTTTAAAATAAAAAATAAAAATACTTAAAATCTATCACAAACTCGATCAGTCCTCTTTCATTTTTTGATGGAGAGTGTTCACTTTTAGCACAATGATTGGTGACAACGAGGATTTCAGACCACTCATATGACCTTGGAGTCAAAAGTCAAGGCCAAATATATTTAAAATTGGTTAATGGCTTAATCTTAACACGGACTCATATTACATTTTTATAGCCCAATGATTGCCTATGGTGTTTTGATAACGACAAAGGTTGTCTCGTCGATATAACATTGGAGTGAAAGGTCAGGGTCAAATATACTTTAAAACTGTTTAATGACTCGTAGCACAAACTCCTCTTACAAAGTTGGTTCATATGTTAAGCAAGTATTGCCTATGTTGGTAAGTTTCAAGTCGCAGATATGACCTTGGAGTCAAAAGTCAATGTCAAATATACCTATGAGATGTCTTCCAGCTCCTAACGCGAACACCTCTTTCATTTTACGACCGATGGTTTTCATATTTGGCACACTGGTTGCCTATGGTGTGTAAATTACAACAAATATTTCAGATCACCAATACGCCATATTAGAATCAAATGCCAAGGTCAACTATATTTGAAATGTGTTTTATGGATTGTAATGCAAACCCTTTACATTTATTGATGACAGGTGTTTACTCTGAAATTTTCATATATGCGTAGGCTCGGACCCTTTTTGGGGGGTTTATTATTTTAAATATCAATATTTTTTGGGGGTTTTCAGAAAAAAAATGGGGTATGAAGATTTAGCGGATATTTTTTGGTCATTGCAAAATTGGACTATATTTGGGGTCATTTCTATGTATTTTACATTCTTTTCTTAACTTCAAGGAACAGATTCAATAGGAATATTTTTGGGGGGTTGTTAAAATTCAAAATATTTTTGGGTATGCCTGCTATTCCTGAAATTGTTTTAGTGTGAACAGTAGATGCTGGGTCCGAGCCTACGTATTAAGAAAACTTTTTGAGTACCCCCCCCCCCCCCCGCCCCCGTGCCTGGGGCTTGAATATTCTATGACTGTTAAGCTACTGACCTAACAGCATTTGGAGTTTCTAAGCTTTAAAGGAGGCTATACAGGCTCGTCTGAGTCTATTCATGTCAAAATGTCACATTGTTGGAAATCTCATGTCACTATACAGTGTGAATATATCACTTCTCACAGAATGGCAAAGTATTTGTTAAAGAGAAGGGGTAAACAACTTCGGATTATAAAGTTGTTTCCAATATGTTATATCCTTAATTCCTTATGGATATACAAGTAAATTTAAGATGTATCCATAAATATGGATACAATAGTATAATGACACTCTCTACCACTTTAAATGGTGCCATATGGAGCTGATAAGAGGCCGATCAGAGCTACTTAAATATATGGCTCTAGTTTGTTTTATGATAACCAATACTTGCCACCTATATAATGGGGTACAAGTCAAAACGAACCCTAGTCAAAACGTCCCCCCTGGTCAAAACGTCCCCGAATTGGTCAAAAAGTCCCCAAACATGAAAACGGGATTTGTCAAAACGTCCCCATAAAACGTCCCCATTTTTCAAAGGAGATTTTTCGAAGAAATATGGCACAATTACAAAGAAACTGCTAGTTTTAGTTTCTGGTACTAATGTAGCTCATTGTTATATCTTGATTTATATGTTTTAGGAGATCATGCATTGATAAGTTAGGGGTCTTTCATGCAAACCAAATAGCTATGTGTCTTGATCCACATCTAAATTAAGGGTGAGGTTGGCGCCGTCAAACCGTTTTTAAGCCCTCCAGTAAAATATTTTACTGACCGTTCCAAGACGGTACTTCTTTTGTGGATCTTTTTGCTTTTGTTTTGTCTTGTGTTTGCTATGTCTTTGTGCGCGTCTGTTTATATGTGCTTTATGGTCACCTGCTGGGAAAGGGCTGACCTCTTGGCTCTCGTTTGTGGTGTCTAACTGTGAGTTTGTCACTTTCCCATTGGCATCCTGGGTCAGGTGTGGTACTTGATTGTATCGATTCCTGATCTTTGCATCCTTAATTACTTTGAAGTGATGTTTGATATGGTATTTTATGTTCATGCGACTATGGAGTCAACGTTAAAGTATAAAAGTTTTTCGTATGTTTTATTGTCCGCTTTTGTTTTTCTTTTTCAAAGGGCTGTTAATGCCATCATAATTTCCAGATTACCCCACCATTATGTCAGGTCTGATCTGGTTATAAGCCCACTGCAAATGTTATCAGCAGAAGACACCAGCATGTAAAAAGTTAATACTATATACCGACTTTGGTCCCGTACGATCGATAATTAATCATGTGCAAGAGTAATTAGTCACGGTAAACCCAACATCACTAGGTCGACGTGAACTTATATAGTTCTACACAAGTATATCATGTATATAATCAAGACCAAGCTGCGCATTCCTTCAGTTTGTTCCTCGCCGTTGTTATTCGCTCAATACAAAGTATATAATATACAAATTTGCTTCATACAAAATTTCTAGGAGGGCCCAGACCAAACTGCGCATCTGTGCAATCTGAAAGGCGCTGTTGTTAATCACTTTATGACAAGAGTAATTAATAAAATTGTTCGACACAGAAAATGTTCTTTAGCATTTAGGCAGCTTGTTTTGAAAGAATTAATAATCTATTATCAATTTTGTTATTTATCAAAAAGCATAACCCCTAGGCAAATTTTGCGCCTGTTGGATAGGAGATTTATATACTGCGTAGACCTAGATTTAGATATAATCTTTTGCTCGAAAGTAATTAATTACTTAAAACTTACAATCATAGTGATTGTCTGATCATTAATTAGCACAACCCAAATCATCAAAAGCTAGTTAGTTTATATGTAATATCGGAAAAAACTGCATTCTTAATGCTATTTTACTGAAATAACAGAATGAAATCGGGATAAAAACACTTTATCTAAAAAATCCATCCTAACATCCCCGATTATGCTAAAAAATCATAAATTATAGAATAAAATCATTTCGGGGACGTTTTACCATGGGGACGTTTTGACCAATTTTGTGGTGACGTTTTGACATACACAAGTATTAGCTTTTCAAAAAAGCTGGCGGTCGCTTAACCCTATCATTGTATGTATTCTTGCCCACTGCATGCTTCTATTTTGAACTTCTAGAGCTTGTCCATGTAGATTTGTTCTGAGCCCTGGTTATTAACATCTGAACTGTGATTTGTTACCATTTAACACATGCTTCCAGCGAGTTGTTGCTTGATCTTTTGAAAGCACCCAGCTTAATCATGGTATGTTATGGTAATGTATCTAGCATGCGACACATTTATGGAAAATCATTTGACAACACTAGACAGTTCAATTTTCTTAAAACTAGTGCCAGAAAATCAAGGTCACAGTGGTCGCTTAACTGTATATGTACAGACTCCGTGACCCCAAGATGTGTTCACAAATCAAATTTGGGATTCCTAGGAAGTATGCTCGTGGACACGATTTTTCTAGATCTGATGGCAGTGGTAAAGGTGCGTGACGCTCCATGACCCTAAATGCATTAAGACACGAATTTTGGCATTCCTGCCTAAAATAATATAGGAGATATACTCCGCATATGATATGAACACTCAAACACCTAGGACACTAAGGACAGTCAGTTTTATTACTATATGCCTCCCTTTGGGGGCATAAAACCTGTTTGTCATGACCGCCATAAGACAGTGCCTGAATTCATAGTAATTCTATGTAATCAGATGTGGATGACAACCACAGAAGTACGTTTACTGATGTGAAGTTCGCTTGCACTCTTTGCCAATCAAGGACGTTTTGACTTTGGGACGTTTAACGTTCGCCAGCTTTTTTGAAAAGCTAATACTTATTGCGTTATATAAGCGACAGGGCAAATTGACGCCTTCTTTGTGAAATAAGCAAGATTTCACGGACAGTTTACTTCGTGCTGTAGGTCAACCCACGATATTTGGTACCCCACTCGTTGTTCGGCAGCATATAAAATAGAGCCTGAGCACGGCATAAAGCTTCGGTCAAAACTTGAATTTGATGTGTGTTTTGAATGATGTTTATATAAGCGGCCGGCCACGGCCGACCGCAATAATACACTAAACACATTGGGACTTTCAGATATTTGGTTGAGTCATATTACCTTCTATTCACAAGCAGCCTTTAAAAATAAAGTTAAAACAAGGATATCTGATCAATTTAAACAAGAATGGAAAAGCAGCATTGATGAATCAGAAAAATGTTTTTATAGATTATATAAAAAATAATTTTGCTTTGAAAACTATTTTAACATTTTGCCATTGCCTCTATCCAAATATATATGTAAATTTAGATGTCTTAGTAATAAATTACCAATTGAGAAAGGGCGCTTTTTAAACATTGAGAAATGAACGCATTTGCCTAGTGTGTAATAAAAATGAGTTTGGAGATGAGTTTCACTATCTGTTTAACTGTGAATTCTTTCATGGAAGCAGAATCAAATTTCTTCCCATTTGGAGCTTCAGATCACCTAACAGTCTAAAGTTTGAGAAATTAATGAACTCAAATGATAAAGCAGTCTTGACTAAATTAGCACTTTTTATAAAGATAATATTCACTAAATTCAAATAATACAGAAACTACCGTCTTCCTCTTGAAATACGTATAACATGCAGTTTTCTTTTCTAAATTCTAATCTTTTCCATATAGTAATTGCATTTTGTGTTTGGATTGATAGGTCTGGATGCTGTGTAGACCTGGACAGGTCTGTTCCTGTGGGAGTAGGTCTGTTGGATCAGCATCAAATTCAGCTTTTTCCCCAGAACCATCCCAGTATGGAACAGACTGCCAGCAGCTGCTGCTGAGGCTTCCTCTTTAATTGGTATCATTCAAGAGGGAGTTGGGGAGCCTTACCTTCTAAATGGGGATTTCCACCTGGCCATGAAGTAAACCTAAATGACGAGTGCTGAGCTGTGCCGTCGGGCCTGGTGCCCAGGTACCCCCAGGGAAGGCGGATTGGTCACACTCAGAAAGGCGAAAAGTGGCTGGGTACAACTCTCTACTACTTCTTCCTTTTACTTAATTGCATTCTCCTGATCTGACTGTAACTATACTTCTCACTTTACTTTTTTTTATCTTTAGTTTCTCCCTTGCGCACCATTAAAGAAATGTCAAGTTTGACAGTTTAATGAAAAGATGTAGATCTATGTAGATGGATAAGTGTGAGTAATTGATATTACGCATGCTGATCTGTGTGATATTTAAAACCTAAGTGCAGACATGTAAATATGTTCTTCACATGCCATTTTGATGTTTGTAAATATGTTGTTTCATGTTCCATTTTAGCTCTTATGCCCACAATGGGCCTTGAGTAAATAAAACTTGTAAAAAACTTGTAACTTGTCGACTAGGGGCGTTTTGACTTGGGGACGTTTTGACTGTAATCCATATAGGGGAAGTCACTCCGTTTGTCTTGTCAAGTAAACATAAATTTTCGTGTCGCTGCTTCATAAATTTTGCTGTAATGTGGAGTTGAAAAGGCAATGTAGTGCATGATAATATTATCTAATCGTTTGATACGGCCATCTATTAAAGTAATTAACGCAAAGCACAAACAGGAAGCTTAGTTTTCCTTGTTGTTGGTAAGCAACTACAAAGTAGTAAATTCCACTTATTCGTATGGATCTAGTTTTCGTGACAATGTTATTGTACAACTTATACTATGAATAGAATCCACAATTATTTTACAAATTGTTAAAATCCTTGAAAAAATAGTCTACATGTACAAGCAGTAACTCTGACCAACACAATTGCCACTGTCCCTGCGCGGATCCAGATATTTTCGTGGGGGGGGGGGGGGGGGGGGGGGTGTCAACTATTTTTTCAACTATTTTTTACAGTTTACACTACAGAGGGGGTCCAATTGTTTGTTGCATAGGGAACTATAACTTTCCAGGGGGTCAAAAGTTTTAACAGGGGGATACAATTCCGAAAGACACATAGCACTTGCGATATTTTTGGGGGGTCCTGTCCCCTCTCTAGGTCCGCGCATGTTATCTATTAACATATTGGACTGCTCAACAGCCCAATTTAACATGCATAGGATTTCTGTGAGGGTCTTGACTTGATCCTGAGTTTATTTTTCAACTGCTGCGGGTGTCCCAGTTACTGGGGTAGGCAGCAGATGGCTAGAGTGTCTAACACCCAATCCCAAGCCTCTCTGTTCAGTGGATCAATGCTGCCAAGGCTGCACATTTTCATGTGGTTCCGGGTCATTTCGGCCCATAACAAAATCGGCCCATGTCAATTTCGGCCCATGTCAATTTCGGCCCATAGCGATTTCCGCCCATAAATTTTGTCAAACTGGATCTCTGCAAAAGAGATTATATATTATTTAGAATATTTAAAATTGATAAATAGAGTTATATTGAGATAGCAAACTGAAAATATGTTGACTTTACAAACTAGTAAAGACTAGAAAACGTTTAGACTGGTATCTTCATTAGAAGAAATAATCATAAATCACATATATATTTTCCAATAGCAAATACAACTTGTTCAGTGAGTTAAACTGAATAATTGGATTAAGAAAAAATCGCTTGCGTTTCATATGCGAGCAGGAAACGCTCTGGCTAGAGTGCGCAAATGCGCAGGCTCGTCTGAGCCTATGCTACCTGTTGCCTATGTGATGAATTCTTCTCTTACATACAAACTCCTAATCAATTAAAACGGACCATTCTTATAAATTGCTATGTTTGTGTGGATAAGTACAGGTAAGCCGATCTAATTATACCAATTATAGACAAACATACCAATTATGCATTATTATACCTGTGGGCCGAAATTGTATGGGCCGATTTGGTTATGGGCCGAAATTGACCTGGGCCGAAATTGTTATGGGCCGAAATGTCCAGTGACCTTTCATGTCAGCCCTAACACACTCAGACGAGGTCTTTTTTAGGTCTCCCTCTTCTTCTGGCGCTAGGAATCGTCATACTTGTGATGGAGTTTATGCATGAAGAGGAGCGTGCAACATGTCCATACCATATCTCAAACGCCTAGTGTGGAGAGCTACTGTCATCTCCTGCACTCCTAACATTGCACAGAGCGTGTCTGCAGACACTTCATCATCATCTCTGACTCCGCAGATCCAGCGGACCTCTGATCTGTCGTTCCAGCGAAGCCGCTGCAAGTCTGGGGCAGTAGGTACCCAGGTTTCACTACCATGTAACAGGGCAGAATGTACACAGGAGTTGAAGACTTTCCCGCGCGTCCTTAGGGACACATGCTTGGATGTCAGAATAGGAAGAAGCCTTTTAAACTTTCCCCAGGCAGTACTACATCTGGTGACGATGGCAAGCTTGCATCCTCCGCCGGCACACAGCATGTCTCCAAGGTAGCAAAAGTTGGATTCCATGTCGAGTAGCGTTCCATCCACATCTACCTGTGTGACAGGTCTATTGTCAATCGGTCGAGCCTGATCACAGCATCTTGGACAAACATAGTCTGGATCCTCAGCCAATCTTCCTCTAACACCACTGCACTTCTTGTGCACCCAATACATGCACTGCGAGCACTGGATAGAGTTCACACCAACACCACTCCGACAGACTGCACAAGGGAACGCTCCAGAGTCGCGAAGAAGGTCAAGCCCCGGTCCCGAGACCATCAACTTTGTCTTCTTCATGTTGACTCTCAGTCCCTTGCGTTCCATACCCTCTTCCCATACCTTCAACCTTGCATTGCATTTTTCAAGTGAGTCTGCCATTACAGCAAGGTCGTCAGCATAAAGAAGCTCCCATGGCACACCAGTGCGGAACTGGCGCAACAGAGCTTCCAGCACAAGTATGAAAAGCAAGGGGCTGAGAACAGATCCCTGATGCACACCAACTCCAACCCCAAACTCCTTGCTGTACTGACCGTTGACACGGACGCGGCTTTTGACATCCCTATACATGCCCTGGATGACATTAAGTCCACTCCTCCACTCCCAAACTCCTCAAGGCCCACCAAAGAACTTTCTTGGGTACTCGGTCGAAAGCCTTCTCCAGGGCAAGAAAGGCGAAGTAAAGTGGCTTGTTTGCAGCGATGTATTTCTTTTGCAATTGGCGGATGATGAAGATGGCATCAGTGGTGCCACGACCCGGCACAAAGCCAAACTGCATGGCGTCAATGTCCACCATCTCTCGAATGAAGGAGTCCAGGGCACACTTGAGCAACTTCATAACCTGATCCGTTAGTTTCATGCCGCGATAGTTTCCCCGCTCCAGAGCACCACCTTGACCCTGGTAAAGGTTCAAGATGAAACTCTCTTGCCAGTCCGTAGGAATCACACCTTTGCAGAAGACTACCCCAGTTAGCTCTGTCAACAACTCTATGCCCACCTCACCAGCAGCTTTCAGCATCTCGGCAATGATACCCGAAGGGCCTGCAGCTTTGCCGTACTTCATCTTTCGAAGGGCTTTGCGAATAAGATCCTTCGTGACTGGTGGTAATGGACCTTCCACAATAGCGACTTCCAGAAGCAGGTCGCTCTCTCACTCAAACTCAACGTTCAGTAGTCTAGCGTAGTGCTAAACCCAAGCCTTCATTTTCTCCTCATCATTAAGAGACAGTTCACCAGCGTCATTTCTAACACATTTCTCGCGAACAACATCTTGATTTGTTTTGTCCATCTGCTTGGCAAGTTTGAAGATCCCAGTGTCGTTAGGTGTGATATTCGAGAATGTTTCTCTCTCAGCCACAGACTTGGCCTGCCAGACCACGAGCTTTGCCAATTTTTCGCCGCGTTGGAGGCTGCTTTTACATCTTCTGCCTCCCTCGTCTGGCCGGCTTTAGCCAGGGCTATGTGCCTCTTGAAACATTCTCGCTTCTTCTTGACTTCTTCAACCTTGTCATCCCATCACCAAGTTTCCCTTTTCCATTGATGCTTCTTTGAGAGACCACACATCTCAGAGGCTGTTTCTAGGTGGGGGGTCTTCAGTTTTGACCACACATCTTCCACATCATCAACAGATTCAACTGGCGTAAGAGCAGCTACTTTCAAGTTTGTCCTTGAAGGTGTCATGGAAGTCTTTTGACACAGCAGGGTCCCTGAGCTTTCCAAGTACAAATACGAGGGGTGAATTTGCGTTTCTTTGCTGATGGAATACAAACAGTAAAGTCACAAATTAACAGATTGTGTTGTTGTACACATTCCTCAGTAGGGATGACCTTGACATCATTCACTGCCTTCCTGAAACGTTTCCTGTAGAGAATGTAATCAATCTGTGTGCTGTGGTTGCTGGAACTGTAGATAACAAGGTGGGACACTCTCTTTCTGAAGCAGGTATTTCCCACAACCAAGTTGTTTGCCAGGGCAAACTTCAACAATCTCTCTCCTTCCACATTCCAAACACGGAAACCTTTGCCATGATGAACTTCCTCAAATCTGTTGCTGTCAGCACCTACGTGGCCATTCCAGTCTCCCAGAGGTATGAGAACCTCAGATGCAGGGATCCTGGCCAACACACTTTGAAGCTGGTTGTAGAATCGGTCCTTTTCAGCCTCCTGTAGCCCAGCCTGTGGAGCATAAACAGATAGGAAGGTAAACACAACCTTACCTATTACAAGCCTAATTAAGATAATTATATCTGAAATACGCAGTACATAAAAAAACATTGTCCACCCACTTTTCCGCCAAGAGAAAACCGGCTCCGCATTGACCCCTTTCCTTTCCACACCACAAGAATTTAAAGGTGGAATCTTTTCCTTTGATGAGACGTGTCTGATTTGCTGCAAGACTTCCAGCCCATCCGTGCTCTTGCACACCACAAAGGTCCACTCTCCTTCTTGACAGCGTTTCAACCACTTCAACGCTCCTACTCTTTAGGGTGCCTACATTCCATGTTGCAGCCCTAAACTTGGTTGGGTGCTTGCTTGATTTGCCACAATGGCCGGACCCTGCCTCCTGCACCCGAGAGTCAGCTAAGCCTGAGGCGCTAACGACCTGTCTGAGACTGCAGGCAACGCCTAACCTGGTTTCTAATGAAAGACTAGCCATAGTTAGTTGTGACAAAGGGTTTTGAGGGACCGCCTGTCCTAGCTGTCGTCCCAACTCAGAGTTTGCGGTGTCCAAGGAACCGCTGTTCCCGCACTCGGGCTGTGTGCCTCACCGTTGTCCCCCGTACGGAGGATCATCCGCCGAGCCATGTGGCAAATGTACCAGGACATACTGTCTGTTGATGTCTACTACAGAAGCCTATCTGCTTTCCAGGTTAAGGCAGCCAGAGGCAGCTATGGCTCAAAAGGGGCAGCCCCCGAGATCCCCCTCACTCAGTTCAGTGAGTGCCATAACCGGATGCCTTTTAATGTCTTACCCAGGACTAACATTATGGGTGAAAAACATTATGTAAAGAAAGAGAAGTAAATGGGTTGTACACAGGATCTCTTGGTCAGAATTTGATATATTGGCTATAGATGAATTCAGCGATTGTCACTCAGTCATATAACTTTGATTTAAATCTCCGACCCAGTACACACAGACTGGTCATTAACATACAGGTAAATGTGTATAATGGAAATGTGTTGTCGAGGGTGAGCTTTCAAAACTGACATTTGTTGAAGATTAAATAATCATATCTCCATTATTTCTCTGTATATCTGTGATTTTTCTTAAAAAAAACAACAACAATGATTCAATATACTATCTTAAATACTGTTTTGTTATAATTATTGAAAGTCTATCCATCCTTATGAACATCAGCAAGAAACCAAGGTACCCTTTTTAGCTATTTCCGGCACTTTTGGCCGAAAATCTTCTATAATCAACCTAAAAAGATGATAAAACTTCAATTTCATTTACTGTAATTTGTAATATTTCAACTTCAACTCTAATACCGGGATTAACTTCGTATTGTCTGAACTATGTTCTAAATAAATTTTATTGGCTGTAGTACTTTGAAATGGCGCTAAAACAAAGCCTTGACAACATAACTTTGTATTTCCATCAGTTACCTGTCCGTTTATATAGGGTCAGAGTTTTGATGTGCAATGAAGCATGATGCTTGGTTACCACAATAAGTTGTGCTGTTTCTGGCAGGCTACTGTCCTCTGTACTGTCTGAATCTGATGAATTCATCTGAGTTTTAGACTAAGGATTCCATGAGCCTCAGAAATTGATTTTGTTGCTTGTAAACAACTGGTGCACAGCATCTGCACAGTTTGATCAGGGCCTTTGTTATTCATATACTAGAAACTATATGACTGAAGTTACTGTAATTTGATCAGCCAGTATAATGTAAATGCTTTTCTGCGATGATCATGCTGCTTCCCTTTATGTACATGTACTATCATGGCAGAAAAGCAGAGCATACAAATTTATGCATACTTGAAGGAAGAATCTAGCTAAACTTCCTACATGCAAAATTTCAAAATTATTGATAGTCTCTGTAGCTGAGCAGCCTGATCTGAGCCTTACCTGGACAATAATGGACATAAACATAAAGTTTTCTCACAATGTTGCCTTCTGTATATAAATTTGGGCAATGGTTATGAATGGACAGTGTATATTTACTAAATTAGTAGCATAACCCTAAGCAGGGGTGTGGAAAAAACAAAATTTTATACTTACACTGTCTATCATCGAAACCGGAAATAGCGTACCACTGAATCGAAAGTAGAGAAAATCGGCATGGTGGGCGGTGAGTTTTTACCTTTATTTGAGCTTTATTATTTGCTCCCGAGCAACCACTGGCATCAAGATTAATTGCCAAGGGATTAATTTCAATGTTGTGTATCTTTATTGTATGCTGTGTGTCAACATAGCTTTGTTTACACAAAGTTATCGCAGCTCGGTACTGGCTGGAAAGTGCTTCTGCCGTAAAAACAGGCTTTGAACTTACGAACACATGGTTTATCTTCGGGTAAGAAGTTAACTCCCTATTTCTATATGCAATTTGCACCATCCCAGTTTTATCTCTGGTCTTGGTTTGAATATTTTCAATTGGAATCTATTGAAACACAATAACTGTGGTATACGGCGAATAGTTGTTGATGGCAAAACTCGTGTACTGCGAATAGTTAAAATCGTGTACTGCGAATAGTGGCAACGTTTAATGAGATTGACGCTTATTTCATGACTGACACTAGAAAAATAGATGAAACATTATAATGTTCTTACCATATAATGTTCTTAACCTAAGCACAAACACATTACAACCAGATAAAATATGGCTGAAATCATGCATATCCCCACTATTGTCTAATAAGTTACTCTGCTTACAGCAAGTGAATTCATAGCCATTAATTAATGTTATAATTATTTTTCTTGGTCATACTCACTTATTTTTTATGCATTTAGATAAAGATGAGTGCCAGTTTCTTCAGTAGCACCTGACAGATCAACCAATTTTAAATATAAGTACATTAAATATGGATTGTAATGTTTTGGTTGTTTGAAAAATCTTATCAAAAGTCAACAATATTCGCAGTGAACAATTTCAGTATAGTGAGAAATACATAGTACTTGTTTTTATAATATATTTGAATATTGAGTAACTGCATGTAGCATACAGTATTAGATACTTTTTTTAAAATAGAGCTGAAACATTTAACTAAAAAATCAGTGCATGACTTGACATATGACTAAATACACATAATTGTGTATCCTCATACTTAAATTATGTTACTGTCTTTAATACAATTGAAAAGGCCAGTGCTCCATGCTTATTAAAGTATACTGTTTATTCCGTTTTTAAGATTGTAAAGCAACATAACATCAACATAACGTTACATTTGGGTTCTTATGATGGAACAATTTTGATATTTGAGAAGGTGTAGAATACTTATTCTAAACTGAAATGTGATTTATGAATTAGAATTAACACAAATATGTGATTTGATATGAGTTTATAGATATAAAACACACAAAAATCGAATATTTATTTCCAGTGAGCGTATATAGTATCATAGTGTCTTATAATGTTTCTTCTATTTGGTAACAGAGATTACACGGTGGAATTTACCAATTTCCTCAAATAATTAAACTTCAATTTTCTTTTTTGTGAAATGAAAACGAAAACTATGCTGAACTAGTTCTGAAATGCATTCTGAATTAATCCCATAATGCTGGTTAGGCCAATGCTTGAAAGAGCTATGAATGCAGCATGGATTACAGGTTATAGCAGATTGCTAGCATAAACAGCTAAATACTGCTTTTAGATAATGCAAAAATTGCATACATTGTAATTTTAATGTTTTTTTCTGTATCAACAACCTTTTATTAAACTGTCCGTTTGGGTAAATACAGACGGTGTATTGTGGTTGTTAGACCATTATTAAGCTTTATATAAAAAGAATGATTTTATTTAATTGTATAATGTTTTCAATGATTATATTACATTGGCTTTATTTCATATAGTAAAGTATTCAAAACTATTGGGCGTTTATATCTTATTTAATTATAGAACATTTGTAATCAATTATGTTTTCTAAAATAAATACGACTATTTGGAATATGAATATATACAAAAACAAACAAACTATGGAATGTGTTCAGACAATATTTTAACTTCAGAAGCATGGATGGACAAGTAACGTAATACATTTAAAGATACGCCTGCAAACATCAAAACTTTTAATTCAATGACAAAAACATTAGTGTCAAATAAGGTAGGTTCAGAAAATTATAAGCTAGCTAACTTCTTATTTGTGTTAAATTCAAAAAATTAGTCATTTTATTTTTTTGAGAGTAACGTAGTTTACAATCATATAAAATGCTTTTGCATGACTAAAAAGTTCGAAATATCTGGTTTCATACTGCGCTGGGGTGTTCTTAATTGATAATATTAGTGAACAGCATGCTACTCTTTGATTTGTCTTTACACAATTCTAACAGCCTGTGACTCTGGTGATGCTGAGCATTCTAATGTCGATAGATGTAGTTAATGAGAACGAGACAGATAACGAGGCCAATTACTAGTCAAATCGTTCTCACACAACACGCATTTTCTTTGCTTTTGGGGCAGACATGTCACCAAATATTTCCTCAATGAAAAACTAGTAAGGAAAAATAAGTTTCTGCTTTTAAAGCTTTGATAAAAGGGTTTCTGTTATAGAAACTATAAGATTGTTACTTACGTTACTTTTAAGTAGCATCGATTATGTTACCAATGCACTTGGTCTGTATTTGGAATCCTAATGCAATAATCACAATGACTTGGTTACTTCATAAACTTAAAGTGATTTGGACTGAAATTTCACACATTCTTTTTCTTTGGGAAATGCTTGTTAGTGGCCATTAAAAAGAGGGTTGGGGTAGATAATCTTCATTTGTGAGGTGATGGAAGGTCACAGCGAGCTCAACTATGTATCAATTTCAAGGCCGTAGACTGTAATTTACTTACAAATGACATATAAGTAAGGTATTTAACACCCTCTGAAACGATAAAGCCCCCAGAGCCAGAGTGCTTACAAGTTGAATTAAGTAGCTTAGGATACTGGCTATCCGAAAATATATGTCCACAAAAATCCCCAGTATGGTGCACCTTCGCAATATACTGCCTCATAGTCTATATGAATTTATGTTATAATAGCGGTCAAGTATTTATAAACAGTTGCTATACCCCTCGGGTACTGTTAAAACACTTGTCAGGCTCGGAATGTATATGTTACCCTGCCACTATTTTTGGGGCCTAAAAGAGTTATCCGCTATTTACATCTACCACTTTATTCAAATGTACTTCAGACTATTTTTTTTCATGAACGCAAACACTTTGAACCCTCATCAGACTGCTCCTAAAGGATCAGTCTAATCTGGGTCCATACTGTTTGCAATATAGGCTACACATGAAAGAGCAGACAAAAATTGCCTGGTGGCAATTGTCAAAAATACAAAATCAATTTAATACGAAAAAATAACCACAACAGTTTGCCTACGTTGTACCCTTCAAGACAGATGCATACCTTTAATCTAGATGATGGACATTTGAATGGACAGACAGACGAACAGACGGCAACTACACCAACTTATGCTTTAGGTTATATCCTGTTATTCATTAGATATTTTACATGTTTGAAAGGAAGCCTATAGCAATTGCTTCCATAATTTGACAGTTTTCTTTTGGCAGACAGTCTGTTTAATTGTTAAACCGATCACATTTTGCACCAGTTCAATTATAAGAAAATACCTCAAAATAGCAGTTTTACTTCATAGTGGGTAGCAACTCATAACTATTCGCAGTACACATTTTTCTTATGAATTTGCTATCTGCAGTACACATCCACACCTATTCGCGGTACACAACGGGATTTAAATATCAGCCCATAATTGGCTTAATTTATATATTCTAGCTTAAAAGCTTGCAAAAACGTTTGTTTTCTATAATTTCACTTGCTTTCCATTGGAAAAATCGACAAAATCCACATACTTTCCTCGAATAAAATGAAAGTAAATGTCAAAATGATGTGTGTTTTCGGTACCAGCTTTCGGATTGATGATCCATTCCAGCCTTCAAATTAGTTAATGAACAAATACAACTACTTACGGTTCAAGCTTAATATATCCACTATTTATGTATTGCAAATGTTTTGCAAATTTTTAGCGATTTTATAGTGCAATGTGCTATTCATCCTCGTGTGTTGTTTACTCTCGATTCAGTGGTACGCTATTTCCGGTTTCGATGATAGACGGTGACTTACCCAGGGACAAGTAAATGGGACAAGTAAATGGCCATAATGTTCTTGTCCAATAAAAATTTAACTTGTCCCACAGAACAGATAATTCACAAAGAACTCAGCCCTTACATTGCTGATAACATGCATAATCTCTCAAAAACAGTATGAAACCAGATATAAACTCAATTGAAAACAGTGTAGATCCAGATCAACTGGATTCATCAGAAGCCAGCTGAGCTGATTTGGATCCACACTGTTTACCATACAACATGTCATTGTGAGTTCATAGTAATTAATTAAAAATGAAATAAGAATTGCATTAAATTTGTTTATACTTTCCACTCCCCTGATACTAAGCTAAATTGCTGGACCATCCAAATGACCATTTTTCATATTTGTGCAAAGTCATGAGATTTTGGTACTACATATATTAACCCTTGTCATGCTGAATAGAGTATGAACTACGTTTGCTCCCCAATTTTTACTGGTTAACCTTCAGCATTTCAGTTCTAAGCTTGTGTTTTCAAAGTGGAAAACAGTGTGGATCCTGATCAGATGGCTTCATCAGAAGCCAGCTGATGTGGATCTACAGTGTTTTCAAAAAAAGGATAAACCCGGGTTCAGCAGGACAAGGGTTAATCTATCACATATTCACAGTCATCCTCTAAACATACATTCAGAGCTAGCTAGTGGGACTAGATACCTAAATTTTTTCCAAACCCTTCATCTACATCCCTGCTTTGTGTGTGTGGGCTCTGGCAAGACTGTCCAAAAGTGCAGACTTCTTTGAGCCTTAGCTGGTGGCCTATGTGTCTCATGCACTGGTCCATCTGTTAAGGTTGACTGCTTTTGAAAAGCTGCCAATCAGTATGCAATCTGTTTATTTCTAGAATTCATTTGTCATGATTTGCTGATAATCAAAGGGAGATAAGTAAACTTCTAAAATTTAGGAAATAGATATAGAATTACCATTCTTGGACACATACTCCACATAATCACCACACTGATTTTTGGCAGTTCTTTAATTATTAGCTCATCTGGTACAAAGCTTCAGGTCATCTGATATTTATTGTGGCCTGTTGTCTGTCATTTTTTATGCTTTTTACATTTTCGACATCTCCTGAACCAATATAATTTAGACTGAGCTGAAACTTTTTGTGAGACACCAGAGCATAATGAGATTCATAATTGCTAAAACCATTCCATTCAGATATCCAAGATGGGTGCCATGAATTAAAACATCTGCTGTGTTGTACGTCAGTTAGAACCGAAGCTTAGTGGGAAGCATTGGGGCAACATGGAGATTTAGAATCATGCTCAAACCGTGCATGTTCCATTCTGATATTGAAGATACCAACTATGGCAGCCGTCTAGAAATTCTTCAAAGAACATCTCTAGAACCATCATGATGTATTGATACAAAACTTGGCTGCAGGCATTGTGGGCAACATGGAGATTCAGAATTACTAAAATTGTTTCATTCTGATATCCAAAATGGCGGCCATGGCAGCCATCTTGAAATTCTGAAAACAACATCTCCCAAACAATATGTTTGAGCTGTAATTTAGTTGGAGGAATTGGGACAACATGATTTCTCAGAATTTATATAATTTTTCTGTTTATCCAAGATGGCAGCCATCTTGAAATTCTTCAAACAATAACTCCTTTAACCATATCTTAAATTGAACAGAATTGCTATATGACGTCTCATGCTCTCGGGTCTCATGTCTTGATAAATCTCATCCCCCTTCTCTAGATTTGCCATGGAAAACCCTTGAAATCCGCGGTTAAAATCTACGGAGTATTCGGACGGTGTTTTTAAGGTTTCCATGGCAGTTGATGGCAAATAAACCAACAACAAAAAATTGTGGAAGTTCATGAAATGCCATAGATTTTTGCTGTTGATTCCATGGAAGTTTAGTGGATTCCATGGAACACTGCCGTAGATTCTATGGAAACATGCCGTTAATTCCATGGAATGTTTCCGTAGATTTTACGGAAATATGCCGTTGATTCCATGGAAAGTTTCCATAGATTCTATGGAAAATCTTCCATCAATTCCACAGAAAATTTCCACAAAACAGAGCAGAACAGTTTCTCACCAATGTACTCATTAGCTCAATATGACTGAAACATTGTTAATTGAAATCTTATTCACATTTGATAATACCATTAAATTTTAAGTTAATAAAAATTGAAAAAATGAGCAAATAAGATTATTGTACATAAGGCAGAAACATATTTTTGAAAAGCACACTAACAAAAACAACATTGAACAGATATACATTGTTTTATGATGGTTGGGGTATAGGCTCCTAAGAGCCATTAAATGATTATTCAAAACAAAGTTGAGTATCACTCAAGTGAATAAACCAGGCAATGCTATGGCAATATTGAAACCATAATACATTAATGGCATGGAAGAGAAATCAAATTAGCCTTAAATAATATCAGAAATTGAAATAAACAACAAACAAAACATGTGCTTCAAATGCTTCCCTCCAAATTGAATCAAAACAGGAAGTGATGTCACTTTTTTCCGTAGAAAATTGCCGTGATTCTTTTCCATGGAATCTATAGCTATCTATCTACTGCCTGTACAATAGGTACTTGTGCCAACTGATATTGTCAGCATTGGCTATTAAACAAAGATGATTTGAGTAGGCAGCTATACAGGCTGACCTGTGACTTTATTGTTTTCAAATATATAAGAGATTTTCACTTAACCTTGCAGAATTCATATTTTCCTTCTGATCCAGTTATAGTCTTAAATATCACATAGAAAGCACCAAAACAGGGTGGGTTGCTAGGTAAAGCCTGCGTTTTGTTTTAAAGTCTACTTTTGAATGTCATTGACAACACCCAATGTGCCTTATGTAAAGATGTACCTCTTTGGTATTGACCACTGCTAACAAATGAAATTAGAAAATCACCACTGAGTACAAAGATGTAGCTGAATGCAAGGTCTGTACTTAATAACAATAATTATTATCAATATCTCAAGGCACTTATTCACACTTTTTTTGAAAGAAATTTAAAGTCATTTGTTCAATGCTCTCAGGTACCAGAATAAAACTAAGTCATTTTCCATTCCAAAAATTGACAGAGATATTTTACCGTTCATTTTTGGCTCTGAAAATTTGTTAAGTCCATTTTCCACGGCATAAAATATGAAATCACCCCTGCGAAATTTTGTTCTACAAATTGGAGGTGTTCTAGAACTGTTCTAGAACATTTAGAACTGTTCTAGAACTGTTCTAAAAAGGTAAATATGTTTGTTCTAGAACTCTTGTTCTACAACTGTTCTAGAACATTGTTATAGAACAAATCAAACACATTCTAGAACTGATTTCCATACTATAAGTGTTCTTGAAATATTCTAGAACATTTTTAGAACAAATCAAGAACCAGTAAGTTCTACAAATGTTCTAATAATATTCTAGAACATTTTTAGAACTTTTCAAGAACAAAGTAAGTTGACAGAAACTTCTAAAAAATGATTCAAATTGAGTTCTAGAACATTTGTTTTACTTTTTAGAACTAGTTAATTCTACAGATATACTAATAAATTCTAGAACATTTTTGAAACTTCTCAAGAGCAGAAAGCATCAGGTAGCTCAGTGGTTGGGCAATGAGACAGTTCTTTTGAGTACCCAAAACATAAAAAAATGTTTTGGGTGAGAAATAAAGAAAATAGTTTTCTAATACACACTCTTATCTGGAGGCCTGGTCCTTTGGATGGGGACGTTAACTGGATGTCCCCTTTGCAGGGAAGGTCATCCCTTGTGCAGGTTAAAGAACCCTACGGTAATTTAGATATGGTTGATTACTTGTAGGCTTTCATCCTGCAACCTGGAGTGCACAAAGCACACTTGCCGATAATACTCGCAAGCGCGGGTCTAGCAGTATATAGAGAAAGAAAGAAAAAAAGGGCAAAATAAGTAAAAGAAAATTCAAATTAAGTTCTAGAACTTATTTAGTACTTTTATAGAACTAGCAAGTTCTAGAAATGTTCTAAAAAAGTCTAGAACATTTTTAGAACATTTAAAGAGGAAACATGTCATAACCAGAAGGATGATGGGAAAAACATGGCTGCCAGAATTGGAGGGAAAATGTGGAGGCTCTTCAAAAACATTTGTTTGGGAATTTCTAGATGGCAAACATGATAGTAGTATTGACTGAGACAGTGAGTAGACCTGAGAAACAGTTTCTCTAAGGTTTTTAATGTTGATTAATGGTGGGGTTGTTGTTTGTAAGTTTTTTAGCAAGTGCAAGACAATGTTTTGAAATGGGTGGGGTAATACAGGGTGGCATGTTACCACAATGAGAAGATGATCACGGCTTAATTACTATAAACAGAGGTTGAGCAGTAACCATCCAATAAGTTTTCCAAAAATACAATGTTACAGTTTTGCAATGAATGTTATTTATTTTTCAATTCACTGATAATTCGGGAGAAATAGTTTACTGAAATTTACTGAACCAGCAAGTTCTACAACAGTTAAAAAATGTTCTAGAACATTTTCAGAACAGTTCTAGAACAAGCATGTCATTATCATAAATTTAACCAGATTGATGTTGGGAAAAACGTGGCTGCCAGAATTGGAGGGATTATGAAGACTCCCCAAAAAGCACTTGTGGCAGTTTCTAGATGGCAAATTTGACAGTATTATAGTCTGGGACAGTGAGTAGGCTTGAGACACAATTTCTTAAGTATTAATGTTAATTGTTACTGTAGTTACTGTTTTTCCAAGGTCAAATGCATGACAATGTTTTGAAATGGGTTGGGTAACAGGGTGGCAATAACTAACAACATTTAGGCCAACTTAGGGCCCCTATAATAATTCTCCTCCAGTTGATGCGTTATGGGTGCTCAAAAGCATGTCTTAACTAATAGATAAGAAAATAACCGCATTTTTACGCTTAAATTGTTTGCTTAACTGGTCCTATGTATATCAATTAAATAAAAACTTTATATTTTTTTTGTCTGGGGATCTTTTTCATCTTAACATTCAGTGTAGACCCTGATGAAGTGCCGTATTATGCGACATTTCATTTGGGTCTTAAATGTTTGTATATGTGGCCGTTTGGGGGTCTCCTGTAAGCAAAGGGCTAAAGGTGGAGGTGTCCCATTTTGGATGATTTCTTTGGATCAAAATATTGAATTTCAAACGGTGTGGATCCAGATCAGGCTCAACTAAATGTAGGGCCTTATCATGATCCAAGCTTTTTGACTTTTTGTGCTTGACAAGTAGTAGATGTATATTATTTAGATGAGAGCAGTGCAGCAATTTATTACTCTATAATGCTTATAATGAAAATTTTATATTATTATTATTATTATTATTATTATTATTATAATTTTATTATATTATTATTTTTATTATTAATTTTATTATTATTATTATTATTTTTATTTTTTTTGTTATTATTATTTTTATTATTATTATTATTATTAAATAATCATTTTTAAATATTTATTTTTAATTAATTTATCTTTTTATTATTTATTTATTTATTATTCTTATTTTTAGTTTATGCATTTGTCCAGGTATTTGGGATGTGAATTTGTCTGGTAAGTGATATGACGTCATTTGGCGCTTATGCATCAGGACGTTTCGTTTTGGCGTACTGGAAGTGACGTCATATTGCCCATGACAATATCATAACGTTATTTATATTTACTGGTTGGCTAAGACAATGGAGATGTAGTTCACAACATTAATTCAGTTATTTGTTTCTTGATAAAGGCCAAGTGGCCGAAAATTTGAAACAGAGTAAACATAATGTTTTAATGTGATTAAATTCCCTTTGGAATTTTTATTGAGATATTCAGTATTCTAAAATGCTCTAAAATAATTCAGGGGCATTAATAGAATGCTTTATATGACATTTTTGAAGAGTTGTTCTACAGACTTTCCAGAAAATTTCTAAAGGTTTGTTCAGGATCAGTTCTAAAAAAAGCCAATGTTTATTCTAGAACAGTTCTAGAACAAACCATTAGAACATTTCTGGAATTGTTCTGGAACCATTCTAAAAATGTTCTAGAATGATTCAGAGACATTTGTAGAACGTTAAATGGAACATTTCTAGGGGTGTTCTACAATTGTTCCAGAAAAATTCTAAAGGTTTGTTCTAGAACAGTTCTGGAACAAACCATTAGAACATTTCTGGAATAGTTCTGGAACCATTCTACAGATGTTCTAGAACTATTCAGAGACATTTATAGAACGTTAAATGGGACAATTTATGAGGGGTGTTCTACAACTGTTCCATAAACATTCTAAAGATTTGTTCTGGAACTGTTCTAGAACAAACCAAGGTTAATTCTAGAACAGTTCTAGAACAAACCATTAGAACATTTCTGGAATAGTTCTGGAACCATTCTACAGATGTTCTAGAACTATTCCCAGACATTTATAGAACGTTAAATGGGACATTTTATGAGGGATGTTCTACAATTGTTCCATAAACGTTCTAAAGATTTGTTCTGGAACTGTTCTAGAACAAAATTGATTTGATCTAGAACTGTTCTAGGAAAAACTTTTAGAATTTTCTGGAACTTTTCTAGAACAAATTTTTTGACCTCGGCTAGAACAATTGTAGAACAAAAAATTGTCCCATTTAACGTTCTACATCTGTCCCATAAACATTCTAGAACATATCTAGAACAGTTCTAGAACATAGTTCTAGAAAATTCTAGAATAATTTTAGAACATTCTAGAACAGTTCTAGACCATTTTGCAGGGGCCATGGCCAAAAACCAATTATCCATAGAAAAAAAGTGAAACAACGTACAAAATGCCATTAATTCCTTGGAAAACAAATCCATAGAAAACGTTTTCTACGGAAAGTTACTTATTTCGTAGAATCTACGACAGTTTTCTATGGAATCCACGGCAAATTTGATGATTTTCTGTGGAATCTGTAGAAAATTTGACGAATTCCATGGAAAACAACAAAATGCCATGGCAAATCTAGAGACGGGCCAGGTGAGAGATTCTGGCCTACTTGGGCATCTAGCCCAGTTTAAACACTTGCCAGAACAACTTCTCTGATACCGGTTGGCAAATTTCCAGCAAGCTGGTCAGTGGCAGGTCTAGTTGTGCATGTCCTGATGCAATGATTTTTTTGTGGAGTGATGGCCCTTGATTTTTTATTTTTTTTTCTAGTAATTTAGTTTGTCAGCACATAATAACTCCAGAAACTGATTGGCAAATATCCACCACACATTAAAAGAGTCAGCAGTACCAGGTCCTGGGGTTAAAAAACATGTTTTCATGCCCAACTCAACTGAGCATGAAATTTCAATTGCTCATAAAAATTGAAATGCTGAAAAAAGAAGATTTTCTTGCTTAAAAGCTTTTAGATGTTGTTTTTATCCTGTTGATAAATGTTAAAATGCCAACAATTGTTGGCATTTTAATATTTATGAGCAGGATAAATTCCATGCTAATTTTTTTTAGCATGAAAAAGTTTCATAACCTCAAGGCAAGGTCTAGAAAATCACTGGGTGATGTTGAATAAAGAAGATAATGAGGAATAATTTTTGATGGTCTTTTCACCAAAATTGTATCATTTGGATACTACCATATTCAATCTAATAATCCCACATGCTCTTATGAGGGCACCTTGAAAACTTATAAACCAGTCCAGTGGTGTAATTTCATTATTTATATGGAATCGCCGTTTAGATAAACACAGTGTGGATCCTGATCAGCTGTCTTCCAGCTGATTTGGGTCTGCCCTGTTTTCATAAAATGAATTCATCTATCAGATAATTGCTATAATGAACCTTACTGTATTTTGTAATATTTCAATGTTCTATGTATAATAGGGTCACAGGTGAGTATTACCCAATTAAGACGTTCTTCAGTCCCTGAAGACTGCTTTTACATGTTTCTTAGCAAACAGTGCAGACCCTGATGAAATGTCACATTTTGTGGCATTTCATCTGGGTCTTCACTGTTTGGGAAAGTACCCATTTTAGGGACTTTGAGTATATATGGCTTAATGGTCAAATATGTATTTTTGAAGAATGCATTGTAGTGAATAGTGGAAACAATTTGGATAGGCACCACAGCAATGTTTGGAAAGAGAGAACCAATGTTTAACCATTACCAAGCTCAATCAGACTAGATATATCCTGTTTTGAAAACCGTGTCGATCCAGATCAGCTGGTTTCTGCGAAGCAGGGCATACATGAAAATTTTATTTGTTTCCGCTTACCCGACCAACCCTGAAAAAAGGCCCTACCCCCAAAAAATTATTTCAAATTTCAGTCAAGAGTTTTGTTTTTAAATTTCAATGCAAACTTAGAGAATTGTCCGATGTAAACAGTGTCAGGCCTCGAAATATCTTAAAATAGGCACTTGCCCTGCATCACCAAAAATATTGGCACACATGGGAAAAAATTACATTTTCACTAGAAATATCAAAATTATCACTTGCCCTGAAGCCTGAGGCACTCGTAAATACGAGCGGACGAGTGCTATTTTCGAGCCCTGAGTGTTATCTTTAAAAAATATTCTTGATTAGCAAATTGTTTGTGTATTAAATTTTGTTGCCTATAGTAGGACTATTTATTATTAACTTTAATGGGTATCAAATTTGAGAAGTTAAAAAAAAAATTCCGACCAACCAACCCATACCGGTAAAGCAGGATTGGGTAAGAGGAAACAAAAAATTTTTTAAGGATGGTCCAAGCTGATCAAGATCCACACTGTTTTCCACTCAGCTTGTAAATACATGCTTACAATAACTGGAATCCTCCAAACAAATTTGATAAAAATAGAGGAAGAGTGTGGTGCATAAAAAACCCAGCATGCTAAGGGTTAAGATACATACATCCAGATAAGGAAATTTTATGAGCGTAAAATTGTAATTATTTTCTTACTCATCAATTTAAACATGTGTTTTGGGTGCTCAAAAGAACCGTCTCATTGAGACGGTTCTTTTGAGTACCCACAACATATGTTTTGGATGAGAAATAAAGAAAATAGTTTTCCAATACGCACTCTTATCTGGAGGCCTGAGATACCCTCTATTTTCTAATGTACCTGGCATATTTCAGTTGCAAGATCAGACATCTATGTAAATAATGAGAAGTGTCACATGTAGAGTAAATGATGCAGAATTTAACAGCCTATGACAGTAGTTGAAGTAACGACTAAGGCCTACTCCCCGATGATTTCATCACTGTCTCATCTAGACAACACAGACAAGCCTACCACCCTCATACAGGTGTTGAAAGGACAACTTATTACACATTATTATTGATATAAACACACAGGTAAATATTTTTGCTGATCTTTAATCACTTCCGAATGAATGATTGCATACTCATTTGTTATTCTGTATTTTAGTATTTTGTGTGTAGTATGCTTGTAGTACACCAACAGCAAAAGGATACACAATTCATCTTAAAAGGTAAGGTAATATTTTAGTATTAAGAACTAGTTTCAACCTTTAAATGTCCTGTGAACACAGGAATATCTTCTTTTTAAAAACAGTGTAGATCCAGATGCGTGTGGTCCTAGATCTGTGAATCTGTATACTGTAAATTTGGAAATTTTCGCGAGGTTTTTATTTTTGAGAAACATTGCATCTGCAAAGTTTTGTGAAAATAAAATCCTCACAAATTGGCAAATTGGCGAATTTTTAACGTCGCAAATATGTGTTTTAACGCTATTTGTGTAAATAAAAAATCTGGTGAAAATTTTTGAATGAACAGTAGTACTGACAAAATTTTGCAACTAGAACAGCTTGAAATCATATTCTTGCTGAACCTGGATAGATCCTATTCGGAAAACAGTGCAGATCCAGATCATCTGGCTTCTGAGAAGCCAGATGATCAGGATCTACACTGTCCACTCTGCCTGTAGATTTATGCTATTAACTGGAAATTATTAGATTTGAATCAGGAAAAACATGGAATTTTGTGGATGAAGCTATATGATTTCCACTTTCCTAGAAATGTAAATATCTGCTAGCTAATGCAAGTTTCATGTTCAGTTATGAAAATGCACATTTCAGTTACAGAAGGATTTTTTTTCACTCAAAAAGTTAATATTCAAATGGTCATAGTGCCATATATGGCCCCAACTTTTGACTATGAAAGCCCCATAAATGTTAAAATCTTCTTGCTTAATGGATTAAAAATACTCTTTAGATCTATTGTAACTGCCACTGTTTAAAATACCAGTAGAATATTTAACATAAAATATGTTGCTACCTTTGCTCAGTGCATTTAACTACCTGGTAAGGTAGGTACTGCTATATGGTACTGGTATATGCATTTCAAATGAAGCGCAGCGTAGAATCATATCAGATGGGTCCATTTGAAGCAAAGTAAGTAAGGGTGCAAAGATCAGGAATCGATACAATCAAGTACCACACCTGACCTAGGATACCAATGGGAAAGTGACAAATTCACAGACACCACAAACGAGAGCCAAGAGGTCAGCCCTTTCCCAGCAGGTGACCACAAAGCACATATAAACAGACGCGCACAAAGACATAGCAAACACAAGACAAAAAAAAAAAAATCCACAAAAGAAGTACCGCCTTGGAACGGTCAGTAAAGTATTTTGCTGGAGTGCTTAAACCGGTTTAACGGCGCCAACCTCACCCTTAATTCAGATGTTGATCAAGACACATAGATATTTGGTTTGCATGAAAGACCCCTAACTTATCAATGCATCATCTCCCAGAACATATAAATCAAAAAATAACAAGGAGATAAAGCAAAGATAAGGACACAACAGTAAATAAAACTGAATACCTGAGCAAAAAAAAATCCAACAGGTAAACCGCGGTGGGCCCGACAAACAGCCAAAGCATCAGGCCCCCACCATCTCATCAATAGATAATAGCAGTCTATTCTGAGTTTGTACTATTTGTTTTGGCATCCTACTTAGTACTTTTGCATGCTTTTTTGTTGTCTGCTGATTTGTTTCAAAGTTAACTTTTTAAAAAAACCTTTCAGGACCAAGATCAGGAGTGACGTTTTTTAGGTCCTGATCTGGGACTAAACTGTTTGCAAAGCTAAAGGTTATCAGTTGACAACAAAAGTGACCACTAGCAGGAAAAGAGTTAAGCAGCATATTTAATCTCCAGATTAAATGTACCCATTGAACTATTTGAATTGGTCAGTCTGTAACAATGGATTGGACTAGATAAGTTATAAGGTAAGGTAATATATCCCCTGACTGACTCACCTAGCTACCAGCCAGAAAACAGTAGTAGGTTCATTAATATATTTGAGCCAGTGCATGAGATTTCCAACAATGTGGTATGTGCGACCAGCAAAGCCTCAGATCAGCCTGCGCATACGCGCATTCTGATCAGAGCCTTTGCTAGTCGCTTGAGTATTTTATGATTGTTAAGCTACTGACTGAACACCATTTGGAGTTTCTAAGCTTAGAAGGAGGCTGCAGAGACTTGTCTGAGTCTACACTTGTCAAAATGTAAAATTGTTGGAAACCACATGTCGCGGCTCATTTTGTATCTTTACAGTAGTCCTCTATGTCAGTCCAGTTAACCATTGTCCTGCTTAATTGACTAATAAAATGTCGCTCCCAAAATTGTCCCATCTACACTGTTTTCAAAGGCAGCACAAGGTTAATGTGATTTTTAGCTCATCACTTTTGGCTAGATATTAGGGTAAAGTCGGGTAGATCCAGTGTGGATCCTGGAGCTCATAAGGAGCCGTCTCATCTGGATTTCCACTGTTTGCAAGTGTATGTCCGAATTTACCTGATGTTGGAAGTTATTCGACTTTACCATAGCAGTTTTCATAAGATTGAATACTGTGCATTTGTAAATAAATACTCTACTGTTACCGAATTTTCATGATATTGAAAATATTACCAGAGTTATTGCCCTTGTTGAAGAAATTAAAAAAAAGAGTACCACCTTTATGGGCAAGTATATTTTAGACGTCACAGTGTTTCATAAACACAATTTATAGTTTGATTTATCATTGTTTTCACTGTCTAATTGATGGTAAGAATCAAACTGATCAGGGTGCTGATATATTAATTATGCCATTCATTTGCTTTCAATCTGAAAACAGATTTATTGACAACGCACATTCAGGTATATAAAACAGGTAACAAATAAAGTCATCCTTTCCATTTTACAAACAAATCTTGATAAGAATGCAAATACTCATTTTCATTTATGGCCTTATTTGGAAAATCAACTCCCCCACTGGCTGTTTGTAATGTGTCTCACACTTGACAGCCCACTGTGACTGAAGACCTTGATAAATGAACAACTTCTAACACAGGTATGTTTCTTTTTTAACTCTTTGCATGCTGAGTTATTTTATGAGCTACTCCCCAAAAAAATTATCCAATTAGTTTCAGGGATGTATTTACAAACATAGTGGAAAACAGTGTAAATCCTGATCAGCTGGCTTCTGAGAAGCCAGCTGATCTGGATCTACACTGTTTTCAAAACAGGAAATATCCAGGTTTAGTGTGGTAAGAGTTAGCTCTTTGCATGCTGGGTAATGTTATGAACTATATACGCTCCTCCCAAACAATTATCCAATGAATTTCGAGGAATGTATTTACAAACAGTGGAAAACATTGTGGACCCTGATCAGATTTTTTCTCAGAAGCCAGATGATCAGGATCTACACTGTTTTCAATACAGGATATATACAATTTTAGCGTGGTAAGGGTTACCTCTTTGCATGCAGGGTAATTTTATGAACAACACTCCTCCCAAAAAATTATCAAATTAATTTCAGGGAATCCAAATTTTGACATGGTTGAAAACAGTGTGGATCCTGATTGGATGGTTTCTCAAAAGCCAGCTGATCTGGATCTACACTGTTTTTAAAATGGGATATATCCAGTGGGTTAACAATTGGCATGCTAGGTATTTTTTCATGCTTTTGTTGTCGTCAGCTTACTTTTTTCAATGTTAACTTTTTCAAAAAATTCTTTCAGGAACATTATCAGACAAACAGTTTGGACCCTGATCAAGACCGGGTTCTGATCTAGGTGCAAATTGTTTGCAAAGGTTAACAACAGATGACAAAAATTGCTGCTAGCATGCAAAGCGTTAACCCTTATCCTGCAGAATCTATTCATATATATGTACATTCATTATTTACAAAAAGTTTAGTCGCTTGTTTCCATTTATTTTCCAAGGACTCAGAGACTAAATAGAAAACAGTGTGGATCCTGATCAGCTTGCTGAATCAGCCAGCTGATCTGGATCAACACTGTTTTCTAAAGAGATTCATTTATAAGCAGGGCAGGTTTAATCCAGCTTATACTTTCGGAGCTCAGGATAAGAGGGCATACTGTTTTATTTATCTGTCAATATATCTATTGTGTGCATGCGCAGATAGATATTCTTGAGAATCCAGCACAAATATTATGCTTTTTGTCCATATTAAATTGGGATATGTACATTGTATTATATTTAGAGTTTTTAACATTTTTCTTGAGATGTTCTTTTCTCTCACCTAATCTGCCCCACACTTTCAATAGCTACTGGTATGTACAATAAAGTTATCATAAAATTGCTACCAACCAAATCATAAAATGAACCAGCATTTTAAACCCTTAATCTCAAGGTTCCTTCTGTGCATTGTGTGTTCAGGTCCTTTAGCCTGCTGGGCCTAACAAAAAGTGGCTGACAGATTCTAATTTAAAAGAATACAGAATACAAATTTTATTTATTGTTGGAAATTGAACGAATTAACATTAGCTATGTATAGCTATTAACCGACACGGAAAATTTTATGCACATAAACTAGAGCTTGGAACTGTGACTGTTCCTTTGCAAACAATGTAGATGCAGAGCAGCTGACTTCTGAAGTCACCTGATCTTGATATACATTTTTTCCAATCTGAGTAGGGATGGTTATTATTTGTATTGCACTCGTATGACATCATATTTTAGTTGTTGTTTGAGTAGGACATGATTTATATATTCAGCAGGTTATGGGTTTACTCCTGCCGAACCTTGATATATTCTTTTGAAAGCAGTGAAGATTCAGATCAGCTTGCTACTTGAGGAGCCATCAGATCAGGATCTGGGAGCGCGGTGGCTCAGTGGTAGAGTGCTTGACTTGAGACCGAAAAGCCGCGGGTTGGAGCCTCACCGGCGTCGCAGTGTGTTGTGGTCCTTGAGCAAGAGACATTTATCCTAGCTTTGTACTGGATCAACTAAGGAAGACCCATCCCTGTTTAACTGAAAGATTGTTGATGGGACATAAAGAATCAAATCAAACAAACAAATCAGATCAGGATCTGTAAAAATTCAAAGTAACTTGATTGAAATTTGATATATTCAGCAGGTTAAGTGTTTGAATATATTTATATTGTAAGCATTTAAGCATGTCTAATGATCATTTGGTAGGATAGTATTTTAACCCTTAAAGCACGAGTTCTGATCACACATCTGCATAAGATGACAAATTATGTGACATCTGCATGTGTTTGGAAAATAAGGATTGATATTTCATCTGAATCCCATGCTACAGTATATCAAACCCTATTTCAGGCCTTTAGTTAAGAGAACGTAAAAATATTATCTTCTTATTTCTTAACCAAAACATATGTTGTGGGTGCTCAAAAGAACCGTCTCAATGAGACGGTTCTTCTGAGCACCCAAAACATATGTTAAAACTGATGGGTAAGAAAATATTGACAATTTTATGCTCAAAAATTCCTTTATCTGAACCTGTGATTTGTTTATTAAACAATCACAACAATTTGAAATGCTTTCTACAGTAAATTATAGGTTGAACATCAGGTATACTGTACTTGTTAAGGTGTCTGGCATAGAATATAAGTCATCAACCCTTTTCGTTCTGGATATTTTATTTGTGAACAGAAAGGGAAAATTGTTCAAAATTTTGAAGCATATACTGTATTGTGCTCTATAAACAGCATGTGCAATTGATGATAGATCATTTTCAAATCAAAGTGCATTCTATATCGATATAAATTTTATTACTTTATTCATGAAATCATAAATGCATAACTTGTTCCCTCCACACCAGATGATAATTTCAGTTACATACAGAATTTAATGCCATATATACCCTCATAAATGCACAGTATATGTATGAACTTCAGGGTAGATAATTCATTTTTAAAGTTTTCTGCCTCACCTGAAAAATTGATATTGCTATTTTAACAGTGCTGTGGAAATACCATGCCCGACTTGTCCCACCTGGTCCAATTTCATTCAGGACAAGTTGAAAATTTCTATTTACTTGTCCTTGGACGAGTACAAATTTACAAAGTAAATAAAATTTTGATTAATCATTACGAGTTCACATGTTGCATTGAAAACATAGTGTATCCTGATCAGCTGGCTTCTTAAGAAGCCAGCTGATCTGGATCAACACTGTTTACAAGAGAGTTGATATCTGGTTATTTTCATACTCTTTTCCAAAGAGTAAATTTTTAAAGCACAAAATAGTATAAGCTTATCTGTTCTTTCGGACAAGTAAAATTTTCTATGGACAAGTACATTATGGCCATTTACTTGTCCCTGGACGAGTAGAAAATTGTACTATTTCCACACCCCTGTATTTTAAGTTTTTTTACATACAGCTATATTATGTATATACAAGGTCTTATAACTTCATCTACCAAGGTGTGAGAGCGTAGGGGCTCAGTGGTAGAGTGCTTGACTCAAGACCGAGGGGCCGTGGGGTCGAGCCTCAATGGCATCACTGCGTTGTGGTCCTTGAGCAAGACACATTTATCCTAGCTTAGTACTGGTTGTACCCAGGAAGACTCGTCCCTGTTTAACTGAAAGATTGTTGATGAGACGTAAAGAATCAAACTAAACAAAATCTACCTAGGTGTCTGAATAATAATCTTTCGGGAAAATTATTATGTTGTTGTTTTTGCTGAACCCGATTGTATTTAGAATTCTAGATCTCGTCTCAGTTCATGGTTCAGGTGTGTATTTTTTATTAGGCAATATTATAAATATTCCAAAATTTTGATCACTTTTCTCTTTCTGTTCCACAAATAAAATGGTGGTCATCGTGGCTAGAATTCACAAAATGCTGTTAGAATAGCAAACAGGGAAGGTCCTGATCAGACTACTTCTTCAGAAGCAGTCTGATCTGGTTCTGCACTGTTTGTCTAGGTCTTTTGGTCTTCTAGGCCTTTTGGCCGACAGCTAGTGTTCTCCCCTCACCCCTTTCAAATTGTATCTGCATACATGAATCAGGGGTGATAAAGTTCAGGATTAATCAGGATTTCCTGATTGAGCACTCATGCATTTTGCCTATAAGATCAAATTTATTATTGCTGTAATTTGTTATCAGAACCTATCGTGATCCTTTAATCAGATATTTACGATAAGATAAGCATAAACTGATTCCTTTCTATTGATGTTTTGTTCTTTTAAACATTTTATTGGTGATTTCTGAACATTTTTGGCCAAGTTCAGGATTAAACTGAAAGATTTTCCTGATTGAGAATCTTGGATTGATAAATAAGTTTTAAATTTTTCAGCACAGGGATAGATTCCTGTAACACTAGACCAGAGAGATGGCCATGAGCAACTACAATGAGCAACTAGGGGAGCAATTCCAAGAGGAATTTACTGACCTCAATGGTGAGGTAGAGGAGGTCAAGCCACCATTTGAGGTCGAGGAATTATCAGATGGTAAAATGAAATACACCAATAATCACTCCAAGATCATCACAGCCAGAATGAATGATCATAAATGTGATGTGAAGTTCAAAGTTGACGGTCAAAATTTCAAGGGACATAAGAATATATTAAAGGAAGCTAGTGATTACTTTAACGCTATGTTCAGTCATCAAATGAAGGAAAGGGACGAAAAAGAAATAGAATTGCGGGAGGTGAGTGCCGCAGGGTTTTGTGCCATGATGGATAGTTTCTACACTGGTACTATAACCATGGATCCAAAGAATATAGCTGATGTTTTAAAGGCGGCAAGGTTTTTTCATGTAGATTGGGTTCTGGATATTTGCTCGGATTACCTAAGTCGACATTTATACCTGATTGACTATGCCCTTACCATGCAGCTTGCTGAGGTGCACTCGCTGGGTGATTTACGGTGGGATATATTCAGAAACCTTGGAAGTGGTTTGCCGATGCTGATGGAGAAGGATACTTTCTTAAAAGATTTATCGCCAGATCTGCTGATGCAGTTTCTCATGGAGTCTACTATGTTTGTTGAGCTGTCAGAGTTCAATCTACTACAGGTAAATGATACTACATCATTTGAGCCCATGGGTGAAAGTTTTCAGGATTAATCCTGAATTCAGGATTTTGAGGCTGACTTTCCATAGAAAGTCAGCCTCAAAATGCTGAATCAGGCAGAATATGATATCTTTCCTTATTAGTTTTTAGATTTTCTAAACACAATTAATCATTTAAATTTGAAATCTTTCATTTTTGTAGGCATCCTGCAAGCTTTAAAATTTGAATTTCTAAAGTTCAGGTATCCTGCAAGCTTTAAAATTTGAATTTCTAAAGTTCAGGATTTTGGAAATTTTGAACTTTCACTCATGTGAGCCCAACATGAAAAAGCAACAAATTATGTGACTGTGCATCACAAGAAGACTCAGATCAGCCTAGGGATGAGCTCGGTATGATTAGTGTTCACTGTTGGCATGAAGAAAGCTTGAGTCCTTCAGTTACCTACATGTACTGAGTGCAAAGCAAAGAATCTGATCAGACTGGGATGCCAGTTTTGTCAGGTCATGGCTTATTGCTAGATTTAAGGAATCTTCCATCCAGTTTCATATGGGCCTTGACATGAGAAAACCTGTTTGCGGGGTTTGTGAACAACAAAGGCACAGACCAGCCTGCACATCCGTGCAGACTGGTCAGTGCTTTTGTTATTCGCATTTTGGACAAGTTACAAGCGAAAGTATGTGCACGAAGTACTGGTTAACCGCTTAGACAAGCTTGCCCAGGAAAAAGTGTGGTTAGGTGAACTGACCATTCCGACATGACCGTAGCTGACAATTAGCTGTTGACTGGGATGTTAAGCATCAAACCAAACCAAACAAAATAATATCAGTATCTTGATAAATTGCCTGGCCACTGTAATCAGGCCCCAAGATAAGACTGCATAGTTAATGATTAATATTCAAATTTTCTCAACCAAAACATAAATTGTATGTTGTGGGTACTCAGAAGAACCGTCTCAATGAGACCCAAAACTCATGTAAAAAGTGACGGGTAAGAAAATATATAGTCACAATGTTTGTTTATCTTGACCTATAATTAATGTTTTCACAGGTTTAGATAAACAAAATTTTTTAGTGTAAAATTGTAAATATTTCCTTACTCATCAGTTTAAACATATGTTTTGGGTGCTCAAAAGAACCGTCTCATTGAGACGGTTCATTTGAGTACCCACAACATATGTTTTAGTTGAGAAGTAAGAAAATTAACTCTTTGTTACACACTCTTACTAAAGGACTGGTTTTGATTACCTGGAAGTGGACCTAAGCTGAAATTGCATTTGCTTGCAGAACTTCATACAGATAATCCAAGGAAATAGACAAGTAATAGGGTAAGTTGAAATTATATCACATACTACAAAATTTGTACTATGTGATGTAATTTTTAACTTAACATATTGCTTGTAAAAAAACATATTGCTTGTAAAAATAATTTTCTGCATACAGCCATAATTATAGAATGGGTTGATGATAGGGTGAGTTGACTAGCAATGCGGAAAGTTGAAGCAAAGCTTGCCTCCCCACCTATCAGGCAACTACAGCTAAATCTTGCTAATTTTCCTCCAATAGTTTGAAGCACCTGCTTTCTCAAATAATCGAATTAAAATTTATTGTACCAGGACTTTAGTTAAGAGTGTGCAACAGAAAAATAGTTTTCTTATTTCTCAACCAAAACATATGTTGTGGGTACTCAAAAGAACCGTCTCAATGAGACGGTTCTTTTGAGCACCCAAAACGTATGCTTACAATTATAAGTAAGAAGATATTTACAATTTTAAGCTGAAAATTTTTGTTTATCTAAACCTGTGTTGTACAGTAGTTTCTGAAAATAAGGTGTTTTTATGAAGCATTTTAATTTATGTCCTTTCAAAATATATATGTTCTTGTTGCTTATAAGAAATGTCTCAGTGATGCTTATCTTTTAGGCAACTAAAACATATGTTTTGATGGAAATACTGAAAATACTTATTATCATCAGATAATAATTTTTGGGAGTTTCATATTATTTAATGACTACCAGTAACTTAATTCCGTAACCAGGGAATAAGCTAGGGGGCGACTAGGGCGAAATTGTTGCCATATGCACCGAAATTTTTCCCTAAATGGGGGAGGTCTCCCTAAAGAAATTTTTTTTTAGGGAGTCTCTTTTTCATCCTGTCACCACACAAACGCAAGGTGTGGTGACAATTTACTACCACTGCATGGTACTTCTCCTTCCATTTAATGGCAATTGTATGTGTTATGACTAATGTGCTTCTAAACTGACCGAAAATACTGTTACTTTAACACTATAACATCTCCCTATCTGACTGTCACTTCTTCCTAATTTTCCTAGATGAGAAGTCACTTCTCCCTAATGTCAGGGCCCAGCTTGAACCCTGGTAACTACTGATAATTCGAAGCAAAAAGTAAAAAGGACTTCAAATTAACCAGAATCGACTGTAATTCCAAAAATTCATCTCTGCGCCTGCCTCACTGTTCAATGCTCACACCCATGTTAACCATAGAATTTTGTATTGCAGCTGATAATTAACTGGGTTCACTGTGATGAGGCAAGGCGAAAAGAACACTTCCTTCCATTACTACGGCAACTACGGTTCCCAACAATGGAACTAGAAGAGCTGGAAGCCATACCAAGGGAGGTAATGGAATTTCAGGAAATCAGAGAAGAGGTATACCTTATAAATTTTATTTTTATATATTTATCACATGACGTCATGTCTAAGGATGATAGAACACCATGTGTTAAAATTGATAAACCACTTAGGGGATAACCGTATTCAAAATTTTCATTTGGGAAGGTATATTGTCGGATGTATGGTCAGAAATTTAGTTTTACGGCGACGCGTAAGCGGAGCAGTAAAATGTAAAACATGATTTCCGAACGTATATGCGACAATATACCTCCCCAAATGAAAAATTTGAATATGGTTATCCCCATTCTAATGCACAATTAACATTTTCCCTTCAAAAAGACAGTGAAAATGTACTTTGTTGCGCCTATATGTCCAGCAACCGCCAGCTGCATAGAAATGCTTGCCAGCTGCATATAATGATATATTCACTTGTCAACCAATGAAAAGCGACATCATGTATTGACGCCGGATTTGCGACAGTATATCAAATGATATACAGTTGCAAATTTATGACGTTATCCAATCAGACGTCTTGTTGCATTTGCAAGTGCATTAGAATAGTGGTTTACATATTTAGTAACAAGGTTATGTGATATCTGCCGTAAAAAAAGGGCATTTATATACAGGCCCCGCAAGAATGTCTATTGTAAAACTAATTTCTTTATTTTTCATCCAAAACATATGTTGTGGGTACTCAAAAGAACCGACTCAATGAGACGGTTCCTTTGAGCACCCAAAACACCTGTTTAAATTGATGGGTTAGAAAAAAATAACAATTTTACGCTTATAAAATTTACTTATCTGGAGCAGAATCTTTACATAATTCCACTAAAAATGCCATTTCAAAGTAATTATAGTGTCATATAAGAGATAGAATCTAACATATTTGTGCTCATGTATTATTATCCCCCGATGAAGTCGGAGGGATATAGTTTTGGCATCGTCCGTGCGTCCATTCCGTCCGTCCTTCCGTCCGTCCGTCCACACTTTTTATCTGTCCGGAACCATATCTCAGTACCTATTGGTCAGATTTAATTCATTCTTGGTACAAATGATAAGTATCATGGACTCTCGATATCCTATAAGTTTGGTCAAAAAAAAAAACACTTAACACTTGAGTTATTGCCCTTGTTTAAGTATAGGCAATTATAAGGCAAAACCCTTATTACCTTTTTTGTGTGATGATCTTCACATTTCATCAAAGCTTTTATATTTAACAACTTCTAGCTATAGACCATGATTGCCAAGTGCCTGTAGATAAGAATGGCAGTGTCAAAGTTTTACCTCAGCCCCTTTGACCCCACCTAAGGGGTCAAAGGTCAAATATTTAAATTTCGCAATAACTATATATATATATATATATATAAGATAATTATTAATATTTTTTGCTGAAATTTTGCATGCAGGCAGAGCAGCAATAGATATGAAACATATCAAACGGGATTTCAGTTTGAAGGCCTGATTCCGAGCCCCTTGGGTGGACTTAGGGGGTGGGGCGGAGGCCAAAATTAAACTTTTTCAGAATATGGTCATGTTGCATATCAAATTAAAGCTGACGGCGCTGGCAGCAACATGGTAGCAAATATTTTGCCCACGGACACACCCTCGGCCCAGGTCAAGCTATATATTTTTCTGAAAGTAGTCATGTTGCAGACCAAATTAAAGCTGACAATGCTGGCAGCAACATGGTAGCAAATATTTTGCCCACAGACACACCCTTGACCCAGGGGGTGGGGTCAAAAGGTCAAACTATATCTTTTACTGAAAGTAGTCATGTTGCATATCAAATTAAAGGGAATTGAGCACAGAGCACCATGAAAGCAAGTATGCTGTCATTACACACACCAACGACCCCTGGGATGGGGTCAAAAGGTCATTTTTTGTTCTTTAGCTCACCTGAGCCGAAGGCTCTGAGGTGAGCTATTAGTATACCAGTGACTCCGGCGTCCGTCGTCTGTCCGTCCGTCTGTCAACATTTTCAAACATCTTCTCCTCTGAAACCACTGGGCCAATTGAACTCAAATTTCATATGGAGACTCCTTAGGATTGGGGAACGAAAGTTTGTTCAAATGTTCCTGGTCACATGACCAAGATGGCCGCCATGCCCATATATGGTAAAAACCCTTTAAAAATCTTCTTCTCCGGGACCAGAAGGCCCATGACCTTGGGACTTGGTATGTAGCATCAGGGATGTGGGGCCTACCAAGTTTGTTCAAATAATGATCCTAGGTTGACCTTGACCTACTTAATGTCAAGGTCAAATTTGCTTCCTAATAGATTTAAATGGGAATTATTTTAGAAAAGTTGATTTTTTGAATACTGTTAAAGCCAAAGTGATTATTCTTACTTGAATTGTTGAAACTAATGAGACAATGGCTATAAATAAGTTTCAAAGGTCAAGGTTGACCTTTGACCTTTCAGCAAAGGTCGCTCATAATGTGGTCCAATCAATATATTAAAACATAGTTTTCTCACAAACCATTGACCCAATTGAGCTCAAATTTCATATGAAGACTCATTATGATAAGTCAGTCAAAATTTATACAAAATGTTTTGGTCACATGACAGAAATGGCCGCCACGCCCATATATGGTAAAAACCTTTTATAAATCTTCTTCTCAAGAACCAGAAGGCTAGTGACCTTGAGACTTGGTGTGTAGTATTGGGGATGTGGGGCTTACCAAGTTTGTTCAAATCATGATCCTAGGGTGACCTTGACCTACTTAACGTCAAGGTCAAGTCGGATTCCTAATGCATTTGAATGGGAATTTTTTTGAAAAGTTGATTTTTTGAATACTGTGGAAGCCAAAGTCATTATTCTCACTTGATATGTTCGATCTAGTGTCTATAAATAAGCTTCAAAGGTCATAGTTGACCTTTGACCTTTCAGCCAAGGTCGCTTATATTGGAGTCCCATCAACATATTAAAACATATTTTTCTTAGACAATTGTTGGCCAATTGAAACCAAATTTCATATGCCAACTCCAAATGACTGGTTAGCCAAAACTTATACAAATTGTTATGGTCACAAGACTAACATGGCCACCATGCCCATATATGGTAAAAACTCTTTAAATCTCTTCTTCTCTGGAACCAAAAGGCCATTGGCTTTGGAACTTGGTATGTAAGATTGGGGATGTAGGCCCTACCAGGTTAGCACAAATGATGAATCTAAGTTGACCTTGACCTACTTTATGGCAAGGTCAAATTTGATTCCTAATGTATTTATATGGAGAAAATTTAAAATGTTCATTTTCTATAACTGAGCCGAATTCATAATAGTTAAACCTATTGAGACAATGGTTTATTAAGTACCAAATGTCAAGCTGACCTGTGACATGGATTCATTAGATTGTTTAGGTCACTTGACCAAAATGTATATGGTAAAAACAAAATTTGTTCCATTATAAGCTGTAGTTGACCTTGACCAATTTTAACATTATTAAGGAGATCAGGTGAGCGCCTCAGGACCTTCAGGTCCTCTAGTTTCTAAAAGTGGTCATGTTGCATATCAAAGTAAAGTGGAAGAAGTGTAGACCTACTTGCAAGGTAACACTTTGAATTTACACACAATCTTGACCTCTGAGGTTGGGTTTAAAGGTCAGATATTGAAATTGTGCAGATGTAAGTATATTTTTAATTGAACTAAGCACTAAAACATACTTGACAGGCCTTTGTTATGATCTGAATGATACTGTAGGTGAACTAAGGGTTAGATAAATGGGATTTATGTTTTGTGATTTACATGTTTCTCTCAAATAACCCTTCGTCGGGGGATATAAATTCGTCGAATTTGCCTTGTTGAATATATTAACCTCATTGCAAAAAAGTGGCATTTTATCCCTTTTTTCCCAACCTGTTTATAAATTCAATAATACATGAGCACTCATTAGATCCAGGGCTTACTCTGATTCAGAATTTGTTGTAGCCAACACTTTAGCCAAATCAAAGAAGTTAGAGCCAAATGAAATTAACTAAAGCCAAGGCTTTAGCCAGAAGAACGTTTTGTATTTAACTCTTTGCCTGCTAGGGGCTACTTGTTATATGCTGATAACCTTTGCAAACAGTTTGGACCCAGATCAGGCCTGACAAAATGTCGGGCCTGATCTGGATCCGAACTGTTTGACACCCAGATGGTTTTGAAAAAATCCAGCATCCAAAGAGGAATATGGCAAAATAATAAAGTGTAAAGGAATAATAAAAGCAATATTTGCAAATCCAAAAGCTGATCAAAATAGACTTTTTCGCGAATTCGTAATTTTTCAACCTCCTAGACTGTACTACTAGCCAATGACATATTTGTAGCCACTCTACATTTTTAGTAGCAAATGGCTACAATGGCTAATGGCAGGGTGAGCCATGAGGTCCTCTATGTTACTCACAACCTAAGCCTATCTGCACAGCTACAGAGACTAGATAGAAGCGGGAAAAGGTAGATGTATCAGTACAGATAAATATTAAATCAGCAAATATAGGAATTTGAGTAGCCTTTGGGTCCAAATGCAGGTCTTTTCCCAATTAGAAAATGGGCTAAAACTTCCCCAAATTGTGAATGAAATTCCCAATTTTCTGTGATAAATAAATATGATTGAATAAATGCTTGCATTTCCATCTGCCCTCTTCATAATTGTGAATGTATATAGTCACCCAGGCTCGTCATGGCTGTTAGCTACACATAATATGCACACCTACCTGCCTTCCCCTTTTGAAAAGGATGTTGCAAGGATGAAATGGTTAATCAAAATAATAGCATCAGGGGACAAAAAAATTTCAATATTGCAAGACGAGTGACTTAAATTTTCACTCGTTCTGCAAACACATGCACTAGTCCTTTAAAAGTGTATGCAATAAAGAACATGAGGGAGTAATATGTAAAATGACTTATAAAGTTCCATATATCACTGCTAAAATGATATTTACCCAGTCAGTTTCATAACTGCATCCCATATACTGACAACAAGATTTCACATTCAATACTGAGAAAATGCTAGTTTCACCCTCAGATTTTTCACCCTCACTCTCCAGTAATTCTTCCCAAAGCACTCGTCCTACAGGACGAGTGCTTTGGGAAGAATTACTCATCCTTTCTAGATTTCACTCGTAATTACGAGCAGACGAGTGGAATTTCTGTCCCCTGAGCATCTCTGATATATTTTCAGTTGAACTCTGAATGCTCCTTAATTTTTCATGCTTTTATTGTCGTCTGCTGACTTTTTTTCATAATTAACTTTTTCAAAAAAAACTTTCATTGATTTCAGGTAGAAGAAGCGAAGTCCAATTGTTTTGATGTTGCCTGTCAATGCTTGAAGACAAAGGATAAGTTCCTGCCCAGGGGAGCAAGACCAACTATCATTGTCACAGCATTTAACGATGAGACTCAGCAAAACGTTGTTGTGTATAAAGATCCAGAAAATCCTGAGTCTAATCTCTTCATAGAAAATTTAGGCGAATCTGGTCTTGGTACCGATTATAGCACAGCGAATCAAGCGAGGATTGGTAATTTTCTGTTTTCAATTGGTGGATATGAATATGGAAGTTATGCCAGTAGTTCACGCATGTTTAGATATGATCCAAAGTTACGAGAATGGGAGGAAGTCGCGTCCTTGAATCAGCCTAGGGTATCTTTTGCATCATGTAACTCGGACAAGAGAATGTTTGTTTGTGGCGGAGTGTTCCATACCGTGGGTGATCTTGGGGAGTCTGAGAAAATCCTCTCATCGGTTGAAATGTATAATCCTGAAGAGAACAGTTGGAAAGCTCTGGCGTCACTTCCGCAGGGTTGCTTTGATCTTGCTGCTGAGTATGATAACAATGTAATATATGTTAGTGGTGGCATTAGTGACATTGATACAAAGCCAATCCCTATAGCTGAAGCTTACTCTCTTACTGTGGGTAATGATCAGTGGTCTCCCCTTACACCCATGCTGACCCCTAGACAAGGTCACAGCATGACATCACATTGTGGGAAGCTGCTGGTGCTCGGAGGCTACACTGGGTCTGGTACTGGTACAGGTTTCAGAGATTGTTTTGACAATGAAATGTTTGACATTGAAACAAGGCAGTGGACAGCCTTGACATCAACTCCTGAGAACTTTGGTCATCTTTTCCGCCATGTTGGTTGCTATGGAAACAAGATCTACTTCCTGTGTAATCAGGATGCTGATGCTTTTTTGTGTACATATGATATAGAAGCAGACACTTTTGGTGAAGGTGTGTTTATTGGATCGGGTTTCCATAAAGTTGCATATTTACAAGTCCCGTACCCTCAAGTATAGGGGCATGTACAGTCAACTTAGGTCAATTCAAAGGCCATGGGTACAGAATTTTCACTTCGAGCATTAATTAGTTTAAATGGAAGAATTGATCTGTTCTCAATAGATCTATATAATCTTGAATGTGGGTATTTCATACCAAAAGACATGTAATACTATATGTGTTGTGGGTGTTTTGAAGAACCATCTCATTGAAATGGCTCTTTTATGTTACCCACAACACATATTTGATATGAATTAAACTACATCGGATGAAGTGTTGTAGACATACAGGGTTCAAGCTGGGCCATGACAGTAGAAAGAAGTGACATCTTCCTCCAGGAAAATTAGGGAGAAGTGACAGTCAGATAGGGAGAAGTTATGGCGCAAAATTTCGGCATTTTCTGTCAGTTTAGAAGCAAATAAGCCATACATATACTATTGCCATTAAATGGAAGAACTACAATGCAGTGATGCAGTGGTAGTAGATGGTCACCACAGCTTGCATTTGTGTGGTGACAGAATGAAAAGGGGATTCCCTAAAAAGACACCCACTTCTCCTGTGGTCCCATTTTGGGTGAAATTTCAGCACTTAGGGCGACTATTTTGCCCTAGTCGCCCCCTAGCTTATTCCCTGGACATATATCTAGAATTAAGTCTTCATTTCTTTAAAGGTGAACAAGTCCATTTGACTACCCAATATGTGTAAAGCAATGTGATGGAATATCAAACAGTATAATCCTTGATCAGGCTGCTTCTTTAGGAGCAGCAGGCTGATTTGGGTTAACATAATTGTTTGTTTGCTTGGGCCCATCCCTCTGAATATATAGTTAAATAGCAATAAATGGTTATCCAGTCTCAGATTTTTATCAAGTGTTTACTCTGTTTTTGGCATTATTTTATTGTTAGTTTTTTTACTTTGGTTTATATTTAAAGAAAATTTTTATACTTTTTTTATGACATTATTTGATATTTTTCCACTTGTGTAAGTAACTGCTGTGTTTGAAAACCTAAATGTTTAAGTAATGATGTGTTTTATAGACATTTCCACATTTTGTTTCAAATCATTTTGTGCCCAGAAAACCTTTAACTAACAATAGAACATGGCTTGGTATTTGCATCTGATTCTACAGTATTCGGACTAATGAGTGCATTGTGTGTATAAATTTTCAAAATTCAAAACCCGAGTTTTGAAAAATGTGTAGATCCAGATCAGCTGGTTTCCAAGGAAACCAGCTGATCAGGATCCACACTGTTTTTCAACTTCTCTATAAATCAATTTATTAATAATGAAATAGCAACACTGGCTTGACTGAAAATCAGAAGTTCAAATTAAAACAATAATGTAATCAGTATGTATGTATACACTGTTTTAGATAAGCAAAAATTTTCAGCCTAAAATTTTAAATATTTTCTTACCCATGAATTTTAACATATGTTTTGGATACTCAAAAGAACCGTCTCATTGAGACTGTTCTTTTGAGTGCCCACAACATACGTTTTAGTTGAGATATAAGAAATTAAATTTTTGTTACACACTCTTAACTAAAGTCCTGTGCATATATGCACATGTGCTCTAATTAGGTTGAATATGGTAATTCTAGAAATTTGGTAGAAATAATGATGCCCATATATGGCTAGCCACTGTGTTTTTGAAAAGACTTTCAAATGGTATAATTCACTGTTTCTTAAAGTTTAAAGAATTTGATTTCATTGATTCTAAAAAAGCTTATCACATAAATACAAGACCCATGCAGGCTATAATTGAAAGATATTATTAGATATTAGGGAATAACTGTAATTGAAAATTTTCATTTGGGGAGTTATATCATCCGATATACGGTCTGACATTTAGTTTTATGGCGATGCGAGAGTGAAGCCGTGAAACGTGATTTCCGACCTTATATCCGAGGATATACCTCCCCAAATGAAAAATATGAATACATTTATCCCCATTTTTATGCGCTTCTGCAGTCTTGTCGCAAATTGGAGCATTACATCAGATTTCATGTTACAAAAGCAAGTGCATTAGAATGTCTTGTATATGTTCAAATATGGCTTTTTACAGCTTTAATTGGCACAAGTTTTGTTAAATGAAATCATTGAAGTCAATAATTGATTATCTGATAAGATTCTCAATTTCAAACATTGGAATAGTGCTGAAAGGATGGATGGGTGAAAGTTCTCCGGATTTTTCCTGAATTCAGGATTTTGAGGCTAACTTTTCTTAGAGTGCTGAGTGAGGCAGAATAAAGTAGCTTCTCTGGTTTTAATTTTAGTTCATCTAAAGACAATTGGTCATTTAAACTTGAATTTTTTAATACTTTATAGGTATTCTGAAAGTTTTAACTTTTACATAGGTTTGGATAAACAAAATTTTTGAGCGTAAAATTGTTGATATTTTCTTATCCATCAGTTTTAACATATGTTTTGGGTGCTCAAGAGAACTGTCTCATTGAGACGGTTCTTTTGAGTACCCACAACGTAGGTTCTTTTGAGTACCCACAACATATGTTTTGGTTGAGAAATAAGAAAATTATTTCTTAAGTCATGGTTTTAGGATTTGAATTTCAAAAGGGATTTTGGAAATTTTAAACTTTAACCCATGCATAGGTTCAGTGAGTGACTTTATGTTTATAATCCCACCAACATCTACAGCCCCATTGAGACTGAGAGGGTCACACACATCTTAAGAATGGAGCAGTTGAAAATGGAACGCTCCTTTTGTAACCCTTGGTTTTCAAAGAAAGTGTTTAATTATCCACTAGATCATGGCTTTTCCTGCATAGATATTTTCATTCAAGAAAATTCTTTCTCATTGAAAAAAACATCATCTACATTTGCCTATAGGCATATCATATTATCACATGGGAGCGCAGTGGCTCGGTGGGAAAGTGCTTGACTAGAGGCCGAGAGGCGGCAGGTTCGAGCCTCACCGGCGTCACTGAGTTGTGTCCTTGAGCAAGACATATTTATTCTAGCTTAGTACTGGTTCAACCCAGGAAGACCTGTCCCTTATAACTGAAAGATTGTTGATGACGCACAAAGAATCAAATCAAACAAAATATTATCACATATTGCTTGCATTGCTTATATTAAGAATCTCTACCTTTGCTTTGTAAAAGTGTTGGTATATTAAACTGAGTCCTTGTAATATGATCAGTGGATCACAATAATTATATTACCCTTTTTATTCCATCTTTGTTTGCATATGACAATTTCATTGTAGCATTGTTGTTAATTGCCCTCAATATACATGTAGTGATGTAGTATATTACCCTTGCCAATAGTGATTCTATCATTGCAAAATACTGTAAATTCAGAAATTTTGGTGAGGGTTTTATATTCGCGAAACTTCGCATTTGCACAGTTTCGTAAAAATAAAATCCTCACAAAATGGGGAAATAACTCTGTTGTTTACTGATATAGGGAAATCATGCCCTAGTCGCAAATATTTAACGTCGCAAATATGTCTTTTAACGCTATTCGCGAAAATAAAATTCTCGTGAAAATTTCTGGATTTACAGTATTGCCCTCAACATTGTGATGCAGTATATTGCCTTTGATCATGATTGTGATTCTATCATTGAAATACATCGCCCTCAGCATTGAGCATTGTGATAAAGTAAAATGCCTTTGTATTAGTGATTCTTTCGTCCCATACTTTCGTGGAGATTGATCATGAAATAATTTCTATGGTCATTCTCCTGCCTTTGGCTGAATCATTCAAGAAGGGTTGTTGTCAGTTACAAGTGAAAGTACAAAGTACTGGTTAACTGCTTGTTCAAGCTTGCCCAGGAAAAAGTGTAGTTAGGTGAACTGACCGTCCCGCCATGACCATAGCTGTTGACTTGGGACGTAAAACAACAAAAAACAAACAAACAAACAAATTTCATCTTAACCCATTTAAGCAGAATGGAAATTACCACTGTTATCAATTGGACCAGTCCATTTCCGTTTTAAGGGATGTTGGGCGGTATTTTTCATTTTTATTCAAATTCTAAAAGAACATTCTGCAAGCAATTAGTGAAGACCCTGATCAGACCCCGCATTCTTCGGCGTCTGATCTGGATCTGCAGTTTGCCTATGTCCCAGAAAAAGGATGCTGGGCTTATATGGGTTAACCTAACCCTATTGCATGCAAAAGGGCCAAAACTCTAGTTTTATGATTGCTGAAGGCTTGTTAATGACTTGGTGATCTGAAGCAGTCATCTATTGTTATCGATATTGTTATTTATCATATTATTTCAATTTATATATACCTAGTTGTGAATTTTAAGTGATAATAGATTATGTAATTTACTTTCTTGCCGCAGAAAGATACATACAATTTGTTGTTAGATCTGTACAATAATGTTATTTGAGAATAGTTTAATAATTGTTTGTTACAAAATAGGGCTAGATCAATTTTATTTTTTAAATTTTATTTCCTTTAAGATATAATTTTTTTTAAAAATAATTTCCCCCTAGAAAACCATCAAAGTATGGAAATGAAACGGTGGTTAACTACTTAAGAATTGATGCCAATATAGAGAGAGTTGTTTATCTTGTTAAAGCTTGAAATTAATGTTTAGAGGATTTAAACTGTTGGCCGCCTTTCCCACCAATATTGCATTTTTACTATAAAAAAACAATGAACAAAACTGACAAATTACTGGTATCCGTCACATGACTAGGTTTGGCAGCCTATGCAGTAATTGATGTTACTATGTTGTGTCCTTGAGCAAGACACATTAATCTTTTAGTACTGTTTCAACACAGGAAGTTCCGTACCAACATAACTGAAAAATTGTTGACTTGGACGTAATGAATCAAAATCGAAAACAAGAATTTGGTACTTATAGCATATTTATTAGTTCACTATTCAAACTAGAGTGCATGGATACACATGTTTAGATAAACAAAAATGTTGATTGTAAAATTGTAAATATTTACTTACCCATCAGTTTTAACATATGTTTTGGAAACTCAAAAGAACTGTCTCATTGAGACGGTTCTTTTGAGTACCCACAACATATGTTTTGGTTGAGAAATAAGAAAATTAATTTTTTGGTACACACTCTTAACTTAAGTCATTGAGACGGTTCTTTTGAGTACCCACAACATATGTTTTGGTTTAGAAATAAGAAAATTAATTTTTTGGTACGCACTCTTAACTTAAGTCTTGTGGATACACAATGGTATCACAGTCAAAATTTTGGTCTGGGCCTTCACCATCTTCCATATTTTGTGTATGCAAGCAGGGAATGCTCCGGGGAGACTTTGTGGATGTGCAGGCTCGTCTGAGCTCTGCTGCTTGCTGATGCAATAAGTTCCAAAATGTTATGTACTTACTGCTATATTGAGTTGACTTTGGACATAGATGTTGTCAGTGAACTTAGATGCTGTCATAGCAAACCAAAATTCTTTGTAAACCATGGCCTTTTCATTCATATGAATTTTCCCAAACATATTGATACGATATGTATGGGATAGTCAATTTGCGTTTTAAGGGGCCACCAGTGGAAATTTTTAAAATATGATGGATTTACTTCCCTAAAAACTGTTTTATCTTAGCAAATAGTGCAGGCTCTGATGAAATGTTCCTTATGCGGCATTTCATCTGGGTCATCACGGTTTGCCAAAGTACCTGTTTACCAGTATCTAGAATGGGGGCGCAGTGGCTCAGTGGTAGAGTGCTTTACTTGAGACTGAGGGGCCACAAGTTCGAGCCTCATCGGGGTCACTGCATTGTGGTCCTTGAGCAAGACACATTCATCCTAGCTTAGTACTGGTTCAACCCAGGAAGGCCCGTCCCTGTTTAACTGAAAGATTGTTGATGGGACGTAAAGAATCAAATCAAACAAAACCATTATCTAGAAAGATAAGGGCTAGACATAGCCTATGGCAACATGCTGTAGGCTAGCTTTTGAATTGAAGTAATAATTCAGAGGCCAGATATTTATGCACCAGAAACGCTTCAAAACATTCCAGAAAAGAGAATTGACCATCCATGACCAAATTTGACCATCCATGACCAAATTCAGTGTGATAAATCAGATTGCATTTCCAACGATTTGACTTGTGTGATATGTTAAATGTTCTAAAATTTCGAACACTTTACTCTTTCTGTTCTCAAGTGAAATGTCGACTATCTGTGCTGGAATTAAGAATATACTTGTCAGAATAGCAAACAGGGTAGACCCTGATCAGACTGCTTCTTCAGAAGCAGTCTGATCTGAGTCTGCACTGTTTGTCTAGACCTTTTTTGCAGGTAACTAGTGTGTGAAATTTTAGAACATTTACCATAATTGTTCTAAATGTTCACTCAGCAAGGCATATATCATTGGATTTATTGTCAAAGAGTCAGCTAAAATGTTATTTGAGACTGTAAAACCAGCACATTTCCTCAGACCTCTTCAAATTAAAACTATGAATTACAGATATTCATATACTTATACAAATCCTTGCTTAGTACTGGTTCAACCCAGGAAGATATGTCGCGACATAACTGAAAAATTGTTGACTGGGACGTTAAGAATCAAATCAAACAAACATATTCTTATGCACTTCTTGCAGGGTTTCTGTAATAACCTGTTTTATCTCTAATCATAAGATTTCCACACTGCATAGAGCCTCACACCATCCATTGTAAAGTGAACAGATGTTGTTACATGACTGCCAGCAAAGTTTTTCTCTTATTGTCTGAAACTGTCTGCAACAGCTTTGTACAAAAGCTCATGCTTGATCGTGCTTGCTAAATTTAACTTTATCCAATCAGATGTGGCGTTGCATTTGCCAGTGTATCACAGTTTTACATGTCGCAAGTTCAATCCCTGCCGGGTCCGTTACTTTCATTGAGATTGATCATGAAATATTTTCTATGGCCTTTTTCCTCCCTTCCGCTGATCCAAGAAGGATTGTTGTCAGTTACAATTGAAAGTAACTGCTTAGTCAAGTTTACCTAGGAAAAAGTGTGGTTAGCTAGGTGAACTGACCGTCCCGACATGACTATAGCTATTTATTGGGAGGTAAAGCATAAAAACAAACAAAACATGTAGTTTGTCATGTCAGATATATGAATTTCAATTCACCAATTGATAGAGAGGAAGTTTCAGTTTGTTGTATGTTACTAGTAATTTATTAACTTTCTTGACATGTGATCAAAATTATGATGAAGTTAGCCTCAATGCTAGAAAAGAGCCCTTTCTGCATATTTGAGCCACCATACAGCTGATTTCAACATTCTTTCATTCAGTTTTCTGACTGTTGATTCATTTTCTTACCCATCAATTGAATCATGTGTTTTTGGTACTCAAAAGACCCGTCTCAATGAGACGGTTCTTTTGAGTACCCACAACATATGCTTTGGTTGAGAAATGAGAAAAATAATTTTCAATTTCACACTCTTTATCTGAGGACCTGTTCTCATCATGAGGTACTCTATTGTTATTGTTAATGGATATACTATTATATTTTATTTATGCAATACTGTCAAATTATGCTTATTTATGCATTACTTATTTTTGCTATATTGTATAAATGCAATAAAATGCTTTTATTATTAATTAGTGTTTGAATTATGTTTTATACAAATTGCATGTACCGGTATTTCATTTTCATATTGACTTTCTACACATGTAAATCATCAAATTGAGCCTGTTCTCTTGCACACACCTGTTATCAAAAAGTGAGTATGATCAGGAAATATTACAATCACAAACTGAAGATCAACCCACGGCACTGTGAGAAAGAACCACATAACACTATCAGTCGCAAAACATCAGGAATACAATTAAAGCAAAGCAACCAGGTCTCTCTTCCTAGTCAAGATGATTGCAAAACTAGAAAGGACACTAAGTAATGCGTAACTAAACAAAGACCAAACACAGAACCCCCACAAACAATGAAAGGAACATAAAACAATGAATAAACAACAGCAGAATCACCACCTTTAAAACGGACAGCAGTTTGTACCACATGTTTAATGTGGGAACAAATATGAATATGGGTCTTCCCTTGATGCTCAGTTTACAAGTTCAGTACTAGTGGACAGGCTGCAATGTTCTTAAAAAGCATATTATTGCACACCTTAGCTGATGTGCAATGCATAGCGAGGCAAATAAGTAGTCTGACCCCAAAGACTTGCCTTGATGGAGTCTAAGTTTGAACTCTAGTCTGGTCAAACATTGTTGTAGATTGTATTCTCCCCCTCTTGTTGATTAAAGCTGGAATTCGATGATCAGCTTTTTTCATGCTCAACTCAACTGAGCATGAAATGGTTCCTTGCAAGTTTTGAATTTGAAATTTCACTTTAACACAATGAAATTTTATATTGATAGCAAGAAATTTCAGGTAAACATGTTCAAATCAGATTAGCATATTGAAATTCTAAGTTAATATCTTAAGTGAGGTAAATATAATTTCACAAACAATAACATCTTAAATGAGGGAAAGATAATTTCACAAACAATAACATCTTAAGTCAGGGAAATATAATTTCACAAACAATAACATCTTAAAGTGACTTAAGTCTGCAACTATGAACATTTTTTGAAATTTTTTATTTTCTTTTTATATCATTTGTAAAAGTTGAATTAAGTTATGTTTTCACAATATATCTGTTCACTAGAGCTGAAAACTGCACGGAAAAGTGAATTATCTTATAAAACAGGTGTGTTTTTCTCATGTTGGTAATCATTTGCTTCCCTCCAATAATTATAGACAGTTAGTTATAACATAAATGCTGGTGTTTCGATACTGATAATTTGTTAAGATTTACGAAATTGGTAAAATGTATACCTGAATTTTAGTTTTTTACTGTGTTCTTGAAAAATACAAACATTTGTTCTAAAATTAAACGATCGAAAGTTACAGACTATGCAGCTTTAATTGAGGGAAATATAATTTCACAAACAATAACATCTTAAGTGAGGGAAATATAATTTCACAAATTAACATCTTGAAGTTTCAGATTTACATCTTGAGATTTCAAAGGACTTCTATGCTTATGTAAATATAAGTGCTAGTTTAAAATTCTCATGGAAAATCTTGTATTTTAGTTTCATACCAACTTATGTAAAACACTGTGCCCGGAACAAACTGTCTCGGACCCAGTTTATATTGGGTCCGAGATACTGTTAACAAATTCTGTAAATCAGCTGGAATTTTATGAAATTTGTCAAAAAGTCAACCAGGTGATAAACTTCTCATAGCAGATATTTGTGTATATAGCTGGATCAGCTTATTCTATCCAAGGATGTCCACATTCTGTTCTTGAGTTATAAATACATTTATTGGCGTGCTTGATCGAATCGTGGCAGTTGTATCTGTAATAGGGAAACATATAGGGTAAGTAAGGTAACTTCAGACATCAGGTAAATTCGGACATATATTTGCAAACAGTGACAATCCAGATCAGGATTTTCACTGTTTGCCAATGTCCCACAAAAAGGACGCTAGGCTTAAATGAGTTAAAAGATTCCTCTAATTTCTTTTACGGTTTGTAACATTTCAGCTTCTTTTGTTTCTTGCATTCATGTACTGGCCCATATATAAAATGGTTTTGTAACGAATGCTTTTGACTACTTTTTGCATGATTTTAATAGTTTTTGATGAAAATATAATGGTGGAGAAGTAGGTGAATAAAATCCACTTGGGAAATGACACGTTATGAGCATATAAACTGCACATGAAAGAGCTCATGCACATTTGTACATATGAAAGCGTATATTTTGATACGACAGAGAGTGTTGAAAGTGCCGATGTCAGGTCGTGCAGTTTTTTCCCCTTTCTTAGCTCACCAGAGCTATAGGCTGAAGGTGAGCTATTGTGATCGGTCTTCGTCCGTCGTGCGTCCATCGTACGTAAATTTTTCCTTTAAACGACTCCTCCTCCTGAACAGCTGGTCAAAATTAAAAATAACTTCAAATGAATGTTCCCCATGATGCCCTTTTCCAAAATTGCATAAATGCTTTCTCTCCACTGAACAGGAGGGTCACAGAGCTCCAGATAAGAAATGGGCCAGGACTTGACAAAAGGTACCCTATGACTATATAATATAAATCAAAATCAATCTTATGATGCGTCTGCAAAATACTACCACTTATGAGCATTTTCCTGAAAATTTGAAGCAATTGTCTTCAAAATTGACAAATATATGGAGGTTTGAATGAGCGGCTGTAATCAGGTTTCTCTAGATAAGAAACGTTAAATTACATTTCCCTCCTGAACCACTGGTCCTTTAAAATAATTTTACAGAATTGTTCCTCATGATGCACTCTACCAAATTTTCACAATTGGTCCCACTCCATCGATCAAAGGGGCTGCCAGAGATCCAGATGAGAAATGTCTTTAAACGAATTCCCTTACTGAACCACTAGTAATTTCATATCTTTGTAAGGGAGACAAATCTTACAAATGTGACGGTCTTGTTTGTAGAGAGTTTTTTTCTCTTGATTCTGGGAAGAAGGATAATCCAATACATATAGCTACAATAAGGACGGGATTGTCCATTATACGTTTTAGGAGTCAAAGGTAGACTTTTCTAATAAATATGTACTTCAGTCTCTGAAAATTGCATTTACCATAGCAAACAGTGCAGACCCTGATGAAACACAGATTACCAAACTACCCTTTTAGGGGTTTCCAGTATACAAAGGGTTTATTCCACATTATCATATGAGTTCAATCAAGTTATGCCCCTGGGGCCAAAAGTGGCCCGTCCAATGGGTCAAATGTTTACGCTTATATAGGGATGTCACATGTTTTACTTGTTGAGGCTATAGGCTGAAGGTAAGATTTTGTGACCTGTCTTCTTCTGGCGTGCGTCGTCCATAAACTCTTTCTTTAAACATCTCCTAAACCACTGACCCATATCTAAAATAGCTTCACACAAATGTGCCTCTTAAGGCCCTCTACCAAAATTGCCTAAATGGTTCTGCCCCGCCTATCAAGATGGCCACCAATACTCTTGATAATAAATATTTTAAACGGCATCTTCTCCTGAACCACTGGTCCAAATTCAAAATAATTTCACAGAAATGATCCTTATAATGCCCACTGCCGAAATTGGCCAACTGGTACCACTCCGCCAAACAAGATGGCCGCAATAGCTCTAGATAAGAAATATCTTAAAACGACATCTTCTGAACCACTGGTTCAGATTCAAAATAATTTCACATAAATGTGCCTCATAATGTCCTCTTCCAAAACTGCCTAAATGGTTGCGCTCTGTCAAGCAAGATGACCACCAGAGCTGTAGATAAGAAATATTTTTAAACGGCATCTGTCCAAATTCAAAATAATTTCACACAAATGTTCCTCATAATGCCCTCTACTAAAATTGCCCAAATGGTTCCACTCTGCCGAACAAGATGTCCACCGGAGATCTAGTTAAGAAATATTTTGAACTGACATCTACAAAACCACTGGATATATCTTTGAACGGCATCTCCTGAACCACTGGTCCGAATTAAAAACAATTCATAGGAGTAAAGATTTCGAAACAGCATCTCATGAAGCACTGGTCCAATATCAAAATTAAACATATAAATGTTCCTCATAAGACCTACCAAAACTGCCCAACCGGTTCTGCTCTGCTTAGCAAAATAGCCACCAGAGCTAAAAATAGAACTCTTTACACAACATCTGATTCATTGGTCCAGATTTAGAATTATTGCTTAAATAATGCTGATTGATCCATGTTCCTTATATTGCTCAAAATGATTCAACTGCATGTATGTTTAACAAAAGTGACTACAGGGCTTAGAATTCAGGTGAGCGTTCCAGGCCCATCTCGTTTAAAAAGATAAAATACAAAATCGTGCTGAATACTAACCAGTAATTTCCACGGAGGTTCTTGTTTTGTACCCAGTTTTGTTCACTCCCCACATTTTTTCACGAGCTCTCACAGAATTAAAGAATCCAAGTTTATTAAAGATACGATTTTGCAATGAGTGACGCATTTTGATAATCCTGTCTCGTCTACCATTTACAGGTTCACTCTTCAATTTTCTTCCCACCAGTTTCGCCTTCGTCAATCTTGAATTAAACCGCTCTTCACCAGACTTTAGGTCTTTTGTCTCAGAATTCTCACTAGTTTCTGTTCGTTTCTTCTCAGTTTTGTTATTGGTACCAATTTCTTTCTCATTCGATTTATTGGCCTTTTCCACCATTTCTAATGCATCTTCCACTGTTTCGGAGTTTTTGACATTATTTAAATCCGATTTCTCTGTCAGTTCTGAATTCCCATTCTCTGTGTTTTGACCTTCCGTCGTTTCAGAATTCATAATTTTTCACTCCTGCATTACCGAAAAATGCTAAATAATAGTATATTGCGGCTTACTTTGTCAAAGTTTTGCTGTACGAGTAGAGACACATCACGAAGAAAAACGGTTCTTGCAGCATACGCATACGACACGTCACGAAAAAATCTTTATTTGGGACCAGACCTCTAGGTTATAACATTTTTTCGTGCTCACTGCAACTGAGCATGAAATTTCTACTGTATATAAAACTAAAATGCTGAAAAAAATGAAAGAATTTTCCTGCTTCAAATAGCAGAAGTTGTATTTATTCTGCTCATGCTAAATACCAAAAGTTGTTGCGCCCTTAACGCTGATCATTTCTTCCCTGTGTTTTCGAAAATCGCTGTGGGAGACACCGCTGTCGATGAGTTTGCCAATGAGATGTACGTTGTTTTTTTAGTTTTTTTATGTTATCCGTTTGTCATGACTTTTTAGAATGGCCCATACGAATGACAGACATAAGCGTCAGGAGTACTGTAAATTCGGCAATTTTCGCGAGAATTTTATTTTCGCGAATAGCGTTAAAAGACATATTTGCGACGTAAAAATAACGCGACTATGGCATGATTTACCTATATCAGTAAACGACAGAATGACTTCGCTATTTCGCGAGGATTTTATTTTCACGAAACTTCGCATGTGCGAAGTTTCGCGATAATAAAACTCTCGCAAAAATTTCCGAATCACAGTATGGTTATTTCCTTGTGTCGTGGTTTAAACAATATTGAACTGTAGACAAAGGCCTCATGAAGATATGTTTTGATATTAATTAAACAATATGTTTTAACATCAAATCTAACAGACAATCTTGTAATAATTAGAGGTGTAATATATTTGACACGTACGTCTTTAGATCGACTTGACATGTTAAAAGGGTCTTCAGAGGTCTCCAAGACCCCTGGGACTGGGTAAAGCTCTGCACTGTCGTAGAAACTGTTCTAAAGCATCCAGTCTGATGTGAGAATTCGAAGTTATAAATACAAAAAAATCAACAATCGTTCGAAATAACAAAATAATCTTATCCAAAGCACGGCCATAATGTAACACCGGTCATAATGTATAACTGGGAGATAAACCAATACCATGCACCCAGGAGTACTCTACTGGGCTGTAGCAAAGAAAAAAACCGCATGCTTCCAGTAAATTATACCATAAATTGCCTCTTTTTTATACAGAAGTATATTTAATTTCGAGGTGACACGCAATTTGAAAAAAATGGGTGAAAGCTGATATGACGTTAAGCACAAAACGTGGCGTTGTTTACCCCATAAACCCCGCCAAGCTGTTGCCTTCAAATCCCATCCTTTTATGGGATAAAGGTAAACGATGAAAGCTCAGATCGGACTACAAAGAATGCGGCGTCTGTTCTGGGTCTTCATTGCTTATTTACAGGATATTCTATTCAATATACGCTGTTAATAAATCTTTTCCAACTTTGTTTCAAAGTGTCGACCACTGCCTTTGTCAAGAAACTATATTTTCAGTTGCCTTCATCGAAGATGGTGATATTGACAAAATACTTTTAAAAGCCTCAGACCCAGAATCCAAAGGGAAAGAAGTTCACACACATACATCGGAACTCGTAAGAAAATTTGTATAGGGTTCTCATGCGCGCAACAACTGAGGAAAATACGACGTTCAGATAGGAACCATACATAGTAATGAAGTTAAGAGTACAAACATATCAGGAGAACGCAGTATTTTCCAAAGAAATCGATAACCCCTCTCCCGTTTTATTTGCAATTTTCCTGAATGCTTATCAATAAGCATCGAGTGTAAATATGGAATTTAGGCATACTATATTTGATCATATTCAATACAGTACAAACGTTTGTATTTTATTGTACCAATGTTACAGTTATATTTAGTAGGTGAAACAAAATTGCTAGAAAACTTGAAGACAAAAATCAAATGCAGATTTTTTGCACCAAAATGTTTATGTGTTTTAATGATTGAGCTTTGCAATAATTTTGTAAAACAATGGCACAATCAAGACTATGTTGAAACTAATGCTTTAGAAACTTGGAAACTAAATATTTTAAATTTATTGATGGAAGAATTTTACTTTATTTCAACAATTTAGATATTATTCAAGCTATAAGCAAGTTAACATGACCATGGAACGCTTCAAACACAGACCAACACCGCGAGGAAGAGACACAGAAAACAGGCAGTTAGCATCCTCGGTAACCCAGGTGTGCCTCTTTCCGTATGAAAAGTGAATGAATGTAGTGGGTACGGAATTGATCACGCCTGGATTGCTGAGGATGCACTACATCAATAACAAAAGCAAAGCAACCAGCTCTACCTCCACAAGCAAAACTACCTCAAAACCAGAATGGACACCGAGAACTACGCCACAAACAAGGACCCAATACATACCCACAGCCACTCAAAGGGAGAAAAACAAAAAATGAATAAATAAAGCACCATAATCATCTCCTAAGAACTGACAGCAGCCGAGGCGAGCGGAGGGAGGGGTGTCTTAAATATATTTAAATTGTCAAATCTTAGCTCTATATTCTGCCGTTGATAAAACACATTTTTACTTGTATGGAGATTTCCTAACTTAGGCAATGTAGTTGTGTTACAGAGAAACAATCAAATCAAAATAACCTTCATACCATCTACATGTAATAAAAAAGGTCCGTGTTAGCACCTGTCCATAAGCCTGTTTACTACATGTATGCTGAGGTTGTTGGGACGTTGTAGTACAAGTTTGGCACCACTAAGACCTCTGAGACCTCTTGTCCCACTTAAGTCAAATCAGATTATAATATATTGTGAAGAAGGTTATGAGATGATGGAAAAAAATATTTTTGTCTACTAATTGTTTGATAATGATTACATTAAAATCTGTAGGTTTTCAAGACCTTTCTGTACTACTCTACCTCATAATATAACCAATGAAAAGCTTACCAAATTAATTGAACAATTTTTACTTTAGCATTTGACTTCTAATATGAAACGTGCCATTTTCACTTCTAGACAGCATAAAACATACTTTGTTGTCATATCAGAAAGTTTATGAAACAGTTAATTAATCACTTGGACAATAAATTGAGTATAATTTGGTTTAAAAAGAGTGTAGGTATTTCAATATGACATGAGTATGCTCTTCTATAGTTCCACAAGTCGTTTATGACAGTGCCGTAAGGTGTACCCTAAAATCGATATCACTTACATATTAACAGTTACTATTAGACTTACTCAGTACTTTAAGTTAAGTCAGATATATCCGCTGAGCTTCATTTAGCAAACTCTTTTAATACCATCTTGGATTTGGACTTGCAATCTCAAGATTTATGTTAAACGAAGTTATTTCAATTTTGACGTTGTTTATTTCCCTTTGCTGGATGGAGGTGTTCCTTTCTCTCCATTTAATGGTGTATATTTTTCACAACTTTTTCCTTTAGTAAATTTATATTCTGAGATTAGTGACTTCAACAATCGAAATAAACATTTTGACTGCCAGGTTACTTGAACAAGATTATCTTTATCATAAACTTCATAAAGCATTTTCTGAATTCTATAGAAAAAACTCTGAGATGATTGTTAAACATATATCGTTGGTTTGGAAACTCTTCTGCAACAGGGCATATAAGAGCCATGCTTTTATGGTTATTTAGTTTATAAATTCAAAAGAACCTTTAGAACGCCTTCTTTTCCTGATCAAATCATAAAGATTATCAAACGTTATAAAAAAAGTGGTCTATAACATGGATATTATACGACAATTTGCATGCTTGATTATAAACCCAGTCACATGTTACAACTATGGTCTCCTCTATAATTTTATGGCTGTGGCGCATGCCTTAGACTCAATGACGACCATGGAATACACTTTTCATCGGTTGTTGCTGGGCCCATCATGCCTCAACTAGTGGTAATCTCTAGCTCTGACTGTCTATTGGCCATGGACCATTTTCTTTATTTCTTCACAAGTAATTAATTTGATTCGATTGTTTGTGACGAAACATTGCTTTAAGATAGGAAGCCCCGATAGGAGCTATACCATTCATGCGCTTACTGCAGAAACTTCTTGGGCAAATATTTTGTTAGTTAAATATATGGGCCTTGACGGGAGAAAACCTATCTACGGGGTTTGCGAATAACAAGGGCGCAGACCAGCCTGCGCATCCGCGCAGTCTGATCAGCGTCTTTGTTATTCGGTCATTGGAAAGTATCATATCTAAACTTACTACAAAAGAAATTTCAATTTCCTAGCTTGTCTCTGTAGCTAAAAGAGACTTTTTTAGTCTCGCTTTGTAGGAAACCCGTAGACTGGTTTTGTCGCGACGAGGCCCCTATTTCTTTTGTCTGTTCTTTTGTTAGTTTATTGTTTGTTAATTCTCCAAAATAGTTAGTGAGTATGATCAAGATATACTACAATCACAAACTGCAGACAAACTCGTGGCATCGTGAGGAAGAGCCACACAGCAATCACGAGACACCAGGAAAGGAAACAAAGCAAAGCAACCAGCTCTCTATTCCCCATCAAGGTGATTGCAAAACTAGAATGGACACAAAGTGACACACAACAAAACATAGAACAATTACAGAATCCCACAATGGGAGTAACAATCAACAACGAATCAACAGCAACAGAGCCACCACCTTAGAACGGACATTAACCACTGGTACCAAATCTCCACCCTAGATTCTGCTGTTGTTGAACCACAAAAATGTTAAGCTCGCATGGGGGATTCCTAACTATTGCAATGTATCATCATAGAGAAACAATCTAATCAAATTAATGCACTTTAATGAAACAATGTTTATTGCTTTAATGTGTGTCTCTGTCTGTGTTCTTAGGTCTCAGCCTATGGGCGCAATTGATTGGTCTATGATAGTGGCATTTTCTAGTGTTGCGTGCCAGGCGTAGATTGGTTCCCCTCATTGATAAAGCTCCACTTCCGCTACGCATATAACGTTTGGTAACTAGTAATTTTTTACAAGTAGAAAATCCTACTCATCCGACTGCGCATGCTCTAGAAAAGATTTTTCAACGCAAACTTCAGTATTTTTTCAGTTACTATAATTTGATAATTAAGTAAAAGAAAAAAATATAAACTCCCAGAACAAAATAAACTTAATAAAACGGCTTGTTTAAAAAATGCACTTTATGTCAATGGTATTTTCCAGTACACGTCACTCATGACGTCAGTGTGTATGCGATACGTAGGCGCAATGGCGGCTAGTAGTTACCTGTCTTAATATGCTGACAAGCTATTAAAGGGAGAGAACCAGTCTATGCCAGGCGTAACTAGAAAAGAATTAAGGAAACCAAAAATTGGCTTTTTGGAAAGTCAGCAAAAAACACTTGTAAAATTTAACAAAATTTATTTAAAATAACAAAATTACAAAAGTAATGGAAAAAAATTATACAATCAAAGAAGGTTTAATTTACAGTTAATTGTGTGTCCAAACTGTCCCTCAGAATATTTATCAACACAGGTCGTTCAGCTGTTTCTGATCCCCAGATTTCGAAGTTAATTCCAAATGAACACTAAGTCTGAATCCAAAACTGAATAATCCAAAGTAATCCGGAATGAATAAATTAAACACAAAGTATTCCAGTTTAGAATTCCAGCACAAAAGGTTTAGACCTTTAAATGGTGAAATTATTTCCAAGATGCCCTTATGAAAATATACTCTTACATATACTCTTTAAGAAAGCTCTGGAAAATCAGAAAAGAACTATGATATCATATGCTATATTTATTTATTCTGGAAATTTCCACAAACTTCTCAATGATTCTACTTACTTCCAGAACTTGCTTAAAGTCTCTATTGGCATGGAAAAGAAAATTCTAGGGAATTCCTGACTTTTCCGGATACTTCCATGACAATACATTTTTAATTTCTAGATGATTAGTCATCATTCTAAAAAATCTTATGATTAGTCATCCTTCTAGAAAAATCTTATGATCAAATAAACATCTTGTTTTAAACAACTTGTTTACCATCAATATCTCAAATATCTGGGTCAACAGAAACTTAGCAAAGAACATATTAAACAGATAAACACCATACATGTTACATTAGTTATAATAACTTTTTGATTGAAATTATTTAAAAATTAATTCGATTTTTGTCTGTTCATGAGATTATCAACACTTAAGGTCTCATTCAAAGTAAGTGAAGCCCGAATATGAACAGACATTAATCGATTTTATTACTTATATTTATATTTTATATTGTCTGTCAAGTATCAATATTAAATTTTCATATAACTTGCTGGTTGTCTGGATATCTTAAATTATACACGACATAACTGAGGGTTGGGAACAGCCAAAACACCCAATTCCCGCGTTTAAGGTCATGACGAAATGCGCTCAACGTCAGACAAACGTCAGTAAACAAACAACATTATTGGAAGGCGCTGACGTTGGTCCTTTCAAACAACGCGTGTGTTGGCGTTGCTTAAATAGATCCGTTCATGAAGCTATGAACAACATCTCAAATGTAAAGGTTCATTTAAAGACTCGCAGTGGAAATGTAAATATTACGATGTGTTCGAATTTACAATAGGCAACTATACGTTGTCCAGTAATACTTAGGCCAAATTAAAAAATACATGTGTTTAGGGTAACCCGACCCTACCTAAATTTACTGGTGAAAGCTAGATTTTTTTTCAGGTTTTCTGAAAAATGCCTTTCAAAATGCATAAAATTATATTTTTTTTCCCTGAAAAAAATAATAAAAAAAAATATGTGTGCCTACCCTACCTAAGATTTTCTGACCCGTTACCCAAAACACACTTATTTTTTATTTGGCTTTATTCGCCTTGCCGTGGGTTGGTCTGTGGTTTGTCATTGTGTCATTTGCTGGTCATAATCACAGTCAGACTTTTTGACGTTGTTTTCTCAAAGTGTCTCAGTTTTTATTCTTAATGATAAATGCTGTAGAGCAGACAAGTCTGCATGATTATTTGCATTGTTTTCGGTACGCATGTATCAGGAACAACCCTTAAAACTGGTGGTATGGTCCATTCACTGAACGGCTGTAGCCACAGCGCTGAATGACTGCTTATTATAGATATCAACTTTGCTCGCATAAATCGTGGCGCTGAAACAAGGAACCATATTGCCTCGTATTTCCTTCCTGAATAGTAACCCTGGGTTTAGTTTTCTTACAACTCTAACTCAAAGATGTACGTTTAACTGTCAATACAGCGATACTGTCGGGGTGAGGTAGGGTCATTGGGCGTGTAACTAAATGAGGATATATGCCATAATTTTTACATGATTTAATAACTGATTTAGAAAACAAAACAAAACAGAACAATTTATTAAACTTACTGTGAAAAAACGATAAAATACCCGACAAGCCTTGCATTCAATCTCGTTCCCCCCAACTCGATAAATAAATTAATAAATCATGAGTACACATGTTACATCCGCTATGCTATCACATAGTCTTAATATTATCTCATAGTAAAAAAAAACCTTTTTGTTTCTGATGAGGCAATGTAAATTAGTATGAATCAAACATGCATAAACCGTGTCATGATCTATATTCTTACAGATTTAGTCATTTCATATCCAATCTATGTAACTCGCCTGCAAGTTCAATATACGTAGGTCAGTCAAAAATAACTGAGAGTTGGTTAATATCTTTTAACTGGGTTGGCAGATTTGGCTGAAACTTTATACACATATAAAATGACCCTTTGGGCTTCATTACACATAGAAGTTGACGTCTTATCATCTTCAATGCGCTGTTGCTAGGCAACCAAAGACAGTCTCTCAGCGTTGTGCATTCGCGCTGACGACACTTCTGACTAAACAGCCTTGAATTTAAAATCATTTAAAATCTAAAACAGTATAAAAACGGACCTTTTATCTCCCCAATTGTATCAAACAATGTGTTAGCAATGTTTTGAAGAAGTGTAATAGATAGTTAATACAATACATGCAATCATTGTTGCCTAGCAACCAAAATCCATTGAAATTCTTATTTTAACTAAAAGACCAGATTTTGTTGCTATGGCAACTGTTTATTCCTGTAAATATTCAAGATATGCATTCAGATGTCAAAACCAATTACTGTATACAATGAAATGTTCATATGATATGATACCTTTTTGATAATATTGCTTTAAAATGAATCGTAACTGGTGGGTGGGGTTTATTTTGGGGTGAAATTTTCAGAAAATTTAGTTAATTTATTTCTTATCTCTGTAATAGTATTCCAACGCCTCAATCTTAGTTGTTGCATTTCACAAAATACAGTCACGTACTGTATTTGCAACAAATGCACTAGTTGATGTAGCTTAAATTTTGTAAAGTGTTTCCATGGCAACGCTATATTCCAGCGTGAACGCATGACGTTATTTCACATTCTTCGGTTGCTAAGCAACAACAATCTATACTTTGCATGGTCTTGTAGATTTCATATTCTGACGCAGGACAGTTCATTGCATGCATGTGCCAAATTTCACTAATGTACGTTAGCCTACGTAGGAGATATGAATCAACTCTCAGTTATTTTTGACTGACCCTCGTAATCTATTTAATCTGAAATGACCAGAGCCCAGAACTAAACTTGTTCAGGCAGGCGTAATATACATTTATAACACTACGCACAAAATAGAATGCATGGTCAGATCGCACATTTGAATGCAAACTTGATCAAAATAAGACTGCATGATTAATGAATTTATAGCAGTTCAAAACATCTAAAATCGGAGTTTTAAAATGCCAATTGAGGCCGCCATTTTGAATATTTAAACAGCCCCTCACCCCACCCCCTGTATATTTCTTAACTCCTATGAATACCCAAACGCATTGTAAACCGTACTGATTTTTTTTTAAAACAGTAGAATCAATTAAAATAAAAATACATTTTTATTCAGCTTGACATGAATGGGCATGATAAATTTCGCACTCAGCTAAGTTAAGCATGAAAACAGTTTTATAACCTGCTTATTTGAAGCTGATTGGTAATATATTTTCTCGCGACGGTGTCCAATTAAAATGCATGTCTTGAATAAGCAGGTGGTGGTGAAACCGTACTTCCTTGTAAACGAAAAGTTCTATTTGCATTGATATAGGAACTATTTTGTAGAGTATGCACTTCTGCTTCCGGTGTGTTTAATGTCACATATTCTGGCGGTCTTCCGGTTAGCTGACCTGGTACATTACTTGGTTCAACACCCGTAGAACCATCTTGGTGTGTGGTTTGTCTATAGGAGTATCGGTTTGCCGATCTGCTTCTGTGTGACGTATACGACGGCGGTCTCTCGGAATATGGCGGCGGTGCTGTAGGCACAGCACCAGCAGCTGCCACAAAAGACGTCTCGCTCGTCTGTCCCACTTCTATTACTGAAAACAGAAATGCAACAAAAATATTATTTGAAATTATGTGACTAAGAGGGGGGGGGGGGGGCAGTGATGTGTGTCGATTTCAAACGGAATAATAGTGCCTGATAGTTGTATATACATGTACTGTATATTTCTCTTTATGTCATATGTTTATAGCTTAGCCTACCAAATCTGTCAAATTGCATGCTGCACCAAACTGCTAGCTTTTTCCCAAAATGCACGCCTAAATTTCAGAACTGTCTGATTACTTACCGTTATCAGTACGTAGTTGTGGAAATCTGCTCTCCATTTTCTTCTTCGTACAAATAAAAAGCACGACTATAAACACTGTCACCAGCACAACACTGACAGCACCACACACTCCCACAATCCACCACTGAGAACTGAAAACAACAACAGGAATCAATGGATATCGTGTAATGGAGTTTAAAAGACAGAATAATAGTGTATTCTTGTATCAGTACCTGTGCGCATAGCAATTTGAAGCCATTTGCAAATGAATTAAAATCCATGTTCATATCATATGGTTTAGCCTCGAACCAATACAGTTGACCTCCGCTCTATTTATAATCACTTGAGAAGTATCTCTTTTAAGTTCCACTTTTAGCTGAATGATATTGGCCAAATTCTCGATCGCTGGGCTGCTTATTACCAAATATTGAGATGCAATCACTGTGACAGCGGCTGCCTTGGGGTATAAAATGACACACTGCGGGCTTTCCTCTGAGGTTTCCGCAACATTTTGGTATGTAGGTTTCGGGCTGTTATGAAGAGTTTTATGTAGAATTGGACCGGTTTGACCTGTGATTCAAACAAATATTCTGGCTGGGCTAACTGCTGCCATTGCAAACAAGTGATCTTTAGGACTGAATGAACACATTCTTTTTTTCGTGTGTCTGTCTGCTTTAGTTGAAATACAAAACTAGACATGTTTAACCGAATAAATAGTTAACGGTACGATTGGTTTAGGCTAAAGTATTCCTGTGAATTATCTCATGTGAACTTGACGGTTTCGAGACGATCTAACGAGTAATTTACGTTATATACGAGTATATGAGATAGTTTTTGTGTTACATCTTGCAATACTTACGCAGCTTCTTCTTCTGTCGCTTGTGCTGTTGTAATATCATCACAGCAATACTCCTGCCCCGGGGCCCCACAGCACGTGTCACACTGAACGTAGGTAGATTGTGAAGTCTGACATAAAACAGCATGTGTGATTTCTGTAACAAAAATCAAAATCAACTGATACTTAGGTACACGACCCACTCTGTCCACTGCGGCATTTAAATTTTTCCTTGCTAGTGGCGACTTTAAGCCTTGCAAACAGTTTGAACCCAGATCAGGACCGACAAAAATGTCGGCCCTGATCTGTACCCAAACCGGCTGACACTCTGATTGTGTTCCTCAAAGAATTATTTGAAAAAAGTTAACTTTTGAAGAAATAAAAATAACACGTCAACGAAAAGCTTGAAAAATACCCCCTAGGCTTAACCTGCTCATTTGCCATTAAAAAAGTATAAAAATGCGATTTCAGGGAATCTGCATTGAGTAATATCCAAACAACAACAACAACAAAAACAACAATAACAACAAAGAAAAACTAAAACAAACACACACAAATGAGGTTTCATTCAGGGTTGGATTATGGGCCTCTCTTCTGCGTAAAACAATACCGGAGTAATTTTTCACTTTGTCAGAGACTGGTCAATATTCTCCGCTCGATCACGTGGAACATTGACGAACTTCAGCTTTCCAAGGCGAAACATCGGCGCGAATCCTAGTAGTACCGTGGTGATTTGTGAAGACTCCTGGTGATTCGGCAACCTCCACGACAAGGCTACGACGAGTTTAAACCGTTTAAACTCGTCGGGGTGAATCGTGTTGGATTGTGGGCGTGGCCTAAATCGTAGCTCTACCGTAGCGGGATCGGGATCATTCCTAGTGGTATCGTGGTAGTATTCGTGGTCATTCGTGGGCGTTCGTGTGCGTTCGTAGCGAATCGGGTTATCACTGACACAAGATTCTGGTATAAAAACAGAGGTATCATTGCTGAAGTGAATTGAGCCGCGACATGAGATTTCCAACAATGTCGTATGTGAGACCAGCAAAGGATCAGACCAGCCTGCATATACGCGCAGTCTGATAAGAGCATTTGCTAGTCGCTCGAATAGTTTATGACCCTTAGGCAACTGACCGAACATAATTTGGAGTTTCTAAGCTTAAAAGGAGGCTGCAAAAGCTCGTCTGAGTCTACACATGCAAAATGCCATATTGTTGGAAATCACATGTCACGGCTCAATTTTAGTGCAGCGCATCATGGATTATGTCCAGAGAATTCAAATTGTGAATTTGCAGCTTGAACTGGAAGTCATCTGATACAACTGGACATTACACTGGACTTGGGACAGGACTGAGCCTAGCCCGTGGGTCCGGTGACTGTTTTGATTTTCCCGCAGCTTTTCTTTTTGATGGCATGACTGACTTCGTCAAAGGTTGAAGAGATAATGATATTGGCAAACTGTCACCCCAGGGGGTTACTCTGATATTTTCATACATACGTAGGCTCTGTTTTTGGTTTTTTTTTTTTTTGGTGGGGGGGGGGTCAAAATTTTGAATTTTAATATATTTTGGGGGGTTTCAGAAAAATGAATATTTTTTGGGTATTAATTTTTTGTGAATATTTGGGGGGGGGGGTCATCACAATATTGGACTATATTTAGGGGCCATTTCTATGCATTTTAGGGTCTTTTTTAAGGTCAATGTACAGAATGGGGAATATTTTTTTAGTTGCTAAAATTTAGAATTTATTTATTTTTTGGGGAGGGGGGGGGGTGCTTGAAATTCCTGATTTTTTTTTTTTTTTTTGGGGGGGGGAGTGAACGGTAGATGCTGGGCCCGAACCTACATATGGAGAAAAAATGAGAGTAACCCCTCCTCCCTAGGACTGTCGCATGACAACCACTAAATAGTGCACATTCGTGGGAGGTCGTGACGCTACCGTAGCGCTACCGGCTTGAATAGTACTAGCACCGTATCGAATCGCGGAGGCATCGTGAGCATTCGTAGCTCCACCGTGGTGAATCGTAGCGCTGCCGTCATGAGTCGTAGTGGATCCGTGGATGAATCGTGCAGACACCGTATGAGCATCGTGAGACATCGTATTGATGCTGGATTTTCTTTTTTTCCATCCCGACGCATCCCGATTTTACCATCTGTCTCAAATCGGGATGAGTCGTGGTGAATCGGGGCTTGAATCGTGACAGTGTAACTGGGGCTTAACTGGGGCTTAAGCTTACACCAAAATGAGTGGCAGCCGAATTTACACTAAATATTTCTACTAAAACAACTTGAGGCAAACATTTCTTCAGTGAAAAATGTTAAACATGTCTACCTGTTGTTGGTGTTTATCTTTAATGGATCAATACAATCGAACAGACCATAGTTTTAGTAGGCATTTGAAAGGTTAATCCAATACCAGGGGCCGTTCGGCTGCCACCAGATCTGGTGCTCAGTTACACTGATCTTTTTACAGTGTGTGATATACATTAAACGCCAGTTTCTTGATAGACCATATATTTGGCCTCTAATTGAACTTTAGTTGATCCTCGTTACGAAATAGCGAGTCTTTGGGTTCTTTGACAATCAACCTCCCTGCTACATAGACTAGAAAGGGACTTGGTCGATTTGATTTGATCAAGTTAAACTAATCTGTATTCTAATGCACTTGTAAAGGCAACGAGACGTCTGATTGGATAACGTCATAAATTTTCAACAGTATATCCTGCGATATACTGTCGCAAACCCTACGTCATTACGCAACGTCGCTTTTCATTGGTTGACAAGTTAATATATGTAGCTGGCACGCGGTTTTATACAGTTGACAGCCGCTGGACGTAAAGGAGAAACAAACGGTACATTTTCACTGTTTTTTAAAGGGTAAATGATAGTTGTGCATTAGAATGGGTATAACCATCTTCAAAACTTTCATTTGGGGAGGTATATCGTCGGATAAACGTTCGGAAATCACATTTTACGGCTCCGCTTACACGTCGCCGTAAAACTAAATTTCCGACCTATACCCGATGATATATCTTTCCAAATGAAAATTTTGAATACAGCTATCCCCTAGTTTATTCTATATTGATGCAACAAAATATTTTGACTTACCTGGCAATAGGACGTATATAATCGACAAAATGGCACAATGTTTGCCTTCCATTTCTTCTGGTGAATTAAAGAACTACCAAACTATCTTTTTTGTCAAGATCTGTGAAGAACCGTGACATTTTGAATAGACGATTAACAATAGACCGATTTATTAAGGAGAGTAAGAACAATAGGGAATATATAACCCTTAAAGCTACACCTATTTTTTTTCAAAGGTTACAATTTGAAGACTTTGGTTACACTTATTTTAGTCATGCATAAGATTTTTCATGTGAATCGTTTGCGGGCCGTTATTGTAGGCAATATGCCTTTATTTGTCATGTGAATCATATGCTGACAGACAATTAACATGCCACATCTAGGCATAATTTGTGCTTAAATCGAGATATATGGCCCACGTCCCGAAAACCATGTCTTCCGGGTGTACGACCTGGTAATGGGCCAAAACAACCTGAGCAGCTACAGCGACTAACGTGATTTTCAAGTTTGCATTTAGTAGGTTTAGCTATTATACTTACCAGAAAAGACTAACAAATGCGCTGTTCAGACTGCGCGGTGCGAATGTTGATCTGCGCCGTTGTTACAATGTATTCGCACACAAGAAAAACAGGTTTTCTCCCCGACATTTGCGATAGACGGGTTAAAAGTTTATTTATAAATATAATTAATTTTGCGAAATTTAACCCGCCCCCATGTGCATTATATGACAATAGCGAATATCATCAAATAAAGGTTTCCATTAAGCATATCGTTTTAGTACACACGTGGCGGGTTTGATGCAGCAAAACAACAAAAAACAAACAACAACAAACAAATCATACACAAACTGTAGTTGCGCTTCCAAAAGTGAACGGTGATATTGGACCTCGACGCGAGAAAACCTGTCTTCGGGGATTGCGAACAACAAAGGCGCAAACCATCATGCGCATCCGCACAGTCTGATCAGCGCTTTTCATTTGCTAATTGGAAAGTATCATATATCTAAGTTTTGAGCAGGGTCAAGCCAATTGCCGTGAGGATACCGATACGCTTCTACTACGACCTAGGCGCTTCTACTGCACTCTTGCCGTTTCTGCTACGATTCGTGTCGTTTTGACCAAAATTTCAAATTTTAGCGCCGTCCAGTGGAATAGGGGTTTAAGGTACTTCTAATTGTCAAATATGACTTGTTGTTTAAAATTTGCAGGTGCTTTGTATTTTGAGCTGAAACAAGACAAAAATGCACTATTGTTCTGAATTACAGAAATGATCAAAATATATGCTTATTATAGTTGATATATTTTTGCTTTTGAATACGAAAAGAAAAAAAAACACACAAAGACAACAACTATTAAATAAGTCAAATATTACCTTGAACTCGGTAATTTTTTGGATTTGACAAACGCAGAATCTAGGGCGAAGATGTTGCCCGTTCTAAGATGGTTCTGTTGTTGTTGATCAATTTTTATTGTCGCTCCAACTGTTTGTGCGGATTTTGTGTTTGGTCCTTGTTTTGTTATGCTGTACTTAGTGCCCTTTCTAGTTTTGCAATTATCTTGCTGAGAAAAAGAGATCTGGTTGTTTCACTTTTATTGTCTTCTTGATATCATGTGGCTGTTAGCGTGCTATGTCTCTTCCTCGCGGTGCCGTGGGTTGGTCTGCAGTGTGTGTCATTTCATACTCAATTGTTGAAATCATCTGGATGAGGAAGGGAGAGCTGGTTGCTTTACTTCAATTGTGTTCCAGCTGTCGTGTGGCTGTATCTCTTTCTCACGGTGTCGTGGGTTAGTATGCAACGTGTGATTGTGTCATTTCCCATTGACACTCGGGGACAGTAGAGAAAAACAAGGACGCCCCACTCCTGAACTTTTGCATTTTTACATTTTTTGTATGAAAAACATTTCAATCATCGGGAACAATAAGCATTTTTTCCAAATGTTTTCCATATGTTCTAGGGCAATTTTTTCAAAAGTTCAGGGAGTGGGGTCCTTGTTTTTCTCTACTGATCCAAAGTGTCCGTGGCATTTCGTGGTCATACTCACTAGCGTTTTAAGTATATATGGTTAGGGTAACAAATGCAATGACGGCGCGCATAGTATTGACGTACAAAACGTAACGTCGAATTGTAAGGTCGCGACGCTTATTTCTTTCTTCTTCTCCTTATATTTAGCTAGACGTCTTACTTCTGGAGAGACTTTCATTCGCTGGTAAAATATATGAAAACCGTTTTCTAACTTTCAAACACCAATACAGGTCAGAATCAGTGTTTCTAAATTAGTATACACGGATGCACAACAGAACTGAGAACGGCAGCTTATTCTCAAATTCCTCGTTTGACGTTTCTTTGTTTAACGTCATTTTTTTCGCCGGTAACAAAATTTAAGACTAGGGTAAATGTTCACATTTTCTTTATTTTTCGGCGTATAAACTTCATATACGGCATCTTCAAATAAGCAAGCAAAGTACATTGTAGAGATATAATTTTCTAGTGAGTTGCATTGTCATCGTTTAAGTTATGTTTAAATTTCAAGAGTATGTGTATTTATTTTAATGAAAATTGTGCTTTGGTAACAAATTTTAAGACTTGGGGTTTTGTTGCACATTTTTAGATGGAAAGCGGCAATGCAAATATTTTTCGATTAACTTTCACAACGGAAAAAGTACATTTTAAACAAACAAATATTTTGTGAATAAAACGCCATCGAGATTACAAAATTACTTACTGAAGAGACCATGCCTGTATAATTCGCGCGTTTTTTGTCACGAGTTACAGATTTTTATTTACAAAACTTAACTTTCTGAGACGTCGTTGTAGAGAAATAAACAATAAACTTGATATGACGTTGATCGGTGACGTTTCAGATTTGGCATAGTCTAAATCCAGTAATAATTGACGACAAAATGGCGTTGTAATACGCGTTTGCGTATGCCTACCACAGCGCTATTGTTACAGAGTTACAGAGGTTTCACTCCCAAATTTTGAGTTCTTGGGCTCTCCTTTATCTGTTTTAATAATTAAAACCTAAGAATCAATAAACTCTTAACAAGGCAAACGTACACCTCTAGTTTCAAAACAAAAAAAATGACCAGAACATCAAAAATCGGTTCTTGTAGACAGAAAATAATGCAAAACCCGTTTTGTACGCCAATACTGTGCGCGACGTCAAATTGACGCTGTGTATTGCAAAGCCGTGATAGTAGAAAATCATGTCGATATTAAAAACGTATCGATTTAACCTCTTTTTCCTGTGTAAGATTCCTGACTAAAGCCACAGTATGTAAACTGAAATAAACATCCTGTACCCATTCCTCCTAGCTCACGCCTTATACATTATGAATTACAGCACTCGTGCGTAGCTAGTTGTCGGAAATCGTGATGTGAGAGTTGTTGGTACAGCTATAATTGCGAGGGCCCACCTATTAAAACTCATTTTTCCATAGATCTTAGTAACTGTTACAGTTACAACCATTTTCTCATGTATACATGTGATTGCCAATTCCACTAAAACCATGCAAACTGGCATTTAAGCTCGTTTTCGACACAGAACGGCTCTGATTCTGAGCAAGTCGTTTTTTAACAAAGCAAAATGCAAAGGAGGAAACCGTTAAAATCGTGGAATAAAACGGAATAAAATAGATAAAATGGCTTTTCTTACCTTGTTCGAATGTGTATTGTCTGTATCGCTAACAATATAAATGGAAACGTGTACAAGTACCTAAATACACGCATTTTTCCGACTACTGGTTACGCACGAGTGCTGTTATTCATGTTTATAAGGCGAGAGCTAGGAGGAATGGTACAGGATGTTTATTTCAGTTTACATACTGTGAAAGCTATTTGATAAAAGTACCGATATTTCACTGGAATTTCCGGTCACTATAATAAAGGTTATTGCTTAACTAGACCTGATCAGTATCAAAACTGTTTGACACCCTGACGGTATGCATGGAAGAATGTTCCATGAGCAAGACACATTAATCCTTGCTTAGTACTTGTTCAACCCAGGAAGACCCGTCCCGACATAACTGAAATATTGTTGACTGGGACGTAAAGAATCAAATCAAACAAACAAAACTGGAATAATGTTCGAAAAAGTTTTTTTTTCAAAAAAAAAATGTAATTCAGACATCAAAAGAGCATGGAAAATTACCCGGAAGGACAATTGCTCCTTGTAATTTGCCCACTGTTTTACTCTATAACTTCCAAACTCAGTGGCTTGTGAATAAGTGATGACACTCACTAAACTCATCGCATGAAGACGAAAAGGATTGCATCGGTGTAAAGGAATTGCCAAAAGCCAGAATCGTGGGCCCAATTGAAGTCATTTTTCATATATATTCTAGAGGACTTCATATTTTTGCACTTTTCTTGCATTGAAAAGTTACTTGCTGGTTTTAATGTGCAATCCCGAATTGGTATGAATCAGTCGTTAATTTAACTGCACTACAATGCGACGCTGCTGATGACGTCACATGGGTACATACAGCATCCAGCACCATTCTGCTCAGTCATCTGAAGCTTTTTTTTTTATTAGTTTGTGTTTAAACTGTGGCGTGTACTATACCACAACCAGCAGCACAGTTTATAGACTTTTTCTAATTAAAAGTTATTGATAACTTCAATATATCGAAAATAAGCGTAAAATTTGAACATCAAATATACCTCCTTTTCAGAAACATCCCCAAAAGTTACATTTATGCACACTTTATTACTGATATTGACTACTTACACTGATAATCATGTGGAAAAGACGTTTTGATGTAAATCATGGCAGGAGATATGCTGTCATGTGATCGAGAAAGTCTTAAAAGTTTACGTTAACGCCACTTCCAACCAAACTGGACGAAAGTAAATTTGAAAGGCCCAAGATGTAAAATTTTATTGCTAGACTATAGTAATCAGAGTGGGTGGGGTATTCGGTATCTTCGAAGGGGTGTTAATTTGTGCATACAGAACTGTCAATTCATTTCGAATCGTTCAATGATGAATGTGCAATAGCCAAGGGCGCATATCTGTTGAGCCAGTAATCAAAACTAACGAGGGTTAACTTGCAGCTGAATTGGTGTCCTTCAAAATCGACCACCCCTGTCTTAAAACGGATACTTTTTCAATATCTTAAACTAAATTTACAATTATGAATTTTCTAGAACACACTAAAAGCCTGTCAGACTGTGATATGCGATAACAATTATCCCGCTGACATTCTCAGGGTTTGTGAAATAAAGGATTTAATCTGAGTGATGCGTTTTCAAAGTCCTTAAGTATACATGTAGCATCCTTTGGGTAAGACATCTTAAGTACGACTATTTGGTCCAGGTCACATGAAAAAATATGGCCGCCATACTCATGTAAGATAACAATTCTTCGAAATCGTCTTTATCGGAAACAAAGGGCCAATAATTGTGGATCTAGATATGTAATATTGGAGGCGACTCTACCTTCTGAGCTATCTATGCTGACAACAAATAGTTTGCAAAACCACACCTGACTTCTGAATATGCCAGCCAAATGTTTTGATTTCAATGTTTACAAACAAGCAAATGTAAACATAGTCATTAGATCTTTGGCGAACTATAATCTGTTCTGGTGTGAGTGTTTCAGGACCTTGTGGATCTCTGGTCTAACACAGTGCGAAAGTGCAGGTGGGTATGAGCAATAAACAAAATAATGAGGTTTCCTCAAAGCTGTGAAAGTATTTTTCTTCTAGCCCATGTTCTAGATATACATATGAGTTAATAAACTAATATGGCTTCACGGTTGCCCCACTTACACGTCTGTAGTGTATCTTGAGACATTAATTTATATTGATAACTGTGGTACTACTTTTCTGTCTGGCACATAGTATGGCCGACATGAATAAGAATGTTAAGTCGATGTTATCAGTCGAATATTTGAATATAAAGATATGAGTTCTTCAGTGTTTTGAAAATATTACACAGGTAATATAGTTATTTTAACTAATTTTATCACAATGACATAACTTACTGCACATCGTTGAATAACGCTTATTTGGTGTAGAAACAAACATTCGGCACACCTGATCGGGATTCCAGCTTTTTTACCCGATTTGAGAGAATTCAATCTCATACATCCCAAATCAACCCGTGGGAAGCAGGCCACGAGGTTATAAAACTTGAGTTCATTCTCCAACTCAAAATAAAGCGCAATTATTAGCTGCTTGCGGACACGTGTCCATAGCAGCCAATCATTGCGTTCTATTTTGAGTTTGAGACTTTACTCAAGTTTTATAACCTCGAGGTCAGGATAAAAACGAACAGCTACATGTACACGTCGGAAGACAAGCGACGTCATTGTTATGTTAAAGTGACTATGATGTAATGGTTATATCTACATGTATATGTAAAGTAATTACTTATCAATGCTTAATAGCATGTAAAATAATATCACATCATTGCTTAAACGCGAAAATACTGTATAGCAAGTCGTGTGGTGTGGCAAATTTCATTTTGCTATAAATGTGCAGATGGTATGGGAAGATATTTAGGTATAAAACTCCAACTAAAATATTTTGGAATTATAGCTTAGTGTTAAATCAGTTTCTTACTGTGAAGTTTTACATGTTTTATATAACAAGAACTCACTTAAGGTTGTATCCTATCTTACTTTAGCTTTTCTGCACCCGAGTAAGATGCTGTTTTATCATTAGATCGTTTTCATCAAAACGTAATGTCACAATTATCATTTTTCTCTGTTTGCTAGCTATATCAAGAAGTAGTTTAAGGACATATGCTGCTAAATATTTCCCATGTTGAAATATTTTCAATACTATGCATACAGTTTGTTTTATGCATGGGCTATCCATTTATGAAATAAAAAGGATATGTCACCGTGCTTATTTTTTCAGAATCTCATATTGAAGTTTTCAGCATTTGACCAATTTTCTACAAATATAAAATAATAACACTAGCCCTAAATATCGAGCTAAAACGGCTGTAATCTTCAGCCAGCTTCTTTCTTTTAACTTAAATTATTGCCCATGACCTCAAACCTTTTAGAAAATGTGCAAGTTTATTTGTTATCCCATGCTGTGACAAGATACTGCATGATATATTTTGGCAATTCGTCAAAAATTGGAATTTGTTTTTAGAATAAATCATGTTTTAAAAAATCTGATGTTGAAAATCTTAAAAAACTAATTTTAATTCATGGACTAGTATAATACCTTTCAGAAAAAAGAACAAAAATCTGGGGTCACCGAACTAATTCTCTTTCAAGAGGGCCAAATTTAACCCAACCCCCATAGGTTTCATGTGTAATTCAATATAAAAAGTTCAGGAATGACCATTTCGGTCGTGTTGATGATGCCATTTTACTAGTATATAAAGTAATTTAGCATTAAAATGTTAAAAAAGATAGAAAAAACACACTGAAAATATGTGCGCACATGGGAATCGATCCTGGTCCTTTGGCTTCGTAGCCAAACACGCTAGCCACTAGGCCACGAGATCAGGTCGCGCGCCGCTCTAAGTAACCGTACAAATAGTAGAGACTCGGCCACTATCGTATTCGTAACCAGGGTAATTGTTACGTCGTTTGATCTCGACTGAGCTACATTTATCTGCCCTTAGTGCTGAGACGATCAGCTCTGATAAAATGTCAATAGATATTTCGGACATACCTTTAATTACTTTATTTTGTCAAGAAAATGTTGGAACACTGATATGACATAAGAATATCAGAAAGCTGTGTTGATCCGAATCCGTTAATGGTCGAAAGACAGGACCCAGACAACTTTACCCGTTTCCAGACGCGGGAAAGGTGCGCATTGGAAATAGCCGCATATGTCTTGAAGTACCAAATATTAATCTTATATTGTGAAACGTAGTTGACAACTCATTTACATGATAGTGAACATTAGAAGGCTAGCAATATAAGAATCTATCATGAGTGTGAGGGTTGGAAAGAAACATTTACATGATAGTGAACATTAGAAAGCTACCAGTATAAGAATCTATCTTGAGTGTGAGGGTAGGAAAGAAACATTTACCTGATAGTGAAAATTAGAAGGCTAGCAATATAAGAATCTATCATGAGTGTGAGGGTGGGATAGAAACATTCATCCTGAGAACCGCCGTTTTGCATCACAACAAGCGGTCGCCACGAGGATCGGATTTTCCATCTCACCCTCACACAAATAATTGATTATTTTCTTTACTCACCATTAAATACCATGTTTTTATATTTAAAACAAAAACGCAACAAGAAGTTCCTAAATACGCTGAGATGTGACATCTCGTAATGATATTGCTTTTCAGGTAAAGTCACGTGATAATACATGTACACAGAATATTGGGCCCCTTACGAAGAAGAAGAGAGATTAGAAACAGATTTAGAGCATTTGTTATATCTCTTTATTGCTACGGGGCAAGTACAAAATCACTAAGGGTATACACTGGTCAAGAGTCCGACTTGGCTACATGTATGGGTCAATTTTTATACACATAGGTCTAGATAAACACAATTTCTGAGCGAAAAATTGTGAATATTTTCTTACCCATCAATTTTAAGATATGTTTAGGCGCTCAAAAGAACCGTCTCATTGAGACGGTTCTTTTGAGCAGCACAACATATGTTTTAGTTGAGAAATAAGAAAATTATTTCTTTTGGTACGCACTCTTAACTAGATGCCCGTCAGACTAACAATACCATTAGTGGGCTTATCCAGTCTATCTGTAAGGAGTCATAAATCACGTCTGTCTTTTGGCCCAAAGTCCGGATGAAACACGTTAGCTGGTCTTTCTATCAACCACTTGGCTATGTGCTTGTTAGCTTCAACTTTTTTAAAACTTGAAGCTACTTTTGGAAACTTGTCAAACAAAAATTCAAGTCCAAAGTATTCCAGAAAGACATGTATTGTCATATCCGCTACAGACAACTGAAAAGAAATTTAACAAAATAAGGAAAATATTGAGTAATGTTAAATGCATCGAAAAACTCATAGATAGATAGATAGATAGATAGATAGATAGATAGATAGATAGATATCTCCAATCCATAAGATAGTCATAGTTATAGCATGGCTTGTCCATCTGTTCTTGGATAATATCCACGAGCTTTAGCAAATGGATTATCGAGCTTGTATCAGGATTTTAGGGATACAGGCTATTTGCCATTTGAATTCCTTGGATATGGGATACTATCCATTTTACTTCCAGGGATATGGGATACTATGTTCAATATATTTGTTTACTTTCAGGGGTATCGAATATTTAGGAACTATTTATGGGGATATTTGCCAATTTATAAGGGATACTTGACTGTTTGCTTCAAGGGATATGGGATATTGGTACCCCACTATACAAGCCTCATTATATTTTGTAAACCTGGACAATCATGTTATAACTATTTTATGCCTTCTACATCAGTGTGGACCTTGCACATTACGAGTTTACAAGTCTACAAGTTTATTTCATAGTTATGAAGTTTCTTACATAGATACATGGTATAAAAACAACATGAAGAGAAAGGAAAATTTAAAACAAACACACCACTAGACTACTGTATAGACCGTCATGTCAAAGGGAGATATTAACATAAATTAAATATAGTGTCCATTATTTATGGTTTCATTTACTGCAGACCTACTATTGAGATTATGATTACTGGTCTTTTACAAAGATCTTGCTTATACAGTTTGTTTAATAAATATATCGCTAGTTCCTTGGTGATAAGCATACACAACAACCAATAAAATATAATTGAGCCTGATAACTGATTGAAACTTTTGTAATTTATTTTACTTTACACAGTGTTCCTTAAATTATAGTATTTCGGACATTTTACAATAACATGAGACTCATTTTCGACAAGATTTAAATTTCATTGCTTACATATACGACTAGAGACTGGTGTTTTAGTGTAGCGCTATTGTTCTAATTCTAAACTATGTGCATTTATTCTAAATTGTGACAAACTTTTCATATGCTCAAAATTCCTCAACAATGAATATTTTTCTTGTTCAAAATTATTTTTGAACATTTTGTATTAGTTCAAGGTTTATTAGAATCTTCTTCTGTTGACTTGTCTAACTTAGGGTCAACCCCGATAAATACAGACGAAATTTACACGCCCATGTTTCACAAGCCATTGCCGTTATTTGGCAGGGGTTATACATTCAGATACCGGCTTTTATACTTGAGTAATGCCATTGCTGTATGCTGCAACAAGAGAACCGACGATATATGCGTCGGAAACCAGACAATAAGCAAAAATGCATGTGACCCGAATTCGGGTAAATACCGACGAGGTAGGGAAACTATGGACATAGACAGGGAAAATACGGACATATATAATTTCCATTAGTGTAAATGCAGACAATGTAATGACTTATTGCATAGGTAGTTTTGAAAGGCTGTTGAAGCGTTCTTTTTATTCTGGTTCCTTGTCATTTGATGCATGAGGGAACATGGCTCAATCATCGAGAAATATTTTGGTGCCCAGGCATGCCAACCTTCAGATAATATGTACAAATAGCACAGATTTGTTCACCTGAGGCACCACATCAATAATGGCTATGAAGATTTGGAACCGTGTTTTTTGTTAGCTTAATATTTCATAATTGGTCTTAAACCTGCATTCTCATAGCTTTGCTTTATCTAAAATATACGTTTTGCTAAAACTATTGAGAAAATTATATCAGTACGAAGAGAAAATCAAAGTAAAAACACTGTGTCCGCATTTTCCCAACATACAAAAATCTACTGGTAAAATACGGACATATTGTATTTCAAGTTAAATATCGAAATAGTTTTCATTATTGAAGAAAAATATGAAGTAAATGAAACATGAATAGTCCAATCTTTGGTTAAAGTTAACTTAAAGCAATGAAATACACGTTTAATGACTGAATTCAAGCGCCGAAAATGTTTCTTCTGATAGATGATATTTTGTGATATTCTCAACGAATCTGGATTATGCAAGGGTAGCCCCACTGGTGGAGGAAATATCCTCATTGCAAAGGGTCATAATTAAGTGGTATACAGATGTAGAAGAGCTGAATAGACACTTTTTAATGCTGAAATAAAGCATTTCTTTGTCAAAGGCCTGTGTTCTTGGACATTTGAATTGTAAACCAACTGTCCGTATTTACCCCCTGTCCGTATTTACCCGGATTGACCCTAATCTATGAAACTTCTTTTTTGCCATTTCTGTACATACCTTGATTTAAGCTTGGTTTGTAAATCTGTAATTGTCTTTCTTGTGAAGTTAAATATCAGGCATGCCTATTTCATAAAGATTTTTTGTTTATGAAAGTCAGCCAACATGGTTGATTTTAAACCGCCATAGCTTTGTTTTCTTTAACCATCTCTTAAAGAGACAGTTCGACGTTTGTGCTACGAGAGCTACGGGATATTGGTGCCCCTCTATACAAGTCTCATTATATTCCATGAACCAGGACAGTAATGGTATAACTATTTCCGAGACAGATTGTTCTAAAGTTTGTGATATACAGTGGGACTACGATAGTGTATGCGAGTATCAAATGCACTGGCGAGTGTGCACAGTTGCGCAGGTTTGTCTAGGCCTTCGATGGTCGTACATGCAATAAGTAATAAACTCTCATGGTCTATGGTTATGTTTTTTCTTTAGTCATTTAAAACTTTCTGACTAGCCTTTTTAAGAATAAATTACCTATACCCATTTTCTGAGTTTGCAACTATTGAAGTCTCAAACTAGAGAGCATAAATACACAGGCTTGCATACGCATTTGGTGGTCGCCCTGTAATGCACATAAGTATTACATTCATCTGCATTTGAGAGTAAGACATTAGGCAATTGTCAGTCTCATGCCATGTTAACAGAGGAAAGTCAGTGGAAGCCACTGTGGTGTAGTAAATAAACCACTCGCCTTGTAAACCAGGGGTTGTGGGTTGGATCACCTACTTAACCAGTCTACCGAATGAGTTATTAAGCTGTGGCCCGCCTCTTATGACCTTAGCTGTTGGCGGGCCTTAAACACAAACAAACCAACAACAATATGGGCCCGTACACGAAAAGTTAGTACTTATCGCGTCAGCTCATTGGGCATACATGTTAGTGTATATCAAAATAAAGGCTCACCGAAGAGGAGACGGCAAACCCGTCTTTTCCGAAGTCTGCAATGGCTTTCTCAAGAAATCCTAGAAATTTCACTGCGTCCTCTTCCATAAATTTATTCTTAAGTTCAGCCTGCAACAAATTACAATCATAATAGATACATTTTAGTCTGATTAGTCTTTACCTGTCCACATGAAAAAGCGCCGATAATGTGCATAGTGGAAGCATAAAAGAGACTAGTTAAAATAAAGGCTTCCACTAACAATTTTAATATCACTTTGAGTACGAAAATGGGATGTGCGATTTCGCTGGAAGATTATTTAATAAACATCTTCTTGTGCGAATAAAGTTATAGACTTGATGATCACCACCACTTACCAGGGGACACAGTAAAAAGTGGCAATGCAACAGGGTAAAGTCAGGTAACTTTGGACATCAGATAAACTTGGACATACATTTGCAAACAGTGGAAATCCACATGAGATGGCTATTAAAGACCTAAATCTTAATCAATAATTATGGTGCCACCCACTGGGGGCTATGTAAGACAGATCAAAGACGATCTCTTATCAGGTGATTTTGCTTTCCTTACATGGGGTATTGTTTGATTTTATTAACCTGACATAGGTGCATAATTTCACATTTAGTGCACAAGATATTTTTACATTCCGTCGACTTTCGGTATTTACCGAAAGTTTTATAGGAATTTTGCAAGTACTAATGCAGATAATGAAACATTTTGCACTGTCCTACTGACTAGTCAAGTGGCTATGGTACAGAGTTTACAACCAAAAGGTCGTGGGTTTGAGTCCAAGTTTGCTCTTGTTTTGTTTTGTTTTGTTTTGTATTTTTACCTTTATTCGAATCGTTTAACTTCATTTATTATAGATGTAGCACGCCCTCTGAGTAATGTCCTTTGGATCATTATATTCAAAAGGTTATGCGTTACCCATACACTTAGCCAGTCTGCCTGGAACATCTACGTACTTCAAAATAGAATAGTATACGTAATAAAACGCCTGAACCCCCATATTTCTAGATCCATATTTTCAATTTTGTACTGATGTCAGCTCGATTTTCCAAACCATATGTGAGCTCAGTTATATAGACATAATCAGTGCAGCTGTACTCTAACCAAATAATTAAATATATAATCACTAAATTATAGCGTTCGTTTGGCTCACACCATAGTTTAATAGTTACTAGATATTTTCTGTCGTTTTCAGATCTGGTAAATGAATAATGTGACTTTTTCTTAATCACTACATTTCACTTTTCCCTCGAATATCATCGCTTTGCAACTCTAACTTTTCTTTTGATTGTGCCAATTAGTTGTAATGTTGCACATAAAATACCATAACATGACACATAAACAATCTGATAGCCATCTACGCATTTATCAACCTAAGCATACTCTCAATCAAATTGAACAGCAATGATGATGTAAACATCACACTTAGTCAGTTTTAAAAACTACAGAGCCCTACAATAAAATAATTTGAGATTGTTTTTGAACACTCTAAATAACTTTAAAAACCTTAAAAATCATATAACTTTCGCTCTCTTTGATTCCATTCCAAACCAAATTTTAGATTATCTATATTAAATATGAAAGCCATCTAGTTGGTTTAATTTAGTCTTGTTTTCAATCATAGGCGCCATTCTCAATAATTCTAAATATGATTGAGCAACACTTTTGCTGACCCACTAGAGCCTTAGCTGCCAAGATACATTTGTATATATAATTCACAAATCATACGAGACACCAACACATATACAGAACCCTCAAATTTAATACAAGTATGAAAAGCCACTGGGTCGGACCTAACATTTCCAATGAGATGGCTGAAAGTTTCTTGCTTGAGTAGGTGGAGTTGATCATATGTAATATGTAATTCCTTACGTTCCTGTAGATTTTACATGTAAACCGATATCTATAAAGTTTGAATAAATAAAATGAAGATAGCGTGATTGAATTTCAATATCATTTCTTACCATCTGGACATTGAAACTGTAAAATGACAATCTTATCACAAAAACGCAAGAAATATGCTCAAGAAAATACTCAAGAAAAATACCATATATAAGAATGGCAAGATGAGAAATCATATAATGCATTTATTTTTACCTTTTTCATTTTGTTTTCATGCTTTTCCATGGCGTAAGGAACAGCCGCATTTACAAAGTCTTGCATTGTGTCTAGTATCTGGTCTATATAAGCCATCTCCAAATTATTCTTTCCATAGAAATCTAATAAAATATATTCGTGTGAATAGTTAAATTTGTGATTTTAGGTTACGATGCGTGATAATTAGTAGGACAATGGTTCATCAAGGATTTTGTTTAAACAATATCTTATTCACAGTAACTTTACTATATTATAATATATACAAACATACAATATTTCTAGGATTTGACGGTAAGCGTTGAGCTTATATGTTGTCATCTCCGTCTAGGATTTAATAATTGCCAACCAGTCACCTTTTGGTATCTAGGAATAAATTATTTAGTATTTGATTCAGTAATTGCATTCGTCAGTTGTTTGTGTCTAACAGATTAGTTAAAGATCGACCTAAAATGTATATGCGTCTTCCCTTTTGTCATCTATAAGCAGTTAACACACCCGCATCATAAGACTATTATTTAATATGAAGTTATAGTTTGATAAAATTGGACTCAAGTATTTGGCGTACTTGTACTGACATAGCTCTTTGCCAAACTCTGTTCGAGGGTCACCTTTCCATTTAACCCCAGTATTGGGCGTACATGTAGTTACTTAGTTCTCTGGATATACATCTAGCAATGGCAAAACTCTGTACAAGGGTCACCTTTTCATCTATCTTTAGTATTCGGCGAACATGTTTTGCTTAGTTCTCTTGCTATGTATTCAGCGATGACCAAACTCTGTACGAAGTTCACCTTTCCATCCATCCCCAGTATTGGACGTACATATACTTACTTAGTCCTCTGGTTGTATATCTAGCAGTGGTCCAACTATGTACAATGGTAACTTTTTCATCTATCCCAAGTATTAGACGTACACGTACGAACACAGTTCTCTAGCTATATATCTTGCAATGGCAAACTCTGTACAAGGGGTCACCTTTCCATCTATCCGCAGTATTGGGCGTACATGTACTTACTTAGTTCTCTGGCTATATATCTAGCAATGGTCAAACTCTGTATGAGGGTCACCTTTTTGTCTGTCTCCAGCATTGTGCGTACATGTACTTACTTAGTTCTCTGGCTAAATATCTAACAATGGTCAGATTCTGTATGAGAGTCACCTTTCCGGCTATCTCTAGTATTGGGCGTACATGTACTTATTTAGTTCTCTGGCTAAATATCTAACAATGGTCAGATTCTGTATGAGAGTCACCTTTCCGTCTGTCTCTAGTATCGGGCGTACATGTACTTACTTAGTTCTCTGGCTATATATCTAGCAATGGTCAAGCTCTGTACGAAGTTCACTTTTCAATCTATCCCCAGTACTGGGCGTCGATGTACTTACTTAGTTCTCTGGCTATATATCTAGCAATGGTAAAACTCTGTACGAAGTTCACTTTTCCATTTATCCCCAGTACTGGGCGTCTATTTACTAACTTAGTTATCTGGCTATATATCTAGCAATGGTCAAACTCTGTACGAAGTTCACTTTTCCATCTATCCCCAGTACTGGGCGTCTATTTACTTACTTAGTTCTCTGGCTATATATCTAGCAATGGTCAAACTCTGTACGAAGTTCACTTCTCCATCTATGTCCAGTACTGGGCGTCTATGTACTAACTTAGTTCTCTGGCTATATATCTAGCAATGGTCAAACTCTGTACGAAGTTTACTTTTCCATCTATCCCCAGTACTGGGCGTCTATGTACTTACTTAGTTCTCTGGCTATATATCTAGCAATGGTCAAACTCTGTACGAAGTTAACTTTTCCATCTATGTCCAGTACTGGGCGTCTATGTACTTACTTAGTTCTCTGGCTATATATCTAGCAATGGTCAAACTCTGTACGAGGGTCACCTTTCCATCTATGTCCAGTATAGGCAATTGATACTGAGGCCATCCTATAATTAAAAGAAACTGTGCAGATTTCAAAGTGGTTATATATATCTTTATATTTTGTAGATAAAATGATTGAAACGTGTATAGGTGCAGTTTCTATTGGAAGCTCTTAAACTTATACATACGTGATTAAAGCGTTTCCTTTTAGAAAACAAAGCATTTCAGTAGGATAATTTACTTGTTGGAAGTAATTTAAACATCAACTCTGATTCGAGTTTACAGTTTCGGAACCAACAGTAAGTGCATACATGCAAAATGTAATATTTGTTGATCAGTTTTATCGGCGATATATGATTAAAATGGGAGCTCTCTCCTGTATTTAAGACTGGTTTAACATACATTATTAATGCCTTCGTGCAGGCAACTCGACAAACATACATATATTAACGATAGAAACTTGCCTGGTCATCAAGAACTTTGTTTTAGGAAGTATTTTATGTGAGGGCAGTCATAACCTGTGGATACTTCAAAGGCGTGTTTAACAATGCGAGTGCTCGGAGTGCTATCACGTGCTTTCTCTCTAAATGCAAGCGCTTGTCAAGGCGCTTGCAAGCGCTTGTCAAGGCGCTTGCAAGCGCTCTTGATCAACTCGATAGGTGTTTGGCCGGAAAATCCAAGATGACTACTAAACAAATGAGTTTTCGTGAGGGACTATGAGTGTTGTATTTCAGATTCAATTTTTAAAATGTCAATGTTTATTTCATTGTGTGGATATATGTAAGGAAACAATTTAAATTGCATGTAGAATTGGTGATTGGCTTTGCCTTCCAACATATAGAAGCGTTTGATTTTCTAATTACAGGGCTAAGCCATTTTTATTGAGCAAGCGCTCGCTGTCGTTCAATAACGTAATGACCTTACAAACAAGCGTTCAAATGAGCGCTTACATTGTAGAACTCGCCTCAGATGTTGTAACAGTATTGATGTTTCAAAAATAGATGAGAATCGTTGTAAACAAACACTGGCGAGTTTACCTTGGTTTTGGGCATACAAGTAGTCTCACTTTACAGTTATAATGAACCTACAACATAATACTGCTGTGGTTGTGAATACTTCATCTTTATCTGTTTACAAGAAATATAGAATCGCCTCATTACTATGCATCTTTGAAACATTAGTAATACTCTTTACTTGTCTGAGAGGCACAATCGACATTTTTAATTAAAATACTAAATTGGCCTGTTATTTCATTGTTTGGGTTACCTATATCTACAGAGATAAAACTTGCATTCAAGTGAGGGGTTCTTGTAGATACTTGGTTTTGGCCAGCAGTTTCTTGCTATGAACCACTAAGAAATGTTTTCACCAATATTTGTGAAGCTGGTAAGGGTTAATTGGTCATAAGCTCGCATCTGTATCTCCAAATTTATGCGTCTGTCAACATGTTCTGATAGGTTTCTGGTGTTAAGATATTATAACCTGTTGGGCCAGGGAGGTTTCCCTGTATTGCCATCATCAAATTCAGTTGGACTCGGTATATGAAATTTTTGTTGGTTGGGGTAAAGTATTGCCTCTGCATCCACTGGTATTTTGGACACATGTCAGTCATATTGACTGGCAGACGGTTTAATAGTTGTGCTACTTTCCTGTGTTTTCTTTTGCCATTCTTTAATTGTTATGGGGAGACATTTAGCAATAATTGCTCTTTAGTATGCCTATGGGTGCTTCTAGCTAATATTTCTGGCATCATCTAAAACAAATGAGCCAGTGCATGAGATTTCCAACAATGTGGTATGTGCGACCAGCAAAGCCTCAGATCAGCCTGAGCATACGCGCAGTCTGATCAGAGCCTTTTCTAGTCGCTTGAGTTTTCTATGAGTGTTAAGCTACTGACTGAACAACATTTAGAGCTTCTAAGCTCAAAAGGAGGCTGCAGAGGCTCGTCCAAGTCTACATATGTCAAAATGCCACATTGTTAGAAATCTCATGCACTTGCTAATTAATGTCTTTGGGACTGTGGGTCTTAAACAGTTCTTAAGAATCATAACTTTGACTTTTCCTTTCCTCCTTAGCAGTGTGTCATGATAATTCTAAGATTTTCAAATTAACTAAATTATTTCGACACTGATTCCTGGTTTTTTGGATGTGGACTGGCACGAAACAAATGACAAATTTTCAACTAAAACTTTTAACAAAAGAGTATAGGTAGACTTTGATATTTTTATTTGCCCTTTTCCGGGTGGATATGTTCCTCGTTTCCCATCTTGTAGTGTACACTTTTCACAAGAAATTCATTTTTGAGAGAGCATGTGGTTTAATGATACTGCCTTCAGAAATACAAATAAACATTTGACTGCTATGCTACCTAAACAAATGTATCTATATCCATAAATTCTGAAAAGCAATTTCTTAAATTTTTTTGCAATTCCCTAGAGTTAATTGGTAAATATAATGTTGGTTGAAAAAAGACTATTACAACAGGGATCGTTATAGGGATTGAGTTTAAAATTAAATAAGGGAGTATGAATCAGCAAATGTCACAATCACTCTTTGCAGACCAATCTAAGGCAGTGAGCAGCAGTCAATGAGCACTTACAGTCACAAGACATCAGGACGACAAATAAAGAAAAGCAACCAGCTCTCTCTTACCAATCAAGATGATTGCAAAACTAGAATGGACACTTAGTACTGCCTACCAAAACAAGGAACAAAATTTAAAGATTCAAAATCATTGTAGAAATACCTTTCCTTTGTTGACCAATTGTTATTCAAACAGTAAAGCGTGCAATCTTTATAAATGAGAGGGCGATAAAATATTTTTTTCATAGTCTGCATGCCTAATTATAAACCAAATCACTAGTTACAAATAGTGTTCATCCTTAACTGCAAGGACTATGGTAGAGCAAAAATGAGAGAAAATTGACCGGTAACCCCTCCCCACCTGTAAAATGAAAAACGATTGTATGAATGATATGACAAGTTGTTGAAGTTTGTTGGATGGCCAGAAATACTTTTTCAAAGAGGGGCAGTGGTGGTAAAAATTGGTGAAAGCGTCATTTTTAGAAACAAAATTGCGAATTACTGAACTCCTTTAGCAGCAGCAGTCACGTGATACTAACAAAAGATATACTAAAAATGATTATTGAGACTTATATAATCCTACCCTGAGTTTATTACAAAGTAAATAAGTAAGTGCGTATAATCAGGAAATACCACATTTACACATTGCAGACCAACTCATGGCATCGCGAGGAAAAGCCACAGAACGTTTACAGTAACAAAACATCTGTAAGACAATAAAAGCAAAGCAACCGTCTTTCTCTTCCTCTTCAAGCTGATTGCTAAACTAGAATGGACACAAAGTAATGCAAAACAAAACAAAGACATACACAGAAACCCAACCCCCCACAAACTATGGGAAGTGCATTTACAATATATCATCAACAACAGAACCACCGTCTTAGAACGGACACAGTTAGTAATGATATGACTGTATTTATGGGTTTTATAAAAAATAAATACAATTTTTTATAATCAGACTGGTAAAGTTTTTTTTTTTAAATCTATAGTTATAATTTAGTTTTGAATTTGATGCTGCATTCAAATATCAAGGCTTTTGTGGTGTTACACTGGAAGATTTCTTTTTATTTTCCCATAGAAGAACATATAAAATTGTGACTTCTCAGGGTTTGGCCATTTTAGTCTAGTGTCCTTATTTGAATAAAATTGGTAGAGTCCTATTTGGTTATGCTACATACCAATGCACTGCCAGGCCTTGTGGTTTAAAGCTGCATACTCTGTAACTATGAACATTTTTCGAAAAATTTTATTTTCTTTTTAAATCATTTGTAAAAGTAGAATTAAGCTATGTTTTCACAATGAAAATGTTCAGTACAGCTGAAAACTGCATGGAAAAGTGAATTATCTTATCAAATAGGTGTATTTTTCTCTTGTTGGTAATTATTTGCGTCCCTCCAATAATTATAGACCGTTGAATTTTAACATAAATGCAGTTGTTTTGATAGTGATAACTTGTTCAGATTTACGAAAATGGTAAAATGTTTACCTGAATTTGAGTATATTTACTGCGTTCTTGAAAAATAAAAACATTATTTTTAAAATTAGAAGATCAAAAGTTACAGACTATGCAGCTTTAAGACAAGAGTTTTCTATTTCCTCAATATAAGCCTATGTTAAACATGCGACCCCACGGATTGTGCCATTTTGACTCCATGTCCATTTGAACACATTTGGTAGAGGTTTACTATGCTTTATATCATAAACTAAATATCAAGACTCCAGGGAGTTTGGTTTTAGACAAAACGATTTTTGGTTAAAATTCAGTCAGTAGTTTAGGAGAAACTGTCCTTTGAATCAATTGTTGACGACGGACGACAGACATCCAACGATCACAATAGTTCTCACTAAGACTTTGGCTCAGGTGAGTTAAAACAGGATACAAAGAAAGATCATCATAATCATAGTCCCCTCACTATGACAAGCCTTCGGTCTGCCTAGCATATCACTAAGGGATGGTCATAAACACATTAGTGGGTGGTATCACTTTTAGGGTCTAACAGGTAGGTCTTTAAGTATTTTGATCCTGAAGTTTTAAGCAAATGTCATATTGGCAGTCAAAACCCATTGTTGGCTTTTTATGCAATCAGTATGCATAATTATGAACCACTTGCAACAAAACATGTATAAGATAAATGTTTTACAAGGCATTTAATATGAATTAAATTAATTTGAGCTTTACCTTTGACTCAAATGTCATACTGGCAATTATTGTACAAAATATGAATCACCTCTTTCAAAACACACATGCTAGAAAGATCTAATTAACCGTTGACTTCAAGGTCATTGCAGTGATTTATATAATCCTTTGTAATATATGCACAGTATAAGCAATAACTGTGCTAAGTATGAATACCCTTGGTCCTAAAATGAAAAAAAGAAGTTTGTGTAACAAACCATAAACTGATTGTAAGTATATTTGACATTGAAATTTGACTCCAATGTCATAGCAGTTGTCAGAAACCTTTATTGTAACCTACACACCATAACCAATCATTGTGCCCTATATGAACACCCTCAGTCAAAATGAAAGATGAGCTCAGGTTACAAATTGTTTAACATATTTTGAGTAAGATTGACCTTGACCTTTGACTCGAAGGTCATCCAATGTCATAGCGGTAATCAGAAAGTTATCTTGTAATCTACACACCATAGACAATCATTGTGCGTTTATGAACACCCTTGGTCACATAATGAATGGGAAGTTCAGGATCAGGAAATAACACAATCACACACTACGGATCAACCAATGGCACCACGAGGAAGAACCACAGAAAATTTACAGTCACAAGACACCAGGAAGACAAACAAAGTAAAGCAACCAGCTCTTTCTGTCCCATCAAGATGTTTGCAAAAAAGTATTCCACAACAAAACATAGTACAAACACAGAACCCACCAATTGGGATCAACAATAAGCAACATATTTTGATTAATTTGACCTTGAACTTGGTCTCCAGTGTCATATTGGTAATTTGAAAACTTCCTTGTCATCAACACACAATAGGCGATTGTTGTGACAAATATGAACACAGAGACAGTTAAATGACAAGTACTTATTAAAACACTATCATAGTAAACAAATTTGGTGCACAAGCACCATGCTTCTGCTAGTACCAAAAGGCAAAACATACTATTAACTTGATTATCTAATGGATACAAAACCACACTTGGTTTGGAATAATTTCAAATTACATGCACTGGCTATCTTTGTAAAATGAAGACAATTAATTTAAGAAAATGTAATAAATTTTGATGAGAAAATGATAAATTAGGTACCTATATCCTGCAGCTGCTTGATTCAAATGAATTGAAACAGACCGACATGTTTTAATGCATAACATGTTTGGCTAAATATACAAACTCATTTTCTTAAAAATTTGAAATTATTTGCATTTGTTTGCATTTTTATTCGTCCAGCAAACTCTTGCTTATTTTAGATGCTACTCTTCCTTGAAAGAGGATGCCATCTTCAAAGTCTAAAAAATAGTCACGTCACTGTCCCTGTTTTGAAAAGGTATTCTGCTGGCTTCATAATGTGCACTTAATAAGCTCCCCATTGATATATCGCAATCATATTTTCAGGTGGGGTGAAGCTCCGCCTAAACTAGGCGACTTATAATTTGCAAGATATTTGTTCTACCAATAGGTTATATAGAGACAACGTTACAATACTGTTGCCAGAATGCAAAAGGGCCTAGCGTTTTGATATTTCCTATGTAGCATCACCTAGTGGTACTCTACCAAAATTGTTCAAATTGTGGTTCTGTGGTCAAAATGGCCTCATCATGGAGGTCACAGAGTAAACACTGACTTACGTTTTGAAAACATACAAAATCATTTTGTCTGAAAGCACTAGGTCTTGAGCCTTCATATTTGATATGAGGCATCACCTAGTGGAGCATATTTAAATTTGTTCAAAGTTTGGCTCTGATGACACAAATTGCATACCACTAGGAGCATGTCCAGTTGCCAATAGATACCTGTAGATTGGAAGTTATAAACAAAACTCAGATAAGCGACCCAGGGTCACTTGGTCCTCTTGTTATTGTGTGTCAATACTTGATACGATATCACAGTACTTCCGTTTAATATGTTTACTAAACGTAAACCATTTTCTCAATATGACAATGACCAGATACACAAAAATAGCATCACGTGTATTTCCAAAAATATATCTGAATATGAACAAATCAGTTTTCGAAACAAAACATGAACAGGTTTTGGAGGGTTGTGTAAGCATCAACACCAAGATCTATGTGAGTTGAAAAAATGCAGCATCAAATTTAAAACAAGATAAATTATAACAATAGATTAAAAAACTTTAACAGGCTGATTATAAAAAATCGGATTTGTTTTATATAAAACTATTGATTTAACCCAAATATAAAGGCATTTCCTTTCTGACTTCGACTTTATAATAACTCAGGGTAGAATAATAAATTATAAGACTTAATATTCGTTTTTCGGTATTTCTTTGCTGGTATCACGTATCTGCTGCTGCAAAAGGAATTCAGAAATTAAAATTTTGTTCCTAAAAATGAAGTTTTCACCTTTTTTACCACCACTGCCGCTCATGGGTATGTGAGAAAGTCTTTTTCCACAGTCAGTAAATTGCGGGATTATTCAATCTCTTTATCTTTCGCAAATCTGTAATGAGTGTGATGGTGTGGTAGAAAAATTCGCCCCGAGGATCACAGTTTGATATCACGAGGCTTGCCGAATGATGACAAACCATGATCACGAGGGACGGATTTTTTCTTTCCCATCCTAACACAACTGATATTTTTTATGCTCACCATAAAATTCCGATTTTTTGTTTAAAATGAGGCTGAATATGTCACCATTAAACGAAGTAGTAACTTGAAATACAGCAAAGTATACTGATCCCACGTGACTACCTGGGTAAGATAATATGGGTAAGATAAAAAGGGCCTCTGACAGTGGCGATGGGAGTCACAATGTATCGCTACCTGCGCTTTTGAATAAAACAATCTGGTCAAATGCTTCCATCTTCATACTCGTAAGTTCGCTGTTTGTCTCTTTTTTACGATATTGCAATTTATTTCCTATTTGAATGAAAATACGGCTTTATATTTGGGCTGAAATGTTGTTTTTGTATGAAACATATAGGGAAATAGAATTGTTTTAACATTATCCCCCACGAGTCCCAACTGATCATTTTCATTTAAATGCGTTCTCATATTTACATTAATATATGTGAATAGCGTGTTGGGACTTGGGTGAAAATTCAATGATACCGCATATCCCAAAATATGATGACTATTAGTGTTTGGTACCAGTAAGTCTCCTTTTCATAGCCTACGGCAACGTTTTTAGAATATTTTTTCTTTTGATAATGAAAATTATCCTTTTACTAAATGCTGCCGATATATTAGTTTGTACATATACTAACCAAACGTTCTAACAGGCCACCTGCATTTCGCATCTCGAAGTAACCAGACATGGCATGTACCCTAGACAGGAAAGATATTGACAAAATGTTCAATAGGCCACACAGGGTGCCAATTTGAGTAGTGGTACCCCCATTTTCAAAATTCGCAATTTCGCACAATTTGTGTGAAATAACCTCCTTTCACAGGCAAAACGTTTTCATTTCAAAAGCCAAACTCATATTGAACACTTTTAAAAATTGCTAAAATGAACACTCCATCTGCATTGTTTTGTTGCTATTGGCCAAAATGTCAAAAAGTACCCCACCATCCAATGCAAATTCTTTTGAATTTTGAAATTGAGGGTATGTGTATTCGGCAAAGCCTCCCAGATACAATTTAATGAACTATGCTTAGCCGTTTTCTGGTATCGTTTACTGAAGGGCTGGCCTATTTGGGAATACAAGTTAAATTAATATAGTGCATATAGCTTGTCAGAAAATCAGTAAAAGCACACGTGACCGGTTAGAACTTTTGACTAGTATATATACTCTATCTATCCAAGGCCCCTGATGTCATATACTCTTGTGTCATGGGTTGGTTTGTGATTGTGACATTACATGGCCTCGAGGTTTTAAAACTTGAGTACCGTCTCAAACTCAAAATAAAGCGCAATGATTGGCTGCTAGCCAATCATTGCGCTTTATTTTTAGTCTGAGAATGAACTCAAGTTTTATAGCGTCGAGGCCTGGTCATATTTGTTAGTGTCTTAGTTGATCGCACCCACGTCGATGGTGTATCTGGTGAATATGCATATTACAATATCATACACATATTCTTTATTTTATAATTCAATATTAAAAACGAGACCTACCTGGCTTAAGTTTCGGCCAATCTTCCCATTTTATCCTATCATCTTCGTAGTCAACTCCGGCTGCTGCAAACATTAAACGGGTCATTTCGGCACGTCCCGTAAGAGGAAAATAAGTCAATTTGTATTTAGACGGCATTACGTCTAAATTTGCAAAACTTACGTCCAAAATAATAAGGATAACCTATATTTATATTCAAGGGATTCAACTTATTGCTTAACCCGTGATTATAGCAAAATGACATGCACATTAGATAAACTTATCTAATCCACCCTACGTGTGAAAGTGCCCATATAGCATATATATGCTAACAACAAGGCATTAACCCATATAAACCTAGCGTATTTTTTGAGGGACATATTTATTTTGAAGATATTCAGCTTATTGCATAACCCGTGATTATAGCAAAAGACAAACACAAAATGACATACATACTAGATAAACTTATCTAATCCATCCTACGTGTGAAAGTGCCCATATAACATAGGTATGCTAACAACCCGGTTTTAACCCATAAAAACCTAGTGTCCTTTTTGTGTGACATCGGCAGACATTACAAAACTAGACCAGACGTCGCGAAGCCATATTGAAAATATGAAAAATGGCTATAAACAACTATTTCATGCAAAAATAGATAAAACATTCATCTACATCAAGTATCAAACATCAGGATTTATTCTGATATATTGTTTCATCAGAACTAAATCAAAATATAGCAGCTGGAGGGCTTAATGCGTCCTGCATGTCATCCCCATGGACATGTTTTCGATATTTTTGATTTCCGCGAAATCTAATGACATTACAAACATTTTTGTAAAGTCCATTGTTGTACAGAAAATTGCGTCGACCTCCATATACGATATTATAGTGTCCCCTGAACATTTTGAAATAAAGCAGAAATATTTGCGTCCCTTATAACGGTCAATAATAGACAGCTATCAACTGTGCCTTTAAATTTCGACTGTAGTCGCGGTTTGGCAGTGAACGGTAAATTCGACTACAGTCACATTCGGCAGCGAAAGTGTTAATGGCTGCCATATTTTTGGAAAAACCCGACCCAGCTCAAATTAGAAAGCACTGTTTTTACTATTTGGTCCAGAAAAACACAATATAAATGCATCTGGTAGTAAACTTTACACCAATTTGAAGAAAATTAAATTTTTTATCTGCTGGAGAGAATTTTTTACTTCAGCATTATCATCCAATCAGACGCGTCCATTGCCAAATAACAGCCTCGGAGCTCCTCTCAGTTTTTGTTGGGTCAGGGGATATGTTGATATAATTAGTTCCCAGTCCCCTATAGGCACCGTGAACTAATTATTTATCCCATTGACCCCAATAGTGAAACCCTAGTTTTTGACAGTTTATTTTGCATCTCACAACACATGTGGAGCATCACCATATGCCTGAAGTTCAAGCCAAAACATGAATAAGGGGAAAAAAGAAAGGAAAAAACCCTTACCCGCTCTTTTTTCAACTATTGCATGTTGTTAAATGGCTGTACTATTTTTGGAAAACCCCAACCCAGCTCAAATTAGAAAGCACTATTTTTACTTTTTGGTCCAAAAGACACAATATAAATGCATCTGGTAGGAGACTATACACCAATTTGAAGAAAATTAAATGTTTTTATCTGCTGGAGAGAAAAAATATATTTTTACTTCAGCATAATCATCCAATCAGACACATCCATTGCCAAATAACAGCCTCGGAGCTCCTCTCAGTTTTTGACTCATGTGATATGTTGATATAATTAGTTTCTGATCCCCAAATGGGTTAAGACATATTCTCGTTCGGGTTTTCGATACATATGTCCGTTTTTCCGTAACTCATGTTACGTGTTTTGTCTTAGATAAAACGTTAAGCAATAGAACGTACTTTTCAAGCTGGATTTTCATCTAAAAGGGGTAAAGCCTATTGATTGTGACGGCAGTTGTGTTCCAATTGTACCAAAGGAAGATTCTTAAAGTAAGGAAAGGGCAAAGATCAGGAATCGATACAGTCAAGCACCACACCTGACCCAGGATACCAATGAAAAAGTGACAACTTCACAATTAGACATCACAAACGAGAGCCAAGAGGTCAGCCCAGCAGGTGACCACAAGGCATCAACAAGCAAGCATAGCGAAAACGAGACAGAAATAACATAAATGATCCACAAAAGACGCACCGCCTTGGAACGGTCAGTTAAAAATATCTATATATATATAAACATTATTTGTTTGACACAGTACAAATACCGATGTAATGAGCTGTCTGAGTTAAATAAGCTGGATATGTACTTCGGTTCTGATGGTAGGATATGGCATATGAAGCGTTCCAAAATAAATTCATAAATCATTATTTAATTGCAATCTTCTTGTTTTATATGCATTAATTGTATTATTTAAATCTCATAGAATAAATTCAACTGCTTTAAAACGATTATTAAAGACGTTTATATGGTGTAAATATATTTTAATTGAAATGAATTTATTTATTTGGAACAAAATGTATATTGATATGCTATTCTTATCATTAATATGCTACAAATATAAGCTTTCACAAAAAGCGCTGTCTACGTAAAGCATAATCTGTACAAGTCACGTTTTTGCACAATCAACGTAGGTTTGTGACAGACAGACAAATATAGATACAGATAAACATGCAGGCAGACAGAAACATTTTGGTGCTCGACCTCACAACTCTTAAAATATTGGTCATGCGCTCTAACCACCTGAGCTATCTAGGTGGTCCAAACTCCCAATAAACTTATTGTCTTTGAAGTTGACCATTACGGGTGTTTTGCTGAGGAATTCTGTCCTAACAAGTCATACTTCAAACATTGGGGGCGTTTCTTTGGCTTCACAAAGAAAGTACTGCTGCGCCGTTTTTGCTCGATTGCAGCCGCTTTCTACCCGTCCCTGGTCATGTAATCGGCGTAAGCCGGAGGCGCAGTCGATGCAGCGGTGCATGCCGTTTCGGTGCCAAAGAAACGCAGCCACTGGCTTGTGACAGGCAGGCAGGCTACCGGGGTGGTCCTAAATTGCCATTCTTTCTTTCTATTGACCATTTCGGGGCTGGGGCAGGCAGGCAGACAGGCCACCCTGGTGGTCCACAATTACTCATTCTTTCTTTCTCTTGGCCATTTTGGGGTCATATAGCCTATCAGAGAAAATAGCTTGATGGAGGTTAATTTCGTCAAAAAATTGATTTGCGAAACAATGCTGATTTCTCTGTGTACTTACCGGTATACCTATTTGATGCGTTTTGACTTTGGGACGTTTCTATGTGTAGTTACACGAATGATTTGAGTGTTAATAGCATGGTTTCTTACATCTAGCAAAACTTAAATATTCTCAACGCCATCAATGTGAAGTTTCTGTTAGGACATGCTTTCTTAACACTCGCTTGTATGTAAAGCGAACACTATTCATTTGTTCTTTTGCTTGTCCCAGTGAGCATGCTAGAAATAAGCCCCCCCCCCGAGGTCTGGGGAGCTGGGAAGAAGGGTTATTTGTCTTTAGGGACCTGGGAAGCACTGGTTCTTTTCTAGGGGAACTGGGGAGCAAGCACATACTTTTGGAGATTTAGGGAGCACTGCCAAAAAACCGACGAAAGACCATTTTATAAATTTGGGAAGATCAGAGCATTATTTTTAAGGATCAAGGAAGCACAGACCCCTCCCCCTGTGGGGCCTCATCAAACTATATAAGAAATTCCATTGATAAAAAATTGTTAACCCTACCTTACATCATTTCCAATGACAAGAACTGTAATGATACTTAAGTGCTTACGTATGATAAATTGACTGCAGCAGAGGACACATTTTGTGACATATTCTTTCATTTTCTAGCAAAGCAAGGCTAAACGTTTCATGTGAAATCTCTTATGGCTAGTATTTTACATGAAATGTCAAATCTTACTTCATTTTTTAACTCTTTTAATTCAAATGGATTGTTCCATACATATTGATACATAAAGTATGGAACTGTCCATTTTGTATTTTAATGGGTTGTTGGTCAAACTTTCTATTTGTCCCTTGTGATTGTTTTTTTTTATCTTAACAAACAGTACAGACCCTGATGAAATGCTGCCTTATGCGACATTTCATCTAGGTCTTCACTGTTTGTCAAAGTTACCAGTATCCAAAATTAAATGGGATTAATGGGTTAAGGTTAAAAAAAATAGAAAAAGATAGCTGCAGGCAGGCTGAAAATCTTTGGTTGAACTTTTAGGGCTATTATAAGTTTGGCTTTTAGCACTTACCACACATCATTCATATTTATTATAAATTACTTTTCATGCAACAATTCAACAACTGAAAATTCTGAAAACTGAGCCTCGAGTTATAGTTGGTATTAAATGTTCTAACTTAGCCCTTAAACAACAACTATGATTTTCTAAAAATAATAATTGAAACACAATGTAGTACAAAAATCTGATATTGTGTATTATAAGGAAACTGAAAAGGTCTCACAAAAGTAAAGTTACCTAGACTTTCCCCCCATGCATTTGCACCTAAAACAAAGAAAAAAGTAGCCCAATGGACAACGATTGCTCACCTGAGAGCTAGCAACCATATTTTACAAAGCTCAATGGCAGGTAGCTCTGAATTTGAAACGGCGATAAGGCCTTAATTCAAACACAAGATATTATGTCAGTTATGCTTCTCTGCTCTGAATTAAAATGTCTGAGACAATCTGGGGAAACAATATTTCAGACGCTCAAGGGCAGCTAACGCCATAGTCAGTGGCGGATCAGAACAAAATTAAAACTAATCCAAGCTTTTATGCATGTCCGTGTTGCCTACAGGAATGAAGATCAAATCAAAAATGACGGTACTAGAGTGACAACAACATGTCTCCCACATGGTTCCCACAGAAATTTAAAAAAAAACCAGTTCTATGATTTTTTTATGATTTTTCATGATCAACAATGTAATTTCTATGACTATTTATTGCACGGCTTCCAACTTCCCCTTTTAGCAGCATCTTCACCACGCTGAGCAGAAATGCAGAATGCAGCAACAACAGCATGTCTGTAGATCATGCATGCAAACTTGAAACCACCAGTAGCCAGAAAACTAGCTGTCGGTGTCCAGGCTACATGTGGTGTCGTCTAATTATTTCACAAATTCCATGATTTTCTATGATTTTCCAGATTTTCCATGATTTCCAGAGCTTGTGGGAACCCTGCTTCCATTGTAAGTATATGGGGATTATTCCAGACGCTCCCAACTGAGAGCTGGGCGAAATCCAATATCATCCAAGCGTTTATGGTTCAGGTTGTCCTCATAATCTTGTCCTTGTGCAAGAATAAGGGAGATCCATTCTAAAATAAAAGCGCTAGAGTGGTCATTAAATATATCCCGTTGTAAGTCTATGGGGATATTTCCAGACGATAAAAAATGAATTTACTAGAGTGCTCAGAACGTTTCTTCTATTTTAAGTATATTGACAATCTTTCTGACGTTCAAATGCAGACTGAAGACCATCCACTTATAAATAAAGGCGCTAAAGTGCCCACACATTTATACATTGATTTTTCAGACGCCCAAGGGCAGCAAACTCAGTCGTTCAAACTCATCCACGCTTTTATAGTTATTCTTGTTATTCTGCAAGAATCATGATGATCCTTCAAGAAATGAATTCACTAGATTTGTTTGGGTGATTTGATTCTTTACTTCCCATCAACAATCTTTCAGTTAAAAAGGGACGGATCTTCCTGGGTTGAACCAGTACTAAGCTATGGTAAATGTGTCTTGCTCAAAGACCACAACGCAGTGACGCCGGTGAGGCTCGAACCCGCGGCCTCTCGGTCTCGAATCAATCACTCTACCACTGAGCCACTGAGCTTCTCCCATTATAAGTCTTCAGGATTTTTTCAGACGTACTAGGGCCGCTAACTCCGGTCCGATCTTGCCGAATTTCGAACCCATCCAAGATTTTATAGCTATCAATGTTACCTGCAAGAATGAAGACGATCCAATAATTAATGAAGGCGGTAGAGTGCTCACAACATTATATATTGATTTTCAGACGCCCAAGGGCAGCTAACCCAGTAGTTGGTGATGTGAACTGGCTAAAAGTCAAACTCATCCAAGCTGTTATGGCTGTCCTTGTTATCTGCAAGAATGATGAAGATCCTACCAAAAATGAAGGCACTAGAGTGCTTACAACATTTCTCCCATGATAAGGCTAAGGTTTTTTTTTCAAGACGCTCAAGGGCAGCTAACTCCGCAGTCCGTGGTCGGAACTTGCGGAATTTCGACCAAATCTGAGATTTAATAGTTGTACTCGTTACCTGCATGATTGAAGAAGGTCCACTGAAAAATGGAGGAGCTAGAGTGCCCACAAGTATTTACCACATTATAACCCTATGGGAGCTATCTGTTTCCATGGAAACCACAGTATTGATCCGATATAGCCCAAAACCTTACACAGCCGTTCCCCTACCTAAATAATGCTCCAGATGAACTTTATTTCAAACGGCTCATTGGTCTCAGAGGTATTCATGTTTGAAAATGTGACCGGACGGATGCACGGACGGACGCACAGATGGACGGACACTGCTTCGAGTCCCATCCTATAAGCCCCCGTAGCATTTAGCTCTGGTGAGCTAAAAACTGGTGAATCTGGCCAAACTCAAACTTGCCTGAGATTGTATACTCATCCTGCTGGTATGCTGCAAGAAGAATATCTGATTAAAGACTGAGAAAAGATGGTGACAAATCCCCAGCATGATTATGACTTAAAACCCATCATCGTTTAAACTAAAGGCCTAATTATAAAAGGGTCAGAATCACTACATGGAGGAGACTGATCATGAGGCGCTATATAGAACTACAGTGGCCATCTTGGCTGTCATCAGATTTCAGCTGCCTACCATCAATTTTCAGGGTAATCAGACTAACATTTCTGAAGGAGTCATTGTTTGAAGAATTCCAAGATTGCCTTTGTGGCAGCCATTTAGGATAAGATATCCGATTGTAACGGTTTTATCAGTTCTGAATCTCCATTTGTATCCCACCAAGTTTTAGTTCAATCCGACATATAGTTTGGCTGTCATGGTGACCATCTCTGGTATCTGAATTGAACAACTTGGCACTTCTTAATCTCCCTGATACCCAGATGTTTGGTTCAATCTGTGACGAGAGTATTGTTTGAAAAAAAATCAAAATACTAGGCACCATGACCTTCGATATAGGAACTTATGGCCTCCCCAGGATTTTTGGGGATCTTGGGAGAAGGACTCCTTATTTTAGGGAGCTGAGGAGCACTGGTAATTATTTTAGGCGAGCTAGGGAGCAAGCTCATAATTTTGGGGATTTAGGGAGACCTGCCCAAAAGTAAAAAATTAATGTAAAAAATATCACGTTAGAAAAGAACCTATTTCGTTTGATTTTATTTCAAAAAATCCTTGGCTTCTAGGGGGTTGTCGCCCGCCACCAGACCTCCTTGTGGAATAGTAATATATTTACTTGTGTACTTACATGCACACGAGATTGATAATGGAGTAAAAAATGGCGAATAAATTTGGTTGTTGTTGATTTATTGTCCTCATGACTTTCATAATAACGTACTTTGGAACACTCAGAATGCACAAGATCGCACCATTTGTATCAAAATGTTCCCGGATCTCCACATCCCTTCAGGCCTACCTACGCGCCTGATATGTAGTTCTCTCTCTGATTAATTACCTGATTTTTATTAACACTTTCAAACATGCTGATCTTACTTGATAAACCGGAAGTAAAACACACGTACAAAGGGCCTAATTGTAATTATAAAAACACTTTTTATTACAAAAAATAAATGCTTTCTCTTTGTCTTAACAAAATCTAGTTTTAAGCTGGTGGAAAAAAAAACTCTCTCCCCACCAGAAAACCAAATGTCCTGTCCCTACTTTAAAAAATCAAAACTAGAGAGCATTCCTCCATACCTACTCTCCTAGGAACAGCAAAATCATTTTAAGAATGGTCTCATACGTTGAGTTATATATCATGTATTTCATTAAACACGTATATGCCATGTATTCCATGGCTAAGCCCTGTCTTTTTACATGTATGACGCAAAATACTAAGGGATTATTAAGTCATGCACTCGTGCAAAGCTTCATAGCTTTTAAGTAAGTGAATTTAATCTTACCGAAGGAGAATTTATTTTAGGGAGAATTGGCTTATATATTTGGGGATTTTTGGAGCAGCTGAACGAGAATTTTTTTCAGGGATTCGGGGAGATCAATATATTGTTTTCAGGGATCAAGGGAGCACAGACCCCACTTGGTGGTGGTGATGGTGATGGGGGGGGGGGGGGGGGGGGCTTAGAAGTTTTCGTCATTGAATATTCAATTTATTTTGCTTGCTTCATTTTTTAGCATTATCAAATTCAGTCTGCAGGTCATCTTCAATGATATCAACATTGTTATAATTTTCTGTAAGGTCATCAGTATAAATGGAAAAGACATTAATCAAAATGAGAAATACAGTCGGTCCTAATATGATCCCTGATCGAGGTACTTCAGAAAGAACCGTTATGGAATCGAACAGTCCTTTTCAGTCTATTCTTAACTTCTAACAAAGAAAATAAACACAGTTTGCATGTTGGCGCGCTTTAATGTGAGCAAATGAGCAGCGTGACATGGAAGGACGTTGTAGACCTTGATGAGATCTATTTAAGAAATGCTTGTAAAAGCCCAGTGCCAGTAACACAGTTTACTTAACCCTTAGATCTTCTCATTGCCGAAGTATCTGCCGTCCAGCCCACATGCGAAAAAGTATCTCAAAAAAGTAATTTGTGTATTAGCTCAGGGACCTTATGGCTTGTTGCAAATGCTGTTCGGTATTTTTGTAAGGTCTGTGGAGGATGGCCTCGAGCCTTCACAAACCTATGACGAGGTAAATAAACTTCTTCTTCTTCTGACACCAAACTTTTCTTTTTTGTTTGGCGAAAACTTGCTGTGATTTTATACAGTGCAGTATACCCCTTAGCAATGTTGACGTGCAAATCAACACGGCAAGATCTCTTGCTCGACTCTATACAAAATTTTGTGTGTTGCTCACGTCTGTGAAGCCGCCTTAGAACTGATTTTACACGACAATTCGTTTGCTATTGCATTACCTGTTTATTCTCAGTCCGTGCGTGACTGAGTAATAATATACTGCACAACCTTTGATAATGCTAGTACCGACTAGACAAATATTCTGCTCTATTCGATGAAATGAGCAGAATGTTAATTCTCAATAGATGTGCTGGCGGGATTTTGATTAGGATTTAAACCATTGGAAAAACGAGGTATTGGATTCGTATAAGGCAAGTTTGGTCATGTTCAGTAAAATGGTATGATCAATGAAACCTTTCGAAAATGACTGTATATCCCTCCCTCCCTCCATCCAACTATCCATCTATCTAACTGTCTACTGGAACATTACGTCTGCAGTTACTAGGCTCAGTTTTGTCACCATTTTTGTAAATATGTACGTTTGCCACCTTCATTTGAGAAAGATATCGACCACTTTTGATGCCTTTATTAATAAGGGCGGCAATGGATGGTGATATACTGTTAAGTTTTGCCTTGAGGTTTGTACGTTTTATCTGTAAAACTGTACTGTCTTTTTTCCTGCTTATCTTGTTCCCAATGAGATCTCCATGTATGTTTTATCTCAAGGAATTCTGGTTTCATTATAAATTTACACCTTTAGCATGCTTCCTTGTGAAATATCGAGGGCATGAGTGTATTATGATTATAGGCCTGTTCCCCCGCCCTGTTGTCTGTGGGTGATGCGGTTATCCTGTCATCACTGCCGTTGGGTTGGACCCGGGTTGTCCTGGTGGGCCATTATCAGTCCCTGACCCTGGTGGGCCGTTGGCCCCTTCCTGTCCTGTTTGGCCCGGTGCTTGGTGATTCAGGCAGGCCATGTGTCCTGGGTCCTCTTTTGAGTATCCCTGTCCCACTGGGTAGCCCTGTTGAGGGGCTGGCTAGTTTCGTTGGATGTGATGTGCTTTGGGGCCATCATTTCCTAATTACCTATAACACTGTCTGAATTCATCCTGATCTGGAGTCCTTAGGTATTGTTCAAGTTAACTTAAGGAATCCATGCCCTTCACCTTTAATGCTTTTGTGCTTAATATAGTACACATTTTGCTCTGCTATTTTGGGAGGAATTATATTTTTAGAGTATGAATCAGGCCTCTGGTCCATTGGACATTACTATATTTGGGAATCAGTCACTGTATCAGTGCGGTTGTAGAACTATAATAACGCAAGGACTCCCTACTTCGGGGGGCTTTGATGGTTAAACTTCTGAACTGTTTCCACGTTGGGGTTTCCCATAAATTTGGGACTTAGCTATGATTTAGTCAAGTAGAAGAAATGATTTTGTTTGGGCCGATAATGGGGATATTTTCTAAGAAGATAATTATGGACATATTCTATGTTCGTGTGTCTGTGTGCTTGGACTATATACAGGACTAGATTTATATTTAACCTAATAAATGAGTAATATTATGTTGGACTAAGTAGTACTTTTGCTCGGTCACATGTGAATCCTCTCATGTGGAAATAGACTATTCTAAGAAGCAAGAGACGATTCCAATGAGTAGTTAATATAGTTATAAATAAAGGAGAAAGCTTCACTATCGAAATTTAACAATTGGTGGCAGCGGTGGGATTTGGACTTTAACACGTGTCTTGTGCAGTGCGTTGAGTATGGAACATTTTCTAGTTGTTGCAGCGTTCCTACTTTTTGGAGTTACTGTTTGTCATGGTACATTAGAGAACACAAGTTACTGTCCAGGTATGAAGTTTGAATCCCCACAAGTCAATGAACTTATCGGTTCCAGCTTTATTTGTTCTGAACTTGACTTTAACCAGGAATACGGTTGGATATTTAATTTAGCTGGGAGATTTGTGAAAAAAAGGGGCTAATTATATTATGGACTGTTTAACTGGATTTTTGGCCCTTGAACTGGAAACGGACACTGAAGGTAAATGCTTTTGATTCAATGACTTTTTGAGTTGCAGACTTGAATATTTTATGTCGCATATTTCTGGTGAAGCCTCACCCTATTCAGAGACAAAGTCTATGGAGTTACCTACATTTTTCTCTTGATAACTCAAAGCTCATGGGACTGGAGATTTACTTTGAGTTAACAGTATTTTGAGAGAAACGGAGCTGATTGGTACAGGATATACGGATCGTACGATAAGCAGCCTGAGGATGACGTTGACGTCAGTATGGGTAAATAGTACTGGCGGTCTTTTATCGTTGCTGATGTCAGTGATGGGTTCGTCGATGTGGAATTACAGAACTATCGTTGTGGTTGATCTTGTGTTGCAAGGCTTGGTGGATCGATTCCATGGTCTAAGCTAGGAAGTGGGTTTACCTAGCTTATGTAGTGAATCGTTTTGACACAAGAAGCGTCAGGAGATTATTTGAGTTTCCAAAACGCAAAAGGCTTTTGGGGTAGCATATTATGTTGTATCACCCTGAGCGTGATATGCCATAATTTGGCTCGGTCATATTGACAAATAGCCCTTAGATGATTATTTGTCAAAAGTGGACTACTAAAATCTCAGAAATAAAGATCATGTGAGCAACGTGGTTGATTCCTATGAAGTATTCTGTATCATGAAGCAAAAGTTGGATATAATGTGCTAAGTGCTTAAAGTAATGTTGAGAGGCCATAAGTTGTTTTAGAATAAAGTGGGTAAATTATTTTCTGAAAATTAAGGATTTCCTCTTACTTGGCAGTGAAGCATATCTTGAAATAATTAGTTTTCTTATTTCGCTGATAAGCAAGCCCAAATGGAGATTTCCAAAGAGCTATAGGATGTATTATGTTTCATGATTTATTCTCTGCAGGTGCGGAAAAATTGTTTGGGAAAGTTAAGTTTTGTAAGCAATTTCATTGTTGAGGAAAGTTGCTGAAAAGAGATCCATTTAGAACGCATTTTCTGAGAAAAATTAGAGCTTGTTTTTTCCTGTGAATTTTCTAAAAATGGCAATCAGTTCTAAAGTTTTACATGGTTTAAGATAAGGTTAAGCCTAAGATTCGTGAGAGGTGCAGAGTGTGTCCTTTCTCCCCAAATACATATATTGTGGGGTACTGTGGATTTATCTCTGTGTAAGGATCTGGTGCTATCAGGTTATGCGGTTCCTCTAGTGATGAGATAGCAGTAAATGAATATCTTTAATTATGTGGTGATTTTTGGTTCAAATATTGTACCATAGAATTTGTGGTAAGCTATTTTCATCCGACGTTGTTCTACTTCCATACTTTGGATGGTACCCAGTCAGATTCTAATTTTGGGATTATACGTCGGTTAATCGGTGCAATTATTTAGGGTGAAAGAATGGTTAAGATCTTTCAAATGTTGTGCAAAGAGGAATAATTTTGTGCTTGCAATTTGGCAAAATATTGACCCATTATGGCATTTTACCAAGGGCAGATTCCCCTATAATGATGGATGGGTGAAGTCATTATTTTTGGGAACATGTCTTTGCCCTATGAAAGTCTGTGGATTTTTCCACTCAATTGTGAAATCTTTTGGGACCTTAGTTGGGCGACGTATATATTTACGCCGTTTAGTTTGGTTCCAAAGAGTTTTCTATCCCCTTTTTGGGGGACGGTTTGTGTGAATGGGTTAATAATTTTGATAATCAAGAAACAGGTGTTTAGTTTGTGTCAGATTATCAAATTGGAGTATATTAGCATTGGATAAAATTATTTCTTACCTTGTGAATTCTGTCGGATTAATATTATAGATAGTGATGGCGAGAATATTCGCCCATTACGTCATTTTCAAAAGCATAAATTCCATATTGATGGATGGGTCAGTCTATTTATTGATAAGAGATGTATGCTTTTGTCCGGGAAAATGTGGAACTTTCCACTCGAATTGGTAATCAGTGAAGTCCTTTGTTGGGCGATGCATTTCAGTTGTTTGACTTTAAGTATTTCACAGATTATCAGAGTTTTGAATATAATGGGTTGGTAGTCTCGCCATGTCATTTGTGTTCATTTGAGTTATGATAGAAAATTGTGTCAGAGCAATTATAGTTATATTAATGCTTGAATTTAATAGTGATTAATTCATAATTTACTGATTCTAATATTAATGGATTATTACGCGTTCAGTCTGAATTCTGTTGGAATCTGCGCGCGGAATCTGGAATCAGGAGTACCCAGCTCAGCGATTTACGATCAACATTGAACACGAGCAGGATGATCGGCGATCACACCTGCTTGTTAGTATCCTCACGTCGATTACATTGGGCGTGGCCGGCGATGTTACCCCGCGGTCACAAAACTGCCAGGACCAGTCAGTTTTCGAGGAAACAGGGGCATGAACCTATGCTCTTGTTACGATTTATCAGAAACGTTATATCGGCGGTGCACTGTGTACAACCGTACAGTGCTCCCTATGGTGATGTAACCGGATTATATCTAGCATTGTCAGAACTGATTTTTACGTTAACGGACAGAATTAGACTTTTCGTACACGATAAAAGTCATAGGTATCGTGTAACAGAGACTGATTACTATGATGTGACGGTGGTTTGGACGTTTCAGGACATTTTGGCTATATCCTTAGCTAAAACATTGGTTGGTGTTCCAGTTATGCGGATACGATGTGAGGTGTGAAAAGACCATGGACACTTTGGAAAAGACTGGTGCATAGGACAGAAACATTCGGAGGAATGTGCAGTTTTGCGGATTAATGACGAAGAGACTGGTGTCCTTTTATTTAATCATTTATTAGATCTTAGCATTGTTCTTTGTTAATATTTCATACAAGTATGTAAAGTCAAATTAATTTAACTTCATGGGCACCCTAAAAGACGGTTTTAGCCTGTTCATGAGTCTCAAGTGCATGTCGCTTGCACATGGTTAAATTTTGGGTAAATCATGCGCTCCTTTTGAGCAGTAAAATTAGCATTTTAGCTCTGTCGATGCGAACGGCTGTGACACTGACGAGACTGTGCGAATGCGCAGACTCGCCTGCGTCATAGATTATTCACTTTATGTGTAGTGCAACAAATCTCATGAACTGGCCTATTTGTTTAATCCAGTGATTGCACAAGATTGCAACCGGGACCCTCTTTTCTATGACTGTTTCTGCCTTACATATTTTCATGTTGGGCTTAACCAACATATTTTCGTGTTGGATTTAATTCTGCTATTAACTGTAATCAAAATTCAAATTTTGGTTGGTACAGTTATGAAAGTACAACTGTCATTTTGGAATTTTACTGTTATATCGTATGTCAGATTAAAGAGGGTATGCTTGTTTGATTCAAGTCGCATCAACATTGATTCAACATTGTTACGTTGGATAAAAATTGATCCAACTTTATTACTAAAGTTGTGCGCTCACTGGAATTTTGTGAAGTATGTTTGTGATTCAAGACTATACAAAATACCATTTTAAAATGGACTAGTGGTGATTGTGACAATTGTGAACATGGAATATGTTATCTGGATTAATTTATGGATCATTATTATAATCGGGACGATTACTTAAGCTTTGGAGGGGAGAGTGTTAAGTTTTGCCTTGAGGTTTGTACGTTTTATCTGTAAAACTGTACTGTCTTTTTTCCTGCTTATCTTGTTCCCAATGAGATCTCCATGTATGTTTTATCTCAAGGAATTCTGGTTTCATTATAAATTTACACCTTTAGCATGCTTCCTTGTGAAATATCGAGGGCATGAGTGTATTATGATTATAGGCCTGTTCCCCCACCCTGTTGTCTGTGGGTGATGCGGTTATCCTGTCATCACTGTCGTTGGGTTGGACCCGGGTTGTCCTGGTGGGCCATTATCAGTCCCTGACCCTGGTGGGCCGTTGGCCCCTTCCTGTCCTGTTTGACCCGGTGCTTGGTGATTCAGGCAGGCCATGTGTCCTGGGTCCTCTTTTGAGTATCCCTGTCCCACTGGGTAGCCCTGTTGAGGGGCTGGCTAGTTTCGTTGGATGTGATGTGCTTTGGGGCCATCATTTCCTAATTACCTATAACACTGTCTGAATTCATCCTGATCTGGAGTCCTTAGGTATTGTTCAAGTTAACTTAAGGAATCCATGCCCTTCACCTTTAATGCTTTTGTGCTTAATATAGTACACATTTTGCTCTGCTATTTTGGGAGGAATTATATTTTTAGAGTATGAATCAGGCCTCTGGTCCATTGGACATTACTATATTTGGGAATCAGTCACTGTATCAGTGCGGTTGTAGAACTATAATAACGCAAGGACTCCCTGCTTCGGGGGGCTTTGATGGTTAAACTTCTGAACTGTTTCCACGTTGGGGTTTCCCATAAATTTGGGACTTAGCTATGATTTAGTCAAGTAGAAGAAATGATTTTGTTTGGGCCGATAATGGGGATATTTTCTAAGAAGATAATTATGGACATATTCTATGTTCGTGTGTCTGTGTGCTTGGACTATATACAGGACTAGATTTATATTTAACCTAATAAATGAGTAATATTATGTTGGACTAAGTAGTACTTTTGCTCGGTCACATGTGAATCCTCTCATGTGGAAATAGACTATTCTAAGAAGCAAGAGACGATTCCAATGAGTAGTTAATATAGTTATAAATAAAGGAGAAAGCTTCACTATCGAAATTTAACAATACATTGAACAGCTAGCTTTATAATCATTGGACCTAAACAATATATACCTGTCGATTTTGCAGATGCTAACATCAAAATTCAAGGTACTTATAGCAAATGTGTGAAGTCAATCTTTAAACATGCATAATTATACAGATACAAAAATGTATCTGATTGGAATAGAGGCGTAAGTTTTGGCCCGAGCCTTTTCGTAAGTGTACATGCACTGAAGACTCTGAACTGTAAAATATAAGTAGATTTACACCAAACTTGATGACTGCTGAACTGCCATTGATCTTGGTGTATAATCGTTCAACTGTGTTAGCACTCCTAAACGAGTACTTTTGCAAACAGTGGAGACCCAGCTGAAATGCAGCATAAGGCTGCATTTCATCAGGGTATTCACTGTTTGTAGAGGTTAAATAATCTTCAGACAAAAGAATACAATATTTTTAATTAAATTATAATCTGACACCCCTAGACATGTACATTGGACTATCCCTACCCGAATGAAGAATCCTTTAGTAAACAAAGGGTTAAAAATGTTCTTATCGGTTATATTGTTCCAGATAAAAACTACAACAATAACAGGTAGATCTGTTTAGAATTCAACACTGGAGAATTATTGGCCTCAACAGTTTTAGTAGGAAAATAAGTGAACACTAACACCAAAGAGGATGGCAGCTCAGCTGCCACCTATTTTGGTGTTAGCTTAAATGTACTTTACAGGGCTGCAAGACTCTGCAAATGTGCAGGTTCATCCGGGCCTTCCCTGCTCGCATATATAATAAATATGAAATTCTCATGAACCGGCTCAAATAAAGTATTGTCTTAATACCCAAGCTTTACCTGTTTCGGGTCATTACATAACAATAATGTGATAGGAGCATGTCATCTTTTAATCAGTTTTGTAATGTTTACACATTAACAACATATCGATATTAATAAATGAAACGACTTCAAAATGACAATGACATTTTGGATTTATTTTGCAATTATCCTACACTTTGCAGGTAAGACTTAAATAAACATATTATTTCGACTCTCGTTTACTCGAAGTCAATGCTATCATTTTATCATTTCGAGTTATCACTAGTTTAAGTACGAAAATGATATACATTAAAGTGTCGTCTCACAGAGGCTGTTCTTTTAAGTACCCACAACTTGAATTGTGATTGGAAATGTGGAAAAAAAAAATTCAAAAGTATGCCCTATTGAACCGCAAATTTCACACTTCGTAAATTTCACACTGTGAAGTATTGGTACCAATTCCTCACAGCGCGTGACAAATTGGTACCATTAAGTCGCGTTTTTCGTACCAATATCTCACACTTTGTGAAAAATTCGCACGATGTCAAATTTCATAGAGCATACTGCATGCGTATTCCTCACATTGATTAAATACCCCCCTCAAATCTGCTGCATTTTGCATTCGATTCCAATTCTTCACCCGTTAATTTTTTTTCCACATTTATAAAATTATGCCACGCATCAATTATATAAGGCACGTCGCGAGAAGACGGTTCTTTTGGGGTTCCAGATCCGCTAGCTTGCGTCCATGTAGCTACGGAAACAAACAGTCGTTTTTTAATTTCGGATTGAGAAATTTGGGAGATTCTTCAATCAGTGCAGCGAAAAACAAAGACGCTGATCCGCCTGAGAAGCTGGGGTCAAGGTCAGACGAATTCTTGTTAAGTACCCTCTTCATCATATTCATGCACCTGCACAGTTTGAGGGTGCAACGTTCAATGGTTCAAGGAGATGCTTTGTGACAAGAAAATACATTATTTGACCTTTGAGTCAATGTCATTCATGTACAATATGTTGCCCAGTTCCCTCAACATCATGGGACATATGCACTTGCCAGGTTCAACGGTTTAGGAGGAGATGCATTTGCACGGACGACGATGGACCGATTTCCTTACGAATTTAAAATATAATCAATTTTCCTGAAGAAAAAAGCGGGTATAATCGACTTATACTCTATGATAAAACGATGAAGAGGCCTCGTGGCTATCTGTCAACACTCAGCGGAAACCAGAGCTAAAGAAAACAACTACTAGTAGCTGAACCACGGCCGGACCAGCAAAAGTCAAATGATGGATAGAGTCTTGCATTTATGCTCAGATATTAAAACTCGTTGCGAGATAGTCGGCGAGCCATTTCTTTTAAAACACTCGTACAAAATCACAGTTCTGTCACTGATACCTGTGAAAAATAAATACCAATTCTTCACATCTATGATAATATGGTACATTTTTATATGAGCGGTGATTTGCTACCAATTATACACATGTTTGATGAGTTGATACCAGTTCTTCGTATATGAGGATTTGATTCAATTTTTTCACATGTGTGATGATTTGATACCGATTTTTCACATTAGTGAGGGTTTGTTAAATCAGTATATGGTTGGAAAGCAATTGCTTAAGGGAGAAATTATAGTGAAATTTGTATAATTACTTTTTCTCATTTCCCGACGCTATGAAAGTGTTGATGTTTTTTACTATACTACTTTTATAGATGGATGAATATTGAATATTTGAAATATCAAAACTGTCTTCTAAACCAAGACATATTTTGACAAATGTTAAAACAATTATATTAACCCTTTGTAGTCTGATGGTTTTTCTCATATATTATGAGAAAAACCATCAGACTACAAAGGGTTAATATAATTGTGTACTTAAAGGGATCACAGGTAGAAATTTTCTCAATTATGTCGTTTTTCTGTCCCTTAAGGTTATTTTAATCTTAGCAAACAGTGCATACCCTGATGAAATGCAGCATTATGCTGCATTTCATCTGGGTCCTACTGTTTGCCAAAGAACCCGTTTAAGTGTTACCCAGTATACAGAAGTGTTAAGGATTGTCACCCTCTATTGGCATATGGTGTTTAATGAAAAATGAAGGCCTGTGTAGTACATTATGAAGCGTAGTGGCTCAGTGGTAGAGTGCTTGACTCGAGACCAAAAGGCCGCGGGTTCGAGCCTCACCGGCGTCACTGCACTGTGGTCTTTGAGCAAGACATATTTATCCTAGCTTAGTACTTGTTCAACCCAGGAAGACCCGTCCCTGTTTAACTGAAAGATTGTTGATGGGACGTAAAGAATCAAATAAAACAAAACAAATTGAGTACATTACATATTCGTTAATAGCCTTCACAGTCTGATTGCTCCCTTAACACATTTAAGCCTTATAGAATTTCTCAATCTTATCAATAGGACCAGTCCATTTCTGTTTTAAGGAGTGTGTGTGTGTGTGTTTTGTTGTTATTAGTCGAATGGTGATAGAACACTCTGCAAGCAAACATTGGAGACTCTGATTCAAACGCAGCGTTCTGCAGCGTCTTAGCTGCGTCTGAACTTTTTTTTCCTTTCCCGACTAACAGGATATTAGGCTTATATGGGTTCTGTGTATATGCTAAGAGATGTACGGGAATGTTTCAGAATGGACTGGAATGGGCCCAAAGCTGAATTGGCCATCGATTAAACTGTCATATCACTGGTATTCGCTACAAATAGTAGATTTGCCATGAGATTTCCAACAATGTGGTATGTGCGACCAGCAAAGCCTCAGACCAGCCTGCGCATACGCGCAGTCTGATCAGAGCCTTTGCTGGTCGCTTGAATATTTCACGAGTGTTAAGCTACTGACTGAACATCATTTGGAGTTTTTAAGCTGAAAGGAAGCTTCAAAGGCTCGTCTGAGTCTACACTTGTCAAATGCCACATTGTTGGAAATCACGTGTCACGGCTCAGATGTGCAGTCGAAATCCAGATGCACTATTATAATACTTCCAATAACGAGCTGACAACTTTTTTTTTAAACTTCTTTAAAGACATAATTTATGTTAGTTTAATTTCGCTGTTACAGTCACACAAAACTATTCATCATACGAAATATGTGCTAAAAGCACATATTTCATATTTGCGCCATTTCAAATAGGTTTTTTATTTGACTTACAAAATGTAGTAAAATGAAAAATTAAGGCTCGGGTGACAAATGGCTATTTACTGATATTTTAATACATAATTAACTATAGACTTTAATTAAAAATGATAGTATTTTTGTTTATCAACATATCTCCAAGCCCACGTATATTTTGACCGTTAGGACCAGTTCTACCCATTGATGGGTTAGAGCGATACCTGGTCGGATAATTCTGGTCAGACAAGTTAATGTTTATATGTACTCCACTGAAGTAAGATATCTGTCACGGATGGCTATTATTAAACGTTTGCACACGAGAGTTCCTTAATGATAAGCTATTTGCATCAGGTATTTGCGAACAAGAAAATACCTTGATGTGCCTGCATATACGCACAGGCAGATCCATGCATCCGCTTTCCCATCTGTTTTCACATTGTATTACGTTCTAGTATGGGGTGTGCTTTACTGTATCTGTCTATGCCTTTGGAAATAAACCAAACCAATATGAGGGAAATAAGACGAAAAATATTCATTTACATGTCTTTATTGATAAATAATTATGCATAAAAATTTGAAAATCTCTCAGCAAATAGAAACTAAGGACAAACTCCCCCAGAATACGCCGGACATGCAAGGCTGAAACATCTTCTGGTCAATGTTGATGCGGAGCCAGTATGCATTGAAACAGCGTAGTTTTGAAGTCTGTTGTTTCTTGTCTCAATTTTACAAGATACGAACTTGCTGTTAACGTCACCATTTTAAGTGCAGTCCGGTTTCTTATGGTTTGTCGTATTGTGGGCGAATTGAAGTCTCGGTCTACACTCAAGAAAATATCCCGACATTGATTAATTTTGTTTTTCTAGGACGTAAATTATCAACTCAAACAAACATTGTTACTTGCAGAATGATTGTTCACGCCAATGGACTTAAGATATCAATGAACAGGGAAGACTTAAGAAAAGAACATAAAACAGGAATACGAGCATGGTGATATATGCTTTTTAAATAAATATTCGTTTCTATAAAAAATCCCTTCAAAGTTATGTTATTATGTCTCCCCCCTTCAGGGTCGGGAGACATATTGTTTTTCCCCGGGCGTCTGTCTGTCTGTTTGTCTGTCTGTCTTTCAAAAATCGTGTCCGCTCTATAACTTGAAAACCGTGTAAGCTATATTAAAAAAACTTTATACAATTATCAATCAGCATGAGATGACGTGCAGAGTTAGGCAAGGAACTTTAACCTTTAAGGTCAAACTAATTCCTTGAGAAATTATTTTAGCGCAAAATCATAGGGTTGTGTAATGTAAATAACCATAAAAAAGTCCTCAAAAAATATCGGAGCCAAATTCGAGAAAATTAAGATTTAAGATTTTATCATTAGTGGGTGGGGTACCTGAAAAATGGAAATAATCATTTTTGACCAATAATGCTTATATATTTCACATTCTTTTTAAGTAAATGCTGAATATATCAAGTGAGGATGGTTTTAAGACTATAAGTGTGTAAACCAAGTGGTCAACAGAGAGCATAATTGTTTCCATGGCAACCCATAATATCTAAATAATGGGGGTGTGCCAACAAAATTTTGCATATCTCAGCTGCAACTCATCCTAGAATATTAAAAATGGTATCAAATTAATTCTGAGTTGTCTTATGTTCTTCTGACTGTCCGATATGCAATTATCTATTTTGTATATTCATGAATATTTATGAGAACATGAGAAATCAGAGAGAAATTGCAGAGAAATTAAGGGGGTATACCTACAAAATAACATATATCTCAGCTGGTAATTAAACTACAGGTCAAAACTTGGTACGAAAATGATGCTGAGACAATGCCCCTTTACTTTATGGTTTAACATGCAAATTTTCAAATTATTATATCCAGCAGTATAAATGAAAACATTAGAAATAAGAGAAAATTCTAAACAAAACTAAGGGAGTATACCTACAAAATTGAATATATCTCAGCTACTAACTTTCCTAGATTACCAAACACCATACCAGATTGATACCAAGATACTATTCGTTTACCCGTTGGTTCAACATGCAAATAATAAGCTTTAAATATCCATGACTATTAATACAACATTAGATACTAAAGAAAAATCACAGTAAAATTAAGTGGGTATCCCTACAAAGTTACTCATATCGCAGCTGCTATTTGCCCTGAGTTACCGAATATGTTTCTGAATTGATGCTAAGACACATTCCTTTTATGCATTTGTTCAACTGAGAGTAATTTGATTTTGATATTTATGATTATTAAAGAGAATATTAGAAATCATAGCAAAATCGCAGAAAATTAAGAAGGTATACATATCAAATTACTAATAACTCAGCTGCTGATTGCCATAGAAAGCAAACAGGGTACCAAAATAATGCTAGAGCATTAATCATATAATCATATGTTCATTATAAGAAATATATGAATTGCAAAATCCCAAATATTATAAAAAATTTAGAAATGAGAGAAAATGTTGAAACTTTAATAGTGTTGTACCCACAATAACCCATAGATCTAACTCAGCTGCTGTTATTCTTAGACTTCTAAAAAAATGCCTAAATGATTCCGCTGTGCCAGCCAAGATGGTCACCAGATCTCTAGATAAGAAATATTTCAAACATCTCATAATTAGAAATAATTTCATATTAATGCCATTCCTCTCAAGGCCTTCTACCAAAACTACACAACCAGTTTTGCTCTGCTGAACAAAAAAGTCTACAGAGCTAATAGAACTCTTTACACAATATCTGATCCAGATTAATTACAAAGAATGTTTCTGTATGATCTATGTTCCTTAGTTTGCTTAAATTCATACAACTATGCTTAACAAAAGTGCCTCCAGGGCTACAATTCAGGTGAGCGGTCCAGAGCCACCGAAACTTGCCCTCTTGTTTAATATTATATGGGGATTCCCCATTTCCGGCCATTTTCCCCATTCATCCCATATAAATTCTTTATAGAAAACAAATCAGACCGACTTACCTTATTTTAATTTTCCATGCAAAGTAAACTCACATATTTATTTTGGTCTTAGTAATTTTGTATGTTATCTCTCCTATTTTTTCTACGATTTGTCTATAATTTCAAATGGTTAATAAATTCATATATGTAAAATAAAATTAGATTATATGCACATTGAACCACAGGGTATAAGGAATATTTCTTAGCAACAATTAAGAGCCAAGTTTGATAATTAAGGGCATCTAGCAACTACGATATGAGTAGTTTTAAAGGTATACCCACTATTTATTTCTGCGATTTGTCTATCATTTCCAATAGTTTTCCAATAATATCCATGAATATTTAAAAGACCTCAGACAGTCTTAATGAGAGATTGCCCATAAAAGTGGTCAGAGAAAAGTTTCAAAGAAAATGATATTTTTTCCATGAAAAAGATAGTAATTTTAACTCTTGAATAATATGCACAAGTGTTTTTTGCATTGAACAAGTACCTTACTGTTTTTGCTATTCAACATATAGGAAATAGAAAAAAGTTTTACTGAAGGGGGTACGATGTCAAAAGTTTTATGCTGCAAACAATATATTTCCGTGTTTTAGATGAGTACCTGAGGAAACCTTGATTTTCTGTGAAATAAAATTTGGTCACAAAAATACCCCCACCCCCTACACCATGAAGTCCTGGCAATAATATGCAATATTTTCCAAATACTTTTATTTTGCTAGGTGCACTCTAAATATAAGGGTTTGATTTAAGCACAGAAATTAATTATAAATAATGCATTATCCTAGCCACAGGCTTTCAAAATCTGGACAGATTGAATAGGAGACTGTCCGAGGTCCTTTAGTCATTTGAATGTTGAATAACTTGGTAAAATAATTCTGAGATATGAGTATACTCCCTTGTACTTTTATTCTTGTGTTTCTTTTTGACAAATTTTCTCTTACTTCTATAATTTTCATTAATATTGGTGGATATGACAATTAGGTAATTTACACATTTAACCAGATTAGAAGGGTTTTGTCTCACCATCAATTTGGTACCAGTTTTGTATTCTAGAGTAATTAGCAGCTAAGTATGTACACCCCATTTTCCTGAAATTTCTCTCTAATTTTAATTGCTCAGGTTTTCATACTGGACAGCCAGGAAAAAATCTATGACGAAGAATTAGTTTGAATGTGAAGCCGCCGTGGTGTAGGGGATAAACCTATGTCTTGTAAACCAGGGGTCGCAGGTTCGATTCCCGGCTTCTCCCAGTCTGTCGGAAGAGACTTTAAGCCGTTGCCCCGTCTTCTGAGACGCTTTAAAACCAGAACCACTGCCGGTTGAGCCTTCGGGAGTTCCTGGACATAGAACCACAAAAAGCATAAACCCACCCGGCCAGCACTGGTACAGCCAAGGAACACGGCCACAAACAAAAAAAAGAATTAGTTTGATACCAATTTTAGTTGGAAAGAAGCCCCAGTAGTGTAGTGGATAAGCGCTATGGCTTGTAAACCAGGGGTAGCAGGTTCAATTCCCGGCTTCTCCATAAAACCACTTTAGGTTGAGCCTTCGGAAGTTCCTGTCATAAAATACACACGCCTCCCGGCCCAGTACTGGTTACTACCCATGGAAAAGCCACAAAAAGTTTTTTTTAGTATTCATGGATGAGTTGCTGCTGAGATATGAGAATTTCTAGTCGAACTATTATTTCATAGGTTGTCATGGAAACCATGTAATTTCACATAACCCAAATGGGTTAAATTTTGAGGACCATAATTTTGCAGTTTGGTGGTCCAAATTAATAATTTGGTATCCAATAGAAATTGTCATCGAGGTGTAAGGTAGGTCTACTATCACAGCGTCCAAGTTTCTAGTAGTTTCCCATGATTTTCCTGTCATTTTTCAAGTTTTCAGAAATATTCACGAATATGCAAAAATATTAATGAGGTAATTTACATCTATGAACATCTACGAACACTGGATGAAAGAACTTGTCAAATTGCATCACTTATGATACATAGCAGTATACAATATACACCAGTGATAATTTTGGGCAGAAATCAGTTAATCTACTGGTCTTTTCGACGATTTTCCCACATTTTAAAGTTCTAATTAATATTCATGAATATTCAAATTAGAACATTTGCATATCTGACCATGTAATAAAAGGCCTATATCTAAGCTTTAATTTGGTACCAAGGTTAGTAGTCTAGACTGAGAAGCAGACGCGATATGGTTGTTTTTGTAGGTACACCCCCATTCAAGAGTATAGGATTATGGGTTGCCATGGAAACCATGCGTTTAAACATAGCCAGAATAAATTTTTAGCTGGGGAAATTTTTAGGGGGCATACCTAGGGTCCAAATGAACAATTTGACACCCATCAAAACTTGTCCTGGTGTAGCAAGGTAGGTCAAATTAGATCCCAGGGTACCACTAACATGATATTAATTGCCTGTTTTCAGCGATTTTTCTTCATTTTTCACATTTTTTTCATCCCCGAAAAATACCATTTCCCCACAGATTTTTTTGAGGACTTTTTTTCTGTGAAACAGGACACCTTCCGGATACTAGAACTGTTAATAAAGTTTCTCAAGGAATTAGTTTTGGGTTAAGGGTCATTTTAGGCTAAATGTACTGGCCTAAGTGAAAGAATGGTAACTCTGCCTTTTATACTTTTTGAACTATTTCCCTTTGAACTTTGTGCATCACAAAAATCTTGTCTGCTCTATCACTTGAAAACCACTTAAGCTATATTCAGGAAACTTTGTACAAATATCAATCAGCATAATATGACATGCAGAGTGCAAGAATGGTAACTCTGCCTTTTATACTTTTTGAGTTATCTCCCTTTGAACTTTGTGCATCACAAAAATAGTGTCCGCTCTATTACTTGAAAACCACTTAAGCTATATTCAAAAAACTTTATACAATTATCAATCAGCATGAGATGACGTGCAGAGTGCAAGAATGGTAACTCTGCCTTCTATACTTTTTGAGTTGTTTCCCTTGGTACTTTGTGCATCATAAAAACCGTGTCCGCTCTATAACTTGAAAACCGCTTAAGTTATATTCACCAAATTTTATACAAGTATCAACCAGTCGACATGCAGAGTGCAAGAATAGTAACTCTGTAGTTTATACTCTTTGAGTTATTTCCCTTGAAAGTTTGTCCATCACAAAAACAATTATCTATAACTATTTTATACCAGGTTATGATTGTGCAATAGTTAACTACATTGACAGATATCTTTACTAGATACTAGCTGATTGTCTGCATGAAATGACTAGAATTTCAGTTAGAAATTGTATTTAATGTTCTGTTTGAAATTGTATTTAATGAATCATGCTTTTGACATCAAAAGGGTGGAGACATCTGTTTTTTTTTGTAGAAAAATAATTCTAGTTTTTATTATAGTTACATTATGTGACATATCAATTTTATTCAAGATATAATGTTTTTGGCCTTAATATTGTTAGAAGAAAATTAAAAGGTTTTAGCTTAATAAATAAGAAATATGCATATTTTTCGTCGTATGCTTTTTGGTTTCATGTGATAGCCAATAGTACGTAGTGTATTCTCAGTAAGAGTTGTTTTTTCTTGTTCAGTTGTTTAAAATATGAGAAAATGTTAGCTCACTTGAGCCAAATGCTCAAGCCGATCTATTGTGATCATTGGGTGTCCGCCGTGTGTCATGCGTCTTGTGTCGTCAACAATTGCTTCAAAGGACATCTCCTCCTAAACTACTGGCTGGATTTTTACCAGAACTGATCCTTATATGGCCTTCTTTAACAATTGTTCATCCGTTGCATATCTAGGTCACACAGGCTAAAAACATTTTTTCTAGATGAATGTCTGAAACCACAAGGCATAGAGCTTGATATTTGGCATGTAGCATCATCTAGTGGACATCTATAAGGTTGATTTTACATAGGGTTGTATTGGGAAATATAAAAAAACACCGTCTATTCTACAACCATAAGCCCTTGATCCTTGATACTTGATATGCAGATTCAACTTGTGTGCCAAGTTAGTTCAAATTATGCCCCTGGGGTCAAAAATGGCTCCGCTTCGGGTGTCTGATGTTCTACATATACTGATATAGGGAAAACATGAACACATTTTTCTTGTATAAAACCACAAGTCCTAGAGCCTTGATATGTGGTATGTATCGTCACATAGTAGACCTCTATCAAGTTTGTTCAAATTATGCCCCCGAGGTCAAAAATGGTCCCGCCGCAGGGGTCACATAGGATACACATGAAATCAACTGTTTTTTTCAGAATATGGTCATATTGAATATCAAATTGAAGGGAATGAATCATGCAGTAACATGCTAACAGATATTTTGCCCTTACACGCACCCTTGACCCTGGGTGGGTCAAAAGATCAATTGTGTTTCCTTTTCTGAAAGTAGTCATGTTGCATATCAAATTATAGGGTATAAAGCATAGAAGTTAAAACCACTCAAGCAAATATTCTGCCCTTTTACACACCCTCGACCCCTGGATGGGTCATAATGTTTTTTTCTGAAGAAGGTCATGTTGCATATCCAATTTCAATGAAAAAAGTGTAGAACATAATGCAAGTAAAATGTTTGACCCTTTTGGGTTGGGTACAAAGGTCAGACTTTGAAATTGTGCAGATAAGTATGCATTGATTGAACTAAGTGACTTGATAGGCTTTGGTTATAATCTAAGTGATACCAAAGATGGACTAAGGTGTGGGAGAAATGGGATTTATATGTTGTGGTAAATATCATCTCCTCGTGACAAGGGCTCAGGTAAGTGACCCAGGGCTGACTTGTTTTTTTTTTGTTTTTTTTTTTTTAAAAAAAAACTCCAATTTATCTTAACATTTAAAATCAAATTTACTTTTTAGACACATGCCAAACTTAGAAATAACAGACCGCGTTGGGCATTTATTGGCAGTATCGATCATGGATATACTATTCGTATATTACACGGCATTTTGCATTATTACGTAGTACCAGCTACTTCGTGTACATTTGGTTAATACATTTTTTGTGCTTTATGTCCTGTAAACGTTGATAAAAGAAACATTTCTAGCAGATACACAACCTTTCAGCAACGATTTATCGACGTTGATGCGGCGTGACGTCGCATCGACGTCGATAAGACGATGTTTTGACGTCATGAACCTGCTGGGATAATACTCCTACAAATATTGTTACAACTACAAAGAAGACCATTTTTTTTCATTTTCAGTTTACGCGGAGCGGTGCTGGGATGACAATGAAAATACATTTAAGTTCTGTGACGAGGGCTGTTGCACACTGAGCAACGGGGATGCTGGATGTTGTACGGACTTGTAAGTACTGAGGCTACGCACTAGGTATGATTTCAAAGACTGGGTGGATACTGTACAGACATAATCCAGTAAACATCTAAAAGCGGACCACAATCGGCCCGCAAGCGAAACGCCATTTGAATTAAATGACGTGATAGAAAATATAGGCAGTGCGAAAACTTTAAGGTAAAGAAATAGAAATCAAATTTTTAAGAAAAACATATTTTATGCTATAATAATTTTCTTCATGATTGTAGTAGCCATAGCGCCATCCATGATATACATTGCTGTTGTTGTCGTTTTTATTGTTGTTGCTGCTGATGTTGTTTTTAGAAGGCTTTTAGGTTGTAGTTGTAGTTGATACGTTTATCAGTTACCTCTCATATTAATTGCATTGTTGCACGTTGACCCGATCAACGTTGCCTATCACACGGCATGTGCCTTTTTCAGGTGATGATGACGTTGCACTTTTTGAATGATGTCGTCAAAGCATTGAACTGACACAAAAAGCTAGTTCGAACAGTGAATCAGCTTGTAAACTAATAAATAGAATACCAGGTTCGTGTCTTTTGATATAAAGTTTACCAGGCTCGGCTTTGAGAACGCATGTTGAATCGCTCTGTAAGCCTCGCAATGTCAACAAGCATTCTCAAAGCCTTGCCTGGTAATCTTGATATCAAAAGACACTCTCGTAGTATTCACTATTTCCTGGTCATAAATAGTTGTTTGTTTTAGTTTAAGGTATATTTGAGTGTGTTCGTTTCAGGAATGCTTATCGCTGGGCTATATATGTAGGTATAGCCGTATTTATAATCCTGGTAGCTGTCTGTGCTGCAATTGTGCTGCTGTGTGTGAAAAAGAATAGAGGACACCGCGGAGTTATCTCCCCTGGACCGCCAATGTACTGTAAGTTTCCAATTAATTGTATAATGATTTAATGCATTTATTTGTTTCTAGTTTTAGCAATCTATACACGCGTGGATGAGAGAGAGAGGGCGAGAGAGAGAGAGAGAGAGAGAGATATAGACAGAGAGAGAGAGAGAGAGAAAGATAGACATACAGAGAGAGAGAGAGAGAGAGAGAGAGAGAGAGAGAGAGAGAGAGAGAGGAGAGAGAGAGAGAGAGAGAAAGAAGAGAGAGACAGAGAGAGAGAGAGAGAGAGAGAATGAGAGCAGTTTTCTTCAATTGTACTCGTTATTTTTGTGGCCTTTGGTCGAGTGTGCTCTAATGTTCCTTCCTCGCGATGTCATTGGCTGGTCTGTAATTTATATCGCACTCCCTTGTTCTACTAAATTGCTGTCTTGAAATAAAAATAAAAAATGCCGCCCAACAACCCTTAAACCGCAAATGGACTGGTCAAATTGATAATAGAGGGAAACTCCATTTGGCTTAAATGGGTTAACCCTAAAAGCGCCAAGAAAAAATGCATCTGAAAATGTCGTCTGCTGAAGTCATCTGCTGCAAATAATTGCCTAGCATTACTGACGAATTAAGTATAGGAGCAAACAGCGTGGACCAAAAACAGACTGCTCCTATAGGAGCAGTCTGATCTGGGTCTACACTGTTTGCCATAGAGGCTTCTTAAACATTTCAGCAGACGAGAAAAGCAGACGACTTTTGTTGTGATTGGCGCATTAAGGGTTAATGGTTTCTTCTTCCAGCTTCTACAGTGGCGTACTATCAGCCCCCATACCCATCTACTGCTCCTCCGCCATACCCAAGCCAGCCCCAGGGGCCATACATGACATCGTCCAGTCAATACGGAAGCCAGCCCCAGGGGCCATACATGGCATCGACTAGTCAACATGGACGACCTGCCATGAATCAACAGCATCTAGATAAGGGGACATTGGAACAAGCTGAGGGTTTGCACGGACGTCCCCCGCCAGCATTCGGTCTTCCACCTAACCATCGAATAGTTTGATAACGCCTGTATGGGCATCCAATCTGAGCCACGACATGAGATTTCCAACAATGTGGTATGTGCGACCATCAAAGCCTCAGATCAGCCTGCGCATATGCGCAGTCTGATCAGAGCTTTTGTTAGTCGCTTGAATATTCTATGACTGTTATGCTACTGACTGAACACCATTTGGAGTTTCTAAGCTTAAAAGGAGGCTGCAAAGGCTCATCTGAGTCTACACTTGTCAAAATGCCATATTGTTGGAAATCTCATGTCGTGGCTCATCTTACTGAGCAGCAACTGCAATGCATGTTAACAAAACGATTGCTTAACTAAGTCGGTAGACAAATGGTCAAAGACCTGTAATTATAAAAAAGGCAGTGATTGGCTCAAATGGTGTTTGAGCTCAGCACAATATTTAAGTTGCAAAGTGTTTCGTGATTGGTCAAAAATAAGCATATGTTGTAAAGTGTTTCGTGATTGGTCAAAAATAAACATATGTTGTGAAGTGTTTCGTGATTGGTCAATAATAAACATATGGGAAAGAAACCATATCTATTATAAAGCCTTCAATGTTTACTGTCGTGAGTTGGCTCCTGGTACTGTTAGTTTAACAGGTGACAGGGCCCAGGGCGACGAAAGTAAACATTGAGCTTAGTATAGACGGTTATATATTTGCTGCACTTTTTGAAACAAAATCTCACTGCTTTTGTTGGTTTAGTTAACTGGTGTGGCTTAAAAAAAGGGACCTTGCATTTTGATATTTGTTTTTCAATGAAATTTTCCTCCCATGCAGGGTATACACCTTCAGGGGCCAAAAAGTGGTAAAACATGGTGTACATAGGGGTATCTCATGCTTTGTTTAATGATTGAACTAGGTCCTATCTGTATTTCTATGGCAGTGTCATTGTGATTTAAGAGTTTCGAGTATCACAGCTTACTTAAAAGCTATAATGGAGGTCTATGGAAAAATATTTGCAGGTCTCGGCCAATATGCTATGACCATCAAATCCAACACTGATCCCGTTTATAATCCTTTGTATGTTTTCTTATCCACCAGTTTTAACAATTGTTTTGGTCACTCTATACCCACAACATATGTTTTAGGTGAGAAATGAAAATAGTATAGGATTTAAACATGGATTTTTATGTATTAGCGTTCACCAGGTCCTGAGGGAGATGTTAAAAACCGAGGGTGATGCCCGAGGTTTTTTACCTCTCCAAAGGGACCTGGAATACTTTAATGTATTGTAAATCTGTGCGAAAAAATATGGGACTCAGAGTATCCGTCTTATGTTTTGTTGTGAGGTAAGGAAATCCCACCCGAGGACCAGAATAAATCGTCAGAAACGAGGTTCTGTCGAGTTTCTGGCGAAATTATTACTCATCCTTAAACCAATAACTATCATTTTTGACAATATTTTTCCTACTTAGTCTGTCTTGTTTTTTTTCTTGTTTTTTTTGGCCGTTCGTTTTTAAGGTACCCGCATGTTTCACTATGGGATGACATTACTTTGCATTATAGATATGCTGCACTGCATTCTTCCCTTGATTTTTCCTAAGAGAAGATCTTCAGTTACCTTTTGAGTACCTTTCACACACTTATACTGTCCCTTTTTCTTTCCAAAAATTTTAAGTATTTTCCCTGAAACTTTTAAATAGACAGCGCTAATGTTATATGTCAAATGTATTCGATGCAACATAAATCTTCTATGTCTATGTCTAATCTGGTCCGTTTTTCCACAGAAATTTGTAAAAGGTTCTGTCCAGTATTTTATCAGTTCTCCTGGCGGATTTGGAAGTGCAAATGGACATTTATCGATAAAACCTTAGACTGTTTCAATTTTAGCGCTCCTTTAAAATGGATTAGATTATTTTAGAAAAGGGTTGAAATCTTGAATACTTCAATATGGTTACATGTCATGTTACTTTTGATTTCAGGCAAGGGGGTCCAATGCCAACAATTTTTGTCATTTTAACATTCAATTTAATGAGCAGGATAAATAAAACACCTGAAAGTTTTAAAACAACAGAAATCTTTATTTTTCAGGTTTTGTTTGGTTTTTATGAGCAGCTGATTTCATGCTCAGCTGAGTTGACCTTTAAAGTTTTATACATGTAACCTCGAGGTCAGTTGTCAGTGATAATAATAATTGAACCACGGCAGGACAAAACATACAGTATGGGCCTCGTCGCAAGAAAGCCTGTCTTCCCTGTGGCCCTATTATGGTTTTACAACAATCGAAAAACTCGGAGCAGCCTGGGCATCAGCCAAAAAGTAAGTGAGGTTACATGTATAAAACTTTTTTTAAAGGTCAACTCTGCTGAACATGAAGTTTCAACTGCTCATAAAAACAAAAAAATACAACAACTGAAAAATAAAGATTTCTGTCGCTTTAAAACACTCAGGTGTTGTATTTTATCCTGCTCATAATGTTAAAATGACAACAATTGTTGGCGTTTCCCCTTGCCTGAAATATCCAAGTGTGACCAGTCTTCACTTTTCACATGAAGAAAGTTTGTGCCCTTAGCTACACATTGAGCTCACAGTGTAGACCCTGATCAGACTGGTTGGTGTTTGTTATGTCGCGGCTCATATGATTCTCCGTAACACCTACATGTAGTAATGATAATGACAGAAACAGAGCTGAACTGATAATATATACATGTAATACTATGAACAATAACACGGTTTCCCCCCCTAAACTCAACAACTATTCATAAACAAAGAATGGTATTATAATTGTAAGCACTGTTCCAAATGAATATATGATAGAACATCTTTTTATTTGCTAAGTCAGCATTAATCAGTTAAATGTTCACCTTCATGTTCTTTCGTAATGTCTGTCCAATTATACATGAGATCAGTTTCTGTTAAATAATGCCCTGTTTCTCTGAATGTTTGTTCCACAAATAGTAAGTGAGTATGATCAGGTAATACCACAATCACAAACTGCAGACAAATCCGTGGCACCTTGAGGAAGAGCCACACAGCAATTACGAGACACCAGGAAGAAAAAAAGCAAAGCAACCAGTTCCCTATTAAGATGATTGCAAAACTAGAATGGACACAAAGTAACGCATCCGAAGAAAGCCCACTAGTCACTACTGTAGTATAGCCCTTCAAACGGGGAAAAGATAGCTGGTTGTTTTGCTGAGTGTGTCTTTCTGGTGTCTCGTGATTGCTGTGTGGCTGATCAACAAGTCGGTATTGCTACTTTTCAGAAAGTGATCGCTGAATGACATTTGAAACTTATCAAAATAAAAAGTGTTTCATGTATCATTATGTAGATCACAAAGAAATCACTCCACCGAACAAATATTCAAATAACATGATAAAATATCAATACTTACTAAGGAATACTTATATGTTAAAGCGATTGTCATTTTGGAAAGTAAAGGTTCTGACGAATGTCGCCTGCATCTACGCTGATCGCATATACGAAAAGTATCAAAATCGCATATACTGGTCAACGATAAATGTTCTAATATTTTGAACGCTAAATGCTAACCAAAATGGCTTAGACAAACAGCACAGGACCAGATCGGACTGCACTTGAAAGGGTATTCCCCGTTTGCTATTCGGACCAGCATTTTGTCAATAACAGCCCTGATGACCAACAGTTTGTTTAACAATCGAAAGCGTAATTTAAAAGTGTTCGAAATTTTACCATATTAATCCAAATAATCTGCACCAAACACTCGTTTATAGATGTATAAACGTAAACGGAAGATCCCAAACAGAATTAGCTGTAAAAGTGGGATTCCAACAACAGCAAGCAATCCCATAAATATTCCAGTTCTTCCTGGCTGGTTCCAGTCTAACACGTCTGGATAAAGGACATTGTTTGCCTTATCTTGGGACCAGTAGATCACGCTGAAAACGAGGTAACAAAGACCGTAGATCAACGGGTATATTATATGCAGCAGACGAACAGGACGCGCCACAATGATAATATCAATGATAATCTGTAGGCTGTTAAAAGCGTGCATATCCAGATCATGTATAAATCCATCTGATACACCAATAGATGGAAATAATGCAGTGAAATAAACCAAGGTCACCACGATACCAAACACGTACAGAACGCTTGCAAGGAGCCATGTCAATTTCATATGCCAACAAGTAAACACTTCTGTAGGTTCCACTAATATCTCCATTGAATTTCTATCCACTGATTGTCTTTGAGTCAAATTGTTTGAAACCTCGGCAACACTTCCGTATGTAATTTTCTCGCCTGCTTCGATATACCCGACATTATGCTCGGATACGACCGCCCTTTTCTCATTGGATATCCCATTCTTTGCCAAGGCGGCGCTGTCAGATCTACTTCCGGTTTGTCTGCCAAAGGTTAGTTGACAGATTACAGTGCTAAAAAGGGAGCTCAGCTGGTAAAGACAGAGAAGTATATAAGTCCAGATAGTTAGATAGGCGACAAAACTTCCACTTATGTTAGATGTCGAGGCTACTATTGCTATAAAGCAGCCGACACTGTAGCAGGCCACAATAGCTCTGTAAATGATATAGGCCGCAGGATGCCATCGCCACTAAAAATAGAGATAGCAACATATTAATATAAATTGAGCTGGTACTGTAAATTAAGAAATTTTTGCGAGGTTTTTATATTCGCGAAACTTTGCATATGCGAAGTTTAGTGAATATAAAGCCATCACGAAATGGCGAAATAACTCCGTAGTTTACTGATATAGGTAAATCGAGCCTTAGTTGCGAATTTTTAACGTCGCGAATATGTCTTTTAACGCTACTCGCGAAAATCAAATTCTAGCGAAAATTTCCGAGTTTACAGTACCTTACAAAAGCAACATAATGGTCTGGCGGTCCAGCAAAGACTCGGGTCAGACAGTCTCATTAGAGGCTTAGCTGTCTACACGAATAAACCACGAATCATTGCCTACCAGTTGAGCGTTCAGGAAAGATTCTTATCTAACTAATTTATATCAAAATATCAAGCAGATGCATGTAAATATGTTCAAGGATTGGGACCCGGTAAGAATCATGCGCGGATCCAGTATGTTGTGTTAGAGGGGTCCAACTCTGCCAACGTTTTTTGGTTTTTGTTTAAGTTGATGAGGGGATAAAATACCACTAAACGTGGGCAATCCTCGACCTACCAGCGAAACGGCGTTTCACCGGCGGGCCGATAATGGCCAAACATTGAATGCTGCCTTAGTAGCTTTGTGGGTTTTCAGGGGATCCGGACCAGTATTGCTACTGAGGAACCCTTAAACTTCGCGATTTACATGGGCGGTCCGTACTCTTTCTCGATCCGAGCATGGAAATTAGATCAGTGTGCGACATATACTAGATAGGCCCCTTCGCGGGATAACCTGTCTTTATAGATTAGGGCTAGGTAAGGCTCAAACCAGTTTACTTAACAATAGAGACTTAGTCTAGCTAGAATAATGAAATACTTTTTTTGTAGGTTTGGCAATATTAACTGTTATTCTTGATAGAGAGCGAATAACAAAGGCGATAACCATTCGGCGCGGATACGCATGTGGTTCTGAACTTCTGTTATTGGCATGCAAACAAATCAGTTTTTCTCGAGATGAGGCCCGCATAGTTTCAAAAGGCTTAGTGATGTTTTTAATCAACGAGTAATAACCTAAGTCATGGAACATACAAGCCAGCGTATCAGATTATGCTACATTGTCAAGAAGTGATGGCGCAAACGAGTCTGGCTCGCATACAAAAAGTACTTAAGGATGAAGATAAAGGGATACAAAACATAGACCGCTAGCGCCGCTGGATAGGTCAGCATGTGAGTTATGTAATAGTTATACCATGGGTTGTCCGCCTGTACGTGGAGATAATCCACGAGCTTTAGCGAGTGGATTATCTTACGTACAGGTGGACAAACATGGTATAACTGTTTTATACTACCCACATCAGCGTAAACCTTGCACATCACGAGTTATTTCATGCTAAAGTTGGTAAGGGTGGTGGTATAAAGGAGGCCTTTGCGCAAATGCAGTAATTACCAAAATCTCTTACCTGGCATATATAGACAATCAAGAAGGAGTGACCCTAGAATGGTGTGTATAGTCAATCTGCTTCCGAGAAGAAGAATAACAACGCGCTAATGGACAAGCATCCTCCTTGGTTACCCATTACGTTACTCTTCATTCATCGTGAATGAAGAATAACGTTATAATCACACCTGGGTTGCCGAAAAGGATAGTCAGGCTAGTTGGTGTCTTTGCTGTTCGCATATAACAAAATCAGGTTTTCACCCGTCGTGGTCCGGTTTATATCGGACATTGGAACGAAATTTGGCACTTGACCATGTCCGATAGCCCTCAATGGTGGTTTATTTGTTTTAAGGTATTCGCTGTTTAATTTATGATATGTCATTCATAAACTTAAAGTGGGACAATTTTGATAAGCTGTCCCGAATAAGGTCACCAAAGAAAGAGGGCCAACAATAAATTTAAGATAACCTTATTTCAAGCTTCGCATTCAGATATTTGATTTGAAGTAAAACGTCGACCATTTATATGTATTCAGACTTGCTTGATTTAGATTCACATCAATTCTTTTACACGGCCTCCAATCTCGGCCTCCTTCTCCAAAAAGAGCAGAGCGTAAAGTGAGGCGAAGGCCCTTCCGGGAAGCAGGCAGTGGGCAAAACAATGGAACACGGTAAGTTGTGTTGACACATTTTCAATCATAAGTAAATTTTCAGCGCAAAACTCGATAATATAAGAATGCTATGCTTCGGGCAATTGTTCAAGCTATCCGTAGAGCATACTGTTTGCACATTTGAACTTAGTTTGTGAACGTGAGAGTTTTTCTCCCGTTGCACAGTTGTCCAAGAAACGGTGGTTCCCGCATGGTTTTGCCTTCTAACCAAACGTATAGTAGCGTTTGGACCCTTATTCATACTACCGAGGCCCCTCCACACCCATGTTGTCCCAAATGCAATTTTTCGAGATATTTCAATGATAATTGAGTGATTTAGAGCCAAATTTCTTTAGGAGCAGGAGGCGAAGGGCAGGAGAAGCAGGCTGGGAGAGGAGAAGCAGGCGGCGATGAAATCAAAATTTGCATAAATAGATAGTCCAAATTGACAGACTCTTACTTAAATCAACATAATTATTAAATATTTAAACACATCTTTTTACCGATGGGGGCCTATAAACCCATTCTTGCCGACTCTTGACGTTTATATAAAAACATCATTTGGTTTGTCACTTACTTATCTCATTTTTATAAACCCATTTTGTCCTGGTGACGCATTCAGTCTTCTTTGAGATTTTCGCTATCAAAAAACGTTGACAGCTGTATGTTTTTTTTTTCCGCAAATAAATGTTTATAAGATATACAAAATGTCTTCCGAATATTCATTTATAAATGAGTTATTCTCAATAATGTTTACCAACTATTACGTCCCTACAAAGTTGCGTTAAATGTTTGCCCTGTTGGCTGCTTTATCGATCGCATGATTAAGATGCGGCTTAAAATATTTGTGTGTGTATGTGTAACTCTTACCCGGACGACAGTGGCGCACTTCGAATCGAACTATAGTTCGTACTATAGTGGCTAAAGTTTGATTCGAACATCGAAATTGTATAGGCCGATTTGGTTATGGGCCGAAATTGACATGGGCCGAAATTGTTATGGGCCGAAATGTCCAGCGACCGATTGGATAAGTATATTATTAAAAATAAGCAAAATCAATGCAAATTTTGATTTCATCGCCGCCTGCTTCTCCTCTCCCAGCCTGCTTCTCCTGCCCTTCGCCTCCTGCTCCTAAAGAAATTTGGCTCTAAATCACTCAATTATCATTGAAATATCTCGAAAAATTGCATTTGGGACAACATGGGTGTGGAGGGGCCTCGGTAGTATGAATAAGGGTCCAAACGCTACTATACGTTTGGTTAGAAGGCAAAACCATGCGGGAACCACCGTTTCTTGGACAACTGTGCAACGGGAGAAAAACTCTCACGTTTACAAACTAAGTTCAAATGTGCAAACAGTATGCTCTACGGATAGCTTGAACAATTGCCCGAAGCATAGCATTCTTAGATTTTCGAGTTTTGCGCTGAAAATTTACTTATTATTGAAAATGTGTCAACACAACTTACCGTGTTCCATTGTTTTGCCCACTGCCTGCTTCCCGGAAGGGCCTTCGCCTCACTTTACGCTCTGCTCTTTTTGGAGAAGGAGGCCGAGATTGGAGGCCGTGTTTTACGACCGATTAAAAGTGCATATCTATTTGAAACGTGGCTGTAATTTACATTAGGCGCTATTTGCGATATAAACGAAAATCACCAAAATAAAATAACTTTCGAAATTAATATCACAATATAGGGGCCAAACATGTTTCACTATGCATTAACATCTGCTGGACCCCGATGGTGGTGTTATTTCAGGCTGGGGTTTTAACGACATTCGAGGGGTCTAGCAGATGTTAGTGTAGAAAACCATGTTTGATCGTTATTATTGCATAACATCATTTTGTCACTTATAAACTTTGGAAACAACGCTTCGAAAAATTCATTTTTGTATCACTATAATGGCGCGCAAAAGCATGAAGGATTCGTAGGTTTTGAAAAAGCCAGTTCCAGAGCAAAGACTTACGTCATCCTAACGCCACTAAATTACGTTTATTTACATGCACGTTACTGTTGATGACGTCAATTTTTGTGACGTCTAGAGTGCGTATATGTAAAGTACAAAAGCCGAGCATCAACAGCTAGCACGTGAATTGAGTGATAAATACATGGGTTTTTTGCTTGTTAAAACATGGCTGTTAATTAGGCCACTGGCTGGATATGGTTTACTCCTAGGGGGAATTTTGTAGACCATATTTTTTAAAGCCCAATGTCCCTCTGACAATGGCAGCGTAAAGCTGTAACAGCTGTTACATACGTTACCCTACAAAATATATGACAACTAAATTTCTTTTTAAGACTTCAGAAAAAGTGCAAAAGATAAGGTTAGATTTCCAAATTGGTTATATCTTCTATGTAAGCTATTACTAGTCTACAGATATAGTCACCTCCGATGTAGTGTATGTTACATTTTTTTCATTGAACCACCTTTTAAATAATAATGAATCTAATAAAGTTTGTCTTTAATTTTATTGAAACCAATTTATTTTCACTAATTTGGTATTATATTATTGAAATTTCATTTACCTTTTCAAAACTGCAAGCATTACGTTTCTATCTTATATACTTTTTGAGTTATTAGATGTGGAGCATGGTGCAACAGGTAGCCCCATATCACACAAAAATGTCAAGTGTAATTCTCTAGGCCTTGCGCTGGCTTTAGACCAACCTTCCTCCAGGGGGGATTTTGTACACTATAATTTCCTAATACTACATTATATAAGCCACAATGTTTCATATGTTATTTCCAAGTCTCAGTATGACAGTTGTCGACTATACATGCATTACATCTGTCAGTGAATATAGCAAATCTATAAGGCTGCTATTCAAATAAATTGAAGTTCTTTATTATTGTGTCTTACACTACTTTTACAGCACAGGCTACTTAAGTTACCCTCCGAATACCATTAAACGCTCAAGATAAGGTCTCCAACACGACCTGCTTATACTTATTTGCATGCTGGCACAGGTCTATGTACTTCCTTTTACTCTGGCTCATTTGTTGAGGAAAGAACTCAAACATAAACTACCATTAATCTCTTTTTCGTTTTAGAGACATCAAATATAATAATTCTCATGGAAAGGTTGTAGTATACAGTGCAATATGTGAGCAACAATTTAAAATATGAAGGAAAACCCATCAGGTAGGAGTTATAGAGCTGTTTCTTGCCAAGCTAGCAACTCTTCGTATATTATCCAAGGGTTTAAATCTTTTACAATACAGCTTATTAATCCTCTATCAGATTCATCTTGCAAGGATTTTGCAATATGCTAGCACTCTGGTAATGGCATCATTACCTTGTAACAGCCAAATACATATATTAACCATCAACATATTTGATAATTTTAGTAAATGACATAGCTTCTGAAAAGTGCAAACCATAAGGTAAGATTTCCAGAGTGGCTATATCATCTAAGTAAGCTATTTTTGCATCACAGATATGGACCTTTGAAAACAAATATGCATCCCCAAGTGTTACGTATGTTACATTTTTTCATTATTCCTATAAAAATGATTTATGAGTTTAAGGTAGTGCGGGACCCATGTCAAAAGATAACCTTACTTTTACTTAAAAGTAAGAGTTAGCGTTCCTCAATCTTGTTTTTAAAAGAGAATACTTATTTGTAAGACGGTAGATATTATTCTCCCCTGACAACTCTTTGATGCTTGAAACGTAATTCTGTAAGTATTTTGCTTTCACAAAAAGAAGGAATGCAAGTATTAGCTTTTAAAAAACGTCACCCAGAGTATGAAGTCATTCAGTATTTTGATGGTTAAAAGTTGCGGATCGTATAAATATACATACTATATACATGTCTCGGTTGCTATTTCTGCATGCTGCCACTAACCTAAGACCCACCCCCACCCCAAAAGGGGGGGGGGTTGTAGACGTGCACATGCCTTGTATGTGACATTCTCATGTTTTAGGTCCCATGGAGGTACATGGTCACTAATGTTTTATGGAAAAATGACGTAACTATTTCAATTACCTTATCACACCGGATAGGCAGCAATAAAAACAGTCTAAACAATCGATGAATGCTGATAACAAATTGCTAGAAACAGTGTTTGTGATTGCCATTTATTGCCTATCGGACTACAAACAACAATCCAAAATTCTGTTACTTACAATATTTAACGACGTTCGTCGATAGCATTAACGTTTTCGATTGCCGCCTATCTAGTGTGTTTTTGATATACTGAAGACGTAGCCAAAACAATTTGATACAATGGCTAGGAGTTATTTCATGTTTCTGTTGAAAAAATTATTTTGTTTCGTTGCATGTTTCATGATGATAAAATGGACATTTCTGCATACATTTTAATAAAATTAATTAGAACTGCATGTGCCTGAAAGGAAGATATATGACAATATAACATTCTTTTCTGTATATTAACGGTTGGCAAGCATGGTACAGATGCGCGGATCCAGGAATTTTCATCAGGGGGGGGGGGGGAGGGTCCAGGTCAGTCTGACAAAAAAGCTCTGACAACGATTTTTTTTAGTCCTCAGCTTATTTTACAGGAGTTAAATGGTCAATTTCAAAGAAATCTATCGTTTTTCAAGGCTCCAGATAGGGTCCAATTTTTTCCAGGGGGTCCAACTTTTTCCAGGGGGTGTCCAATTGCTTATTCCCTATAGAAACCCATTTAATTTGTGATTTTCCAGAGGGGGTCCGGACCCACTGCCCCCCTCTGGATCCGCACTTGGTGCAGCCCTCACAGCTTCATGGTTATGGCTACAATACATTATCTCATTTGGGCTTGGCAAACGTTAATAGACAGAAGAATTTATCATCCTTTTATTGTTATATACCTTATAATAAGTGTTTACTATAGAAACTTGAGGTGTTTCAATCGCTGACAATTGTACATTTTATTTAATAATGTGTCATATTTTGGTTGATTGTTGACCAATCACTGACCGCGGGCTTTATTTCCGATAAAACATGACTGCAGAGGGCTTAATTGCCATTTCAACCTGCTCACGGATATCCTCTGCGAGTTAAGATACCGTCGCTTATGCTTTATTGAGAAATGACCAAAATATTCAATTATCATAAGATACGCTACTTTATTACATCGGATAGGCGACAATCGAGAAGGCTCTGAACAATCGATGAACGTGGATCGCAAATCCCTAGAATTTTCTATTTGTCGCCAGTCAGGCAAACAAACTGCAATTCAAAAAGTCTGTTTCTGACGGTATTTGATCTACGTTCGTCGATAGCATCAACGTTTTCGATTGCCACCTATCCGGTATGTGTATTGATACAATGAATACGTAACCAAAACAATCTGAAACAAGAGCTAGGAGTTATCTACATTTTTCAGTCATGTTTCTGTTGAAAAAAAAGTTTGTTTCCACACCGGATAGTGAGCAATCGAAAACACTCTTAACCATTGACGAACACGGATCAAAACTCGCTAGAAACAGTGTTTTGATTGCAAAGTGTCGCCTGTTCGATGAGTGATGGTAATAAAAAAAACTATGATTCTAACTATTTTTGGTCTATAATCGTCGATAGTATTGATGTTTTCGATTGCGCCTATAAGGTGTGGTTTTGTTGTATGCTTCAGGATGTTACAGTAGACATTTTGTTTTGGAAATGCTTTTGTTTGAAAGGAAAGTATTCTAGAACTTTTTGGATACTGTAAAGGCGGCACCTCATGACTGCCTTATTAGTATACTTTAGACATAGGTAAAATCTGAAAATGAGGCGTTATAACTACATTCGAACGTGTTTGTTTATTGTTTAACATTAGTATAGAGGCAAACAGTGTGGACCCAGATCAGACTGCTCTAGGTGAGCAGTCTGCTCTAGATCTACACTGTTTGTTTAAGAGGCTTCATAATATTTCAATAGACGATAAAAAACATACGATTGTGTTGTAATATACGCTTTAAGGGTTAATAAATGTGGGTTCAGTGCATTAACGGACAGGACTTTCATGAAATGCACGCAGACCTGCGCGGCTCAAGCAACTTTTAAACGCTTAACCAATGAATAGAACCTGATTTCCATTCTTGAGCAGTTGAAATAACCGAACCTCGCCCAGATATGAAAATTAAAGTTGCCACCTTTACAGTACCCAAAAAGTCCTACAATATATAACAATGACAATATAACATTCCTTTCTGTATATTTACGTTTGTCAAGCCCTTGTGCGATAATGTGTTGCAGGCCTCACCACTTTGTGGTTCTGGTTGCAACACATCACATTCAGGCTTGCCAAACATTAATACAAGGAAAAGAATGTTTTATCCTCTTATTGCATGTTTGTAAGTTTATTCTTTAAATGACATTTAGATCTATGCATCAGGAATAAAGCTATAATTTTTAGCTTTTATCTACATAAATCCTACGTGTAAGAAAGCATCAAAGTATCAAGACATGCTGTAGCCATGCTTTAATGAGAATCATAATGTAATGTGCTGGGTCACATATGCTAGGTCAAAATCTTTTTTGTCATTTTCTACGCCCATTTGTCAGTGCTTAATCAATAAAAGCTATGTCTCCGCCCAGTGATATAATTAGGGCGTAGACAAACAAAAAAAATTGGTTGAAAGGGGAGACAACACTTATTATGGTCTTTATTTTTTTCAGGATTTTTCAGAAAAGTCACCAAAACAAAAAAACCAGCACGGTGACACATATTTTTTATTCAATCATTAGATTCTTCATGAAAATATCTTTGTAAAAATATGTTTTTTGTTGTTCCAGTTACATTCTCTGATATGTTTATTTTGAATATTAATGTTTTTTTTGGCGTTTATTCGTTTGACTTAATTAGGATTTTGCTTAATAAATTGTGTAAATACATGTTATTTCACTATTTTTTGTTTTTATTTATATCTCTGGTGTGAGTAGTATTTGTTCTGAAAAAACCCGTATTGCGTTTCTTGTTAATTTGTTAACAAAATCTGTGTTTGTTTATTTCAAAAACCTGCGATTTTGCAGTTTTTGACATCAAATAACTTTTTAAAAAGAACGGTGAGGTATTGTTTTTTTTGTCTTAGATTATAAGTATAAGTCTATATTATAATATATTAAAAGATAAAACACTTTTGGACATATGCCGGTGAGTCCGGTACTACCTTAATATAGTTTGATATTTTCTAAATGTGAATATAAGGTTTGAGTTGTTGAGTTTTGAACATGGTAACCCCATATCACACAAAATGTGAAATATAATTCTGTTGCTCTTTTGTTAGGGTTCAATCGAGTTTTCTTTCAACCAGAGGTACACAGTTTCCTTCCCATTTATTGTCCACACATTTTGTCCATATTTAGAAAGCCTTACTTGTTTTCATGGGAAAGACTTGATAGTTCAAACTTTGTATGTACATCTCAAGGACAGAAAAGCAGGGTGGAAGTAAGCTCATGTTCATGCCATTTGAAATAGTCAGTATATGTGTATGGCTTTGGTACTTTTTTCAGAAACATGTCGTACTGCAGCTTGTTCACATTTATATAAATAGCACATGTTAGGGCTTCATGTTACTGATTAGTGTCTGGAGCAATTCTTTGTCTGTTTTCCTACCCTGCTTAAAATGTAGATGAACTAGTGGGGAGGGGTTCTTTATCAGTTTGATAGGAACGACCATCTCGTGGTAGTAACACATTTGCACATTGTTAGTGTCACAATCTGTTAAATAGTGCATGACTGCAGATTCTTCCCATATATTCTGATCAAAGTTGTTGACATGCAGAAGGAGTACATTTTGTTGCAAACACCAGCGTTGAACAAAAGTGTTTGTAAGACTTTATATACTGCTGCTTATACATTGTATATACATGAATGTATCAGTGACAAAACCAACATGCCCTGCCTTTAGTGCCTGTAAACCTATAAATCTACTATTTAAATGATATAAACACATAAGAATGACTAAATGATTCCAATAATGGCCTTTTAGTAATAATTCAAAACTACTGAGTACCAAAATTAGCATTGGTGCAGAGCATTTGTACAGAAATGGTTTTCTCTTCAAATTTCGTACAAAATTTAATGTTAAAGTAACAGGTCAGATAGACGTTTGTTGGGAAGTAATTCGGGGTGTCCAGCAATGTTAAGTCGAATTCCTCAAACCATTACAAAATCACAGGTAAATATGTTATCATCAATCCAAAAACTTTTAACACGTCCCTCATAATCGTATGATAGCGTGTGAGAATGAGTAGCAGCTTATCAGCTCAAGTATGCGACATCAATGATGCAATGATGACTGACAACATAAGGTCAACAAGTCTATTCACGTGATAATTTGGTACTTTACGCATTTTTGAGAATAGTGATCATGTACCAATTTGCAGACTCACCATAGCGTTAAAGGAAGGTTCTGTGCATTTGTGTTCAGTGTGCATGCTCGTATTTTAAACCCTAATAACTTAAAGTGCACTTGGAACGCAGTAGAATCAGATGAGAGGGCATTACTAAAATGCATAACTTATTATTAAAACTATGCCCTATGCAAATAAAAACACGTTGATACGTACGGTACTTTTTTTTTATTATATTATGTACCTTAAGCATAGTTTTGGCTGTAGTTTGGAAAATATAATCCGAACGTACCACTGTTTGCCTATCTGGAACTAAATAATGTTGTAGATTCTAAAAAATACAGCTCTTAATAATTTAAATATTGACAACTCTTTTGACCAAGAAAGCTAGAGTTAATGAAAATGTCCTTAGAAGTATATAAATATACAGTAAAGCTTGTCTTAAGCGGCAACTCAAAAGGAACACCAAAAATTTATTTTCAATAACGATTATCGATTAATGCAGGTCAAAAGTATTGCAGAATGCTCCATTCTGCAGTACTTTCGACCTTTATTAAGCTACCATTTTCCATTAAGATCTTTGTTTTGTCTATTTTTAAGTGACCGCTTAAGACAGGTTTTACTGTACTACACTATAAACTAACTTTAAAAATGAAGAAAAATGCTTATCTACAATTATCGTAGGATATGTCATTTTAAAGCTTGTTTAGATGAATCAATCGAGAAGATTGGACAGTTCTAAACCTTCTAAATGGTCACATGTACCCGATGAATAATGGTTTAATTTAGTAACCACCTGGACCAGGACGTTCTAAGCTCACTTGCTCCTTTCGAATAATAATCCTACCTTGACTCAGTTATATGTCCTCTGCTCCCTTAAAATCTTTATTTGATGCTCCCCAAATCATCAAAAATTATATGCTTGCCCCCAAGCTCCCTTAAATAATTTACCATTTATTACCAGCTACTTTAAAATAAATTGTCCTTTGTCAATGACCACAAAACCGTGAGAGGGCCCCAAAGTTTTCAAACCTTTCTCATTACAAATGTTAGGAAGTACTGTAACCCTTTTAAATCCTGTACTGATCGCCAAGAACCCCACGTTACCTGTGCTGTATAGAACGCCTCAGGTTTGTGATGTTGAAACCAGAAGTTCTTAAGACGAAATTCGTTCCTCAGTATATCACACATTTTTTTAAAATAACGTCACCTATGAATTAACCCTGCATATCCTTACAGGTACTAGAAATTCGTTCAAATATTTTGATGTGAACTAACGGCATCTATCTAGTACATTTATAATGCGAGTGTGATTATGAAATATTTGTATACTCATGATAACAGTTATCATATTGGCCAGCCCATGCCCTTTTGGTATGTATCGCATAAATGTGCAAACGTCACCTTTAGACGTCTATTCTGACGTATCAAGCGGATTAGGTGATCTGAACGTTTGTCTAGGTCTTCATCAACTTTCATGCATTGTGTATACGAGCTTCGAAGGCACTAGCCAGTCTGCGCATTTGCGCAGACTGACCTGAGCCTTCGTTGCTCGAAAGTGTGGTAAGTACCGTAATCTCATGTGCTGGCTCATATACGAGACATTACTTGACCAATGATTCGTGTGCCTAGTGAAGATTCATATCGGCATAAACATTCTCCATTTACAGCAAGACTGTCTGTATAAATCGGATTTAAAGGCTACATGTATATGGTTTCTTCATACGAACATTGATATATCTTACCAGACTGGTTGGATGCTCAGACGAAACTTAGTCTTCGTTGGACACTGTGGACATTGTGTTTGTTTATACATGCACCGGCTCTTATGTGAGCAAACAAACGATACCAAGCCTTTTGAATCCGTGCCTTTTGCCAAAAGGTATTATCACTTAAAACACAACAAAATATTACAAAAATAGCAATGCAATTTGTATATTTAAACACCGTGAATTGGTAGCATTTGGCCTGCAGCTTGTCTTTGTATAACTTTTTCATTGCTTAGAAACTGTTCTGTTGATTTTAATGATACGGTAAAATGGCTACAATAGGCGAAAAAATGTTCCAGTATAATATACAATAAATAAATTAAAGCCCCACCCTCGCAGATGCCTGTAGCCATTGTTCGTTTTTAGGCGGCGATCGGTTTCTGTTGGTAGTCTTATTGTTTGGGTGTATTGTGCTGGGCCTACTTTAAAATTTGCGTTTGATATGGTTATTTGTATCCTTTCTATGACTAGGGGAGAGAGATGAGGTGCTTGTTTCACTTTGATTGTAGACACGTTTTTGGCGTGTCTTTGTTTTGTCTATGTTCTTGTGTCTGAACTGAGATGGGAAGAAAGAGAGAACTGAAAATAGGGTAAATTCGGTAAAATTCGGACATCAGGTAAATTCGGACATGCGTTAGCAAACAGTGGAAATCCAGATGAGACGGCTCCTTATGAGCCATCTCATCAGGATTTTCACTGTTTGCTTAGTTAATTAATTTCTCATTCCAGTAATTAAAATATGAAGCAAACAAGGCCGCTGTCCGAATTTACCCGATGTCCGACGTTACCCGACTTTACCCTAGTCTGAATCCGAACCTCTCTCATGCCTGCTGCTGCAGACCTTTGTCTTGCCTTTACCCATTTAAGCTGAATGGAATTTTCCACTTTACCAATTGGACCAGCCGTTTTGAGGGTAAGCCCTCCTTAATGCGCAAATCGCAACAAAAGTCGTTGCTTTTTTATCTGCTGAAATGTTTAAGAAGCCTCTATGGCAAACAGCGTGGACCCAGATCAGACTGCTCCCGTAGGAGCAGTCTGTTCTGGGTCCACGTTGTTTGCTTCTTTACTTAATTCCTCAGTAATGTTAGGCAATTATTTGCAGCAGACGACTTCAGCAGACGACATTATCAGATGCATTTTTTTCTTGGCGCTTTAAGGGTTAAAGTATTTTTTACCGTCCGTTCCAAAGCGGTGCTTCTATACTGAGGGACTTTAAAAACGCACCATTTTACATTCTCAGTCTCTTCCACATGATTAATTTGAGGATGTTTTTTTTATCATTTTTTATCATCCTGCAAAATGGACCATGATTTGCCATGGTTTCGATTTGCTCATGCTGTTCATTCTGACGTAATATCGACGTAAGTGTTTTTCAACAATTGTCGTCTGACAAATGTGAATTTGATCCTATTTGAAAACAAACACTTTCAGGTGGTAGCCAGATGTCTTAGCAAATTGAAAAACACAAAAGTTTTCAGAAATAATCGTTTTATTACACTCCCACTCGCAGCGTTTCTTTGCTAACGTCAGTCTTAAATTTTAAAACATCAATAACAGACGGATGACGTCTGCGCATTCCGCGATACTTTTGTATTTCTTGCAACTGATTGAGGAGTATCTGTTGGAAACAAAAAAATTTTGATTATTCCTGATCCTTAGGATGTAAACGGCCAATTGCGTCAAAAATCAATGACGTCATGTAGACGTAATGAACGTTGCCAGAGGCCTAAAACTTCACGATTTGATTTTGTCTTTCCTTTTGCTTTCAAGAACAAACATCGGTTCGAAAACTTTTTTTCGTTCATTATGGAAGGTATGGGTACTCTGTGACTTTTTGAATTTGAGTTGTCTCAGAATTATCGCGACGTCACGGCAATCATAAGCCACAGCGTTTCGAGTTTCTCATTGAATGCAAGCTAAATGACGGAACTTGTCAATTTTATTTTTCACATAATGAAAGTATCCAATTTTCGACATAAAAAAGCATTTAAGCAGGTGGTGCGTTTTTAAAGTCCTTCAGTATATTTTGGATCATTTTTAACATTAAATTTAATGTTTTGTGTTTGTCATGCTTTCTTGTCTATTCATTGCGGCCTTAAGGGCGCCTGCTGGGGGAAGGGGGAAGGGGGGAGGGGTTGGTCTTTTGGCTCCCTTGTGTGTGGTGTTTTCTTGTGCTTTGTCACATTCCTATGTGGTGTCCTGGGCCAGGTGTGGTACTAGATTGTATCGATTCCTGATATTTGCCTTTTTACCTACTTTGTTGGGTTGTATTTGTCAATATTTATTCAAATTCTAATAAAACATTCTGTAAGCTTACAGTGGAGATCCTGATCTGACGCCGCGTCTTGCGGCGTCTGATCTGGGTCTGCACTCTCTGGCTATGTGTCACAAAAAGGACCAGATGCTTAAATGGGTTAAACTTCACTGACATGATGCTCAAATACCAAAAGAAAGTTGCTTGGCTCAAAGTTAATTATATATGAAGATGTGAATGCCATCTGAACGCAAACAACTGGCATGTGAATAAGACACATGGGGAAACATTTGCCTCAGGTTCACATGGCAGTTGTTTGCGTTTATATGACAATCATATCTGAAAAAAGCACGGCTCAGAACTGGAGTGAACGTAGGTAGACGTGGGGTACCAGATTCACTGAAGTATAAGCCAGCACCTGACAGAACCAAAGATCGGGCTTGTGTATTGAGCGAAAGCCAAATCATTTGAGCCGCGACATGTGATTTCCAACAATGTGGTATTATGACAAGTGTAGACACAGACGAGCCTGTGAAGCCTCCTGTTAAGCTTAGAAACTCCTAATTATGTTCAGTAAACAGCTTAACACTCATAGAATATTCAAACGACTAGCAAAAGCTTTGATCAGACTGCGCGTCTGCGCAGGCTGATCTGAGGCTTTGCTGGTCGCACATCCCACATTGATTAGGCCACTGGCTGGATATGGTTTACCTTCCCCCAAAGGGAATTTCGTAGACCATATTTTTCTTAAAGCCCAATGTCTTGCAAGGATTTTGCAACATGTTAGCCCTCTGACAATGGCAGCGTTAAGCTGTAACAGCCTGTTACACACGTTACCCTACAAAATATTTGATAATTAAAATTCTTTTTAAAACTTCAGAAAAGTGCAAAAGATAAGGTAAGATTTCCAAATTGAATATATTTTCTAAATAAGCTATTACTAGGCCACAGATAATGACATTTGAAAACAAATATAGTCACCCCCGGTGTGGTGTATGTTACATTTTTTCATTGGACCCCCTTTTAAATGATAGATGCATCTAATATAGTTTGTCTTAAAATTATTTGAAACCAGTTTATGTTCATTAATTTGGCATTACATTAAAGATTTGTTATTTAACTTTTCAAAACTGCAAGCATTACGTTTCTATCTTATATACTTTTTGAGTTATTAGATGATGAACATGGTACCCCCATATCACAGAAAAATGTAAAATGTAATTCTCCTGGCCTCGCGCTGGCTATTGACCCCACTTCCCCCCAAGGAGAATTGCGTACACTATGATTTCCAAATACAACATTATATAAGCCACAAAATGAAATATGTTAGCCCACTGAGAGTGGCAGCGTTAGCGGGTAACATCATGTTACGTACGTTACCCCCCCCCCCCAAATAACATTAAATTTTCCTGATAATGTCTCCAACATGACATATTCACACTTTTTTGAAGTCTGTCACAGGTTTAAGAACTTCTTATAGCACAGTTACATAATTTTAGCATTTATTTTATAAATGTCTTGAGTTTTTGCCGTTGTATATGTAACTTAGTGTTTCATTTGTTATTTCCAAGTATCAGTATGGCAGTTATTGACTATACATGTATTACATCCATCAGTGAATATAGTAAATCTATAAGGCTGCAATTCAAATGAATTAAAGGTCCTTATTATAGTGTCTTACACTATTTTACAGCCCAGATTACATACGTTACTCTCTGAATACCATAAAATATTCAAGATATGGTCTCCAACACGATCTGCTTGTACTTATCTGCATGCTTGCACAGGTCCATGTACTTCTTTTTACTCTGGCTCATTTGCTGAGGAAGTAACTCAAAACATAAACTACCATAAACCCTCTTTTCTTTTATAGAGACATCAAATATAGTTGACATAATACTCATGGAAAGTTTGTAATATTCAGTGCAATGTGCGAGTAACAACTTAAAAGATCAAAGAAAACCCATCAGGTAGAAGTTCTAGAGCAAATCTTCATATATTATCCAAGGGTTTTAAAGAATTGTCCTATACAACTTATTACTCCTCTATCAGATTTATCTTGTAAGGATTTTGCAATAAGCTAGCACTCTGGTAATGACACCATTACCCTGTAACAGCCAATTATATATATTACCCATAAACATCTTTGATAATTTAGTAAATGACATGACTTCTGAAAAGTGCAAACCATACGGTAAGATTTCCAAATTGGCTATATCATCCAAGTAAGCTATTTTTGCATCACAGATATGGACCTTTGAAAACAAATATGCACCCAAAAGTGTTACGTATGTTACTTTTTTCATTATTCCTATATGAATGATTTATTAAACTAATATAGTTTGATATTTTTTTTAATGTGAATGTGCTTATTAACTCATTTTGTATTAAAAATGTTTATGTACCTTTTGGAAACTGCAAATATTATGTTTCTATCTTTTATAAGGTTTGAGTTGTTGAGTTTTGAACATGGTAACCCTATATCACACATAATGTGAAATATAATTCTGTGGCTCTTTTGTTAGGGTACAATCAAGTTCTCTTTCACCCAGAGGTTCTCGATTTCCTTCACATTTATTTTCAACACATTTTGTCCATATCTGGAAAGCCTCACTTGTTTTCATGGGAGACTTGATAGTTCAATCTTTGTATGTACCTCTTAAGGACAGAAAAGCACGGTGGAGGTAAGCTCATGTTCATGCCATTTGAAATAGTCAGTATATGTGTATGGCTTTGGTACTTTTTCAGAAACATGTCGTATTGCAGCTTATTCACAATTACATAAATAGCACATGTTAGGGCTTCATATCACTGATGAGTGCCTAGAGCAATTCTTTATTTGTTTTCCTACCCTTCTTAGAATGTTGGTGAACTAGTGGGTGAGGGGTTCTCTATCAGTTTGATAGGAATAACCTTTCCGTAGTACTAACACATCCGCACATTGGTAGTGTCACAATCTGTTAAACAGTGTATTACTGTAGATCTCTTCTCCCATATTCTGGCCAATGCTGTTGACATTCAGAAGGTGCACTTTTTTTGCATACACCATTGTTGAACAAAACACCCAGGTGATCCTCTGCGAGAATGTTTGTAAGACTTCATAGACTGCTGCTTATACATTGTATATAAGTATCAGTGACAAAACCAACATGCCCTGCCTTTAGTGCCTGGTTGAATACTGGTGCCATCAGATCCATGAAGGTGACAAGAAAAGCTATTATGCTCTGTAGTTACGGCATTAACATCAACGTTATGTGCAGCACTACATGGCCAATCTAATTTTGGTTCAATGTGTGATTGCAAGCCATGCTGAAGTTTGGACTCGTCAGTTTTGGTGGAAATTCTATTGGGAGTTGACAGTGGCCATGGTACAGGTCCCAGAAGGAACGGCAGTGTCAACTCAAGGTCAACATTATCTTCAATAGAAAGAAGGTCATGCTTACCAAAGACGCCCCTTTAAGTTCTCATCTGGCTGTTTACGTTTTATAAATTGGGCAATTTCTTCTTGCTTGAGCTCGCAAGCATCAAAACTTTATTAGCTTGTAGCATTTTATGGGGGATGTGAAAGACAGATTTTGTTTAACTAAAAGTGAGTCAATGAAGTCTGCAACAGCCTTCCTGCCAATGTCATCAGCCTCAATAATATCCTTAGCTATGCCAGGCTTAGCAGGCACACCGAAAGACAAAAAGTACACAGTTCATTGCCTTCAAAACTAGAACTAAAAGGATTGGTGAAGCCTGAAACTGCCTCTAGTACTCATTCTACTTTGCATCTGAGCAGAATGAATATTTCATTTCAGTGAATTGAAGAGTTGTTTCAATATATTGAGCTCTGATGTGATGAGTAATACACCATTCCATCTGTAGTACGAAGCGCAGTTCTAGTTGCTGAAGCCTATAATACCTCTTTATTGTTTGCCTGATAGTTATGTCAAAAGCATTTCTCAAGCAAAGAACCAATGGTTGTGACACACTAAACCCATTTTGTTCGAGAAGTTCTTTGCATCTGCGATGTGTATCAATTTTATGAGTGTAATCAGTTACACAGGTACATATTGTGCGTAGTTGTTGTGATCCTTTGCAATGAACATTGGGAACAAGGCATACAGATAGAGATGACATGCAATTCAAAGTTGTTTTCCTTGTAGCCCTAATCAGTGTCAACACCATCTGAATCATATCCATATACCTTGCCCAGAACTGAGCTGTTTCACAGTGACTGTCTTTCAGAACATCCGATTTGAATGCATGGTATATATACTGTTTATGTGAGCAAACAGGTTGATAGATCACATTATATTATTAGTTTAAGTCACCATAAATAAATAAGGAGCTTCAATTTATTTCAGCCTTATAAATTTTCTAAATTCTCTGACAGACTTTATACATATATAATCAACAACTTCTATACAGATACTCAGAATAACTTATGTATCATTTGGTAACACACATAACAGTAAAAGCTCAAGGCATTTATTAAATGAATACTTAAAATAGGTAAACCTTGCTAAAAGAAGTACATAAACCTGTGCAAGCATGCAAATAAGTATAAACAGGGCTTGTTAGAGACATTAACTTAAATGTTTAAAGCTATTTTGAAGGTAACATACATAACATGGACCTGAAAAATAGTGTAAGCGACCATAATAAAGAACTTTAAATCATTTTAGTAGCAGCCTCATAGGTTTACTATATTCCGTGACAGATATAATACACGTATAGTCGATAAATACCATACTGATACTCGGAAATAACGCAGGAAACACTAAGTAACGTATACAACGGAAATTACTCAAGACATTTATAAAATTAATACTAAAAATATGTAAATGTGTTATAAGAAGTTCATAAACCTGTGTCAGCATGCAAATATGTACGAACATGTCATAGTTGCGACATTATCAGGGACGTTTAATGCTATTTTGGGGGGTAACGTATATAACGTGCTGTTACACATTAACGCTGCCACTCTCAGAGGGCTAACCTATTTTATTTTGTGTCTTATATAATGTAGTTTTAGAAAATTATAGTGTACAAAATTCCCCCTCGGGGGGGGGGGGGGGGGGGGGGGGTCTATAGCCAGCTCAAGGCCTAGATGGAAATCTCATGTCACGGCTCATTTATTCTAAATTTTGTTTGTGTCGATGCTTTTCATCTCAGGTAACAATTTTACAGTCATGTCGGGACGTTTTTCTATCTTCCCGGCTTGAACCAGTGGTAAGCAGAGGATAAAAAGACTTGCTCCAGGACAAACCACACTGTCTAAGTTGGGTTAGATTCATATCACCTTTCAACATAACTTCATTCTGATCAATAACTTCACTGGGCGCTTGTTAAAGCAAGGCGCCATTGTCAACCAATTTTATAATATACATTAAGACTCTGGTGCTCAGGCTGATCGGATTCTTAGCTGAACAAATAGATCAGTATCATAATGATTGTTTTTAACATTTTATACGTTGGTTATAATTTCGTACCGTTCTGGGAGTATACGATTTCTTAATGATTAATTGGGTAAAGTAATTTTTCAAATAGATCATGTGCTACGTTGTTCCTATTTATTCAATACAACTTCTTGATCTAGGGATGTACAGGATCAACTGACGATTATTTCTTCATGTGTATAGGTAGGATAAATATCTATTAGGTGTTTATATACCCAGGCCCCCAGATAGAAGTGTGTAATAAACAAGTAATTTTATTAGTTCTCAACCAAAACATGCGTTTTCACAGCATGTAAACTGAAATAAACATCCTGTACCCGTTCCTCCTAGCTCTCGCCTTATACATTATGAATTACAGCACTCGTGCGTAACCAGTTGTCGGAAATCGTGATGTGAGAGTTGTTGGTACAGCTGTAATTGCGAGGGCCCACCTATTAAAGATCTTAGTAACTGTCACAGTTACAACAATGTAATCATGTATACCATGCAAACTGGCATTTAAGCTCGTTTTCGACACAGAACGGCTCTAATTGTGAGCAAGTCGTTTTTTAACAAAGCAAAATACAAAGGATGAAACCGTTAAAATCATGGGATAAAACGGAATAAAATAGATAAAATGGCTTTTCTTACCTTGTTCGAATGTGTATTACCTGTATCGCTAACAATATAAATCAAAACGTGTACATGTACCTAAATACACGCATTTTTCCGACTACTGGTTACTTACGAGTGCTGTTATTCATGTTTTTAGGGCGAGAGCTAGGAGGAACGGGTACAGGATGTTAATTTCAGTTTACATACTGTGGTTTTGGATTCTCAGAAAAACTGTCTCAATGGGATTTATGTGTAAACTGAAGAATAAGAAAATGATCAAATTTTGCTTACATTTATTTTGTTAATCTACACCAATCTTATGATGCTATTTTTTAGGGACCGAGTACGAATGGTATGTCTTTCAATACAATTTGTGCATTGGAAATTCAGACGCAATTAATTTTCAAAAGGGACAGGCAATATTAAGCAATAAATAATTAAATATTCATTGATAGTTATGTACAACAGTTTTAATCAGAGGAAATTGGCAAAATATTAAAAATTACTTTGGTTTTCCAATATGTTGTACATTTTCTGTGGCTGTAGACTGCTGATTAGTCTGATAGGGCTGCCATGTACATCAGCCAGAGGTAGTTCATGTTTACACGACGGCCTTTAAGCGCTGAGTCATGTTTTAATTTGTATTACATTTGCGAACGCGCAAGCTTTTATGGGTATATGCTGTTATAAGCTCACTACTGGTTTGAAAGAACGAGCGGTATAATTTAACAAGGACATTCCGACAGTGAGGTCATAATATGTTTTGGTACTAAATGTAAGTTATCAGTCGATCTCGTACAGTTATTGAAAGTTATAACGGTCTTGGGAGTTACATTATATGTGCGGCACTGCCATACAGTGTTTGTGGAAAAGTATCAGCCTTTGAAACTAAGCTGGTGTTCGCTGTTTGTGGAATAATAACTCATAAGATAAACCAAATGTAAGCTTAGTTTGAACATTGTATTACTTGACTTTTCGCTTACTGTAAAGGCGCCGCCTCATGAATGCGTAATTAGGACTAGTCAACCTTAGGCATAGGTAAAAGCTGAAAAGGAGGCGTGGTTTTATTCAAAAGTAACTCTATCATCTGGTGCCGCCAACTCAGTCATAATCTAGTCCTTAAAACGCCAGCAAAATAATTGCATACGAAAATGTCTATTTAACATAAGCAGGGAGGCAAACATTGCGGACTCAGATCAGACTGCTCCTATAGGAGCAGTCTGATCTGGGTCCACACTGAATGTATGAATATTAAAGTTGCCGCCTTTATAGTTAGCGAAAAGTCAAGTAATATATTTATGGTGAAAACATCGCAAGTTTGATGGGAAACGCGGCTTGCGTTTTTAATCTTTTCACTGTTATATTCCAGGTAATGCTGATCAGGCCTGGTAGACTCGATATCAAATTCAGCTCACTTTTACATGTTTCACATTGTATTAATCTTGAAGCTGTTAGTGCAGATACAGTACACGTATGCAATATCTCGTCAGTTTGCACATTTGCACTACAGCCTACCAATATCTACCAGATAAACGGAGCCATATCTACACAAAAATACAACTTGTGCTTAAGACGTAATTGTATGAACATGAATTACACTGATTTGCACCGAAGTGTATAAATGCACCTGGAATAAAAAAAATTCACCCCTTGTGCCCCATCCTTCTGCCAAGTTAATGAATGCGTATGGCATGTACTATTAGCCAAAACCTAATGACATCGTTCGAGAAGGGCGGGTCGAGTGATACATGTGGTACTTGAGAATCTTACCAGTTAAGCCTTAGGTAGAGCAAGACCTTAATCTGCATTATAGATATATTAGTGGGGCGGATATGTGAAAAAATCGTGCACTTTATGATAAAAGCATGAAACTTGGTACATGGTCAGATTAGTAATTAACAAAATTGTTGAGGGTCAGTGCCACGCCAGAAATGCACCTTGACGGCCGCCATCTTGAATTTCAAAATGAGGACCTGTTTTCATGTAAAGCCTGTTAAGCTGGATTTCATTTTGCAATAAACTTTTCTTTAAAGCTAGTGGAAGTGTCTATTTTAACAATAAAACATTTATAATTATCTGACATCACATATAGATGGGCATAGTATCCAAGATGGCGGCCATTTTTAAGATGGCCGCCGTTTTTACATATTAAATTAAGTTTGCTTTATAAAAACATCATATAATGAACTTAACTCAGATTATTGCATCAAATTCAAGTTGTTCCAAGCATAGAACGGCTCAAAGTGTGACCTTGTTATCTGTGAACAATTTATAAGAGTGTCTTGATACAATATGGCATCCAAGATGGCTGCCAAAGAAGAAAGATTTTATCATGTTTTTTTTCATACATAAACATATCTGAAATTTTTATGAGTGAAATTTGTTTTAATTGCAATGAATGTTTGTTTTTATATATAATATGTAATTTTGAAATTTTCTCAACTTTGAATTCAAGCATGACATCCAAGATGGCCGCCAAAAAGGAAAATTCTATTTATTGGTGATATTTTGCAGCTCTTTCTAAAAATCATCACTTTGTTGCAATAAGTCGTTTTTGACATCACTAAGGATGTATCATGCTAGTGAACTGTTCATAATCAAGGACGTACTGGATATATACACACAACAAAAACAGAACAATAAATGCATGTTAAGTACTACCGGCCTCGAGTCAAAGGCAGCAGATGTTAGTTGATCAAAAGGTTATTTAGCTTACGGAGCTTCTACCATGTACATTTGTAATGTATGACTGCAGGCAGCTCGAGGGTGTCTCTATCGTAGAGAATGTCCATATGGTTACAGAAATCCTATATCAAATTTTTATCAGGTGCTGTCACCTCCATCTTCCATCATTAAATAGTTTGTGCCAAAGGCATTTGGTGCACTTGAGCTCAAGGGACTATTTTATATGACTTCATATCTTATGTTCACATGTAGACCCTTCTCCTTACAATACTTCCAGGCATCCAACTTCACCAGCAATTCCTCCAAGTACTCAGCCTTGATCACCAGATCATCTTTATACAATAGCAACTTTGGGCAGTCTGTTCTGAATTCCGTGAATAGAGCCTCTTACATAACAAATAAGAGCAGTGGAATCAGAACTGAGCCCTGATGAACATCAACACCAAAACGTCTCACTGCTACAATTAGCAAATAGGGCCCTGCTTTCCATGTCCTTGATCATGCAATGCATCAGTCGCAGCAACTACTCGTTGATTTAAAAGCATGCACACTACCTACCTGCTGTCCTTCTCTGTTAATAAAAGCGATGTAGAATTGCTTGTTAGAAGTCAGGAGCAACTGTAGCTGGCTTAAAATGAAGATCACAACTGCAGTTAACCTCAAGCCTTTTGTGCAGAGCACCGCCTTTGCCTATGTACATAATATGAATTTTGCTCTCCTACCAGGTAGTTGTACTAACACAAGAGATTATGTCGCCGATTAGGTCAAACACATTGACTGTGCCAGTTTCCCAAATACATGTAGAGCAAAAAATCTCGATGACGATTGCTGATGATCTGTCTGCCTTGTCAGAACACGCCCTTCTAATTGCTTTTTGTGATAAATCGTGTGCTGGGCCCAGAATTACAATGCTTCCTAAAAGTTAAGGAAGACTTAAGTTAAGCATTGAATTTTCAGGATGCCAAAAATAACGCTTCAAACTGATTAAAATCAAAATAGTTTCATTTTTTCTGTAGATCATAATAATATCTTTGACCACAAGTACTGCATCGAACCTGGCAATTTATTTAGCATTTGATATATCGTCTTGAAATATCAATACTTAACTTAAGTCTTTCTTAACTTTAAGGAGGCATTGTAATTCCAGGCCCTTATCAGCTGGTTAGAGCATCAACTGGGATTTCCTCTGGCATGCCTTCTGCATTTCGAATAGTAACTTCATAATGCTTTTTCCACGCTTCTTTTTGGCTTCTTCACATGTTGATTGTTGGCCTGTGTCATTCTGAACATGTTATTCCCATTTTGGTTTATATACTAAATAAAATCAAAGCAATGACCAGAAACTAGTACAATCAGAGCTAATATTCTTCCTACAAAACCGAAATAGGGAAAACTAAATATGCAGATAGATAGGATACAGTGGTGATGTATAGCTCTTCCCTAGAAGGTAGTCACTAGGCTACCTTAACACAACCAAAATCATTCACATACATGTATATAAAAGTATATGCAAATAACATTTTCACCAATAATAATTAAATGAGAACCTAGCTGAAGGTTCCTGGGCTGTAAAAGACCATCACTGTAAATACAGAGCAAAATAACATCATCATTTAGACCCCTACATACCTAAATAGACAAAAGAGCTTGGTCTGGATACATTTTTGGACTGGGCGATCATGGAATCAAATGCCTGACTCACTAGCGAGTAATTAGTGAGGGAAGCTTCGGCTAGAAACTAAGATGTCTGCAACATTATATATTGGCTTGACTTCAGATAATATAAACTTTGATTTCTTTCAAGCAGATGTGATAGTGCTAGCTGCATCATCAACACAACCTAATAAGGCTGATTGCAGCTTCATTTGTCAAGATCAAGTCGACAAGTTGATGTTGTGTGTGAAAACGGAGGATTCTGGTTTAAATAATTTTTTTTTAAATTGTATACACATTTAGGAAATGTATAGCCTTTTTAAGCCTGTGGCTACTTAATGAAAAGGAGAAAGGTCAAAAAGAAACTTTGATATCTCAATTACAGACTTTATAGGATTTCCACTAAAATTTGATATAAACAAATTGTATTTTATGCAATGACAACTCTACAAATGACAGCTTTAGTTTGCTATAGATACAAAAAAAATTTGCATCTCATTTTGATCATATCCATTGTATATAGAACACATTTTATAGGAATATCTGTATAATCGTCTAATAACACAATCGGCATAGATCGTGGATGTCAGGTTGAATGTCCCCTTTACTATCCTAATGCATTTCTTGAAAATCATTTTAATAACTTTAAACAACCTCAAAATATTTTCTAACTGAAAATACAAATGCATTTCTTTTTTTCTAAAACTAATAACAAAGTCATCTTGAATGCCATGTAATAATAAGTTAAAATGAAAAATCTGATAAGTTTGTCCCTGATTTGTGTGAACTATTTCTACTTAATTGCAGAGGGCTTTTGCATAAAAATTCATAATTTGTGAAGATGGTATAACACCACTGTTGAGGATGCAAAATGTGACAGCCACCTCGAGACTATGTCCTAAATCTTGTGTTTTCTAAGCCGGAAATGACAATTTTTGAGGCAAGTTAGTATGGTTGACTGCAAAATAAGTGAAAATAAATGAAGACAACATATTGGCTTGCAAATGTATAAGCTTAAAATAATTCAATTTAAAATGGGCTGCAATTTTTGGAAAAAAAAAAAAAACAAGATGGCAGCCACTTTATAAATGGTGACCATATAACATTTCCACTTTGCCAGCCATCTTGGATGGCATGTTGGATGCTCTTTGTTTTGTCCGAAGCCATTAAATTAAATTATTCTTGAAAATCGTTTGCATAAGTTCAAAACCATATTCTTCCAATTCCAAATGAAAGCAAATATTATGTTATGATTTGTATGTTGGTAGCCATCTTTAATACCATGTTGGAACAATAAGCAACAATAAAGCCATGCTAATAAGTAAGTAACTTATTTAATGGACTTTTTCTACTTGCTAGAAGTAATTTCCATCAAACCTTATAACTTTGTAAAAGTTCTAATATACAACTGCACTTTTTAGATACAAAAGTGGCGGCCATCTTTAAAATACAGCCTAAATCTTGATTTTTTTCTATAGACACCAGCCGCCGAAGGCGGCTTCGACAACCCCCGAAGGGGGTGGTCGAGGTGTCTATAGATTGTAAACACTTTCTGTTTCCGTAATGCCTTCGGTAGTTTCCGCCCGATGTCGAAGATAGACGACATAAAGCAAAAGTCACAGGCAACTGTAACTTAACACCGAGGGTGTTTTGAACAATTAATTACAAGAATATGTACACAGAAAAGTCATTATATTCGAATATATCTGTGTACATTGGAAATAGTTGGCATTTGAAAAATTTAGCGAAACCACCCGAGATCACGGAAACTAATTATTCTACAGGTTCCATCATATTTTTTTTTCGCCAGCTTATAGATCTTTGAGGACAGACTAATGCGGGTACCAGCCCTTAGCAACTGTCAAAAGCTTCGAAGTGATCCGCCATTTTGTGAAAAATGCTCGACAATCGACAGTGATCGATATTCATTGATATTCGCATTGATTAATAACAGAAAGTGAGCGTTCCCTGTGTATCAGACAGTGTTTATATCGTGTGCCGAAAGCTGAAATTGATATTTGTCCAGGTAAAATGATGTGATGATGCATAAGCGCGGGATGCGCTTACCAGAGTTCGGGATCTGAAGTGAAAGTAGCCGCGATATATATTTTCGCGGCTTTCTCAATAACAACTCCCTTCTTGTAACTTGTGCAACAAATAATTCAGTCATTTCACACTGCATCAGCTTTCTAACTGTTTTACTGTCGAAGAATAGGATTCCACTATAGGCATTTCTGTACCAACTTGGAAGGATGGTTACAAGGTGTTTCACCCCATGACCAGTTCGCCCAGAGTGGTTATGCCCCAAATCTGATGCCTTGATGTTTCACCCCTACACCCAAGTCATTTTGCCACACAAATCAGAGTCGTTTCGCCCCACTTATGTAATCCCTTCAAAATCAAAGCCTCAATCGAAATAAATTAAATATAGAGAGCCATTATTTCATTTGTGTTTTTAGGATGAACATGAGTCAGTTTCGATCAGATCAATCAGCGTCAATTTGATTTAAAGTATTTGAGTATTTATTGTACATCATGATAGTCAGTGCATTTCGGAGGACATGTGGCAATATGCGATATATGTCAGGCCTTTAGTTAAGAGTGTGTACCAAAATATTTAACTTTCTTATTTTTCAACCAAAGTGTATGTTGTGGGTACTCAAAAGAACAGTCTCATTGAGATGGTTCTTTTGAGCACCCAGTATGTTGTGGGTACTCGAAAGAACCGTCTCATTGAGATGGTTCTTTTGAGCACCCAAAACATATGTTAAAACTGATGGATAAGAAAATATTTACAATTTTAAGTCCAAAAAATTTGTTTGTCTAAACCTATGTATGTCATCCTTATCTACATTGTTTAACATGATTCATATCCATTAGATTAAAGATAATTTAGTAAGTTTATGTATATCATAACAGGCACTGAGTCTGTAGATACTGATGAATGTGGCAATATGCGATTACACTAACACAATTACGACCAATAATGGTTAGAATAGCGTAAATTTAAAAAGATTTTAAATAGTTTAGTATTTTCAAGTATATCATTAAAACCAGTGTAGATACACATCAACTGACTCAATATGCAATAGTCATCAGTAGTTAACGACCGATAATGGTTAGAATAGCGTCAATTAGATTTAAGATCATAGTTATTCCATGTATATCATGACAGGCAATGATAGTGTAATGGTACCATGAGTACAGGCGAGCCCCCTAACATAGCACAGCCTGGAACATTGCACAGTAGCCAAAATGCGGTCTCACTGAATTATTAATTATCACTTTTCAGGTAGATTAATCCTCATTGAAGTAAATAATTGTTATTAAACTGTGTAATTATACCCTGCCACTAGTGATGGGAATCAGTTGGCTTTTCATAATCGATCATCGGTTTAAAACAAATGAATGATTATCGATTATAATCGGTTGACAGTATTAAATGTATTTTATTGCCAGTCAGTAACCATAGAGGCCTTATTATTTGCTTCTGTGATTACAAACAGACCTGTGTATTTCAGTATAGGGCTGTGTTTCAATATAGACAGATGACAACATGATCGGGTGTCTTCCACAACCATAATTCTCTTTCAGTCCAACAGCATCATAGACAGAGACTTGAATTTACCATTTAAGTACAAGCATCTCAGTCTGTAGTTATATTGTTGCTGGTGTATATGCAAATGTTAGTCATGTTATTTTATAACTAAAGTTGAATAAAATTTTGCATTTGGGGTTAAATAAAAATGAAATTCTTTTGCCTGAAGATTTTTTCCGATTATAATCGATTCCCATAATTCCATTCGATCATCGATTGGTTGCAAGTAGATGAACGATTTTCGATTATAATCGATCATCGGATCAACACTACCCGCCACTTTAAAAAGTATGGGGTATCATGATATACCACCGTTCAAAGATTTACGTTTGAGTGTCCGTCCGCACAAATGTCCGTCTGTCTTTCACCGCTTTGTTTCCGCTCTCTACATGCCTCGAAATATTTTAAAATATGCACTTGGCCTCCATCACAAAAATTATTTGCATATATGGAGAACAATAATTTGCACTAGAAATATCAAAATTTTCACTTGCCCTGCCCTGCAGCCTGAGGCACTCGTAAATACAAGTGGACGAGTGTATTTTCGAGCCATTTCTCTATCTTGAGCATTTTCTGACCAATTTTCTTCAAAAATTTGTTTTATAGTTGATAATTTGGGAAAGAGTGGTTTAGGATTATAGACGGGTAAATTTTGTTGACTATACACAGTGTCATTGCCATTGATTTGTGTTGAAAATTTGTTTCCATGCATTATATTGAACAATTTATGTCCTATTTCTTCAAACTTTGTATATGAGTTGATATTGGGGAGGAGCGGTTTGTGATCTTAAATGGGTAATTTCACCAAATAAGCACAGAGTGTTTGCCCTTTATTTACCAAATGTATGTTGAACATTGGTTTCGGCGATCTATCCTGAGCATTATTTGATCAGTTTTCTTCAAACTTTGCATGACAGTTGATTTTGGGAAGGATTTATTTAAATAACTACAGAATTATGGTCCTTGATTTGAAAATATGATGAAATTTTGTATAAAAATAAGAACTAGGTAGAGACAAGTGCATTTAAATTTTCATACATCTTCAACTGAGTTATGGTCCTTGATTTGTGGATTAATTTGTCTTTGTTTTGAAAATATTTGAGGCAGGGTATGATGCATGCCTACAGCACTTACTTTTTCCTAACTTTGTATAATGGCAAATCTCAGGGTCTGCATGGTAATGTTCCCAAGATGCTGAGATGAAAAACCTGACCCTCCCCCCCAACACACACACACACACACACACACACACACACACACACACACACACACACACACACACACACACACACACACACACACACACACACACACACACACACACACACACACACACACACACACACACACACACACACACACACACACACACACACACACACACACACACAACAAATAATAATATAAAAATATTAAAGTCATGAGTATAATTTCAATTGAGAAAGGATATTGTGTGAGAACATAAGGATGATTATTTCAATGAGGATGGCTACTGTGTGATATATAGAATTAGGTGATTTCATGGTGGCTTATTTCAAGGAAGATGGACATTGTTGATTACTCAGAAAATATGCACTTTAAGAATATTTCATCTTCATTGCAGTATAATTAGAGGAATAATATGTTGTGAGTACATACATGAAGGAGATAGTGTCAATGGGGGATTATTTCAAGGAGGATGGATATTATTTGATTACATAGAAAATATACATTTGGAATAGTTCAGTAGAGAATTATTTCAAGGAAGTTATGTTGGATGGAACAATAATTTTTCATGGAGGAAGGATATTGTGTGAGTACATATGAGATTATTACAATGAATGATTATTTCAAGGAGGATGGACATTATTGATTTCGTAGAAATTATACTCATTTAGGGTATTTCAATGGAGTATTATTTCAAGGAGTAATGGGGAATGGATCATTGTGTGATGGATATTATTTGGTAACAATGGAGAATTATTTCAAGGAGTAATGGTGGATGGATCAATTGAGTATTATTTCAATGGAGGAAAGACATTGCATTATTTCAATGGGTGATCATTTCAAGGAGTATGGACATTATTGATTGCATAGAAATTATACTCATTTTGAATATTTCAATGGATACTCATTTGGAATATTTCAATTGAGTATTATTTCAAAGAGTAATGGAGGATTGATCCATTGAAGATTAATTCAACAAAGGTAGGATATTGTGTGAGTACATAATGAGTATTTTTTCAAGGAGTAATAGTGTATAATTCGATTGAGTATTATTTCAATGGAGAAAGGATATTGTGTGAGTACATAGGAGATTATTTTATTTTATTGATTATTCAATATATGTGATTATAGTACTCATTTGAAATAATTTAAATTCAGAATTATTTCAATAGATATGCTAATTTAGGGTTATAAAAGATGAAATGTAAAATATTTCATTTAAGCTTATTTTAATGGAGTGTTATTTCAATGGATGATGGATATTTTGTGATTACATAGGAGGATTATTTCAAAGAGTAATGGAGGATGAATCAATAGAGTATATCAATGGAGGAGGAATATTGTCTTAGTTAAGCACATAGATTATTTTGATGGAGGATTATTTCAATAACCAGTAATATAGGAAATATGCATTTGGAATATTATTAATGATTTCACAAGTATAGCTTACAGTAAAGCATGAGTAAAGTAGAGATTTGTATCAGAAATGAGATTATAAGCTGAATATCTGAAAATAGTGTCATAGGTCTATTTTGTGCCAATTATGAGAAGAGGAGATCTAGCAAGTTATCATTTCAGACTTATATGTTGGGACGAGTTATAATTGATATTCAGTTCTTTCGTATAAGCTGCTGAGATAACTGCAATATCGCCAGTTTGTTTTTTTTATCAATTGAAGTAATTAGAAATTGACAATAAACTTTGATCAATGAGATTATGATAATCTGACATATTAAAGTGTCATGGGACTATTCTAGAAAGTTAAAGAACTCCAGGCTTATACGTTGGGACGAGTAATTATTGATATGGAGTTCTTCCGTATAGGCTGCGAAGATAATGCAATATCATATCTTTTTTTAGCAATTAGAAATTAACATTACTAGAATGTGCAGCCAATAGGGCGCCATTGCAAATCCTCACACTCAAGTTCCCCAAATCAGACCACTGAGGCATTATCCAGGCAACAGAATGAAAATTCCTTTAGACATGTTTTATGTCTTTAATTTGTGAGAACAAAAACAAAGTTTGCGATAAAAAAAATTGAAATTGACTCTGTAAGTGAAATTAAGTGATATTTGATCTTATGACATCCCCAAAGGTTACCAGTTAGTCCCTAGGGTGAAAAACTTACTGCCATTCTGTTCTACTCATTGTCCCCTTCAATTTGATATGCCACATGACCATGTTCATAAAAGAAAATTTTGACCCCTGGGCACACCCGGCACACCCAAGTCCCACCCCTGGGGCATGACCAAGGCGTCAGAGCAAAAATCCCTTTTAATATATTCATATCTTATTTGTAAGAATACAAAAAAGTTTGGTTTAAAAATCTTTGAAATCGACTTTGTTATTTAAGTTAATGATATTTGACCCATTGACCCCTCCACTGGGCCCTAGGGGGCGGGGCCAAATTTATTTTGCTGTTGCCACCCCATTAATGTGAGTAACTCACACATCAAATTTGGTATTGGTTTAGCAGGAGATAGCATAATGGTAAGAGACGGAATTTAATTTTTGCCCCCTAAGCACCCCCTAGTCACACCCCTAGGGCATGACCCAGGTGACAGAAAGAAAATCCGTCTGATATGTTTTGTATCTTTCATTTGTGAGAACACACACCAAAATTTGGTATAAAAACTTTGAAATTGACCTTGTAATTGAAATTAAATGATATTAGACCTGTTTACCCCTCCCCAGGGAGCGGGGTCATTTTTTGCTGTTGCACACCCAATGCATGTTAGTAACTCACACCCCAAATTTGGTTGAATTTTTTCCAATGGTTAATGACGAGATAGCATAACGGTGAGAGGTGGAATTTAATTTTTGATTCCTAAGCACCCCATAGTACCACTCCTAGGGAATGACCAAGGTGACAAAGAAAATCCCATCTGATATGTTTTGTATCTTTCATTTGTGAGAACACACACAAAATATGGTATAAAAATCTTTGAAATTGACTGTTATTGAAGTTATTTGACCTTTTGACCCCTCCACAGGGCCCCAGTGGGCAGGGCCAAATTTACTTTTGCTGTTGCACGTCCCATGCATGTGAGTAACTCAAACACTTCATTTGGTTGAATTTGGTCTAATGGTTTAGGAGGAGATATCATTACGGACAGACGGCGGGACAGAATTTGATTCTTGAACCCTAAGCACCCCCAAGTCCCACCCCTAGGGCATGACCCAGGCAACAGAATAAAAATCCTGTCTGATACGTTTTGTTTCTTTCATTTGTGAGAACACACACAAAATTTGGTATAAAAATCTTTGAAATATGACCTGTTGACCCCTTCCCAGGGGGTGGGCCTAAACAATTGCCGTTGCACGCCCCATTCATATGAGTAACTCAGTACTACTACTACTACAACTAAATAACTAACTTACGAGTGCAACTACTACTCTGTGTCGGCGGCGATGACCACCACGACGACGACCACTACCACTACTGCCAACTGCAATATAAGCTGACAGGGCTGTGCAACGTTTCAAAATAAGATAATAGGACCGTTTCACATATCCAAGGTGGAAGTATAAGCACAGGAGCTTGAAGTTCTATCCTTATATCCGTTATAAGCCTTAAAACCGAAATTCTCATAATGTCATTACGTAATGAAATTGTGAGATTTTGGTTTTGAGGCTATAGGGGTGATTTAAGGATCAAATTCAAGCTCTTTAGGTATAAGTTGAAAGAACACGCTGTCCTTACTATGTGAAATTTCAGCTACTACATGGAGAACTGTAGGTGTACAATGAGAAAAGACTTTAAATTCCCGCAGCTTTGCTGCTTTTCTTGTTTAAATTAAAAGATGATTTTAAGGTATTTAGATATTTCTGACGGCTATTTAAGTAAAATTAACTGAAGAAAACATGATGTTTGCAAATATATAATGACATTATAATGAATAAGTTGAAAAAAGCGGCCATAATGGAAAAACAAGATGGCGGCCATTAGAGGACATTTTCGGCGTGGCACTGACCCTTTATTTTTTTGTATTGCTATCAACTAGCCATGTACCAAGTTTCATGCTTTTATCATAAAATGCACGATTCTGCTTAAAATTGTTACATATCTGCCCCACTATATAAGATGGAGTGGTACTATACCCACTATTCTACTGTCCTGCCAGCCAAGAGTGACAGTGACGTCATGTTTTGTTTACCAAGTTATCAGGGACTAATAATCGATAGACCACTTGTGTATTAATCCTATCCCGTGGATAGGATTAACACACAAGTGATCTGTCGATTCGCTTTGGCTCAAGTGGAGTGTACAAGTTAACTTTTTACTAAAGAATTGTAAACAAAATATTACGTCACTGTCACTCTTCGTTGGCACGACAGTATACCCACTATTCTAACAATAAACAAGAGAGGCAGTCCTATCATAATAAGGGGCCCCGACGCGAGAAACCCTGTCTTCGGGGCTTTGCGAACAACGATGGCGCAGCTAGCATGCACATCCGCGCAGTCTGATCAGCGCCTTTGTTGTTAACTCATATGAAAGTATTATAATATCTAGACTTGCTAATAGCGAAATTCCAATTCTCTAGCTAGTCTCTGCAACTGAGGAAACTGGTTTAAGTATCGCTTTGTTGAAAACCCCGAAGACAGATTTTGTCGCGATTTCTAGTTTTTATCGTTCACGTATACCTTTTATCTGTATCTGCATCGATTGTTCTTAAAAAGATACAATGTATTTGTTCATGTGTACAATAATCATAATTTTGCATTTTTGCACTTAGACCTCTTATAATATTTGCTATAGAAATCCAATCCCTATTGTATCACACTTAATAGTATAGTCCAACTGGTTTTGTTTCTTTTGATTCTTTACGTCCCAGTCAACAGTTTTACAGTTATGTCGGGACAGGTCTTCCTGGGTTTAACCGGTACTTAGCAGCGGATAAAGTGCCTTGCCCAAGCAACCCCAACGCTCTACAAACTGAACCACTGTGCTCCTATATAAAGGGTTAAAGCATCAGAACCACTACCGCAGCAGTCCACACATGACTAAAACATTGTTGACTTTATTTCTTTTCATTAAACAGATACAAACGTATATGTGCTCTATAACATTTTTGTACGCCGAAATGATCTTCTTTGTTGTGGTTACCACTACACTGAGAACTGCGTATGGACAGGGATTGTATGAGTCCCCATTGTGCCAGTTCTGTGATCCAGATTTGTTCTGTGAGACAGAGGGCGACTGTTGTTTGACAAGGAAAGACAATTTTGTACGAGACTTCTCTGTAATTGAAAGGTAATACATGTACAATGTACATTTGGCTCTCGTTAATTCAAAATACACATGGACAAATTTCACTTAACCAATATTACCATTTTTAATATAAACAATGTATTATTTTTCTTTTCATACAAAGTAAGAAAAAAGGGCAAAGATCAGGAATCGATACAATCAAGCACCACACCGGACTGGGAAAGTGACAACTTCAAAATTAGAGATCACAAACGAGAGCCAAACATACACAAAAAAATAAATCAATAAATACAAATGCTGAAGATCAATAGTTGTTTCGCACCAAATACAAAGCTTAGTGTCATTTTGTGTCAAACATGGCGTCTGATCAGGGTCTTCACTGTTTGCTTACAGAGTATTCAATTGAAATTTGAATAAAAATGTAAAATACCACCGTACAACACTTAAAACGGAAATTGACCGGTCCAATTGATAATAATGGGAAATTCCGTTTGGCTTAAATGGGTTTACCCGTGTACTACCATTATACGCTAATGCCAGTTAATGATCTTATTAATGATAACAATTTTTATTTGATTATACGTGTGAAAAGCTCATTTTAACGGATAGAGTGCTAGTCACCAGTATACCCTTTTTTAACATTCGAGGTTATCAAAGGAGCAAAAGGGATCTTATAAGTGGTGTGATGGATTCCTGCTAAACAATTAGATAATTAAGAAATAAGAGATTCCTTCCTTTCTCTAGCAGGGATGCCTTTGTATAAAATGCACTTCATTTTATACTTTCTTTTGTCACCTCTTTAGCCAGTTCTTTAATTTGCATCCAGCTATATTTATCAAATGCTTCTGCCTTAAGAAAGAGTATTAGGCTTACTATTTTATGTAAATCATCCGCTGACATATGACCACACGAAATACAAAAAGGTCAGTGGGTATGATCAGGTTATACCACAACCACACACTGCAGACCGACACTTGGCATCCTAAGGAAGAGCCACAGAACACCAACAGCCACAGGACATCAGGAAGATAATTAAAGTAAACAAACAGCCTCTGTCCCACCAAAAAATAGAAAAGACAATAAGTACTACATAACAAAACAAGGGCCAAACACAGAACCCCCACAAACAATGTAAGCAACAATAAACAATGAACCAGCAACAACGGAAACCCCGCATTAAAACGTACACTAGCCTTAACCACTGGGGGAAGGGGCTTACATGCATTTTATTGGTACTATATCTTCGCCCTTGACTCTGTTGTTGTTAAAGCACAAACGATGTTTAGCATCACAATGTATTGTCACAGAAAAAACAATCTAATGATATTAACACACTATGTATGATGAAACAAAAAAGGGGCTCACGACTCACAGCAAGCCAGAGCTAAAGAAAACCTAAAGTTGTGCCACGGTGGGCCCAGCCAAACACACGTCTTATTTCTCTTTAAACTCCATAAGGATATATATTCATGCTAACAAAAAGAATGCCACCCTGAGCTTTGCATACGGTTCGTTTAATTCTCATAGTAAATTTTGGGGTCACTTGCAGGCCAACGCTATGTGGATAAAGTCCTTCACCCACATGTCATGCAAATCTACCAGACTGTTGTAAACAATTTTCTCTTTCAGCAGGACAATGCCAGCATACCTTCAATATGGCAAGGAACTGTTTGCAAGCTGGTCATGTCATACCCCCTTGACTGGCGCTTCGGGTCCGGATCCATATCCAATCGGTCCTGTCCCTTTCCAGCTGCCACATTTCCCGAATTTGAACACTAGCTGGTTGATTCCACAAGGGGGTGGGGGTACAACCCCAGCCTTCTTTTAAGCATGTGCAAAAAGGCTCATAGAATGCTGTCATAAAGGTGGTGGTCATAGAAGATATGACTTACAATATATAAATGTAATCATAACATGTTCGTTTCTGTATATTTTTCAACAAAGCCGGTGAATTTGGTGGCCTTCTTTTTATTAGCAAGAGTATCATGATATTAATGTATCGTCTGCTACAGATGTGTTCTGTGAAGCTGAGAGAATTATTATTCTTACAGTTTTCACTGCCTGGCGCTCAAGCTGATAACAGAGCCTGTCGACACAAGGTTTCCTCATTATTATGATCTCTACTATAACATTCGAGTTTGGATGCTATCAACTTGCCCCAAGGAAACGAAGAACCAAACCTTAAAGAACTTATGTGAATACACTGATAATACAACATCACTAGATCAGGTGGTTCCAGTTTCAAACACATTTATCAATTATCGAAATAAATATTGCGCCTTCTGTAATGGAGTCAATTGGTCAGAGCAAACCACTTGGAATGCTGAATTATACTGCGACGTTCAAATAACGGAAAATAGGCAAAACCTCATCTCAACTGTTAAACGTCGCAAGTGTAACATTTTCTATATACCAAAACTGAACATGCCAATTCACGCGTGTCGACAGAATATTCGTTTTGATAAAAGCTCTGGGTGTGTTAAGCAAGTTCGAGGACCTACAAGCACAGCAAGGGAGGGTATGATTCCCAGACTACCTTCCTGTGACTTACCACCGCATCCATTTTCCTCCACATCTGTTTGTCTTTATTGTAACACAACGGAGGAGCACATAGATGAAGAAGGTGAAATATGTATGCTGCCAATGTATTTGGGTGAAGGTGCAATGGGCGATAATATAACACCATCGTTCTTTGCAATCCTAGATATTGAAGCTGTGGACCAAGGCAGCGTGGAAGAAAGACAGCGATCGTGCGACCCTCTGACACAGTTTGATGATGAAGTGAATGTAGGTACCAATAGCTATTCAACGCCGCACATACATACATACATACATACATACATACATACATACATACATACATACATACATACATACATACATACATACATACATACGTACATACATACATACATACATACATACATACATACAGACGTATGTAGACGTACCTCGACGTACATCAGACGGACAACGAACAAATTGACATCCGTAAGTACATTTTTTACCCTTATCGTTCTGAAATACCGTATTTCATTTTGATCTGCACTGTTTGGGTTCGGGTGCTATTTCTGTCTCGGCGACGTCTCGCTAAAGCATTAAGACACAGGTAAAAAATTAAGATATCCTGTCCAAAAGGATAGCTGTGCATGTACAACAAAACCATTCTAAAATGGCCACTCAAAATAGACAAAACAAATGTCGGAACGACAAATTGTAGCTTAATGAATGTCTAAGTATTGCAGAATGCTCTCTGGGATCTGCATTAAGCGAAAATCGATCTTGAAAGAAAGTAAGGGTGCAAAGATCAGGATCGATACTATCAAGTACCACACCTGACCAAGGATACCAATGGGAAAGTGACAAACTCACGGTTAGACACCACAAACGAGAGCCAAGAGGTCAGCCCTTTCCCAGCAGGTGACCACAAAGCAAATATAAACAGACGCGCACAAAGACATAACAAACACAAGATAGAACAAAAGCATAAAAGATCCACAAAAGAAGTACCGCCTTGGAACGGTCAGTTAAATATTTTACTGGAGGGCTTAAACCGGTTTAACGGCGCCAACCTCACCCTTAATTCAGATGTGGATCAAAACACATAGATATTTGGTTTGCATGAAAGACCCCTAACTTATCAATACATCATCTCCTAAAACATGTAAATCAAGATATAACAAAGAGATAAAGCAAAGTTTTGTTCTCCAAAAAACTTAGGTTCGCTGCTATTTTTGTCTCGGCGACGTCTCGATAAGCCAAGTTTTGGTCTCCTTTTTGAGTGGCCGGTTAAGACAGGTTTTACTGTACATGTAACCAATATGCGATAAGTTCCAAATAATCACGAACTGGCCCTTTTTCTTCCTAACAGGCTTCCAGTTAAGAGTGCGCAATTGATAAACATAATTTTCATATTTCTCAATCAAAACATAATGTTTTGGGTACAAAAAAGAACCGTCTCAACGAGATAGTTCTATTGATCACCCCAAACATATGAGCGGTGACATAAGATTTCCAACAATTTAGTATGTGCGACCAGCAAAGACTCAGATCAGCCTACGCATACGCGCAGGCTGATCAGAGCCTTTGCTTATCGTTTGAATAATCGTTTAGACTGAACATGATTTGGAGTTTCTAATCTTAACAGGATCCTACACATGCTCGTCTGACTATACACTTGTCAAAATGCCACTTTGTTGGAAATCACATGTCGCCGCTCAATTTATTATACTTAAATTGATGTGTAAGAAAATAATGACAATTTTAGGCAAAAAGGTTTGCTTAGCTAGACCTATGTTTTACAGATGGAATGTCGAGATCTCTGGTGTCAAGAATTTCGATATCTTCAAAATGAAAAATGTATTCCAAGCTCATCTTCATTCGACGAGGCACTTGAACTCGCCATCTTCATCCAGTTTGTTCCTGTGTTAAACCAGACAACCGACTTGTTTACAGAACAGATGTTAGATCTGAATGTGTTTCAGGAAAACTTATTAAAGACTGTGAGTGACCATTTACCTATAACTGGTATAAAAGACTATCGTATATACAAGACAACATCGATAAAAGATGATCAAATAACGATTGATTACCTTTTGGTCAGAATTATTCTAGATTTTGAAACATTTGTTGCAGGTGACTATCTCAATGATACTGTTTTGAAAGTAGAAAATAACTCTTTCCGTTTACTCCCTACTTTGTATTTTAAAGCTAATTTTGCTTACTGTACTTCTTATTATAAAGAAATTATGTGTAGTATTCATTCACAGAATGAATATAATGAAACGGTTACTTCCCTCGAAAATATTGCTGTTGTAAACAATTTAACAAGTACGAGAAAAGCTGACTCACTGCTCAAAACATTCACGAAAATGCACATCTGTTCTTTTGTACAAATAAAAAAATCAACATTAACAATGACAATAGAAGAATCCAGGATAGTGATCCATTTGCAAGAGTCTAATTTTAGTTTAACACGATGGGAATATGAGCTGAATAGCGAAACTCTAACTATATGCATAGAAGATTTCAGGGCTGTGTACGATTTACTTTTAACTGATTTCCAAACTCCGGTAACAGTGCCACCAAAACAAATTCTTGCTTTTTTCTGCACATGTATATCTGTTGCTTGTTTGTTGTTGACCACCATAATTTACTTGGCGTATTCAGAGCTTCAGTCTCAACCAGGTGTCAATAACATCATTCTATGTGTTTGTCTTCTCTGTGCTCAGACGATATACCAATTTGGTGCAGCTCAAACTACCGTGCCAAGTTGGGCATGCACAGTTATTGGTATCGCGTGTCACTTCATGTGGCTATCAGTCATGTTTGCAATGAATGTATGCTCCATCGAAATGTTTTATGCGTTCAAGAAGCTTAAAATGATAGCACATAGGTTCAGTTGGAAGTCAACCATTCATTACATTATTTACATAACACTGTCCTCTCTTGTCCTAGTTCTTATCAACGTAGTCGTATCTCAAGCCAATAGTAATGGAGAGCAAAGTGGCTACGGTGGTTCTTTGTGCTATTTGTCATCTAGTCTGTTACACATGGTCACCTTTCTCATACCAACAGCAGCTACTATATTTGTCAACATCTTACTTTTCTGTATAACTGTCATTCGAATAAAAAAGACTTATATACAATCAGAAATCAATTTGAATCAACAACGCAATTACTTCGCAGTATACGCCCGTTTATCCACGTTGACAGGGCTGACATGGACGGTTGGGTTTATTAGAATATTTTGGCCACTTGAGGTCCTTGAATATATGTTTATTATTTTGAATGGAAGCCAAGGAGTGATCATCATGATAGCATTTATATTTACCAAAAGAGTCTGGTCACTATTTAAAGGTCGTGTAGACCAACATAGCAAGGACACTAAAGAATCGCAAATAGATTAACTCATGAATGATGATTTATTCCAAATTTAAAGCGTTCGAAAAATTCTTTGACGAATACTTTCAGAGTGTCAAGCAGTTGCGATCTTCATCAGATTCGACGTTTTATCGTTCACATTGGCGTAGCACCCATTACGCAGGTTAGCAAGTGCCTAATAAAATAATAACATTCAAGGGAGGTCATTTAATGTGATAAAAGTGATTTTCCATACTATAAGGTACTGCTCATAAAGGAAAGAATTCGCTCCCTCTGAGAGCAAATTCTTTCCTTTAAGAGAAGTTTCCATTTTGGAAAGGGACGAAATTGGAGAGAATAATTGCTTAATCCAGTAGTCCCCCTTTGATGTTTGTATTCTTTTCAGTATTCTGGCTGGCAGTGTGCCATTGGTTCAAATTATATTTGCAAAGGTTATCAACAGCCAATACCGTCGAGCAGAAGAAGTTTAACACATTATATTGCGAGATTCCCGGCTTCTCCCAGTCTGTCGGATGAGACTTTAAGCCGTTGCCCCGTCTTCTGAGACGCTTTAAAACCAGAACCACTGCCGGTTGAGCCTTCGGGAGTTCCTGGACATAGAACCACAAAAGCACAAACCCACCCGGCCAGTACTGGTACAGCCAAGGAACACGGCCACAAAAACAAAGACCTGTTAAATGTGTATTTGAACAGACATGGATTTCATTTTTTCTGTTGTGTATTAACACACATATTGCGTACTTATATGTAACGGAGGGGCCCCTGATATGGTATAGAAACAGACGAAATGGCAATTTAAAGCATAACCATGACACACACATTAGTACGATTTCAAGGGCTTAAACGTTGTATCTTTAATAAAACACGTACTTAAGCATGAAATTGTCTTTTAAGTTTAGAGTATTAGTTATACCCCCGCGAACTTTGTTTGTGGTGGGTGTAACGTTTTCACGTTGCCCGCCTGTCCGTCCGTCCCTGCGTCCGTCCGTAACGTTTTGCTTCCTTAATATCTTAAAGAGTCATTGCTGGATTTTCATCAAAACTTGCAAACATGCTCATATATACAAGACAAATACTTTAAACAAAAAAGTAAGGGCTAGGGGCCAACTCTATTAAAGTTATTACCCTTTGTAGTTCTAAATGGCTTTTTATAGGGTTTTATGCTTATGCTATAAGAGTCCATACACGGGCCGATCAACTCCTAACACAGATTTGGTTTGGTTTAGAAAATATAATTTTTGACAAAATGACAGTCGTGAGAACTTAGACAATTTTTCCCTAATAAGGCTTTTGTATATGCATAGATGGTCCCTTCATGGGCCGATCAACTCCTACCACAGCTTTTAATAGAGCAATTGGATACTTTGCCTATACAATGTAGAAACATTGAACATATGCGTGAAGGAGTTTGCTTCCGAAAAAAATATTTTTGACAAAATGACAGGTGTGGGAACTTAGACAATTTCCCCTAATTTTCGTAGACACTAATGATATATATATATAGTGTCTACCAAAATTTATGATAAACGTAACGACTTTGATTTTGAAATTGTCAATTTCCCATTTTTAGATGGTGATGTTCCTCGCTCTACATCCTATGGAGTCTATATCTCTCAACTTATTCGTTTTGCTAGAGCTGACTTCAACACTCGCGATAAATTGTAAACTCAGAAACTTCTTAAACAAGGCTATCGGTATCATAAACTTTGCAAAACCTTTTCTAAATTTTATAGACGTTACTATGATTTGATATCTAAATTCCAAGTTGGACTTAGATCTCTCTTACGCCATGGACTTTCGGAACCTTAACTCTATGGTAACTTGGTGTATAAAATGAAGAAGATTGTTGGCTCTAATAATTTTTCAGCGCAGTTCATTAAAATAATAAGATTGTCTACCGTCCGTCTGTCGTCTGTTCAGCCGTCACCATTTTCAAACATCTCCTCCGAAACCACTTGGCTAGCTGAACACAAACTTCATGTCGACAATTAGTGAAGGCCGCTCTATCGAAATTTAGGCTCCCATGTGCATTTTTGGGTAAAAAAGATTGCAATCGATTTTCAACTAGAGAAATATATTCCATTTAAGGAAAAGGATGTTTCCAATTTATTCATGCAGTATTAATGTCACAGTCACGTCACAAAATGACGTACCGTATTTTCACATGAATCAAACAGCTTATATCTGCTAGTGCTGTAAACACCTAAATTTATCAAATTTTAATGTTGTTTATTGCATTGAAGTGGTTGAAAACGTCCATAAGATGATCCAAAGTGAAAATTGATTCAACGTGGACTTCTAATTACGTCAAATTAACGTCAACTTGATGTCAGTATGCAGAAAAAACATATTGTGTACAGAAATATAATTCTGAAAAGATTGTGTGTGTCTTGCGGTCAAAATCAAAAGTTAGCATAAAAATATGTTTCTAACTAACATTTTTTGAAACATGTTAGCTCTCTGACGGTTGTGGCGTTTGGCTGTTACAGCTTGTTAACTACGTTACCCCTCAATTTTTTAAAACACAAATAATGTAAATAGGGTTGTTAAGGTAGTACTGGAATATTCAAATTGGAAAAACGTTCATGTAATATACAAGAACATTTCATTATCTACAAATATTTATGTTTAAATTATTAGGGCCCATGGTAGTGTCATTTATGTTACATTTAAACTACCCCCTATTAAACATTGAAATGTTTTAATAGTTTCATTTAATAAGCTTCTCGTTTAGCATTCATGTTTTAAATATATGTTCCAAAAGACAATTAATGAGACATTTTATAACTGCAAGCAGCTTGTTTTATCACAAAAACTTTAAGAGTAATACACTGTTCAATATGATAACCCCGAAAAGCTTGTCAAATAAGATAAGAATATTTTCATTCTAAAATTGTATGTAATGCTATTCGAAAAACTTTAAACACCCTATATGAGCACTATTAAAATTCAATAGTAAAATGCTGTACCCAACATCGTTTAGGGTGTTAACTATCTTTTTGTTATTTGAGTGGCAATATGCAACGTATATTACAACTTTCAAGACTGTAGATGAATTGCTGAATTCCTTATATTAAACGTCATATGGTATTTAATATCATTTAAAAAGCAAGTGTGTATGAATAGGAAATACCACATTCACACACAGCAGACCGACCCATGGTACCATGAGGAAGAGCCACAGAACACTAACAGCCACAATATATCAGTAACACAATTAAAGTAAAGCAGCCAACTCTCTTTTCCCCATCAAGGTGATTGCAACACCAGAAGGGCATAAAGTACTAAAAAACAAAACAAGGACCATACACAATACCCCCGCAAACAATGGGAGCAACAATAAGCAATGAATCAACAACAAAAGAACCACCACCCTAGAACGGATAGCTGCCTAAACCACTGCGGGGGGGGGGGGGGGGGGCTTAAATGCATTTTACTGGTACCAAATCTTCGTCGTAGATTATGTTAAAACACAAAAAATGTTTGACTCGCATGGAAAAACGAATTGTTTTTGTTTTTGTTATAATTATCCAGGTTCCTGTTTGTTGGAAGAAATATTTATCAATTCGTCCTTTCAACATTTGCAAATTAGTATATATTTTAACTTTTTATATAAAAATGATTTGCCAAAGTATAGATTTTAAAACTCTTAAGCAATTAAATGATAGCTCTCAAATCCAGTACTTAGAAGGATATATTCCAATTTTCTGTCAAATTTGTTAAAGTAACATATAAAGCTGTATAAAGTATGTCATAAGGCCCCATATTATTCAAAATTTTGTCAAAGACGTTATATAATTGAGTCTGAAAAGCTAATATAATCATGGTGAGTTAAGAGATTTGTTTTGTAGTATTTAACTGGAAAAATTTACGTTTAATCGAAATCATTCTAATCAGTAAAATCCAATCAGTTTTGTAACTGTTTGCAGATGTTTAAATTATGGGTACACATATTCAGTTACATTGCATGATACAGGCTAGATTCCATGTGTCCATGTTAATTTATGTTCAATTACCATAAAATAGTAACCCTTCTAATTATTAAATCTTTTGAAGGAGGTATGCATTACTACTGCCTATAATCAGATATTGTTAAAAGAGACTGTCACCAAATCAATTTGTATCCTGGTATCTAGTTGCGTATGCAGATGGTAAAGCATTACTGAAGCTTTTGAATTAATTTAAGTCTATATTCAACATAGCTTTCGTTGTTAAATAAACGAAACTGTTAATCACATCAACTTAGTACTTCTGATCACTTGTTCAACTTATAATGGGAAAATCGGTTATAGTGGTGAGTTACACTCTATGGCAATGATCACATTAGATATGACCATACTCAAGGAATCTTGTTAAAGGCCAATTTTTACTTTAATACTAATATAAAATGCAAATTTCATCAGCCAAAATTATGTCCGACCAAATTTGACCAGGTGACATTGAAGCTATTGTAGAGTAGATTTTACATTGTTCTTTTAGAATGCTGGATAGAAAAGAGAAATACTTAATACGCAAGTGCAGTTATAAGATCTGACTTAGTTTTAGCAATACATGCTTATATACCTGAACAGACTGACTTTGACAAAATATTACAGGAACATTGTAAACATGGTAAATGGAATAATTAAGAGTTGTATGTGTATTAAACATTTGAATAAGTTGTAAACTCGCCAGGATATAGATTCAAAAGAAGCACGCAAAAATGTTACTGTTCTAGCATATATCAGCATTAAGAGGACACTCTACTCAGTATCAACACCATAATGCATAAATACAGTGTCGCCAATGACAGACTCACTTGCCAAATACCAACATCAAGTAGGCTTAATCCTTTTAGTTATTCTTTCCGTTACTAAGTACTGTTAATCTACAAGAGATGTTTCAGGTTTATTTGAACAAATTTGAAAATGCTGTTGCTCATTTATTTCTGGTTTCTATTTGGTAATAATTGATGTCCATTGGTCAGACTGATCTCCAGAAATACGCAGTTATCATGAAAACAGTATTTAATTTTTCTTTTCTTGTTTGAAACAGTCTCTGAAGATGAATAGTCAAATTTTAAGCGTTTTAAAAATGCTGTTTTAAACGAAATGTACTAAAATATTCTCAAACAATTTTCAAAAAAGATGTCAAGTTTTTCTCTTCAAACCTTTTTTATATTGTACATAAATAATTAAAGTGTGTTCTGTTAGAAAAAAAAGCATTCCAGTTGGATACTTACTTTTTGGAAGCAACTTGAACATCAAATTTTAGGGTTTACAGTTTCCATAGCAACCATAAATTGTATGCAAAATACTCATATGCAATATTTGGCGATCAGTTTTATCTGCGATAGATACTTAAAACACCTTAAAATTTATTCCGCTATGAGATTTGAGAATTTGTTTTTCAAAATTCTTCCAAGACACATTTTATACATGTGATACCCATTTGGGCACTTTTATGGAAGAACTTATTAAGCCCAGTTGCCAAGCAAAAACAGGCACACAATGGCTGCTTCTCATTTGAATAATAGACTGAATGTTTCTCTAAACTTATAAGAAAATCTCAAACTTAAATACGTACTTTCTCAGAAGATACATCCGTATTAGCTCTTAAAATCGGACAAAGGGGGGATGTTTTTAGGGCCCCCGTGTTATGACTATGCTTTACATTGCCATTTTGTCTATTTGGCAATACTAGGGACACGTCCGTTATGTATGAAAACTCAACATTAGTTTGTTTTATTTATATGCAACCGCACAAATTGAAATTCAAATCTGTTCAAATAAACACGAAACATGTCTCGTATTTTGTTTGATTTGAAATATGCAAAGAAGTAATTGGATGTATTTTTGTATCAATTGTAATGTTCAAATTTGATTGGCTAAATATCAAAATGATATTATCTGAAATAAAACTCAACTTCAAGACTAAATGTAATTGATAGAATAATGCAGAACAAATTAACCAATACTTTATTTTGGTTCATTAATATAGCAATGTCTACAATATAGATGTTATACTAACAATGCTGGGGAGCGGCTTTTCTGGGTGATAAACCCTTTTCTGTCAAATGTATTACTATCATGAGCCATTAGAACAAATGCTGTCTGTTTCAATGCTTCACAAAATTTAAGAACCAGCCAGAATAGGATTCTCCTTAAAACTCTCTTGTTATGCATTCTACTAACATAAATGGTATTTTTACCTCACCAAACTAGACGTCCTTTAGATATAAAGCGATTATAATCATAGGAAAAGCTTAGCGTGTGTCGTACTCGTATGTGGGGAAATAGTCGTTAAGTTTCCAAAACACTCCAGTTTATTTTTCAAAAAACAAGGATAAAGGCGTCGATTTTGATCTACGTCTGAAATAGCTTACAATTTTAACGAATGCTGAGAGAAGTTTTGGCCTTATCAATATAGTTGGTGTAATAAATAATTGGCATACACAATGTGTGATAGATCGTACTAACTTAAAGCTACTTCATGCTTAATACTATTGTGTCATCTAAATTTAGGTGTAGTCAGTGAAGACAAGCGTCTTTTTTAAATATCAGTTCATGTGTAAAAAGAAGCAAGTACAGGAGTGTCAGTAAGATAAAAAAATATCATTTATGCATTAAAGAAACATTAATGGATCATAAAATAAGCAGCTTCTAAAATGCTGTTTATATATTAGATAAAAACACGGACTTGAAATGACGTTTTATGTGATTTAGGCTCACATTTCATCCCATTATCATCAATGCTTTGTTGATATTTCTGTTAATGGCAATTGCGGACAGCTAAATGGCAGTAAAAAGACCCCACTAGCAGTGTAAACTCATAAATTGCTTTTTTGCTTTAATATAATGCATTTAAAAGTAAGTTAATTACATAATAGGAATACCAGGTCTTTTTATTTGATAAAATTATATTGCTAGTCATTTGAATACAATTAAAGAAATATATTGTCACATAAGAATAAGGAACAATTTGATAGGAGTTCCTATCATTTCAGGGTAACGAAGTAATCCTGTAACCGCAATAGAGTTAAATACATTATTCTTTGGCTTTTATATTTTACTTTGTGTACAAAACACCCCCTCAGAGGTATTTTGGTAGCCCATTGTCTAGTGATAGTACTACATTAAGTAGTAATACATTTGAAGTAAGTAACACGTATAACTGTAATATCATAGAGGTGTATTGTTTAAACGTATACTGGTTGTTGCTACTTTTTGATTTATACTCTTTAAGGCAATCAGCATGTCGATAAATAGGAATTAGATATAACTTGGTATTTGCACAATAGGATTTGAAATTACAATAGGGTAACGTAGTTAACATGGCTGTTACAGGCCAGAGAGCTAATATGTGTCATTTTGTATATCATATCATGTAGCTTCAGAAAGTCATAGTGTACAATATTCCAGGTATATTAGCATATTATGATCTAATGCCATTTGAGCTTTCATTATAATAACAAACTTTTCATTTTGATACTGACGTCATTTTATCATTTACTGACAATATTTAGAAGTCAATGTAACCCCTTAAAATATTCTGAGTCGGAGTCTATGCCGCAAATACAAGATGTCGCCAGTAATATTACTACAACTGATTATACAGTTTATTTTTATGCCAGCTGGAATTCAGAGTACTCAACTTTAGAGCCCTAAATAAGTCAAAAATGGGCACATCACTTTGTGATGTCACAATGACGTTAAAACGGCAATTACAAAATTGGAAACATCTTTTTTCTTAATCAGGATACATTTTTCTGCAAGAAAATGTATGTTTGACACTTTTACCCCAATATGCACACGGGATTTCACAGCGGCCTACACTAAATCCTACGATGTGAGAGTAAAATTTTGTTGGAATGGTTCTGGTCACATGACCACAATTGTCGCCTTACATATACATCTTAAATCAATTCATTTAATTCTCCAGAACCAAAAGGCCAACGGCCATGCGGCTTGTTATATAGCATTGGGGATGTACGACCATACATGTTTTTAATGATCTTGTTCTACTTTGCTGCAAAGTCGAAATTGACCCTGATCCATTTATATTGAGGAAAAAAGCTTGAATTCTTATTTTTGAAACAAACCAAAGTCATATGTACTCACTAAATACATTTAAACCAATAAGTAAATGACTGAATAAGAACACAACCGTCAATTTGAACCCCCTCTTGGGCTTTTAATAAATTGATATAATAAGCAAAATATCATCTTATTTTCCCGAATTTATACTACTAGTTGTGAAAGCTTTTTTTCGTTTACTTTATTCTTTATGGAAAGCATAAAGTGCATACGATATTGGAGAAGGCATTGAATACATCATATTGAAAAAATATATTTGTAATACATTTTTGTTTTGAGTAATATTTTAAGAAGCTTTTTTATTGGTATTAAAACCGTTTACACTTGAAACAATATCTACTGAAACTGATCCATTATTGATAATTGTTTTTTAGAATTAATATACTGGAATATATAACCGTTTGGGGAATACTGAATGTCTGTATTGATGTCAATCTTTCAGCAAACATGTATTTTCTTTCTTTTAAACATCGTCAACAAAAACCTATACTAGATTTTATACACGATAAGAGTACAGCTACGTAACTACGTGACATATCTACCATTAAAAAAATTTAAAAGATATTCCTGCATTTGTCTAATCAAGCGAATAAAATAGCACATTGCGCCTTGCAACGTAACTTCACTCTTATCGTGTGCAAAGTATACCATCAATCTCTGTCCTTGTTGTATATCTTTGTTGAGTTAACAAGTATGGAAAATGATATAATAAGTGGGGGCCCTCCAAGGGGCAGTATCTGTTCCAATGTTCCCCTGAAAAAATTGGTTTGCTCCCCTGTACGCAAAAATTGAAAGTTTATCTTATGTTCCATGTTCTCTAATCTTATCCATGTTCCCCAGTCACCCCCAAAATTTAGCCTATGTTCCTCTGAACTAAATGCCATTTTCCTTCTGTTTCGCTAACCCCCTGGGAGGGCGTCATAAGTTGTAATTATTATCTTACGAATCAATCATAACGTGTGTCTTGAGTTATCAACAGAACCATCTCAACCAGACCGTTCTTATGAGTACCCACTATACATGTTTTGGTTGTGAAACAAAATAAAAAGAAACATGTATACAGTCAGACACAAGTTAAGCATCACCCAAACATTAATTCTGAGACGTTTTTCGTGTACAAATTTCTTCAAAAGAACAAACAGTTTGTAATATTGTGTTGCCCTTGTCTTCCTTTGGTCTGTTGATTATATCAGAATGTCATTTGATCATTTTGCTGAATTTCTATGGTGTTCTGTATACATCAACCCCTATTTTGGGGTGTACCCTTAAAAAGTGTCACAGCTTAACCCAAAGTGCTAACTTTGAATTTAAATAAACGCAGAAATAATCTAGAGTTATTTTTCAAACTAGTGCCACACTGATTATGTCGAACTCAATGTTTCATATCAGTTATAGAGGATCATATAGTTAATCGCGTGTTTATAGTTTTTGCATTATCACTATATAACATGCCATTCTTTACACATCCATAGCTTTTAATCGTTTAGAGATATAAATCTGATGAGGCCTAAATGGCCGAAACTAGCTGTAGTGAAGGAGCTAGGTTTTTGAAAATAAACTTGGCACAATTGTCCAGCCAGTAAAAGTTTGTCTTCAGAAATAGTTAGAACTACTCTTCTACAACATTTCTAGGCTCGTCGGCTAGTCAAATTGAGGTAGCAGTTTACCAGGAGGAGTTGTTTTGTACACCTATCCCATTTTTACTATAAAAACAAAATGGCGACATTTGAATAAGGAATGGATTCAATGTTGTATCCAGATGGTGCATACGGTCGTTATTTTCTGCCAAAACCTCGATAAGGACCTCAACAATTATGAAAACAAATTGTTTGCATCCAGAAGCACAACTTTTATGTTATAACTGTCATTTACGTTATATCTTCAATTACGCCTTATAAAATCAAATAATTTAGGTCAAAGTTTAATTTCATAAGTTCTATAATGGGTATATACGTTTTACATACCATGTTTGGAAAAGGTAATTGCCTGACTGTTTCAAAACTGCAAACATCTTGTTTCTATCATAATTACTTTAAGAATTATAAACTGTTGAATATGATTACACCCCCGCCCCCCCCCCCCCCCCAAAAAAAAAATGCTGAATATGGTTAGAACCACTTCACTTTGCAAGTTAGCATACAATACCATCTGCTGACTTTTTAAGCCATAATTGAGCATTCTATCTATACACGGTACTAAAAAACTATACTTTACTGCGTTTCTGGTGTAAAGTTCCTTATTTTAATGCTTGTTTGACAATATGTAACGTACATTACAAACTTTAAGACTTCCTATATATATATTGCTAAATACCTCATATTATATGTCATATGGTACCGTTTTGTTTTAAATTTATAACAAGACAGCAGTTTGTTCTAAATCATTTTTTCAGTTTTTATTAAGTTACTATATCTATGAACATTTACATTTGCAATAAAGATTTTTTTTAAGTTTTCATCTCCACGAAATACCATTGTGATTTGTCTAAAGTTAAATATTCTAAAATACATAAACAAAGAAATAGACAGCTCTTTAGTAGTAGTAGAATACATTCCATTTCTGTCAAATTTATCAAAGTAACATATATAACCATAACAAATATCATAAGATCCTATGTTTGTCCTAAATGTTATCAAAGACAGTATACGATTGGGCCCTGAAAAGCTAAAATATTAAGGATGTAGAATTTTGTAATGTTTATTGCAAGAGAAAAACAACACAACCAAGTTTTATTGAATGGAGTCTCATCAGTCATTTTAATATATTTTTATGTACCCGGTTTACTATTGTACACATTATGCAAACAAAGTCAGTAACATAATATAGGTTAGCTCCTTGTTTAATACCTAGGTTAATTTCCCATAGAAAAAATACAAATTACTGAATGTTTAGAGAGAATGTAATAAAATTATACTATATTTCTTTGCTTACATTCCAGACAAAATCAATTACATAATAGTGGGTATGATAAAATTATATATATATATATATATATATATATATATATATATATATATATATATATATATATATATATATATATATATATATATATATATATATATATATATATATATATATATATATATATATATATATATATATATATATTACAATATAGGTAATGCATTATACGTGTCTGTAATCAGTTAATATTTAGAGTTAATCTCTAAAAATCAAATGGTATACTGACATTTATATGCATATGTAGATGATTACACATTACTTGGTTCAGCTTTAAAATAGATTTAGTTTATTTACAGTTTACCTTTTATAGTTTATTTTATGAAACTGTTAGTACCTTTGACCATTCGTTATACTAATAACACTTTATCAGGAGAGGTTTTATATTGAAGAAACATTTCCCTGAAAATGGGTTAAATCAGTTATAATGGATGACAACGATCTCAGTTGATATGATCATATCCAAGGAACATTTGGAGTAATCTACTAATGACGTGTACATTTAATAACGGAGATCACTGTATTTTATTCTTTACGTTTTGCTTAAAATATGCTAAATGTGTCATTAGGGAGTTTTCAAAATGCGCTGTCCTCTATTTACAGAGTTAAGGCATTTGTCTTTTTTGTTTATGAAGAGTTTACATTTCTCAAAATATCTTCAAGCAGTCTAGTGCTCAAGACCAGGTGAGTAATTTTATTCTAAATAATGCCTATAGTGGTCAACCTTAAAGTTTATGTTCAAATTAAGAATAAAGCAGCAATGTTATGAAAACAAAATTAAGTACAGATTCAATAGCCTCTTCACTAAAGGTATTTCCTACTTAATACAATGATTTTCAGCGCTTAAAATTACCCACTATTCATTAATAAATTGAAGCAACAACTCAATGTGAGCGATTAACATATTGTTTTTGATTTATACAAATGTATCTAGTTTTAATGTTGCTTCCTGCATTTTGTGAGAGATACGTTAAACTGAAAACTGAAAGGTGGTGTTTTGTTTACCCTTTGTTTGCACACATAGGGATACTTACATGACTGTAAATGTTCGAAGCATGGAATTCGTTAGTGTGCTGAAGTAGCTCTCATTCAAAGGACTATAACTTGATAAGTATATTGATTTTTCTTTATGTTTGGTGCCAGATTAAAGGTGACATTAAGTCCCTTATAGAAACGTTTAACATTTTGTCGTTGCATTTATGTAAAGGAAGCTGGTTGCATTCATATTTGAACACCCCTCGTATTCATGATCTATCTTAATAACTGTCTAAAATGAAATATGTTTTGGGTGCCTTTGAGACGTTTAACAGGACTTAAAAATGATAAAAAACAGTTTTTGGGTTTACAGGTCTGTATATTTTTTATGTCTTACCAGAATAATTCGAACTACTGACAATTCAAAAAACATATCTAGTCCATTGAATTTCGAATTAACGGGACTGGATCGTAATTTGCTTATTGTGAGTTGACTCCCTGTACCATGAATTTAACAGGTGACTGAAGGGAGGCGACAGTAAACAATCGGCCTACAGCACAAGATAGTCTAAAATGAATTGACTTTTTATTTTTATTTTCTGGGGACTAGAAGAAAACAAAAAGATTTAAACCAGTTCAATTGCTTTTGATGATAAGTGCATACATGATCATTAAAAACTAAAATAGATAACTATTCAAATCATACTTATCAATTAAATAATATTTACATGTTCAAAGCAAGCCTTTTTTGGATCATTCATGTTACTTCTGTTGTGTGTTTGTTATGCTTCTGTGCGCGTCTGTTTATATTGCCTTTTGGTCATCTGCTGGGAGAGGGCTGACCTCTTGGTTCTCGTTTGTGATGTCTTATTGTGAATTTGTTACTTTCCCATTGGTATCCTGGGTCAGGTGTGGTACTTGATAGGATCGATTCCTGATCTTTGCCCTTTTCCTTATTTTAATGAATCTTTAGAAATATGCAACAGTGCATAACTTCATTATAGACATTAATATGATTGACAGCTGCCAATCTCAATTGCCAGTGCTATTTGCTTCGAACATCGAATTCATTTGCCAAAAGTGACACTGGTGCTGTGATTAATAGCGAGCCACACCTTATTCACACGTGCAAAACAAGCCTCGAGTTTTCTCCTTTAGCTGTTGTGTTCAGATAGGCATTTCCGCTTTTCTGGTTTACTATATTTCTTTGCTTACATTCCAGACAAAATCAATAACCTAAGAGTGGGTATGATAAAATTATATATATATTACAATATAGGTAATGCATTATAAGTGTCTGTAATCAGTTAATATTTTAAGATAATCTCTAAAAATCAAATTGTATACTGATATTTATATGCATATGTAGATGATTACACATTACTTGTTTCAGCTTTTAAATAGTTTTAGTTTATTTTCAGTATACCTTTTATAGTTTATTTTATGAAACTGTTAGTACCTTTGATCATTCGCTATACTAATAACACTTTATCAGGAGAGGTTTTATATTGAAGAAAAATTTCCCTGAAAATGGGTAAAATCAGTTATAATGGATGACAACGATCTCAGTTGATATGATCATATCCAAGGAACACATTTTAATTGTTGCTTAAGAAACTATTCTAACACATATGGCATTATCAGTCAAGAGTTATGTCAGGCTGAATAAGACATTGTGACACTCAGGTAATGTAAAATGTACTTCAAAATGTGCTTTAAGATATTGGATGTAAAATAAGACGTTTAAAACATGCAGTCATGAGATCTTACTCAGTTCAAGCAATCAATGCTTAATAACTGATGATAATTTTCACTATAAAGAATGTGGCATGACCAAATTATTACAGGAGTCTTGTAAATATAATTCTTGATAACAACGCGCTATATGTATATAAACATAAGAATGAATAAGTACTATAAAATTTAAATCAACACAGCTTTTTCTGAAAAAATATCTCGCTTTTTCAGACAGAAAACCAATGCATTACACATAAATGGGAAATTATATAAAAGCACAAAACATGTTGAGAGTAGTGATTTATAGAGACACACAAAGAGTCATTTGTTCTTACTGGTATGGCCACGAAAATATGCACATTCTAGATTCAGTCCTTTGGTGCATTCTTTGCTTTCAAAAGATACACTTTTAAGAACATAGTGTACAAAATAAGCGACAAATGAGCTTTTATGATAAATTATTATTGCGCATTTTGACAGACTTCCTCCTCTGACCAATCATGCCAACTTTCAGCTTTCAGATAGCCGAACGGAAAGGCTCAAGTTGAGTTAAATGCTACTATTTTCGGTTCTGATGTCGGCGAAGTGCGGCCCCTGATCTCTGGCATAAAGAGCGTCCGCACATAAAACTCCCATATTTATGCATCCATGTAGGTTTTGACAAGTTGAGTTTACAACCTTGGCTTTAGATTATACATCGTCTGCTCATTAAAACTAATGGTTTCAAAAATACAGACACAATTATCCCTGAAATAAGCTCAGACACTATATAACTATCGTTTAGGCAAATAAATATTATGTTAAATATAATTCAACTTTTCGAAGCGCTTTTTCCATTTTCTTCAAGTAGCAAAATGACTTTATGCAATAATAGCAATCAAACATATTTTTTTTGTGTGCATATACATCTGCTAGGCCCCTTTGGAGCTGTTAAAACCTTCGCCTTTCAGGTACAGGTTACATCACTACCATCAGGGCCTAGCAGATACTTATGCATAGAAAATCATGTTTGTGGCATTTAATCTGTGTATTCTCTGTTTGTAATAGTATCCGTTTAGTTTCCTGTATACAAAAGGGTTAATGCTTTCTTTACCTTACAATATCAGAAGAAATGTATAATCTCCTTTTCACATTGACCACAAAATTTGGTGTGTGGATTGATTTCAACTTAACGTGTAAATCTTTCCTAGGTTAGGTCACAGGCAAATAGCTCGTGATATGAGCCGCGACATGAGATTTCCAACAATGTGGTATGTGCGACCAGCAAAGCCTCAGATCAGCCTGCGCATACGCGCAGTCTGATCAGAGCCTTTGCTAGTCGCCTGAATGTTCTATGATTTTTAAGCTACTGACCGAACAGTATTTGGGGTTTCTATGCTTAAAAAGAGGCTGCATAGGCTCGTCTGAGTCCACACTTGTCAAAATGCCACATTGTTGGAAATCTCATGACGTGGCTCAATTATGGTCACCCAGCTGTTACATGTAGGGTAAAGTCGGGTAAATTCGGACATCAGGTAAACTCGGACACACATTTGCAAACAGGGGAAATTAAGATGAGACGGCTCCTTATTTTCACTGTTTGCTTTGTTAATTTATTTTTTATTCCAATAATTTATGTATGAAACAAACAAGATCGCTGTCCGAATTTAGCTGACTGTCCGAACATACCCGACTTTACCTCTACACTTCCTGCGCGTTAAGAATTTGCCTAATATATGGATGCTACCGGCTTATTGCTTTGGTTTTACATTTATCCTGCTTAAATGTTTCATTTACCCTGTTCTTGCTGTGGAAAGCGTATTTGTTTGTTATCTGTGTTATGTTTTAACAACATTATCTAGACTGAAGATTTGACCAGTTAAACATATGAGCCGCGACATGTGATTTCCAACAATATGGCATTTTGACAGGTGTAGACTCAGATGAGCCTTTGCAGCCTCCTTTTAAGCTTAGAAACTCCAAATGATTTCAGTCAGTAGCTTAACACACATAGAATATTCAAGCGAATAGCAAAGGCTCTGATAAGACTGCGCGTATGCGCAGGCTGATCCGAGGCTTTGCTGGTCTCACGTACCAAACTGTTGGAAATCTCATGCCGCGGCTCAATTATTCAAGTACACAGTGGTCTAGGCGTCTGTCCGTTCTAAAGCGGCGAGTCTGTCTTTGTCAATACAATGTTTTTGTTTCTTTCATTGTGCATATTTTGTGTTTGGTGCTTTTTTTTTCAGCTGTGGTTCTTGGTGCCTTTTCTATTTTAGCAACCAACTTACTGAGGAAGGGAGTGTTGAATGCTTTACTTTGATCCTGTTGTTGCTGTTAGTATTCTGTCTCTTCCTCATGGTACCATTGGTTGGTCTACAATCTGTGATTGTGACATTTCCTAGGCATACTCACTACTTTGTGATTCTCTAGGGAGATACTTATGCAAATTATGAATGCAAAACACTATATACAGACTCTGTTATTATATGATATTACTATATATGTATTATACTGCAATGTAATTGAGCCGCGTTATGTGATTTCCAAAAACATGACATATTGACAAGTGAAGACTCAGACGAGCCTGTTCAGTCTCCAATTAAGCTAAGAAACTCCAAATGATTTTCAGTCAGTAGCTTTGCACTCATAAAATATTCAAGCGAATAGCAAAGGCTCTGATCAGACTGCGCGCATGCGCAGGCTAATCTGAGGCTTTGCTGGTCACACATGCAACTTTGTTAGAAATTTTATGTCACGGCTCATTTAATATGTCCATTTTGGAAAGTTTTATTACCTCTTATATATATGCTACCTCACACTATATACTCATATCCTATTCTTCCGTTTCCAATATATGTTGCATATCCCTACGCATGTATCTTTTGATGTAAGATTTGGTAACAAGCACTACTTGCACAAACCATATAAAATCAATACAATTTGGCCTAGCATTTTCCAACAAAGAAGAGTCCCATAATTTTTACCAGAACATTAAAACAGCTGTATAATGTTCATTTTAGCCGAACATAAAGAAGCACTTGTGCACTGAAAATACACATTTAATTAAATTCATAATAAACCATTTGCTGACACAGACCAACCCATGGCGCTGTGAGGAAGAGACACAAAACATTGACAGCCACACGACAACAAAGACACAATTAAAGCAAAGCAACCGGCATTCTCTAATTCTCTACCTTACCAAGATAGTTAAAAACTAGAACAGTACCTATGCTTTACGAGGTGCATTTTATGTTCGTAGAATTGACTTGTATCTCTACAAATGTACAATTTACGGTACCATTAAGACATTTCTTTTGAAAGGTATAGCAATTGGTATAAATTTTTACATCGCTGGCGTTTACTTTAGTCAAGATATATAGCTTTGAATAGAGGTAATTGAAGCACACTGACAAAAAATCATGCTATTCTATGTTCACAGTCAGCATAGAATATTTTTAAGTTTCATTCGCTGTGGTAAAATAAGTATTTGTCAAGCCAAAAGTTCTTTTGCATCATCAAAATTATGCATTTAAACATTAATCATAAGCAAGCATAACTAAAATATAAGCACAATATGTGCTTTTCTAAAGCAAATTGAAAATATCAATCAAAATACAAAAAAATCACAGTCAAGAGCTGGTTCATATACCTGTTTAAATTACTATTATGAATATATTTTTAAATTTCTATGGCTTAGCATACACCAATATATATGTGATCATTCATCAGAAATTATATTCAATTTAATACGTCGATAAAACCGTGTAGCTGGCAACTTCCGGTGCTGTCATACCCCCCTAATTATAAAAAAGTCGGTGAGGTAAATCAAACCCAGGTTAATAATAAGTATCAGATCTGTATAGTTAATTTGTGTAGTAATTCCAACACATATCGAAAGGCACAATTTTCAAATTATTTTCTAAACAAAGTTATGCTGCATGACGGCATTTATGTACAAACAAAGGGATTTTAGTAAACTCTGGGCTATTACCTTTGCAGTTGATTTCTTATAAAACAAAATAATAAATTCTGTTTGGGATAAAAGTTACCATAACACTTCAATCTTCTTTATAATCAAGAAAAAATATAATAACACTTAACAGCTAACATATTAAATCGCATCCAAAAGTCCCCATCAGGCTTCCATTTTTACACCTTTTCCCAATAATATAGAATATGCCTACTGTTCAATTTTCTTAGGTTCCAAATAAATCCTTCATACCCAGTACTTGTTGCACATATACTATAATGGCCACATAATTTTGTAGCACCAAGTATCTTCTGTCCACAGCGCCATGTATGGAAATCAACTAATTTTTATGCAATCAGAGACAACATCGACCATTTTCATAATTCTGTCATATTTCCGGTGTCTAGTATATAGGTATATCTTTGTATCTTAGAAATAATTAAAATAATTCATTTTAGAACAGTTTTAGGTTTAATATATAGACTAAAGCTAAATATATCCAAATATAATAATTGAGCAAGTGCATGTGAGTTCCAACAATTATGTATGTGCGACCTGCAAAGCCTCAGATCAGCCTGCGCACACGCGCAGTCTGGTCAGAGCCTTTGCTAGTCGCTTGAGTATTCTATGATTCATAAACTACTGACTGGACACCATTGGGAGTGTCTAAGCTTAAAAGGAGGATGCAGAGGCTCATCTGAGTCTACACATGTCAAAATGCCACATTGTTAGAAATCTAATGCACTGGCTCATATTTCGCTGGTTTCATTAAATCAACAGTTCTACGAACATACAAAATGTCCCTCATATTATCGCAAAGAGACAAAACATTTGCTTTACAATCTGTTTTATTGCTACGAATGAATAACTTGAAATATAGAATAGCGTTTACAAAGAAATCTGGTATTTTCTGGTTTACCGTGGGCACATTCTATGCTAATAGTTTTAGGGGTTGCCTCCATATTGGAATCCAAAACGATGTGATTGTAGAGCCCTACACGAAAAAGAAACAGGGACTGTATGGGGGCAGCCCCCAACGATCAAGAACAAAAAAACATTAATCATTAGTCTTACGTCCTATACTGTGCCTGGTAAACCAGAAGTGCACCAAGAAATCATTTTATACAATAGTTTTACAATCAGTTACACTTAGTTTTATATTTACAAAGTAAGTAAGGGTGCAAAGATCAGGAATCGATAAAATCAAGTATCACACCTGACCCAGGATACCAGCACTGGCTTAGAATCTGGTTAACCATCTCTTCTTGCTATAAATAATATTGTTTTAGTCTACCTATTTTAATGTTAGAAGTAAATTGAAATAATTTACTTATTATTCGACTGTTGTTAGAAGTACATATATAAGGTAGTAGCTTCACAATAAGGAATATCTGTTTTATATACTACTGTCGTGCCAGCCAAGAGTGACGGTGACGTCATAATTTGTTTACAAACTTATCAGGACTTTTAATCGATAAATCACTTTTGTATTAATCCTTTCCGCAGGATAGGATTAATACACGAGTGATCTATAGATTCACGTGAGCTCAAGTGAGTGTTTTACTTAGAAATTGTAAACAACGTATTACGTCACTGTCACTCTTGGTTGGCACGACAGTAACGACATAAAGTTTAGCATATTTTGATTGTGTTGCTAGTTTTTACCAGAGTATCATTTTTTTTACAAAATTACCTATTGCTCATTAAAATGTACTGTTATTCTAATATCCCAAAGTAAACAATATAGAACTCTACAAATCCTGATGACGTTATAGGAACGTGAGAACTGTACCTGCTAAAACATTTCCGAAAATTAAAATGTTGATTTTCTCCAAAATACAGGAAAGATTTTGCTGACTGTCTGTCAAAGTTTGCAGATAATCAAACATACGAAATCACACCCGCACAGCTGAATGGCTCTGACAATTTCAAATGGGTTTAAATAATGACGAATTTTTGCCCTTTGAGACTAGGTTGCATTTAGGATAATGGCAAGGAGTCCTAGTCAGGGCCCTTAGGGACAAAAAATAGGTCCCGTGCGAATTGTGTGCCGATTTATGGTGACCTATATCAAAACCTTCAATGGAGTCTTACCTTTAATTTAAAGGCGGTCACCCATCTCAAATCCGCGTCTGAGGCTAGTTATGACGTCATAAATATGGCGACCATAATAAGAAACTGCCCGTTAATAAAAGCTATAGTTTGTGTTGGTTTGGTCATATTTATCCAACACGAACACTTTTTAAACATAATTTCAATTATTTTAGTCATATGGTGGTTACATCAATGCTTTACCTGACTTTGACAATGAATTATTTCTCTATAACTATATTTTGCATGCAAAATACCGTAGATTTCCTATAAATACCCAGCTTATCGGACCACCTTTCGACTGATGGCTGAGAATGTTATTGCTCCCCTGGGGAATTTCGCAAGCTTATTTATCTAAAAGAAGATTTCAAGCTGCGTCTTTTAAAAGATGTTTGCACTATGTTTGCCGGAGCGTTAGTCTCTGACAGCTGTTACATATGTTACCTTATTAAATTTAGAAAAAAAAAGAAAATTAAAAGTTTGAGCTACAGAAATAAGGATTATTATTTAAATTACTAATATAGTCTGCATATTGACTTCTTTAGCTACATATAAATTATTTGGAGCAAAATTACAGCTTCCTGTGGTGTTATGTGCGTTACTTTAATTAGATTACCCTTTAAACATGAAAATTGTGACCAATATCATTTACTTTTTATGTGTATTTTCCAAAATGCTTTGATTATTTTGTACTAACAAACTCATTTGGGTTAGAGAAAATCCAAAGTTTGCTTTTATACTATAAATATAGTGTCTTATACATGCAATTAAACAACCCAAAGTCTACACCCAATTTTAAGGAGCCGAATTTGGTAGGCATCATTTAAGTAAAAATATATGAAAACATTTGCTGCTGTTGGATATCTTGCGTATTTTGGATTGTCTTGCTCATATTATAAAGAATTATAGATTTTGCAGGTTTAGCAACAAGATTGCAGCACTTGTTAAAGGCTGTAACATATGTTACATGACATAATAAATGAGCAAGGACATAAACTTGATGTAAGAGATGATATTTTAGGAACAAATGAATATATTTCGCATGTTTTCCTAGCTAAAGTCTCTAGCCTTTGGTGCCTACATCTTGATGATTATTAAGCCCCTGTACCTTTGTTACAGATGTTATGGATATTTGTTTTCAATATTTCCTAATATGAACAATTCTAAAATAAAGATACATCCTAGAGGAACATAGAAAATTATCGTTTCACATTTAAACAGTACAATTTAGTAAATGTCCCTTTCTAATGTAAATATTCTACACCAATTCTTATCCTAGTCATATACAGTATCGATTATTATTTCTGTTTCTCTGGTAAAATAATTGTCCTCCCCATCTCATAAAAAACAGAATAATCCTCAACACAAGATTTTGACTGCAATCTGAGTAATGACCTGCTCCATCACAAACCCTTTTAAACATACTCTATCGTATGCACCAATTCAAGGTGCATCGAATAGAAGATGTTTGCACACTGTTAGCATGGGTGTTAGCCTGTAACAGCCTGTTACATATGTTACTTTATCTATTTGAGAATAAGAAAATTAAAAGTTTGAGCTACAGAAAGAAGACATTAAAACTAGCTAATCAATGAATCTGCAACTTATTGGATGTCTTTACTCTATATGACAGCTGTTCACGGCTACATGTTGTATTATGTGCGTTACATGAATTTAATTATAATTCAAAAGTGGTAATTTTGGCTATCGTCATTTAGTTTAACGACTGCTCTGAGTTGGTTTCAAACCGTTTAAGATTAGGTTTAACAAACATATACTCAATTGACGAATACAAAAACCAAAGTTTGCTTTTCTATCTTGAATATTTGTCTTATATAAGCTAATGCACAATCCTACCCCCAGTTTTGCAGCGGAGCAAATTTTGTTTTGGCCGCTTAAATAAAACACATATAAAACAATTGCAGAGTGTTAATATTTTACCTTTTCCTTAAATGGTCTTGCTCATATATCATCAAGTTTCTAAGATCAGGACACTTATTAAAGATGTCAATGTGCCATTGGTTGTTGTCACAACCAGGGCTTTGATCGAATTCCGGCACTTTCAGGTGCTGATATTAACTAGTTCAATAGGAAAGAACAAGACTTTATATTGGCAGGCATTTAGCTATGCTGGAGACTCTATCCACGAAGCATTCTTTCAACGCGGCTCAGTGGCATTAATAAGCACACTGTGGCGGATGCACTAGAGTAATATATTTGTAAATTGTCCTGACCTCTTAGCTCTCGTTTGTGATGTCTAACTGTGAGTTTGTTACTTTCCCATTGGCATCCTGGGTCAGGTGTGGTACTTGATTGTATCGATTCCTGATCTTTGCCATCTTTCTTACTTTTTATTAGCCAGTCACCGATATTGTTCGACTCATGCGTTGAGGTAGTGGATATTTTGGAGGAAAAAAAGCTGAATTGCAAAAATTACCACTTCCAAGAGCTGTGTTTCTCGAATGTGTCAAACGTGCGCAGTAGCAGTGCATCATTTGGAAAACCTCACCTGTCATTAATCCTGACAAAGCATGCCTGCAATCATGGTTAGAAGCGGGACTGTGATAAATATTGTCCCGTTATGATGACATTGCCCATGTGTGGATCCAGAGGGGGATATGGGGTCCGGAACCCCCCCCCCCCCCTGGAAAATAACAAGTACGTATATGGGTTTCTATAGAAATTAGCATTTGGACCCCCCTGGAAAAGGTTAGACACCCCCCCATGGAAATAATGGACCCCCTCTGGATCCTTGGTAAAGTATGAGTATAGTTTTCTCAGCTATAAAACCATTGGACCCCCTCTGTAAACTGTAAAATAAGCTGAGGATTAAATAAAAACTGTCAAAAATTCCTGGATCCGCGCATGTTGCCTCCTGCCCCGAAACCCCTCTGCAGCTGATAAAATGTAGTTGCAGCATGTATGTATGCGAAACATCTCAGTGTAAGTACAAAGCAAACCATTTATATTTTACTGATTTGTGTTGCTGTGGAGCAGAAGAGGACTCATGTAAAATATTGCCAGTGATCGATATGCTCATGACTTTTGAACAACTATTTTCATGTGGATTCAGATATTTCTTTAGCCGTATCAACAAGAATGCCTTATTGTCCGTTTTTGACCTCTGATGGATCAAAAATTGGACTATTCTACCTAGTAGCATGCGAACGATAAATCAGATTGTAACAGTTTTCTATTGCCCGTGCTATCGAAGTACAATGGATAACTTGTAGAGGGTTTTATCCTTATTTCCATATCATGAACTACTAAGTAGACTCTACTAACTTTTGATCCTTCAGGGGTCAAAATCGGACTGTAATGAGTTTGGTTGATAGTGTATGCAAATGATTATTACTACTATATTTTCTTTGGGTGTAGGATAAGCAGCTACAGATAAACCAAAAGCTTTGAAGCGCGACTCTATTTTACAATATTGATATGTTGTTCCAGAAAAGGGTTTCAGGCATTTATTTACATTTACTATAAAAGCTTTGACATACACATATGTTCTAGCCGGACTGGCTCATTATACGTATTCTGCATCAATCGTTTAAATAGAAAGACCCCAATGTCATTTGTCAGAGGTCGTGGTACATCTATACAGTATATACTAGCATAAGAGATTATATTTACACTGTTTATTATCAAAAACACTGTTTGTTTTTCATTCACTCTACTGTCTTCTTATTCGTAAATCGTGACGGCATTTACGTCCCAACCTCGAACTGACTTCACCCTATCTGAATATATTTTGTAATATACGATTTAAAAGAGTTTGTATTCAGTCTTGATAAGGCTACCAGTTCATAAATGGAATATTTTCATGCGTTGGAAATGGACAAAACGCATACATATGTGGTATTTGTATATTAGGCGTCGTTTCAATGACGTCATCTTTTTGTTGTGATGCGAAAACAATATAGTCGACATGTTAATTTTAATTATTTACCCCCTAAGATTTAATTTGGTGCATTTCGACTGAAATTGGCAAACAAAATGCAAGAAAGTCCTGATCGCCATAGACTACAATGGGCATACCGTTTAAATTGCACTGATACAATATACGTTATTTTTATGACGTCATAATGACGTCCAGACGTAAAATCCAGATGGGTGACCAGGTGATTTTCATAAGTTATCCCCCAAAGTTTGATTTGGTATAGGTCACCATAAATCGGCATCAAATTCCCACGGGAGTCCCGATCGCCCCTGAATATCCTGTTTCTTTGATTTTATCGTCTGTATATGCCACAACACTTTTTTCACATCACCAAGCAATATTTTGCAGCAAATGGGGACAGATTAAACAGTCAAATAACAAAATTATTGCATTAATTGCATCTCACTAACACATTTCATGACCATAATTTGTACATTTTTGCTTTCAAAATGCTGCTTACCAGATCGTCTGTCGTGACATGTCAAACTTTGCTGTAACAACTTAGAGGAAACATTGGTCTAAAATGTCTGAAAAACTTACCCCTTTGCTTTCCGTTGTTTGTACACAGCATCGAAATTTTGCATTTTGCATACTGAGAGTTGACCCAGAAAACCCGTTCTTTTGAGTCAATGAATTTGTTTTGGAATACCAAAATGTTGGTTTACGACTCAAAATAAGTCTAGTAGACTAATGTTAAAAGCATTTCCTGTTAGACCATCAGAATTGATTACTTTTTGGTAATTGGAAGTACAATATGCTTAACTTTTATGTCAATGGTATAGTTTATGGATAGTGATTATCTTCTATCGATATCTTCCTTTTGTAAAAAAGTTACTTGTTATTATAAATATATGCTGATTGTAGTCTAGTTACGAAATAATTGACGTTTATAATGTTCTATCGATACTCAGCGATGCGCGGATCCAGAAAAATCCGGCAGTGAAAGGGTTCTGACGGTTTTTTTTTTGGTTTTGTTGATTTAGCCATCGATTTCACAGAGAGCCATATGGACCTCCCTCCAGAAGTATGGTACTATTCTCCACTGGTAGTGAAATCCCATGCTTCTCGGGGGGGGGGGGGATCGTACCAGTATTTCTAAGGAAACCTATAGCCACTTATGATTTTCCAGGGAGAGGAGGTCTGAATTACAAGTTCCACGTTTGGATCTGCACATGTATACTAATGAAACAAAAATGATAGTTGAGCCAAGACATGTGATTTCCAACAATGTGGCATTTTGACCAGTATAGACTCAGACGAGCCTGTGAAGTCTCATTTTAAGCTTAGAAGCTCCAAATGGTATTCAGTAAGTAGCTTAACACTCCTATAATATTCAAGCGACTAGTAAAGGCTCTGATCAGACTGCGCGTATGCGCAGGCTGATCTGAATCTTTGCAGGTCGCACATACCACATTGTTGGAAATCTCATGCGCTGGCTCAGTTTTGAATAATCAGCACAGAACATGTTTGATCTGGTTTATGTGTTATTTGACTATTGCATGGTGCTATTCTCCGCTGGTAGTGAAATGCATGGCTGAATAGGATATCCTTCTTGTTGGAGCTGTTGAGCCAGACGGTTTAACCTCATATTTTTTATCTGTTTTTTCATCCGTCGAGCTGCACAAGGACGTCCTTCCCATCGAATCCTCAATATGGCCTGGTAGGGGATAACCAGAATCAAACGTCTTGTTGGTTTTACAATCCAATAGCCAGTATGTATTCATATGACCCTTTCCCTGCAAAGAAACCAGGCCCAAAGGTTATACATTTTCTATGTTCAACTCGTAATTGCATGATGATTGTAGAAGTCATATATACCCGACAAAAAAAGAAACGCACCACTTAGAACTGTTCAACTCTCAGGAAGATCACTAGTGATACGCCAGTTAAGATTATACCAGTGCAAAGGTATGTCAGGTACTGTTGCGTCACACGTCTTTTGCAAACTGGCGTCGAAATTCTGTTAAAGAAAATTGGTCATAAACAAAGTGGGGGTCAAATTGTAAAGTCACAGGAAATAAATGTTTTTATAATGCTCTCTTGTTGGATAAGTTCAAGCAATTGGAATCATCTCAGTAGACCAAATTGTACCCAGACAGTTTTTCTTTGCAAATTATATCTTTAAATTCATCATTCGCGATAATTGAACGCTAGGTAGCCCATGTATTGTGACTACCCTTTGGATAATGGTTCCACACTGGAGATAAACCTTACAAAACATTGAAAGATTTTAACATTGTTTTAATCAATTTAAACGATCTAAACTGATGAAAATGGATTTTGGAATTACAAAATATCATCAATAAACACATTGGTTGTCTCATATAACAATAACATATCGTTTTCATACTTTGCAAATGTAAAACATACTGGAATTCTATTCAGACAGTAGCGTTGAATTAACGCTTTCAAAACTCGTTTACTATTCGACTTGATATGCTTAAGCCTGCAAAGGAAAAGTAGAGATACTCATCTACGTCAGATCCAAATTTTAGTAAGATTTGATCAGAAATGAATATATCATGACAATTAACATTTTCGTATTAAAAGGAGATCTTTATGGGGAAAATCGTAGTGGTGCGTTTCTTTTTTTGTCGGGTATATATATTTTAAAATAAATTGCCAGGGCAAATGAAATTGCGTCCGTTCGCAGCAAAACTTTTTTTAACCTACATTGATGTGTATGAAGATTATACAGTAAAAGAAAGTGGCAAAGATCAGGAATCGATACAATCAAGTACATCACCTGACCCAGGATACCACATGGAAAAGTGACAAAAATACAATTAAATACCACAAACAAGAGCAAAGAGGTCAGCAAAACCTTGTAAATTCAAACTTTAACTTTTCGAAATAGTCGCTTACTCGAAATAAATTTGAGAGGCTGGATTCTTAGATTAGGACCTACGAGGGGTGTTCAAATATGAATGCAACCAGCTTCATAACTTTATTCACACATGCTGCGACAACATGTTATACGTTTCGAGAAAGACTATTTGTCGCCTTTAAACTTGCACAAAAGATAAAATAACACAGTATATCCCTCGAGTTACAGACACTTCTATAAAAGCCACATATATACACTGATTTTTTTTCTGAAACAAATTGCAACACACTTTTCGGTACATGTGCGGATATAGTGTCTTATCTTTGTAAATTAGAGACAAATTGGCACCAAGTTTTAGATGCAAAAATAGTAAGTGATTATGGTCAGGAAAAACCCACAATTACAGATTGCAGACAAACCCTTGGTATCACGAGGAAGAGCCACATAACAATCACGAGACACCAGGAAAAAGCAAGCAGCTCTCTTTTCCCCATCAAGATGATTGCAAAACTGGAAAGGACACAAAGTAACGCACAACAATGACATAATCCCACAAAGGGAGTAACAATCAACAATAAATCAACAACAACAGAACCACCCCTTAGAACAGAGGAGAGTAACCAAAGCAAGTTTTAGTAACATTCTCAAAGCTGCTTGTGGGAAAATGTTTATATAACCCTGTTTCAATCTAGAGTAAGCAGGCGCGATTGTGACGTCATGTTTTATAATAAACGTCACTTAGAGTAATCCAATGATGACGGACATTTAATAACGAACATCACTCATCTTATTCTTTGCGTTTTGCTTAAAATATGCTTCATAGAATCTTTCCAGCATTTGTCTGTTTTGTTTTTCATGAAGAGTTTACATTTATTAAGATATGTTCGATCTGTCAAAGCTCAAGACCAGGGTCTGGAATTACAATGCCCCCTTAAAGTTAAGGAAGACTTAAGTTAAGTATTGATTTTTCAGGATGCAAAAAATAACGTTTAAAACTGATTAAAATCAAAAATAGTTTCATTGTTTCTGAAGATCAGAATGATATCTTTGACCACAAGTACCATATCGATCAACTTGAAGGCAATTTATTTAGCATTTATTATAGCATGTTGAAATATCAACACTTAGCTTAAGTCTTGCTTAACTTTAAAGAGGCATTGTAATTCCGGGCCCAGGTGAGTAATTTTATTCTAAATAATGCCTATAATGGTCAAACTTAAAGTTTACGTTCAAATTAAGGCTAAAGCCGCAATGTTATGAAAACAAAATTAAGTACATATAAATATAGCCCCTTCCCTTTAGGCATTTCCTGCATAATAAAAAAGGACTTTCAGCGTTTAAAAATTACCTACTATCCATTAATATCTTGAAGCAACAACTCAATGTGAGGGATTAACATATTGCTTTTGAGTTATAACTAGTTTTAATGTTGCTTCGTGCATTTTGTTAGAGATACGTTCACTAGAAACTGAAAGGTAGTATTTTGTTTACCATTTGTTTGCAAACATAAGGAGACTTTAGTGACTGTATATGTTCAAAGCATTGAATACGTTAGTGTGCTAAAGCGACCCTCATTCGAAGGGCTATAACTCGATAAGAATATTGATTTTTCTTTGTGTCTGGTGCCAGTTTAAAGGTGCAATATAGTCCTTTATAGAAACGTATAATATTTTGTCGTTGCATATATGAAGCTGGTTGCATTCATATTAGAATACCCCTTGTATTCATGATCTATCTTGATAACTATCTATATATGTTTTGGGTGCGTTTGAGATGTTTTAACAGCCTTAAAAGGAAAATTCGCACTTTTTTTCAAATGCATTTATTATAAAGCTTACAGTATGGCAAGAATAATCCCTCATGAAATGTTTGTGAATGCTCTTCAATCAGCATGTAATTAATTACTTTTACTTGTTCTTGGGGGTCTGGCTATTTTCAGGTCAATTAGCTCTATGCAAGAAAACTAGAAGCACTTCCATCTGCTTACACACAACACAGGCAAAGTTATATATCCTTGATAATGTCAAAATAACAATGTTTCAGAGTTTAATTTTAGCAGTGGATACTTGGCCGATATTTAATATTTATTTCAAAACTTTAACCCTTAAAGCACTAATTATTACTATAGCAGACGATATATTTTGTAACAATTTTCTTCATTTTGGGTACAAAAAGATAGATTAAATCAAATGAAACTCATTTAAGAAAATAAAACACTTTTCTTTTGACAGTTGTAACATTCTAATTTGCATTGATCTGACCGTTGATTGTAATTAAAACAGAATATCCATTATCCAATATTGAAATGAAGAAATTGACAGAAGGTGTTGCTTCAATAATTCAGTTGACCTGCATAAAGAGGTAATCTCAGGTTAATGTGTGTGTGTGCTGCTGTAAGATGGCAGCTCCCAGATGTTTGCATAAAGCTGATAAATAGTCCTGTAATTAACTCAGCAGATGAATAAATGATCTGTGAAAATCAAATCAGTACATAGTGAAATATTTATTTTTCATTCAAGTAAAATGTTAAAAGTCAAGGAAAAACACTTTAAATTTATGTTTGATAAAAAAAGAAGAAAAAAATCATTTTGGGTTTTACAGGTTTGTATATTGTTATGTCTTTCCCCAATAATTCGAACTACTGATATCCAAAACAACATATCTAGTCCCTTGGACTTTGAATTTACGGGATTCGATCGTAATTTGCTTATTTCTGTCATGAGTTGGCTCCCGGTACCGTAAGTTTAACAGGTGACTGAGCCAAGGGAGGCGACAGTAAACAATCCACCTACAGTACAAGAGAGTCTAAAATGAGTCTTTAGAAACATGCAACCGTTTATAATTTCACGCAATACTTAAATATGATTGACAGCTGCCAATCTCAATTACCAGTGCTATTCGCTTCGAACATCGAATTCATTCGCCCGAAGTGACACTGGTGCTATGATTGATAGCGAGCCACACCTTATTCGCACGTTCAAAACAAACCTCGTATTTTCTCTTGTAGCTGTCATGTTCATATAGGATGTTCTGGTTTTCCGGTTTACACTTCAATAAAACCGTTAATACGATTGCACATTTATAAAAAGTCTCTTTGTTTCCTAAATTATAAATCTAGATATAAATATTTATAATAAAGTTTAAATATAAGTAATAAATTCATTGTTTTCTGTTCATACAATCATGAGCAAATCGGGTCTCTTGCATAGTTAATGTGAAGCTTCCGTCTCCTCTCTTGCTTATAGTACTAGTATTAGTACTGGTTCAACCCAAGAAGACCTGTCCCGACATGACTGAAAAGCATGTGTACTGGGACGTAAAGAACAACTCAAACAAACAAACGAATGTCTATTCTGATTTTGATCCAACCGTTTGCCACTTTGATTTATACCTGAAATATTTTTTGAAAAAGATAATTTTATAGAAAAGTCAGCAAGCTACAACAAAAGCATAATAAATACCCAGCATGAAAAGAGTTAACAAATTTACCTTCACATCAATTGAACCTCTACTCTGCATTTTGAAATTCTTTGTTTTCTTAAGCCGTTTGTAAGTACTTTCACTGATATGTATCTTGTTCGCTGAAAAAAAAACACAAAAAAGAAAAGTTTGTCCCATAAAGGTTAGGAAGCAATCTGACCCTTTCCTTCATGAATATTCATGCTAGGCTCCACCCACCATGAATACTTATATAAATAAATTCTCACTTTTGTACATAGAATAAAGAAATTACTATTAATATCCACTAATGTAGGATCATATCTAATCATATTGCCATAAGCAAAAAGAGTAGACCCTGATCAGGCAGCTCTTACAAGAGCTGCCTGATCTGGGTCTGCTCTGTTTGTAAAGCGCCAAAAGGCGTCTCTATGAGATAGATTGTTATTAATACATGTATCTTGGTTACAAGATGGGTGGACAGTATGTGGAGGTCTTTGGTATTTTCTAAGAGAGAAGCCCTCTTCCATATTCCTTCTGATACAGTCAAGTTGTTACCAAAACTATAGAAAGCATTAAACACAGCCACGAGTAAGGGTGGTTAAACAAGCGTGGTAAACAATAATAAAATACCACATTACCGCAATATAGTTTACAGTCACTTACAGGAACAGATGAGTTAAAAGTCTCATACATACTATGACATCATTAATTCTAAGAAAATATTCCTTAGAAATGTTTCTAGGTTTTTTTCACAAATAGCCTTAGCATTAGACTTAACTCTTATATTGTAAGTTTTTTACATCATTGAACATTGCTGGTTGTATTTTGCAGGTGTGCATAATACTGCTATGTACAGATACGATTCTAATGATTATATGCAGAACCAAACGTCAGAAAACCTTTATTCCAAGAATTTGAAAGGGTGTCATTTTCAAGCCTCCGTATATATTTTAAAGGAAGCATAAATCAGGTCAAGGCCAACATGAAATAAACAAAAAATGTGATTGACAGGCATACTCACGTGCTCCACAGGTCATCATTCTTGAAGCTATGTTCACAGTGTCACCGAAAATACAGTACCTTAGCATGACTGTGCCAATGATGCCCGCCGATACAGAACCTGTGAATAATAACAGATAATTTACTGTAATATGTAAAAATAAGTGCAAGTTAACATTAAAAGAATTATCAGCTGAGCTGCCACCCCTTTTCGTGTAAACTTAACATACTCTCGTTCTAAAACAAATTGTTGCTAATATTTCTGCAGTTATATATAATGTTTCGCTTTTTCATGTACTTGGCATTGGTGTAGCAAATCTCCAGATCAACAAAATCGCACATAGCATTTCTTTTAAAGCAATGAAAAGGTTACACCAAGACCAGTGTTCTAATGATGCCCACAGACACAGAGTCTTTATTATATACCTATAAATTATACGATAAATGGAATTGTCTGTTTTCTGACCATCTGATACAGAAAACCGGAGCAACGAACTGAGGTTTTATGAATCCTTATCACTATCCTTTAAAACGAGGCTAACGTCGGTCACTTGCTTTTGTCGCGACGTTACGTAATGAATTTCAAGCATGGAACCAGAGACGAAAACACGATGACGTGACGTCATATCATATGACGTGAACATGACGTGACAAACCGTATTGGCAAACGTTCCCGCAATTTTTCTGGATTAAAGACCAAAACAATTTATAAAATCAAAATAATGTCAGAAAAGGGCATATCATAAACATACTACTATAAAAGTAACTTGATCTGGCTTACAGTATCACGTCTCGTGGATGAGGCCATACCATTGGATCACCCCCGACGCTTCGCGTCTAGGGTGATCCGATGGTACGACCTCAACCACTCGACGTGATACAGTACACCATATCAAGTTACTATTATAATAATGTGTAGGTATCAGTGGTAGTTGAGTTGCCCACAAGTGTGGTGTAAAACTAAACTTATTGTTGTTTTGTTTTTTTACATTATACTACATTGACATCTAGTAAAAGTTAGCTACTAAGACAAGCTATTATATTGAAAGTTTGTATGTATGTTGCTTAACTATAATATGAATTCATGGGTGCGAATAACAAAGGCGCTGACCAGTCTGAGCGGATACACAGGCTAGTCTGCGCCTTTGTTTTTCGCTTGCAAGAAAATCAGGTCACATATAGATGCAGGGCTGATGAGGAAGTCCATCCGAAGAACCTCTACTTTGTATCATGTTTGAGTGATGACAAAAGATGACCCTGGAGAATGGATGTTTACTATATGCCTGTCTCATTCTTGATAAAATGAATTATTTTACCTTAATCATTTGATTTAAAAGTAAGCTTTCTCTTGATGTTTGTACTGGTTAGTGAACCACACAATTGCGAAAGCATACTCAATTTATCTATAAGTAAAGCATTTGCATATCAAACATGAGTACCATTTCTTCCAGTTTGTGGTTGATAACTAATTCTTGGCTCGTCGCTTGTGCATGTGTAGTAGCAGACATAAACAATGGTCGTGATAAGGGGCTAATTTCAATGGCAAATTGAATAAAGCTGCAAAGCCGGTGTATTCTTCTGCCAGTCTCGTGGCAAATATTGCTGGTATTCATTAAATTGACAAGGGGAAAATACAGCCTCGCTAAATGGTAAACTTGGATGGTTTCCTGATCATTTGTGTTTAGTAGGGATAGAAAAACTCTAACCTGAGGGTCCACCTTTCCACTAAGAAACAAAACTTGCTGGTGGGACATCCCATTGAAATCTATTGATGGGTTCTATACCACACCAAACATTGAAGATAGATGGAATCATGTATGCATAGTCACATGTCAAAATGCCATGAAGCCTATATATAATTTGGCCTCGACGCAAGAAAAAACCTGATTTTGTTGCATGCGAATAACACAAGCGCTGGTCAGACTGCGCTTTCGCGCAGGCTGATCAGCGTCTACGTTATTTGTTATAAATGAAAGTTAAATATCCAAACTTTCTGTATTATTCTTGCTAGTCTCTTTAGCTAAGCAGGCTGATTTGGGCCATACCTGGTCGGAAAATACGAAGACAGGTTTTTTTGCGTCGAGGCCCAGTTACATGTTTGTACCTGTGCTTATCCCGATGAGAAGCTGTAGTTTTTGTCCACCAGCTGACTTGGTAAAGTCGAGGTGATGTATAAGCTTAGCGAGGTCAACGGCAAAGTAAGCGATCTCGGAGGCGTGGCGGTCTCCATTTGGTATCGGCAGTCCTATCATAAAAAGATATTTGTGCCACGACATGTGATTTCCAACAATGTGGTATTTTGACAAGTTTGACTCAGACAAGCCTGCGCAACCTCCCTTTAAGCTTAAAAACTCTAAATTATGTTCAGTCAGTAGCTTAATAGCCATCGAATATTTAAGCGAATAGCAATGGCTCTGATCAGACTGCGCGTATGCGCAGGCTGGTCTGAGCCTTTGTTGGTCGCACATACCACATTGTTGGAAATCTCATGTCAAGGCTCATTTCTCAAAATAATGTTGTATCACCAAATCGTTGTAACAATTACAGATCTAGAATAAACTTCAGAAAACCTCGCTTTTTATTCTCTTTTCCTCAACTTCTTTAATAATTCAATTTTATACGCACACATTTGTAGGATACCCAATTACCAAACATGAAAAAAAGCTGAATACTATATTAACGGTTCTATCTGGTTAGTAAAAAACTGCAATAGTTCGAAGCACCACTTAATTTGAACTTAATGAGAAATACATTATACTATAATCATAAATATGTCCCATGTTTTGCATATTATGCAAACCATGGGACATACTTATGAACTATTTTCCTTATCTTTAAATTAATTTTTGGTTCCAGTGATTTATTACTCAATATATCATTGATTTGAGGAGAGTCACAAAGTGGATATACCACGAGCGGTAAGTGCAAGTGATGTATCCTTTTACGACTGACGGAGAACCAATGGTCTATTGTACACTCAATCACTGAAACCGGGAGTCTATTTCAAAACTTACACACTATAAACCGTTTGTTGACCAATTTCAATCAATCAATCATTGAATTTAACCATTGACTATAAAGACAATCATTAAAGGCAATCAGTGTTAGAAAACTTATCAAAATGTCATGTGGATACTTTGGAGCGGGGTATGACATTTTTTATCTTCCTCATAGTGTCATTGGCTGGCCTGTGGTTTGTGATTGTGGCATTTTCTTGCCATGTATAAAAGGATAATAGAGGACTAGAAACTAATCTAAATGAGCCAGTGCATGAGATTTCCAACAATGTGGTATGTGCGACCATCAAGCCTCAGATCAGCCTGCGCAAACGCGCAGTCTGATCAGAGCCTTTGCTAGTCGCTTGAGTATTCTATGAGTGTTAAGCTACTGACTGATCACCATTTGGAGTTTCTAAGCTTAACAGGAGGCTGCAGAGGCTCGTCCGAGTCTACACTTGTCAAAATGTCAAATTGTTGGAAACCTCATGCCACGGCTCAATTATTAAATACAGGGAAGTGTACCTGAAGCCAGCATATATGTGTCATTAATTGTTTCCACCTTGTAGACGTCATAGTTCTCAATCTTTTCATCAAAATAGGTGTATAGGTAGTTTAGTATATCCACAAGTTCCATGGCTGTAAAGCTGGTCGTGAGTTTGGTGAAATCCACGATACTTGAGAACATCAGCGTGGCAGACTTGAAAAACTGTGAATCAACCTCTGACGATCTCTTTAACCGTTCCGCTATAGGTTTGGGTATCATTTGATACAAAATTGTTTCTGATTTTGATTTTTCTTCATCTAGTTCACTAGATCGTTCAATCAGTATCTTAGAGTAGGTTGCGATGTTGTTTGTGAGTGCTTCAGACAATAAGACAATGACTGGACATATGGCTACCGTCAGGAATACGAGCACCCCATAAATTACTATCTGTATCACTATATCCGAAATAGCAGTCTCAAGCAAGTGTGTTATTTTGTCTGCAATTGAGTCCTGAATCGCAAAAATTGAGTCCACCCGTATGGTCATATTATCGAAGAACCACTCCGCCTCTGTCATGGATTTATATGAGACATTTGAGTTAATTTCGGCGCGACGTATCTCAGCTCTTACCCGATTGATAGCCAAAGAAGCGTTGATTTCATCTGCTTCGTCGTCAAAAAGAGGGTTCACTAACGGAGAATACGAGACTGCCGAGGCGTAGTGTATTTTGAAGCTGTGTATTCTTTTATTGTACTTTTCAAACACTTCCCAGCTGTCAAAGTTTCCCCGTGTATAAAACATTACCCCATATGCCCTTTCAGTGCCTGCATCTAAAATACACCTGGTTAATTTCTGGTAGGCCACAAGGGATTTCCAAAATGAACCAAAACCTGATTCGCGTATGTTTTCAATCATCCACGCCATAAACTGGTCAGCAATGTCGGTGTAAAATTTAATCTCATCTACTGTATTTGTTGAAGAAGGGTCGAGATAGTTTCTGTGTTGTGAAATATAAAGGGAGAGGCTTTGCTTACTTCTGAATTCCTTACGCTGATGGTTCTCAAAATCAGGAGGCCATGTATCCATATTCTGTATATAAGCATAGATGCAGATAATAAAATTATATGAGCGTAAAATTGTATTTTTTTTTCTTACTCATCAATTAAAAACAAGTGTTTTGGGTGCTCAAAAGAACCGTCTCAAAGGGACGATTCTTTTGAGTACACACAACATATGTTTTAGATGAGAAAAAAAGAAAATAGTTTTCCAATACGCACTCTTATCTGGAGGCCTGTATAAGAGAATATATTTTTTTTAGTTGGTGTTTCTGTACATAAGAGAATAAAAGTATTATTTTTTTAGTTGATGTTTCATGTCCCAGGCAACATTTTTTCGGTCTTATCTGATTGTTTTCCTGGGATGAATAAATAGCTATATTATGCAATAAAGTTGAAAGAGTAGACATTGCTCACTGTTACTCACATTGTTTGTGTTTTTTTAGTTAGGTCCCATACATGGAGGATGTTACATGAGTGTTCGTGTTCTATTGAATTTATTAAACAAGTTGAGGAAAAGAGATATAATGCAAGGCTTTCGGAGCATTGTATCTCTTTTTCGCAAAGAGTTTAATAAATTCAATAATACAGGAGCACGAATGTTACTTTCTATTTATCATTTGACATTAAAATTATTTTGAAATCCTATTTTGGTATGAAAACGTTAGGGTTTTGCCATATGCGTGACGTTTAATGCGTTTCCCTAAAATCTGTAAACCACTAGCGGTTTATCGATTTAATGCAAGGCGTAATTTTACCCCCAGACGCGACGTCATATGATAAATCTTGGTTGAATATGACCCACCCTACACCAACTGAGGTATGGTGCTTCATTTCAATATCTAGTATAGAGAAGGTGACATGTTTTCCCAATTCTTCTTATAAGAGGATTTGACATATTTCTATTTCAATGTAGAAATATATTGACAGGATTGCATATCAAGTACAAGTTTATAAGAGAATATAGGTTTTCAAATTTAACACGCTGAACGAAATTTATTTTTGGTCTTCTCTGCTAATTGGTCGTCTTTTATGTTTTTTTTTAAAAAAAAGCAGGAAATATATAGCATTGAAATTTTGTATAAAATAATATAATTCTTTGGGTCCAACAAATCGATTGCCATGCATCGATTGATTTATTGGTTTAAAATTGTTTGACTTTATTGCAGAATAATTGAATACAAGGAGGTCCTACCGCCCTCGATCGCTCACCTGAATCATGGCACATACGATGGTGTATTGGCTAACTGTGGCTAAAGAGATATAGTGTAAATATATTTAATTTTTAGCTCTGGTGGCCATGTTATTCAGGTTAGCTCTGGTGGCCATGTTGTTCATCTGAGCAAAACATTCTCATCAAATTTTGTAGAAGTCATCATGAAGAACATTCTTTGAAATTATTTTGAATTTGGACCAGTAGTTCAGGAGGAGAGGTTGTTTAAAGATATTTCTTATCTATAGCCCTGGTGGCCTTTTTTCAGCGCTTCCAAACCGTTTGTGCAATGATGGTAGTGGGCCTTATGTGGACCATTTCTTGAATTTGGAACAGTGGTTAAAGAGGAAATGCTATAAATAGGTATTGTTCATTAAGATCTATGGCAGCCCCTTTTTCAGTAGATCAAAACCATAAATTTTGTACATTTTAGTAGCGTCCATCATGGGGAATAATTCTGTGATATTATTTAGAATTTGAACCAGTGTTTCAGAAGGAAATGCCGTTTAAAGGTATATCTTATCTGGAGTTCTGGCAGTCATTTTGTTCAGCGGAGCGGAACCATTTGTGCAATTTGGGTAGAAGGTATTATGAGGAACAATTCTTTTAACTTATTTCGAATTTAGAACAGTGGTTATTGAGGAAATTTCATTTAAAGCTAGTTCTTATCTAGAGCTATGGCAGCCCTTTTGTTCAGCGGAGCAAAACTTTTTGTGCAATTATGGTAGAGGGTGTTATGAGGAATAATTCTGTGAAATTACGTAGAATTTGGGCCAGTGGTTCAGGAGGAGATGTCGTTTTAAAGATTTCCTATCTGGAGCTCTGAAGGCCTTTCTGTTCATTGGAGCAAAACCATTAATGCCTTTTTGGAAGACGGTATCATAGGGATCATTCACATTAAGTTATTTGAAATTTGGACCTGTGGTTCAGGAGGATATGTCATATAAAAAAGAAGTTTACGCATGACGGACGGACGAATGCACGACGGACAACAACAAAGACCAAGCACAATAGCTCACCTTGAGCCTTTTCCATTTCTAAAAATGAGGATAAGTGTCAGTGCTATGGAGAAATTCACAGTGTTCAAAATTGATAGTTACATCTTTCCTTAAAAAAAAGGGAAATTTAATTTGCGAAAGTTTGAGAATTCAGACATTTTACTCCTTTCTATTTGGACAAAAGTGTATTTGTATTTATATTCTGATATAGATTGATATATCAATAAATAGTTGTTTAAAGTTTTGCTTTCTGAGTTTCCAACATGTCTGACAAGAGTTATGCTCCAGTGTCCTTAACCATGGGTCGCTTACGTTAGTATTGTAATTTATCAAATTATGCAATCTTGTCGTTCTTTATGCCACCATGTAGGCTATACGTTTTTTTTTGTTCCATTAATATATTTCACATGCATACATCGTGACTCATACAAATAATATTAGCAAAAACAGAGACTTTTTGGTTAAAAAATAAAAAAACGGTATGTGTAGAGGTATGCTCCCTGAAAAATATAATAGCTAGTTTAAAAAACCCCAAGTAAAACATAGAACAACTTTCGTATTGACCCAGTTACAGATCCTTGGCCTAGGTATTGGGTCTTAGCTTGTGTTTGCCCTGCTTTCGTGTCTGTTCATTGCTGCCTTGTGGTCACCTGAAGGGAAAGGGCTGACCTCTTGGCTCTTGTTTTTGATGTTTTTGTGATTTTGTTACTTTCCCATTTAGTATCTTGGGACAGGTGTGGTACTTGATTGTATCGATTCCTGGTCCTTGCTGTTTTTCTTACTTGGACTTTGGATAATGCAGCAGACCTAGAGCATGGCTTACTGGACCAGTTCAAAAATACTTGATTAAAAATATTTAAAAAAAACCCCTGTTTATCTGCACTGACGCTATGTATTCTTAAGGTTTCGCCACACAAGATATTATTTTTAGTCCTAAAAATGTTCATTTAGCAAGGAAAGTAGTTAGTTAATTAGTTCCATTTTGTGTTTATTGAAATGATCATTGATTTTTGGACACCTTAGTCTAAGCAAACAGTTAAAATCTGCCTGCATGAGCAGTTTAATCAGGGTCTACATTTTTACCATTAAGTAGATTGGGAAACTGTAAAAATCTTCTTGTCAAAAACTAACTGGCAGGATTTGGAAATGATTTGGCGCAAAATGCCATTGGGTAACCACAGCTTTACCAGGATTACTCAAAATTAATTTGATCTATTAGAAACATTGCTGCCTGCGATATGTATCTGAGTAAGCCATTTATCAGATTCAAACTGCTTGTGATTTAAATGATGATACCCTTCAGGGTATTTATCATTTTAATTTCCTCAATATTATTTAAACTTAACCAGGTGAAGTCACATCGAAACTGCTGATCCACCATTTTATGACTCATAGCTGGATGACCAAGTCAGGTTGTCAAGGAGAAACGCCTTATACAAGGTCTGAAAGGGGTATGTATTATAATTAATGAGTCTGTGAGGGTCAACGTTTAATGGTTGTATTCGTCAGAGGTTAGACTTTTATAACCAGTTTCATGGCGCCAACCTCGCCCTTAATTCTGAAGTGAACCAGGACACATTTGTGAAAGTGACAAAACACAACAAACACGACAGCCAAGAGGGCTGCTCTTTCCCAGCAGGTGACCAAAAGGCTGCAAGGAACAGACATGACAGCACAACACACACCAACATGAAGCATAACTAACAAAAACGATCCACAAAAAGAAGCACCGCCATGGAACGGTCAGTAAAAATACTTTTACTGGAGGGCTTAAACCGGTTTCACGGCGCCAACCTCACCCTTAATTCAGGTGTGGATCAAGAAACATAGATATTTATTTGCATGAAATACCCCTAACTTATCAATGCATCATCTCCTAGAACATATAAATCAAGAAATAACAAGGAGATAAATCAAAGATAAGGACTCAACAGTAAATAAAACTGAATACCAGAGCATAAGAAATCCAACAGGTAAAACCTGGTGGGCCCGACAAACAGCCAAAGCATCAGGTCCCTACCATCTCATTAATAGATAAGTCTTTAAGTCGGAACCGTCATAGAATCTGAAGTCCGACCAACCGGCGTGCTATTAAAGAGGAAAGCAAAGCTACCAACCGTGATTGGGTTGATCTCCTAGCATGCATTAGGTTGCAATACATGAATGTTATAGCTAATCTTTTAATAATGGGAAACTATTTTAATGAACTGCGCAAAACAACTATTAGAGCCAACAAAATGAGATTTAGCGTCTTTATTTTCATGCATACAGTATTCACTTAGCATCTACCTGAATGTGTACACAAAATTTGTAAACACTGGCTTCAATGAGAACCGAGAAATCTGCGACAGAATCTTTTATTGGAAAGAAAGAAAAATGAACAAATAAAGGGCATGATATGCAATATGTCGCTGTTTTTTGTTACACAATACAACTCATCACTATCAAGCTTTGTACCAAATTTCAGAATCCTATGTCAAGTAGTTGATAAGAAATTTTTGACAGAAAAATGTCCATTTATTATGAAAATAGGAGTGAAAAAGGGAAATATTGAAAATTTGAAAAAAGAAGGCAAAATGAGGATAAGCATCTTAGTTTTCATCTACACAATACACTTTGCCTACCTGAAGGTGTACACAAAATTTGAAAACACTGGCTATAATAGGGAATTGGAGCAGAGAAATCTGTGACAGAAATTCTCATTGGAGAGAATGAAAAATGAACAAATAAAGGGACGGGTAAGCAATATGTAACTGTTTTTTTTTTGCTACACAATACAACTTATCACTATCAAGCATTATACCAAATATCAGAATCCAAACTCAAGTAGTTGCTGAGAAATCTTTGACAGAAAAACAGTTTACAAACAAACAAACAAACAAACAAACAAACACAAGTACAGAAAAGGCAAAAACTATAAACCATATACTTCGTACCGGTGTATAAATAGATAATTCAGGGGCCTAGCTAGTCTTAAATTCAAAGTACGCACTTGTGGAACAGGCTGATTGCATTTGAAAAAGGACCATATACAAACAGCGTAGACCCAGATGATACGCCGCAAAAACGCGGCGTCTCATCTGGGTCTACGCTCTTGGCAATGGTAGATTATAAAAGGCTATCATTCACTTTGTGTTAATTGGTGGGTGCCTACCAACATCATCACAAATTCTGTCAAAATTTGATTTAGAGAGATTAATATTGGTTCTTTGCACACTTTTTGTTCACATAACATCAATAATCTATTAGAATTGTAATAGAATCTTCCCGTAAATGTATGTTTGATCCAGTGTGTTTTGCACACGTAGCTACGCCCCGTATACGATACCTACCGCGAATGCATCATCTGTTTCCTCGTAGTTCTGTAGCAGAAATGCCTTTGTCCCTGGACCTAGCTTTCCAATATAAAGCACTGTCTTTGTGGTCACATGCTGGGAAGGGCTGACCTCTTGGCCCTCGTTTGTGGTGTCTAACTGTGAGTTTGTTACTTTCCAATAGGTATCCTCGGTCAGGTGTGGTACTTGATTGTATCGATTCCTGATCTTTGCACCCTTACTTTGTACACATAACATCAAGAATCTATCAGAAATGTGATAGAATCTTCCCATATGTTTGGTCCAAATGTGTTTTGTGTACGTAGCTACGCCCCTGGATACGATACCTACCGCGAATGCATCATCTGTTTCCTCGTAGTTCTGCAGAAGAAATGCCCTTGTCCCTGGACCTAGCTTTCCAATATAAAGCACTGTCATGTCCCTCTCCTTCTGTAGTTTGTGGATCAGTCGGCCCATTCTTACCACAATCTTCATCGACTGTTTGGCCTGCTATACATAACAGAATCATATTGGCTGTCGTCGGGATTTGCGACCAGGCAAAACTCATACAAGTTTGCTCAGCTACAGAGACTGGTTAGATTATGGAATAACTGCATGTAGCAAGCTAAGATAGCATATGTTCCTCGGAGCGACAACAAAGGCGCGGGTGCGCAGGCTGATATGTGCATTTATTGTCAGCATGCGATGAGGCCCATATAAATCTTACATTATGCATAATTTTGCATGCTTTTTTGTCATCCGCCTTTTTTAAAAAGCTATAGTTTTTAAAAGGCTACTTCAGGAATACCATCAGAGAGTGAAAAATTTTGAATCAAGATTAAGGTTAAATAGACATATATTATTATTTTTTTTCATAACAGTTATATGCCTTTCTTAATATCACCTATTAGTAATTTATTTTTGTTCATAGGCGTTTGTACTGGTTGTTTGACTACAGACTATGGCCTGTCAAAGGGGTGCGTACACGCTGTAATGCATTTAATCTATAAGTTGTTGTATAAACAAGTATGTTTAAGTGAGGCTTTATTAGCTGTAGTTTGATATCTATCGAATGTGCCTATTTAGTGTTACAGAAAAGTAACCAGTATATCCCAAATTTTAGAAGCTGTGATACTTTGACTTCAGAATTTATCAATTTGTGACATGCCTGAAGTCCTATAATTTACCCCACCCACATTCATATTGAAACAATTTTAAAAAAAACACAAAATATTAGCCTATTAATGCTTTAACAGTACTACATAAACAAACAAACAATCATACGTATCAAAGTCCTTGTTTCAAGTGCTCAATTTTGTTTCCATGGCAACACAATCTCTATGAAATTAAAAAATTTGTGGAAATTTGACTTCTTTTGTCGCTAGGCAACACATACAATCAGTGTTCACCTAAACATTTACAAACCAAGTAAAATGAAAAGTCAGTATGATATTCAAATAAATGTCAAATAGGTAGACTATCAAGCATACACGGTATTGTAAGACATACTGTATATTCCTGGCGACTGAGCTGTTGAACACATCAATCCGTCTGCCGATATTCAGTTGCCTAGAGCAGCCATTCTAGACGCTTCATTAGGGTAATTATTTAGGTCCAAAACATCCATGACATATAAGCCAGTGCATGAGATTTCCAACAATGGGGCATTTTGACATGTGTAGACTACTACGAGCCTCTGCTGCCTCCTATCAAGCTTAGAAACTCCAAATGGTGTTCAGTTGTTGGTTGTTGGTTGGTTTTGTTGCTTTACGTCCCAAGTCAACAGCTATGGTCATTGCGGGACGGTCAGTTCACCTAACCACACTTTTTCCTGGGCAGGCTTGAACAAGCGGTTAACCAGTAATTTGTGCACATACTTTCGCTTGTAACTGACAACAACCCTTCTTGAATGAATCAGCGGAAAGGAGGAGAATGACCGTAGAGATTATTTCATGATCAATCTCCACGAAAGTATGGGACCGGGCCGGGATCGAAGATCTGCAGTCAGACACGCATCTGTAGCCAGACACGTTACCGACTGCGCTACGCGGCCCGGTATAAATAGTGTTCAGTCATTAGCTTAACAATTATAGAATACTCACGCGACTAGCAAAGGCTCTGATCAGACTGCGCATATGCGCAGACTGATCTGAGGCTTTGCTGGTCGCACACATCATATTGTTGGAAATCTCATGCACTGACTCTTATTATTATACTTAAAGATAATAATCACATTTCTTGTCTACAACACCAAACTAAGATGTTCTTAGGTAGAGCTCAGTTATATTTTACTGACCCTCGTAGTTTGCACTGGGTGGGAGCGAAAGTACATGTGACCCTTTGTGTTGATCTGTATAGTGGACAAAGCCTTGTGTTTTCTTTGACCTTGAAGACGGTGTGTGTTTTGTCAACTGTGTAATAAGGTTTTGGACAACACAACTTGGTAAGCGTGTTTTATTTATTCTTGTCGTTCTTACTGAAAAGCTTTGGGCACAAAAAGATGTCGTTTTCTATGGTATAAATTGTTTTTTTCGTCCGCAAATCACTATTGCTTGCGAGAATTACACATCACCTGTGAACAGAAAATCGACCGATTGAGCGCTTTGATTGAAACAAAATATCGGTCAATGCCTTTTTAAGATAGAGTAATGATCTATGATGACATTCACTTAAGATAAATGTCGTTAGAAATGCGTATGAAAGCACACGAGGAGCATGAGTGACCATTCCCGAAATTTTCAGGCTGCATGGCATGTCGCAGAACTAGTGTATAGTTTGTTTTATGACACTTCGATTTGCCTGTATCGTGTGTCGATTTTAATATGCAGTAGTTTATAAGTTTAATTGAAAAAAAAAAATCTTTGCAAAAAGAAATATGCTGAAGTATGTAAAGCAAAGCTACGTAAACCGTTTACCTCAATGAGAGATGCCTTTAAGACTTTTTCAATCAGGGTAGACACAGATCAGCAGCTCTTGTTAGAGCTGCCTGATCAGGGTTTACTCTGTTTGATAATAAAAAAGGGTTACAATATAGTGGATATGACAAGTATTTTATTAGGTAAATGTACAAACGTGAAATTTTATTATTGCCACAACTTTGGAAAAGTTGAAGAGGCATATTGAAATAAGCTTGTCCGTACGTCAGTCGGTTCAAAATTTAAGATAGGATTTTGAAATTTGATAGATGGATTTCTCATCAAAGTATAATTGACCCGTAATTTATTAAGTCTGGATTATCTCCCGATTATCTCCCTTTGTGGATAAATGCCCTTTTTAGGGGCCATTATGAAATTTTGTTATTAAGATATCTAAAAACTATTACAGCTAGGAGCTCCAAACTTTGTCAGCTGATAGAAGAAATAAGTAGATTACCTGGTGAAAATTTAAAAAGAAATTCAGTCATTGCCCTTTGCAAATTTGAACATAGAAAACTTAATATCTCAAATACTCTTACAGCTAGGAGCTTTGAACAAACTAGGATAATGAGTAGATAACCTAGTGAAGATTTAAAAAAAATGTTATTTTTTTTTATTATTGCCCTTTGAATTTTTCGAGTTATTTCCCTTTGCAAAGTTGGACATAAGTAAAGATATCTTGTAAATAAAGATATCTTGAAACTTTTAAAGCTAGTAGCCTCGTGTATAGACCTGGGGTAATGGTTTAAGAGCTGGCATATGATAGCACTAAAATGATCTCTTAAGACACACATTGTTTTCTCACCAAATTCAAAGTAAGTAAGGGTGCAAAGATCAGGAATCGATACAATTAAGTACCACACCTGACCCAGGATACCAATGGGAAAGTGACAAACTCACAGTAGACACCACAAACGAGAGCCAAGAGGTCAGCCCTTTCCCAGCAGGTGACCACAAAGCACATATAAACATACGCGCACAAAGACATAGCAAACACAAGACAGAACAAAAACATAAAAGATCCACAAAAGAAGTACCGCCTTGGAACGGTCAGTAAAATATTTTACTGGAGGGCTTAAACCGGTTTAACGGCGCTAACCTGACCCTTAATTCAGATGTGGATTAAGACACATAGAAAGTCAAAAGTATTGCAGATTGCTACCCTTAAAGTTATATACGAGGGTAACTCAAAAATAAATGGGAGTTGATACACATCTTTTAATTAAGTTGATGTACGACAGTCAAATTTGGCATATTTGAACTATTCTGCCTCAGAATATGCAAAAAAATGATCATACAAAGTAAAGGCTAATGTTGCTAAGAAAACAAAGAGCGCGATCTTATGCCATGTGTTCATGCAGGAATAAAGCGTAGCTGTGGAAACACATTACAAAAGTGAGCGACATCAATTTGTGCATTTGTTGCAAATAAAATGCATATATCCATTTTTACTAAATGCAACAACTTTAATTTAGGCATTTGAATTTTATTCCACAGAAAACAGTGAGGATAAGGCAATTTTCCCAAAACAAAAAAATCACTAACAAAAGTAACACCCACCCCCACCGATAATGGTTCATTCCAGAATTGAAACTATCGCATAAGTATCATATTTATGAGTACTTCATTGTGTTGAGTAATTGCTTTTAATATCTAAATGCATATTTGACTATTTTCTGGAATAAACTGTTGCTATACCATAAAAGAGCTGTCAATAATTGTCAAAAATAGAATTTCCATGGAGCTTCCTTGCTAGACAATGGAATATAATATGTATCGAAATACTTTCTGCAAGTCATCTTTAAAACATTGCTTACACATTGTTTGATACAAGTGGCGACAGTCGTTTACATATTTTGAGTTTCAGAAACTCCCTGAAAAATACGAACGGTTCAATATTCAGGAGCTCTTAAAATATCTAAAATCTTCTTCAAAATCTTAATATCTGCCAAAAATTACCATGACTTAGGCCAAGGAAGATCATTCCTGGTAGGTATGGTGTAGACTCGTATTGCATGTAGCACTCGCTGCTCCGCTATACGAAAAGTCTTACTTTGTATCATGTTCACATGAGGTAAGCGATCCAGCTCATTAAATAGCAGTCTCATGAACTGGGTAAATTGTGAACTTTGGCCAACTTGGCATGCTCAATTTGCAACGTAGCTAACCATGCGCGGATCCAGGATTTTTTGTCAGGTATATTGGGGCCTGAAAATCTTAAGTTGTATGTGTTTCTATAGAAATAAGTTTTGGGACCCCCCCCCCCCCCACCCGGAAAAATTGGACCCCGTCTGAATCCAGTTCCGACGGCTAGAAAACAGCCTTGATTACGTTTTTTGAGTCCTCAACTTATTTATATGTTTTTCCAATGATTCAGAGGGGGTCCCATTTATCCAGGGGGGAGTCCAAATGTTTTTTTTTGTATAGAAACACATTTAACTTAAGATGTTCCGGGGGGAGGGGGGTCCGGACCCCCTATACCCCCTCTAGATCCGCACATGCTAATCTAGTGAAATTGCATGTTTATGGTAAACTACTCATTTACATCTTCCGGAATTTATGTGACCAAGTTGGTATATCCAGGACAAGTAATACACCAAAAAATGGCTTCCTCGAGTGAAAGACTTTTAGACTTTCCCGTCTTGAAGGAGGCAATTCGGCCTATTTGAGCGTGCTAGAGAAACGCATGCGTATCCGTAGCTGGCCATCAAGTTGAGATAACCAGGATCAGTCATGCGCCTATACATGATGATTATATAAGATACAATGGCTAAAAAAAATTGAATCTTGGGATTATAACTAATATCACTATATGTTATCCTTTGATCCCCTCTTGTATTTCGTTTCGTCAAGATCGGATCTAGGGATATACATACATTATTTTCTAAACAATATAGGTATCCTAGAACTACTTTATTCTTTTACATTTGAATTTCTTTTTTTACTTACTAAAATTCGATTTCACAAGTAGAACTGGACTCAGCCTCCAGTTAATACAGCTATAATGATTGATAGTCTGACTGAACAATTAGTTTAGTAACGTTATAACTTAAAATAGTAAATTTAGAGTTAAGATTTACTTTTCACAAAAATGCAACTTTTGAGCTATAAGTGGAGCACAGACATCTTTTTGCTATATATTGTGAACATTTATAACTTTGTTGTCAAATCCATGTATACATTTATTGTGACCTTGTAAGAATTTTTTGTTATATCAAAGTATGTATGACGAGAAACTGTAGAGTTTAAGTCAATAAAATATATGTTCTGTTCTGTTCTGTTCTGCTACCTGGAGTAAAGGGATTTAAGACTTTCCCGTCTAGATGGAGAAATTTCTGAATCGTATTTCTTAGTTATGATCAGGATTATCAAACTGTGCCTCTAGCCTGGTCATTTGAAGCATCCTAATGCCGAGCCCGCCATACAAGGCTAGAGTAGAAGTATAAATCTGTACCCAAAGTCACCCCAGGGGGTACTCTCAATTTTTCTTCATACGTAGGCTTGGACCCAACATCTACTGTTTACCCCCCCCCCCCCCCCTAAAAAATAATTAATACATTAAAAAATCAGGGAATATCAGGCATACCCAAAATATTTGAAATTTTGCCGCCAAAAAATATTCCCATTCTGTATCTTGACCTTTAAAAGCCCTAAAATGTATAGAAATGACCCCCCCCCCCCCCCAAGAAAAAAAAATAAATAAAATAATAGTCCGATTTTGTTATTACTCCCCTCCCCACAAAAAAAGAAAAATCCACAAATCTTCATATTCCCAAAAGTATTACTTTTCTGAAATTTTGAACCAAAAATAATACTCCGAACCTCAATATATTTGAAAATATCGGAGTACCTCCCCCCATCCCCCCCCCCCCCCGAATAGTCACTGCCTAGGGACCCCACGACTGGAAGAGTGTCACTTTGTACTATTAGTATTCAACAAACAATGTGTGCATCTGCCAAGTTTTCTCACTTTAGAAAAATAATTTCAAACATATTTAAATGTTATCCTACAAAAAACATCAAAACCCTTTTATAATATTATCATAACATACTATACAGCATGTCTGCAACACGACGTCCAGTGCTGATAGTCAGTTTTGCAACACGCGATGCAGAACAATTTTTGACCCTTCTATGATTTCCATTGCAATTAATATCACTTTCATAGCACGGTTTTTAGAAATATTAATATAATCTGAAACAAAATAAATCATGAAATACTCATAACACAACATCAGTCATTTCAAATAACGTTTTTGGCAAATATTTATGAAAATGTACCGGTGCTGCTTTTAAAATCGAAAGTAGAATGATGATTTTCTAAGAATAAACGTGAAAATAACCGAAATCACGGCAATAAACAGAAAAACGGAGTAATACATCGAAAAGACCTTTACTTATGCTACTTGTACTAGTGGTATGAAGCTGAAATTCTTAAGGTAAATAATATTAAATCACAAAAATAAACACTCTGAAACTTACCGGACATGCTTCACAGATCAACAGAATGGGTCACGTGTACTTTTCGCTCCCACCCAGTGGTTTGTATTATTATGCTAAGACATCCCCGCAGTAAGTGTGCAGATATCGAGTGATCGATTCTAATCATCTGTCTGGATTTAGAGGGTAGATACAATATTTCTTTGATTGTATCTTATATGATGTTTCTTCTAGAACACAAGAAGGAGGGTGCCAATTAACACATCTTACCAACAAACGAATGCACCTATAAGTCTAAAGTATATTGTTGAATTGAGTGTGGTAATTTTAAAGCTTTTTCAAATCATTACAAGGATTTACTATCAAACTAGCACAAAATAATTTTGCAATGAAAAAGGCACCTTCATGGTAGTGTACAGCTGTTTCGTTATTGCTTTCAAAATGCATGATAGATGAACGAAAGAAGTGAGCAAGCGTACCAACCATCAGAATACATGTACACCTACCATATTTGTAGTTTGTAAGGCATGCAGGGGGATCCCTGTATATCAGGTGACGGGCATCTTCACCAGCGAAGGTTTTGTCGTATCTACCTTTCGACAAACGTTAGATAAGACAATCGCAACCCTTGGTAGGACAAGATGGGTGACGGGGAGAATAAAGTGATAAAAGCCTATAAAAATCGAGTGATATCGGCACACTTGTTAATCGTCTTTAATCCATTTGTTTTAACCATTTGTTATTTATAGCTATATAATGAATTTAGACGCGGCTTCATATGATAAAATCATCCTTTTAGAGTATTAAATACATTACCCAGGAGTACAAAGTGACTGACCTTTTCAATGTCATCATGACTCTGGATGTAATCATATAGGGAAAATATAGTAAACACCCACACACCAAGCAGTGGTATAAGTATAAGAAACAGAATTCTTGCCAGCTGAACCTTCTTCCCGCGTTGGGTCAGGTAGTTCACTTTACAAACAGGGCCTGCAAATAATAATAATAATAATAATAATAATAATAATAATAATAATAATAATAATAATAATAATAGTAAAAGTACGAGGATCAGTAAAAAATAACTGGGAGTTGATTCATTTCTCTTACGTAGGCTTAAGAACACTAGTGAATTTGGCACATGCATGCAACGAACTGTCCTGCGTCAGAATATGCAATATACAAGACCATGCAAGGTATAGATTGTTGTTGCTTAGCAACCAAAGAATGAGAATAACGTCAAGCGTTCACGCTGAAATATACCGTTGCCATGGGAACAATAACTGAGAGTTGATTCATTTCTCTTATGTAGGCTTAAGTTCACTAGTGAAATTTGGCACATGCATGCAACGAACTGTCCTGCGTCAGAATATGCAATATACAAGACCATGCAAGGTATAGATTGTTGTTGCTTAGCAACCAAAGAATGTGAAATAACGTCAAGCGTTCACGCTGAAATATACCGTTGCCATGGAAACACTATACAATATTTAAGTTACATCGACTTGTGCATTTGTTGCGAATACAGTATGTGAATGCATTTTGTGAAATGCAACAACTGAAAATGAGGCGTTGGAATCCTATTACACAATTAAGATGAAAATTAACTAAATTTTCTGAAAATTTAACCCTAAAATATACTCCACCCACCAGTAACGGTTCATTTTAGAGCAATATTATCAACTCAGTATCATATCATATGACTATTTCATTGTTTAAGTTATTTTTGACTGACCCTCGTAATACAATAATAATAATAATAATAATAATAATAATAATAATAATAATAATAATAATAATAATAATAATAATTATTATTATTATAACTACATATTATACAAATCTATCGGGAATGAGAAGTTGAGATCTACCTACCTACCTAACTTCCTACCTACCTTTCTACCTACGTATCTATCTATCTATCTATCTATCTATCTATCTATCTATCTATCTATCTATCTATCTATCTATCTATCTATCTATCTATCTTTCTATCTATCTATCATCCATCTATCTATCTATCTATCTATCTATCTATCTATCTATCTATCTATCTATCTATCTATCTATCTATCTATCTATCTATCTATCTATCTATCTATCTATCTATCTATCTATCTGTCTGTCTGTCTGTCTGTCTGTCTGTCTGTCTGTCTGTCTGTCTGTCGCCCGCCCGCCCGTCCGACCGACCGTCCGTCCGTCCGCCAATTTTCGTAATTTAAAGAAAAATATGCTAAATAGAGTTTCATTTAAAATATGGGATTTATAAACCGAGGGAGGTGGTAAATCCGATAAAGAAACGAGTGCACTTGCGCACGAGTTTCTTTATAGGATTTACCACCTCCCGAGGTTTATAAATCCCATATTTTAAATGAAACGATTTAATAAATTGTATATTACATGTATTCTGTTTGAACTGCTTGCTCAAATCAAGAAAATACTACAGTATGCGATACGGTAAAACTAGCGGGATCTTGACATGTCTAATTCTAACACGAGTAGTAATACATCAGCAAGCTGTTCCCTGGAAGTCCGCCATTTTGGAAATCTTATTCATCGAGTCCACCTCAAGAATTTCAAACGTCTGTAACTTTTTTATTAGTGAACGAAAACATAAAGTGTGGGTAGTCATTTTCTTAGTTAGATCGTAACGAACATTTTGGTACTAAATTTATTGTGATTTTCTAGGATTTTACGTTTTTGTTACTCGATCCTCCAGTTTTCAGTGTTGGAAGACAGAAACGTTATGCAACGTCATTGCATGTGCAAATCACGTCATTTGTTAATGTTTGTGACGTCAAAATGCCAGAGAAACGTTATGCTTGTTTAAAAAGTGTAAATTATAAGACGAAAATGATTAAGACATGCGTTTCATCTCATCGTGTGGTCAGGAAAAAGCAGTTCCGGCTAAAGGGATTTATTTCCCTAGAGGAAATAAATCTTTCTAGGCAAAAACAAAATTACGGATTTTATTTGTTTGATAAATCATGGTATTTTTCCGCCAAACAAGTAATATAACGTCGTAATCTTTCATGACTAATGCTAATCACACCTGAGTGAATATCCATACGAGTATGAAAATTTGAAATTCGCGGCTTAATCACTCGAAAATGATCCGATTGGTCAGGGAAATTCTTTTCATTATGAATGTTTGCGAAATGTTTTACTACCCTAGCAAAATAATCGGCAGTGAGACTATGTGATTCCCATTACCACTGTCAGTGGTCCTTTTCGAATTTCAAGTATGTGTATGTGTAAAGACTTACCACAGCCTACTTCTCCAAATGCTTCGGCCTGATAGTCCACCTTTGCAGGTGAACCTTCATCAAGTAATTTCTTTGCTTTGGATCCCATGGTCTCTCGTAGCTCTTAATCTTCAAGACAACTGGACATTCCTAGTACTGAAAACAAAGCAGAGTTTTAATTCACTAGACCAATACAGATGCCTTTAATCTCATGAAAAATGTTTACAAGTTCCCAACCAACTACCACTACTAGTGATTCAAGAACATGCATAGTGCAGCTATCAACTATTGGATCCCTGAATGTTAAACCATATCAGTAAGGCGAACCTACCTCCAATTTGAGGGATGTTGAGTGGTATGTCGTATTTTTATTCAAATTTTGATATGACACTATGTTAGCGGTGTCTGATCAGGGTTTGCACTGTTTGCCTATGTCCCATAAAAGGGACGCTATGCTTGTATGGTTTAATAGAATATTCTGATAGGTATATCATTCACTGAAGGAAGAATTCAAATATTTTCAGCTCAGACTGGTCCTTGACGTCTGGTATGCTAATTTGTGTTGAATAATTATGCTACCCTGTCGTCTTGTAACCCGGGGGCGGGGGTAACTTGGAAGTCATATTGGCACGGATGAGCGGCCCGATATTTCAAAACTCACTATATTCATATATTAAGATATCGAAAAATGGAACCTATTCAAAATAGACATCATTAAATGTGCACCTATCTTCGAATTTCCATACCTACATGTATTCATAAGGTAAATCTTCTAAAAAAATGTTGAAGAAACCAATAAAACTGATTGAAAGTGTATTAAATAAAGGAACATTAAACTGGACATACATAGATACAAAAGCTTGAGACACGAAAAGAGGGCCATTTATATACTGACCAAGTAAAAAGTGAACTATTCATATATATGGGCGCAATTCATATATCTAGCAGAGTTGAAATTGGGGGCTATGCGGGCCACACCCGTACTATACCATAAATAGGAAGTTACCCCTCCCCCCCTCTCGAGCTTGTAACAAATTGGTTTTCATTTTACCAGGTAAATGTATCTTAACAATTTTATTTTGCTAACTTTTTGCATAATATAAAAGTAAGAAAGCGGACAAGATCTGGAATCGTTATAATCAAGCACCACGCCTGAGGTAAAGTAACAACTTCACAATTAGACATCACAAACTAGAGCCAAGAGGTCAGTATTTTCCCAGCAGGTGACAACAAGGCATCAATGAACAGACGCGCACGAAAGCATAACAAAAACAAGTCAGAAATAAAACACGTACCTACTCATTTATTCCTGTCTTATTGCATTTTGTTAATGTGAATCTTTAATGATAACACAAAAGAATATTAAGTTTCTAAGCCAAATTTGAATTAAAAATACCTCTTACATGCATGCAACCAAACTATGCACAGCGATAAAGCTATGCGGCACAATCGCGCGTGTGCTTTGGCTGAAAGCAGCTGTCTATTCGATAAATTGTACAACGGTAGCAGATAACTCTCGCAATTACCGAGTGTTCAACCAATCAGCAGCTACCAGAAAATAATTATTATTTCCAGGTTATCCGTTCCACTGTGCGACAAATCGTCATTAGACTGACGTACATTTTACTCCTGCTTTTCTAGCACAGCAAACAATAAGTGTAAGCTTACACCGAAAGAGGCGACAGCTCAGCTGCCACCCATTTCGGTGTAAGCTTACGCTTATGCTTTCAACTAGTAAAGTAACTGGAGGCCATAATTTCTCCAAAAATAAACGTTAAACATTTTACCTGTTATTGATGTAGCTATTCTCTGGAATATAATATAATCGAACAGAGTACAGTTTTAAAACAGTACATGAAACTGGGGTACACAAAGGTCATTGGCGGTTCAGCCAAATTTGGTGAAAAATTTCATTTTTTGTACAGTGTACGCGATAATGCAGCGTCTGATCCGGATTTTCTGTGTTTGCTGACAGTCTATTTTATAAAAAAGTGAAAAAGAGAAAACACACACCAAACAACACTAAAATAGGAGATGGGCTCGCTGTACTAATCACGGGGTAGGGCAAACCAATTCTGATTAAATGGGTTAAGAAATGCTTCATGTGCGGATCCAGAAAGATATTTCAGAGGGCGTCCAACTTTGACTACAACTTTTTTTTAGTTGATGAGGAGAGAGAAGATCCAAATACCACTTTTAGTGGGCCATCATCGGCTTGCCAGCGAAACACCATTTAAATGGCGTTTTGCTGGCGGGCCGATTGTGGCCCAGCATTGAATGCTAGCTTAGTAGTTTTGTGGTTTTACAGGGGATCCGGACCAGTAGTTGCTAAGAAACACTATTACCGGGTAGGCAATCATCGGCCAGCCAGCGAAACGCCATTGGGTGGTGTTTCGCTGGCGGGCCGATGATGGCCTACTTTAAGTGCCTTTCGGGTCCTCTTTCCCCTCATAAAAAAAGGTGTCTGGCAAAACTTTCTGGATCCGCGCATGTACCCTATTTTACACAATACTCGTAACGGTGGTACAATGTAACCAGTATACAAAGGGCAAACGACCGCGATGCAAATTCGGGAGAAAACGAATAAATAGCATTATAAATACAAGATATCTGTCATATTCATATAGTTTGTCTGATGAAGGGAGCACAGTGGCTCGGTGGTAGAGTGCTTGACTCGAGACCGAGGGGCCGCGGGTTTTAGCCTCACCGGCGTCACTGCGTTGTGATCATTGAGCAAGACACATTGATCCTAGCTTAGTACTGGTTCAACCCAGGAAGACCCGTTCCTGTTTAACTGAAAGATTGTTGATGGGACGTAAAGAATGAAATCAAACAAACAAACTGGTGAACATTTATCTATACTGTGCCCCTCATCAAACGGTTTAGGTGACAATTGCTTTCACGATCGGTTGTAAACACATCACTAATTGGGAGCTAACGAGAAGATAATGCATCAAGAATCATATATAATTATCTAAATTAAATAATGATGATAAAATGGGATAGCATTAGCACTAGATAATGATATCTATTGACGTCAAACAATTCTGTTTTCACCAGATCTACAGTAAAACCTGTCTTAAGCGGCCACTCAAATATAGACAAAATAAAGATCTTAATGAAGGTCAAAAGTATTGCAGAATGCTTCCCTTGGAGCATTCTGCATTACTTTTGACCTGCATTAAGCGATAATAGGTCTTGAAAACCAATTGTGGCCTTCTTTTTGAATGGCCGCTTAAGACAGGTTTCCAGGTATTGACGTTTCTAGAATGCAAAGGGCTAAACGTTAGTGCTCTCCAGCGGGGTTATACACTTAATTGTTTTAACTATGTATCTGATTAGTGTAAACACATTGTGCAGTAAACCCTGTATTAAGCGGCCACTCAAAAAGAAGGCTAAAACTGGTTTTCAAGACCAATTATCGCTTAAAGCAGGTAGACAGTATTGCAGAATGCTTCAAAAGAGCATTCTGCAATACTGTCTACCTTTATTAAGCAACCTTTAGTCATCTTGATCTTTGTTTGGTTTCATTTTGAGTGACGGCTTAAGACAGGTTTTACTGTATTACCAAATATGATACAGCCATGGGGTTGGGTCACAAGTTCACACAGCATTAGTTATGACCCTTCTCATACATAATAAACCTATAGAATAGCTTATAAACATGACTAAATATATACAATCTGAATACGAATACAAGTTTTGAACAAAACAAGATGATAGCAATATAAATTAGAAATAAATAAATAAATAAATAAATAAATAAATCTTAAAATACAAAAATAATAAAATAAATTGATAAATTCAAAAGTGTTATAAATAAATAAAGAAAAATAAAATACTAAATAAATAAAGCAGCAAAGTATTAGACTCAGTCTGCTTATAAAAAACCCTGAAACTTGAGATGTTTTTAAGGTCAGGTCACCGAGTAATCATATTTATACATTTGTTTTAGGATTTGTTTTGAAATGAAATTCTAAGAAAGAGCATAGGGGTTATCAAAAGCGTTTTGAGGCATGAATATATCTGTGGACAGCCCTGAACAAGACCATATTTGTTTCAATATTCCAGTTTTCGTTTCCAAAAATAATTAAATTGATGGTTACGGGTTGAAACACTCTTACTGTACTGTATCATTGAAACCCTGTCTCTCATCAAAATATTTTATACAATGAAAGAAGTAATGAGTGGCATCCTCTATCACACCACACAAATCACATGGAGGCTTACCACGATCATGATTTCTAAAAAGATGAGTATTAAGACTGCTACAATTATCACAGAGGTATATCTGTTTCCCACAATAAAATAGGGAAGAACACATGACATGTTAAACTTTGAAAATAAATGATTTTTTAAAGGTTGGTAATGATAATGAATCTTTTAAATAATCTGCAAGAGAGTTTCATAGTCTGGTTGATGGTGGAATACAAGATGTCTGTGGAATACAAGTTCGATTATAGGGTACAGTTATATTTCTTTTACTTCTCAAAGGGTAATACTAAGGTAGTGATTAAATCGTGTATCTATGATGGTACCATGCCAGTATTTATATTATGCATGAAAGAAAGCTTATGCTGTTGTCTTATTTGTTATAGAGTTGTCCATCCACACTCTTTGTACAGGTTTTCTAATGATATAGATATTGTTAATCCTGTGACAAGTCGGGCTGCTTCATTTTGGATCTTTTGTAGTGTTACTAGGTCTTGATCTGAGCATCCCATACAACTTTGTATCTGATAGCTGTCGTCAGCTGCTGGTTTTGCAGACATTTTGGATAACATGACAATGTTCCTGAAATACTGTTGGACGACGAAACTATCATGAAAAAACCCAGCATGCAAAGAGTTAACACTTTACTTCTAAAGATTGTATTAGCAGAGAATTTGATGTTTGCAATCATTTCGGACCCAGATCAGGCCTGACAGAATGTCGGGTCTGACCAGGATTAAAACTATTTGACACTCTTATAGTGGTCCTGAAAGAAATTTGTTAAAAGTCAGTTTTGAAAAAGTCACAGACGACAAAAATCATGAACAAGTACATGTACGTGTACCCTGCATGAACAGAGTTAACTTTCTACTTCTAATGAGTATTACTTGACTTTTCGCTTACTGTAAAGGCGGCAACTTTAATATTCATATCTGAGTGTGGTAACTGTGGTTTGGCTATTTCATCTGCTATGGAGGGGAAATCAGGTTTCATTTATAATTTGGTAAAGAGTTAATAAACATTTTGAGCCGCGCAAACGTGCGTGCATTTCATGAAAATCCTAACCGTATACACACTGACCTCACATTTATTAACCCTTAAAGCGCATAATCACAAAATGTATGTATTTTGTTGGCCACTTAACTATTTGAAGCCTCATACATAAACAGTGTGGACCCAGATCAGACTGCTCCTGTAGGAGCAGTCTGATCTGGGTCCACAATGTTTGCCTCCCTGCTTATGTTAAATAGACATTTTCAGATGCAGTTATTTTGCTGGCGTTTTAAGGACTAAATAATGACTGAGGTGGTAGCACAAGATGATTCAGTTACTTTTGAATAAAACCACGCCTCCTTTTCAGCTTGTACCTATGCCTAAGGTTGACTAGTCCTAATTACGCATTCATGAGGCGCCGCCTTTGCAGTAAGCGAAAAGTCAAGTAATACTGTTGTATACGAACAGGGAAGACTCTGGACCCGTCTGAGTATTTTCGTTCATGACACACACAATACGTATCAATATAAACTGGTCAAAATAAGTTAAGCCCCATGCCAGTTCCTTTCCATAGACATAATGCTAAATTCCCCAAGTTCAGTTATTTATTTAAAAACATATCGAAGGCATCTAAAAATTCTTGCTCCACTCAACATAGACAACGCTATCTAAGGTGTATTTATTGAAAATAACGATTTTTGTCGGTAAGTGCTACATTTTCCAAGATTATCCATATTTGTGCTATTTTTACTATAGGAATGATGGGGAACGAAACGGGACATTTACTGAAATGTGTGAAGCTCTATGGAAAGGCTATCAATATTAGTGAAACCTAGCACATATTGAGAAGAAACATTGCTGCTACTTTGCTGAAAATATATGCAACAATCTTTATTCAGTAAAATGTTATGATAAAACAAACAGGAATGCATTTGCATTAAGTCTTTGACAAAATTTCTGCTGGGTCGCAACTTATAGTGGCCTGTTTATATATCATTAGCTTGTTTATTGTATTTAAGAATTAATAAGCAGTCAGAGAAGTTATGTCACCGCAGCTTAAATTGATGGGCTGTAATACAACAAGAAGTAAAATCACTACGTTCGCAAAACATGAAAAAGAAACATAAAGGTATCTTCACCCTATGCATTTGTGTAGCATCAGAGGTCGTAAAAGAAACTAAGTTAAAATTCCAAGCAAAAATAATTTCAGGAATACCTATATCCAGACCACTAGTAAAACAAAAGGATCAGTTAAAAGCTCTTTGAGGAGTTGCGCTTCCGAGGTACCCACTTTCTATACACTTTTGTAAAATTTTAGTTTGAATAAAAAGTCTATGTTACAAATGCGAAAAAGAAGTTAGCAAAAATAAAATTTCTGAAAAAGTACTCTATTGAACTGTGAAGTTCAAAACGATTGACGATTAATTGTAGTAGAAGGGTTGCGCTCACAAGGTACATGTATCTACATGTACTATAAATCCGGAACCACTAACCACGTATTATGCAACACGGAAAGCCGAAAACTACGCCCCTCGGTTTCTTTGAAAAAGTGGGGGGGGGGGGGGCAATACATGACTAACAGCAACACTAAACTAACTCTAACACCACGACATAATAATTGGTGCTATTATCAGTATCATTTGGAAACTTATAGCTGCTGACGCACTCTGTGCTTGATGCCTACAGCCATCTGCGTTATTCTGTGCAATTGTGAGGATATGTGAGCATTTGACAAACGTATGTATTCAAGTTAATTAGAAATATGTACATTTGTATTATTATTCTAGTTTGACAGCATTTAATCGTTTTATCTTTTTAACCATCAAATATGATAAAATATATACCATAAAAAATTTATGTCCTTTCTTAAAAATGTATTTGGGCGCGATAAGTAATAGTTATACCATGAGTTGTCCGCATGTATGTGGAGATAATCCACGAGCTTTAGCGAGTGGATTATCTTACGTACAGGTGGACAAACATGGCATAACTATTGTATACCACCTACATCAATGCAGACCTTGCACATCACGAGATATCTCGTGCTTAAGTTGGTAAGGGTGGTATAAAACATGCTATTCTACAAAGGCACTGACTAGACTGGTTCCAGTTTTTAAAACAATTTTTCATCAATGTGTCATATCATATACTTGTACAAAAATGTAGCCATTCTTACTCTGATGGCTCTGTTCTTAAAACAGAGCACAGAGTAAGACTGGCTTCATGTACAAGTATATGATATGACACATTAATGAAAAATTGTTTTAAGGACTGGAGCCAGTCTAGCACTGACCAGCGTGCGCATTCGCGCAGTCTAATCAGCGTCTTTGCTATTCGCTTGCTGGAAAAGTCAGTAGATACACTTACCACATGCAAAAGTGTCTAGATTGTCTTTGTAGCTAAGCAGCCCCGAAGACATGTTTCTGTCGACGAGGCCTAATTGACAATCATCCAATCTGATTGTTTTGCTTATCATATTTTTGATTTCATGTACCGAAAAACCTGTGTCAAACGGCCACTCCCAAAAAGACCGAAAATTGGTTTTCAAGACCAGTTATCGCTTTATGCAGGTCAAAGGTTTTGCAGAATGATCCCTGGGATCATTCTGCAATACTTCCGACCTTCATTAAGCTACCACTTGTCATTAAGATCTTTTTTGTCTATTTTCGAGTGGCCGTTTTACACAAGTTTAACTGTATGTTTTTGTTTGTGTTTGTTCTAGTATCTCTTTCTCATGGGTGGGGTTGGCTCGGCCAAAGCTCGCATAGAGGCTTCCTCAGTTATTCATTTTCTCATCATAGATAATACAATCAAATAAAATTAAATATATGTGATGAAAACGGCCCAAGAGAAGTACTACAGTTACTTTAACTACGGTGGGACTAGCCAAAAACAAGCAATAGGCGCCGGGTTGAACCAAATATTTGAAAATGTTGTATTCTGCTAAATATCCGTGACGCTTTTAGGAAAATGGGAAAGAATGTAAGGCTTTAACTCTTTGCATGCTGGTTATTTTTTTTTCATGATTTTTTGTCGTCTGCAGATTTTTTTCAAAATTAACATTTCTTTTGAAAAAATCTTTCAGGAACATTATCAAAGTCTTAAACGGTTTGGATCCTGATCAGGCCCGACGTACTGTCGGTACTTATCTGTATCCAAACTGTTTGTAAATATTATCAGCAGACGATAAATTTCGACGCTGGCAAGCAAAGAGTTTATGGTTAAAATTCTAAGCACATTCCTTGCCAAAAATCACCAAACAAAAATACACAAAGGAAAATTGAATATGTTCTATCTATAGGTTTTATCCGCCGTTTTACGTTTGCGCGGATTGATATTTCATATGCGTTTTTTTTCTACGAAAGCGCGGAAAAAGTACTATCATATGCGCTTTTAAATTGCGCGGTTTTTAACTACTTTTATATGTCACTTGGACAGGTTAGACATACTATAGTCGTATCTCGTTATCAAAACCATAGAAAAGATAACGAGATTCAACTATAGTTCATTGTTGACATGGCACTGTCTTTTCTTAAGCGGCCCTTACATTTCTTATTTGTACACCGCCATGATATATCTCCGCATTTCAGAACACCGTCAATTCTATATATAAAGCGTTCATAAATCAAACTTTTCTTTCCATTATTCGTATCAGAGATTTTAAAACCCATGGTTAAGTTTAAAATTACTGGTTAAAATACAAGTTTAAAAACAAAATACGAAAACGACTAAAACCTTTAAAAACTTCTAAAATATGACTAAGATAACGGTTAATACCGATGACTGAATGCAAATTAGAATGCAAATCTGCCACCAGAATCCCCTCTGACCTTCTATGCCAATAACAAATGAGCCACAGCATGAGATTTCCAACAATGTGGAATTTTGACATGTGTAGATTCAGGCGAGCCTTTGCATCCCCCTTATTAGCTTAGAAACTCCAAATGCTGTTCGGTCAGTGGCTTAAAGTTCATAGAATATTCAAGCGCCGACAAACGGCTCTGATCAGACTGCGAATATGCGAAGTTGCGTGAAAATCAAACGCTCGCTAATTAGCGATATCTCTCTTTCGTTTACTGATCATGTCATGTTCGTGAATTTCTATACGTCGCAAATGTGTCTTTTAACGCTTTTAGCGAAAATAAAATTCGCGCGAAAATTTCCAAATTTACCGTATATGTATCTTGATTTCATTTAAAATCCGCTGGAGAGTTTAACTGATCACATTATGTTCAATGAAATAGAAAGGGTCTGCTACCAACTTAAAATTTAACACCCGAAAAGTTAATTATGGCAAAACATTAACAACTGCTTAATGTTTTATGTGCAATAAAATAGTTGCTTTGATCCTTTCATGAAACCGAAAATGTGTTTGTACCAAAAATGTTGCTTTTGTTACAAGTCGCCAGTATATCCACAGGCACATGACGTCGAAATACGTCGTATCGACGTCGATGCGACGTTATGACGTTGATACAACGTTGAGCCTATTGGGTATAATGAAAATTGCTCTTATATTATAGCCACGTTGAGGTGTCGACAATGGATACTCAAGATGTTGTTGGGATTGAAGCGCACGTCAGTACGGATAAAGAAATGGGAGAAGTGGGATGTGGTAGGTTATCATACTTAAGGACTATGAAAACGCATCACACAGATTAAATCCTTTATTTCACAGGCCCTGAGAATGTCAGCGAGATAATTGTTATTGCATATCGCATTCTGACCATCTTGTAATGTGTCCTAGAAAATTTATGATTGTAAATTTACTTTAAGACATTGAAAAAGTATCAGTTTAAGACAGGGGTGGTCGATTTTGAAGGACACAAATTCAGCTGTAAGTTAACACGAGTTTGTTTTGATTCCTGACTCAACCGATTTGCGTCTTTTGCTTCTTTCACGATTGCACATTCATCATTGAACGATAAGAAATTAATTGACATTTCGGTATGCTCAAAATTACATCCCTTTAAAAATACCGACACACCCCACCCACCCTGATTACTATTGTCTAGTAATAAAATTCAACGTCTCGGGCCTTTTAAAGTTTCGATTTTTTTACGTCCGGTTTTATTTGAAGAGGCTAAGGGCATACACAAATGACAGATTATGCATAAATTACGATTGTATCGCGTGTCTTATGTATTGTGCAAGTGACGTTAACGTAATTTTTAAGAGGTTCTCGATCATATGACAGCAGATCTCCTGCCATGATTTACATCAAAACGTCTTCCCCACATGACTGCCAGTGTAAGTAGTCAATATTAGTAATGAAAGCGTGCATAAAGGTATCTTATAGAGATGTTTCTCAAAAGGAGCTATAAATTGTTGTTCAAATTTGACGTTTATTTTCGAAATATTAAAGTTATCAATTACTTTTAATTAGAAAACGTCTATAAATTCTTTTGGTGATATGGTATCATACCCGCCACAGTTTAAACATAAATATAATCAAAAAGCTTCATTTAATTGAGCAGAAAGGTGTTAGTGTATGTTCCCATGTAACGTCATAGACAGCGTCGCGTGATAGTGCAGTCAAATTAAAGAATGATTCATACCAATGCTGGATTGCATGTTAAAACTTGCGACTAACTTTTCAATCGCATTTACGGTTTGCAAGAAAAGTGCAAAAATTTGGTGACGCGTTTTCAAAGTCCTCTAGTATATATGTTATAATGTTTTATAGCGTTTGATCAGAAAAAAGAATTTCATGACAATTCGCTTTTTTGCAATATAACACTTAACGTGAACATCCTACCAAATGAGTCTTTTTAAGAGCTACGTGCATTAAAGGGCTTTTTTGCCCCCCCCCCCCCCCTATGAAGCTAAAATAAAAAAAAAGGTTTTTCACCAATTTGTTCTTAGTTTATTAGAACAATATCCAAAGTTTAAAGTCTCAAATTACTTTGACTTTTACCATTGCATTGCTATGGTAACAAAATGGCCGCCAAAATAGGCTGAAAACAGGTTTACCATTTTGGAGCAAAATTGAGAGGTCTGACAGAGAAATTAACATAGAGCATAAGCAAATTCCAAAAGGATATTTAAACAGAAGATGAGAAGTTCCACGGCACAGAACATATTAAAAGGAGTTTTTGGTATTAAGCTGTGATGATATCTAAATTTTTTTAAAATCGGTCTCTAAAAGCCTTAATGGTCCAAAATGGCAATTTCTGTTTTAAGCCTATTTTGTCGGCCATTTTAGTTACCATAGCAACGGTAAAATTTAAATAAATGCCGAAATTGTGCACTTTAGTTATTCTTCTATTTAACCCATCAAAAGATATTGGTGAAAAACAATTTTCAGTTTTGGGCTCTAGAGGGGGGGCCAAAATAGCCCCTTAATGCACGTACCCCTTTGTTACAGAAGGTATGTGATAGAAGGTATGGTATATTGCAGGTCCAATGTGCAAAGTGAACTATCTTAGCACGAGAGGAAAGAACATACAACTGGCCCGGATGCTCTGTTCTATATTCATACCACTCGCCTGTGTGTGGGGGTTCACGATATTCTCCTTGTATGACAACACCCTCAGTCTATATGATTACAATACGGTATGTGCATCTGTTACTCATTGTAGATCAAAGGAAATTTCCATAAAGTCAAAACAGTTTATTTAGGATAGTCCATTGTATATAATTTTGGGGTCACAGGATATAATTTCCAAAGTAATATTGTATTTCATTCTCTGAAATTCGATTTTGCCTAATAGACCGTGAGCTGCATATAGACCCCCTCCCCCAGGGGGAATTTTGTAAACTATGATTTTCTAAAACTACACGATATATGACGCAAAATGACACAGATAAACCCTCTGGCAGTTGGGGCGTTACCGTGTAACATCTATGTTAACTAAGTTACCCTATAACAACTTCCAATCATATTGTGCAAAATCAAACCTATACTTAAATCTTTTTTATCGACATGCTGATGGCCTTTAAATCACTTAATTAAACGCAACAAACAGCTAGAATGCATCAAAACAACCTAAGCTCATTATATTGCAGTTATATACGTTTCTTACTTTCAAATATACTACTATTTAGTGCTAATTTGCTAAAACCACATTACATAAGCCACAAAGTAATGTATGCTACCTCTTTATGAGCTGGTGTGTTACCCTGCAAAAGCAGAGTTTAATATGTTACCCTAAATTAATTGGAAATCCTATAGTATATATATCAAATTGTTTCTTATTCTTATATATCAATATTATCTTGTAAGTTTAACTTATTTCGGCATATTTTATTACTGTTACATACGTTACATCTCTTTAAATACATTAATTTATTGCAATATTAATATGATATGAGGTAAAACTGCTAGAGAATGTAGATTATTGCCATTTGAGGGCTTTTTATATCTAAAGCATGTCCAGTATACACTTTATCTTGGTAACATGCACAACAAGACTATTTTAGGAGAATATAAATTGTCATCTTTTTCATCTGGTTATAATGAAATATGACAGCATACGTTTTATTATAAACGTTCTTTGTTAGTCATATATTTAAAAGGGATAATACGTAGACTTTGGTAAAGCCCCCTTGCATAGTTAGTATTGTATTGTATACATGTCTAAATGAATGGACTTAAATGATTCATTGATACTTTTGCTTTGAGTCATTTCTGTCAATTATACCTAGTCAACAGTGAAATTTACTTATTTTCGTATTTAGCATGCCACATGGTTACAAAATTACATCCTACTTATCATTTTCATAATTCGAATCAAGCTAAATAGATTATAACTAATAACGCAAAGAATGCTGGCTCTCACATTTTCCAGAAATGAAGGATCCTGTAAGCCTGTGTAAATGTGCAAACTCAGCAAAGTGTTTGCTACCAATATACACTAATTACAGATGTTGACCAGAATTAAGACAGTTGGCTCCACTGTGTCAGCATGAGCAATAAATGTTGGTTTTTGCCAATATGTGAAAAGTACCAAAATCTCACGTACTGGTCAAATCTTCATTTGAGCACTTTATATAATACATCAAATAAGATTAGAATTTATTTTTTCCATCTAAATGCAATAATATTCATAATCTTGCCACTATCAATGAACAAATCTGAGATATGGTTTCAATATTTGGTATACTATATCACACACACATGTATCACATATGACAATATATACACTGCAATATCAACATCTGATATTTATAATATCATTTTCATTGTGAAAGAAATATGATTTCCTTTGGAGATAATTGAGGAAAAAGACCCATGAAAATCAGAAATGCTTAGGTACTTATCAACAAAATCATGTATACTTTGTTAACACTGCAAGTAAGTCTATCCTGGTAACACTGTTGATGTGACTAGGGTGGCCTCTCAATACTATTTTGTCAGAACAGTTGACTTTTTTGTATGTGTCCTGAATTCGATCTCTGGTGTGTTTACAAATCATTCTGTTAATTTAATATTCGTATAAAGCTTTGCCATTGAGGTTTCCCACAATAGTTTGGTTATGCCACATTCTACATAATGGAAATTAGCATCATCTGTTTTGACTTTAATAATAAAACTAAGTAAGATCTCATGACACTACTGTTTTATATATTTAACTTTTCAATCCCACATGCTACATGCACCATCAGTACATGTTGATGGTTGTTGGTTACCAATGTTTGTCCCCACTACTGTGTCAGATGCAGATATCTGTGACATGGCTTATATTGACGATACATTCCCAGTTTATAAATTGTCATTCTCCATGCCTTGATATGGATAAGCTGGAACCGTAGGTGTAGCTGAGTTACTGTAACCTAACGAATATCCACCTGTAGATGGCAAAATTACGAACCCTTCAGTTAAACTGTTTAAGACATTCCTAGTTATAGTGTCTGTCAGCTGATGAGATATCCACTTTGAAATGTCATTAATGTCAATCTGTGGAAGTGGCGTCATCACACCCGAATCTGAGCTACTCTTCACAGCAGTGTTATCAGAGTGAACATTTTTGTCCATTTAGTAGTTTGAGTAACCATTTTTCATAAACCCGTTTACTCCCCCTTGAACTTGAAGACTGATCAGGGTGGCTGCTAGACCTCGAGATCTTCTTCTTCCATCCAGAAATGATGAGCCCAGGAAGATGAAAATAAAAAAGAATTTTTAAATGTACAAATCTGTAAAGAGATATAATACTTAAATAACTCTCTATGTACGCATTTATCTTATTATGAGTTTGGGTGTGACATGAAATCATATTGTGTAAATATATTTACATATCTATTAATGTTATACAGTTTGTACCTACCAAATGCATACAAAATACATATATACTCCCATCCATTTACATATATTCATAAACCGACGTATACTTATTCCATATACACATATATAAGTGCATATATGCAACGCATAAATCATACAAACCTCTAATATATGAGACCTTAGGATATGATATGCATACAGGCATGGGCATACCTAAATATTTACTCACATCCACATACATACATAAGCATTATATCTTATACATACACTTGCATTGATCGCATATGCTTCTTACAATTTGTTTCAATTATGAAATATTCATCTGACCTAATTTGTGTTACAAATAGCCAAAAGAAATGTGTAAACAAAATACTGTTTTAAAAGTATCGTTAGAATAGTGTTATAATACCTAATGTAAATAATATGATATGATTCATAAGATTCATGTTTAATGTACGTATAATATTAGTCTGCAGTCTGGATGTTAAACAGTACAGCCCTAAACATGAATTTACTTAGGCTTAGTTACTTTCACAGAGATGTTTGTACACAATACAATAATGCTGTTTAATACAACAGATAGATCAGGAATGAGACATAAAATAGAATCACCATAAATACCAGCTGTTGCCTGTTGGAGAAGTGTTTTAATCCAATATTGTATTTAAGTGTCTGTGGTAGAATTTAGAAAAACACGCTTTAGGAATGTTATGATACCGATGCCCTTGTTTTGACAACTAAGCAGTCAAAACTGGTTTCTTCTGTTTCCTCGCGACGAGTTCCAAATAATCTACTTTCATTATGCCAGTTATTACTCATGTCAAACGTTTCAAAACGACAGTTTTTGGCGTATCCGAACGATGTCTTCCGTCCGTTTTCTCCGTGAAAAATGTCATAAGGCGATTAACGTTTCATTACGTATTACAATTCAACTTCAACTTAGGTATGCGTCAATGTATGCATTATATATTTAGCGCCAAACACCCATAAACAAACTTTCATGATCTGTTTATCTATGGGGAAAGTTATCCCGAAGTGCATTGATGTTTTCTCTCCAGCCACGGAGATTATGAGAATCCATCATAAGCGTGAGAGTGAGATAGGAAATCCGTCTCGAGGATCACCGTTTAGCATCACAAGGCTTGCCAAATAATGACAAACGGTGACCGCAAGGAACAGATTTTTCTATCCCATCCTCACACGAATAATAGATTATTTCTCTTGCTTACCATTAAATACCGCAGCTGTCCTCAGATGTTCCTGAATACGCTGTGATGCGACATGATATGATGACGTCACTTTAACTTACAACGACGTCACTTGAAGATCATATACATGAGTTCCACTACAACCAATGTACAGCCCTCACGTGACAGCCTGGGTAAGATAACATGGGAAAGATAAGAATTTCTATCCAAGGCTATTATCAGGTGTGCAAGAAAAACACCAAGACGTACATGAAAAAGTTAACTATTTTTTATTCTCAAAGTGTATGCTTAAACATGATAAAACATGTAGAGTAAAATTACTCACTGACAAAACTGCGTGGTGATTTAAACATATGCTATTTCCGTTTCCGTCAATAGTTATTCTAAATGATAATAATCAAATGTACACGTGAACCAATGCATTATGGGTTTGCCAGGGTCACGAACTAAATGTAATAATAACACTTATTTTTGTCTGTTTTCATCTAGGACGCAAAGGTTGCATTGCAGATCGTAATCAGAATGGGACGACTTATACACAAGCTACAGAAAGAGAGGGACATGACAATACTGCACGTGGGGAAGCTTGGTCCTGGTACGAAAGCATTTTTGCTGAAAAATTATGAAGAAACAGACGAGGCATTTGCAGTAAGCTACATAGTCCTAGATAAGATTTAACCATTTATTAACTCATTTATGCACTAATAATTGAGCCGCGACATGTGATTTCCAATAATGTGGCATTTTGACAAGTGTAGACTCAGACGAGCCTGGGCAGCCTCCCTTTAAGCTAAGAAACTAGCACGTACTCCAAATGGTGTTCAGTCAGTAGCTCAATAGTCATAGAATATTCAAGCGACAAGCAAAGGCTCTGATCAGACTGCGCACATCCCACATTGTTGGAAAACCCATATCACGGCGGCTCAAATATTTTGTTCTGCCTTCTAGCTTGATTTAATAAGCTTGGGATGGTCCATTGTATATATAGAGGGGTCATAAGTTATGATTTCTAAATAAATTGTAATTCTTTCAATGATGATCGGCTTTAACATATCAAACAGTGTAGACTCTAATAAGATGCTGTGTTTTGAGACATTTCATCTGGGTCTTCACTGTATACCAAAGTTTTTATTTAGAAGTCACCAGTATATAAAAATTGAAGCGAAAACTATGTGCCGCAATAAGCAAACGTCTGCATATATATGTGATAAGCTCTTTCCCTCCAATTGGTTATCAGCCTGACATGATGATAACGGCAAATTATGCATTTTGAACTGAGAGAGGTTATCATGCCTGGCATGAGACTTTGATCATTAGATGACGTCAGACGTAAACAAGTGGCGTGACTTAACGCAAAGTTTACGTCAATCCTGTTTTACTTAATTTTTTTGGACGTCAAATGCGTTAGTACAGTGAACTTGAATATGTGATAAACAGATTATCTCACGGGGTTTTGGTTATCATGCATAGTATTAAACCTCAAATCAGCCCAAGAGCTTTGCCATTATAAGCCCAAGAATAGCCCTTGGGCTGATAATGGTCGAGGCGTGATACTGAGGGCGATAACCAAAACGCCGTGAGATAATATACAATTATTGACTTCAATGAGGTAGACATGAGGATTTATCTACCCGAAAAAGTGATAATTCACCGATGCTGCTAGGCCGAGGTAATTATCACTTTTAAGGGTAGATAAATCCTCATGTCTACCGAAATTGAAGTCAATAACTGTTTTGTTATATGACTTTTCAACTTAGAATGAAAATATTCTACTATCACTTTTGTTGCTGAAGTCAACCTTCAACCTAAGGACTTTCTAACAAGTTTTATCAACTGTTATTTAAATACTTTAATGTAGTATTTTGCACTTTGAAATGTATATTAATTCTCTAAATGTGGAATGTAAAAATTAATCATAAAACTTTTTTTACATTTGTTTATTCAAACAAAGATAAATGAACAAACAAAACATAACAAAACAGTTGTTAAAATTCACGAAAGTCTTTAGTTTACCTGTTGGGATGTGAAACAGCAAATCATGCCAATTTCATGCAGCACATGCTAGTTTTATACTCATCATGCTATTTTTAGCTCTCTAGAGGGTGATATTGCAGAAGTGTCAAAAATATTAACTTCTGGAAACTAGTTTGAGCTGGATTTCATCCTATATCACCCTCTGAGCCAGTTTAGACCAGTTTTGAGGTAGACATAGAGATTTATGAAGACAAATTGGGCCAATCAGGAGACAGGATTTCCTCTAGTCATATAACAATCCTAATTATCATATGACGTTAGTTAAAGAGACTAGGTCTGTAACTATGAACATTTTTTTCGAAAAAAAATCTTTTCTTTTTAAATCATTTGTAAAAATAGAATTAAGTTATGTTTTCACAATAAACATGTTCAGTACAGCTGAAAACTGCATGGAAAAGGGAATTATCTGATAAAACAGGTGTTTTCTCTTGTTTGTAATTATTTACGTCCCTCCAATAATTCTAGACAGTTGATTTTTAACATAAATGCTGTTGTTTTGATAGTGATAATTTGTTTAGATTTACGAAAATGGTAACATGTTTACCTGAATTTAAGTATTTTTACTGTATTCTTGAAAAATAGAAACTTTATTTTTAAAATTAGAAGATCAAAAGTTACAGACTATGCAGCTTTGACATTATTTAGACATAACGTAATGCCATAAATAATGTAATAACGTTATCCACTGAATAACAGTAACGTCTTATGATAGTTATATTTACATGTATACATAAAGAATGTAAATAATATAAATTATATTCATAAATATTGCTATGACCACACGTTACATAACATATTCGACGGACACAAATAACATGTTGGCGACGTCTGAGATAACAATGTAAATTACCATTGAAATAAACAAACTTTGAAGGCGATAAAACAGCATTTAAAAGGTCATATAGTAAACATAATCATACGCGTGTTGTCATTTCAGATTGAAGTCTTTAAATTCGCCAAAGACTCGTATAAAAGTTTCCTATAAAAATGATCACTCATGTAAGATATATACATGAATATGAGTCTCGACGCGAGAAAATCTATTTTTGGGGTTTGCGAACAACAAAGGCGCAGACCAGCCTGCACATCTGGGCAGTCTGATCAACACCTTTGTTTTTTGCTTATTGGAAAGTATCATAGCTACACTTGCTTCAAGCAAAATGTTTTGCGACGAGCCCATATCTTTCGATAGGATTTTCTTTGAACAGAACATGGAGGTATGGCCCGAGGACTTCGCTAACAATGGGCGTCCTGAATTCTCAAGTAAAAATAAGCTTCTCAACTACATTTCCAGTCATCGTAAACATCTTGATACAGATAACACGAACACCGTTGAGGAAATAAAGTTTTACACTGATATTGCCAATATGTTTGTGACGTGGATGATAGAAAACATTCGAGACACCGGCTTTGGTTCTTTCTGGAAGTCTCTGGTAGCCTACCAGAAACTGACGAGGTGTAGTTTAGATGCCGGTGCAGAGAGAGCATACGGTGTCATGTTCTTCACAAAAGGTGGATTTTCATCATGGGAAGAATTAGAACTTTATAACAAAAGAATACACAGCTTTAAGATCCACTACTCAACAGCAGTATCATATTCGCCTCTTGTTAAACCTCTGTTGGATGATGATGCGAACGAAATTGATGCCACTGTTGCTGTCAACGCCTACCGGGCTGAATTACGAAGGTCAGAGATAAGAGTCCGGGTAGAAAACGTATCTTTAGATAACGCAGAATGGCTCTTTGACAATATGACCATTCGAATCGACTCTCTATTTGACTTACAGGAACAGATAGCAGAGAAGATAACAGCCATGCTTCAGCAGAATATATCAGAGATTGTCACCCAGATAGTGATTTACGGCGTAATTGGTTTCCTAACAATAGGCGTTTGCCCATTGATATTTGCCTCCTCATATAATTTAACCAGCAATATTGCACAATATTCTAGAATTCTATTTGAAAAAACCGCCGAGTTGGATAAGGAAAAGGATAAATCTGAGGCTATACTGTACGAGATGCTCCCGAAGCAAATTGTTGAAAGATTAAAACGAAAATCGAAATGTGAATCTGAGTTCTTCAGGTCAGCAACGTTGATGTTCTCTAGTATTGTAGGCTTCACCAAGCTTACACAAACTTATTCTGCTATCGAGCTGGTGGAGCTGCTCAGCCATCTATACAGCATCTTTGATCGTCTCATTGACAGCTACGATCTATACAAGGTGGAAACTATCAACGACACTTATTTAGTTGTTTCAGGTAAATATGGGCCTCGTCGTGAGAAAACCTGTCTTTGGGGTTTCAGACAAAGCGAGTTTCAAACCACTCTACTCAGCTTCAGAGAGTAGCTAGAAATTTCGAATTTCACCTGAAGAAAGTTACATATGATACCTTCCAAATAGCGAATAACACAGGCGCTGATCAGACTGCGCGGATGCCCAGGCTGGCCTGCGCCTGTGTTTTTCGCAATCCCCGAAGACAGGATTTCTCCCGTCGAGGCCCAAATAATTCTCCATCAGAAAAGAAATACGTCCAATAATACAATGCTTTTCCTAACTGAGCGCCTGGACTGAATATCAGTTTATTCCTTAAGCCTGGTTCATATCAGCCCTGTAGCAGCTGCCATCTGTCAGAAACGTTTCGTGCGGCAATCTTAAGATGTTGAGCACAACACTGCAAGACCACCTTACGGTAGCACAGGGTCGCATGGCTGACACAATGTCATGGCTGACGCAATGTCAAAAACTAAATTATCGACATCCATTTTCTTTGCGATATTTGGAGGACACAAGACTGCTTTCAGGACACATACGACTGCTGCAAGGCTACTGTTAGGCACACAAGGTGTTCGTGCAACTGACAAAAAAAGTTCTAACCCATGTAATTATCTTGCGATTGCCATAAGACTGCCACGTGATCACAGTGCAAGGACCTTGCACTTTATCGCAAAGCTGCCGCAAGAATGCTGTGAAAGGTACTACTTTTTCTGATACTCGCACAACTGATGCTTGGCTGCACTGCAGGTACCGTTTGTCGTCTCTCTTTGTGTTGAAATTTGCACTGCCATTTTGCGGCAGCCTTGCACATGAATGTGAGATAATCGTAAGAGCATCGTACTACTGCCTTACACATTAGCCAACTGGGCCCAGACTTGTAATTGTTTTTCCATAGGTCACTCAAAAAATGCTTCAGCATAACAATTAAAAGATACAAATGTTTGTGATATGGGAACCAATACGCGTTTGATAATTGAATGATGCTTCCAGTATAGCCTCATAATGCAGTAGTGGAAGTCACATTCTTCCCAGCCCATAATGTAGTGCAAATCTGAGCCAGCCATCACCCTACCAACTAATAATGTTCTTTTTCTGCAGTCTTAATGGTTTTGGTTTTATAAAGGTTGACGTTTTGAAGCTGAAATCATTATAAGACTCGCTGGAACCAAACCAATGCATCAAAACATTACAGGTCACATGCATAGAAGTCAAGGTATCCAACAAAACATGCATGATTTTCTTCTTTAGGGTCTAGACCTGTAATTGTTTTTTTATAGACCACCATTATAGCTTTTAAGTAAGCTGTTGCCCTCACAACTCTTCAATCACAATGAGGCTGCCATAGAATTTCAGATTTGACCTAGTTCAACCAATAAACAAATATGAGATATCATGGTGACCACTTTGCCCCTGAAGGTGGGCACCCTACATGAGAGGAAAAGTTCATTGAAAAGAATACTAAAATGCAAGGTCCTTCTTTCTGACATTGACAATGACAATGACAATGGATTTATTCCAATTAAGGGCCCATGAAGGGCAAAAAAATCATAGGAGAAATTCTCCATACAATGATTGATCATGATTAGAAATACAAGAATACACAGTACAGATTTAAAAGACAATATATATTAAATGTAATCACTCAGTGGAGAGCATGCAGAGCTATCTAAATGTAAACTTATGGAAATATGATCCAGAAATGTATGTCATTGTACCTCATCAAAGTAGAGAGATACAATGCCACCCACATCATGATACATAATCCAAATTATATAGAGCTGATGTTTACTATAAAGCATGCAAAGCAAACGATTCAAATAGAAAATTTAAAAGTTCAGTGATAACATTTTTGTCAGAATTGGTTAATAACCAGTTAAATTTCACCTTATCTTCTAATGAGCAAAAGTTCCTACAATTTATCTGAACAACTGAAAAGAGATTGTTACAAGGACTATTATATTTCTAGCACTTAATTAAAAGATGAAATTCATCTTCAATTTCATTCTAAGCCACACCAGTAAACTTAATCAACAAAAGCAGTGATATGCTGTTTCAAAAAGTGCAGCGAATATATACCCGTCTGGTAAATATGAATACTTTCCTATAATTTTATTACTGACCAATCACTAAACAATTTTCAACATAATTATTGTGCTGAGCTTCCACCCACCATTGATCCAATCAGTGCCTTTTTTACAATTACAGGTCTGTGACCAACTTACTCAGCCCTAGATATGACTTTTTTCGTGGTTTTATAGCTTTGCTTTGTTTTCTCAATGCAGTAAAACCTGTGTAAAACGGCCACTTAAAAATAGACAAAACAAAGATCTTACATGTATGACAAATGGTAGCTTAACGAAGCATTCTGCAATACTTTTGACCTGCATTAAGCAATAATCGGTCTTGAAAAATCATTTTTGATCTTTTTAGAGTGGCCGTTTAACACAGGTTTTACTGTATATACTTTTGTTGTAGTTTCATTGGGATCCACTTGATGTGATGCTTCCCATGAAACAGTTTCAAGACACTCCAAATGAGTACACACAACATAAGCTTATCAACCTTTTTAGAAAGTTGTCATACTGTATATCAAATTGAAAGCAATGAAGTGTAGATTAACACTTATCAAAATCAAAAGCCCTTACTCAAACCCTTAACCCATTAGGGATAAAGTGGAGAGGTGATGGGTCATGAGGGGTGTAGACAAAGCTCGAAAAAAAATTTTAAACTGTTTTCATGTTGCATATCAAATCAAAGAAAATTAAAGGTAGAATAGCTGCAAATAAATTCCATGTCCAGAAACCCATTCCAACCCTCTTGGTGCTTGAAAAAGAAGATTTTTCAGAAATGGTCACGTTGCATTTTAAACTAAAGAAAATGGAGGGTAGGTCAATATGCAAGCAAGGAGAAGCCCTTACACTAACTCCTTGAATGAGGCCAGGCAGGGGCCAAAAATGGACTTTTTCAGAAAGTAATCTTGTCATATATCAAATTGAAAGGAATGACGATTATCACAATGAAAGCACATAACCGCCTAACACAAACACCTAATCCTTCAGACGGAGCAAGGATCATTGAACAAATCAACTTTACTCTGTTCATAATAAATCGAATGGAAGTAAGAGTAGAATGACTCGCAAACAAAACATGCCTTGTGTCAGGTCAATGGCCAGAAACTCAACTTTTTCAAAAACTGGTCAGAAGGCAAATCAAATTAAAGAACATTATCGGTATATGCATTTTTTCCGAAAATATAACTTGGGCCCCTCAATATATACAATTGGCCATCGTTTATTGCATTTAATTCCGCTAATATATCTAACTTCTGAATAATTATATTGCTATGAATCATTATATTGCTAAGTAATCATTAAATATGGTATTTCATATATGAAACTTTTTTTAGTTATTGGAACTCTTTGCCCTACCCTAGGAGAAAAGTAACCGTGATAGTCGAGTTGTGTGCTGGCTTGTCACACACAGTAAAGCCGTACTTCTGTCAACATTCTTCTACTTTGGTAAATGATCGAAGCCGTTGTTTTGGGTAATCAGAGCGTTTGTGATCGCCGCCTTATTGGTAGAACTGTAATAATTATAACAGAAAATACAGTCTTCTTGAGTTACTTAATTTTGAATTAACCCAGAAGCTTTATGAGTAAGATTGTCTCTCTTTCCTATTTCGATTTAGCCGATTTGTTCAGAAAGTCGTTGTTTTCCATTCATAGAAACAAACCAATGAACCTAGATATTTGTCTGTAATTAAAGGCTCTGATAGACTGATCATGTTGCTTATCACAGGGTGCAGCATATTGTGATTTAGAGGTCCACCGTTTTGCTTTTTTCATATCAAATTTGAATTTCGATGTTGTCATATATTTGACCTAAAGCACGATGTGGAGACTGCTATGTTACATTTCTAGTATCTTGAAATCTCGACTGAATATGTGTGGTGCTCTGAAAACTTCAATATACAGTTTTCTGGGCGTCTAATAGTTCAGACATACATCGATACATTTGTATTCTTTTTACCTATGTAACAAAGACCAAATAATCTACAAATCGTTCACTAGTAAATATAACAAAACCTATCCAAACAAATTTAATTTTAATAAAACGAAAACAGTTGACTCCTAGCACACAAACGTTGCACCCCGTGTTACATTATGAGTACTAGTTGGTCTATCAGGAACGGACAAATGGTTTTGGAAAGGCAGTTTTTCCTCCAGAAAGAAGGTAGATACTCTGTGCAACACGTTTTACATTACCCGACAGTACCTATGAAAGTTAAGACTCCAGCTCTCATAGGGGAGGTAAACTTACTTATCAATCCTCTTTTAGTTGAATGGCGATCGAACTAACATCGATATAATTAATCTGTCATTTTAAAACAGTTGGTCAATCATGCAGTCGCTCGAACTACTGTCGTGCCAACCAAGAGTGACAGTGACGTAATATTTTGTTTTCAATTGTTAAGTTCAACATTAATTTGTACACTCCACTTGAGCTAACGGGAATCGATAGATCACATGTGTATTATTCCTATCCTGCGGATAGGATTAATGCACAAGTGATCCATCGGTTATTAGTCCCTGATAATTTTTTAAACAAAACATGACGTCACTGTCACACTTGGCCGGCATGACAGTAAAAGTGGATAGAGAACACTATCCTTTAATAATAGCTGTTCGTTTTAATCCCTATCAATATGTATATAAGCGGTCCAAATATTGTCCGTCATGAGGCTCAAACCCGTTACCACAAGCCTACGAGTCATGTTAGCTAGCCGCTACACTATAAAGGTTGTAGCACGTAGCTGTCGCTTTTTTGTGTTTAGATTCATTTTCCGCTTCAGTACAATTAGTTACACAGTGTACACTATTATATACAGTGAGTTTGGTTTTTAGTCATTAGTCGATAGTCGTTAGTTTCATCCTTATTTGTACTAGTCTACTGGGAGGCTTAACCCAAAACAATATGAGCCGCGACATGATATTCCAACAATGTGGTATTTTCTATATTTCCTATCAAAGCGTATGTTGTGAGTGGGTAAAATACATTTCTCATTGAGTGTGCTTGAAAGACATAATGTTGAAAAAAATCTTAAATATAACCTATAATATTCTGATACAAATAAATATCAAATTTAATTTAAACTAGGAGACACTTCAAAATACTCAGTAACCATAACATTGCTTGAAATGAAGTACTGAATAGTTTTTAGGGGGTTAATATATCATTTGATGATTAAATGCTGTTTATTCGAACCAGTGGTACGTCTACGTGAACACTCTGTTTCAGATGACTTTAAATTAACGAAGTCTGACAGTATTTACTTGCACACCAGATCGGAGTTACCACTGTTTTTACCCATATGAGATTATAAGAATCTATCATGAGTATGGGGGTAGAATAGAAAAATTGGTCCCAAGGATAACCGTTTGGCATCACGAGGCTTGCCGAGTGATGAAAAATGGTGATCCCGAGGGACAAATTTTTCTATCTTACCCTCACACGAATAATAGATTATTTTTCTTGCTCACCACTGTTTTTTATTTTAAAATAAGCTTCCAGAAGTCCCTGAATACGCTAAGATGCAATTGTACCTAATGACGTCACTTAAACATAACAATGACGTCACTTGACGATCATGCGCGCGAGTTCCTATACAACCAATGTATTTAGCCCCCACGTGACAGCCTGGGTAAGATAGCCTGGGTAAGATAAGATGTTCTATCACAGGGTAAAATCTCAGATATCCTTATCCAGTGTTCAGGAAAATTCTTTCTCACATACCAATGCATACGAGATCGAGTGATCCCTATGTAAGCTCGCTGTCGGAAAAATCTGTCCCACATTGCTACCCATGTGAGATAAGCGTAACTAATACGAGATAAGCCACACGCGGCCGGTTGCTAATGTGAGATAACATTTTTGGCGCATGACTGTATTCCTTCGAAAACGAAAGTTGAATTGTTGTCAGTCGGGAAAAAATTCTATGTTGAATTTTCAGCACAGTCGGCCTTCAACTTGGTTTAAACGTAAAACTGCGCATTTTTACTTAAAAGTTTTATTCAATGCTTTGAACATGCTGAGTGCATTGCGATTGACATATTTAACCTGTTGGGCAATGGATGAGTGACCGAATGCATCGGGACGAGGAGCCTTGACGATGTAAAAAAGACAAAACAAACACACATTTTCCTCAACAAAATTACTTACTCGAGTTACTGTGGCTGATAAGCTAGTTCTTGTAAATCTTTTTTGATGAAATAACCAATTGTTCACTGTTTAATGCGCTGTTTATTCGCTGTTTCAAGTTTTTTTTTTATACAGCGCGCGTCATTGACTGTAAACATCGACCACAGTGACGTCACCAACAGATAAATACAGTACTGTACCGTACGGTCGTGGTATATGAGAAAAAGAATCGATCATTGGTGTTCAGTGGTTCCAGAAAAATCCCAACCCTCGGGTCCACCGTTCAGTGGGAAACTCGGCAAGCCTCGTTTCCCACTGGAACTGTGGGCCCTCGGGTTGGGATTTTTCTGTCCCCACTGAACACCAATGATGGATTCTATTTTTCTCACATACCAATGCATACAAGATCGAGTGGTCTTTATGTAAGCTCGCTGCCGGCAAACTCTATTCCAAATCGCTACTCATGCGAGATAAGCGTTACTAATATTAGATAAGCTACATGAGACCAGTTGCTAATGCGAGATATGTTTTAGGCGCATGACTGTATTCTTATGGAAAACGCAAGTTGAATTTGTCGATTGAGTTGGATTCAATGTTGAAATTTCAACGAGTGCAGTAGGCCTACGCGTGGTATAAACTGAGCATTTTTTCTTCAACATTTATTCGAATGCTTTGAACATGATGAATGCATTGTGTTTGACATGTATTTTGACGTGTTGGGTAGGAGGCTTGCTGATGTGTAAAAAACTCATTTTTCCTCAACAAATTTACTTACTGTTGTTGATAAGGTAGTTCTTGTAAATCCATTTTGGTAAAATAACCACTTGTTAATTGTTTACAGTGCTGCTTTGTCGCTATTTTAAGCCATGATATATTGGCCACTTAGTTGACCCTTTTCAATAGCGCCCGCCATGGTAAACATCGACTCAGCGACGTCGTCATAAAATATTGTACAGTACATCGGTACATGTAGAATTGGTATGTGAGAAAATAATCAATCTCTTTTTTTCAGTGTTTACAGGAAAACCCCAACCCTAAGGTCCTCCGTTCAGTGCCAAACACAGCAAGCCCCGTTTCCCACTGGAATGGAGGGCCCTCTGGTTGGGAATATTCTGTCCACACTGAACACTAATGATGGATTCTATTTATCTCACATACCCCGCACCAACCCGTGGGAAAGATAAAAATCGAACAGCCGCACGTCGATAAACAAGTTACGTCATTGTTTCTTTAAGTTACGTCAGCGTGATTTGTCGCATATCAGCATATTTTATGAACTTGATGACCCTATATTTAAATATAAAAATGCGGTATTTAATGGTGAGCAAGGAAAATAATACATTTTTCGTGTGAGGATGGGATAGAAATATCCTTCGAGATCACCGTTTGTCATCACTCAGCAAAGTATGAATGGTGACAAAGATCAGGAATCGATACAATCAACTACCACACCTGACCCAGGATACCACATGGGAAAGTGACAAAAACACAATTAAACATCACAAAGGAGAGCCAAGAGGTCAGCCCTTTCCCAGCAGGTGACCACAAGGCAGCAATGAGCAGCCTCGTGATGCTAAACGGTGATCCTTGGGACGAATTCCATCCCACCCTCACACTCATTATTATAATCCATTCAGCAGGACAATTATTGAACATATTTTATCACATGACGCCATAAAGTATGTGTTTATGCCGAGAAAGTGCAAAAATCACACACTGCATACAAGCCCACGTCATCGTGAGGAACAGACACAGAACACCATTAAGAAAACAATTAAAGTAAAGCGACCAACTCTCCCTTCCCCAGTGAGATGATTGCAAAACTAGAAACCACAACAAAACACGGATCAAACACTATATATGTCTGGGAGTGATATAACGCCTTGTATTAAAATAGATAAATCACTAGTGGTTTACATATTCAGTAACGATGTGGCGGTCATAACAACGTTGCCAATGTATGGCAAAATCTTGGAACTTTGCACACCAAGAAACGTGATTTTAAAGTACTTTTAGTGTTAAATGAAAAATAGAAACTGACATTCGTGCTCCTGCATTATTGAATTTATTAAACTCGTTGCTAATAAGCGATAAAATGCTCGCAAAACCTAAGATTTTGACTCTTTTGTCCTACTTGTTTAATAAATTAAATAAGATATGAACACACATTTACTATTCTTTACATATCGTAGGTTTGCCAATGTTAAATGGAGACAGACATGCCGCCGAAATTGCCTACTTTGCAGTCCACATACTGAAGATGCTACAACGTAATACCTTTTCTGAGTCTATGAACGGAAATAAAGTACAGCTACAAGTTGGAATAAGCACAGGTAACTTCATACCTTTATCACCGTATCACCGACATCATAACCAGTTTTATTCTGATGGATGATCACATACATATTGATACAACTAGGTCGCGGGTGTGGGTTGCTTTTAGCCTAATGTTTCGGCGACGTTAGCCCCTTGGAAGGGATGTTGCTAATATCAGGATGCCATGTTCATGGGCCACCATGTTCATGGGCCATACAGATTTAGAACTTTGTTCGGTCGATCTAAACTCACTTAAGTGGGCATATTTCATGCCCATAAATATTGAAAAGGGCACAACTGCAAGTTATTTAATTTCAAGTAGATTTGATTCTATGGGTAAGGTCACAGTGTTCGTGCTTATATCACTCACTATTACCCCTTTTCATTGGTAGGCAGGTACTTTGGCAAACAATGATGACGCAGATTATCAGTGTATTTTGCACTGTTTGCAAGTATAAAATCTATCTTCAGGGAAAGAAGCGCATCATAATTTAGAAATTTCTATCTGTGACCCATTAAAATACAAAATGGTCGATTCCATACTTATTCTATCAAAACTGACCAATATAAAAATAGGTTAATGATTTTTCATGCTATTTCAATCGTTCTTAAAGTGTTTTTGTATAACGCGAGGGTGAATTTGACGTGCGTCTAATTATATACTATTGCCACAAAGTTAAGCATATTTTTATGCGATCCCCATTTTCGAAGTAATGAGAAATAATTTTAGTTTTGGGTTTTATAAGACATGTACACTTGTACACTTGTATTCTGGCTACCAAATGTAGATAAGTTCGATAAGTTTCATTCACTACTGTCCATGGAAGCTTACGACACAGTACTGTCCAGGAGTTGATATGCAAGAATTAATTTCTTTTGCTGTTGAGTAATGAAATAGCCTTAAAACGCGTATGTTGGATAAATCTACAAAGAAGAAAGAGGACAGAATGTGTAAAACTGCCATTAGCTCGGAACGCCGGTATAAAACAAGATGACATTGCAAGGGTATAAACTTTCCTCAGGGTGTTGTAAGCAGACCTTTGAAAGAACATAGATAGAGTGGCAGTATTACAAAAAGGAAACGGTCTACATTGATTCTTGAGTGCAAGGAATTGTACCTGAAGCATTGTGGAACGTGGTGCATTATCTGACGTCCACCTGATACAGTTATAGGTGGTTACTTGGACTTTGAAAGCTCTTAAGTACAAGGACGAAATCCTGGAATCTGGTGTTAGGTCACCCTTGGACTCGCTAGATGGCAAGAACATGGTGCTCCAAGATGACATTGCAAGACCTCACTGTACTCGCATCATCGAGGAAAACAAAAATCAACAAAACATCGCTAGTCTTCCACAGCCGAGCTTGTTGCCGGACTTGAACCCTATCGAACACGTGTGGGACAAGCTCGGCTGACGTGTTTGAAACCAAGAACCAGCCGTATCAAAACCACTGTGAATTTTGCTAGACTCTACTGCATGAGTGGGACATAATTCCATGTCTTGAACGCATGTTTCCAGTCAATTTAAAGACATATACGGCTATTTTCAATGCACATCTTTCCCTCGTCTGCAAACGGGTAAAGTTGTCTGGGCCCTGTCTTTCGACCCTTAATGGATTCGGATCAACACAGCTTTCCGATATTCTTATGTCATATCAGTGTTCCGGCATTTTTTTGACAAAATAAAGTAATTAAAGTGTATCTGAAATATCTTTTGACATCTTATCAGAACTGATCGTCTCAGCAATAAAGACAGATAAATGTAGCTCAGTCGAAATCACACGACGTACACATTTACCCTGGTTACGAATACGATAGTGGCCGAGTCTTTACTATATGGACGGCTATTTAGAGCGGCACACGACCTGGCCTCGTGGCCTAGTGGTTAGCGTGTCTGGCTACGGAGCCAGAGGAGCAGGATCGATTCCCGGATGCGCACATATTTTCAGTGTTTTTTCTTCTTTCTTTTTTAACATTTTAACGATAAATTGCTTCATTAACTAGTAAAACGGCATCATCAAAACGACCGAAATGGTCATTCCTGAACGTTTTATATTGAATTACGCATGAAACCTATGGGGTGGGGTTAAATTTGGCTCTCTTGAAATATAATTAGTCAGGTGACCCCTGATTTTTAATCTTTTTTCTGAAAGGTATTATAGTAGTCCATGAATTAAAAATAAATTTTTAAGATTTTCAACATCAGATTTTTTTATGCATGATTTATCTAAAAACAAATTTCAATTTTCGACGAATTGCCCAAATATATCATGCAGTATCTTGTCACAGCATGGGATAACAAATAAACTTGCACATTTTCTAAAAGGTTTGAGGTCATGGGCAATAATTTAAGTTTAAAGAAAGAAGCTGGCTGAGGATTACAACCGTTTTAGCTCGATATTTAGGACTAGTGTTATTATTTTATATTTTTAGAAAATTGGTCATCCATCTGAGATTCTGAAAAAATAAGCACGGTGACATATCCTTTTTATTTCATAAATGGATAGCCCATGCATAAAACAAACTGTATGCATTTCAACATGGGGAGTATTTAGTAGCATATGTTCTTAATAATGAAACTGTGCCCAGTTGTTATTCGACAGTGTTAAGGCTATAAACATAAACCGGAAGTAGTGGATTATTATGAGCCATTTCGTGACTTTTAGCGCCAGATCCTGACCGTGTATGCTCCAAAGAGAAAGTTTTGAAGAAATAACAACTATCGCGGCCTTATTGTAAAAGTTATGCTGACTTGGCCTCCATGCTGTTTTCATTGAATTTTGTAAAACTTATGGGTAATTTTTGTAAGGTGTTTGCAGCCTATAAACAAGTCAGAGATTCCACGGCTTTTCTTTATCAAATCGCTAGTATTCTGCTTTTGTTGTCTACCACAATTAATTTTTGGTATCTCTCAAAAGTTTCCGTTCTTACTGTTTCTAATACCTAAGTGGTGTTATCAGATGGAATACGCTTAGCTTAATTGCAATAGTATATGAAGCTTGGTGCATGGATGGCGCTGTACGAGGGATTTTCGAAATGAATTGCTTATTGTCCTATATCTCGATATCCACGTGGGGCACGATAAAAACCAATGTAAACCTATCTAGGTTTATTCAAGGTCTTCACAACGGTGTATAAATGTACATATTAGATTGAATGTAAGACATAAAATTTGCCATATTAATACACACAGTCATTGACCACTGTAGTAAAAATGGTTGGTAGAAGCGTCGACCAGAAATATGAAATATGGGCTTACATCAAAGCTGCTCTAAACTTGGTTGTTCTTTAATACCCCTTTTTCACACAGGCAACGAATCGCCCGAATCGCCACAAATTGATTCTTTCTTATTCGGGGAGATTTGTGAGGTTTCATTAATTTTTTCCTCCAATCGCGATGAGCTACGAGTCATTCCTGATTCAGATACGATGTCGTTATGAATATTCGGGGAAATTGGCTCAATTCGGGTGGTATTGCGCAAAAATTCATTACGATTAACAAAATAACATTAGAACATGCAGCACGAAAGTTAAGGAATCAATTACGAATCAGTAAAGAATACGCCGAATGCAGCACCAATTGGGCACAAATTAACAGAAATCCGCGACGATTCGCCACGATTCGCGAGATTTTCTCTCACCATAGTTAAAAAAAAGGTCCATACATGCTTAGGGGCATCAGTTCCAAAATTAATGTTCCTCGTAAAGCAGCAGTAGCATTGATCCTGCAACTTGAGTGTTGGAAACGGCTTCTTGTATAGCTAGAAGAAAACAACTACGTTAAAGTCCAGAGGCCCTGACCCAGACTCTTTGACTTGGAAATATATGGCAGTTTGCCATTGGCAAAATCACCAGCCAGGAGCTACTGACTGATCCTGATTGTGCTCCAGAATCTGCCAAATTTGTTCAACTTCTAGGACTGCTCACATGCGCGTGAGGGGGTAATTAAAATTAAGGACACTCCTTCTACTATCTCTTCCTTGGTTTGACTGCTTGGCTTAATCTCCCGTCACCCACGAATGAGCTAAGAGTAGCAACGAATGCCCAAAAACGCCTCCGAATCGATTACGATTCAGTTACGATGTCCAAAAATGCCTTAGGAATTTGGTACGAATCACGCACGATTTTTCAAATCGGGGAATTCGTGGCCTAAGTTTTGAACAGTTCAAAACTTTTGAGCCGAATTCCTGATAGACCTACGAATTGCAAGAACTCACTATGGACGAGGCGAATCAGTTAAGATCTTCACGAACGGAGTACGATTCAGCCACGAATCCAAATATTTGTCAATTCATGTCAATTCATGTCAATTCTTGGAATTCGGGGCCTATGTGGAATAGGGGTATAAAGCAGCTGTTGATTGAACTTTCTACTACTTAAGGGCCTTCTTTTGACTGAACTTTCTACTACTTAAGGACCTTCTTGTGTGTCTTATGATACAGTTTGGAGCTGGAAAAATAAATTTGAATCTGGTGTAGAGTCCATCAAAAATGCACCTAAATCAGGTAGGCCAAAATTTGCATTTCGTAAAGAAATCGTTTCAAAAATAAAGGAAATCTTTGAAGGAGATGCCAGATTTAGGTAGAGTAGGCATATCACTATCAACGGTTCACCTTATTTTGAAGAAGCATTTGAAAGTCCGAATTTCGCTAGATGGGTGCCACATCTGTTTACTGATGAACAAAACAGACAACGGGTTAAAGTGGCCAAAAAGATGCTTCAAATGTTTCAAACTTGTGACAAAAAGCAGTTTGCCAATGTCGTCAAAGGTGATGAAAATTGGATCTATTATTTTGAGCCCGTCAGAAAGTTGAGCAATAAAATCTGGGCCTCTAAATATAGCAGACGCCAAATAATTGCCAAACGGTCTTTGAGTGCAAGGAAGGTTTGGTATGCAATTTTCTTCTCTACTGGAGAAGGAGTTGCAATAAAAGCGCCGATGGAAAATGGCAAAAAACATCACCGTAAAGCACTACAAAGACATAGTACTGGAGAAGCCGAAATTTTTTATCAGAAACGATGCTCTGTCACTGGTTTTAAACATATCCGTCTTCTACATGGCAATGTCCGTGCTCATGCCTCCGAAATAGTTACTGCGTTTTGAAGAAAGAAAATGTGACTGTTTTGCCTCACCTCCGGTATTCCCTAGATCTTGCCCTATATGATTTCTTTATGTTTCCGAAATTGAAATAATTTCTTGCAGGGCGGAAATACTAGTCCTGACGGGCTCTTGGATCTGCTATTCATCAGTACCTTTTTACTGTTAGTGGGGCAGATATGTGAAAAAATCGTGTATTTTATGATAAAAGCATGACATTTTGTACATGGCCAGATTAGTAATTATCAAAATTTCTGAGGGTCAGTGCCAAGCCAGAAATGCACCTTGACGGCCGCCATCTTGAATTTCAAAATGGCGACCTATTTTCGTGTAATGCCTGTTAAGTTGGGTATCATTTTGCAATAAACTTTTATTTAAAGCTTGTGTAAGTGTAAATTTTAACAATAGAACATTTGTAATTATCTGAAATCACATGTAGATTGGCATATTATCCAAGATGGTGGCCATTTTATAAGATGGCCGCCATTTTTATATGTTAAATCAAGCTTGCTTTATTAAAACATCATAGAATGAACTTTATTCAGATTATTGCATCAAATTCAAGTTGTGTCAAGCATAGAAAGGCTCAAAATGTAACTTTGTTATTTGTGAATAATTTATACGAGAGCCTTGATACAATATGGCATCCAAGATGGCTGCCAAAGAAGAATGATTTTACGGTTTTCGTTTTTTATGCATTAATATATCATTGAGATTTGTATGAGTGAAATTTGCTTTAGTAGCAATGAATGTTCGTTGCTTATATATAATATGTAATTTTGAAATTTTCTCAACTGTTAATTCAAGCATGGCATCCAAGATGGCTGCCAAAATGGAAAATCCTATTAATTTGTAATTTTTGCTGTTCTTTCTAAATAAATCTATACATGTTTGCTATTAGGCGTTTTTGACATCACTAGCTAGGATGTATAATGCTAGTGAACATACATTCAACAAAAACAAAACAATGACTGCATGTTTATTACTACCTGTCTCGAGTCAAGTGCAGCAGATGATCATAAGGTTAAGAAGTTTACGGAGTTTCTGCCATGTACATTTGCAATGTATGACATCAGGCAGCTCGAGGATGTCTCTAGCATAGAGAATGTCCATATGGTTACATATCGCCTACCTCAAGTTTAATCAGGTGCTATCACCTCCATCTTCCATCATTAAGTAGTGTTGTGCCACAGGCATTTGGTGCACTTTAGCTCAAGGGACGACTTTACTTGGGTATGACTTGAAGAGCCTTCTCCTTCCAATACTTCCATGCATCCAAGGACCTCTGACACTTTGATAGGGTATCTGCCTATTTTTCAGATGCTTCCCAAATTTTCCCTATGCATAAGATATCGCTGGTATTCTTTTTAATAGGACGCTTGGTGTATTAGAAACGAATAAAGGTTATAATTAGACAGGCAGATCCCTACGACAAAACAGGAGACGCTACCAAAGGGGGTAGGGGTTGCAAAATTTGACTTCACCAAAACGTTTAGAAATCAATTATTTTCACGTGTAAGGGTATTATATCATTAATCCTTGATTACAAATCACAGTGAAAGTATTTCAAAGTCCAAAATCATGAGCATTTTAATGATTATTTTTGTTGTTGTTTTTTCTATCTGATTTGTTAAGAAATATTTTGAAGTGCAACTGTAGTCCTTATTCAACCTTGATGACAATGTATTAACCTGGTGCAATATTATGCAGCAATGTACTATAACCATTCATCCATGCATAAAGTACACCTAGTCAATGGCCATGTAGTTTATGTGTATTGGATAGATACAGTATATGTGCAAAATAATCTACCAACTGACTTTAGTAAAAGGACGATTTTCATAATCTAAAGAAAAATATGCTAAAACGTTGTAATATTTCATGACTAATGGGTTTTGAGAAGGAAGCTTACTTGCATTTTTTATTTCATTATACTGGAAAAAAAGATTTTCAAGAGAGCACACCAAAAATCTAAATGCTAATGAGCGGGCTCACCCAGACGTCACATTTTGGGCTGTGGGATATCATTCCCCCCCGAGTCCCAGCTAGCTTTTCACATATATTATGTAAAATATGAGAACACACTTACGTGCAAAAGGATTAGTTGGGACTCGGGGGGGAATGATGTTTTAAAAATATTTTTCTATTTCCTATATGTATAATGCAAAAAGTGACCATTTTAGCCCCAAAATAAAGCGGTACATTTATGGAAATAGGAAATCAAATGCAAAATCATAAAAAAGAGACCAACAGTCAGCTTATATATGAAGATGGAAGCATTTGATCGACTTTAATTTTTATCAAAATAATAGGCAGCGATACACTGTGATTCCCATTACCACCGTCAGAGGTCCTTTCACCAGCAATTCCTCCATAGACTCAACCTTGATCGTCAGATCATATTTTTATAACAACCACTATGTGCAGTCTGTTCTGAATTCCTTGATTAGAGCCTCTTGCATAACAATTAAGAGCAATGGAGTCAGAACAGAGCCACGCTGAACATCAACATCAAAAAACTTCTCACTGCGACAATTGCCAACTATTGTCCGGCTTTTCATGTCCTTGATCATGCCATTCATCGATTCCTCCAACTACTTGTTGATTTAAAAGCATGAACACTACCTACCTGCTGTCATTCTCTATGTTAATGAATGTGACGTTGAATGGCTTGAATGAAGACCGCAACTGTAGTGCCACCATTGCCTGACATAATTCTGCACTGCATCTCGTCAATCTCAACTCTCTGCCTGATATGTCTCTCCAATATGCACTCTAACACCCTTATTAATTGCTTAATTAACTTTAAGCCTCTGTTCAGAGCACCCCCTTTCAACTTCACTCAATACGAACACTCGAGATTATGTTGCAGATTAGGTCAAACACCTCGACTGTGCCAGTTTCCCAAATGCATGTAGAATAAAGCATCTGGAGGACAATTGCTGATGATATGTCTGCTTTGTCAAAACGCATCCTGCTAATTGTTTTTGTGATAATTCCTGTACTGATCAACTGGCTGGACCTTCAACTGGGATTTCCTCTGGCATGCCTTCCGCATTCCAAAGAGTTCAAATTTGAGTAACTTCATAATGCTCTTTCCACGCTTCTTTCATCGCTTCTTCACCCAGCGACTGTTGGCCTGCGTCATTCCGGACATGTTATTCCCCTTGTTTTCTTATATACTAAGTAAAATTATAGCAATGACCAGAAACTAGTACAATCAGAGCTAACATTCTTCCTACAAAATCAAAATGGAGAAAACTAAATATACAGTTTGATAGTATACAGTGGTGATGTAGCTCTCCCCTTGAAGGCAGTTACTAGGCTACCTTAACATAACCAAAATCATTCACATGCATGTATATAAAAGTACATACAAACCACTAATAAAATGAGAACCACAACAGCACTACCATCTTGGAACGATTTCTAGGACGAATGTTTAACTAGTCAATGAATAACCACAGTGAACAATAAATCACGAAAAGCAAGAATTGATACAGCAAGGACAGGGATTTGACTAAATATGCAGTTGGGGCACCTAGCTGAAGCTCCCTGGGCTGTAAAAGACCATTACTGTAAATACAGAGCAAAATACCATCATCATTTAAAAACCCTACATACCTAAATAGACAAAAATCTTTGGTTTCAAGTAACTAAAATGAAGAGATTTTTGGACTTAACTATTATGGAATCAAATGCCCACTCACTAGCAAGCAATTGGTGAGGGAAGTTTTGGCTAGAAACTAAGATGTCTGCAACATTATATATTGGATTGACTTCAGAATTATATAAACTTTGATTACTCTCAAGTAGATATGATAGTGCCAGCTATATCTTCAACACAACCTAATCAGGCTGGCTGCAGCAAAATTAATACGTCATTTGACAAGATCAAGTTGAAAAGATGATGTGTGTGAAAACTGAGGGTTGTGGTCTAAGTACATTTGTTTTAAATTGTATACAGTTTTAGGAGACATATAGGCTTTTAAGCCCATGGTAACTTGATGAGAAGGAAGAAGTCTCAAAAGAAACTTTGATATCTCTATTACAGATTTTATAGGATTTTTCACTAAAATCTGATGTAAACAAATAATATTTTATGCAATGGCAATTCTACAAAGGACAGTTTTAGTTTGCTATAGGTACAAAAATTCGTTGTATCTCATTTTGATCATATCAATTTAATATAGAACACACTTAACAGCAACATATGTATAAGTGTCTAAAACCAAATTTGGCAACATCGTGGATGACAGGTTGGGTGCCCCCTTTACTATTCTATTTCATTAAGTATAATAATTTCTTGAAAATCATTTTCTTACCTTCAAACAACCTCAAAATATGTTCCTATAGAAAGTGAAAATACGTTTCTTTTTTTCTAAACTAAATACAAAGCTATTTTGTATACCATGTTATAATATGTTAAAATAAAAATAAAGTCTGATAAGTTCGTCCCTTGTTTGTGTAGCTATTTCTACTTAATTGCATAATACTTTTGCATGGAAATTCATAATTTGTCAAGTTGGTATACCACCACTATTGAGAATGCAAAATGTTTTTTATTTGTTTGATTTGATTCTTTACGCCCCATAAACAATCTTTCAGTTAAACAGGGAAGGGTCTTCCTGGGTTGAACCAGTACTAAGCTAGTATAAATGTGTCTTGCTCAAGGACCACAATACAGAGACGCCAATGAGTCTCGAACCAGTGGCCCCTCGGTCTCGAGTCAAGCACTCTACAATTGAACCACTGAGCTCCCTTTGGATGCAAAATGTGAGAGCCACCTTGAGACTTTGTCCTTAATCTTGTGTTTAATAAGCCTAAATGACAATTTTGAAGCTTAGTATGATTGACTGCAAAAAAAAGTGGAAATAAATGAAGAAAACAAATGGGCTTGCAAATGTATGAGCTTAAAATAATGCAATTTAAAGTAGACTGCACATTTTGGAAAAAAACCAAGATGGCGGCCAACTTATAAAGGGTGTCCATAAAACATTTCTACTTTGACAGCCGTCTTGGATGCTATGTTGGATGCTCTCTCTTTTATTCAAAGCCATTATATAAAGTTATTCTTGAAAATCGTTTGCATTAATTCAAACTACATTCTTCCAGTTCCAAATGAAAGCAGATAGTATGTTATAATTTGCACATTGGTAGCTATCTTTGATACCATATTTGAACAATACGCAACAATAATGCCATGCAAGTTAAAAACTTGTTCAACGGGACTATTTCTACTTGCTAGAAGTAATTTGCATCAAAATTTATAACTTTGTAAAGTTCTATAATATAGCTGCACTATTTAGATACAAAAGTGGCGGCCATCTTGAAAAATGCAGCCTCAATCCTGATTTTTTAAAATTGAAAGATAATTTTAAGGCATTGAGATATAACTTATGGCTATTTAAGTAAAATTTACTGAAGAAAAAATGATGTTTGCAAATAAATAATGAGATTATAATGAAAAAGTTGAAAAAGGCGGCCATTTTGGAAAAACAAGATGGCGGCTAATAGAGGGCATTTTTGGCGTGGCACTGACCCTTAATTTTTTTGTTTTGTTGTCAACTAGCCCGGTACCAAGTTTCATGCTTTTATCATAAAGTGCACGATTCTTCTCAAAATTGTTACATATCCGCCCCACTATGTGCCCAAATCAGCGTACCGTGACGCCTTCAGGAAGTGGATACATCGGTTGAAGCTTTGCATTTCTAGCCACGGAGAGTTCTTTGATGACATGGAATGAGCACTTTTGGGCTTACTTGAAATTTTGAAGTCTCAAGATAGAAATAAGCAATTCTTTTCGAACATCCCTCGTATTCTTCGGTATACCAATACTAATTAATACATTTACATTTAACTCTGCAGGATATACTTTGACGAACTAGACAGGGTATACCTATGTATGCAGAGCGCAGTGGCTCAGTCGGTTGATCGTTAGACTTGAGATCTGTCTGCGTATGCTTCGATATTAAAGATAAGTCAAGAGGTAGATGAAGAGTCAGAAATGTTTTATTAGATCTCTAGCCTCTCTAGATACGTCAGTGGTTGCGTTTTGTTGAGGATTTTGCGCATATGTGCCTATGATATGTACCGAAATTTCATATATAAACTAGAATAAATTGGGATGTAACTTACTGCTATGCTTATACTAGTTGTATTCTGTCAACAGGTCCTGTATCGGCAGGCATCATCGGCACAGTAATGTTGAGGTACTGTGTATTTGGAGACACTGTCAACATAGCATCAAGAATGATGACCCATGGTGCTCGTAAGTACAAGCCTTCACGATAAAAATTACCTTTCTTATTTCTCAATCAACCATAATGTTGTGGGTTATAAATAGAACAGTCTCAATGAGGCGGTTTATTAGAGCACCCAAAACAGATGTTTAAACTTGTGAATAAGAAAATAATCATAATTTTACTTGCTTATTTGTTTTCTTATCTTGACTTCTGGTAACTACCATTCTTCATTTCTAACGTACATATATATTTACATGTATATGCATATAATAATGCTGACCGTTTTTGAACGATAAGTTTTAAACATATAAAAAAATGGTAACATTCCATGGAACCCCGGAAGGGACATTCTTTTTTTTTATAAAGAAAAAAGAAATTATAACGAGGAAATCAGATAAGAAATTTAAACAATCAAATTAGAATGGAATTTTAAACGAAAAAACAGAATAGGAATTAAAACAATAAATGCCGTTTGTTCAGCATAATTCCTGCATCTCATTGGCTGAAATATTATCGTTTAAACAACTTATTATCTGTTAAAACAGAAAATGAATTAAAACAATAGATCAGAATGGAAACTTAAACAATACCGGAATTATGTTGAACAAACGAGATAATAAGTCGTTCAAACGATATATTTCAGCCAATGAGATTGTAGAATTAAAACCTGAAAACAGAATAGAATTAAAAAAAATCAGAAAGGAAATTTAAACATGAAAACAGAAAAGAAATTTTAACAATAAAATTAGAACGGAAATTTAAACAAGAAAACAGAAAAGAATAAATCAGAATGGAAATTTAAACAATACCGGAATTATGTTGAACAAACGAGATAATAAGTTGTATAAACAATATATTTCAGCCAATGAGATGCAGGAATTATGCTGAACAAACGATATTTTCTGTTTTATTCCTATTCTGTTTTCACCAGCCTCTGAGAGATAGCAGTTTTGAGGGTTTATGCCATTAATGTAGAACTTATTTTAATATCTGCAGCAAATAGGATACAGATCAGCCAGAGCACTTACAAAAAGTTGAAGAAAACAGACAACTTTAAAATCCAGAGCAGAGGAGCTATAGCAGTAAAGGTAATAGAACAGATGTGTCTTTAACCTATTTAAGCCTAGCGTCCTTTTTTGGGACATAGGCAAACAGTGCAGACCCAGATCAGACGCCGCACAATGCGGCTTCTGATCAGAGTCTCCACTGTTTGCTTACATAATGTCCTATTATAATTTGAATAAAATTTATATGAAAAATACAACCAAACACCCCTAAAATTTGAAATAGACTCCTATGGATTGAGATATGAAAGTTTATTTGGCTTAAATGGGTTCAGTAAGAAAAAGTACATTCAGGCCTGTGTTGCCTACCTTGACAGCAAGATTAAATTTTGCTGTGTTATGGCATACAGCTTCAATATGTGGTCTTTCTTAAAGCGCCAATCACGACTGCAGCAGATGACAAATTTTGCCACATTTTTCCAAATTTTTTGACAAAAATAAGGTATGATATTACATGAGTTTCGTCTGCCAGCAGATGAAATATCATGCCTTATTGGTTATTTTTGAAAAAGCGGCAAAATTTGAAATTGTCTTCTGCTGCAAATTATAGGTGGCGCTTTAAGGGATAACGCCATATTCTGTTCAGGTGAAGAACATGTACATTCATCTGAATAGCCTTTTGTAGTTGTCGGATAATGTACATGATCCTTCCTGTCAACAGTTCTATTGCAATTCAATGTCATGACCTAAATTCATCATCATCATTAACGTCATATTACACATTTTTGCTTTTTCTTTCCAAATCACGTTTATTCTAATACCCACGCCTACCAAACAGTCAGATGCTCAACCGCTGGTTGAGCAAGAAAAACAATTCGAGTGTCTTCTAGTTGAGATTTCGAGTAGCTAAAAAGGTAAACAAATGTTGCATGTTCTGTATATTATAATTAATATTTCTTGTTCTAGGAAGAGAATCAAAATTAAGGGAATGTAATGCAACCTCTTACGGGTGCCTACGTTTATGGTGAAGATAGGAGGTCAGAGAATTTTCTCCTTTTGTCAGATTTACTTTTTGCGTGAGGAAGGTGTACCAGAAGCAGATATAAACGTGTAGAAACTCGTGTTGTTTTGGAATGTGTATTCAATTTTATGATGTGCTCGAAGGTGCTAAATACAGACCTAATCAAGACTGAGATCGGCGACTGGAATTCTGATGGTTATTTTCACAGAGCTTTTGCAATATGTGAAACATTTTGGTGTAAAGTCCCGGAAAAATTTGGTTGAGCATCAGATGATAAAAAATGATAAGAAAATTTAATAGCATCTTTCAAAGGGGCCCGGCACGTATAGGTGTTTTATAGTCTAAAATGGCCAAAAAGTCAACATAGGCTTGATATATGTCTTTTTATTGACAAGGGTTTCTGCTCTTAAAATGACATTTTTTACCCTCTTTACTGAAAACGAACACAGAACTGTTCACAAATTACATTTCACGTAATCTCTTTGAGCCAGATTGTAGGTATATCAATGCTGTACCCATAAATGTTAAAGAAGAAGACATTCTTCTTATCCTTTTTTCGCATCAGTCTAATGTTTACATCAAAACACCCAAAAATGTTTACTCGACTGACATCTCGCAACAGCCCATTTTCACCTGTAAAATTCGATTTCCTAGTGCTCCAACGAAAATCGAACACTGCAGACTAATAGACTAGTATTTAAGTAATTATTATCTACCACGAAGACATAGAATTTGCCACCAAATATTGCCTACGGCTGGAAAAAAGGTTTGTTTTCAGAAGAAGGTAATTTGCTTCCATATTGGCTCACATCTAGGGTGTAATGCAAGGCTTTATTTGATTGGTCAGTGGAACTAGGCTAATCCAATCAGAATGTTTTTAACAAAATTGTTCAAGGGAGACTACTATTATAACAAATATCGATTCCTGATTTTTCACTCAGGTCAGACGTTTTTCTAAAATATTTTGCACATGCTGACATGTAAAGTATTGATTACTGCAGGTAGAAAATAATTTAATGTTATTGTTATTATCTGCATAATTCATTTTTCGTCAGCATACCCAGAAATTGCTTTTTACTGGGTAAATATCGATGTTGCGAGAAGTTGACCAACTTGGGAGGAAAGAGGCTTTGTGATGTAAACATTGTTACGGTGTGCCAAAGTCTGTAGAGCAATGGTCAATTGATAATTTTTTTATTTATGAGGGGGTCTATTACAGATAATTTAGCATATATCAAAAACATGAAATTGAATTCATGAAAAAAAATCACTGATTTTAACAGAAGATGGTAAAAATGTCATTTTGAGAGCAGTAACCCTTGTCAATCAAAAGACATATATCAAGCCTATGTTGACTTTTTGGCCATTTTAGACTATAAAACACCTATACGTGCCGGGTCCCTGTGGCATAATTTGTCGCTTTTTTTCGCTCCCGTTAGTCAAGATAACACATTAAGTATGTTACATTGGCCCATAACGACTTGCGCTTCCCAAACTTGGCGCTACAAATTCTTAAAAAAAATGCCGAATAGCAAACTATATGTTATAAAATATTTTTGCACGAATATAAAATCATATGAATGATCATATGCGACCGAAATGCACAAAAATACAGTTATAAACAATTTTGAGGTTTGTTTTCGTCAAGAAATACCACTCTTTCAGATTTTTTTTTTGGTTAACAGACTAAATGTGTTATCTTGTTTTCGCACCCCATAGTCAAGATAACGCATTCATTCTGTTAGCCATAAAACAAATCTGAAAGAGTGGTATTTCATGACGAAAATAAACCTCAAAATTGTTTATAACTGTATTTTAGTGCATTTTGGTCGCATATGATCATTCATATGATTTTATATTCGTGCAAAAATATTTTATTACATATAGTTTGCTATTTGGCATTTTTCAAGAATTTAAGAATTTGTAGCACCAAGTTTGGGAATAGTAAGTCGGTATGGGCCAATGTAACAGACTGAATGCGCTATCTTGACTATGGGGTGCGACAACGACAAATGATGCTATTTATATTCTTATCATTTTTTATTATTTGATGCTCAACCAGATTTTTTGGGACTTTCCACCAAGATTTTTCGTATATTGCACAAGTTCGATGAAAATAGCCATCAGAATTACAGTCGGGGATCTCAGTCTTGATCAGGCCAGTATATATCACCTTCGAGCACATAATAAAATTGAATTCACATCCAAAACAACACACGAATTTCTACACGTTTATATCTGCTTCTAGTACACCTTCTTCACGCAATAAGTAAATCTGACAAAAGGAGAAAAAATCTCTGACCTCCTATTTACACCATAAACGTAGGGACCCGTAAGAGGTTGCATGACATTCCCTTAATTTTGATTCTCTTCCTAGGACAAGAAATTTTTATAATATACAGAACATGCAACATTTGTTTACCTTTTAAGCTCCTCGAAATCTTAACTGGAAGACACTCAAATTGTTTTTCTCGCTCAACCAGCGGTTGAGCAACTGACCGTTTGGTAGGCGTGATACCGTCTGACGCTAAATACCAACAAGGGTTGATGCGTCGCACCAAACAAACAAACAAACAAACAAACTTGTCTGAATCTTATTTAAGGGCAATTTCGGGTAATTCCCATACGTCGAAAAACAGGAACAGTTGTCTGGGTCCCGTCTTTCCGACCATTTACGATTTCTGGTCAATACAGTTTTCAGATACTCTTATGTCAGATGGATATTTCCTCATTTCTTGACAGACGAAAGTAACTAAAATGTGTCCGAAATATCTATTGACCCTTCATCAGAACTGATCGCCTCAGTACAAAATACAGATAAATAGAACAGGCGACATCAATTAATATGTAAACAAATTCTAAGTTTTTACCCCATATGCGAATACGAATATGGCTGATACTCGGATTGTCTGTCCAATATGTACTGTTATTTCGAGCTGCGCACGAATCGACATCGTGGCCTAGTGGTAAGCGTGTCAGACTTTGGAACCAGCGGACCAGGGCACTTTTTACAAATTGATTTTTTTTCTTTCTTTTTTCGCGCGCGTTGTAATGCAAAATTACTTTATACAAGAAATATGGATTGATGTAAATGACAAAAATTACACTCCTTAACGTTTAATATTGAATTATTCTCGAAATTCGTGGCGGTGGGGTTAAATGTAGCCCTCCTTAAAGATAATAAGTCTGATTTTATTTCAATTTTCTCAAATGTCAAATGATAGACTCCATGAAATATAAACAAAAAGTAAGATTTTTAATGTCAGATTTTTAATTATATAATTTACTTTGAAAATCGAAATCCCTTTTTGAGGGAATTACCAAAATACATCATGCAGTATCTTGACAAGGCCTGGAAAAACAAATACATTTTCATATTTTCTAGAAAGCTTGAGGTCATGTGTAATAATTAAAATTAAAATAAAGAAGCTGGGTGGCGATTACAAATACTTTAGCTTAGGATTAAGGAATTGGGTTTTCTTTTTCAGAAAATTTCTAAAATGCTGAAAACTTCCATGTGAGACTGTGAGTAATTGAGTGTGGTCACATATCCTTTTTATTTTATAAATTGACAGTCCATATATAAGACAAACAGTATGCAAATAATTTAAAAAATTTAATGTGGGAAGTTTTACCTGCAATTGCCCTTAATCCTATACATACTGTAAATTCAGAAATTTTCGCAACACTTTTATTTTGCAAACAACGTTAAATATTGCGACGTTAATAGTTTGCGACAATTTTCGAATTTACAGTATACAATATGATACAAAATATCATGTGCTTGCTCATTTGTTTTTTCTTTTTACCAGGGCAAAGGCAATATGAACACTTTCTGGCTGTTAGATACTAAAGAGGAAGGAAAACCAGGGCAGTCCTGGCCAATACCGGGTCATACAGAGCTTGTTAGGCACCAGGACTCTTCCTCTAGTACCTATGGAGAGTCACCAAGGGCTGAACAAGATCCAGAGGCATTGGCGTATGTAAAACATGTAAAGTCTGGAAAATTTTGACGTAGAAGTAGACTATATTCTCAGACGCAATGGTTTAACCCTCTTACAGCCGAATTCCGATGACTAGAACACCTTTTGGCCACTAACAATTTGTTCCAGATAGGTATAGTTTGAGCCACTAAACGTCACTCACAGCATCAGACCTGGAGGCATATTAATTTAGAACAATATTTTGGTCTTCAATACAATAAAAGTATGTTGTGTGTAGTCATTAAAATCGCATCAATGAGGCGATTCTAATGATAAGACAACGTATCCTTTGAAATGAAATAAGACGTAATCTGCCTAAAACACAATAGATACGTATGTCTGGAGCAATAGTCAAGCCAACCCATCATTGTTTGAGCCATTGAGGTTTTACTATATATTGTGAAAAAGTATCTAGATGCGTATATCTGGAGCAATAGAAATGATAATCTAGGTTCAAGCCTACCCATCATTGTTTGAGCCATTGAGGTGTTACTATATATTGTGAAAAAGTATCTAGATGCGTATATCTGGAGCAATAGAAATGATAATCTAGATTCAAGCCAAACCATCAGTGTTCGAGACCTTGATGTTCTAATATATATTGTGAAATAAGAATCTGGGTACTAATATCTAGAGCAACAGAAATACTAATCTAGGTTAAAGCCAACCCATCAATGTGTTTGAGCCATTGAGGTTTAACTATATATTGTGAAATATGTATCGGAAGCAATGACGTTTGTGATGTTTGGAAGACAACTGGCTCAGATAGAGCCCATTTATTGATATACGCAGCAAAAGTCCTAATCAGTCAACTACATTTTACAATTTTTGTGCCTTCAAAACCTTAACTGAATTGACTACTCTTTTTGCATCCCGTAAAAGCCAGATGTGTTTTCTACCCAAGACAGCAAATATATTGACAAACTGTTCAACAGTACACGCAGGGTGCCGATTTGAATATAAGTAACCCATTTCCAAAATTCAAAAACTCAGCATTTTGTGACAATTTGTGAGACACGGCTTCCTGAAATAAACCACTTACACTCGCAAAACGTTTTCATTTCTAAAGACAAACTCATAGTGTACTCTTAAGTGCTGAATGAATACTCAATGTTGATAGGGGTTGTCATTGTTGGTCAAAGTGTCAAAACTTACGCCACCATACAAGAGGTGTTTCATGTTTATTTGAACAAATTTGAAAATACCGTTACTCATTTATTTCTCGTTATATTGGGTAATAATTTATTTCCATGGGTTAATCTGATCTTCCGAAATAAGCAGTGGTCAAGAAAATACTTCTTTACTTTCATTTTCTGGTTTGAAACAGTCTCTGAAGTTCTGTTAGAAAATAAAGCATTCCAGTTGGATATTTTACTTTTTGGAAGCGACTTGAACATCACATTTTAGGGTTTACAGTTTCCATAGCAACACTTAAGTGTAGGCATAATACTCAAATGCAATATTTTGTGATCCGTTTTATCGGTAAAACATACTTAAAATATATCTTAGAAATTGAGTCGGCTGTGAGTTTTGAGAATTTGCTTTTCAAACTTTTTCAAAGACACATTTTAAACATGAGATACCCATTTGGGCACTTGTATGGAAGAACTTATTTAGCCCAGTTTCCAAGCAAAACAGACACAAATATGCTGTTTCTTATTTTTGATAATAGACTGTGTGTTCCTCTAAACTTAAAAGAAATTGTACACTTAAATACGTATTTTCTAAGAAGATACACCCGTTTTAGCTCTTAAAATCAGTTAAAAGGGGTGGGGATGTATTTAGGGCCACCGTGTTATGGCTATGCTTTAAATTGCCATCTTGTCTATTTGGCAATACCAAAGACACGTCCGTTATGCATGAAAGGGCAAAATGTGTTTGTTTTATTTATATGCAACCACAAAAAGTGAAAATCAAATTTGTTCAAATAAACATGAAACATGTCTCGTATAATGCAAATTTTTGTAATCATTTGAAAATGCCTCTCGGATATAATTTTATGACTTAATGCCATTTCACATATACACCGAAACCAAACCGAAACCAAATCGAAAATCAAAATGCCTAAAACCTATGAGAGTTTTCACATATACGCCGAAACCAAAACCAAACGCCGAACCGAAAACGTGCACGAATCGGATTTTTATTTTTTTCGGTTTCGGTGACCAAATTTCAGCAAATACGACAGGTAATTTTAATTAAATCTGTACATACAAAACCAGGTCGGTTGTTTATAACATAGTAATTATGAAAATTGATGGATTGTCCAGCGAGTCAATTGTGCAATTTTTTACAAGCACGATACTACAGACTATACACTTTTGTGTGGCAAGATCCAGAGCGACTATACAGACCACGGATTTAAGGCAGTGACATGGAACAATTTGCATTGTGAAGGTATTTCTACTATCTGAGAGGGAAATTAGTCCAAATTAGACAGGCATTTTGTTAGATTTCGTCCGCGGATTCGGTTTATATGTGAAAGGTCTGCCGAAAACGAAACAATGCAATTCGGTTGCCGTTACGGTTTGGGTTTGGTTTCGGTTCGGATTCGGTGTATATGTGAAACGGCCCTTATGCTAAGCTGTTTTGCTTTGACGTTTACTGATATGCTGGCCTATCTGGAAATGCAATTGAAATTGATATATTGCTTATTCGATTAAACACACGTGACTGATTAGAACTTTTGTTAACTTTATGAAACCATGCCTATAACCCAATTATGTCTTAATTTCGATCCAAAAGCATGGCTGAAAATGAGGTCTGGAAGGAGATTGTTCAAGATGAAGTTTATGTATGTGTTGCAATCTTTTTGAAACCTATTCTGCCTTGTTACAATAACTAACAAACCCTTAGGGTTGTACCATTTTGGAACACAGTGTAATGATTTGACCATGCAGGTTGAAATTAACGACTTATTTATGTTGCTTAATGTGCTTTTAAATGTGACAAACAGTGCAGATCCTAGTGAGATGTCCAATTCTTCTATGGGTGTTCCCATTTTGCTTCTTTCCCATATGGGCCGCGACGTGAGAAAACATGTCATTGGTGATTTGCGAACAACAAAAGCGCACACCAACATGCGCATCCGCACAGACTGATCAGCGCCTTAGCTATTCGTTATTTTGGAAGTATCATATCTAAAGTGTCTTCAAGCCAAATTTCAATTTTCTAGCTTGTCCCTGTAGCTGAGGAGGCTGGTTTGAATATCGCTTTCTCGGAAACCCCGAAGACAGGTCTTGTCGCGATGAGGCCCATATTTAGGGCACTAGGCATAATTAGGTTTAACGTTTTAACACATATAAGACTAGCGTCCTTTTATAGGGACATAGGCAAACAGTGCAGACCCAGATCAGACACCGCATGATAAAAATGCATAATGCGGTGTCTGATCTGTTTGCTTACAGAATGTTCTATCAAAATTAGGAAAACAATAAAAATAAAAATACCACATAACACCCTAAAATTGAAAATAGGCTCGTCCTACTGATAAGAGTAGACAAGTCCATTCGGTTTACATGGGTTAAAAAGGATACTTGGTTGAAGCAATACTAATATCAGCGGACACACATTTAACAACATTTAAAATCACATATTTGGCGCGAAAACGTCAATCGTTTGCCATCACTAGTGGTTTATCGGTTTTATTCATGGTGTTATATCACTCCCAGACGCGACGTCATTAGATAATTTAGTTTAAAGTTAAAAGGATACATGATATTTACACAGTTTACAGAAACATATAGTACTGATATCAGAATAGTATTTTCACACTGGTAAATGTATACGTCGATTTGGTGGTATTTACGCGTATTGCCGGTACTTTATAGACCGGAAGTGGTAGATATTGGTGTTAATACTATATAGATAAACATGCCATATGCCTAAAGGACTATAGACTTCCATCATTTTTAACTATTCGGTATGTGCATGGCGATTTACGTAAGCATTTAGGAATAATTTCGAGTACCGATCATCCAGATCGGTACTCAAATCTATTCCTAAATGCTTACATAAATCGCCATGTGAATGCCGAATACTTAAAAATGATCTAATTCTATAGTCCTTTAGGCATATGGCATGCTTTTCTATATAGTATTAACGCCAATATCTACCACTTCCGGTCTATGAAGTACCGGCAATACGCGTAAATACCACCAAATCGACGTATACATTTACCAGTGTGATTTTGTATCAATAAATATGTTTGATGACATTCAGATAAGCTCCGAGATAATAAGTCTTTAAGTACACCATAGTTGGATTGGATCAAGGAAAACAGTTATTTAACCCTTTTAAGGTTAGATATGCGGTATTTTTCATTGTTATTCAAATTTTAATAGAAAATTCAGTAAGCATACAGTGGAGGCCCTGATCAGATGCTGTGCTGCGGAATCTTATCTGGCTCTGCACTGTTTGCATATGTTTCATAAAAAAAGGACGCTAGACTTATATGGGTTACGAAATTATGGCCTTTGATGTTGAATTAAAATAAACAGAAGTTACTTTGACTGGTTTGTGAGGATTTGATTTTTGTGTCGCCTGCAAAAAATGGTCGACACATAGGGATAATGAATCCGTCAGCGTCGTCAAGGTCGTCGTCGTCCGCGTTGTCACACTTTTGCTTTCAGATCTTGAAGGGATGCATAAATTACATTCAAACTTTACAGAATGGTCAAGCATCATTAAATACATATCAAGTTCTGAATAGGGGGTAATCCACAAAATTTTGATTGATTGATTTGCTCCATTTTTACTTAGAGTTTGGCTAAATTGTGGTTTCCGATCAATCACTTTTGAAGGGATGCAACATTTTCATTCACATTTTACAGAATGTTAAAGCATTATAAATAACAGTTCAAGTTCAAATTTGGAGGTTATTTACAAACTTTTGACTGAGATATGGCTTTTTTTTTGACTTAGGTTTAGGCTAAATGCGAACGAACGCTATATTGGCTTTTTGTGAAATAAACTTCACACTTAAATCTGACAACTTCTCGCTATAGGCCATGATTACCCAGTGCCTGTAAATAAGCTTGACAGTAATTAAATTATACCCCATCCCCTGACCCATTAGGTGGGGTCAAAGGTCAACTATTTAAATTTTGCAATAACTCAGTCAGTTGTCAACATTTCTACTGAAATTTCGCATCCACACAGAGATACAATAAATATGAAACATATCAAACGTGATTTCAGATCGAAGTCCTTGGTCAGACTCCTGGGTGGAGTCAAAAGGTCAAAATTAAACTGTTTCAGAACATGATCATGTTGCATATCAAAATAAAGTAAATCACGAAATGCAGCAACATGGATTGCAAATATTTTGCCCACAGACACCCCCTCCTCCCTCGACCCTAGGGGATGGGGTCAAAAGTTCAAATTCAACTTTTTCAAAACATGGTCATGTTGCATATCAAAATAAAGTGACAACGTCACAATAAGACATCAAAAACGAGAGCCAAGAGGTCAGCCCTTTCCCAGCAGGTGACCACAAGGCATCAACAAACAGACGTGCATGACAGCATAACAAAACACGACAGAAATAACATAAATGATCCACAAAAGAAGCACCACCTTGGAACGGTCAGTAAAAATATTTTACTTGAGGGCTTAAAACGGTTTAATAGTGCACCAACCTCACCCTTAATTCAGATGTGGATCAAGACACATATTTGTTTGATTTTTATGAAAAAACCCTAACCTATCAATGCATCATCTCATAGAACATATAAATTGTATTATAATAAGGAGATAAAGCAAAGATAAGGAAATAAACAGTAAATAAAACTGAATATCGGAGCAAAAGAAATCCAACAGGTAAACACCGGTGTGCCTGACAATAGCCAAAGCATCAGGCCCCTACCATCTCAACAATAGATAAGTCTTGAAGTTGGAACCTTAATAGAGTCTAAAGTCCGACACACCGGCGTCCAATTTACAATGTCGCTGCAAAACGCGACTACAGTCGAAATTTAAAGGAACGGTTGATAGCTGTCTATTTTTTACCGTTATAAGTGGTGCAAATCTTTGTTCTTTATTTCAAAATGTTCAGGGGACATAATAAGACTACGCATTTGTTTCTATTATTGTTGGTTTGATTTAATGTGTTATATATTAGCAACATTCTGTGAAAGTTTCACAGCAATAGCTTGAATGGGTCTGGTGAAACTCTGTGTTGAACCCATATACACTCAATATTCAGGAGTCCTTGAAACATGCTTGACACTGCGGTATGGGTTTTTTGAGGTGCTTGGCAGCGAAAGTGTTAAACAGGAGAGCAAAGTTGCCAACTGTGATTGGGTTGACCATCAAGCATGCAGTCTGCTGCAATACATTAATGTTATAGCCAATCTTTTTATAATGGGAAATTATTTTAATGAACTGCAAAAATTCAACTTTATTAAAACAAGGTCATGTTGCCTTTCAAATTAAATGGAATAATGAATGTAGCAACATGGTAGCAAATAGCTAATCCGCAGACCCCCCCCCCACACACACACACTAGGGGCCAAAAGGTCATAATTCAACTTTTTCCGAACAATGTCATGTTGCATATCAATTAAAGGGAATCACGATTGCAGCAACATGGTAGCAAATATTTTGCCTGCAGACCCCACCCTTCGACCCTGAGGGTCAAAAGGTCAAAATTCAACTTTTTCAGAATATGATCATGTTGCATATCAAATTAAAGGTTATCACGAATTCAGTAACATGGTAGCAAATATTTTGCCCGTAGACCCTCCCCCGGACCATGGGGTGGGTTCAATAGGTCAAAAGTCAACTATTTAGGAACATGGTCATGTTGCATAACAGATTAAAGAAAACACTCATAATGTTATACATGTCTCTTATTCGCAGTAAGATAGACTACTGATGTCAGGCGTACATTTCCGCCTCAGCCATCCAGTTACATAGACTCTATGTGATTCAAAACGCAGAATTGAGAATCGCGACTGGAGCCTAAAAATCGACATCTTCCACATCACTAGAGGTCGAATGTAATATTATGCTGTTCAGCCTAGGGAGAGAAGAATTTGCCCTGAAATATTGGGCTAGATCCTCCCCTCTGGGCGATAAACTCCCAGTAAATGAACTAGTACAGGATTTCTCTATTTATGAGACAAAACGCCACGCTTTAGACAATACGATACCGTACGCAGATGCATTTCAAGACTTGATAAAAGAACACAAATAAGAAAATATTGAAATAGAAACACCAACAAACTATGATACTGCAAACATCTTAAGTATTCAACCACGATGCGAAGTTATGAAAACATTAAGAAGGGTATCACGAGTGATAAGGCTGAAAACAGACTTGCAAACAGCAATATCAAGCGGTGATATGGCTCCATCTTGAACATTTTCACAGATAGAAGTAAAGATCCATCTCAGCCCTACACCGGAAGTGTGACTGTGGTGCCCGAGCTGGGCTTGAAATATGGATATTAATCAGATCAAAACTTACAGTATATGCTACTGAAATGGTCGCTATAGTTAAGGCACTAGAATGGATAAAAAATAATAAACCAGACCACGTGATCATAATTACAGACTCACTGAGTTCAATTCAAAGTATAGATTCAGGAGAAAACCAGGTCAATACCAGACCTGGTTGACAAATTTTGATCTTGATATCAGATATTATTCGTCTTGGAATTACCATACATATAGACTGGTGTCCATCACACTGTGACATCAAAGAAATGAACTCGCAGACACAAAGGCGAAGAAAGCCGCCAATTGGGTTATGCACTATTAATTAAACCCTATATTCAAGAAATTTATGCAGTAATTAAAGGGTACGAGAAATGGATTTCATACGTATTGTCTTAATTCTATTCCTCACTCCACACCTATTGCAAAGTGGAAGAATTTCAGAAAACATCTGCTCTTTCTTGTAAATTCAATAAATGACATGAGTTTACCTCTTCGGATAATTTCCGCCTGTATTCTCAGGTACTACGAAATAGAAGCCATCCAGTTAGAGCAGTGTATTTACATGAAAAAAAAACACTTCTTTTGATTATCATGGTTGTGGATTAAGTGATTAATTAATTTTTCATTTACACCATATAGGCCATGACACAAAAAAAACTGATTGTGTTGCACATGAACAACAAAGATGCAGACCAGCCTTGGCTACTTTACAGGCTGACCAATGGCTTTATTAGCTGAGAAAAACTATAGAGCGTATAGAAATTAAATTTGCCTTATGCAATTTTTCTAAATTCTAGCTAGTCTCTATAGTTGATCACAGTTATTTCGCTTCATGATGCATATAGCAGTGCATAGGTACCTTAATAAAAAAAAACTTAATTTCCTTAAATATATGTCAAAATTTTGTATTATGTTCAGTTGGTCCACCTGACACTGGTTTCTGTAGGCGGTGGCTTAGTTTGAAAAGTGCATAATGCCAACCATACATTTCATCTTCGATTGATACATTTATTGCGCTTTCATTTGGTAGTGTCCTCTGCTTATAACCTTGCAAACAGTTTGGACAAGGATCAGACCCTAAGGAAATTTCCACCTGATCTGAATCAAAAAAAAATCTAAAAAAAGTTAATCTTGGAAAAATATCCGCAAAAAATGAAAATCATGAAGAAAAAAAAATGTGTCCACTGTGTGATGTTTTTGTTTTATACTAGCAAACATTGTAGACCATACTGAGATGCCTCATTCTATTGCACCCATTTACTGAGTCTCTTTTCATTCCATTGGACTTTCACAGACATCTTAATAAGATAAATGAGCCGCGACACGCAGAAAGGGTCCTTAACGTATTTTTTTCGAAATTTAGTTTTCATCCACTTTCAAAAGAACTATTCATTCTGAACAACTTGTGAAAATATGGTGGCCGTACCCCTATTGTAACCATTTCTAGAGCTCTTCAAACTTATATACCCTAATAGACATTGGTACAAACTTATGACGTCACTTGACGACGTCAATAATTTGATATGTTATTTTGTGGACGTAATTGGCCTTTGGGCTTGACAAGAAACACGAAGGTCTTTGACAGCCTGTTTTTTTTTTCATCTCTGTTTTTTAATTCCATTACAATTTATCCTGATTTAGGTATCTATGAATTCATGGTTGCACTGAATGTCGGCCTTATGGAGCCTATGACATGGTTTGCGCGGGGTTAGCGGACCAAAGCATTACATGCATGCAACTTTCAAACGCTTTCAGCATGAAACACCAGACAGCCCCATATCTGCGTTATTTTCCGAATCTCCTGAGAAAATTGTACTTAGCAACGAAGGCTCGGGCGTACGGTCTCAACTAGAATAGAAATAACTTGAAAGTCGCGAAATGCGATCAGCGATCTCTGTCTGACACAAGCTAGCACAATCACGCACTCTCGCTAGAACCTAGAGCTGCTCTTTACACTCAATTGTATAAAGAAGATGGAGATCGACGTCTGCATTTTCATATTTATATGATTTCCAGGCGCGTTCATGGGGCATTTTATAGAGTATGCTCTCTCGAGGTAGTATGGCTGATCTTTATTTGAACACGGCCAGACATGGATTACTCAAAGCGTATGTGGGTGCGTGAAAACTGTGCCTAGCATGCACGTTCTATAGGCCTATGTCACAGGTGGTATGCCACACTATGCCGTCATTCAAACTGAATTATTACTACTCATTTTATTTTAACATTACTCAAAGCGTTCGTGAGTGCGTGCATGCGCACTCTATTGGCATATGTCATAGATGGTGGACTACACTACGCCGTCATTCATCACATTAATATACTTTGATAAAAGTGCAAAACCCACTTATTCCGACTTTAAACAACAAATGAAATATAAATGTATGCATTCAACGCTTGGTACTCCCGTACTACACATGTATACATGTGTGTCAAATTAAGATAGCCCACTTTCATTTTTGTCGGGCTTGATTCACTGAGACGGTTCTTTTGAGTACACCCAACATATATTAAAAAAACGATCTTTTTTATGATTTTTTTTGTGGGGGGGGGGGGGGGGAGAACCTAGTCAAGTGAAAAAAAATCCAAATTTTTGATTTCAGTGAAGATCGCATGTTTGGTCTCACGCTTGCGAACACGTATTTTCAGTTCGTTACAAACTGAAACTTTCCGTTTTATTCATGTTATTATGAAACTTTAAAAATAGAAACAGCAATATAAACCAGTTTCAGAAGCGCAGTCGGTAGCAAGTCCCTTCAGATCCCGGGGTCGCTAGTAAGGTGAACTGACCGTCTCGATGTGACCATACATGTATCTGTTGACTGGGACATATTAAACACCACCACCACCCCAACAAAGAAACGGCCATACGAGATTTAGAGACGGTTGAGGGCCCCAGGGCTGAGGAGCGCTAACCCCCAGGGGGAGCGGGGGATACTCTGATGTTTTCATACATACGTAGGCTAGGGTCATTTTTGGGGGGTTCAAAATTTTGAATTTCAATATTTTTGGGGTTTTTCAGAAAAATGAATATTTTTGGGGGTATGAAGATTTTGTGGATATTTTTTGGGGGGTCATCACAAAATTGGACTATATTAAGGGGTCACTCGTATGCATTTTAGGGTCTCTTCTTTAGGTCAAGGCACATAATGGGGGGTAATTTTTTGGGCTGCTAAAATTTCAAATATTATTTTGGGGTGCTTGAAATTCCTGATATTTTTGGGGGTGAACGGTAGATGCTGGGTCCGAGCCTACAGGCTAACCTTTTCCCTCAGGGCCGATATTTTGCATAAAAATGTGAAATAGGGTTTGTTCAAATAGGCAACATTGGCATTTCCGTGCACCTAGAGGGTTGGGGCACGGTTTCCCCGCGTTTTCCAACCCTCGATAAAACAACTGGAATACCTTCAATGTACACTCAATCGGTTACATTCGAGTGGCATTATACATTCATTTGTGGCGTCGTCTATATTTGACATTTTAGGCGACTTTTCCTTAAGTTGTTGTTGAATTTTAGTACACAAACGCAATGCATAACTATATAGCATAATGTAAATCGGTTTATTGCGTAAATTATGTTCTTTTTCATGATTGTAGCCTCTATAGATTTGCGTAATAGATCTACATTGATTTTAAAGGCGTCGGTCAAAAAGCAAACGTGTCGGCTTTGTATTAGAGCGTTTGGTTAGCATGGAAAACATTGAGGCGTTTTTTTTCACTTTTTCCCTCGGGTCCGAAAAGAGTTAGTTTATTCTTCATTTTATTACCAAACGTTGCACCTTTTTATGATTAAAACCAGCTTAATACACCATAAAAGGCGCAAAACCTTAAGCCTAGCAAAGATTCATATAACCGTTTAAAAAGATTTCATTGCAAATAAAAGACAACGTTGCAAATCTATATAAAAGTTTGTAATATAGGGTCTGTGCCTTATTTTGATATTTAGGCAACATTCGTAATCAATACATACATTTTTGCAACAACAGCAACACTTAACAGCACAAACAAACTTAAAGGAACGCGCCTATAGAAACAAACAAATACACAGCCGTCTCTAGAAACAAGAAAAAAATAGTAAATTACAGAATTAAAAAAAAATACTTACTCTTCGATTGAGTTGTTTCCCTTGTAAGAAAATAAAATAAAAAGGAAACAAAAGCTAATTGAATTTGACCAAAGAAGCTCATTACATGTAATTGTAAGATTATTAAGCCCGAAAGAAAACATATCTAAATGTTTATCAACTTTATTTAAATGATTGTTATTATTTATATTGTTTGATTTGTAAAATAAAAGTGAAGACTAAATATTTATGCGCTGTTTGAAAACGTAAACTTTTTAATCTTTCTTCTGTATAGATATTTCCTTAATTTTCATATATGTCTTCCAGCGAAAAAGACTTGTGTCGTCGTTCCTGCGTGGTTGATGCGATTTCTCAAATGCCCCAGTCCTTTCTCAAACACAACCTTGCGTGGATAACGGCGAGAAACAGTCAGAACTCTTTCTCCAAACTTTAGTAGGTGCATAAAACTGGATGCAACGTGCGCGCTCTATAGACATGTACATGTATCCTCGGAGGCCTCGGTAAACCGAAAATCGAATCATCGGCTTTCAGTGCTTTGACTAAACCGGTAATTAAAGCCATTTGTAGGCCTATTATTATATTCTGTACATAGTTTTATTTGAACTGCTGGTGATGCCACTATGGTCAACGTGTAAAAATAGAAGGCAACAACTAAATTCGATTCAGGAAACCGAAAACGTCGAACTTGAAAAACAAGAAAGCGCTGACATCAAATATCAGCAACTAAAACATCGCGTAAACTTGTCGTCGCTTCTGACGCTAATATCTCGTAACGTCATTAACTACGTTAAGGACCCTTTCTGCGCGTCGCGGCTCAAATATGGAATGCATTTTTCTGTATTTTACTGCCTTTGTAAGTGCTCGAGCAATGAAGTATCCGATGACACACTTGTCTTCTCTGCTTGTATATGCAGTATCACAATATTATCGATGCGGTATACTGAATGGGCTATAGAGGGAATTTAACCTGCCTATATGAGTATCACCATCAAGAGTTTTTGTTTTTATTTCGCATGAAATATGAACTATGAAATTCACAAAGAGGTAGACTCATCATCTAATCTTAATTACATGCTATTATTTGTTAACAATGAATGAAATAAGTCTTTATTATTCCTACTTGCAAACATAGATATATTGAGATTGCTAATGTATGTTAACTCCTAAAGATCTATTCTGTTTCACCTATGGAACTGTTGATTATAAAAGAAACATTTATATGGGTATGGTCAGTATTTTCTTTGTTACACACAATGAGACTGTTCATATGAGTGAGCCCTCAGACCACTTTTACAGGTATATACTTCTATAATTAAGAGTTTGTTAGTATCTGATATTTTTAATTAACTCTTTGCCTACTGGGGATGTCGTCTGCTGATGGAAAACATTTTGGACCCAGATAAGGACTGAGAGAAGATCAGGACTGAGAGAAAATTAGTCCTGGTATAGATCCAAAATGTTTGACAATCTGAAGGTGTTCCTGAAAGAATTTTTCTAATAATAGAAAGGTTAAGAGGAAATTTAGTAGACGACAAAAGCATGCAAAATCCTGTATTAATCCGATGAAAGATAATAATGTATAAGCTTATCAGGATCAACCATTCAGATGTGAATATCAACATTAAAACTTCCATCTGGTGTTACAAATTTTGTTCAACTTCATCCATTACTTGCTTTTGGTTTTTAGGCTATAGAAGTGATATAAGGACAGATCTCCTGTGTCTTCGATGATGTCAGAGCTTTTCTTCCAGCTATCCCGAATTTTTCGCTATTTTTAAAAGAGGCAATAAATATCTTAATGTAACACAGTGATTAATTGCTTTCTAGACATTGTAAACAATAGACATTGGGGTTTTCAATAACAATAGACATTGGGGTTTTCAGTAAAATAAATTATTATTTGATCTTCATCTCATTATTAAACAATCAAGTTCATTTCTGATCTCTTTTAAGGAAAGAATACGATCTCAATAGGAAAATCAATGGGGCAGCCATTGAGCCTTCAGACACATGCTAGACTCGGGTCTATCCACAAAAAAAAAGAATACGATATAGCGATGTGCGCAGGCTCTACGTAGCATATAGCAAACTTCACCTGGAAGAAACGGTTTAAACGAAAACAATCTCTTCTGCAGCGGAGCGGATCTGATGTGCCCATACTGACCTTATGAATTAGAAAGCACCCCGCACTTTCTGCTAGAGTGCCCTCAACACGAGTTTGAACGAATCAACTTAAGGTTAGAAATTAAACACATCACATCGCGATATTTCAACATTCAATCTAATGCTGAATCCGCCCACAGACGTAGCTGACGGTGTCAGGAACGCCCTGTTAACCTACCTTAAAGATACGGGCTATGACCTTAAAATCTAATAAGGAAGGCAGATGGATGGGGGTTTGTCAACATGACAAAAATCAAAATGAAGAGAGAGAAAGAGACAGAGGAATAAAGGAATTATACCTAGATGGGACAGGCAAGGTTCCTTTCGCAAGGAATCATGCAGGTCATTCCCCATCAAACACAAATCCCAATAGGGATTAAATACACACATCACAACAGTAGTAAATGCACGTATAAATTGTTCTGCCGATGGTAATTTCCGGCTGTCACACACACACAAGCCCAACCATCAAACTATGACGCGTAGTAGAGCAACTTAAGGGCAGTTCTCTCTTGGACATTTGGAATTGGTAAACTGGTTAACTTAAAGTCTCTTCAGGGCATACAACTGCATCTGAGCCGTTTTTTTCTGTTGGTATGTCGGTTGATATTACTGCACTTTTTCAATACCAACAATGGATGGATTGAGGACCAACAGGATAGGAAACAGCAGATAGAACGGGTGCTCAACACAGATGAAGACTGGCATTTTGTAAATATCGCAACGCGCGTTTGTCATTCATAACAACTAACTGGGCGGCGAAACTTAGAAGGGGATGGGGGAGTTGATTAATACTCCTTCCGCTTCTAGCAGATCTGCAAACCCATCAACGGACTACTAACAACCAATAACTAATCACTAAAACACTAATAACTAAACCCTCAACCATCCCCACAAACATGCTCTGTACATGACAGCCATGCTTCGGCATGCCCCACAAATTTATGGTTAATATACACTAATGGTTTCACATGAGAAACTGGAAGGTATATTATTTTGGAAGCCTCAAGCAAAATTGCAAGATAGGATGCTGAAAGGACTCATTCAGGCTAAGATGATGGGCCCTTTAATTTAAACCTCTGGCCCAGTATACTTGGTCCAAGTTTAAACGAGAAGCATAGTCAAGCACGTGCATTCGCACACTTAGACTACGTGTTCTGTATTGCTACACTTATTGTAAAGAAATACATACTAAGTAAGTTTAAACTATAGATCATCGCTATGCAAACGGACTTAGAAATGAGTGTTGGACAAAAGCCCACTAGGACAAACGCCCACTGGACAAAAGCCCACTAGGACAAAAAAACAACAACACTGGGACAATAGCCCACTAGTACAAAAGTCCTTTTATATGCATTTGACGGGGAAAGGATTGAACCGATGGAAAAACAGACGGCCGGACAGATGAGAGACCTCTCTTCTTCTCAAATCTGAAATTTCAAACATCTCTTTTTGTTTGTCACCTCTCATAAATGTGCATGCTAATTGTTACTACCAGATCAACGGTCATTTGGATTAATTAGACATATATTTCCCAATTGTAATAGATTGTTTGACCCAAACTGTAAAATGATTTTCTTAATATGTAAATGGCTTTTAACACCAACTTTATTATATAATAAGTTGTATGTCACAACATATACAAAAACTAATCATGTCAGTGAAAACACACTGCAGGTGTAACTTACCCTGAAGAAGCAGTCTGATCAGGGTTAACAGTTTTATAATAGACTTTAACCATTTTTAAGAAATTCAGCAGTGGGCTTTTGTCCAGTGGGCTTTTGTCCTAGTGGGCTTTGTCCCAGTGGACTTTTGTCCGTTCCCCTTTTAGCTTAGCTCGTTGAATTGTAACAAAGAAAATAATCCTTTGCCCTTGTGATGGATTTTCTTATACATATCGATTCAATAAGCATGGGTTTGTCCATTTAATATTTTCAGGGGTCACAGGTCAAATTTAAATTGATATATTTCCGTCCCATCTGTTATCTCCGCAATCATTGCAGACCAAGATTAAATACAGCATTGTGTTGTATTTCATCTGGATCTTCACTGTTGGTCAAAGTAACGATATCCAGAATGAAAAGGGTGAAATGAAAGTATGCTGGTCTGATTTCAGTTTTACTTTTGTGAACGTGGAGAAATTAAAAATATACACTTTTCTCGAAGAAGGCGGAATTACGATTTATCAATATTACATTATGCGAAATAAAAATGCTGATATCTCAAATCAGCCTGTTTACATTGAGCTGAATGGCAGTAATTGCTTGTGCACAGATGGGGAACGGACAAAAGCCCACTGGGACAAAAGTCCACTAGGACAAAAGCCCACTGGACAAAAACCCACATGACAAAAGCACACTGCTATATTTTAATTTAAAAATCTATAAATAATCTGTTAACCCTTATCAGACCGCTCCTTTGGGGTAAGTCTCATCTGGATTTTCATTGACTATATTATGTCTTGTGTTCATGTTATCACAAACAAGTTAATTAAAGTCTTAAGAATTTGTCATTCGATTATGGGCATGTTCAGTACCTTAAAATGACTATTAAAGGAATATGAAAACAACTAAATCAAATATGCATATAACCACTTTACAAAGCTGATTCACGCCACCTTTGCAAAAGCAGATTGACGTCGATGCAGCGTCAGGTATCAACAGTGCTCTGATATTGCTGTCTGAACATTGATATGGAGACTGAATATAAACATTACCTTCTTACTGTTATGCTGCTTCTTTAGAATACAGGTACATGTAGGTCTATGCCCCTTAAGGAACTTTGGGAGGCATAGAGTAATCGCACTGTACGTCCCTCAGTCAGTCCGTCGGCTCCTCTTCGTGTCCGGTGGATATCTCCTATATACTTTGAGGCAGGAATCTCAAAATTATGTGTGCTTGCTTCTTGGAATGGCAAACAGTCGTGTCTTTTTTAGGTCACTGAGACCTTTACATTTACCTCTGACCTATTTTTTAGAATAATTGTGTCCGGAGCATATCTCTTATATTATTTGAGGTAGGAATCCCAAATTAGGCAAGTGCTTGAATCTTGGGATGACAAAGTGTCGCGTACCTTCCTTGGGTGACTGTGACCTTGACCTTTGACCTAGTCTCAAATTCGGCGTGAAGTCTGTTGCATATCTCCTATATTATTGGAGGTAGGAATTCCAAATTTGGCGTTTGAATACAGCTTGGGATAGCAGATTGTCGCGTACCATTTTCAGGTCGCTGTGACCTTGACCTCTGAATCGTGTCCGTAGCATATCTCTTGTTTTATTTGATATAGGAATCCCAAAATTGGTGTGTCGGTACATCTTGGGAAGGCAGAGTGTTGAGTACTATTTTCAGGTCAATGTGACCTATACATTGACCTCTGACATAGTTTTTAGAATTATCGTGTCAGATGCATATCTCTCAAATCATTGAGGTAGGAATCCCAAAATTTGGAATGTACATTCATCTTCGGATGTCAAAGTGTCACGTACCATCCTTGAGTCACTGTGACCTTGACTTTGACCTATAGCCAAGTTTATAGAAATGACATTTAGTCTTGGGCATATCTCCTATATTCTTTGAGGTGGAAATTACAAATTTGGTGTGGGAAAGCATCTTTGGATGGCTGAGTGTCATGTAACATTTTCTGTCACTGTGACCTTGACCTCTGACCTAGTTTTTTGAACGATCATATCAAAAGCATATCTCTTGTATTATTTGAGATAGAAATCCCAAATTTGGTGTTTGGGTGCATCTTGGGATGGTGAAGTGTCGTGTACTATTTATGGGTTACTTTGACTTTGACCTAGTTTATAGAATTAGCCTTGAGTCAGGTACATATCTCCTATATTCTTTGAGATAAGAATTCTAAATTTTGTGGGTGAAGCATATTTGGGTTGCGGAGTGTCACGTTCCATTTTAGGTCACTACTCCTTGACCTCTGACCTAGTTTTTAGAATAATCATGTCTGGAGCACATCTCATATTATTTGCGGTAGTAAACCGATAATTGGTGTATGAATGCATCTTGGGATGAAAACTTGTCCTCTCTCATTTTCGGGTCAATGTGACCTTGATATCTGATCGAGTTTCTTGAATGAACAACGAATCTGGTGCATATCTTCTATATTCTTTGAGGTAGGAATCCCAAATTTGGTGTATGGATGCATCTTTGGATTGTGATGTGTCATGTACCATTTTTGGGTCACTGTGACATTGACCTCAAACCTTGATTTTAAAATAATCGTTTCCGAAGCATTTCTCTTATATTAGTTGAGCTAGGAATCCCAAATTTGGTGTGTGGTTGCATCTTGGGATGGTAGAGTGTCATGTACCAAGTTTTGGGTCGCTGTGACCTTGACATATTTTATATAATTATCGTATCAGGGGCATATCTCCTGTGCTTTTTTGAGGTAGGACTCCCAAATGTGGTGTATTTGTGCATGTTTGGATAGTGATATGTCGTGGACCGTTTTTGGTCACTGTGACTTCGACTTTGACCTTGTTTCTAGACTAATTGCGTCTGGAGCATATAGCCTATATTATTTGAGGTAGGAATTGCAAATATGGTGTGTGGATTTCCCTTGGAATGGCGGAGTGATGCATACTATTTTGGGTCGCTTTGACCTTGACATTGACTCCTGACCTCGTTTCTAGGTTTTTTCCGTATCTGGAGCATAGCTCCTTAACAAATAACTGACCTAAAATGTGTCTTATGCTAGACCTATTCCTTTGGAGGCATTCGTCACGTTACTGTAACATTTCTTGTTCTATAGTTTTTCCTTTGCGACAGAGGTAGACTTGCCACTCCTCCCGAATGTTTACAGTAAACTTATCGAATATGCGTAACGTCATTCTTTAAACATGCTTGTACAGGTACGTGCTTTAGGCATAAATTTTTGCCAGAGCTTTCATCTATATCCCTTCATTTCGAAAACGCAGGCTCGCCTGAGCCTTTTAAACTCCTAATGTGATAAGTACCAAATGCTCATGAACAAGCTCAAAATGATTGGCCTGAACCTTCATCAATATAGCTTTTTAGAGAAAAAAAAAGTTCTCTGATGTCATGCACTGGCCCATAAAGTTTGGCCTCTAGTGTAGGCCGCTGTGTCGAAATTTGGGCTCCCGTGGGAATTTTTGGGTAAAAGTGATTAATGTCGATTTTCAACTAGATGAATATATGCAGTTTAAGAAAAACAATGTTTCCAATTTTTTCTTGCAGTATTAACGTCTTAGTGACGTCACAAAATGACGTACCGTATTTTCACATGATTCAAACAGTTTATATCTGCTAGTGCTGTATAAACACCTAAATTAATCACATTGTAATGTTGTTTATTGCGTTGAAGTGGTTGAAAACGTCGATAGGAGACCAAAATGAAAATCGATTCATGGTGGACTTCAATTTTACGTCAAATTGACGTCCACTTTATGTCAGTATGCAGCAAAAAATATTGTGTACAGAAATATTATTCTGGAAAGATTGTGTGTGCCTTGCGATTAAAATCAAATGTTAACATAAATTTATGTTTCTAGCTAAGCTTTTTGAAACATGTTAGCTCTCTGACGGTTTGGGCATTGGCTTTTACAGCATGTTAACTACGTTACCCCTCAATTGTTTAAAACACAAATAATGTAAATAAGGTTGTTAAGGTAGTACCGGTATAATCAAATTGGCCAAACATTCATTTTTGTACAAGAACAATTCATTTCCTACAAATATTTATGTTTAAGTTATTAGGGCCCATTGTAATGTCATTTATGTTACATTTAAACTACCCCCCCCCCCTCCGTAAAACCAATGGAATGTTGTTTGATAGTTTCATTTTATAAGCTTTCATTTAACATTCATGTTTTAACTGTATGTTCCAAAATACAATTAATGGGCCATTTTATAACTGCAAGCAGCTTGTTTTTATAAAACAAAAACTTTAAGAGTTATATGCTGTTTAATATGATACCACCAAAAAGCATGTTAATTAAGGTAAGAGTATTTTCATTCTAAAATTTATGTAACGCTATATGAAAACCTTAAAACACCATGTATGAGCATTTTATTGAAATTCAATAGTAAAATGCTGTAACCAACATCGTTTCTGGTTTTAATTATCTTTTTGTTATTTGTGTGGCAATATGTAACATATATTACAGCTTTCAAGACTGTATATAACTTGCTTAATTCCTTATATTTTACGTTATATGGTATTTGATATCATTTCACAAAAGCAAGTAAGTATGAATAGGAAATACCACAATTACGCACTGCAGACCAACACATGGTACCGTGAGGAATAGCAACAGAACACTAACAGCCACAAGACATCAGGAACACAATTAAAGTAAAGCAAGCAACTCTCTTTTCCCCATAAAGGTGATTGCAACACTAGAAGGACACGAAGTACTGATTAACAAAACAAGGACCAAACACAAAACCTCCACAAACAATGGGAGCAACAATAAGCAATGGATCAAAAACAACAAAAAGCACCGACCTAGAACAGACAGCTGCCTAAGCCACTGCAGCAGGAGGGGGGACTTAAATGCATTTTACTGGTATCAAATCTTAGTCCTATATTATGTTGTTGTTAAAGCACAACAATTGTTTGGTTTGCATGGAAAAATGAATTGTTTTTTGTTTTAAATATCCAGGTTCCTGTTTGTCCGAAAAAAGTATCAATTCACCCATGCAAATTTGCAAAATATTATATCTTTTAACTTTTTATTTCTTCAAAAAATGATTTGCCCCAAATTATAAATTTTATAAACTCGTAAGCAAATAAAATGATAGCTCTCAAGACCAGTACTTAGTAGGATACATTCCCATTTTCTGTCGAATTTGTTAAATTAACATATAAAGCTGTATAAAGTATATCATAAGGCCCCATGTTTATCAAAAATGTTTTCAAAGATGATATATAATTGAGCCTGAAAAGCTAACATATCATGGTGAGTTTAGAGATTTGTTTTGTAGTATTTATCTGGAGAAATCTTAGGTAAATTGAAATAATTATAATCAGTAAAATCAATCACTCTATGTAACTGTTTACAGTTGTTCAAATTATGGGTACACGTATTCAGTTACGTTGCATGATACAGGCTAGATTCCATGTATTCATGTTTATTTTGGTTTAATAACCATAAAATGGTAACCCTTCTAATTACTAAATGTTTTGAGGGAGATATGCATTATAACTGTCTGTAATCAGTTATTGTTTAAAGAGACTGTCACCAAATCAATTTGCATCCTGGCATATATACTGAACGAAACTTCTAAACCGCCAGTTTACAAAACACATGTTTTCAATATAACTCATCTATTATTAAAATGTTTGAAATGATATTTGGCACAGTATATTTGGGCACATGTATCCGTCGATTGAACATAACAAAGTTCGATTCAATAAGGATGTTCATTTATGCGTAACGATAGAGTACTAATACCGGTTTTGCACGTGTCACACGATGCTAAATGTTTTTCGCCTTGTGTATACTCGTATTTTCATTGTCAACTATCCAGCAACTTTATTTTATCACAAAAATGCCAATGTTTGGGTAGTATGAGTATAAAGTAGAGGGGTCGGGCTGTGGGTTCAATCGAAAACGGAGCCTTGCTGAGACTGATTCATAATTTATCATAAAGTTTGACATGTTTTGATAGAGCCGAAAGTTTACACCACAGCCTGTCGGTCATTTTTTTATTTTTGCACTCGTATGACGAGAAAAATCGACAAAAACTGAGTATAACGTATGTTATAAAATGTCATGTATAGTCCGCCATACTTTGGTGCGGTGATGCACAAATGCTGCATTCGAACGTCGGAAGTGTCGAGATTGATGTGCAGTACACGGTTAATGGGTGACGGATGTTTAAATAACATTGTAGACAAAATCATTGCATCACCATAAACACATTGTTGTGTTCTTTTAGGCCATATGGGCCTCCATAGGAGCACTGAATTGCATGAAAAAATGCTACTTTATTACCAAAATAACACGATAGTGTCCAAAAATGTCCATTTACAGTACCAGAAAGTTTCAATAATATTGTGGACAAAAACAAGTCATCTCCATAAAGCAATTTTGTGTTGTTTTATGTCATATGGGCTTCCATAGGAACATTGTGGATTACCTGAAAATTCCTACTTAATAAAAGCAAAACCCAAAAAATGTTCAATACAATTAAATGTCCATTTATAACACAATAAAGTTGGTGTTCTTCACTTTAGGTCCATGGAATACTCGGTTTTAAGCAATGAGTTCAAATTTCAGCATTTGTGTGAAAATGAAATGCGATGGTGCCTTCATACAGTCTATCAATTTCAATTTATGAAAAGGAAATTTTGACAACTTCTTTTGAATTGATAATTCCATATTGAGTGTAAATTGTAGCCATGTATGTATCATATATGTTAAAGCTGCATAGTCTGTAACTTTTGATCTTCTAATTTTAAAAATAATGTTTTTAATTTTCAAGAACACAGTAAAAATACTCAAATTCAGGTAAACATTTTACCATTTTCGTAAATCTTAGCAAGTTATCACTATCAAAACAACTGCATTTATGTTAAAATTCAACGGTCTAGAATTATTGGAGGGACGCAAATAATTACCAACAAGAGAAAAATACACCTATTTGATAAGATAAGTCACTTTTCCATACAGTTTTCAGCTGTACTGAGCACTTTTATTTTGAAAACATAGCTTAATTCTACTTTTACAAATGATTTAAAAAGAAAATAAAAATTTTCGAAAAATGTTCATAGTTACAGAGTATGCAGCTTTAAGATATATGAGAAAATATCGAGTGGCGGTTTGGAAGTTTCGCTCAGTATAGTTACGTATGCAGATGGTGAGGCATTACTGAAGCTTTTTAATTAATTCAAGTTTATATTCAAAATAGATTTCGTTGTTAAATTAACGAAACTGTCAATCACATCAACTTAGTACTTCTGGTCGCTCGTTCAACCAATAATGGGAAAATAGTGGTGAGTTTCACTCTAAGGCAGTGATCACATTAGATATGACCATATTCAAGGAAACTAGTTAAAGGTTAATTGTTACTTCAATACCAATTTAAATACAAATTTTATCAGCCCAACTTATGTCCGCCAAATTTGATCAGGTGACATTAAAGTTACACGTACTTTTAGAATGCTGGATAGAAAAGTGAAATATTTAATAAGAAAGTGCAAGTATAAGCTCTCACTTAGTTTTAGCAATACATGCTTACATACCTGAACTGACTTTGACCTTGACAAAATATTACAGGAACGTTTTAAACATGGTAAATGGAATATAAAAGAGTTATGTGTATTAAACATTTGAATAAATTGTAAACTCACCAGGATATAGATTCAAAAGATGCACGCAAAAATGTTAACTGTTCTAGCTAATATCAGCATTAAGATGACACTCTACTCAGTCGCCAATGATAGACTCACTTGCAAAGTACCAAAATCAAATGGGCTAAATCCTTTTAATTTTTCTTTCCATTACTACTGTTAATCTATTTTGTTTGATTTGAGTATGCAAAGAAGTAATTGGATGTATTTTTGTATCGATCGTAATGTTCATATTTGATTGGCTAAATATGAAAATGACATTATCTGAAACAAAATTCAACTTCAAGACTAAATCTAATTGATAGAATTATGCAAAACAAATTAACCAATACTTTATTTGGGTCCATTTCTATAGCAATGGCTACAGTATATATGCTATACTAACAATACCAGGGAGCTTTTCTAGGTGATAAACCATTTTCTTTCAAATGTATGACTATCATGAACCATTAGAACAAATGCTGTCTGTTCAATGCTTCACAAAATTTTAGAACAAGACAGAATGGAAGATAAGTGTAATATGCTCCTTAAACTTCTCTTGTTATGCATTTTACCAACATGAATGGTATTCTTACTTCACCAAACTAGACATCCTTCTTCACATATAAAGCTATTATAACCATAGGAATAGGCTTGGTGTGTGTCATACTCGTATGTTGGGAAACAGTCGTTAAGTTTCCAAAACACTTCAGTTTATTGTTTCAAAAGACAAGGATAAAGGTCACAATTTAGACCTAAGTCTGAAATAACTTACTTTTTTTAACGAATCCTGAGTAAGTTTTTGTCTTTATCAATACAGTTTGTGTAATCAATAGTAGGGTTGTAGATCTTACTAACATAAAGCTACTTCATGCTTAATATTATTGTGTAATCTAAAATGAGGTGTAGTCAGTGAAGAAAAAGCATCTCTTTTATATATAATTTCATGTGTAAAATGAAGCAAATACACGAGTGTCAGTGAGATATAAGATACCATTTTTGCATTAAAGAAACATTAATGGATCATGAAATAAGCAGCATCTAAAATGCCGTTAATAAATTTGATAAGATACATGGACTTGAAATGACGTTTTATGTGATTTAGGCTAACAGGTTTTTCCTTATTATCAATGCTTTGTTGATATTTCAATTTAATGGCAATTACTGGCAGTTAAATTACAGTAAATAAACCACTAGCAGTGTAAACTCATAAATTGCTGTTTTTGCTTTAACATAATGCATTTAAAAGAAAGTAAAGTACTTAACAGTAATAACAGGTCTTTTTATTTGGTAGAATCATATTGCTAGTATTTGAATACAATTAAAAGTCTAAGCTTATATTGTCACGTAGGAATAAGGAACAATTTGATAGGAATTCCTATTATTTCAGGGTAACGAAGTCAATCTGTAACCGCTATAAAGTTAATATACATTATGCTGTGGCTTATATATTTGGGTTTTAGAAAGATGTAGTGTACAAAACTCTCTCTCATGGGTATTTTGGCAGCCTATCATCTAGTGAAAGTACTACATTAAGTAGTTATACATTTGAATTAAGTAACATATATAACTGTCATTTCATAAAGGTGAATTGTTTAAACGCATACTTGCTGTTTGCTGCTATTTGATAAATGCTTTTAGGGCAATCAGCATGTCGATAAATAAGAATTAGATGTAACTTGGTATTTGCACAATAAGATTTGAAATTACAATAGAGTAACGTAGTTAACATGGTTGTTACAGGTCAGAGTGCTTACACGTGTCATTTTGTATTTTATATCATGTAGTTTCAGTAAAGCATAGTGTACAATATTCCAGCATTGGGAGAGGAGGGTATATTAGCATATTGTGATCTAATGTCATTTAAGCTTTCACAATAACATACTTTTCATTTTGATACTGACGTCATTTTTTTCCTCTCTTGACATCATTTCGAAGTTAAAGTAACCTCTTTAAAATGCGTAGTTAGGGTCTATGCTCCAAATACAATATATCGCCAGTAATATTACTATAGCTGATCAAACAGTACATGTTTGCGCCAGCTGGAATTCATAGTGCTCAATTTTCAAGCCCTAAAAAAGCCAAAAATGGGTACATCACTTTACGACGTTACCATGACGTTAAAACGGAAAGAAAAAATTGGAAACATCTTCTTTCTTAAACAGGATACATATTTCAACAACAAAATGTATGTTTGATACTTTTACCCAAAAATTCCCACGGGATTACACAGCGGCCTACACTACTCGTGCTAGAGTTATATTATTTACTTAGTGAGAGCAGGGAAGGCTCTGGCGAGACTGTACGAATGCACAGCCTCGTTTGCGCCTTCACTGCATGCATATGCGATAAGGACCAAACTCTCTTGAATCGGCCCTTAAAGTTGGGTCTGATACTTCATCTACACCCATTCTTTAGAAGGCAATAAATACTCGAATCTCATGAACTGGTAAATAAAGCTTTGCGCGAGTCTTCATCTATATTCTTTCTTTAAAGTACAATAAACACCACACTCTCATGAACTGGCCCATAAAGTTTGGCCTGAGCCTTCATATATATCCCTTTGTTTTAGTGCGAGCAGGTAACACTCTGCACAGTCTCACAGCCTGAGCTTTCGGTGCCCGCATATGCGTATCTACTATAGCATGACCTTTGGACGACACACAACCTCTGTGAACAGTGCAACATGAAAACCTAGAGATTGGTGTGCTTCTCTGCTGTCTAACATCTTTACTTGTAGTTCGCTTACATATATCATTGAAATACCTCATCTCATTTGGTTCTTCAATGTAAACTTATAGTAAAAGAACACAATGAAATGAAAGTCACTTTTATTTGAAAAATATTCATTGTCAAATTTAACTCATGGATTCTACCACTTACAGCGAATGTCCTTTATTAAAAGGATAGGGTCTTGCAGAAAATTCTACAACTACCAAAACCAGGGTGCCTGTTGGTACACACATTCATCCACACGCACGCCCACACGCACACACGCACGCACACACAATTTGTTTATGGACTATGTAACACTTATACTTTTTATAAACATCTTTTGAAAACAATGACGTGTTTATATTAATAAAAACATGTTCAATCTGTCTAGTCCTCAAGACCAGGTGAGTAATTTTATTGTAAATAATGCATATTTTGGTAAAACGTTCAAATTTAGACTAAAACCGCAATGTTATGGCAACAAAAATTCAGTATAAGTTCTATAACCACGTCACTTAAGGCAGTTTTGACTTGATAAAAACGATTTTCAGCGTTTGTAAATTACCCACTATCCTTCAATGATTAAAAGCAACAACTCAGTATGAGCGATCAACATATTGTCTTTGAGTTAAAACTAGTTTAAATGTTGCTTCGTGCATTTTGTTAGAGAACAGTTTGACTGAAAACTGAAAGGTGGTGTTTTTTTACCATTTATTTGCAAACATAAAAGACTTTAGTGAAAACGATTTGATGTAATTTAAGAAAAACGTGGCGGATTTTCGCAGCTTTTACACATTCATTATATAGGTATATGGGGAGACTTCCCTAAAAATTTCAAGAAACCTCACCAATTTATCGAAGAATAATGCACTCGTCTATATCACTGATATGTTTTAAGCATTAAGTTTATCAGTATACTAAAGTGATCCTTATGGTAGAGCAAAAAACTGGCAAAAAGTCGCTTATTTAAGGCGGAACCCCTCCCCATCTGTAAAATGGAAAGCGATTGCATGAATGGTATGGCAAGATGTTGAAGTTTCTTGGATCGCCGGAATTACTTTTTCAAAGAGGGGCAATGGTGTTAAAATTTGGCAAAAACTTCATTTTAAGAAGTGAAATTGCGAATTTCTGAAATCCATTTGCAGCAACAGATACACGACAGCGACAAAGAAAGACTGAAAAATGATCATTGAGTTTTATACAATCCTGACATGACTTTATTATGAAGTCAAAGTCAGAAATGAAATGTCTTTATATTTGGGTTAAAAACAATATTTTTATCAAAATTAATCCAGTTTTTTTGTAATCTGACAGGTAAAGTTTTTAAAATTTATAGTTTTTATTTATCTTGTTTTAAATTTGATGCTGCCTTATTCAACTTACATATATCCTGTCGTGTTTACTTATAAAACCTGCCAAAATATTTTCTTGTTTTGCCTCGAAAACGGCCTTTTTTATGTCAAGTATATTTGGGAAATGCCTGTTTTGCTGTTCCATAGATATCAGGGTATTGTTATATTATGACAATGATGTACATATAGCAAACATTTCAAATGGAAACAACATTTATTATGTTCTGTGATATCATATCAAGTATTGACACACACTAAAAGAGGGCCAAGTGACACTGGATCGCTCACCTGAGTTAATGTTTAAAACCTTTAATCTATATGTATCTATTAAAAACTGACCATGCTCTGGTGAGCCCTTGGTGGAGCCAATTTTGTATCCAGAGCACTATTTGGAGCAAATTTAAATATGGGCCATCCACTGGGTGATATCAGGGATCTAGGCCTATTGGTTTCAAACCAGGATATTTTGTATGTTTCAATTTATAAGTCAATGTGCACTTTGTGACATCCAGGATGAGGCCATTTTGACCACGTAACCACAATTTGAGCAAACTCGGTAGAGTACCACAAGGTGGTGTTTCATACCAAATATCAAAACTTTGGAGCATTTTGTTTTCTCGCAAGAATATTTTTAATGTTTTCTCTAAATAACCTATTGATCGAGGAAAAATCTGGCAAATTATAATTAGCTCAGTTGAAGTGGAACCTCTCCCTACTTTTTAAATAGGATTGTTATATACCTTTGGAAAGTTTTATAACTGTACATTATGAAACCACTGGAATTACTTTTCAAATCAGGAGCAGTGGCTCTTTATTAGGCTTCGAAGAAGGGCACCCTCATTTAGCATCTTAAATAAGCAAAAGTTAGCTGGATGAAAAGAAATGCAAAAATGCAAATAATTTCAAAATTTTAAAGTATTAGGGGTGCAAATTTAACCATATAAGCTATGCATTTAAACAGTTAGGCGTATTCTAATGTAATACATAAGAACGCGGATCTGACAAAAGGGACCTTAAGGAATCCAAGTAGTTATTACGTAAGAGACATTTGTAAAATACTTAAAATAACATAAAATTGCATACCTTTATATTTCCATGAAAATGCTTTATAAACTTTGATACCATCAAAATAATAAAAGTTTCTGATTATACTTTTTAAGTTTTCTATAAGGGTTGTTGCCATGTGAACACTCAGATCACAACACCTACGAGTGGGTCATTTTGAATGTCTATAGTACGATCTAGAAGATATTAATTCGTGTAACTTCATCTGCATTTTCATTATCACATGTATAAGATATGAGAAAACTTTATATTTGCTAGATTCTAATGCTGAGCATGCAGTAATCAACGAACAAATATAGACCAACACTCTGACGTCATACCGTTAAGGCCATTATTGACGTCACATTACAAACCTGATTACAAATGTTGTTTCTAACATTCAAATAATTATCAGTTTCGAAGATAATCACTTCACTTTTTCAGGAAATGCTCTAAACATGTAATACTTTGTAGATAAAACATTAGCCTGATTTTGATATCGCGACCATGGGGTACCTTTCCTCATATCCTGGCCCATATATATGCAGAATGGAAGTACCTGATTTATCTCTTTTGACATCATTATTTAGTACCATGATTTCATTTATTTTAATCTATTGTCTTCATTTTACACATATTGTCAGTGCGTACAATTTTAACGCATTCCAAATCAAATATGGTCTTTTATCCATAAGCTAATTAAAAATATAGGTTTTGCCTTAGGGTATTAGTAGCAGCATGGAGTTTGTGTATCGTCACTTGTCCTCTTAAATCTGTTTAAAAGAGTAACTATGTAAGTGTTATAAAAAGAACTTGCCATTTAACTTTATGCCTCGATGTTCATATTTGGTGTGCATTTCAAATTATCAATTTAATCTTGGAGTTAAATTTCCATGATGATACATTGCATTAGTTAGATGGCCTCCATGCAAGCTGAACATTTCTTGTACTTCAACAACAGCAGAATCTAGGGCGAAGATTTGGTACCAGTAAAATGCATTTAAGCCCCCCGGTGGCTTAGGCTGCTGTCCGTTCTAAGGCGGTGGTTCTGTTGTTGTTGACTTTTTGTTTATTGTTACTCCCATTGTGGGAGTCTGTAATTGTTCTATGTTTTGTTGTACGTTACTTTATGTCCATTCTAGTATTGCAATCATCTTGATGGGGAAGAGAGAGCTGATTGCTTTGCTTAATTTGTCTTCCTGGTGTCTCGTGATGGTTGAGCGGCTCTTCCTCGCGGTGCCACGGGGTTGTCTGCAGTTTGTGATTGTGGTATTTCCTGATCATACTCACTTACTATTTTTAAAGGTCGAGGTCAAATTAAGACAAAATCTGTAAAAGGACTCATAACATGAACTCCTCTCGAGGGTGTTCATATATGGCACAATGATTGTCTATAAGGTGAAGATTACAACATAGGTTTCTTATCACCGCTTTGCCAGCTTGTTATGCGAACTCCTCCTTCATTTTTTGACCAATGGTGTTCATACTTAGCACAATTATTGCTTTTGGTGTGTGATTAGAAAGTACGTTACATATCACTGATATGGCCCTGGAAGCAATGGTTAATTTGAATTTGTCTTACAGTGGCATGTATTTGACAGAGATGCTTCATATTTTGTAGAATAATTGCCAATATGACAATTGAGCATTAATTTTCAAAATAATTTGATGCCGGTTGTATGGATTGTAAAGCAATATCTCTAACATGTTTTGTTGTAGATGGTTCATATTTTGCACACTGATTGTCTAAGGTGTTCTTTTGTCAATAAGAGCTACTGATATGACCTTTGTATCAAAGTTCAAGGTCAAACTGCTTAAAATCTACATTTTAAACCCTCAACGTGGTCCTAATCATAAATGTGTTTATGACTCTCCTAGGTTCTATGCGAGGCAGACCAAATAGTGGATTATGAATTCCCTGCATGTGTTAATAAAGAGGTTCTTAAAGGGTTTAGCTATTTTCTGATATCACATTTATATTAATCTTGGTGAACCTATATAGGCGGTAAGTCCCCTCTTGGAGCCCCCATAGTCTGGTGAGATATTGAAATACACTTAGGCATGAAATAATCTTTCCCTTAGCAGTTAATCTGCTGATGACCACTCATAAACCAAAATATAGACCTTTAAACTCTGCATATACTGCATGTAATACATTCTGTTTGGGAAGAGATGTATAAATGACCATGTTTGGGACACTGGCTGTCTATGGTTTTATGATGGCACAATCTCCTCCTAAATTACTGGCTAGATTTTAACTAAACTTTGCAGAAATGATTCTTATATGACCCTCTTAAATAATTGTTCAAATAGTTTAGTCAATTGCATATCTAGGTCACATGGGCTAAAAAAGATTTTCAAAATGAAAATCTTCCTTTTTGAAACCACAATGCCTAGAGTCTTAATATTTGGTATGTATCATAACCTAGTAGACCTCCACCAAGTTTGTTCAAATTATAGCCCTGTGGTTTAAATGGCACATTCCTGGAGGTGGCATATTTTACATAGGTATGTGATCACCTGCTGGGAAAGAGCTGATTTCTTGGCACTCTTGTATGTGGTGTTTTCTTGTATTTTGTCACTTTCCATTATGGTGTCTCGGGTCAGTTGTGGTACTTGATTGTATCGATTTCTGGTTTTTGCCCTCTGCTTTACTTTTATATTGGGAAAACAAACCAAATCTTCTTTTCTGAAACGACAATGCCTAGTACCTTGATATTTGATATGCAACATTACCTAGTACGCCTCTACCCATTTAACTCAATTTGGGGCACAGGGACTATTAAGTGGACCCGCCTGCGAGCTCACACATTCACAATAGGAATCTATTGGGAAAATCTACTGTCTGACACCACAAGGCATAGAACATTGATATTTGTTACGTAGCATCCCCTAGTATACCTCTACTAAGTTTGTTCACATAATGCCTTTGTGCCAAAACTGGCCCCACCCTGGGGTTACATGTTTTACATAGGCGTATATATGAAACACTTAAAATAGTTTAGTCTGAAACCATATAACCTAGAGTCTATATTTGGCATGTAGCATCATATAGTAGACTTACTTAGTTTGTTGAAAATTATGGACCTGTGGCCGAAAATGAGGCCACCTCGGGGATCAGGGTTTTATATTTAGCTTATATAGAGAACATATTAAAACACATCCTTGTCAGATACTAAAAGGCTTGATATTTAATATGTAGCATCACCAAGTGGTACTCTACCAAGTTTGTTCAAATTATGGTTCTGTGGTCAAAATGGCATCGTCCTGGAGGTCACAGAGTTTATGAGGCTGTTTTTGTTCTTTGACCTTTCCTCTCGGTGCCGTGGGTTTGTATGCAGTTTGTGAGTGTGAAATTTCCTGGTCATAAATTCTTTCTTACATTGACTTACATATGGTAGAAACATAAAAAAATATTTGTGTCTGAAACGACCAGGCCTAGAGCCCTGATATTTGTTATGTAGCATAAGCTGGTAGACAACATTTAAATGTGTTCCAATTATGACTATGGGACCGAACATGGCCCAAAAGACAGGTCACCGAGAGCGCGGTCAGTTTCCAATAGATACCTATAGATAAGATGTTTAAAACAAAACTCAGGTGAGCGATCCAGGGTCACTTGGTCCTCTTTTTATTATGTCATTACTTGATATGATATCATAGTACACGATAAATGCTGTTTCCATTTGAAATGTTTACTATATGTACGTCATTTTCTAAATATGGCAATGTCCAGAAATACAAGTAATAGTAATACGTGCATTTCACAAAATATACCTGATTATCAAAATGCCTGATTTTGAGGTCAAAACGAAAATATTTTGGTGGGTTTTTTAAGTATACACGACAGAGATATATGTAAGTAGACTAATTCGGTATCAGGTTTGAAACAATTTCAATAACAGCTCTAAATTTTAAAACTTTATCAGCCAGATTACAAAAAATCGTGTTTAAATTTATAAAAATCATCGATTTTCACCCAAAAATCTAGACATTAAATTTCCGGTTTTGACACCATAATAAAATCAGAGTTGACTTATATAAGACTCAATAATCATTTTTCAGTCATTCTGTTCTGGTGTCATGTATCTGTTGCTGCAAATAGATTTCAGAAATTCGCAATTTCACTTCTAAAAACGAAGTTTTTGCCAAATTTTAACACCACTGCCCCTCTTTGAAAAAGTAATTCCGGCGATCCAAGAAACTTCAACATCTTGTCACATCATTTATACAATCATTTTCCATTTTACTGATGGGGAGGGGTTATCGGTCTATTTTCGCTAGTTTTTGCTCTACCATTATTCAAAGGGCTATAACTCGATATGTATACTGTATTTTTCTTTAGGTATGGTGCCAGTTTAAAGGTGACATGTAAACCTTTATAGAAACGTATACCATTTTGTCGTAGCATATATGTGACGAAAGTTATGAAGCTACTTGCATTCATATTTGAACAGCCCTCGTATTTGAATGATGTTTATCATGCCGACCTGATTGGAATGACCTATGGTGGAACGTAACGGAGCGGAGCAATGTGTCAAGGTAAACCAGAGCAGAACTATCGATGAACGGGAACGGAACCCAAACGCACCCACGGACATTGTATAAACGGACCTGGACCCGCTCATTGGTGACTTTGAAGGCTGGCGGTACTGTAAGAGTGTAAGAAGAATGGTATTTAAATGTTTTGGCAGCGTTTTCAGGGCGATTTTGGTTGTAAAAAGGTAAAATACGCAAGAATAACGCTCACATACATTTTTATCAATGGATTAACACTTGCTGGGTCCCTCGGGAGATGATCGAATACTCCGTCTGGTGGCCTCGTTTTCAAAAAAAGCTTCCTTGACACGGCAAATGAGAATACATGGAAAAGCATGTGCAATCCCTATTGTGCTGTTTTGTATTATGTTCAGTTGGTCCACCTGACACTTGTTTCTGTAGGCGGAGGCTTAGTTTGAAAAGTACACAATACCAATCATACATTCAACTTAGATTGATACATTTATTGCGCTTTCATTTGGTAGTGTCCTCTGCTTATATCTTGCAAACAGTTTGGACAAGGATCAGACCCTAAGAAAATTTCCACCTGATCTGAATCAAAAAAATCTAAAAAAAAGTTAACCTCGGAAAAATATCCGCAAACAATGAAAATCATGAAGAAAAAAATGTGTCCACTGTGTAATGCTTTTGTTTTATACTAGCAAACATTGTAGACCGTACTGAGATGCATCATTCTAATGCACCCATTTACTGAGTCTCTTTTCATTCCGTTGGACTTTCACAGACATGTTAATAAGATAAATATGGAATGCACTTTTTGTTTTTTACTGCTTTTGTAAGTGCTCGAGCAATGAAGTGTCCGGTGACACACTTGTCTTCTCTGCTTAAATATGCAGTTTTCACCATATATTATCGATGCGGTATACTGAATGGACTAGAGAGGGAATTTAACCTGCCTATATGAGTATTACCATCAAGTTTTTGTTTTTATTTCGCATGACTTGTGAACTATGAAATTCACAAAGAGGTACACTCATCATCTAATCTTAATTACATGCTATTATTTGTTAACAATGAATGAAATTAGTTTTTATTATTCCTACTTGCTAACAAAGATATATTGAGATTGCTAATGTATGTTAGCTCCTAAAGATCTATTCTGTTTCACCTATGGAACTGTTGATTATAAAAGAAACATTTATATGGGTATGGTCAGTATTTTCTTTGTTACACACAATGAGACTGTTCATATGAGTGAGCCCTCAGACCACTTTTACAGGTATATACTTCTATAATTAAGAGTTTGTTAGTATCTGATATTTTTAATTAACTCTTTGCCTACTGGGGATGTCGTCTGCTGATGGAAAACATTTTGGACCCAGATAAGGATTGAGAGAAGATCAGTACTGAGAGAAAATTAGTCCTGGTATAGATAAAAAATGTTTGACAATCTGAAGGTATTTCTGAAAGAATTGTTCAAATAATAGAAAGGTTAAGAGGAAGTCCAGCAGACGACAAAAGCATGCAAAATCCTGTATTAATCTGATGAAAGATAAAAATGTATTAGCTTATCAGGATCTACCATACAGATGTGAATATCAACATTAAAACTTCCATCTGGTGTTACAATTTTTTGTTCAACTTCATCCATTATTTGCTTTTGGTTTTGGGCTATAGAAGTGATATAAAGACAGATATCCTGTGTCTTCGATGATGTCAGAGCTTTTCTCCCAGCTATCCGGAATTTTTCGCTATTTTTAAAAGAGGCAATAATATCTTGATATAACACAGAAGATTAATTGCTTTCTAGAAATTGTAAACAATAGACATTGGGGTTTTCAGTAAAAGTAATTATTCTTTGATCTTCACCTCATTATTAAACAATCAAGTTCGTTTCTGATCTCCTTTAAGGAAAGAATACGATCTCAATAGGAAAACAATGGGGCAGCCACCGAGGCCTCAGACACATACTAGACTCGGTTCTATCCACAAAAAAGAATACGATATAGCGATGTGCGCAGGCTCTACGTAGCATATAGCAAACTTCGCCTGGAAGAAACGGTTTAAACGAAAACAATCTTTTCTGCAGCAGAGCAGATCTGATGTGCCCATACTGACCTTATGAATTAGAAAGCACCCCGCACTTTCCGCTAGAGTGCCCTCAACACGAGTTTGAACAAATCAACTTAAGGTTAGAAATTAAACACATCACATCGCGATATTTCAACATTCAATATAATGCTGAATCCGCCCACAAACGTAGCTGACGGTGTAAGGAACGCCCTGTTCACATACCTTAAAGATACGGGCTATGACCTTAAAATCTAATAAGGAAGGCAGATGGATTGGGGTTTGTCAACATGACAAAAATCAAAATGGAGAGAGAGAAAGAGACAGAGGAATAAAGGAAATATACCTAGATGGGACGGGCAATGTTCCTCTCGCGAGAAATCATGCAGGCCATTCCCCATCAAACACAAAGCCCAATAGGAATTAAATACACACATCACAACAGTAGTAAATGCAAGTATAAATTGTCCTGCCGATGGTAATTTCCGGCTGTCACACACACACATGCCCAACCCCCAACCATCAAACCATAACAACTTAGAGCAACTAAAGGAGAGTTCTCTCTTGGACATTTGGAATTGGTAAACTGGTTAACTCAAAGTCTCTTCAGGGCATCCAACTGCATCTAAGCCGTTGTTTTTTTTGTTGGTATGTCGGTTGATATTACTGCACTTCTTCAATACCAACGATGGATGGATTGAGGACCAACAGGATAGGAAACAACAGATAGGACGGATGCTCAACACAGATGACGACTGGCATTTTGTAAAAATCGCGACGCGTTTGTCATTCATAACAACTAACTGGGCAGCGAAACTTAGAAGGGGATGGGGGAGTTAATTAATACTTCTTCCACTTCTGGCAGATCTGCAAACCCATCAACGGACTACTAACAACCAATAACTAATCACTAAAACACTAATAACTAAACCCTCAACCATCCCCACAAACTTGCTCTGTACATGACAGCCATGCTTCTGCATGCCCCGCAAATTTATGGTTAATATACACTAATGGTTTCACATGAGAAACTGGAAGGTATATTATTTTGGAAGCCTCAAGCAAAATTGCAAGATAGGATGCTGGAAGGACTCACTCAGGCTAAAACGATGGGCCCTTTGATTAAAACCTCTTGCCCAGTATACTTGGTCCGAGTTTAAACTTGAAGCATAGTCATGCACGTGCATTCGCACACTTAGATGTCGTGCGTTCTGTATTGCTACACTTATTGTAAAGAAATACATACAAAGTTAGTTTAAACTATAGATCATTGCTATGCAAACGGACTTAGAAATGAGTGTCGGACAAAAGCCCACTAGGACAAAAGCCCACTAGGACAAAAGCCCACTGGACAAAAGCCTACTAGGACAAAAAACACTGGGACAAAAGCTCACTTATATGCATTTGACAGGGAAAGGGTTGAACTGATGGACAAACAGACGGACAGACAGATGAGAGACCTCTCTTCTTCTCAAATCTGAAATTTCAAACATCTCTTTGTTTGGCACCTCTCATAAATGTGCATGCTAATTGTTACTACCAGATCAACGGTCATTTGGAAAAATTAGACATATAATTCCCAATTGTAGTAGATTGTTTGACCCAAACTGTAAAATGATTTTCTTAATATGTAAATGGCTTTTAACACCAAAAATATTATATAATAAATTGTTTGTCATAACATACACAAAAAATAATTATGTCAGTGAAAACACACTTCAGGTGTGACTTACCCTGAAGAAGCAGTCTGATCAGAGTTAACAGTTTTATAATAGACTTTAGCAATTTTTAAGAAGTGGGCTTTTGTCCACCATTCCAAATTTAGCAGTGGGCTTTTGTCCAGTGGGATATTGTCCACTGGGCTTTTGTCCTAGTGGGCTTTTGTCTCAGTGGACTTTTGTCCGTTCCCCTTTTAGCCTGGCTCGTTGAATTGTAACAAAGAAAATGATCCTTGGCCCTTTTAAAATCTGATCAGTGATGCATTTTCTTATACATATCGATAAAATAAGCATGGAGTTGTCCATTTAATATTTTCAGGGGTCACAGGTCAAATTTAAATTGTTTGATATATTTCTGTGCCATCTGTTATCTTAGCAATCAGTGCAGACCCAGATTAAATACAGCATTGTGTTGCATTTCATCTGGATCTTCATTGTTGGTCAAATTAACGATATCCAGAATGAAAAGGGTAAAATGAAATTATGCTGGTCTGATTTCAGTTTTACTTTTGTGAACGAGGAGAAAACAAAACTATACACAAATCTCGAAGAAGGCGGAATTACGAATTATCAATATTACATTATGCAAAATAAAAATGTTGATGCCTCAAATCAGCCTGTTTACACTGAGCTGAATGGCAGTGATTGCTTGTGCACAGACGGGGAACGGACAAAAGCCCACTGGGACAAAAGTCCACTAGGACAAAATCCCACTTGACAAAAACCCACTGGACAAAAGCCCACTGCTATATTTTAATTTAAAAATCTATAAATAATCTGTTTACCCTTATCAGACCGCTCCTTTAGGGTAAGTCTCATCTGGATTTTCATTGACAATATTATTTCTTGTGTTCATGTTATCACAAACAAGTTTATTAGAGTCTTAAGAATTTGTCATTCGATTATGGGCATGTTCAGTACCTTAAAATGACTATTAAAGGAATATGAAAACAACTAAATCAAACATGCATATAACCACTTAAAATACAAAGCTGATTCAGGCCCCCTTGGCAATAGCTGATTGATGTCGATGCAGCGCCAGGTATTAACAGTGCTCTGATATTGTTGTCTCAACATTAATATGGAGACTGAATATAAACATTACCTTCTTATTGTTATGCTGCTTCTCTAGAATACAGGTACATGTAGATTTATGCCCCTAAAGGAACTTTGGAAGGCATAGAGTAATCGCGCTGTACGTCCCTCATCAGGTCACTGAGACCTTTTACTTTACCCCTGACCTATTTTTTTTAGAATATTTGTGTCTGGAGCATATCTCTTATATCATTTGAGGTAGGAATCCCAAATTAGGCATGTGCATGCATCTTGGGATGACAAAGTGTCGCGTACCTACCTTGGGTGACTGTGACCTTGACCTCTGACCTAGTCTCAAATTTGGCGTGAAGTCAGATGCATATCTCCTATATTATTGGAGGTAGGAATTCCATATTTGGCCTTTGAATACATCTTGGGATGACAGATTGTCGCGTACCATTTTCAGGTCGCTGTGACCTTGACCTCTGAATCGTGTCCGTAGCATATCTCTTGTTTTATTTGATATATGAATCCAAAAATCAGTGTGTCGGTACATCTTGGGAAGGCAGAGTGTTGAGTACTATTTTCAGGTCAATGTGACCTATACATTGATCTCCGACATAGTTTTTAGAATTATCGTGTCGGATGCATATCTCTCAAATCATTGAGGTAGGAATCCCAAAATTTGGTATGTACATGCATCTTCGAATGTCAAAGTGTCACGTACCATCCTTGGGTCACTGTGACCTTGACTTTGACCTATAGCCTAGTTTATAGAAATGACATTGAGTCTTGGGCATATCTCCTATATTCTTTGAGGTGGAAATTACAAATTTAGTGTGGGAAAGCATCTTTGAATGGCTGAGTGTCATGTACCATTTTCGGTCACTGTTACTTTGACCTCTGACCTAGTTTTTTAACAATCATGTCAAAAGCATATCTCTTGTATTATTTGAGATAAAAATCACAAATTTGGTGTGTGGGTGCATCTTGGGATGGTGGAGTGTCGTGTACTATTTATGGGTTACTGTGACTTTGACCTAGTTTATAGAATTAGCCTTGCGTCTGGTGCATATCTCCTATATTCTTTGAGATAAGAATTCTAAATTTTGTGTGTGAAAGCATCTTTGGATGGCGGAGTGTCAAGTTCCATTTTAGGTCACTACTCCTTGACCTCTGACCTAGTTTTTAGAATAATCATGTCTGGAGCACACCTCATATTATTTGCGGTAGTAAACTGATATTTGGTGTATGAATGCATCTTGGGATGAAAACTTGTCCTCTCTCATTTTCGGGTCAATGTGACCTTGATATCTGATCGAGTTTCTAGAATGGACATCGAATCTGGTGCATATCTTCTATATTCTTTGAGGTAGGAAATCCAAATTTGGTGTATAGATGCATCTTTGGATGGTGATGTGTCGTGCACCATTTTTGGATCACTGTGACATTGACCTCCGACCTAGATTTTAAAATAATCGTTTCCGAAGCATTTCTCTTATATTATTTGAGCTAGGAATCCCAAATTTGGTGTGTGGTTGCATCTTGGGATGGTAGAGTGTCATGTACCAAGTTTTGGGTCGCTGAGACCTTGACATATTTTATAGAATTATCGTATCAGGGGCATATCTTCTATACTTTTTTGAGGTAGGAATCCCAAATGTGGTGTATGGGTGCATGTTTGGATGGTGATATGTCGTGGACCGTTTTTGGTAACTGTGACTTCGACTTTGACATTGTTTCTCGATTAATTGCGTCTGGAGCATATAGCCCATATTATTTGAGGTAGGAATCGCAAATTTGATGTGTGGATTCCCCTTGGAATAGCGGTGTGATGCATACTATTTTGGGTCACTTTGACCTTGAAATTGACTTCTGACCTCATTTCTAGGTTTTTTCGTATCTGGAGCAAAGCTCCTCAACAAATAACTGACCTAAAATGTTTCTTATGCTAGACCAATTCCTTTGGAGGAATTCTTCACGTTACTGTGACATTTCTTGTACTATAGGTTTTCCTTTGCGACAGAGGTAGACTTGCCACTCCTCCTGAATGTTTATAGCAAACTTATCGAATATGCGTAACGTCATTTTTTAAACATGCTTGTACAGGTTCGTGCTTTAGGCATTACTTTTTGCCAGAGCTTTCATCTATATCCCTTCATTTCGAAAACGCAGGCTCGCCTGAGCCATTTAAAACTCCTAATGTGATAAGTACCAAATGCTCATGATCAAGCTCAAAATGATTGGCCTGAGCCATCATCAATATAGCTTTTTAGAGAAAAAATAAGTACTCTGATGTCATGCACTGGCGCATTGAGTTTGGCCTGATGCTAGAGTTATATTATTTTCTTAGCGAGAGCAGGGAAGGCTCTGGCGAGACTGTACGAATGCACAGCCTCGTTTGCGCCTTTACTGCATGCATATGCAAAAGAACCAAGCTCTCATAAATTGGCCCATAACGTTTGGTCTGATACTTCATCTACATCCATTCTTTAGAAGGCAATAAATACTCAAATCTCATGAACTGGTAAATAAAGCTTTGCGTGAGTCTTCATCTATATTTTTTCTTTAAAGTACAATAAACACCACACTCTCATGAAATGGCCCATACAGTTTGGCCTGAGCCTTCATATATATCCCTTTGTTTTAGTGCGAGCAGGGAACACTCTGGCGAGACTGTACACAGTCTCGTCTGAGCTTTCGATGCCCGCATATGGGTATCTACTATAGCATGGCCTTTGGACGACAAACAACCTCTGTGGACAGGGCAACATGAAAACCTAGAGATTGGTGTGCTTCTCTGCTGTCTAACATATTTACTTGTAGTTCGCTTACATATATCATTGAAATACCTCTTCTCATTTGGTTCCTCAATGTAAACTTATAGTAAAAGAACACAATGAAACGAAAGTCACTTTTATTTGAAAAATATTCATTGTCAAGTTTAACTCATGGATTCTACCACTTACAGCGAATGTCCTATTCTAAAAGGATAGGGTCTTGCAGAAAATTCTACAACTACCAAAACCAGGGAGCCTGTTGGTACACACAAGCGCACGCACGCACGCACACACAATTTGTTTATGGACTATGTAACACTTATACTTTTTATAAACATCTTTTGAAAACAAAATACATGATTTAACGTACTGATGTTTCAAAGATGCATAGTAATGAGGTTATTCTATATTTCTTATAAACAGGTTGTAAGTATGTAAAGATGATGTATTCACAACTATGTGCATTTGCAGTATCCTGTGGCAGGTTCATTATAACAATAAACTGGGACTACCTGTTCGCCCGAAAACAAGGTAAACTCACCAGTGTTTGTTTACAACGATTCTCATCTTTCTTTGAATCAACAATAACTATCATCATTTTCAATCACACAAAAATACTGTTAAGTGCTTTCTTGTAAGTAATAATAATCACTCTTATTCCTGAATTTTGTACAGGGCTGTTCAAATATGAATGCAAGTAGCTTCATAACTTTCTTCACATATATGCTAAGATAAAATGCCATACCTATTTGTCGCCTTCAAAATGGCACCAAACATAAAGAAACACTCACTATATGTCTGGAGTTACAGACGCTTATATAAAAGTCATTCCTGTATACTGAAGTTTTTTTGAAGCAAATTGTCATACACGTTTTGGTATATGTGCGGATATAGTGTCATATCTTTGTTAGTTTGAGACAAAATGGCACCAATTTTTTTATGCAAGTTTAAGGAACATTGACAAAGTTGCTTGCAGGAAAAAGTTTATATAATCCTGTTTCCATCTCGAGTAAACAGGCACGTTCGTGACGTCATTAATTTTATGATAAACGCCATTTTGAGTTATCTACTGGTGATGCAATAATTAAAATCGCTGTGTCCTTTTCTTTGTGTTTGCTTAAAACATGCTTAATATATCATAAGGAAGTTTTCAAAATGCTTCGTCCTCTATTTACAGTGTTATCACATTTTATATCTTTTTCAAGCATTTTTCTGCTTCTTAATGACGTGTTTACATTAAGTAAAATATGTTCAATCTGTCTAGTCCTCAAGACCAGGTGAGTAATTTTATTGTAAATAATGCATATTTTGGTAAAACGTTCAAATTTAGACTAAAACCGCAATGTTTATGGCAACAAAAATTCAGTATAATTTCTATAACCACTTTACTTAAGGCAGTTTTGACTTGATAAAAGCGATTTTCAGCGTTTATAAATTACCCACTATCCTTCAATGATTTCAAGCAACACTCAGTATGAGCGATCAACATATTGTCTTTGAGTTAAAACTAGTTTAAATGTTGCTTCGTGCATTTTGTTAGAGAACAGTTTGACTAAAAACTGAAAGGTGGTGTTTTGTTTACCATTTATTTGCAAACATAAAAGACTTTAGCGAAAACGATTTGATGTAATTTAAGAAAAACGTGTCGGATTTTCGCAACCTTTACACAATTATTATATAGGTAAATGGGGAGACTTCCCTAAATATTTCAAGAAACTTCACCATTTTCACCAATTTATCGAAGAATTATACGGTCGTCTATATCACTGATATGTTTGAGGCATTAAGTTTATCAGTATACTAAAGTGACCCTCATTCAAAGGGCTATAACTCGATAAGTATACTGTATTTTTCTTTAGGTATGGTGCCAGTTTAAAGGTGACATGTAAACCTCTATAGAAACGTATACCATTTTGTCGTAGCATATATGTGACGAAAGTTATGAAGCTACTTGCATTCATATTTGAACAGCCCTCGTATTTGAATGGTGTTTATCATGCCGACCTGATTGGAATGACCTATGGTGGAACCAGTACTACACACTGTGCAGATAAACTTCCATGCGGTGGACGTAAACAAATACAGATACATACAGACTCCTATAGGATTATTGATTTTTTGAGGTTATAGGTCATGTTTACAGTGTACAATGTGGAGTACTGGAACGTAACGGAGCGGAGCAATGTGTCAAGGTAAACCAGAGCAGAACTATCGATGAACGGGAACGGAACCCGAACGCACCCACGTATAAACGGACCTGGACCCGCTCATTGGTGACTTTGACGGCTGGCAGTACTGTAAGAAGAATCGTATTTTAATGTTTTAGCAGCGTTTTCAGGGCGATTTTGGCTGTAAAAAGGTAAAATACGCAAGAATAACGCTCACATACATTTATATCAATGGATTGACACTTGCTGGGTCCCTCGGGAGAGGATCGAATACTCGGTCTGTTGGCCTCGTTTTCAAACAGCTTCCTCGGGACCCAGTAAATAATAATGCATTTTAAATCATGTGCAATGCCTATAATATGCTGGTTCAAAAAAGAAAAATCGCAGAATTAATTGCCCAGTGCGTCCGCGAAGGTACATTTTCTTAGGTAATTGCCGTTTATTTAAATGGTATATATTTCATTACATAAACTAAAGAGGCCAGATAAATAAACATGAATTTCTTCCTTGCTAGCTTCTTCTGTCTCTTGGGCCTCAGTTTGACCGACGGTTGCCCATCTAATAATCTTGCTACGCCGAATCTCAGGGACTTAGTGATTGGAAAATGTTTGGAATACCAGATAAAAATAAACCCAAATGTATTCTGTGACGGAAGGTGAGTACGCCGTTACATAAAATTCATAAAATTGTAAACTACCTTTATTTTTCTTGTTTCCTTTATTTTTAGATTTCGACATTGGCTTATTGTCTATTAGGCAAGTACATATGAGAGTCATTGAAGTTATACAAAATTAAGGTGTGTTGGCTCATGCCACAAGGTACTGCTCTTTAAATCCATACATACAGCGCCACATATAATTTGCAGCAGACGACAATTTAAATTTTGCCGCTTTTTTCAAAAATAACAAATAAGGTATGATATTGCATGAGAATCGTCTGCTGGCAGATGATTCTCATGAAATATCATACCTTGTTTTCGTCTAACATTGGGGAAATGTCGCAAAATATGTCGTCTGCTGAAGTCGAGTTTGGCGCTTTAAGGGCTAAGTACAGAATTTTCTTCCATTGAGGAGCGAATTCGGTCCTATAAAAGTAGTCCCAATTTGGAAAAGAGAATCAATGGTCGTTTCAGTGGTTTGCCATTGATAGGTCGTTTCAGTGGTTTGCCCTTGACAGTATTTCGGTGATGAGGCGGCAGTGGCTCAAGATGGCATGCTGGCTGTGAGATTGGACGCAAAAAGCCTTCTCAGCTAGGGAACATCCAGTTTACCTGTCATATTAGATAAAACAATTTAGAAAATTAGAAAAAAAGTTTAGCTGCAAATAATATGCACGTGTTGATCTGCAATGCGTTGTTCTTATATGGGTTTTGGCAGGTTTTCTCTGTGTACGGCTCATTTTATATCCGTTATCAAGTAGAGGGCAAACATGATGCACATGTTTCTTTTCTTCTTATCGGATAGATGTGCATAACAAAAACAAACACTCCAGATAAATGCCGCTTTGCGAGAAAACCTGACATCGGGATTTGTAAGACTCAACCTAATCTGCTCTGTCAAAGAGACAATGAATCTAGAATTTTGAAATGTTGCAAATACCAACTTCGGATAAGCGTTTATATACTAAAACCAAGTTCTAATCGGTCACCTTACATTTTTACGCTAGCTCAGAAAGTGAAACATAGGGTATACAAAATTCATGTTTTTTTTAAGTGAAGCAATACTTTGCCGAGACTCTGCTAGTTATTTCATTTAAAATGACGTGTACTTCTTGCACGGACGAAGAAAGGGTACCCTCATTTCAAAAGTCACACTTTTTCTGCGATATTAACCATAACACAAAACCCTTATCAATTAACGTTTTTGTTTGTTTGAAGATGCTACTGGCTATCGTGATATAAGAAGCATAAACCTCAAAAGATTTGTTTCCATCGGACTCGTCGTTTTTGCTACTCAACAGCATAAGACAAACACTCTTAGCAGATTAATCATTGAAATTCAGCTTTAAGCTTGCAATTTACTTAGAGACTTTGCACTGCTCTGTAGGCTTAATTATCAGCGACACGGAAGTGAAATTTTCAGCGATTATTCATTATCACCAGACGTCACCGTTCATTTTTGAGAATTGAAAAAAACAAAAAAAACAAACGAGGGTTGTCCCAGTAAATCATGGACTTTTGCTATATCACAAGACTGAGTACCAGTAATTCTATGATATTTTCAGGATGTCTTTATATACTTATGGGAACCATTTTGTATAAATATGAGTGAAATCGCATTTTAGATAACAAATTTATGAACCTTTACTTGACGGTCTGTCGGCATGAGCGGCGCACGTCAACATTTTTGTAATGAAACTCATCTTGTCCAAAAGGTATTACCTGTTACATTTTTATTTTTCAAAAAATGCTAAGGTTAGAAGAACGGTACGGCACAAAAATTAGATTTTCAATAATTTTAAGCTAGTAAATAATCACAAAAACTACGTTCTTTAATTTTAAACGATTGGTCGAAGAGTCACTAGTATCGTAAAATGGATTTTGTGTAAAATGATATCAGTAATACCACAAAAACAAGCTCATTTCGCCAATTTAACAGAACACAAACTATTTTTATATCAGTTATTTTAATGGTAAATATGTTGTCTCTTATTAAATTTAAAAAATCGCTCTTTTTTGTTTGTTTAACATATCTAACCTAACTATTTAGTCTTTACTGGAACCAGAAAGACATACTCAACAAATAGATGGCAATATTTATCACCATTTAAGCTTATTGAAAAAGAGAAGAGTCACACAGTTGACCACCACTCTCTGAAAATACTGAAAAATAATTTGTGACGTACAAATTTTATAGAATTCCTTATAGAAGAAGAAAAAGAATTTTATTAACCTCGTAATAGGTCAATATGGGTCGAGGACATCCCCCATTAGCCTTACAATCAAAACAAATATTATCTGCAATAGGCCATACAGGCCCTTGAGCAGATAATCATATATAAACAAGTTTACTTAGTATCTGCATGGCGGACAGTGTAGAAACCATATGACTCAATATTTAGACCGATTTAATTCAGAGGAACTGACCAAATGTCGTGACGCACGACCTCTCGTCCTTTCCCTGAATTTAGTTCTGCAGTATAACTTTCATCAATATCTTTCATGATTACATCTAAACCAGCATTTACTGTTGATCGCCATAGAGATGCAATAAATGCAAATTCCTATGTCAAATAACACAATACTTTGTATCTAGATATAAACTTATGTTTCTACCTTACTTACAGTGAGAACACAAAAACGATAGGCCAGGAACTTTAACTTTTATGGTCAAGATAATTCCTTGAGAAATTTTTTAGCACCAACGCACAGGGTTGTGGAGTGTTAATAACCATAAAAAAGTCGGCAAAAAATATCGGTGCCAAATTCGAGAAAATTAAGATTTAAGATTTTATCATTAGTGGATGGGGTACCTGAAAAATGGAAATAATGATTTTAGACAAAATATAAATTTCACATTCTTTTTAAGCAAATACTGAATAAATGAGGTGTGGATGGTTCCATGGCAACCAATAATCCTAAATAATGGGGATGTGCCAACGAAAATATGCATATCTCAGCAGCAATTCATCCTAAAATACTAAATTTGGTACCAAATTATTTCTTAGTTATCTAACGTTTTCCTGACTGCTCGATATGCAAATCATCTATTTTTTATTTGCATGATTATTTATGAGAACATGAGAAATTAGAGAAAATTGCAGGAAATTAAGGGGTATACCTACAAAATACCCTGTAGCTCAGCTGCTAATCAAACTACAGGTCAAAAATTGGTACAAAATTGATGCTAAGAGATTGTCCCTTTGCACTGTGGTCTTAATATGCACAGAATTGCTCATATCACAATTGCTAGTTGCCCTGAGTTATCAAACTTGGTTCTGAATTGATGTTAAGACACATTTCTTTTATCCATTGGTTCAAGGTGAGAGTAATCTAAATTTGATATTCATGATTATTAAAGGGAACATAAGACATCATCCAAAAATCGCAGAAAAATTAAGGGGGTATATATACAAAATTACTAATATCTCAGCTGCTAATTGCCAAAGACCAGCAGACATGGTATTAACATAATGCCAACACATAGAGTCTTAATCATGTTCTTTATTAGATATACGAGGGCTGTTCAAATATAAATGCAAGTAGCTTCATAACTTTCTTCACATGAGTGCTGAGACAAAATGGTAAACGTTTCTATAATGGGCTATATGTCACCTTTAAACTGGCGCAAACCTAAAGAAAAATACAGTACGCCTAACGAGCTATAGCCCTTCGAATGAGGGTCACGTTAGTATACTAACAAACTCAATGCTTCGCACATATACCAGTGATATAGGTAAAGCGTATTATTCTTCGATAAACAGGTGAAATTTCTTGATTTTTTAAGGAAGTATCCCCATATTCTAATATAATGATTTGTGAAAATTGCGAAAATCCGACATGCTTTTGTAAAATTACAACGAATCGTTTTCACTAAAGTCTTCTTATGTTTGCAAATAAATGGTTAACAAAACACCACCTTTCAGTTTTCAGTTTAATTTATCTCTAACAAAATTCCCGAAGCAACATTTAAACTAGTTTTAAATCAAAGACAATATGTTGATCACTCATACTGAGTTGTTGCTACAAATTATTGATGGATAGTGGGTAATTTTTAAACGCTTAAAAGCATTTTTATCAAGTCAAAAATGCCTCAAGTAAGGGGTCTATAGAATTTATACTTCATAACATTGCGGCTTTATTCTGAATTTGAACGTAAACTTTAAGTTTGACCACTATAGGCAATATTTACAATACGATTATCCAACTGGATTCGAGGACTAGACAGATTGAACATATTCTAATTAATGTAAACACGTCATTAAGAAGCAGAAAAATGCTTGAAAAATGCTATAAAATGTGATTACTCTGTAAGTAGAGGATTGCGCGTTTTGAAAACTCCCTTATGGCATATTAGGCATGCTCTCAGCTAAACGCAAAGAAAACGACACAGCGATGTTCATTATTACATCACCAGTAGATAATACTAAATGACGTTTATCATACAATTAATGACGTCAGAAACGTGCATGTTTACTCGAGATTGAAATAGGATCATATAAACTTTTTCCTGCACGCTATTTTAGAAACGTTACCTAAACTTGCATCTAAAATTTGGTGCCATTTTGACTAAAATTTACAAAGTTATGACACTATATCCGCACATGTACCAAAACATGCATTGCACTTGCTTCAGAAAAACTTCAGTATACAGGAATGGTCTTTATATAAGGGTCTGTAAGTCGAGAAATAAAGTGAGTGTTTCTTTATGTTTGGTGCCATTTTAAAGGCGACAAATAGTTCTTTCCAGAAAGGTATGATATTTGGTCGTAGCATATATGTGAAGAAAGTTATGAAGCTACTTGCATTCATATTTGAACAGCCCTCGTGTTTGAATTGCATAATCTCCGTTATCAATAAAAAATATTAAAAATGAGAAAAAAAATAGACAATTTTATAGCTGTGTACCCGCAAAATAACCACTACCTCAGCTGCTGTAATTCTTAGACTTCTAAAAATTGCCCAAATGATTCAGCTTTGCCAGCCAAGATGGCCGCTATAGCTCTAGATAAGAAATATTTGAAACAACAAATGAACTACATTGTACTTGTCCAAATTGGAATTCATTTCATACAATTTGTAATGACGTTCCTTGTAAGGCCTTCTACTAAAGCTACCCAACCAGTTCTGCTCTTCTGAACATTATAATCACAAGAGCTAAAAATAGAACTCTTTACACAACATCTGATCCATTGATCCAGATTCAGAATAATTACAAAAATGTTTCAGATTGATCTATGTTCCTTATATTGCTCAAAATTATTCAACTATGCTTAACAAAGTGTCTCCAGGGCTACGATTCAGGTCAACCATGATTGCCCTCTTGTTCAATATAATATATGGGGAGTCCCCATTTTTGGCCATATTTTCCCCATTTATCCCATATTTATTTTTTAGAAAACAATTCAGACTTACCTACCTTATTTTAATTTTCCATGCAATAGTAAACTCACATTTTTTGGCCAAAGTAATTTTGTATGTTTACGCTCTTATTTTTATCTGCGATTTTTCTATCGTTTCCAATGTTTCGTAAATTTATATGAACATAAAATTAGATCATATGCATATTGAACCACATGGTATAAAGACTATGTCTAAGCATCAATTAAGAGCTGAGTTTGGTAATTTAAGACAACTAGCAGCTGCGATATGAGTAGTTTTGAAAGCATACCCACTTATTTTCTTCTGAGATTTGTCTATTATTTCCAATATTTCATTGATATCCGTGAATATATAAATTTAGTCATTTGAATGTTGAACAAGTGGGTAAAAGAATTCTGAGATATGAGTTTACCACGCCTTTTTTCCTTGTTTTTATTTCTTTTTGACAAATTTTCTCTTACTTCTACAACTTTCATTAGTATTGATGTATATGACAATTAGGTAATGTACATATTTAACCAGAGTAGAAGAGCTTTGTCTCATCATTAATTTGATACCCGTTTTGTATACTAGAGCCATAAGCAGCTGAGTTGTATACCCCATTTTTCCTGAGTTTTCTCTCTAATTTCTCAGGTTTTCATAAATATTCATGAATACTCAAATGAGATAATTTGCATACCCGACAGTATGACTAAGAATTAGTTTGAAACCAAGTTTAGTACTCTTGAGTGAGTTGCTGCTGAGATATGAGTATTTCTGTAGGTACATTCCATTCTTTAGAATTATTTTATAGGTTGTCATGGAAACCATTCAATTTCACATAACCCAAATTGGTTAAATTTTGAGTACAATAGTATTGCATTTTGGTGGTCCGAATTAACAATTTGGCATCCAGTACAAATCGTCATAGGGGTGTAAGGTAGATCTTCTATCACATGGTTCAGATTTCTAGTCGTTGACATCCAGTAGAAATCGTCATAGGTTTGTTAGGTAGGTCTACAATCACAGGGTCCAAATTTCAAGTGGTTGCTTCCTGTTTTTCTCTCCAATGATTTTCCTATCATTTGTCAAGTTTTCATAAATATTCATAAATATGCAAATGGGATAAATTACATCTAGAACCATCAGATGAAGGAACTTGTCAAATTATATCACCTATGATATAACAACATACAATGCACATCAGTGATGTTTTTGGGCAGAAATCAGTTAATATACAGGTATTTTCCCATATTTTAAAGTTCTCATTAATATTCGTGAATATTCAAATTAGAAAATTTGCATATCTGACCATGTAATGAAAGGTTTATGCCTAGGCTTTAATTTGGTACCAAGGCTAGTAGTCTGGATTGAGAAGCAACTAAAATATGGTTGTTTTTGTAGGTACACCCCCATTCAGGAGAATAGCATTATGGGTTGCCATGGAAACCATGCATTTAGACATAGCTAGAATAAGTTTTTTCTGGAGATAAATTTTTTTAGGTCATGACTGGGGCTCCAATGAACAATTCAACATCCATGGAAACTTGTCCTGGGGTAGCGAGGTAGGTCAAATTAGATCCTATGGTACCAGAACCATGATATAAATTGCCTGTTTTCAGCGATTTTTCTTCATTTTTCGTATATTTTTCACCCTCCAAAAATACCATTTCCCCTCAGATATTTTGAGGACTTTTTTCTATAAACCAGGACACCTTCCTGATACTAAAAATATTAATAACATTTCTCAAGGAATTAGTTGTGGGTTAAGGGTCATTTCGGCTAAATGTACTGGCCTAAGACGTAAATATATATATCAGATAGATAGATAGATAGATAGATAGATAGATAGATATATTGTTTTTTTTAGTATTTTGTTAAACCAATACACTTGATTATTGACTATATTATCGATACTATCTAACTATTTACAAAATGGCAGCCTTAATAGCGTTTGTGTTTCCAGTGCAGTCAACTTAGCTCAATTACCACAGAAGACAATAGGTCACCAGAAACATGATCGCCACTAAAGACAGACAGACAAAACGTTTATCCCTTACGTCATGTACATGACATACAAGTAATAACATATAAACATACATGACAACAAGATTGGTATTACAAAATAATGTTTTTAGGGATAATGTGCAGTCCAAAATTGATAATTGAATCGTGACAGCACATAAAAAATAAAATTGCCAGCATATTTATAGTGTGATTATTCTAATATGGGAAACGTAATGAAATTTTATTATAAAACTGTATGTTTGACAAAATTGTGATATTTTCCTAGTTCCGAAAGATGGGTGCACATATTTATGTTGGGTCTGTCTATTAAAACAGAGAGCGCACATGCTGATCTGTATATCAATACATGCCTACACAGACACTCTCTGCTTTCGTCCTATAATACTCAAGAGGTTGAACTCCTCCAAGCTTGTTGTTCAGACAATTGTTTATTTGGTCAATATAGACAATCTCGTTTTATAACAAAAGTCCATGATTTACTGGGACGACCCTCGTATAATGCTACCAAATCGATTTTTAAACTCTCACATTGAAACCGGAAGTGTACAGTAGTCGTAAAACTTTAATCACCAAAAATGGACTAATCAAGTTCTTCTGTGTTTGGCCTACAGTGTTCAAATAAAATAAAGTGCATTTAACAATTTTACCAGGAAATACTGGTGCATTTAAAAAATCTCGAAAATTTTGAAAAAAATGCAACATTTTAAAAATGGTAAAAAAACCCACCATAAGCAAAATTGCAATTGTTCGGTGTTTTTCAAGTCGGACAGACAGTTTGTAACCACATAAACCCCAATTTTAGAAAAACTACTACTGTTACGATGCAGAATAGATGGAACAACAGAATCAGTGATGGTTGCGTATACGCACAAATACGCAAAGGTTTAGGTATGCACCTGGTCACCTATTCAAACCATGATAGGTACCTTTTCTACTAATAGTCCCAATAAAAGGTAGGTTTGTCTGAGATGGAATTTATTGTGTCTATATTTATCAACGCTTGCACGATTTCGTTACTTTTCTTGAATATCTTGGAGATCTTGTGCAATTTTCACTATATGAAGGATGGAATTTCCCATTCTTGTTAGGGGACATTTTAAAGATACCATTGAAAGGTTCAATATAGAGACGCTATTCATTATTATAAAAGGTACGTGAAGTTATATATATTTTAACTGTGTTGAAATTGTACATGACAGGGCTATGGCGATTCGTGTAATTGCATTGAATCGCGATGTCTCTAGCATGTCACATTGTATTGAAATAATAAGTCACTCGTTTTCTATTTTGTCGTCTGTTGAATCGGCCAGCATTCCGTGTACGAGTTCTATCGTGTGTTATCAATAACGTCCCGTTTTTTTGGTGAAAAAAGCGATTGTTACGCACTTGCGTATGGAGCTACGCACATGTGTAGTGCCTAAAAATCTGCTGGGACCATTCTTGCTGCTATAGTAAAAGCTGTCCGGATAGACTCGTCGGGTTATTTCGGACAAAAGTAGTCACAGGCCATGTTGGGCCTGCACATAAAACTATAATGGTATGCTGAAAGATTTACCAGGGACCGATAGGTGAAAAACAATTTTAGCAGCTAGATTTTAAGTTGTTGTGATTTTATATGGCGTTGTTGGAAAGACGATTCAACTGCCAGTGATAGTCGACTTTCTGTAGCGACCTGTATGTGTCACCTCGAGTTATATCTGACGCATATAAGAATAAGGGTTAGGTGCATACACTACAACACACTTACATAAATAAGGTGATAGCTGACATGTATGTTTAGAGATTAGGTAGGTGTAATGTTACACCAAAGTAAATGTAAAAATATTTGTTACACCAAAGTAAATGTAAAAATATTTGTTACACCAAATAAATGTAAAAAAATATTGTACGGTTTTACACATATAAAACAGCAGAATGTAATCTCTCAATATTGATGTAAATATGTTTGACGAGAGGCCATAATTAGTTGTTTACAACTGATACGTTATACATGTACGAAATTAGCGCGTGGGCAGGGTGATGTCCGACGTAAGTGTCCAAACGTTACGTCGGCACCACACTGTTCAATGTGTTCCTGGAATTTTAAGAGAATTGGTATCAGTATTTGTAAACCTTGAAACTATCTAGATGACGTGACGTTGAAGGGAAAAGGGCCACAGGATCTTGATGTTTCGGCTGCGATAGCCTCTCAACCAGGGTGACGTTACGACAGTGTATTGGAAATTTTGTTACATATGGGTTTGTTCGTTTGGCATAAGAGGTATTGTTTAGCTCTGACATAGGCCAGTCACTAAAAATACTTCTCTATTATATAATTCTGAGTGTGGATGTTTAGAAGAGCCAATCCATCCTAACAGCATGGGAGCCGTTAGCCATACACCCACGGGTGAGGGCTAATCGCGCGCTTATAGGGTTAGGCTGTAATTTAAAAAAAAGTAAGACCACTGAAATTATTTCTATTTTTGTGAACTTCAAACGAACAACTCCATTATTGACGCAACAGAGTGATTCTGAGATTCTAAAAGTAGATTGTTTTTTGCAGAATCATCTCTTGTGTCCCCTCCTACGTTGGAGGCTGAGTATTGGTGAGCCGAATGATTGATACCTGAGGGCACTTATTAGCTGTCCCCCTCAGGCCACGAACAGCGTGGATCAAGCCCCAATTTTTATGTCCAACCACGTAGAATAGCCTGAGTTGGGAGCCTACCGGCTGGAATTGTTATAAGTGAATCTGACATCCCAACGTGGGGATACGATCAGGAACCGTTGTATAGGAAGAACCACTTATACGGAACTTGACATCTAGAAAGACGATCAACATTACGCTCAAGAAATTCTATGCGAACCCGGTGACGACCGAAGTACAGGATCGATCACATTATTATAAACTCAGCGCCGATTGTTTGAAGTAGACAACGTGCGGCTAAGAAGACATAGTGTTCGCGAGGCGCGTGAAATATCAACAGTTATAGTGTTTGCGAAACGCTTATAATCTCGAGATTTCTCGTCAATACGAGAACTGAAATATTAAAGGGCCCAATTTTTTCACTGAGAACTTAAGTTATATGTGAATCATATTCTTTACGTCTTTTATTTCTGACTGGTTGACGTACATCTAGAGCAGGACACTCCAAGATTGATTCTAATTGAAATGATCTTGGAGTGGCAACTTGCCCTAGTATAGGATGGTCAATTAGCCAGAAATAACAGCGTAGGTGGTGTCATTGTATATTAATGTGTTGTTGATGTTTTCTTAGTACATAGAGTACTGAAAAGTTTTTGCTAGTTGTGTGCATTATTTTTCCCTGGTAGCATCGTTATCGCAGAAAGGAATTTTCCAATAAGATTTCCCCTCTTCCTTCCTGACCGGCTTTATGTCGTAACAACTACAAACTCGACTTTTTTCTTAAAAAAGTCGATTTTTGCATTTTTGACCAAAAAAAAAACGCTGAAGTATAAGAAAACTGTTCAAAAACACTGCTAAACGTTTGCCTATTTATGCACATATATAGGCACAACATCATTTCAATTTTATTAGCGTTTGGTCATAAGTAATGAGTTTGAAAAGTGACCGATAAGAACTTGGTTTTAAAATACTATCCAAAGGCGCTGACCAGACTATGAGGATGCGAAGGCTGGTCTTCGACTTTGTTGTTAACAATTTTTAACCTCAGTGGGACAAGAAGTTAAACGAATTTGAATTAGCAATAAAGCATGACTTATACCGTATCATTATGAACTTGACGTGGGAAGCTTGTTACGACTCTCGACCAAACATACATTTATATTTTTGCAGAATCTATAATGATACTTAATCAACCCAGCCAGCTTTAAGATGTGTTAATTTAATATTTTTCACGTTTCAACATTATATATGATTTATTTGTGCTTAGAAAAGACTGTGAAGACATTTGGCAGAAGTTCTTTGCTGGATTCGCACATCAACCACAATGCAACGTTTCAAGCGCAGGCTTCAGGGATTTTGTGATGGCTACATCTCACAGTGTTCCAAACGACAAGGTTGGTAAAAGTTTTCCTCTTTTATTTAGAGGATCTTACTTGAGTGCTCATGTTTTATTGAATTTATTAAACGAGATGGGGAAAAGAGATAAAATGCGAGGCTTGCCGAGCATTTTATCTCTTTTTCGAAACGAGTTTAATAAATTCAATAATACAAGAGCACGAATGTTAGATTCTATTTATCATATGACAAATACTTTGAAATCTCATTTCTGGCGTAAAAACGTTATAATTTTGCCATTATGATCGCAACGTTGTTATGGACGTCATAACGTTTCCCGTAAATCTATAAACCACTAGTGGTTTATCAATTTTATTGCATTGCGTTATTTCACTCCCAGACGCGACGTCATATGGTAACAATGTTTAATATACATTGTAATTCCTTCTGTTATGCTTTTGACGTGAAGGACTATAACCATAAAATCTCCATAAAAAGTCCCCACGTTTCCACCCTAACTCACTAATTCCTAGCGTCGTTTTGCCTGAAAGCGTGCTCAATTATACATATAGTATGTATAAAGGAAACCATACAACCAGCCTAAATTTGGATATCCAAAGGATCCACCTCGGCAGCTAAATTTTGCGCATTTAATTTTTGTTAAGGCAATGCCTACAATAAATCTCAGGTCAACATGGTCAAACACGCACCCAAACAGCACGTATGTGTTTTAAGTAGCCGTTGATGTCATTTATGGGCTATTCCGGGATGTCGGACCAATGGCGGCCCGTCAGAGTCCTAACATGCCATAATCTAGCAACGCTTTGTCTTAGAATTTGCTGTTACATGTATAGCGATAAACCTTTGCGCTTAATTACAAAATATACCAGCTCTAATGCGGCAGTGAATTGTTGAGTAACTATTCACTAATTGGAAGTCAGTTGTATTGAATATCAAATCATGAGCGCGTAGCGCGAGTGATTTATCTTCGTACGACTGACCGACAAACAGTGAATCATTACTCAACAATTCAAGCTGATCTATTTCGATTCTAACACAAAATAAACGAAAACACATTTGAAGTCTTCAGCTTCTTCCAACCTTCCGTCATTCCACTAGAAATTATCGCCAATAGTTGGACTGTGTCGCATACGTTTACATGCATTTGTAACGTCGTTCAAGCTAAAAACGACGTTACACCGTCTAACACCGTGACTGACGTCATTTTGCAGTAACAAATGACGTCAGCTAGCGCGCGTTTTCCTCGCGCTTTCAGAACTGAGATTTATTTAAGAAATAGATCAGCTCTAGCAGTGAATTATTGTATAGTCGGAGGTCAGATGTAAATATTATCAAATGATGAGCGCGCAGCGCGAGTTATTTATCTTCGTACAACTGACCCACAAACAGTGAATTATTACTCAGCAATTCATGCACCAGAGCTGATCTATTTCGATTCTAACACATAATAGACGCGAAAACACATTGAAGTTTTCAGCTTCTTCCAACTTTCCGCCATTGCACTGAAGACATCCCGCCAATAGTTGGACTGTGTCGCATACGTTTACATGAATATGTAGCCTCTTTCGAGCGTAAAAACGACGTTACACCGTCTAACGCCACGACTGACGTCATTTTGCAGTAACAATTGACGTCAGCTAGTGCGAGCTTTCCAAAACTGTGACTTTACCGTTTGATATAACACGTTTTCTTTAGCATTTGCTCTATAGACAAGGTGTGTTAGAATGCTTGATATATCACGGTTCTATTGTCTATAGGAGAGGTGTGTTAGAATACATATCAGAAAACGTTAACGGCACGATGAAATTGACCAAGATGATACAGCCGAGGCGTTTTCTAATCTTTCCAGATAATCAGCATATATTCTGCATTGTATTAGCCAAGGATATTTTCTATCACATGTACATGTATAAATGATAATTGCATATATTGCTCAATCGCTATCATTACTACTTAAGCATCTATGTATAGCTACGTAGTGAGACTAGCGGCTTAGTGTTTTAATTAAGCTTTCATCTTTTTAATATTCTGTGTACATGTATGCTAGTATGGACGGCTCTGTCGACACTGCTCCGATGCAAAGTTTCGCCTTAGCCGTCGCCGCCCTCCTTTCCGATAAGTACCAAATATCATGCTGAAGTTTTTTTTTGCTTGAGTTACGTCCCAGTCAACATTCTTTCAGTCATGTTGGGACGATTTTTGTCTTTCTGGGTTAAACCTGTACTTTTTGTCTTTCTGGGTTAAACCTGTACTCAGGTTTAACCCAGAAAGACAAAAAATCGTCCCAACATGAGTGAAAAATTGCTTAAAGCACAGATGAAATGTATTGTCCACGGACACATCACGCTGAGTCTCGATCTAGCAACCATTTGACCCCCAGTCTAACGCTCTACCAACTAAGCCACTGCGCTCAACTCATTGCTGAAGTAAATATTCCCATGTTTTTGTTGTTTATTTAAGCTTGCGTTTTGGGAGAATGTGTACACCCTTGTTCACAGATACAGCAATCTTGGAGCCAACCTGGTTACTCTGGCAGACACTTTAACAGGTACATGTATATGTCTGGCCACAAGATGCGAGTGCAGGAATTTGTTATTATTATCATTTTCCAGCCGTGGGTACAACCAGAACCCCCAAAACTTCTTAAAGTGATGTGTAATATAGTAATTACAATTTTATGCTAAAATTGTTTGGGAACCTTAACATATATTTTAAATGTGGAGTACATGTACGAAAATAATTACTTTTTATGCTTTAAATCTTTGCTTACATGTTACTGGACCGTCTATGACCATGCAGCACATTTTTGAGATTTTGAAATAGACAGAAGTAACACATTGCCAAATCTGGACTATATGCTCGATGTGGAAGCAGCTCTCTCGCACACCTGATCGGGATTTCCGTTGTTTCTCACATCAAATTAAAATATGGAGGTCGCAGATAGAAAGTTCGAGCCATACAACTACAATACTTTTTATAGCAGTATTTTACCATTAGATAAATTATCTCCCTGCCTTTTATTACAAAACGCCAGATCAATTAATAAAGGGAGCGATTATTTTAGTTTAACTATTGCATATACATGTAACGAGATACGTGTAGTACATTTGCTCATGTTTATGCTTATACCAACAATATAACCTATGCGCCCGGCTATGACTCAAATGAGCCTGAGCATCCATGCAGTGTGTTCAAATTAAAAATGTCTGCATGGGGAAACCTAAGGTATCCAGTTTCTAATTAATTGTATGACAAAAACTCTGATCTGCCTCGTTGTATACCCAGGCTGATCTGAGCCTCTGCTTTGCTGATATGTTTTGATGCTCTCTCCAAAGTTATGGATTTTTGTGCCCCCGCCATGACAATGGCCGAGGCATTAAGTGTTACCCATGTCCGTACGTACGTACGTACGTACTTATGTACTTTACATACGTACGTCCGCACGTCTGTCAAACGAAGTCCGCTCTTTAAGTCGAATACTTTTGATCAGAATTTTATGAAGCTTGGTTACATTGTTTAGTACCATGACGTCTTCTTCAAGCTCGATAATGGTCCATATTGCATCATGCTTTCAGTAGTTATGGTCTTTTGTTTATGAAAAACCACCATTTGAAACGATGTTTGCTTTCTAGGTCGAATACTTTTGATCAGAATTCTATGACACTTGGTCACATTGTTAAGTACCATGGTGTCTTCTTCAAGTTCGATGGTACATATCGGACCATGCTTTCAGTAATTGTCGTCCTTTGTTTATGAAAATTCACCATTTGAAACGATGTCCGCTCTCTAAGCGAATGCTTTTTATCAGAATTTTATGAAACTTAGTCAGATTGTTTAGGACCATGATGTCCTCTTAAGTTTGATAATTGTCCATATCGCACCATGCTTTCAGCAGTTATGGCCCTTTGTTTATGAAAATACACCGTTTAAATCGATGCCCGCTCTCTAAGTCAATTGTTTCTATCAGAATTTTATGAAACTTGGTCACATTGTTTAAAGTACCATAATGTCTTCTTCAAGTTCGAGAATAGTTCATATTGCACCATGCTTTCAGCAGTTATGGCCCTTTGTTTATGAAAATTTACCATTTGAAACGATGTCCGCTCTCTAGGTCGAATACTTTTGATCAGAATTTTATGAAACTTGGTTACATTGTTTAGTTCTATAGTGTCTTCTTCGAGTTCGATTATGGTCCATATCTAACTATGCTTTCAGTAGTTATAGCATTTTCTTTATGAAAATTCTCCATTTGAAACGATGTCCGCTCTCTAATTCGAATAGTTTTGATCAGAATTTTATTAAAGTTAGTCACATTGTTTAGTATATTGATGTCTTCTTGAAATTCGATAATGGTCATATCGCACCATGCTTTCAGTAGTTATGGCCCTTTGTCTATTAAAATTTACCATTTGAAACGATGTCCGCCCTCTAAGTCGAATATTTTTGATCAGAATCTTTTTAAACTTGGTCACATTGTTTAGTACCATGATGTCCTCTTCAAGTTCGATAATGGTCTATATCGCATAATGCTTTTAGCAGTTATGACCCTTTATTTATGAAAATTCACAGTTTTAAACGATGTCCGCTCACTAAGTTGAATAGTTCTGGTCAGAATTTTATGAAACTTTGTCACATTGTTCAGTACCATGATATCTTTTTCAAGTTCGATAATGGTCTATATGGCACCATGCTTTTAGGAGTTATTGCCCTTAGTTATGAAAAATCATCTGTTGAAACGACGTCTGCTTTCTCAGATAAATAGTTTTGATTATAATTCTATGAAACTTGGTCACATCATAAGTACCATAATGTCTTCAAGTTTCAGAATGGCCCATATCGCATCACGCCTTCAGGAGTTATTATAAAAGTGACGTTTTATACGAGATATTTTTTGTTTGATTTGATTCTTTACGTCCCATCAACACTCTTGCAGTTAGACAGGGACGGGCCTTCCTTGGTTGAACCAGTACTAAGCTAGGATAAATGTGTCATGCTCAAGGACCACAACGCAGTGACGCCGGTGAGGCTCAAACCCGCGGCCCATCGGTCTCGAGTCAAGCACTCTACCAATGAGGCACTGCGCTCCTATGCTTTAGGTTACATTGTTGACTCACTGAAATTCTGTGGTGACAAGAGTCAGTCTAATGGTATCGCAGATGGAAGTGTATGCCCAGGATTTGAATTCTCAGAAGATTGTCAAATGAGTGCAGAAAGGGCGTTCTGGATTATTGCATCCGAAGAGGTACCCTATTTTCGCAATCTGCCTGTCTGTCTCTTTATGTCTGTCAGTCTTTTTTTTCTCTCTCTCTCTCTCCCTCCCTCTCTCTCTCTCTCTCTCTCTCTCTCTCTCTCTCTCTCTCGCTCTCTCTCTTCAAAACTCATGACTCAATCATGCAGACTCAAGGTCAAGCTCATAGTTGAATGGATTGATATTGAGCCTTGAATTTCGTGACCGCTTGATATCTCTTTTACCCCCTAGTATCTTCATTACACTTTGGTCGAATATTTGCCTCAATGTGATGATGTGCAGAATTCATCATTCAACTTGGCCTACTTGGTCGAATATTTGTCTCAGTGTGATGTTGTGCAAAATTCATGGTTCAACCAGGCCCACTTGGCCGAATATTTGCCTCAATGTGATGATGTGCAGAATTTATGATTCAACCAGGCCTACTTGGTCGAATATTTGCCTCAATGTGCTGATGTGCAGAATTTATGATTCAACCAGGCCTACTTGGTCGAATATTTGCCTCAGTGTGATGATGTGCAGAACTCATGATTAAACCAGGCCCACTTGGTCGAATATTTGCCTCAGTGTGATGATGTGCAGAACTCATGATTCAACTGGGCCAACTTGGTCGAATATTTGCCATAGTGAGCTGATGTGCAGAATCCATGATTCAACTAGGCCCACTTGGTCGAATATTTGCCTCAGTGAGATGATGTGTAGAATTCATCATTCAACTAGGCCCACTTGGCCAATAGTTACCTCAGTGAGATGATGTGTAGAATTCATTATCAAACCAGGCCCACTTGGTCAAATATTTGCCTCAGTGAGATGATGTGTAGAATTCATGATTCAACTAGGCCCACTTGGTCGAATATTTGCCTCAGTGAGATGATATGCAGAATTCATGATTCAACTAGGCCCACTTAGTCGAATATTTACCTCAGTGACATGATATGCAGAATTCATGATTCATCTAGGCCCACTTGGTCGAATATTTGCCTCAGTGAGATGATATGCAGAATTCATGATTCAACCAGGCCCACTTGGTCGAATATTTGCCTCAGTGAGATGGTAATGCAGAATTCATGATTCAACCAGGCCCACTTGGTCGAATATTTGCCTCAGTTAGATGATATGCAGAATTCAAGATTCAACCAGGCCCACTTGGTCGAATATTTGCCTCAGTGAGATGATATGCAGAACTCATGATTCAACCAGGCCCACTTGGTCGAATATTTGCCTCAGTGAGATGATATGCAGAATTCATGATTCAGCCAGGCCCACTTGGATCGAATATTTGTCCCAGCGTGATGGTGTGCAGAATTTTATGATTCAACCAGGCCCACTTGGTCGAATATTTCCCTCAGCGTGATGGTGTGCAGAATTCATGATTCAACTAGGCCCAGTTGGTCGAATATTTGCCTCAGATGTGCAGAATTCACGATTAAATCATGCTAGCCCACTCAAGGTCAATGCTACAATTAAAAGTCACTCATGTGAGCATTTTCCTTCTATGTCTGCTACTTATCGCCTTCCCCAGAAAGGATTTTCATAAATGAGCCGTGACGTGAAATTTCCAACAATATGGTATGTGCGACCAGCAAAGCCTCAGACCAGACTGCGCATACGCGCAGTCTGATCAGAGCCTTTGCTAGTCGCTTGTATATTCTTTGATTATTAAGCTTATAACCGACCATCATGTGGAGCTTCTAACCTTAAAAGTAGGCTGCACAGTCTAGTCTTAGTCTACACTTGTCAAGATGCCACATTGTTGGAAATCACATGTCACGGCTCAAATCAATTTGGTGAAAAGTTCGGATAAGCGTGAGGATGTACAGAACCTACGACAAACCTTCTGGCACAAGGTCTAGGTCACAACCCTGACCGTCATTCTTGATTTTTTTGTTTTGTTTTTGGCTTTTTGACTTTGCTGCTCACATCTAAAAGCAGATACATCCCATATTACTGGGTATACATTTATGTAGCCCCTCTGTAAAGCTGCGCTAGTACGCTAAACGAATGTCAAACTGTACATGCCTTATATTTGTGCACGTGACTTGTAGACACAATTCACGTATTTAACCGTTTGTAGACTGGAAACTCCTGCAGACAGTGAAGACCCAGATAAAATGGGCAAAACGCCGCGCGAAAACCTGTCTTCGGGGTTTCTGACAAAGTGAGATTCAAACCAGTCTGCTCAGCTACAGAGACTACCTAGAAAAATGAAATTTTGCTAGTATCAAGTTTGTAATTGATATTTTCAAATACGCGAATAACAAAGGCGCTGATCAGAATACGCGGATGCGCAGGCTGATCTGCGCCTATGTTTTCGCAAACCCCCGAAGACAGGTTTTCTCGCGTTGAGGCCCAAATAACAGACAACACGGAATTTTATCAGGGGTTGGAATGTTTGTTAAAAAAACATGATCTTCAAAGAACGTAATACAATAATTTTGGAAGTAAAATCCACGACCACTCAATTTATAAAATGGATCATTCTAATTTCACTGCATCAAACTTTATGGAAAAGTCCATTGCTCTACAAAGTGTAAAATAATTACCTGATTATAACTCTTGGCGTTTTCGCTTTAAAAACTGGATTTTAAAATAATTGAGCCAGTGCATGGGATTCCCAACAATGTGGTATGTGCGAACAGCAAAGCCTTAGATCAGCCTGCGCATACGCTTGTCGCTGAGTATTCTATGATTGTTAAGATACTGACTGAACACCATTTGGAGTTTCTAAGCTTAAAAGGAGGCTGCACAGGCTCGTCTGAGTCTACACATATCAAAATGCCACATTGTTGGAAATCTCGTACCACGGCTCAATTATCTTAGTGACATATGATGAAAATCATAACTTTGCTCATGTATTACTGAATTTAATAAACCCAGTGCAAAAGAAGCGATAAAATGCTCGGCATCCTCGCGTTTTATATCTGATTAATAAAATTGAATAATACATTCAAGAACACTCATGTTAGATTTCTTTTTCCAATTTCTTTTCAGTTTGCTAAGAAAGCAGCGGGTCAAATAACAGTGATGCTGAACGCTACAGATGAACCTATCTATAACAAAGACTCGTAGGTCAACTTTAATTATTTTATGCCTTTATTTGACCCATATAAGCCGAATATCAGTAGGATGAGCCCATTTCCAATTTTATGGTATTGGGAGATATTTTTTCTCCAAAAATTATATAATTTTCTGTAAACAATCATTGAAGATGCAGACCAGACATCGCATCGTGTGGTGTCTGATCTGGGTCTTCGCTGTTTGCCTATGTGCTATGCTTATATAAATTTACTTTTTGTAAAAAATGTCGCAGTCAGCCTGCGTAAAAATACATCTCGAGAACAGATAACCCGAGATGCCTTCACTAACCGAATTGAAGTAGTGGTGTGTTGGAATAAAAGTAAGAAAGAGGACAAAGATCAGGAATCGATACAATCAAGCACCACAAAGTCACAACGTCAAAATTCGACATCACAAACGCGAGCCAAGAGGTCAGCCCTTTCCAGGCACTTGACCACAAGGCATCAACAAACAGACGTGCATGAAAGCATAACAAAACAAGACAGAAATAACATAAATGATCCAAAAAAGAAGCACCGCCTTGGATCGGTCAGTAAAAGCATTTTACTGGAAGACTTAAACCGGTTTAATGGTGCACCAACCTCACCCTTAGTTCAAATGTGGATCAAGTCTGAAATTGTTTCATTTTTCTAGTCAAAATAAATACAACGGCTTTAGAAATAATCCTGAAAAAGGATCCTCTAGGAATAGAGAAACCTACAATATTAGAAAACAGCAGACTCGGTTTTATTGAATCTGTTCATGAGAACTAATAGAAAGTGAAACAATTATCATGCCCGCTAGCCTCGATAGCTAAGTTGGTGGAGCGTCTGATGTGTAAAAATGGTACTAGCAGTTCCCTTGCTGACGCTCGCAAAAAAGGGGTTGTGCTAGAAAGATAGAGTAAGGTAATCCAAGAATTAACATCAACATAATCATTGCCTTAAGAATGGACAGCAGCAGCAGACATGTGTGTGGGGAGGGGGTGAAGTATAATAACTGACCAAATTGTTTTAAATAATTAGATATCATTACAGCTAACGACCATAACAACATTACAACATTTGTAAATTTAATATGTTCTGCGTCGTGGTAATACTTATCTTCTTAAGTAGCCCATAAAAACAAGGAACAATTTGTGTTGGTTTTAAAGTTCTTTGTTGATTTGGGGTTCAATTTCCAAATAGTTTACCTTTACATACGTACCTATTCATACTCTTCAAACAAACATTAGATATGGTTTATTTCAAATTCCAAAAGGCTAAGAAGCCCATGAGGATATACAATTTAACATATTTTGATGGCAAAAGACAGTACAGAACAAAGATTTATATGTGCTGAGCTAAACAGGTAGCTCTGCATATCTTTTCAGCAGATATAACTGAGTTTATTAGTACTCAGCGGAGAAGGTGTGGATATGTATTTAGTTATCAACTGGACAGCTCCCGCTCCACCCAATACAAGGGAGGACCGGGGACTAAACTGTTGTTTTTTTTTGTTTTATACCTGTGTAGCTGCACAACGTTTCAACTGATGAGTAACCACAATATGAACACATTTTCAAAATTTGCATGTGATGTCAACAGTAGGTTTACGTAGGCTTTAATAATCTCTTTAAAGCTGCTTAATATTCATTATCTCCATTTATGGTGTATTTTGTGGATCATACGTGGACATAACTATGCTGGCACAAATGCGCCCACATAGTATATGTCTGCGTTTGACGTGTTACATACAGAAATTTTGTTTGATAAATAGATCTGATCATGAGTATATAAATCAATATAACGAAAGTGGGTAATTTACAAACATATACAGCTAATATATAACGAGAAAAAAAGTATTATACATGCATATACAAAGAGGCACAAGTGTACTTCTTCATTGGCACTCATTGAAGACCCAGATGAAATGTCGCATAATGCAGCATCTCATCCGGTTCTGCTATGATGAGAAATGAATCTAACATCTCCATTTGGGAATCGTAACCATAAATATAATATACATACAAAGGACCACATCGAGTTAAATGCGTTCACGCTAAACTTGGACTTTATGTTAAAGTCCCTTTAAGCCACACGTTCACTGCATTACACTTTATGAACCTGTATTATTAAGAAACAGACTATAGCGTGATGACACGCCGTCGTGTGACACAATTTTAATTTATCTGTGAGATGGAACATTATTGGTACGTTATTCAAAAAACATTAATAGCTTTATGGCATTGTTTTGAATCGTCTATTTTGACATAACACTAAATGTCAATCTGGCAGACATAAAACGTGATTATTGTTTTTTTTTCAAATGTTTCTTTAAATAAAATGTTTTTGTTTTCTAGATACTTTGCGATGCATGAAGCTCCCTACCTTAGAGATGGAACTGTGACTAATGCCAAAATAATTCTCATTAATGAACGCACAGCAAGGTTAGAAACAAACAGGTCATGTACTGTCATGCTAGCCAAGAGAGACAGTGGCGTCATGTTTTGTTTACAAAGTTATCAGCACTTAAAATCGATAGATCACTTCTGTATTAATCCTATCCGCAGGATAGGATTAATACACTAGTGATCTATCGATTCGCGTTTGCTCAAGTGAAGTGTACAAGTTAATGTTTACTTAATAAATGTAAACAAAACACGACGTCACTGTCACTCTTGGCTTGCAGGACAGTAAAATGTCTGACAATAAACCATCTTGCATTAGCTTTCAAAATCAATATTAACTAAGAAGCTGACAATAATTCCCACCCATTCTAATTAATGTAATAAGAGCGCTCCACTATTATGGCTATTGTTTGTATGTTTTGATAGTGGCTAACAGTTCAGTGGTATACGTGCCTGCGTTCAAACCTGAACATCACTGTTTCAAATCAAGTTATTGTTTTACTCTGATTTCTTATTTTCTCGCCTTACCTAAATATAGTTCGTAAAGAGACTTAGTCTGCAACTAAAAACATTTTTCAATTCTTTTTTATTTTCTTTTCAAATCATATATGTAATAGTAGAATAAAGTTATATTTTCACAATAAATATGTTCACTATAGCTGAAAACTGCACGGAAAAGTGAATTATTCTACAAAACAGGTGTGTTTTTCTCTTAGTGGTAATTATTTGCGTCCCGCCAATAATTATAGACAGCTAATTTTAACATAAATGCTGTTGTTTTGATACTGATAATTTGTTAAGATTTACGAAAATGCTAAAATGTATACCTGAATTTTAGTTTTTTTTACTTTGTTCTTGAAAAATAGAAACATTAGTTCTAAAATTAAAAGATAAAAAATTACAGACTATGCAGCTTTTATTTAAAAATATTAAAATTCAAACATATTGTCCATTGCAATTTTCCCCTCCAATCGATACAAGCTGGTCTCTCTGTGTCGTAATTTTTCCGTTCATGCAGAACATGCAAAGTTAGCAAACCAAGACAGGGTATATATGTGCATACAACAAATCGATAGACGATACCTATAGCTAAATGATTTCGCGTTGATCCTTAATGAAGAGATGGTCTTAGCAAAGACAAAGACAATTACGCAATTTATCCAGTCTGACCAGCGTGCGTTCACTAAAGAAACCCAGAGTCATAAGCGAGCTTAGCCTAATAGTTCATAGGATAGACACTGATCAGACTGTGAGCGTTCAGACATATTACTAAGGTTACATGTAAATGCTGCCTCTGATTCACACAGCGGTTTCTTATGGGCTGATATGTGGACAGTGTGTACAACCGATAGACGGGAGGAGAACTATGTATTTGTATACTAAAAGGCACCTCATGAACCTATATATATGCTTAGCTGGGCTATTAAGGTGTTACTAATACTTATAGATAGGTTAGGGGTAGTATGGTATCCTGAAATCTTTGATTTACTCAACTAAATGAACCACGAAAACGAGGCATTTTTCATGCAGGTACAAGGATACAAAGTGGAATCAGGAAGGTTCGCTCGATACTAAGTAAAAAACAAAATTGCTCAGTATCCGCCATCAAAGCAATCTTGTGGTTAAAACCCCTCTCCCACATTTTATATCTTTATCTGTCATGCATTGATGTTGATATTAGCCACCGTGCATTGATTGCAGGTGTTAATCCCATATCATTGTGTATGCTCCTCATTGTAACAGGAAATGGCTTTTATATAAGCTTCAGCTTACCAACAAATCCTGAACTATTATATATTTGTATATATTGTATTATGCTTGTAATTTTACAAATTAAATATTTTTAAAACCAAATGAACCTGTTTTAACACTGATGAATATTTACTCTGGTGCATAACAGTACAAGTATGAAGCATAAAGCGTAAAAAAGGAGTGCAAACGTATATTAAGATTTAAATTAGTCTTCAATAACGCGGAAAAAGGTCTAAAACACATATTTTCCCACTAACATTTTCCCGAACTACTTAATGCATATCCGTGTGAAATACTCGCATGTTAAGTAATACTTTCTTGATAATTAATGTGCACTGCAATTTATTTACGCTCCTCGCAAAGCCTTTATGATAGAACAATTTATTATTAATCCAATAAACTTAACAAACAGGTACAGCAGATTGCTTTGAAAGTGAGTGAGACATTGCTAACTGTATAGCTACTAATTTCCATTTCAACAGATTCAAAGTGGGAAGTTTCTTGAAAATCACTAACAATCACAATTCTGAGTTTTCAAAACCTGTATATTAAGCATAAATTAGTATTTGTAGCTTGTATAAATTGATCATACAACAATATAGCCATAGCTATTAGCCCATTTAAAAATAGTCCTGTAGCTTGGGAGTCACCTGCTCTCATATACACAAGGACAAAATAAACTCAAATTCCAGACCAAATATCAGGTCTCTAGGCTAACTGAATTGCTATGAATGCAAGTGTAAATATCATTTGACGCTGATGCAACAAGGACAATAATCACATGCAGTTTTATCAGATGACGTCATGTGTAAGTGGATAACTTTATTTCATTAAAGAGGATACGGTCACACGTTTATAAACACTTATTATTTCAATTGTTTTTGAAATAAGTAATGTCTACTTTAAAGGTTTGAAATCTTGGTTGAAAAGGTCCTGTGATGACAAGAATTTTATACTACACTGTAGATATAATTTCACATCAAAACTGTAAAGCTTGCAACAGCTCGTTTCATAAATTTCATATCAGAACAATTTTTACTCTTTACATGCTGTGTAATTTGTTATGCTTTTGTTGTAGTCTGCAGACATTTATTTTCAGAATCGTACTTTAAATAACAAATTTTCTGATTATACTCACTTAGTGTCTGTCCTGATCTGGATCCAAACTGTTTGCAAGAGTTGTAATCAACATGAAAAAGTCGCCGCTCAGCGGGGTTGCGTTAAGGTGTAAGATTATGATTATTCATGTGGTTTGTTCTGCCATGTGGTTAAGCATGTCTTCAATGGTTCCCAGTTGTCATTGAAATGATTTTTTTTTCAGGAAAAATTCTGGTGACTTGTGCTCTGACCCGTCGTTAAAGGAATTATTCTCACTACTAGAAAACAAGAATATCCAAATATCTTGTGAGGAAAATCCCAGGTGAATGATGTTTCTTCTTCTTCGTCGTGACACTTTGGTACTAAGGATGTAGCTAAAAATATTATTCAGATAAACTCATTAAGTTATAACTGACATATGAGTGATTTATCTTTTATTATATATTAACCTTTACAGTATGTATAGAGCTGTATGCAGTTTTTAACACAGTTTACAAAGTCCTTTTCGAATGTTACATCAAGAGCGTTTGACTGGGTGTCATAATGCCCTAGTGCAGGATGTGGAAATTTTATGAGCCTGTTGGTAACAGCTAACACCATATCAAAATAATAGCTGAATACTCGCATGAGCAACATATAAATTCGTATTTCAGTTGAGACTAAGTTCCTAGATGATATAAGCAACATGGCATAACAACCTCCAGTCTTCACATAATAATTGTGTTCAACACATTTTACTTTAAAAAATCTTAAACAATTAATGCTAAACCCCATACCTTGAATCATTTCAATTTCAGCAACTCATTGATGGGGCGTGACGCGAGAAATCCTGTGTTCTGGTTTTCCGAGAAAGTGAGATTTAAGCCAGCCTGTCAGCTACAGAGACTATAGTTAGAAAATTGAAAGATCGCCTGTAACAAGATTTATATCATACTTTCCAATCAATGAATATAACAAAGGCGCTGATCAGACTGCATGAATGGGCAGGCTGATCTGCGCCTTTGTTGTTCACAAACCCCCGAATACAGGTTTTCACGCATCAAGGCCAAAAGATCCTTTTTTGTATGGCTATAAACACTTTTTTACTGGAAATCCATATACGAGTACGCGTGTACTTGAGCAAAGACCAATGACACAGATGGAAATGCTTCATATTGAGTGCATAATTATTAGATTACTCCAACCTTGGACCCATTGATATGTGTAATGTCTTAACAAATTCCAGGCCCATTGAATATGTAATGAATAATTTCGTTTCAGAGAGGTGATGCTAATGTATTGTACAGATCATACAACCAGTCCACTATGTACAATCGATGGAGTAAGCAGGGCGCCTGTTTTGTTGCAGGACGTGATTGTCATACTACAAGTTCTTATGCTATCAGCTTTTTGTAGAGGAGTTATATAATACCAGTTTATGATTTATTGAAAACAAGCACTGTTATAGTACTATATTTATATGAATTAAGGCGCACCCGTTAATGCGAGCACAGCTACGTCATATATATGAGGGCCTGGATTGGGTATACAAGAGGTGTATCGTGTTTATACGAACAGATATTAGATAATGCCGTTACTATTTATTTCTCGTTATATTGGGTAATAATTGATTTCCATGAGTTAGTCTAATCTCCAGAAATGCGCAGTCATCAAGAAAATAATTCTAAGTTTTTATTTTCTGGTTTGAAACAGTCTCTGAAGATGAGTAGTCAAATTTTAAGCGTTTAAAAATGCTGTCTGAAACGAAATGTACTGAATCTTTCTCGAACAAGTTCGCTTAAAAGATATGAAGTTTTTCTCTTGGAACCTTTTACATACTGTACAGACAAAAAGTAAAGTATGCTCTGTTAGAAAATAAAGCAATCCAGTTGAATATTTAATTTTTGGAAGCGACTTGAACATCAAATTTTAGGGTTTACAGTTTCCGTATCAACACTAAATTGTATGCAAAATACACAAATGCAATATTTGGTGATCAGTTTTATCGGTAATAGATACTTAAAATATATATAAAAAAATGAGTCGGCCGTGAGTTTTGAGAATTTGCTTTTCAAAAATAGTAAGTGAGTATGATCAGGAAATACCACAATCACAAACCGCAGACAACCCCATGACACCGCGAGGAAGAGCCACTCAACCATCACGAGACACCAGGAAGACAAATTAAGCAAAGCAACCAGCTCTCTCTTCCCCATCAAGATGATTGCAATACTAGAATGGACATAAAGTAACGTGCAACAAAACATAGAACAATTACAGACTCCTACAATGGGTTTAATAATAAACAAAAAGTCAACAACAACAGAACCACCGCCTTAGAACAGACAGCAGCCTAAGCCACCGGGGGGGGGGGGGGGCTTAAATGCATTTTACTGGTACCATGCGTCTTCCATGACACATTTTATACATGAGATACCCATTTGGTCACTTGTACGGAAGAACTTATTAAGCCAAGTTTACAAGCAAAGGCAGGCACACATAGGCTGTTTCTCATTTTAATAATAGACTGATTGTTCCTCTAAAAGAAAATTTCACACTTAAATACGTATATTATTAGGAGATACGCCCGATGTATTTAGGGCCACCGTGTTATGGCTATGCTTTAATTGTCGTCTTGTCTTTTTTGCAATACTAGGGGAACGTCCGTTATGCATGAAAAGGTAAATTTTATTTGCTTTATTTATATGCAACCGCAAAAAGTGAAATTCAAATCTGTTCAAATAAACATGAAACAGGTCTCGTATCGGTTAGCGAATTTGGCCATATATTATTGACTAGGGATTTTTAGCCCATAAATAAAGTTTATAGACCTTTTGGTCTAAAGTTTAACGATTTTCTGCCTAAAGAGGAGAATAAAAATGCTGTGACTACCAATCCAAAGGGTAAAGATGGTAAACACATTCTTTTTTTGCTGATTGCGCGAAAATGGCAGTTATAGGTTTTAGGTGAATGTTGTCGATTAGGCAAATGATTAAGTGGTCAAAATTGTATTGATTACCGATTTTCAGAAATCCCGATCCAGGCCCTCCTGCATAGACCCAAAAGTATGCACATGAAAGTGGTGGTTTGGACAGGGTTGCCCAGGTGTTTCAGGGATCAAGGGTTTGGGCCCTACCTCTGGCGGTATCCCTCCTCCCCCCCCCCCTGATTGTACTTAAATGGTTACTAGTTGTATGATCACAGTTTTGGCTGATGGGTCCATGCAGTGGAAAAGGGTCATCCTGATTGGACTTAAAAGATGACCGAGCTTTAAAAAGTGTAGGGGGGCATAGTGTAGTTCTTGTACATGGTGGTTTGGACAGGACAGCCCACCGCCAATCTGTTAGTTCAGGGCATGTTTTAATATTCTGGGACTTTACTCCCATAGATAATGGTTTCATTGAATTGCGATCATTATGCCATTTAGTGCTAATTTTGAAAGTTTGACTGAAAAAAAAATAGATATGCCATAAACTTGTCATTGATCGCTGAATGATAAAGACTAATCTATAGTGGAACAGTTTTGGGAAAAGAACTTGTCAGGGCAATACTGTATGTCTGGTATATGCAATAGTAATTGTGTATTTACGCGAACAACTTGCTTATATGTTCCTCTGCATACGAAAACGCCATACTACAATTCAACTACAGCAACAAACTATCTTCCTTAGCAAGGTAAATGTCAAACTAACAGGACACAAATTACTATATTACAAAAAGCTAGTCAACATGATCAGGAAATGCCAATCACACACTGTAGACCGACCAACATCACTGTGAGGAAGAGACATAGAAGACTGACTGTCATGTGATAGGAAGAAGTCTTTTAAACTAATGTAAAGCTTTCTCTTTCCCAGCGAAATGAATCTAAAAATAAGAATGACCACAAAAAGGTAATTTGACCCTACCTATCTTTCCAAGATGGCAGCAGAAGTCAGTGGGGGAAACATAAAACTCCCTCATACAATGTAGTAAAACCAAGCACTTTTCTAATATTTAAAGCAGACAGAGCCACTGCCATGGAACAGACGGCAGGTGTATTCCAATATCTTCATCCAGTGTAATGGGTCAGTCTGTGATTGTGGCATAACCTGGCTATACTCACTTGTTGTTTTAAGTGTATGTTACTGAATAAACCTTGGCCCTAGATTGCTTAATTTTCTTGGAGGCTTTCTAACTGCTTCAGTGATTTTTATTTGAAGAGGGGTGGGAGGATCCAAATACCACTTTAAGCGGGCCACCATTGGCCCGCTAGCGAAACGCCATTTAAATGGCGTTCGCTGGCTGCTGATGATGGCCCAACATTAAATGCTGGCTCGGTAGCTTTGTGATTTTTCAGGAGATCTGGACAAGAATTGCTAAGAAACCATATATTTTTAATTAGTGTTTTGTCAGAGGGGGGGGGGGGTCCGGTCCCCCCCCCCCTCTGGATCCGCACTCGCAGATAAGCATTTGAATTATATAACATAACAGTGATGGCTAATACGTATTTAACTCGCAGATAGATCTAGATTTAAAGTTAACATGGTTAACCACTAGGTGGACCAAACTGATCCATACAGAGTAATTAGCAGTTAACACACTAGGTTCAGGCTAGATAGAAGCAGAACAGGCTAGAAATTGATCTGTCGGTACAAAGGCCTGGGGATCACCTTGAATATAAGAAGCTAATCAGAGTGGTTTGGTCCCTTTTTTTTCGTATTCATTATGAAGAGTTGCAAATGTTCAAAATATACTTGAGACAGTTCCAGAAGGAATCAGTTAACAGTACTAATTGTTCACATACCTTGTGATATGGCCATCTTCATATGATGCCATTAATTAATAATCAATCATAGCCATTCCATTGCTGTGCAACCCTTTTTGCAAACACAACAGATCTCCGTAGACAGGAGTAGACACAGAGGAGTTTTAATCCTGAAATATTGTGCAGTCCAAGTCTGTAGGAATTGTGAGTTTCTCAATAGGCTGCTATACATGGAGCGCATAAAAATAAAGAAAATAGCAAAAGTAGACAGTCACTAAGTCGCATTTGTGACACCATTACTTTGATAAATTCCTTATATATACCATAACCGTATCCATACAACCCTACCAATTGATACCCTCCACTCCACAAACTATGAAAACCATGTGTTTTTTTCTATTGAAGTTCCAAACAGTATATTGACATAAACGACAGCTTACAAGGCCTTTGTTGACACAGTTATCACACAATGGTACAGTTTTCTAAATGCAGAAAATATGTTGTACAAACGCATCGGCATTACTCGACAATGAGAGGCAATACTGGTTATTTAAATCAGAATTCCGGGTTAGCAGGGTTGTTGGTTGTATTTTGCGCTTGTCGTCTGTAACCTTCCTGTCAATGAAATAGCGTGTAGAAGCATTGTGCATTCCATCTTAAAAACGAAGTATCGTCAGTTTCGTTCGATTCAAAGTTTGAGAAAGAATCAAAGCGCTTGTGGTAGAAAAGAAAATATATATATATATATAAATAAGATATAAAAATCTATTGTTTAGGACAAACGGACGGACTGAATTAAGTATTTGACCACAAATACCCATACGTGCCACCCCTGGGGCATGACCCAGGCGACAGAATGAAAATTTATTTCCGTATGTTTTATATCTTTTATTTGTGAAACAGCTATACGAATAGATAGCTGTGTGCAAGTGAATTGAAAGAAAACTGATGGAATATTGGAGATAATCGCCTTAATGGCTATCGTATATTATGACACTGGGTTAGCTCCTAACTATATTGGCATTGCCTCTCTACATAGAGAAACTTACTCCAGAACTATTACAGGAAATATCTAAATTTTTGTTTTTATAAATCTGCATATACATGTATAATAATCCGCTCATCGATCCGTCAGTCGTTATTTGGTGTATAAATGTTTTCGTACTTGTCAAAGCCAAGAATCTTCCTAGTATAGTTCCAACTTCCATGCATAGTTATTAAAACATTCTTCAATGGGTGAAACTAAATTTTAGTGACTTCGGCCATGAGGCCATGAGGTGTCAAGAATATCTTGACTAGGCTAGGTTTGTAATTGATGCTTTCACGAAGACATTCGTGCCCATCAATAAATTCTAGACAAGCTGCTAACAACTTGTAGGCAAACAGAGGACCACGTTCTATCTTCCCTTGTTACCCAATCAGAAGCAGTGGGAGAAATATGTGCTAAGATCTATTACTCTTGTTTGGATTTTGTACCTTGGGCCTGTCCCATAAGCATACACATCGTCTGAATCACAATGCTGATAGCTTTGTAGAAACCATCAGGGAGACATACTATGAAATTGCTTTCCACATGTTCACCAATAATAATTTAATCATCTATGAGTATGACTGATGAAGCAATCTGATCAGTAAAAGGGGTGTACAGGTGAGACTGATTATCTCTATAGAGGATGAGGATATTTTTACTTTGGAAATCCAAGGCTTGTCAGTATTTCATTTTCACCTTGTGCAGTTTCTGTGATATTAAACCATGCTCTAATCCTAAGTAGATACTTTCCTCTCAATCAGAAACTGTACATGTTGAGACACACTCATTACCAAATCAGCAAATCGTAGTATGCCTTTTGGCACCTCTTTACCAATTCTAATGGCAGTTTGATCACATAACTTATCTGATGCAACTATACTTCGGTATCCATCAGACTAAATCACATTGTCTTGGCATTTCCATCAGATAATAAGTAATGTAATGTGAATACTTGACATATCCAGCAAGAAAGAAATACTTCATCTCTCACTTCATCTTCAGCTGTTGGACTTCACCTTCCCACTCTGTGGGATTAAACTGGTGAATCAGGAGTGTTGGCAGGAGTAAATTGAGTACTGCACAATGCCATCAAAAGTATTTTGTCAAATTGACAGGATCGTTGTAAGAGTACATGCAACAAAATAGTCTCATAGCTTTCATCCATGATTTCCCATTGCAAATACCTCTTATTCATCCATAAACTGTTCCAAGGCTGAGCATTTTATTATGGTTCCAATGCCGGCAAAAATGACAATTATATACATACAAGCTGGATGGACTACTATGTTCTGGAACTTTCTAGACTGGTTCCAGCACACTTCTATCGTCACATCATACAACTGCTTGTCAAAGCAACTTAAATGAATCTTTTTCATCCCCATATCAACTATTGATCTCTGCATCAATATTGTTAGGGACATAGGATGGTGTTATTCAGGGGACCGAACACAAACACATGTACATGTTTGCAGGGTGGAGTATATTCTGCTCGACAATTCATTGTGGAACCCATTCTAGAAAACCCAAAAGCGAGATAATTCATAAGGCTCCATGACTATAAATAACATTCTTTTAAAGATGGCGTTTGGTGGACATCTTGGATGTGGTTATTTGAGACTACATTCAGAATGGTTCCAGCAAACCAGACAACGCCTTAAAAGACATATTTTATCATTTTCCTTGGCGTACAGTGAGTTAAAAATATTTTTTTTAAAAATGGCGTCTGGTGGTCATCTTGGACATGGTTTTTGGAGGTCCTACATGCAGAATTGAATTCCTCATGTCAGAATCCTTCTAAAATGACATATTGTACAACATTCAGTGACAATTATTTAGAAAAGTTAGGTTTTCCAAAATGGCATCTGGCGGCCATCTTGGATATGGTTATTTTGGGACCTCAAAATGCAAAACTACTTGCAGAAATGGATTCCTCATACCAGAAAACCTCTAAAACGACATATTGTACAACATTCTGTGGCAATTATTTAAAAAGTTAGCTTTCTAAGATGCCGTCTGGCGGCCATCTTGGATTTATGCAAATTTCCGGAGTTGCCCAAAGTTGCCATTCTGGCAACCAAGCTGGATTAATTCCAGAACATCTCCAAAGTGCAAAGAAACAATAAAACTTCATTGTACTCAACATTTCTAGGTTAATGTATAGGACACATAGGAGTGTCAAATGAACTATAGGAAGGCTTACTTCTCCTTCATTGTTTGACCAAGGATGATCATATTTGGCATAATACGTATTGCCTATGCCATGAAAATAGCAATGGGATATGCAATCACGGATATGACATTGGAGTCAACGACCGAGACCACATAATTGCACCGCGACATGAGATTTCCAACAATGTGGTTTGTGCGACAAACAGAGTCTCAGATCAGACTGCGCATAAGCGCAGTCTGATCATAGCCTGTGCTAGTCGCTTGAAAATTCAATGAGTGTTAAGCTACTAGCCAAAACTTTTTGGAGTATCTAAGCTTAACAGGAGGCTTCTAAGGCTCGCGTGAGTCTACACTTGTCCAAATATCACACTTTTGGAAAGTACATGTCATGGCTCATTCATGTATAATACAATATGTCTTATTGAGTAGGTATGATAAAGAAATACCATATGACTCTAACAGTCACACGCCATCACTAAGACAATTAAAGCAAAGCCATAAACTCTCTCTTCCTCGTCAAGATGATCGCAAAACTAGAAAGGGCACAGCGAAATGCATAGCATAACAAAAGAACAACACAGGCCTCCCACAAACTCTGTGAGGTACATAAAACTTAGACTCAACAACAACAAAGCCACCGCTTTCAAACTGCAGCCTAAGACACTGGGGATGAGGCCTTAAATGCAATTTATTGGCGCTAAATCTTCGTTTTTGTCCGATGGTGTTTATATATTTTGTACAATGATAATCTATGGTGTGTAAATTACAGTAGTCAATTCAGATTACAAGTGTTGCCTTGGATTCGAATGGCCAAGGTTTAATATTCTTGAAATATGTCAAAATCTGTCTTGCAGTTTGTAATGTGAACCCCTCCTTCATTCTTTTACCGAGGATATTCAGAATTTTAACAAAGATTGCCTATGACGGTATGGTTACAATAAACTCTTCAGATTACCAATAAGTTCTTGGAGACAAAAGTCAAGGTCACATTATACTGAAATCTGTCTTTTGGCTCATAACTCGAATTTTTCTTTATTTTTTGGCCGAGGGTGTTCGTATTTGGCACGATGATTGAATGACTAGTATGACGCTAGAATCTAAGGTCAAGGTCATAGTAATATACTTCAAACCAGTCTACAGCTAGGAACGCAAAGTCCGATTCCATTTTTGACCGAGGGTGTTCATATTCGGCATAATGTTTACCTATCATGTGTGGATTATACACAATAAAGATAAAACACCGAAGAAAGTGGGAAAAAACAACTTTATAGCATATAATGCTTGTATTGCCATGCATTTGATAGATTTCAAACATAACACCCATTGTTTTCTGATTGTAATTGCCTTTTGTAAAACGTGCTTTGCATAAAAGACCTGATTTCCTCAGTTACCAGTCTTTGATTACATGTACCTTATCTATTCTTCTTATTAATTTTATCCATTGCCCCCGAAGTTCAGGTTCCTTGGGAAATCCATGTCTAGGTTACAATGAGGTACACTGCAATTGAATAAAGGAATTATTATTACATCTTTCGTGGAAATACTTTAATATAGTGGACCTATGTGGAATCCTGCCATATAAGAGGATGTGTCCACACTTGTGTGGTCGAATTATATACAACTGTATCTCATCTCCATTTTTATACTACAATCAAACGCCTGGGTCCAAATAGCGTTTGTAATGATCAGTTAAATCGGGCAAGGGTCAGTGTTTTTTCACGGTTGATGTCGGCCATTTCAATTTCTCAATGAAAATGCAAGCGTCTTTCAAACATGGATCATGTTTTGGGGAGTTATGCTGAAAAAATCCCCAACAATTATTCGTCTTCTTGAAGATGTATCCATAGACAGGCATCTATAACAGAAATGCTGTTTATTCCGTATTGGTTACATTGACGGAATAAAACGCATTTTATGTGAAAACATTGTTTTCTTAAGAAATGTGGAATCATCTCTATATAGAGATGCAACCAGATTTTTGGTGCAGACTGAATATTTGTTTTCTTAGGAAATGTGGAATCATTTCTATATAGAGATGCTTCCACATTTCTTGAGAAAACAATTATTCAAACTTGGCCAAAATCTGGTTACATCCCTATATAGAAACGATTCCACATTTCTTAAGAAAACAATTATTCAGTCTGGGCCAAAAGTCTGGTCACATCTCTAAAATTGCACCCACATTTCTTGCGAAAACAATTATTCACTCTTTGCCAAAAATCTGGTTGCATCTCTATATAGAAATGATTCCACATTCCTTAAGAATACAATGTTTTTATATCAAAATGCGTTTATTTCTGTCAATGTAACTTATACGGAATAAACAGCATTTCTGTTATCGATGCCCCTCTATGACTCGGCACTCTTTAATATTGTGAGAGCTACTGGGGAGTTCGCGACAATAGCAAGTGTTATCCAGGCGCTTTTTATCTACTTTTCTACCAAAATGGCCGACTTGTCAACAAGAATTACGGGAGTGAAGGATTTGTGCATTTTATGCTGTGAGAACCTTTTTTATTGCAGAAAACACGGAATGGGTATCATTTATAATCATTGCCCAATCGTTCCAAGATCTGATTTCCAAAGTGCATAATCCCAAAAGCTTGCACGAGTGTTAGAAATGATCATGTACACTGATGCGCGATGAAGCGAAAATTGCGTTGACCCTTATGAAGTTGAAAGGCCTCCATATTCACCTTATACGAGGATATAACTATTATTATTGGTCTTTCTGTGTAGTTAAGATGTCAATGTTTATCTTGATACCACATTTGTATGGATACATCCTCTTATAAGGCAGGATTCCACATAGGTCCACTATATTAAAGTATGTCCGCTTTCGTTTCTGAAGAAAAACAAACAAACAGAAGAGTAATACTGAGACTTAGAAAAATTAACTTGGCTGGTACCCCTCGCTACACCTTAATTGTAGCTACGAATAATAACTGACTGCCAGAAGCATTATTTTCTGCTAAGTACTGAATCAACCCAAGAAACGTCCCAACATGACTACAAACTTGTTGACTGGGACTTAGGTATAATGCACAAACAAAACTACTGACAACGATCGTCTAAACAACTTGGAAAACCTAAGAATTTCTAGCGATAAGGCGAGCAATCTCCCTAAACGAGACGTTCGTTTTATTTTGTTGAAATGACGACTGGAGAAACTAGGCACATTAAACAAATATATATAGACGGGCCGTCGATGCACCATTGTCCCCGAATTTGTATATTTAAAACGGGATTTCCTTAGTGCATGTAATAACTCTACTTCTTATTGAATGGGAATTTATTTCTATCATCAACTGTACTTGTTATTCAGTAACATATATGGGAACTAGACCGTTAAACAAGGGAACCAATCGTCCTATCACGCTATGTACAGTAAAACTATTTATACAGTTGATGTACAATAAAAACGACCATCTTGCAAAGTGGTCTATTTTTTTGTCAGATATTTGATGTCTTCTTTCGCTTATACAACCCCTTTGCCCCCCTAGACCCAAGACGCCCTTTACATATGTTATGTATTTGTATAGCGACATTTAATTGTCCAAAGGGCATCTTGGGTCTAGGGGGGCAAAGCATCTAAAAACAAACTGAAAGACGCCAGTTTCATCTTTTCAATGACAAACGTCACAATTTAAAGTATATTTCGTACGCATGCGCAGAGGAAAAACCGCAAAGTTTCGAAAATTAAGGGTACTTATATCCTTAATATTTTAGCACTTTTACTTTTTGAAAACCTGCAAAGGATTTACTAAAACTCTCGTCTAAATGGCACCCAGTCTAAAGACGTAAAATGAGGGGTGGGAGTAGAAGGCGCAAGTTTTAACGGTTTTGTAAATGATGAATCGCTTTGAAACCTATTTTGATGCTTTCTATGTAAATTTTATTACCGGTGTAACAGTTTATCTTGCCCCCCTGGACAGCTTGCCCCCTGGGGGGCAAGCTGTCCCGGGATATCTTGCCCCCCACCCTGGTTATCTTCACCCCCGGGGGGCAAGCTGTCCAGGCCGGTTTATCTTGCCCCCCGCCAACACAAGTAAAAATATATGTATGTTATTTTGTTATTTTTCTGTATAATTTTAATGTATTCAGGTCCTATACAAGTCTTAAAGTGAGAAATTGGTGCCTGTGGGGTTGATATTGGTAAAACTTAAACATCATCTTGAATAAAAATATCAAAATTAAGTGATTTTAAGCTTAATTATTTTGCTAATACTACTTATTTTAAACTATCTGAATGTGATGATGTATCAATTGTAAACGTAATTCAAGTCAAATTCAGCTGTTTTCTTTGTCGGATTGTTCTGTATGCTTAGTTGCAGGGGTGGGGGGTAAGCTGTCCAGGCCAGTTTATCTTGCCCCCCACCCACTTGGGTATCAAAGTAAAATTATTTTGCCTATTCTACTTATTTTAAACTATCTGAATGTGAAGATGTATCTATTATAAACATAATTCAAGTCAAATTCAGCTGTTTTCTATGTCAGATTGTTCTGTATGCTTAGTTGCAGGGGTGGGGGGTAAGCTGTCCAGGCCAGTTTATCTTGCCCCCCACCCACTTGGGTATCAAAGTAAAATTATTTTGCTAAGTTTTCTCATTTTAAACTATCTGAATGTGATGATGTATCAATTATAAACATAATTCAAGTCAAATTCAGCTGTTTTCTTTGTAGGATTGTTCTGTATACTTAGTTACAGGGGTGGGGGTAAGCTGTCCAGGCCAGTTTATCCTGACCCCCACCCACCTGAGTATCAAAGTAAAATTATTTTGCTAAGTTTTCTCATTTTAAACTATCTGAATGTGATGATGTATCAATTATAAACATAATTCAAGTCGAATTCAGCTGTTTTCTTTGTCAGATCGTTCTGTATGCTTAGTTGTAGGGGGGGGGGGGGGGTAAGCTGTCCAGGTCAGTTTATCTTGACCCCCACACACCTAAGTATCAAAGTAAAATTATTTTGCTAATTCTACTTATTTTAAACTATCTGAATGTGAAGATGTATCAATTTAAAACATAATTTAAGTGAATTCAGCTGTTTTCTTTGTCGGATTGTTCCGTATACTTAGTTACAGGGGTGGGGGGTAAGCTGTCCAGGCCAGTTTATCTTGACCCCCACCCACCTGAGTATCAAAGTAAAATTATTTTGCTAAGTTTTCTCATTTTAAACTATCTGAATGTGATGATGTATCAATTATAAACATAATTCAAGTCAAATTAAGCTGTTTTCTTTGTCGGATTGTTCTGTATGCTTAGTTGCAGGGATTGGGGGTAAGCTGTCCAGGCCAGTTTATCTTGCCCCCCACCCACCTGTGTATCAAAGTAAAAGTATTGTGCCTTTTATACTTATTTTAAACTATCTGATTGTGAAGATGTATCAATTTAAAACATAATTCAAGTGAAATTCAGCTGTTTTCTTTGTAGGATTGTTCCGTATCCTTAGTTACAGGGGTGGGGGGTAAGCTGTCCAGGCCAGTTTATCTTGCCCCCCACCCACCTGAGTATCAAAGTAAAATTATTTTGCTAAGTTTTCTCATTTAAACTATCTGAATGTGATGATGTATCAATTATAAACATAATTCAAGTGAAATTCAGCTGTTTTCTTTGTCTGATTGTTCCGTAATCCGGAACAGACCAATTTTAAAAACATTAGGGCAATTTCAAAATTTAGGTTTTGCAATCATGTCAACTAGGGAAAATATACGCCTTATCGCTAGAACTCCTTTTAGTGATCAATTCAAAAAGATTTGGATGTCATGCGACAGTCTGCATGCCTGGTTTTAAACCAATTACGTTTTATACCTATGGTATTCTTTTTAATTGCACGACAGTGGGTCAGGCCTCAGACTCTATGACAACTCTGGCGTAAAGCTTTAATTGGTGAGTTGGTGCCTGATGCTTATCTGTAGCTGGACCCACCGTGGCTCAACTTGGTGTTTTCTTTAGCTCTGACTATCTGTGAGTCGTGAGCCTTTTTCTTTGTTTTATCATAGTATGTTAATTTGATAAGAGTGTTTCTCCATGATACATTGAAATAGTTAGAAGGCGTCCATGCGAGCTGTACTTCAACAACAGCAGAATCTAGGGCGAGGATTTAGTACAAGTAAAATGCATTTAAGCCCCCCCCGGCGGCTTAGGCTGCTGCCCGTTCTAAGGCAGTGGTTCTGTTGTTGTTGACCTGTTGTTTATTGTAACTCCCGTTGTGGGAGTCTTTAATTGTTCTATGTTTTGTTGTTCGTTACTTTATGTCCCTTCTAGTTTTGCAATCATCTTGATGGGGAAGAGAGAGAGAGAGAGCTGGTTGCTTTGCTTTGTTAGTCTTCCAGTTTATTGGTTAATGTAAGTATAGATGCAAACAGTTACAATGTAGGACCCCAGAGCAGACTTCTCACAGGAGCAGTCTGAACTGTATGTACACTGTTTGTCAAAGAGGCCTTAAACACATTTCTGCAGACGACGAAAACAAACGACTTAAAGTGATTGACGTTTTAAGGGTTACAAAAATGTAAGTTGAGTGTATATATATGGTCACGATTTTTATGAAATATGCACAAACGGACCACACACACGTTTGCGCGGCTCAAACAGTTTATTCACTCTTTACCAAATAATAATTAAAACCTGATTTCCCCTCCTTTAGCAGACGAAATAGCCGAATCACGCCCAGATATGAATATTAAATGTGCGGCCATACAATGACCCATAAGGGGTGACGGTACCTATTACATCATCAGTTTCTGTGTACACAAAAGCTCTTCTCATTGACTAAGACAGAGACGTTATTATAAAATTAAATTAATAAAGATTTAATGCTCAAATCAGTTAAAAAAATAGTTGAAATGATTTTTTGCCAATAAGTAATTATCTGCATTTTTTTAAAAAATAATGTTATTTTTCATGAAAATAGATTGAAATAAGTGGTCCGCAGACAGTGGCATATTGGGAATTCCCTGTTTGCACAAAATGCCACAGAAGTTGTTCTTTTTTTGTTCTATTTATTGGTGCTGCGTAGAAAAAAATGTTGGAATGCTCTGTAAATATATTACTTCTTTCAAAAGGTTTGTATTACGGCCTATGGAAAACCATTTGGTACCGTCACCACAAAAGCTCTTTTTATACTGTAGGTTTCGTGAATTAAACTATGAAGTGAAGTTTATTGTCTGCCTGCTTAATTATAATGACAACTCTTGTTTGCTAATATTTTACCCAAACAGTATGGGCCCACAGCAGGACATTCTGTTGGGTCTTATCTTGATTGGATCTGATCTGGATACGAACTCCTTAACACTTTTACTCTATTCTTGAAATAAGTTGTTAACAATGTAAATTTGATGACAAAAATCTGCAGACAACGAAAACATGCAAAATATCTCAGTATGCAAAGGGTTCGGATTATACATGTTATGATAATTTAGATATGAAAGAATATACATGATATAGTAAGACCTTTATGATCTTAGCATCAATCAGCCTTTCTATATCCTAATTAGGTAATCCTTTGCATGGTGTATATTTTTGCATGTTATTTTCGTCTGTTGATTTTTTTATCATAATTTTTCAACTAGTATTACCAGCGTCAAAGCGTTTGAATTCAGATCAGGCCTAAATACACATTGGCTTGATCTAAGTCCAAACAGTTTGCAAAATGGTATCAGCAGCTCTAGCAGGCAAAGAGTTGTATTGCGCTCAATAGCATACACAACAATATAATGACTAATTCATCTCCCTAACGTATAATCAGGGGTTGGAGGGTCAACGATTTATTACACTGTAGCAGACCAATCAAATCATTGAAATGAACTGGCAGATTGAACTAGTATAACGAGGAACAAAATTTATGCCATAAACATAATTATAGAAATGCACTGAGGTTAAGCGCGAGATGCTCAAATTGCCTGGGAAACGCTAATAAAATGGATTTCGCTGTTGGAGTTTTGCTATATTCATATACACGCTTGAAATGTAATGGCACAACTAATCTAATATTGTTTGTTTGATTTGATTCTTTACACCCCATCAACAATCTTTCAGTTAAACAGGGACGGGCCCGCGGGAACGAGCCTCACTGGCGTCACTGCGTTGTCGTCCTTGATCAAGACACAGTTATCCTACTTTAGTACTGGTTCAACCCAGGAAGACCCGTCCCTGTTTAACTGAAAGATTGTTGATGGGATGAAACAAGGAATACATTTAATTTGATATACTAACCGGCCACTTACTGAAAATTCTGTTTTGGCCCTTGTCCCCGTCCAAGGAGTACAGAATGAATTCCTTATTGTTGAAAAATATGTAGAGCTTTGCTCCTGGGATAGACTTTGTAAAACGATTATGTGTTTAATGACAGCATATTCTAGGGCGATAGCGTGGCCAGTAGAACATATTTACCCCAACCCTTCCTCACACACACACACATACGGTGGCCGCGGATGTTGACGGTTTTAGGCGGCGATTATGCTGTTGTTGGTTTATTGCACGTTGTTGCTCTCATTATGTGCGTGGATTTTCTGTTTGTTCCTGGGTTTACGGGATAGTTCTTTGTGTGCCGTTTCTAGTATTACAATCATGCGCGGATCCAGGAAGTTTTGTCAGAGGGGGTCCAACTTAGACAGCGTTTTTTAGTTAATATGAGGGAAAGAGAGGAACCAACCAAATACCACTAAACGCGTTTCGCTGACGTGCCAATGATGGACCAACATTGCATGCTTGCTTCGTATATAGCTTTGTGAATTTTCAGGGGAACCGGACCAGTATTGCTTAGAGCCCTATACTTTTGTGATTTTTCAGGGGGGGGGGGGGGGTCCGTACCATGTGTCCTTTTCCCTCTTTTGATCCGCCCATGACAATCCCCAAGTTGAGAAAGAGATTGTTGCTTGACTTTCATTGTATTCTTAAAGTGTACCTTTATACGCGTGTCGTTTCCTGTCTGTAATTTATTATATCTACATCACGTTGCCATGGTTTAGTTGGTGACCTGTGATTTTGGCATTTCTTGGTCTTTGTCTTACATGCTTGTTTCTGTAAAACAACAAATGACCAAAATTCTGAGATAAAGCCACTAGCGTGGCCCGTTTGCATTTCTAACCACTCTTCAACGATACCAGCGGCTATGAAAAGTCCACAGGATATGTAGTCGCAGATCTCGAAATATAGCCTTGACGTGACAGCTGAGTGTATGATGATAATTTATTGCTTTTTAATTGATTATCACTCCATTCAAATAGCTTGGCTACAAAATGCGGCATCTACATACATTGCATTGACTACCATAAATGACAATGAAAACATTACACATTCTGCATTTGTATGTTGATCTTAAGTATTTCTTGTCAAACAGAAATGCTTCAGAAATATTTTAATGTGCGATGGAGACTGGTTTGTTGAATCGAATTTTCAGTTTACTCTATATTTTTTTCTATTAATAACCTTCTTCTTCGTCAGTTAATCTAGTTTTTTTTCGCAAGTGACGGCCCGTCTTATCAGTGCGATAAGCTATTGTAATCGACAGTATTATGGGAAATCTGCACAGCGCCATATTAATTATTTTGAGTGGATCACATAAACTTTGTTGTTTTCTGCTTCACAGAGATTACTGAAAAGGAATATAGAGCAGTACATTTCATTGATTTCGCGCGAGGGTTTATAATAGCTTTATGCTAAAACTACCAGCAAGATAGAACCTTCCAAATTTGATTATATCATGCACAGTCAGTATGCTTTTCATGATTTTCAGACAGCGAAAAAAAGGCTTCAGATCAGAATGTGTGGATGTGCAGACTTGTCTGCATCTTTTTTTTGTTATAGTTCACAATTTGGATTGGTTAATATTAAAAATGTATCGGTGATTTTATACATTAAATCAAAATTTATATAAGTTCCTTAAGTTACACTTGAAAATTTACTTGAACACTTTATCATAGGAGGGTCATTTGGAAATTTCTTAGCATGGCATCATAACTAATGCGTTGACTAGATTGCAACGGCTACTTGATGGCTTCATTTTTGTCGAAAAAGGACTCGGCATGCACGAGCACTGCATGCTCAAAATGAGTTGGCTTTATACACTGGCTGAATTTTTAAGCAATTTAAAAAAAAAAAAAAAACGAAGAAAAATTGGGACCTTATTTATGATCATGGTTTTACAAATTAACGATTTGGTGCCAACTTATTTTCATAAAAATATATTATGCAATCGCTGCTTGCAAGACTTACACCTTTACATTCGTACAATGTTGACCTATAGAGGAATCGTAAACTTACAAAAATGGGACTTTTTTTCGATTTTTCTTTATACTTTAACTATGAATTGTGTCACTACAGGAGCACGAAAAATGCCTATTGAGTATATGTTTTGCTTTATTTGTAGCGAACCTAAATGCATAAAAAATCACTTCGTTGCGCAAAAAGTGTAGCTTGTTTACTTCTGTATTCACGAAAGTTGGTTTAAACAATATTTATTCAGATAATGTGCATGATATACATAAATACAATGTTAAGATAGTAGGATCTGACAGTAAGCCAGTGGCTTATTTAGATCATCTCCTAGACATGTTATATAATCTGCATTTTATATGATGGTTTTGGACGAGTGTAAACACACAAGTATAATAACGAGAGAGAGAGAGAGAGAGAGAGAGAGAGAGACTCCTGTTTAGTGTTTAGAGGCAAAAGCATAGTGCTATAGAATGGCTGGCTCCAGACGTAGACGTATCAAAACTTTAACACTTTTGAGACTGGGATCAACCAAACCAACCAGACCTTATCAAAAACTCCTGTACCTTTAGGAAAAGGGATTCGTTAAGTTCATCAGATTGAGTTTCGCATCCAAACAAAAGGTCATTGCTAGTAAGATCATCAAGATTGACTGGCAGATATCTGAGTATATCGAGTGAGTAAAGCGGGCAAGCAAAAAAGAAATGGTTACGACTCTCAAAGACACCGCACCGACAGAACGGGTTAGCTACAATGTTTTTCCGGTGCAAGTCAGAGTTTAGGGAACTACATTCCATCGTAGTCTTGCATGTAGTATTTGACCTTTGCGTGTTCCAGCATTATAGAATTTTGGAGGAGATCTCAGGTTTTTATTGATTTTGTATTTGAACGAACCTACAGATGGTGCATCCTTTATGTCGTTTGGTATGTCATTCCAGGCGCGTACTGTGGAGGGGAAAAAGGAATTGGAGAATAAGTTGGTGTGCACTCTGTAATTCTGAATATTTCCAGCATTCCGAGAGTAATATGTAGTTGTGTCTAGTATTAAGGGCTGTACGATGTCCGAAAGATAGGTTGGGGCAATGCCATGAAGAATTTTGTAGAAGATAACAAGTTTATGCTTATTGCGACGTTTTTGGAGGGACTCCCATCCAAGGTCAGCAAGAAGTTTTTCGATGCTGCAGAGTTTAATGGCTCCAGTTATTACTCTAGCAGCTTCTATATGGATCGATTCTAATTGATTTTTCGATTCCGTGGAACAATTATTCCACACAGAGTCGCTGTATTCAATCAAAGGGCGAACATAAGAAATATACATTTTTTCCAGAGATCTTCTGCTTACCCTGAATTTAAGAGTTCGCATAAGATTGAGTCTTGCCCATGCTTTATCATAAATGCTATTGATATGTTCTTTCCAAGAACAGTTATTGGAGAGAATAAGACCCAAGTGTTTATGGTTTGTGGTTTCATTTATCATTGTATCGTGCATGAAGAGGGAAGGGTGAACAACTGGGTTGGATTTACGTGAGAAGATTATTGAAAGTGTTTTGCTTGCATTGAATGCCACAAGCCAAGAATTTGCTCAATCAGAAATTGTTTTAGATCAGTATTGAGAATTATAACTGGTAGATCGACTATAATGTACAAACTAGTGTCATCAGCAAATAGACGGATGGATGCTCCTATACTTTTGACAATATCATTAATAAAGATAAGGAATATTAAAGGACCAAGAATTGAGCCTTGAGGGACACCTGCAAAAACTGCCATCCAATCAGAGAATATGCCATTTAAAACTACTCTTTGCCTCCGGTCTGAAAGATAGCTGCTAAACCACAGTAATATTTTTTCTGAACAGCCTATACCCCGAAGCTTATGAAGCAAACCCTTGTGCCAGACTCTGTCGAATGCCTTACTAATATCACAGAAAACAGCTCGCACCTCTTTACCATTATCAACAGCTTCATAAAATTGGTGGTATGTGTGTAGCAGTTGATAAGTGGTTGAGTCGCCGCGTACGAAGCCTGATTGCAACGGAGTTAAAATGTGATTACTAATTACATAGTTATAAAGATATTTATGGACACAGCGCTCCATTACTTTGGCAGATTGACTGAGGAGAGATATCGGTCTGTAGTTACTTGGCAATGATTTATCATCCTTTTTGTAAATAGGAGTGACATTAGCTTCTTTCCAGGAAGAGGGAAAGTATCCTTGATCAAGTGAGCGATTGAAGATAATAGAACAAGGAAGTGCAAGAATATCGGCCCCCTCTCTCAAAAGTCTTGGACTGATAAGATCAGGTCCACTTGCATTAGTCACATTTAGGTGAAGAAGGACATCCTTAACATCTTGACATGAGATTATTATGGAATCTAGGGTATGGTATGATGGTTCTTAGTAATATGGGGTAGTTCTTTATTTGCGTCATCGACCATAGTTTGTGAGGTAAAGTAGTGATTTATTAGTTCTGCCTTATGTTTGTCGTTTTCAGCAATGTTGCTATTCAGCTTAAGGGTTGGAATACTTCCAGAAGATTTATTTAGATTAAGTAACTGTTTAGATGTTTTCCAGAATAATTTAGGATCAATATTTTCGGAAGACAGTAGCTGATCAAGTATGTCAAAATATTGTTGTTTTGACTGTTTAATTTCCTTAACAACATTGTTACGGATGGTCTGGTATTTTAACCAATAGTGATTAATGTTTGTTTTCTTGAACTGGCGAACGGTGCGTTTACGTTTTCGAATCATGTTTTTTATATGACATGTTATCCAAGGATGGTCAGAAGGTTTGATTGTAACTATTTTGTTAGGTATGGATCTGTCTGCTGCCTGCATAATGGCTTCCGTAATGTCTTTGATATTTTGGTCAATGTTGCTAGTTAAATGTGTTATTTCGTGGATATTGCGTTCAGAAAGTTCGAGTCTGTATTTTTCATAGTCTGCTAGTTTATAGTACCAGACCCGTCTCTTGAAAGATTTAGTTATCGGACGTGTAAATTTAAGTAAAACTATTACTGGGCTGTGGTATCTTATCTGATTTGGTATGAACGGGTCTGCTACGCCACTCAGTAAGACATTGTTTTTGTTGCGGACCAGTATTAGGTCCAGAATGGAAGAATAGTGTTCGGTGACATGTGTGGGTTCAGAAATCAGTTGGGTTAAATTATACTCTAAAATGAGTTCAGACATTTTATTGGGAACGTGTTGGGCCATATCAAAATTAAAATCTCCAGTTATAATTATGTCTGATATACTCGTATTGCAGGCTCGATCAATACTTTCTTTCATAAGATCAAAGTAATTTATTGTGCAGTTTGGTGGTTTATAAAAACCACCCACTAAGATTTTTTTGCATTTTACATAAAGCTCCACCCAAACAACTTCTACACCGCGAATTTCCAAGTCTGCACGCCGTTTGAATGTGATACAGTCTCGTACATATATGACGACAACCCCGCCGATGCGATCGACTCTATCTGTCCTAAAGGGAGGCATAACATTTTCAATATGTATTGTATCATTAGATATGTTAGGATTTAGCCAACTTTCAGAGAAGACGAGGATGTCGTAGGCATCGGCTTCACTTCTAACTATGTCAATTTTTGGTACTAAGCTTTGGATATTAAGGTGGAAAACACTTAGATGATTAGATAAATTTTCAAAGGAGGTAAGTGATTGATCATCACTAGTAAAACTGGTGTCTTCAGCAGAGTCTGGCCCAGGATTTACCTCAACATCACCGCTTAGAAGAATAAACATAGATCCCCATAAGATCAAGTCTCATGTAAGAAGAATTAGTTCTAGTAAATTGCTGAAGAAAATGTTTTGGTGGATTTTAAGACGTCGGATATATGGAAATTTATGTTTTTGTAAAGCTCGTTTGATCTTTGGATATTCAGAATCAGACTATGTAGTGGTATTTGGAGAGACATCGGGCTACCCATACACATTACAATCATGGCAAGGAATAGTAGGTTGAACCTGTGCTTGGTTACTCCTCTTGCTACACCAAGCTCGAGAGAGCAAGCCGACCCATAATGGCCACCAAGTCCGTCTGTATTATATTCAAAATGATTCATATCTACACAAGCAAGTATTACCGAGCAATCTTCGGACGAACTGGTGGCCATCCCGGGTTAACACGCTTTCAACTGAAACAAGTAAGTGTTTCATGGTATCTACTGTCTTTGAGTCAGTCAATAAGAGAAGAAGAGCATATAAGTATGAGAGAAGGATAACAAATAACATATATAATACAAGAACTATGGGGTAATTTAGGTAGTTATATACTTTGACATAGATAGCGTCGTTGGTATTCCGTGCGGTTTCGTCATCGCGCGAAGTGCAAGGTGGCTGCCATGCACCTAGCGCGTCGACCAAGCCACGTACCTGCAGTATTGCAGAAACTCCTGGCCACTGCAAAGGCGGCACCTCACGCAAGCGTAACTAGGAATGGGCTACGTTAGGCATAGGTGAAACTTGAAAATTAGGCGTTATTCTGCATCATATTGTACCGATAACACCTTATTAGTAGAGACCTTCAAATCGCCAGCAAACTAACTACATTCGAAAGTGTACCTGTATGTTTATCGTTTAACGTAAGTATAGAGGCAAACAAAGTGGACCCAGATCAGACCACTCCTACAGGGGCAGTCTGATATGGATCTACGCTGTTTGTTAAAGTGACTTCAAAATATTTCAGCAGACGCCAAAGCATACACGTTCATTGTGAGATGCGCTTTAAGGGTTTACTTAGTCAGGACTTTTGTTTTGAAATGTGCACTTGTTTTCGAGACTTAAACAGCTCTTTTACACTTTACCGGAGTTCCCTTTTTGAGCAGATGAGATAGCCCAATCATCGCCCTGTAGGAATATTGAGGTTGCCGCCTCTACTGCGATCAAGAGGCTCTATTATATAGTGGGATATAAAAAACACCAGATTGCTGTTTACCCTTTCTGTCATGCTGAACCCAGTTTTGTCCTTCTTCAGAAAAACACACATAACAAAAGACGAAAGTTATTCCTAATAACACTACCCCTACGTTTCAAGACGTGGGTGGGGTAATTTAACCCCTCAAATTTTGTGGATGGCAAAAAAACTTCTCATGGTAGCGCTCTAACCATCACAAATGTGATTGATTTCTACACTCAAGATATTTTTACTTTTTTGTTTGCCGCCGTTTTCAATTGAAATGAACAAGAAAGTCAACTCATAGCTTTTCCTCTGTCCCTTGGGAAGATTAAAAGAGTCATATTTCCTTTGTCTGGTTTACAAAGGTTTTTTTTTGTTTCAATGTTAAGAGCATAGAGTGTGCTTGACAAAAGTACCAATGCACAGCATTTTTGAACAACTGTCGGTTATATATTTTCATAATATGTGCATCGTGACATGCGATTTTTAATAGAAAAAAATAGCGCACTGCTTTGTTTTCTAGACGGTTTTGGCATTGCTGTTCTGGTATTTAGTTATTAGAAACATCCAAATCAGTCACCAATTGTATACTAATTATACCAGATTGTGGCTTACCAAATGGTACAAAATTATCTAGTTTCATGAACTATTGTTAATGTTCTGTACACATTCAAAAGGTAAAATGTAGAAATTTCCACTGAAATTATACACGCAGTACATGTATTCATGATAGTATTTTCGGTGCCTGCGATGTAATATCCTCATGAAATTTATGCCACAAAATAGAAGAGAGATAGTTCTTTAAAATGATACCCAACATTCCTCGTGTGTTGTATAATTATTAGAATTCTAGCTTTTTGCCAGGTTGAATATATGCCAACGCAGTCAACTGTATGTACAAGAATGGAAATTGCCTACAGTCAGTCTACAAACAAGGTATAGGCCACTGGCTGGATATGGTTTACCTCCCCCCCAGGGGGAATTTTGTAGACCATATTTTTCTTGAAGCCCAATGTCTTGCAAGGATTTTGCAACATGTTAGCCCTCTGACAATGGCAGCGTTAAGCTGTAACAGCCTGTTACATACGTTACCCTACAAAATATTTGATAAGTAAAATTCTTTTTAAGACTTCAGAAAAGTGCAAAAGATAAGGTAAGATTTCCAAATTGGTTATATTTTCTAAATTAGCTATAACTGGGCCACAGATAATGACATTTGAAAACAAATTTAGTCAGCCCCGATGTAGTGTATGTTACATTTTTTCATTGAACCCCCTTTTAAATGATAAATGCATCTAATATAGTTTGTCTTAAATTTTAATGAAACCAGTTTATGTTCATTAATTTGGTATTACATTAAAGAATTTTTATTTACCTTTTCAAAACTGCAAACATTACGTTTCTATCTTATTTACTTTTTGAGTTATTAGATGATGAACATGGTACCCCCATATCACAGAAAAATGTAAAATGTAATTCTCCAGGCCTCGCGCTGGCTATAGACCCCACTTCCCCCCAGGGGGAATTTCGTACACTATGATTTCCAGATACTACATTATATAAGCCACAAAATGAAATCAGTTAACTCTCTGGGAGTGGCAGCGTTAGCGGGTAACATCATGTTACGTACGTTACCCACAAAATAACATTAAATTTTCCTGATAATGTCTCCAACCTGACATATTCGCACTTGTTTAAAGGTCTGGCACAGGTTTAAGAACTTCTTATAGCACATTTACATAATTTTAGCATGTATTTCATAAATGTCTTGAGTTTCAGCCGTTGTATATGTTACTTAGTGTTTCATATGTTATTTCCAAGTATCAGTATGGCAGTTATTGACTATACATGTATTACATCCGTCAGTGAATATAGTAAACTTATAAGGCTGCTATTCAAATGAATTAAAGTTCCTTATTATGGTGACTTACACTATTTTACAGCCCAGGTTACATACGTTACTCTCTGAATACCATTAAACATTCAAGATATGGTCTCCAACACGACCTGCTTGTATTTATTTGCATGCTGGCACAGGTCCATGTTCTTCTTTTTACTCTGGCTCATTTGCTGAGGTAGTAACTCAGAACATAAAACTACATAAACCCTCTTTTCTTTTATAGAGACTTCAAATATAGTTGACATAATACTCATGGAAAGTTTGTAACATTCAGTGCAATGTGCGAGTAACAACTTAAAAGATCAAAGAAAACCCATCAGGTAGAAGTTCTAGAGCAAATCTTCATATTTTATCCAAGGGTTGTAAAGAATTTTCCAAAACAACTTATTACTCCTCTATCAGATTTATCTTGCAAGGATTTTGCAATATGCCAGCACTCTGGCAATGGCACCATTACCATGTAACAGCCAATTACATATATTACCCATCAACATCTTTGATAATTTTAGTAAATGACTTCTGAAAAGTGCAAACCATAAGGTAAGATTTCCAAATTGACTATATCATCCAAGTAGGCTATTTTTGCATCACAGATATGGACCTTTGAAAACAAATATGCACCCCAAAGTGTTACGTATGTTACTTTTTTTCATTATTCCTATATAAATGATTTATGAAACTAATATAGTTTGATATTTTTTAATGTGAATGTGCTTACTACTCATTTTGTGTTAAAGACTGTTTATGTACCTTTTGGAATCTGCAAATATTATGTTTCTATCCTTTATAAGGTTTGAGTTGTTGAGTTTTGAACATAGTAACCCCATATCACACAAAATGTGAAATATAATTCTGTGGCTCTTTTGTTAGGGTACAATTAAGATTTCTTTCACCCAGAGGTACTCAATTTCCTTCCCATTTATTTTCCACACATTTTGTCCATATCTGGAAAGCCTCACTTCTTTTCATGGGAAAGACTTGATAGTTCAATCTTTGTATGTACATCTTAAGGACAGAAAAGCAGGGTGGAGGTAAGCTCATGTTCATGCCATTTGAAATAGTCAGTATGTGAGTATGACTTAGGTACTTTTTTCAGAAACATGTTGTACTGCAGCTTATTCGCAATTACATAAATAGCACATGTTAAGGCTTCATATCACTGATGAGTGCCTAGAGCAATTCTTTATTTGTTTTCCTACCCTTCTTAGAATGTTGATGGACTAGTGGGGGAGGGGTTCTCTATCAGTTTGATAGGAATAACCTTTCCATGGTACTAACACATCGGCACATTGGTAGTGTCACAATCTGTTAACAGTGTATTACTGTAGATCTCTTCCCCATATTCTGACCAATGCTGTTGACATTCAGAAGGTGCACCTTTTGTTGCATACACCATTGTTGAGCAAAACACCCAGGTTATCCTCTGCGAGAATGTTTGTAAGACTATAGACTGCCGCTTATACATTGTATATATGTATCAGTGACAAAACCAACATGCCCTGCCTTTAGTGTCTGGTTGAATACTGGTGCCATCAGATCCATGAATGTGACAGGAAAAGCTATTATGCTCTGTAGTTACGGCACTAACATCAACGATATGTGCAGCACTACATGGCCAATCTAATGTTGGTTTGATGTGTGATTGCAAGCCATGCTGAAGTTTGGACTTGTCAGTTTTGGTGGAAATTCTATCAGAAGTTGACAATGACCATGGTACAGGTCCCAGAAGGAATGGCAGTGTCAACTCAAGCTCAACATTATGTCCAATAGAAAGAAGGTCATGCTGACCAAAGACGCTCCTTTAAGCTCTCATGTGGCTGTTTACGTTTTGTAAATTGGGCAATTTCTTCTTGCTTGACCTCGCAAGCATCAAAACTTTATAAGCTTGTAGCATTTTATGGGGGATGTGAAAGACAGATTTTTTTTAAACTAAAAGTGAGTCAATGGAGTCTGCAACAGCCTCCCTGCCAATGTCATCAGCCTCAATAAGATCCTTAGCTATGCCCGGCTTAGCAGGCACACTGAAAGACAAAAAGTACAGTTCATTGTGATCAAAACTAGAACTAAAAGGATTGGTGAAGCCTGAAACTGCCTCTAGTACTCATTCTACTTTGCATCTGAGCAGATTGAATATTTCATCAGCCTATAATACCTTTTTATTGTTTGCCTGATAGTTATGTCAAAAGCATTTCTCAAGCAAAGAACCAATGGTTGTTACACACTAAACCCATTTTGTTCGAGAAGTTCTTTGCATCTGCGATGTGTATCAAATTTATGAGTGTTATCAGTTACACAGGTACATATTGTGCGTAGTTGTTGTGATCGTTTGCAATGAACATTGGGAACAAGGCATACAAATAGAGATGACATGCAATTCAAAGTTGTTTTCCTTGTAGCCCTTATCAGTGTCAACACCATCTGAATCATATCCATATACCTTGCCCAGAACTGAGCTATTTCACAGTGACTGTCTTTCAGAACTTCTGATTTGAATGCATGATATCTATACTGTTTATGTAAGCAAACTGTAACAGCTAAGGTTAATAGATCACATTATATTATTAGTTTAAGTCACCATAAATTAATAAGGAACTTCAATTTATTTCAGCCTTATAAATTTTCAAAATACTCTGACAGACTTTATACATGTATTGTCAATAACTTCTATACAGATACTAAGAATAACTTATGTATTATTTGGTAACACATATAACAGTTAAAGCTCAAGGCATTTATTAAAGGCATACTTAAAATAGGTAAACCTTGTTAAAAGAAGTACATAAACCTGTGCAAGCATGCAAATAAGTATAAACAGGGCTTGTTAGAGACATTAACTTAAATGTTTAATGCTATTTTGAAGGTAACATACATAACATGGACCTGAAAAATAGTGTAAGCGACCATAATAAAGAACTTTAAATCATTGAAGTAGCAGCCTTATAGAGTTACTATATTCTGTGACAGATGTAACACACGTATAGTCACTAAATACCATACTGATACTCGGAAATAACGCAGGAAACACTAAGTAACGTATACAACGGTAATTACTGAAGACATTTATAAAATTAATACTAAAAATATGTAACTGTGTTATAAGAAGTTAATAAACCTGTGTCAGCATGCATATATGTACGGACATGTCATGGTTGAGACATTATCAGGGACGTTTAATGCTATTTTGGGGGGGTAACGTATATAATGTGCTGTTACACGTTAACGCTGCCACTCTCAGAGGGCTAACATCTTTTATCTTGTGTCTTATATAATGTAGTTTCAGAAAATCATAGTGTACAAAATTCCCCTGGGGGGGGGGGGGAGGGGGGTCTATAGCCAGCTCAAGGCCTAGTATCTAAAATGAAGCGTTTGATTGAGTGGGCAAAATATATACCATGCCAAACTCCACAACTTCGGTGTACCTCCCAGGGACTTTAATTTAAGGATTTAGACTCAGTCACTTTTATAGCTACCATAGCTTTACATCATCATCATCATCATCATCATCATCATCATCATCATCATCATCATCATCATCATCACCATCATCATCGTTAGCTCACATGATCCAAAGGCTCACGTGTTAGCTCGTCGTATGTCAATGACAACGGCGTATTAGTCGTCCGCCTTTAAACAGTTTCAAAGAGCTTCTCTGGAAGTATACGTAGATTTGTGGATGTGAGCCCTACCGTTGTTTAATGCCTGTAAGGTTACAACTGGTCAAGTTTAATTCCAAACGACATTTGTATAGAAGAGGAATAATCGTAAAAAATTGGTTTCCCATTACTGTTGAGGCAAAAGCCATTATACCTATGGATTTAAAACCCAGTGATAACCTGTCAATGGGAAGTAAAAAAAAAAAGCCAAAATTGACCTTATATCTCTCAGCTTAGGTGGCTTATAAAGATTTTTTTATCATATATTCAAACATATTTTTTTAAAAAACCACTGTGTCATTTGAAGTCTCATTTTATATTGAGCACCCCTTGAGTGGGCAACCTAAATTTTACTATACGTTAAACATTACATGACTCAAAATGGCTACCATGCATGTTAGGTAAAAACATTTTCCAAAATAGTTTCCTTTTGAACCAACGTGTCAATGTTGATACTTATCATATTGTCGAGCAGTGTACAAATTCACAGATGTATAAAACCAGAGAGAAAAATTCACCGGTGCATAAAAGGGTAACGTAGAATACTAATTTATAACACAGTTAGAGGTGAAATAATCTTGTATATCAATACGCTTGGGAGATAAGCCATCATTTACAATGTTAGTTTCGTTCGACAGTTCACTGAGTTATAACGAGCTTTAGAGAATGAACCCTTAAAGCACCAATCACGACTGCAGCAGACGACAAATTCTGCGACATTTTCCTAGTTTTCAACAAAAATAAGGTATGATAATTCATGAGAATCGTCTGCCAGCAGATGATTCTCATGCAATATCATGCCTTATTTGTTATTTTCGAAAAAACAGCAAAATTTGAAATTGTCGTCTGCTGCAAATTATAGGTGGCGATTTAAGGGTTTAATTGAGTTGAAGGTCGTGCTTCGTTTGTATGCGTACTGCATTTCCAATGGTACCAAAAATGAGATCTTGATACCTTCCGCATATGTGCATATTCATTCTTTAATCAATGCATGCACAGCCTAATGGTGGGCCAGAACCCTTACGGTAAGCTCGAGCTTTCATTTACACCCCTTCTACTTTTGCGTGGGCAGCGACTACTCTGGCGGGAATACGCATATGCGCAGGCTAGCCTAAGCCTTCGCGGCTCGCATTGGTGATAAGTACCAATATCTTTTGTACTGATTCGAATGCTGTATGCCTATACATGTACACACCACGGACATTTTCTCGTGTATATCGATAAGCCTCAATAAATCCTGATAAACCATGTACACGTAACCTCGTTGAATTGTCCGAGAAATTGTTTTTTCAGTAGTACATCTGAAGCGACTTTGAGACAAATCAAAATCAACACAAGAGCAAGCAAAGGCGTATAATTGTTTGCAAGAGGTCAACGTACTAGATGTTTTAACATTTGTCTAAAAGTATATGCGCACGATCTGCCGTTTAACTATCATCGTTGTAGTGTGGTGTCTACTGTTATGCTGAACTACTAAAGTGAGAACTCGGAGAAGGCCTATAGAGCCGTCTGATATAGGTCAAACCTGTTTGCTTGTATGTTCTTAAAGCCAGAATATGATTTGTCTGTGATGGCAGCGAAAGGGTCAGTAGAGATAAAAAATGAGATTGAATTCACCAGAATTATGCTTTGTCCAAATTATTTACCATTACAAGGTTAAAGCTGCATAATCTGTAACTTTGAACATTTTTCGAAAAAAAAAATATTTTCTTTTTAACTCATTTGAAAAAGCAGAATTAAGTTAAGCTCTCACAATAAATCTGTTCACTATAGCTGAAAACTGCACGGAAATGTGAATTATCTTATAAAAACAGGTGTTTTTTCTCTTGTTTGTAATTATTTGCGTCCCTCCAATAATTATAGACAGTCAAGTTTTTACATAAATGCTGTTGTTTTGATGCTGATAATTTGTAAAGATTTACGAAATTGGTAAAATGTATACATGAATTTTAGTTTATTACTGTGCTCTTAAAAATAGAAACATTATTTCAAAAATTAAAAGATCAAAAGTTACAGACTATGCAGCTTTAACAAATGTTAATTAAGAAATTAAGCGACCTGCTTCACGCCATTGCTACATGTGCTAAATCAAAGTGTATTTTAAATGTAATAATGTAGTATGCCTGATGTAATTTGAGTGGTCTATGTCACTTATAAGCCAAAACTATTTCCCCTTCAAATATTGCAGTTCGCTAGAACTGTATCAAGACATCAATACGATTACATGATTACTCGTATCATGGTCTAGATTTTTCTCTTTGATGTTAGGATGCAATATTTGAATTAACATTTAGCTTTGAAAAAACTAGACTCCTTAGTAAGTAGACAGAGCTTAAGGTTACATTCACTTGTAATGTCTCTAAATTTAGACTGTGTTCTAACTGGAAAGAGAGTTTGTAGGAGCACGGTATCAGATATCATTTGTTTGTTTGTTTGATTTGATTGTTTTCGTCCCATCAACAATCATTCAATTTAACAGGGACGGGTCTTCCTGGGTTAAACCAGTACGCAGTGAGGCCGGTGAGGCTCGAACCCGCGGCCCCTCGGTCTCGAGTCAAGCACTCTACCACTGAGCCACTGCGCTTCCTGAGATATCATTTGTGACCCAGACACCTGTTCCTAAACAATGCTAACACATATAGCGCCAGCAAAAATGCATCTACTCATGCCTTCTGCTGCAAATATTTGCTGTCATTATTGACGTATGAATGTGTAGAGGCAAACAGTATGGATCCAGATCAGGAGCATTCTATTGTGGTCAACACTTTTTGTGTTAACTTACATTAGTCATATATGCAGCTGACGATATACAGATGCCATTTTAGGTGAACGTTTTTCCAGTGCTTATAGGGGTAACTCTTCAGCAGGAATTTTGTGGAAATAGGTCTGTCAGTCGTTGTAAATTAACCAACGTGGAATACTTATATGAATAAAAATTTGAAATACTTATTTCTGGTAGGCCATGATGCAAATTAGGAAATGGCTTGTACTCATACATATAATCGATATAAACCCACAGGGGGCTATGCCCATGAGTGGAATTATGCCAATTATGAATACAAGCCCTGTGTCCTCAGTAGATTTAGGTCAATTATGAGCACAAACCATTTTATAAATAAAACTTATTTTTTGTCTTTATTATTGATCAGTTCGTTCTGTTCCAATGACACTCGAATCTCATAAATTTGAAGCTTTTGGGGTCATATGTTTAGTTGTGTTATCCATAAATGGTAAAACACAATTATAACGTTCTCAAAAAGCTTGGTCTACGCTAAGCATACACGAATGTACTTGTAATTTGTTATTCTGAAAAGGATAATGTTGTTAAGCACAGGAGAACTTTTTTAAGATGGAATTGCTATATCACTCATTTCGCCTTTGAATGTAGCCTTACAAATATTTTAAAACTAACGACACCTTGAAAATTTGTCTGGATTCAATCATAAAAAATGTTTCGTTAAAAATAATACTGTCTATGCATTTGATGTCATTGGAGATCATATATTTTGTAAGGTAAATCACTTAAAATACTGCTAAGTGACTATTGCAACCTTAAACGCACTGACTTGTCCCCATAAAATGTGGGAAATCCATGCGGACTACGCTTGCGTTCTTCGTCAGCAACATCGAGACTAAATGCAAAAAATGACAAGAGCCGTTCAATAGCCCAGAGAAAAATCGTTAGATCTCGTGAGAATGGCTCAATCACATGATTGTCACAAGTCGCATGGTTTTCTAAAATGTTTGGTTTCACCATACGCGCGTGAGGCGATAACATAGTTCAACGTAATAGTTCTCATAGAAGTTCAAAAAAATGTGATGTGTGTCTTAAAATGAATTGCTGCTGAGAGACAGCCTTTTAAGTGTCAGTCAACAATATGCGTTTAGATAGAAAAAAGAAACTACTACAGAAATAAACTCTTTGATCTAAATTAAATACATCGCAAACATTCATCGACGAAAGTGTGTATTTGAAGCTATCAGATTCCAGGTGTCGATTGTTGTGGATGCATCACCGTGTAAATGTGATATGGGCCTAATCATGAGATTTTGGTACCTAGTATAGACTATGTGCAAAATAAACAGTTTATCTATATAAATCAAATCCATCACTTACTCTCAACGACAAAAGCTTTTCATTTTATCTAACAATGCTTTAATCATTTCCCATTTCTGGATGGAATTGTTCCTTGCTCCTCGTCTTAGGGTGGAAATCTAATTCGCAGCTCGTTTGCTTTGCAAGAGTACGAGCTTATTTTAGAGTCTTCAATGATAGAAACCTATTTTTGACTGCTAATTTACAAAAACGAAACTATCAATATCATAAACTTCGTAAAGCATTTTCTAAATTCTAGGACAGGCATTTAGAGTTGATCACTTTACGCCATGTTGGCATGTCGACATGTTATCAAATATTGTGAAAAAGTATATGAGAGATCCGGTAAAAACCTAATTTGGTCGATTAAAAATTCAGGTGAAATTTTAGATAAACTTAAAGCTAGAGATTTCAATGCGACCAGTTTGTCTACTTATGATTTTTCTACTCTTTACACTACTTTACCTCATAATTTAATTAAAGATAAACTTATTGATCTTATTGAAAGTACCTTCCAGAGAGAAGGCTCTCCTTACCTTGCATGTAGTGACAGAAATGCATTTTTTACTTCAGAAAAACCTAAAAAATATCATGCATGGTCGTGTAAAAATGTATGTGATGCGCTGACCTTTTTGTTGGACAACATTTTTATTCGATTTGGCACCAAGCTCTATAGACAAGTAGTTGGGATTCCTATGGGCACTAATTGTGCTCCCCTGGTTGCAGATTTATTCCTGTTTTGTTATGAAAGGGACTTTATGATGTCTCTTTCTGATGATAAGCAGGCTGATGTTATTGATGCGTTTAACACTACTTCCAGATATTTGGACGATATTTTAAATATTAATAATGTTTATTTTGAAAATATGGTTAGTCAAATATACCCTTCAGAGCTCCAACTTAATAAAGCCAATGCCTCTGATACCGAAGCCGCATTTTTAGACTTGCATTTGTCAATTTCTAATGATATTGTTTCTACCAAAATTTATGATAAACGTGACGACTTTGATTTTGAAATTGTCAATTTCCCATTTTTAGATGGTGATGTTCCTCGTTCTACATCCTATGGAGTCTATATCTCTCAACTCATTCGTTTTGCTAGAGCATCTAGCTATGTTACTGACTTCAATACTCGCAATAAATTGTTAACTCAGAAACTTCTTAAACAGGGCTATCGGTATCATAAACTTCGCAAAACATTTTCAAAATTTTATAGACGATACTTTGATTTGATTTATAAATTCCAAGTTGGACTTAAATCTCTCTTGCGCCAAGGACTTTCGGAACCTGATTTCTATGGTGACTTGGTGTATAAGTTGAGGAAGATTGTTGGCTCTAATATTTTTTCAGCGCAGTTCATTAAAATAATTTCCCATTATAAAAAGATTGGCTATAACATTAATGTATTGCAACAGACTGCATGCTTGGTAGTCAACCCAATCACGGTTGGCAACTTTGCTTTCCTCTTTAATTGCACGCCGGTGGGTCGGACTTCAGACTCTATGATGGTTCCGACTTAAAGACTTATCTATTGATGAGATGGTAGGGGCCTGATGCTTTGGCTGTTTGTCGGGCCCACCGGGGTTTACCTGTTGGATTTCTTTTGCTCCGGTATTCAGTTTAATTTACTGTTGAGTCCTTATCCTTGCTTTATCTCCTTGTTATATCTTGATTTATATGTTTTAGGAGATGATGCATTGATAAGTTAGGGGTCTTTCATGCAAGCCAAATATCTATGTGTCTTGATCCACATCTGAATTAAGGGTGAGGTTGGCGCCGTTAAACCGGTTTAAGCCCTCCAGTAAAATATTTTACTGACCGTTCCAAGGCGGTACTTCTTTTGTGGATCTTTTATGTTTTTGTTCTGTCTTGTGTTTGTTATGTTTTGTGCGCGTCTGTTTATATGTGCTTCGTGGTCACCTGCTGGGAAAGGGCTGACCTCTTGGCTCTCGTTTGTGGTGTCTTCTGTGAGTTTGTCACTTTCCCATTGGTATCCTTGGTCAGGTGTGGTACTTGATTGTATCAATTCCTGATCTTTGCAACCTTACTTACTTTGAAAATCCTTGTGCAAAAATGCATACCAGCGCCAGTATTTTATGGTGATTGAGTTTATATATATACACAACGTCAAAGGTTATGTAAAGTGCCACCAGTTAACAGAGACTGGGCGTGTCAGACAGAGCGCTCTCATACACTGTCAAATAAGACTAGTCTACAGTAAATCGGGTGTAATAGCATATGTACGCTTTCCTCGTGCAACCAACTGAAGCGCAGACGACAAGGGTGACCAACTTTATATGTTAGCATGCCTGGTAAACGTTTACCTTTAGTATGCGGCTGGGGACCTGCTGCATTTCATTTTGCGGGATGGATATGTTGTGAAAGTTTTGGGGGAGGGTAGGTTTTCACTTTCTTCAAATTCTGTCTGTATGGCAAAACTGGTTTGATTTTTTAGCCTGATACAATATTAATAAATGACCAATTAGAATTCAGCAGGAAAAAGTTTAAGTATGTGGATCATAAGAAAATGGCATAAAACCCTGAGATTTGGTCTTATCGCATATCAAAAAAGCCTCTAATTATCATTCATTCTGGCGTGTCCAGAGAGACTAGGTGTCTAACAATTGTTTGGAGTCTCCTTCAACTTGCATACTTTGTTTATGCAAGAAGCAAAAGCCCTGGCAGGGACATGCGTACATACAAGCTCGTCGGAGCCTTCGCCACACGCTGATGTAATAAGAACCTTTATCTCGTGTGCGGATCCATTTATAGTATCAATTTTTCATTGCAGACCATTATTTTATTTTCTTATTCAGTACATGTATTATAATTTGAATAGTTAAAATTTCGAAACATTGTCAGAAAGCATATATCTTGACTATAGAATAGTTAGTCTCATTGTTATCCAAATTAATTCGAGATGCATTTGTCTCACAATGGGGTCAAAACTACTACATGTATATACAGGTATACCGCTGTAAAGCGTTTCACAGGTGAATAAACACATTCTGTCTTACCGATTTTAGTATGGAAATGTCCAAGGGTGTGTCTTTGCTAAGAACCGCCAAGTCTCTCTTAACTGGTCCGACTATATCACTAATTTCGTGGCTTAATTCATCAGAGCAACTTTATGTGATACAAATAAACCTTAAAGATAAATACATCATATAGGGATAAGATAGTGAAACGATCATGCTATTTTGCCAAAATATGTGATGGTGAGTTTAACAACAAGTACATAGGGGTCAACTTATTTTCATTGCAACTTTGTCTCCAAGAATAAATGTTGAACAGTTTGAAGCTGGATTCTTGAAGATTTCAGTGCCATAATGAGAAGCTTGGATAAGTCACAAAAAACATTTTTTACAAAATCCAAATATCACATGTATTTTTAAATGTTCATTTAAATATTCATGCATAGTTTCACATTAGATAAAGATTTTCTATGTTCAATAAAATTACTTCATGGTATCACAAAAAATGTTTCAACAACAATTTAGTTGGTGCTTAAATTTTGACGCCGTGTTTATAAAAATAGCACACATTTGTAACAGAGTTATTGGTCTTGATTGATGTTAAAATTTCGTTTCTGCTCAATACCAATTATTGTATGGATTCATATTGACAAGATCTATGTGATTTTGTTTGAAATTGGCCCTTGATTGGTATTGATTAGGATTTTATTCACACTTGGCATATTTAAAGAATGCCTTGGAAAAACGCTGTGACAGGGCTATAGTCAGGTTCTCTGACAACTCTAGGTTACCCCATAATTCAATTAAAGATAAACTTATTGGTCTTTTTGATAGATCCTTCCAAAGAGATAGCTCTCCTTACATTGCATGTAACGACAGAAACACAGTTTTCACTTCGGAACAGCCGAAAATTGGTCATGCATGGTATTGTCAAAATGCATGTGATATGCTGACCTTTTTGTTGGTTAATTTCTTTTTGCGATTTTGCTCTAATTTGTATTATAATAGACAAGTTGAAGGGATTCCAATGGGCACTACTTATGCTCTCTTGGTTTCGTATTGTTCTTGTTTTGTTGTCAGGATTTTTTATAATGTCCCTTTCTGATGATAAGCAGGCTGATATCATTGACGCTTTTAACACTACATCCAGGTATTTGGGTGATATTTTAAACATAAATGATATATATTTTGACAATATGGTAAAAGTAAGTAATGGTGCAAAGATCAGGAATCGATACAATCAAGTACCACACCGGACCCAGCATACCAATGGGAAAGTGACAAACTCACAGAAGACACCACAAACGAGAGCCAAGAGGTCAGCCCTTTCCCAGCAGGTGACCACAAAGCACATATAAACAGACGCGCACAAAACATAGCAAACACAAGACAGAACAAAAACATAAAAGATCCACAAAAGAAGTACCGCCTTGGAACGGTCAGTTAAATATTTTACTGTCAATATTTTTATTTTAAGTCAAATATACCCGTCATGGCTCTAACTTAATAAAGCAAATACCTCTGATACCGAAGCCTCGTGTTTGGATTTGCATTTGTCCATTTCTATTGATACTGTTTCTATCAAAATTTATGATAAACATGACGATTTTGATTTTAAAATTGTCAATTTTCCATTTTTAGATGTTGATGTTCCTCGCTCTACATACTATGGAGTTTATATTTCTCAACTCATCCTATTTGCTAGAGCATCTGGCCGTTTAACCAGTCAGATGCATAACCTCCAAAAGTTAAAAAAAAATATATCACTGAAAGCAGTTAACTTTTTTTGCAACAAAAACAAAAGTAACCTGTTTGAGTGAACGTGTCTTTTTTCATCTTCATATTCCCGAGTTACCGCAATTTTCACGGCAATGTGGGTAATTTTATCTGCAAGATCTATTACATAACCTTACGATTATGCAATAAAATTTTGTACGCATCGTCTATAAATAAGTACGCGAGGTCATTGAAGTTCAGAAAATAAGCTAGTTTTTAACCTGAATAAGTTATATTGTTGACGGCTTGCAATATGACCTTGGCCTAAATAATTTCAGATATAACTTAAATAAGTTACTTTCCGTAGCATCACTTAGAAATTATTGTTGAAAAGGCACAATTTTTACTTCCTTAAGTGATATATACGTATTTTAACTTATAGAAGTTATGTCCCTGACTGTTTACAGACTTTAACTTGCAATAACCTTTTGACTCGGAAACTTCATAAATAAGGCTAACCAAACGTTTTCTAAATGTTACCGCGATACTATGATTTGATATCTAAATTCCATGTTGGGGTTATATCTCTATTGCACCAGGGACTTTTGTAACCAGAGTTTTATGGCGACTTGGTTTATAAATCATAATTTTTATTATTAGAATATTGGATTTAACATTAGTGTATTGCAACAGACTGCATGCTTGATAGTAAACCCACGATTATCCAATCACGGTTGACAACTTTGCCTTCCTCTTTAATTGCACGCCAGCGGTTTTGGACCTCAGATTCTATGACGGATCCAACTTATAGGCTTATCTAGAGATGAGAGGGTTGGGACCTGAAGAGGTCTTCCAGGGTTTATATTTTTTGATTTCCTTTGCGATGGTATTCAGTTGTATGTACTGTTGAGTCCTTATCTTTGATTTATCTCCTTTTTACATCTCAATTAGTATGTGCTAGGGGATGATGCATGGAAAAGTTACAGATCTTTTGTGCAAACTAAACATTTAAGTGTCTTGATCCACATCAGAATTAAGGGTGAGGTTAGTACCGTTAAACATGTTTCAGCCCTCCCCTCTAGTATTGTTTTTTACTGACCGTTCCGAAACGGTGCTTCTTGTGTAGATCATTTTATTATGTACACTGAACCGAAGTTCTAAGTAGCCACTTTTCAATTTGTGTTTTTTTGACTAATGCCTAGTGATATTGAAATGATTTTTTGCCCAAGTATGTGCATTGTTATGGACTAAAAGCAAGCGGTGTTTTGGAAGAGTTTTTTTTTATCACTATACGATTTTTGGGTTCAAAAATGCAAAAATCAACTTTTTGAAGAAATAAGCGTTTTGAGTGTAGTTTTTATCGAATTCAAGTGAAGGTGATTGCAAACCTGCCTAGTCGACTTGAAAAACACCAAACACTTGACATTTTACTTTCAACAGATTTTTTATGAATTTTTAAATATTGATGATTTACCGATTTTTTCGAAATTTTCGGAAATCATCAGCTGCACATACTTAAATCATTGTATGCGTTTTATTTTATGTTAACTTGTTTGATAAAACACCATGTAACTTGATGAGCCCCCTTTTCTAACGATATTTTTTACTAATTTGGTATCCACTTCTGGTTTTAAAGTGAAACTTTAAAAGTAATTAAAATGGCATTGTGAAAGATTTCTTTTAATTTTTAAACAGAACAGTGACGCAAACTATTAATGAAGAACCCCTGAAAATTGCACTGCTGTGCCGCAGATAATAAAGCGTACAGAGCAATGCAAAGTGAGCATGCAAACTGCATGGTTAAGCTAAAACCCTTTGATTAAGTTGTTGGCCGTGGCTCTCTTTATGTTAACGTAGAAGAGAAATGGAGTGTTCAATTGTCAAAAAAATCTTTTGATGCTTTTCATCTTATATCACAGCTGTTATAAACATCTTCAAACTAATTAAAATATAAAAGGATAACGTATCTGATGAATAGTTTATATCACACTAAAAGTGTGACTTTTTGAAATGAGGGTACCTTTACTCGGACCTCGTCTGTGCACGATCTACCAGTTATTTTGAAATAACATAGCTTGCAGAGTCTTGGCAAAGCCTTAGACCTTTTTATAGAATTTAAATTTTGTGAGAGCGATTTTTACTTTCTGAACGGGAGCGAAAATTGTTTGGTGGCTACTTATAACTTCGGTTCAGTGTATGTTTCATGTTTTATGCTGTCTTGTCTGTTCCTTGCAGCCTTGTTATCACCTTCTTATGTGTAATGTTTTCTTGTGTTTTTGTCACTTTCCCTTATGGTGTCCCGGGTCATGTGTGGTACCATACTTTGGTAGAATCTGCATTTCTTTGATTATCTACGAGTTTGCTTATCATTCCTTGCCTAAAAGACAAAATGAAAGTGAGTATAAACAGGAATCGCCAAAAATCCCATATCACAGTCCAACCCCTGGCACCATAAGAAAGAAGCAGTAAAACAAAGACATGAAAGTAAGAAAGAGGGCAAAGATCAGGAATCGGTACAATCAAGCACCACACCTGACCAAGGATACCAATGGGAATGTGACAACTTCACAATTAGGCATCACAAACGAGAGCCAAGAGGTCAGCCCTTTCACAGCAGGTGACCACAAGGCATCAGTAAACAGACCCGCACGAAAGCATAGCAAAAACAAGACAGGAATAACATAAAGGATCCACAAAAGTAACACCACCTTGGATCGGTAAGTAAAGACAGTCCACTGGAGGGCCCAAACCCACCTCACGGTGCGCCAACCCCTCCCCCTGTCCAGATGTGGATCAAGACACATAGAAGTTTGGTTTGCATGTAAGATCCTAACTTGTCAATGCATCATCTCCTAGAACATATAAATCAAGATATAAAAAGGAAATAACGCAAAGATAAGGACTCAACAGTAAATAAACAATATACCACAGCAAAAGAAATCCAACAGGCCCTTACCATCTCATCAACAGATAAGTCCTTATGTCGGAACCGTGATAGAGTCTGAAGTCCGACCCAGTGGCGTGCAATTAAAGAGGAGAGAAGCAAAGTTGCCAACCGCGATTGGGCTGAACACCAAGCATGCAGTGTGTTGCAATCTTCTAATGTTATAGCCAATCTTTTTATTATGGGAATAATTTCAATGAACTGTGCTGAAAAATTATTATAGCCAACAATCTTCTTCAATTTATAACCAAGTCACCATAGAATTCAGGTTCCGAAAGTCCTTGGCGCGAGAGAGATTTAAGTCCAATTTGGAATTAAGATATTAAATCGTAATAAGAATGTAAGTAAAATAAAGCAGACAGTTCTCTCTCTCTCTCAGTGAAATGATTGTAAAACAGGAACGGAGAGAAATAACTTTCTATCAAAATCAGGAAAACCCCTAAAACCACGCGCACAATATGAACAACAAACAATGAGACAATAACAACACTATTACCGCTTTAAAACGAAAACAACCACAGCAACTGGGGCCTTAAATATATTTCATAGTCAAATCTGCGCCCTTGATACTGCTAATGTTAAAGCACATGTACTACTCAAATTTTGATATGGATCACGTTTTAATGCAACATAAACTTTTGACAAGTGGTTTAATTGAATCCAAAATAGAAACACAATGATAGCTCTAACATATATCATTCAAAACGCTTGTAATTCTAACATCAAATGCCAAGGCATCCATGCGTGGCTACAACGAATGTCTGGACACCCACAACATTTTACGTAAAAGTAAGTAATGGTGCAAAGATCAGGAATCGATACAATCAAGTACCACACCTGACCCAGGATACCAATGGGAAAGTGACAAACTCACAGAAGACACCACAAACGAGAGCCAAGAGGTCAGCCCTTTCCCAGCAGGTGACCACAAAGCACGTATAAACAGACGCGCACAAAACATAGCAAACACAAGACAGAACAAAAACATAAAAGATCCACAAAAGAAGTACCGCCTTGGAACGGTCAGTAAAATATTTTACTGGAGGGCTTAAACCGGTTTAACGGCGCCAACCTCACCCTTAATTCAGATGTGGATCAAGACACATAGATATTTGGTTTGCATGAAAGACCCCTAACTTATCAATGCATCATCTCCTAAAACATATAAATCAAGATATAACAAGGAGATAAAGCAAGGATAAGGACTCAACAGTAAATTAAACTTAATACCGGAGCAAAAGAAATCCAACAAGTAAACCCCGGTGGGCCCGACAAACAGCCAAAGCATCAGGCCCCTACCATCTCATCAATAGATAAGTCTTTAAGTCGGAACCATCATAGAGTCTGAAGTCCGACCCACCGGCGTGCAATTAAAGAGGAAAGCAAAGTTGCCAACCGTGATTGGGTTGACTACCAAGCATGCAGTCTGTTGCAATACATTAATGTTATAGCCAATCTTTTTATAATGGGAAATTATTTTAATGAACTGCGCTGAAAAATTATTAGAGCCAACAATCTTCTTCAACTTATACACCAAGTCACCATAGAAATCAGGTTCTGAAAGTCCTTGGCGCAAGAGAGATTTAAGTCCAACTTGGAATTTAGAAATCAAATCATAGTATCGTCTATAAAATTTTGAAAATGTTTTGCGAAGTTTATGATACCGATAGCCTTGTTTAAGAAGTTTCTGAGTTAACAATTTATTGCGAGTGTTGAAGTCAGCAACATAGCTAGATGCTCTAGCAAAACGAATGAGTTGAGAGATATAGACTCCATAGGATGTAGAACGAGGAACATCACCATCTAAAAATGGGAAATTGACAATTTCAAAAGTTATTCTAGAAAATAGTAAATGAGTATGATCAGGAAATACCACAATCACAAACTGCAGACAACCCCGTGGCACCGTGAGGAAGAGCCGCTCAACCATCACGAGACACCAGGAAGACAAATTAAGCAAAGCAATCAGCTCTCTCTTTCCCATCAAGATGACTGCAATACTAAAATGGACATAAAGTAACGTACAACAAAACAGAACAATTACAGACTCCCACAATGGGAGTAACAATAAACAGAAAGTCAACAACAACAGAACCACCGCCTTAGAACGGACAGCAGCCTAAGCCACCGGGGAGCTTAAATGCATTTTACTGTTACCAAATCTTCACCCTAGATTCTGCTGTTGTTGAAGTACAAAAAATGTTCAGCTCGCATGGAGGCCATCTAACTAATGCAATGTATCATCATGGAAAAACACTCTAATCAAATTACTACACCATGATGAAACAAAGAAGACTGAATTTTCACATTGCTTTAAATTCGTTGTGAAAAACTAGCCGTATAATGCGTACGACGTCCACGGGCATCAAGTGCAGCACGACATCTCATGCTCATGCTCGTAATCAGAGTCTGTATCAGGTTTTGTGGAATCAGGCTCCATTCAGCAACCAATGCATCCTTGAGCTCCTGTAAAGCCCTTGGTTGCACAGGTCTGGCTGAAATCACACTCTGAAGAATGTCCCATGCATGCTCAATCGGAACCAGGTCCGGTGATCGAGCAGGCCAGTCCATACGAACGACCTTCTCACGTTACAGATAGGCGTTAGTGACGTGTGCACGATGGGGACAGGCATTATCGTCCATCAGAATGAATTCTGGACCAATAGCACCCTCATATGGGCTCACAAACTGATCAAGAATCTCATTGCTATATCTCAGTGCCGTCAATAACGTGCAAGTCAGTTATTCCGTTGACGATAATGCCTGCCCAAATTATGACTGAGCCCTTGTCATAACGGTCTTGTTCTGCCTCATTCAATTTATCAAATCTCTGTTTGTGCATTCTTCATACTAACTGACGATTATCAGCAAAATCGAGACTGGCGTCCAGTCACAAATTGTCCATCTGACGTAAGTTCTGGCAAATTCTAACCTGTCCTGCACGTGTTGTCTCGTCAACGGAACGTGTATAGCCGGTCTCCGGGCATTCAGTCCGAACTCATGGAGTCTGTTTTTCACTATTTGTGTAGAAATGCGCACTCCAGTTCCGTTCCTGAGCTCGTTATTCAAGGACGTTGCGTTCGGAAACCGTTGACGTCGAGACTGAATTAACAAAAACGGTCCTGACCTTGAGTTGTAGCCCTGTCACGCCATCCGCCATGTGCAAAGGATCTCCGTGGGTTAGATGACGATTCCACATTCAGGATACCGCATTCTGTGACACATTAAGAATCCTAGCAACACGACGTTGCGAGACGCCAGATTCTAACATTCGGACGCCACGGTTCATTTCTTCTGGATTCAATAAGTTCTAAACTGTCCCTAAGGCATTTGAAGGGGCCGGGAATCAAATAAAATCCTTTTCACGGTTAAAAAATGAATATTGACAATTTTGATGTGCTGTTGGAAAGCAGTGTTTCGCAAGCTTTTGAGGGTGCACTGGTTTATTTGCAAAGTGCGCACAGTGGGCACTTTCGTCAGTACTGCAATGTATACAAGTTGCTGCTCAAAACAATATGCAAAATACGGAATGCACACTCGGTCAAGAATTTGTACATTTACAATGCAAATTTTGATGGATAAAAAGTGATCCCTATCAAACTTTGCGTAGTATATATTGTTTCGGTCACATCGTGGCTGTCTAACTACTTAAATTCTTTATCACAGAGAAACAATCGAATCAAATTGACTGATTATCATGGAGCAAAGAAAAGGCCCAAACCGCACAAAAAGTCAGAGCTGAGGAAAATACCGTCACCATTACAATAGTCGGGACTCGTGGGCCCCGTCAAAGATAAATATCAGACACTAGCCCACTGACGGAAGTTAAAAGTCCGGTTCGTCATTGATTCTGAAAAAAAACTGCAGTTGTAAGAATCATGCGAAAACAACATGCTCAATTACAGACCAAGGAAATTTATGCAAAAGTAGTAAGTGAATATGATCAGGAAATACCACATTCACAAACTGCAGACAAACCCGTGGCATCGTAAGGAAGAGCCACCCTACAATCTCGAGACACCAGGAAGACAAACAAAGCAAAGCAAACAGCGGTCTCTTCCCCATCAAGATGATTGCAAACTAGAATGGAGACAAAGTAACGCACAATAAAATATAGACGGATTACAGAATCTCACAATGGGAGTAACAATCAACAACGAATCAACAACAACAGAACCACCTCAATAGAACGGACAGCAGCCACAACCACTGAGGGGGGGGGGGGGGGGGGGGGGGGGCTTAAATGCATTTTATGGTGATATTTTCGCCCTAAAATCTGCTGGTGTTAACGCACAAAAATATTAAGCTCGTATGGAGGATTCCTAACTATTGCAATGTATCATCATAGGGAAACAATTTAATCAAATTAATTCACTATGATGAAAAAAAAGGCTCACGACTCACACATAGTCAGAGCTAAAGAAAACCTCAAGTTGAGCCATGGTTGGCCCAGCTACAGTCAAGCATCAGCCACCAACCCACCGATTAAAGCTTTACGTCATAGCAGTAATTGAATCTGCCTGACCCACCGTCGTGCAATTAGAGAGGAAATCATAGCTATAAACCATGATTTTAAACCAGGCATGCAAACTGCCGCATGACATCCAAGTTATATCCAAATTCGTTTTATAACGGTTGATAATCTTTTTGAATTGATCACTAAATTTATTTGCTTTTCCAACAATTCTTTTGAATGTATAAATTAATTCCACATAAAACATAGATTCTGTTCTGCTCTGTTGCAGGAGAATTGTAAACCAATGTTGTATTTAACAATTAACTCTAAGTGTCTGTAGTAGAATTTAGAAAATGCTTTTCCAATTTTATGATATCTTTTACCTTGCGTTGATAACTTAGCATTCAAAAATAGGCTTCTGTTGTTAAAGTCATCAACATTAGAACACACTTTTGCAAAATGAATAAGCTATGAAATATTTACACCATAGGAAGAGGAGCGAGGAATATCTCCATCAAGAAATGGGAAATTTACGATTTCAAAATTAAAACCATCTCGTTTATCATAAATCTTAGATGAAACTATCCAATTCGTTATGAATAAGTCCAAAGTTTGCAACTTGATTTGTGAAACGCTTTTGGAGAGATGTTTCTATAACAAAAAACCGATGTCTGTACACTGTGCTACCATATCTTGCCACAATCGAAAAGTATAAAAAATAAAAGAAAAACAACAGACCGAAACTACATGCACATCTACAGACCATGCCAAACACATCTGCATATGTTCAAAATGTTTGATAAGATCCTGTACTGAAAATGAGTTGAGCTTACAAGCTACCCACTGTAAATCGTCAAAGAGTGCACAATGGATGAGGGACAGTTCAAATACATATTGACCCAGCGACCCTAGTATTGGTGATAGTATTGTCCAATCAATAACGAGTGGATAGTACATTCTGCTTAAATTGGCTACAGATAAAAAAGAGTCACTTTCATTCAGTATCACAGAATCTAGAGTCATTAATACGCAGAAAGTTTTTTTTCCATCTGTATATGTAAACATTGAAAATACTTAAGCAGGTTAGCTATCTCTTCTATCTTGAAATACACATAAAACATAGGGAATGACATATCAGGCTTGTTTAAGTTACACTCGAATAACTTCTCCATAGAAAGGAATAATGTGTTTCAGCATTTATATATAGACAGAAGGAAGAAAAAGTCAGTGAGTGTGACAATGAAAAATACCCCACCCACAAATCATAGATCAGGTCATGGTCCGTGAGGGTGTCACATTGAATGCATGGGAATATCATACTAGTCACACACTGCATGACTTACAAAATAATTGATTTTATAATGTATTTTTAATTGGATTTTATACACTATATAATAACTACAAGGAATATTTTCAACTTTTATTATGTTGCTAAGAATCGTCCAAACAGTAGCATAATTGAACATATTTTGGACTATTTATCATCACGGAAACATAATGGTTTTCTAACCATGCTGACTTTATACCAATACTTGCACATACTTGGACTCGCAAATGTGATTTTGAAACGTATCATTGTAGGCATTAGCGCATACATACAGTAAACCTGGGCAAGTTAAAAAAATGTGACCAAAGTGTGACATTGGGGTTCAAAAATAAACATTATGTCAGAGCTTTTCTTTTGTAACATAAGTTTCCTTATATCCTGAATTTTGACAAATTTTACGTTTTTTGTAAATAGTATTTATAGTTTTCTTTTATCAACCTCTTGATTAAGATTATTAAGAGATTTTTTACCAAAATTTATCTTTTCTATTCAAGGTCATAAAACATGAAGTAAATGATTAAGTCCTGAAACTTTGAACTAATATAATGAAACAGATATTATGAACCATGTTTGGCATCAAAACTGCTGTGTTTAAAACATGTTTGTGAAATTAATGATACTTTTTATAAAATTTGGCAAGGATTTTCCAGCACCTAGAGCTTAAAGTTTTTAAATCTTTGATATTAAAGCCCATATTAAAAGAAAACTTATTTATTTGCAGACGTTAGGATCTATAGAAGAAGAAAACATTAGCCTTTTTGGGTCTGGATGTCTATCTTTCTAATGCTGGACGTTATTAAAACACTGTGTTATGAAAGAAAATGTTACACTCCTGACATTCATTGCTATTTATTTATTTCAAAGATAAAATATCATTTCTTCTGTTACCAAGCAACTGCTTAAAATGATCTCATATGATTTGGGGGTTTTCATATGACACCCAAATGACATACAGGTGGTGGTTACCACTATTAAAGCCATTTTAAAGGTTGGGTCAGAAAACATTTACCAGACGAAGAATTCATCCATTATTCTTAAGCTATAATGAGAAAATAAGGTGAAAACAGCATGATTTAAATGCTATACAATGTTGTTTATGAACTGCTTTAAAAGACCAAAAATGAACAATACACTTCAGAAAAAGCAGTCTGAAGTAACACAAGTATAAAACTATCTGAATTGTTACACCCCTGATCGGTACAAGTATGTTGATATTGACAGTCTATATTGTAAACATACTATATATTTCTGAAATATCAGGCTCATTTTGGTAACAAATAGTGTGATGGTATACTCTTTTTTCACAGCATTATATAGTGCTTTTGATGAAAGTTGATAATTTAACTGTTGTTTATTATGAAATACCCAAGATCATCAGCACTAAAATGCTTGTCTTGATAGAATATTCAATCAAAATGTAGAGCCTCCCTACTACTTAGAACATTGTGTACACTTTTAGTTTAAAATATTAAAAAATAATACTGCTTAAGGATTTTAACAAACAAAAGCAGACTTCGACAGACTTCGAACTATTAAATGAACAAAATTGAAAGTTGTTACACTCCTGACATGAAAAGACAGAAGTATTTATCTTGATCCATGAACTGTTCTCATAACTTTACATGACAGTCAGTCTCATATGATGATATTTTCTATTTTGTCATCTCAACTAGATTAGTTTTTACTTTTTCCCTATATATTTCTTCACTCTTTCTGAAGCGGATTTCTTGGTTCCTTGGTCTTGAGCCAAGAAAATCCCCTACCCCCTTAAGTTTTCTCATTGATTTACTGATACAAGAAAGTTTTATAACTGGCTTTCCTATTTCTAATTGATGCTGAGGTCATTGATTGAAAGCCTCTTAGATTAGAAGGGTAAGTAAAGATATATCTCTATTACATATAAAAATGTCAGGAGTGTAACAATTTGTATACATTATCATTATCAACATGTAAATACATTATTAAGAAATTTTTATCATTATTTGATGGTTTCATTTGTAAGGCAAAGGAATAATCTCATGGTGAAAAACAAAACACTGACCACTATCATTCTATTTATTCATATTTTTTATACCTACAAAATGGCTATTATATTAAAAATTGGCTTTTTTTACAAAAAATAAATGGCATTTTTTGTTATAGAAGGAAAGAAACAAGTTTCCACTGCTAGGACAATGCTTGCATTATCATAATATTTGGTTGCTTTGAGCTTAAATCATGTATTTCATCGCCTACACTGAAGAACATGCAACAAAATTACAGGTGTTACACTCCTGGCATCATAAACCGGGCTCTGTGAGGAAATTCAATCCTCTGATGAAGCAATTAAATTTTGCTGATTATCTGGAGTGGGGATGTGTTCCTGGAAAACAGAAAAAATATAGGTATTGGGCAGCATACAGAAAGATGGTGAGAAGGTAAACACAATGTGTTACACTCCAGACATCAGTGAGTTGTTAAATTTGAAGAAATGCATACCCATGTGAAGTGAAGTTAGGATCAAAATCCAAGCTTCAGTTGATGTTGCACATGTCTGTTTGTTGTGTGACCAAGTTACATACATGTAGCATGTATAGTCAACTTGTAGCAGTTAATATTGGAAGAAGCATTGTTTTTTTTTTATCTCATGTAAATTTTGAAGGGCATGTCTCCGAAATGACATGGTATATCAATAGGTAGATTATATAAAGAGCCCTGCTTTATTTTTTTATCTACAACATGTCAATTTATGATATACAAAAGCTTAAACCGGTGTAATATCACTATGTTTACGATTACATTCCTCAGAACATTCACAAGGTGAAAAAATGTCACACAAAAAGCGTTACACTCCTGACATTTTGGGGTGGTTTTAATGACATATCTTTTTTATTTGTCATTTGATTTATTTCAAATTTGGCAACCAATAAATGGGTATCAAAACACACCTTTGAGGGATAAATTTAAATAAAAATATTCCATATTAAGAGCATGGGGACAAACATATTGAACGGTCACATTTTTTTAAAATTTGCCTACCTGTGTAAAACTGCCACTCTTAAAAAGACAAAAAAAATGGTTTTAAATGCCAATTATCGCATAATACATGTCAAAAGCATTGCAGAATGCTCCAAGGGGAGTATTCTTCAATACTTTCGACCTTCAAAAAGCTACCAATTATGTAATAGATAAAGGATACTTTTCCGAGGCTTTCTTGTTTAAACCGCGAGGTGGGCGTAGCCCACCGAGCGGTTTAAACAGAAAGCCGAGGAAATATCCTTTATTTAGCTTGTAGTATGGCGCAGGCGCAAATAAACACGTGTTACTGACACCTGACGAAATTTACATTCGCTCCTCCCGGCATCCGGCCTAAGCTGTCAATTATATTACATTTACCTACTGGTTATTTTGTCGCTATTTAGAAAGTTACCGCCTACAGCGTTTTTTAACTAAAATTGGAAGTTAGAGTACGGTTTTAAGCTCCTCCTTCGTCGTTATTCTAGGGTGTCTGTTTTAAACATCAGCAAAGATCAAAGAAAAAAAGCATCGGCCATACTACAATATTAAGATATTTTTTGTCTATTTTTGAGTAGCCGTTTTACACATGTATGCGCTAATGCCTATAATAAACGATCATGCCTGTGTATTCAGCATAACTAGAGGTCTACATTTTGGTCTGAACCTTAATATTTATCCATACTCTGTGCATGCGAGCAGTGCGGGCTCTGGTTAGTCAGAGCATACTCACCTAAGCCTTCGCTGCTCGCTAAACAATAAGTACCGAAATCTCGTGCATTGACCCAAATACAGAAAACTAGGGAAACATGGAGATGCTATTGATAAAAATGCAGCTACTTATCAATCTACAGGGCTCTTGTTTCGCCAAAAACCGTTAGGTTATCTCGTGAAACGCTTCCAATGCGCATGTGTAAAAAAATTAGACACGCTACGAGGGGCATTTTGAAAGTTCATATCATGGTCATTTATCTCAGTAACCGATTTACAAACCCTATCATGTTTAATATCATTTTAAAGAAGTATCTTTTTTTCTATGTTATGGCATAAATTTCATGAGGATATTATAACGCAGTCACAAAAAATATCTTTGTGAATACATGTACTGTTTGCATACTGGAAAATGCAAAATGTCAGTGGAAAATATAACATTTTACCTTTTGAAAAGTGTACTGAACTTAAAAAATAGTTCATGAAATTTGATAGTTTGTTCCATTTGGTAGGCCACGATCTGGTACAGTTATTAAATAATTGATGACCGTATTGGATGTTTCTAATAACTAGAAATCAAAGCAATGCGTCTTTTTTCGACTAAAAATCGCAAGTTACAATGCACGTATTTTGAAAATTTATAACCGACAGTAGTTTAAAAATGACGTGCGTCAGTATTTTGTCAAGGAAACTTAATGTTCTTTGTATTGAAACCAAAATAAAATTGTAAACCAGTTAAAAGGGATGATAACTCTTATAATCTTCCCATGGGGTAGAGTAAGTTTAGCTATGAGTTGATGTTCTTGTTCATTTCAATTGAAAATGGTAGCAAATAAAAAAAGTAAAAATACCTTGAGAGTAGAAATCAATCAGTTTTGTGATAATTAACGCGATACCATAAGAAGTTCTTATGCCATCGACAAAATGTGAGGGGTTAAGCTACCCCACCCACTTCTTCAAATGTATGGGTAGTGTTATTAGAAAAAAAAAAATCTTGAATACAGAACTAAACAAGCTACACTTTTTGCACGACGAAATGTTTTCATGCATTGTTCGCTACAAATAAAGCAAAACATATACTCAATAGGCATTTTTCGTGCTCCTGTAGTGACACAATTTATAGTAAAGGTATAAACAATAATCGAAAAAAAATCCCATTTTTGAAATTAAACTATTTCTTTATTAGTCAGCAGTTTCTGAATGTAAAGGTGTAAGTCGTGCAAGCAGTGATATAATAAAATATTTTAATAAAAATTAAGTTGGCACCAAATCGTTAATTTGTCAAACCATGATCGTAAATAAGGTCTCCAATTTTCCGTCCTTTTAGCTCACCTGAGCCAAAGGCTCATGGGTGAGCTAATAGTATACCAGTCACTCCGGCATTCGTCCGTCGTCTGTTGTCCGTCCGTCCATCCACAATTTCAAACATCTTCTCCTCTAAAACCACTGTGCCAATTAAGTTCAAATTTCATATGGATACTTCTTAGGACGCGGAAACGAAAGTTTGTTCAAATTGTCCTGGTCACATGACCAAGATGAACGCCACGCCCATATACGGTAAACACCCTTTAAAAATCTTCTTCTCCAGAACCAGAAAGTCGATGACCTTGGGACTTAGTATGTAGCATTTGGGTTGTATGGCCTACCAAGTTTGTTCAAATGATGATCATAGGTTGACCTTGACCTACTTAGCGTCAAGGTCAAATTTGCTTCCTAATGCATTTAAATGGGAAAATTTCTGAAAAGTTGATTTGTTTTAAAACTGTGGTAGCCTTAGTCATTATTCTCAATTGATATGTTTAACCTCATGAGGCAATGGCTATAAATAAGTTCGAAAGGTCAAGGCTTACCTTTGACCTTTAAGCTTAGGTCGCTCATATTTGAGTCCCATCAATATATTAAAACATAATTTTCTCACAAACCATTGGTTCAATTGAATTCAAATTTCATGTGAAGACTTCTTATGATAAGTTAGCAAAAATGTATGCAAAACATTTTGGTCACATGACCAAGATGGCCGCGACACTCATATATGATAAAAACCCTTTAAAAATATTCTTCTACCGAACCAGAAGGCCGATGACCTTGAGACTTGGTACGTAGTATTGGGGATGTAAGGCCTACTAAATTTACTCAAAATATGATCCTAGGTTGACCTTGACCAACTTAACGTCAAGGTCAAATTTGCTTCGTAATGCATTTTAATGGGAAAACTTCTAAAAAATTGATTCTTTTGTTAAACTGCAGAAGTCTTAGTCATTTTTCTCACTTAAAATGTTTAATCTAATAAACCAATGGCTATAAACAAGTTCTAAAGGTCAAGATTGACCTTTGACCCTTCAGCTTAGGCCGCTCATATTGGAGTCCCATCAATATATTAAATAAAACAATTTTTTCTCTCAAACCATTGGCCAAATTGAACTCAAATTTCATGTGAAGACTCCTTATAATCAGTTGACCAAAATGTATGCAAAATATCTTGGTCACATGACCAAGATGACCCCCATGCTCATATATGGTAAAAAACCCTTTAAAAATATTCTTCTCTCGAACCAGAAGGCCTGTAATATTGGGACTTGGTATGTAGCATTGGAGATGTGGGTCTTCCAAGTTTGTTCAAATGACGATTCTAATTTGACCTTGGCCTACTTAGGGTCAAGGTCAAATTTGCTTACTATTGCATTTAAATGTGAATTTTTTTGAAAAGTTGATTTTTAATACTGTTGAAGCCAAAGTCATTATTCTGACCTGATATGTTAAACCTAATGAGACAATGGCTATAAATAAGTTTCAAAGGTTAAGACCACCACACCCATAAATTCTCTGGAACAAAAGGCCAATGGCCTTGGGCCTTGGTATGTAGCATTGGGGATGTGGTCTCTACCAGCTTGACCTACTTTATGGCAAGATCAAATTTGATTCCTAATGCATTTATTTGGGAAAAATATTGAAATGTTTATTTTTCTATAACTGTTTAAGCAGATATCATAATACTATTGAGAAATGTTTATCCTAATGAGACAATGGCTTTATATAAGTACCAAATGTCAAGCTGACCTGTGACTTTTTATCCAATGCTACTCATTTGGACTGCCACATACCTAGATAAACATTGGTTTCTCAGAAATCACTGATCTGTTTGATGGAGTATTCATTAGCTTGTTTAAGTCACTTGACCAAAATGGCTGCAACCCCCATATATGGTAAAACAAAAAATGTTTTATTATAAGCTGTAGTTGACCTTGACTTATTTTAACATTATTAAAGAGGTCAGGTGAACGCCTCGGGACCCTCAGGTCCTCTAGTTTTACAAATAATTTGCTTAAAATTTCAGCCAGTGTATAAAACCTACTCATTTTGAGCATGCGCTGCACGTGCACGCCAAGCCCCTTTTCGACAAAAATTAACCCATCAAGTAGCCATTGAATTCTAGTTTTGAAAAAATGTATTATTTGATGGCATTTTATCAACGCATTGTGGAGTTATGATGCCATGCTAAGAACTTTCTAAATGCCCCCTCGTACATGTATTGTATCCTAATTTCATTGACGGCTATATATGTATGTATGTATGTATGTATGTATCATACTTTTAGTAACAGCGTTTGTGTGTGCATGTATGTAGGTTTGTTTGTACTTCCAGATATTAACCCATCAATTTTAACATAGGTTTGGTGCTCAAAGAACCGTCTTATTGAGACGACTCTTTAGAGTACCCACAATAAATGTTTTGGTGCAAAACTAAGAAAAATGTTATTTTCAATTACCCAATTTTATATGGGGGCCTAGAATTTTATCTTTGAATATGTGTTTTAGTAAATAATTGTATGTTGGTGGCATGGTCGCGCTTCTGGGTGTCTGTGAGTGTATACCAACATTCTTTTATTTTAATTACATGTAACAACCCATTCAAAAGTCATAAGGCATGCTACCAATTCCTATGATTTCTAAGCAATGAACCAGAGTGACTTGCCAGCTTTTGTTATTTTTACTCCTATTTGCGTCTATGTATGTTTCTCTTTGCGGTAAATATATATAGTTTTCCAGCCACTCATTTGATTTTGATAAAATTGATACGCTTGGAAAGCATATTGATTTGGGCAAATTTGACTTATAATGCTATTTGATTGGACAAAACAGTTAAAAGTGTTTGCAACTTAGTAGCCGTATACGTTTTGACATATGTTGTTGACTTGGCCAATTTAGGAAAAATTTCATAATGCTGTATATCGTTTATAATATGATTAAAACAAATAGATTCGCGCTCGCAGTGATTTGTTGCTTAATATATCAATGGCTGAAGGTCAGTCGTTAAAGTGAATAAATCATGAGCGCGACGCGCGAATGATTTATCCACTTACGACTGACCGACAGACAGTGATATATCAAAAACAAATCACTGTCAGTGCGAATTTATATCGATTCTAACACACAAAAAGATTAAAAATACGAGCGAAACCTTCATAGTCTATAACGATTCCGCCAGCTTATACAGACTTGTTCAGACTGAAACGCGTATTTTTACGTACATTTTACATAGTTGTGAAAACGACGTTACGCTGTCTATTGTGATAGATGACGTCATGAAAATCAAACTGGCGACTGAATGACGTCACGTTCGTCCGTGCCCAGTCCGTGCAGTGATTTATCAACCAATAAATCACTGAGTTTAACCATTGGCTATATAGGCAAGGTGTGTTAGAATGGTATATTGAAAAGGAAAAAAAAATACGTCGCAAACTGTATCTATTTACCTTCAATATTTTACATTTTTATCATGAAAACAATAGTCGTTTGCATAGAATGAATTGAAATGAAAACGTGCACACGCACCTAAGTTTATATGGAGGTTTCAAAGATTGTGACATACTTATGGTCCGTCATGATCACTGTCTGCCTGAGGTCTTTTTCTACTACTGTTTCGATGATTGTATACTCAACGTCAGTGAAAAGTTACCAGTAAATCACATACACTTAACATAGGACAATATTTCAGTCCATTCTGAATACTTGAACACTCAATTTTATGGCATAGAGTCCCATGCATCACCACTATGGAAAACGGTATCTATCACACCAGAATGCATCATAATCATTCCTTGATAGACCCCTGTAGTTTCCATTGCATAGTATAGGAAAATGCAAAGTTTTGGTGCTACTTTAAAGTTTGATCCTCATTTTTCGCGTTTAATGGGATAACCTAAACCATTTGGTGGCGTTTTCAATGAAAATGTCTAGGGCATGTCCTGGCATGTTGTCTTCTGCAAATGATGGGTTCAAATTCTTAAAAACTGCGAAAAACATAAAAATGCACGTGCATCACGTGCACCATAGTTCCAGGGCTCTTGTAACTGTTTTATCTCTTCAAGCCAGCTTGTCGTTGATCAAAAACATGAACTTAACAGTAGCAAAAGAGCTGTATTATATATTTACCGAAATATCGAAATTTCAATACTGGTAACTTTTCATTGACGCTGAGTATATTTCCTAAACATTACAAATACAAACTTTATGGGGAAGAGAGAGCTAGCTGCTATGTCTGTCTTCCTGGTGGCTTGTGGTTGTAATGCGGCTCTCCCTCACGGTGTCGTGGGTTGGTCTGCGCTATGTGATTGTGGTATTTACTGATCATACTCTTTTTTGGCATTTGGTGTAACAATGTATTCTTCTATGGTGTCATAATTAACAAATCATTCTCTATGGACCAATTCTGCATCAATATTATTTAGTTCCAGTCCGTTAGAAGTTTTAGGAATAATATTTTATGATTTAATCAACCTGACACAGGTGCATAATTTAACGGATAATGCACAAGATATTTTTCTCTTCGGTCGAATTCCGATATTTACTGATAGTTTTACAGGAACTTAGCAAGTACCGATGCAGATAATGAAACGTTTTGTACCGTCCTACTGACTAGTCAAGTGGTTATGGTATAGATTTTACAACCAAAAGGTCGTGAGTTTGAGTCCACGTTTGTTATTGTTTTTTGTTTGTTTTTACCTTTATTCGAATCTTTTGAGTTCATTTAGTAAAGATATATCACGACCTCTGAGTAATGTCCTTTGAATCATTTTATTTCAGAAGGTTGATGCGTAACGCGCAAAATGAGCCTGTCTGTCTGGAACATATATGTGCGTCAAATTATTATAGTATACGTAATGAAACGTCTTAAACCCCTCCATTATTTAGATCCGTATTTTCAAAATTGTAAATTTAGTCACGCTTTGAAGCTTTTTGTTTTACTATCTTGTGCATTAAAGGTAAAATTATGCACCTGTGTTAGGTTAATAAAACCATGGAATAAAAGGGTTTAAAGTTAACCATGTCATATGAATCCCATATGTTGACAACAACTTTACAATGGTATCACTTCATGTAATGTTAGTTGGTCGACGTATGTGTTAGTTAAGCTGACCTGTTCCATAGATATCATATGCGTCAATATATCAGTGGAGTCGTTGGTGCTCGTGAATGCATACCGTGCATAACTGGTTACATTCACTCAATAATGTTAAAATCAGCCCTTAAATCGACAATTGCAGATGTATCAGATTATCAGTTTTGCTTCGTTGTCCTTTTTGATTTGGGTAGTAAGGCAGATAGTTCATGTGAATAGTCTGCTTTTGGACGACTCATATGGCATACCATGTTTTTTTATATTTCTAAACCAGTGGATATTAGGTCCTGAAGCGCTCACCTGACACTGAGTCACAATAATGTAGATGAACTTAATGTTCGGCTTTACAATGTCAAGGTCAACCTAGGATCATCATTTGAAAAATAAACTTTGTAAGGCCTATATCCCCAATGTTACATACATGTACCAAGACAAATGGTGATTGACCCATTGATTTCAGAGACAAATATCTTTGAATAGTATATACCTAACATGAAATGGAAGTCACGTTAGACATTTTGGTCATGCGTCATGGACAATAAAGTCATATGTAGGTTGTCTAGATCAAACCAAGCTCCATTAGTAAAAATTTCAATTGGCCCTCTGATTTCTGAGAAAAATGCTTTCAACCTTGACCTTCGGGGCTTTTTATATTTAGCTTAAACATATGAAATGAGAATGATAACTTTGACCTCAACAGTTTTCAAAAAGTCATTTTTTTTCTCAAAATGTTTCCCATTTAAATGCATTTGGAAGCAAATTTGACTTTGTCGTTAAGTAGATAAGGTTCAGCTAAGGATCATAATTTGAAAAAAAAACTTTATACGGCCTACATCACTTATGTTACATGAACATACCAAGACACAATGTTATCTGCCTTCTGGTTCTGAAGAAATGAATTTTGAAGGGTTTTACCTAATGTGGGAGTAGCGGCCTCCTTTGTATTGTGACAAGGGGCATTTTAGCAGAACAGTTTAACTAGCATAATTGTTTCAGATGAGATTATGTTCAAAAATGTCGACTGGCTGACAGATGGTGGACAGACGCCAGAGTCATCCGTATACTATTAGATCACACGTGAGCAAAAAGGTGAGCTAAAAGGCAACTATAATTGAAAATGTCATATTCTGCTAGTTGTGCGTGGCGCTTAAAGGGTACAAAAATTCAACAAAGGAAGTCTAGTATCATGAGAGTGATTTCCAATTAAACCTTATCAACCTGTTCAAAAGAAAACGTGTTCGGGGTAAGTTAATAATGTAGATCATCTATTTCTATAGAGTTTACATTATCGTCCTAAACCAATCAAATATAGAGTTGGATCAATATGTGGTCTTTGATATCGACGTGCTCGTATTGACTTTGGAGTTTTTAATCCAAATAGTTTCAACCGTCGTGCCGCCCACCACTTCTTTTCCTTGTCCATCTCCTCTTCGCCATCTCGTTTATCCGTATCTAAAGGCAACTGAGTATTTTCTAAACTATATATACCGTCTGTATTAACCGCTGAAGGTTTATTATGTGGTAGATCTGCATCATATTGGTCAAAGTCATCTTCGTCTGAATCCATTATATGTCCACCAGTTCGAATAACGTTATCCAACACAAGTTCATCTAGCTTACGATCCATTTCAACTTCCATCCGCTGAGTACCTCCCTGAATAGGGTACCAGTCTTGTTTGTATATCTCTGGTGTTCGTTTATTTAGACTATCAAGAATATCAGAATAAATTTCAGTTGATGAAATATCATCTCGGAATGGTTTGTCTTGAACCTGGCGCTCTAATGCGTCATTTCCTCCGATTAATCCAAAGTCCTCACAATTTTTACATAAAATGAATTTCTGGCTTGCATCACTGTCATCGGTATACGCGCGTGTGTCACCTGGGCTTCGGAAATGACCTCGTCTCTTACCCAAGCCTTTCATGACAAATCGATATTTGTCTAACTTTCTGTTTAACCTTGGCCATGGTTTTGCCCGATAAGACCGTGCTAATGACCAAAATCTGTTTGTCCAAAATCTCTTCTCAGGCTTTGAAAATGTCTTGGAATCATATTTCGTATAGTCTGATATATCAGTTTGAGTATATGGATAGAGGGGATAATGTATGTTTTCATCAAAGGACGCTAAATCAGGTTCAATCTCATCTGAAATAAAAACAAACACAGTAAATAAAACACAACCGAGAGAATATTATTTTCGCAAAAAGTGTCAACAGACTAATTTTTGACGTTAAAACTTCGTCACGTAATAATGATATTGTATCAGGAGCATGATTTGCCTGCATCAGTAGACGGCAGTCTGAGAGCGATTTCGCCACTTAACAAATTAGATACTTTTTTCGCGAACTTCGAATCCGCGAAATTTTGCAACAAAAAAAAATCACAAAATTTCTGAATTTACATTAAACATGTAATACACATATAGGGACCAACATATGAGATTTTAGTGCATTTTACTCAAAGTAATTTGTTTTGTTTGTTTGTTTGATTTGATGTTTTACATCCCATCAACAATCTTTCAGTTACGGCGGGACGGGTCTTCCTGGGTTGAACCAGTACTAAGCTAGCATAAATGCGTCAGTAGTAGAAAAGTACCCCAGGACCACAACGCAGTGACACCGGTGAGGCTCGAACTGAAGAAATTTGTAAACACTAATTACACTACCGCCCATCTATTTGTCCTTGTCGAATTCGCGTTGAAAACACATTGAAAACGCACGTAATACGCATTAGTTTTCAAACGCGAATTTCGAAAATCCAATCAAAGCCCACTTTGGATACGCGTTGAACTGCAGTGCAACGCATTTACCTGTTAACCAATCAATAACTCAAGTATAGCAACGCAGTTCAACGTACAATTCACGTTGAAACGCATTGTTGAACAGCCAATCAAAAAGGTTCAATTGCGTTGCCAGACCTGTTACATGTAAATCAATTATAATTTTATTATTGAAACCAAGAAAACAGCAAAAACATTATCCCACAAAATGCTTTGTTTATCGTTTGATTTTTCTTTTTTATGTCAATGGCACTCACTCATTTATGGCCATCGTTGCGAGATATTTCATGTCAGCTGACTTCACATCCCATGACATTTGTTTAACATCGGTTACAATTCAAATATGTGGACCAGTTCATCGTGTTTAGTCCAACCATATCAAATAGGTCTGTAATTCTGTGTTATCAGGCCTTGGGATCAGCTTTCAGAACCTGGACCTGCTGCATTTTGATCAAATAATTAGCTTGAAGTCTTTATCGATCAATCTCTTCTTACTGCCTTGATTAAATTTGGGTCTTCAGTTGATGAGTTCCGGGTCCAAGCCTCACAGAACTAACTGTGTTCAGAGAGAGAGAGAGAGAGAGAGAGAAAGAGAGAGAGAGAAAGAAGGCTGTTTAAACAGTGTCTGAACCTGTCTGCCGGGCACTGTGTTGCAGGGGTGCAGCTGTTTAAGTGGTGTCGCAACCTATCTGCCTGCACTGTGTTGCAGGGGTGCAGCTGTTTAAGCAGTGTCGCAACCTAACTGCTGGGCACTGTGCTGCAGGGGTGCAGCTGTTTAAGCGGTGTCACAACCTATCTGTCGTTACTGTGCTGCAGGGGTGCAGCTGTTTAAGTGGTGTCGAAACCTATCTGCCAGGACTGTGCTGCAGGGGTGCAGCTGTTTAAGTGGTGTCAAAACCTATCTGCCGTCACTGTGTTGCAAGGGTGCAGCTGTTTAAGCGGTGTCGCAACCTATCTGCCGGGCACTACGCTGCAGGGTTGCAGCTGTTTAGCAGTGTCGCAACCTATCTGCCGGCACTTGGCTGCAGGGGTGCAGCATTTTAAGTGGTAATGAAACCTATCTGCCAGACTGTGTTGTAGATGTGCAGCTGTTTAAGTGGTGTCAAAACCTATCTGCCTGCACTGTGTTGCAGAGGTGCAGCTGTTTAAGTGGTGTCGAAACCTATCTGCCGGCACTGTGTTGCAGGGGTGCAGCTGTTTAAGCGGTGTCGCAACCTATCTGCTGGCACTGTGCTGCAGGGCTGCAGCTGTTTAAGTGGTGTCAAAAACTACCTGCTGGCACCGTGCTGCAGAGGTGCAGCTGTTAAAGTGGTGTCGAAACCTATCTGCCAGGACTGTGAGGCAGAGTTGCAGCTGTTTAAGCGGTGTCAAAACCTATCTGCCGGCACTGTGTTGCAGAGGTGCAGCTGTTTAAGCCGTGTCAAAACCTATCTGACGACACTGTTTTGCAGAGTTGCAGCTGTTAAAGCAGTGTCAAAACCTATCTGCCGGGCACTGTGTTGCAGGGGTGCAGCTGTTTAAGTGGTTTCGAAACAAGCCTGCCGACACTGTGTTACAGAAGTGCAGCTGTTTAAGCGGTGTCGAAACCTATCTGCCGGCACTGTGTTGCAGAGGTGCAGCTGTTTAAGCAGTGTCAAAACCTAACTGTTTGGCACTGTGCTGCAGGGGTGCAGCTGTTTAAGCGGTGTCGCAACCTATCTGCCGGCACTGTGCTGCAGGGGTGCATCTGTTGAAGTAGTGTCAAAACCTATCTACCCGGACTGTGTTGCAGGGGTGCAGCTGTTTAATCGGTGTTGAAACCTTTCTGCTGGCACTGTGTTGCAGGGGTACAGCTGTTTAAGTGGAGTCGAAACCTATCTGCCGGCACTGTGCTGCAGGGGTGCAGCTGTTTTAGTGGTGTCAAAACCTATCTAAGGGCACTGTGTTGTAGGGGTGCAGTTGTTCAAGTGGTGTCGAAACCTATATGCAGGCACTGTGTTGCAGAGGTGCAGCTGTTTAAGCGGTGTCGAAACCTAGCTGCAGGCACTGTGTTGCAGGGGTGCAGCTGTTTAAGCGGTTTTGGAACCTACCTGCCAGGCACTGTGCTGCAGGGGTGTATAGCTGTTTAAGCAGTGTCGCAACCTATTTGAGGGCACTTTGCTGCAGGGGTGCAGCTGTTTTAGCGATGTCTGAACCTACCTGCGGGCACTGTGATGCAGAGGTGCAGGCTGTTTAAGTAGTGTTGGAACCTACCTGCCGGGCACTGTGTTGCAAGGGTGCAGGCTGTTTAAACGGTGTTGGAACCTACCTCCTGGGCACTGTGGTGCAGTGGTGCAGGCTGTTTAAATGGGGTCTGAACCTACCTCCTCGGCACTGTTGAGCAGGGGTACAGGTTGTTTAAGCAGTGTCAGTTTCTACCTCCTGAGCAGGCTAGATGGGCAGAACTGGATATACTGCTCTACTTTTATTTTAGGACTGATCAGGTGAAGCCTGGGCGCATGCAATTGCTTTTGCTTAGGAGTGCCTTCTTTTGAGAGAGATCTATTCAGTTAGAATGTCAACAAGTGAGTTTTGCTTGATTATTTTACTTAACAAGGAGAGTTTGCATCTAATCTCAGTTGACCCAATCTGAATGTTCGAAATTGTTTGATGCGAATCCCAAGAAACAAAATTGAATGCAGTGTGACACATTTTCAATCCATTTGCTTCATGTCGTTGTTTTAAGAAAAATATTTTACATTGGGCACTAAAAGAGACTTATTATAGATCTATATCTGATGAATATCGATGTGATTTTACTGTTATATATTCATTTTTCGACCTTGAGTAACTCCATTCATTTCTCTGCTGAAAAGTCGTGATGGTCGGCTCAAAATATTGATCGATGAATGGAGTGAGATATTTGATTCAAACTGGGCTTTAAAACCTCAAAGGAAACGGGAATTGAGATTTACAAGACAAATCTTATCAGAAATATTCAAAGCAAAGTTAAACCGTGAATAACAATGTAAACATTGAGCAAGGTCAACTCAATTTTGATTGGTTTACGCATTACTGCGTTGTAACAAAACGATTTGATTGGCTCAAGGAAGAAACGCATATTTTATCGTTGAAACGCGTTAGAGGGCTGCTAATGAATATTCATGAGTTTCGAAATACGTTGATTTGCGTTTCATACGCAATTTAAACTCAACGCACGTACAATGCGTTGGAAACGCCTCATATGGGACTATATCAGCTGTTATCGGTTTTAGCTGCCCGATTATCTCCCTTGAATAATGACCACTCCAGCAACTTACCTGTTGAAATCTGTGGCATCAATTACACAGGAAAGTATACAAACCTTTAAATAAATTATCAATAACTAACTTATTATTAAGTTGCCATTGTTTTATAAGTTATCAAAAGAAAATTTAATGTTTTATCTTTACAATGATATAAACAAATATGAAATAACTTAATACTTAGTTTTGTCAAATTGTTAATCTATTTAACTAGTAAAAATCCCATTCATTTCTATGTAAATTGTATGAAAATGCTTAGGGTGAGCATTTTATTACCCCAAAAAAATCATATTCTGATATTTTCTCGATGTTTTATAAGTTATAAATGGTATCTCTATCATCCAACAATACCAACCATATAAGTTACATAGAAATAAATTAAATTTTAGTTCTGTCATTTTTAGGTTAAAAATTGAGTTTTAGCGCCTTCTTGCCCAAGCTTTTAAAAGGGCGGACAAAATGTCTAAGTCCTAATTGGTTTGCGGGTCTATAATGCTCCCGCACTATTCGATACGCTTAGATAATGTCAAGAAATCTTAACATCAATTTTAAAGGAAAGGGAAAGCTCAGCTGATTGGGAGACATGATTGTGAAAATTTATATTATTTTTTGTAAAATGTAAGAAGTAAAATACCACTGACCATGACAACTCGCCGAAATAAAAAAAAATCATTTTATTATAAGCTGCTTCATTTATTTATTATTTAAGTATAGCAATTACTATCATTATTATTATTATTATTATTATTATTATTATTATTATTATTATTAACACCTTTTTATTACAAAAGAAATTAATTTGAAGACTTCATCGGGCAGAATATTCGTACCTGATTCTCACACCGGATAGGCTACATTCTCAAACGTAAATATAATCGGCGAACGTAGATCAGAATAGTTAGAAACAGAGTTTTTGATTGCTATTTGTCACCCGACTGGTGACAAATGGCAATCGAAAACACTGTTTCCAGCGATTTTTGATCCACGTTCGTCGATTGTTAAGGTCGTTTTCGATTGTCACCTATCCGGTGTGACTCAGGTGACAAAGGATTTTGAGACGCTCATAAGGGGATATGCGATAATCCAAAGGTGTCAGATAATCCCTGAGGCTAAATTCTTATCTTGATCGCAATGAAGTACTGATTTTACGGGTTTTTCTGAATATACGCCTCTGTATAAACTGTCCTTCTACTAAAAACTTATGCATAAATAAATGCGACATGGTTATGCATCAGACACCCAGGCTGATCTCAGTCTCAATTCACTGTACACCTATCTTACTAGTTTTGTCGTGCGGCTTCTCGTTTAGGGTCTTTACTGTTCAGTATAATAACTTATTTCAGTCATACTACCCAAACTGTCACTTCATGGGCAGATGCTCAGACTGCGCAAATAATTTCGTTTGCAATTCTACTATTGTTTAAGCTTTGGCAGCTGTGCAAGAATTGTAAAAGATATGCATATATACTAGGCCAAAAAAGAAACGCCGCTATGTATGATTTTTTTTAACTGTACCAGTTATTTATTTCATTGGAAAAGCATACAGTGATTAGAAAATTTATAGAAAATGGTGATAGAGAATGCTCTTTGCCAGTTTCTCAATTCATTAAGACGTCAGTTTTGCCACGGGTTCCTTGATGTGACGTAAATACAGCATCAAACGTAACCTCCGTCAAACGTTGGGAGTTCAGGGTCTTAAACTAATCTCTTGCAAACGATTTATCACAGTTTGAGCGCTGATTCTTGGATTATGGTTTCCTGGGTATGTCCTAGCTGTGACTGTCTCCAGATGAAATCGATTGCGCAAGTGAGACGTCTGGATGTCTCGATCTTGACGTCGCGTCAACACACGGGGACGTCCTGGACGAGGACGATCTGACGTTGTCCAGGTTTGTTGGAAACGATTCTTAAGACGTCCAATCATCCTTACATGGCACCGAAATTGTTTGTCTACTACCGATGGCGTCACGGTAGCGTGTAACATTCCTCTTGCACGTTCACGTTTCATAGGTGTCAATTTTGTCACCGCAAATTAGCAATGTGTAATCTTTATTTCCAAAGTTTTGAAGTGTTTTTAAACGTTTGAGATGTTCGACTAGAGATTTCAGTAGTTAGTGCACATGTAAATATTAATGGATTGAGTGTGCACGTGAAAAACAGAAAAATGGAAAATCGGTCAATACACTGGTTTGGATTTGACTGACCTCAATAAAACAATGCGGAAAATGTGCGGCAGGAAAAATAGCAAAAGATAGATAGCAGATGAAATTTTGTCCCTCTCACTTAACACACAATATTTTTAATTATTTTATGCGGCGTTTCTTTTTTGGCCTAGTATATTATGCCTAAGATTCCTATAAATGAATAATCGGGAAAACGGATCCCGCATAAGCAACAGTGTAGATCCAGATACTTCATATCAAAACATCTCTCGGGGCCTGTATTGTTAGCAATAATTAACACTTAAATAAATTGTAAACTTATGATAGAATTTTTAGTGAGGCAATTTAACTGTTCGGGGAATTTTCAACTTGAGCGAACTGCAAAGGTCCTGGTGAGATTGCACAGCGCAGACTGCTGTTTTCAGAATGCACAGATTTAAACAATTCCCTTCACACCGGCATGATCGGGACCACTAAGAACCAGATCTGACCAAAAACAATTTACAAAAGGTAACGCTATTTCAGCAGCAAACAGCAATCGGGCTGATCAGACTGCGCAGATAAACTATTATGCGCATTTGTTGTTCGCATATGGTTAACTGAAAATTCATGCATCTAGGGAGTTGTGACAAGAAACTGCCATGAACATGTAATATATGCATGGACTGACCTGCTCAAGCGTTTTATGATGTGGCCATTTTCACGTTGACACAGCGGGAACTCAGTGGGAGTTCGCTCATCTGCTGATAAGGATCTGGCCTATGGCGACTGCTCTCATGAATTTTGGTGCATTATATTTCTGTATTATAAGTTGTTTTTTTAACTTGAAGCGAATACGCTGATCAGACCTTTTTGGCTGCGTAGCGCAGTCGGTAACGTGTCTGGCTACAGATGCGAAGCTGACTGCAGATCCTGGGGTCGCGAGTTTGATCCCGGCCCGGTCCCATACTTTCGTGGAGATTGATCATGAAATAATTTCTACGGTCATTCTCCTCCCTTCCGCTGAATCATTCATGAAGGGTTGTTGTCAGTTACAAGCGATAGTATGTGCACGAATTACTGGTTACCCGCTTGTTCAAGCTTGCCCAGGAAAAAGTATGGTTAGGTGAACTGACCGTCCCGCAATGACCATAGCATAGCTGTTGACTTGGGACGTAAAGCAACAAAAACAAAAAAAAACTAAACAATGTCCTTTACCTCAGCCCAGTGACGTATTCTTATATAGGTAACTGCAAATGATATGGGCACATGTACTCGAATAACTGTCTCAATGAGACGGTTCTTTTGAGCGCCCAAAGCGAATGTTAAAATGGTGATAGAAAATATTCACAATATTCTGCTGGATTTATTTTATCGTATAATCTAGACCGCGAAAGTAAAAAGAGATATTAGGTAAATTGGCTCGAGTCTAGACCTATGATTCTTTACCGAGAAAAGACTCAGATCAGGCTTTGCATCAACATTACTGATACGGGTTAACATGAAAAAATGTAACATTTTGGAATACATTATTGCTTCTCACATCATAGAGATATGCCTTATTGTTCTGGTATGAAGAGAACATTCAAATTAAAGAACGTTCTGCTGCGTGATCACTCCAAACGATATTCCTAATTATAATTGCTGCCGTTAACAGAGGTGTTAATTTTCTTAATCTTGTTTTTATAACGACCATAAAACTCTGGGGGTAAGCGCTTCAATTATCACCAACGCGAGACGTATACCATCGATACCTGGACTCCGATACAATCGATTTCGCAACATAGTCGCCACGGTGTAAGGGGGACAATTGACTTATCGATTATTTAGGTGATCAAGAACCACAACTGACGGGTTAAGTCAGGCCATAGTTCTATTTGATGAAACGCGAATTCGCAGGACAAATACGCGGGCGGTAGTGTAGGACTAAAACCTTGCATTTACAGTGTTAACGGGCAGCGAAGGCTAGCTCTGACGGGACTTGGCCTCGAGGTTCATAACTTATTGTGTGCCTAATGATTATTTTATAAATCCTCTTCCGATAAACGCTTATCATGCACAATTAAACAAGCGGTCATAATTGGTCACCAGATGACACCTAATGTATTGCCGCCAGGTGCCGTGGCCCGTATCCATTTTACAAGAATAAGGAAAGTTAAACAGCTTATCGATCTACTTTGTTACGCGGAAAATGCAAATAGGCGACAATGCACAAATATATATTTGATCCGCAAAAATATCAATAAAAATGAATCTGGTGCATCAGTAAAGCAGAGGTTGGAATTAATAACAAAATGGCAGAAACTTCAACTAGGTTGACCAAAATTATTTTGGTCTGTCAATAAACATGGTCACCCAGAGGCGTGGTTTAATGCGGCTGATGATTAAAAAAGTTTTCTTTAAAACAGCTGATCTGAATTTGAAACTAGATCCACATATTACCCAGGCTTTATATAGGTTTTGAACCCTATCCAAGGCCCCTGGGTGTAATAGGGGTAAATAAATGCGCCCTTGTACGTTTCATGTGTAAGCAAGACTCGACTTTGACTTTCACTGGCACTCAACAAAGGTTGGTTTGGCGGTTTAGGATAAAGCGGAGTCGGCTGTTTTCTTATATTGTAGGTTCTCTCTTTTTCGGAGGGATCCGTTTTTCCAAATTATTAAGAGGTCGCAACAGCTGTCGTTGTGCCGCGTGGAGCTGGTGAAACTTCTCCCCGTACATTGATATAGTGTTGATATCTTTTTCATATTCTGGTCCTTCTTGAATACTGGGTTCTGACGGAAAGCAGAATAACGCTTAAGCCGATGCAAAGAGAGCGTGAGAATTGTTGCAGTTTCCATTGGTTCTCATGAATAGATTCAATAAAGCCTAGTCTGCAGTTTTCTTGTATTGTAGGTTATCTGATCTATTTCTGGGGGATCCGTTTTTTTCCAGATTATTTAGGAGACTATATAAGGGAGAAGCAGATGGATGGACAGAGGCGATACTACTTTCTGTGACGTGAAGATGAATAGTATGCGAAAAACGTCACTAGGTGACCTTCTACTAGAATAGCAAATTGACACTGGTCCGTCGAAAATATATGTCTACCATGGAACATGGCATAATATTTGCTTATGTATAAGTAGCGTGTACAGTTAAATTGGAGTAAATCTGTACCTGTTGCTAAACAATGTCAACCATTGGGAATTTAAGGAGTAGACTATAAAACCCAGGTGAGCTAGTAAGAGCCTCTTGCTCACACAATATTGTTTACATCCTCATATGATACATATACACTTGTTGTCTAGGATAGCTATCCCGTCAATGCATTTTGCTGCTCCCCATACTTACGGATTTTTTGTGATTAGGCCAGATTTAGGTATGTGTATCTGGTGTCCTCTCTAGTTTGGCAATTATCTTGATAGGCTAGTTGATTTCCTGATTGTAGCGTTCTCTCTGTATCTCTCTCACTCTCTTTCTCTCTCTCTCTCAATCGGAAAATCCCGGCCCAATTCGAGAATTAAGCCACGGGTGAACGTACATGTATGGCGTAGTACTAGATGCATGTATGAAAAAGCTGCGTTTTATTAGCCGGAACTGGCGTAAGGAAAATTAGTTCTGTAGCGTTTGAGTTCAGCTCAGTCTATGAATAAATGATGTTTAGGGTTAAACGATGTCTACGATGTTTGTGGTGGAATTTCACTGCATTCATTTCTGTTATTATGTCGGCAAGGTTTCTGTGACGTCAGCGAGACGTTTAGGAAGTAGACCCACGATGTACATCCGAGGTCTGATTCCACGGATTAGGCCGAGGCAGTTCCGATTCTCTCTCTCTCTCTTTGTGTGCGCGAACGTGTTTTGTCTCAGTTTATGGTTACATGTATATGGTTAGATTCACGTGTTTTGCTTCTTTATATTGTTAAACTTGATACTCGGATATACTTACCATAAGAAACGGTATCTCCAGCTTGTTCTAAACATATGGCACCACTAAGCATCAAACTAAATAGAATCACTTTCATAGTACTTTCTTTACCCTTGATGCCTTAAAGTAGAAAACAATAATACATAAAATGTACTATTGGCGACAACAAACAACACATGAATAAGTTCATGAGCAGTTGTTATGCATCGCATATGCGTTAAAGCGTATCATACGCATAGCGTCTGTTTTATGTGAGATTGGCAAACAGTGCAGCATCAGATCAAAGGTCGCCTGGCGGCGTCTGGTAAGGTTCTGCACTGTTTGCTTACAGTTCACAAGTATTTTTTTTTAAATTAGGATGAAATAGTAATTAATTGAAATCCCCAAACCCTTAAAATCGAAATGGATTCGTGCAATTGATAAGGGTGGGAAATCCCACAGGCCGTAAATGGCTTGTTAATCATTTTTTGAACGTACGTACATGTGCAGTAGCTACCTGCTGGGGATAGATGCCTAACCATTTAGTCGTAACTCGCGATGCGAACAAGCGTTCTCAAAGCCTTATCTGGTAAGACACTCACCTAGTAATCTATATTTGTAAACAAAGTTGAAAAGCTTGAGAGCAGATATACATGCAGTTATAAAGATCAATTGGCATTAGAGCATGTACATTGTAGAGGGTTATTTTCTAAAAATAGAAAATTTAATTCATCTAATGAAGCCGTACCCCTACGCTAATGTAATCCATTTATATATGCAATAAAACTAGTCACATTCAGTACGCGGCGTCTGATCAGGTTCTCCACAGTTTGTTACAGAAGTGTCTTTTAAGATTTAAATAATACCACCCGACAACCCTAAAACTGGAAATAGATCTAGGATTGGAAAATTCATTCGGCATAAATGGGTTAATGTGTATACGCTCTTATCGAATGCTGGTGTCTTAATAGTTCTGCTTCTTCAACTTCACTGATGCTTTGTGTTCATAAAAAGAAAATGCTCAAGCAAGACTATCACGTGTCTGCACAGGTTTGTCTCGTCTATAAGTGTCCAAATCGTATGCACTGTTTTATATTATAACACTTATTTTGAAAGAAGCTATATTTGTTTTTATCAGTCACCTCTCATATTAACTGCATTGTCGCACGTTGCCTGATAAACATTGTCTATCTCACGACATGTACCTTTATCAGGTCATAATCATGCTGCACCTTGGAATGACGTCTTTAATGGCATTGAATCGACATGAAACTCGATAATGACGTCATAATCGCTGGTTTGAAGAGTGAAACAATGGGTAGACTGGTAAATAGAATACCAGGTTCGCGTCTTTTGATATCAAGTTTATCAGGCTCGGCTTTGAGAACGCATGTTGAATCGCTTGGCAAGCCTCGCGATGCGAACAAGCGTTCTCAAAGCCTTATCTGGTAAGACACTCACCTAGTAATCTATATTTGTAAACAAAGTTGAAAAGCTTGAGAGCAGATATACATGCAGTTATAAAGATCAATTGGCATTAGAGCATGTACATTGTAGAGGGTTATTTTCTAAAAATAGAAAATTTAATTCATCTAATGAAGCCGTACCCCTACGCTAATGTAATCCATTTATATATGCAATAAAACTAGTCACATTCAAAATAAGTCACATATGTGCGTAACGGCTGTTTTGTTTACAGTACCTCGACACAAATAGGACCAATCACCACGAGAAAAAATACGCTGATATTGTTACATGCGAGCAACAAAGATGTTGATCAGTCAGCTGACCAGCGCCTTAGAGGATCGATCTCTGGACGGCATGATAGCTAGACTCCCTTTTTGCAAAACGCCAATATTTAGCTAGCCCCTGTATATGAATTTGCTGGTTTGAACCAGACTTGGCCGGAAACCGCGAAGACAGGTTTTTTCGCGACTAGATCTTGAATAAATATGCCGACACATGCAATTTTGGTACTTTTCGCAAAGGAGAGTACATTTTCATGTATATGCACGAGATTGCATACGCACAGTCTCGCCAGAATCGTCAAGCTCTATCAAACACTATCACAAACAATATTAAATCAGAATAAGGTTCAAACTCTAAACTGGGTGTGAAGTCAGTCCTTCTGAATTGCTACACACGGATGTTTTGAGATTGATAACGCACATGCGATAAGTACCATAAGCGTATAGGTTGGTCATATGGCCCATATTTACTTGGGTATTCGCGCTCAGGACTCGCACACTCCACTATTGTCTGCACTATCAATTACCGTTTTAGAAATAAGCCGCGACATGAGATTTCTAACAATGTGGCATTTTGACATGTGTAGACTCAGACGAGCCTGTGCAGCCTCCTTTGAAATTTAGAAACTTCAAATGCTGTTCAGACAGTAGCTTAATAGTCAAAGAATATTCAAGCGACTGGCAAAGGCTGGTCTGAGCCTTTGCTGGTCGCACATACCTGCACCATCATGTTGCGGCTCAAATGGTATTGTGTATGATACGTCTATTTGTTCAATATTTAAGGTAAACGTATTTAGCAGTTGTGTAGGAGCAAACTCTGGCCATAGTTTTTTCACGTCAGGACTTATTTTAATATTGTTTATATTCAGACAATGACAATAAAATAACCAGACTAAGTCCTGCCTCTTTGTTCATTGATATAGAAAATATAGGAAATCAGTTCTGAATGCCCAGTGCTATTAACGGAAACCTTAAGTTTGCTTACCTATTAAGCTGTGCATTTCATATTTGACCTAATAGTTTAACTGTGCGCACATTTTGTTATTAAAATCCTGTACCCTACTTGAAAGATCAGATGGTATCGGATGAAGCCAACTGATCAGAATCTACACTATTTTCATCAACACAAAGAAACAAAATCAATGAATTAATTGTAATTATGGATTGAATGGAAAGTGGAAAAGTCCTGTTTATTCTGCCCACATTTTGAAACCCTGTATAATTGACAATTGTAGTCTTGTGCTTAATTACAATCTTAAATTCAGTGCACCTACATGTAATAAAATAAACATATATGGAGAATAAATATTGCACACAAATGCCCAGCACATTATAAGTGTTCTAGTTATAGTTCATTTAGTCTGACCTGTTCACTAATTTATATCATAACTTCATCTTGTACATGTATTGTACTGTATTCATATGCCAGTGTAAATGTATATTAAGCTATATGTTTGTACAAAATCAGAGGCTCAATGAGCTTTTATGTTACTTTGTTTTTTTAGCATTTTGACAGCCCTCTCCCCCAACCCCTGTAATCGAGCATGCCAATTACATGATGTGTGCAATTAAAAACTACAGTATGTAAAAAGAATTTGCTTGATCAAGGGAGTACAGCCAACAATCTGTTACTGTTTCCTATAAGCAGTGTTTAAGTCTATTTTAATCTGTTCATGTCCAATGTGGAAAAGCTCTTTTTGCGGATAATTGTTAGAGGGCTGAACCAACAAGCATCTCCACAGAAAAATTAATCATTTTCTTTGATTTTATATGGTCATGTGCAGAGACAGACACACTGTTATAAAGACTGATGATATGTTAAAAGGTCGCCACAAACTGAATGTATACATGTGGTGTTTGTTATCTGCGTTTAATTTGAGTTGCAAAATGTTCCATACGCTTTGAATCAAAACTCATTAATGAGTTTTGATACAAAGCGTATGATTAATGAGTTTTTATACAAAGCGTATGGAGCACTTTGCATTTCAGTCAAACTTTCAAGATGTTTCCCATAGAAAAACATTTTATTTGGAAACAATTTTTGCATTGTCGTGAATCTCAACCAAGGAAACTCATTCTAACAAACATCCCCAATGCTACATACAAGTGCCAGTCCAAATCCAATAGTATTTTGGCCTAAGAGAAGATTTGGTAAAGATGGGCACGGCGGCCGCCTTGATTATTTGGCCAAGATCATTAGAACTAATTTGTGATCGACCTACTATAAGGAGTTCGTGGTTTATATTAAACAATATTTTATTTGTAACTAGACATGTATATAATTACAGTATACAGGATCTGACAGTAAGCAAGCGCTTATATTATAAGTCGTCTCCTGCTAAGGAGTTCTTAAATGAACTTAAAGTAAACTTGGTTACGCGGTGTCAGACTAAACCAACCTTGGTACGCATTTTATGAAATATTTTTGGGATCTGGAGGGCCATTAGAAATTTAACAACAGCGAAAAGTTATGTTCTAACATTTTTCATAGTCCTTACTTTTACTTGTGCACGTTAGCATCCGAACATACAATCTTCGAGCCGACACAAGAGAGTATAATACTTAACGAATATGTGAGAAGCCATGGCTGAAAGGAGCCTCAGCTGTTCAGTCAGAGCATTTGCTAATCGTATACACAAAGTAGGGAGTAAGATTAATATGTGCACAATAAAGGCTTCTCATCCGTGTACATGTACAGCTAGCTAGTGTGATTTAATCACACTAGCTAGCTGTACATGTACATGTATGTTTAAAATAGTTTTGAGATAAATAACTAACCTCATGGGCTGGCTCATTTATTTTTTTAACCAATATATGCCTAATTGAATTTCACACTCTTATCAATTGAACGAATCCATTTCGAACTTAAGGGCTGTTAAAGTAATCATTTACAATTTCATTCAACTTTAAAAGTACATTCTGTAAGCAAACATTGCATATCCTGATCACAGTTCTGTGGCGTCTGATCAATGTCTGCATTGTTTGCCTATGTCCCTCAAAAAGAACGCTAGGCTTACATGGGTTAAGAATTCATCATCTTAAATATTGCATAAGATATGACTGACTGATACTTGTAGAGCTTTTATTCGGGGTCATACCTGATAAAAATTCTCATGCACTGTAAGCAGTTATTCAGGCACACATTCAATCTATTTCTGTTTGTGTAATATAAGAACATATTAGAATATATTGCATTTGCGAAATACTAGAAACGATGACCGCAAAACATGATGCAATTCAGTCCTGTTATTATCAGAGACATATGAGAAACAATAAAACTTAATTAAATATAAAGTTTAGTAGAAATAATTTAAATCATACATATTAGATTGATATTAATCTATGTTGTTCAATATAAACCAGTATTAATCTTCCTATCGTCGCTAGTGTTTTTATTAGTATTATAAATTGTTTAACGTCAGTCTGAAGTTTATTTGTGTCACTCGATTAAAACATTATACAGTTCAATGGCTGACACTTGTCGTGCATTCTCTAGGACATTCCGTAATTAATGGAGGTAATTCCCTGGCTGATCGGCTGATCAAAGTAATTTAACCTTCTAGTTTTCCGTCGATTACTTTTTTTGTTCAATCGTTTGGTTGATGTGGCTGCGATACTTCACATATTGTTGGGTGGTATTCAATAATTACAATGTTAACAATTTGATATTTAACAAAGGTGATAAAAATGAAGATAAAATGCAATATACCAGATGGATTCAATTTGCAATAAAATTTATGCAGCACAGGCGTATAGGAATTTCATCCTACTGAAACTAAAGGGCAAAACGTTAATTAGTATGATCAGGAAATACCACAATCGCACACTGCAGACGAACCCACGGCACCGTGAGGGAGAGCCACAGCACATTACAGTAACAATACACCTGTAAGACAATTATATCAAAACAACAAGCTTTCTCTTCCTCTTCAAGATGATTGCAAAACTAGAACGGCCCAAAAGTAATGCATAACAAGAAAAAGACAAACACAGAATGGGAAGTACATTAAACAAACGATCAACAATAACAGAGCCACCGCCTTAAATCCGGACATCAGATAAGCCACCGGGGGAGGTTTAAATGCATTTTACTGGCGTCAAATCTTTGACCTAGATTCTGTTGTTGTTAAAACACAAACTTGTTAGACCTCTCAAATTGTATAGGAATCATATGCTACTGTACTGCCAGCCAAGAGTGACAGTGACGTCATGTTTTGTTTACAAAGTTATCAGGGACTTAGAATCGATAGATCACTTGTGTATTAATCCTATCCACAGGATAGGATTAATACACAAGTGATCTGTCGATTCGCGCATGCCCAAGTGAAGTATACACGTAAGTATTTTACTTAGCAATTGTAAACAAAGTATTACGTCACTGTCACTCTTGGTTGGCACGACAATAGCTTTATTATTTATAAAGCTATAGATTTAAAACACACTGGTGATTTTACCGCCAGAGTAAAAATATATAGTCCAGCAATTCTTTTTTAAATGCAGTTTTGGCTCTGCATATTTACTAGAAAAGGTCAACAAATGTTAATATTGTATCCTAACGTTTCTTATTCTGTTCAACTTTGTATGCTCAAAGACTGTCTACGAGACCTGTTTCATGTTTATTTGAACAAATTTAAATTTCAATTTTTGCAGTTGCATAAAACAAAGTTTACTTTTGCTTTCTCATATCTAACGGACGTGTCCATGTTATGGCCGAATAGACATAATGGCTATTTGAAGCATAAAGATAACATTTCAGCCTTAAAGACACCCCTCCCCACCCCCTTTAAATAATTTTAAGACCTAAAACGGGTGAATCTTCGTGAAAATGCGTATTCGTGTGCAATTTCTTTCAAGCTAAGAGGATTATTCTGTCTATTATTCGAATGAAAAACAGCTTCTACGGGCCTGGCTTGCTTGATTACTGGGCTAAATAAGTTCCGCCATACAAGTACCCAAATGGATATTCAATCAATAAAATATGTCCTTGAAGAAATTTCAAAAACAAATTCTCAAGACTAACAGTCGACCCAAGTTCTTAGATATTTGAGGTATTTAACATTGCATTTATGTATTTTGCATACAATTTAATGGTGCCTTAGAAACTGTAAACGCTAAATGTGGTGTTTAAATTGCTTCCAAAAAGTAAACATCGAACTGAAATGATTATTTCTAACAGAACATACTTTAACATTATATGTACAATTTATCAAGGGTTCCAAGAGAATAACTTCATCTGTTTAGGAGAAATCGTTCGAGAACGATTCAAAAGATTTTGATTTAGACAGCAATTTTAAACGCTAAATTTTGACCTCTCATCTTCAGAGACTGTTTCAAACCAGTGAGGAAAGCTAATAGCCATTTTCTTAGTGACTGCATGCTTCTGGAGATCAGACTAGTATATGTAAAGAATTTTTTGCAAAATATATCGAGGAATGAATGAGTAATCATGGCAATTTCAAATTTGTTCACAAAAATATATGATATACCTCTTGTACTTCTTTTTGAGGTTAAATGGCCACGATTACGAATGTGATTTTTCTTCATTTCTATCATTATTCAATTGATGCATTCTTTTGAGGTTAACATCAGGATTTGCCAACCCGAGAACAGATGGTAGACGAGGGCTGTCTAATGATGTTAACTGAAATAAAATGCACCATTTTTGTTATATAACGCTTTCTTGTCCTAGTTATCAAAATTATAAATTTACTCAAGCCAAATTATCCTCATGAACTTAAAAAGATTATTTAACGATTGCTTTTCAAGTTTCTGAAACCCTTATGAGACGTGCAAAAGAATTGCACTTTTTAAATTATTGTTCTCATAAAAGTTCAAAACATTGACCTATATAATATACATAACAACCATGCTATATCTTGGGTCAGTTTTTCCAATATCTATTTTAAGCTGTCAGGCAGCAGTGAAAAATAACCTCAATGTTAACCTATCCAGGGCTGAATTTAGCTCAATCTATTTTTAGCTGTCTTACAGCGCTGACAAAACCTGATGTCGACCTGTCCTGGGCTAAATTTAGCCCGATACTGGTAAACATCAAGATCTGTCACAACCAGTGAAAGATAGTTTCAACCAATCAGAGGAGTTCTTTTATAGGAGTCATATAACAATATATTTATGACTCAACACAAGAGATCCAAGAGGCCAGTCCTATCTAAGCAGTTGCCAACAAGGCTGCAAAGAACAGACAAGACAGCATGACAGACAAACATGAAACACAAATAACAAAAATGATCCACACAAAAAGCACCGCCTTAGAAGGGTCAGTAAAAATACTGGAAGGCTTAAACATGTTTGGCGGTACCAACATTCCCATATGGTGCCCTTGGTCAGGTGTGGTACTTATTTGGATTGATTCCAGATCTTTGCATTCTTCCAAACCATAAATATACCATATTCTCTGAATACAAGGTGACAGCTGGGCTACCATCTATTTTGATCTTAACATCCTCGATTTCACAGGGCGAAAGCGAATGTTAAATAAAGAAATTGAGCCAGTGCATGAGATTTCAAACCATTTGGTATGTGCGACCAGCAAAGCCTCAGATCAGCCTGCGCATACGCGCAGTCTGATCAGAGCCTTTGCTAGTCACTTGAATATTCTATGAGTGTAAAGCTACTGACTGAACAACATTCGGAGTTTCTAAGCTTCAAAGGAGGCTGCACGGGCTCACCTGAGTCTATACTTGTCAAAATACCACATTGTTGGAAATCACATGCCATGGCCCAACTAAACTTGAAAGGCATACGAATGGAAACAGATAGAAATCCATGGTATCACGGTGTGTAAGCACCAGATTTTAAATATGCATGAATTACGCATGTCCATAGAATGTCATGTCATGTTATGTCTATATGACATTGCAATTTGATCCTGAATGCTGATCAGAATGAATAAATGCCTACGCACATATCACATTACTGTATTATTACATTGTGTTGTGTGCAGGGGCCAAGTTGCAGTACATTTACATGCGATGATCCAGAAAGTTTTGTCAGAGAAGGTCCACCTCTGACAAGTTTTTTTTTTTAATTTTAGTTGATGAAGAGAAGAGAGAATCCGAATACCACTACTATTAGCGGACAATCATCGGCCCGCCAGCACAATGACGTTTCAATGGCGTGTCGATGATGGCTAAACAATAAATTATGGCTTGGTAGCTTTGTGATTCTCAGGGGATCCAGACCAGAATTGTCAGGCCTCAGACTCTATGACGGCTCTGACGTAAAGCTTTAATCGGTGGGTTGGTGCCTGATACTTATTTGTTGCTGGACCCATCGTGGCTCAACTTGAGGTTTTCATTAGCTCTGACTATCTGTGAGTCATGAGCCCTTTTCTTTGTTTAATCATAGTGTGTTAATTTGATTGGAATGTTTCTCCATGATGATACATTGCATTAGTTAAAAGGCCTCCATGCGAGCTGAAAATTTCTTGTGCTTCAACAACAGCAGAATCTAGGGCGAAGAGTTGGTACCAGTAAAATGCATTTAAGCCCCCCCCCCCCCGGTGACTTAAGCTGCTGTCCGTTCTAAAGCGTCGGTTCTGTTGTTGTTGAATTTTTGTTTATTGTTACTCCCATTGTTGGAGTCTGCTATTGTTCTATGTTTTGTCGTACGTTACTTTATGTCCGTTCTAGTATTGCAATCATCTTGATGGGGAAGAGAGAGCTGGTTGCTTTGCTTAGTTTTTCTTCCTGGTGTCTCGTGATGGTTGGGTGGCTCTTCCTCGTTGTGCCATTGGGTTATCTACGGCTTGTGATAGTGGAATTTCTTGATCATACTCCCTATTTTTTATTGTTCAAGGATCCTATATTTTGTGACTTTTCAGAGGGGTCCAGACCCCTGTCCCACCTCTGGAGCTGAGCATACAGTATTCACTTTGGAATCGCCAAATATCTGTTGTATGAGTTTTTTAGTATCGACACTTCCCACATAACCTTTCTTCTCCTTATGATAACTTTGAAAGAAAACATTTAAGAGACAACGCGCAGTTTAAAAGTATAACTGCAACGTAAGCCTTCTACGCTAAGCTGTTATCTACTCGTTTAGACTGGCTCCAGTCCTTAAAACAATCTTTCTTCAATGTGTCATATCATATACTTACAGCCAGTCTAACTCTGATGGCTCTGTTTAAAATGTTTTATATAATAAGGAGGTGCATCTGACCGAAAATTTCTCTGTTCTCTATTTTCACCATTCATCACCATTAATGCCAAACATTCTGTAGATTAATGTTAAAATCTTCTTATCTAGTCCTCTGCTTGATATTAGCTCTGCATGCAGGTCAGTGTGTAATCAAGCCATGTGCTTCTCTATTTTTATCTTGTTTGCATGTTTATGCATGGGTCAAAGGTGAAATTTCAAATCTAACTGTCAGTTAGCCCCTGAATTTCAAAATATACCTATTTATTTTGAGTTAATCCTTGTTTAATTCTCTGCAATAAACATTGGAATTGATTAAGGCAGTCCTTGAGTTGTTCCATATTTTTTTTTTCTGAAAAAATTGAACATTGGTTCAGTTATAACTGCTGATTATTACAGGAGCAATTGACAAATGTTTGAATTTGCCATCATGACATTTTAGGGGCGGAGCCAGTCCTTTTATAGTGGAGCCTGGGGTTTAAACAAAGGGGGAAGTAGGCAACGTAAAGTTAGTTATTTTAAAACTTTTAAAATGTTTGCCGTAATGATTGCAACTTATACAAACCCGTTTATTGATATGGAACTCTGTGTCATATCAATTCTTGTTTTTTTTATAGATATGGCAATAGTGTGTACAAATCTTGTTTTGATGTAATCGTTCTTTTTCACTTTAGTTTGGGGTGATGGCGGATCGACACCCTATAGATGCACCAGCATCAATAGCTCAAACCAACCTTATCAAATGTCGTTTCTCATCACATTTTTATCAGGAGGTGAGTATGTATGACCAGGAAATACCACAATAACACACTGCAGATCAACTCACGAAACTGTGAGGAAGAGCCACAGAACACCAATAGTACCGCGCCATGGAATCTGCTAACATTATTTGTCACATGACGTCGCGGTCAAGGTGTAACGCCATGTAATAAAATCGATAAACCACTAAACTCCAGCTTGTATGTTTTTAGAACTGTTATCTCACGATGGCTTTTTACTACATCTTTTATTGAAAAACTTTTCACGATGAAAAATATTCAGGAACACCTCCGCCAACTTCTCCAAACAATTTCACCATCCAAGATGCTGGAGATTCCTCTGTGCTAAGATGCACTCTTTGGACATTTTAAACAAAGCGCAAATAAACCAAGTCCAAGATGCCAGTCAAAAGGTTACATTGCACCGCCCAAGTTCAATTACTAAAGCGATGGATGGCTTATTCAAATATTATGGAAATCGCGCCGCGTTAAGCTAGTGGGTTATCTCAAAACCGTTCATTCATAGAACGTACATAAAAACATAAAACTGCACGTCCTGTGAAAACCCAGCCTTTGTTGCTTTTACGATGTGCACAACCGTTGAATAAACGGCTTACAAATGTTTTGAGACTACCCCTCTCTGTCACGCCTATATAAATTTTTACCTGTCAATAAAAGACTTAGAAATTCAGGATGAATTCTCAATTCATTTCAAAATGTTCATCTATGTACACAAAAAATCGTTTGAGCCACAAGCACCAGACCATTTGGAGAAGTTGGCGGGAAGTCTCCACTACAACTTTCATCGCGAACACATTTTGCAAAAATTTAACATAAAGAAAGTTATAGCGAAAATTTAGTTCTAAAAACTTTACAGCTGGAGTTTAGTGGCTTACATATTTAGTAACGTGACGTTTTGTCGTCCATTTTAACGTTGCGTAAAAAATGGCAAATTATTGACGTTTTCACGTCAAAAATGCGATTTATAAGTATTTTTTGTCATGTGATAAATAGAATATAGAATTCGTGATTCGGTATTATTGAACTTATTAAACTCACTAATTTTAGACGGAATGATTTAGTCGTCCTGTTTCAATTTAGACAATTTCATGTGTGATTTCTTTCAACAGTGAAGAAAACTGGCTTGTCACCTTGAGCTATCTCATCATGCTCTACATCGTATCATTTCTATTGCTAAGAAAATATGTTAAAACTCATTCCCGCAAGTCACGACTTTTGTCATCTGCTATCTCATCTGCTTATGTTCTTAGGAAGTCTTTAAGGCGAATAATATCGACCCAGATCAGACTGTTCCCTCAGGGTTTATAGTGTTTACTTGCATGATACGATCTTGTCTGAAGTGCACTTGAATGCCTGCAGCAGGTTAATAAGTAGACATCACTTCAGGACAATATACTGGCATGTTAAGGGTTATCTATTTTATCTTGCACCAAAAGCAATTGACCCCATTGACCTCAAAGCTGATTGGCTGATTCGCCATGATTTTGTAATAGCATATAGAACATGCCCTATACCCCATGACTTGTCGGCCAGGCTTTTAAAATCACAAATGATTCTGTAATAGCAGTGACAAGAGCTGATTTGTAATGTATGACTAAGTCAGGCTGACAAAATCATGCCGTATAAACACCCCTTAAGGGGCGTTTAGACGGCATGATTTAGTCGTCTTGATAAAATCATACATGATTTTGTCATGTATGATGTTTCTGTTTAGACGGCATTACAATGTCATGTGTGATTTCTTTCAACAGTGAAGAAAACTGGCTGGGCACCTTGAGCTATCTCATCATGCTCTACATCGTTGCATTGCTTTAGCTAAGAACATGTGTTTTAACTCATTCCCGCAAGTCACGACTTTTGTCATCTGTTATTTCATCTGCTTACGTTCTTAGGTAGTCTTTATGGCGACCAATATCGACCCAGATCAGACTGTTCCCTGGAAGCAGTCTTGTTAGGGTTTATAGTGTTTACTTCCATGATAAGATCTCCCCTGAAGTAAACTTAAATATATGCAGCAGGTTAATAAGTAGACACCATTGTCAGGACAAACTACTGGCATGTTTAGGGTTACCTCTTATATCTTACTCCAAAAGCAATTAACCCCAGTGACCTCTAAGCTGATTGGCTAATTCGCCATGATTTTGTAATGGCAAAAAGAACCAGTTCTATCCCCCATGACATGTCGTCCTGACTCTAAATTCATATATGACTCTGTAATAGCAGTGTTTACACGAGCTGATTTGTAATGTACGACTAAGTCAGGCTGACAAAATCATGCCGTCTAAACACCCCTTTAAACACCCCTTCACTAGTTTAATAAATTCAATAAAACATGCGCACTCATGTAAGATCCTCTATTTAACTCTCAAGCCGGCTTCCTAACGTATACCATGTATCATCACAGAGAAACAATTTATCAAACACACTTTGATGAGATACAAAGAAAAAGTGTTCATGATTCGCATTGTTCAATGAAACAACCCTTTTACCTTAGCAGGAAATCGAACACCTTAAACTGACTTCAGAAATGTATCTGTTCGCGATCTAGTGATTATTATTTAAGCTCATAAGGACCCTTTATGTGTGCTGTTTCTGTTCTGATGAATGAAAGTGCGCCCTTAAATTACTTGATATTGTGCATGCCTTTTCTGCTCTGTGTTTTTTACTTCAAAATATTATTTCTCTAAATTCTCTTAGAATAGCAAACACTTTTTATCCAAACCAGGCCCAACGACAGACGAAAACAATCGCCACTAGTATTAAATTTTACCCCAGATACATCCTGGCTATGCAATTTTGTTCTGGAACTCAATACCATTTTGAATTTAGTCCAAGTGTGTAATTGCATTAAGTGTGCAAAGTTTAATTACTTCTAGTCCAGTTGTTCTTTTTCCAAGGAACGATGATCCATTAAAAATGGCATTGATTGATAGAGGTTGCAGTTGAAGGGTGTGGTGAGTTTAAAACAACCACGCTTTGGGAAAACATGTTTTCAGCGTTAACGGTCAGGAAAAAACTCGTATCAACCTGCTACCTAAATAGAGAATACTAGGTGAGTGTCTTTTGATATTAAGTTTACCAGGCAAGGCTTTGAGAACGCTTGTTGACATCGCGAGGCTTGCCGAGCGATTCAACATGTGTTCTCAAAGCCGAGCCTGGTAAACTTGATATCAAAAGACGCGAACCTGGTATTCTATTTATCAGTTTACCTATTGTTTAAAACACTCTTCAAACTAGCGATTATGACGTATATTTTTTTATTTCTGTGTTGATTCAGCGTCTTTTGCGACGTCATTCAAAACGTGCAACGTCATCATGACCTGATAAAGGATGCCGTGAGATAGGAAACGTTTATTAGGTTATGTTGAAACAATTCAGTTAATATTACGGGTGACTGATAAAGAGAAATACATGTTTCGTTTACAGAAATAATAAATTGATCATACACGTACTTTCACATTAAGTGAAGTTTAACTTATGTAATGACGTCAATGACAATGGTGCGTACATAATTTCAAAATAGTACGTTAAACATCCGATTTGCATTTTCGAGCTATGTGCTCTCATACACGATGTAGGGAAGTACATGAAAAAAAAGATCTAAAATAATTTGATCCGTCGAAAACCATGGCCGCCTGGGCTGGGGAAATTCAAAAGGCTTCTCCTCTGAAGCGGCTGACCAGAATCATGATTAGAAATAGTCACTATGTGGCCTTCTACCAAAATAATTAACCCGAATTTGATACTTTGATGGCAAATTTCTACAAAAGAAGCTCAAACAAATTTGATCAGGAAACATATGACTGTCAAGGGCATGGCTTATTGTGGCTTTAGACATTTTAAAAGAATTCCACTCTAAAACCTCTAATCAGAATTCTAAAAACAAATAAGCAGAATTTGTCTCCATATCAACGGTTATAAACCATTCTACAAACTGGAATGGTTCGAAAAAAAAACAATGCCGCCAGGAGCAATAAAGAATCGTGTGAATCTTCGATGGCCATATGCATGTTTGTGATGGTACAAAATTCCATCAGCTTGCTTCATTTCTCCGAAAATATAATAATTGCAATTCATATATTGACCCAGTTTTTGTAAGCTGATAAAATAATAGCAGGTACAACATACACTATTCTGTAGAGAAATAATTATGAATGACATCTCAAATCATAAATACATCGCCCTAATGACAATATTAACGATTTTCTAATTTGTTCTTACAAAATAGCTGTGAACGAAATGTGACCATTGATTACTTTTATCATTCTCCTATATTGGCAAATGCTCGTTGAGACAAAGTGTCATTAGAGCAGCATATTCTTTTGCTTTTTAAGAGGATACGGCTTTCAGATAAATGCGTCATTAAAACTTTCTTTAAACGAAAACATATATAATGGGTACTCTCCAAACAAATGTTAAAAATAATGGGTATGAAATTATACGCTAAAAATGTGAAATGTTTAACTTGACCAAGGGCGTTTATGTTTTTTTTCAGATTATGACACTTTGGGACAATTGTGTTTTGGCAAAAAACTAAGAACGATTTTAATTTGATGAAACAGTAGAATGACCTGGTCCTCTGAAAGAATTCTCTGCAACCGGGGCATTGTCACGCTAGTATATCAATCAATTAACAAAGTTAATTCTGACATGAAACGTGACGTATTTAGTAATCAGAAATGCAGAAAAATCATGGAAATTTTTTGGCATAACAAGAAGAATTGGTTTCCTCCTCAACTCTAATACAATTACTCCATCTGCATTTTAGGAATGAACAATTAATCTATTGAGATTAAACTCTGCTAATTGATGCATTGGTTTTAACAGGGCTTTAATAACAGCATTGCCCCCTTTCTGCGATACTCTAAATGACGGCATGCGGCTTCTATCGTGCAAAACACGTCAATTCTACGAAATAGTATGCTCGTTAAACAATAGCATTCATCATGCGAAGCACTAATTGTTTCAGTTCAATGTGTTGTTAGCTGTTTGCTTGTTTTAACATTTTGCATGTCTTGCTAGTGATTTATTCTAGAATAAGATGGGTTGTAGTTTACCATTAACAATTCTAGATGTCTTTAAAATATCTCTGCCTCTGTGCATCCAATTGGCAAACTCGGTTTAACATTCGTATGGGCATGCTCTGTATTGTGATTTAAGAAGTATTATCGACTTAAAGACACATATCTTCTGCTATGATAGAGGCACAACCCCATAGATTACTAGAAAGGCGACACGTGAAAGGTTTCGCGAGATAGAATGAGTGCAGAGACCGTTTCAGTTGTCCCAGTCTCTTCTAACAAAACATCAAAATTGTCAAGCTGCAGAGATGAAGAAACGCTTTCAATCCCATCTTAGGTAATATGTGTTTAAGGTAAATATTTTATAAGTGATTTGATAGTCTTAGTCTAAGAGCTGATTAAGAAAATAAGGAAATACCATAATAACACACTGCAGACCAACCCACAGGACACAGAACAATAGCATTCACAAGACATCAGAAAGACAATTAAAGTAAAGCAGTTAGCTCTCTCATCCCGATCAATATGATTGCAAAACTAAACAAAAAGACACAAAGTAGTGCATAATAAAACAAGGAACAAACAGCAGAACCCAACAATGGAGTAACAATAAATTGAACTAACAACAGCAGAAACGCCGCCTTAGAGCTGACAGCAGCCTAAGCAAATGTGGGGCGGGGATGGTTAGGTTGGGCTTAAATGCTTTTACTGGTACCAAGTCTTTGGCCTAGATTCGGTTGTTGTTAAAACACAAAACAATATTTAGCTCACATGGAGACTTCCTAACTAGTGCAATGTTTCATCACAGAGAAACAATCAATTCATGTTAACATACTATTAACAAAAAAAGAAAAGGGGACATGACTCACAGATAGTAAGATCTAATGAAAACTTCATGCTGAGCCATTGTAAGCCCAGCCAAGACAAGCATCAGGTACCAAGCAACAGACGAAAGCTTTATGTCAGGGCAATCACTGAGTCTGAGGTCTTACCCACCGTATATGAAATATAAGGTATAAACTGTTTTGTTTGTTTATTTGGTTTGATGCTAAACGTCCAAGTCAACAGCTTTTGTCATGTCGGTACTGTCATTTCACCTAGCCACATTTTGTCCTGGGTGAGCTTAACTAAACGGTTAACCAGTACTTCGTGCAGATATTTTCGCTTGTAACTGACAACAACCCAACCCTTCTTAAGTGGTAGAATAGCCGTCGAAATTATTTCATGGTATAGGACCAGGCACGGATCGAAATCTCGACCCCTGCATCCGCAGCCAGACACGTATCTGCAGTCAGACACGTTACCAACAGGCAGCTATAAGCTGTGATTTGGTTTACACCATACATACAGACTGTTACATGATATCCATGTTATATCCATCTTTTTATAACGTTTGATAACGCTCAGGGGTCGATTGTGTGCGTAATGACAACATACTTAATTTCTTGGTGTTCTGTGCTCAATTCCCTTTAATTTTATGTTCAACATGACTACTATCAGAAAACAAATATAATTTGACCCCACCCCCTGGGTCGAGGGTGTGTCTGTGGGCAAATTATTTGCCACCATGTTGCTGTAAGCGTCGTCAGCTTAACTTTGATATGCAACATGACCATATTCTGAAAAAAGTATAATTTTGGCCTCGGCCACACCCCTTTAGTCCACCCCAGGGGCTCAGACACAGGCCTTCAAACTAAAATCCCGTTTGATATGTTTCATATCTATTGCTGCTTTGCCTGCATGCACAATTTCAGCAAAAGGTATTGACAATTGAGTCAGTGCATGAGATTTCCAACAATGTGTCATGTGCGACCAGCAAAGCCTCAGATCAGCCTGCGCATAGGCGCAGTCTGATCAGAACCTTTGCTAGTCGCTAGAGTATTTTATGATTGTTAAGCTACTGACTGAACACAGTTTGGAGTTTCTAAGCTTAAAATGAGGCTGCAAAACTGGTCCGAGTCTACACTTGTCAAAATGTCACATTGTTGGAAATTTCATGACGCGGCTCAATTATTTTCTTAGTTATTGCGAAATTTGACCTTTGACCCCTAAGGTGGAATCGAAGCGGTTTGACACTGCCATGCTTATCTACAGGCACTGGGCAATCATGTCTATACTGAGAAGTTATTAGATGAAATGTTAAGATAATCACACAAAAAAGCTAATATAGGTTTTGCATTATAAAAGCCCATACTAAAACAAGGACAATAACTCAAGTGTTATGTAGTCGATTCTGACGAAACCTATAGTATATCGAGAGTCTAAGGTACTCATCATTTGTGCCAAGAATGAATCAAATCTGACCAATAGGGAAATACTACGGATGTCCTTAGGTGTCAATATTTATCGAAATTAATAACGGACAACCGATACCTTTGACGTGGTATATTTTAATTCTCTTCTTTTTTAGAATATTAGCACTAGGTTAGATAATATTGCCAAAATATTGACGACTGGACCCAGGCTACATTGCATTAGTTAGATGGCCTCCATGCGAGCTGAAGATTTCTTGTACTTCAACAACAGCAGAATCTAGGGCGAAGATTTGGTACCAGTAAAATGCATTTAAGCCCCCCGGTGGCTTGGGCTGCTGTCCGTTCTAAGGCGGTGGTTCTGTTGTTGTTGACTTTTTGCTTATTGTTACGCCCATTATGGGAGTCTGTAATTGTTCTGTTTTGTTGTACGTTACTTTATGTCCATTCTAGCATTGCAATCATCTTGATGAGGAAGAGAGCTGGTTGTTTTGCTTAATTTGTCTTCCTGGTGTCTCGTGATGGTTGAGCGGCTCTTCCTCGCGGTGCCACAGGATTGTCTGCGGTTTGTGATTGTGCAATTTCCTGATCATACTCATTTACTATTATTACTTAAGCTTAATAATGATTCCCAGACATCCAGCAAACGATTTGTCAAAACGTCATCAATTTGTCTCTTTTGGTGTCTGAGTTATGCTCCTTTTTGTGTTTTAAGTTCTATCCACTGAATTTTGCAATTGCGCCTGCGCAAAAAAATGTTATGCTTAACTGATTTGGTCATATTGTGTAGCATAAAAACACAAGAAAACCGTGTAATTACTTGAGACAAGCTCAGAGATCAATTTTGAATTTGTCAAAATTGTGAAAATGTGTAAATTGTCTCCCTTTGACAAGAACAAATCGGGAATATTAAATGTTTGGTAATCTTCGATTTATCACGATTTTTTGATAATTTTCTTTTGTTAAATCCTGGAGACGTATCAGTACATTGTTCTTACCATTTCTCGACTATTAATATCCTCAGACTAAGATGCAATAACATATTGATTTTCCTATGGAGATTTTAGTGTTAAAATTTCAAGCTTGGCAATTTGGTGTAAAACCCGCTTTTAAGGTTGCTTTTCTAAACGATCAAAACTCACTTGTGATAAGTCCTTCACATTTCTGGTTGTTACATGTCTAGACTATCATTTTGTGCAGTCGAATATGGTTGGTAGTGGATTTCTGAAGGCCTAAACCGTGTGAGATTTCTGTTCAATTTTGCAACCTGAAAAATTGGACCCCTGTATCATTTAAATGGCTTTCATTGGTTTCCTAATGACAACATGCGTAAAACTTCTACTATTATGCATTACCCAGTCTTTGAAAAATCCGATGCGCCTTTATTTGTTTTACTGGCTTGCATCATTTTGTATATAAATGGCAAACAATTCAAGTGTAGCTTTGTTTGATTTGATTCTTTACGTCCCATCAACAATCTTTCAGTTATACAGGGACGGTTCTTCCTGGGTTGAACCAGTACTAAGCTAGGATAAATGTGTCTTGCCCAATGACCACAACACAATGACGCCGGTGAGGCTCGAACCCGCGGCTCTTTGGTCTCGAGTCAAGCACTCTACCACTGAGCCACTGCTCTCCCAATTTAAGTGTAGCGTTTTCACTTTTGTTCAGTATATTTTTCTTGAAATTGCCCAAAAACTTGTTGTTGCTTGTTGCGACGTGTAGTATATGTGTAGTATTTTGCATATAGCAGGATGAAGCTGAGTATTTATCACTAGTATGAAACTCTCTTCATTTATATCACATTCTATATTTTGTAGTTTAAGCCAGTTTCCAGGCTTTTTAAGAATTGTTGTATCTTCTCACAATGCCAAAACAATTGTAATCGTTTCATCTCGTGAAAGACAATAGTAACAGTCTGGATTATTTATTAGTTTTATTTTGAATAGATTATTATTTGTTACTAAAATATAGTGGTTAATACAGCTTTGGAACCACTGTATAACAAGGTAGTTAGTTTTCCTGAAAGGAAATATAGATATTTTCTTCCAGTCCTCATTACTAAGTGTATATTATTTTATTCCAAGTCAGCATTCCAATAGGTGTTTCACTGTTCTTATTAAGAATATTGTATTCAGACTGGGTTCCAGTTTTTCGTTAAAGGATCAGCTTTAAATGCTTTTGTATAAAAGGGCCTTCTATATTTGTTGTGAGAGTGATTTTATAACTATTTAAGTAAATTTTGATTGACTTGGTTATACCTTGATAATGCAAATAATTTGATACTGTATTATACTTTACTACTAATTTATCTTTATTATAGAATTCCCTATTTTATTTTACTATGTCATTTATAAATCTAATTCATTTATTGTACCAGTCTTTCCAGGAAACATACTTTTTATCAATGCAAATGTTACTATCAATGAATATAGGAGTTTTTAAAATATGTGAAATGCTGTCTTCCAGTTATGTGTTTTTATTTGTTTTAATAAAGCCTGTTAAGACATCTTTCCAGAAATGATTATCTATTTTTTTCATTATTTCCTCAGCAAATATCTTAATCTTAATTGGAATATTGTAAAAAAAAATATTTTCTTAAAAAATTGTTGATTTTAAATAAGAATTTTCAAATTGATATTTCGTACGTAGTTTAATTCCATATTCGATTTGCATCATTTTACGTTATAGTGCACATTTGGACAATTGATTGGGTTTTGATTTTAGATATACACATACAAATGTGTGTACCTACGAATATTGACCTAATTTGTGGACTGGTTTTAATTTTCTTATGTGGGTTTCTCTCAGTCTCCGACAATACAGACTATTCACAATTGATTCAGACAAAAGACAAATTAAAATTCATTTAAGATTGCCTAAAATCATTTTTTCCATTAATACAGCTACTGTTACGGCAGTATAGGCCGGTCTAAACGTCAAGTGGTCTAAACTTAGATTATAGATGACAGTTGCATAGCCATACATTTAAGGGCTTAGGAAACCAAGGTCATATAGAAACTTTCCCATATCTACAGAAATTATTAACTTCAGAATAAACATTGAGCCGCCATAAAACGAATTGCTGACACTGCTCTTGTCTAAATTGTGAGGTCTATTTTATGTACAGTCTGCTTGGTAGTTAGTGCATTGAGGGTATGGCTGTTTTGGGATAGAATTCCGGTTGAAGGAGCACCAAGCTACATAAAACTTGTCAGAACAGTGTATAGACAAATAATATATCATTGATTGGTACAATTTTCAGACATGTTGCATTGATAGTTATAGAGATACCACACCAGGGTCAGAACTTTCGGATCATCCCTTGTAGAATATTTTTTGTGTGTAGCGTAATTCAGCAGCATGTGTCCAAAATAGGATATCTTGGTATGTGATGTAATTTGCCATCAATTAATCGAAATATAATATATTCACAATGGTAAATGTATACGTAGATTTTGTGGTATTTACGCGTATTGCTGGTACTTCATAGACCGGAAGTTGTAGATATTGGTGTTAATACTATATAGAAAAACATGTCATATGCCTAAAGGACTATGGAATTAGATCATTTTTAATTATTCGGCATACACATGGCGATTTATGTAAGCATTTAGGAATAGATTCGAGGACCGATCTGGATGATCGGTACTCGTATCTATTCCTTAATGCTTACATAAATCGCCATACAGATACTGAATACTTAAAAATGACCCAATTCTATAGTCCATTAGGCATATGGCATGTTTTTCTATATAGAATTAACACCAATATCTACCATTTCCGGTCTATGAAGTACCGGCAATACGCGCAAATATCACCAAATCGACGTATACATTTACCAGTGTGATATAGGTGTGTGACATTGTTAAAAATCAAGTGCTCGAACTATTTTAACTGTTGTATAGAACTGTTGGCAGTCAAGAGTAACACAAACATAAGTTAAGCTACAGGCAATATTCATGTATTTCTAAAATGTTTTGGCTAAGGATGTCTGCATGATCACCCATTAAGCAAATAAAATTGAAGTACTGGCTATAACACGTAATTGAGCTAATAGCTACGCAAAAAAACCATGCTACAATCTCTTGAACCGATTGCCTAAACTGTCAGTTTGTGTTGACATTGAAAATATGTTTAACAGTTGTTGCAAATCATTTGATACAGGCAATAAAAACGGATATAAAATGCCGTTTAGTAGACCAGTTTTCAAGGCATTGTATATAAGTGGTAATCTAGAAAGTCATTCATGGTACGATTGTTATATTAGTTATTACCATTTGGACAAACATGCATCGCTTTACAAGGTCAGTAGAAACATTAAATAAAACAAACAATGAATAAATTACATATAGCAAATTGCAAACAACAGCATAACCTTTTAAAACAACGCGTTTATTTTGAGACATAAACATCTCACAGACTATGGATCTGGTATCTTAGCCTAACAATAAATAAGGTATTCTTCAAGTCATGAAGACAGAATACGAACCAACGACTCAGTTTTCAGAATATTGCTATCCTCTTCAGGCCTTGATACTCTTTAAATTGGCTATAAATCTTATTGAATTGGAAATAATTTAAAGTTTACATGCACGGATCCAGAAAGGAGTAAAAGGGATCCAGCCGCCCCTGCCCCTGGAAATTTACAAAAGTATAAGGGTTCCTAAGCAATACTGGTCCAGATCCCTTTAAACTCAAAAAGTTACCACGCCAGCATTCAATGTTGGACCATTATTGGCATGCCAGCGAAACGCCATTTACACGTAAATGGTATTTGATCCTCACCAGCTAATAAAAAACAAAAGCTTAAAAAAACTCAGAGCTGAGTTGACAAAACTTTCTGGATCCGGCATGATAACAAGCGATTCACATAGAAGTTTGTCCATAAATTACAATGTTCTTATCTATCCAAATACTCGACATTAATATATACTTAAGGAATAAAGATTTGCAACAGATGAAAAAATATATTTTGTGTAGTTATATGATGTTTTGATTAACTGACTTTTATAATGTGTTTATTGAGTATTTATCGCATGTGATGAAATGCGAAAACGCAACTTTTAGACTTCGAGCTAAAAAAGGTCCTGCTCCCCCCCCCCCTAGGGAATTTTGCAGACATATCCTATCTTAAAGAAAATTTCAACCCGCATCTTTTAAGAGATGTTTGCACTCTGTGCTCCGGGGCGTTAGTCTCTGACAGCCTGTTACATATGTTACTGTAACAAACTAAGGAAAAAATCAAAATGAAAGTTTGAGCTACAGAAAGAAGACATTAAACCATCTAATTATTCAAATTTCTTGTGTAGTTTGCAAGCTGGATGCCTAAGCTACATAAAAGCAGCATTTTAAACAAATTAACAGCCTTCAATGATGTTATATGCGTTACATAGATTAAATTTCCCTTTGAATGTTGAAATCGTGTCTAACATCATTTATTTTACAGACGATTTGTGCATTTTTACAAGTGTTTTTAATCTTAGTTAACTAAAATACTCATCTGACTAATAGAAAAAAAGTTTGCTTTTCTATCTCAAATACATTGTTTTATATGACCTATTAAACAACCCTACCCCCAATTTTAAGTATCCAATTTTGGTATCTATTATTGAAGAAAAATATATGAAACATTTTGACGCTCGTGGATATCTTACATTTTTGGCACTGTCTTGCTAATGCAATAAAGAATCATACATTTGCAAGTTTGAAATCAGGATCAGAGCACTTATTAAAGTATGTAACGTATGTTACATGGCATAATGAATAAGCTAGGAAATTTTCTTGGAAGTCAGAGATGATATTTCAGAAAAATACCGTTTTTCACATGTTTTCCTATTAATCTCTAGCCTCTGGTGCCTAAGTCTTAGTAATTACAGTCATTGCTGATAACAAGCCCATGAAATTGTGTTACCTATGGTATATATAACCTTTTTAATCACATATTCCCTAATGCCTATAATATTAAAATATATAGACATATAGATAGAAAATAATAGTTCTCATTTAAATGACACAATTTAATAAATATTCCTATTAAATAAAATTATTCAAAAACAATCTTTATTAAAGTCACCCTCACAATTTCTATCATTGTGTCTGCTTCTATTGCAAAATAATCACCCATTTCATCACAACCAGTAGAATCATGGCATTGTATTAGGACTGCAAACTGAGTACAATCCTTTTCCTCTCCACCCCTTTGGGAATTGTGAAGACATATCCTACATTAAAGAACAATTCAGGCTGCATCAAATAAGAGATGTTTGCACTCTATTAATTAGGGGGTTAGCCTGTAATGTTATGATACATATGTTGCCATATCAATTTAAGAATAAATGAATTGAAAGTCTGAGAAACAGAAAGAAGACATAAAACTATCTATTTATTTGATTTTTGCATTTGTTTGTATGCTGAATACCTTTGATACATAAGAAAAGATTTTTTAACAAATATACAGCTTCCTATGGTATTATATGTGTTAAATTAATTAAGATTACTTTTTAAAATTGGTAATTGTGACAAACATCACTTATAAGCATATCGTGTGATCCTCCTCTTTAGCCATCACAATACTTAATTTTCCTTGTATGTGTGGCCAGGGCCAGCGTCAAACAACTTGACTCAGCCAAGCTTGAATCCTTAGCATTCTTCAAAAGCAGAAACAGCATGTCAGTGTCATGGGATCAAACACCTCATTAAATATGGGTTTAATGCCATTTCACATATATGCATACAATGGAGTATGACTCTGGTATATATCTCTGCCTGTGAAGTGGCAAGAGCAATCTTACTGCAGCTGCCTCTGCATCCGTGCTAGTCAAATGATAACTTTGCTCTGATTTTGCAAAATCTATGTTTCTACCGTGTACCTCTAAGAATACTTTAAGATTTCTGACATTGGTCAAACAGAAATTTGAAAGGCTTCTCTTTTGCATCATTTCCCATGGAACCTATCCAGTCTTTTGGTGCTTAAGTCCTCAGGTCTTAGATCAATAGTATTTTGCTGCGCCCAAAGAACTTTATAAGTTTTCTTTAGTTACAATGTTGACTCTTGATGGTTTTGGCAGACTGTCTGAAACAATTTCTGTTACACCTTGAAAGTTATCTGGTATAAGAGAAAGAATATGAAGTTGTACATTGCAATCAATTTTGTTTGCAGTTGGTTGTTTTTTGATGTCAGTACATTTAAGCATGTCTTAAAATAATGTAAAACCTATGATTTCTCAGTTTTTTGCAGCCATATCATTAGCTGTTGCATTCAAAAGAAGGAAAGTGGACTATAGGTAGAATGGGATAACCAGTAGTTCTATATTATGCTCTATGGAAGATTTATACAGAGTAAACAAGTTGATAAGGTGCCTCATTTCATGATCCATTGAAAACACTGAAATTGAAAACACTTGCCTCTGACTGTGTAATCAAAAAGGATGTTACGACAATGCACTTGCTCATTTATTATGACGAGTTATATATGTTACATCCCTTAATAAGCGCTCTTATCTTAGAAACTTAGTGAATCATTGAATTGAAAGGGTCTAATTTGCGCTCTGTTCATCCTGCATTTCATTGCTTTACCTGCTGCGATACATCTAGTTCGTTTATCTGAAGGGAAAGAGTGACCTCGGTTTCAGCACTTCAGAAGTACTAAGACTTCAAATAAGTTTTTGAATGCTTGGGGAAAGATAATGAGTGCAGAGACATTATTAGATGAAAATATGTGAGTTGCGTGTATGGAAAGGCTACATTTATAAAAGTTAACCAGCTAAGACATGATTCTTTATCACAGAAATATCAAGGTACATCAGTCTAGGTACTTATTGCTCTTAATGGCATAGTTTTCCTCCTTGTAAAGCTTTAGTCTTTCTCCTACTTGCAGAGTATCACTTGAAACACATACTCAAAGAGCCAACTATTAGGAATTCATATCAGTTTCCGAATGTTTCATGCAATAAATGGCAAAATTGGAAAGTTGATAATGGCTCATCAATTTTGAGTGGACTGGTGGTAAAATTGAAAAACAGTAAATGATTGAAATATTGTGTGATGATTCTACTAGTTGCAAGGAGGCGTGTGATAATAATGATTACTACAGAAGCAGACAACGACAAACATTTAACATGAGTGTTAAATCGATGAGAAATAGTTTGGACCATTTCATTTATTGTATTTTCTTGTGAAAATGTAAAACTATCTTTTTTATTTGTGGCTCTATATTTAGCATTATAAGCACAGTATTAGGAAATGTGTCCGAAAGGTCATTGATAACATCTGTTACACCAGTCCATGGGCTTGATAATCAGAAATGAATAGAATTTCTAGTGTTTTGGCACCAAAGACTTATTAGTACATATTAAGTGTCCTGATCTTTAACTTAATGACATCTTGTAGATATATGAGCAAGACAGACTAAGAAAATGAAAAATATCCACACGCTGTAATCGCTTTCATGTGTTTTACTTAAACGGTAATAACAAAATTCGCTTCTCTGTAAAACTGGGAGTAGGGCTGTGTATTAGCTCCTATAAAACAATATATTTAAGATAGAAAAGCAAACTTGGTTTTTCCTATTGATCAATTGCTATATGTCTGTAAAATCTAATAAAACAGTTTGAAACCAAGTGTTAGTCGTTGTTTAACTACATGACGATAGCCACAATTATAGCTTTTAAATTGTAATTAGGTTCATGTAACGCACATAACACCAGAGTTAGCCGTATTAATGTTAAACAACTTCCATATGTAGTAAAGACATCCAGCATAAAGACTATAAGAATGTCAATTTATTTGATAATTTTAATGTCTTCTTTTGGTAGCTCGAACATTCAAATTTCTTATTCTCAAATTGATATAGTAACATATGTAACAATCTGTTACAGGCTAACGCCCCGACTTACAGAGTGCAAACATTTCTTATTAAATGCACCTTGAATGGTTACATAAGATGTAATTTGTCTGCAGAATTCCAAAGGGGATTAGGATGGAGCAGGCCCTTACTCAGCTTGATGTCAAAATACTGTTTGATGATTTTACTTATCAGGCTAACATATGTAACGCTCTCTGATATTTAAAACTTGATGACAACTAGCAGATCTATAAGTCTTATTATAGGAGCCAGTTTAAAATCCCTAAGCAATGTAAGATATCCAACAGCTGCAAGTTTTTTTCACAATTTAGCTCAAACTTTCAAACTACATTTCCTTTATTAGACATAGTAACGCATGTAACACGCTGTTTCAGACTAACGCCCCAACATAGAGAGTGCAAACATCCCTTATTCGATGCAACTTGAGTTGTACTATAAGAAGGAATATGTCTGCAAAATTCCCTCGAGGAGATTAAAACATTTTTAGGCATATCTTACGTAAAGACAATGAGCTTGCCCATTTATTACATCAGGTAACATATATTACAGCCTCTGATATGAATAATTTTGCAACAAACTTGCAGATTTATGAGTTTTTTCATATAAGCAAATAAATCCCTAACAATGAAACATATTCATCGACTGCAAATATTTTTAACTATTTTTACTTTAGTTTAAATACCAAACATTTCACCTTAAAACTGGGTAGGGGTAGGGTTGTTATATTGCTTTTTTCAGAAAAGATATTTAAGCTAGGGAAACAAACTTTAATTTTTCTGTTAGCCAATTGCATAAGCTAGTCAGACATGGTTAAAAACATTTTGCAAAACACACAGAGAGATTGTGAATGTAAATGATGTTAGCCACACTTGCAAATTTTAATGGGTTATCTGATTTATGTAACGCATATGACACCTTAGAAAGCCGCAATTTCGTTCAAATGGCTGTCATACGTAGTTAAGATATCCAGTATGCAGACCATATGATTGGTTTTTAAAAATAGATATTTTAATGTCTTTAATTTGTAGCCCAAACTTTCAATTTACTTTTTCTTAGTTTGATTAAGTAACGTATGTTACAGGCTCTGACAGACTAACGCCCCGGAGCACATAGTGCAAACATCTCTTAAAAGACTTGGCTTTCAATTCTCTACAAGATAGGATATGTCTGCAAAATTCCCTAGGGGGGGGGGGCAAACCCATTCTCAGCCATCCGTCTATTTAACGATAAAATCAACGACACAAGATGAAAACATTTAAAAGCGTAAAAATGTGACGTGGACGTCAGAATGAAGATCATGAAACCCAATCTTCTTCATGATTTGTTACATAGCGTCGACTACACAATGTGCAAACAAAGAAAGCATCGTATCATGCTGTCATGTTAGTCAAATATTGCTTCAAAACCAGCTACTGGAATGCAAGGATACACAATGACGAAGAATAAGCACCAAACATCACTTTAAGCCTTAGAGTTGAGGTCGTTGGTGCATTACGGGATTTATACAACCTAAAGATAACAGGACATCCTTTGCCTGCAAAAGTTACCTTATAGAATCCGTAGAATTGTGTCAGCGGGTAGAGTCAAACTGAACACACCAAAAATATGCGGGAAGTAAGCACTTAACTTGCTAACGATAGCCGAAACTACCAATTGGCCATTCACTCATCAGAAAAATGTGTAAACATTATGGTGCCTTTAAAGTGCAGAATAATGCATTTTGACGTCATAATACACAATTTATTGACGTCTAACATTCTAAAGTCATAATTCTTGCAGTAAATGTGCTTTTATTGAATAAAACTTAAGAGGAATAGAATTTTATATATATTTGGTATCGAAGTAAATGACATTAAAAGTTTGAAATCATAACGTAAGGTTGCCAGCTGATGATTTCCTGGATCCCCAAACTTATTCCAAAGGTTTTGTAAAGAACAAACCAGTTTTTGATAGACATTTATTGACCATGTTTCACAGTTTTCTACTGGGGACCATAATGATTACGCACATGCTAGTCGGCATACGTAATAGGCGTGGTGGCTTAACCTACTGTAATATGACGGATAGATGATGCTTTTTATCAAATAGCATCATCTAAACAACAGACTTGCATTTCATTTTATGTTTACAATGAATTGAAGTGATTTTTGCGTTTCTTTATTCCTTAAGTATACAATCTTGGCAATATGCAACCATTGAAACGTTAAAATACAGGCCTCTAAATACGAATGCGTTAATAAAAATAGTTTGTTATTGGTACATGTATTCAACAGATGTTCGGGAATCATCTTGAAATATACGCCCTACGTTGTGGTATATAGATTTGTCTGAATGCAAGTATTAAAACAGTCCCTTGTTAGCCCAGTTGGTAATAGGCTGTGTTCATAATTGAAAATATATTGGTTTGTACCATTTCAATAAAATTATTTTAGTTTATTCTTTCTCATATGAAGGCTACATACGTATGTATAACATATATATAAAACGCAAACCTGCATTTTAAGCACATTGTGTTTTATTGTCTCAATCAGATTTGCAGATGAAGATGTGCGAATCTAAGAAACTTTTTAAATGATGAGCGTAAACATATGCAAATATATCAGCAAACATAGGACGAATTATGCACAAAATGGCATAAACAATAAGACAAGTACTCATCAAAAATAAATCATATTTAACTATGAATAAAGTACGAGTCTTTTTTTTCGAAAATCGCACAAGATGAAATGTACTCATACCAATTGAACTGACCACTACACTAGCTGAACAGTTTGCACAAATTAACAAAGTTAATTGAAACTATCTCAGAACTCTTGGCAATTTATTTGTCCTCTAATTTGAAATTACAATAAATAAATTGCCTAGACTTCTGAGATTTATAGGCATTTTATGTATTTTTTTTATCTTATGCCCATTAGATCTATATGAAAAATATGATGGCAATGGGTTATGTTAATGTTATTATAACCTAACCAACACCCACGAGTTTAAAGCCCGTTCCTTTGTGGCCGTTAGGTACCAATTTGTTAATCATATAATGGGCATACGTTTTACATTTTTGCCATCATAATAGACTAAAACATAATACAAGGGTAATGACCTCATTAATATTCTAATGGACATTACGCCCATGAGTTTTATGTTATATGCGATGTAACCATTAGTTGCCATTTTGTTCAGCATATAATGGGCATTACTTACACATTTTTGATTGTTAATATGGCCATGGAAATAATATAAAACAAGGATGGCCCCACTAATTTTCAATTATGACATACTTTAGAATTAAGGGCCACTTTTTGTCTTTTAATTGGAAGATTTTCAGTTAATGGTCGTGTGTGTGAGTTTTAATTGGTTATAACTGGGTTCAAATACTTACCATTATTATTTTAAACCAAAATATTGCCTTTATCTAATGGTTTCAAGAGAAACAATGGTAATTGTAGGGTACTTTAATGGGATTTTGATGGTTATGTTCTGCAGTAGTGGTATGATTTTGAATGAGTAGGTGAAATACCGCATCGAGAAGCTTCAGAATGGTATAAATAATCTTTTATTTTATATGTTATAAAGCAAATCATGAGCACTAGAATAAAATTAGGCTGAAGTCGATCAAAATAAAATATGCTTGTAAATGTGCGTGGGTACACGCGTTCTGAACAGGCAGTGCTCATAAATAAACTTGTATCCGCAAAAAATATTCTGCATGAGATGAGCCGCGTCATACGATGTCCACAAATGTGGTATGTGCGACCTGCTAAGCCTCAGATCAGCCTGCGCATTCGCGCAGTCTGATCAGAGCCTTTGCTAGTCACTTGAATATTCTATTACTGTTAAGCTACTGACCAAAAATCATTTGGAGTTTCTAAGCTTAAAAGGAGGAAACACAGGCTCGTCTGAGTCTACGCTTGTCAAAATACCACATGTTTGATAATCTCATGTCGCGGTTGAGATAGTGTTTCATTAAGTCTTATGTTGATAATAAGCAATCTCTCCTGAGTAGTTCATGCTGAGCTGATTGTCGTGACTGACAAAGTGTTCTACGGAGCTAAATATTACCGTGCTTCAAACGTAATTAAGCACCCCCTGCTGCTTAATCAGATCGGTTCAGCTATGGGCCTCAACGCGAGAAATCCTGTCTTCGGGCCTTCCGACCAAGTAACATACAAACCAGTCTTATTTGCTTTTGAGATTAGCGAGAGTATTGGTATTTGGCAAGCGGCAAGAAGCTGTTAAATCCTTTGAAAGGAGCCAATAACAAAGGCGCTGATCAAACTGCGGTGATACACAGGCTGGCCAGCACCTTTGTTATTTGCATGTAACATCTTCAGATTTTCTCGAAACGACACCCATATAGTGTTGCTTATGACGCATACAATGTATAACCTGCGTTTGGAAAACGTGCATCTCAACCAGAAAGCGAAAATAACTTTCTCATCTTCATTTTATTATGGTTAAGTTATTCGTATTTATATTGCGATTTAATTTTGGTTTCTCGATTTGTTTGTTAATTGATTAAAGAATCATTGCAAGAGTTTGTGTGTTGAAGCAGCTGTCCTGCATTTTGTCATGAAGTTGTGTCGTCAATACGTTTCGTCCGTGTCTTGAAGCTTATCAGCGACCTACACTATCTAAATTAACAAGAGAGTGTTTGAACCTTCACAATAATTTTCACGTTGCAGAACAACAGGTGCGTGATATGACATGTTGTATCCAAGCAACTACGTGATTCATGGGACACATAAACTTAAAACATGGGGATAATAGTGATCGCATTATAGTATAACTGTAAATAATCTGGAAAAACGGATCATTCACCTACAATATAAGAAAACAGCCGACTCGGTTTAATCGAGTCTATTCATGAGAACTAATGGAAAATGCAATAATTCTCACGTCCCCTAGCGGCTTAAGGGGGATTCTGCTTTCTACCAGAGACCAATATTCCAGAATACGCAAAATATCAACACTATATCGATATACGGGGATAAGTTTTATCAGTTCCACACAAAAACAGCAACATCTGTTGCGACCTCTAAATAATTTGGGAATGCACGAATCCTGATAAATTGAAGTATTTGTATACAACAGGCACAGTTGACTTTTGCTAAGCATTAAAGCATTAGTTATTAATTTGTTCTATACGATGAAAAGAAAATGTTTACAAAATATGCATTTTGTTTGCTGCAGATTATACATGAAATCATTTGAGACAGCGTAAGTCGCAAAATGATAATTAATTAAAGTAAACATATTTACTAGTAAAAACATGTACTTGATTAGAGATTTTCAGTAATCTGCAACCAAGTGAATATGTTTACTTTAATAAGAAACGAGTCAAATACTATAATTATGATCGTAAAATGAACCGGTACATGATAGTTTGGTACTTATTGCTTCAGCGAGCAGTGAAGGCTCAAACAAACCTGCGTATACCGTACGCTTAGGCTCACCAGAGCATGGAAACTTCTTAAACAAGGCTTTCGGTATCATAAACTTCGCAAAACATTTTCAAAATTTTATAGACAATACTATGATTTGATATCTAAATTCCAAGTTGGACTTAAATCTTTCTTGCGCCAAGGACTTTCGGAACCTGATTTCTATGGTGAATTTGTGTATTAAGTGAAGAAGATTGTTCGCTATAATAATTGTTCAGCGCAGTTTATAAAAATAATTTCCCATCATAAAAAGATTGGCTATAACATTAATGTATTGCAACAGACTGCATGCTTAGTAGTCAACCCAATCACGGTTGGCAACTTTGTTTTCCTCTTTAATTGCACGCCGGTGGGTCGGACTTCAGACTCTATGGTGGTTCTGACTTAAAGACTTATCTACTGATGAGATGGTAGGGGCCTGATGCTTTGGCTGTTTGTCAGGGCCACTGGGGTTTACCTGTTGGGTTTCTTTTGCTCCGGTATTCAGTTTTATTTACTGTTGAGTCCTCATCTTTGCTTTATCTCCTTGTTTTATCTTGATTTATATGTTTTAGGAGATGATGCATTGATAAGTTAGGGGTCTTTCATGCAAACCAAATATCTATGAGTCTTGATCCACATCTGAATTAAGGGTGAGGTTGGCGCCGAAAAACCTGTTTAAGCCCTCCAGTAAAATATTTTACTGACCGTTCCAAGGCGGTACTTCTTTTGTGAATCTTTTATGTTTTTGTTCTGTCTCGTGTTTGCTATCTCTTTGTGCGCGTCTGTTTATATGTGCTTGGTGGTCACCTGCTGGGAAAGGGCTGACCTCTTGGCTCTCGTTTGTGGTGTCTACTATGAGTTTGTAACTTTCCCATTGGTATCCTGGGTCAGGTGTGTTACTTGATAGTATCGATTCCTGATCTTTGCACCCTTACTTACTTTCTCTCATACACAAAGTATGGACACCATGAGAGTAAATTCAGAATTAATTTTAGACCTGTAGCCCCGTAGGATGCGTCAGCATAAACGTTTAAATGCAGACTGGTTCTCTCTCCATACACTGACTATTGTGGGGACAGGTCATCAATAAATCAAATGGGCAGAAATCTGCCCGTCTCACGGAATGTCAGGGAACTAGCCGACAACTCTGAACCAGTTTAAAAGTTCCATACATGCTACAGAAAAAAAGCTTATGGGTTTTTCTTTTAAATATCGCTTTATCATTTTCCTTTCTTTGACGTTTATCGAGTTTGTAACGCTGCAATCAAAACTTGTCATTGTGTTGGCATGGTTTTCGTGACGTCAACGTCACCGTTAACGTCGTGATATGTTGGCGGAGGCAGTCATGCTTCTGTTGTGGTCTTGTCAACTTAACGATTTGTAATACAAATTATGATTGGCCGCCCAATCACAGCCCATCTAACATTATACATGACCAGTTGTTAATTTGAACAACTCGGAACTAGTTTAGTTTAAATGATGCTTTTGCGCATCATGGTATAGGTACTAAACTCTCGACGTATGCTTGGTCAAATACATTAAAAATATGTAACATGTACAACATGCTTGCTTCTGTACAGATTGATTTATCTTTACACGGACTTTATTCCACAATAATGTCTTTTTACGATTTATTTGTGAAACTTATAATTCACGATTTATGAGGTTTTCTTTTAAGCCTTTGTGAGGAAAATAAAGGCATATGATGACAATGAATACCAAGATCAGCATGTGCATCCACAGGTCTGATCATTATCAACTATGTCTTGGCAATAAACATATATATGCTAGTACCAATAAGCTTCATTCTAGTACCAATGGTTTTCATTTGAACATGGCTGAGACAAACTTGAAGAACATTCGTTGTCTGTCTTCTGAGCAAAATGATAATTAATTTTACACGACTCACTCACAATATCAATGAAATTAGGGTCAGAAGTGATACATGCAAGTGTTACAATTACTTGTTTTGCTGGCCTTGAAGAAGGCCCCAGGTGGATAGACTATTTAATTACTCCCTTTCTGAGAATAATATGTTTGCATGACCATGACTTAAGATTAATATTTACATAGGGCGATAGCTCCACTTCAGGACCTGTTTGCGACACTAGTACTTACACTGAAAAGGTTCGTGATCAAAGACAGTACAATAATTGTGAAAGTACTAATGAAAAAGGCAAACGTGTTAACTATGAATTGAAATAGACGTATCCTATGATATAAACTTTTGCCCAGTGATCCTCTCTGAAAAATATGTCATTTTCGTAGAAACTATTGAGTAAGTATGTGTTTAACGTCTCACCAAACAGCTATGGTAATATGGAGACAGGGTCACGGCTCAGAGTCTCATCCGACCGACTGGAGGAGCTGGGAATTGACCTCGGGACCCCTGGGTATAATGCTGTACGTTTATACACTACACCACGGCGGCCCCTATCTGCTTTTGGTATGCTTATGTAATGTGCTTTGCTTTCTAAAAAGGTTTAGTATTTGGCTAAACACATCATTGAAAATGCATGATTACACTGTTTGAAGAGGAAGAAAACTCATTATCCTATGTGTGAGACCTCCTTCAAATTAACATGGTTAGTATGTGACCAAATTAATTCGCGTTATGACTCGAGAAAGTGTTAATGATGAATTTTTCTGTCAGTCTCGCTAAGGGAAATAATCGACCAAATTAAAATACAGTACCAAGATTGAATGGTATGTGAGAAAAATAATCAATCATTTGTGTTCAGTGGTAATCTGGGAAATCCCTTATCTCAGATCCAACGTTATACTGGCTACCTAAATTACATAAAATAACCTTTAAATTACGTTTTATTGCAAATAGTAGTTCCTGTACTGCTATTGAGGTGTCTATACATTTGACTTATTGCCTCACTCTGATTTAAACCATGATGTAAATATTGTGAAACAGTTTATAAAAGTAATGGTAAGATTCTATGTTGGTCTATTAAGACTTAATGAACTAAAATCTAAGTGTGTTCTTGCATCTGTTTAATCTCTCTACTCACTATACTACATTATCTCATAATCGTATCTATGAATAGCTAACTGAATTATTTGAACAAATTTGTAAAAGAGATGGCTCGCTTTATTTGGCTTGTAATGAGAAATGCACTTTTTACTTCTGAATAACCTGATAGATATTATATGAGATCATGTCACAAAGTTTGTGCCGCTCTTCAGTTGCTTTGGAAATATATCTATGAGATTTGGCTCATAAGTGTTTGGATAAATTGTAGGTGGGTACTAATTGTGCTACATCTGTTGCAGATTTGTTTTTGCTGAGAGAAACTTGATTTTGTCTTTTTCTGACAATGGTCAACCTTATGATAGAGAACATTTAAATCTACCTCAATATATCTTGATGACATGCTTAATATTGATAATCCTTATTTCAAACAAAATGATAAGCCAATTATACTCCACAGAAGTTCAGTTAAAAAAGGTAAGTTCCTTTAATACTGGAGTCCCCTTTTTGGACTTGGACCTTTTCATAGTTTCATCTAAATTTTATGATGAACAGGATGATTTTAATTTTGGAGTAGTTAATTTGCCATTTCGTGGTGAAGATGTTCCTCACTGTCTTTCCGGTAGTGTATATATTTTGCACCTTATTCATTTTGTATTAAGAGTATGTCCTAATGTTAGTGACTTCAACAACAGAAACCAATTTGGACGGCTTAGTTACTAAAACAAGACTATCGACAACATAAACTTCATAAGCATTTTCTAAATTTTACCACAGACACTAAGAGTTGATTGTCAAATATTATACTCGTTGAAGTCCTCTTCTGTAACAGCACATATGTCAGAGTCGGTATTTTATGATGATATAGTTTATTTTTTTAAAAGAATTATTTGTAAGCTTAATTCTAGTGACCAATTCAGAACAATCATTTGACAGCAAGCAAGGCTTTCAGTATACCCCACGCAACATTTGTTTACTCCTTATAATTCGTTCAAAGTAAGTAAGGGTGCAAAGATCAGAAATCGATACATTCAAGTACCACACCTGACCCAGGATACCAATGGAAAAGTGACAAACTTACAGTTACACACCACAAACGAAAGCCGTTACTGACCAAAAAAAAGATTATGTGAAGTTAAAATCATCACTGACTAGAAACTGTTACAATCAAATCCATAGTCGTGCCCTCTAAACTGAAATAGAAATAAATTCAAAAAAGATATGCACTGCAATGATCCATAAATTGGCTAATATCATAGAAATAAATGTGTCAAAATTCAGCGCCAAACAGCTTCATACACATCTTCAATATGTCTGCAACATACTGACTAAGTAATGAAATGATACATTTAAAGCTCTAAGAGGAGTTGACCGTACAAAGTGTGCACTGTTAACCATCATTTTATATATGGAATGGTTCAAAATGGCTACGTAAAAAGGATGTTAGTTTTTCAAAATTCATGTTTTAAACAATAATTTTCTTCGTGCACATCTTCATATAGCATACCTGCAAAGTATATAAAGGATGCAATAAAGGCTCTATGAGGAGTTGGTTTCAAAAAGTATGCACTATTATCCATTATACAATAGCTGCAGTGGTTGAAATTCGGCTAAGTTAAAACTGCACTAATACATAAAATCTTTATGAGCCGTTGCATGAGATTTCCAACAATTTGGTATGTGCGACTAGCAAAGGCTCAGACCAGCCTGTGCATACGCGTAATCTGATCAGAGCCTTTGCTAGTCGCTTGAATATTAAATGAGTCTTAAGCTACTGACTGAATATCATTTGGAGTTTCTAAGCTTAAAAGGAGGCTGCACAGACTTGTCTGAGTCTACGCTTATCAAAATGCCACATTGTTGGAAACCACGTGTCATGGCTCTTATTTATTAAAAGGATAAACTGAAGACTCTAGGAAAAGTTGATTTCACAAAGTATGCTGCAAAAGCCAGACAGTAAGAATTACAAAATGGCATGGCTCTTGCAATAAAGATCCATAAGTCCCCGTTTTCCTGCAAAACATGCATTTTCTAATGGTTAGGGTGTCTTGCAAATTACATCCAAAATTAGACAAAAGCTACATAAGTTATTCAACACCAGAACAAGAAGTGAGCAAAGCTCACATTACCCCGGCGGTAGCCATCGGAGGTTGTAACACTTTCAGAGAAAAGACAAAATTGTTAAAGATTTCATAATTCTTAATCAAGTAGATTCTGAGAAAACTGATGAAAATGTCCCATATGTGTTAAACAGGAGTGACAGAGGGAAAAATTGAAAATTTGAAAAAAGCAAAATGAGGATTAGCATCTTAATTTTCATTTACAAAATACACGTTGCCTACATGAATGTGTACACAAAATTTCATAATCCTAAATTAAGTAGTTGCTGAGAAAACTGACGAAAAATGTCCCATATATGTTATAAAGGAGTGATAGAAGGAAAAATTGAAAAATAAGTCAAAATGACTTAAGCATTTTTATTTTCATTTACACGATACATTTAGCCTACCTAAAGGTGTACACAAAATTTGAAAACACTGGCTCCAATAGGCGCTGAGAAATCTGTAACAGAAATTTTCATTGGAGAGAAAAAAATGAACAAATAAAGGGACTGATATGCTATATGTAGCTGTTTTTGTTACACAAAACAATTTACCACTATCAAGCTTTGTACCAAATTTCAGAATCATAAGTCAAGTAGTTGCTGAGAAATTTTTGACAGAAAAAATGTCCATATTTATTATTAAGAGTGACAGAAGAAAAAATGAAAAATTGAAAAAATAAGGCAAAATGAGGATTAGCATCTTAATTTTCATTTACACAATACACTTTGCCTACCTGAAGGTGTACACAAATTTTAAAACACTGGCTCCAATACGAGCTGAGAAATCTTGGACATAAATTTCCATTGGAGAGAAAGAAAATTGAACAAATCAAGGGTCTGATAAGCAATATGTGGCTGTTTTTGTTACACAAAACAACTTACCACTATCAAGCTTTGTACCAAATTTCAGAATCATAAGTCAAGTAGTTGCTGAGAAATCTTTGACAGAAAAAAAATCCATATGTATTATTTAAGAGCGACAGAGGGAAAAAATGAAAAAATACAAAAAATAAAGCAAAATAAAGATTAGCATCTAGATTTTCATTTGCACAATACACTTTGCCTACCTGAAAGTGTACACAAAAATTTGAAAACACTGGCTCCAAAAGGAGCTGAGAAATCTTGGACAGAAATTTCCATTGGAGAGAAAGAAAAATGAACAAATAAATTAAAAGGACTGATAAGCAGTATGTAGTTGTTGTTTTGTTACACAATGCAACTCATCACTATCAAGCCTTGTACCAAATTTCAGAGCATAAGTCAAGTAGTTGCTGATGAATAAACGCTGGCTCCAATAGGAACTGAGAAATCTGTGACAGAAATTTCCATTGGAGAGAAAGAAAAATGAACAAATAAAGGGACTGATAAACAATATGTGGCTCTTGTTTTGTTACACAATACAACTCATCACTATCAAGCTTTGTACCAAATTGTAGAGCCATAAGTCATGTAGTTGCTGAGGAATAAACGCCAGCTCAAATAGGAACTGAGAAATCTGTGATTGAAATTTCCATGTGTGAGAAAGAAAAATGAACAAATAAAGGAACTAATAAGCAATGTGTGGCTCTTGTTTTGTTACACAATACAACTCATCACTATCATGCTTTGTACCAAATTTCAGAGCCCTAAATCAAGTAGTTGCTGAGAAATCTTTGACAGAAAAAAAGTTTACAGACAGACAGACAAACCAACAAACACACAGACAAACATAATTACAGAAAAGGCAAAAACTATATAACCCCCATATACTCCGTACCGGGGGTATAATAAACCTCGAAATGTTGACGAAATGACATAACGACGAAAAGATGGAAGGCTGCAAACAGTATAACCCCACCCCTTAAACTTCGTTTTGCATGGGATATAAAGACAACTAAACGTTATAAGTAGTGGGATATAAATTGGATACAATGCGATAGCCTGCATGCCAGGGTGCAAACCTAATCATGTTTATAGCTATAGTTTTCTCTTTAAGTATCAGGACGGCGGATCAGGCCTCAGGCTCAATGAAAACCTAGATATAAAGCTTGGTGTCTGATGCCTGTTTTGGCTGGACCCACCAGGGCTCAACGTAAAGTTGTCTTTAGCTCTGACTACCCGTGAGTCAAGCCCTCATAGTGTCTTAATATTGTTTGTATGTAATGATACATTGCATAAGTTATGAATCCTCTGTGCGAGATAAACATATTTTGTGTGTTTGGACAACAGCAGAATCTAGGGCGAAGACAATACGGTAGAAAATGCATGTAATCCCCACCCCCGCCCCTCAATCGCTTCGGATGCTGTCCGTTCTAAGGCGGTTGTTCTGTTGTTGTTGAACCATTCTTATTGTTGCTCCCATTGTATGTGGGCGTTTTGTGTTTTGTCCTTGTTTTGTTGTGCAGTTTAGTATTCTTTCTAGTTGTGCAATCATACTGTTGAGGAAGGAGAGCATGCTGCTTTACGTTCATTGTCTTGTGACTGTAAGAATTATGTAGCTCTTCCGCAAGGTGCCCTGGGTTGGTCTGTAGTGTGTGATTTTGATATTTCCTGGTCATACTTACTAACATTTGGATGTTAAATTCAAAAGTCCTGTACGTTCAAGTACCATAAGCATACGCTTGCTATGTCTGAATTAGTTATATAAAGTATATTTAACTAATCCAACATATTAACAGGCGACCAGACTAATTAGCCATTTGCAGGACTTTATTTGCGTTATTTTAAATTTAAATGTTATTGACGAAAGTTTGTGGCGTCATTGTTAGACAATTATATACCTACTTGATGACTTAACCCAATTAACAAGTTACGTTATATGTGGTTTTAACCACTTTAAACATCTTATCCTTTAAATTGGACAATTGCAAAATGTACAGCTCATGTAATCGCATCAGTTCCATGACCCCTTCAGAGTGGTTAATCTCATAGTGCATACATGAATGCAGCTAAATTATCGTTTGCTGCAACCGTCAGCTGCATCAAGTTGCTGTTATTACATATGCAATACTGTACAGGCAACAAGTGTCGACCTGATCAGACTGTCCCTATAGGGCAGTCTGATCAGGTCGACACTGGTTGATTCAGAGAGCTTTGAAACAAAATCAGCAGACAATATAGCAGAAGATTATTACGCCATTAGCAATAGAAACATTAAATGCAGTCGACTAACTAATAGATACATACTGTACATACAGATATTCTTGCGAGTTTGTTTATTCATAAACCTTCGCGGATGAGAAGTTTCGTGAAAATTTTCTGAAAATAGAACCTTCGGAAAATGGCGAACTCACTCTGCCATTAACTGATGTAAAGGGTGTTTAGACAGTTCGTTCTGCTGTTCATCATTGAGTTTCTAAACATTGAAAAGGAAATGATGCTGAAAAATATGCATTTTCTATGACCCTGTATTTATGTGTGATAATTCATGGCGTCTGGCATCGTGTCTGGCATCGATGATGTCACACATTTTTTAGGTACTGTCTTTTAAACGTTCTTGAAAAATCTGATCTTTTCAAAATTTGGGACATTCATGATTTTGTATGGTTGTTTTCAGCCATACAATTTATGAAAATGTCCCAAAAATTTATTTTAAGATAATACAATCCTTGGAGCATTTCTTGACTAATTATGAAAAATTGTGAAAGATCATTGTAGGACTATTGATGTTTATTGTATTCCCCCATTTTGCTCCTCGATCCCACAATTTTCAATGGGGTACTGGTTTTCAGTGTCATTATATGTAATTTTACACATTTTAATAAACTAATACAACACAGGGACACAATTTTATTGTGGCACAAACTGTCTTAACACCCTTTAGGTGGATCAGGTTTCTTTTGACGTCGCAAATATGTCTTTAAATGCTATTTGCTAAATTAAAATTATTGCGCTTTTTTATAATTTACAGTAACAAACAAAAACATTCCTCTTGCTGAATATTTTTTTTCATATTCAGGTCCTTCCTGGTGGAAAGCAAAATATCGCTTTAGCTTGTGCTATGGGGGCGTGAGTATTGTTGCAGTTTTCATTAGTTCTCATGAACAGACTCAATAAAACCGAGACTGCTTTTTCCTAATATTGTAGGTTCTCTCTATTTCTGAAGGATCCGTTTTTCCAAATTATTTAGAGGTCGCAACCGCTGTCGTTGTTTCTGTGTTGAGTTGGTAAAACTTCACCCCATGCATCGATATAGTCTTGATATTTTTTTTATATATTCTGGTCGTTTAGGAACATTGGGTTCTATTGAAAATAAAACCGAGTCTGCTGCTTTCTAATATTGTCCTTTTTGCCTAATGTCTGATTGACCATTTTTTTTTCTAGATTATTTATAAGTTCTGTAATAGTACAGTCATAGAAGATGAAACCAATTTTCTTGTCCATTTTCAATTTTACAGTGACGTCATATATAATTTATTCCATTATGCAAATACACGTAAAAAACGCTGATTAACAAACTTAATGACTGAGGAAGATTGATTCATTTGAGGTAAAAATATATAATAGACTATAATGACCACACGTTACTATAACACTTTTGCAGAAGCCTGTAAAGACATGGCGACGTTTATGATAACAGTGCAATTTTTCAAAAAGATAATTAAAGGCAATTAAATACCATTTAAAAGGTACATTTCATTTGGTAATATGTACAACAGAATATTACACTCGTAGTCATTTCAAATGAAATGTATTACACTCAACGAAAGTATGCTTAATACAGTTTATATGAAATGATATCTTGAATGTGTAAGACCCTCTATTTATCGCATACACGTAACGCCAGTCTGTTTAAACACGAGTGTACATGTAAAGCTGCATTTATATATGGGTCTCTATACACGAAAACCTGACTTTGTTGCATGCGATCAACAAAAGCGCTGATCATTTAACAAGTGACACTTAAATAATGATGCAGTCATAGATGCAGGGTATCCTCGAAAACCCAAAATCACGCGTTTTAAAGCTGCATAGTCTGTAACTTTTGATCTTCTTATTTTAAAAATAATGTTTTTATTTTTCAAGAACACAGTAAAAATACTCAAATTCAGGTAAACATTTTACCATTTTCGTTAATCTTAACACTATATCACTATCAAAACAGCTGCATTTATGTTAAAATTCAACGGTCTAGAATTATTGGAGGGACGCAAATAATTACCAACAAGAGACAAATACACCTATTTGATAAGATAATTCACTTTTCCATGCAGTTTTCAGCTGTACTGAACATTTTTATTGTGAAAACATAGCTTAAATCTACTTTAACAAATGATTAAAAAAGAAAATAAAATTTTTCGAAAAATGTTCATAGTTACAGAGTATGCAGCTTTAAGAGTTATTTTATTTCAACTTTATTTAAAGAGGACAACACATTTAGCGATCCACGCTAGTTTATCATGCATCCCTCAAAAACATATTTACATATATACATATACACAAATTAAGCATATGATAAAAACATAAAATTTGTGAAGTTTAACATTAACAACTGACAGCATTGGCAGTTCTCGTCAATACACCAAGGCTTAAAAGACTAGTAAATTAGCATCAATTTATGAACATGCATTTCAACTCACGGTAAAAGTTAAAATCATTCATAAAACATATTTTCTACTTTGTCTTAAAACACCTTATTATTAAAGACGATGCATTTTGGTAGCTTCTGATTTCACAAACGGTTACTGCTTTTGTCGAATTGTATTTGGGTTCAGGTAAAACAAAACAGGCCCCGAGGTTATAAAACATTTTCCATGCTCAACTGAACTGAGCACAAAATTTATCATGCTCAAAAATGCTAAAATGCCAAGAATTGTTCACATTTTAACATTTATCAGCATGATAAATATACAATGCTGATAAATATACAACATCTGAGAGACTTAAAGCAAGACACTTCATCATTTGTCGGTATTTCAGTTTTTATGAGCAGTTGAAATTTCGTGCTCATTTGAGTTGAGCAAGAAAAAGCTTTATAACCTCGGGTCAGTACAGTGATAACACAGCTTACCCAAGGAACCGCATTGAAAAAACACAGAGCACCAACAGTTACACGACAACAATAACACAAATTAGCCACCGCATGTGGTTTCCAACCATGTGGCATTTCGACAAGTGTACATTCTGACGAGCCTGTGCAGCCTCCCTTTTAACTTAGAAACTCCAAAAGACGTTCGGTCAGTAGCTTTACAGCCATAGACTATTCAAGCGGTAAGCAAAGGCTCTGGCCAGACTTCGCGTATGCTTAGGCTGATCTGAGGCTTGGCTGATCGCACATACCATATTGTTGGAAATCTCATGTCACGGCTCAAATAAAGTAAAGCAACGGACTCTCTCTTCTTCCGTGAGATGATTGCAAAACTTGTAAGTACTGCGTTACTATTCAAGGGTAAAACCAACCCTCTCACAAACATTAAGAGCGACAATAAACAACAAATCAAACCTGATTTACCACAGACGTATCCCATAACCTTAGCTTCCACTGACCTGCTGACAACCATCTTAATTGTCAAATGCTCTTGTATTTTCATTCTTGTTTTTTATTTAGTTGCATACACATTTCATACATTTTCGAACGCTTACACACTTTCTTGTATATGTAGTGATTAGTTGAAATTACCTTATTTACATGAATCTTCTATCAAAACATGCGTTGTGAACGCTTAAACAAAGGTTCTTTAAAGTAAAAACTTTAAGTAATTATTTTGGCTATATAGTATCAAATGTCTATTTAACTCTAATTACGATTTTTGAATATTGCAAACTGTAGTTGAATCGTTGCTAAATAAACGATAAGTTGCTGTTATAGAAATAAATATCATAATATTTTTTTTATTATATTGTTCGCCTTTTTTCAAGACTTCGATTGAACTGATTCAGACATTACTACAGAATGTATATACATGTAGAAGTCAAAAATAATTGAAAAAAAAAATACCAACCTTGGATGTTAGAAAAGAAAACTCCAATCAGCTGACAATAGATAGTATATATGAGAACATGTGCTTTGATAAATCCGCATAACATCCCTCTGTTCGCCCACCATGCCCGAATCCTGTATATTCTAACGTAACATTATAGTGCATCAATAGGTATCGTTTTGCATAGTAATCAGGTCGGTATGTGAAGCCTTAGTACGTACTTTCAGCTAGATGTGTGCTCCAATCAAATAACTAATATACAAACAATACCCTCACTTATTGATAACCCAAACAAAATGGACCAGCACACGATAATTTTGTGTTTTTCGCAAATGTGATAAAGCCTCCTTAAAACGTTATGGTGACAAATCCAGAGGAGCTAGGAGTAAACATTTTCGTCTGAGCCTTCATATATTGCCATATATTAGTATGTGAACAACGAAGGCTATGGCGAGCCTGCGCAAATGCGCAGGCTCGCCATAGCCTTCGATGTTCGACAACAATGACAATGTGATGAGTACTAAAATCTCATGCGACGGCTTATGAATGCTTTTCAATTAAATTAGCGAATTATTCCTAGAATTGACGGGTTGAATAGAAAAGCATCTATAACGTGTTTAATAACTTTCACAGGTATAATAATAGCGCTTTGTTGGCTCTATAATAAATATACTAAGTTGATAGCACTTTGCAATTTGATATTCAATATTTTTGTTCTGCCACCACAACTGCAAAACGGTTTCTAAAGTTAAATAGGTTTCTTTTTATTCCGTCACGCCAGACAGGAAATGTTTAACAATACATTTCTACTGAATATGACAGTATCATTCAGCCGTTAAACGCAATCGGAAATCTTCACAGCTGTGAAATGATTGGTCCAATGCGTCGATAGCTATTTAACTTACCATTATTCGGTGAACTTCATGCCAATTCAAATGTGTAGCATACAAAAGTCAAAGGATCATTGACACTTCCTATGGGTAAATGCCTATGGTTTTCAGTAAAAATAAAAGTGTGTCAATCGTCCCTTTCTTCACCTTGAAGCTACCCTGACCTGAATACTTTATGACTGTGAAATCCGTTTTCGATATTAAATGCTTCAAAGATGTAAAACTTTGGGTAGAACAACCAGTTTTACATTAAAATATATAGAAACACGAAAACATTTTTTAAAATATCATCCCCAAGGGGGGATGTTAAGTAGCCCAAAGCACAAGGCCTAAGCCCATAAAATGCCGTTTCTACCAAATACGATGTTAATGACACTAATGAAGTTTTCTAGAACCAACCTACTAAGGTGCTTTGTATTCTTTAATAAAAAAAAAAAATAAAAAAAGTACTGCCGCATTAATACGAAACGCGAAAAATCGACTTTAAGTGCATCTTTTCACATTATTTTCTCTAGAACTTTTCGATATGCGAATAGAAAAAGCTGCAGTATTTTTTGACGAAATTTTCAACTTAGTGTTTTTGCTGTGTTTTTCTGTAATTAGATGGAATTTTGGCATATTTTTGGTTCTTTTCAACGGGGGAGTATAACTGTTGATAGAATGGACATAAACTGACCCAGTTTATTAATAATATGCAACGGTTGACTAAATAATTTGATGTCGTTCAGGTCAGTGATCCCCGTGTTGGTTGTATACTGGACAAAAGTGAAAACGCTACACCTGAATTGTTTGCATATATATGCAAAATAATGCAAACCAGTAAAACAAATGAAAGTGTATCTGACTGTTCAAAGACTGGGTAATGCATAAAGTAAAAGGTGTACGGATGTTGCCCCGAGGAAACACATGAAAGTAATAAAGAGAGCAAAGATCAGGAATCGATACAATGAAGCCCACAACTGACCAAGGCTAACAATTGGAAAGTGACACCTTCATAATTAGACATCACAAACGAGAGCCAAGAGGTCAGCCCTTTCCAAGCAGGGGACCACAAGGCATCAATAATCAGACGCGCACGAAAGCATAAGAAAAACAAGACAGAAAAATGTCATTTAAATGTGACAGGGGTCCAATTTTTCAGGTGACAAATTTGAACAGAAATCTCACACAGTTTAGACCTTCAGAAATCCACTGCCAACCAGATCCGACTGAACGAAATTGTAGTCTAAGACGTGTGACAACCAAAATATGCGTTGATCGTTTAGAAAAGCAACCTAATAGCGGGTTTTTCGTCCGACCAAGCTTGAAATTTTAACACTGAAATCTCCATAGGAAAATCAATGTGTTGTTGCATCTTAGTCTGAGCACATTACTGGTCGAAAAATGGTAGGAACAATGTGCTGATAGGTCTACCTGATTTGGCAAAAGGAAGGAAGTTATCGAAAATCGTGATAAATCGAAGATTACCAAATATTTAATATTCTCTATTTGTTTTTTGTTTTTTTCAAAGGGAGACATTTTACATTTTTTACACATTTGATAAATTCGAAATTGATTCCTGAGCTTGTTTAAAGTAGTAATACAGTTTCCTTGCGTATTAATGCAACACAAGTATGACGAATTCTGATAAGCCTAATAACCCTTTTTTGCACATGCGCAATTGCAAAATTCAGTGAATAAAGCTTTAAACACAAAAAAGTAATTAACTCAGACATCAAAGGAGACAAATTGGTGGAGCTTCGACGAATCGCTTGCTGGATGTCTTGAAAACATTATTAAGCTTTAGTAAATACTTTTCGTCCAATGCTTTGTAGTGTAGCATTTTCACTATTGTTCAGTATAGCATAAAGTGTATCGTACAAATAAAGTACTGCTGCATAACTTAGAATCGCGAATAAATGACTTTAGATGTACGTTTTCAATTTACATCGCGTTGAGCATTCAATAATTGTGAATCATTTCAGGGAGTATTTTGACAAAAGATATTAGCTGGTAATACGGCTAATTTTTGTTCTAATAATTCAAATGGTAGAATTTGGGCATTTTATTCCACTTATTTTACACTTGACATGGAAAATCCTGGGATAGGCCTTATCCATTTTTTTTAGAAAACTATTATTTCTGCTAAATGGACGTTATTTTAGCTGGGCCTCATATATGCTATTCAAAGTTCATGTCAATTATTTCTAATAATAGATATTAAGGATTCTTGGGCCCATCAAATTTTGCAAAGGACCCATAGAAATTTCAAAAGGCCCATTAAAATTATGTAATCTGCATGTATTTGAATGGGATGTGGGTCATTGGCCCATTTTAAGGGCTCATCATCATTTTCGTCCAGGATTATCCCTGACTTGAGTGTTACCATTGAAAGAATGTATGTAAACAGCTCAAATTAACTAATTACAGAAAATGTATGGTTGACTATAATACTACATAGGTAGTTGATACGGTTTAGGCCGTTTACCACTGTAAAAGTTGTTTTTATGAAACTGTCCATAATAGCCACATCACGCTGTTTTAGTAGAAAATGTCCTTACAAACATAGCAAACAGTGTTTACCCGGATCAAACTGATCGTATTGGATCAGTTGGATATGTGTCTACGCTGATTGAATAGATACTATCAACTGAATAGCAGTGCTTAAAAATAAAACTGGCATGTACAAAGCAATCACGATTTTAAAATGTGTGATGCTTTTGACACTTACCTGTAGAAATTTAAGTACAGATATATAGGCCGTCACATGGCTGTTACACCGTTTAAGTTCCCCCGCGTTTCACAAAGCCTAAAAATGCCGAAATTCCCAAGAGATTAGGGGTAAGGGCAGTGGTAGTAAATACTTCAAACAATTTTCCTCTGACACTGCAGGATATTCTTAATCCGTTTTTGAGCTTAACGTTCGGAAAAAATGCAACTAATAAAATAATATTCCAGATTTTCGCGTTTCTTATTATTGCGGCAGGACTATAGTTTGATATATAGTACTTAAAGATTAAAAGTAGAATTAGCAAGGTTTTATGAATTTTTTTCATAAGAAATAATCTCACTGTTATTAAATGACACATTATTTTGCAAACGTCTTGTACTTATCTATTTGCATGCTAGGGAATTGTTCATGTTTTTATTTTCGCCTGCTAACTTTCTTCAAAATTAAGTTTTTTTTTTAAATAAACCACCCAGGAGCACCATCATAGTGTCAAACAGTTTGGATCCAGATCAAGACAGACATTCTGTTGATCTGCATCTGGCTTCAAACTGTTTGCAAAAGGCTATGGGCAGACGATAAAATTATCCACTGGCATGCAAAGAGTTATAACAGGTAAATACTTTAGCGTTAAATATATTGTCTCATATAGGGATATACATGCATGTGTATACGAGGGCTGTTCAAATATGAATGCAAGTAGCTTCATTACTTTCTTCTCATATCTGCTACGACAAGGTACCATACCTTTTTTGAAAGAATTATTTGTAACCTTTAAAATGGCACCAAACATAAAGAAACACTCACTATATTTCTCGAGTTTCAGACGCTTATGTTAAGGCCATTCCTGTATACTGAAGTTTTTCTGAAGCAAATTGCAATATACGTTTTGGTACATCTGCGGATATAGTGTCATATTTTTGTACGTTTGAGACAAAATGGCACCAAATTTTAGATACAAGTTTAAAGTACATTGACAAAGTTGCATGCAGGATTACGTTTGTATAATCCTGTTTCAATCTCTAGTAAACAGGCACGTTTGTGGCGTCATTAATTTTATGATAAACGTCATTTTGAATTATCTACTGGTGATGCAATAATAAACATCGCTGTGTATTTTGCTTTGTGTGTTGCTTAAAACATGCTTAAGATGTTATAAGGGAGTTTTCAAAACGCTCCGTCCTCTATTTACAGAGTTATCAGATTTTATATCATTTTTCAAGCATTTTTCTGCTTCTTAATGATGTGTTTACACTAATTAACATATGTTCAATATGTCTAGTCCTCAAGACCAGCTGAGTAATTTTATTGTAAATGATGCCAATTTTGGTAAAAATAAAAGTTAATGTTCAAAATTAGATTAAAGACGCAGTGTTATGATAACAAAATTAAGTAAAAGTTCTATAACCCCTTCACTTGAGGCATTTTTGACTTAATAAAAAGGCTTTTCAGCGTTTAAAAATTACCCACTATCTTTCAATGATTTGTGGCGTATATTCAGTATGAGCGATCAACATATTGTCTTTGAGTTAAAACTAGCTTAAATGTTGCTTCGTGCATTTTGTTAGAGATAAGTTTGACTGAAAACTGAAAGCTGGTGTTTTGTTTAGCATTTGTTTGCAAACATAAGGAGACTTTATTGAAAACAGTTCGATGTAATTTAACAAAAACATGTCGGACTTTCGCAACTTTCACAGAATCATTATATAAATATATGGGGATACTTCCTTAGAAATTTCACCAATTTATCGAAGAATTATACGCTTGTCTATATCACGTGTATATGTTCGAAGCATTGAGTTTGTTAGTATACCAAAGTTACCCTCATTTAAAGGGCTATAACTCATAAGTAAACTGAGTTTTTTTAGGTCTGGTGCCAGTTTAAAGATGACATATATACCTTTATAGACACGTATGTCATTTTGTCGTAGCATATGTGTGAAGAAAGTTATGAAGCTACTTGCACTCATATTTGAACAGCCCTCGTACCATAAATATTCGAACACTTTATATACATTTAACATGCTATGCCCTTTGACCAAAGCAAAAGTAATATTCAAAGGATCTAGTTAGAATCAGTTTTACTTTCCAATGCTAAATGGGACACTTTCATTCCTTCAAAAATATCTATTTCTTTTGTTGAGCTTTCCGTTTTGTATTATTTACGGTACATGCAGTCAAAAGTGTACAGGTAGCTTCAAAATAATCTCCCCAAAATCATTTTATTACAAAACATATTTTGTTTTTAAAACAATTGCATCAATTAACGTGAATAGTTAATACTCTGCATATGGTATGTTCGATAGATATCACCATGCCTACCAGATAAATCAAGAAAACGTGCAGAAATCACTTTTTAAAACACATTTTATTTTCATGAAATTTCAGACCCCCTACCCTTTCTACCCGCCATTACTCTCGAGTGCGTCGGAATTTTGAAAATATTTTGCTAGCTGGCTCTTGCCATTAGATTTACCTATTGCACTGATACTACATGCACCACACTAGAAGCTCAAAAGTAGCGTTCTGGGAATCAAAATAATAAGCATATAAGGCCCAAACCGTCAATGATCCTTGAATTATCATATTGTTAAACGATTGCAAGGTTCGAGCGACTGCGCGACATATATGCCAATGGTGTTTATGGGCAACATGCAGCAGAAGCAAGCACATAAACATGCAGACGCTTGCTTGTAGCATACATGCATCATACACATGCATCTTATGTATCACAAGATGTGTGATGTTTAAGATTGAAAATATCTCAAAGAAAGACTAAGTTGCTACAATATATGATAATGGTTATCGTTTGTTTAAAAAAAAAAAGACATCCATTTATTCATTTCTACCGTGAACCTATTTAATATAACACTTATACCCCCTATATCACTTATGATTGATATCATTTATTGGGTGAACAATGTTCATATTAACAGGTATATATGTAAATCATAATGTAAAGCAACTCAAACCGTTCCAATAAAATCCATAAAATCATGTCTGAAAGTATGTAGGAGCCCTTAATATTCAACTGCCCATACCAGGGAATCTTACAATCACAGATCTCAGTAAACACGTTATAATTTTGTCACTATGTACGCAACGTTGTTATGGACGACATAACATTTGCCTAAAGTCTGTAACCACTAGTGGTTTATCGAATTTATTGCATTGAGTTATTTCTCTCCCAGACGCGATATCATATGATAAGTCACATTATTGAGACAGCTCATGGGATGTTGGTGCTTGGCGCCTGGTCAAGCAATGGCGGCGTAGTCGCAGGCGATCCTTCGCTGCTCGCATACACAATGCAGATAGACCACTAGCCTCGCTGGATACACCAACATGGTCGTTCAAAGGATGCGGTTGTGCTAATGTAATATCAAAATCTCACGTGCTGGTGCATAAAAATACACAAAGTGACAATCTGCTATTTCCAAATTGATATTGTAACACAATTAGAAGGGACATATTTAGCACTAAATCACTAAAATAGGATCGAAAAAAAACCCTTAACGTTATACAGAGGGGAATATTAAAAAACCCAGCAACACAACCACCGCCTTAGAATGGGTTTAGATTTGAATAACCAAGACTTGTTGTTCGGCTTAAATGTTGTAATGTGCAAAATACGCAATGAACTTTCTGATCCTAGAGTACCCATCAAACACAAAATAATCGAATTAGATATTAGTGACGAAGCAAAGAAAACGCCCTGAAAGAGTAAGTGAGTATGATCAAGAAATGCCACACCAACAAACTGATGACAAACCCACGGCACCGTGAGGAATAGCCGCATAAGACTAACATGCCATCAGGAAGACAGATAACGCAAAGCATCTAGCTCTCTCTTGCTCGTCAAGACGATTATCTAAAACTGGAAAGGACACAAAGTAATGCAAAACACGGCCCAACATAGAACTCCCACAAACAATGTGAGATAAATAACACAATGAATCAACAACAAGCAGTTTATGTATCAAGCGGCACTCATTGCTGACTCTTTGCCTGCTTGTTTCGTCATCTGAAACCCATTGTGTAATAGTTTTGACCCAGACTAGTTTAACAGTCTGATGGTATTTCTAAATGTATACAAAAAATCAACAAAACACAAACTGAAAGCGTTAATATTGAACAAAAATCAACGGACGACGAAATGAATGATAAATTATCCTGCATGCAAAGTGTTATGGTTTAAGAATGCTGGCACAGTGTGAGAGGCAAGGCTAATGATGTTATGTTCACAAATATCTCAATACTAACAATGTGTCATAAAATATACTACTTATGACTTAAAATCCATATACGTCTAGCGTCCTTTTTTGGGACACGGGCAAACAGTGCATACCCAGATCAGACGCCGCAGAACGCGGCGTCTGATCAGGGTCTCTACTGTTTACTTTCAGACTGTTATATAAAGAATTGAATAAAAATGAAAAATACCACTCAACGACCCTTAAAACGGTAATAAACTGCTCCAATTGACAGGAGTGAAAAATTCCATTCGGCTTAAATGGGTTAAACATACATTGTCTCATACCGATGGCAGTGTTTTTTGCTGAGTATTATTGGCTGCCCTTCTTTGATGACAGGTTCCCAATGTCTTGGTACTCTTGCATGTACGCTACATGTGCGTGGCTCGAGATGCATATTTATCAATAAAGTTATGTTCTGTTCTGGAAAATACAATATACCATGACTGAGTCGCGACATGATATTTCCAACAATGTGGTATGTGCGACCAGCAAAGCCCCACATCAGCCTGCGCAAACGCGCAGTCTGATCAGAGTATTTGCTAGTTTTTTGGATATTCTATGAGTGTTAAGCTACTGACTGGATATCATTTGGAGTTTCTTAGTGAAAAAAGAGACTGCACAGGCCCTTCTTAGTCTATACTTGTAAAAATGCCACATTGTTGAAAACCACGTGTCACGGCTCATGTTTCTTCCGACTGATTATCGTTTTTTGTTTTATCTCAGGATTTCTTAAGGAATTTCAATTAAGCTTCGGTCAAAGAAGAGACTAATTGATAGTTCCTTATTGCAAGTTCAGGTCAATTACCAGCTCTATCAATACACTAGAAGAAGAGACACTGGCCTGAACTATAGGAATGGTAGCTTAATCGAGTTCTTACTGCTGCCTGAAAGTCATAAGATGAAGTTCTTTAAAATAAAAATGCTAAAATGCAAAAGTGTAATAAATAGAGGACCTTACACGAGTGCTCATGTTTTATTGAATTTATTAAACGATAAGACAATCTTCTCACTGTCATTACCACGTGCAACCTCGTGCCACATCCTACGCTTTTCACACACAGCTTATAGCTAATGACAAGATGTCCAAACAGAATCATTTTTATTTTCCAAAGCAAGAGTAACAAATTTCAACATTTTTGAACTAGACAGCTGAGGTAACATGTGTGAGTCATAGCGCGGTTTACCAACTGGTTCGAAAGGAGAAGATGGTAACGGGAGTTGTTTTTCACCAAAGACGACAGTGGTACGTAGGCCATACAAGTCTATATCCTTGCATTGTTGTTACCTGCTGGGAAAGGGCTGACCTCGTGGCTCTTGTTGGTGACGTTTGTTGTATTGTTGTTACTTTCCCTAGTGACATCCTGGGTCAGGTGTGGTACTTGATTATATCGTTTCCTGATCCTTCTTACTTTCCTATTTTCCTCTATATGATTAGTAACAGAAATCAAATTTTCAATCCATAATTTTCATCAGTACTGGTCCAATGTAAAACGCTTTTTTGTGGATAATTTGAGGACTGAACTAAGTACCATACACTACGGAAAACTATCTCTTTGAAACTTGTATCTGGCCAATTTTACAAAAAAAAGCCTTCAATAAAACAGTTCAGGGTCCTGTATAACATGAAGTTATACAATTAAGCAAACTTTTAAACGAACACATTACGTTTTAATGCTAGTTCATAAAGTAAAAATTGTTGTCATACAAAATTTTATTCTATAAATAAAACTAGGTTTTTCTGAGACTATACAAGTCATTTCGTTTCAAAATTACTCGCTCGTCTTACAAAGACGAAATCCGAGCAAATGTACCCTCAAATCAAAAAGTAACTATTTCACAACATAATCAAATCTTCCACAGAAACATCACCTATTTACATGTTTGATTGTTTGAAGATGTTACTAATTATCATGTTTTAAGGTAAATAAGAATCAAAAGTTTTCACACAATCCGACTCGTTTTCATATTAACATGAAGGCAGGTGCTATCAGCAGCTTAATCTTGAAAATTTGGATTTAAACATGCAATTTAGGTACAAACTTTGTACTCATCTGAGCTCTTTATTATCTGCTGCATGGCATTGACAGTGTCAGCGAAAGTTAATTTTTACTAGAAGTCACAGTTCTTTTTTCGAAAAGTAAAAATAAATGTGACAAATTACATCAAGTCGATTGCTAAAATGTCTTAATGAAACAGGAAGTGTGGAGTAGTCGTGGAAGATTTACCGCCACAGAATAAACTGATCGAGTTCCGTTGAGTTTAAAAATCTGTCGTATATCAATTTTAAAATGTTTTATGTTTTTAAGTCACTTGGGCCATTTTGTAAACAACCGCATCTCAATTTGATAGAATACACCAAAACAATATTTTGCTCCAAAAAGGTTGATTTTTATTAATTTTTAACACCAAAAAAGAAAAATAAATGAAAACTGTCCTAAAACACCTCTAAACGTTGGTACATTGAAATGCTCATGATTAGATTAAAATTCATTCAATATAATTGGTACCTTAGTCAAAAAAATAGCTTGAAAAAGTTCATTTGTTGCGTTTGTGTTTAACGTCCCACCAACAGCTAAGGTCATATGGAGACGGGGCCACGGCTTTAAGTCTCATCCGACAGACTGGTGAAGCCGGGAATCGAACCTGCGACCCCTGGTTTACAAGGCAAGCGGTTTATCCACTACACCACAGCGGCTCCTACATAAAAAAAGTTCATTTATAAGTTTGCTTAAGTGTTTATAATTATTCATGTTCTATGAATTCTCCATGTTGGACATCGTGTTATTATCAAATACCTTGGCATAAAATGGCTATATTCCAATGCGGTTCATGGGGGGGGGGGCATGGTAATAGCATTGACCCCTGGTTAAAATATGATGCTGATTTTAAGCACTGTAAAAGTCTTGAAACTTAAACTTGTCATGATAGACCACCAACTGTCACCACAAATGATAACATGGATAATATCAATGATATAACGGTACTTTTTTACCCAGTTTGGCAGATCACAGGGACAAGCTCATGCAGTTTTCATATCAAACTTCAAATGACAATGGTTACCACAAGATGGGTCTCAAAAAGTATCGGTCCTTAATCAGATGCAAGCTCGGGGAAAGCATTGTCGTTTTCATAGGGATTCCAAAATATTCTTAAATACATATCTTTTATTGCATAAAATATTACTAATTAACTGGTGAAGTATCCAGAGAAGTGTTAACAAACAATTTGTGGTAGCTGATTTTCAGACAAGCAGAGGTCAGATAGCGGGTATCTAAAAGTTTAGAACAGGATGAAAAACAATTGTTCTTGTTGCCGTGTGGCTGTTTATGTTCTATCTCTTCATCGCAACACCCAGGGTTGGTGTGTGGCATTTCCTGGTCACATCCTATTGCCTTTGTATCAACATTTAATTTAATTGATAATTTAAAAAGTAAGTGAGTCTGATCAGGGAATACCACAATCACACTCTGCGGACAACCCACGGCACCGTGAGGAAGAGCCACAAAACATTTACAGTAACAAGACATCAGAAAGACAATAAAAGAAAAGCAACCAGCTCTCTCATCCTCGTCAAAATTATTGTTAAACTAGAAAGGACATAAAGTAATGAATACCAAAATAAAGACCAACACAAAAACCCCACAAACAATAGGAGGTACATAAAGCAATAGATAAATAACAACAAAATTGCCGCATTAGAACGGACAGCAGCTTAAGTAACTTTATCTTTATAGTAGTTTTTTTTCAATTGATCATGCATATCAATTTTAGTTAGAAATACTCGCAGTGTATGTTTGACAATAGTAGTGTATCAGTGTTTATAAGAACTGTCTCACATTGACAATTTTGTTGTTGTTTATTCATTGTTTGCTGTTGTTCCTATTGAATGTGGAAGGTTTATGTTGGACCCTTGTTTTATGGTATAGTTCTTAATGTCATTTCTAGTTTGCAATCATCTTGCTGATTTAGAGAGAGTTGGATGCTATATTTTACTTATCGTTTTGCTGTCGCATGGCTGTCTGTGTTATGTGTCTCTTGGTGCCATGCTCGGGATTGGTCTGCAGTCTTTGATTGTGTCATTTCCTGGTTATATTCACGTGTGTTTTGTATATATCCCATACAGTGGTTTGTCGAAAAGAAAGCCACACAAGACTGATTTTGCATGCTTTCTAATATTCGACAAATATAAGTTTCTTTTATCTCTTCAACCAACACTGAAGAAAATAATCAGCTTACCACATATTGATATACTGTTATAATAAAAGGCAGATGTTTAAACTAAACTTTTATGACTTTCCTATGGTCTTGCAATAGTTGAAACGTTCAAATCATTGTGGCATGAGATGCTTTTGCAGTCCAGTTTTACCCAATTGTTTTCTGATAAATCATATTAATGGAATAAACAATAACATCATAATAAGCTGAAATAAAAGGCAACAGAGTAAATATTTAAGGAATAAAATGCATATATTAGTTTAAAATGGATGATAAAAGGCTTTTTGATATTTATGAAGTAAAAAGAGGTTCTTGAAGACAACATATATTTTTGATTGTTCAAGTTGATTTGACTAAAGCTCGTAATTTTATGAATGGAGTATACGTTCCTGCATGTGGAACACACTATTAGGATAATCCTCTCGTGTCTAACTCACAACTCGCTAAAAATAAACTCGTCCATCACCTGTGACCATAATGTCACTTGATTGTATGATGTGTTCTATCTCAATACCTCAGTCACCCTTTTTGGCTGCAGAAAGCCATTTCACCAGGATATTTAAAAGAGACTAAAGAGAAATGGCTCTAAAGGTGGAATCTTTACCAAATCTAGATTAAGAGGTGGTTCCCATTCTAAAAGTAATTTCGTAGTAAGTGGCCTGGAATTTAAAAAAATTCCTTTAATCAACATAACAATGTGATGATGTCGTCCTACAGGAATATTGTTTACTGGTTGCAGTACCGATGGTAACATGGAGCGATAACCAGCTATGGTTTTGTACTGCAAGCCTTTATTGAAAAAAGGAAGAAACTCTGCACAATATATCAAAGTAAGAAAGAGGGAAAGAATGCTGATGCTGTCAAAGATGCTGAATATGTATTAAGTTGTTTCCCACGACACAACTTACTAAACTGCTTGAATTTACCTGAGTAGTCATTTTGTTCTCCAAGATGCAGACAATAAGTTTCTAACTTCCAGTGAACATCCGTTTGCAGGGAATTGTCTCTTGAAAGCAACCATGCAATCAGACTGAAAACCTTTGGATCCAGATGGTACATTATCATGTTTGGTAGACTTAATAGATTGTGCGTTACTGGTAACTTGATTGGATTTGCAATATGCAACTGCAGTAGATCTGGATACCATTGTCGTCTTGGCCGCTGTGGAACTATCATAATTACCTGACAGTTTCCCTGCTTCATGTGTTCCAAAACTTTTGGAAACAGACAAATTGGTGGCAATGCATATGCAAACATTTGATTCAATGTTATCCAAATAGCATCAAATAGCATCTTCAGCGCAAGCTTGGAGCAATGGTCCCAAGTGCAAAAGATAGGCATCTTCTTTTTGATATACGATGAAGGGATATACTATTTGAGCCCCCCGAATCTGAAAGATTTGCCTCATCACTAAATATTTCCAGGTCAGACCTGTGGCCCTTATCACTTGTCTGCTCAACTGGTAAGGTAGGACTTTCCGCTATGTGAGGTGCTTTCAGGATGAAATTGTTTTTGATAGTCAAATTGCCATAATTCCCAAGTTTTGTAACACAGCTGAGGAGACCAAGTCCCTCCCTGATGACAAATATATTGAATACTGTGTGTCGTCGGAATAGACCAAAACACATTGAATTATTAGCTGAGGCAGGTAGTTTTTATAGTCAAGATCACTGCGTCCAACTCCAGACAATTTATGTGCAGTTTATTTTGGTCTTCCGAACAAAAACCTTGTTCGATCTGGTGACCCTGATTCCTACCCCACATCTGAGTGGATGCTTCTGTGATAATTATTTTGCTGGCTTGAATTTGAGAAAAATATATGCCCTTGACAATTTTGGCTTCCTGTAACCACCAACTCAGATGCTCTCTTAAATGACCTGATTTTGGAATGATCAGTTCTGGGTCTCTGCAAACCATTTTCTACCAATACAACAGATGAAGTTGTATTGGTCTCGTTTGTAACCTTGCATTTAGTATAGTTTCTTTTCAAGAAGCCATCAGGCCGAGAGTTTGTAAAAACTGTCTTGTACACGCGTTTTCTCCAACAAAGCCATGACTACATTTCTTAACTTTACTTTTATCTCTAGAGTAGGCATGTTAATACTATGTCTACGCCAAACCTCCCTCTGATATATAATATATCTTGGGTAGAAACAGGCTTGATTTTTCCTTGATTATCAAGCAGCCTTGTCGAAAAAGACGTCTGAGAATAGTTTTCTTGTTCTTGAAGAGAAAACTTTGCATTCTTAGATGAGCTGCAGCCACTGTCACTATCTTGGTAAACACCCTCTGCGATGTTTTGGACCAACCGATAGCGCTCGGGGCTAATATGCCCTGCCCTGACTGCAGAAACGAAGAAATTTCATGTACTTGGGATGAATTAACACGTGGAATTACGCATCTTCCAAATCTATTGGAATTGTCTAGTCTCCTTTCTTGAGTATTCAGGGTATTAATATTTAATCAGTTTTTAGGTATTGATTAAGGGGTCTCAAATTTATCACAGCTCTCGTTGTCCTGACCTTTTGGAACCAAGCAAAAGGTACAGGAAAAACCTTGGAGTCGTTGTGTAAACGGTATATGTTCTAATTGATTTATTGCTTTTTGTAGCAAGCTTTCTACATGTCTGGACTTCTTTGCATTCACAACCGTTTCCTGATTACTGAAAAAGGTTGAAAACTTTGAAATTCGATTTGTAATTGTTTGTTATTGTAGACAAGACCTATTTGTCATCTGTGAAGAATTTCCACTGGTCTACGCAAATTTTGTTGACCATCTGGTTTTTTTTTGTGTTTTGTGTTTCTCATGCTATTGAGTCTGTCCATTGCTGCCTTGTGGCCACCTGCTGGGAAAGTTCTGACATAATGGCTCTTGTTTGTGATGTTTATTGTGTTTTTGTGGTATCCTGGGTCAGGTGTGTTACTTGATTGTCCAATTATCAATGTACATATAGTTCTGTCCTTGTAGATTCCATATCTTAACCCTTTGTATACTGATGGATTCCTTCTTCTGATTTGATACAATAGACTTGAGATTGTCCATTACACATATATAGGGATATCAGGTCATAATTTAAAAAAAAATATGAATATCTTTTTTACCTTTATTAACAGTGTAGACTCCGATGAAATGCAGCATTATACTACATTTACCTGGGTCTTCGCTGTTTGCAAACTTTATCGTATGGGGTTTCCCGAATACAAACGGTTAAGCTAAAGGCTTAAATAAGACGTCACACTTTGTAGCATCACATAGGGATATACATTGTTTGTCAATGTATCTATATATGGGTCCAAGTAAATTTGGTCAGCGGAACGCATGTTAGGTTCTTTGCAACCAGGGCATGGAATTTATTGCACCGTTTGTATGGTATTATTGATAAATGAGACGATTACAGATGAGTTTCCCGGCCAGAAGACAGAGAGAGACAAACACTTGGGCCAATTAATAGCATTTTACCATCGTAATAGTCTACAGGCACGATAGAGGTTCGACAGGTCAATTCGATGCAGGTCAGTTAGTGGTTGCTCTCAGTGAATAACGCATCACCATGGTTTAGAAAGAAGGACCAGACCAGTCTTTGTATATGTACGAAACAACAATGTGCTGTTTGCCAGTATATTTAGAATGCATTTCTCAGAAATGAATGCATCAATTGGTCTGATATGCTTACCACAGGAAATATACCTTATTCCAGCAGCGAGAATCACCGAAATGGTACATGGAATTTATAAAATTGAACCATAATGAATTATTAATTGATTCATCAATTGATCGGTCAGTAAATTGATTGTTTTTTTTTACCAACCAATATATATATATATATATATATATATATATATATATATATATATATATATATATATATATATATATATATATATATATATATATACATTTGATTGATCTATTGATAAACTGACTGACAAAAGATATGCTACACACTTCCTGATTGTGTAGCACTTATTAAAAGCTAGAAACACGCAATATAGTGGTATTTGTAGTCCAGAGTCCAGATAACGTTCAGCGTGATTATTAGTGCAGTTTATGCCTGACGTTTGACGTAATGCTGTCATTTACTAAAAAGTGGTTTACAGCCTGTATGCCTATCAAGTTACCATTACGATGATAAAACGTTGGTGCAGGCTTAGTGAATGGCGCAAAGTGTAAGAAAACACCGTATCATTACATGGAATTCTGCCAACTCGTGTCTATGACAGTTTTAAAACTTACCGAATCTGACGTTTCTTGAGTTGTCATGAATACCTGATAATGGCGTGGTATAAATGGACATTACTGTTCATGTTTGAAATTGTTTTCAACATGTGTATTATTACTAAGCAATATCTGTATTGTACTGTAAAATGGCGACATTTGTACTGATGTTATTGAAGACGTAACATCAAACTTTATATACCATCTGTACGTCAGAATCAAATTATAGGCGATGCAAACTTGTGTCAAAACTCAGGATTTAGGATCATCTTTATTTAACATTATTATCATTCTATTCTAGAATACCATATCACGTGTATGTCAATTTGAATTATTAACAAAATCTAAGAACAAACGACGTCAATTTTCAAATTTTTGATTTCCACCATTAAATTTTCTCAGACAGAAAGTTTTGAGGTAGCTCAAACTCAATATTACCGACACAGTCCTATTTTGGACGTATATCTCCATTCTCAAATAGTTTTATATTTGCGCCCTCTAACCATGGGTATCGGATGCACATCGGTAACTGAAAGTTAAGGCTTGAATAAGAGGTAAGAAATTTGCAATGTCATTTTTACAGGCGAGTCTGTTTTATATTTATGCCTTATAAGGTGTGTTCACATTAATTGTGTCTCGTTTCTCTGTTGTTGTACATTGCAGCGCAACCTATTGTATATCAATTTCTCATGAATGGTGACCTATTTCATAAAATGAAAGTTGATCCACATCTGAACTTAGGGTGAGGTTGGCGCCTTGAAACCGGTTTAAGCGCTCCAGTAAAATATTTTTACTGACCATTCCAAGGCGGACCTTCCTTTGTCGATCATTTGTGTTTTATGTCTTGTGTTTCTCATGCTTTCGCGTCTGTTCATTGCTGCCTTGTGGTCACCTGCTTGGAAAGGCCTGACCTCTTGGTTCTTGTTGGTTATGTTTATTGTATTTTTGTTACTTCCCCATGTGGTGTCCTGGGTCAGATATGGTACTTGATTGCATCTTTGCCGTCTTTCTTACTTTGAGCTTCACAACTGACCGTATTTTATAAACATATAATGCCAAAGTAAACAAGGCTCTTACATGGCGAAATCCTTAACAACACATACACCGCCCACAATAATCCAGTGTTTGGAAAGAAAAAAGACATATAATGCGCCCAATATTACAAAAAGATCAACAATGGATTATTCTTATTTGGTGGACAATTGTGTTTCTGGCATTTTATCACGTGACAAGTTTCCCGCCAAAAGTGACAAACTAAAGTAGAGTTTATGACCTCTGACCCACAATGGCGACAATGGGGTAATTTTGTTTACAGCGATGGATCAGAAAGATTGTGATCAAATTGTTTTTGCACAAAAATGTCAGTCAGATACAAGTAAAGGTAAAATTGAATTAATAAATATTAACTAGGCAAATATGGTCAAAATATAGCGCTCCACAATTATTTACGTCGAGTGTTCTCCCCTGACGTGTGTTTTAATCGGCCATGTTTTCTAAGGAACTATTTCTTGTCGCGCAGCTTTGAAAAGAAGCACTTGTTTCATTCTAATCAATAGTTAATTGATCAAATAATGTTTTAAGATTGGATATTGTATCATGTTTATGGCAAATATATTACGCAACCAAAATAAAATTATGTACGTCGATAATATAGAGCTACAGCAAACACAAAAATGCCATTTAAGTACAAATAATCCATATTTACATTTATAACCATAAGTATAAACATTTTTATCATATAACCTATAAATAGACATATTTTGATTGGCCCAGCTGCCTATCCACTCGAGTCCATAAAACTACATATCACTTGGGCTGCTGGTTTTTCCCATTTGATATTAGTTACTAAAAATAGACTTCATAGAAACCTTCCATAACAGGTATGCTTTCAGCATGAAACTTGCATGATTTGCTGTAAGTACAATTCAGTGAGTGACAGCAGCACAAAATTCACAACATTTGGGGTTTCATCATACATGTACATGTAATTCAGACTTTGCTATTGAATATAGTAATTAGCAGAACTCTTAAATGAACCAATGAATTCTTCCTTCTGGATTAATGCAATAAACTTGGAATGGTCCATTGTATAATTCAAGGGTTCACAGGTTTTAATTTCTAAACAAAATTGCAGTTTTGTTCGCTGAAGATCCTATTTGCCTTAGCAAACAGTGTAGACACTGATGAAATGCGACATTATCAGGCATTTAAACTGGATCTTCTCTGTCTGCAGTTGTAATTACAAATAAAGTATGCATTCATTTCTCTTTTAACTGAATGAAATCAATTAGTCATCATTTAAAAAAAATTCAAGACTGTCCAAGACATAGTCCATAACCAAGATTTTGTTGTTGTTGTTGCTTTTTTTTGTTTAAAGAAATTATATAATAAACAATTGTTGACTATTGAGGCATTGGACATGATATGATATCGACCTCAGAATACCAATATTGGTACTCTCTGGTCGATATCACATCATGTCCAATGCCTCAATAGTCAATAATTGTATAATGTAACATGGCTTTGAATTTAGATACAGCGTTTCCTTTGTCATTCAGTATATATTGATCTATTATTTGATCGTTCTATTGATTCGTTTAATTTATAAATTATCCCACTACTCTTGGAATTGTTCTAACTTTTTTCTAAAGCATTAGATCGTTCTTTCTACAGTAACTGATATATTTCCATCTTGAACTAAAGTTGTACAGTACATAGAATAAACATTGTAGTAATCAATTGATGACCAATCCATCTAGGGGCTATATTACATAGCTCAGGTTCCAGTTGGCTATTCCAATATCGCAATTGGCAAAATGAAATTATAAGCACAAGTGAATGTGTATTAACACTGTGTTTACGTATACAGTATGTACAAGACAAAATTGAGACACATTCGGAGAAATAATCAAACGATGGCGTATGTACATAAACTTATAATGTAACTGTAGGTTGCTGGTATTTAATAACATAGCTGCTCTTTAGTTAACTGTCAATATCCAAATAAGATTGATATGGCTTTTTGCAGTCAATTGGCAATACATGTAGCCAGTGAACGTTTTAATAGCTACTTACAGTCAATTATCGACAGCTAAAATCCGTCAAAGTGGCTATTTACAGTCAATTGTCAAGGCAAAACGGGTTATTCATAACCAACGCGTTTGAGTCATTACACATTAAAAACACATTAAAATGGCTATTTACAATGAACTGTTATTATCCAAAACGTCAAATGGATATTTTCAGTCTAGTTGCATTAGCCAAAACTTTAAATGGCTATTTACAATCAAATGCCACTAACAAACCTGAAAATAGTTGTTTACCACCAGCTTTCATTGGACAAAACAACCATGGACATGGTTATTTACAGTCAATTACCATTTGTCAAAAATAAAACCGTTAAAATGGCTATTGGCAGTTATGTGTCATACGAGTAAGCCAAGACGACAACTTTGCTTTTCACAGTCAGTGCTGCTTTATTTTTCTTATGATACGGATTGCATAATACGTCAATGTATCTGAAAGGATGAAATATTATAGCGCAGACAAATTTGCATACAATTGCGTAGCCAGAACGCTGAAAAAGGCTACGCACTCCAAAGGGAAACTACTAAATCAAGCAGTGACTCTCTTCATTTGCGTCCCTTTTCAAAATGGGAACTTTTCTATAAGGAAAGAATTTGCTCCCAGAGGGAGCGAATTCTTTCCTTTAAGAGCAGTTCCTTATGGTATGAAAAATCACTTTTACCAAATAGGGTGACCTCCCTTAACTGTTGTTATTTTATTACGCACATGCGTAAAGTGCGTAATGGGAGCTACGCCAAGAGCATGTGTTGTATTTCAGTTTTGATCAAAGCTTTTAGCTTGAAATGCGATCCAACATTTCATAAATTATACCCGGCAAAAAAAGTTCTGCACAACTAAGTTTTTTCCAGCATATTTCACCTTTCAAAAATAGGACAGAAATAGTAAACATATCTCAAGAAAATTTAATTCAATTTGGACAATATATTAGAGTAAAAACAAGAATATCATTATTGATGCATGGGTAATCGTCCGCTGAAGCCATATGTGGTTGGGTGCCAAAAATGACAAAATCACAGTTTCTTCTCTCAAAAATGCGTATAGCCACCAAGATTCACACAGCACGCATTGAGGCTCCTCCTCATCGAATTCACCAGTCGCTGTATTTACCTTTGTGGAATTGCAGCCCATTCTTGAAGAGGAAGTCTCTATAAGTCTGCAAGTCCTATGTGTTGATTAATGTGTCTTATTTACTGCCCTGCCAAGAATATCCCACACGTGCTCAATGCATGACAAGTCCGGAGACATTGGAGGCCACTCAAAGCGCTGAACACCATTCCTTTGCAAGAAGTTGAAGTTGTCCACAATCCTAGCACGATTGGGCCTCGCATTGTCGTCCTGAAAGATGGCATTATGGCCCATCTGACGGAGATATGATACAGCATGAGGTCGGAGAATTTCGTCAATGTACCGTTGGTCATTCAAGTTCCCAGGCACAACGACAAGGGCAGTTCTTCCATTTAAACTAATACCTGCCCATATCATTACACTTCCATGTTGTTTGGACAGTAGGTTCTAAGTGTTACTCCCCGTTGCGACGCCAAACTAGGATGCGTCCATCCACCTTTCGCAGACAAAACCTGGATTCATCAGAGAAGAGGACTCGTGACCATTGCTGTCGATTCCATCTGCCGTGTCGTGCACATAACTGGGGCCTTAGAGCCCTGTGACCTTGGGAAAGCTGAGGTTTTTTAGCAGGTTTTCTGGAACTGAACCCAGAAGCTCAAACTCTATTCCTGACAGTCTGCAAAGAGATGCGACGTGCACCTGGTCCCCGTTGTTGTCTCAACATTCTCTCCAGACTGAGGCCATCCACAAAGCGTCGCCTTGCTACAGTGACTGCAATGTATCGGACTTCATGCTGGGTTGTAACTTTTGGTCGTCCAGATCTGGGTCGGTCAGAAATAGTCCCCGTTGCTCGATGGCGATCACGAAGTCGAAAAATGGTGCTACGATGAACGTTAAATTGGTAAGGAACATCCTGTGGTTGAATGTCCGCCTCTATACGACCCAGAGCCTGGGCTCTTTCTTCATCAGTAAGTTTTCTCACAGCTCTTAAAGGCCTTGAATTTGCCATAATAACATTGACGATTTAAATGCGATTTGGGTGAAATTAAGAAGCGTATGTTTTAACAAAAACATGCAAAGAATACAGTTGGTTATGTAATTGGTTAAACATTTGTTAAATTCGTGCAAATGTTTGCACAAATATCGTGATGTGATTTTTGAAGAAGAGTCCACCAAATACTCAAGTGCAGAGTCACTGACCGAGTACAACATACATTTGTATAAAATCGATCATTTTGTCATTTTTGATTGCCGATCCCTGGTACCATTAGACATAAGTTTATGGACATTTCCCGTATGATTATGATTCCGTTTCAAACAAAAGGTTCCTTAGAGATGATATAAATCATGTAGTCAGATGTTACCTGTGTTTGAAATAAATTGCCATTAACCCCTGTTCTGCAGAACTTTTTGCCGAGTATATATTTGTTAGGAGATTTAAGCAAAAGCAACATGTGTATCATGAGCATCATGCGTCTTAAAATGTGTGGCTTAAATATTTTAATACTAAAATAACATATTAAGATTTTATTATCAATCATTAATTTTCAGTTTAAGCTTGTACTTTAAAGTATGGGTAATAAAAAAAACTTTGTCAGGTAATTCACGATATGGAAACATAGGTTGATAAAACTTGATATACTGACGTCAGTCCAAACTTTCTGAAAACATAAATTCAATGTTAGAAACACAATTATGTAAACACTCCTGAAACCATTGCTTTTTAACCCAATGGATTTCCAGATAGTATCTATAAGGTCTGCCTACAAAATTACTCATATCTCAGCTGTAACACAGTTACTTATCCTAGACTACTAAACTTAATACCAAATGAAAGCTTAGATATTAGCCTACTATCTCCTTGCTGCATATGCATATTATCTAATTTGTATATTCATAAATATTCATAAAATATTAAAAATTTGGTTCACAAATGGGGGTATACGTACAAGATTAATAAAATCTCAGCTGCTTTGAGTCGTAGATTAATAAATTTTGTACTAAATTAAATCTAAGATATAGGCATTTGATTCCATGATTTGTCATTGTTGCATGTTTTGATGTAATCAATGTTACAATTTGACAGGTCCACTCCCCAATAAACATGAAAAAGCGGGCCACTATCGGTTCGTCAGCGGAGCTCCGTTTGTATTGCGTTTCGCTGGCGGACAGATGGTGGTACGTCACTTGATGCTGGCTGAATTATTATAAAGCAATGGCATGATCCATTTGAATTTCTCTCGAGATACCCTAATTATTTGGATATTCCCAATTTAGGACATGGTTATATCTGAACAATAATTAAAAAGCATGCTATGGTGCTTAATTGTGGGGTTTTGATCCAATGTTCGCCACAATATATTATTTTATGGGAAAAAATAAAAATAACGCACTTCTCGGCTGAAAAAGAATTGCTAATCAACAGCTACATACATGTATACCTAAACGCTGAAATCTCAAACTGATTTATTCAGACAAATCCTGTCCGCATAATCTGTTAAATTAGACAGTGCATACAGATTACAGGCTTCTCGTTTCATTTGCATTTAAATGCCCATTGACGCTAATAGTGTAGCTTAAAAGAAAATGCGTTACATATGGTGTCATTCTCATCACGAATAGCATGCAGCTCTAATTAGAATAAAGATAATCGGATAATTTGAAACAAATACATTTTCCAACATCATTTTAAGTCTGGATATAGGATTTCAATTCTCTATACAGACTAGAATCATTAACCGTGCGACATGCATGCTTGTTCATCTACATTTTGTATTTACCACTGCTGATTTTATTTTCAAGAAACAAAATTGCAAAATGAAATGTTTCATGAATACCACCAGAATTTCAAGCAATATGGACCCAAATCAGGCCTGACGTTCTGTCGGGCCTGATATGGGTCCAAAGTGTTTGCAAATACTATCAGCAGAAGGCAGACGTCGCCACCAACATGCAAATAGTCAAAGAAGAGAATGAAATTTAACATGCAAACTAATCTCTGCACCATGCAAAACCGTTAAATTTAAGGTTTGTAAAATTGCGTTATAGATCTTACCCGCAGCATAAACCTATAGAACTCATACAAAGCAATGTTGAGTTTCCATTCGTCATCAGAGAAAAAACAGCTGCGACATGTGATTTCCAACAGTGGCATTTTGACACGAATAAACTCAGACGAGCCTGTGCAGCCTCCTTTTAAGCTGAGAAATTACAAATGCTTTTTGGTCAGTAGCTTCATAGTCATAGAATATCCAAGCGACATGCAAAGGCTCTGATCAGACTGCGCATGTGCGCAGGCTGGTCTGAGCCTTTGCTGGTCGCACGTACCACATTCTTGGGATACTCATGTCGCGGAACAAATTAAATGTGTTTTGAAACACAAATGCCCACAGAGCATAAGCAATTAACAGTATAGCTATATAAAAATGTTATTTGTTTATTCTCAAAAGGAGGTCAACGGTCAAGGTCACATAGTTTATAATTTTAGCTAGCCCTTAAACCTTTCCGTCAAGCATATAGACCTCTATTCCTCTTACCATTAGAATAGTTCATAAAGCCAAATTCTCAGAGCGGACAATACTAAATGAACTGACACAGGTTGACATTTAGTAAAACCTGTCTTACATGTAAACGGCTACTCAAAAATAGACAAAACAAATAACTTAAAGCATTATCTAGCATGGCGTTTTTATACTCCCAGACGCGACGTCATATGATAAAAATTTTTAACACATATGCGGCTAATTCCCATGCACACCATTCCTTTGTCGGGAAACTGGGAAAGTTATCTGAGTCTTGTCTTTCGACCATTTACGAATTCAGATCAATACAGTTATCAGGTACTCTTATGTCAGATCGATGTCAAAAATTTCCCTGACAAAATATAGTAACTTAACTGTGTCCCAAATATATATTGACCCTATATCAGAACTGATCGTCGTGGTACCAAATACTGTTTAATAGATCAGGCGAAATCAAACGATGCACACTGGCTCAACGAGACGTTTCTATTGAGCACCCAAAACACATGTAATAAGTGTAATTACACTGCTAAAAACTTGCTTACCTGGCCTACGTGTGGTACAATATAAGAATTTTATGATAATCTTACAAGAAACACAACACATGGTCGTTTGACCTAATTTAGTACAGTATAGATATACAAAGTTAAACTGGCACTCATTAATCTTCGACATCATTCGGTCACGTTCGGTACATCATTCGGCCACGTTCGGTATGTATTAGCTATTTTGATTGATTCATGTATGGAACAAGTATCTTTTAGCAAGGTGTTCTGACAATGCTGAGGCAGTGGTGTAGTGGTAAGACGATTTAACTCATATTCCGGATTGCGAGGGTTCGATTCCCACTGGGTATAGTTATTTTAGGCATCATTTTAAAATTTATATTCTTTTTGAGCTATGATCGTATTGTTTCTTGTTTATTTTAATTTTGATGAATAGTTGACATGATGTCTGTTTTCAAGACTGATAAGAGATTATGGTCGGAAGCTGATAGTGGTGGGTTTAAAACTCCTGCACATTGTTTCTGATAACAACCTCATCAAAGTCGTCCACAGGTTTGTATTGTCCCCGTTTCGAACTTTGTTGCGACGAAAGTGTACCGTTTTCTCGAAGTTCTTTTCTACTCGGAAAACGGTTCTTCTGCTGACCCCAGTTGCCTGAACAGTATGTTGAATATATGATGAGCTGTCCCGCCCTGAGTGTTTCTCGAAATAGTTTGAAACATTAGCTATGAGAAATTCGTCTTTAGATTTTAAATGTTTTAAAGATTTCTCAGTAGACATCATAGTTCCTAACTAATATAATGCTTTAAAATGAATTCTATTACATTTACTTTTACACGTAAGTCTTGTAAAAATCGTGCAAGTCATGATTTATGATAAAAAATGAAAATATTTAAAAAAAAATATATTGTATGTCGTGAGACTTGAACCCACGATCTCAACCTTGACAGCTATACCCTCTGTCCAAATGGCTAAGCGGGACAGTGATGGATATAGGATTAGAAAATCCTTCTGTCTGAAATCAATACTTTTCATAATGTTTGCAAATCTAAAATTAGTTTTACGGAGTTATACGAGTTTATACGGCATATTCATGAGTGCCAGTTTAACTTTGTAAATCTATACATATAATACATTCATTACTTAAAAATGTTGATACATGTGACGCCCACTGCACTATTTTGACAGCTCGACGAATAATCCTATTGGCTACCGCATGAAGCGGGTAAAATGCGGGATTTATCAAGGCGGAGCGGTGGGTGATCACATGTGTCTCTATATCGGTGGTCACGTGTATCTTATGTTTAGGAAATCATTCAAACGTCATATTCAATGGTGTGAGTAATTTACAAGGTCATTGTAGTTTATAAACCAACTTGATAGAGCAGACGCGCGCGAGATTGGCCTACAATAGAGCAGCCTTGCATGGGTCGGCACTATCAGTTATACCAAACAAATGAAGACCATTTTACAAGGATGGAGACCCTCTCCCAAGCCCTTAAAATTTTTCATTTTGATACCGTGAGGAAAAAATCAAAACAACACTATTATTAGAATGGTGTAACCACTAATACCAATTAGTGCCTAATGGTAACGCAGCCCAGGGCATATGCTTTGCACCTGCCCTGGGTGCGGTCCCAGTGGGTTCTAGGGCACATGCCACAGGGTGACGATGGTGGTGGTGATAGCACCAACATTGTTATCACCAGTTCACTGCATCTAATTAAAATACTATACGAATCACAGCCCTATGCTTATGCTTCCCCCGCTTCTCCCCCTTTTAATATCCTTCTTTAGTTATAAGAACGCTACGTCATACAAATTTGGATATTATTGTATTACATGTCTACCTCATGTTGTTACATACTACGTAACCTGAGTTGAATAAAGTTATTTTGAGTTGAGTTGAGTTGAGTCTAAGTTTTTACCCTGTTTGTACATACGAAAACGGCCGACACTAGGACGGTCTCTTCTATATGTACGGTCATTTCGAGCCACGTACTATCTAGCCTCGTGGCCTAGTGGTTAGAGTGTCAGAATAGGGAACAAGCAGCCTCGAAGAAAAGCAATGCACTATTGAATGACACACCCAGTTCATCACCATCTCCGCGAGCGGAGATGGTCTTGAGCTGGGTGTGTCATTTGTAGTTGTAACACAATGAAACAATACTTACAGAAAGGGCTACACCACTTAGCCAGTGCTACCATACAAGTTGTAAACTTAGTCAATTGTTTATGCCATCGTTCTTGAAAGATGGCAATATAAAAGTCCCTATTCAAACAAGGCAGGTGCCTAGGAAGCAATTTTCTAACGCCTTTAAGCTCCATCCTCTCCGTACAACCGGCCATTAACTTCTTCTAGGAAGCAAATTAGACTGATCACCTGCTACTATATGTTTGTACATTGCCAATTAAAGTGGTATAATAACGGTTTCTTATCTTGGAAATGGATTATTGTCTGTTTGTTCAATCCTACGGCTAAATCTTAAAGGAAATACATGGAGTGTGCATATGTCAAGAAAAGTCAGCGAAGTTTGCACAGGTCCTGCTGTTGTAAATAATTTTGGCCTTATACGGATAAATAGTTTGCATTCGCGCAGACTTATCAGCGTCTTTGATATTCGCTTTTTGGAAAGAATCCTATCTAAACTTTTTACAAGCTAAATTGTCAGTGTTATAGCTATTCTCCATAGCTGAGGAGACTGGTTTGAGTCTCACTTTGAAGGAAACCCCGAAGATAGATTTTGTCGCAGCGGTTGATGCTACAATGTAATAAAGAGAGCTGTCTTTAATAATTGAAAAACGACATGAGATTTCAAACAACGGTGCCTTTCGGAATGAATAGGCTCAGACGACCCTGTGCAGCCTCCTTTTAAGCTTAGAGACTCCAAATGTTGTTAACACTCATAGAATATTCAAGCGACTAGCAAAGGCTCTGATCAGGCTGCGCATATGCTCAGGGTGATCTGAGCCTTTGACGGTCGCTCGTACTTATTGGTTGAAATCTCATGCCGCGGCTTACATATAATGATGTAAAGATTCAGATCGAGGACCGCACTTCAGTCCACCGTTACGATTATTTTATAGTAAAACCCCTCGAATGGTGTCATCACTTGATGATTGGGTCCATCGCAAATATCGGAGCTTACATTGAATACAGCATAGTATGGTTTATTTGACCTTGACTTTTGTCACTAATGTCATACACGCAATCCAAAACCATTGTTGTCATCTACAAATCAGTGTCCCAAACATGAAACCACCTACATGTATGTCTGAAAATGTTGGCGTTAGAAGCCATATAGCCTTATATGAAGGATTTGTCATTGAATCAAAGGCCATTTCAGCAGTCCAAAACCATTGCGCTCAATATAAACACCTTTCATCAAACATGTAATTTCTTTGTGTATTATCTGGATATATTTGATCTTGACCATTGACTCCAACATCGTAGCGGCGATCTGAAACCTTCGTTGACATCTACACACGATAGGTAATGAATGTGCTAAAATATGAACACGCCCAATTACAAAGCGAAAAGACGCGTACGCGTTACTTGTAAGTACATTGACTTTGAACTTCGACCCCAAGATCATGCCGCGAACTGAAACGAAACATTCGTTATAATGTACCCACCATAGGCAACTACTGTGCCAAATATGAACATCGTCGTTCCAAAAAAGCGAAGGAGGCGTTCGCGTTACGATTGACAGACGAATAGGGCCGATTTTTGTGCTAAATTCGCGGTAATACCAGCGATTTGCTATGAGCATTTTGAACATTAATATAATGGAATCCGTCATACGGTTTAAGTGCTCTTCAATAAATTCCAACTTGGCATGTTTCAATGCTTTCATAAATCAGCTGCAACTCATTTAAAGAATTAAATGAATAAAATGCACTTGATAGTCAAAGAAGCAGAAAATGCACAAACTATCAGTGAAGTATGTGCAAAATATGTGTTCACGCGGTCGAAAACCCTGGCGCGTTAACTCGTCCAATCTTGTCGAAGTTTACCAGCAAATTACATGTACCAGTACATTTTGACCTAAAATGGATCAAAGGTTCGACTAGTCCATGGTGTAGCAGGAGATATGAAAAGCTGGATTGAATAACTGTTATGTCTTACCTGTTTTCAGTTAAACGTCGATAGCGCGAATCGTAGATACAGTGTAGTTTGCAGAGAAATAACTACATGTACCTATCAAGTGCCATTGTGTAAACTCGGCCAATATTTGATTCGTCTGAGATCGAAATTTACAAGTAGCTCTAGCTCAAAATGTTCATTGATCAAACGTTAGGTAAACGCTATTCATTTTTAGACTAGATAGGAGAAGTACAAACAAATATATTTTAGCAAAAACAGTTTTTATGGTAAAGAAAAGGGTAAATGGCCTCGACTCGACAAAACATGACTTTAATGCATGCCAAATACCAAAAGTAAACCAGCATGTGGTACCACACAGCCTTGTCAGCGCCACTGTCATTTTTATCTGGAAATTATAGTAGACAACCTTGCTCCATGCACAATTTAAATATTCTAGCTAATCTCTGTCGCTGAGCAGGCTGGTTTGAGCCTTACCTTGTCGAAACTTCCTAAGATACATGGAGCTGTCCATACTAAGGCGGTTGCTTTAACGGTTTCCTAGTGTCTGCATTGGTTGTAATGATTTTGTGTCAAGTCAAAGTAAACTACATTAATGAGCTGCGACATGTGATTTCCAACAATGTGGCCTTTTGAAAAGTGTAGACTCATATGAGGCTGTGCAGCCTCCTTTTTTAGCTAAGAAACTCCACATAGTGTCGGTCAGCAGCTTAACAGTCATAGAATATTTAAGCGACTGCAAAGACTCTGATCAAACTGCGCGTATGCACAGGCTGATCTGAGCCTTTGCTAGTCGCACATACCACGTTATTGGAAACCTCAAGTTGCGGCCCATTTTAGTTTGTTCTGTTGTGTCAGTCAACTCAATGCTTTTGTTCGTGCCTTGACATGAGGTATGGTGTGCCTTTACGAGATTGCCCATCAGTAGTGTTTTTGCTATTTTTATTTGAATGTGTATGCAGGGGTGAGGATGAGGCGTGGCGTAGTGTGCGCCTGTAAATGTGTTCGTTTGTATCATCCTCGTGGTGCCGGGGATGTGTCTGTGGTCTGTTTTTGTGATACTTTCTATTCTATGAGTCAAATTAACTTCAATTTTGCAGTGTTGGGTCATTGCAAGTATGTCAGATACCTCGCAATGGAAGAACGCTGATTGACTGATTTATCGTGTCCTTGCGTGTACGGTGTGTGCATTGCCCCTTCTTCTTGGCTTTGTTCTTTAGATGGTTTGTCTAACATTAATGTATTGCAACAGACTGCATGCTTGGTGGTCAACCCAATCACGGTTGGCAATTGTGCTTTCCTCTTTAATTCCAAGCCGGTGGGTTGGAATTCAGATTCTATGATGGTTCCGACCTCAAGACTTATCTATTGATGAGATAGTAACGGCCTGATGCTCTGGCTGTTGTCAGGTCCACCGGGGTTCTAGGAGATGATGCATTGCTAAGTTAGGGGTCTTTCATGCAAACCAAACATCTATGTGTCTTGAGCCACATCTGAACTAAGGGTGAGGTTGGCGTAGTGAAACCGGTTTCAGCCCTCCATTATAATTCTTTTCATGACTGTCCCAAGGCGGTACTTCTTTTATAGATCATTCATGTTCTTTCTATCTTGTGTTTGCTTTGCTTTCATGCGCGTATGTTTATTGGTGCCTTGTGGTCACCTGCTAGAAAGGGGCTATCCTCTTGGCTCTCGTTTGTGATGTCTATTTGTGAGTTTGTTACTTTCCCATTATATCCTGGGTCAGGTGTAGTACTTGATTGTATCGACTTCTGATCGCAGCCCTCTTTCTTACTTTGTCTGACCGTACGTGGAGATATCTCCTATACAGTTGGACAACCATGACATAATTGTGTTCATGTGCAGACCTTGCACATTACGAGATAGTTCGCGCAGTAATAGATGGTATGAGTGGCTTACATGATAATCATGTTGTATTTCCTTCATGTTTTTTATCAGCGCTTTTTTGATAAAAAAGTCGAATAAACTGTTATACATGTATTTACTTTCTCTTCGTCGGTGATTGCAGGCTTGGTGATCTAGTTTCATAGGAACCTGTTTTGCCGTTCTGCATTTAAAATGAAGATGTTCACAGACTTGCCATTTGCAGTTTTTTTGCAATTTCCTATCTGTCAAAGGACTCCCTATAAATATAAATATATGTGGTTTTAGCACAGCAGCATGCGACTCAATGTCGCTATACAAACGTATAACAAGCAGGTAACATGTCGCTGTTTCTATGTAACATTTAGGAGGCACTGAAAGGGATTTAGGGATAAATGGATATTGGCCAAAACTTAAAGGGTTACCGGAAATTTTTGTAAATATTTAAAGGGATATGGGATACTAAGATCAATTTCAGGGTTATGCCAAATTTTCAGAAGCAAATCAAATATAAAAAAATCTGCATATGCTTGGCAGTAAGCACTACACTGTCCAATGCCTTTGTTTCACTAAATATATAGAATCTACTGCAATCCCTCCACCTCCTTAACCGAAAGTGTCTAGCCTCCAGCAATCTCAGGTCGAACAGCTTGGTTTGTGTTGGGCCAGGTAAAAAACCCCAAATGTTGCGGCCCATATGTGAACAACCAAGCCTTTCTCATTAAAGTTGCACACTATCGTGCACGTAGAGTGATCAGCAAATTTCTTGTTTTCTGTTTAGATTAATAAAATGTGGTCTAGTTGTAGCTGAACATGCCATATTAGCATTGCCACAATATTTGGTTTTAATATATATACAGCTGTTTTGCAGCAAGCATAGCTATTGCGTGTAACTTTTTTCTAGTCATGAATCATTCCTATTTTCTAGTCACAATGTATATCGTTTTGTTGCAATAGTTGATCAAATATTGATTTTATTTGTTTTGAAGTAATCGTTGTTCACTTCAATGTTCATAAGTGCAAAGGTCACAGATCTGTAATTGTCAAAAGTGCAGTGATTGGCACAAAAGGTGGTTGAAAGCTCAGTACAATATCTTCAAGGTGTAAGGTCTTTCATGATTGGTCAATAATAAAACTACGGAAATATATTGTATTTATTAGACGAGTATATCTTTGCCGTACTTTTTGAAACAACATCCCTTTGCTTTTGTTGATTAAGTTCACTGGTGTGGCTTAGAAAAAGGACCTTGCATTCTGGTATTTTTTCAGTCAATTTTCTTCTCATGTAGGGTGTCCACCTTCAGGGGCCAAAAAAGTGGTAAAACATGGCGGTCACTGGGGTATCTCATTCTTGTTTATTGATTGAACAAGGTCCAATCCGTAACTCAATGGCAGCCTGATTGTGATTGAAGAGTTGTGAGGAGCAAAGCCTACTTAAAAGCTATAATGGAGGTCTATGGATAATAATTACAGGTCTGGACCCTGAAGTGCAGGTAAACTTGAAATCCAATTGAATGTTTATTGTGATTAAGAAACTTTCCCCAAGATAAAAAAAAAAACGTTAGTGAGTATGATTAGGAAACACCACACTCACACACTACAGACCAACCTACGGCACCGTGAGAAAGAGCCACAGAGCACTAACAGTCAAAAACATCAGTAAGACAGTAAAAGAAAAGCAACTAACGCTCTCTTTCTCGTCAACCTGATTGCAAAACTGAAAAAGGACAAAAAGTTTTTCATAACAAAACTAAAACCAACACAGAACCCACATAACAATGTGACATACTTTAAACATTGTTTAGCTCAAATGGAGGATTATCAAATAATGCAATGCATCACCACAGAGATACAGTCTAATCAAATTAACACACTATGATGAAGCAAATTAAAGGGCTCACATATGACTCACAAATGGTCAGAGCCAAAGAAAACCTCAAGTTGCCACGGACGGCACAGCCAAAGACAAGCATCAGGCACCAACTAAGGGATTAAAGCTTTACCTCAGGGCCGTCATTGAATCTGAGGCCTGACACACCGTCGTGCAATTAAAGAGAAACCATAGCTATAAACCAGTATTGGGATTAAAACCAGGGCTTGCAGACTGTCGCATGATATCCATATTGTATCCCGTTTTTTATAAAGTTTTATTATCTTTCTAAATCGATCACTAAAATTAGGCTTTCCAACAATTCTTTTAAATTTATATACTAAATCGCCATAAAACACTGGTTCCAATATTGTTGCAGAAGGGTTTTCAAAAAATAGTTATTAAACCATCAACACTGAGTGTCTGTCGGGAGCGCAATGGCTCAGTGGTAGAGTGCCTGACTCGAAACCGAGGGGCCGCGGGTTCGAGCCTCATCGGCGTCACTGGGTTGTGTCCTTGAGCAATAACATTAATCATAGCTTAGTACTGGTTAAACCCAGGAAGCTCCGTCCCTTTATAACTGAAGTATTGTTGATGTGACGTCAAGAATCAAATCAAACAAATAAAAAAAACACATAAAAAACAGAGTGTCTGTGAAAAAATTCAGAAAAAGCTTTACGAAGTTTATGGTATCGATTAAGTTGTTTTAATAACTTTGAAGTTAAAAAACTGGCTTCAATTGATAAAGTCATCAACATTAGAACATACTCTCGCAAAACGCACAAGTGCATGTCATATTTCTATGCAATACAGGAGGCCCCTACCAGGTTAAAGGAAACTCCACTCCCCCAACCCATCCATGGAATAGATGACCATGGTATGTGCAGATGACCATGGTATGTGCATGGTCAACATTCCTGCTCATTTTATATGCAATGTGACTGCTATTAGAAGTACAGAACTGTTTGGACCTTTAAACCCCACCTGTGGGTCGAGAGTGTGTGTAAGGGCAAACTATTTACGTACATGATACCGTATGTTTCATTCCCTTTAATGTGATATGCAACATGACAAGTTTGGGAAAAAGTGTTTTAACCTTTTGACCCCACCATAGAGGTCTAGCGTACCTGTACCTGAAAGGAATAAATGATTGATTGCATGTTGTTGTACGTGTCATTCTCTTTAACTTGAGATGCAACATGACCATTTTCTCCAAGAAACCTGTTTTGACCATTTGACCCCACTCAGAGGTCAAGGAGGCGTGTATTTCTTGCATGTTGCATGTTGTGGTGTATTTCATTCCCTTAATTTGATATGCAAAACGACCATATTCTGAAAAAAGTTGAATTTTAACCAGATTAGAGGTCAAGGTCAAGATGACCATGGTACATGATACTCCACCATCTCAAGATGCATCAACACACCAATTTAGGGATTCTTATCTCAATCAAAATTGGAGATATTATATGCTCTGGACATTATTATTTTAGAAATGAGGTCAGGTCAAGGTCACAGTGGCCTGAAAATGGTACTCAACACGCCGTCATCCCAAATTACATTCACATACCAAATTTAGAACTCCTACCTCAAATAATGTAGGAGATATGCACTGGTCACAATTATTCAAGAAAAGAGGTCAAAATCAAGGTCAAAGTGACACCAAAAAAGGTATGCGACACTCTGACACCCCAAGATGCATCAACACACAAAATATGGGATTCCTACCTCAAATATTGTAGGAGATATGCTCCTGACACAATTATACTCGAAATGAATGCATATGTCAAGGTCACAGTGACCCAAATCAAAAACGAGATACATTTTCATCGCATGATGCTTCTACACACCAAAAAGTGGTTCCTAACTAAAAATGCAGGTGATATGCTTAGAACACAATTATTTATGAAATAAGCCAGAGGTCAAGGTCACCAAGGTCACAGTGACCTGAAAATGTAACACGACGCATCACCCTCCTAAGATACATCCACACATCAAGTTTTGGAATCCTACCTCAAATAATGTAGGAGATATGCAGGGGACACAATTATTTTAGAAATGATATCAAAGGCCAACGTCAAGGTTACATTGTCCCCAAAATGGTATGGGACACTCCACTATCCCAAGATGCATCGCCACATCAAAAATGAGATTCATACATTTAAAGTGTAGGAAGTATGCTTAGAACAGGATTATTCTAGAAACTAGGTCAGAGGTAAGGTCAACAATGACACAGTGACGCCAAAATGTTTCGCAAAACATTGTCATCACAAGATGCACTTACACACCATATTTTGGAATCCTACCTAAAATGAAGCAGAAGATATGCTCTGGACACGATTATTATAGAAATGAGGTCAAAGGTCAAGGTCAACGTCACAGTGACCCCAAAATGGTTCACCACACTCCGCCTACCTAAGATGAATCACGCACCAAATTTGGGATATCTACCTCAAATTCGAATAGTATAGGAGATAATGGCTCAGACACGAAAGCATTACCGACGGACGGACGGATGGAAGGACAGTCAGAAGCGACCAAAACATTAAGTCCCCTTAACCGGTCTCTGACTGGTAAGGGATTTATAAGTTGCGAAATGTATACACCAGAGTAAGGTCAGCGAAGAACATCTCCATCAAGAAATGTGAGATTAACTATTAAAAAATTAAAATCCTCCTGTTTTATTATAAATTTTAGATGAAACTATGCCATTTATAATGGACAAGTCCAAGTCAAAAAGGGGGCTTCAGTATCAAAGGAATTTGTCTTATTCCACTCAAGTTCAGTGGGATATATCTGACTTCCATTTGTGCGAAATAAGGATTACCAATATTAAGCAATACATACGTACCCATTGAAATACCTACAATTTGTCTATACAGTTTCGAGGCAAGTCTTATAAACATATTGTCCGAAAGATAACGGAGAGCATATCACAATTATCTTTCTTACATGACCACAAATTACATCTTTTAGGTTGTTCCGAAATAAAAAATGCGTGATGCTCATAACCAGCCAAAAACGGAGTCATCTCTGTTAAAAGTGTGTTCAATTAATTCAGTTAGTTTTTCGTTGATTAATTTCGAATTCGAGGCAATGTAGTATAGGTAGTAGAGGAATTATATGTAGACAAACTAGATGCTAGAAAACCTTTAGATTTGTATTTATTGGATTTCTACCATTCCTCTCATAAACGGTGTCACAATATTTTATCACATGGTTTTTAATCGCAGCATGGCAAGAAAAAATATTGCCAACTCAGTAGTAGTACATGAGTTAGAATGAACAATAAAACGTGACTTATAGATTTTTATGAAGCTTAAGTAGCCAGAATAACGTACGAAGCTCGCTGTATGATCCTCATCAACAAACGCACCAAACTTAGCAGCCATATGGCACCGATGCCTATCATCGACATACCTCTCATCAAACAAATTATGCTCATAGGTATTAGCAGTGCTTAGTTCCTGCTTTAGGATGTTACTGTAGTACATTTTTCAAACGACCACAACGTTGTTAGCAGCCTTATCTGCAGGCGCTAAAGCAAACTTCCTATGGCATTCCTGGATCCCTTTCTTCATATTTCTAAAAGTGAATCTAAGTTTAGGCGGAAGAAGATCTTAATTGTATGTCATTTTGCCAGAAGTTTGAGTGTACACAATAAGGTCTACTTAAAATTGTCTAGCCCTTCATGTACACAACATATTTGGTAAAAATAATGTTATAAAACCTTCATCTGCAGTTTTAAAACAACCGTTTGTGTTTTTTTTTTACCTGGGCAGTAACAAGTACTGAGCAGCCGGGAGGGTTTAAGGTTTATGTGTTTGTTTATTTATATCGGGAGCACCCGTTGTGGTTCTGGAGAAGCCGGGTATCGCATATCCACTACACCAAGACGGCTTCTAGTTGCATTGAATTATCTACTTTCTGCAGTAACGTCGGCGAAGTTTATTTTATTTAGCATAGGCCAAATACAAAATTTGGAGTGTTTCCTTATTTGAAAAGTTTGAATTTGTAATTGATAAGCATTAAGAAGGACTTTTAGTTTTACTCACATTGATAAATCAGATGCATTTGTCATTTATCACAAACTTGGTTTGTGCATAAAGGCTGAAAACTTTAACTTTTGGTCTAGTGGGTAATTTTTCATGGATTTATAACATCTGCTGATTTTATTCCAAATTCACTTTTAAAAAGAAATCCTTTCATTAGCACCATTAGAATGTCAAATAGTTCGCTTCCAAATCAAATTGAACATTTGCTTGTAACTTTTGTGGATACATGACTAAGAAATATATGAACTTTTAAGCTAAATACTAGGAGAACAAATGGGCCTCGCCGCGACATAAAATGCCTTCCGGGTTTCCGACAAAGCGAGTTTAAAACCAAAAGGCTCAGTTACAGAGACAAGCTAGAAGACGCAAATTTCACCTGTAGCAAAATTACATATGGTGATTTCCAAACAAAAAAAATAACAAAGGCGCTGATCAGACTGCGCGAATGCGCGAGTGGTTTGCGCCTGTGTTGTTAGAAATCCCCCGAAGACAGGTTTTCTCGCACAGCGGCCTAAATGCTACCAGACATAGCACCTTTAGAGTATTAGCAATATCCAATGTCAGCAATCAGTAACAAATAAACTTTTAAAATGAGCCAGTGTATGTGATTTCCAACAATTTGACATTTTGACAAGTGTAGACTCAGATGAGCCTCTGCAGCCTCCTTTTTAGCTTAGAAACTCCAAATGACGCTCGGTCAGTAGCTTAACAATCATAGAATACTCAAGCGACAAGCAAAGGCTCTGATCAGACTGCGCGTATGCGCAGGCTGGTCTGAGGCTTTGCTGGTCGCACATACCACATTGTTGGAAATCTCATGCACTGGCTCAAATAAACTTTTAAAATGTCATACAGATAATGCAAGTGTAATAAACCTACCATAAATATGTGTAAAAGCCGCCGTGGCGTAGTTGATGAAACGTATGACTTACAAACTAGTGGTTACCAGCTTCGTTAGTCTCTCAGATGACGTGCAAATCTGTGGTCCCGTCTCCACGTGACCTAAGCTGACCACACACACGCGCGCGCGCGCGCACACACACACACACTCACACACACACACACACACACAATGACATAATGAATGTTCATAGACAAAGGCTCCATGCCCCGCGAAGTTGTTGCATGCACGACACCTTTTGTGCGATGGATGATCTCTTGGTATCAGTCGCAAATTGCCAAGCGGTTGCAAATTGTTACATCGCTGTGGTCTATTGAAATACTTTCAAAATGTGCTCAACTGACTACCTATCCGTAGATTTTGCTTTCAAAGTAGACCTCTGGGAAATGGCTTACCTCGTGGCTCTCTTGTATGTGATGTTTTCTTGTGTTTTTGTCACTTTCCCATGTGGTGTCCTGTGTCAGGTGTGGCGATTCCTGACCTTGCTTTATGCCTATAATAAATTACATTGTCGGCATGAGGCTGACATGGCTTTACAATATGCCGCGAAAGTGTTATGTAGGATGTGGTCGTATCATATGATTTACATAACGCTATTATGCACTGAATAACAGCGACGTCATGTTATATAAAAATCAAACTCATGACTGCATTTCTACATTTGAAATAAATGAATAAATAACCCCTCATATGGTATTTGTCAACCAAAATAGAAATGTATAAAACTTTGATGGTTTTTTTCAATATCACGAGTCTAGTTGACATTATATACAGATACTGATAGATATCACCACAATGAATGTGATCATTAAAGCCAGAATTGCTTTAGACTTGACTATTAAATATGCCCAAATGGGAATTAATTAAAACAAAATTACCCTTCTTTATTCTCAAAAGCACTAACTAATATTAACACAACACAACTCCTTGACGGTTCAAGAACCTATTCGTCGTAATAATTTAAAAAAGCAGCATGTAAGAAATACATTTCCCAAACATTTTTTTTAAAATATGTTTTCAGATATACGTATTTAATAATACCGTTGATCAGGAGCGGGGTACATGTGCTAGATATAGCTTACTTTCCAAATCACTAGCCTGATTTCTAATCCTGTTAAAACAAATTGTATCGATTTTTTCTAACTTTATAAATTTATCATCATGGTGTAATTAAAGGCAGTTTGAGTGTGTGATTGTGGTATTTCCTGGTCGCATTGCCACTTACTTTTTGGGGGTCATTGGCGGATTAACTAATAAGGGACATATTATATTGACGGGGAACCAAAGACGCGTATCGTGCAAAACACACATTTTTTGCACCCGAAAGGTATACGGCTGGAATTTTGTATACTGATAGTCTAAATAGTGCTTGATATGTAAACACTGTATAAGCAATGCGACCAGAATTGCATTTTGCGGAAATATGCATTTTTGTATGCCACATAGGCCAAGTTAAGCAAAACTCTCATAGCATAGAAACTGTGATGTTTCTCTAATTAGTAAGTTAAAGATTGTGTTTTTGGTCTTCAAAAGAACCGTCTCATTTAAAAGGGCCATTTAAGTACCCACAACACATGTTTTGATTGAGAAATAACAAAACAAAATTGCATAACGCACTCTTATCTGAAGGACGGGTATGAGAAGCCGGTTGACTGTCCGATAATACGATAATACACTATCAAATGCATTTAAAAAGTATGGGCAGTCATTTGTGCACCAAAATAATCTTTCTAGGGATATTTACTATGCGGTTACATTTCTGCTTCTCAGTCTGGGACAGACAAGTTTGTCATGGTGATATGATAATAGTTATACGAGTTTTTTTATCTTTATTTTACCACTGTTAAACGAAAGTATTGTTTTCAGTATATAAAAATCCCATTGGTCCCTAAAATGGTCCCATGTTTCAAAGCTGTTGTAAATATGGAAGACAGACATCTTTTAAGCCTTGATAAATTTAATTTATGTGTTAAAGTTCTCTAAAATTGTCCATGGTATTAAACTTCGCACTAGCTGGCATGGACTAAATTACTATGTATCAAAATATCGTGGTTTCATATTTTTACTTATCAGCTACCTTTTCTAACTTGCCATAGAAAATAGAATAAAGTATCTTAAATTATGTCCCAAGCGTCTGTCTAACTGTATGCAGTGTTTAAACACATTCAGTTTAAAATTTATTTATATATGTAAAAATATGCAATTCAGATCACTTCAACGTGAGGATAAAAGTGAATGAGTAAGCACGCAATTCTTACGAGATATGCTTCCAAGTGATATATAAATAATTATCAAATATATTTTTGAGCAATAAATGCACTTTTAATGAGATTTGAAGCAAAGAAATCTATAAATTCAATTCCAAAATCGGGGTGCCCTCATCTGCAGGCTTTAAAAATCAATAAGCAGTATTCTTAGATGACCACCACTGCTTCTGAGGTCTACGCCGATGTTGTTTTATTATATGAACTCAATATTTTTCAATCTCGAACTTTCTTGATAAACATATATAACATTTTGAAAAATAATATTTTGACATGTTCTTGCTGGGCTTCCGTAGAAAGTTGACTGCTCCGGTATTATGCAAGTCGATCGAGTCTGTTATACAGTGGTTTCAGATACACCATAGAATTACCTTTACAACCATACAAAATCCAGCTGTATACCTTTCGGTGCAAGGGTTAGCATTTTTCTTTCTTGGTTCCCCGACTAATATCAGATATATTGCAAGGGCGGTGACTTTGGTGTTTTTACTTGAATTGCATTAATACATTTATATATGAGCCGCAACATGAGATTTCCAACAATGTGGTATGTGCGACCGGCAAAGGCTCAGATCGGCCTGCGCATACGAGCAGTCTAATCAGATCCTTTGCTATTTACATGAAATATTCTATGAGTGTTAAGTTACTGAATCAACAATATTTGGAGTCTCTAAGCTTAACGGGAGGCTGAGTCTACACTTGTCAAAATGCCACATTGTTGGATATCCCATGTCGCGGCGCATATCTGTTTGCTGGCTTGAGGACGAAGATCTAGCCTTTAATGTGCTTGTCGGCCCCACCACACATACGTTGGGCTCGGCTGATGTCCGTTCTAAGGTGGTGATTGTTTTGTTTTTTTAGTCATTGTTTGGTGTTGCTCCTGTTAGGCATGGAGGTTCTGTGTTTGGTTCTTGTTTTGTGATACGGGTCTTGTTGCCCTTTCTAGTTTAGCATTTACCCTGCTGAGGAAGAGAGAGCTGGTAGATTTACTTTAATTGCGTTGTTGCTGTCTGTGTTCTGTAGCTCTTCCTCGCGGTGTCGTGACAATCGGAACTGCCTCGGTCAATTCCTTGGAATCAGACCTCGGATGTACATCGAGGGTCTATTTTGATTGACCAGGAAAAGTATAAAGCTCTCCCAATTATTATAATCTAAAAACCATTTCACCATAGTAAAAGTAATACAATCATAGCAATATTAACAGACAATAGATCATCCAATGGCGCAATGATGTTGAAATACAAGATCATAAGTAAATCAAAAGGACGTTTTCAAGTAAGAAACCTAAGGAAGCCTATAGATGACATTGTGTTTTGTATAATTATTTTCTTGATTTTTGTGTTTTTTGTTCAAAATAATGAGTTTTGAGTTCTTTGTTTTGTGTTTGATGTCGTTCATACAAAGCGGCGCTAAATAACTCACGAGGCAGAACAAGACCCAACAAAGGTGAAGGAAGATTAATTATCTACCACAAGGACAAGTAAGTATATGTGAATTTAGTGATTTAAACGGATTTACAGTTCAGTATATTGGTTTAGTTACTTTTATAAAAACTGCGCCGGTTGTCTGGCGGAATAAAAAGAACAATGCAGAACAAAGAGGCTTCCATACACAAGAAAGCATCTGCTGTGGTGTTATATGGTTTGAGCCAGTGCATGAGATTTCCAACAATTTGGTATGTGCGACCAGCAAAGCCTCAGACCAGCCTGCGCATACGCGCAGCCTGATCAGAGCCTTTGCTTGACGCTTGAGTATTCTATGATTGTTAAGCTACTGACCGAGCGCCATTTGGAGTTTCTAAGCATAACAGGAGGCTGCAGAGGCCCGTCCGAGTCTACACTTGTCAAAATGTCAAATTGTTGGAAATCTCGTGCACTGGCTCGTTTATAATTTACGTCAATACAAAGTTATAGAAATTACCGGCGGTGGCTACTCTCTCTCTCTCTCTAAATCTTTTTAATTGGTGCATTAATGAATTCTAAGAAATTGATTCTATAGGTCAGATGCAGTGCAATAGAAAATACATGCCTCCAATGCAATTGTTTTTCTGCCTGCCTAGCGCTTACAAACAACCATTTCAGAGCTAACCCTACCATTAGCAATTGTAGTCATTTGCTACTAAAATGCAGTGGCTACAAATATAAGGCACTGGTTTTACAGACACTCTAGTTTGTTCAAAATTACATATTTGCCAAAAAAGTTACACAGTTTTTATAAGCTTTTGGATTTTCCAACATGGCTTTTATTATTCCTTCACACTTTATTTATGCACCATTACTAAATACAGAACAGATCAATAATATTGCTACTATTTATTTATTTTTACTTATTCTTTTTGCTCAAGTGGTTTTGGCTCCAACACTTTAATAGTCCTGCATTGTTAGTCTAAAGTAATTTAAATTAATGACCCATGCAGGTAATCAATTTGCTTCAATGAAAAAAGAATTCATGCATCTTCAAATACAATTTTCAACTCTGAAAACCTTAAAAATGCTTAAAAACGCTAAACACCTCGCGATATTCATTATAAAAGCTTTAGAGCTGAGACTACAAACTGACAAAAACATAAACTGACAGTTTACAGGCTATTCGTAGCATTTCACCAATCGCCAGGAAATGTCATTTATAATTAATGATTCACATAGTTACCAATGTTGAGCCAACGCAGGAGATATTGGTTTAGCATTGGTTTATTGGAACCATTTTTTTGTGCGTTCTGTATATCTAACATAAGCTAAGGCAGCTTTTTGGGACGTTGAATCGCCATTGAATTGTTTTTTTTTCCATAAATCATTGACGCTCTGCATATAGCCACGATCAAACCGACTTTGTATCCACGTTGGTTAGGTTTGGGTTGTGTGTGTAGTTTGCGTTTGGCGACATGTGAATGCTAGTGTGTTTTTTCAAATTGTATCAGGCATAGTTATTGCCGAATTGCCAAAACATGGCTTATGTTATGTCGATTCCTCTATGCTGCTGTAATGCAATGTGGTTGGTTCACTCTCAGATAGATTGAAATGAGACATTTGGGTGCTTGTTCACGTGATAGCTTGCATTGTTGCAATATTTGTATAGTATGCTGATAGACTGTATATGTCTAAGTGATAATAAATTTCTTTTCTGTTCTGTTATGTTCTTAAAAAATACGTGTTAAGCAACATGTATTGCATATGAAGAGTAAGTTTGTTTGTTTGTTTGTTTGTTTGATTCTTAACGTCCAATTAACAATCATTCAGTTAAACAGGGACTGGTCTTCCTGGGTTGAACCAGTACTAAGCTAGGATAAATGTGTCTTGCTCAATGACCACAATGCAGTGACGCCAGTGAGGCTGAGTCTTCAAAGACTGCAGTTGAAAATGCAAATAGAGTATGCATCCATTTTTCTTTTAACTAGTCATCACTATAATAGGAGAAATTCAAGACTGTCAAAGACATTGTCCACAGCCAATTTTTGTTGTTGTGTTTTGTTGTTTTTTTTGTTTTGCTAAGAGAAATTATATAATAAAACAATTTTTGACTATTGCGGCCTTGAAAATGATGTGATGTTCTCCTGAGAATACTCATATTGACCTTGACTCCACCTTGGTCAAAACTGGTATTCTCAGGTCGATATCATCTCAATAGTCATTAATTGTATAATGTTGTTCACATTAGACTGTAAATATGTCTTGCGCACATTTTTTTAGTTCAATCAGTCTGACCTGTTCATTGAGGTCCATCTAACTACACACTGTATACATACCATTGTAAAAAATATATTAAGCAGCAGGTTTGATCATAACAAGTGATTAATGGGCTTGTAAAATCATTTGTTTTTGAGCATTTTGACAGCCCAGCCCCAACCCCTGTCGTTTTATATGCTGTGTGTAATATAAATTTACGACTGTGTATGCACACTCCAAATTGTCACATACGTACATGTTATTATATGGCCGAGCTGTGACTCTAGGTCATATCGACACTGTATAGCCATATTGGCCCGAGTGCCAAGTAGCACACTTCGACCAAATTATAACATTTTTAATACATTTACAGTTTCTATTGTCTATGTTCGGTACGTTTCTAATGCCATACCATAATAAGGATAAGAAAAATTACTAACTTTTGTTCAATGTTTCTATGACCACAATGAACTACTGGTTGGAGGCATTTGGAAAGGGTGTTGTTGCGTAAATGGGTCCCATATGAAAATTGCCCTTTGTGGCCATAGTTGATGTATTACTTGGAGATTATAAATACATTGCCACCGCTGCGTTACAAGGCGTCTCAGCCTGGTGTCTCTGTATTTAAGTGCCAGGCTGATATGCTATCTTATTAAACATTTAGAAAAATAAGTATATTAATAACTGCATCGTAACAGGTGGGATTTGTAAAACAAACAACAACAAAATATAGAATAAAACCAAAATCATTTTGCTAAAGACAAAACACAATAAAAGAAAGAAAAAAAAAACATACTCAAAAGTAAAAACACAAAAGACGTAAGACAAAACATACATGTTATAACAAGAAACGCAAAACACAAAAGACGAAGAAAAAAAAGATAAAACCCAAAATAAAGAAGACAAAAGTCAAAATGCAAGTTAAAAATAAAAAAAAGCATAGGAACCAATCCAGCTCCTTCATCGTAAAAAATCAACACTGTGAAAAAGAGGCATATATTTCCTAAGAATGTGATGGACTTTAAGTTTAGCAGAATCATTGTTTTCTCTAACCATTACAAAATTTTAGAAATCCGAAAATGCTATTTGATGGCTCTATATGTTTACATTCATATGACCTTATGTAGTGTGCCCTGGAATAGGTGTTGAAGTATAAAAAATTCATTTTTATTCATTACAAAACATTTTAAACTTTCAAGTATATTAACCGCTAAAACAGGCATCGCAGTGTCGAAAAGTTCACCGAGTGTCTCATCGAATCGCATTGCCTTTTTGTCAAAAATAGTAAGTGAGGATGATCAGAAAATACCACAATCACAAACTGCAGACAACCCCGTGGCACCGCGAGGAAGAGCCGCTAAACCATCACAAGACACCAGGAAGACAAATTAAGCAAAGCAATCAGCTCTCTCTTCCCCATTAAGAAGATTCCAATACTAGAATGGACATAAAGTAACGCACAACAAAACATAGAACAATTACAGACTCCCACAATGGGAGTAACAATAAACAAAAAGTCAACAACAACAGAACCACCGCCTTAGAACGGACAGCAGACTAAGCCACTGGGGGGCTTAAATGCATTTTACTGGTACCAAATCTTCGCCCTAGATTCTGCTGTTGTTGAAGTACAAGAAATGTTCAGCTCGCATGGAGGCCATCTAACTAATGCAATGTTTCATCATGGAAAACACTCTAATCAAATTAAAACTCCATGATGAAACAAAGAAAAGGGCTCATGACTCACAGATAGTCAGGGCTAAAGAAGACTTCAAGTTGAGCCACGGTGGGTCCAGCTACAGTTAAGCATCAGGCACCAACCCACCGATTAAAGCTTTACGTCAGAGACGTCATAGAGTCTGAGGCCTGACCCACCGTCGTGCAATTAAAGAGGAAACCATAGCTATAAACCGTGATTGGGTTTAAAACTAGGCATGCTGACTGTCGCATGATATCCAAATTATATCCAACCCTTATATAACGTTTTACTATCTTTTTGAATTGATCACTAAAATTAGGTTTTCCAACAATTCGTTTGAATTTATAGACTAAATCACCATAAAATATAGGTTCTGATATGCCTTGTTGCAGAAGAGTTTTAACCCAATGTTGTATTTAACGATTAACTCCGAGTGTCTGTGGTAGAATTTAGAAGATGCTTTTCGAATTTTATGATATCTATAACCTTGTTTTAATAATTTAGCAGTTAAAAATAAGTTTCTGTTGTTGAAGTCATCAGCATTAGAGCACACTCTAGCAAAACGAATAAGCTGAGAAATATATACACCATGGGAAGGAGAGCGAGGAACATCTCCATCAAGAAATGGAAAATTTACTATTTCAAAATTAAAATCATCCCGTTTATCATAAATTTTAGAAGAAACTATGCCATTTGTTATTGACAAGTTCAAGTCCAAAAACGGAGCTTCAGTATCAGAAGAATTCGCCTTATTTAACTGAAGTTCAGTGGTATATATCTGACCTACCATTTGTTCAAAATAAGGATTATCAATATTAAGTAAGTCATCTAAATATCTGGAGGTAGAGTTAAAAGCTTCAATAATATCAGCTTGATTATTGTATGACAGAGACAACATAAAGTCTTTCTCATAACAAAACAAAAACAAATCTGCAACAAGAGGAGCAAAATTAGTACCCATTGGAATACCGACGATTTGTCTATATTATTTTGAGCCAAATCTTATAAATATATTGTACAAAAGATAATGGAGCGCATCACACACTTTCTGACATGACCACAATTTATATCGTTTAGGTTGTTCAGAAGTAAAAAAGGCATTTTTATCATAACAAGCCAAATAAAGTGAGCCCTCTCTGTTAAATGTTTGTTCAATTAATTATGTTAGTTTTTCTTTTATTAGATTATAAGGCAATGTAGTATAGAGAGTAGAGAAATCATATGTAGACAAACCAGATGCTAGAAAACCTCTAGACTTCAATTTATTAAGAATTTCACCTGAATTTTTAATAGACCAAAATAATTTTTTACCATTTCTTTCATAAACTGTACAAAAGATAATGGAGCGCATCACACACTTTCTGACATGACCACAATTTATATCGTTTAGGTTGTTCAGAAGTAAAAAAGGCATTTTTATCATAACAAGCCAAATAAAGTGAGCCCTCTCTGTTAAATGTTTGTTCAATTAATTATGTTAGTTTTTCTTTTATTAGATTATAAGGCAATGTAGTATAGAGAGTAGAGAAATCATATGTAGACAAACCAGATGCTAGAAAACCTCTAGACTTCAATTTATTAAGAATTTCACCTGAATTTTTAATAGACCAAAATAATTTTTTACCATTTCTTTCATAAACTGTACAAAAGATAATGGAGCGCATCACACACTTTCTGACATGACCACAATTTATATCGTTTAGGTTGTTCAGAAGTAAAAAAGGCATTTTTATCATAACAAGCCAAATAAAGTGAGCCCTCTCTGTTAAATGTTTGTTCAATTAATTATGTTAGTTTTTCTTTTATTAGATTATAAGGCAATGTAGTATAGAGAGTAGAGAAATCATATGTAGACAAACCAGATGCTAGAAAACCTCTAGACTTCAATTTATTAAGAATTTCACCTGAATTTTTAATAGACCAAAATAATTTTTTACCATTTCTTTCATTAACTGTACAAAAGATAATGGAGCGCATCACACACTTTCTGACATGACCACAATTTATATCGTTTAGGTTGTTCAGAAGTAAAAAAGGCATTTTTATCATGACTAGCCAAATAAAGTGAGCCCTCTCTGTTAAATGTTTGTTCAATTAATTATGTTAGTTTTTCTTTTATTAGATTATAAGGCAATGTAGTATAGAGAGTAGAGAAATCATATGTAGACAAACCAGATGCTAGAAAACCTCTAGACTTGAATTTATTAAGAATTTCACCTGAATTTTTAATAGACCAAAATAATTTTTTACCATTTCTTTCATAAACTGTTGTGCAATATTTAATGACATGGTTTTTAATTGCAGTGAGGCAAGAAGTCAAAAGAATAGACAACTCAGTAGTTGTACATGCGCTAGAATTAGCAATAAAACGCGACTTACAAGGCCGTTTATGAAGTTTAGGTAACCAGTATAACGTAGGAAGCTTGCTATGGTCCTCATCAACAAACAACCCAAACTTAGCTGCCATATGGCATCGATGCCTATCAACGATAGACGTTTCATCAAGTCTGTTATGCTCATATGTTTTGGCAGTGCTAAGTTCTTGCTTTAGGGTGTTAATATAGTATCTTTTTCAAACGACCACAACATTGTTAGCAGCCTTATCTGCGGGGGGCAAAACAAACTTCCTATGGAATTCCTGGATTCGTTTCTTCAAGTGTCTAAAAGTGAATTTAGGTTTAGGTGGAAGAAGATCTAAATTGTTGCAATAAAGTGAAATTCTACCATCAATAATTTTAAAAATATTTAATTTCTAACTATTTAAGGCATTAGACTCAACATGCTCTCGTTTACACCAGCGATTACAAAATTCTTTTAAGGCTCCTGCAATTTCCTCACGGCATGATTTGAATTTGCTCTCAAAATTAGGAAATAGAAAGTTCAATCCACTGTGACCAAGGAGCTAGAATGGTTGTCATGCAGACTGATCTACGTAGTTTTATTTGCCACAAATCAAGTGTTTTCACAGTAGTCTCAGGCCAAAGATCAGTAATCGATACAAGCAAGTACCACAACTGACCCGCAGCAAAATACAAGTACAAATACTTGTGCATCCAAAGAGGTTTCAATATTAATGATAATGTATAATTTATACTTTTCAGGCTGAATCATGCATCTGTTTGATATATTCTTTGTAATCCTTGTGTTCATCTTGCTGGAGTGCGGCGTTGTTGCTGTTGTTCCTCCTTACCTCCCTTCACTGAATGGGCTATCTAGACTACAGTTAATTCTGGCATATTTTGACAAAGGCTTTTCATATAATGAAATACTGATCTTGTTGTTCGTGTATCATGGGTTTACATTATGCAGAAGGCAATTGACACGTATCCTACAAAAACATAATAGACGATGGCGACTACAGCATTCATCAGATGAGCAAGTAGTTAGACATATACTAGATGAAATGGAGTATAGTGGACAATGTGTCGGTTACCGCACTTTGTGGCAACGGCTAGTTGTCGATCACAAGCTACGAGTGCCACGTGACAAAGTATTAAGGATTATGCAAATAGCTGATCCATACGGTATAGCTTTGCGCAAAGGGCGTAGACTTAAAAGAAGGAAGTATTATGCTATCAGACCGAATTATATTTGGCATGCAGATGGATATGACAAGCTAAAGCCATTCGGGTTTTGTATACATGGTGCAATCGATGGATACAGTCGAAAAATTCTATGGCTAGAAGTATCGTCCAGCAACAAGAACCCTTCTTTTATTGCAAGGTACTATTTGGATGTATTGGACGAATTAGGGTTGGCCCCACGCATTCTACGGTGTGATTTGGGAACAAAAAAATAGTACCCTTGCACTTCTGCATCCCTTTTTTAGACACAGAGCTGCAGACCCCCTTGCTGGACTGAACAGCTTCATGTATGGGAAAAGTGTTTCTAATCAGCGAATTGAGTCATGTTGGGGAACGATGAGGCGTCAGGGCTTACACTGGTGGATTAACTTTTTTAAAGACCTGAGAGATACAGAGTATTTCAAGACATCAATCCGCTTCATGTTGAATGAGTCAGATTCTGCTTTATGGATCTTATTCAAGCAGAACTCGATAGAATGGCAAAAAACTGGAATCTTCATGCCATACGAGCGCAGAAAAATGCTGATGTTCCATGAGGAAAACCTGACATACTATTTATTTTACCAGAACTCAATGGTCACATGAATGTGGAACTCCTGTAGATCACGATGATTTTACTGCGTGCAAAGGGATGTATAGCTCAAATAAGAAGGTGTGTTCAGATGAATTTCGTGAGCTACTGAGCCTCATCAAACCTGATGCACAGCCAGGAACTGACTTCGAAACATCAAAAGAATTATTCATTGAGCTTCAAGGTCTACTGGAAACATTTTGAAATACACTTTGAAATAATCCACTGTTACTTTATACAGTGAAGGACCAAAAGCAATTCCTCAATATTGTTTTCCCATAGCCTTTAATGCATTTTCATGTTTACAATAATCTCTTTATTACAATTACATTGTAGTAGTTGTTAAGCTAAATAATAGATGCATATGATGTACAATCGAGACAAATTGTAAAATTTTGCACTTCTCAAATACAAGAGTTTACCACCAAAGGCATTATACACTTAACAAAAGTTCTTATTGGTCATTTCTGTTTTATTCAATTATTCAACAATGAAGTTAAACGATTTCAAAAAATCATAATGAAATCTGTAGTATAGTTAACTAATATTCGGGGCTTTAGAATCATATATACAAAATTTCAATGTTTTATCTTTCATACTTTTTGCAAAAATCAAATATAAAGGATGACCGATTCGCAGAGTTGACCAATTAGAATTTTTGTTCAGTGTATTATGTTGGCAAGTTGTAGCACATTGAATTTTATTGTAAACGTGAAAAAATGCTATGGAGTATATGGATTTCTTACTTTGTAGAATTACTTTTGAACCCTGACTGTATATGTATACATATATCAGTGGATATGAATACTTTTCACAACTTTAATCACAGTAGCTTTGACAATCAGCTTTAAGATCGCAAGCTTTTTTATAAAAAAGCTTATATTGCTTCCTTGAAATTTGCCAATTTTTACGTTAATAACTACCACTTCATTCTAAGTTCTTCAAAATTATGGTTCTCTGGTTTTCCAAATTCTATACCCGATTTCAAATCTAGCACATTAAATTTATGGCATTAAGTATATGGATTTCTTACTTTGTATAATGACTTTTGAACTCCGACTCTATATGTATACGTGTATCTGGATATGAATTCTTTTCACTACTTTTATCACAGTAGATTTGACAATCAGTGTAAATATTGATAAGCTGACTTCTGAAATCGAATATAGAATTTGGAAAAAAACAGAGAACCATACCTTTAAAGCACATAAAACGAAGTGTAAGTTATTATCATGATAATTGACAAATTTCAAGGAAACAATTTTAGCTTTACTAAAAAGTTTGTAAGTTATTATCATGAAAATTGACAAATTTCAAGGAAACAATTTTAGCTTTACTAAAAAGCTTGCGATCTTAAAGAAATTTATTCTGCACGTGATACGAACATGAGTCCTATAATACACTGTACTTTTAACATTCCGAACACATAAAATTGCTTTTTTGTTACTTTGGTTAGACATGTTTTATTTATTTTTACAGCTCCTTAAGTATTCGCAATTGTACAAGCCGTCAAATTTATACATGAACAATTTCATACAAGATGCCATACTTGGGAAGTTTTGGGTCTATTTATAAGAAATAATAAGGTTTTCAGATGCTGAAGAACTAGACATCTTAGATACATATTGCATATTTTTTTAAAATTTGCAGAATATTTGTCTGAATGGCCTATCAACAGGCAATTTACTGCCTACTAGAGGTCATGACCCTACTTTAACACTTTGCATGCAAGATAATTTTGTTCATGATTTTTCTGTCGGCTGCTGTTTTTTTTTTTCAAAATTAACTTTTTAAAAAATATGATTTGGATCCAGATCATAACCAACGTTCTGTGGGTCCTGATCTGTAAAGGTTATAAGCAGACTACAAAAGTTGCCGCTAGATGGTAAAGGGTTAATGTCAGTATTGTACTTTACATTATGACAGGTGCAGAAACATAACACTGCTACTGCATCGCTACAATTTGCTACAATTTCGTATTCCATCTAAAATGGGGAAAGTGAAGGAATTGAATAAGGGGTCATGACCCATACCATGTTTGACCTGATGAACTAATACAGTAGTGGTGCAAAAACTTTGTTCCAATCCCGGCTGAATATGTATGTGATCTTTACTTGAAAGTATTCTTTAAAAGTTCAATAATAGTCTAAGAACTCAAATTCTGGAATATTCTGGTTCATGCTGTAGTCCTACTTTAAACATCATGCATACCAAATAGTGCTGGTTTTCTTGTTTGCATATGTTCTTTGACAATATTAGTACGCTATTAACACAGGAGTAGCCGGACTGCCCTTTATTAGCAGCGTGATCATGCACAGAGGGGGTACTATGATTTTTAATGTGTTAGATGTTCACAATTTGAATTTAAATGTAATTTGACGATTCTCAGGAAAATTAACATTTTGGTGTGATGTTTCTGCGACCACAACTTCGTCTGAACGTTTTCTTTCTTTTTTGCCAGTGGGGTGGGGGAAGGGGTTGGAGGCAGGGATAGTATTTCTCTAACCAGCTGCATTTGTGTTTTAATATTTTGGGATATGGTATGCCTAATGTTCCTTGGGGTACCCAGTCAGAGATCAAATTTAGAACAAGCTAAATACTAGTAGTTTTCTCCAAAACGCAGGTAGAAGTTTCCATCACTTGTATTTTCAACATAAGACTCGCCACAAGTCAGATAAATAAGTCTGATTTTCTGTATACCTTAGAAACTAGCAAGTCTACCTTTCATTGTGTGCTTTACACATCTAGGCTTAGTATCATTTGACTAGCGAACTCCGAGGAAGAAATCTCTTTGTAAGAATTACTTGTTTTTGGTTTTGTTTGTTTTGATTCTTTGAGTCCCATCAACAATATTTCAGTTAAACAGGGATGGGACTTCCTGGGTTGAACCAGTACTAAGCTGGGATAACTGTGTCTTGCTCAAGGACCACAACGCAGTGACGCCAGTGAGGCTCGACCCACGTCCTCTCAGTCTCAAGCCAAGCACTCTACCACTGAGCCACTGCGCTCCCTTAAAAATACTTGTACAAAGAATTCTCTGTATATAATATAGAACATTCTGTGCAATGGTACAGACATGGTGTACCTAATAGCCTAGACTAAACTTTGTCTACTACTACCAGTGACGTCTTCTGTTGGTCAATTCTGTCTACTTGTGGCATCTGCTGATAATCTTTACAAACATGATGGCCCCAGATAAGGCCGAACAAAACAGTGAGCCTGATCAGGATTCAAATTTGGACCCAGATAAGGCCAAACAAAAAGGTGAGCCTGGTCTAGATCCAGATTTGGACCCAGATAAGACAAAACAAAAAGGCTGCCTGGTCTGGATCCAAGCTGTTTGACCTTGATCAGACATCAGGTTTGCGGAGTGTGATGTTTGCCTATGTCCCACAAAAAGGATACATGGTTTAAATTGGATAACTGTCATCTACTAATAACAAAATGTTGGGCCTGATCTGGGTCCAAACTATTTGCACTCTGATGGTATTGTGGCGTCTGATCCAGTCTACACTGTTCGCCTAGGTCCCCAAAAGGAATGATAGGCCCATATTGGCTAAGTGTTGTCTGCTAATAATCTTTGCAATCAGGTCGCAGCCATATGAGGCCCAACAAAACGTTGAATCTGGTCTGGATCCAAACTGTTTGTACTCTGATGGAAGAGACCACACGTTCTTATCTACACTGTTTGCTTATGCCCAACAAAAAAGATAGTCAGCTCTTTGACTTTGCCTACTATTCTAGTGTCGTCTGCTCACAATCTTTGCTTTTTCTTGTTGCTTTATGTCCAAAGTCAACAGCTATGGTTATAGTGGTACGGTTGGTTCAACTAATCACACTTTTTCCTGGGCAAGCTTGAACAAGCAGTTAACCAGTACTTCGTGCACATACTTTTGCTAGTAACTGACAACAACCCTTCTTGAATGTTTTAGCGATAGGAGGAGTATGACCATATAAATTATTTCATGATCAATGTCAATGAAAGTATGGGACTGGGCCGGGATCGAACTCACGACCCCTGGATCTGCAAATCTACTGATTGCGCTATGCGACCCGGTACAAACACAACCTTTGTAAATAGGATGCACCCAGGTCAGGCCTGAAAAAATTTTGTGCTGATCTGGACCGTATTGGTTTGAATCTCTTAAGAATGTTGGATAATCTGACGACACTAATCTGCTAATACTCTTTGCAAACAGGTTGAACAAGGATCAGGCCAAACAAATCGTCGGACCTGATTCGGATCCAAACTGTTTGACATTCTAATGGTGGAGACTGATCAGACCCCAACTTCCGCAGTCTGATCTGGGTCTACACTGTTTGCTGGATACTAGGCTTATGTTGGATAACTGTCATCTGCTACATGTAGTAGTATAAGCAAACAGGTTAGACCTAAATCGAGCCTGGTGTGGACCCACTTTGGTAGAGAGCACACATAATGTGGTATCTGATATGGTCTACACTGTTTGCCTATGTCCCACAGAATAGATATTAGGCCGCTCATATATGGTTAACCCTTTGCCTAATAGACCAATGTCTTGCAAATAGAATGGGCCAAGATCAGACAAGACAAAACGCTTTGTCTGATTTGGATCCAATCTGTTCGACGCTCTAAAGAACTTTTCGAAAAAGATGACTTTGAAAAAACATACAGCAGACGACAAAAAGACTTGCAAAATTACCTAGTTGGCAAAGAATAATAGAAGACAATTTCTTCTTTGAGAAAAACGCATTTTACATCTAGATTTAGTGGATGGATGCATACCTATTTAACTCTTTGTTTCATGCATTTTGTCATCTGATTTTAAACCATCTGTTTTGAATAAAAAAATCCTTAAAGAACGCCCTTAGAGTGTCAAAAGACATTGGTAGGCAAATAATAAAAGTGGGCATGCCTTTAGGAATTAACAATTGTATTTGTTTTTTGTATCCGCAAACAGATGGTATCATAGACTGCGGGTACTTTTTTGAGCTGCAATCATTAGGTGATTCTAATGAGGATCCACAATTCATATTTGGACAGATTACCAAACTGAGCACATATTTGGAAAGTCTTGCACTCCGTGAATACTACCGTTCTAAACTGGCATATAAAACACAAAGCTATATGTTCCAGTATAATGCTATGAACTGGGCCTTAACGTAAGAAAACCTGCTTTCAGATTTTTCATTCAGGTCTGGCTTAAACCAGCCTGCATTGCTAGGCTATATAATATGAAGTGGCTACAATAATGAAATTTTGTAAGTCCCAAGAGGAAATAATATGCTTTTCAGGTAAATGTGCTGTGGCTACTATTGCTAACATGCAACATACTGAAGTTTTCTTGTGACAAGGCCCAGTTATATTAAGCATTACCTTTCTAAGTGAAGCTTGGCTAGTTACATGTCAGACCTTTCTCCCAGTTAATATGTACTTGAAAAAAGAAGCTAATTTGACGCTTTAATCTACAAAAACTCTCGTCATTTCAGATGCTGATGGCCTGTCTGCTGCCTCATAATTAATTCCATTTCTTGTGATTTCTAGCCACTCACTTTTAACACTCTTTACCATTTCAAGTTTTGTCAGTCCATTCGGTTTTTCCTTTCTTTGCATAAAAGCTTGGATAAAAGTTAATGGGTCATCAGACATGTCCATTGGCCAAATTGGTTCATCTGAAAACATTTCAACCAGAGTACAAGAAAAGCTCCAAATATCAGTGCTTGATGATGCTTTTGAGCCACCTATAAGCAGCTCTGGTGCTTGGTAGACTGGTGTACCAGGATTGGTGTTACCACTACCTGAGACTGTGGTTATTAAGGTATTTTGCAAGTGTCATCTTTGACACTCCAAGGTCGCACAATTTGACAATGTCAATGTTTTTAGAAATCAGAACATTTTCTGGTTTTATATCTCTGTGAAAAATCTCTTTTTTATGCAAGTATGTCACCGCCTTACATATTTCACCAGAAATGAATGATTTGTTAGTAATATTTCGTGTGCTTGACTCACTTTCTCCAAATATGAGGTCATCTAAGTTTGAACCACACACCATTTCAGATACAATGTAGAAACTATCGTCTGAAAGTGCATAGCACATAAACAGAATGATATTTGGATGTCTTACATGCTGATGAACTTTCACATCACGTATTATCATACTTCAGGCCAATTTCATCCTTTTAACCTTTATTCTTTTAATCGCCACTGAAGTACCCAGCCACGTCCCCATAAAAACTTCACCAAATGCTCCTTTCCCAATCTTTGCCAGTAAGTGCAAGTCTTGTACATTTACTAAATCTCCTTCTTTTGTATTGCTTGAAGGTGTTTTAAATGCAGATTCAGTGTTATTTTTTATTCTGGAGCTTTTAGAGTTTGAAAGCACAGCTGACTCTTGTCCATGGGTTTCCTGTGAAGAGGAGGTACTCCATTCTTTCTTACTTTGAGGAAAAAAAATTGGTTCACATTCTGCACTTTGCACTTTAAGCACTGTTTTCTCCTCAAATTTTGAACTATTTACAATAGTACCTGTTGAAGTGCTTGGTCTGATTGTATTACATGTATCACTACTGCACTCATCCTTTGCTGATGTTGAATATGTATTTTGACATATCAGGTCTATCATTGTATCAGGTAATACTAGGGCACCTGATTTTTTTTGTGGGTAGTTGATCAAAGACTATAGGGTTTGAAACTGAACAGGTTTGTATCTCTTTCAGTGGAGACTCAGATGAGTTAATGTGCGTGATATAATTCTGGTCAATTCTGGTATCAGACAATAGGCCTTCTGAAGACATTGTTGGTTGTTTTTTATTAACTGTGGGTGTTGGCTGTGAACAACTGTGCTTTTCTTCTGTGTTAATGAAAGTAATTTGATATCTCTGGTCCATTCTGGTATCTGACAACATGACACCGGGTACTCCCCCTGAAAACATTATTGGTAGTCGCACATTAATTTTGGTTGAAGGCAATGAACAAGTTTGCAATCCTTCATATGGAGACTCTAAAGAGTTAGTGTGTGTGATTTGGTGACTCTCTTCCATTGTGGTATCAGATGATACTCCTCCATCAGAAGACATTGTGGGTCGTCGCTCAACTTTAGGTGAAGGCAATGAACAAGTAAGCTGGGACTCTAAAGAGTTAGTATGTGTGATTTGATCCATTCTGATATTAGACGATTCTATTCCATCTGAAGACATGGTGGGTGAAAACACTGTAGGTAGTCCATTAATTTCTGATGTTTGGGTTGAACAAGTTTTCCTGATGTCAACAAACGTGTCGAATGTGTAAAGCATATCATTTATAGAAACTGTTGCTGTATATATCCCTTCTCCCCAGATTGGAAGTATACATTTTGAACAACTAGAACACAAGAAGTCCCCATCTTTATACCAAGAGAACAAGCACCGGTCTGTATTGTGGTATTTTGTAATAACACCAAGGAGAATTCTAGATGGGTCATCCCTTTCGAAACCACAGATCTCTGCTGGTCCATGTATTATCTCGCAATCATTAGCCACACATTGTGGGATTGTAAATTCTTTATCCTCATATGATAAAAACACCTTTTACCTATTTCAATTGAAACAGCTTTAAACCCATCATCCAGGGCATTGTAGTCTACATGTAGGTCATCATCTGATAATTGTCTGTTGTATGAAATATCTAGACATTGGTTCATGGAAAAACAACTTATTGCTATTGGGCATCCGGAATATCCAGAAGTTGAATTCCTAGTATACTTAATCTTTACTTCTGAAGGCTTCAGACCATTTATAGTGAACATACACACACTGTCTTCATTTTCCGTCTCATGATCCTCATTTGATTTCTCATTAATATCAATCTCCTTCTTAGATGTTTTGAGATATAAGTAATACTGAGAAGAAAAAAACCCATACGACTTCAAGAAGTCTTGAAAGCTACACGGATTACCATTCCTATCTTTGAATTCAGTGAATTCATCCCAACTATGGTTAGATAAAGAAATGTCCATTTCCTCAATATTTCCAATGTGTTTTTTTCCGTTTGGAAAGAACAAATTCTTTCCTATGGCTAGAAGAGAACCAACCGTTTGTGCCTCTTCTCTAGGGTAGTCAAGTGCTCTTAGCCCGCCACCCTTTCTGACATTAACAAGTGTGTATTTATCTTTTGATCTTTCATTTCTGTGTAGACATCCAAAATTGAGCTTAAAGGTCTTGTGCCTTCCAGTTGGAAGCTCACATGAAGGCTCACCCACCTGAAATATACAAAGTATACAAAATATTTAGTTTGTGACATCATAATGAGCAAGTCTAGAAAACACTGTATTACTGAAAATGAGAAATAACTTGAAAGTGTCCGCAAAAATGAAGGTGAAAGCCAAAAACATTTAGTTTCAAACATTATTTGCACCGCTATTAATTTATATCCTTCTACATGTATATAAATTTATAAAATCATGGAAAAATAAAAACATGTCATGAGTGTAGGCTTTTAGATGGTGTATTTATCATGCTAATAATCTTAAAATGAAAACAATTGTTGGTATTTTAACATGTATGAGTATGTTAAACTGTTCGTTTGAGTAGACATGAAAGGGGTTTTATGTTTATAAAATGCTGAAATATAAAGACATGTCATGCTTTTAGGCTCTTATCATGCATTTTAATGTTTAAAGTGCCAAACTTTTTTCAGCTTTTTTAACATTTATGAGCATGGTATATTTCATGCTTAGTTGAGCATGTAAACATGCTAAAAATAAGACATGTCATCATGCTTTTAGGCTCTTAGATGGTGTATTTATCATCATGACATGCCAATAAATGTTAAAATACCAACAACTGCTGGCATTATAACATTTATAAGCAAGGTTAGCTTGATGTTGGTTGAGTTGAGCATGAAATGGGGCTTATGTATAATGCTGAAAAATAAAGACATGTCATGGTTTTAGCTCTTAGATGGTGTATTATCATGCTAGTAAATTTCATGCTCCGTTGTGTTTAGCATAAAAAGGAATTTTCTATACATGAGGGCCCTTGAGCCCTGGATCGCACACCTGAGTCCTTGCCACGAGGAGAGGATGTTTACCACAAAATATAAATCCCATTATCCAGCACTTAAGTCCAACAAGCCTATCAAGTCACTAAGTTCAATCAAAATATACTTTAGTAACTTATCTGCACAATTTAAATGTCTGACCTTTTTGACCAACCCAAAAGGCCAATTATAACACACCACACCTATAGAGCCAATGCTAAAAAAATGTGGTATATCAAACGATATAGTCACAGTTTTGAAAGCGCTTGGAAAGCGCGCACAAGCTGACGTCAATTGCTAGATACGGTGTTCTTATTCGTTTGCGGTAAGGGGTTTGTTTCATTCCCCCACATTACAATAATTCTTCCTAACCAAGATTTCATTTTTTAAAACGTTCAGGACTTTTACATATTAATTTATTATATACCTATAACTGATACGACTTTAGAACTGTCTGTTTTCTGGCCATCTGATACAGAAAGCCAGATCAACGAATTGAGGTTTTCTGAATCCATATCACTATCCTTTAAAACGAGACTAACGTCGGTTACCTGCTTTTGCGGCGACGTTAAGTGAAGTTAATTGCAAGCATGGAACCAGAGACGGAAAAAATGTTGACGTGACGTCAAGAAACGTAACGTTATGGCAAACGCTCCCGCATTTTTTTGGGATTAAAGACCAAAACAGGTTTTAAAATCAGAAAGAATGTCAGAAAAAAGGCATATAATAAACATATTATCATAATAGTAACTTGATCTGGCGTACACTATCACGTCTCGTGGATGAGGCCTTTCCATTTGATCACCCTCGACGCTACGCGTCTCGGGTGATCCGATAGTATGACCTCATCCACTCGACGTGATATAGTACGCCAGATCAAGTTACTATTATGATAATGTGTATATATCACATCGTTTTGGAGCAAATCTATTATTATTTTATACACGTTTGTTGTCGCATGAGACTACTTGGTACATTACGTGAGAGGTTTGGGGTTTCTTACTATATTTATCTATTGTGTTTTATCTTTCGTGTTTTTAAATTTTGTATGTCGGATTTTTCCTTTCATCTTTTGTGTTTTGACTTTTGTATATTGTATTTTGGCTTTTGCGTTTTCTGTTTGGACGTTAACAATAGTTTAGAACCAGACAGAACAGACGATAATATATCCTTAAAATTGTCTTGTTATTGATTTTACCATCTAAAATGGTATTCTTTTGTCGCCAAACTGGACAACGTTCTGATATAAAGTTGTTATCACCATATGGATAGGCTTGGCGTGTGTCATACCTTTGGGAAAAAATCGTAAGTTTTTGAATAATTTCAGTTCATTTTTTTCACAAGACAAGGATAAAGGACTGTTTTAAATTCTCCATTCTCTATTTAGATATATGCTTGAATTGACCTACAATTACAAATTCTGAAAATGTTTTTTTCCTAAATGGTATCATTATAGTAATTGTAATTAATAGCTGGCTTATACAATGTGATAAATCTTACTAAGCTAGTCCATGCTTAATACTATTGTGTAATCTAAAATACAATAAATATAGTACAATATATTTCATTCAGCATTAAACATATATCAATGATTATAAACTACACAATAAGTTAACATATTAATGTAGTGAGACATAAAATAATTTTTCTGAGGAGCTCTAGTATTTCTTCTGATATGTTTGATGACTTAATATGTGTTTTTTTTATATATTATTTCACTATAAAAGAGGCAAATATATCAGTGTCAGTGAGATATAAGATATCATTTAATATGAATTTAAGAAAATAAAATGCTGTTTATATATTAAATAAAACGCACAGATTGAAAAAATCGTTGAATGTGAATAAAGTTAAATTTTTATTCTCTTGTCCATCCATGCGTTGTTTTATTTTCCTTTAATGACAATAAATGGCAGTTAAATGGCAATAAATAGCCCACTAGGAGTGTAAACTTAAAAATTGTTCCTTTGTAATTTAAAAATATATTTAAAAGAAAGTAAGGTATATCACAGTAATAACAGATCCTTCTACTTTGATAACATCATATTGCTAGCCATTTGCTTACAATTAAAAGGCTTTATTGGCATGTAAGAATAAGGAGTAATTAGATAAGAGTTCCAATTATTTTACAGTAACGTAGAAAAGTTTGCTATTGCCTGGTATCGCTCCAACCGCTAAAGAGTTAACACACATTATTGTGTGGCTTGTAGAATGTGGTTTTAGAAAATTATAGTGTACAGAACTCCCATAGGAGGTATTTTGGAAGTCCAATGTCTGACAGTAATGCATTGAATAGTTATACATTTAAAGTAACATATATAACTGTAACATCATAGTGGTGTTTTGTTTAAATGCATACCAGCTGTTCCCTTCATTTAAAAATGTTTTAAGGCAAACAGCATGTCGATAAATAATAATTAGGTATAACTTGGTATTTGCAAAATAGGATTTGAAACTATAATAGGGTAACGTAGTTAACATGCCTGTCTAAATATAGGCCAGAGAGCTAACGTATGTCATTTTGCATCTTATATAATGTAGTTTTAGAAAATAACAGTGAACAATATTTTCCCTGCTGTGTGGAGAGGATGGTCTAGCTATTTGAGCTTTCACTATCACAGAATTTTTATTTTGGTACTGACGTCACTTTTCAATGTACAGACATCATTTTGAAGTTAATTTCACCTCTTTAATATCCAGAGCCAGGGGCTAAGCTCTAAAATCAGCATGTTGCCAGTAGAATTACCACAACTGATCGAACAGTTCATGTTTATGCCTGCTGGAATTCATATCACTCCACTTTCAGGTCTAAAATAGCTAAAAATGGGTACGTCACCCTGTGACGTCACTGTGACGTTAAAACGCCAAAAAAAATTGTAAACATTCTTTTTCTTAAACGGGATACATTTTTCTACAAGAAAATGTATGTTTGACACTTTTACCAAAAATGCACACGGAATTACACAGCGGCCTACACTATTTCGCATTCTGATAATATGGGGTTGTCACACTGATATTTCAAAAATGTGGAAAATAAGGGAATAATGTTCGGTATAATAAAATAAATATTACATTTCATGAGAGGCAGATAGTCAAAAATAATAAGTGAGCATGATCAGGAAATACCACTATCACAAACTGCAGCAAAACCCATGCAACAGCGAGGAAGTTATAGATATATAGGTCGCTAATATGCAGATCAAAAAAATTTCGTCACTGACACTGACATTTTTAGTCAATAACCTATTCCACAGTGACCCTTAGAACCTTCCTCGAGAATCTAAAGGAGCCTTTGGGGCCTATTTCTTCTGAAGGTGAGTCCATACCAGTATTTCTAGGGAAACTTATAGCCACATGTGATATTCCAGGACCCCCTGTCCACCTCCTTTTGATCAGAACATGTCATTAACATGCAAGCATTAGCAGATATATGAAAAAGAGACAATATTCATCCATATCAGTGTGACAACCCTTGTTTTATAACGCTATATAAATATTTGGAAGTATCTCTGAGTCAGGATACAAACCCTAGGTCTTCGGATACTGGCATAAAATGAATTCCTCCGGGAATAGCTGTTATTATGCAATAGTACATATTGTATCATCTTAACCGTTTTATGTTTTTATTGAGCAAAGATATTGTCCATATTTTAAATTTTACACCTCTGAGATTGCCAAATTATGTTACTTTAGAGAGTTACTTCTTTGAGCTGTGATAGATGGGCGCGATATGATAGAAATATGAAAGCTTCAAGGAATAAAGAAATAAAAATCAGTAGATATGAAGTTGGGTACATGACCAAGATGACTAACAAGTCCATATACTTCGGTAAAACCCTTGGAAAAGTTTTTGGAGAGTTGATCATCTAGAAACTTAGTATATCTATCATTGCATGTTCAGCTGATGACAGGAAATGGCTTACATATAAGCTAAAAGCTTACTGTCAGATCCTGAATATATTGACATTGTATATATCTGCTTACATGTAAATTATCTAAATAAAATATTGTTTAAACCAACTGATGATTCTGGTTTAGCATTGAGATATTCCACAAAAAGTCAAACACAGTCATTTAGGCTTTGTAAAATGAAGTGGATACACTGCAGAATTGCATATCACAGTTAATGGCTTGTCATTTTATGCATGCTAAATGAAAAATGAATTTAGCCCAAAGTCCATTAATAGTTTTAAGTACGACACTAGCAGTCTGGCAAGCACTGCAGGGCCAGTGGTCCGTGGAATTAATATTTTGCCATACATTATAACTGACTTTGATTTTGAAACCCATTTGGTGCCACAGGCATCATCATTTTAACTTTGTATAGAGCAATCTGACAGTTAGATAAACCCAAGATGGGTCACAAACTACACCCTATCCAACCTTACACCACTTAAGCAGACTTTTGTGGATATGTGCTAAGTACAAATGTACCCAAATTATGTGCTCTGGTCTTAAGTCGAGAACCCAATTATACTCATCCCATGGCCAGATACTTTTACACACACACACACACACACACACACACACACACACACACACACACACACACACACACACTATGATTCTACCACTTATGGAGGCTTTTGTTTCATTTATTTATATTTGCTAGTACACCAGAGACTGGTACTTATGACATATGACATGACTCAGCTGAGCATGCACACCACAGTCGGCATGCCTAGTTTTATACTCAATCAGGGTTTATAGCTATGATTTCCTCTTTAATTTCACGACTATGGTGGCTCTGACGTAAAGCTTTAATCGGTGGGTTGGTGCCTGATGCTTATTTGTAGCTGGACTCGCCGTGGCTTAACTTGATGCTTTCTTTAGCTCTCACTATCTGTGAGTCGTGTTGTGAGCCATTTTCATTGTTTCATGATAGTGTGTTAATTTGATTAGAGTGTTTCTCCATGATGATACATTGCAATAGTTAGAAGGCCTCAACGCAATATGAACATTTCTTGTGCTCCAACAACAGCAGAATCTTGGGCGAAGATTTGGTACCAGTAAAATGTATTTAACCCCTCCCCCCACCCCCCCCCCCCCCCGATGGCTTAGGCTGCTGTCCGTTCTAAGGCAGTGGTTCTGATGTTGTTGTGATTGTGGTATATCCTGATCATACTCACTTACTTTTCACTGGAACATTTTTTCTAGAACACACAAAGTATGGGTGTAGATAAAGACCAGACCAAATGTTTAAACTCTATCTTCCCTAAATACATATGCATGTGTGTTTTGAAGACGTTTTTGCGCATATGATAAGCATACCAAAATATTGTGTGCTAACCCATATCATCATTAGGGTAGTGTAAGAGTGTATGAAGGGGCCGAAAATGATTTAAATAATTGGGTAGGCTGATGTTAATGGTGGTTTGGGGTGTTTCCACGGGCCCACCCAAGATATGTACGAGGCTGTTGGTATTGGGGAGGCGGTAGCAAATAGCATTAATACAAACAGATAATGGGGCAGGGTGGCGGGCAGCAGACGTACCGACGGACAATCCCATAGGCAGGCATACAGACATACAGGAAGAATAATAAAATATGGCTTTAGGCGGTGTAAAAAGTATTTTATACAGACAGATATATACCCCTCGGAAACATGTAGATTTGAGAATATAGGAGTTGGTTGAAAACAGCATAAACTAGTAAACAAAAAGAAAACTTACAATGGTTGCATCTTTCTTTCCCTTTTTTTATCCATTTTCACTATACCTCATGAATTGCGCCAATAAACTCTGCCTCATGAATTGCTCCAATAAACTGGACAACATTGAACACAAAACACATAATACAGAACATAAAAAGAACACAAAACTAAAATGTTAAAATTGACATTACACAAAACATAATGTCACACATAGAGAGCCTGACAGGCAGCATACAGACAGACAGACAGACAGATATATGGCCAGATAGACAAACCAAAGAGTGTTTTTTGTTTATACATATAAAGAAATACAGGCCCTGGGATACAGGCAGGCTGACAGGCATACGCAAGAATATATGGCTGCTGTTGATAGATAGATAGATAGATAGATAGATAGATAGATAGATAGATAGATAGATAGATAGATAGATAGATAGATAGATAGATAGATAGATAGATAGATGCAAGCTTGAACCTTCGATGCTTAAAAACAGGCTAGTTTATGATATCATTGTGTCATATTCTCAACAACATCATCTGAGCACACCTATTGTTTATGGATACCAGAGATTGATCACCCTCTTTGCTTGGTCATGCATCGGTGACTTGGAAAACTTTAGCATTTTACAAAGACCAATTTTTGTAAAGCATAAGAGGACCATTGATCCCTCAAAAATATGCATCTTTGCTAAATTTCCTGATCCGACTTGCATTTGAATGTGTGAAGTTGTTTATTCTTTGAAAGCTCAAACCTGGGCCATATTTTACATATCAGTTTATGACGTCATCACGCCATATGTGAATGACATCATTTTCACACACCTGCTATTGACGCATTATCTTCCAATAGGGAACCGGATTGGGGACATTCTTCAAATACTGACCTACCTGATTTGAGCATTGTGGGTACGTGTGACATACTTGTTTACCAAAGTGTGTCAGGAAGTCATGTGATTTGCCCAATAAGTTGATTCAATCTTGTACCAATCTGGGTCATCACATGTCACAGAAACACTCTATGACCTGACCATGCGCAAAACTTTTTTCAAAATGTTTATAAAGTAGAAATTAAGGTATGATTCTGGGAGGGCCCTGTGTTAAAATGCCCATACATTTTCTGAAAGGTCTTTCTTGTAGAAAGCATGGGCTTTTTATAAAGTAAATATATAGGGAAGTGCTGCTGTTTGAGTACTTTTCTACTACCTCAGCAAAGCCCATTTAGTCTGTGTCCCAGAATTATTCCTGCGAAAATATTATCATTCTATCACTAAATGCTATAATACCAATAATTGCTACGGTTTTGCTATCAAGGATGACGTGATGTCTTCACAGATGGATAATTTATATATCCGTCAGTATAGTATTTGAAGATATGTCCTTTGAAGCAATTGTTGACTATGGACAATGCACGAACGACGATGGGAAACGCACAACGGATATCCGATGATCAACAGGGCACACAACGGTGTCATTCAAATACTTACATCTTTCTTTCCCTTTTTCTTCTCCATCTTGTCCAACCTCGTGCAATGCACCATCTAAAATGAACGCTATTGTACACAAAACACACAAAACAGGACTCAAAACTTATTATTTTGAACAAAAAATGCAAAAGTCAAGAAAGTTATTGTACAAAACACAATGTCACATATAGGCTTCCGTAGAAATCAATAAACAAAACAATAGACCATGATCTCTTTACGAACGGGATTTTTGCTAAAATGGAAAGCACAAAACACCAAATCACAAAACCAAGCAATCAGTTTAGTTCGTATTTTGATTAAATAAGTTGGAAATCCACAGCTTTAGTTTTATGTTTGTTTTAAAAAAGATAAATCTATGGGGAAAGTTTTTGCCAGTCTATTCTAAGGTGATAGTAATGTTGTTGTAATTTGTTGTTAATTTGTTGTATGTTATTACCAATGTGTTGTGGGGGTGTTGTGTTCATCCCGGGCTAGTTTGGTTTTCATTATGAAGATTGCTAATTGCTTTGCTAATAGTAGTGTTGCTTTCATGTACGTATAATGAAGACCTATAGAAACGCTGGATGCGCCAGTATAGGCATTGATTAGCGGCATTTATGCATATACGATAAGCACCAAAACGTCGTGTGCTGACTCAATATAAAGACTGATGACTGGAAATAATTTTGTCTGCCCCACCTGGGGCACTCGCAGACATATCGAAACTGAAAGAACAATAAAAACTGCGTCAAATAAGATCGGTTAGCAATCTGTAGGCCGGAGCGCTAGCGTGTACAAACCTGTTACTTAAATATGTTACAATATCAAATTAAGAAAAAGTAAAATAACATAATGTGCTACTAAAAGAAGGCATTGAACTGTCAAGTTATTAAAATTATTCATATTGTCTGCATGCAGGATGGCTTACCTTTACAGCTGATGTGTGCATTCTGCAAAGCGTTTATATTTTATACTAACTTACTCATACTAACATACCCATTTGGCTTATAGTTAAACCAAAGTTTATTATTCAATCTTAAATATATTGTCATTAATGAGCCATTAAACAGCCATACCCTAGTTTTAATCATCTTGATGGGGAGGAGAGAGCCGGTTGCTTTGCTTAGTTTGTCTTCTGGTGTCTCGTGATTGTTGTGTGGCTCTTCCTTGCGGTGACATGGGTTTGTCTGCAGTATGTGATTATAAATTGTCCTGATCATACTCGCTTACTATTTTAGAGAGCCCATTTTAATGCATATTGTTTAAGTAAAATATGTTAAAATATTTGCTGTTGTTGAAAATCTTACATATTTGGGATTGTTTTGCTTATTAAATCGACGATTTTTGCAGGTTAAACAATCCAATCGGGGCATGTATCAAATGAAGTAACATATGTCACATGATAATATAAATGTCAAAGGGCATTGTCTTGATGTAAGAGATGATAATTCAGAAAAAATGAACATTTTACATTTAGTAAGTACTGCTCTTTTATGCCTTTATCTTAGAAATTATATTTATTGCTGATTATTAGGCCCATGCACATTTGACACATACGTATAAAATAACTTTTGTTCAATATTTCCTAATATGTATAATACCAAAATATAGACAGAGGTACATAGAAAATATTAGTTTCATATTTAAAGAATACGTTATCGTAAATGTTCCTGCTAAATGAAAATACTCTAAACAAATCCTCATCCAACTCATAATCATACATAAAGTCTAACCTTGTGTCTGCTTTTGTGGCATAATTATTTTCACCTCATCACAAACAGTAGAATCATCATACAGTAGTTTGTCTTCAAACTGAGTGCGGTCCTCCTCCATCCAAAACCCCTTTGGAATTTCGCAGACATATCCTATCTTAAAGAACTATTCAAGCTGCATTGAAAAGGAGATGTTTGAACTCTGCAAGCTGGGGCGTTAGCCTGTAACAGCATGTTAGACATGTTACTATGGAAAATTAGAAAATTGAAAAGCTTGAACTACAGAAGGAATCCATTAAAACGTTTATGTTTGACGTTCTAATAGAGTCTGCTCTACGATTGCCTTTACTACATATCAAAGTAAGGAAGAAGACAAATATCAGGAAAAGATACAATCAAGTACCACACCTGACCCAGGACATCAATAAGAAAAGTGACGAAGCAAGTGGCCACAAGGCTGCAAGAAACAGATAAGAGAGTTTAACAAAGACAATATACAAATAACAAAAAGGATCCACAAAAGAGGCACCGAACAAATGAATATAAGCTGAAATCAAGTTCTAATTGTTCACTTTTCAAACTCCTTATTAATGACCAAACGCTTATAAAATTGAAATTATTTTTGCCAAAATATGTGCATTTTAATGGGTAAAAGTATTCCGGTGCTCTGGAATAGTCGTCTTTTACTTCAAAATGTTTGGGTTAAAAATGCAAAAATCGACCTTTTTGAACAAACATGTGTTTTGAATGTATTTTTGTGAAATTAAAGTGAAGGTGGTTACACACTCGACTACCCGACGCTAATGAAATTTTGCTTAGGGTAGATTTTTTACGCATTTTTTAAAATATTGCATTTTTCAAAGTTTTTGGAGATCTTTAAAATTCATAAGGAGTTCATGCATAAATGGTCAATTGCACTTTGTTTATCTGAACACTGTAGGCTAAAGGCAGTGGACCTTGATTAGTCGATTTTTGACGATAAAAGTTTCATGACTGCTGCACACGTTCAGCTTCAATGTGAAAATTTAAAAATCAAATTAATGGCATTATGTTGTTGTTGTTATTGTTTTTTAATTTTCAAAGAGGCATTGTGACGTCTGGTGGTAATAAATAATCGGTTAAAATTTCAATACCTTGTCTCTGAAAATAAAGGGTACAGAGCAGTAAAGCTTAAAGATGAATTTTGATGTTCAAGCTGCGAATAGTGTTTGTGTTATGTTATTATGTAGAAGAAAAACGGAAAGTCCAATCGAAACAAAACTTTTGAGGTTTATTTTTCTCAAATCACGGTAGTCAGTAGCATCTTCAAACAAACAAAAACGTAAATTGATAACGTCTCTGTTGAATATTTTATATTGTAGAAAAAGTGTGGCTCTTTGAAATGAGGGTACCTTTACTCTTACTTCATCTGTGCAAGCAGTGCACGTCATTTTTAAATGACCTAACTTGCAAAGTCTTAGCAAAATATTGCTTCATTTATAAAAGCATGAATTTGTATGCTCTATTTTTTACTTTCTGAACTAGCGTAAAAATGTAAGGTGACCGATTAGAACTTGGTCATAGTATATATTTCACATTATGTGTATCTATTAATCGCTGTTCTTTAGTACCGAAACATTAGAAATTATATAATATCTGACTATGTCCATGAACTGCTGTTACAGATGTTATCAACAAGCTTTATGACATATTTCCTAATGATGAACGTATACTGCTACGAGCTGATGTAATTTGGTATTTATGTGAAAAAAAAACATATAAGAGCGGGTTACTTTGGTAAAGGTTGGCTTTACTTGCTTGCGACAAACATATTTTCAACTAAAACAATATCCAAACGTATTTCATCTTTTCCCATGTATTTAAAAGCCTTCTATAAAGTCTGAGTTCTTCTGAAGTGCTTAAATAGAGGTAATCCGTCCCCACCAAATGAAAGAGCTAGATATATAACAGCAGGTAAAACAATGCAATACAGAAAGACCAGAGCCCAACAGAGACTCTTTCACTTCAATGAATCACTAAGTTTCTATGGCCAGAGCGCTTATTAAAGGATGTAACCACAGGGTTAGATAAACAAAATTTTTGCAGCGTAAAATTGTAATTATTTTCTTACCCATCAATTTTAACATATGATTTTGGTGCTCAAAAGAACCGTCTCATTGAGACGGTTCTTTTGAGTACCCACAACATATGTTTTGGTTGAGAAATACGAAAATTAAATTTTCGTTACGCTCTCTTAACTAAAGTCATGATGTAACATATGTAACTTGACATAATATACAATCCAGGGAATTGTTTTGACGTTATCATTTTAATTACATGGTCTATGCTAAATGTTTTCAATTTCATCATTTTCAACGGATCATGAAATAGAACAGCCTTATCACCTTGTTTACTCAGTACAAACTCATCCACTGATCACAATGTAGACCTACTGGTTATCATATTCTACTCTTAGTCCAGTTCCCTTTTCTGCATGCAACAGATGATGATATGCCTGAAAGAACTGAGAAAGTATAGCTTTAACATCATCAAGATGCTTGCTTCCAACAATCGACGACAAAAAATGGACCAGTAGCAAACGTAATTTAAGGCAATGTCTAACGTTATGTCCTTTCTATACCAGATACATTTAGCAAAACTGGTATTAGACCCTCTAGCAAAATCACCAGAGTCGACTTCCATGACAAATGATGGAAACAAAATGCAGTTTATCAAAATTTCTGCCTGACCAATTGCAGAAATCTTCATATGCAAAGAGGTACACGGTAGAGTCATATGAGCCGTGACATGAGATTTCCAACAATGTGGTGTGTGCAACAAGCAAAGGCTCAGACCAGCCTGTGCATACGCGCAGTCTGATCAGAGCCTTTGCTAGTCGCTTCAATATTATATGAATGTTAAGCTATTGACTGAGCATTATTTGGAGATCCTTAGCTCAAAAGGATACCGCACAGGCTCGTCTGAGCCTACACTTGTCAAAACGCCACATTGTTGGAAATCACATGTCACGGCTCAATTATGTTTTGCAAAATCAGAGCATTGCTATCATCTGACTAGTACGGCTGAAAAAAGGTAAGATCAATTGATGCTCTCGCAACTTCACATGAAGAGGCAGGTGCCAGGTGCATGTTCCTTTGTATGCATACGTGAATTTGTAGACTGGCTCCAATCCTTAAAACATTTTTTCATCAGTATGTCATTTCATATATTTGTAGCCAGTCTAACTCTGATGGCTCTTGCCATCAGAGTAAGGCTGGCTACAAGTATATGAAATGGCACATTGATGAAAAATTGTTTTAAGGACTTGAGTCAGTCTAATGAATATGTGAAACAGCATCAAACACTATCCGTGTTTAATTTAGTTTGTGTTCCCGTGATACTAACATGCGTTTGACATGCTAAGGACTCAGTCATTTTGTTTGATAATTCACAGGCCTTTGAGGGCAAATGATAAAGGAAAGCAGTTGACACTTATAAATGATGTTCGTCACAATTACTACTTCCAAATGATAATTCAATTAATATAACGCACATACCACCTTAAACAGCTGTATCTGCGTACCAAAAGCCTTAAATGTTTAAAGTTAAATGTCTTCTTTTTGTAGCTCAAACTTTCAATTTACTAATTCTTAATTTGATTTGATAAACTATGTAGTAACACGTGTAACAGGCTGTTACAGGCTAACCCATGGCTTACATATTACGTAGTGCAACCATCTATTATTGTACGCAACTTGGAGTGTTCTTTAAGATATAATATGTTTGCCAAGGGCAGTTTGAGGAACAGGAACTTACAGAGCTTGCAGTAATGATTATTGTCTACTGGCTCCGATAAGGTTGACGATTACTTTGCCACAGCAGCAGACACAATGATAGACCTTGTATATAAAGATGGCTTGAATTAGGAAAGGTTTTGAATATTTACATTTAACCGAAACGTTTACTTAATTGTCTTGCTTAAATGTTACACATTATTTTTCTATTTGTATCACAATACAAGTATATTTTAGTCTTAGAGGTATGAGGAAATATGTAAAAAGTTTGTTACAAAATTTGTAGCAAAGGTTTATGGGCTTATTATCAGCAACGACTCTAATTTCCTAGATTATGATACTATATACTAGGGATTTATAGGGAAACATGTAAAAATATTCTTTTTTTCTGAAATAACATCTCTTACATCAAGACAATTTTATTGCTCACTTAATATGTCCTGTAACATATATTACACTATTTAATAAGTGCTCTGACCTTGGTTACAAATTCTGCGATTCGTGAAAATTGTATAGCAAGACAGCCCAAATGATAAGATATCGACCAACAGCAAATATTTTCACTAAAATTATATATATTAAATTAGCTCCTAAAAACTGAGGACAGGGCTGTTTTAATAGCACTTTTAAGACAATGTAATTAAGAAAGAAAATATTTTTTGTTGTTTGTTAAAAGTTGAAAGAGTATGTTAGCAGGTTGGTGCACCAAGATAAAATTTTTTTGAAAAACATCACACAGATCAGTTGTAAAAGTAAATGATGTTAGTCACAATTACCATTTTCAAAGAGACATGTAATCTTTGTAACGCAGAAAACACCATTGGGAGCGGTAGTTTCGTTAAAAATACTGCGTAGCTTTGGCACCCAGCATGCGGATTATATGAGTGATTTGAATAATTAGATAGTTTAGTGTCTTATTCTGTTGCTCTAACTTTATTTTCACTTTTTGTTATAGTAACATAGTAACATGCTGTTACTGGCTAATTCCCAGACGTACAGAGCGCAAACATCGCTTGGATTGTCCTCAAAATTAGGATGTGTCTGCGAAATTCCCTGGTGGGGGGCGGGGGCAATACCTTTTTTAGCTTGAAGTCTATAATCCGTAGTAGAACCTAATTGTGTAATATAATAGTACACGTATCAACACGATAGTAACTAAACTAGATTGACTTATATACTAATATGTAAATGGCTGCGGCTCATTTAACATGACACCCTGTCTAATTTATCACCTTTTTGGGATCATTTAGTCCTTAACTTGCCGATATATCTAGAATAGATCGTCTGCATTAGTCTGCTGTCTATATTCAAATGCACTCTCCAGACTAATTCAATCATAGATGCAAACACTATGAATCCTGATCAGACTGTTTCTAAGGGACCAGTCTGTTTCTAGGTTCATATTGTTTGCAATATATGCTTCCAAACTGCATCAACAGACGAGTGAGCAGACAACACAAGTTGTAATGGCCAAAACACGGTTGGGCTTTGAAAAAGTGAAAACAATGTTTTTTTCATGGCGTACAGTTGAGAGTTATCAAATAATCAAACCACGATGCCATGCCAATCGGTCATCTTTTCAGAAAAAGAGGATTCTACTTGCATCGTCGGACCTTCAATAGCACACGGGGGTGGGGTGTAAGTATGTATAGAATTAGTAACTTACATACATGAAATAAAGGCAAGCTGCAAACAAACAGAACAAATATGCTTGTAAAAAAATTAGCGACGCCATATATTTATATTACTCATCTACCCTAAAACGTTGTGATACATGTATAAATAGGTGGAGGTTAGCTATTTGTCAAAAGCCTATGATGGCTATATAGGTTTAGCCAATCGCATGGACCGGACGCTAAACCCGTCCAGATTTAAAACACCATTGTAAATCATCTCGCAAACTTGCAAGAAAAAACAAACGCAAGAAATGTTATGACCCGTGCCGGAAAGGCAACATTCGTAGATCACAGACCTACATCGGATAGGCGGCAATCGAATACGCTTTTACCAAACAATTAAGGTAGTGCGGGACACATGTCAAAAGATAACCTTACTTTTACTTAAAAGTAAGAGTGTAAGAGTTATCGTTCTTGAATCTTGTTTTTAAAAGAGAATACTTATTTGTAAGACGGTAGATATTATTCTCCCCTGACAACTCTTTGATGCTTGAAACGTAATTTTGTAAGTAAAAGAAGGAATGCAAGTATTAGCTTTTAAAAACATCACCCAGAGTATGAAGTCATTCAGTATTTTGATGCTTAAAAGTTGCGGACCGTATAAATATACATACTATATACATGTATCGGTTGCCCTTTCTGCATGCTGTCACTAACCTAAGACCCACCCCACCCCAAAAAAGGGGGGGGGGTTGTAGACGTGCACATGCCTTGTATGTGACATTCTCATGTTTTAGGTCCCATGGAGGTACATGGTCACTAATGTTTTATGGAGAAATGACGTAACTATTTCAATTACCTTATCACACCGGATAGGTAGCAATAAAAACAGTCTAAACAATTGATGAATGCTGATAACAAATTGCTAGGAACAGTGTTTGTGATTGCCATTTGTTGCCTATCGGACGACAAACAACAATCCAAAATTCTGTTACTTACAATATTTAACTACGTTCGTCGATAGCATTAACGTTTTCGATTGCCGCCTATCTAGTGTGTTTTTGATTATACTGAAGACGTAGCCAAAACAATCTGATACAAGGGCTAGGAGTTATTTCATGTTTCTGTTGAAAAAATTATTTTGTTTCGTTGCATGTTTCATGATGATAAAATGGACATTTTTGCATACATTTTAATAAAATTAATTGGAACTGCATGTGCCTGAAAGGAAGATATATGACAATATAACATTCTTTTCTGTATATTAACGGTTGGCAAGCATGGTACAGATGCGCGGATCCAGGAATTTTCATCAGGGGAAGGGGAGGGTCCAGGTCAGTTTGACAAAAAAGCTCTGACAACGATTTTTTAGTCCTCAGCTTATTTTACAGAAGTCAAATGGTCAATTTCAAAGAAATCCATCGTTTTTCAAGGCTCCAGATGGGGTCCAATTTTTTCCAGGGGGTCCAACTTTTTCCAGGGGTGTCCAATTGCTTATTCCCTATAGAAACCCATATAATTTGTGATTTCCAGAGGGGGTCTGGACCCCCTGCCCCTCTCCTCTGGATCCGCACTTGGTGCAGCCCTCACAGCTTCATGGTTAAGGCTACAATACATTATCTCATTTGGGCTTGGCAAACGTTTATAGACAGAAGAATGGATCATCCTTTTATTGTTATATACCTTATAATAAGTGTTTATTATAGAAACTTGAGGTGTTTCAATCGCTGACAATTGTACATTTTATTTAATAATGTGTCATATTTTGGTTGATCGTTGACCAATCACTGACCGCGGGCTTTATTTCCGATATAACATGACTGCAGAGGGCTTAATTGCCATTTCAACCTGCTCACGAATATCCTCTGCGAGTTAAGATACCGTCGCTTATGATTTATTGAGAAATGACCAAAATATTCAATTATCATAAGATACGCTACTCGGCGACAATCGAGAAGGCTCTGAACAATCGATTAGACTTCGAGCTAAAAAAGGTCCTGCTCCCCCCTAGGGAATTTTGCAGACATATCCTATCTTAAAGAAAATTTCAAGCCGCATCTTTTAAGAGATGTTTGCACTCTGTGCTCTGGGGCGTTAGTCTCTGACAGCCTGTTACATATGTTACTGTAACAAACTAAGGAAAAAGTCAAAATGAAAGTTTTGAGCTACAGATAGAAGACATTAAACCATCTAATTATTCAAATTTCTTATTTAGTTTGCAAGCTGGATGCCTAAGCTACATAAAAGCAGCATTTTAAACAAAATTTCAGCCTTCAATGGTGTTATACCCTACCCCCAATTTTAAGTATCCAATTATTGAAGAAAAATATATGAAAATATTTGACGCTCGTGGATATCTTACATTTTTGGCACTGTCTTGCTAATGCAATAAAGAATCATACATTTGCAAGTTTGACATCAGGATCAGAGCACTTATTAAAGTATGTAACGGATGTTACATGGCATAATGAATGAGCTAGGAAATTTTCTTGGAAGTAAGAGATGATATTTCAGAAAAATACCGTTTTTCACATGTTTTCCTATTAATCTCTAACCTCTGGTGCATTAGTCTTAGTAATTACAGTCATTGCTGATAACAAGCCTATGGAATTGTGTTACCTATGTTATATATAACCTTTTTAATCACATATTTCTGTATGCCTATAATATTAAAATATATAGACATATAGATAGAAAATAATAGTTCTCATTTAAATGACACAATTTAATAAATATTCCTATTAGATAAAATTATTCAAAAACAATCTTTATTCAAGTCTACCTCACAATGTCTATCACTGTGTCTGCTTCTATGGCAAAATAATCACCCATTTCATCAAAACCAGTAGAATCATGGCATTGTATTAGGACTGCAAACCGAGTACAATCCTTTTCATCTCCACCCCTTTGGGAATTGTGCAGACATATCCTACCTTAAAGAACAATTCAAGCTGCATCAAATAAGAGATGTTTGCACTCTATTAACTAGGGGTTTAGCCTGTAATGGTATGATACGTATGTTACCATATCAATTTAAGAATAAATGAATTGAAAGTCTGAGAAACAGAAAGAAGACATAAAACTATCTATTTATTTGAATTATTCATGTAGTTTGCATGCTGAATACCTTTGATACATAAGAAACGATTTTTTAGCAAATATACAGCTGCCTATGGTGTTATATGTGTAACATTAATTAAGATATTAAAATTGGTAATTGTGACAAACATCACTTATAAGCATTTCGTGTGATCCTCCTCTTTTGCCATCAAAAGACTTAATTTTCTTTGTATGTGAGGCCAGTGCCAGCGTCAAACAGCTTGACTCAGCCAAACTTGAATCCTTAGCATTCTTCAAAAGCAGAAACAGCATGTCAGTGTCATTGGATCAAACACCTGATTAAATATGGGTTTAATGCCATTTCTCATATATGCATACAATGGAGTATGACTCTGGTATATAACTATTCCTGTGAAGTGGAAAGAGCAATCTAACTGCAGCTGCATCTGCATCCGTGCTAGTCAAATGATAACTTTGCTCTGACTTTGCAAAATCTATGTCTCTACCGTGTACCTCTAAGAATACTTTAAGATTTCTGACATTGGTCAAACAGAAATTTGATAGGCTGCTTTTTTTGCATCATTTGCTATGGAACCTATCCAGTCTTTTGGTGCTTAAGTCCTCAGGTCTTAGATCAATAGTATTTTGCTGCGCCCAAAGAACTTTATAAGTTTTCTTTAGTTACAATATTGACTCTTGATGGTTTTAGCAGACCGTCTGAAACAATTTCTGTTACACCTTGAAAGGTGGTATAAGAGAAAGAATATGAAGTAGGATATTGCCATCAATTATGTTTGCAGTAGGCTGTTTTTTGATGTCAGTACATTGAAGCATGTCTTAAAATAATGTAAAACCTATGATTTCACAGTTTTTACAGCCATATCATTAGCTGTTGCATTCAAAAGAAGGAAAGTGGACTATAGGTAGAATGGGATAACCAGAAGTTCTATATTATGCTCTATGGAAGATTAATATAGAGTAAACAAGTTGATAAGGTGCCTCATTTCATCATCCATTGAAAACACTGAAATTGAAAACACTTGCCCCTGACTGTGTAATCAAAAAGGACGTCACGACAATGCCCTTGCTCATTTATTATGACGAGTTATATATGTTACATCCTTTACTGAGAGCTCTTATCTTATAAACTTAGTGAATCATTGAATTGAAAGGGTCTATTTGCGCTCTGTTCCTCCTGCATTTCATTGCTTTACCTGCTGTGATACATCTAATTTGTGTATCTGAAGGGAAAGAGTTACCTCGGTTTCAGCACTTCAGAAGTACTAAGACTTCAAATAAGTTTTTGAATGCTTGGGGAAAGATGATAAGTGCAGAGACATTATTAGATGAAAATATGTGGGTTGCATGTATGGAAAGGCTACATTTATAAAATTTAACCAGCTAAGATATGATTGTTTATCACAGAAATATCAAGGTACATCAGTCCAGGTACTCATTGCTCTTAAAGGCATAGTTTTCCTCCTTGTAAAGCTTTAGTCATTTTCCTACTTGCAGAATATCACTTGAAACACATACTCAAAGAGCCAACTATTGGGAATTCATATCAGTTTCCGAATGTTCCAAGCCATAAATGGCAAAATTGGAAAGTTGATAATGGCTCATCAATTTTGAGTGGACTGGTGGTAAAATTGAATAACAGTAAATGATTGAAATATTGTGTGATGATTTTACTAGTTGCAAGGAGGCGTGTGATAATAATGATTACCACAGAAGCAGAAAACGACAAACGTTTAAAATGAGTGTAAAATCGATGAGAAATAGTTTTGACCATTTCATTTATTGTATTTTCTTGTAAAAATGAAAAACTATCTTTTTTATTTGTGGCTCTATATTTAGCACTATATGCACCCTATTAGGAAATGTGTCCAAAAGTTCATCGATAACATCTGTAACAACAGTCCATGGGCTTGATAATCAGAAATGAATACAATTTCTAGTGTTTTGGCACCAACGACTTATAAGTACACATTAAGTGTCCTGATCTTAAACTTAATGACATCTTGCAGATATATGAGCAAGACTGACTAAGAAAATGAAAAATATCCACATGCTGTAATCGCTTTCATGTGTTATACTTAAACGGTAATAACAAAATTCACTTCTCTGTAAAACTGGGAGTAGGGCTGTGTATTAGCTCCTATAAGACAATATATTTAAGATAGAAAAGCAAACTTGGTTTTTCCTATTCATCAATTGAGTATATGCTTGTAAAATCTAATAAAACAGTTTGAAACCAAGTCATAGAAGTTGTTTAACTAAATGACGATAGCCACAATTATAGCTTTTAAATTATAATTAGGTTCATGTAACGCACATAACACCACAGTTAGCCATATTAATGTTAAACAGCTTCCATATGTAGTAAAGACATCCAGTATAAATACTATAAGAATGTTAATTTATTAGATAATTTTAATGACTTCTTTTAGTAGCTCAAACATTCAAATTTCTTATTCTCAAATTGATATAGTAACATAAGTAACAAGCTGTTACTGGCTAACGCCCCGACTTACAGAGTGCAAACATTTCTTATTAAATGCACCTTGAATGGTTACATAAGATGTAATTTGTCTGCAGAATTCCAAAGGGGATTAGGATGGAGCAAGTCCTTACTCAGCTTGATGTCAAAATACTGTTTGATGATTTTACTTATCACGCTAACATTTGTAACGCTCTCTGATCTTTAAAACTTGATGACGACTAGCAGATATATAAGTCTTTTTCATAGGAGCAAGTTTAAAATCCCTAAACAATGTAAGATATGCAACAGCTGCAAGTTTTTTCACAATTTCAGCTCAAGCTTTCAAACTACATTTCCTTTATTTGATATAGTAACGCATGTAACACGCTGTTTCAGACTAACGCCCCAACATAGAGAGTGCAAACATCCCTTATTCGATGCAGCTTATGTTGTACTATAAGAAGGAATATGTCTGCAAAATTCCCTCGAGGAGATTAAAACATTTTAGGCATATCTTACGTAAATACAATGAGCTTGCCCATTTATTACATCAGGACACATATGTTACAGCCTCTGATATTAAAATTTTTTCAACGAACTTGCATATTTATGAGTCTTTTCATATAAGCAAATAAATCCCAAACAATGAAACACATTCATCAGCTGCAAATATTTTTTAACTATTTTTACTTTAGTTTTAATACCAAAAATATTCAAGCTAGGGAAACAAACTTTAATTTTTCTGTTAGCCAATTGCATAAGCTAGTCAGACATGGTTAAAAACATTTTGCAAAACACACAGAGAGATTGTGAATGCAAATGATGTTAGCAACACTTGCAAATTTTAATGGGTTATCTGATTTATGTAACGCATATGACACCTTAGGAAGCGGCAATTTTGTTCAAATGGCTGTCATATGTAGAAAAGATATCCAGTATGCAGACTATATGAATGATTTTTAAAAAAATATTTTAATGTCTTTAATTTGTATCCCAAACTTTCAATTTACTTTTTCTTAGTTTGATTAAGTAACGTATGTTACAGGCTCTAACAGACTAACGCCCCGGAGCACAGAGTGCAAACATCTCTTAAAAGACTCGGCTTTTAATTCTCTACAAGATAGGATATGTCTGCAAAATTCCCTAGGGGGGAGCAAACCCATTCTCAGCCATCCGTCTAAATGAACGTGGATAGCAAATTGCTAGAATTTACCATTTGTCGCCAGTCAGGCAAACAAACTGCAATCCAAAAAGTCTGTTTCTGACGGTATTTGATCTACGTTCGTCGATAGCATCAACGTTTTTGATTGCCACCTATCCGGGATGTGTATTGATACAATGAATACGTAACCAAAACAATCTGAAACAAGAGCTAGGAGTTATCTACATTTTTCAGTCATGTTTCTGTTGAAAAGTTTGTTTCCACACCGGATAGTGAGCAATCGAAAACACTCTTAACCATTGACGAACGCGGATCAAAACTCGCTAGAAACAGTGTTTTGATTGCAAAGTGTCGCCTGTTTGATGAGTGATGGTAATAAAAAAAAACTATGATTCTAACTTTTTTTGGTCTATAATCGTCGATAGTATTGATGTTTTCGATTGCGCCTATAAGGTGTGGTTTTGTTGTATGCTTCACGATGTTACAGTGGACATTCTTTTTGGAAATGCTTTTGCTTGAAAGGAAAGTATTCTAGAACTTTTTGGATACTGTAAAGGCGGCACCTCATGACTGCCTTATTAGTCTACTTTAGACATAGGTAATATCTAAAAATGAGGCGTTATAACTACATTCGAAAGTGTTTGTTTATCGTTTAACATTAGTATAGAGGCAAACAGTGTGGACCCAGATCAGACTGCTCTAGGTGAGCAGTCTGCTCTAGGTGAGCAGTCTGCTCTAGGTGAGCAGTCTGCTCTAGATCTACACTGTTTGTTTAAGAGGCTTCATAATATTTCAATAGACGATAAAAACATACGATTGTGTTGTAATATACGCTTTAAGGGTTAATAAATGTGGGTTCAGTGCATTAACAGACAGGACTTTCATGAAATGCACGCAGACCTGCGCGGCTCAAGCAACTTTTAAACGCTTAACTGATTTCCATTTTTGAGCAGTTGAAATAACCGAACCACGCCCAGATATGAAAATTAAAGTTGCCACCTTTACAGTACCCAAAAAGTCCTATAATATATAACAATGACAATATAACATTCCTTTCTGTATATTAACGTTTGTCAAGCCCTTGTGCGATAATGTGTTGCAGGCCTCACCGTTGTGTGGTTCTGGTTGCAACACATCACATTTAGGCTTGCCAAACACTAATACAAGGAAAAAATGTTTTATCCTCTTATTGCATATTTGTAAGTTTATTCTTTAAATGACATTTAGATCTATGCATCAGGAATACAGCTATAATTTTTAGCTTTTATCTACATTAATCCTACGTGTAAGAAAGCATCAAAGTATCAAGACATGCTATAGCCATGCTTTAATGAGAATCATAATATAATGTGCTGGGTCACATATGCTAGGACAAAATCTTTTTGTCATTTTCTACGCCCATTTGTCAGTGCTTTATCAATAATAGCTATGTCTCCGCCCAGTGATATACATAGGGCGTAGACAAACAAAAAAATTGGTTGAAAGGGGAGACAACACTTATTATAGTCCTTTTTTTCAGGATTTTTCAGAAAAGTCACCAAAACAAAAAACCGAGCACGGTGACACATATTTTTTATTCAATCATTAGATTCTTCATGAAAATATCTTTGTAAAAATATGTTTTTGTTGTTCCAGTTACATTCTCTGATATGTTTATTTTGAATATTAATGTTTTTTTGCATTTATTCGTTTGACTTAATTAGGATTTTGCTTAATAAATTGTGCAAATACATGTTATTTCACTATTTTTTGTTTTTATTTATATCTTTGGTGTTAGTAGTATTTGTTCTGAAAAAAACTGTATTGCGTTTCTTGTTTATTTGTTAACAAAATCTGTGTTTCTAAAACCTGCGATTTTGCAGTTGTTGACATCAAATAACTTTTTAAAAAGAACGGTGAGGTATTGTTTTTTTTGTCTTAGATTATAAGTATAAGTCTATATTATAATATATTAAAATATAAAACACTTTTGGACATATGCCGGTGAGTCCGGTACTACCTTAACGCGGATCAAAAATCACTAGCAACAGTGTTTTCGATTACCATTTGTCGACAATCGGACGACAAATGGCAATCAAAAACACTGTTTCTAACTATTTATATCGACGTTCGTCGATAGTGTTAACGTTTTTGATTGCCGCCTATCCTGTGTGAGCCCAACCTATAGTAACAAGATACATTGTAAAGTGACATTGGAATACTGAAAAAACAATGACACCTGCAGAAAAGCAATGACCAAGGTACCAACCAACTCTCTAAGATGGCTACACAATATCTTCACCTGTATGTCTAACTTTTCAGGTAGCTATGCAATGTCTCCATAATTTTGTCTATCTTTTAATATAGCCTGCTGTTTTCTTATATCGTAGGTTTTCACTATTTCTGAAGGCACCGTTTTTCCAGATTATTCACTATTTTGTCTATCTTTTTATATAGCCTGCTGTTTTCTTATAAAGTAGGTTCTCTCTATTTCTGAAGGATCCATTTTTTCCAGATTATACACAAGTTGGTCTATCTTTTAATATAACTACGTATTCACACTATTGTCTATTTTTTCAGATTGCTATGCATGTCTTCATAATACTGTCTACCTTTTCATATAGCTGCGCAATGTGTTCACAATTGTGTCTACCTTTTAATATAGCTGCGCTATGCCTTCACAATTATTAGGTCCATCTCTTCGGATAGCAACGCAATGTCTCCTCACAGTATTGTCTATCTTTTCGGATAGCTACGCACTGTCATCACAACTTTGTCTATTGTTTTAGAATGCTGCGCAATGTCTTCACAACTTTGTCTATTGTTTTAGAATGCTGCGCAATGTCTTCACAATTCTGTCTAATATTCAAAGTAGCTGCGCAATGTACGTGTAATCGCCATTCTTTAATTTTGAAATAATGTTGAAAGGGCATCATTTTAACTTCTATAAGTGGTGACTATAATAACTGTTAGAGGTACTGTCCTTGACGTAATTGCATTATTGTTCGCTAACCTGTAACAACAGATGATAGAAAGTTTAACGCAGTGCATCAATATCTAACAGATGCTAGAAAGTTTAACGCAGTGCATCAATAGCTTAAGCAACTCTTGTTTTTTGTTGCAGATAACATAAATCACGCAACGGAGAGAAGAAAGATTGTTAAACTGCTGCTTGCACAGTTGTATTGTTTTGTTTATGATGGCACGCACGTGAATAATTGATCATTATGTTTTAACTACCATCGGTATCATATAGAGTGGTGTAATATCATTTGGCTCTTGTGGAGCGGATGTTGGATTATCAGGCTCTTAGCGTCACGCTCACGACAATATCTCTTTACAAACGTTATCGTAAATTTGTGCCTAATTTAGTTTACCCTTTGTACAATGGTCTACAATGGAAACCCCTAAACGGATACTTTCACAAACAGTGAAGACACAGATGAAGTGCCGCATAACGCGGCATTTCGTCAGGGTGTACACAGTTTGTTAAAAAATACATTTTTGTTCTATATTATAACCTGTCACCCCAAGATATGTATAATGGCCCCCCAAGATATGTACAGTGGCCTATCCCAATCATCTTGATGGGGTGGGGAAGAGAGAACTGGTTGCTTTACAGTCTAGCTCCTGTGTTTATCAAGTTTACTTAAAAAATTTAATCAGTCTGATTTGATATCATATAGCTAGTCTCACCTCTTCTCTTTTATATCAATATATCCTCACCTTATCTCAAATATTGCTATCATAGAGGAAATAGGGTGTATAGAAAAATTATAATTTAAAAATGAAATTATCATTTATTAGAAAAAATATGATATCAGACTAGTGGCTAGTCTATATTCTCACCTTATCTCAAGTATTGCTATCATAGAGGAATGAGAGGAAATAAAAAAAATTGAGCCGCGACATGTGATTCCCAACAATGTGGCATTTTGACATGTGTAGACTCAGACGAGCCTGTAAAGCCTCCTTATAGGCGTAGAAACTCCAAATGATGATTAATCAGTAGCTTAGCATTCATAGAATATCCAAGCGACTAGCAAGGGCTCTGATCAGAATGCTGATCTGAGGATTTGCTGGTCGCACATACCACATTGTTGGAAATCCCATGTCACGGCTCAATTGTAATTTGAAAATTGAATTATCATTTATTTAACTGAATATGATATCAGACTAGTGGCTGGCCTATTTGTCTTCCAGATGTCTTGTGACCGTTAGGGTCATCAGATGTCTTGTGACCGTTAGGGTCATGTGATGTTCCTCACGGTGTCATGGAATATTAGTCTTCAGTGTGTGATTGTTGTATTTCCAGATGTATGTATCAACAAGTTGAACAACTGAATCGAGCAATGTTCTATATACATTGTAACATGTACCTCCTGCTGACTGGTATTTCATATAAATTGGCTCCAAGTGCGAGGCTAGCTGATTTAGTAATTTCTGTAATGGGCTTCTCCATGTCGAGAAAATTAATAAATCATTAAGCGCAACCTATAGTTTATAGCAGACTACAATTTCAAATTTTACTGTTTTTTTTTCAAAAATAACAAATAAGGTATGATATTTCATGATAATCGTCTGCGGACGATTCTCATGAAATACCATACCTTTTTTTTTAGAAAATTAGAAAAGATATCGCAAAATGTGTCATCTGTTGAAGTCGTGATTGACGCTTTAAGGGTAACGCCAAGGTCTAAATTCCTTGTAAGAGTAGAAATATTCAACATGTTTGTTTTTTATTTCCACATGAAAATTGGAAAATTAATCAGACTGCGAATTTGATTTATTTATCATGTTTATGAAATGTTTTTTATTGTTTCAGCTTCGTACACAGCGATCTCCTCCTAGCACACTACTCGTATATGTACAGTATATGAACATGATAAAAGTTATTTTGCAAACTATTTCAGGAGCCGTCCCTTTCTTAAATTTAGGTATAAAGTTTGCATGTCAGGAAGTTGAGCCTTAATCGAATTAGGCCTCGAGGTGATATTTATTTTCATTTCAACTCAACCGAAAATAAAAATTTCTTCCCTCTACTTAAGGAATCTCCAGATGAAATTTGACTTTAATCATCCCTGTGGTTTCTGAGAAAATTATGTTGAGATATGTAAGTGGCAGTAAAAATGAGCGACCTTGTTATTAAATATATATCTTGTGAGAGAAATAGTTGACACTGTTGCATCCGTCCAATGTTGGTCCAACGTTGGTATGTCGACGCCCACATTTCCACCGACTGCCAACGTGGGCCTAACGTATCCTTGCTATCTGGTTAATGCTAAATATTAAGCCCCCGGTAGCTTAGGCTGTTACCCGTTTTAAGGCGCTGGTTCTGTTGCAGTTCAATGATTGTTTTACGTACCTCAAATTGTTTGTGGGGGCTCTGTGTTGGTCTTTGTTTTGGTATGCATTACTATGTGTCCTTTCTAGTTTTGCGATCATTTTGACGATGGAAGAAAGAGCCATTTGCTTTGTTTTATTGTTTTTTGGATGTCTTGTTACTGTAAATGTCCTGTAGCTCTTCATCACGGTACCATGGATTGGTCTACACTTTGTGATTGTGGTGTTTCCTGATCATACTAAATAACTCTTTTATCAGGTTTTGCACTGTTTTCTAAAGCAAGATCGATCTACAACACGTTTTGGAAACTTTCATCCGGTGACCCCTCAATATAAATATTGGACCATCCTGACTTCATTTCACGTTGCTTTATGGAACAATGCATTAGTCTTAAAAGGATTAATAGTATACTGTAAATTCGAACATATTCGGGAGGGTTTTATTTTCGCGAAACTTCGCTCTATATGCGAAGTTTCGTGAAAATAATACCCTCGCGTATTATAGCGAAATCACTTTGTCGTTTACTAACATATAGGTAAATGATGCCTTAGTCGCGATTTTTTTTACCGTGACAAGTATGTCTTTTAACGCGATTCACGAACATTTACGAATTAACAGTAAATCATAACACTCCAATACGAGACGTCATATTATAATACCCTTATCCACCTATTCAATTACCCTAATGCATTTATATATCAGTATATAGAGAGCAATATTTTTACAATAAATATTTTTTATCTTTTATTGATTTCTGCGAGATATGAATAGAAATTCTGTATCTCACTGATACAGTACACATACAAACAAATGAAGCATTAAATAAAATGGCGAAGAAGATTTTATCACAGGCAAAACTCATATATCATATTATGATAACATTATTCTGAAGTCTGTCTATAGAAAGTCAGGTCAATAAAATAGAATCCACGTCATAATCATGATAATTTTGCCTCGTCGTTTGAAACCCAGAATTTGTTGCATGTGAACAACAAAAGCGCAGACCAGACTGCGCATCTGCGCAGTCAGATAAGCGACTTTCTTATTCACTACCTTGAAAGATGATAACTAAGCCTGCTACGTGCCAAGTTTCAATATTCTAGCTACTCTCTGTAGTTGTGTTTGCTGGTGGTAAGCCTAACCTGGCCACAAACCCTGAGGAAAGGTGTTTTTTCTCGACGATTCTCAATGTTTTGAAGATAATACACACAAAAAAGGCGTTCTAAAATTAATGAAATTAGTTGTCAATCGCTGTGATAGGAACACAAACATGTGACCGAATACAGACTACAATCAGCTGTGCATCCGCTTTGTACAATGTATTCCAATAACTAGGCTTTGTCCGATGAACATGGTCAATTTCAGACTTCGAACTTTCAAACTTAGCAGAAATGAATGATGTTTTGCTGTACTTGGTTTGAATTTTGCCTGCATTTATGACGCCTGTTCCGTTTTATCGCGCATCGAGCTAATAATTCCATTAGCATTATTGAACAGGCTGATACTAAAGGTTTAGTCATAGCAGGAGAAAGTTCCTTTTTCTGTGACTTTTACAAAGGTGCAGATTAGACTGTGCACTATCCTTTGTTATTTCTAGCTTCAGTAAACTATATAATATTTTTCCAATCAAATTTTCAAAGGTCTAACCCTTTATGTACCAAGAGATTATGTTGGTTTGAAACAATAGGTTTTGGATGTTACATTGCATCTATGGAGGGGCCACATGTTATAATTTCCAAATTCTTTCTCTGAAGGTCATTTTTGTCTTAGCAAACGGTGTGGACCCAGATGAAATGCCGCACCATGCGGCACTTCATCTGGGTCTTCACTGCTTTTCAAAAGTACACATACCTGTTTATGGGCTTCAGGTCCTCAAAGGGTTAATTAGTAGCTTTAGCTCAGAAGGCTGTATAGACAGGTTTTCTCTTGAAATGCTTCTTCTAATGACGCACCTTATTGTGGTCGCAACTGCATGGCTGATGATTGATAACTGGACATCATTAAGTTAACATCAATACTACACGTCCACCATATTGCGGTATATACTAGCAAAGTAGGTAGGATCGGTAACTTAAAAATGGAAATAAGTATGATGACAACTCATGGCACCAAGAGGAAGGGACATTAGATCAGATACAAACAAAGGCACGCAATTTAATTGCAAGAATAGAAATAAAGTAAAGCAACCATAATTCTCATCGCCAGCGAGATAGTTGTTAAAACTAATAGGATCCTTCTGTCATGCACCGAACACCAGCTTGAGACAATGAAAAGATCAGCAATAGTATATCTGACCAAAATTTGTCAAACAGTCTGAAAGCTAATAAAACGCTCATAAAGAGAGGTAACTAGTTCAAGTGAGAAAAGATTATTGGCAACTAGAAGTCTTTTTATGGATAGATGGAATCAAACCATGGTTGTTTATCTTTTTAGCATACCGTGTTTTTTTCCTTTTATAGTTCAATCGAGAGGTATACACGTTTCAATTAGCTCTGCTGTATATAAATATCGAAATGATTTTTGACGATTTTAATATGAGGAATTGGAAAGAGACGTTGACCCTTCAGTTGAATCATTTAAAAGAAGCAAGTAAGGGTGCAAAGATCTGGAATCCACAATCAAGTACCACCCCTGACCAAGGATAACAATGGAAAGTGACAAACTCACAGTAAGACACCACAAACGAGAGCCAAGAGGTCAGCCCTTTCCCAGCAGGTGACCACAAGGCACATACAAACAGACGCGCAAAAAGGCTTAGCAGACGCAAGACAGTAAAACCCCACAAAAGATCCACAAAAGAAGTATCGCCTTGGAACGGTCAGTAAAGTATTTTACTGGCGGGCTTAAACCAGTTTTACGGCGCGCCAAACTCACCCTTAATTCAGATGTGGATCATGACACATAGATATTTGGTTTGCATGAAAGACCCCTAACTTATCAATGCATCATCTTCTAGAAGATATAGATCAAGATATAACAAGGAGATAAAGCAAAGATAAGTACTCAACAGTAAATAAAACTGAATACTGGAGCAGAAGAAATCCAAAAAGTAAACCCCGGTGGGCCCGACAAACAGCCAAAGCATCACGCCCCTACCATCTAATCAATAGATAAGTCTTTAAGTCTGTAAATAGATTTTTGCTACGGATTGAAAATTTGGATGTGACTTATCAATGGTTTTAGATGTTGACTCCTATGTGGTGTCCTGAGTCAGGTGTGGTACTTGCTTGTATCAATTCCTGATCTTTCCCTTCTTCCTTACTCTGACTCACACATATTTTTACGTTTTTTTGCAGCTGGCAAGAATTTTTGGTACATTTCAGCAAGGGAATGCCTAATCAATACGTCACAATATAGCTGGTGTGACCGCAAAATAATCTGGCAAAACGGATCATTCAAAATAGAAATAACTGAGAAGATTTATACAGCAGACTCTGTTTTATTTTCTTTGCTTGGGAATTAAAAAAAAAGTGCCATAACTCGTACGTTAAAGCTAGTTAAATGGCTGTAGAAGAAAGGGTATTCAGATTAGAGAGAGTCAGTTCCATTGGTGTTGTATTAGGCTTTAAATACCAGTCAACATTTACGTAGCTATGATTGTTCCATAGAGACGGGCTGTCAGAGGGAGATGTAAATGTTCGAAGGAAAAATGTTGTGTACTGCATTATGTAAATGTGGGAATTGTGATCATAAATAATAACATTTGAAGCTGAAAATAGCTTCAGTATTAAACTCAATGAGTTCATTTCATATTTTTAAGGTACCCAGTCTAACTTATGCATAAATAGTAAGTGAGTATGATCAGGAAATACCACAATCACAAACTGCATACAAACCCTTGACACCGCGCGGAAGAGCCATACAACAATCATGAGACACCAGGGCCCGGAATTACAATGCCTCCTTAAAGTTAAGCAAGACTTAAGTTAAGAATTGATATTTCAACATGCTATATTTAATGCTAAGTAAATTGTCTGGATCGATGGTGTATTTGTGGTCGAAGATATCATTGTGATCCTCAGAAAAATTAAAACTTTTTTGATTTTAATCAGTTTTAAACGTTATTTTTCGCATCCTGAAAAATCAATACTTAACTTAAGTCTTCCTAAACTCTAAGGAGGCATTGTAATTCCGGGCCCAGGAAGACAAAATAAGCAAAGCAACCAGCTCTCTCTTCCCCATCAAGATGATTGCAAAACTTGAATGGACATAAAGATACGTACAACAAAACATATAACAATGACAGACTCCCATAATGGGAGTAACAATAAACAACAAAGTAAGAAAGAGGGCAGAGATCAGAAATCGATACAATCAAGCACCACACCTGACCCAGGATACAAATGAAAAAGTGACAACGTCACAATAAGACATCACAAATGAGAGCCAATAGGCCAGCCCAATCCTAGCAGGTGACCACAAGGCACAAAAAAACAGACGCGAATGAAAACATACGAAATAACATAAATGATCCACAAAAGAAGTATCGCCTTGGAACGGTTAGTAAAATATTTTACTGGAGGGCTTAGCCCGGTTTAACGGTGCACAACCTCACCCTTAGTTCAGATGTGGATCAAGACACATAGGTGTTTGGTTTGCATGAAAAACCCCTAACTTATCGATGCATCATCTCCTAGAACATATAAATCAAGATATAAAAATGAGATAAAGCAAAGATAAGGACTCAACAGTAAATAAAACTGAATACCAGAGCAAAAGAAATCCAACAGGCAAACCCCAGTGGGCCTGGCAACAGCCAAAGTATCAGGCCCCTACCATCTCATCAATAGATAAGTCTTTAAGTCGGAATCGTCTGACTCATAGAGTCTGAAGTTCGACCCACCGGCGTGCAGTTAAAGAGGAAAGCAAAGTTGCCAACCGTGATTGGGTTGATTACCAAGCATGTAGTCTGTTGCAAGACATTAGTGTTATAGCCAATCTTTTTATAATGGGAAATTATTTCAATGAACTGCGCTGAAAAATTATTAGAGCCAACAATCTTCTTCAATTTATTCACCAAGTCAACCATAGAATTCAGGTTTCGAAAGTCATTGACGCTAGTAATCAACCTAGTAATCAACAATAAATCAACAACCCAAAAATAAATCAACACCCCAAATTTTGTGCCATATTTTTCTCCAAGATCAATAAAGATGCTCATGTTAGCACAAAAATAAATACATTCACTGTTTGCAAGGGGGTCTGGGGGTATTGCCCCCAGGAGCCAAAGAAATGTAAAAAAATCAACGGAAGTTTTTCTTTTTTTACATCAAATATTACATACCAGGCGCAGATAGATGATGTGGATTTAGATTTGTGCTAGTGGGATCCGGGGGTATAGTCCCCCGGAAATTTTGTATTAAAATGGTGCAATCTGGGGGTATTCTGAGTGTTCCGAAATATGTTATTTTCAACCTAAATTTCCACGATAGTAAAAATTATTTGCCATATCAGTCTAGATTAGCAGGTTAGGACGAGGAAAATACATTTAGAATATCAAAGGGGGGGGGGGGGGGTCTGGAGGCTTTCCATAGAAGCTGATGATTTTTTATTTAAAAAATCAAAATGAAATGAAGGCTTGTCCTTTAAAGTGAGATTTTTTTAACTTTTTTTAGTGCTCTCTAAATACCCAAAACTAAGAGCTTGCTCCGCAAATCCCTGTAAATAAGTACCAGTGCTCCCTAGCTCCCTGAAAATAAATAGCCATTCCCCCCAGATCCCCAAAACCCCTGGGGGCCCCTATAATGAAGAGCAGGTCACTTAAATTCTTGGAAAGTATGAATTAATAGTGGTGCAAAGATTCACCACGGTGCACAGTGCACCAAGGCTTTAAGCCTTAATTCGATGTTCCATGTCTTATCATGCATTTTCGGTTGGATTCGATGTCGGCTTTTTCTTTTATCCAGTGTTCATTCTAGGCTGCACCTTTGACTTATTGTTTTCAATTTCGGTACTGAAAAAATAAACAACCACTTTGAGTCATTGTGTATTCTACTGGGCAAGCTAATTTTACACAGCCAATCAGGATGGGGGCTAATCTATACCTTGGATACCGCGTGCATTCTATTTCTGTCCCAAGCTTTTAATAAACCGGAAGTGCAGTCCGGAGAATGTATTGAAAAGAATTAGTCATAGAAATGCATTGAAAATCAAGCAATTCTCTTTTTCCTTCCTTTAGAATAAACATATTAAATGATAATTAACCCCAGTTCACATAATACATTAACAACAACTTTTCCAATGAAAATTTAACAACTTTGGCTTTTACAAAGAGTAAGCAACATTATTTTTGTGGTACATTTTTTCGAACATAAAAGATTACATGATTCTTTGAATAGGAGGAGAGTGATTCTAACAACAATTTATTACTGATTTATAAGCAGGGCTTACCCTGGCTCAGCCAACACTTTAGTCAAATCGTAAAAGTTGGAGGCAAATTAAATTGACTTTAGCCAGGGGATAAGCTAGGAAGTAGTATCACAAGTTGTTCTGTATCTAACTCTTTACCCACTAGCAATGACTTCTGTCGTCTGCTGATAAACTCTGCAAGCAGTTTGGACCCAGATCAGCCCCAACAAAATGTTGGGCCCGATCTGGATCCAAACTGTTTGACACCCTGATAGTAGCATCCAAAGAGTTAAATATGGCACAATAATAAAGTGGTAAGAAATAATAAAAGCAATATTGGAGCATCCAAAGGCTGATCAAAATACACTTTTCACAAATACTGTATGTAATTTATCAACCATCCAGAGTGTACTTTAAGCCAATGACTTATTATTGTAGTCGCTCATAATTTTTAGTAGCAAATGGCTACAATGGCTAATGGCAGAATGAGCCCTGTATAAGTAACCAACACCTGGGTAAAGTCAAGTCAGGAGCTTAATGTGCACCTCATTCTCTAGTCTGACTTTGAGTTTTTGAACCTGTTATGAAATTAAAAAATGCTGTGTGTAATCGAACAGAAAGGTCTGCATCACAATACATATCGAACTGAGGCTTGATCTTGACCTCTGACCTAGTTTTTAGAATCGACATTGAGCTCCTAGATTCTTTGAGGTAGGATTTCCAAATTTGGTGTGTGACTACATCTTGGGATGGGAGAGTGTCACATAACATTTGCGGGACTTTGTGACCTTGAATTATTTGAGATGGGAATCCCAAATTTGGTGCGTACATGCATCTTGGGATGATGAAATTTCACGTACCAGTCTTGAGTCACTGTGGACTTGACCTCTGATCTTGTTTCTAGAATCAGCATTGAGTATAGGGAGCGCAGTGGCCCAGTGGTAGAGAGTTTGACTCTAGACTGAGGGGCCGTGGGTTCAAGCCTCACCGGCGTCACTGTGTTGTGGTCCTTGAGCAAGACATATTTATCCTAGCTTAGTACTGGTTCAACCCAGGAAGACTCGTCCCTGTTTAACTGAAAGATTGTTGATGGGACGTAAAGAATCAAATCAAACAAACAAAAGCATTGAGTCTGATGCACATTTTCCATATTCTTTGAGGTAGGAATTTCAAATTTAGGATGAATGCATCTTTGGACGGTGGAGTGTCTTGTACTAATTTTGGATTACTGTGACCTTGACCCCTGACCTGGTTTTTAGAATAATCATGTCTGGAGCATATCTCATGTATTATTTGAGGTAGGAAGACCAAATTGGGTGTATGGATGCACCTTGGGATAAATTGTGGGTTGTTGTGTACCATTTACAGGTCACTGTGACCTTAAACATGACCTCTGACCTAGTTGATAGAATAATCATGTCCCGAGCACATCCTATATTATTTGAGGTAGGAATCTTCCATTTTTGGGTCACTGTGATCTTGACCTCTGACCTAGTTTTTAATATCAGCATCAAGTCTGGTGCATATCTTTATTCTTCTAGGTAGGAATCCCAAATTTGGTGTAAAGATGCATCTTCAGATGGTGATATGTGGTGTACCATTTTGGTGATATGTGGTGTACCATTTTGGGGTCAATGACCTCTAACCTAAGTTTTAGAAATATTGTGTCCAGAGCATATCTTCTATATTATTTGAGCTAGGAATCGCAAATTTGGTGTGTGGTTACATCATGGGGCGACAGTGTCATGAACCAGTTTTGGGGTCACTGTGACCTTGTCCTATTTTTTAGAATTATCATTTTAGGAGGATCCTATATTATTTGAGATAGAAATCCCAAATTTGGTGTATGGATGATCTTTTGAAGTTGATATGTAAATGACCTTTTTTAGGCTACTGTGGCCTTGGCCTATGGCCTAGTTTCTAGAATAATTGTGTCTTGAGCAAATTACCTATATTATTTGAGGTAAGAGTCCCAAACTTGGTGTGTGGATTTCTCTTTGAGATTGCGGATTGGTGCATACCATTTTGGTCACTTTGACCTTGACAATGACTTCTGAGCTAATCTCTAGGGTTTTACCTATCTGGAGCATATCTCCTTTATTACAAATAACTTTCCTCAAATGGGTCTTATGCTAGACCAATTCCTTATGGGGCATTCGTCACATTACTGTGACATTTCTTGTTCAATATTTTTTCTTTTTTCGAAATATTTTTCAGGAATAAAACATCAAACAGTTTGGATCTTGATCAGGCCTGATAATCTGTTGGGCCTTATCTGGGTGCAAAATGTTTGAAAAGATCCTCAGCAGACAACAAAAATCGCCAGCTGGCAAAGAGTTAATTTGTAATCTACAAATATGTGTTAAGATGTAAACATTTCTTTTTGTGAAATAATGCTAGGTTTTGAAGGCCTACCAGCCTATTTGGTTAGCCAAAAATGCTTGGTTTGAGACAACTTAAAAACGGTTTGTTTAGATGTTAGCACTTTTATTACTTTTTGTTGTTTTTAGAAGGCCAAACAAATGTTTGTTAAGGGGATATATCTTTTAAAAGCTCTTAACTTGCATGGAAATTTTCCTGTATAAACAAGATTAGCTTTTTTGTCAAGGAGACAGATACCTTTGGCCTCAATGACATGCTGGATGAACTTTAGAGAAAACCATTTGCATGAACATGACCTACAATTATTCGACTACAATATTTAGACGTATTATGACCCAAATTTGATGTATCTCTGGTATTATTTACAATTTTTCAATTTGACCTTGAAAAATTCATAAGCAAAATTGAAAAATTTATATTTTTCTACCAGAAATTTGTACATTTTGGGCCAAAATACTTCTAAACATTGTAGTCGCACAATTGTAGGTCATGATCATGCAAATGGTTTTCTCTAAAGTTCATCCAGCGTGTCACAGCATTGTTAACGGTATCAAACCAAGAAGTAACTCTAAAAAGACTGATAAGCATGCTGCTGATTTCTCAAAAGCTGTACATTGGGGCGTAAAGTGATCTTTGTGAGATGTATAAGTTGTTCATACAACAATGTGGCCAAAAGCATCCGTCTCCTTGACAAAAAGCAATTCTTGTTTATACAGAAAAATTTTCATGCAAGTAAGAGCTTTTGAAAGATATCCCCTTAACAGGTAAAGAAATTTTATTTAACAAATTCTTGTTACTAAAAGAATGATTGGTTTGGGATAGCCAAATGAATGTTTTAGAGGTAAAGAACTTTCTTTAATCAACTCGTGTAAGTAAAAAGAAACGCTTGAAGAATATTTGTTAAATGGAAGAGTCATTTTGTTTTTAAAACAGACTCTTGTTTGTAAAAGAGTGCTTGATTTAGGAAAGCTAAAGAATTTGTTAGGAGGAAGATTAATTTTATTTAACTTTTATTAGTAATAACAATGCTTGGTTTAGGAAAGTATATGCTCTGGGAATGATTATTTTAGAAAGGAGATCAAAGGTCAAGGTCACAGTGACCCCAAAATGGTATAGAAACATTGTCATCCCAAGATGCATTCACCCTAACGTCATACCTCAAATAATGTAGGAGTTATGCTCAGGACCTGATATTCTAGAAATGAGGTCAATGTCACAGTGACCCAAAATAATATGGGACACTCCACCATCCCAAGATGCATCCTCATTTCGAATTTTTGGATTTCTACCTTATAAAATAATGTAGGAGATTTGCTACAGACATGATTATTCTAGAAACGAGGTCATGGTCACAGTGACCCCAAAATGGAATGCGAAGTGTGGATGCATCTAGACATCCCCATCCCCAGATGCATCCACACAATATATTTTGGATTCCTACCTCAAATAGTGTAGGAGATATGCTCCAGACACAATAATTATTGAAATGAGGTCAAATGTCAAGGTCACCTTGACACACAAATGGTACACAGCACGCCATCCCAAGATGTATCCACACATCAAATTTGAGGCTCAACTCAAATAGTATAGGAAATATGGCCCAGACAGGAAAGCATTACTGATGGACATATTGATGAACTGACAAAATCAAGCAAACCTATAGTTCCCAAAACCAGTATTTGATCCGCAGGGGAATAACAAGTACTTGTTAAATTGGCAAAAATTTTGGTTTGACTAAAAATCTCTTAACAAGTTAGGGGAAGCTGTTAACAAGTTTTTGTTAAGCATAGACTAGTACTATTGAGCTTTAACAAGTACTTGTTAAACTGACAAATCTTGTGATTTAATTCTAAATCTCCTCTTAACAAGTATTTGTTAGAGGTAACTGTTAATCATTGAGTTGTGCAAAGGTGTTGGATTATAGAACCTTAACAAGTACTTGTTAAACTGATCAATATTGTGACTTCATTCTAAAGTGCTTATTAACACAATGCTAGAGCAGCTTTCATTCAAGTTTTTAGTATTTAACAAGTAATTGTTAGCGATTACTACAAGTAATATAGAGTTAACAAGTATTTGTTAAGCATCAATTTTTGTAAAAGTTTTGTATTATAGACCTTTAACAAGTACTTGTTAACATGACAAATCTTGGGATTTTAATCTAAATCTCTTCTTAACAAGTGCTTGTTAAGACAATAATATACAGCTTTGAAATTAAGTTTTTAGTGTCTAACAATTATTTGTTAGTGGAAACTGTTAACAAGTGTTTGTCAAGCATTGGGTTTGGTAAAAGTGTTGTATTATAAAAGCAGTCTTGTGACTTAATTCTAAATCTCTTTTTAACAAGTGCTTGTTAAGTCAATAATAGAGCAGCTTTAAAATAGGTTTCAGTGCCTAACAAGTACTTGTTAGCGATTACTACAAATGATTTAGAGTTAACAAGGAGTTGTTAAGTATTGAGTTGTGTAAAAGTGTTTATTATAGAATTTTAACAAGTATTTGTTAAACTGACTAAACCTTTGATATGATTCTTAATATCTGCTTAACAAATATTTGTTAAATCAAGAATATTAAACCTGTACAGTCATTTTTGTATCAAAATTTTACACCTTGACCATATGGAAATGGTCAAATCAAATTGGAACGTGTTTAGAGAGATTTAAGTCCAATTAGGAGTTTAGATATCAAATCATAGTATCGTCTATACAATTTAGAAAAGGTTTTGCAAAGTTTCTGATACCGATAGCATTGTTAAAGAAGTTTCTGAGTTAAGAATGTATTGCGAGTGTTGAAGTCAGCATCTAGTAAAACGAATGCGCTGAGAGATATAGACTCCATAGGATGTAGAGCGAGGAACATCACCATCTAAAAAGGGAAATTGACAATATCAAAATCAAAGTCGTCACGTTTATCATAAAATTTGGTAGAAATAATACCATTAGAAATTGATAAATGCAACTAAGTAAGGGTGCAAAGATCAGAAGTCTAACACGCGGCTTTGGTTTCAACAAAAAGGTCAGAATAGATTTTTACCGGATCTCTCATATACCTTTTCAAAGTACTTCATAACATGTTTTTAACAGCTGTAAGACATGAGGTTAACAATTTAGAAAGTTCTGTGGTCGTACATGAACTAGAATTAGCAAAAAATCATGCGTATACGTTTTTTATGGAGTTTAGGTAGCCAGTACAACGTAGGAATTTTGTCTTGGTTTACTTTAGCTTTGACACCAAAATGTAAGGCTACATGACATCCATGCCCATCGACAACCACCCTCTCACTCAAAAAAGGCTGAAGTAAATGGGCATTGGTGTCAACAAGCATTGACAAGTCAACATCAACTGAACACCGCTTGTGAACAGACAGCAGCCTAAGCCATCGGGGGGCTTATATGCATTTTACTGGTACCAAATCTTCGCCCTAGATTCTGCTTTGAATGAAGTACAAGAAATGTTCAGCTCGCATGGACGCCTTCTAACAATTGCAATGTATCATTATGGAGAAACACTCTAATCGAATTGACTCAATATGATAAAACAAAGAAAAAGGCTCACGACTCATAGATAGTCAGGGCTAAAGAAAACCTCAAATTGAGCAACGGTGGGTCCAGCTATAGATAAGCATCAGTCACCAACTCACCGATTGAAGTTTTACGTCAGATTCGTTATAGAGACTAAGGCCTGACCCACAGTCATGCAATTTAACAGGAAACCATAGCTATAAACCATGATTGGGTTTATAGCCAGGCATGCAGACTGTCGCATGACCTCCAAGTTATATCCAACCTTTATATAACGTTTGATATTTTTTTTTTGAATTTATCACTAAAATCAGGTTTTCCAACCATTCGTTTGAATTTATAAACTAAATCACCATATAATATAGGTTCTGACATGCTGTGTGGCAGAAGTCTTTTAACTCAATGTTGTATTTAACAATTAACTCTAAGTGTCTGTGGTAGAATTTAGAAAATGCTTTTCGAATTTTTTGATATCTATAATCTTGTTTTAATAACTTAGCAGTTAAAAAACTTTTCTGTTGTTGAAGTCATTAACATTGGAACACACTCTTGTTAAAAGAATAAGCAGAGAAATATATACACCATAGGAAAGGGAGCGAGGAACATCTCCATCAAGAAGTGGGAAATCTAATATTTCAAAATTAAAATTATCCTGTTTGTCATATAGAAACTCGTTTTGCCATTTGTTATGGACAAGTTCAAGCCCAAAAACGGAGCTTCAGTATCAGAAGAATTCACCTAATTTAGCTAAGGTTCAGTAGGATTTATCTGGCCTACCATTTGTTGAAAATAAGGATTATCAATATTAGGTAAGTCATCTACATATCTGAGGGTGGAGTTAAAAGATTCCATAATATCAGTTTGATTATTGTCTGACTGAGACAACATGAAATCTCTCTCATATCAAAACAATAACAAATCTACAACAAGAGGAGCACAATTAGTACCCATTAAAATACATACAACTTGTATTTATAATTTCGAGCCAAATCTTATAAATATATTGTCTAAAGGATACTGTAGAGCATCACACATTGTCTTACATGACCACAATTTATATCGTTTAGGTTATTCAGAAGTAAAAAATGCTTTTTTAACATTACAAGCAAAAAAGTGAGCCTTCTCTGTTAAATGTTTGTTCAAATAATTATTTTAGGTTTTCTGTGATTAGATTATGAGGCAATGCGGTATTGAGCGTAGAGCAATTCTATGTAGACAACTAGATGCTAGAAAACCTTTAGACATTAATTTATTAAGATTTTCACCTGAATTTTTGATAGACAAAAATTAATTTGTACCATTCCTTTCATACACTGCTGTGCAATATTTAATGACATGGTTTTTAATCGCAGTATTGCTAGAAGTCAAAAGAACAGATAATTCGTTAGTTGTACATGAACTAGAATTAACAATAAAGCGCGATTATAGGGCCGTTCATGAAGTTTAGGTAACCAGTATATCGTTTGAAGCTTGCTATGGTCCTCATCAACAAACGCACCAAACTTTGTGGACATTACAAAGCGTAGCGATACATTGATTTGAACATTTGCTTCAGTATTTGCTAGCCATTTTCAACACACAATTAAAATACTTATATATCATATTTGTTTGTAATAAGTGTATTATTGTTCTCTCTTCTGAAGACCCTTCTTACACCAAAGTGGTTATATTGGGGTAATGATGTCCAAAGATTTAAATATTCGACGGTAGTTATAATTTTGTTTTGTTACAGCCTTCAGTCGAGCCATCCAAACAAGATCTTCTATACTTGCAAATCGATGGAATACTTAATATTAGACTATATATCATATGGCAAGTTCACTGACAGAAGCTTAATTGGTTAGAAATTATAAATTAATTTGTGGGAAGAAACAGCTTAACTTCAGGTCAGTAGTTATACCAAACAATATATTGTCTTGGTACAAATTAAGAAATTGTTTCACAATCTTCTCACAGAACAGGCCCTAAGGTTATAGAGAACATATGCTCAACTCAGCTGAGTACGAAATTTATCCTGCTCATAAATGTTAAAATGCCAACAATTGTTGGTATTTCAACATTTAGTAGGCATGATAAGTACAACATCTGAGAGACTAAATGCAAGAGACTCTTTTAATTGTCGATATTTTAGTTTTATAAGAAGTTAAAATTCCATGCTCAGTTGAGTTGAGCATGATAAGTTTTATAACCTTGGGGCCGGGCACTCAAAAGCATGTAAAAATAGTGTGTTTTATTGCAGCGTGTAAATGCAAGAATCTTTAATCATAGAGCAAACAAAATAGAGCAAACAGTAAAACCTGTGTGAAACCGCAGCTCTCCAAAAGATCGAAAATGGGTTTTTTAGACCAATTATCGCGTAAAGCAGGTCAAAAGTATTGCAGGATGCACAATTTGCAATACTTTTGACCTCCATTAAACTACCATTTGTCATTAATATCTTTGTTTTGTCCATTTTGAGTGGCCGTTTTACACAGGTTTTACTGTAATGTATATTATTTTGAGACCAGTAAGCTGATTGGAGCATTTTCAAAGGATTTAAGGTTATTTTCAAACATGGTGGCCATGTTTAAAGATATGATTTCCATGTACATGCAACATATAACTGTTACATGTACTATTTGAATAATGCCAATACAACGTTGTTTTATCATAAGATGAGCATTCCAACAAATCAGTTTTATTAAGAATACGTTACGAACTGTGCTGGTATAATTGTGTATCAATATAGACCTCCTGATAAACATGAATGGGATGTGCTATGTTAACGTGGGAATCGTAGGAATAAAATATAGCCCAGTTGTATTCAAAAAGATAATTAACCGATAGATACGAGGATGGTCTTTTAGAGATATAATGTAACAGTTTATCTATCAGGTTCTAAGTTCCCAATCACGGTTTTCATCTTTAATTGCACAGCGGTAGGTTTGTGATATGATGCAATGTGTCCTTTTAAGTCTGGTAATCTGCGCATGGTTGCTTAACATTGTCTGTTCTTATAATTGGGGCAACCTCCTGTTCAGCATAGAAACTCCAAATTTTGATCGGTCAGTAGCTTAACAGTCATAGAATATTCAAGCGATTAGCAAATGCTCTGATCAGTCTGCGCGTATGCGCAGGCTGGTCTGAGCACTTGCTGGTCGCATATACCATACTGTAGGAAATATCATACCATGGCTCATATTGTAATGCATGCATTAATTTAAATGTGCCGAGTGCAAATACAAAGGCGCTGATCAGACTTCTCGAATGCGCAAGCTGGTATAAGTTTTTGTTGTTCGCATGCATCACATTTAAGTTTTCTGGCGACGCGAATGAACTAAAGATCAAACTAAAGATCTTGGACAGTTATTATGATGTTATGACTACCTTCATTCTCGAGCCTTCATCAGTAACTGACGACTGTCGTTCTTGGATCCGCGGTGAGCAGATAATTTCTATGAAAGGGTGTGGCCATAAAAAGGCTTAAAATGCACGACTCCTCTGTTGCAGTCTCTAACATAAGATTTATATTCGAACATCCTTCAGTGTACATGTAAATATAACTGTAAGTTAACACCAAAAGAGCTGGCAGCTGAACTTCCACACTTACACTTACTTTTCCCTCTAAGACAACTTGAGTCCAATCAATGCTTAAACGTTTCTATCTGTTATTGTTGTAGTTGTTATCAGGATCAATTTAAATGAACAGAACACAGCCTTAAACATGTTTAAATGCCTGAGAAATTAATTAACATTCTGATCGTTTCATCGAATAGAGAAGAATATTTGTCTAGTCGGTACTAGCATTAACAAATGTTGTGCAGTATATATTTTTACTCAGTCGTCATGCACGGACTGAGAATAATCAGGTATTTGTGAACGAAGTGTCGTGATTTTCAGTTCTAAGGCGGCTTCACAGATGTGAGCAACACACAAAATTTTGTATAGATTCGAGCAAGAGATCTTGCCGTGTTGATTTGCACGTCGTCATTGCTATGTGGTATACTGCACTGTTTAAAATCACAGCAAGTTTTCGCCAAACAAAAAATAGAAAGTTTGGTGTCATGTGGGCTGGACGGCAGGTACTTCGGCAATGAGAAGATCTAAGGGTTAAGTAAGCTGTGTTTCTGGCAGGGCTTTTACAAGCACTCCTTACATAGATCTCATCAAGGTCTACAACGTCCTTCCATGTCACGCTGCTCATTTGCTCACATTAAAGCGCGCCAACATGCAAACTGTGTTTGTTTTCTTTGTTAGAAGTTAAGAATAGACTGACAGTTCAGCTGCCATCAGGTTTTACAAAGTGCAATGTTACACGTATGTCTTATAGTGTATACGTACCGACTGCGCTACGCGGTTAGGAAATAGGTATACATGTACTAAAACCAAGTTCTAATTGGTCACTTTTCAAACTCATCATTTCTGACCAAACGCTTATAAAATTGAATATATATGTGCATTTGAATAGGCAAGCGTTTAGCAGTGCTTTTGAACAGTTTTCTTTTACTTAAAAATTTTTTGGGTTAAAAATGCAAAAATCGACTTTTTTAAGAAAAATGGTTTTGAGAGTAGTTTTATAAAATTGACGTTTTGGTGGTTACAAACTGGTCTGTCCGACTTGAAAAACACTTAACAATTGAAATTTTGCTTATGGTGGATTTTTACGCATTTTTTAAATGTTGCATTTTTCAATTTTTTTTTCGAGATTTTTAAAATTAACCAGTATTTCCTAGTAAAATTGTTAAATGCACTTAATTTTAATTGAACACTGTAGGCCAAACACAGTAGAACGTGATTAGTCCATTTTTGGCGATTATTGTTTTACGACTACTGTACACTTCCGGTTTCAATGTGAGAATGGCATTCTATTTTAGTTTTTTTCAATTCTTAAAGACGGACGGTGACGTCTGGTGATAGTAAATAATCGCTGGAAATTTCAATGCCGTGTCGCTTATAATAAAACGTACAGAGCAGTGCAAAGTCTCTATGTAAATTGCAAGGTTAAAGCTGAATTTCAATGATTTACCTGCTAAAAGTGTTTGTCTTATGTTGTTGAGTAGCAAAAACGACGAGTCTGATGGAATCAAAACTTTTGAGGTTAATTCTTCTTATATCATGCTAGCCAGTTACATCTTCACTCAAACAAAAATGTTAATTTGCGTTTGGTTTATATCGTAGTAAAACTGTGACTTTTTGAAATGAGGGTACCTTTTCTCTAAATTCGTCCGTGCAAGAAGTACACGTCATTTTTTTAATGAAATAACTTGCAGAGCCTCGGCAAAGTATTGCTTCATTTAAAAACAAACATGAATTTTGTATACACTATGTTTCACTTTCTGAACTAGCGTAAAAATGTAAGGTGACCAATTAGCAGTTGGTTTTAGTATATAAAGGACATTGTTCATAAATGGGTATGCAGCCACCCTACAAATACAAGTTACCAAGGATGTCCATTCTTCAAGTTGTTATACTTTAATTCTGTTATTGTTGTTATGTGACTGTCTGTGTTTTATGTATCTTCTTTGTTGTGCCCTGGGTTGGCATGATGTGGCATTTTCTTGTAATAGTTACTGGTTCTGCTAGTGAACTGCACATGTATACAAACGAAATGAAAGCAAAATATGGATCCTGATAAGTAGCTTCTAAGAAGCCAGCAGATCTGCATTAACACTGTTTAAAAACAGGATAATAATTATACGTATCTGGATCCAGCATGGTAAGGGTATTTACTTGCAAGAGAGATAGCCAACACAAAGCCTATGTATTAATGAGCATATTCTCAATTTTAACAAGGGCATGTCGTATCGCTTTGCAAAATATGAGTCCCCTACCGGATTAAAGAAAGAAAACACCACTCCCTCAACCCATCCATGGTAAAGATGACCACGGCATGTGCATGACCAACCTTCCTGTTCATATGATATGCAACGTGACTAATTTCAGGAGATAAATAAACGTTTTGATCTTTAAATCGCATCCAGGGGACGAGTGTGTAAATAAGGGCAAAATGTTTGCTTGCGTGTTATCGTACATTTCATTCAAAAAATTGATATGCAACATGACTACTTTCAGAAACAAAAATAATAAGTGAGTATGATCAGGAAATACCACAATCACAAACCACACACAAACCCATGGCACCGCGAGGAAGAGCCGCTCAACTATCACGAGACACCAGGAAGACAAATTAAGCAAAACAATCAGCTCTCTCTTCCCCATCAAGATGATTGCAATACTAGAATGGACATAAAGTAACATACAACATACCATAGAACAATTGCAGACTCTCACAATGGGAGTAACAATAAACAAAAAGTCAACAACAACAGAACCACCGCCTTAGAACGGACAGCAGCCTAAGCTACCGGGGCCTAAATGCATTTTACTGGTACCAAATCTTCGCCCTAGATTCTGCTGTTGTTGAAGTACAAGAAATGTTCAGTTTTGATCTTTTGATCCCACCCTAGGGTGTGCGTAAGGACAAAACTATTGCTGGTGTTGTAGATGTCATTCTACTTAATTGGATATGCAATATGACCATTTTTAGAAAAAAATGTTTTGGCCTTATGACCCAGCCCAAGGGTCAAGGGTGTATGTGAGATTGCAATGTTTGCTTGCTTGTGATCGTATATTTCATTCCCTTTAATTTGATATGCAACATGACCATATTCGGAAAAAGTTGATTTTTAACCAAGTCAAATGTCTAGCCCAAATTCACAGCGACCGATAAATGGTACAAGTCACTACGTCATCTAAAGATGCATCTACACACCAAATTTTGGATACCTACCCAAAATTTATATAGTAGATATGCTCCGGACACAATCATTCTAGAAACGAGGTCAAGGTCAGTGACCTGAAAATTTTACATGATACTCCGACATCTCAAGATGCATCCACACACCAAATTTGAGATTTCCTACCGTAAATAATATCCTCCAAACACGATTATCATAGAAACGATGTCATGATCAAGGTCACAGTGACTAAAATCTTACTCGACACTAGGCTATTTCAAGATGCATCCACATCCCAAATGTGGGATTTCTACCTAAAATGCTCCGCACACGATTATTCCAATAACGAGGTCAGAGGTAAATGCTCAACAAGATCAAAGTGACCAAAAATGGTATGCTACACCCCGCCACCCCAAGTATGCGCATACTACATTTTGGATTCCCATTTCGAATAATGTATGATATATGCTCCAGACACGATTAATCTATATAAACGAGGTCAGAGGTCAAGGTCACAATGACCAAAAAATGTTATACAACACTCTGCCATCCCAAGATGCATCCACACAACAAATTTGGGATTCCACCATCAAATGATATAGAAGATATTGCCCAGACACAAAAGCGTTACTGACGGACGACGGAATCGAGCAAACTACAAGGGTAAAATAACCTAATAGACGTTTTCGAAACCACGCTTACACTATCACTAAAAGTCATCCGAAAGTGAAAGATGTACAAGTATTAGCTTTTCAAAAAAGCTGGCGGTCGTTTAGCACTATCACTGTATGTATTATTGCACAATGCCAGTGTCGGACCCAGTGGGGGATTGGGGCTGGGGGGCACGTGCCCACTCCCGAAGAGGCTGTGAGTGTACTATCTTTTTCGCACATTATATGATATTGCGAGTATATACTGGGGTGGTTTGGTAGAGGTTTGGGATGTTTTGGGGTGGTTTGGTGTGTTTTGGGGTGTTTCAATTGTCCGCACGACGGTTATGCTAACAGTTAAGTGAAAATTAATTCGCAAACGAGTTTGCCTCGCCCTATAGATTTACGGACAGTTTTGCTTCGCGTAGGCCAAACCACGATATTTGGTACCCCGCTCGTTGTTTGGCAGCGCAAAAACAAAAACAGCCTGAGCACGTCAAAACCTGAATTTGATGTGTGATTTGCAAGAACATTATATAAGCGGCCGGCCATGTCCGCCTGCAATAAATGGCCAATGCAACGGCAATTCAGCACATGACATAATCACATGCATGAATTCGCTGACTCACGTGTCCAATCTCGCACAATTATTGATCGAGTTTAGGGTGAGAGAGGGGGAGATTTAACTCTTTACATGCTAGGTAATTTTGATACGTTTTTTCGTCTACTGATTTCTTAAATCACCTTTCTTTCGAATAAAATTATTGCTGGAATATCATCAGAGTGTCAAGCAGCTTGGATCAAAGAACAGGCTCGATACATTTTCGGGCCTGGTCTGGGTCCAACTTTTTGCAAAGGTTATCGACAGACGACACTAGTAAACAAAAGGTATGCGAGGTGAGAGATCAAACATCTTCATCAATGTTTAAGGGAAGTAATTGCACATGTAATTTGTGTTAGTCCTAGAAGGTGTTGTCCTGTCTCTTTCACCCATCGAGACAATTTCTTGGGTGTATTTTTAAGTTTAAGTCAGCCTTAACTTTGATTACATAGAGAATCTTACATGAGTGACCTTGTTTTATTGAATCGTTAAACGAGTTGATGAAAAGAGATAAAATGCGAGGCTTGCTAAACATTTTATCTTTTTTCGAGACGAGTAGAATAAATTCAATACAACAGGAGCACGAATGTTAGATTATATTTATCACAACATATTAACATTACTTTGAAATCCCATTTCTAGCGTAAAACTAAGGTTGTGTCATTATGTACGCAACGTTGTAATGGGCATCATTCATAACGTCACATGTACAAAAATCTATAAACTACTAGTGGTTTATCGATTTTAAAGCTGCATATTCTGTAACTTTTGATCTTTTAATTTTAGAATTAATGTTTCTATTTTTCAAGAACACAGTAAAATAACTAAAATTCAGATAAACATTTTACCAATTTCGTAAATCTTAACAAATTATCAGTATCAAAACAACAGCATTTATGTTAAAATTACCTGTACATAATTATTGGAGGGACGCAAATAATTACCAACAAGAGAAAAACACACCTGTTTTATAAGATAATTCACTTTTCCGTGCAGTTCTCAACTATAGTGAACAGATTTATTGTGAAAGCATGACTTAATTCTACTTTTACAAATAATTTAAAAAGAAAATAAATAAATTCGAAAAATATCGAAAGTTACAGAGTATGCAGCTTTAATGAATGGCGATATATCACTTCCAGACTCAAAGTCAGGTTATAAATTTTGATTTGTTGATTTTCAAACATCACAGGGTATTAGCCTTTAGCTTTCTTATGGACTGGGTATAAATGAAGACTATCATACAATAAACCCAATTGATTATAAGACATTTATTCTCTATAAACTCCTTTAAAACCTATAAATCTTCTTCAAAGTTTGTGTTATCCATTTTGTAGCATTATGGCCACAGGTAAGAGTTACCAAATGACAATATATGTATGTCCCTAAATACTGTTGCTGAGTTTTTTCTTCAGTTCAATAGTACTTATCCTTATAAAATTTTGTAATCTGTGCCATTTCAATTAACTCGTTTATCGTTATTAAAATAGTCTTCAAATAGACATACAAGTACTTAACACATACGTCACATACGTATATGTATTGAATCTTCATAATCTTACCACACAAAAAGAAAGATAAAGACGTACAACTCTATAATGTTTGAATGATTGAAAATCAAAACATACACCTAAGGAATCTTCTAACGCATACACTTTAATTTGTTTTGGCATTTTCTTAACGACTTAAATTTAGAATTGAAAATATATATTTAGGAAACCGCTAAACAATGTTTCCCGGTAATGCATGGCTATTTTCAGAGAAACCGGACTCAAAACATTCAAAATATTGAAGTTTGAGTTGAACACTTTCAAAAACGAAAGTCACAAATTTACCATTTCTCACACAAATCAATAAAAAAAAAACAGAATAGCAATTTGTCAGTGTATTCTATTAATTTATGTGACACGTATTTTTTCAAATGTAAGATAGTCTTCATGAGATAATAAAAATCACCCAACTTTACTCTTCTAACGACTATGAAATTGTAAGGAAAATAATACCAATGCGCACAAAACAGTTATTCCATTCCTGCCAATCACATCGCGGGTTTAGATCTGGGGAATTAGATGACCATGGTAAAACTTGCATGTATTCTGCTTGTTTGTAGCAGAGCCCTGATGATGATATTCACAGTGCAGTTTTTTAATTGTATCTGAGAAAAATCACATGTATTTCATGCATTGCTTATTACAAAATGACGTTTACCATTGTTTATCATGACAAATGAAATATAAAAAAGATATTGCTTCACTGGGAATGTGTGGCGGCGGTGAAATGTTTCCCTGTCCTTCACAGTGCAGATTTTATTTTCTGGTCCTCTCAGACTAAGGATTCGATAATGGAACTTTTAAAAACCATTAGAGGGTTACTGTTTAGACCTAATTGGCCGAAACTAGCCAGCCTGACGCCGAAAACTTGCACACTCTACATTTTAGTTACTAAGTAACCAATGGTGTAGTCTTTGCTTCCAAACTAATTTGCATCAAAATTCCAGTTTTTGTGACTTCTGATTTTGACACTTTCAAATTAAATACGCTGTATTTTACATAATGCTCAATGTTTTGTTCTGAAATTTTCACACATGATGTGTGCATTATTGAATATTTGTTTAGCGACAAAACTTATTTTAACATAATTTAGTTGTTTAAGTTAATCATTCATTGCATGCGTTGGAAGATTCCTTAAGTATATACTCAAATGGTTACCAGCATTAATCTACAAACTGTTAATGTGCCAACAGGAAGAGATTTCAGAAAAGTTTTAAGGCCCATACCTGTAAAAGTTTTTTCCATAACCTCCAATAAGTTGTTGTTCTTACAACTCTAAAACCGCATTGAAGCTGTCGTGGACCTGATTCAAGCAATCACCAAGAATGAGATATATAGGTGACCACAATGTTTTACCACTTTTTGGCCCCTGAAGGTGGGCATCCTACATGAGAGGAAACTTTTATTGAAAAAAGCAAGGTCCTTTTTCTAAGCCACATCAGTAAACTAAATAAAACAATAGGGCCCCTGGGCCCTGGGTCGCTCACCTGCGAAGCTCCTCTCAAAGTCCAGCTGCATGTTTCAAGTTTAATAGAATAGCCGTTTCATTAAGACTTAACATGGGTTATGTTGACAAAATTCTTCAACAAGGGGTATAATTTGAGCAAACTTCGAGAGGTTCACAAGATGATGCTACAAACAAAATATCAGACCCAGGGAGATTATTACTCTATTGAACTTGTCTGATAATGGGAAATGACTCGTTTGTATACTGGAAACCCCTGAATGGGTAGTTTTGAAGTTTGCTGCATTTTATCAGGATCTGCACTGTTTGCTATGATAAATGCAATATTCAGAGACTGAAGTACATATTTATTAGGAAAGTCTACCTGTGACACCTCAAAACCTATAATGGACAATGTAGCTATTTGTATGGGAAAATCAATCTTCCCAGAATCAATGGAAAACCTCTCTAAAACAAGAAAGCCACATTTGCAAGATTTTTCTCCCTTTCTAAATTCCTATAATATTTTTAATTTGGACTTAGTGGTTCAAAAGTAAATTTAGGTTAAAGAGTTTTCTCATCTTTAGCTCTGGCAGCCCCTTTGATCTGTGGAGTGGAACCATTTGTAAAATTGTGGTTAAGTGCATCATGAGGAACAATGCTGTGAAATTATTTTGAATTTGGGTCAGTGGTTCAGGAGGAGATGTCGTATAAAGGATTTCTTATCTGGAGCTCTGGTAGTCATCCTGTTTGGTGGAGCGGAAATAATCCCTATAGTGCCGTCTTTCTTTTGAAAGAAAGCATTATGGGGAACATTCCTGTGAAGTTATACGGAATTCGGACGGAGATGTCGTTTAAAGACATTTCTTATCTAGAGCTCTGGCAGCCATTTTGTTCAGAAGACCGAAACCATTTGTTCAATTTTGATAAAACGCATCATGAAAAACAATTCTGTAAAAAATTTTTGAATTTGGACCCGTGGTTCAAGAGGAAATGCCGTTTAAATGTAGTTCTTATGTTGAGCTCTGACAGCCCTGTTTGTTCAGCAATGTAACCATTTGGTTTAAACATATTTTATTTGTATACTTTGTCCTTAGAACAACATATAAAGACAGACAATAATATACAGTATACAAATGGGATTCAGAATAAAGTCTTTAGACTTATATGAATCTGTATCCCATGAGAGTGTAACCATTTAAGGAGGAGGTGTCGTTTAAAGACATTTCTTATCCATAGCTCTGGCAGCCCCTTTGTTCAGTGGACTGGAAGCATTTGTGCAATTTGGTTGAAGGCATCATGAAGAACAATCTTGTGACACTACTTTGTTTTGTGTTGTTTGTTTGATTTGATTCTCTACGTCCCATCAACAATCTTTCAGTTAAACAGGGATGGGTCTTCCTGGCTTGAACCAGTACTAAGCTAGGATAAATGTGTCTTGCTCAAGGACTACAACACAGTGACGCTGGTGAGGCTCGAACCTGCGGCCCCTGGGTCTCAAGTCAAGTACTCTACCACTGAGCCACTGTGCTTCCGTACATTATTTTGCATTTGGGTTAGTGGTTCAGGAGTAAATGCTGTTTAAAATATTTCTTATCTGGAGCTCTGGCAGCCTCTTGTTTGGTGGAGCGAAACCATTTCTGCATTTTGAAAGAGGGCATCATGCAGAACAATTATGTGAAGTTATATGATATTTGAACTAGTGGTTCGGGAGGAGACGTCATTTAAAGAAAAAAATACGCATGAGGGACGACGGACAAATACCGATCACAATAGCTCAGGTGAACTAAAAAGCAGTGAGATTTTTTCCAAAAACTGCAGCAAATATATACCCCCTTGAATAAAATTGATTTCTTTCCCGTATGTTTATTATTGACCAAACATGACTGTTACGACATAAAGCCAGTCAGGAAGGAAGAGGGAAAATTTTATTGGAAAATGCTAACAGGGAAAAATAATTTACACAACTAGTAATAACTTTTCAGTACTTTATGTACTAAAAAAACATCGACAACACATTAATAAATCAATGACACCACCTACGCTATTATTTCTGGCTAGTTGACCATCCTATACTAGGGCAAGTTGCCACTCTAAGATCGTTTCAATTAGAATCAATCTTAGAGTGTCCTGCTCTAGATGTTCGTCACCTAGTCAGAAATAAGAAACGTAAAGAATATAATTCACATACAAATCTAAGATCTAAGGAAAAAAAACTGGGCACATCTAATCTTAAGTATCGCGGTATGGAGTGTTTCCCTTGATTTACTCGTTTTGTGGAAACTACATCTTCTTGGCCACACAATCGTTGACTCTTAGTCAAATAGGCTCTGAGATAATTTATCTCTAATCGTCACCTTGCACTGAGACGTCAAATCTATTTCTATGGGACTTCTTTTATAACTGGCGTATTTTGGATTGCGATCTTGACTCTTTAAGTCACCTTTGTTTGTTTAATCGCGATTCCAGCCGGTTGGCTTATCAACTGATAGGGTATGTAGTTGATTACTGGCTACGTTGGAATTATCGAATCCTGGACCCTGATCCAACACTGTTTGTGGCCTAAGGGGACGACTATTAGGTGCCCTCAGATTTTCAGATACTATGGTTCACCAACATTCTACCTCCAACGTAGGAGGGGACACAAATCAGAGATAATTCTGCAAAAAACAATCTACTTTTAGAATCTTGGTTACTCAGAATCACTCTGTTGCGTCAAAAATGGACTTGTTCGTTTCAAGTTAAAAAAATAAAAATAATTACAGTGGTTCCATTTTTTAAAACTACAGCCTAACCCTATAAGCGCAGGATTAGCCCTCACCCGTGGGTGTATGGCTAACGGCTCCCATGCCGAAAGGATGGATCCACTCTTCTAAATATCCACACTCAAATATGTGTAATAGAGAAGTATTTTTAGTGACTGGCCTATGTCAGCGCTAAAAAATACCTCCTATGCAAAACGAACAAACCCATACATTACAAAAAAAATTTCAGTACGCTATCGTAACGTCACCCTAGTTTGTGACGCTATCGCAGCCGAAACATCAAGAACCTGTGGCTTTTTTTCCCTTTCAGGTCGCGTAATCTAAATAGTTTTGGATTTACAAATACTGATACCAATTCCCTTTGAAATTCCAGGAAAACGTTGAACAGTGTGGTGCCAACGTAACGTTTGGACGTCACATATGACATCACCCTGTCCACGTGCTATTTTTGTACTTGCATACCGTATCAGTCGTAAACAGCTAATTATGACCGATCGTCAAACATAATATTTACATCAATATTGAAAGATTACATTCTGCTGTTTTATGCGAGAAAAATGTACAATATTTCTACATGTATTTTGGTGAAAAACCACCTAATCTCTAAACGTACATGTCAGCTATCACCTTATTTATGTAAGTGTGTGTTTAGTGTATGCACCTAACCCTTAACTCGTATATGCGTTAGGTATAACTCGATGTGACACATACAGGTCGTTACAGAAAGTCGACTATCTCTGGAAGTAAAATCGTCTTTCAAACAACGCAATATAAATCACAACAACTTAAAACCTAGCTGCTAAAATGTTTATTCACCTATCGGTATCCAGTAAATCTTCCAGCATGCAATTATGGTTTTATGTGCAGACCCGACATAGCCTGCGACCACCTTTGGCCGAAATAAACCTTCGAGTCCGTCCGGACAGCTTTAATATAGCCTGACAGATTTTAAGGCACTAGGTTGCGTAACAATCGCTATTTTTGCAAAAAAAAAAACGGCACGTTATTGATAACGCCCGATAGAACCCGTACACGGAATGCTGGCCGATTCAACAGACGACAAAATACAAAACAAGTGACTTATTATTTCAGTGAAATGCGACCTGCCAGAGACATCGTGATTCAATGCAATAACACTAAATCGCCATAGCTCTAACATGTACAATTTCAACATGGTCAAATATATATAACTTCACGTACCTTTCTATAATAATGAATAGCGTCTCTATAATGTACCTCGTTACGGTAACTTTATAATGTCCCCTTACAAAAATGTGCCATTCCGACCTTTATATAGAGAGAAATGCACAAGATCTTCAAGAAAGACAACAAAATCATGCCCGCGTTACTAAATAAAGAAACAGTGAACTCTATCTCAGACAAACCGCCGTTATATTGGACTAATAGTAGAAAAGGTACCGTATCCTGGTTCGCATAGGTGACCAGGTGCATACCTAAACCTTTGCGTATTTGATCGTATACGCAACCATCACTGATTCTGATGTTCCTGACATTCGGCATCCTAACAATGACACACTTAAAAACTTAAATATTGTGTTGAGCTTCCAATCACCTTTTGAGCCAATCACTACACTTTTAACAATTACAGGTCCGTGACCTTTACCTGAGCATGTTAGATTTCTAGTGACGAAAACAATAACCCAATAGCTCGCCTCTGTGATGTGAGCAATGCAATCTATCGAAGCAAACAAAACAGCATCCGTAACCAGTCCAAATTCCTATGCCCTAGGTTTGAATTTCATATACAGAAAGTGGATGGCATGTAAAAAAAACGAAGAGAAATAGCAGAACAACGAACCTTCAAAATTACTATAGGTTGCAATTCAATCGGGAAATTCCTGCACAATTCGAGAATCAAATAAAGCCTCGGCTGTAGTAAGGCATAGTACTATGTACGAAAAAGCTCCATTTTATTAGCTGGAACTGGCGTACGGAATAATAGTACTGTATCATCTTGGTCCAGCCCTATTAAAATCACTAATTTTGATTACCCCAAAAGTTTTATCAACAAAATAAATGAAGTTATGATTTTTCAAAAAAATATCGCTACAGCGATATTTTATTGAAAAGCATAAAGTTTATGATTCTTCAATAAAATATCGCTATAGCAATATTTTATTGAAAAACATAAACTCAATTTATAATTTATAACCGTTGGTTTTGCTGCATTTACACTTGTCAATGTGTCGGCATGGTTTCTTTGACGTCAGCGTCACAATATTTAACGTCAGCGTCATGTAATTAAAGTAGATCCTCGATGTACATCAGATGTCGTATTTCTCGGAATTCCACGGAATTGGCCGAGGCAGTTCATAGTATTATTGCCACGAATTAAATACTTTGAATGAAGGGAGTTAAGGGAAATGCAATGACTTTCAGGACCCTATGTTATTCCATGATACATTCATAAGTAAGAGGTACACATTGCCTGACATCGGGCATCAACGCGTCAACATCGGGCATCAACACGTCAACATCGGACATCAACACGTCAAAGACAAAACAGAAGATAGTATTTGACCTAGTATGTAATCTACTAAGCAACATGCATTTTTCTCTTAACGAAGGTAAACACCAATGATTATAGATTTAATTTGATGTGGACCAACCTGACTCAGTTTGTGATTTATTTCAGCATCGGCTAAATGCGCCTGCTTAATGGCCTCATTCTTACTATTTAAAAAGTACAAATAAAACATTTGCTCATTTATGTATTAAATACCTATTTTCATAATTTTGATTTTGTCTGCTTATAATTCCAGACAACATTTTTTTATCCGAACTTCATATTTCAATGACGACAATATTGGCTAGAGGAACATCAAAGATCATACGTGTCAAATTATATATAAATCAGGAACTACAATGATCACATACAGCAGACCAACCCACGGCACCGTGAGGAAGAGCCACAGAACATTACTGCGCAGTAACAAGACATCAAAACTACAAGAAATTCTAAGGAACCATCTCTCCCTTTCTCGTAAAGATGATTGCAAAACTAGAAAAGACACACTGTTATGGATAACAAAACAAAGACCAACACAGATCCCCAACAAACAATGGGATTTCATCTGGGTCTGCACTGTTTGCCATGACAAAATCGATCTGCAGAAGAATAAATGCAAAATTTATATCTTTGGAAAGTATATTATGTGAGCCCTCGATATATATGGACTTTCCTAACTTCACTGTATCAAATTTTACAGCACATTCCATTAATCCTAAAAGCATCAAAAAGATGTGGACAAGATATCGCCTTATTCACCTTAGCCTTCCATCTGATGAATACCGGATAACCACTAATTTGTGTCAGTAGTTGGTTTAAACATAATTTATTCATTCTCTTTTATACAATAGGCAAAGCACAAATAATATAACAAAGCAGTTGAATGAAAGGGATTTGACAGTAAGAGTAAGCTTATCTAAGTAAGTAAGGTTGCAAAGATCAGGAATCGATACAAGCAAGTACCACACCTGACCCAGGATACCAATGGGAAAGTGACAAACTCACAGAAGACACCACAAACGAAAGCCAAGAGGTCAGCCCTTTCCCAGCAGGTGACCACGAAGCACATAGAAACAGACGCGCACAAAACAAGCAAACACAAGACAGAACAAAAACATAAAAGTTCTAAGTCATCTCCCAAATTATGGTATGATGCTTAATACAACAAGTGTTATTGGCATGAACAAAATATATATGTATACTAATGAGAGAGAGAGAGAGAGAGAGAGAGAGAGAGAGAGAGAAAGAGAGAGAGAGAGAGAGGAGGAATGTTTGACTGGCATCCTGTTTCAGGCAAGTAACCGTTGAGTTAATGAGCTCTGGCTTGAGGGGGCTCCCAACGTTGATTAAACCTGACACAACTGGTTAAAAATTGTTGTACCTCTATGAATAAGGTTGTATTCTCCTGAAGAGTTGAGTCTTCTTTTCCATATAGGAGTTGATTAATTGAATAGCTGTCCAGTCATATTGACAGGTTTCTCCTACTTTCTGCATACAATGGGCATGTGAAAAAGAGGTGTTGGGCGTTTTCAAAACCACCACATTGACATGAAGGGCTGTTGACAATATTTTTCGATATAAGTCGGCATTTAAAGCGCTGCATTCCATTCGAAGTCTGGCTTGAAGCACTTGACCTAGTCCCGAACCAACATTGAAGTATTTTGGCGGCTTTGGAAGGTTTTTATTTAACTGAAATTTGAATGCAGAGACTGAGATAGATTCTTTGATTTTGTTGGGAAGGATATTTCATGCTCTTATTGTAGTGGGAAAAACGATTCATGGAAGAGGTTTGAGTTTGATCTGAGGTTTTGGAAATGATCAGCGTTTCTTAGTGGATAATCATTAGTTTCATTAATATGAGGAGGAATCATGTCGAAAAGATGAGTTGGGGTCAGTCTATGCAAAATTTTGTAAAAGGTTATTCCTGCGAATCTGAAGAGGTTCCCAACCAAGTTCCTGAAAATGTTTGTCTACACTACAAAGTTTTGTCCCACCTGAGACAATTCTTGCGTCCTCTATATGGACAGCATCCAGAAGTTTCTTTGATGCTAATGAGCAGTTATCCCACACAGTGTCACTATATTCCAAGAGTGGACGAAAGTATGTGAAATACATTTTTCCAACGATTGCCTGGATACTCGGAATTTAAGAGCTGAATGAAGGTTTACCCTAGTCCTTTTCAAAAATGTTAACAATGTGTTCGTCCCAGCTGCAAGCTTTTGAGAAAGTAATTCCAAGATGTTTATGCGAAGGGGTCTCACCTATTATAACTCCATCCATAGATATAGGGGGTGGAAGACTGAGTTTATTTTCCGAGAAATCAACATAGACAATGTTTTACTTGGGTTGAAGGTTACAAGTCAACTGTTTGTCCATATCGAAATGGCATTGAGATCCCTGTTTAGAAGTTGTCCTGCTTGAAGTGGGCAGTCCACAATGATGTACAAGCTAGTGTCACTAGTGGGACAGATATGTGAAAAAATCGTGCATTTTATGATAAAAGCATGAAACTTGGTACATGGCCAGATTAGTAATTATCAAAATTTCTGAGGGTCAGTGCCAAGCCAGAAATGCACCTTGACGGTCGCCATCTTGAATTTCAAAATGGCGACCTATTTTCGTATAATGCCTGTTAAGTTGGGTATCATTTTGCAATAAACTTTTATTTAAAGCTTGTGTAAGTGTGAATTATAACAATAGAACATATGTAATTATCTGAAATCACATGTAGATTGGCATATTATCCAAGATGGTGGCCATTTTATAAGATGGCCGCCATTTTTATATGTTAAATCAAGCTTGCTTTATGAAAACATCATAGAATGAACTTAATTCAGATTATTGCATCAAATTCAAGTTGGTCCAAGCATAGAAAGGCTCAAAATGTGACTTTGTTATTTGTGAACAATTTATTAGAGAGCCTTGATACAATATGGCACCAAAGATGGCTGCCAAAGAAGAATGATTTTATTGTTTTCGTTTTTTATACATTAATATATCACTGAGATTTGTATTGAAATTTGCTTTAGTAGCAATGAATGTTCGTTTCTTATATATTATATGTAATTTTGAAATTTTCTCAACTGTTAATTCAAGCATGGCATCCAAGATGGCCGCCAAATTGGAAAATCCTATTTATTGGTAATTTTAGCTGTTCTTTCTAAATAAATCTATATATTTTTTGCGATTAGCCTTTTTTCGACATCACTAGCTAGGATGTATAATGCTAGTGAACATACACTCAACAAAAACAAAACAATGAATGCATGTTTATTACCACCTGTCTCGAGTTAAGGGCAGCAGATGATCACAAGGTTAAGACGTTTACGGAGTTTCTGCCATGTACATTTGCAATGTATGACTGCAGGCAGCTCGAGGATGTCTCTTTTGTAGAGAATGTCCATATGGTTACAGATCTCCTACCTCAAGTTTTTATCAGGTGCTATCACCTCCATCTTCCATCATTAAGTAGTGTTGTGCGACAGACATTTGGTGCACTTTAGCTCAAGGGACGACTTTACTTGTATATGACTTCAAATTATTATGTTCACATGAAGAGCCTTCTCTTTCCAATACTTCCATGCATCCAATTTCACCAGCAATTCCTCCATGGACTCAGTCTTGATCACCGGATCATATTTGTACAAAAGCCACTATGTGCAGTCTGTTCTGAATTCCGTGATTCGAGCCTCTTGCATAACAATTGAGAGCAGTGGAGTCAGAACAGAGCCACGATGGACATCAACACCAAAAAACTTCTCACTGCGACAATTGGCAACTATTGTCCTGCTTTTCATGTCCTTGATCATGCCATTCATCAATTCCGCCAATTACTTTTTGATTTAAAAGCATACACACCACCTACCTGCATTCCTTCTCTATGTTAATGAATGTGGCGTAGAATGGCTTGTTAGATGTCAGGAGCAACTTCTGTAGCTGGCTTAAAATGAAGACCGCAACTGTAGTGCCACCATGGCCTGACATAAATCTGCACTGCATCTCGTCAATCTCAACTCTCTGCCTGATATGTCTCTCCAATATGCACTCTAACACCCTTATTAATTGCTTAATTACTTCAAGCCTGTGTTCAGAGCACCCCTTTGCCTATGTTCATACTGTCAATTTCACTCTATACTAACACTCGAGATTATGTTGCAGATTAGGCCAAACACCTCGACTGTGCCAGTTTCCCAAATACATGTAGAATAAAGCATCTGGTTGACAATTGCTATGATATGTCTGCTTTTGTCAGAACGCATCCTGCTAATTGTTTTTGTGATAATTCCTGTACTGGTCACCTGGCTGAACCTTCAACTGGGATTTCCTCTGGCATGCCTTCTGCATTCCAAAGAGTTCGAATTTGAGTTACTTCATAATGCTCTTTCCACGCTTCTTTCATCGCTTCTTCACCTAGCGACTGTTGGCCTGCGTCATTCCGGACATGTTATTCCTTTTATTGCTTATATACTAGGTAAAATCATAGCAATGACCAGAAACTAGTACAATCAGAGCTAACATTCTTCCTATAAAATCAAAATGGGGAAAACTAAATATACAGTTAGATAGTATACAGTGGTGATGTAGCTCTCCCCTTGAAGGCAGTTACTAGGCTACCTTAACATAACCAAAATCATTCACATGCATGTTTTAAAAGTACATACAAACCACTAATAAAATGAGAACCACAACAGCACTACTACCTTGAAATGATTTCTAGGACGAATGTTTAACTAGTCATTGTATAACCACAGTGAATAATAAATCACGAAAAGCAAGAATTGATACAGCAAGGACAGGGATTCGACTGAATATGCCGTTGGGGAACCTAGCTGAAGCTTCCTGGGCTGTAAAAGACCATCACTGTAAATACAGAGCAAAATAACATCATCATTTAAAACCCTACATACCTAAATAGACAAAAAGCTTTGGTTTCAACTAACTAGACTGAAGAGGTTTTGGGACTTAACTATTATAGAATCAAATGCCCGATTCACTAGCAAGCAAATGTGAGGGAAGCTTTGGCTAGAAGCGAAGATGTCTGCAACATCATATATTGGATTGACTTCAGAATTATATAATCTTTGATTACTTTCAAGTAGATATGATAGTGCCAGCTACATCATCAACACAACCTAATAAGGCTGGCTGCAGCAAATACATCAGTTGACAAGATCAAGTTGAAAAGTTGATGTGTGTGAAAACGGAGGGTTGTGGTCTAAGTACATTTTTTTTTAAATTGTATACAAGTAGCCTTTTAAGCCTATGGTAACTTGATGAGAAGGAGAAAGGTCAAAAAGAAACTTTAATATCTCTATTACAGATTTTATAGGATTTTTCACTAAAATCTGATGTAAACAAATGATATTTATGCAATGACAATTCTACAAAGGACAGTTTTAGTTTGCTTTAGGTACAAAAATTCTTTGTATCTCATTTTGATCATATCAATTTTATATAGAACACACTTAATAGCAACATATGTATAAGTGTTTGAAACCAAATTTGGCAACCATTGTGGATGACAGGTTTGATGTCCCCTTTACTAATCTAATTCATTAAATATAATAATTTCTTGAAAATCATTTTCTTAGCTTCAAACAACCTCAAACTATGTTCCTATAGAAAGTAAAAAAACGTTGTTTTTTTCTAAACTAAATACAAAGCCATCTTGAATACCATGTTATAATAAGTTAAAATAAAAATAAAGTCTGATAAGTTCGTCCCTTGTTTGTGTAGCTATTTCTACTTAATTGCATTATAATTTTGCATGGAAATTCATAATATGTCAAGTTGGTATACCACCAATATTGAGAATGCAAACTGATTTTTGTTGTTCGATTTGATTCTTTACGTCACATCAAAAATCCTTTAGTTTAACAGGGAATGGTCTTCCTGGGTTGAACCAGTACTAAGCTAGGATAAATGTGTCTTGCTCAAGGACCACAACACAGAGACACCGGTGAGGCTCAAACCCGTGGCCCCTCGGTCTCGAGTCAAGCACTCTACCATTGAACCACTGAGCTCCCTTTGGATGCAAAATGTGACAGCCACCTTGAGACTATGTCCTAAATCTTGTGTTTTCTAAGCCTAAATGACAATTTTGAGGCTAATTAGTATGATTGACTGCAAAAAAAAGTGGAAATAAATAAAGACAACAAATTGGCTTGCAAATGTATGAGCTTAAAATAATGCAATTTAAAATAGAGTGCATATTTTGGAAAAAAACAAGATGACGGCCATCTCATAAATGGTGTCCATATAACATTTCTTCTTTGAAAGCCCTCTTGGATGGTATGTTGGGTGCTCTCGTTTTTATTCAAAGCCATAAACTAAAGTTATTCTTGAAAATCGTTTGCATTAATTCAAACTACATTCTTCCAGTTCCAAATGAAAGCAGATAGTATGTTATGATTTGCACATTGGTAGCCATCTTTAATACCATATTTGAACAATACGCAACAATAAAGCCATGCTGATAAGTTAGTAACTTGTTTAACGGGACTATTTCTACTTGCTAGAAGTAATTTGCATCAAAATTTATAACTTTGTAATGTTCCATAATATAGCTGCACTATTAAGATGCAAAAGTGGCGGCCATCTTGAAAAAATACAGCATCAATCCTGATTTTTTTAAAATTGAAAGATGATTTTAAGGTATTGAGATATAACTGATGGCTATTTACGTAAAATTAACTGAAGAAAACATGATGTTTGCAAATAAATAATGAGATTATAATGAAAAAGTTGAAAAAGGCCGCCATTTTGGAAAAACAAGAAGGCGGCCATTAGAGGGCATTTTTGGTGTGGCACTGACCCTTAATTTTTTTGTTTTGTTATCAACTAGCCATGTACCAAGTTTCATGCTTTAATCATAAAGTGCACGATTCTTCTCAAAATTGTTACATATCCGCCCCACTACACCAGCGAATAATCGAATAGAGCACCCAATGTGTTTGACAATGTCATTTATAAAATTAGAAACAGAAGAGGACCTAGAATAGAGCCTTGAGGAACTCCAGCAAGTACAGATGCCCAATCAGATGCCTGCCCGTTTATCACAACTAGCTGTCGGCGATTTGATAAGTAGCTAAGAAACCAGTTAACAATGCTATCTGAGCAGCCTATAGTACGTAGCTTAAAAAGTAGACCCTTGTGCCGTACTCTGTCGAAGGCTTTACTGATGTCGCAGAAAACTGCTCCTACTTCCTTGCCCTTATCAACAGCCTCACAAATAGTATGGTAAGTATGTAATAATTGATTAATCGTGAAGTCTCCATATGTTCTTGAAAGGGTATGAAGCCAGATTTTAAGGGTGTCAGAATATCGTTGACGGTAATATAGTTATATAGGTATTTGTGTATACGTCGTTCCATTGCTTTGCCGACGATGCTCAAAAGAAATATTGGTCTATACTTGCTAGGTTGAGATTTGTCGTCCTTTTTAAAGATGGGTGTTACGTTGGCTTTTTTCCAGGAAGATGGAAAGTAACCTAGTGAGAGGGAGCAATTGCAAATGACAGCATACGGATGTGCTAAGATGTGTGAACCTTCTTTTAATAGGCGGGGATTTATAAGATCTGGGATCACACGGAAATCCGCGGCTAGCCTTTGTCGCGGATTTCCGTGACATTGAACTTTTTGGAAAGTAGCGGTTTTCCGTGACTTTAGAAAATGCTAAATATATCCCACTGGGGAGCAGTTATTGTTTGTACTTTATCAGCGTCACGGAAATCCATGACATCCTTTGTTAATATCTACCATTTTAAGTTTGTACACGCATGGTATTTGTTGTATCGTCGTCAACCTTAGCTCAACTTGAGGTTTGCTTTAGCTCTGACATCTGTGAGAAATGAGCCCTTTTCTTTGTTTCATTTTAATGTGTTATTATGCCTCCCCCTGGAAGGGTCGGGTGATATATTGTTTTTCCCATTGCCTCTGTCTGTCTGTCCGTCACAAAATCCTGTCTGCTCTATAATTTAAGTACCGTTTGAGATATTTCAACGAAACTTCATACATTTGTAAAGCACATTCAGACGACGTGTCATGCACAAGAACCATAACTCTTGCACGTTTATTTATCAAATTATTCCCCTTGTAACATAAATATGGGCATTTTGTCCACTCTGTAAGTTGGCATTGTTAAAACTTCATACACTTTTAGAGCACAATGAGACAATGCGTCATGTACAAGAACGATAACTCTGCTTTGGATGTTTTGGAGTTATTTCATTTGATCAGTTGCAATGCTATTTCGTGTCCCCTCTATAACTTGGTAATGCGCATTCAGATGATGTGTAATCCACAAGAACCACAACACTTACGTGTATATTTTCCAATTATTCCTCTTGTAACACATTTTTGTGATTTTTTGAGTCCAAAAAGGGGGAGACATTTTTTTGTAGAAAAACAATTCTAGTTTCTCTGTGGTGTTATATTGCATTAGTTAGGAAGCCTAAATGCGAGCTAAACAATTTTGCGTTTTACCAACAACAAAATCTAGAGTGAAGAATTGGCGGCTATAAAATGCATTTAAGTACCGCATAGCTTAGGCTGATGTCCATTCTAAAACAAATTGCAACAGTTAGTGAGTATCCTCAGGAAATACCGCAATCACAAACTGCAGACAAACCCGTGGCATCATGAGGAATAGCCACATAGTCAGGAAAAAAATCAGAAAAAGACGCTTATTTAAGAAGGTACAGACATTTTGTGAAGAAAAGGTTTTGAGATGCTAATGAGGGGTATTTTGGTATGCTGAATCCAAAAACCAATGTTGGCAAGCTGAAAAATGGCGTCTTCACTATCTAATTTGCATATTTCCAAGATGGCCGCCTAACTGAAGAAAAATCTATAAAAGTCTGTAGAGTAACATGTTAAGGATGCCAAACTGGTACAAATCAATCCAAAAGCAACTTCTCATGATTGGGGACCTTCACTGACATCAATTTATGCATTTAGAATTAAAAATATGACCAAGAGGTAATCAGGGGAGACAACGTGAGCAAAAAATCTTGTTTCCGACTTAGTTAAGGTTTTTTTATGATAGTCCATGCATATTATCTGGCCCAAATGTGTCAGGAATGATTTTATTAAAATGAGAACTTGAAAAAATGCATCACAATAATATCGCCATTGTTTGCAGGAAATATATCGATTTAAGCAAAATTCTGTAAGGTCCAGCTAGGGGAGGGGGTTAATGCGATTTTAAAGAAAGTGGGCCTGTACTTACAAAATGACTCGTATCTCATCAGCAATTCACCCTACACTATTAACCCTTAAAGCGCCAAGAAAAAAATGCATCTGAAAATGTTGTCTGCTGAAGTTGTCTGCTGCAAATTATTGCCTAACATTACTGACATAATAAGAATAGAAGCAAACAGCGTGAACCGTGAACAGACTGCTCCAATAGGAGCAGTCTGATCTGGGTCCACACTGTTTGCCATAGAGGCTTCTTAAACATTTCAGCAGACGAGAAAAGCAGACGACTTTTGTTGCGATTGGCGCATTAAGGGTTAAAATTGCTCACAAATTATAGCTTAGATATAGTACTTTCATCTGATGGAATGGTCTGATATGCAGCTTAGTTATCTAATTTGCATATTCATCAATACTAATGAAAATTTCAGAAAATAAGGGCAAATATAATCTGAATTCTGCCTCCAAACTGTCCTCGTTGCATGTTATTATATCATCAGTGATACAATTTGACAAGTCCTTTTATCCAATAGTCATGTAATAAAATTGTATCATTTGCATATTCATGAGTATTTATGAAAGAAAAAGTAGAGGTAAACTAATGGAATAACTATCACACCTCGGGAGGGGGTGGGGAGGGGGCTTATTCGACTTTCCTTGCACCCATTATTCATAGATGCAAAATTGTTCAATGGGACCACTAAATACCAACAATTCTTATTGTCTCCGACAATAAACCTATTTGGATTACATAAAATTGCATGGTGTCCATGGCAACCCATCGAGCACTGTAGCTGGGTCATTTACAAGCAGACCAAAGATTGACACTTGCGTGCTGCACATACTTTCATAGATTTTTTCTCTCTTCCACTAATTCAATGAAAACAAGCTGTCAGTTACTGGTGAAACAAAATTATCGCTAAAAAGCAAAGAAAAAACAGACTTGAACAATTTACCCTTCCCCCTTAATGTGAAAATACACAATATGATTCTAAAGAAAGTGGGTGTACCTACAAAATGATTCGTATCGAAGCAGCAACTCATCCGACCATGGTACTGAATGGAAGCCCAGACATAGTTTTTATTCAATGTGCTGATATGCATATTTTCGCTTTTTTGCATATTCATGAGTATTAATAAAACAATAACAATAAAAGAAAACTCGTATAAAAAATAAGGGGGTGTATCTATACACATTACCCAAATGTCAAGTTATCATAGACTATCAAACTGGGTACCAAATCAAAGCCTAGACAAAATACTTGTATCCACTGGTACGAAATGCAAATAATATAATTTGAATAGTCATGAATATTTATGAAAACATGAGAAATAAGAGAAAAATGGAAGAAAAAATAAGGAGGGTGTGTACAATATTACCTAAATGTAAGCTGCTAACTTTTCCAGACTACCAAACTTGTTACCAAATTAAAGTTGAGACATTATTCTTTAACCCAATAGTATGATAAACACATTATCTAATTTGCAAATTCATGAATATTAATGAAAACATTAGAAATAAGAGAAAAATATTAGAAAATTTAAAGGGATGTACGTACACTGTAACCCATATGTCAGCTACTAACTATTCTAAACTTTCAAAATTGGTACCAAATGAAAGTTGGGTCATAGTGCTTTAACACAATAGTCTGATATACAAATCTTATTTACATATTTGTGAATATTTATGAAAACATAAAACAAAGAAAGAAAAATTGCAGAAAAATTAAAATGGGTATATCTACAAAATTACCTATATCTCATCTGCTGATTGTCATAGACTAACAACCTTGGTAGCAAATAAATGCTAAGACATAGCGCATTGTATGCAATGATCGGATATGCAAATAGTTTTATGATTATATTCTTGAATATTAATTTACATTCTAGAAAGAGAAAAATGGTAATAAAATTAAGGGGTGTACCTACATAATTACTCATATCGTAGCTGCTAATATTTCTAGACTACCACACTTGGTACCGTTTTAAAGCTAAGACATTTTACTTTACTCAATAGCCATTATGTGAAATGATCCATTTTTTAAATTCATTAATAATAATTTAAACATTAGAAATGAGAGAAAAAAAAGTAGAAAAATTAGTGGGGGTCTACTTCTAAAATTACTCATATCTAATCTTTAAATTGTTCTAGACAATTAATCTTAGTATCAAATTAAGGCTGAGATATAGCATTTTTCCAATTGTCAGATATACAATCAATTAACTAATATATTCATGAATATTGATAAAAACTATAGAAAACTAACGAAAAATGAAAACGAATCAATAAGGCTGTATCTTCCAAAAATACTCATTAATAAACAAATTAAATAATTTGCATATCAAACAACACTATTATTGAACTTTTTCTAGACTTTAATTTGGGAACAAGTTTACAAAGTAAGTGAGTATGAAATCTTGGATAAATAGCAGCTGAGATATGATAAATTTTGCATGTACATTTATTAATTGTACTCTAATTTATTCTCATTTTTAATATTTAATTAATATTCATAAATACAAGTTTTAGATAATTTGCATATTGGTCCATTAAGTAAACATGATATGTAGTATAGGATAGTAAGCAGCTGAGATGTGGATAAATTTGCATGTACACCCCCTTACTTTTCACGATTTTCTCTTATTTCTAATATTTATATTAATATTCATGAATATGCAGATTTGATAATATGCATATCTGAACATTGGATGAAAGTCCTGTCTTAACATTCAGTTGGTACTAAGTTTAAAAGTTTCGGATGAGTTGCTGCTTAGATATGAATACTTTTGTAGGGACATCCCCATTCTTAAGAAGCGCTATATGCGTTGCCATAGGTTTATTCTTTAGGGAAATATTTTTACCCATTTAGGTGGTCTTCCAAAACAATTTGACACACATTAAAAGTTTTCCTGATCGTGAAAGGTTGGACTAATTAGACCCTAGGGTACTAAAGAACGAGCATGCTGTTCCTTTTTATAGATACAAAATGTACCATATATTTGGGCATGGACATTATGACGTATTTATTTTAAAACAAAATGACTTGTTTATTATCGAAATTTCTTTCTAATTTATTGCTTGAAAAGCTGGTAAACAGTCCAAAATCGTGCTATGAATAAAACCAACATTTAAAAAGCAGGATACCGAATAAGGCAAGTTTATAGAATGATTTAATAGACTAAATGGACAGTTATTACCCTGAATACGGTAATATCTTGAAATAATTATGTAAAATGCCGCCAAAACCATGTACTCGAATTGGTAAAACGATCTTAGGACATAAAACAAATGATTTTGGATAAAAAAAAAAAAACATTGTCAAAAAATAAAATATTTCACTTATATGTCGAATTCCATGATTTTTGGCGGCCATTTTGAAAATATGCAAATTATGCCAATAAGACGTCATTTCTCAGCTTGCCAACATTGGTTTTCGGATTCAGCATACCATATTACCCCTAATCATGGTGTCAAACCCTTTTCTTCACAAAATGTCTGTACTTGTTAAATTTTCTGATTTTTTCCTGACTAACACAACAAACACGAGACACCAGGAAGACGAACAAAGCAAAGTAACCAGCTCTGTCTTCCCCATCGAGATGATTGCAAAACTGGAATGTACACAAAGTAACGCACAACAAAACATTGAACAATTACAGAATCCCACAATGGGAGTAACAATCAACAACGAATCAACAACAACAGAAACACCGCCTTAGAACGGACATCAGCCAAAGCCACTGGGGGAGAGGGAGCTTTAATGAATTTTACTGGTACAATCTCTTCGCTCTAGTATCTGCTGTTGTTGAAGCACAAAAATGGTAAGCTCGCATGGAGGATTGCTAACTATTACAGTGCATCATCGAAGAGACAAGCAATCAAATCAACGCACTATGATGAAACAGAGAAAATGGTTCATGACTCTCATATAGTTAGAGCTAAAGAGAACCTCAAGTTGAGCCACGGTTGGCCCAGCTACAGCAAAGCATCAGGCACCAACCCACCGATTAAAGCTTTACGTCAGAGCCGTCATTGAGTCTGAGGCCTGACCCACCGTCGTGCAATTGAAGAGGAAACTAGGGCTAAAGCCGTGATTGGGTTTACAACCAGGCATGCAGACTGTCGCATGATTTCCAAGTTATATCCAACTTTTTTTATAACGTTTTACTACCTTTTTGAATTGATCACTAAAATTAGAGCTTCCAACAATTATGTTGAATTTATAAACTAAATCACCATAGAATATAGGTTCTGATATGCCCTGTTGCAGAAGAGTTTTTAAACGAATATTGTATTCAAAAATTAACTCTGAGTCTCTGTGGTAGAGTTTAGAAAATGCTTTTCGAATTTTATGATATCTATAACCTTGTTTTAATAACTTAGCAGTCAAAAATAGGGTTCTGTTGTTGAAATCATCAATATTAGAAAACACTCTCGCAAAACGAATAAGTTGCGAATTATATACACCATAGAAAGGGGAGCGAGCGAGGAACATCTCCATCAAGAAATGGGAAATTTACTATTTCAAAATCAAAATCATTAGACTTCAAGCTAAATCCTATCTTGAAGAAAATTTCAAGCCGCATCTCATCTTTTAAGAGATGTTTGCACTCTGTGCGCCGGGGCGTTAGTCTCTGACAGCCTGTTACATATGTTACTGTAACAAACAAAGGAAAAAAGCAAAATGAAAGTTTGAGCTACAGAAAGAAGACACTAAACTATCTAATTATTTAAATTTCTTATGTTGTTTGCAAGCTAGATGCATAAGCTACATAAAAGCAGCATTTTAAACAAAATTTCAGCTTCAAATGGTGTTAAATGCATTACATAGATTTAATTTTCCTTTGAAAATTGAAATCGTGACTAACATCATTTAATTTTACAGCCTGTTTGTGAATTTTTCAAGTGTTTTTAATCTTAGTTAGCAAAAATACTCATTCGACTTATAGAAAAAACATAGTTTTGCTTTTTTATCTCAAATAAATTGTTTTATATGAGCTATTAAACAACTCTACCCCCGATTTTAAGTATCCAATTTTGATATCTATTTAGTTTAAACATGTTTTAATTAAAAAAAATTACAGCAATGGGGTTGGGTCACAAGTTCTCGAAACATAAGTTTCGACCCTTCACCTATCTATTATTGAAGAAAAAAAATATGAAAATATTTGACACTGGTGGCTATCTTACGTTTTTGGGACTGTCATGCTAAAACAATAAAGAGTCATAGATTTGCAAGTTTGACATCAGGATCAGGGTACTTATTAAAGTATGTAACGTATGTTACACTGCATAATGAATGAGCAAGGAAATTGTCTTGGAAGTAAGAGATATTTCAGAAAAAAAAATAATATTTTTCACGTGTTTTCCTATTGATCTCTAGCCTCTGGTGCCTAAGTCTTAGTAATTATAGTCATTGCTGATAATAAGTCCATATTATATATAATCTTTTTATCACATATTTCCTAATGTCTATAATACTAAAATATATAGACATACAAATAGAAAATAATAGTTCACATTTAAATGACACTATTTAATAAGTATTCCCATTAAATATAAATATTCAAAAACAATCTTTATTCAAGTCAACCTCACAATGTCTATCATTGTGTCTGCTTCTATGGCAAAATAATCACCCATTTCGTCACAACCAGTATAATCATGGCATAGTATTAGGACTGCAAACTGAGTACAATCCTGTGCCACCCCACCCGTTTGGGAATGTGCAGATATATATCCTACCTTAAAGAACAATTCAAGCCGCATCAAATAAGAGATGTTTGCACTCTATTAACCAGGAGGTTAGCCTGTAACAGTATGTTACGTATGTTACCATATCAATTTAAGAATAAATGAATTGAAAGTCTGAGAAACAGAAAGAAGACATAAAACTATCTATTTATTTGAATTATTCATGTAGTTTGCATGCTGAATACCTTTGATAGACATGAAAGGTTTTTTTTTAAACAAATATACAGCTTTCTTTGGTGTTACATGTGTTACATTGATGAAGATTATCTTTTAAAATTGGTAATTGTGACAAACATCACTTATAAGCCTTTCATGTAATCCTCATGTTTTCCCATCAAAGGACTTAATTTTCTTTGTATGTGTGGCCTGTCAAACAAATTGACTCAGCGATAACTTAAATCCTTAGCATTCTTCAAAAGCAGAAACAGCATGTCAGTGTCATGGGATCAAACACTTGATTAAATATGGGTTTAATGCCATTTCACATATATGCATACAATGGAGTATGACTCCGGTATTTGTCTCTTCCTGAGAAGCGGCAAGAGCAATCTTACTGCAACTGCCTCTGCATCCGTGCTAGTCAAATGATAACATTTGCTCTTACTTTGCAAAAGATATGTCTCTACCGTGTACCTCTAAGAATACTTTAAGATTTCTGACATTGGTCAAACAGAAATTTGATAGGCTGCTTTTTCTTTGTATCATTTGCCATGGAACCTTTTCCGGTCCTTTTGGTGCTTAAGTCATCAGGTCTTAGATCAAAAGTATTTTGCTGCGCCCAAAGAACTTAATAAGTTTTCTGTAAGTACAATGTTGACTCTTGATGATTTTGGCAGACAGTCATACACCTTGAAAGTTATCTGGTATATAAGAAAGAACATGAAGTTGGGCATTGCTATCAAATATGTTTGCTACTTGTTGTTTTTTGTTGTCAGTACACTGAAGCAAGTCTTAAAAGAATGTAAAACCTTTGATTTCTCAGTTTTTGCAGCCATATCATTAGCCGTTTCATTCAAAAGAAGGAAAGTGGACTATGTGTAGAATAGGAAAACCAGTAGTTCTATATTATGCTCTATGGAAGATTTATACAGAGTAAACAAGTTGATAAGGTTGCCCCATTTCATGATCCATTCAAAACACTGAAATTGAAAACACTTGCCTGTTATCAAAAAGGATGTCAGGACAATGCCCTTGCTCATTTATCATGACGAGTTATATATGTTACATCCTTTAATAAGCGCTCTAATCTTAGAAACTTAGTGAATCATTGAAGTGAAAGGTTCTAATTTGCGCTCTGTTCATCCTGCATTTCATTGCTTCACCTGTTGTGATACATTACTCGTTTATCTGAAGGGAAAGAGTTACCTCGGTTTCAGCACTTCAGAAGTACTAAGACTTCAAGTAAGTTTTTGAATGCTTGGGGAAAGATAATAAGTGCAGAGACAGTATTAGATGAAAATATGTTTGTTGCATTTATGGAAAGGTTACAATTTTTAAGTTAACCAGCTAAGATATGATTCTTTTTCACAGAAACATCAAGGTACATCAGTCAAGGTACTCATTGCTTTTAATGGCATAGTTTTCTTCCTTGTAAAGCTTAAAGTTTAGTATTTCTCCTACTTGCAGAGTGTCACTTGAAACACATATTCAAAAAGAGCCAACTTTTAGGAATTCATATCAGTTTCGGAATGTTCTAAGTCAAGAATGGTAACATTGGAAAGTTGATAATGGCTCATCAATTTTGAGTGGACTGGTGGTAAAATTGTATAACAGTACATGATTGAAATATTGTGTGATGATTCTACTAGTTGCAAGGAGGCGGGTGATAATAATGATTACCACAGAAGCGGACAATGACAAACGTTTAACATGAATGTTAAATCGATGAGAATTAGTTTGGACCATTTCATTTTTGTATTGTCTTGTATAAATGAAAAACTATCTTTTCTATTTGTGGCTCTATATTTAGCATTATATGCACAGTATTAGGAAATGTGTCCAAAAGGTCATTGATAGCATCTGTAACAATTGTCCATTGGCTTGATAATCAGAAAGGAGTATAATTTCAATTGTTTTGGCACCAAAGACTTATAAGTACACATTAAGTGTCCTGATCTTAGAAACTTGATGACAGCTTGCAGATATATGAGCAAGAAAGACTAAGAAAATGTAACATATCCACACGCTGGTTTAAGCCCTCCAGTAAAATATTTTTACTGACCGTTCCAAAGCGGTACTTCTTTTGTGGATCATTCATGTTATTTCTGTCTTGTGGTGGTTCTGTTGTTGTGGACTTTTTGTTTATTGTTGTCTGTAGTTGTTCTGTGTTTTGTTGTGCGTTACTTTATTTCCATTATGGTATTGCAATCATCTTGATGGGGAAGAGAGAGCTGATTGCTTTGCTTAATTTGTCTTCCTGGTGTCTCGTGATGGTTGAGCGGCTCTTCCTCGCTGTGCCACGGGGTTGTCTGCAGTTTGTGATTGTGGTATTTCCTGATCATACTCACTTACTATTTATGTGTTTGTTATGCTTTCGTGCGCGTCTGTTTATTGATGCCTTGTTGTCACCTGCCCGGAAAGGGTTGACCTCTTGGCTATCGTTTGTGATGTCTTATTGTGAGCTTGTTACTTTCTTATTGGTATCCTGGGCCAGGTGTGGTACTTGATTGTATCGATTCCTGATCTTTGCCTTCTTTCATGTGTTTTACTTAAACGGTAAAAGCACAATTTGCTTCTCGGTAAAACTTGGAGTAGGTCTGTGTACTAGCTCCTATAAGACAATATATTTAAGATAGAAAAGCAAACTTGGATTCTCCTATTTATCAATTGAGTATATGTTTGTAAAATCTAATAAAACAGTTTCAAACCAAGATATAGTAGTTGTTTAAATAAATGACGATAGCCACAATTATGTCTTTTAAATTATAATTAGGTTCATGTAACGCACATAACACCACAGTTAGCCGTATTAATGTTAAACAGCTTCCATATGTAGAAAAGACATCCAGTATGCAGACTATAAGAATGTCAATTTATTAGATAATTTGAATGTCTTCTTACAGTAGCTCAAACATTCAAATGGGTACGTGCATTAAGAGGCTATTTTGGCCCCCATATGAAGTCAAAAAATAGAAGTTGCTTTTCACCAGTTTCTTCTAATTAGTTTATTATAACAATAGCCAAAGTGTAAAAGTCTGGTATTGATTCGACAGGTACAGTTGTTATGGTAACAAAAATGGTCCGCCACATTGGCTGAAAATAGAAATTGACCATTTTGGAGCAAATATGAGACATGTAACAGAGGAATTAATATAGAGCACAAGCAAATACCAAGTAGATATTTATTAGAATTATCACGGCACACAATATATGAAAATGTATGTTTGATATTCGCTTGCGCTGATACCTAATTCTTAAAAAAACGGTCTTTAAAAGCTTAGATTTGGCAATAAATGGCAATTTCTCTATTTTAGCCTATTTCGTCCGCCATTTTTGTTACCATAGCAACGATAAAAGTAAAATAAAAGCCTGGATATTACACTTGGGTTATTCTTCTAACAAACCAATTGGATGAAATTAATGAAACACAACTTTCAGTTTTTGGCTCCAGGGGGACCAAATTTGCCCCTTAACGCACGTAGCTCTTTCTTATTCTCAAATTGATATAGTAACATATGTAACAAGCTGTTGGAGGTTAAGGGTCCAACTTACAGAGTGCAAACTTTTTTTTTATTCAATGCACCTTGAATGGTTATAAGATGTAATATGTCTGCAGAATTCCAAAGGGAATTGGGATGGAGCAGGCCCTTACTTAGCTTTAAGTCAAAATACTGTTTGATGATTTTACTTATTACGATGATGATGATGACACTGAAGCAGACACAATGATGGATGTTGTGTATGAAGTAGACTCAGATGATGCTTGATTTTGAATGTTTATAAACTGCCCTGTTCAAATGTGAAACAATCTTCTCTGTTTGTGCCCCTATATACTTTAGCATTTTACATGTTAAGAAATATTTGAAAGTAAGTTTATTTATAACATGTGTAACAAATAATGAAATAGGCACACCTAATGGGCAACCAACCACTATTTGATCTGAGAGGATAGCACAGTATACGGTATTTCTTGTGAGTCGGTACTTGTGTGAGTATAAAAAGTAAGGAAGAACGCAAATGTCAGGAATCGATACAATTAGTATCACACCTGACCCAGAACACCTTATGGGAAAGTGACAAAAGAACAAGAAAACTTCACATACAGAAGCGCCTTGAGGGTCAGCTCAGACTCAGACGAGCCTGTGCAGTCTCCTTTTAAGCTTGGAAACTCAAAATGATGTTCAGTCAGTAGCATTACACTCATAGAAAATTCAAGCGACTAGAAAAGGCTCTGATCAGACTGCGTGTATGCGCAGGCTGATCTGGGTCTTTGCTGGTCGTACATATAACATTGTTGGAAATCTCATGTATCGGCTCATTTCAAAAGCGCGACGATGCACGTGGCAGTTGGCGTTTGGCTCAAGACGTTATCACGTCGTGACGTAACGTTATAAGAATTTGTGACGTCACGTCATGGGGATCACGCAGCCGCTTGCCTGAAAGAGCTATCACTACCGTTCAAGCTCCTGGTGATAGAAAAAATCCCTCAGTCTTATGGCTAAAATATGACTTCAATGACAACAAAACCTGCGTCTTCTCGATTCAGTTTTACTTTTTGTATTTTTTCAATGTCAACAATGATCACAACATATTTTTCAACAGTAGAATTAGGCTCTTAGTTCAATCTAGATTGGTTCTCTGTATCGACTCCGTATAGATACCGGAACTTGGCGATACCAAAAATATTTCCTATTCCTATTTGATGATTGGGCTTGAATAGAATAGAACAGAGCCTCTCTCTAGTCGTAAAGCAACCAACATTTTAGGCATATCTTACGTAAAGACAATAAGCTTGCCCATTTATTACATCAGGTAACATATGTTACAGCCTCTGATATTAGACATTTTGCAACAAACTTGCAGATTTATGACTTCTTTACCTCATAATTACTTTACCTCATAATTTAATTAAAGATAAACTTGTTGATCTTATTGAAAGAACCTTCCAGAGAGAAGGCTCTCCTTACCTTGCATCTAGTGACAGAAATGCATTTTTTACTTCATAAAAACCTAAAAAAATATCATGCATGGTCGTGTCAAAATGTATGTGATGCGCTGACCTTTTTGTTGGACAACATTTTTATTCGATTTGGCACCAAGCTCTATAGACAAGTAGTTTGGATTCCTATGGGCACTAATTGTGCTCCCCTGGTTGCAGATTTATTCCTGTTTTGTTATGGAAGGGACTTTATGATGTCTCTTTCTGATGATAAGCAGGCTGATGTTATTGATGCGTTTAAAGGGGTGTTTAGACGGCATGATTTAGTCGTCCTGACTTAGTCGTACATTACAAATCAGCTCGTGTAAACACTGCTATTACAGAGTCATATATGATTTTAGAGTCAGGACGACATGTAATGGGGGATAGAACTGGTTCTATTTGCCATTACAAAATCATGGCGAATTAGCCAATCAGCTTTGAGGTCGCTGGGGTTAATTGCTTTCGGAGCAAGATAAAAGAGATAACCCTAAACATGCCAGTATTTTGTCCTGAAAATGGTGTCTGCTGCATATATTCTAGTGCACTTCAGATGAGATCTTATCATTGAAGTAAACACTATAAACCCTGACCAGACTGCTTCCAGGGAACAGTCTGATCTGGGTCGATATTCTTCGCCATAACGATTACCTAAGAACATAAGCAGATGAAATAGCAGATGACAAAAGTCGTGACTTGCGGGAATGAGTTTTAACACATGTATTAGCTATAGCAATGCAACAAATGTAGAGCATGATGAGATAGCTCAAGGTGCCCAGCCAGTTTTATTCACTGTTGAAAGAAATCACACATGACATTGTAATGCCGTCTAAACAGAAAAATCATACATGACAAAATCATGTATGATTTTGTCAGGCTGACAAAATCATGCCGTCTAAACAGGCCTTAACACTACTTCCAGATATTTGGACGATATTTTAGATATTAATAATGTTTATTTTGACAATATGGTTAGTCAAATATACCCTTCAGAGCTCCAACTTAGTAAAGCCAATGCCTCTGATACCGAAGCCGCATTTTTAGACTTGCATTTGTCAATTTCTAATGATATTGTTTCTACCAAAATTTATGATAAACGTGACGACTTTGATTTTGAAATTGTCAATTTCCAATTTTTAGATGGTGATGTTCCTCGTTCTACATCCTATGGAGTCTATATCTCTCAACTCATTCGTTTTGCTAGAGCATCTAGCTATGTTGCTGACTTCAACACTCGCAATAAATTGTTAACTCAGAAACTTCTTAAACAAGGCTATCGGTATCATAAACTTTGCAAAACATTTTTAAAATTTTATAGACGATACTATGATTTGATTTCTAAATTCCAAGTTGGACTTAAATCTCTCTTGCGCCAAGGACTTTCGGAACCTGATTTCTATGGTGACTTGGTGTATAAGTTGAAGAAGATTGTTGGCTCTAATAATTTTTCAGCGCAGTTCATTAAAATAATTTCCCAGTATAAAAAGATTGGCTATAACATTAATGTATTGCAACAGACTGCATGCTTGGTAGTCAACCCAATCACGGTTGGCAACTTTGCTTTCCTCTTTAATAGCACACCGGTGGGTCGGACTTCAGACTCTATGATGGTTCCGACTTAAAGACTTATCTATTGATGAGATGGTAGGGGCCTGATGCTTTGGCTGTTTGTCGGGCCCACCGGGGTTTACCTGTTGGATTTCTTTTGCTCTGGTATTCAGTTTAATTTACTGTTGAGTCCCTATCCTTGCTTTATCTCCTTGTTATATCTTGATTTATATGTTTTAGGAGATGAAGCATTGATAAGTTAGGGGTCTTTCATGCAAACCAAATGTCTATGTGTCTTGATCCACATCTGAATTAAGGGTGAGGTTGGCACCGTTAAACCGGTTTAAGCCCTCTAGTAAAATATTTTACTGACCGTTCCAAGGCGGTACTTCTTTTGTGGATCTTTTATGTTTTTGTTCTGTCTTGTGTTTGCTATGTTTTGTGCGCGTCTGTTTATATGTGCTTTGTGGTCACCTGCTGGGAAAGGGCTGACCTCTTGGCTCTCGTTCGTGGTGTCTACTGTGAGTTTGTCATTTTCCCATTGGTATCCTGGGTCAGGTGTGGTACTTAATTGTATCGATTCATGATCTCTGCACCCTTACTTACTATTCTTATGAGTCTTTACATATAAGCAAATAAATCCCAAACAGTGAAAGATAATCATCAACTGCAAATATTTTAACTATTTTTACTCTAGTTTTAATATCAATGTTCACCTTAAAACTGGGTAGGGGTAGGGTTGTTTAATTGCTAATTCCAGAAAAAAATATTTAAGATAGGGAAACAAACTTTAATTTTTCTGTTAGCTAATTGCATAAACTAGTCTGACATGGTTAAAACATTTTGCAAAACACACAGAGAGATTGTGAATGTAAATGATGTTAGCCACACTTGCAAATTATAATGGGTTATCTGATTTATGTTACGCATATGACACCTTAGGAAGCCACAATTTTGTACAAATAGCTGCCATACGTATTTAAGATATCCAGTATGCAGACTATATGAATGAATTTTAAAAAAATAAATATTTAATGTCTTTCACTTGTAGCCCAAACTTTCAATTTACTTTTTCTTGACTTGATAAAGTAACGTATGTTACAGGCTCTTACAGACTAACGTCCCGATGCATAGAGTGCAAACATTTCTTAAAGACTCGGCTTTTAATTCTCTACAAGACAGGATATGTCTGCAAAACTCCCTAGAGGGGGGAGCAAACACATTCTCAGCCATCTGTCTACTATGCCATTCGTTATGGATAAGCCCAAGATGGTTCTGTTGTTGTTGATTAATTGTTTATGTACTCCCTACTGCTTGTGTGTGTGGTATTCTGTGTTTGTCTTTGTTTTGGTATGCATTACTTTGTGTCCCTTCTCGTGTTCCAATCATCTTGAAGAGGAAGATTATGTGTTTATTGTCTCACCCATGTCTTGCCATTTTATATGTTCTGTGGCTCTTCCTCACGGTGCCATGGGTTGGTCTGCAGTGTGTGATAGTGGTATTTCCTGATCATACTCGATTACTTTTAGACTTCACCAATATCTAACACATCAAGATAAATTTCATATAATGTATTAGGAAAGAAATTTGACATTGTCACACTGAAGGCCAAATTCAACCTAGCTAGAATCATCATTATTTTGAACTTTTTTTTGGACCCATATCCCAAATACAATATACAAAGTCCGGTTCTGAAATATATCTTTAAAGGGTTTTTACGCTATGATAGCACGACGGCCAACTAGGTCATGTGATTTAAAGGTTCTCAATAAAATGTTGATCTCTGATATCATAGGCCTTCACCTTTTATAACCAAATTCCAGGGTACACAGCAGTGCAGTGATTTGGAAGTCGGTTGCGTTGAGGGAACTAATAATGGTTTAATTTGTCAAGTATATAAAAGGCATTCGATCATGCATGTCTGTTTAACAGACATCATTCATTGAGCTGAAACTTTTTCTGATATTCGCAGTAGCATAAGTTTCCATGCTTGACTATGCCCATTTTCCCTTAGACTGCTTAATATACTGGGTTGTTTAACTTCAGCTATGCCATCTTATGTAATCAGTGTGGACAACGCAGTGGAAATTGTCTTCTTTGTGCAGACAATCATATAGAAAAGTAAAGACAAGTGTGTACAGCTTTTAAACCCATACGTTTGTTGTTGTTTTTGTTTGATTTGATTCTTTGCATCCCATCAACAGTCTTTCAGTTATAAAGGGTCGGGCCTCCTGGGTTGAACCAGTACTAAGCTAGGATTAATGTTCTTGCTTAAGGACACAACGCAGTCACGCAGGTGAGGCTCGAACCCTCGGTCTCGAGTCAAGCACTCTACCACTGAGCCACTGCGCTCCCTTTAAACCCATACTGTAAATTGACATTTCCAGTTCAAAATTCCATCAACCACGGGTAGGAAACTTCAACAACAGAGCCGTCCCCAGGGGGCTCTTTGATATTTTCATATACACGTAGGCTCGAGTCATTTTTTTGCGTCCAAAATTTTGAATTTAATTATTTTTGTGGTTTTCAGAAAAATGATTTTTTAGGTATGAAGATTTTTTGGATATTTTGAGGGATCATCACAAAATTGGACTATATTTAGGGGTCATTTCTATGCATATTGGGGTCTTTTCTTACGGTCAATGTACAGCATGGGGGATACATGTATTTAATATTATTTTGGGTGCTTGAAATTCATGATATTTTTGGGGTGAACGGTATATGCTGGGGTCGGGCCTAAGTATGAAGAAAACATGAGTGTACCCCCGCCCTCTCGGAGACCAAGCTTTTGTTGTGATTGTTCCGTGTCTGTGCCAGTACATAGTCGTTTTGTACAAGGCGAGTGACTTAATCACTACACCACGGAAGTTTTTCTTATGGCTGCTCCGTAGCTGTACCAGTATAGTACTTAGCTGAGAGTGTTTATTGTTGTGTGTAACTTTAGTATGACGAGGATCGCAGGCCCCAGCTTAAAGTCTCATCCGATACAGTAACACTCACGTGGAGAAGAGGATCAAACTCGGAACCCTTGGGCCGCCCCTGGGTACAAGTCGAATACACCACGCCGACTGTTTTTTGTTGTAGTTTAATGTTTGTGATCGCGTTCCTTGGCTATAACCAGTACTGGTCGAGTGGGTTTATGTTTTTTGTGGTTTTATGTCCAGAAGCATCCGAAGGCTCGCCGGCAGTTTATTGCGAAAGCCAATACTTGTAACACACATTCGCACTGTATTTAGAACTTATTCGAGAAAAGTATTAATTCTTATATCTACGGGTTCAGGGCGGGGAGCAAGACGCCTAGGAATCGGTCTAAACCTGCATCATCAGGCTTTGCTTTTGTTGTGTGTATGTAAATGCGAGAAGCGAAGGCTCAGACGAAATGCTTTTTAATAAAATCTCTATGCTCCTTCGCTGCTCGCATATGCAATTGGTACGATTGTATAAGTATGGGTCTGATTACCATTGTAAGTCTCTATGCATGTTCATAGTTGAAACGCAGACCCGAATAAGAAATATAAGAAATCCGAGTTGTCTATGTAACCTATGCTCGAGTATTTGATTATTGTAAGTTGTTAGATAATGTACCTGTACACAGCCTGAACTCAACAACCGCTCACTGTCAAAAATCAAAGTCACGGATATCCATAACCTCTACAAAAATGTTTAAGGTGACAGGGAGCCGTTACAATGAAAGTACCTGTACACAGCCTGAACTCAACAACCGCTCCCTGTCAAAAATCAAAGTCACGGATATCCATAGCCTCTACAAAAATGTTTAAGGTGACGGGAAGCCGTTACAATCGAAAACTTCAAGGTCACGGAAATCCATGACTCGCGTTTCAAAACTTAGAAAAGCACAAGTTTTTGATAGCGAGTAACTCTATATAAATGCCGAGTAACCTGAACAACTCGAAGTTAAGTTGAAGATTGAGGCAGTGTTTTATGCAGTCGTTATTGTCCTGTTAGAAAAAATTGATTTTTAACAGCAATATACTGTCATCTTTACCAGCGTCTCCAGCTCCCTCCAACCACATATTTTCCTTCCCAGTGTTTTGAAATCACCCGGCTGAAAACTTTATCTTACGTCATCAAAAGATTGGTTACTGACACGCATTCCAGGAAACTTTTGTTTTCATAACACTTAAGATAAGTTTGGAAAACGGAAAAGTAGGTATTCGTTGCAAAGTCGCGGACTTCCGTGACAAAGACTAGCCGCGGAATTCCGTGTGATCCCTACCTGGTCACAGGCCTTACTAACATCAAGATGAAGAAAAATGTCAAGAACATCTTGAGTCGTGATAGTGATTGACTCTAAGGTATACTGTACTGGTTCGGGTATAGGCAAGGCTTTGTTCGAGTCGTCAATGACTGATTGGGAAGCAAAATAAATGTTTAACATTTCTGCTTTTTATCACCTGTGTAAGGTTAAACTCCCGCGTAATTTCTGTCATCTTATCGTTTGCCTTTTTCATATTGTAGTTAAAGTCGCCAGTGATAATTATGTCTATAATGTTTGTGCTACATGCTCTGTCAATACTTTCTTTCAATAAATTGAAGTATTCAAGGCTACTGTTTGGAAGCCTTTAAAAGCCCCCGACAAGAATGCGTTTGATATTTTATGGTTAATTCCAGCCTAACTCCTTCGACTCCCTGAACCTCCAAATCCACTCGCCGTTTGCACGAGAGAGTGTCTCTGACGTATACAATTCCTCTGCCACCTAGACGATCATTCCGATCAGTTCTGAATGGAGGCATAAAGTTTTCAATACGAATTTCTTGATTATTTACTGTTGGCTTTAGCCAGCTTTCAGAAAATATAAGAATGTTGTAAGATGTGGCTTCAACGCGTATTAAGTCTATTTTCGGTAGAATGTTTTGGATATTTAGATGAAGAATGCTTAGGTGGTTGGTTAGGGAGTCGAACGATGTTGAAGAAAGAATATCACTAGTATCGACACTGCCATCGACAGAGTATGGACCTGGATTTAGTTCAATGTCACCACTTAGAAGTATCAATATAAACAGCCATGAGGCCAAAACAACGACATGAAATAATATGAGTGTGAGACACACAAAGGGAATATTTTTGCTGGAGTGGCGTAGTCGGCGTGAGGTTCTGATGTTTTTGTACATCTCTCTGCACTGTTGCAAGTGGAGTACTAGACTGTAGAAACTAAGATCAGGATGAGGTTTTATACAGGTAAGCAATATCAAACTCAGCAGTAGCAGGTACAGCTTGTAGTAAGTTAATCTCTTTACTGAACAGAGCTCTAGTGAACACAAGATACCACTATGACCACCGAGACCGTCTATTAAGTACATGTGTACTTAAATGGCTTATAAACTACTTAGTAAAATCTGAAGGTATATCAACAGACGATCGGGTGGCAACATAGAGGTCCTCAGATAAAGATGCCCAACAGGCTTCTTGTACAGTAACGAAGTTAAATGCCAATACAGGGAGTCAGCAATCATTATAGAATATTTTGTGTCATTAGTTAAGCATCAGATCCGGTACATAAGTAAACAGCATTTTACAAAGGCATTGAACCATTGAGTATTCGAACATTTCCCATGTTTTATTTTTCAATTATTAAGATGATTTTGAGTGGTTAAAGGATAAAAAAAATCATAATTATCTTAAATCTTAGTAAACTTCAGTTCCCTTTAAAGTACATACTGTGTCTTCATGGTCATGCGCGGATCTAAAAAGTGGATCAGGGGTCCGGATCACCTCCCTAAAAATCACAAAGCTATAGGGTCTCTTACCAATACTGGTCGGGATCCCATATAAAATCACAAAGCTACCAAGCCAACATTCAATGTTGGGCCAGCATCGGCCCCCGCCAGCGAAACCCCATGTCGATGACGGTCCGCATTAGTGATATTTGGAGCCTCTCACCTCATCAACTAAAAAACACAAATAAAACACACCAAAGACATTGTAAGAGTTAGACCTCCTCTGACAAAACTTTCTGGATCTGCGCCTGATGGTCGTAAACCATTTACTTTTGATCCTACATTCTAACTGAACATGACTCGAGATAAAACAGGTTTACTAATGTCTGTTCTGGTTATAGATTCTAAAATGCCAACAGTGTTGGTATCTTAGAATTTATACTATATCACATGGCATATTACAGCTGTTCTGAACAATACGTTGCCCAATTTGTTAGTATTCAGATAGTACCAAAGATTGCAAATTTTAAGCTCATGTGAGTTGAGCATGAAAAAAGTTTGATCCCATTGACTATTTTGGGCCTCGTCGCGACAAAACCTGTCTTCGGGGTTTCCGAAAATGTGAGACTCAAACCAGTTTCCTCAGCTATAGAGACTAGCTAGAAAATTGCAATTATGCTCGTAGCAAGTTTAGATATGATACTTTCCAATTAGCGAATAACAAAGGCGCTGATCAGACTACGCGGATGCGCAGGTTGGTCTGCGCCTTTGTTGGTCGCCAACCGCCGAAGACAGTTTTTTTCGCGTCGATTTCCATTATACATGTATACCAACGTTTTATTCTTAACCCCATATACACAAAAGCCTTTTTGTGGGATATATGCAAATATTGCAGAGCCAGACCAGACGCCAAACAATGCAACGTCTAATCATGGTATCCACTGTTTTCGTACAGAATGTTCTTAACATTTAAATGGAACTGAAGAACAAAACACCCAACAACCCTTAACACGGAATTGGACTCGTCCAATTGATAAGAATGGGAAATTTCATTCGACTTAAATGGGTTAAACATGGATGCACAGATGTCAAGTTGGACCGGAGGTGTGCCCGAACCTTCATCTACTTCCCTTCATTGCGTATAGGAGCAGCAGCAAAGTCGAGGATGCGAAAGCTGGATTGATCATTTATAGCTCGAATACGCGATAAGTACATGTACCAAAAGCCTATGGACTTGTTACACTATATAGTTTGCAATGAATTTTACATATGAGCCTAGACATGTACATGTGATTTCCAACAGTGTTGCATTTTGATAAGTGTAGACAAAGACGAGCCTGTACAGTCTTCTTTAAAGCTTAGAAACTCCAAATGATGTTCTGTCAGTAGCTTATATTCATAGAATATTCATGCGGCCAGCAAAGGCTCTGATCAGACTGCGCGTACGCGCAGGCCGGTCTGAGCCTTTGCTGGTCGCACATACCAGATTGTTGGTTATCTCATGTCGCGGCTCACATTGTAGTTTGCGCGTATTAGAGCATGACCAAATGATGGCGAAGTTCGCGGGTTAATGAATCTGGTTTATCGCAGTTTACAAGGTCATCAGTTAATAACAGAGCTATTGAAGTGTAGCACTGCGATCGTCTCTTGAAGTTTAGTTGTCAATGACAAGGGCCACTGGCTAGGTATGGTTCACCTCCCCCCAGGGGGAATCTTGTAGACCATATTTTTTTCTTATAGCCCAGTGTCTTACGAAGATCGTGCAACATGTTAGCCCTCTAGCAATGACAGTGTTAACCTGTAAAACCCTGTTGCGTACGTTACCCCACAAAATATTTTATCAGTCACATAAATTGTAAGACTTCAGAAAAGTGCAAAATGTAAGGAAAGATTTCCAAATTTGTTTTATCAGATAAGATAAGATAATTTTATTTAAATGCAATAGGCCCTTATGGCCCTTGTGCAGCAGTGTTTACATTGTAAACATGTACATAATACTTGACAGACAGTGTGATTATTATAGTAACATGCAAATGATATATCAAATTGGTAATATAGTTTTCAAGCTAACACAATATATCAGTGTTCATCCAAATGACCAGATACAGATATTGAAACAGCGTAAAACACTATTTTGATATCTGTATACTATGTTTGGTTTATCCTTAATAAATACATGTATAACAGTTGAATGTGGTGTAACACACACACACACACACACACACACACACACACACACACACACACACACACACTTGAGTTTATATTTTAGTTTTCAGCAAGCTCAAGACCTTGGACTGAAAGGCAGACTATATGGAAACACCATACATGCCTGCCCTTATTTCTCCCCTTATATATCTTAAACCAAATATATATGTTTCTTTTTATATTTATAAATGCTGATAGAAAATCCAATACTGGAGAGACAGCAATATTTGAGAAGTAGATCAAAATAACATTTAAGATGTATATCATGTGTTGTTAAGCGTTAATACAGATATTCATTCCTTGCAATAAACGCCTTAAAAATGAAAGTTGCAAGGTTCTTAACATGACTCTTACGTTTGGACGAGACTAATTCAATAAATTTAAACATGCTAGGTCTTCTAAAGTAGTAATGACTAATGTATTTTTTCCTAATATCATTGTAAAGGGGACATTCTAACACAAAATGAAATTCATCCTCTAACTTGTTACATAGCTTACATTTTCGATCATCAAATTCAATTCTTTCCGGTCTCGCCCATCTGCCCATTTCTATTTCAAGTCTATGTGAAGACACACGAAGTTTGGTCAAAGCTATTCTAAACTTTTTGGTGTTAACTATCTCTAAATACTCACTCGACTGAAAACTTGCAATTTGTCTGTAAAAAACAGCTCTAGAGGATTCATTTAATTCTGCATTCCAATTTTGGATAAAATTATCTCGTAATCTTTCTTTGACCACTGATAAAAACACTTTAACATCACCAACATTTTGTTGCAACCAAACTTCATAAAATCCTAAATTCGATAATAATCTTTTAACTAAAAGTGCCCAATTTATTTTCGATCATTTTCTTCTATATCCGCTAACATAGTATTGTAAATGTATGTAATATATTTTCTCTCTGCAGAATTAACAATTTTTAACCAGTATTTAATAATAATAAAGTGTCGTTTTGTTTGATAGTCTGTTCTTCCCAATTCCCCATAAATAAAATTATTTTGTGTTGACTTTTTTACCCCCAATAGTCTCTTGCAGAATTGTAAATGCACACTTTCGATTTGTGTTGCTTTAAAAAATCCCCAGACTTTTGCTGCATAATTTAAAATAGGAGATACAAGTTTGTCAAAGAGATCAAGAGTATGTTTTGGAGAAAAGTCAGTAAATTTAATTAGATAACAATTTAGTTTAAAAATAGCCTTCTGAGCTTGTCTTGCTAGTGTTTTTTGTGCCAATGAAAATGACCCACCTGATGTAAAAACTATACCTAGATAGGGAAATGAACTAACAATCTCTAACGCTGTGTCATTATAGAAAAACCTTAAATTTCTTGGCAAAATCCCCCCTTTTCTAAATACAATAACCTTTGTTTTTACAGTATTGACAGAAAGTCTCCACTTTTGACAGTAATTGTATAAAACATTAAGTCCACTCTGTAAGCCATCAGCTGTCTCAGAAAATAGTGTAATATCATCGGCATAAAGTAGTAAGAACAGTTTTATCTGGTAGATATTAATCCCTTCAATCCCATGTAAATAAAATTCATCCTCAATATCATTTAAATACATTGAAAATAGAAATGGTGATAAACTCTCCCCTTGTCTGACACCAAAATAACATTCAAACTCTTCACTTAACTGATTCCGATATTTAACTTTTGATTTAACAGTTTCATACATGCTCTTAATAACATTTAATTTTTTTCCTCTCACCCCTAGTTTTATAAGTTTGTGCCAAAGAATATCCCTGTTTATGTAATCAAATGCCTTACTCAGATCAACAAATGCACAATATAATTTTTTTCCCTGATTTATGATATGTGTGATAAGGCCATGCAATGTAAATATATTGTCAGTAGTGCCCATGTTTGCCCTAAACCCTGCCTGTGCCTCTATGTAAACTTGATAGTTCTCTGCCCAACCTGTTAGCCTATCATTTAAAACTTTTGTGAATAGTTTTCCCAATAGGTACAATGTGCCCTTCTGTCCAGCATGTTGGGAAATATCCAGTTTCAATATAATATTAAATAATTTTTTTAAGTATTTTGGCAATGTAGCAACCCCATAAATAAAAAAATCATTCAATAGTCGATCTGGTCCACCGCTTTTCCCTGAATTTAACAGTTTTATGGCCTTGACTATTTCTTCTTTGGATATTTCAGCATCCAACTCTGCAAATATGATCTGTATTTCTGATTTGATGAAACGATCATTAAAATGTAAAATGTCTTCATCTGCTTGGTAAAAAACTGTGTTGGGATCATTTATAGCCTTGAAATAATTGTGAAATTTACTTGCAGAGAGTGATGTTGAACTATCAGTGTGTTGTGAATCCTTTAACAACTTCCAATAATCTTTTGCATTTTTGTATTTCAGATCTAATAAACGTTTTGTTTTTTGTTTTCTACACTCATGCCGAAAATGCCTAACCAACTTTTTAAATGTTGTACGCGCCTCTACTATTTCAATCCTATTTTCATCATTACTACAATTTCTGTAGTGGTTAAGGACATATGCTACTAAATACTTCCCACATTGAAATATTTTCAATACTTTGCATACAGTTTGTTTTATGCATGGGCTATCCATTTATGAAATAAAAAGGATATGTCACCGTGCTTATTTTTCAGAATCTCATATTGAAGTTTACAGCATTTGACCAATTTTCTAGAAATATAAAATAATAACACTAGTCCTAATTATCGAGCTAAAACGGTTGTAATCTTCAGCCAGCTTCTTTCTTTTAACTTAAATTACTGCCCATGACCTCAAACTTTTAAGAAAATGTGCATGTTTACTTGTTATTCCATGCTGTGACAAGATACTGCATGATATATTTTGACAATTCGTCAAAAAATGGAATTTGTTTTTAGAATAAATCATGTATTAAAAACTCTGACATTGAAAATCTTGAAAATTTATTTTTAATTCATAGACTATTATAATACCTTTCAGAAAAATGAATAAAAATCTGGGTCACCGAACTAATTCTCTTCTAGAGGGCCAAATTTAACCCCACCCCCATAGGTTTCACGCGTAATTCAATATAAAAAGTTCGGGGATGACCATTTCGTTCGTTTTGATGATGCCATTTTACTAGTATATGAAATAATTTAGCATTAAAATGTTAAAAAATAAAGAAAAAACACACTGAAAATATGTGCGCATCCGGGAATCGATCCTGGTCCTCTGGCTTTGTAGCCAGACACCCTAACCACTAGGCCACGAGGTCAGGTCGTGCGCCGCTCTAAATAACCATACAAATAGTTTAGACTCGGCCACTATCGTATTCGTAACCAGGGTTATTGTGTACGTCGTTTGATTTCGACTGAGCTACATTTATCTGTCTTTAGTGCTGAGACGATCAGTTCTGAAAAGATGTCAATAGATATTTCGAACACACTTTAATTAGTTATTTAGTGAAGAAAATGTCGGAACACCGATATGACATAAGAATATCGGAAGCTGTGTTGATCCGAATCCGTTAAGGGTCGAAAGACAGGACCCAGACAACTTTCCCCGTTTGCAGACGCGGGAAAGATGCGCATTGGAAATAGCCGCATATGTCTTTAAGGCAGTTGAAAAAATCATGTTTTTTAATTTCACATTCCTCATTGTATAAGACATTTGAATCATTTTTATGAGGAATATCACTATTGAAAGTTGGCAAGTTCTTTTCAAAAAGGGGTTCACACACACTATCTAATATACCTACAAAAGACTCAACGCAATTGTCAATGCCATCCATTGAGCTAACATCTTGTGAATTCTCAAACAAACTATCAAAACTTTCTATAATATTTGAAGATGAAATAGCTAATTTATAAGCATCTAACAAACTTTTGTCCCATACATATTTTGTTTGAACATAACTTTTTTCAAAATCAACTTCCTCATCCTTTGTTTCAGAAATGCTATTTTGAATAACAAAATTAACAGTGCAATGGTCAGACAAAATGTTAGGGTCTGAAACATAAAAATCTGAAATGTGGCTAAGCAAGTCTTCACTCACTATTACATAATCAATCAGGCTTGATCCCCTGCTCCCCACATAGGTGCACTTCCCTTCCATTGCGTCAGCCCCTACCCTACTATTTGCTATTTGAAGTCCCGTTTGAATGCAAAAATCAATAAGCAAATTCCCATTGTCATTTACAGACTGATCAGAAGTGATTCTTGGTAAAGTGTTATCCCCAATATAATCATTAGGAAGTGCCTCTATGTGACGACCATCATCAAAGCTAACGTAATCATTTAATTTACCGATTTGTGCATTAAGGTCCCCACAAACAATGAATCTCCGGCTCTGGTTATCATTTTGACGTTGGGTTTCTTCAATGTGTTGAGTAAGTCTATCAAAAATATCTCTATCTATCATACCCTGTCTACTGGTTCCTTATGGCACATTATAACAAAGACATAAATACAGATCACTTATAAATACTGAATTGTTTTTTGTCAAATTTGACCCAAATGATTTCATCATTATCTACTTTATATAATACGTTTGAATTGGGCTTGACTAATGACTCTTTTATAAACATTACAATACCCTCTGATGAGCGCTTACTGTTTGCCTTGTATTCTGTTCTATTCAATTCATAATGGATAAAACCTTGTACCCTGAATTGGGTAAATTTGTCTCCCCACGATTCAGTAAATAGTATGATATCATTTGTGGAAAATAATGTTTTGATCTCACAAGTTTCTAGTTTTGAGTCAGTTCTAGTTGAAAGACCTTGTATATTCAATAAGGCAATGTTTAATGCCAGAGGCGGTCTCTCCAATATGTCCTATTGTATGTCAGGACCATCACCACTACCGTCACGTGACTGGCATGCACGTCTGTCCGCCCCACTGAAAACATTTGACTGCCTGTTACCGTTAGAAGGATTGTAATTCATGGACGAGCTGCTACTTTTAGCACCTCGTTCATCAGCTACAACCCTAGACGTGCTTGTCTGTCGTGACAGAGGTGGAAATTCCCTTATTGACATATTAATTGCATGATCCGACTGAGATTGATCAGGACTGTAAGAGTTTCTATTGTCAGCTTCAGGCTGTTCTATTCGCGACTGAACATACTGAGAGTACATAGCATCATCACCATCTATTGAGCTATTACTGTCAGAGTTATTGGTAATATTTGTTTGGCCAAAGGTCCCTTGTCGCGTGGTACTGCTCTGATTTCTATTGTCTGTGTTCTCTGTGTTCAGGTGGGCGCTGCCCACATGCAAACCGTTATTTGCCCTGTGTGAATACACCGTATCGCGCCTATAAGTCGAATCTTGATGTCTATCAGTCTCTGATGAATGTTCTCCCCTTGCCCGTAAATTGGCTGACTTTACGGATTCAGATATAAATGGCTCAACTCTGGTTCCATTTAGAGACTCATACCAGCCTGGAAAAGCGTCTTCTATCATTTCACCGTTACATACTATGCGTGCTGGATATTGCAAACTGACAGTATCGTTTTTGCGTTTTCTAGCTTTAATTTCTTTGTACCTGTTCCACATGAGCCTGCGCGCATTGTTTATTTCTTTGGGATAATCCCGATCAACTCCGTATCTTGTACCTTTCAATAGGTATACACGACTTAATATTCTATCCACATCAAAGTAATCACGAAAAGCAACTATTATGGGTATTTTAAGGAAATTCCGACGATTACGTCTGCCTACCCTGTGCGCTCTATCCATGACAATATTGGCATCTTCAAGCTGTAGCTGATCATATAAAAACTGATATATAATATCGTAGCAGTCCTCATCTTTACTTTCACTTAGACCTCTAAATATAAGGTTTTTACGTCTGCTCCTCGCTTCTAAATCTAACGACTTATAGGAGAGGTAAGTCAGTGCTTTCTCATGCAATGAATTCTGGGCTTTCACTGATTTGACCTCACTGTGGTTTGACCTAATTTGCGAATCCATTTTATCAATTTGTGACTGTTTTTGTTCTATATTAATCAGTTTTGTAAATATAACACTCAATTTCTCGTCACTTGTCATCGTCCCGAACTCCTCACTGCCTATACTACCGGTATTTACCCTTTTTCTCTTTCTGTCTCTCTCATCTTTGCTTTCACTATCCTGCGCCTCCATATTGCCCAGCACACCGTATCTATTGTTTACCTCCAAATTATAAATACTCCTAATTTCTCGATCATCCTGGCAACCCATGCCCTGGTTATAGCACGTATCTGAAGGTCCTCCCGTAGCCATTGTCATATTTTATTAAAACAATCGTCCTATTCACTTTCATCAACCATAATCAAGCAAAATATCACTACCGATGCTAACGCTAAACCACACTGTCCGCCATCTTGATCACTCAGGACAAATGTTGTGCCCATGTCAATTGAGTATATGAAAAACTTTTATCTTCAAAGTAAGCAATTACTGAGACTCAGATATGGACAGTTGAAAAAAAAATATGGTCGCCCCAGATGTAGCGTATGTTACATTTTTTTCAATAAACCTCTTATAATTGATTCAGTGAGAAAAGTATTCATGTATAAATTAGCCTTTTATAATTGATTAATAATTCTAATATAGTTTGTCTTATATATCAATGAAAAGTTTGATTTGGCATAAAAGAGTACACACATAATACATTTGTGTACACTTTAATGCATGTTTTATTGAAATCACCTGGACATTTGTCTCGTAAATACGCTTGGAGTGCTGCAAAACAAGAGCTGTTCAATGCCGTTCTTGAGAACAAAATTTGGGCGATTAAAAGGATATACAAAACTTTGTCAGTTGTCATTTTATCCAAGAGAAAATATGATATGTGAGTTGAACATTATTAGAATACATACGGGCATAATCAAAGCACTGAGACAACTAACATATTGACACAAACTCATTTTTTCATCTGAAAATTGTCATTATAATACTGTAAAATGTATTATGAGAAAAGATAACCAGCGAAACACCATGAAATGTATCATGCGGACCTCAAAGGGCAATTCATCCTACGACCTGTTGAGCTGCATGCAGTAATGGCCAATCGGTTCCTACATTGACAACAGTTAGACATAATCTGGCTTGAATCAGATATTTATGGGCCAGCAACGCGCAGGCAAATACTAGATAGCAATTATGTTATACGTGCTATTGAAGCATATATGATGACCCTGTTTGCATTATTCTCCTTTTACCAGGAGGCATTCTGTGAAAAGTTTCCAGCTTTGAAAAACACTATTCAAACAAAAAAACAATTTACTTGATAATATAATTAGAATAGTAGAAAAGACTCTGTAAGTACCATTAGTTATCAAAGGCAATTCTTAAATCTCACGAGGTACAGCTGAATCTACTGAACCAGTCACCTTTATAAGAGCTTCACCTGCATATGAGAGACAGTCTGAATGACTCCAAGTCATTTTCATTCTATATTGTCTCTGCATAAAACAGCCACCTCCATAAATAAACCAACAGCCAGTAAGATCGTTGCCAAAATGCGAATAAATCTTTATAAGACAGCTACCACATACTTGCCAAAGGCCAAATTTTACAATCAACAAGGTATTAATTGGCCAATTAATACTAAGATTTACATTTTTTTAAGAATCCACTGGTGTATTAATACAAGCCTAGGCATTTTTTGAATCGGAATTTGTTATGAATCTGACAGAAAAAAGACTTTCTACACAACATCCCTTCTAACTGACCCTTGATGAAACAGCCACCTGTGTAATAATAGACAGTTTTGAATTGTTGGAAAACCTAATTTTAGTGATCAACCAGACGTTATAAAATAGTTGGATATACGAGGGCTGTTCAAATATGAATGCAAGTAGCTACATAACTTTCGTCACATATATGCTACGACAAAATGGTATACGTTTCTAAAAAGGATTATATGTCATCTTTAAACTGGCACCAGACCTAAAGAAAAATAAAGTATACTTATTGAATTATAGCCCTTTGAATTAGGGACACCTTAGTTTACTAACAAACTCAATGCTTAGAACATACCAGTGTGATATAGCTGAGCGTATAATTCTTCGATAAATTAGTGAAATTTCTTGAAATTTATAAGAAAGTATCCCCATATCCTTATATAAAGTGATTCTGTGAATATTGCGAAAATCCGACATGGTTTTGTTAAATTTCATCGAATCGTTTTCACTAAAGCCTCCTTATGTTTGCAAATAAATGGTAAACAAAACACCACCTTTCAGTTTGCAATCGAACTTTTCTCTAACAAAATGCACGAAGCAACATTTAAACTAGTTTTTACTCAAAGACAGTATGTTGATCGTTCATACTGAGTTGTTGCTACAAATCATTGAAGGATAGTGGGTAATTTTTAAACGCTTTAAAGCATTTTTATAAATTCAAAACTGCCTTAAGTGAAGGGGTTATAGAACTTATACTTAATTTTGTGGCCATAACATTGCGGTTTTAATCTAAATTTAAACGTTAACTTTAAGTTTTACCAAAATAGGTATTATTTACAATAAAATTACTCACCTGGTCTTGAGGACTGGACAGATTGAACACATTTTAATTAATGTAAACACGTCATTAAGAAGCAGAAAAATGCTCCAAAAATGATATAAAATGTGATAACTCTGTAAATAGAGGACATGGCGTTTTGAAAACTCCCTTATGACATATTAATCATGTTTTAAGCAAAACGCAAAAGAAAAGACACAGCGATGTTCATTATTGCATCACCTGTAGATAACTCAAAATGACGTTTATCACAAAATTAATGACGTCACGAACGTTCCTGTTTACTCGAGATTCAGAAAGGATTAAATATACTTTTTCCTGCAAGCATCTTTGTCAATGTACCTTTAACTTGCATCTAAAATTTGGTGCCATTTTGTCTCAAACTTACAACGATATGAAACTATATCTGCACATGTACCTAAACGTGTATGTCAATTTGCTTCAGAAAAACTTCAGTATACAGGTATGACCTTTATATAAGCGTCTGTAACTCGAAAAATATAGTCAGTGTTTCTTTATGTCTGGTGCCATTTTAAAGGCAACAAATAGTTCTTTCCAGAAAGGTATGGCATTTTGTCGCAGCATATATGTGAAGAAAGTTATAAAGCGACTTGCATTCATATTTGAACAGCCCTCGTAACTAGGGTATTATGTGAAAGTCTGCATGCCGAGTTGTAAAACGCTACACCTAAATTGTTTGCAATCTGTACACTGAACCGAAGTTATAAGTAGCCACCATACAATTTTTGCTCCCATTCAGAAAAGAAAAATTGCTCTCACAAAATTTAAAATTCGATGAAAAGGTCTGGGGCTTTGTTGAGACTCTGCAAATTATGTCATTTTAAAATGACGGGTAGATCTTGCACAGACGAGGTCCGAGTAAAGGTATCCTCATTTCAAAAAGTCACACTTTTTAGTGTGATGTAAACTATTCATCAGATACGTTATCCATTTATATTTTAATTAGTTTGAAAATGTTTATAACAGCTGTGATATAAGATGAAAAGAATCAAAAGTTTTTTTGACAATTGAACACTCCATTTCTCTTCTACTTTAACACGAAGACAGCCACGGTCAACAACTTAATCAAAGGATATTTAGCTTAACCCTACAGTTCGTATGATCACTTTGCATTGCTCTGTATGCTTTATTATCTGCGACACAGCAGTGCGATTTTCAGGGATTCTTTATTATGAATTGGCGTCACTGTTCTGCTTAAAAATTAAAAGAAATCTTTAACAAATGCCATTTAAATGACCTTTACAGTTTCACGTTAAAATCCGGAAGTGGATACCAAATTAGTATAAACTATCGTTAGAAAATGGGCTCATCAAGTTGCATGGTGTTTTGTCAAACATATTTACATAAAATATAACACATACAATGAATTTAGTATGTGCAGCTGATAATTTCCGAAAATTCTAGAAAATTCGGAAATTTATCAATTTTAAAAATTCATAAAAAACTGTCATAAGCAAAATGTCAAGTGTTTGGTGTTTTTTCAAGTCAACTAGGCAGGTTTACAATCACCTGTACTTGAATTCGATAAAAACTGCACTCAAAACGCTTATTTTCTTCAAAAAGTTGATTTTTGCATTTTTGAACCCAAAAATCGTGAAGTGATAGAAAACTCTTCCAAAGTACCACTTAGTTTTAGTCCATTACAATGCACATACTTGGGCAAAAATTCATGTCAATATCACTAGGGCTTAGTTAGAAAAAAAGAAATTGAAAAGTGGCTACTTAGAACTTCGTTTCAGTGTATACAAACTTATGCAAACCAAGAATGCAAATGAAAGTGTATCTTAATGTTCAAATACTCGGTAAGGCATAACAGTAAAGGTTTACGAATTTTGTCACGCGGAAACGCATGAAAGCCATTTAAATGTGACAGGGGTCCAATTTTTCAGGTTGTCAATTTGAACAGAATTCTCACACAGTTTAGGCCTTCAGAAATCTACTGCTTACGAGATTCGACTGCACGAAACGGTAGTCTAGACATGTGACAACCAGAAATGTGAAGGACTTATCTCAAGTGTTTTGATACACCAGAAAAGTAATCTTAAAAAGCGTGTTTTCCATCAATTTGCCAAGTTTGAAATTTTAAAACTGAAATCTCTATAGGAAAATCAATGTGTTGTTGCATCTTAGTATGATGACATTACTTGTTGAGAAATGGTAGAAACAATGTGCTGAAAAGTCTACCTGATTTGGAGAAAAGAAAATTATTGAAAATCATGATAAATCGAAGATTACCAAACACTTAATATTCCCTATTTATTTTTGACAAATTGAGACAATTTTCATTTTTTTACCTTTTTGATAGATTCGAAATTGATTTCTGAGCTTGTTTCAAGTCATTCACCAGTTTCCTTGTGTTTTTATGCAACACAGTTATGACCAATTTTGAAAAGCATATACATTTTAACTTGCGCATGCGCAATAGCTAAATTCAGCGAATAAAGCTTTAAATACTTAAAGGAGCGTAACTCAGACATCAAACGAGATAAATTGGTGATGTTTCGACGAATCGTTTGCTGGATGTATGGGAAACATTATTAAGCTTTAGTATATACTTTGTGTCCAATACTTTTTCACAAATATAGATATTTGTAGTGTAGCGATCTCACTTTTGTTCAGTATATAAGGAAGAGACTAGCCTATGTCCATTGACCTTTGCATATAGCAATTGGGGTGCTTACCATACAAAATAATCTGGAAAAAACGGATCCTTCATAAATAGAGAGAACCTACAATATAAGAAAACAGCATGCTCGGTTTTATTGAGTCTGTTCGTGAGAACTAATGTAATGCACCAATTCTCACGCCCCCTAGCACCAGCTTAAGCGGTATTCTGTTTTCCGTCAGAACGCAATATTCCTTAAGGACTAGAATATGAAAAAAGTTTTTTCAAAAAAATACTGTTCTTGTCCTATTTTATGCAAGGTCTGATTCGAGTCCTGGGAAATTTTTGCTGACACGTTTATCTATAGAATATTTTGACGCCAGTCGCCATACTTGCTATACATGTTACTTAAAATAAGATATTATAGGGTTAACCTTTGTTGTCCAGTCACTGTTGCTTATATAAGACTGTCATCAATATATTCAAACGTTTTTTCACAAAAATAGCATGGACAAGTAAAGTAAGTTTTCTTATCAAGTATTTATTGGATTTGACAATATTTGCTTTTATCTGCCACCTCTCATATTAACTGAATTGTGGCACGTTGCCCTATAAACGTCGCCGATTTCACGGCATATGCCTTTATCAGGTCAGGTCGTGATGATGTTGCAAGTTTTGAATGACGTCGTTAATGACGCTGAACCAAATCAGAAAAATCGAAAATTACGTCATAACCGCTAGTTTAAGAAAGAAACAATAGCAAAACTTATAAATAGAATACCAGGCTCGCGTCTTTTGATATCACTTTTGCCAGGCTCGTCTTTGAGAAAGTATGTTGAATCGCTCGGCAAGCCTCGCGATGTCATCAAGCCTTCTCAAAGCTTTGCCTGGTAAACTTGATATCAAAAGATACTCTACTAGTATTCTCTATATCTCGCCAAGCCTCGCGATGTCATCAAGCCTTCACAAAGCTTTGCCTGGTAAACTTGATATCAAAAGATACTCTACAAGTATTCTCTATATCTCGCCAAGCCTCGCGATGTCAACAATCCTTCTCAAAGCTTTGCCTGGTAAACTTGATATCAAAAGATACTCTACTAGTATTCTCTATATCTCGCCAAGCCTCGCGATGTCAACAAGCATTCTCAAAGCCTTGCCTGGTAAACTTGATATCAAAAGACACTCTACTAGTATTCTCTATATCTCGCCAAGCCTCGCGATGTCAACAAGCATTCTCAAAGCCTTGCCTGGTAAACTTGATATCAAAAGACACTCTACTAGTATTCTCAATATACGGTAATGATCACACGCCTTTATGGTTTCAAAGCCAATTTTAGAGAGAAAAAAAAGACTTTTCAAACGATAACTCTTCCTGACATAAAGAGCCAGTGACCCTGGGTCCTGGCCTCGAGGTTATAAAACTTAAGTTCATTCTAAGACTCAAAATAAAGCGCAATGGTTGGCTGCCTGCGGACACGTGTCCGCAAGCAACCAATTATTGCGCTTTATTTTGAGTCTGAGACTGTACTCAAGTTTTATTACCTCAAAGCCAGGTATGTGACAGTTGAGATGTTATCTCTGTGATGTTTGTTGTAATTTAGATCCTAATGCTGGTCTCGGCATATTGAAACCTTCTATTGAATAAAATTGGCTAAATTCATGTCACTCAGTATCAGGTCAGCGCATCAGGACCTTATGCATCTCTTGGTTTTCTTCAAATATTCAGTGGTGCACTGCCTTTCTATAATTTAGTTGTGCACTGCCTTTCTATAATTTCAGGCACTTCGTGTGGGCTCTGTAGCTCCAACTGGTGTGTCCCATTATGCATCCAAGGGGTGCAAATTCCAGGGTCATGATATTACTGATGGTACTATTATAATGCCTTATTTGGCCAGTGCTCAGTTTGACCCAAATGTGTTCCCAGAGCCCCTAACATTCAAACCAGAACGGTTCTTAGATAATGCTGGAAACCTTAAGATGCCTACAAAATATAATCCGTGTGAAATGGGTAAGTGATATTACATAGAGGATCTTACATGCTCAAATTTTATGGAATTTATTAAACGAAATGGGGAAAATAGATACCCCTTTTTCGGAACGAGTTTGATAAATACAATGATACAAGAGAATGAATGTTAGATTCAATTTATCATATGACGTTAAGATTACTTTGAGATCTCATTTCTACCGTATGAACGTTATAAGTTCGTCAATATGTACGCAACGATGTTATGGACGTCATTTTCCGAAAATCTGTAAATCACTGAGTGGTTTATCTCTTTTATTCCATTACGCTATTTCACTCCCAGACGTGAAGTCATAATGATCAACTGTGTTTTCATGATACGAAATATCTGTTATGAAGACATGGCTAACGAGTCCGCCAGCATGATTTGTTTACGCTGAACAACATTCGGGCGAACGTCGTCAGACAATCGCACGAACGCCTCACGGTTATCGTGCGAATGTTTTAAATAACACGCAAACATGTCGTAAATGGTTAATATTTTTGCCTAACATGACCGTGTTTATAAAATAATAATTGAGCCAGTGCATAAGATTTCCAACAATGTGGTATGTGCGACCAGCAAAGCCTCAGATCAGCCTGCGCATACGCACCCTTCAACATAATTGCTACGCCCAGAGACGATTCTACATTATCTTTATATATTGACAGCAGCCACTTTGTTTATCATATTACATCTAGTTTGCATAATGCCATGCATTCAAATCGATAAACACTTGTTATTTATAAATTTAGTAACGAGTTAATGACGTCTAAAGACACACGTTGCAAACATAATGACAAATCTTAACGTTTTCATTCCAAAATGATATTTCAAAGTAATTTAAATGTTATATAATAATTAAAATCTTACAAACCTGCTCTTGTATCATTATTTTTTCTTAAATGAGTAAAGAAAAAGAGATGAAACGAGAGATTCGCCTCGCAATTTATCTGTTTCAGCAACGAGTACAATAGGTTATGCACACTCAAGTAAGATCCTCTATATATTATATACAGCGAGCACGTGGCGCTGAACAATGCTCAGTCGACCATGGAATGACTGGAAGATACATCTTGCCAAGATATGATTAATTGGCGTATATAGCATCCGCTCAGTCCTGTCCGAATATGTACAGCTGCTTTCCAAAATTTTTAAAGATAGCGATTTTTGTCATAATTATTAACATACCCTATACATGTTTGAGAGTTTTAATAAACTTATGCTGTGTTTGAGATGTAATTTATTTCTGCTCCTGTATGCACGACATATCTAGTTATAATGAGTAAAAATATGGCTTGTTTTTGCAGATGTTTTGTATCCAGTTTTATCTTCTAAAAAGGTTGATCATATTTTTAGCAAATCAAAGTTGCTTATCAAAACTCTATTTCGAATTATGCGATAATAAGCCTAGGACAGCAGCCAAGAAAACTGTGGTGGGAATCTATAAAGTCATGTATACGGTGCATTGTGAAAATACTTTAAGAATTGAAGCTATCGAGTGTATCAACAATGTCTCACTTGATTGGCTTTGGTGTATGTGCGCTAGTAGGTTGCACAAATTATATAATTTTACATAATTACTTTTAAAAGATATTTTAAGTGCATTTGGGGTGTTCAAATTTGATTCTACATAGTAAGAGCCCAATTATTAGGAGAAAGGCTAAAAGGAAAGTACAGTCCTGCCAAACAGTTAAATGGCCAAGAGGGTTTGAAATTGTATTAAAATTGGGAAAAGGTCATATTTTTAGATTAATCCACACTCTAAACCTATTTCTTTTTGGCGTCTGAAACACGAACAAATTTATCCACATTACATTGATGGATTGGTAAAAATCCACTGGAGTCGTATTGAGGGGACTATCTCGTAACTTTTAAAGGGGCCTCTCAACTTAAGCTTGTTAAAGAACCAATAACCAGTAACGCATATCAGGATAATATCAAAAGCGATATAAAACTCCAATATGAATGCACTATACCCCAAGCATTCAACAAGATAAAGCACCTTGCAATATCTCTTTAAAATATTCACGCGTGATTCATATCGGAGTTTTGTATCACTTTTGATACTATCCTGATATGCCTTACTGGTGATTGTTTCATTAACAAGCTTAAGTTGAATAATTCCTTTGAAAGTTACGAGATAGTACCCTCATCACGAATCCAGAGGATATTTACCCATCCATAAATGTAATGTGGATAAATTTGTTTGTGTTTCAGACGCCAGATGGAAATAGGTTTGCAAAAGAAATAGGCTAAGAGTATAGATTCATCTGAAAAGATGACATTTTCCCAATTTTAATACAATTTCAAACCCTCTTGTCCATTTAACTGTTTGGCAGGACTGTACTTTCATTTTGGCCTTTCTTCTTATAATTGGGCTCTTACTATGTAGCATCAAATTTGATTCATTGTTGACACACTCGATAGCTTCAATTCTTAAAGTATTTTCACAATGCACCGTAAATATGACTTTATAGATTTCACATAATATAATTGAGTCGTGATATGTGATTTCAGACAAGTGTAGATTCAGGCGAGCCTGTGCAGCCTTCTTTTAAGCTTAAAAACTCTAAATGATGTTCAGTCAGAAGCTTAACGCTCACAGAATATTCAAGCGACTAGCAAAGGCTCTGATCAGACTGCGCGTATGCGCAGGCTGATCTAAGGCTTTGCTGGTCGCACACTAGTACCACATTGTTGTAAATACCATGCCACGGCTCATATTGTAGTTTGCGCGTATTAGAGCATGAACAAAAGTTGACGAATATTTTAGATATACTTCGCGGTTAAATGAATCTCGTTATTCTCAGTTCACAAGGCTAACATTTCCCTAGTCGTCAGTTAATAGCAAAGTTAAGTGTTTTACTGTGATAGTTTCTTAAAGTTTAGTTACCAATGACTTTGTACATGAACTGTATTTTGACTATGCCATGTATTGAATAGTATCAAGAATATTCAATCGAGCTGATGTGTTTTAAAATGAAAAAAGTAAAACGTGCTGAAGATGTAACTAATACTTTAACAGCATGTGTTTCTTCTTTTTTATCAATATATCATCGGGACACATACAAGTTTCGCCTCTCTGCGACGAATCTGTTATAGCTTTTCAGCATATCTTTGGACATTTTAAACAACCTTAATCAAACATACGCTATGTGATCTGGATTCAATGTATTCACAAAGTAAGTGAGTGTGATCAGGAAATACCTCAATCATAAACTGCAGACCAACCGACGGCAGCGTGAGGAAGAGCTACAGGGCATTTACAGTAGCAAGACATCAAAAAGACAATAAAAGCAAACGCAGCCAGTTCTCCCTTCCTCGTCAAGATGATTACAAAACTAGAAAGGACATAAAGTAATGCATACCAAAACAAAGACCAACACAGAACCGCCACTAAAATGGGAGGTACAACAACTCTGTTTAACTCATACATGCCTAGCATCCTTTAATGGGACATCAGCAAACAGTGCAGACCCAGATCAGACGCCGCAGAATACGGTGTCCGATCAAGGTCTCAGAATGTTCAATAAAAATTTTAATAAAAATGAAAAAAGAAGTTCCATTAGGCATAAATGGGTTAATGAAACAAATGCAACTTGGTCTGGATTCCAACTTTGTCGTAGCTTTGTTTTAAAGGGGCTACGAAGAAGCTGAAGTAATGTTACAGAAAGTTACATTGCACCAACTGAGGCAAAATACTCTTGAAGGACAGAACATGATATTATTTGGAAATAATAGCCAGCAGTATATTTTGTGTAGTTTCAGGAACATCAAAAACAATTTTAAAAAAAGAGCCGTTGGTATTTGTCTAGAAGTGTCGTCTGCGGATAATCTTTGCAAACAGTTAGACCCAGACCAGGCCCGACAAAACGTCGGACCTGATCTGGATCCAAAATGTTTGACACTGATAGTATTACTGAAAGAGTTTTAGAAATAGTTGATTTTAGAAACGAAATATCAGCATAAGATACACAGATAGCAATAAGTTAATTCATAGATTTTTTTAGGTTCTGTGATTTATCAGAATTCAAATTTTCGGGAATACAGGACTAGCATTTGGCATAATTTTTAATCGGATTGACTTGCCTTTCACTGTTATAATGGGCCAGACGCAGAGTCTTCCTCCAGGGCCCACAGGCTGGCCATTCGTTGGCAGCGCGCTAAGCATCATGGGAAACAAACGCTTGAAAAGTTTGGATGGCTTTCATCAGAGTTATGGAGATGTTTTCAGTATGTATCTGGGATCCCGCCTAACTATAGTTATTTGTGGTTATGACGCTTTAAAGATGGCATTAGTGGATATGGCAGATGTATTCTATGACCGACCAGTGTCTCACCTACACGACGAAATGACTGGAGGACTTGGTATGTGTGTGTGTGTGTGTGTGTGTGTGTGTGTGTGTGTGTGTGTGTGTGTGTGTGTGTGTGTGTGTGTGTGTGTGTGTGTGTGTGTGTGTGTGTGTGTGTGTGTGTGTTCGTGCGTATGCATGTACGTATGTACGCACATACGTACGTATGTACGTACCTACTTACGTATGTATGTATGTTTGTCCGTGCGTGTGTGTGTCTGTCTTCCTTCATGTCTGGCTTTTCGTATGTCTGTTCCCAATTTGATTTTGTATACGGTAGATGATTGTATAGTTGGGTCATAATCAAAAAATGAAAGAATCCAGAAAGACGTAATCATAAAAAATAAGTGGCAAGATGTTCAATCTTGCTGCAAAATTTATATTAAGCATACACGAATAATGGGTCAGTTAATAATTTTATGCCTGCTACTCTTGCTTAATTGTCAGTGCAGTCACAAACATACTTTGTATCATTAAACCAGTCTCTGGTGAGATGTTTATTATTTTAATTTAATAAGTGATCTACAACATTGATCATAAACCTTATAAGACTCAAGTTTTATGCAAGTTCGTTGTATTCTGTGTGAGAGAGAATAAAGTAAACTTACACGAAAACATTGTATTTTCAAAGTGTGGTGTTTTTATGTACAGAATTGTATAGATTTATATTCGAAATAATTTCTGTCAAAAGTTTAGTATTTCATTATTGCATAGTCAGATATAAAAAGGAAGTACATTATATCGATGGACTCTACGTAATTTGAATTATACTTGAACGTGACTGCACTGACATGACTGTGGCTGCAATGACACGTTTGTGACTGTACTGACACAATGAGCTCCACCTTGCGAAATAATAGAATTGAATAAAAAATAAAATCATAAATTTCATAAAATAGCACAATACACAGTGGAACTTAGACCAGTCCGTACATTTATGCAGTCTCAACGGTGTCATCGAGAAAGATCATTAACGTTTTCGGAAATGGACACTTACCAGGACGTACGAGGGTCATTTGGAAAGTTGGTAGCATGGTTTTATTTCAGTGACCGATTTACAAACCCTAGCATGTTTGGTATCATTTTAAAGAGCTAACTGTTCTGTATGTTATGACACAAATTTCATGAGTATTGTTAATACATGTACTGAATGTATACTAGAAAACGCAAAATTTCAGTGGAAATATAACGTTTTACCTTTTGAAAAGAGTGCAGAACATTAACAATAGTTCGTGAAGTTAGATAATTTTATGTCATTATGTTGTACAATTTTGTATGCCACAATCTGGTTTCAGTTATCATATAATTGATGACTGAGTTGGATGTTTCATGTACTAAATATCGGAATGACAATACCAAAACCGTTTAGAAAGCAAAGAATGCGCTTCAGTATTTTTACGACTAAAATTGCATGTCACATTGCACATATTTTGAAAATATATAACCGACGGTAGTTTAAAAATGCCCTGTGTTGGTATTTTTGTCACACACGCTATTTACACACTTTATGCTCTTTATATTCCCATGGGACAGAATGAGTTTAGCTATGAGTTGACGTTCTGGTTCTTTTCAATTGAAATAGTGACAAACAAAAAAGTAAAAATACCTTGAGACTAGAAATCTATCAATTCGGTGATGGTTTAAGCGATACCATGAGAATTTATCATGCCATCAACAAAATATGAGGGGTTGAGTTACCCCACCCTCTTCTTGTAAAGTAGGGGTAGTATTATTAGGAATAATCGTCTTAAAGGCAGAGCCACAACTTTTGCGCGACAAAATGATTATTATGCATTGTTTGCTACAAATAAAGCAAAAGAAATACACTCAATAGGCATTTAAGCTCCTGTAGTGACACAATTTATAGTAATAGTATAAAGCAAAACCGAAACAAGAAATGTCACCGTAACGTGACGAATGCAGAATTGGTCTAGCATAAGACACAGTTTAGGTTTTGTTATTTGATACAAAAGAAATAAGGTCAGAAGTCAATGTCAAGGTCAAAGTGACCCAAAATGGTATGCACGACTCCGCCATACCAAGAGGAATCCACACACCAAATTTGGGATTACCACCTCAAATAATATAGGCTATATGCTCCAGATATGATTATTATAGAAACTGTGTCATAGGTCAAGGTCACAAAGGACTTAAATGGTCCGCGACATATCAGAATCCCAATATGCATCCATACACAAAATTTTGGATTCCTACCTAAAATAATATAGGAGATATGCTCCCGACATGATAATTCTAGGAAAAAAGTCACAGTGACCCAAAACTTGGTATATGACACTCTGCCATTCCAAGATGCAACCACACACCAAATTTAGGATTCCTAGCTAAAATAAAATATGAGATTTGATTGGATACGATTATTCTAAAATAACTAGGTCAGAGGTCTAGGTTACAGTGACCAAAAATTGGTACACGGCATATAATCATCCAAAGATGCATCCTTACACCAAATTTGGGATTCCTACTTCAAAAAATGTGGATGATATGCACCGGACTAAATGCAAATTCTAGAATCTAGGTCAGAGGTCAAAGTCACAGTGACCCGAAAATGGGACGGGACACTCTTCCTCCCCAAGATGCATTCACCTACCAAATTTGAGATTCCTACCACAAATAGTATAAGAGATATGCTCCAGAAATGGTTATTCTAAAAACTAGGTCAAAGATCAAGTTTAAGGTCACAATGACCCATAAGTAGAACACGACACTCCACCATCCCAAGATGCATACACACACATCAAATTTGGGATTCCATTCTGAAATAATACCGGACATGATTATTCTAAAAAACTAGGTCAGAGGTCAAGGTCACTGTGACCCGAAAACGGTATGTGACACTCCGCCATCCAAAGATGCATTCACACAAAATTTGAAATTCCTACCTCAAAGAATATAGCAGATAAATGCCAATTCTATAAACTAGATCAGAGGTCAAGGTCATGGTCACAGTGACCCAAGGCTGGTACGTGATACTTCGTCATCCCATGATGCATGCAGACGCCAAATTTGGGAATGCTACCTCAAATGATATGAGAGATATGTTTCGGAGATGATTATTCTACACACTAGGTCAGAGGCCGAGGTTAGGGTCACAGTGAACCAAAAATGTGACACTCCGCAATCCCGAGATGCACCCACACACCAATGGTAGGATTCTTATCATAAAAAATATAAGAGATATGTTCCGGACACAATTATTCTAAAAACTAGGTCAGAGGTTAAAATCACAGTGACCCGCAAATGGTACGCAGCACTCTGCCATCCCAAGATGCATTCATACACCAAATTTGGAATTCCTACCTCAAAGAATATAGGAGATATGCACTAGACTCAATACCAATTCTAGAAACTAGGTCAGAGGTCAAGGTCAAGGTCTCAGTGACCCAAGGATGGTACGCGACTTTGTCATCCCTACCTGCATGCACATACCAATTTGGGATTCCTAAAGCCTCGGTCACACGAGATCGCGCGATCACTGAATCGCGCGATTCGTCACGAATCTCAGGAGATGTAAGACTTGTCGCGACTACTAAGGACCAGTCTTAGGGATTTATCTACGACCTACCGTTAATGTTATTTGGAAAAATACATTCTATGATTGGCTGTGATATAATCAGAACGGTCATGTGACCCAGCTCATGAATTTATAATCTTAATCGCAAAGGCGAGCAGCGAAGTTTGAACCTCCGTATATGTGAGACTTCACTCCTGTCATACACACATTATGGAAAATAGATTGGGGGATACATATTAAGCACCGTTACTATATGAGCAGACAAATATATTTTTTTTTCGAAAAATAATTGATGAACCATTTATACTGGTGACGCAGAAATGCGTACCGTCTGGCAAACAGTGCAGACTTAGACGAAATAACGCATTTCATCAGGGTCTACACTGTTTGCTACATGTATGACAAAAAGGGATCCTCAGAGAAAGAAATGTAATTTAATTTTGAAATTATAAGCTGTGACCCCTCTATAATGGACCGTCCCAAAATTAATGCATCTAATCAGGAGAAAGAATCCATTAAATGAATACAGCGTTAAAGCGATAGAATGCCGCAAAAATTAAGAAACTCTATCTGCTAGTGTCAACCAAAAACAGTTTTGGACCGAGATCAGGCTTGACGTTTCTCATAAACATTTTGGATCAAGATCGGGCCCAACAATCACATTGGACCTGATCTGGATCCAACTGTTTGATCCTGACTGAGGAATTCCTGATTTTTTTGTTATTTTTCTAAAAACTGTCATTTTCAAGAAAATCAGAAGTCGTCATACTTTACCCAGCATAAAAAGATTTATTTTTCTTGAGTTGATACTTGATTTTTGTAATCTTGCGTTTGAGCATGTTTCTTTTCCTTTTTTCTGAATAATGTACTATGAACCGCGTCACGAAAGCCGCACTATTGCAGTGCTCAACTATCCAGTGGGACTGCATTATCCATGTTTTGATCTGATTCTACCGCCACGTTCATATACCCAACAAAAAAAGAAACGCACCACTTAGAACTGTTCATCTCTCAGGAAGATCACAATCGATAGGCCAATTTAGTTTATGTCAGTGCAAAGGTATGTCAGGTACTGCTGCGTCACACGTCTTTTGCAATCAGGTGTCGAAATTGTGTTAAAGAAAATTGGTCATGAACCAAGTGGGGGTCAAATGGTAAAGTAACAGGAAATAAGCGTTTTTATAATGCTCTCTTGCTGGATAAGTTCAAGCAATTGGGTTAATCGCAGTAGACCATATTGTACACAGACACTTATCATTTGCAAATTCTATCTTTAAATTCATCATTCGCGATAATTGAATTCTAGGTAGCCCATGTTTTGTGACTACCCTTTGGATAACGATTCCACACTGAAGATAAACCTTACACACATTTAAAGATTTTAACATTGTTTAAATCAATTTAAATGATCCTAACTGATGAAAATGGATTTTGGAATAACAAAAAAGCATCAATAAACACATTGGTTGTCTCACATAACGATAACATATCGTTTCCATACTTTGCTAATGTAAAACATACTCGGAATTTCATGTAGACAGTAGCGTTGAATTAACGCTTCCAAAACCTCTTTACCCTTCGCCTTGATGTGTTTAACGCCTACACAGGGAAAGAAGAAATACTCATCTACGTCACATTCAATTTTAATAAAATTTGATCAAAAATGAATAACTCATAACAATTAACATTTTCGTATTAAAAGGAGATCTTAATGGGAAAATCGTAGTGGTGCGTTTCTTTTTTTGTCGGGTATACTTCAAACCGAGTCACGAAAGCTCTGGTGCGGCTGATCTTAGCCTCATGCCGGTAAAAAAATCAGGACATTTTGTTATCTCGAGGTGTTTTCAGATTAACTGTTTCTAAAACAATCTTTCAACAATAACGACGTTTAAGTGCCAAACAGTTTGGATCAAGACCAGGCCCGGCGTTTTTGTCTCAAAAGTGCAGGCTTGTCTGAACCTTAGCTGTTCACGTATGTGAAATACCAAAATCTCTTTCCTAGCTGCTTTTAGTACGGCAGGATCAATGTGATGTTGAGCATTGCGTATGTACACGCAGCACATACACCATGTGTCATGGAGCACTACCATCATATAATTAAGTCTGGTTTCAGACCACGTGTCCTAGACTTCTAACTGCTAAACACATAAATATTTGGTACTTTATTACTGCCCCATTGTCTACAATAAAGTATATATCAGACATTTTTGGTACAGTCGTAGTGGAGGTTTACATAGATGTGTGCATATTTTTGATAGTGCTTTATTTACTGGTCTGATACCAGTCTACTATCAAACCTGTGATTTTGGATCGCGGTCGCAGGTTTTTGGACATGTTTAAAACTCTCCGCCCCGCCCATTGTCATGCTTTTTACTCGCACGATCACTCCCGATCAATAAAAACCAACGTGCGACAGTCTTGCACCTTAATTTTGCAATCGTATCGCACCAGAAAGCTTTTAAAGACATGTATACATCTGCTGCTACCATCTAAGGCAGAACCAGGTTTATGAAAATGCTCAAAGACCTCCCTGGAACCTATTTCGTTAATATTGCTGTTCCCAATCACTAAGACCTGTCGCGCGCTCGTATGAGATCTACTTGTGATTTTACCACGTGACTGGTCTTACACAGGTCGCAACATGGTCCTAAGCCCCCGTGTGACCGAGGCTTAAGAGATTTGCCCCGGACACGATTATTCTAAAAGTTAGGTCAGAGGTCAAGGCCAAGGTCACAGTGCTCTACACTCCGCCATCCCAATATTCATCCACATACTAAATTTGGGATTCCTGCCTCAAATAATATATGAGATATGCACCAGACGGACGGACGGGCGGACAATGTTATTACTATATGCCTCCCAAAGTTCCTTTGAGGGCATAAAAAGTCCCATTTTTGAAAGTTTACCATTTCTCTATTGGTCAACATTTTCTGAATGTAAAGCCATCCCAATATACATCCACATACTAAATTTGGGATTCCTGCCTCAAATAATATATGAGATATGCACCAGACGGACAGGCGGACAATGTTATTACTATATGCCTCCTAAAAATCCTTTGAGGGCATAAAAAGTCCCATTTTTGAAAGTTTGCCATTTCTCTATTGGTCAACATTTTTTTAATGCAAAGATGTACATCGTACAAGCAGTGGTGATGCCACACATATGTTGTGAGACGCAGAATAATCTGTCAAATACTAGGGTTTCGCCATTTGGGTCTATGGCATAAATAATTAGTTATCGATGCCCTAGGGGGCGGAGGAAGGTGGCAGAGGTGGAGGGGGATATACTTTAGTCAGTCGACTGGAAATTGAAAAAGTATGGTATACTTGAATCTGTTACAGCAGTATGGTTTGGACATTGCTTTGCCTGGTAACTGTACACTGGCATATTCACAAACACACATTGTCACACCTTTTCCGACTTAACCACTTTCTGCGACTATCGAACATCTCAATTCTGGCTTCAAAACCAGAGAACCAATAACACTGACAACGCTCAACTGACACCTGGCCCTGACGTATCGTATTTGAATGCTTATATAAGCGTATATTAACCAAATGGCAGTGGCAGACGAACGGATTGGTACATTTCTTTCGATGCCAACAAAACTCACTTGTCACCTAGTTATGCAAGACTCAAAAATTCTCTTTTATGAATGATTTAAACACATTTCCCCTAGAGATAAAATTCAACCACGCTTTAAAATAGGCCAAGATGTACCTATTTTCACCACAAGGTTATTGTCGTGGCCATCTTGTCAAGCGCCTCAGTTGCCCCGAAGAAACAGACAGGGAGTGGGGGGGGGGGGGGGGGGGGGGGCATTGGCAATTATGCTTAATCTTAAATATTAGCAACAGTACTTACAGTTTTGAACTCAAAGTGAGTAGTGGTAAGTGCTGTCACACAACATGTCAGTGCTGTCACAATAGGGAACGTGATTGCACTGACCGTGACAGCATTGATATTCACACATTTATTCGATTCTTGAAAGAAAGGATTTCTTCAAAGTTAACCAAATCATATGTCTGCTTCAACCTGCCCTTAACACAAATTGAAACATAGCCGTGGAAATGTACACCGCATCCAGAAACGTGCCAGTATATTTGTGATTGCACTGACAGTAGTGGAAATGACACTCAATTTTGACACACATGTGTGACATAAAATCTGTAGGATATAAATAAGCCAAAAAGTGTTTTTAAGTGTCCCCTCCAGGGGTCGTTGTCAACGAAATATCGTCATTTTTAAACTTACAGAATAATGGGTTGCTCCACCCAAACTCCATTTTCTATAATTTCAACTGCACTGAAAGGTTCTCAAGGGACGGACGTAAACACATAATTTCGCTCTGAAATAGTTTTTAATTACTGGCAAACGTTATGGATTTTACTTCTCTACAGTCAGATGTATTAACCCATTAAATAATAAACAACTAAATATTTGTTTCTGTAACAATTAAGGGTAGTAGAAACAAACCACCCTCAAATTGGGACACGGGCAAATTCGGAGAAATTGCAATTACGTCAGCTATAGTTTTCAAACAACATCGTCCAGAACCTGACAGAGTATAGTATTCTTGTGGCACATGCCGTCATTAAAGCTGCATACTCTGTAACTATGAACATTTCTCGAAAATTTTTATTTTCTTTTTAAATCATTTGTAAAAGTAGAATTAAGCTACGTTTTCACAAAAAAAATGTTCAGTACAGCTGAAAACTGCATGGAAAAGTGAATTATCTTATCAAATAGTTGTATTTTTCTATTGTTGGTAATTATTTGCGTCCCTCCAATAATTATAGACCGTTGAATTTTAACATAAATGCAGTTGTTTTGATAGTGATAACTTGTTAAGATTTACGAAAATGGTAAAATGTTTACCTGAATTTGAGTATTTTTACTGCGTTCTTGAAAAATAAAAACATTATTTTTAAAATTACAAGATCAAAAGTTACAGACTTTGCAGCTTTAAGTGTAATTGACAGTAAAGCAGCAGAGAGGAGGTCTTAAGGCTTAAGATTTGCATGAATACAGTTTGTCATCTTCCTTTCCAGAGAGCGAATGATAAACGCGCTGATCAGACTAAACTGTATTCATGCAAATTTTCAAAATTATAACTAGTCTCTGTAAGTGAGCAGACTGGTTAGCGCATTACCGGGTCAGAACCACCAATATAGGTTTTCTGTGAGCCGGACTTATATCTATCTCTAATGGACTTTGTCTGCGGAGTAAATATGGACGAGAGTACAATAGACTAAGCAGACTGGACTAAGATTGTTAGAGCGGAATCGGATGTATGTTCAGCTGTCTTGCATGTACATTAAAATTAAAGTAATCGAGGGCGGCACAATATCCTCCTTTAAATTGAGTGAGAAAACAGTGTGCTTACTATTAATTTGCATTTACTCAGTATACAAAATGGGATAAGGGAATATTAATAGTACAAGTCAGGCTGTAGGCGATCGTCTCTTATCAAGCGGATAGTGATACCATGTTGACATTTGATTATTGAACCAAAACAGATTGAAACGCGATAATGGATGAAAACTAATACCCTTTCTTAAGAACTGGCCATAATCATAGTTTTCATATTAAACACTTCCAATTTTGAATTTTGACAGGTTTGCAAATTTAATTTAGGTTTATTGTACATGTATCAGTTTTCATGATCGTGATAATGAATAAGTAAAACAAAAGCAACATACTCCCACATGAATGGAGAGACTTATATTAGAAAAAAAATCCGGAAAAATAAGCAAGCAAAAGAAAACGCCAATGGACACCATCGTTCCGTTTTAAGCATTTTACTCTATAAAATTTGAGAGGGCATTCCCACAACGAATTGCAAAAGACATGGGAAGAAAACCGAGCACGCACATATACGCTGTAAAATCTGAAGAATGTGATCATCGAAGCTTGCCATAACGAACTGTGAGTGTATTTTAAACAAACCCAGGACGAGATCAAAACGTACGAGAAACGACATATACTTAAGGAATAAAGAAACGCAACAGACAAAAATATAATTTTTGCGCGTTTAAATGACGGTTTGGTGAAATCTCTTTTGAAAATTTCTTATTGAGTATTTATTGCAAGTGATGAAATACCAAAACGTAATTTTAAAGCTACAATTTACGCTACAAGTTGAAAACCTATGAGAACGTAAAATGTGACGTCAACGTCAGAATAAAGATCAAGAAACCCCGCCTTTTCCATGTTTGGTTATTTGGCGTCGACTTGACAATGTGCAAATTAAACAAATGTCCAATCATTTTCGTAATGCATTCAAATATTGCGTCAAAACACGCTACTTGAATGGCAAGATACACAATGGTAGTGAATAAACGATAAACGTCACTTAGAGCCGTCGGGTTTGGGTCGCTGGTGAATATATGGGATGAGATAAACCTAGAGACATCAAAACATGCTTTCTTTGGAAAACTGATTTTTTCAGATACCATAGAAATAAGCTGGTAAGGTGTTTATATTGACGTTAGCCAAACAAAACACGGCATAATGCAAGAGAAAACATCTGATTACATGCCGAGAGTGGTCACCAAACTTGCTTAAGGCCCTGTCACACTACGACGTATAGCACTAACGTATGCCGACGTATGAAAAATTCAGCAAGTACGTAGGTATACGCTGAGTACGTTAGAAATAAGTTTTAAACACGTTATGAATACGCTATAGTACGATGGTATACGTTGACATACGGCAAAGAGGTCCAACATTTTGTGCATCTATAAAAAATGACAGTGTATGCGAACGTACTGCTTCTATACGTTAGGCATACGCTAGATGTACGCAGCAGGTAAGTTATGCATACGTTTAGGTACGTTAGCACCAACGTATGTGGACGTATGAGAAATTAAGGAAGTACGTTGGTGTACGCTTAATACGCAAGAGATAATAAGGTTTAAACACGTTACGAACATGCTACTGTACGTTGGTATAAGTTGTCACACGGCGAATAGATCTTAAAATTTTGTACTTGCATAAACAATCTTCAGCGTACGCCGACGTATTGCTTATACGTTAAGCATAAGTTAGATGTACGCAACGGGTAAGCTATGCATACGTTAAGGTACGTTAGCACCAACATATGAGGACGTATGAAAATTAACCAAGTACATGTACGTTGGTGTACCCTGAATAAGTTAGAGATACGTTTTCAATATGTTACGAACATGCTACGGTACGTTGGTATACGTTGTCATATGGCAAAGTGGGCACAAAATCGTGTACTGTTTTATACGTTTGACATACATGTAAGTTAGATGTACGCTACATGTAAGTTATGCATACGTTAAGGTACGTTATATGTATAATTCGACATACGTTAGACGTTCTTTGTACATAAGTTTATCATAAGACAAGAACGCACGTGATACGCTGAGCATACGCTTTTATACGCTGATACGGTTATAAGTTATGTTACGTCAGGAATAAGATATGAATTAGTTACTCATAAGTTAGACATACGTTCTGTGTTCGTTTCGCGTACGCTTTGCATAAGTTCAGAGACAGGCTTCCTCTGATTTTTTAATTAGAGTTCAGCGTATGCCAGCGTACTAGATATATTTTTCATACGTCGGCATACGCTGGCTAAAACGTTATAGTGTGACAGTGCCTTAACTGTAACCTAAAATTTGTCACGTGACCATTTTATCATACGAAAAACACACAAACATCATAGAAGCCATTAAAACGAAGATGTCGAATTTTGACGTCAGATTTGAGGTTTTTGGTGTCTCAAGATCTCAAGTCATAATTCTTGAACAAAACGCCCTTGTAATGAATAAATCTCAAACAGAAAAGAAAGTTAAGTAACTTTGCGCTTTTCACGCAGTATTCGGAGTTGACGTTAATGACGTTAATACGTTTCAGAATCCTACAGAAACGTCGCCATTTGATCATTTCCTTGATCCGCAATCTATGCCAAGACATTTTAAAACAATAAACCGATGGTTGATTCAAACTTTGCTTTTATTGACCCTGTTTCAGCAGTTTGCTACGGGGGTTCAGGCTGGTTACGTGCATACCAAAATGATTACGTAATCGATAATTACATGTACATTTAACCTGCTGTAATTTGACGGACACATACTGCTCCTATGGATAAATATCATTTGCACCACAAATTTGCATCATATTGTATGCTTACAACGACTCGAAGTGTTTGTTGCGTTTCTTTATTCCTTAAGTATACTAATTTACAACAGCGAATGAGAAACGAATTTCAACGATTTCTCAACGACCGCTTTACGTGTTTTGAGTATTCTCTGCGTGCGCTCTGCGAATAGTGTGTGTATCCGATCGCAAACCGATCAAGTGCCTTGCAGTTATACATGTAGGTATAAATGAGAAACCAAACCTCAAAGTCTTGCTTTTTCTTGTTTGTTTTTTAATTCCAAATAGTTTCGGCTGTGCTGCCCTTTTCAAGCAATCAAATAACAAATATACATACTACTATTTTATTTTGAGTCGATACATCTCTATTGAGTTTTGTTCGGATTTTCAGTCAACATGGGATGGTAGGAGGGGTTCAGATTCCCGATCTTAAAGACCATGTGTAAATTTGTTTAATTCGGATATGTCGAGTGGCGACGACTAATTCGACTTGTAACCTGAATAAAATGAGCCGGGAAAACAATTTACAACAATGTGGTAACTGGTCAGAGACTTTGCTAGTCGGTTGAATATTCTATGAGTGTTAAACTACTGATTGAACATCATTTGTAGTTTCCAAGCTTAAAAGGAGGCTGCACAAGATCGTCTGAGTCTACACTTATCAAAACGACACATTGTTGGAAATCACATGTCGCGGCTCAATTGTACTTACTTATGGAGTATTACCATTATTTTATTGCAGGGCTGCTGTCAACAAGCGGAGAGTTTTCGAAACATCATCGCAAATTAGCACACCGTGTCTTGTTGGATCCCAACTATGGTCTAAGTTATCTGAAGGAGCAGAATCGTCTTGGTGCAGACCTACTTGTTAAACAGATCAGAAAACAATCAGTAGAACCATTCCAACCGGACGACGTATTGATGTCATGCGTCTCTAATATGATGTGTGCTGTAATGTTAGGATCGTGGCATGAAGATGATGACCCACACTTTCAACAGTTTGTTGAGAACTTCTCGACGCATTTCAAGTGAGTACAGGCTATAACCTTAACAATTACACACAGTCAGCCAAGCGCCATTAACATTTGAGCGACGATATGAGATTTCCAACAATATTGTATGAGCGACCGGCAAAGGCTCAGATCAGCTTGTACAGTCTGATCAGAGGATTTGCTTGTTGCTTAAATATTCTGTTATATTAAGCTACTGACCACACATGCTTTGAAGTGCCTTAGCTTAACAGGAGACCGCATAGTCTCGTCTGAGTCTACACCTGTTAAAATGCCACATTGTTGGAAATCACATGTCACGGCTCATTTGAATAAGTGGATTGGATACAGAGAAATCGAACCCCAGTTGGATTTAGTGATGACATGTCACCAAAAGGACTCCTACAGTCTTAACGTAGAATTGCCCATTGGTTTGGTAGTTATATTCTAGTTCTGAAACCATAACTTGGTTTGTACGTTTCGTCATGGGCAAACTAGGCTATGAAATTTATGAACAATCTATGCAAAATAAGATTTGGTTATACTACAGTTTGTTTACTTTGCTAGTTGTAAGCATGAGTTTTATAAATATTTTCTTCAGTTTAACTAACCCCTTCTAAAAGATAACGACACATTATGTACACATAAATATAATAAAGTAAATTATGTCAGCAAAATGAACTATAAAATACACAAGCGAAGTTTCCCTATAATGTTAAAATCCCTTCATATTGTTTTATCAAAGGTCAAAGATATTTGCCACTGGCTACCTGCCTAGTAATGATATAATTTTTAGGCGAGAACCAGTTGCCAACTCCGCAGATTTACCACATCACCATAAAAACAATGGCCAAACAGTTTTCCCTGTGTGTTTGCTCCCCATATACCTCAGTCATTAATAAAATGAGTATTGGGTAAACATAGGTTTTTTTTCTTTGATGGAAATGATTTTTAATTTTTTGGGCAAAATGTTGTGGGAGTGTCGACTAGATGTAAGGAACTTACTTTTACAAAAGGTTTTACACCAGACGTGAGGTAAACGTATCGTGTGCTCTAATTTGAACCAATATAATTCAAACATAAGGCCTTAGAATGGTACATAAAACATTTAAGGCCTAGTCTAAGGGCTAGTTTGGTTCAGACCTTGAATTATCCGCAAATGTTTGTTTTTTTTACATTGGACAGAATAAGGATATATTTAAAGATGTTTTTACCCCTTGATTAAGCATATCCTCTACCCTGTGATCAAGCATTTCCTTTTGCATTCAGTTTAAGTTTTGAATTACTTAAAGCAAACACAAATGGCAGGCTTGATCAGGGGGTAGTCGGGGCGGGGAGGCTGTCATAATGCTCCAAAACAAGTTATTGTAAAAGCATATCATGGGCTTAATTCTGAAATTGCATGTATAAGTATCATCATAATTATGACACACCACAATGACCAGGTCAGATTGATTGAATCGTAAGCAAAACATGTATACTCTGTGTGTAAGACATTTACAGGCTTATTTACTTAGCACTTTCGTCTCTGGTTTTATGCTACAGATGTTATATTTTATATATTTAGATAAAAACCTTACAAAACATTGCCTTTCTGGAAACAAAATAGTCACAAAAATATCCCCTAAACCTAATTCCTACGATCATGGCGTGTAATGCTGTATGCACTGATTCTAATTAAGTTAAAAGCACAAAACTACAGTTATCAATTATACATGATCCTAGCCACATGCTCTCATGATTTGGGCAGAATGAACAGAACTTCGTCCGATGTCCTTTATACATAGACCAGAAAAAGACCCATCGCTTATAGTTACTTTATTTAGCCCCAATATCGATGATGATGGGGCATCTTATTTTTGCTCTCTGCCTGCATGTCTTACTGTCTGTCTGTCTCTCTCTCTCTCTCACTCTCTCTCTCTCTCTCTCTCTCTCTCTCTCTCTCTCTCTCTCTGTATCTCTTCGTGTGCGTGCGCGCGTGGGTATGTATGTGGGTGGGTGCAGCACGCTTTAAGGTCCGATTACTTATGACATACTAACCCTAGAATTTGAATATATCACATGACTATTGTGTATACCTTTGTTCTTCACATACACTCAATGATATTGTAGCCTATAGATAAGTTAAAAGTGACGTAAAAGAGCGTACCAACACTTGAAGGTAATACAGGTTATACCGTTATTAACGGTAAAAAATTACATTAATACCTGACAAAGGTTTTCAAAATACGGAAATATTATACCAAGCCGTCATAGCTCAGTCGGTTGAGCCGAGGCAAATATTTGTATCTATATCTATTAACGATAGATTTAAAACGTGGGAGGGTTCGAATCCCACACAATTGATTTTTTTTTCATGAAGGAGATATTTTTAAATATCATTATTGCTTAAACAAGACTTTTAATCATATTTTTGTTATATTTTAAACGTTTTTACTATAGTATTCTTTGAGTGTTTTGTGTGTGTTTTTTTGTGAGTTTTTTCTAGTTTTTTTACATTCTTCACATATTCATTTCATTACAATACAATACAAAACAATACAAAAGAGGTCAGCACAAACATTCTTCATCTGCTGATTCTGTGTCGGAATAGTCTAAGCACTCTGTTGCGGTGTCTGTGTTTTCGTAGGTAAAATGATTATCAATGGTTCTATGATTAATAGAAAACTAACTGCTGCAAAGCTCAAATTTGTAAGTGGGAGGTAAACGACAAGCTTTTTTGTAAAACAGCTGTTTCTAAGAAAATTGTAAGAAGAGTAGACTTACATGTATTACAAAACACGTCATCAGGTCATCGCCTTCTTTCTGCTTTTCGTTTTCTGTCATCATGAAAATAATAAAGGTCATCATTCACAAACATAAAATATCAAAAAGCAAAGATAAAAAAATATGCCGCGATTGGGGTTCGAACCTTCAATTGTAAAACTTCGGGACAGAGGTCTACGATCTTACCACCGCGCCAGCCCAACTGTGACAAATATTAATGATAACAGAATATAATGTACTAAGTTAGCGAAACCGTTTTACCTATTTACATCAATGGACAATGTCTAATTATCAAAACATGCTCTGACGTCACTTTTAACTTATCTAGTAAGGACAGTATGGCATTGAGATTTGTCCTCCTTTTTGCAATAACAAACTTTAAAATCTGATCGTGTTTGTCACATGATAATACCTTCGAGAAAGAGCTTGTTAAATACACCAAAACATATGCCTTTGACACGACTTTTCTTTAGAAAATGAATAATAAAATTAACACACTTTTGCGTTATCATACCTTTTGAACTACTCAGTCTAGAGGCCTAATATTTCGTAAATGCCTATTTGTTTTGGAAATATAGTTTCAAGTATACTAGATATATGACATTGACATTGAACTTTGAGCTACTTGTAAATACAACTGTATGAAACTTTATAATCGTCTACAAAACTTCTAGTCATATCAACTCATGGGAGTGTAGTGGTTCAGTTGTAGAGTGCTTGACTCAATATTGAGTAGTTGTCGGTTCGAGCCTCACCAGCTGCACTGCGTTGTGTCCTTGAGCAAGACACATTTATCCCTGCTAAATACCTGTTCAAACAAGGAAGATACGTCGTGACGTAACTGACAAATTGTTGCTTGGAATGTAAAGAATCAAATCAAACAAATTATAGTGCCTCGATATTTAACACGTGTATATTTTGGAAGGCCTTATTGAAAATACAAAATATATGAAAATGATCTTAACCTTTGACCTACATTTGGAAAAAGAAGAATAAAAACAACTTTTAACATTGCTCTTAACTTTTGATCTAATAACTCTAGGCTCTTGGTATATCACATAACATTAAGGGAACCTTGTGCAAATATCTTTTTTTGGTAATTGTAATCATTCAAATTGACCTACATTTAAACAAGACTAACGATAGTTATACAATAAAAGAAAATGTTATATCTTTTAAACCTAAATAGCCTTGATAATTCACATGTATACACTTTGGTGAAGGGCCTTTTTCAAGCAAACCAAATGTATGTGTTTGTACTTATAGAATATGTCATAAAGCCAAAAAACTCAGGCTGATTTTACTTCAAAGAGTAATGCAATGTCTGCAAAATATGTTTTGAGTAGCATTTAGGAATTGTTAGTAAGCCCATTTAAGCTGACTGAACTATAATAGTTTTTCAAGATTATGATGGCAGGGACTAGTCACAAACCATAAATAAAAGCTGGCGTATATATTCTTTTTTGACAAGGATTGTAATGCGTGTTGTCGACCATGACATTGTGCTGTCGTTTGCAGCCTTCACACTCAGAATGTAGACATTGTTGGAGAACTTAATACATTATTTACCAACCAGAAAAGCATATCTAATGCTTTGAAATAATTCAAAAGTTAAAAATATAGCTATTTTTTAAGAATTTTACTTCCTCGAAATAGATTTTTTATAAATAACACAAAGCTGGATTCAATTATTGTTTCAATCACTGAAAAATAAATATCACAATTTATGTGTTCATGTGAAAGACAGGCAAAATACAGCTTTGAAAATCCGTGCCCTTGCACGAATTACTCATGGTTATAACTATTCTCCAATATCGTATTTACTCGCAAATAAAACAGGTTGACATGAGACTGATTGATATCCCCCAACATCCTGTGACCTTCGTGCTAATTCGTGAAGTCTTTGACCTGGCTCATGCTTTCCAAGAACATGGAACTATTATCCAATTTAGTCACCTTTCCCAAAACCAACGTGTTGCTTATTTCATCTAATTCTTAGGTATGCTATTCTTTATTTGCAAGCGAATTTTAAGGAAGCACATTCAAATTATTGACAGGGTGAGGAGTCATGTGGTTTTGGTTTTGATAAACTGAAAGCCTTAGGATAAATGGAATTCTTCCATTTTCACAGTTATATTTTCTTGACAGTTATGCTATTTTCATAAGTAATCCTTCTTTGGGCTAACACTCTGTCACAAAATTTGAAATACTGAATGCTGGGGTACACTGCACGGGCAGTCTTGCTGTACATTTTGTGACAGAGTGTTTGTTTAAAGTAAAAACCCTTTTTAGAACAATATATCAAACCATTCGTAATAGAAATATACTGAAACAATAAAGTTATGTCCGCTTGACGTTTATGTCTGCCAGTTCTTAATGTATGAACGCATTTCAAATAACTTTTTTACATTACCAACTGTTATCATTTAAGAACGTTATGCGCCTAAACGACATTCATTTGATAATCAATGGAGCCGCTGACAACTCAGAGAACACGAGTACCCTTAAAATCAAAAGTCACAACATCAATTTGTGTGTCCATCATAATTCCCAACCGTTCAAGCACATTAAAACATCCCTGAGCAAACTCTCATGTAAAATGTTATGCATGTTAGCTGTATGCATTGCTTTTATGACCACAACCATTAATCTGTAACATACTCTGACCTCACAAAACATCGGTCAAGAGCGTGGTTGAAGACACTGAGAAAATTCATTTTTGGTCCAGCAATTTGATAATCAACAGAGTCGGTCAAATTTGAATTTCTTTTCGTCATCACAGGCATTTTAACATTAATTAAAAACTAACCAGCCTTAAAACAATTGATACTGGGAATTCACGTGCGTTTTATTCAGTAATGAGTGGGGTATACAACACAGATTAGTGAACATGTGATGGCCGACATCAGCCATGGTTTTTATTTTTATCTTTTGTGTAATCGTTGTTATACACAAGCACAGCAAATTAAAACAAAAACAGTGTCAAAATGATGTTAGTTTAAAGAGATTCGGAAGTTCTTAAATTGCTATTTGTTTAATTCAAAGGGAGGTAATTTCAGTTAACTTCGTAAATTAACGATTTTGAATTGCAATGTCGCTCGTTTAATAAGCACATTTGGGATTTTTAGATGTTTTTTCATCGTTGGACGTTCCTGGTTGCCATTTAACGTAAAATGTGTCACGTTTTGATGGTAAACTTGCTGATTATAGTGGAATGAGCTGTTTTCACTTTAGGTTCAATAACTCTTCCAGATAAGAAAATAAGATCAAATAATTACCAACTTTTGTGTGTCGAACGTTTGATAAACATTTTGGTATATTTTTTGCTGTGACATCTTCATTGGATCAAAAGATACAGTACAGTGAAAATCGGACGTATCTTTTTTGTTTGAGTATAGCTAGAATAGGGTACATAGATCGATGAATATGATTGCCCAAAATGTTTAAAAAAGTAATTTACTTATGGAAAGAAAACAATTGCCCGTGAAATTTATTATCACAGACGCACGTGATTCCACACCCTGTTATATACATATGCCAAATTTATGATAAAATATTCGTTTATGCATAAAAGCAAGCAGAGAAAAATAATAGAAAAAAATAATTTTTGGAACGAGTTTCTTACCAGCATCTTTTGAATTCCAACCACAGACTGTTACCAATTTGGCTAATGAGGAATTGGATAGCCTTTGCATTCACCACACTATAAAGAGAACCACTATGATAATCGAAGATGGTTGGAAAGGTCATTTAATATCCATTTTATCAGATACCTCTCATATTAACTGTCTTGTTGCATGTTGCCTGATAAACGTTGTATATCTCACGACATGTGCCTATATCAAAGTAAGTAAGGTTGCAAAGATCAGGAAGTCATGATGACGGTGCACTGTTTTGAATGACGTTGCTAATGGCGCTGAATTAACACATAAATCGAAAATTTCGTCATAATCGCTAGTTCGAAGAGTGAATCAGTAGGTAAACTGACCAATAGAATACCAGGTTCCCGTCTGTTGATATAAATTGTACCAGGCTCGGCTTAGAGAATGCTTGTTGAATCGCTCAGCAAGCTTCACGATGTCAACAAGCGTGCTCAAAGCTTTGCCTGGTAAACTTTAAATATCAAAAGACACTCACCTAGTATACTCTATGTCTCATGTCAATATTGTCAGGATACGAGGGCTGTTCAAATATGAATGCAAGTAGTTTCATAACTTTCTCCAAATATGTGCTACGACAAAATGGTAAACAATTCTATAAAGGGCTATATGTCACCTTTAATCTGGCGCAAACCAAAAGAAAAATACAGTACGCCTAACGAGCTATAGACCTTCGAAAGAGGTTCACGTTAGTATACTAACAAACTCAATGCTTCGCACATATACCAGTGATATAGGCCAGCGTATAATTCGTCGATAAACAGGTGAAATTTCTTGAATTTTTTTAAGGAAGTATCCCCATATTCTAATATAATGATTCTGTGAAAATTGCGAAAATCGGACATGATTTTGTAAAATTACAACGAATCGTTTTCACTAAAGTCTCCTAATGTTTGCAAATAAATGGTAAACAAAACACCACCTTTCAGTTTTCAGTTTAATTTATCTCTAACAAAATGCCCGAAGCAACATATAGCACCTGGATTCGAGGACTAGACAGATTGAACATATTTTATTTAATATAAACACGTCATTAAGAAGCAGAAAAATGCTTGAAAAATGATATAAATGTTATTACTCTGTAAATAGAGGATGGCGCGTTTTGAAAACTCCCTTATGGCATATATAGCATGTTTTAAGCTAAACGCAAAGATAACGACACAGCGATGTTCATTATTGCATCACCAGTAGTTAATTCAAAGTGACGTTTATCATACAATTAATGACGTCACAAACGTGCATGTTTACTTGAGATTGAAACAGGATCATATAAACTTTTTCCTGCAAGCAATTTCAAAAACGTTTCCTAAACTTGCATCTAAAATTTAGTGCCATTTTGTCTAAAACTTACAAAGTTATGACACTATATCCGCACATGTACCAAAACATGCATCGCAATTGCTTCAGAAAAACTTCAGTATACAGGAATGGTCTTTATATAAGGGTCTGTAACTCGAGAAATAAAGTGATTGTTTCATTATCTTTGGTGCCATTTTAAAGGCGACAAATAGTTCTTTCCAGAAAGGTATGATATTTGGTCGTAGCATATATGTGAAGAAAGTTATGAAGCTACTTGCATTCATATTTGAACAGCCCTCGTATAACGTCTGTAAAATAGCATATTATGAAGAATCATATACGAATTTTAGGGGGTATATAAAGGACCTAACATGAGTACGCGTGTATTATTGTATTTATTAAACGAGTTGAGGAAAAGAGATAAAATGCGAGGCTTGTCAAGCTTTTTCCCAAAAATCTGTAAATCACTATAGTGGTTTTTCGATTGTATTGCATGGCGTTATATCACTCCCAGACGCGACGTCATTTGATAAATTGGTTTAAACATGATTTATTCATTCTCTTTTATACAATAAGCAAAGCACAAGTTATATAACAAAGCAGTTGAATGAAAGGGATTTGACAGTAAGCATAATCTTATATAAGTAATCTCCCGGATTTGATAAATTGTGATTGCGTTTTCTGTAACAGTGTTTTTTTTAAAGATTTCTATGAAAATGTTTGTGCTTGCTTTCTGCATAACTTTCATATTAAGTTGATATCAAAATATATCATGTATATCGAAGTTGATAAAAAAGGCTTAATTATTTTGATGCATCCACTTTTTTTTTACTTTCACTTATTAAATTGCTATTTTGAATAGTTTCCATTCGTTTCAGGAACATGGTTTTTGTTGCACTAACCTACTTTGTCCCATGGAGCCGATATATACCAGGTGACGTTGTAAAGTACAAGGCGTCAGTTGAGTCATCCAAATGGTTAAAAAATTACTTCCAGGAAAAGATCGATGAGAATCGTAAAAATGCTGGCACTCACGAATTCCATAGTTTTGCAGAAGCGTATCTCGAGGAAATGAAAAAGACACAAAGTGATATGGATTCACCAAAAATGGGTAAACGAAATACGTTAACCAATATATGCCGAATGTTATCAATTGACCTATCCGTTTCTGATTTTAGGGTTGATGGATGGTAGTTTTCATTTTTGTTCAAATTTTGATAGAATATTCTGTAAGCAAACAGTAGAGATCCTGATCTGTGGCGTCTGGTCTGTGTCTCCACTGTTGCCAACGTCCCACAAAAAGGACGCTAAGCGTATATGGTCTAATTGCTCTTGTGAATACGGTAGACGTTACACAAAAGTGTTCACGTAAAATTGGTAATTCTCTTGAAAACACAAAGCACGAAATATCCTTATAAACATATTTATAAAACACATTTTTAGGTGTTTTTGACTCAACAAGACATGATTCTTGAATCAATAATAACAGAAAATTAACAATCTTAACATGTACATACATACCAAAGTTTTTATTTTCTGTTTCTAAGGGGATGTTGCTTTCTGATTTAAAGCTCTTACTTGTATGAAAGTTTCCTGTATAAACAAAAATGGCTATTTTACCATTATACCTTTGGCTTTATTGTTGTGTGATGAGTTTATACATCTCACACAGATCACCTTACGCCCCAACAAACAGCTTTTGAGCACTGTGCAGCATGCTAATCGGTCGTTTTTTTAGTTACTTCTTGGTTTTATTCGGTTTACAATATTGTGACACACTGGGTATACTTTAGAGAAAAACATTTACATGAACATGACCTACAATTATCCGACTACAATATGGGTAAGTATTGTCGCCAAAATGTACAAGTTTTTGGTAGAAAAATATGTTTTTCCGATGTTTGTTTATAAATTGTTCATGTTAAAATCCAAAAATGTAAAAATACCAGAAATACTTTTCCATATTGTAGTCGGATAATTGTAGTTTATGTTCATGTAAATGCTTTATTCTAAAGTTCATCCAGCGCGTCACAATATTGTAAACCGAATAAAACCAGGAAGAAGCTCAGAAACGACTGATAAGCATGCTACTAAGTGCTCAAAAGCTGTTTTTTTTTGGCGTAACGTTATATGTGTGAGATGTATACACGGTTCGTACAACAATATAGCCAAACGTATCCGTCTCCATGATAAAATAACCATTTTTTTGCTTATACAGGAAACATTTCATACAAGTAAAAGCTTTTGAAAGCAACATCCCCTTAATTGATCAAATTCAGCAAATAACTACGCGGAATTGATCTTAGGGCAATTAATGTTGACCTTAACTCAACAGTATTAGTCTTAGGTCAGCTGTACATGTATTAATCTGAATTGAAATGGATTATATAATGTATGAAAGCAGAAACATCACAGGCAAATTTGCCTGTAAAAATGCTATATTGAACTAGCTATTAATAAAATGTCATTAATCAATTGCTCTCTATTTTTCGTTATTATTTCATTGTATTTTGTGTGAGCGCTAATAATGGCAAATACTTAATTATCTATCAACTTGCCTTTTTCTCTGTTACAGAACAGCAATGTCTGTCTACCATACTGGATTTACTAGGGGGAGGAATCGCCACACTTGTCACTCAACTAAACTGGTTGCTATTATTGCTAGCACACCGTCCTGAAACTCAGCAGAAGGCCTACTCGGAAATTCAGAGAGTCGCAGGTAGTAGGCGGGTCACGCCAGAAGACAGGAAGAACATGCCATATGCAGAGGCGGTAGTACTTGAGGTGACTTATAAATAACGATGAACGTGTTTTAAATGCATGTATTTGGGCCAGTACATGAGATTTTAATACTTCTCATAGATGCGTGTAGACACTGACGAAGGTACCAAAATCTCATGTGCTGCCTCATTTGATAATGGTTATACATGTATTTTTCGTTTCAGAAGGGTTAAAATCTTAATCTGCTTGATTTTAAACCATGTGCAATATATATTTTCTAACGGGGTTCCCTACATATATACAGGTATTTAGAAACTTTTTATGCATATGGTTATTTTTTTTAATTCATTTTTCTTTTTAAAAGTATTATATCTTAATCAATTTAGAGGGAAAAACACCTTTGATGCCTCCACAGATAGATAATAGACCTAACCTATGTAAATGTTTTATCTGGGATAGCAGACCATGTGATAACAATTTTAACCATGCACCTTTTTTACTGTGAATGGCAATGCAATTGAAGTGTCCATTGAGCTCAGCAAATATTTACCCCAGAAAACACCATCTTAAATTACAATTAGGCTCAACGCTTTGGCTTGGATATGACAAACGAGTCTTGAGCGCATATTTGCAAAAGATTCCTGTATTTCTTAAGACGAATATAATAAAAAATATTGTTTTATTTGTTTTTGATGGGCAACCCTACGAGTTTTTGCATGATAAGAATGGCTTTAATTTTCAGATTTTTGTTAACAATTTTAAAAATTGTGTAGACGTGAAAATAGTCATTTATCTGATCAGTCAGTGATTAAAGTATGGAACACAGTTCTTGGAATTAACTTATTTATCAAATAAAGTTTATATCGTCAATAATAAATTTTGCTGTTTCCGTGCCCAGTAATGTTAAACAACAGTTTTCTACTTTCCTGAAATAATGACAGTCACTGCTTTTGATAAATACTGGAGGTGTGGGGCGATATTGTAATGTGTCGTAGTTTTTGAAAGCTCTTTTTATAGCCATTTGGCGATTAGTCAGTATATTTGCAATGCGTACACTGCGTAATAATATTTATCCAGTACAGGATAATGATACCAAAAAACAGACATGTCATTCTTGCACAATGGGTCGGGGTGTCTGCTGTTTTACCCATGTGCGATAATTCTAACTCACCTACCCCGTACCATACAGCGGGAAAGATACAAATTTAACAGCCGCACGTCGATAGACATGTGACGCAAATATTATGCTAAAGTGACGACACCATGTTATGTCGCATCTCAGCGTACTTAGAAACATCTAGAAGCCTCTTCAAAATATGAAATACGGCATTTAATGGTGCGCCAGAAAAAATCCATTATCTGTGTGAGGATAGGATAAAAAAACTGTCCCTCGCATTCGTCATTTATCATGACTCGGCATGCCTTGTGATGCCAAACGGTGATCCTCGGGACGGATTTTTCTATCCAATCCTCACACTCATGATATATTTTTTATCACATGACATCGCGTCTGGGAGTGATATAACGCCATTCTATAAATCGATACACCACTATAGTGGTTTACATATTTAGTTACGTTACGTAATAACGTCCATGATTAAGTTATAACATGATAAACACGATAAAGTTTTCACGCAAAAAATGTGTTTTTTAAGTAAATTAAAATTTCAATGTCATGTGATAAATAGAATCTAACATTCGTGCTCCTGTATTATTGAATTTATTAAACTCGTTGTGAAAAAGAGATTAAATGCTTGGCAAACCTTGCATTTGATCTCTTCTCCTCAAGTCGTCTAATAATTCAATAAAACATGATCACTCATGTAGTTTATAGAATCCTATTTTTTGTTTCGACGAATATGACGTAAGCAGACAATGTATGTTTTGGTCTAAGCGTACATACATACTTAAATGTGTTATCTACACCTACCCCATGTGTTCACGTTTCAACATTTGACATGCAAACTTAGAGTTATATACGCAATGTTTTGTTCCAGGGATGTCCATTTTAATTAAAGAAGCTCTATAAGGAGAGCCAGTATCGAAGACGACAAAATGATCCTTGGGATAGGTATTTCTCTCTGAACATAAAACTATCGTGGTGTCGTTTTTTTTTGTCTGAAACTCCATCTTTATATCTAATATAGGCAGTTCGAATTGGCTCTGTGGTTCCTACTGGTGTCTCCCATACAACATCAAGAGCGTGCAAGTTCCAAGGCTACGATATTCCAAAGGGAGTCGTCATCATGCCATTTGTTGCTAGTGCCCAACATGACCCGAAGGTATTCCTGAAGCCCACAGAATTTCAACCAGAAAGATTTTTAGATGAAGCTGGAAATCTTAAGATGCCAGAGAAATACAATCCATTTGGAATGGGTTAGTGAATTAGCTTCATAAAAATTGTTGAAAGTATTGTATGTATGCGCTAACGTGTCTAAATGGTTCAAGAGAAACAACTTAATCATGAACGTTAACTCTTTGCCTCCTGAAAATTTTGTTCATGTTTTTTGTCGTCTGCTGATTATTTTCAAAATCAATATTTTTGAAAAATTATTTTCAGGACTACCTTCATGACGAATCCAAAATCAGGCCCGACGTTTAAGAACTACTGGGCGTTAAATAGCCCATTATACGAGGGTCATTTTTATGTTCGTTTTATCGGGCTGTATATCTACAAATATATAATTTACGGTACCATAAGTATATCTATTTTGAAAGGGCTAGCTTCTGTCTAACATCTGATATAAATTTTACATCATTAGCGCTTAGTAAGTTTAGTTGGGTCAAGATATATAGCTTTGAATAGGGCATGGTAAAGGACACTGGTCGAAATTCATGTCATTTTAACCACGCAACCAGCAGAAAATTAGACACTGTTAAATTCCGTTCACTATGGTGATACAAGCATTTGCCAAGTCGATTTTTCTTTTCCACCATTAAAATTAATTATTCAAACGCTATTCGTAGGCATGTGCAGCAAAGCTATAAGCATATTGTTTGCTCTTCTATAACAATTTTAAAACATCCATCAGTATACCAAAACAATCACAGTCAAGTTCTAGTTATTATATCTGTTAAAATTACAATAATGAACAGATTTTAAAATTTCTTCTGGTTTTGTATAGAAAATGGCATATACTCAATTAATCGTCAGCAGTTATATTGATGTATCGATTAAAGCGTGTACCTGGCGACCTTTGGTACTGTCATACCCTTATGTTATAAACAGTGGGTGGGGTAAATCAACGCATGTAAAAAAAACGATAACAATCGAGTCATTACAGTGATTCCAACACCTGTTAAGAAGCACAAAAACAGTTTTAATGTATTTTCGAAATATAGTAACGCTCCATGACGTCATTTATGTACAAAATAGCGGATTTTAGCACTCCCAAGGCTATTTATTGTGCAGTTCATTTCTAATTAAACAAAATTATTAACTTTGATTTGGGATGAAAGCTACCATAACACTCGCATCTACCATATTAACAAGAAAAAATATATAAGTACTTTACAGCTAACATATTGAACCCCATTCAAAAGCCCGTATCCAACTTCAACTTGTGTCTATTATTTACAATACAAGTTTATATGCCTACTGTACAATTTGCTGAGGTTCCAAATAAATTTTCCATATCCAATATTGCTGCGTATATGCTATATATGCCAAATAATATTGTAGCACTTTTTGAATTGCAGGTCCACGTAACTGCATTGGGGAGGAGCTGGCAATGCTTGTACTGCTAGAGTTTTCTAACAGCCTTATTCGGAACTTCACATTCTCTCTGCCAAGTGGTGTCGACGTTACTAAAACTAACATGGAGATGACAAACCAGCCTGCGCCGTATAAGTTAATTGTCTCACCTAGACAAAACCCTGTATGATCGGGGTCAACAAACTGTAGAATCAGCAATGTATCACCATAGAAAAAACAGTTTAGTTAACATCAAAAGAGGTGGGAGCTTAGCTGCCACCTCTTTTTGTGTAAACTTGCATCTATTTTCCCTTCTGGCCTATTTAGGCCAACATTTCTCCAGTGAAAGCTGTTAAACATTTCTACTCAATAGTGTTGTAGTTATTTTTCAGATCAATACAATCGAACGAGGATGGTGTTAAGCAGTTTGAAAGGTCACACAGCGACCAATAAACTGCCACCAGATTTAGCATTAAGTAACGCTCATGCGCGACAGTGGGTCAGGACCTCTGTCACCACCTCTGAAAAATAACAAAAATAAAGGGGTTCGCTTTTAGTTGTTCTTGGACCCCTCATCGACATAGCAAAAAATAATAAATAAAATAAAAAAAGAATACAAAAAAAACTTTGTCAAAGTTGGACCCCATCTGACAAAACTTTCTGGAGCCATGCATTACACTTGTTGTTACCGTCATACGATGATATAAATAAACTTGGTATATGTGATAAATAATCACATCAAACTAGAATTCAGAGAATCGAATGTGTCGACTGGCAAGGTAGTAAAACAAGGCAAATTTGTGGACTTTATGTCCTCGGTGAAGGGTTATTTTTGAGAACCTATAAATCACAAAAAAAATCCATTTTCCAACCCCTAAATTCACCTTAGGTATCATACAGATCAAAGTTAAAACCACGTTAACTAGTTTTCAGTAAACAGTTCAATGAAAAACAATAAACTTATCTGGGCAATTTCAATATCTGATTTCAACCTGACCCAGAGGGCAGGGAGATAATTCAGGTCAAAGTGTTTGCTTCCATGTTAGTCTATACTTCTTTCCCCTTAATTTGATATGCATCATGACCACATTCAGAATTTTTTACGTTTAAATCCTATCTACAGGTTGAGGATGTGGGTAAGGAGGTTATATGTGCTTGCATGGTGGTCTATGCTCCATTCCCTTTAATTTGATATGCAACATGACCGTGTTCTGAAAAGTTGAATTTTGACTTTTTGAGCCCATCCCTTTATTTAGTGTACCCAGGGGGTCAGACCCAGGCCTTCGATCTAAAATTACGTTTGATATGTTTCATATTTATTGAACCTCTGTCTTCATGCGAAATTTTAGTAAAAGTATTGACAATTGACTGAGTTATTGCAAAATTTAAATAATTGACCTTTGACCCACCTAAGGGGTCAGGTGGATGGGGTAAAATTGTAATCACTGTCATGCTAATTTACAGGCACTGGGTAATTATTGCCTATAGTGAAAAAATGTCAGATATTATAGTTTTGGAGAAATTTGAAATTTATTCCACAAAAAATCAGTATAGCTTTTGCATTAGCCTAAGCCAGAGGCAAATGATACTGCTAGTATCATCCGCCTCTGCCTAAGCCTAATAAAAAGGATAAAAACTCAGTCAAACGTTTGCGAGTAACCTCCAAATTTGAACTTGTCATGTATGTTATGATGATTTACCTTTCTGTTAAAATTGAATGAATTTGATGAATCTCTTCAAACGTTATAATTAGAAACCACAAGTTTGCCAAAATCTAAGTAAGATTGGGGCCATAACTCAGTCAAAGTTTGCAGATTACCTCCCATTTCGAAGTTGGCCTGTATTTAATGATGTTTGATCCTTCTGTAAAGTTTCAATGCAATTGATGCATCCCTTCAAAATGTATAGATTGGAAACATTACAAAGGAAAACAATTATGTGATCATAAGATTTTCTGATAGAAAAATGTGTGAAGATATTGATAATTGTACACACTATGGAGGTTATGTAGACATGAAAGTCTTTATCCAAAATGGTTATTACGCTTCTCCACGCCATTTAGTTGAAGAAATTAAAAAAAGTATCAATTTTCAATATGGACAGACACTGAAAAATAGCAATGCTACCATTTCAATCACTTATGGTGAGAACAGTGCTCGAGTCAAACTTGATGTTCAAGATCCTATGAAAGTCAAAATTATTTTTCCAAAGGCAATTGCTGAAATATTAGGTGTAGATAGAAATTACTTTGATAACCAGTGGCAAATGAAATATACATTTTCAGATATGGTGTGGATTCGAATACAAAAATTCACCAACTTTACATTTACTCTGATTTAGCAAGCTATACATATATTGGTGATATTACTGCACCCTTTTTTGAGAGTGTTGCCATCTGAAAGTAAAAGAGAAAACAATCATTTACATCAAGAATTTGTCAATGTACACTACGTACCAGTGGCAAAATCTTTCATAGATCAGGTGCACATTAGTATAAAAGGTGATACAGGTTAAAATATGCCATTTACCTCTGGGAAAACGCTAGTGAAAGTACATTTTCGACAGAAAGAATAATGTTAAAACAATCGAGAAGCATTATGTCTCTTCAATCTGGGAAAGGAGACTTTCCCGTGTACAGAGGCGTTTCAAGACAATATGGCAATGGTTTAGGATCCATTTTTAAAGGTGCATTGAGAACAAAAATCCCAATTTTAAAACCTGTCGCAAAAGCAAGTTTAAAAAGTATAAAAAAAGTAGCTAAAGATCAAGGTGTTCAAGCTCTGAAAGACATTTTGGGTGGTGAAAATGTAAAAAAAAGTTTTAAAACAAAGAGGAAAAACAGCTTTGAAATCTTTTGGTCAGTCAACTATAAATCAGTTGGGTATAGATTCAACTCAAAAACGCAAAAAGCCTCAGTCTCAATCTAGACACCAAACTGTTAAGAGAGGTCTTAAGCACAAATAGAAAGCAAAAAAGTTTAATCAAACTAAACGTCTTGTATTCGAAAAAGATATATTTGACAAATAATGATGCAACAAGGTTCTTGCGATTGCACAAAAACGGAATTGGAATTGGAGTCCATTCCACCCACCATGACTACCATGCAAGGCACTCAGTGGAATGATTATCATCCAATCGCTTCTCTCGATAGTTATTATGCACCCATTGAATTTGTAATTCCACCTCACACCGAGTTTTACATTGATTTGTCTCAAGCATATCTGTATATCAAACTCAGAATCTTGCAGCAAACGGGTGAAGATCTTGACATGGATGCCAAAGTATTTCCAATTAACAACTTTTATCACAGTATATTCAGTGGCATCGATTTGTATATCAACAATAAATTGATCACAAATAATTCAGACACATATCCATACAGACCATACCTTGAAAATTTGTTTTCTTATGGTTCTGATGTCGAAGATAATCAACTGAAGGCAGCAAAATTTTGGTCTGAGGATGAACCTGGAGCTTTTGAAGATATTACAAATACATGTATCACTAATCGTGGCAAACGTGTAGCAAAAAGTAAATCCGTGGAGCTTCAGGGTAAATTACATTTGGATCTTGCTATGCAGGAGAAGTATTTGCCCAATGGCTTAGAATTCAAACTTAGACTTAATCGATCATCTCCTCAGTTTTGTTTGATGAGTGAGGATTATCAAGCAAAAATCAAAATTGATACCGCTATCTTGAGAGTACGAAATGTTCAGCTTCTACCAGCCATTAGCAATGAACTGAATCAAACTATTGCTCATCATAATGCTAAATTTCCAATCAGAAGAGTTGAAGTCAAACTTTTTTTACAATCAGTAGTGGCACAAGATCTAAAATTGAAGATCATCTTCTCACAGGTCAACTTCCAAAACGAGTTTTTATTTGTTTAGTTACAAATGAGGCATTTAATGGGACTTTGGATACTAATCCTTTCTTTTTCCAACATTTCAATCTAAGTAAAATGGATTTCACTTGTGATGGACATAGTGTCTATGGAAAACCATTTGAACCTAGATTTGGAAATGATCAGTATCTCAGATCTTTCCTATTTGTTTACCAAGCATTAGCTAGTCAGAATCAGGTCCAAAATTGCAACATTGATTATGAAGACTACAAAGGAGGTTTCTGCGTTTGGGGATATAATTTGACACCAGATCAAGCAGCCGATTAGTTTAATTTGCACCCTATAAAAACTGGGAACCTTAGACTGGAGCTTCAGTTTGCAACAGCACTTGCCAAGACAATCAACGTGCTTGTGTATGCAGAGTTTGACAACCTGATAGAAATCAACGGACTTAGAGAAGTTACCACAGATTACTAAAGATGAATGCAGGATACTTCATTGAACAGGACTTGATGTACCAAACAGAAGCATACAGTGCAACATTCCAGCCATCAGATGAGAAGAGTATCTTACAGAAAGAAGTAGAAGATAATGTTAATATCGATTGTCTTATGAAGACTCTTCTAAAACAAGCCATATTGACTCGTCCAAAGATGGCAGTTGGAGACTGTGCAAAGCATGAATGTCAAGGATGCAGGATCGACCATCCAAGTCAGAAATACCACGATATGTATCTATGGACTTCTCCAAGAGAATGGATTGAAGATTATGGATGTCATGATCCAGCCTTAGAGGGCCTGAACATCTATGATGTGATGGAAGACTTTGACAATAGAATCTGGAACTATCTGTATGGCGACAAATGGCAACACCCTATGGATTTTACAACAGGGATCAGTCACTTGACGCCAGAAGAAAATCAAGAAGCCTATAAAAACTGGCAGTACTTCAAGAAAAATCAAAGTGACTTAACAGAACAGTGGAAGACGTACTGGACCAAGAAACTCATAGAATCCTATGAAGAAAAGGAAACTGAAGAAAACGAGAAGAGCCCGGAAACAGAATAAAAATGAACACTGTTGAACTAATCAAAGTCATAAACAACATACCTGTGAAAGGAGAAGTATGTGCCAAGGATTTACTTCCAGAGAAGAAACCACTGGATATAAAGGCTTACATTGTAAATACAGATATATCCACAGATCCAGGAGAACATTGGGTGGCTATCTACTTCAGAAGAGATCAATTTATCTACTTCGATTCATATGGAAGACCACCAGAAGAAGACTATGTTCTACCATTTCTTGAGAGGAACTCTACAAGATGGATCCATAATACTGAATGTTTACAGAGTCCATGGAGCAAAGTATGTGGAATTTGGTGTATCTACATCATTCACCAGCGCAACAAAGGACTAGATTTAAACACAGCCATTCATCAAGAACTATATGGAACATGAGATGATTTATACCAGAATGACAGAGATATTGGGATGTGGTTCAGCTATAAATATGCTAGAGTCATCCTATCCCAGAATGGAATGAGACGCATGATTCCTCCTGACTTTTTATTCAAACACAGAATACAGACTTGTAAATGTCATAATTATTCACATCATCTTTCAAAGAAGTATCCTACGTATAATTTGTTGTAAATATGTTAAGGAGTTCTATTGTAAACAATGAACAGAGGGACAGCCCTAATCCTATGTCGTTGTATTCAGTTATAGTTAGCGGGGCAATAAAGTTATAGAAATGTTCACCAGTCTTTTTTGTTCTTTCATTTTAAAATCAGTAGTAGTAAGCTTTAGACGTCTAGCTATACACTAGTTAACGCTACAGAGTGATGCCTCAAGGAGATGAGGTCATGATTGATTAAGAGACTCTTAGGACGCATAGAACTTGGTAGCCTTGACCATAACACACATTGACATTATAGAATGATAGCTCTAGGGGTTGAGGTCTTCATTGAGTTAGAAAAATTGCATAAATTTACAACATAGAACTCAATTTCTCACATGATATATTTTCTTTAAAAAAGTTAAAACTTGTTTTTTTAAGAAAAGTCATACTTGTTTTTGTGACGTCATCAGAATCTTATATACGTAATACATTACGTCATCGATTTTTATAAACCACGCATTACATCACCGATTTTTTCTCTGCTCTCTCTCTCTGTCTCCCGCTCTCCGCGGCACGTCTATAGTAATACTAGAATAGACGTGCTGGAGAATCAAGAGAGTATATAAGAATGAACCAGGAATTTATCAAAACTGCACTTTTTTTCGCAAAATAAACTATCTAATAACACTCAACGGATGACAGACCAGAAAAACTATCACAATCACAGATCAGCCAGCGCTTTTGCGCAAATAAACTAAGTTAATCTCAACAGCCCAGGAAACTATCACAATCACAGATCAGCCTGCGCTTTTGCGCAAAATAAACTAAGTTATTCTCAACAGCCCAGTAGCCTATCACAATCATAGACCAAGCCAGAACAACCCTAAAAATAATCTTAGTTATTCACACCTAGTCACCCAAGCTTACAGGACGGCCATCTATGGCACCCGCGATTTTATCCTGAAAAAAAAAACTAAGTTTTTTTCAGGCTGAAAAATTGCGAGTGCCATAGTGGCATCCATTACTACTTATGTACGTCCCAAACAAAGACTTTTTTTCCTCATGCAGCTGCCACGGGTGATGGCATCTGTGTCCTATAGACACACTCCTAGTTTAGATCTAAATGCTAAGTTACATTCGTCATTTCTGGTTTGATTCTGCATGAAACAAGACCAAAGTCTGCTCTGGATCTCTGTCGCCAAAATACTGATAGTTTATTGACATATCTACATTAATTAGGGTAGACTATGTAAATACATTATATGCAATGTATGTATAAAAGGAATTGAAGTTGCTGGCGTTACAGATTACACAAAGCAGGCACCGCAAAAGTGTTTTGACTAAGTTCCACGTGTTGTAGACGTAAAATTAAAATTTCATCATCAAACGATATGAGAAAAAAAATATATCAAAACTATACCAAATGGAATTAGCACATTTTCAATATGTCAGAAAATGAGTATGCACGTGATAGAAAATAGTTGGAGTTACATGTAACGCAATCAAAGCTCCAAACGGCGATATAAACGTGAAAGTGTCTAAGTCCAACACTCTCAAAACTATAATAAGATATTATCAAACGTACACGAAAAGGAGGTTCTGATTTTCAAAGTCCGAACAATCATAATGGAAAGTTTGAATATGAAGAAATGAAGACTGTTGGACTGTTGAGACACCTCCTAAGTATTTCCACTGGCAAAAAAGTCTGAATTTAAAACCACTCAAATAGAAGAAAATATACATCAAATAAGCACAAAATAGGAGGTGCACATCTTTAGTATGTGCACACTCATTGTGCAAGTTAAAATATAAGAGAATAAAACTGTTGGAGTTACAGATTACAAAAAACAGACACCAACTAAGCATTTTGGATAGGAAAAAGTCTAAGTTCAACATCCCCCAAAATGAGAAAAAATATTCAAGAAATGTGCACAAAACAGGAGGTTTACTCTTTTAATATGTGAACAATCATTTTACAAAGTTTGAATTTACAGAAATAAATTTTTTGGAGTAACAGAGTACACAAACAAGGCACCTCAAAAGTGTTGAGGATTGATGGAAGGACGAACAGATGGACATACGGGTAGATGGAATGGATCTACTACTAGACCTGCCTTTTAGCCAAGGCGACGCATGTAAAAATAAACGATAACCATCGTGCCCTAAGGTACTAAATCACATAGCTGAGTTGGCCCTCAAGGCAATTTTATCAAACCGAGTTTTATGGGCATCTTTGCTAAAGGCATTATACAAAACCTTTTGTGAAACCATTTTGAATTTGGAACAGCCTTTCAAGAAATATGCTTTTAAGAGCCTCATCATTTTTAAACTCTTGCGTCATCTAGATAAGTGGAGTAGAACGATAGAAGTTATAGGAGTACTATGGATACGCCGATATTTCCTTTACAATCGCTACTTATGATTTTATCGATCCTGGAAGAGGACATATGAAAACTGTTATAATTTTGGGCCAACAGAATACTCCTTTTTTGAGGTTTGAAAAAAATCCATTTAGCTTTGTCGACATTGGATAAATGTTTAATAACTTTACAAAACTTCCTCTTTTAAAAAAGCGAGTATGTCACTGGAAATGCCACAATCACACACTGCATACTACATTGTAACACATGGTTATTCCGGCAATTAAAGGCATATATATTTTTTAAATCTGAATTTGCGCTATCTAAAATGTTAACGTTTTATTGTTAAGGAAACTGTACTTGAAAAGTTCTACTTTGTATTCGTGGTCAGAATGATACTCTTTCGCGACTAATGTCTTCAGGAAACTGTCCCTCATAGGTCACCTGCTTGTCTTGGCATTGTAGCCTTAATGAATTTGCCCTGTTCTTATATGCTACCTTACATAATGCAGTACACACACAGTCTAAGATTGATATTCTGACTGATACTGTCATCCTATAGCATCGATTACAGTATCAAACTTATTAAGATTGCAGGGCAGATATGTTGACTCTGTTAGATTATCCCAATCTAACTTAACATTTAGATGGTAAATTGTAGCCTGATTCAAGTAGATTTGTTTTATATGAAACTGTAACATAAATCATTGTCGGTCTTTAGCTTGACTGCTGGCCTTGAGGCAACTGTCTCTAAGCGGGGCAATAGTGTTTTGGACATCAAAGTCTGATGTAATTTTGTCTGCTTTTGTCATTTGGGAGCTATGTAAAGAGTGATCGTATGTAACTTGAATATTTAAATGAACCCTATAATGTTGGTGTGACTGATCCCATTTAGCTTGGACATCAAGTAATTTAGAGAATCTCTCCGTAGAAGGTGTTTGGGCCGACTCGATAACCACGATATATGTATCCTTCAAGGTACATTATCTCTAACAGCTAAGCTTCGCTGGGGTCACATACTCTATTTCTTCATGTGTTTATTAAATGGCTAAGCTCAGGTGAATCATCTTGCCTAGGATTAACCTTAGATTCCATCAGTTCTGCTGCAGTGTCCCACTAAACGGTTCTGCTGAAATGGACACCATTGGTTCTGTATTGCAGTGCAACACACCAACATCTAACTCAGGTACTCTTAGTCTTGAGTATATCCCTACAAGAGGGGACACTAAAACCTAGAACTTAGTATTCCAACCAACAGCCCTATACTGGGGGACACACTTACTTAGGATACACTGTCTCGCAGGGAGCAGATCCATGCAACAATACAGCTTACAGCTAAGGGTCGATCTTGCTAAGGCAACCAATCACATTCAACATTTTGGGTAAGGCATATACTATTCTTCTTATAGTATTACAAACAGCAATGTTCTTTAAATTTGGATACAGAACTCCCAAATTGATAAATAAAAATATTTTACCCCAACCACAGCGTCAAAGCCCATAGCTCTGCTAAATAGACACTCTAGCAGCTCGACTAGAAAATGAGGGACAGTTAAAAACTTTTTAAAAATATTTTCTTTGAAACTGAATTCTAATAGCTTCTATCAAAAGCCAAATTGGCAGCAAAAAGCCAATGCATTTGCTGATGATGGTAGGTAGCAAAATATTCAACCTATTTGAAGTCTTTGTGGGGTGTATTTGCCTTGGAAAGTGTCCCCTAGTATATGTTAGATGTTAAACACAGTTGCTTCTGAAATGTATGTCACTTCTAATTTAAATGTAATTTCTTTAGATTGTGGTTCTGTATTCATTCTACTTGAACATAGATTAGGCTTTTATTTGGAAAAAATAGTATGTCTTCTATAAGATAGTTATGTTCCAAACCTCAGCTGATTAAAATATTTGGCGATGAATACTGTTGACTACCAACAACTGACGAAAACTTTGGTCATCATTCTGCACAGCTCATTTTGAGTACACCATGCTTAGGCGTCTAGCTCAGGTTCCTCAACATTAGTTTCAATTTCCATGCTTGTTTCCATTCTTTTCCCGCTATTTAGGATATCACATAATGTTCTCAAACTGTAGTGGACTTTCAGATAATATACCCAACATCTTCTAAAGTCTAATTGTATGCATTTGCACTAAGTCTACAAGTGATAAAAAGTGTAAATTGTAAGAATACGCAATCTTTCTTTTTTTCTTAAAGCGGACAGCAAAATATTAAGTGAGTATGATCAGGAAATACCACAATCACAAACCGCAGACAACCCCGTGGCACCGCGAGGAAGAGCCGCTCAACCATCACGAGACACCAGGAAGACAAATAAAGCAAAGCAATCAGCTCTCTCTTCCCCATCAAGATGATAGCAATACTAAAATGGACATAAAGTAACGTACAACAAAACATATAACAATTACAGACTCCCACAATGGGAGTAACAATAAACAATAAGACAACAACAACAGAACCACCGCCTTAGAATGGACAGCAGCCTAAGCCACCGGGGGCTTAAATGCATTTTACTAGTACCAAATCTTCGCCCTAGATTCTGCTGTTGTTGAAGTACAAGAAATGTTCAGCTTGCATGGAGACCATCTAACAAATGCAATGTATCATCATGGAAAACACTCTAATCAAATTAACACCCCATGACGAAACAATAAAAAAGGTCTCATGAGTCACAGATAGTCAGAGCTAAAGAAAACCTCAAGTTGAGCCACGGTGGGTCCAGCTACAGATAAGCATCAGGCACCAACCCACCGATTAAAGCTTTACGTCAGAGCTGTCAAAGAGTCTGAGGCCTGACCCACCGTCGTGCAATTAAAGAGGAAACCATAGCTATAAACCGTGATTGGATTTAAAACTAGGCATGCAGACTGTCGCATGATATACAAATTATATCCAACCCTTATATAACGTTTTACTATCTTTTTGAATTGATCACTAAATTTAAGTTTTCCAACAATTCGTTTGAATTTATAGACTAAATCACCATAAATATAGGTTCTGATATGCCTTGATGCAGAAGAGTTTTTAACCCAATGTTGTATTTAACAATTAACTCTGAGTGTCTGTGGTAGAATTTAGAAAATGCTTTTCGAATTTTATGATATCTATAACCTTGTTTTAATAATTTAGCAGTTATAAATAAGTTTCTGTTGTTGAAGTCATCAAAATTAGAGCACACTCTAGCAAAACGAATAAGCAAACCTAATAATAGGTACTTTTATCAGAAAGAACCTTACGAACCATGAATTTGATACAAGTATCATCAAAATCGGTTGAAAAATGGGCAAGTTATCGGCATTTAAAGAATTTAGTATGGCCGATATATAGCCGCCATTTTGAATATCTAATTAATTTTAGATTTGTTTCATCTGCTTAATGTTTAGTTATTACTACGATCATATCAATGTGTTTCAGCAGAAATGCAGCTTTATACATAAGGCAAATGTTCCATTAAAGATTAATGCAAATAATCCATTGGTTTGTCTTTTATTTTGATTATGAATATCTGATTAGGCTGAGTGACGTCACTAAGCCTACAATATGGCCGCTTTCATAACAGTCCATTTGTAAAAAATCAAACGCCCATAACTTCCACATTTTTCAACCGATTTAGATGAAACTAGTATCAAAATTCATATAAAACTTTATAGTACTCATCAGGGATGCCGTCCCCTTTAAACTGGCCAGTGGCTATCTTTGATTCAATTTCGAATAAACAGTGAATTAAAGAACTTGTACAGCAGCAAAAATATATGTTAAATAGTGTTAAATGCTATTTTCAGACATATGTATAACGTTAAAAGTTACCATAGAGACAACACTCGTTTTGGAAGGAAGCTTTAGATGCCTGCTTGAATATCTTGAATTGCCCGCGGGTGACAAGGTAGTATCCAGGTTTTCTTCAAGAAGAGTTTTTCCCAGCTTTTAGAAACTTAGTAAATGTGTATACTGCAAGTCCAGATTCACAAACTTTATGCCTTTTAATTTGCAGAACTGTATTAAATAAACTGCGATTTGTCCATAATTTCCCCCGTGCTTCCCTAGTTACTCCCGTATCTGAAAAGGCGAAGCAAAAATCTAAACAAAAGCGGATTACAATTAATGTTTTACCAAAGATCAGCCAAACGTTGATAGTACCCACTGTACCGCCAGATTTTGGGGTATAAGGATATATTTTGGCGGCCATTGGCGATTAAGGACTGCCATCTTGAGAATATGGCGACTTTTGATTGGCTACATTCTGTTTGTTTGTTTGTTTGATTTGATTCCTTACGTCCCATCAACAATCTTTCAGTTAAACAGGGACGGGTCTTCCTGGGTTGAACCAGTACTAAGCTAGGATAAATGTGACTTGCTCAAGGACCACAACGCAGTGACGCCGGTGAGGCTCGAACCCCCGGCCCTCGGGCTCGAGTCAAACACTCTACCACTGAGCCACTGCGCTCTCCGGCTACATTCTGTAGAGAATCACTTTTAAACATGTTTTTATAAGACTGTAAATCAAAGCGAGTTTCAAACCATTCTCCTCAGCTACAGAGACTCGCTAGCAAATTGAAAGTTCACTTGAAGCAAGTTTACAAATGATACGTTTCAAAAAGCGAATAACAAAGGCGCTGATCAGACTGCGCGGATGCGCAGGCTGGTCTGCGCTTGTGTTGTTCGCAACCCCCCGAAGACAGGTTTTCTTGCGTCGAGGCCCATTTGTCCTTACAAACTGAACAACTCGGCTGATCGTTACAATACGAGTAATGATGTGCCAAATAATAGGGGTAAAACGTTGGTCAAGTGGAGAATTGTCACTCAGTTGTATATAACATCTTTAAGAGGCTTTCGAGATGAGATAACAATAAGTATAAACTTTTTTGGCAACATCACAAACTTGTTGAACACAAATTTATTGCCCCAGCCAACCTAACTCTTAAAACTTAAAAGTATTGTTATTTTCTTGTACAGTTCATTCACATGTATTTGGTGCTCAATCAAACCATCTATGGAGACGGTTCCTTTGAGTATCAACAACATATGCATTGGTTGAGAAATGTGAAATAAATGTTTCAATATGCAATCTTATCTGTCGGGGCCTGTAATACAGTGTTACTTCAATGCACCGCGTAGACACTAAAAGGACCTGCTTATTCGCGCATCCTTACCAATGGTTCTTCTCTCTTAATTTACGCTGAAAATGAAAGGAGGGTGCGACGGTTTAGTGATAGACATGCGCGGATCCAGAAAGTTGTGTCACAGGGGGTTCCATTTTGACAACGTTTTTTTTCTTAATCTTATTTTAGTTTGATTGGTAATGGGGGAGGAATGATCCAAAAACAACGACTAGATGGCTATAATCGGCCCGCCAGCGAAATGCCATTTAAATGGACGTCGCGTCAGATGTTGGTGTTAATTTTAAAAACGTAGGGGTCCTCTCTATTGAAAGTTCTCTATTTCACTTATTCCATTATACATTTTTACAAACTAAACATCAAAGAAAAGGTTATTAATTATATTTTACATTGATGAAAAACGAAAGACAAATTGAGATACAAAGAAAAGGTTATCGCTAACATGTTCCGTATAAATTGCCGATTTTTTGCATGTAGAGACGTAACAGAAATCGTTTGGCGGAGTGTTTCTAAATCCAAAAGTTTTTACTAATAATGCATGAAATCTTGTAATTTTCCCCGCATAGCTACTTTTTGTGCTTATCCTCACGACGACATGCGCGAAATTGGCGTTAATCGGCAAACTAACCAGAAATAGCCAACCAAGCAAAGAAACGGAACGTGTAGAGATTTAAAGAAAACGTTGAAAACATAGGATCTGTGTATTTATGTTGATGTATTACTTTTTAGTGCCTCGTGTTTTTGAAATTCAAAGTATATCACAAAAATGCGTTTTCAAAATAGAATTAAAATTTGGATTTATTCTTGATTTTTTCCATATTTAGAGCAAAAATTTGTTATTTTGCTACGTCTAGCAAAAATGTCACACTCACGCAAATGGCGTCATCGGAAATATGAGCCATTAATTCAATACTAAATGAAAAGATGTTTCTTCAAACTTATTTCTGTCTAAATAAGATATGTAAATGCGTTTTTCATATAGTTTGTGCTGTTTTTAAATTAAGAGAAATTGTTAAATATTGAATAAAATACCGCTAAAATGCTTTGTCTAGCAAAAATGTCACAGACGCCGTTTTTTTTTTACTTTGCTAATCGCGTCGTAAAAACGTTAACATTTTAGCGTTATATTATGCGTAAAAACTTAATCGAGCATTTTCTTAAAACTTATATACTTATATACTGATGCATTAGCATAGTCTTGTAGGACACTGTTCTATATAGGCCTAATGTAATATAAAATAGGTCACTGGCCAGAATTAATTCGAGAAATCTGAATATTCAGTGACCTTTACCCCTGTTTTCAGGAATATTCAGGAACTATATCACAGGAGCTTGAAATCCGATTCTTATTCACTCCTATAGCCCCTAAACCGAAAGCTCATAATGTCATAACGTAATGATGACATTTAAGCCGCGTTTTGGTTATGAGGCATATACATGTAATGTAAGGACCAAACTTCAAGATCCTATGTATATATACAGCCACAGGACATACCCACTCTCCACCCAGTGACGTTGCCGCTTAAATCGATGTATTTCCAGATGTTTTGCAAAAATTATTGTCCAAAAACTGTAGAAGCTACAATTTTGAAAAAAGTACCAAATGAAAGCAAATTAATTTACGCAATAAACATTTTTCTTGTAGCTTCTCGGTTTCTGTTGTTTTCGTATGGTAGTAATTTAAACGCAAACACAAAAAATGACAGTTTTCGGTGACGTTAACGTTAGCGGATGTTTTAAATTTACATTCACTTTTAAATGCGTTCTACTTGAGAACCAAAAGTGTAATTATTTTAATCATTTATTGTATATTGCTGCTCTTTATTTGCTCTTCACCCCTGTAAGTTTTATAAAATTTAACCCATTACTTTTGTCATGGTATTTTTTACAAAATTCTAGAAAGGTCTTGTTTCAAGCGGCGACGTAGCAAAGTGCCAAACAACTACATGCCCCGAGCCTGTACATCATATTGCTAGGTATTAGTAATATTCAACTCATTGAAAGCCATACGATGAAAAGGGTGTGTCTGAAACTCAAACGTGACGTGCTCGAATCTCAATAAATTAATTTCTTTGTTGTTTTCATTCATTTGTGTCTACATGTTTGTTTGGGCAAACACTAACTCTTGGCGATATTTTGGTCATTATCGCATATACGCAAAAGCCTTGTGAAAATGTGGATGCTGACATACATGTACATGTATCAAGCGGTGATAGAGGTCTCAATTCTACAGCTATTTATCATCTACATTCATAATTTACTCTGACGAGCCTGTACCATTACACAGACTTTCCCGAGTCGCGAGTCCTAGTTGCCGGACAATGCGATAAGTACCAAACCCTTACGTATTGGCTACTTTTGATATAAAACATGCAAAGGTGTGTGCAGCGAAGGTATCCCTAAGACCTATAATTACCCTGTCTGTCCGTCCGTCTGTCCATTGAAGTCTACTGCAACGAGAATAGATTTATGTAGTTAATAAGCACAGACCGACCAATCGCATTTACTACTGAAAATAATTGTGCTTACCTGGGTATACCCTACTTTTCGTAATTCTACTCTTGAACATGTATTAATAAAACCTTTAAAAACTTAAATATATAAACCAAAACAAACTTTTCATCTGATCATTTTACAACTGGGCATGTGTGCTTAGAAATATTAACGCAAGGAAGATCGCCTCTCTTATCTGTGAAAATCTCATAGTTTGACGTGTTTAGGCTAAACAACTTTTGACGTTACACAAATTAACACCAACATCTGACGCAACGTCATGGCGTTTCGCTGGCGTGCCGGTTATGGCCCAATTTTGACTGCTGGCGTGAAGCTTTACGATTTTAAGGGGATCCGGACCAGTATTGCTTAAAAAATATTTTTGTGATTTTCCAGTGTGGGTCCGAACCCCCTGTCCCCCCTCTTGATCCGCTCATGACAGAGTGCTTTACTCGAGATCGAGGGGCTGCAGGTTTTAGTCTCACAGGAGGCACTGCGTTCTGTCCTTGATTAAGGTACTTCATCCTCTGCTAAGTACTGGTTCGGTCAACCAAGGGAGACTCGACCCGACATGACTGAAAAATGTTGACTGGGACATTCAGGCGCGGATCCAGAACGGGGACAGGAGGTCAGGACCCCGCAGGAAGATCAAAAGTTCTATAGGTTTCCATAGGAATTAGTGATTGGACCCAAACCCTGGTAAAATTTGGTCCCCCACCCCTGGAAGATGTTGGACCCCTCCCCCCTAGCATACATGTAGAACTTTGAAAAATTAAAGTTTTCCTCGAAATAAACAATTAGACCCCTCTGTAAAATAAGTTGAGGAATAAAGAATACAACGTTGTTGTCAGAACTTTTTTTCGGTAAGTTGTGCCAAGTTGGCAATTAAGTCTTCACTTACATTGTGTTTATGATTCTATGAACAGACCAAACATTGAATTCATTTCAAATGGTTGAAACAAAATTTGGGTTTAGGCCATTGATCAGCATCGTCTGCTTATTCGTTTATTTTAAAACCAACTTATTTTTTAAAAAGATAGTAACTTTCGGGAATAACATCAGAATGTAAAACAGTTTCTTTCCAGATCAGGTTTGGTCTAGGTAATATTTTCAGAGGACACAAGCAGCGACAAGCGTTCTTCGGAAAAGGAAATTAAATGAAGAGTGGTGTTTTAGCGACTTTATTTCTAAGTATTTGCTTTAATTAGCAAGGTTGCACACTATGTTTAGAGATGTTCTAGCATAATCTTTCTGTTTCAGTTTAAAACAAAAAAGAATTAATTATCGGCCCATTAGTCATAGCGGTGGAAGAAAGATTTGAACAGGCTATCTTTGAGCGTTAATTGTTTAAATACGCATTTAACTTTAGCTTTTAAACTGTCCTTGTGGGTTAAAATTTGTTTAAACTGTCTCTGTTAAACATTCTCTTAGTTTAAGGTCGTTCTAGTTCCATTGTTTAAACAGACTTAAGGTTGACTAAAAAATCAAACTCACTGCTAAGCATATCGCCGGACTCTCTGTGACAACTTTCACAGTTATGTGTAAACAAGTTAAAAAGTGTATAACTAGAAGTGCGCTAAAACATATTGCTAAATTTGCTGAAACGTATGCAACCAGAAAGCAATCACCCAAACCAGTGAGTGACCTGTAATATACGTCATTGCCCAAACGTATCATAAATTAGCTAAAAAAGTACTGCCACCAACTGAATCCAGCATATAAGAATCTTTCATGAGTGTTACGGTAGGACAGAGAAATCCTGCCCGAGGATCGCCGTTTGGTATCACGAGGCTTGCCGAGTGATGACAAACGGTGATCCCGAGGGACGGATTTTTTCTATCCTACCCTCACACGAATAATGGATTCTTTTCCTTGCACACCACTGTTTTTATTTATTTTTTTAGACGAAGATGCAAATTCAAATGACGTCCTGGGTAAGATAGCATGAGTAGGATAAGATTTTCTTTCCAGATATCCTTATCCGGTGTGCAAAATGCTAGTTCCTGGTTGTTATTTTTTTCCAAGGTCAGGTGCAAATGTAGTGTTGAAATATAGGCGATTCCCTGAAACGTATTAATTAAGAAAATGATAATTTTGTAGTCCCTTCTGGAGAGTCATACGTATATTTATCGCGGGAGAGTCTATATAATAACATTTAAAATAAACATATTCTCTGATTAGCACTGCGCATATGCGCAGGGTGATGTGGGATTTTTTTTTGTCTACATATACCCGCGATACCCTTTTATGTATTACGGCTATGCTGTATTTGTTTTTTGAAACCTGATATATGGTGCTATAAATACTGAATTGTACAACAGGGCTTGCATAATGTATATGGTAAATGTCCTAAACATTCAACAATGTTTCTCTTTCTTTGATGTTTTAATCAGGACTGGAATTCACAAGATACTAGCCAGATCAGCTAATAGGGAAAACCTAGATCAGACTGCTTCATTAGAGGCAGTCTGATCTGGATCTGCACTATATGTCAAGGCCTTTTGGCAGGCAACTAGTGCTCGAAATTATAGAACATTTACCGTAGTCTTGCAATAAGATATTTTAAACGAAGCACCACCCCTATTTTCAGATAAAACACATTCGATGAGGTCAATATTTGCTAATATTTACATTCTACGTTTCAAGCTAAAGCAGATTTCTTATATCATTGGACAATATAGATTTTATTATATAGTCGACTCATATGAAAGCTTATTTTCAGAAAGAGCAAGCTGCTAATTATCTGATCAGCGCGCATGCTCACAGATTGATGTCAACATGTGCAATTTACAAAATCCCTTTTCTCCTTCTGTTTGGGCGAATGTCCCATTGACAGTGCTTGTGTTAAAGTTCTTAACCTCAGTTTCAAGATGTTTTTTCTCATGGCGCGGCCCATATTTTACGCTTTAAATGGTCGCAAAAAAGCTTTATACCATAGGGTATTTATTTACTTTATTGTGGTATGAACTTATTGGAAAAGCTTGGTTATATAAAGAATTGTTCGTGACTACCCGGATGTGCTTGGGTAGCTCCATATCATAATAACGTGTGGTTTAAGCTATTGACAGACATAAGCTAGACTGTCATGGCGGGGAAAACATGTGTGATTTTCGCGGTGGTTTTGTTGTTATTCATAGGACATGGAGTAGACGGATGGTAAGTGCATGCGTACTGTGTAGTACCAACAGGCATTTTTCGTGTCTCACCCACATTGTAAGGATTTACTGGAAGAAGTTGTAGTTTTAAGACCAATGATAAAAAAATTAAAAAAAAAAGAGAGTAATTGGTCCAGACGATGAATGTGCAGAGCATAATAAGACGCAAAGGCGGACTGTGCATTGTCAATGTAAGGGTTAATATATCCCCCTTGTCGCGTGAGGGCCCTCGTCACACTCCTGTGAAATCCTGTGCTTGTTAAAAGCAATTAATCCGTTTAAGCCAAATGGAATTTTCCAGTGATATCAATTGGACGAGTCCATTTCCAATTTTAGGGAATTTGGGTGGTATTTTTCATTTTTATTCAAATTTTAAAAGAAACTTCTGTAAGCAAACAGTGGAGAACCTGATGAGACGCCGCGTTTTTTGCTGCGTCTGATCTGGTTTTGTACTGTTTGCCGATGTCCCACAAAAGGGACGCTATGCTTATACGGGTTAAAAAAGGCGCGCAGGTCAGATGTTTTTCGCTAGCGTGGAAGTATAATACGTGTATCCGCAGCTGCTACATATAATTTTAAGGACCTGGCTAGTCTATGTAGCTTAGTACAGGTATAGGTAGGTTTGAATCCTTACCTGGCTTATGGTGGTTATTATTTGTTTCATGTTCAACTCAACTGAGCATGGCATTAATCCTGCACATCTTCGATGAATAATTAAACAGATAATTTCAGAATACAAAGAAGGGATTCAGAAAAAAGTCTGTTTACTTTTTTAAAATCTGTTTCCCAGTTGTTTAATATTAGAAATACAATTATAATTAAGAGCAGCAGGGTCGATTCCCGGGTGGACATCTATTATACATTGTTTGTCTTTCTTCTTCCTTTTAAGCGTTATAATGCTGAATTACTACATAAAAGTACAAATGTAATATGCAATTAAAATAAATGTCGACAAATCACTCCTGGACGTTTTATATTGAATTATTCTTGAAATATGTGGGTGGGGATACCTTTGGCTCTCCTGAAAGATAATTAGCACGGTGACCCCCATTTTTTCTTAAAGGTAAATGATAGGCCATAAAATAAAAATAAAAGAATTTAAAAGTTTCAATGTCAGATGTTTTAATATTATACTTTACTCTATAAAATCGAAATCCCATTGTTCGGAAATTATCAAAATATATCATGCAGTATTTTGACGCGGCTTGGGATAAGAAATAACTTTTCACATTTCCTGTAAGAAAAACCTGAGGTCATGGGCAATACTCAAAATTTTAAAAAGAAGCCGGGTGACGACTACAACTATTTTAGCTCAATATTAAGGACTTAAAGTAATTTTCAGAAAATTGGTCAAATGCTGTAAACTTCCATATGAGATTATGAGAAATTGAGCACGGTGACATATCATTTTTATTTTATAAATTGACAGCCCATGCATAAAACAAACCGTATGCAAAGTATTTAAAGATTTCAATGTGGGAATTATTTAGTAGCATAAGTAGTAATGGATGTCACTATGGGCCAATTTTTTTAAGCCATCCATTACTACTAGCATATGTCCTTAAATTTAAGCATTGATATGAGCCAATGCATGAGATTTCAAACAATGTGATATGTGCGACCAGCAAAGCCTCAGATCAGCCTGCGCATACGCGCAGTCTGATCAGAGCCTATGCTAGTCGCTTGAGTATTCTATGATTGTTAAGCTACTGACTGAATACCATTTGGAGTTTCTAAGCTTAAAAGGAGACTGCAGAGGCTCGTCCGAGTCTACACTTGTCAAAATGTCAAATAGCTGGAAATCTCATGCACTGGCTCAATTATATACATGGTATAAGATATGGTGCCAATATGGTGATTTGCCTTTCCAGTAGAGCTGAACTACATGTATAATGCTTAAACTTAAAATATTCAAACAGTGGACAGCATTTCCCACCCAAGTTGTATTTAGTTGTTCATACAACACAAGTCCAATGTTCTATTTATCTATTTTATGGGTATAAATGTATGTATTTGCTGTACCATTTACATGTAGTTGTGCAAAAGAGAACAAATTGCCCTTTACAGTGGCGAATCCAGAGGGGGTTTAGTGGTTCGCTTGAACCCCTCCAACACCACCACCACCACCCACACTGTTTTTAAATATCCAATGAAAATAAATTAATTTGATCTCACTGGACCAAATTATTTTATTTCCAAGGGCCATTTAAGAGCAAATGATATAAAATCAGCAACGCGAACCCCTTTTTATGCATTTGAACCCCTTATCAAGAAATCCAGAATCCGTCCCTGCTTTACAGCTACTTTCAAGCATGAATTGGACGTGGTGACGACATTCTTTAAACAGTTAACCGCATACAATGGCTGTTATAGTTTTATTTTTTTCTATTAGAATCGCAGAAACTGAACAGAACATGTAACTTGTGCAGTTCATAATTATTTTGTTTATTTCCAACGATTGCATTAATTTTATTCAACTGTCGATTCGATCGATCCCGATCAAGACAGATGTTGTCTTTCAAAATACGAAAACTAATTATAAACGAAATTCTATTACACATTTGACAGTTAACAAAATATTCTAAAGGGTCCTTTTACAATGATGTATTATACGTTTTAATTATTCATTAGTTAGCTAAGTATTTTGTCATTTAATTGAGAATACAGTAAATCCTGTCTAAAGCGGCCACTAAAAAATGGGTTTTCAATACCAATTATCGCTTAATGCAGGTCAAAAGTATTGCAGAATGCTCCAAGTGGGAGCATTCTGCAATACTTTCGACCTTCATTAAGCTACCATTTGTCATTAAGATCTTTGTTTTGTCTAGTTTTGAGTGGTCGCTTAAGACAGGTTTTACTGTGTATAAAAGGAACCGATCAACGCCACTCCAGCTTGGTCTCGAGTGTTTATCGCTACATGTACTGTACGTATGTCAAGATTTTAGACAGAAGTTACATGTTGGCTGACAGGTTGAATCTTACCTGGTCGTAGACCGCAAAGATGGGTTTTCTTATGGTGCGGCTCATTAGTATCAGCTGGTTGGTGTAATAACTAATATTAGATCTAAATGATTCTTACCAATCGATAGATACAAACTATCGACATGTTTACATAATATAGTGTCCATCAACAAAATACATGCACAAGATCGATCATGAGCGGATCCAGAGGAGGGAGGGGGAGCCGGACACCCCCCCGCCGGAAAATCGAAACTTGATGGCTATAGTACATGTACGGACCTCATTTGAGGGGTCCAATTGCTTCTCGAAGGAGGTCCTTGCATGTAAAAATGTCCGACCCTTTGTAAAATACGTTGATGACCAATAAAAAGTTGTCAGGAGCCCCCTACCCCCTTCAAAGGAATTTTCCAATCATCGCACATGTGCTTATGCTTTGTACAGTTTTACTATATTTGTACATCTTAGTTATTATCTTTATTTTGTAAATCAAATACTCCTTGTACGCTCGCACATACAGACACATGAACAAAATGTACAGTAAGGAAGACAGACGGAAGCAGGCAAAATGATGGTACTTGGTAGGCATTAAAAACCTATTATCCGTAGAGCTATATAAGCAACCGCACCATTTGATGTTGCAAAATAATCGTCTGCTGTAATCTCTAATGGACATTTTATAGCTGAGCAAATACTACAATATCTATCCCGGGTGTATTGCACTGACAGTACAAAAATGGTAACTAAACGGATATTTATTTTTACAAGATATCAGAGCAGTAAGGCTGATATCATTCTCCGCCAAAATTTAAATCTAGTTAGGGTTTTGCTATAATATGCACATGCAAATTGTCAGGGTGAAGAAACCTTTATGTAAAATTTTAAAAACGAAAAACTGTGTTCCATTTGAGGTGCCATACTACAGTAGTAATATACTAAATGACAGATTGTTTCGAACTAGAGCCTGGAAAAACATCAAATCCGAGTTTTGGATGACCACCCCCCCCCCTCCTAACAAAATTGAAATCCAATGACCCCCCCCCCCTGGAAACCACATGAAATATTACCTAATACCCCATTTTATATCATATTGTCCATATGCAATATTTTGTTTTCATAATTCTGTAAGTCATGTGTATGATACTATGGTATTTTTATTCATTTATTGACCTACATGAGTATCTGAGCTTCAATTCTAATTCTTGACAAGTTTTGACCACCATTGAAATATAAGGAATTTTTTATATTTGAGACTATTTTGTTTGTATTTATTCCTTAAATTTCCGGTCAACAATTTTTCAGGTATGTCTAGATGGGCCTTCCTCAGTTTAACCAGTTCTAAGCTGCAGGTTATAGGCTTTCAATGCCCTTCCATAAAAAGTAGGGAAAGAGTATAGGGATAAAAGTTTTGAAGACAAAAAAATAAAGGATTTTGTGTGTAAATCAGTAGGGATATAAGGACATTTTTCAAATACAAAGTTCATAAAAAGAGTAATTAATAAGGGTACCAAGTGCAAGGCCGTCGTCGCCGGTCCGGCAGGACGGCGAGCGCCGGACCACTTCTTGGCCGAGAATGCTTTCCGCCGTGTCCTTTTTTTTCTCGTTTCGGCCCATTTTACCTTATTCAATCTGCCAAAATTTATTGATGCAATTATCAATAACACTCGTTGCGCGTGTCCTTAATAGACCGAACTAGCCAAAGTGTGAAAGCATTGGAAAATTATCATGACACCTGATTAATTTCATAATCTGATGGTCTTATAGTCATGCAGTGGACGTTGTCATTCTTATGGACCGTGTCGATAGAATACCTGACGTAGTTGCATGCGAACATCAAAGGCGCAGACCAGCCTACACATCCGCGCAGTCTGATCAGCGCCTTTATTTTTCGCTCATAGGAAAGTATAATTGACAAACTTGCTATACGCAATATTTCAGCATTCTACTGAACTAATCTCTGTAACTGAGTAGGTTGGTTTGAGCCTTGCATGGCCGAAAACCCTGAAGAAGGGTCTTCTCGTTGAGGTTCAGATAATTTCTGTGATCCAGTTTCATTCCCTCAAATTGACATATTGTTTTTTTTCTTCTTTAGCGACAAAGTATGTTTCAAACGTTTTATGAGCATCGTGAGCCTGTGTAATTACAATTTGCATTCCGTTACGGATATACGAGTCCCACCTGTTGTTCATATTCAGCCCAAGACTTTTCGGTTCCCCCAACGTCCACTCGACTTTAAGAGTCCTGAGCAAAGAAGTGCTTAGCCTTCACGGTTCGACAGTTGTTAAGATGAAGCGAAAGATCTCAGGTTACGCCTACCGAAGCCAATACCTAGATGAAGCATGCGTCCTTAATGGGTGGTCTAATTGAAAAGACGCTAGACTAAGTGTATACATATTCGAAAACATGACTCTTTGAAGTACAACCAAATATCAGCGCTAAAAAGTTCTTTGCTAAAACCTGCGGGGACATAGATGAAATAATGTCAAAGAAACATGCTGAAAAAAAGTAAAAAAAAAACAACATGTGACTGTCTGAAAACAATTTTGTCCAGCATTCGGTTTCTCACGCGACAAGAAATATCATTGTGACCAAAACGACTAAAATCTGGTCCCAAAGCATAAAACCCCTTTAAAAACGCACATAGAAGCACTCAAAATTCAAAAAAATTCTCGGGGGAGGCCCCCGAATCCCCCTGACGAGAGGGGGAATAATCCCCCTCTCGTGCTCGCCCTCCTCTTCGGCACTCTATGGCTTCCTCCGCCGGACCACTTTTAAATACGCGGCGACGGCCCTGAAGTGCCCTTACACAAAAAGTACAGATAAATATTTGGAAAAAGTAGTGATGTGAAAAGCAGGAATTATTCATCTGTCTGCTCTGTGGGGAAAATATAATAGTTATTTTCTAAGATTCGAGCGAGCGAAGCGAACGAGGAAATATTTCTGTATTTATATCGCGTAAATGCCAATTTAGAGTGAAAAGTATGGATAGTAGGACATTTTCAAGAAACAGTAGGAAAAAGTAGAAAAGCAAGAAAAATAGGACCTTTCTGAAGGCCCGATTTATCAATTTTCTTTCATCATCAGCATGATTATAGCAATAAAAACACCAAAATAGAAAAAAATTTAGCACTTGCAAAAATAAAAGCTGAGAAATTCATAGGCCTGTCTAACTTATAAAAAAAACACGAGCGAGCGAAGCGAGCGAGGATTTTTTTTAAATATTTTATTGAAACAATTTAAACATGACCCCCCCCCCTCCCCTGCTGCAAAGTCAAAGTTAATGGCGACCCCCCCACCCTACTAGCCACATGGAAATTCACATGACCCCTACTTTTTAGCCCCCCCTGACACTTGAATAATGAGTGGTCCCTTAATGCGCAAAGTATCTTGTATGACCATACTATTAGTGTTAAATGGTGTTAACGCGTTGTATCACTCCAGACGCGTCGTCATATGATCCCAATACAATGTATATTCCACTGCAGCCAATTTCTGTAATAGGCTATAAAGCTGTGTTTTACAAAACACAAAACAAAACAAAAATGGTAAATATAACAGCAGCAGATGACACATGTATTCCAGAAAAAACAAGGCTGGTAGTCAGGTTATACCATGTGAAGGCTTTGCTAACATAGAATATTTATTTGACTTTTGTCCTGCTAAATAATTTTAAATTCTACATTCACTCCTGCTGTTGCTTGAATTCAATTGATAACAGTGGGTTCTAAATATGCATGGAAAGCTGCCGAAGCCTGGCAAGCTGATCTGGACCTACACTGTTTTCTAAAAGAGCATATATCCTGGTTCAACACAGTGTGTTTAGATTGTTTCTCTGTGCCGGTGTATCGCATAAGTAAGGAAGCCTCCATGGAGGCTTCCTATCTTATGCGATACATCAGCATTGCGAGCTAAACACGTTTTGTGTATTTAGCGCCATTAAAATGCATTTAAGCTTCCCCCCCCCCCACACACACACAGTGGCCTCGGTTACTGTCTGTTCGATGGTGGTGGTTCTGGTATTGCTGATTCATTGTTTATTGTCGCTTCTAATGCTTTTGGGGGTTTTGTGTTTAGTCCTTTATTTGTTATGCAGTACTTGATGGCATTCCTAGTATTGCAATGACAGCTTGTTGCTTTACTTTAATTGTCTCCCTGATATCTTGTGCTCGTTAGTGTTCTATGGCTCCTCCTCTCGGTGCCGTGGGTTGGTCTGCAGTGTATGATTGTGGTATTTCTCGATCATACCCACTTGCTTTCTGTGGTCTGAATCCAAACTGTTTGTAAGTGTTGTCAGCAGACGACACAGGCAGGTAAAAATTTAACCTTGAAAACAACTGAAAATTGATAGTCTGACATAAGCATTAGCTTATTTCTATAAATTTCAATGAGCGCATTTTCAGCGCATATATCATGTATCATGTTGAAATGATTCATTGAAAAACATTTTTGTATGGCATGTATTATATGACATTCTTTTGTTAATTTCATAGAAGCAAACCTACTTGAGCAAAAATAAATGAACTTACAGCCAATAGCAAAAAAGTTCACAAAGTGAATATCTAGGCAAATAATGATGCTTATTTTTAACGCTTACAATATTGTAAATCTGAAATAAAAGACTTACAGTATTAACCCTTAAAGCGCCAATCACGACTGCAGCAGACGACAAATTTTGGAACAATAAAGATTCTTTTCTAATTTTTGCAAGAAATAAGGAATGCTATTTCGTGAGGATCGTCTGCCAGCAGACGATTCTCATAAAATATCATGCCTTATTTGTTATTTTTGAAAAAGAGGCAAAATTTGAAATTGTCGTCTGCTGCAATTTTTGGGTTAAAAAGATTATGTTTAGATACATCATTATCATCCCCATCATAACAACAAATTACACATTAACTTTGCATACTGGGTTATTTTGAATGCTTTATAATTTTCTGCCTATTTCTTTAACAAATCTCTGTTCCTACAAACTCTTTTCAGGAATGCGATCAGCATTATCAGAGAACCAAACAGTTTGGATCCTGATCAGGTCCTATATTTTGTAGGACCTGATCTGGGTCCAAAATGTTTGCAAAGCAGAAGGTATCATGAACAGAGATGAATGTTACAATTTCAATCAATGCTATAAACTATATTTACTAAGGAGCTCTTATTCAGACTGCCAAATTTTGTTGTGCGAAAATGTAACATAGGCCGTCTCTTGAATAATTCTCATCTATATCACTTGAAGCCATTATTACTCAATGAAATAATTTAGTAATTCATGAGGAATTTATTTTTGATCTCATGTTAATAGGACCGGAATATTCTCTTTAAGCCATCCGTTGATAGTTTTACTGACCGTTCCTAGGCGGTGCTTCTTTTGTGGATTTTTTGTGTTATTTGAGCCGCTACATGAGATTTCCAACAATGTGGCACGTGCGACCAGCAAAGCCTAAGATCAGCCTGCGCATACGCACAGTCTGATCAGAGCCTTTGCTAGTCGCTTGAGTAGTTTATGATTGTTAAGCTACTGACTGAACACAATTTGGAGTTTCTAAGCTTAAAAGGAGTCTGCACAGGCTCGTCTGAGTCTACACTTGTCAAAATGCCACATTGTTGGAATACACATGTCGCGGATCATTTATTTTTCACGTTTGTCTTTCATTATACTCTCGTGTCTGTTCCTTGCATCTTTGTGATCACCTTGTGATAACCTGCTTGGAAAGGGCTGACCTCTTGGCTCTCTTCAGTTTGCGTTGTGTTTCCTTGTGTTTTTGTCACTTTCCCATATGGTGTCTCGGGTCAGGTGTGGTACTTGATTGTATAGTTTTCTGATCGTTGCCTTCTTCTTTACTTTTCTCAATAGGTAAAATAAAGTTTACAATTTCCCTTATCAAATAGCTGTAGCATAATCTTTTTATGTCATTTTTAGATGCGTTTGCACGTGTTATTGTTTTGGAATGGTTACTATGACGTCATTTTTATGGTTCATGTTGTATATTCGAGGTCAGATTCAACGGAATAAGCCAAGTAGTTCCGAATGGTTACAGTATATGTCTAAAAGACTACTTTGGGATAGCCATTTTCTGTAGAGATACTAGCAGGTCTTCATAACGCTTAATGTAAGGTCTGTATTGGAGACTTATGTTTGCTTAGGGGGATTTTAATTCTAATGAATGGACTCGCCCATGCGATTAATACTAAAATCTTTTAGCTTGCTTAATATTCATTTTCATGCGCGGATCCAGATGGGAGGGAGTGGGGACCGGACCCCTCTCAATAAATCACAAAAATATAGGGTTTCCTAGCAATACTAGTCAGGATTCTCTGAAAAATCACAAAGCTACCAAGCCAGCATTCGATGTTGGGCCATCATCTTCCCGCAAGCGAAACGCCATTTCAATAAATGGCGTTTTGCTAGCGGGCCGATGATGGCCCACTTATAGGCTATGAGCTATTAACTGTTTTGCTCCCCGAGAGGGAATTTTGTAGACTATGTTTTTCATAAAGCGTATTATCTAACGAGCTTTTTGAAACATGTTAGCCCTCTGGCGGCTTGGGCTTTTGGGTGTTACAGCGTGTTAATTACGTTACCCCTCATTTTTTTTTAAAAAACAAAATTATGTAATTAAGGCTGTTAAAGTAGTACCTGAACTATTCAAATCGACTAAATAGTCATGTAATATACAGTTAATTCCTTGCAGATAATGATCTTTGTCAAAGTTATTCAGGTCCGTTAGGTGTCATTTACGTTACATTTTCAACTACTTATTATAAAATAATTATGCACTATTTTGTGGCTAATGTAATGTGGTTTTAGAAAATTATAGTGTATAAAACTCCCCTCAGATATATTGTGGTAGGTTCATGGTCTAGTGATAGCACAACACTAAAAAGTAGTATATTTGAAAGTAAGTAACGTATATAACTGCAATATAATGGACTAAGTTGTTTTGATGCATGCTAGCTGTTTGCTGCGTTTAATTAAGTGATTTTTAAGGCCATCAGCATGTCGATAAATAAGATTTAGGTATAGGTTTGTATTTGCACAAGAGGATTAGAAGCTGTTATAGGGTAACGTTGTTAACAAGGCTGTAACACAGTAACGCCCCAACTGCTAGAGGGCTTACATAATTATCTTGCATTATATATATAGTGTAGTTTTAAAAAAATAATAGTGTATAAAATTCCCCCTGGGGGAGGGGGGTCTACAAGCAGCTCACGGTCTATAGTGGTATTTGGATCCTTCCTCCTAAAAACAAAAACAAAAAAGTCAAAGTTAGACTCCCTCTGACAAAACTTTCTGGATCCGCGCATGATTGTGTTTTAATTTTCGTTATGATAACTTGCACACATCCTTTATTTTTAACAACAGCTTCTAAGAAATTAACAAAAGATACAGATTATACATGCAGTAATAACAGAAAGAATGGGGGATTTCCATGAATATTCTCGTTATGACATATGCACTGAAAATATGACGAGTTCGTATTATAATATTTTGGCAGGCTATCAAATTTCGATTTTTTTGTTCAATTTTAGTGGTTTGCCAAATCTTTCCGAATATTTCAATGCGGATGTTAAGCAAGGTCAAGTAATTGTATAACATGCACATAATATAGTATATTTTTCATTTTACCTCGCCCCAACCCACGAAATACCTCGTAACGAGCAAGGTCTAAACAGATTTATACCACCCTTACCAACTTTAGCATAAAATATCTCATGATGTGCAAGGTCTACATTGATGTAGGTGGTATAAAATAGTTATACCATGTGTGTCCACCTGTACGTAGGATAATCCACTCGCTAAAGCTCGTGGATTATCTCCACGTACATGCGGACAACCCATGGTATAACTATTACGTGATATGGAAGCCAATTGTGTTGCATGTGATTGTTCTAGTTTGCTGTTGCAATCGCAATTGACAAATTGTGAAACCTGTGCAAATGTGCAGGTTAAGCTTACATTGCGCCTCCACTAGCTGTATATCTGTAGAACAGAGCAGATCAGACTTTTATTGTACATAAACTATGCAACTAGTTTCTAGTTTATCCTTATAATTCATACAAAGCGAAAAATTTAAGGCTCGGTCACATGAACACATAGCATTCTTAATCGTGGAATGTTAAACGCAAGTTGCATAGTAATCTTTTTCGTATATATGGCGATAACAATACAAACTAATATCCATAATGATTAATTATATGCGAAATAAATTCGCCCTTTTTTCACTTTTTTATTATTTTATTTGGAGGAAGAACTCGCTTACGCGCAGATTAACATCGGACCTCGACAGGACTACTCTCTCGGAGATAGACTGGCATCAGTCCACTAAATGTATATAATTACATTTATAATTATATTTAACTATGAAAATAAGATCATCTTATAAAAAATCTATCCTCTCCGATAGTCAAATTTAGTTCTGATGTCCAAGCCAAGAACTTCTCCAAGTTAAGTTTATAAATTGCTATCTTAGAGAGTATATCAGTTTTACTACAAAAATGACATTAGAGACTAGGGCCAGTCTATCTCAAATCTTATCTTCTTATCAAAATAAGAGAGTTTTACAGGTTTGTTCACAAAAATGCCAGTATTTCATACATGTAACAGTACACAGCAGTTTCTGTTAGACTTTAAGCATTACAGACAGGATGTAAATATACCCCACTTTGCATAGAGCTAGGCTTATATAAGTTGGTGGATATATGATGACCATATATATATATATATATATTTTTTTTTTTTGGCCCTATCATTCCAATACTGAGTAGAATAATAGCAGTCATTCCACAAAACGAGATGCCATGTGCTGTTGCATTGTTTGGCTTATTACATCAACTAATATTATACAATTATTGACTTCAATGAGGTAGACATGAGGATTTATCTACCTGAAAAAGTGATATTCACCGAGGCTGCGCCTCGGTTGATAATCACATTCTCTGGATGATATTTTCGACTATCACGCTCTCAGGGAATGTAATATTTATATAGTATTCAGCTCTTGGTCAGCTGAATCAAATGAATTTGAACATTATAAATCAAAGCTGCGTATCTAGAAAAGGTACAGGGCCGGATCCAGGATTTTAGAAAAGTGGGTGTTTTTTTAAGTTGAGGGGAGGGGTGGGGGGTTTGCTTTGCTTATTTTATCTCATTTTTATTATTTACAGTGAGACCAAATTATTTCATTTTCATTAATTTGGTCTCAGTGTTAGGATATTTTAAAACGTGGGACGGGGAGGGGGCTCGTGTGAATCCCTTGAACCGCCTCTGGACCCGCCATTGAAGGGCTTGAGAAAACATAAAATTGAATAGATCAGACATAATACGCAAAATACTTCTTTAGATCATCATTTTTCAAAATATTTTCTAGGAAATTAACAAAGGATATACAGATTATTAATCCCAAAAAGTATGAGATTTGTCTTATTATGACATACACACTGCACATAACCAAGGTCTTTCTTTATTAAAATATTTTGGCAGGCTGTCAAGTTTCGACTGTTTTCATTTTAATGGTTTTGTAATATTTAAGAAATAGATCAGCTCCAGCAGTGAATTGTTGAGTAATAATTCAATGTTTGGAGGTCAGTTGTAAAGAAGATGAAATCACGAGCGCGCAGCGCTCGTGATTTATCTTCGTACAAATGACCTCCAAAAAGTGAATTATTACTCAACAATTCACGCACTGGAGCTGATCTATTTCGATTCTAACACACAATAAACGACGAAAACACATTTGAAGTCTCTAGCTTCTTCCAACTTTCTGCCATTGCACTGAAGAACTCCCACCAATACGTCGCATGCGTTTACTTGTATTTGTAACGCTTTTCAAGCGCAAAAACGACGTTACACCGTCTAAAACCATGAATTACGTTATTTTGTAGTATCACACACTTTCGTTGTTAATTATTGTTTGATGTATCACACTTTTTTAACATTGGCTCTTTAGGCGAGATGTGTTAAAATTTCCAATATTTCAATGAAGATGTTGAAAATGACGAAGAAATATCTCAGCAACACATTATATATCTGTATGCAATAGCATAAAATAAGCCAATCCCAACCTTACCATACTCCTAATTAAGCAAGGTAAACATGTACATGAATTGCATGTGAGGTGTCATGTTTGCTGTTGCCATTTACAAAAAAAAACCTTGTGCAATAATATGCATTGGCCTTTATTTCGCTTACATAGGTTGGTGGGTAGGGGATGGCCAATTATATCATTTCTTCTCATATTTAGGCCCTAGAAATCAAATACTGATTATCAGTTCAATTAATGCACTCTTTCTTGTAAGTGTTGCCTTACTTTCGACCAGCCTGTGTGTTTTTGCTGTAATTAGATTACCCTTAAAATGAAAAAAAAGAACCAATACATGAGGTTTTGTTTTTGTTTATTTGATTTGATTCTTTTAATATAATATGTCCCATCAACAACCTTTAGTTAAACAGGAACGGGTCTTTCTTGGTTGAACCGTACTTAGCTAGGATAAATGTGTCTTGCTCAAGGACCACAACGCATTGACGCCGGTGGGGCTCGAACCTTTATTATCTATCGACAAGAAATAAATCATACACGAGCCTATGCTTCGCTTTGTTTTGTTTGATTTGATTTTTACGTCCCATCAACAATCTTTCAGTTATTAAGGGGCAGATCATACTTTCAAATTAAAGAAGAAAAGAAACGACATTTGAGCCAGTGCATGAGATTTCCAACAATTTGGTATGTGCAACCAGCAAAGCCTCAGATCAGCCTGCGCATACGCGCAGTCTGATCAGAGCCTTTGCTAGTGGCTTGAGTACTCCATGATTGTTAAGCTACTGACTGAACACCATTTGGAGTTTCTAAGCTTAACAGGAGGCTGCAGAGGCTCGTTCAAGTCTACTCTTGTCAAAATGTCAAATTGTTGGAAATCTCATGCCGCGGCTCATTTCGTATTTGGAAATTATAACCTGTAACCCCTCAATGTATACAATGGAGCGCCATGCCTTATTAAACTCTATCAGCATTTGTGGAAAATGTCATTCCAATAGTCTACAAATATTAAAGAATGGCAATTCCGTCATTTGGATCTGACCTATGGCTCTATAGTGAGCCTAATCTCATCCTAAATGTATCATTTTGGATATAACCTATGGGCCCATTGCTAGCCCAAGCGGTCACCCGATCTTAAAAGTGTATCAGTTTGAATATCACCTATGGTCCTATGGTAAATCTTATCGCCCATCTGAAAGCAGACTCTAAATGTATTCTTCTACTTTGGTGTTAATAGGGTCACGTTGAAACTTACTACAATTTTTTTATTCATTTCGGATCAAAACATATTTTAGTCCAGTCCCGAGATTAAATTAAGCATGAAATTTCAACTCCGCATGTGAAATGCCTAGCAATGGGGCTGTTATTGTTTTAAAGATGTTCAAACTGTCAGACTGCAAAACATATCAACATGCATCCGCGCAGCCTGACTAACGCCTTTGTTATTTGATTATTTAAAATTTCATATCTGAAATTGATAGGAGCAAAATCCTAATTTCCTAGCTACTCTCTGTAGCTGAGCAGGCTGTTTTTTTATCTTACTTTGTCGGAATTAAACCACGGAGTAGAGGTTTTCGCGTCGAGGCCCGATAAAAATTAGCAATCAAGTGAAAATAAAAGCAATCTATTAATTGCAAAAGGCGGGTCAGAAACTTAAAGCACTGTTATCATGGTTATTGAATAGAACTAGTTTCGCAGTGAACAACAAAGGCGCGGATCAGATTGTGCTACTGAATGGGCGGATCCAGAGACTTTTGTCAGAGTGGGTCAACGGTGGGATCCAAATACCATTAAAAACGGCGGGCCATCGTTACCCGCCAGCGAAACGCCATTTAAATGGCGTTTCGCTCAATTGCCAATGATGCCAAGACATCGAAAGCTGGCTTGGTAACTTTGTGACTTTTCAGGGGATCAAGACATTGCTATGAAACCGTGACCCATTATTTTATTTTTAGGGGGTGGGGTGGTCCAGACTCCCTCCCCCACCCCCTACATCCACGTACGGACTGTGTAGGATAATTTGCGAATTTGTTTTTCATAACATAGCTGATCGCCTGTCGACTATCCAGTATTCATCGTGCCTAGTGGAGCGGACGACTGTGAGAAGTACATTTGCACCCGTATTTATATGGGACTAAAAATTTATTTTGCTTTTATACAAAACACAGATGACTAAGCCATTTTAGCATTCAATTGAGCTATTCAAATGTACTACGTCTTAAAAAATATAGCGGTGCACTGTACAAAAAGTATGCTTCTACAACATTTGGTGCCAGCCGAGCTGTCACTTGGTTTAGTTTAAACTTCGACTGCTTTCAAATATTAGATAGATTGGTTCCCCACGTTGATAAAGCTCCACTTCCGCTACGCATATTACGTTTGGTAACTAGTAATTTTTTACCAGTAGAGAATCCCACTCATCCGACTGCGCATGCTCCAGAAAGAGCATCTGTTTACATCCTGGGTCAATTTCGCACATCAAAATGAGAAATGAACATGTACTGAAAACTGAGAAGATTTGCCGCACTTTTTTTTTTCGATACGAAGCCTTTCAAATATTGCTGTTATTGGTAATTTCGATTTTAATAATTTTTTCAATGTACTTAGATTTTGATGTAATCAAGTGGCGATACCTGTCCAAATAGCGCAAGTGGTAGCGCTATAGCTTAACGAGGTAAGGGTCTAGAGATCGAATCCCACACACCTGATTTTTTTTCTTCCGCATATGGTATTTTTTCAAGTAGAGAACCTGCGCATGCTCCAGAAAGAGCGTCGGTGTTGAAAAAGTTCATAAATAGGCCAGGTATTATATGAATCCAGTGTGAACCAAATTCAATTAAATTTTTTACTATATAAAAGGCACAGAAAGTGGACTGGGTGGGCCAGCTCATACTCACTTACTATCCAATGATGCAAACCATGTTTCAAGGTCACCAGTCTTGTGGTTCATGTAAAGAAGGTTTAAAGGGTATTCACTTCCTAAAAATAGTATGTGAGCATGATCAGGAAATACCACAATCACAAACAGCAGACAACCCCATGGCACTGCAAGGAAGAGACACACAACCATCAAGAGACACCAGGAAGACAAACTAATACATCCGTGGATCATTGTGGCTACAGCATGGGATAGAAATGTATAGAACTCCCGTAAAACAAAAATCTGCACCCTGCAGAGCGTGTCTGCATGGTCTGTGGAAAGAGCGCACAAGAGGTCCGAAGGATCGAATCCACAAAAAGATCAGACATCAACGCCAAAGCATTGCTCGCGAAATATGGGGGCATTAATGTAGAGAGTGGCGTTAGGCTTAAATGAAATATATGTGTGGTTCCTGTTGCCTACCTACCCTAATTTTTTTAACCCTATATACCCTAAACAATACAATGGTCTTTGGAGAAAAAATGGGCACTTTTTCAATTTCTGTTACTATTTTCTTTGTTAAATGTTATAACAAAATTTAATAATTTCCCTACATACCTACCCTGAATTTTCTTGGCATGAAACAGGAACCACACATATATTTCATTTAGGCCTTATGTGTAGAAACTGTTACTCGAAATTACAGAACCTCGATCAAAGATGTAGACTTTTTTATGAAGGGTGCCAACGAAATGCAAGGATAGTGATGCGTGCTTATACTAAAAGAATGATGCGCTCCTCTCCTCTCTCTGGACCACAAAAGAGAATTAACTTCTCAAAAACACCAACAAAGACACGCAAAACACAACGCAAAACACAATTGTTTAAAGAGAGTGCCACCCCTGAAAGTACCACACCCGAGGAAATTGGCCTTAAAGTGGATTTTGTTACTGGTAGGATGTGTTTCCAGGTTTTAAGTGACCCCCGTTTTTCTTTTTTAAACAGCTTTAAAATGATCTTAGAAGAATGCACACCGCGTAACTAAAACCTATGGATCCCCGGAGCCCCCCCCCCCTTCCTAAAAATCACAAGTTATTGTGATAGCATTTAGCATTTGGATCCCCCCTTGGATGGACCTCCCCTGAAAATGTTGGACCCCCTCTGGATCCTTGGGAAAGTATAGTTTTCTCTGCAATAAAACCATTGCCCCCCCCCCCCCCCCTCTGTAAAATAAGCTGAGGACTAAAAAACGTCTCAATCTGGACCCCCCCTGTCAAAAATTCCTGGATCCGCGCATGATATTATACATGCTTTAAAGTCATATTACGGGGGTCGCGCACATGCGTTCCTTTTTCGCCACGCTCCCTAACTGTGAATGATGACCATCCCGCCCCCTCCCCTAAAATATCCACAATTTTATCATAGATCCCATAAAATATTTATTCAATCTGAGCCCCCTAAAATTATTGAAATTAAAAGTTAGACCCCCTCCTTAAAAAAGGTCCCAGTCCACATAGGCTACGAAATATCAGAGTAACCCCCATCCGATCGGAAATCCCCGACGCAGGCATGCACGGACCCAGAAAGTGTTGTAAGAGGGAGTCCAATTCATCTTTAACAACTTTTTTATAGTGAGAATCCAAATACCTTTCAAGGTGTATCATCATCGGCCAATTTCAATGGCGTTTCGCTAGCGGCCGAATTAATGGCCCAACATTGAATTCTGGCTTGCCTTTGAGATTTTCAAGTGGATCCAGACGAGTATTGCTAAATAAATCCTATAGCTTTGTGATTTTGCTGGGCCCGGAGCCCCGGCCCCCTCTGGATCCGCACATGGATAGTTTTCCTCGTAACCTGGCTTATTTAATGAACATGAGACAGAGGGGCCGCGGGTTCGAGCCTCGCAGGCGTCACTGCGTTGTGTCCTTAAGCAAGACACATTAATCATAGCTTAGTACCGGTTCAACCCAGGAAGACCCGTCCCTACATAACTGAAAGATTGTTGATGGGACGTAAGAATCAAATCAAACAAATCTCCTTCGCAATGCTGGCCCAATGTCATGTGCTCCGGAAACATAAACTTCTTTTAACACCAAACACATTATTCAGAATACAGGCACAGAGGATTTTGTAATAATATAGTGGTGTTTAATAATGAGTGAATGGTCGACATTGTTGCGTCGGTTCGATGTTGGTACAAGGTTGGTATGCGGCGACGCCCACATTTCCACCAACTACCAACGTGGGCCCAACGTATCTTTGCTATCTGTGTAGTGACCCCAAACACAAAATATGACGTCCGCTGATATTGTTCACGAATTCCAAGCATACACGCACCTGGGTGAGAAAGGGGGGGGGGTACTCTGATATTTTCAAACATACGTAGGCCCGGACCATTTTTGGGGTTAACTTTTTGGTATTTTGTGATGACCCCAAAAGATATCCACAAAATCTTCATACCCCAAAAAATTTTCATTTTTCTGAAAACCCTCAAAGGTATTGAAATTCAAAATTTTGAACCCCAAAATGGTGCGAGCCTACGTATGAATGAAAATATTATAGTACCCCCGCCCCCCTCCACCCTCTCCTCGCAGATAGAAACAGGGGCCGGGGGCGTCCAGACTCAAATAACAGAAAAAAAACTCTGATAAGGGTGTTTATTGTTGGTTTTTTTGCAACTATAATATATTTTTTTACGGTTCAAAAGGGTCGAAACATTTATCGGGGGGGGGGGGGGGGGGGGGTGCAACTTTTTATTATTATTATTTTTTTTTTTGGGGGGGGGGGTTGGGGGGTACAAATCCTTATTTCTATAGAAACCTATATAACTTGTGATTTTTCGGGAGGGGGGGGGGTCCAGACCACCTATCCCTCTCTGGATTCGCGCATGGGTAAGAAATAAGTAATTGCCCACTTCCCTGTCACGGATTGAGTTTTCTGAAAGTCTCAGAAGGTTTACCGGCCGGCGCAGTCGGTAAGATGTGTTTTTTTCTTCGGGGATGGGGGGGTGCAAATGCTTATTTCCAACGAAACTTAAAGAACTTGTGATTATTATTTATTTTTATTTATTTATTTATTTTTTATTTTTTTTTTTGGGGGGGGGGGGTGTCCGGACCACCTATCCCCCTCTGGATCCGCACATCGGTTAGAAATAAGTAATTGCCCACTTCCCCGTCACGGATTGAGTTTTGTAGGTGCAAACTGAAAGTCTCATAAGTGTTTCCCCTGTGAACATTTGAAATTCCAGAAAATAGTTGTACCGGGCCGCGTTGCGTCTGACTAGATGCGGGGTAACTGTATTTTTGTTTATTTTCGGGTGGCGGGGAATGCTTATTTCTATAGAAACCCATAGAACATGTGATTTTTTAGGGGGATGGGGGGGGGGTAGGGTGCGGACCACCTAACCCCCTCTGGATCCACGCATCCAGTGTTGGGTTGGGGATGCTTATTTCTATAGGAACCTATAGAACTTGTAATTTTTCAGTTGCCATATTCCTGATAATAGAACAAAATAAACTTTATAAAAAAATCCAATCCGCACGTACAATTGGGCCACTTTCGGCCCGCCAACGAACCGCCATCCGCAGGTGACGGTTCGTCGGCGGGTCGATAGTGGCTCGTGATGGGATGCTAGCTGGGAGCAGTTGTTTAAAAATCGCAAATGCACTTTTTATTCAATACCGCAGATGGACTCAAGACGTCCCAGGTATTTTCCAATACTACGTATTTTTCCATTACTACGTCAGTGTATATGCTATAAATAGACGCAATGGCGTTTAGTAGTTACCTGTCTTAATATGCTGACAAGCTATTAAAGGGAGAGAACCAGTCTAAATATTAGAAATATGCTCTGTTCGATTGGATGTATCCGGCTGAAACTTGCCTAAGGCTATTTTAGTTTGAAATGTTGTTTAAGGTTACACCATCTTAGGTGTCAGCTCAGCTGGCGCCTTTTTTTGGTGAAAAGTTACATTTAAACACGTACTTTGAGCCGTCGTTGGATGTTTCAAATAACATTCTAAGACTGGAAACTCAGTTACTCAGCTACAGACACTAAATATACAAGAATGCTTATAGCTTAGTATGGTGACTATTTTGCATATCAGGGACTCTCTATACACATTAGCGGTCAACTGTTAAAAAATAAATGTACTTTTATTACACCATAGATGAAAATTTGTTGTAGTTCACTTAAAAACGCATGCAAAGAGAACCGAATCTGCAAGTATTCTGTTATTACATCTTGCCATTATCATAGGCCCAGATTAGGAATTTTTATGAGTATTACTTTACCCATCAATTTAAACATGTGTTTTGGGTGCTCAAAAGAACCGTCTCATTGAGACGGTTCTTTTGAGTACCCTCAACATATGTTTTGGGTGAGAAATGAAGAAAATGATTTTCCAATACTCACTCTTATTTGGAGGCCTGCCAATATCCCATGAACGTTCAAGTTGGATAGAAGTCGGCATTAAAACACCCTCATTGCTGCTGATTGGGGCCACAGAAGGGGACAGTAAGCTTTAAAGAGGCTTTACTAAATTTTGTCCTGGGTTTGATGTTCTTTTTAACAGGTTCTGGGATGATTTTGTTCTTTCGGAATCCAAGCCGACCAACTGTCCTCACGAAGATGAAACTACTCACGTGTGCTCTGTAATCTCCTCGGCGAATACAACGTGTACTGATACGGTCATTGAGTGTGAGACGGAAGATCACGAAGGACATTCGGAATCATCGGAGAGTGACGAAGAACACGGTCATGGTCCCCATCACAACCATCACCATCGCCATCATCAATGCAGGTAGAGAGAGAGAGACACACAGAGAGAGAGAGAGAGAAGAGAGAGAGAGAGAGAGAGAGAGAGAGAGAGAGAGAGAGAGAGAGAGAGAGAGAGAGAGAGAGAGAGAGAGAGCAAAATGGTATGTCAGTCCGAGATTTTGTATAGCAAGCTAACTTTATTGAAAAAAATGAATCTGGACGCAGGGTTATTTGTTTTTTACGGTATTTTGATATTTAGGGATAGAGCCGTTATTGAAATGTGTATAGTGTTAAATACTGGTTTCTTAAACTTTTTAAAATGACCTCTACGTCAATCCTGAAGCAATTTTAGGCGAACGAGGAAAGTATCGTGTCTGATTTTCAAGTTCAGGTAATCTCTTAAGATGGATTGGCTACATTTATTTCTAATAAAAAAACGAATCCACTGAAAACGAAAAATAATTATTCAAGTTTAAAACGAGATTTGCGTTGCCTGTGGACTCAGTATATTGGCATAGAATTATTGAAACATAACTTGAAATTGAAAACTTAACAATCAAGGGGTAAAGAAATGCAATACACTTTAAAGCTGCATAGTCTGTAACTTTTGATCTTTTAATTTTAGAACTAATGTTTCTATTTTTCAAGAACACAGTAACAAAAACTAAAATTCAGGTATACATTTTAGCAATTTCGTAAATCTTAACAAATTATCAGTATCGAAACAACAGCATTTATGTTAAAATTAACTGTCTATAATTATTGGATGGACGCAAATAATTACCAATAAGAGAACAACACACCTGTTTTTATAAGATAATTCACTTTTGCGTGCAGTTTTCAGCTATAGTGAACATATTTATTGTGAAAACATAACTTAATTCTACTATTACAAATGATTTAAAAAGAATTTTTTTCTGAACAATGTTCATAGTTGCAGACTTAGTCTCTTTAATTGCAAGAAAAGAAAACAAACTGGCAAATCGACTGACCTCAACTTTCTTTAAACTGAGCAATAAATGAAATATTGTCCATGCATCATTTAAATGATGACTTTCAGTCGATTATTAAGACAATCACAATGAATGTCCTTGTGCATGCGTGGTGCGCCAAATGTACTGCTCAGTTCACTTTCAGTCGGTGTTTGATCATTCTGCTATGAATGATAGAACATGTAAACCATTTAGTGTATATGGTGTCTGATGTCTTTATTTTTTTTTTAAATTAAGTCTTATGGACAATGTGTGTGCCGTTTTCAACTCAGTATATAATATACTTTATATAGCTTTCTGCTTGGCATGATATCAACTTGCATATCACGCCTAAACTATTTCTTTGTGAGGAATTCTTTGTGGGGAAATATAATGATATGATCTGCTGCCATTCAACCCGTTATCTGAAAAAAAATGATCACTAGTGTCTTTATTTGCGATTGCTATTATGTGAACTTGTTTCGGTAGGATCTCTCAACACGAACTAGTTTACTTATCTACTACAGAATACCAGGGCCCAAAATTACAATGCCTCCTTAAAGTTAAGAAAGACAAGTTAAGTATTGATATTTTAACATACTATATTAAATGCTAACTAAATTGCCTGCGTCGATGCGGTACGTTTGGTTAAAGATAGCATTGTGATCTTCAGAATAAATGAAACTATTTTGATTTTAATCTGTCTGGTTTAAACGTTATTTTTCGCATCATGAAAAGTCAATGCTTAACTTAAGTCTTCCTTAACTTTAAGGAGGCATTGTAATTCCGTGCCCTGGGCCCGGAATTACAATGTCTACTTAAAATCAAGGAAGTCTTAAGTTAAGTATTGATATTTCGACATGCTATATTAAATGCGTGTGGTCAAAGATACCATTGTGACTTTCAGAATAAATGAAACTATTTTGATTTTAATCAGTTTTAAACGTTATTATTCGCATCCTGAAAATCAATACTTAACTAACATGTAAGTCCATATTAACTTTTAGGAGGCATTGTAATTCCGGGCCCAGATGGCTACTATTCGAAGGAGCTCTAGCGACTAGGCATATTTTTCCCTTGTTGACATGATGACAAACACCAATTTTTCAAATTCCGGTAATGTTTTTAAAATTGGTGTGGTTCGGCAGTAAAATATACATAATAAGCATCAAAATACGTTTCCGAGCGATTCATCATTTACAAAGCCGTGAAAACATCCGCTTTCTACTCCCCCCAACTCATTTTACGTCCTTTAACTGGATGCCGTTGAGAATAGAAGTGGTCTTCATATCCAAAACTTTACGATATTCCATCTGAAATTGGTAAGAAATAAACTAAAGTTGTGACGTTTGTCACTGGAATGATGATACTAATGTCTTTCAGTTTGTTTTTAGATGCATCTCCCTCCTAGACCCAAGATGTCCTTTGGACAACGATATGTCGCTATAACATATACACCATATTAGTAAGGGACGTCTTGGGTCTAGGGGGTGGGAAGGGGTTGTACAAGCCTAAGAAGATATCAAACGTCTGACAAAAATAGTCTACTTTTGCAAGACGGTCATTTCTTTTTTCTCTAAATTGTTTAGATATATACTAAGGTTAACGGCATATTTCCCAGTCATACATGCTATTGAAATAGCAAGCACAGCTGCTGATCAAAGTAAGTTTTCATTCAAAACGAAGAAGGGTTATTATATACATATATTAAGAAAAAGCTCACTTAAATATACAGACTAGGGTGCAAGGGTGCCTAGCCGGCTGGTCTATAGATGTATTTGTTGAATATGCAAAGTGTCTGCAGTAAGAAAGACAGCGAGGATCAGGAATCGATACAATCAAGCACCACACCTGTCCCAGGATACCAAATGGGAAAGTAATAAAATCACAAAAGCATCACAAACAAGAGCTGAGAGGTCAGCCCTCTCCCATTAGATGACCACAAGGCAGGAATGAAAGGACGCGAAAGCATCCAGTTCTTATTTCAACAAATTAAAACGAACGTCGTATTTAGAGAAATAGCCCGCCTTATCGCTAGAAATCCTCTGCGAACCGAAAATTATAACCTACCCATCAAGATAAATGAGCCTCGACATGAGATGTCCAACAATGTGGTATGTGCGACCAGCAAAGGCTCAGACCAGCCTGCGCATACGCGCAGTCTGATCAGAGCCTTTGCTAGTCGCTTGAGTATTATATGAGTGTTAAGCTACTGACCTAAGCTTAAAAGGAGGCTGCACAGGCTCGTCTGAGTCTACACTTGTCAAAATACCACATTGTTGGAAATCACGCGTCACGGCTCAAATGCCCTAGCTGATCTGCATCTTTGCTAGTCACACATCCGTTCTGTTGGTTCTGCCATGTCACGGCTCAGTACGTCTTGTCTAACGATTAAAATCATTGCATGCTGGAGAATTATTAATGCTTTTGGTGTTGTCTACTGATTTTGTTTCAAAACTCATAATATAACAAACAGCAGAGCATGAAAAATTATACTGGAAGCAGAGTTAAACAAATTAATGTAAGGTATTACTGTCCTGCCAGCCAAGGGTGATAGTGACGTCATGTTTTGCTTACAAAATTATCAGAAACTTACATTCGATAGATCACTTGTGTATTAATCCTATCCGCGGGATAGGATTAATGCACAAGTGATCTATAGATTCTCGTTCGCTCAAGTGGATTGTACAATTTAAAATTTTACTTAACAATTGTAAACAAAATATTACGTCACTGTCACTCTTGGTTGGCACGACATTAGCCTTGGATCCATTTTTGGAGATTGAACACGTGCGATTTTGTTTGTAGGACTCTGTTACGTGCTAGGTCATCGTTGTACTGATCAGTTATACACTAGCACGTGAGTTTTACTCGTAGTATTATTGACGGTGCTTGTTCTTTTCAGAGCATCTATCACAATACGGCGCTGTACAGTGTACTGGTGCGACACATTCTGCTGTGATGGATACAAGGCGGTTGAAGATAGAAACACTATCAAGTGTGGTAGGTTGGTCTCCTTCTTTAAAATATGCACCAGCACGGGCGTTTGTGTACATTTGGCGGCAAGTAAGACAATTTTGAAATGTGTCAATTACCTTGCAGCGACCAGATATCATTGCTGGTATAAAAGTAAGAAAGGTGGCAAAGATTAGGAATCGATACAATCAAGTACCACACCTGACCCAGGATACCACATGGGATAGCGACAAAAACACAATTCAACATCACATCACAATGAAAGCCAAGAAGTCAGCCCTATCCTAGCCGGTGACCACAAGACAGCAATAAACAGACGCGAAAACATGACATACTCAAGACACAAATAACACAAATGATCAACAAAAAAGTACAGCCATAGAACGGTCAGTAAAATATGCCGCGTGGCGCAGTCTGTAACGGTAACGTGTCTGACAACAGATGCAAGTCTGACTGCAGATCCATGGGTCGCGAGTTTGATCCCAGCCCGATCCAATACTTTCGTGGAGATTGATCATGAAATCATTTTTACGGTCATTCTCCTCCCTTCCGCTGAATCATTTAAGAAGGGTTTTTTGTCAGCTAAAAGCGAAATTATGTGCACGGAGTACTGGTTAAATGCTTGTTCAAGCTTGCCCAGGAAGAAGTGTGATTAGCTTACTGACCGTCCCACCATGACCATAGCTGTTGACTTGGAACGTGAACAACAAAACAAACAAACAAACAAAATATTTTACTGGAGGTCTTAAACCGATTTCACGGCACCAACCTCATCCTTAGTTTAGATGTGGGTCAAGATGTGTTGTTTGCATGAAAGACATGCTATTTTCATACTCATCATGCTAGTTTTAGCTCTCTAGAGGTAAATATAAGAGAAGTGACAAAAATATTTGGAAACTACAGGGCTTGGAACACGACTATGGACAAACCGATTCACCAGCGCGATCACAACGATTGTCAGCAGCTCATCACAAAGTCACATGGTCGATCCTGAATGGATTTAAATATTCAATCGCAAGAGGAAAGCAACGCCTACCTGTCTGTAAAGGGAAGGGTCACTGTAAACATAACGTGTCAGTGCTCCGAAAATAGCTACTTTTGGCGTGAAATAGAATACAAATATCAGGCTCCGTGTTGGGTGTTTTTAATCTCCACGTATATTCCGCAGCATATAACCTTATCGTGTTTCATCTGTGTAGAAATTAAAGACAAAGATTACTGTCCAATAGAGATCATTAAAGGATTAACTGATAAGGGACAGTTTCAGTATCTCACAAAATTAATGGGGCCTCAAGAGGGGACTTACCTGTATGCAACACAATTTCATTCACTAAGATAAAGATCAATATTTTATCATAAAATACCTAATCCCTATATGGGGCCTCTTTATTGCCCCAGTAAGGAAGTCATAATCACCTCATTATGGCTGTCCCTTTGATCTGCCCAGTATGACCCCTGGAGAGAGTCATAATGAGTGGTACCAGTATTATTGCTCAAATATTTGTCCCTTTAAGACCACGTTCTTTCACTGTGCTTGCAGTATAAATAACACCTTTCTTACGCAATGATTAAAGCTGACCCTATTAGGTTCGCATGCCCACAAAAACAGACAGCACTTTTAAAGTTTGTTGCTGTCCTAGGAATCAAATAAGGAGCGACATTTCATGTGAATTGTCTGCTGATAGATGATTCATATGAAATATCAAGGTCTATTTTCTCCCTGAAATTCAAGCAATATATTGATCACAAAAGTGTACAGTGCAATTTGTCATGATTGGCGTTTTAAGGGTTAAGATCAAAGCGGTATCAAGCTCCAGATAAAAATATTTTTGACACCGACCTGATTTGAAATGAGCTTATTATTTATAACTCTTTGCATGCTGGATAAGTTTTCATATTTTGTCATCTTTATCATGTACAATTTGATATCAAGACTATTTTAGGAACATCACCAGTCAGACCGTTTGATCATGTCTGATCTGGATTTAAGCTGTTGCAAGCCCGCAATCTTTTAGTGTCACTTTCCGGACAAAATGATCTGTTAAAATGTATGCAAAGGTAATTAGCTCCAGCAGGCAAAGTTATATCTATTTGCGGACAAGACCGAGACAGTTTTGACTGTTGCAGAAACCAGTCACTCTTTGCATGCTAGATATGTTTCATATTTTTGTCATGTACAAAGTACAAAAGTAAGTAAGGGCGCAAAGATCAGGAATCGATACAATTAAGGACCACACCTGACCCAGGATACCAATGGGAAAGAGACAAACTCACAGTAGACACCACAAACGATAGCCAAGAGGCCAGCCCTTTCCCAGAGGTGACCACAAAGCACATATAAACAGACGCGCACAAAACATAGCAAACACAAGACAGAACAAAAACATAAAGACTATTTTAAGAACATCGCCAGTCAGACCGTTACAGATGTTCTGGGTTCGAAATAGTTGCAATCCCGCGTTTCTTTTGGGACAAACTGATCTGTTACAATTGTATGCAAGGATAATGAGATGCAGCAGGGCAAAGTTAAATCTATTTGTGGACAAGCGATTATGTAACTGAGACAGTTTGAAATGTCTGTCTGTAGATCTATAAGAATGATGCAGGTTTTGTGTCACCACACAACCCAAAAATAGAACACTCCAAAAATTTTAAACACAGGTAGGCGTTGCTCTCCTATATTTGACAATCCAATCAGCATCGACGCTGTGACTTTGATGAGCGATCGATTGTAAACACCAGTCCATCGTGAAGTCCATGCTCATTGTCCATCCACTGTAGTTTGAGTTGATTTCGTCCTATATACACCTGTAGGCCAGTTTAGACCAGTTTTCATGTTGACATTAAGATTCATGCAGACAAATTCGGCCAATCAGGAGAGGGGATGCTCTTTAGTCATATAATAACATAAAATATCACTTTTGTTTCACTCCCAACTTTTTCATATTGGTAGGTATGACCATTTTTTTTTGTACATTTTCCTTTGACCACTAACTCCTGACCAACCTTGATCATATTCAGACTAAATGATTTCGATAGAAACTGTGAATCGCTGACTGTATGTTGACCTTATCCATTTTTATTTCAGTAAATGAAACTAATGCCTTTGATTGCCAGAATGGAGGCACACCTTGGGGGAGGAACTGGTGCCGCTGTCCACGAAACTTCACAGGACGACATTGCGAAAAACGTGAGTACATTGGTTTAATGTAAAGTAGCTTTATGACGAATTTACCTTTTTGGTCATGATCTCAACTTTCTTTTAGTTAGATCAATATTTTTCACTACCCTTTTGAATACATTTGTGAGTGAAGAATAGATAGTAAGTCAAGCTAATCATTTTGACAGAATTATGCATTGAAAGTCACAGTTAATCGAGATCTCAGCTGGTTGCTTACCCAAAGGTTTGTTTAGATTTAAACGGGATTGTAAAAATGCACCCGATTAAAAATGGAGAAGAACTTGTCTCATCGATTTCATAAGGCTTTAATAATCAAAGAAGCTCAATGTGGTATATGTGCATTTGAAAATAAACAGGGCTGTTTAGTATATGCAGTTTTAATGATAGACGATTTTGTATCAACTCTTAAGACATTTTTACAATAAGTGTACATGTAACTCGTTACTTATATATAACTTCTATTAAGCCTGTTAGATGCAGCACTGAAACCATCCCTCCACTTTGGTGTGAATGAGCTTTTATACCACCCTTACCAACTTTAGCACGGAATTATATTGTTTTGCAAAATTTACACTAGTATAGATGGTATAAACTAGCTACAGCTCATAGATTATCTCTACGTACAGGGGGATAACTAATGGTATAACTATTACTTAGCCAGCCTCACGTAAGCTCTGATAGCAATTTACTTGATTGATTTCGAATGCCATCAAAACCATATTAAGTCATTGTGTTTATTTGCCAGAGCTGAAATTTCTCTAGAGTAATTACCTGGTATCCATAACCTCAGCTTTTTTAATACATCTACTCAAAGGACTTCAATTCATCGCGCACAAGATCAGAATTTGCGTTGTAAAATATTTCTATGTCACATATCCGTACTAGCCTGTGGGAAAGATTAAAACTTAAACAGCTATATGTCGGCCACACGCTGGCTCCACTTTGTTCAGTGATGTAATTCTGATATTAAAATGACGTCACCATGTGGCATTTCAGCAAATACAGGATTTTCTTGAAGGATTTTCATGTTGTTGTTTTTTTTTCAATATGAAATGCAGTACTTAGTGAAGAGCAAGAAAAATAATCCATTATGCTTGTGACGATGAGATAGAAAAATCTGTCCCTCGCAGCCGGGCCGCATAGCGCAGTCGGTAACGTGTCTGGCTACAGATGCGTGTCTGACTGCAGATCAAGGGGTCGCGAGTTCGATCCCGGTCCGGCCCGATACTTTCGTGGAGATTGATCATGAAATGATTTCTACGATCATTCTCCTCCTTCCGCTGATTCATTCAAGAAGGGTTGTTGTCAGTTACAAGCGAAAGTATGTGCACGAATTACTGGTTAACCGCTTGTTCAAGCCTGCCCAGGAAAAAGTGTGGTTAGGTGAACTGACCGTCCCGCAATGACCATAGCTGTTGACTTGGGACGTAAAGCAAACAAACAAACAAACAAACAAACTGTCCCTCGCAATAAGCCGTTTGTCATCACTCAGCAAGCCTCGTGATGCCAATCATTGATCCTCCGGACAGAATGTTCTATCCCACCCTCACACTCAAGATAGATTCATATAATCCTATTTTTCCAATATGTCATTTTCAGCCATTTGCAACTGTCAGAATGGGGGCCGTTGTGAAGTCGGGGCTAATGGACGACCACAATGTATGTGTAGACCAGGTTTTGTAGGAGAAAACTGTTCACAAAGTGAGTATTATGATAATAATCCTATATCTAATAGGGGTCAATATTGTACTGCAAGCGAAATTCTAATCCGACGACGTCTAGATAGTGAGCGGATAGTGGTCCTTATGTGGGCTGAGTTTAACCCTAAATGCGCTGGTCACAATAAAAGTCGTCTGCTTTTATCGTCTGCTGAAAAGCTTAAGAAGCCTCTATGGCAAACAGTGTGGACCCAGATCAGACTGCTCCTTTAGGAGCAGTCTGTTCTGGGTCCACGCTGTTGTCTTCTATGCTCAATTTGTCAGTAATGCTAGGCAATTATTTGAAACAGACGACTTCAGCAGACGACATTTTCAGATGCATTTATTTTCATGGCGCTTTAAGGGTTAACCTCTGAAATTTGTAAGGATGGCTTATCACAGACAAAATACAGTTGAAACCATTGCTAACTCCTTAAGTGCTACTGAGTTAGGCAAACTCCTGCTATTAGTTAGCTACATTTTCAAACACTGTCTACCATGAGAAGACACTACAGAATATGTCATGTCATCAGGGTCTTCAGAAAAAGCTATCACGAATGCCATGCTAACTACCAGAATAGTTTGATTTGCTTTTGAACACCGACTTCTGATGCATGAAATATCAAATCAACAGTCATTTTTATGAAGCAGGTTTACAGATACTTGTATATTAACCCTTAATGCGCCAATCGCAACCAAAGGCGTCTGCTTTTATCGTCTGGTGAAATGTTTAAGAAGCCTCTTTGGCAAACAGTGTGTACCCAGATCAGACTGCTGCTATATGAGCAGTCTGTCCTGGGTCCACGCTGTTTGCTTCTATACTTCATTTGTCAGTAATGTTAGGCAATTATTTGCAGCAGACGACTTCAGCAGACGACATTTTCAGGTGCATTTTTTCTTTGCGCTTTAAGGGTTAACTATTGCTTGACGACTATTGTAAAGGATGAAAGTATAATATTTTTACATTAAATTTAACTGTGTTTATTATTTGAAAGCATCGACAAAAATAAAATGTAAATTACATGCATTGAAAAAATAGACGTACGATGGCACAACATATATTGAGCTGTATGAAGTACATACATTTTTCAGGCGTATGTAGACTTGATTGTAAAAATGGAGGTTCGTGTGTGGCAGATGGTGACAGACAGATGTGTGTATGTCCACACAACTACGTTGGAGAATTATGCGAGGAGGATCGTAAGTTGTACTACATGTAGCCCATAAAGCACCACCTATAATTTTCAGCAGAGGACAAATTCTGATTTACCTGCTTTTTCAAAAATAACAAAAAATGGCATGTAAATATCATTTATGTTATTTCAGTCTTGGTTTTGTTACACATTCGTGCGCGTCTGTTTATTGATGCATTGTTGTCACCTGCTGGGAAAGGGCTGATATCTTGGCTCTTGTTTGTGATGTCTAAGTGTGAAGTTGTCACTTTCCCATTTGTATCCTGGGTCATGTGTGGTGTTTGATTTTATCGATTTCTGATCTTTGCCCTATGTCTTACCTTTACTATGTTATATCATGAGAATCATCTGCTGGCAGACGTTTCTCATGCAATATCATACCTTATTTTGTTGTGGTATATCATGAAGATCGTCTGCTGGCAGACGATTCTCATGCAACATCATACCTTATTTTGTAAAGATGTTGCAAAATGTGACGTTTTCTGCAGTCGTGATTACTGCTTTAAGGGATTTACATATTTCCAAAGACAAACTACCTTACTACAGCTTTATATTGGTGTCAATGATTTCTGATTCAGATGTATTTTCTTGCAGTCATAAAATGTGTTATATATTAACCTTTATCTTGCTATTATCATTTTTGTCCAGAAAAAATGCCACCTGCTTATTACGTCTTCAGCATATATTGAAGAACGCTTTAGACTAATTTCATTAAAGAAGCACACACTATGAGCCTTAATCTAATTTCTCTCATGGAGTTCACATGCTCCCACTCTGATTACAAAATAATAATGTCAGATTGCAATCGTGTTCAAATTCACCTTTCCAAAAACCACGCCTACTTTTAACAATTTTAATTAACTGTAAGGTTAACCTCAGATCAGTTGTTAAAGGAATTGAACATGTGCGACAATTTCCGGTATTAAGTTGCCATCACATTGGCCAGTTGTACATTACGATATGACTTTTTAGTGATATACTGAGTATGGTTTCGGAAACATATATAACTAGATGATTTAGGCAATAAATGCGTAATAGTTGTCTCATTATGAGAATATTTAATTTTGCTACATGTGAACAACCCGGGTGCACATACACGCCTGTGCAGGTGCAATGTCTCATCAGCGAATTTGATATTCACTCACAAGAATATAGTTAGATACGTTAGGGTAAAATTTCAATATTCAGGTCTTTTTTGAAGATCAACAGGCTGGTTTGACCAGTCCTTGCTACAAACCCCGAAGACAGATTTGTTTGCCATACTACCAATATCAATTTGATAAGGTCAAAATATGTTTTGACAAAATACCTGCTTAAACCATCCTGACCAATTTTAGCACGTAATATCTCGTGATGCAAGGTCTAAAGTGATCTAGGTGGTATAAAATAGTTATGTACAGGCGGACAATCCATGGTATAGCTATTACTTATCATTCTTGTAGACGTCAATGACATGCGGTGTCCTGCAACAAGCCCAAAGAATGACTTCCGCAACTGCATCGATGAATGTGATGTGAATGACGACTGTAGTGGGGACAGAGTATGTTGTAAAGAGGGGTGTAGCAAAGTGTGCAGGAAGCCAAAAGACGCTGTCTGCGAACATAATGGAAGAAAATATGCTGTAGGCGCTAAGATACCTAGTGATGATCCATGCTCAGTGAGTTATTTGTGATATCTAACGCTTTTAACTCTTTGTATACTGGTAATTTTCTAGTTGTTTATGTACTCTGATGACTTTTATTCATTTTTTTGAAAAATATACTACTCAATCTATCAGAGTGTCAATTGGTTTGGAACCAGATTAGGACTGAAATTTTGGCTGTCCTTATTTGGGTCTGAACAATTTGTGAAGGATACCAGCAGAAACATAAGCCTCCACTAGCAAGAAAAAAAAACATAACGGTTTGAGAGAAATTTATATTTACAGTTTAATTCCCACTGATCTGAATAGACGTGACCTGAATCATAATTGAGTAGCATAGTTCTTTCCGGTACACTATTTTTCAGAGTGTCAATTTTATGCTTCGGAAAGCATTCAATTAATATAGTGCTTAGGTACTCTATGGTATGTTTGGATACTTCCCCAGTACTTTTTCATATACCTATACTAGAATATTGTTGTAGCTTAGTGCATCCGGTAAGAGCCTGAAACACAGTGCTTAACAGCTGTTATTAGCGGGATGGGTTGTTTATATACATAGAAAAAAGTTTAGCATCACCAAAGTTTGACAAAACAGTTTTATTTTGATTAGATAAACAAACCAGTTTAGAAGAAAACCCCAAAAAATATTGAATCAGTGTATAAATAGGTTTGTTAAGAGTAAGGATCACAATGTTATCATATAAAATCACAGCTTTTACTGACTGGCAAGTCCAGTTGATTCGAATGTTTTCTGGACAAAAACAACATCGAACCGATTGGACTTGCAAGACAGTAAAATTTGTGATTTCAAATGGTAACATTTTGATCCATACTCTTAATATACCCATTAATACACTGGTTTAATAATATTTCGGTTTTGCCTTTAAGCTTGTTTGTTAGTCAAATACAAATAAAATATTTTTGTCAAACTTTGGATGATGTTAAGTTTAATTGCTTACTAAAAGTGTAAACTCTTATCCCATTGACTTTAGGGTAACTTGAATCTACTTTATATTGTTAAAGTTACATACATACATACATACATACATACATACATACATACATACATACATACATACATACATTAATTCAAATAGTATTTTCGTATCCCATTGACTTTGAGATACTCGGATCTACTTTAAACTGTTAAAAGTTTGCATTTTTACACTTCCAACCTCTGTATTAAATGTCTCTCAATAAATCAGCATATTCAAGACAAGCCATTTTTTAAACTTGTATTGCTTATTTCTGCTCAAAACGAGCATTGTAAGTAGTAATTAAAAGTGTATCAAGGATTCGTTTATGATAAATGTTTTAACCTGCCTATTTGTAAAAGAGGAAAAAGAGAATAGTTATGTGACACTGAACATTAAACTATGTCTTTTACCACAAAGGAAGGATCAGACAAGCTGGCAGATTCAGAGAATAAAAGTAGATAAAGACATAGGCCAACTTTTTTGAATCTAGCCACACTAAAAAGCTGCAAATATACGTTTATATGGTGATTTTAAGATACAAAGGTAAAATTTGGGGCAGTAAAAATCAGATGAATCCGCTTGCATATCTTGAAGCCTTAACGTGAAAGACCCGGACCTACAAACAAGAGAAGCATAATAAAAGATCCAGTGTGTTATTTCTCAATCAATGAGTCGATTTTTATGAGAATCCAAAACATATGTCTAAACTGATGGATTAGATTAAATAATAATTTTACTCCTATAAAGTTCGCTTATTTGACCTATGGAAGAGCTATTTAGCTAAATGATGTTATTTATGTTCACTATTGCAGAACTGTACTTGTTTCTCATCGGAAACTGTTCGATGTGCCATGCAGAAATGTCCTCTAATACACAACCAGTGTGAAGGAGGTGCGCCAGTCCAAATGGCAGGACAGTGTTGTTCTACCTGCCCAGGTATGAGTTTTGACACGTTGTAAAGGTATTACGTCAGTAGGATCGTTTCAGCCTTGCATGAAATAATATGAATGAACATTATTAGCCGTGACATGTGATTTCCCACAATGTGGCATTTTGACAAGTGTAGACTCAGACTAGCCAGTGAAGCCTCCTTTAAGCTAAGAAACTTCAGATGATGTTCAGTCAGTAGCTTAGCACTCATAGAAAATTCAAGCGACTAGCAAAGGCTCTGATCAGACTGCGCATATGCGCAGGCTGATCTGAGGCTTTACTGGTCGCACATACCGCATTGTTGGGAATCTCATGTCTCGGCTCTTATATTCTATTGTTTATCAAATTGTCGAAAAGTAGAGGCTTGGACCCCAGCTTTCATTGTTAGCAGGCACAAAGTATGGATTTATATGAAGCTTCCAACAAAATACAGCCGTCAAACCTCGTCCATGTATCAACATGTGTATTTACAGGAGGCTTTTGAGCATGTGTGATATATACCAAAAATCATATATTCAAATTTACATACAGCACTGAATCAAAGTAGTAAGCCATCCAACGTGTGACGGATGTGAAATACTTTATCTTTTGTTTTAAGTAGTACTGGTTTTACCAAAGAAGACAGCAAAACGTCACTACATGACTGACAGATAAGTTGTTGTCTAGGATGTAAAGCATCAGCGCAGACATACACTTGTCAAGACAAACTTTAACCCTTAAAGCGCCAAGAAAAATGCATCTGAAATGTCGTCTGCTGAAAACGTCTGCTACAAATAGGAGCAGTCTGATCTGAGTCCACACTGTTTGCCATAGAGGCTTCTTAAACATTTCAGCAGACAAAAAAACAGACGATTTTTTTGTGATTGGCCCATTATGGGTTAAAATGGATCATAATTATGCTGTTCTTTCTTAATAATGCTTAACTACATGGGAGGCCAATAATAAGCGGGCCCTTCGCAAATATCCATACTAACCCTCTACCGCATAGAGACCCATTTTAACGCTTTAGCAAACAGAGCAGACCAACTATAGTCTTCTCTGTTTGCTTATGGAAATATGATTATATATGATCCTACTCTAGAGGGCCTGACAAGTAATTTCTTTGTTCTATGTATAAACTAGAAAGTTAATTTATATATATGGAGCTTTGCATGAATATTCATGAAGGAAGAGTTAAATTAAATAATTTGAGCTATCCCATGTATTTGAATGGATATAGTATCAGTGAATCAATGTAGCAACTGGACCAATGTGTGATTGATGGGATACTAGTAACAGTGTATTGTACTTGGTCATTCCCTAATTATGGTTTCTACTCACTCGTTGAGGTAAATATGTTTGTAACATTGAAATATTTGTACAACTAATTTAATAGATATTAGAGATGTTTATACAATCCGTCACCTGGAATCTAAACTATGTTTTTACGGTTTCATTTTTGAGATAACATAACATGAGCCGCGACATGATATTTCAAACAATGTGAAATGTGCAACCAGCAAAGCCTCAGATCAGCATACACATACGCGCAGTCTGATTAGATAAGAACCTTTGGTAGTCCCTTTAATATAATATGACTGTTAAGCTACTGACTGAACATCATTTGGAGATTAAAGCTTAAAATGAAGGTGTACAGGCTCGTCTGAGTCTACAATTGTCAAAATGCCACATTGTTGGAAATCACATGTCACGGCTCACATTATAATAAATCACTACTAGAACACTATTTAGAATAAGACAAGGCCTGCGTCCAGCAAATACTTTTTTCAGCCTGTACATCAACACAGCCTGATCACAGCCTTTATCAGTACTACATTGTTGTGCATTGCCTGATAAACGTTGTCTATCTCACGGCATGTGCCTTTATCAGGTCATAATGGCGTTGCACTTTTTAATGAAGTTGCTCAGACGCTGAATCAACACAAAAATCTAAAGATCATCATAATTGCTAGTTTGAAGAGTGAATCAGTGGGTAAACTGATAAATAGAATACCAGGTTTGCGTCCTTTGATATCAAGTTTACCAGGCTTGGCTTTGAGAATGCATGCTGAATTGCTTGGCAAGCCTCACAATGTCAACAATCGTTCTCCAAGCCTTGCCTGGTAAACTTGACATCAAAAGACACCTATCTAGTATCCTCTATTTATTGAGCTATTGAATAAAAAACAAAGCACCAGCATACAACTTACTCTCTGGTTGCTAGCAGCATATAAGAATCTATCATGAGTGTGAGGGTAGGATAGAAAAATCCTTCACGAGGATTGCCATATGGCATCACAAGGCTTGCCAATTGATCAATCAATCAATCAATCAATTATTTTATTGTTTCATCTCATTTCATATGAGACATTCACAAAATATTTTCATAAACATGTTCAACATAAATACAAAGAATGATATATCACTTAGCATAATGTTAAACAAGAGAAGTATCTGAAAGAAAAATATCTATTCTCCTATGCGGAATGGGCTTTATATGCTGAATGAAGAAGTTTTGCTACTTCTTTAATTGTCGAACCACGGGAATTCAAAAGGTAGATAAACTTATTTTCATCATTTAATGTGTCAATCCGTGGACAGGATTTCCTTACGTGGTCAAAAAGAGCTATTCATATTTTGCTAAATCTAGAGCATCGTAATAACAAATGTTGCTTATCATCTATTTCTGAAACGTTGTCAGCTTTACAATGCAAGCAAATTCTTTCATTTCGTGGGTTCTTTAAAAACCTACCCGTTTCAATTGCTAACTTATGGTCGCTTATTCTTATTTTAGAAAAAAATATTCTGGGGGCTCTTTTTTCACATCACTAATGTAGTTTTCTAACCCAAACCTCTGCTTGATGACAAACGGTGATCCCAAGGGACAGATTTTTCTATCCTACCCTCCACTAATAATGGATTTTATTTCTGGCTCACCACTGTTTTTATTCATTTATTTATTTTAATATAAGCCTCCATATGAGCCTGAATACGCTAATATGCAATTTCATATTATGACGTTACTTGACGCCCTGGGTAAGATAGCATGGGTAAGATGAAATTTTCTATCATAGGACCTAATCTCAAATTTCCTTATCCGGTGTGTAAAAAAACTCTTTATCAACTGATGATATCGTTTGAAAACAGATTGGACCAGGATCCAAACTGTTTGGCACTCTAATAGTATTCATGAAAGGACATTTGAAAAAGATAATTTTTGAAAATAAAAAAGTCAGTATACGACATTAAAGGTATATGAACAAATACCCAGCATGCAAAAAATAAAGTTCACCCTGGATACTCTAATCTGCTGACAGTGATAAACTCCAGACTGAGCCGTGACATGAGATTTCCAAAAATGTGATATGTGCGACCAGCAAAGCCTCAGATCAGCCTGCGCATATGCGCAGTCTGATCAGGCCTTTGTAAGTCGCATGAATATTCTCTGAGTATTAAGCTACTGACTGAACTTCATTAGGAGTTTCTAAGCTTAAAAGTAGGTTGCACCTGCTCGTTTGAGTCTACACTTGTCAAAATGCCACATTGTTAGAAATCACATGTCTCGGCTCAGACTGGTTTGAGTCTTTACCTGTCATACAGTTCATTACGTTGATTTTTTTTCATGCTGTTCATACGTTTCAGATACACCACCACACAAACCACCAAGATTTGACTACTGCCCTAGTAGACAAATCAGTCTTGAACTAGAGGAAGGCGAAAACTATGTCAGTTTAAGAGGCTTGAGTCAAAGACTTACTGCTAGCGATTACAAGGGAAACAAGCTTACAGTAAGTAAACGTAATAATTCAAACAAATTTGCCTTAAACTAGAAGGGTCAGTTTAAGAGGCTTGAGTCAGAGACTAACTGTCAGAATTTACTAGGGAAACAGGGTTACAATAAGTTAAGATGGTTATTCAAACAAATTACGATAGTCTTAAACTGGAAGAGGGTGAAAACTTTGTTAGTTTAAGAGGCTTGAGTCAAAGACTAACTGTCAGAGAGGGCAACAGTAAGGTGGTTATTTCTACAAATTACGGTAGTCTTAAACTAGAAGAGGGTGAAACTTTTGTCAGTTTTATAAGTTTGAGTCAGAGGTTGACTGTTAGGCATTAGTAAAAGTATGAGACCGCCCATTGTGTACTTTAAGAAGAAACAGGTAGATATCTCTAAATTATGATGTATTTCTGTTCCAGAAGGTTGTTTTAATCTTAGCCAGAGTGTAGATACTAATGCATTTTATCAGTGTGTTCACTGTTTTCCATGGTGCCACTTTAGGAGTTTCCATTATATAAAGATTAAGCTTCCACCATAGATATACGAGGGTTGTCCCAGTAAATCGTGGACTTTTGTTATGAAATGAGACTGTGCATCAGGAATTCTATGAAATTTGTATGATATGTTTATATACTTCTTCGACACATTTTCTACAAATATGGAAGAAATCACAGTTTAGATAACAAAGTTATGAACTTTTACTTGAGGGTGTCTCAGCGTATGCGGAGCACCTCGCAAATTATTTTGCTGTATTTTCAAAGAGGGGTGGTCAAATGTTTTAACTCCACTCTTTTTATATAAGCTTAAATGGTAACAAATATTGTCATCTATTTGTTGAATAAGTCTCCCTGGTTCAAGTAATGACTATATAGTTAGTTTAGATATGTTAAGCACACAAACAAGCGAGATATTGTAGATTTAATATGAGATAACATATTTACCATTAAAATAACTAACAGAAAAAATAGCATGTGTTTTGTTAAATTGACGAAAAGGAACTTGGCTTTGTGATATTACTAAACTAATTTTACACGAAATCCATTTTACGCTACTAGTGACTGTTCTACCAGTCATTAACATTAAAAGAACGTATAGCCAAAAAAATATTGAAAGTCTAATTGTTGCGCCTACCGTTCTCATAACGTTAGCTTTTTCTAAATAATAGAAATGTAGAAGGTGTGTAAAATATTTTATAAAATCAATGTGAATCGCCACAAACGTTTCAAATTTTCAACTCTTTGCTTTACATAGTTACTATTTGATGTTGCAATGCATTGTTTGAAATACATCAGCGAAATTTGATTAAATGTACATTACCTTTTGGAATAGATGAGTTTCATTGAAAATATTTTGACGTGCGCCGCTCACGCGGACATACCGTCAAGCAAAGGTTCATAAATTTATTATCTAAACTGTGATTCCACCCATATTTATACAAGATGTTTCCCATATGTATATAAACACATCGATTAAAAATCATAGCGTTACTTGTACACAGTCTTGTGTTATAACAAAAGTCCACAATTTACTGGGACAACCCTCGTATATATAAATCATTCTTATTCAATTTGATTTTGAACGCTTAGTATATTTTGTTGTTTTCATATAGCATAAAGTTTATGACTGAGGATGAAAAATAAACATTTAGGATGTTTTTATCTGTTTTATTTACGCACACATTAAATAGCCAAAATTTGGTTTCTTTATAAAATACTCAAATAATAATATAATAAAAATTCAATATAGTGGCTATATACAGCCAGTTTCAATAAATTTAATATACTACTTGTTAACCGCTTAGACAAGCTTGCCCAGGGAAAAATGTGGTTTGGTGAACTAACCTTACCAACATGACCATAGCTGTTGACTGGCACTTTAAGAATAAAACCAAACCAACAAACAAAACTAATGTACCTTTTTGCACAACTTGCTGTTTGATAACAAAAATTAAGTGAGTATGATCAGGAAATACCACAATCACAAACTGCTGACCAACTCATGGCACCATGAGGAAGAGCTACATGACATTTACAGTAACAAGACATCCAAACCACAATAAAAACAAAGTGATCAGCTCTCCCTTTCTCGTCAAGAAAGGACATAAAGTAATGCATACAACACAGAACCCCCACAAACAATGGAAGGTACATAAAACAAAAAAAAAATCAACAACAACAGAACCACCTTATAACGGAGAACAGCCTAGCTAAAATGTACCAGGGAGCTTAACTGCAGACTGAAACTTTTGTTGCGTTTCCTACTCATTATATTCCTATTTAGCTCTATCTCTGTAGCAAGGTTAATCAATATGTCAATACATATGGCCAGAAGTAAGAAATATCTGCTTGCTAAATTCAACTGAGTTGCAAATAACATAATGGATTCTGCTCATAAATTTTAAAATAACACCACTTTTTGGCATTTTAACATTTTATTTGCAGGATATACGCACATTAAAGCAAGAAATGTCTCACTGTTTTTCTGTATTGTAGTTTTTATTATTATTGAAATTTCTTGCTAAGTTGAGTTGATAATGACTTAATATTATAACCTGGGGGATGGGTTATTCAATGTCAAACAGACCATAAAATGCATTTGAACCACGGTATGAGATTTCCAACAATGGAGAAAGTGTGACCAGCAAAGACTCAGATCAGCCTGCGCATACGCGCAGTCTGATCAGAGCCTTTGGTGGTCTCTTTAATATTCAAAGTGTTAAGCTAGTGATCGAATGACATTTGGAGTTTCTTAGCTTTAAAGGAGGCTACATAGAGCTCAACGGAGTCTACACCTCTCAAAATGCCACAGTGTTGGAAATCACATGTCGCGGCTCAATTATTTTTTTTTTCTCTTCAGGTATCCATTGATCCTGTATACATCAAACACTGTAATTGTCGAGACCAAAAAGACAACATCAATGAAGTCATTGCTGTAGCTGTCGACAGTGAGGGAGCGTCGACGGAATGCAAGTTTGAAGTCAAAGTAAAAGGTAATATTTACATGATTAAAGCATATTCTAACACACCTCGCCTATATAGCCAATGGTTAAACTCAGTGATTTATTGGTTGATAAATCACTGCACGGACTGGGCACGGACCAACGTGACGTCATTCAGTCGCCAGTTTGATTTTCATGACGTCATCTATCACAATAGACGGCGTAACGTCGTTTTCACAACTACTTGACGTTCAAAATGTACGTAAAAATACGCGTTTCAGTCTGAACAAGAGTTGCGGGAAACTCTGACAGTCTTTTAAAGATGGCGGAATCGTTATAGACTATGAAGGATTCGTTCGTATTTTTAATCTTTTTGTGTGTTAGAATCGAAATAAATTCGCACTGACAGTGATTTGTTGCTTAATATATCACTGTCTGTCGGTCAGTCGTAAGTGGATAAATCATTCGCGCTTCGCGCTCATGATTTATTCACTTTAACGACTGACCTCCAGCCAGTGATATATTAAGCAACAAATCACTGCGAGCGCGAATCTATTTCTTAAAACAAATCAACTATACTATTATTCTGCCAGCCAAGAGTAGAAGTGACGTCATGTTTTGTTTACAAAGTTATGGGACTTACCTTTCATGATAGGATAAATACACCATTGATCTATAAAATTGAGATAGCTCAAGTGGTAGCGAGGAGGATTACTAAACCACAAAGAACATTTTCTAAGTTCGAATCTCACTGGCTGCTCTTTTTTATTCATTTTTTTTATTTTTTTTTTGGAGGGGGGGGAGGGTGCAGGTCTGATTTTATTATTCTGTTCATTATATTTTCTTTCTTTTTATTTCTTTTTTTATTATATTTAATTTTTTCATCCCTTAACATGTTTAAGGTACATATATAAAAACTTCTGTAACAACACAAGCTACTGTAAATTCGGAAATACACGCGAATATGAGCGTTAAAAGACATATTTGCGACGTCAAAATTTGTGACTAGGGCAAGTAAACAACAGAGTGATTTCGCCATTTCGCGATAACTTTATTTTCACGAAATTTTGCATGTGAGAAGTTTCGCGAAAATAAAACCTCGAGAATACTTCCGAATTTACAGTAAGCTGAAATAATGCCGCCTGTTCCTTTTGGGCCTAGTAAAAATATGAAGAAAAAAAACACAAAAAAACAACAACCTAAAAATAGGTTCGATCCTGGAACGCCTGCGTCCAACGCCGTAGACATAACCACTACACTACAGTATCTTCTAACGTGAAGTACACAAGTTAATATTATACCGGTAGCATTGTACTATATACTCAGCAATTGTAAACAAAATATCACGTGACTGTCATTCTTCGTTGGCACTATAGTAGCACATGATATTGATAAACCAGTGATGACCATTTTTCTTTACATATTGAGCGAGTTCATTAGATTTGTGTACGTTTGGCCTTGAGGTTATAAAACTTGAGTACAGTCTCAGACTCAGACTCAAAATAAAGCGAAATAACTGGCTGCTTGCAGACACGTGTTCGCAAGCAGCCAATCATTGTGCTTTATTTTGAGTCTGAGAATGAACTGAAGTTTTATAACCTCATGGCCTGCTGGTAAGGACACGCAACAATAGCTCAGAGCAGAGACATTGCTGCTCGCCTACATAAAATATGGATGTAGAGAAGACTTCGCCTATAATCTTGATGTCTAGCTAATAGCTCTGCAGACGTCATCATTGGCGTTTTATGGATATTTTCGCGCATATGCAGGATGTACCATAGTATTATGTTGATCCTTTTAAGTACGCCTACATGGGCTCAATTGCAGTTTATTTAGCTCTAACTATCTGTGAGTTGTAAGCCATTTCCTTTTTTGTATTATACTGTGCTTATTTAATTAGATTGTTTCTCTCTGATGATGCATTGCAATAGTAATTAAGGAAGCCTTCCTGCGAGCTAAACATTTTGTGTTTTAACATTTGCAAGATTTAGGGCGAAGATTTGCTACTACTAAAATGGTTAATCCGCCCATTCACACACACACACACATTGGCTTAGACTGCTATTCGTTCTAAGTCGATGGTTGTGTTATTATTGTTTAGTTGTTAGTTGTTGCTCTCATTACGTGTGGGGATCCTGTGTTTGATCCTTATTGTGGCATACAGTGTCATATGTCATTCGGGTTTTGCAATCATCTTAGCGGGAAAGAGAGAGCTGGTTGCTTTGCTTCAGTTGTTTTCCTAATGTTTTGTGACTGTCAATGATCTATGCACTTCGTCACGATGCCTTGGGTCTCGTCTGCAGTGTGTGTTTGTGATAGTTTCAGATCAAACTCACTTACATTTTTTGGTAAACTATTGGTTGTAAGAATGTTGTCAGGGAAGATTATAGAAAGAGAATAGCTGGTGAGATAAAAAAAAAAACAGTTTCCGAACTACTAAGTCTTATGGAAATGTTTACAATTGATTTGCGGATTGCAAACATATGTTGATCAACCTAATAATACATGAGCCACGCCATGAGATTTCCATTGGTGTGGTATGTGCGACCAGCAACGGCTCAGACTATCCTGCGCATACGCGCAGTCTGATCAGAGCCTTTGCTGGTCGCTTGAATATTGTATGACTGTTAAGCTACTGACAGAACATAATTTGGAGTTTCTAAGCTTAAAAGGAGACTGCACATGCTTAACTGAGTCTACACATGTCAAAATGCCACATTGTTGAAATTTTCATGTCGCAGCTCACATAGGTAAGCAAATGAAAAAAGAAGTTTTTTTAAACCTATTCCATTCATACCTGGCGTTTTTAAATGGGACACAGACAAACAGTGCAGACTTGGAATACTCACTGTTTGCTTGCAAAGAGTACTGCTAGGATTTGAATAAATTTTCATCTAAGGACCATGTAACATAGAATGGCCTCGTACAAATGATGGTAAGAATAGTCTATTCAGCCTAAACTAGTTAATAATTTTATAAATAGAATTTACTCTGTGATACGTTGCATAATTTATATTCTTTGCCTATAGACAAAGAGCCACCACAGTTCCATACTTGTCCCAGTGACATCTATGTATTCGAAGACGAGCCAGTTACATGGATGGAACCCCAGTACTCTGATAATGTAGGAATCTACCAGAAGAAGTGCTCTAGAATGTTGAATGGCCAAACTTATCCAGAGGGAAGATACTTAATCTCGTATTCCGCACAAGATTATGACAGAAATACAGGGTTTTGTGATTTCAAGGTCGTTAGCTTCAGCAGGGGTAAGTGACTACATTATTTCATATAAGCACAAGCAACCCAGTCATCCAGATAGGAGTGCGTATTGGAAAACTATTCTCTTTTTTTCTCATCCAAAACATATGTTGTGGGTACTCAAAGAACCGCCCCAATGAGACGATTTTTTGAGCACCCAAAACACATGCTAATAAATGTTAAAATGCCAACAATTGTTGTCATTTTAACATTTATGAGCAGGATAAATTTTGTGCTCAGCTGAGTTGAGCTTGGAAAAAAGTTTTATAACCGCGGAGACAGGCCTACAGATAAGAGTGTGTAATCAAAACTTACTTCAAAATATATGTTTTGGTTACTCGATGAGACAGTTCTTTTGGGCACCCAAAAAGTAGGTTAAAACTGATGGATAAGAGAATAATCACAAGTTTACGCTCTAAATGTTTGCCTATCTGCACGCGTGCTTTCACATAGATGGTAATTTAGATTCCATGCACTGGCTTTTACCAGTATATAGATCTATTTCCTTAGCAACATGTTTTTAATCTGATGGCTTTTATCTTACATGATGACGAACTTAGTATGGGCGTTATCATAGTGTATAATAAGGGACCAAACGAAAGTCTGAACTTCTGAATTTTAATATGTTTCAATGCCATTGATGATTGTTTGCCTCTTATCTAAAAGTACAAGCCCTGATGAATTATTAGCTGGTGTCAAAGTATCTGCGTATGGTATCTAGAATGAAACCAGTGCAGGTCATTTGAACACTTTCCTAACATAGATTATTAAACGCTTGTGATCATGTCTCACTTTAATGTTAGGAAATTGGTACATGTAAATGACACATGACAGCATGAGAAAAATTGCTAAAAGCATTGCTGTATACACATTATTGACAAAATCAAGGTAAAATACTTAGTGATAAAAAAGATATGCTATTTGTACTATGAAAAATGTTTCTCTTGCTCATATTGTTTTTGTTTAAAACGTTTATTGTTTGCACAGGTACTTCAGATATGGAATCACCTGCTGCGCTAGCCGTTGGCACAGGATCTAATTTAGATGCTTTCTTCTATTTTGCATCTATATTACATCAGCTATAACCTACAAAACCGCAACTTTTACAAACTTAACTTTACTTATTCATCTTCAAAAACCAAATAGCAAGCGATCCTTCTCGTACAAATGTTAACTTCCATACCATCAATCAGTTCAACGTATCCAAAACAAGTTCCAAAAACGTAATACCAACTTACCATTTCTAGATAGACATTCCTATTCTTAAAAGTTAGATGAAAGTAAGTAAGGATGCAAAGATCAGGAATCGATACAATCAAGTGCACCTGACCAATACCATTTAGAAAGTGACAAACTCACAGTTAGACACCACAAACGAGAGCCAAGAGGTCAGCCCTATCCCAGCAGGTGACCACAAGGCACTAATGAACAGGCACGCTCAAAGGCATAACAAACACAAGACAGAAAAAACATAAATGCTCCACAAAAGAAGTAAAGACTTGGAATGGTCAGAAAAAAGTATTCTACTAGAGGGCTTAAACCGGTTTCACGGCACCAACCTCATTCTTAGTTCAAATGTGGATCAAGACACATGGATAGTTGGTTTGCATGAAAGACCCCAAACTTATCAAGGCATCATCTCCTAGAACATACAAATCAAGATATAAAAATGAGATAAAGCAAAGAAAAGGACTCAACAGTATATAAAACTGGATATGGGAGCATAAGAAATCAAACAGGTGAACCCCGATGGGGCAGACAAACAGCCAAAGCATCAGGCACCTATCATCTCTTCAATAGATAAGACTTCTAGTCAGAACTGTCTGTTTCATATACAGAGTTGCTTGTGGGTTTGTTTTATGCCTGTACGAAAGTTATACTTATGGTGGTTACAAATATCCCAAAATACTCTTTCAACTCTTACCTACCATCCCTACTTTCACTTCTTTTCTCCCTTTTGGCAATTTATCCTATACTAAAATATAATGACTACTTTATATAATTAACTGTTTGCATGTACAAGTTTTGGTATAAATTTCCCTCTTTTATTTATTTTGAATCTTTTGTATTCGAGAAACCTCTAAATGAGTACTTTTGCAAACAATGAAGACCCAAGTAAAATACAGCGTCATACTGCATTACATCAGAATCTACACTGTTTCAAAGGTAAAAAGATATAAAGATCCTTTTTAAAAGTTATAACTTAACATCCTTAGTTATGTACAATCCAAGTTTATTGTGTGAAACCAGACAGAATAATCCATCAGTGTGCTTTGTTTTATACTTGATTCTACAGATACACCAACTGAACAGTTACCAGTCGGAATGAGGCAGAGATTTCATGACAAGAAGGGTCTCCATGCAATGGTAGTTGGTAAGTTATCATCAAATGGGCCTAGTTGTAAGAAAAGCTGTCTTCGGGGTTTCCGACAAAGCGAGTTTCAAAACAGTCTCCTGTGATACAGAGACTAGTTAGAAAAACGAAATTTCGCCTGTAGCAAGTCTAGATATGTTTCTTTTCAATAAGTGAATAAGAGAGGCGCTGATCACACTGCACGGATGCGCAGGCTGGTCTGCGACTTTGTTGTTCCTAAAACCCCGAAGACAGGTTATCAAGTGAAGAGGCCCAGATATGACACGTGATTTCTAACAATGTGGTATTTTGACAATTCTAGACTTAGATGAGCCTCCCTTTAAAGCTGCATAAACTGTAACTTTTGAAATTTTCATTTCAAAGATAATGTTCTATTTTTCAAGAACACAGTAAAAATACTAAAATTCAGGTATACATTTTACCTTTTTCGTAATAATTAACAAATTATTAGTGCCAAAACAACAGCATTTATGTTAAAAATTAACTGTCTAGAATTATTGGAGGGACGCAAATAATTACAAACAAGAGAAAATACACCTGTTTTTATAAGATCATTCACTTTTTCATGCAGTTTTCAACTGTAGAAATTAGATTTATTGTGACAACATAACTTTATTCTACTTTTGCAAATGATTTAAAAGGAAAATATTTTTTTCGAAAAATGTTCATAGTTACAGAGTATGCAGCTTTAAGGTTAGAAACTCCAAATGTTTGGTCATTGGCCTAAGTGTCATTGAGTATTAAAGTGACTAGCAAAGGCTCCGATCAGACTGCCATATGCTCAGACTGTTCTCAGCCTTTCGTGGTAGCCCATAGCACCTTGTTGAAAACCTCATGTCGCAGCTCAATTATGACATGACTGATTTTATGCTGTTATCGTTTAATGATTATATAACCTAACATATATCAACTTCACGAATTTTTTCTGTTTTCAAACAAGTGATTCCTAACGATGTGGCATTTTGACAAGTGTAGACGAAGATGTATGCACAGGCTGATCTGACCCTTTAATGGTCGTAATTACCAAATTGCTGGACATCTCATGTTGCGGTTCAAATAATGCAATTAGTTTATAGGTAGAGGAGAACCGTTTTATGCCAAATATATAAACTACAGTACTTTAATGCCTGCTAGAGGTAAATGAAACTGTACTGTGGATATTAATGGTACAATATTGATTTATTAGTTGTTTTAACTACAAAATGTCCACATCCTCTCATATTCATAAGTAACTTCATAGTTCTTTTGTTATTGCATATACAAATCATAATCAGTGAATACAGGAATGCACTTTGTTCTTAATACAAATTATAAAAATCCTTTACCTGCATGATTTATATGATATGTGACATAGTACATGATGTATAGACCGAATTTGACTTTAACTTACCACTAGTAGCATATAGAAATAGAAGTGTAGCAATGTGATTATTGTCAAGAACACTATATGTCTCTAAAATATCTGGCAGCATGAAATGTGGTATACGTAGTTGATGGTGGTATAGCAATCTCCTTATTGAACACTACTGTATATGGGTAAGCACAGGAAATTTGGATTCTTTTTCAGACTGAGCAGCAAAGACTTTGGCAGATCTGTGCAATTCCACAGTCTTGCTTTGCTGCTTGCATACGCATGATATAGGTAAAGACAGATGCTACACTTGTAGTCCCACTAGTTACAGTAGCTGTGTTATCGCAATTTAAGTTTGACTACGTACATGTGTATATAGATAGTAACAAATATCACATATGCTGTCTCAATATGCCTTATTTCAACTAAAATATACCTAATGTCCATTTAATGGGACATCGACAAACAGTGCAGAACGAGATCAGACGCTGCAGGAGGCAGCGACTGATTAGTTTCTTCATGGTTTTCTTTACAAAACATATTTTTAGATTTTTAACAAAGTTGATAATTACTACCCTACAGCCTTTAAATGTATAATGGATTTGACTGATCAATAAGGGCGTAATATTTCATTAGGCCTTAATGGGTTACTTTATAATATTCTACAGCTGGTCCTGTGATTGGCGTTGTTGCTGTCATCATTGGAGTTCTTCTCCTCATCTTCTGTTGTCGTCATCGCCAGCAGAGACCTTCGACAAGTCAGCCAAGGTCAGCTCACCATCAGCGATATGACAACAACATATACTCTGTATGTGGACCGCCAGCTCCCATTAAGGGTATGAAGCTGCCCCAGTATTCACTACCATCGAATCCACCCGCTTATTCCTCTGACATGAAGGATGGGGAGTACACGTACATAGCGCCACCTAGCTACACTGAGATTGGAAACGCTCTTAAGGACAGCTATGAAAATCCAGCATACGAGACTGAGATAGGATTAATACACAAGTGATATATAAAGTAAAAGTCCCTGATAACTTTGTAAACAAAACATGACCTCACAGTCACGTTTGGTTGGCAGTACAGTGGATATCTTTTCGACGGGGTCAACATATAATGTCTGCCTGCAAAATAATATTCCAAGAGATGTCAGACAATTACCCCTCACTTGATAATGTATTTAATAAGTCATCAATTGAATGTTTTTACAATGCTTTGTTAGTCCCCGAGCTTTATCTGTGATAAGTTTAGGCTATATTAAACGTACAACCAGGGGTGATAAAGTTCAGGATTAATCAGGATTTCCTGATTGAGCACTCATGCATTTTGCATATACGATCAAACTTATTATTGCTGTAATTTGTTTTCAGAACCTATCATGATCTTTTAATCAGATATTTACTATAAGATATGCATACACTGTCTGCTTTCTACATTTGTACGGATGTTTTGTTCTTTTAAACATTATTTTTGGTGATTTCTGAACATTTGGCCAAGTTCAGGATTAAACTGAAATATTAATCTGATTGAGAATCCTGGAATGTTACCACCCCTGCACAGCCAATGATATCAGTAAACATTCATTTAACCTGGTTTGGGTTAATATTAGAAACTTAAAATCACTATCGGCCTTTTTCTCAAATTGAAAGCGAAATTCAGATACCATAAATTGTTTAATATTATAATCTTACTTCCTAAACCAGATGTTTTACAAGAAAAAAACGCATTTTTAAAATAATTATGTATTGTAATTTACATAACCAGTATAAATTTTGATTGAATAATGCGAAGATGTATCTTCTGTATAATTATAGATCATTTATATTTGAAAACATTAGAATCAGTTTCAAAATTAGATTTTGCTTTTTTGTTGATGATTAAACAATTAGTATTTACAACGAGATTTTAGTCGTTAGGATAATGCTTTCTTGTACATATTTGCTTATAACCTAAACAGACCATAAAATGCTTTATAAGTGTGTGTGTGTGTGTGTGTGTGTGTGTGTGTGTGTGTGTGTGTGTGTGTGTGTGTGTGTGTGTGTGTGTGTGTGTGTGTGTGTGTGTGTTACTTTTATATCACTTATCTACTTATATAAGTGTGCAGGTCACATATAGCTAGTTACTGTTAAGGTTTTTTTATTGTTTTTGAGATGAAGAAAAAAAAACACCATTCAAAACAAGATACTAACCCCTAGCAATTTCGAAGCTGATAACACCTATCCTGGTCATAAATGTTAAAATGCCAACAAGTGTTTCATTTTTAACATTTATAGGTAGGATAAATACAACATCTGAGAAACTTATGGCATGAAACTTCTTTATTTGGCAGTATTTTAGTTTTTATGAGCAGTTGAAATTTTGTACTCAGTTGAATTGAGCATGAAATAAGTTTATAACCCCGGGACAAGGTGTTTGATTTACATAACACATCTTTGGGATTCTGAAAAAGATTGTATCGATTCCTGATCTTTGCATCCTTACTTACTATGACACAGCCTGTCCTGCAATACAATGTACCAATACCTTTCGTAATAATTATCTTTCACGATGTTGAATTGGTTCATTTTAAGGGGATACTTTTCGAAACTTCAAAGTTCAGTTGCTAAATTTAGCTTTAACCATAACAGACAGTGCAGGTGCTGATGAGATGTCACATCTTGTGGCCTCTCAGCTGGGGTTTGAACTGTTTTGAAAATGATCTTTGGTACTATGCTAGGTACAAATTGGTAATTAAAGATAAATTACAGTCAGGTAAAGCTATTTCTCACTAATTATGGATAATGAATAGGATATATCTGACATACTTTTCGGTCTTGATTATAACCTTTCTCCAAGATAAAGTGACCTCTTGTGTGTAGTTTAAAAAGGAATGTCAAAAGCTTTTATTAAGTTCTAATAATACGTTAACCATATCACGCCCTTGACGAAATCCAAATTACGACTGGGGAAACTGGTATACATTTAAGATTTATCTTTTTTTAAAAACTGCTTAGTTATTGCCTTCAAACTGTATATATAAATAAATCGAACATATACACATCTTGTCTCTTTTTATAAGCTCTGAACTCATTGACCAATATATTCAAACTGTTAACTATTATTGTATGTACTGTTGAATCCTTACTATTGTTTAATCTCGTTTTTCATATCTGGATTTGTATGTATTAGTAGATAATACAAATAAAAGTTAGGGATATTTTATATGAACCAAACATCTATGTGTCTTGATCCTGATCAGAATTAAAGGTGAAGTTGCTACCGTCAAAATGTTTAATTCCTCCAGTTATTTTCTTACTGACTGTTCCAAGGCGGTGCTTCTTTTGTGAATATTTCTTTGTTAATATGTTTCCTGTTTGTCTTTGCCAGACTGTCCTGTCTGCTCCTTGCAGCCTTGTGGTCACCTGCTGTGAGGGAGCTGACCTCTTGGTTCTCTCGTGTGTGATGTTTTCTTGTGTCTTTGTCACTTTCCCATATGTCGTTCTGGGTAGGCTTGATATCTGATATTTGCCTCCTTCCTTTGAGTTATCATAAACCAAAAAGGATCAACCAAAATAAAATATTGCCGTGGTACAAGATGTTAGCCACAAGAGTGGAATCATGTAGGGAAGGACCAAGCCAGCTTACTCTGCTACATAACTTAATTTTATCCTTTGTATACTGATAGATTCATACAATAAATTTGGGATGTTTCATTGTATATAAAGGTATCTAGGGATGTCAGGTTATATTTTTTCACAGTCAGCAATTGCGGTCAGTCAATGTCCGCCCTCCATCGTCGTCCATCGTTCGTCGTTAACAATTTCATTTAAATGACAACTCCTCCTATACCACTTGGCTATTTTTAACCAAACTTCACAGGGATGTTTTGGAGTTAACGGCCCACTAAACTAGCTTAGAAAATTGATCCGTCATAAAACATGGCCGCCAGGGGGCGAGGCATATCGCGATAACATATTTTAAAAAAAACGTCTCATCTAAAACCAGTGGTCTGTATTCAAAATAATTTGATAGCAATAATCACTGGATATTCTACAAAAATAGCTCAAATGAATTTGATCTGTCAAAAAAACATGGCTACTGGGGGCGCGGCCAGTTTCCCTTATGTACCTATAATATATATTATAAGAATCTTTAAAAATCCCTTCCTCTAAATACAGTGGTCAGAATTGAAAACTATTTGACAAATACTGTCACTTGATTATCCTCTACGAAAATAGCTAAAACGATTTTTATCCGTCAAAAACATGGCCGCCAGGGGGCGTAGCGTATCACGATAACATTTTTTAATCACCTCTGACACGGAATGGCGATATAGTCAGGAAAAAAAATCAGATAAAGACGCCTATTTAAGAAGGTACAGGCATTTTGTGAAGAAAAGGTTTTGAGATACCTATTAGGGGTATTTTGGTATGCTGAATCCAAAAACCAATGTTGGCAAGCTGAAAAAAGGCGTCTTCTCTATCTAGTGTGCATATTTCTAAGATGGCCGCCAAATTGAAGAAAAATCCATAAAATATGTAGAGTAACGTGTTAAGGATGCAAAACTGGTTCAAATCAATCCAAAAACATCTTCTCCTTATTGGGGGTCTTCACTGACGTCAATTTATGCAATTAGAATAAAAATATGACCAAGAGGTAATCAGGGGAGACAACTTGAGCAATGAAATCTTGCATCCGACTAAGTAAGATTTTTTTTCATGATAGTCCATGCATATTATGTGGCCCAAATATGTCAGGAATGATTTCATTAAAATGAGAACTTTAAAAAATGCATAACAATGATATCTCTATTGTTTGCAGGAGAGTATGGGTCTTTAAATAACATTCTGTAAGTTTCAGCTTAGGGAGGGCGTAAATGCGGTTTTAAACAAAGTAGGCTTGTACCTACAAACTGACTCGTACCTCAGCAGTTACTCACCCTACACTATTAAACTTGCTAGCAAACTAAAGCTTAGATATAGTACTTTCATCTGATGGAATGGTCTGATATGCAGATTAATTATCTGATCTAAAATGCATATTCTTCAATACTGATGAAAAGTTCAGAAAATAAGTGAAAATTATAAAAAGCAAATATGACCTGAATTCTGCCCCAATCTGCCCTTGTTGCATGCTATTATATCATCAGTGATACACTTTGACAAGTTCATCCTTCCAATAGTCAAATATAAAATTATCTCATTTGCATATTCATGAATATTTATGAAACTAAAAATAGAAGTAAGATGATGGAATAACTATTTACCCCCCCCCCCCCCCCACACACACACACACCTTGGGACGGGGAGGGGGCTTATTAGACTTACCTTGCACACAAGGACAATTACTCATGGGTGCGAAATTGTTCAGTGGATCCACTTACCAAAAGTTCTTATTGTCTCCAAAAATAGACCTGTTTGGATTATATAAAATTGCATGGTGTCTGGGGCAACCAATGGGGCACTGTAGCTGGGTCATTTGCAAGCAGATCCAAGATCGACACTTGCATACCGCACATTCTTTCATGGATTTTTCTCTCTTCCACTAATTCAAGAAAAGTAAGCTGTCAGTTACTAGCAAAACAAATGGTCGCTAAATAGCAAAGAATAACATCGCTCATGGAGTCTTGCATAGAACAATTGACCCTCCCCCATAATGTGAAGATCCACAATATGATTCTAAAGAAAGTGGGTGTACCTTCAAAATGATTCGTATCCTAACTATTCTAGACTACCAAACTTGTAACAAATGAAAGTGAGACTTTACACTTTAACCCAATAGTATAATGTGCAAATTATCTAATTTGCATATTCATGAATATTAATGTAAACATTAGAAATAAGAGAGAAAATATTAGAAGATTTAAAGGGGTGTACGTACGACATAGCCCATATGTCAGCTGCTAATTATTTTAGACTTCCAAAATTGGTACCAAATGAAAGGTGAGTCATAGTACTATAACACAATATTCTGATTTACAAATATGATTAAAATATTTGTGACTATTAATGAAAACATTTAACAAAGAAAGGAAATTGTCGAAAAATTGAAATGGGTATATCTACAAAATTACCCATATTTCATCTGCTAATTATCTTAGACTAACAAGCTTGGTACCAAAGAAATGCTAAGACATAGCAAATTTTATGCCATGATCGGATATGCAAATTATTTTATGATTATATTCTTGAATATTAATTTAAATGTTAGAAGCGAGAGAAAAAAGGTAATAAAATTAAGGAGGTGTACCTACAAAATATCTCATATCGTAGCTGCTTATATTCTTAGACTACCACACTTGGTACCAACTAAACGCTAAGACATTTTACTATACTCAATATTCATTATGTGAAATTATCTATTTTTAAAATTAATAAATATTAATATAACATTAGAAATGAGAGAAAAAAAACGTAGAAAAAATAGTGGGGTCTACTTCTAAAATTACACTTATCTCATCTATTATTTGTTCTAGACAATAAATTTTAGTATCATATTAAGGCTGAGACATATTATTGTATTCCAATGGTCAGATATACAATCATTAAACAAACATATTCATGAATATTGATGAAATCTAAAGAAAACAAAAGAAAAATTGAAAGCGAATCAATAAGGTTGTATCTTCCAAAATACTCATTAATAAACAAATTAAATAACTTACGTATCAAAAATTACTATCAAAGAACTTTACTGGACTTTAATCTGGGAACAAGTTTAGAAAGTAAGTGAGTATGAAATCTAGGATAAATAGCAGCTGAGATATGAGTAATTTTGCATGTACATTCTATTTACTGTTCTCCAATTTTGCTCATTTTTAATATTTAATTAATATTCATGAATGCAATGTTTAGATAATTTGCATATTGGACCATTAAGTAAACATGCTATGTATTAGCATTAAATTGGTAATGAGGCTGATAGTATAGGATATTAAGCAGCTGATTGTAGATAAATTTACTTGTACACCCCTTAATTTTTTACGATTGTTCTCTTTTTTTTCTAATGTTTTCATTAATATTCATGAATATGCAAATTTGATAATTTGCATATCTGAACATTGGATAAAAGTCCTATGTCGCAACATTCAGCTTGTACCCGGTTTAAAAGTTTGGATGAGTTGCTTCTGAGATATGAGTACTTTTGTAGGGACATCCCTATTCTTTAGAAGCGTATTATAAGTTGCCACGGAAACCATGCAATTTCACATATCTCAAATGAGTTTATTCTTTAGGACAATATTTTTCCACATTTAGGTGGTCTCACAAAACAAACTGACACACATTAGAAGTTATCCTGATGGTACAAGGTTGATCCAATTAGCCCCTAGGTTACTCAGGAATATGCATGCTGTGACTTTTTATAGAAACAAAATGTACCATATATTTCGGCATGGATATTATGACATATTTATTTTGAAACAAAACAACTTCTTAATTATCAAAATTTCTTTCTTATTTATTACTTAAAAAGCTGGTAAACTGTCCAAATCGTGCTATGAATAAAACTAACATTTAAATAGCAGGATACTGAATAAGGCACTCTAATGGTAAAACAATCTTAGGACATAATACAAATGATTTTTAATAACAAAAACATTGTCAAAAAATAAAACATTTCAGTAATATGTCAAATTCCATGATTTTTGGCGGCCATTTTGAAAATATGCAAATTAGGTCATTAAGACGTCATTTCTCAGCTTGACAACATTGGTTTTCGGATTCAGCATGCCAAATTACCCCTAATCAAGGTGTCAAACCCTTTTCTTCACATAATGCCTGTACTTGTTAACTTTTCTGATATTTTTTCCTGACTAATAGTCAGAATTCAAAATGATTTAGTAGAAATGATCACTGGATGACCTTCTACAAAAATAACGAAAGCGAATTCAATCGCTCAGAAAAAATGCGCCAGGGGGCGTGGCCTTTTATCTTTATGTACCTATGTGAGCAAATTTAAACACCTCCTCTTAAACAAGTGGTCAGAATTGAAACTGTTTGGCTGATGTGGTTACTAAGTGACCGTCTACAGAAATAGCTAAAACGAATTTTATCCGTCAAACACATGGCCGCCAGGGGGCATGGCCAGTATCCTTTATGTATGTTAGAAACTTTAAACATCTTCACCTCTGCAACATGTGGTCAGAATTGAAAATGATTTGGCAGAAATGGTTACTAGCTAGGTGTCTCTCTACAAAAAATAGTTAAAAAACAAACATGACCGCCAGGAGGCGTGACTAATTGCCAATACAAAGACTTTAAAAATCTTCTCTGAAACCGGTGGCAGAATCTTTAAACAAGAGGGCCCTGGATCGCTCACCTGAGTCCTGGCACATATGATGTTTCTGCCTGTGACTAAAGAGATATCATTAAAAGATATTTCTATTTTTTGCTCTGGTGGCCATGTTGTTCGGCTGATTAAAACATTCTGATTAAATTAATTAGAAGGCATCATGCGGAACATTTCTGTAATACAATATTGAATTTGGAAGAGTGGTTCAAGAGGAAATGCTGTTTAAAGACATTGCTTATCTAGAGGTATAGTATGGCCCCTTTCTTCAGTAGAGTGGAACCATTTGTGAAATTTCGGAAGAATGCATCATGAGGAATAATTCTATGTAATTATTTTTAATGCAGGAGGAAATGCGGTTAAAAGATATTTATTATCTAGAGCTCTGGCAGTCTATTTGTTCAGTGGAGCCTAACCATTTGTGTAATTTGAGTAGAGGGTATGATGAGAACAATTTTGTGAAATTATTTTGAATTTAGACCAGTGGTTAAGGCATATATAAAGATATTTCTTATCCAGAGCTCTGGCAGCCCTTTTGTTCAGCGGAGCACAACCATTTTGCAATTGTTGTAGAGGGTGTCATGAGGAACAATTCAGTGAAATTATTTTGAACTTGGGCCAGTCGTTCAGGAGGAAATGCAGTTTAAAAATATGTGTTATTTAGAGCACTGGCAGCCATTTTGTTAAGTGGAGCAAAGCCATTTGTTTTATTGTAAAAGAGGTTACTATGAGGAACAATTCTGTGAAATTATTTGAATTTAGACAATTGGTTAAGGAGAAAATGTAGTTTAAAGATATTTCTTATCTAGAGCTCTGGCAGCCCTTTTATTCAGTGGAGCAAAACCATTTGTGCAATTTTGGTAGAGATTGTTATGAGGAACAATTCTGTGAAATTATTTTGAACTTGGGCCAGTGGTTCAGGAGGAGATGTCGTTTAAAGACTCCTTATCTGGAGCTCTAGCGACCCTCTTGTTCGGTGTAGCAGAACCATTTGTGCAATTTTGAACGAGGTTATCCTGGTGATCATTCAAGTGATGTTATATGAAATTTAGACTTGTGGTTTAGGAGGAGATGTTTAAAGAAAAGGTTTATGGACGCACGAAGGACCGATCACAATAGCTCACCTTGAGCCTTCGGCTCAGGTGAGCTAAAATGATTTGGTAGAAATGATCACAAGATGACTTTCTACAAAAATAGCTTAGACTAATTTGATCTGAAAAAAAACATGGCCACAAGGAGGCGTGGCCAGTTTCTTATGAACCTTTGAAAGAAAGTTTTTAACATCTCCTTTTAAACAAATGGTCAGAACTGCAAACGATTTAGCAGAAATGATAACTGGGTCACTTTCTACAAAATAGCTAAAACGAATTTGATCTGTCCAAAATATGGCTGCAAGGGGACCTGACCAGTTTTCCTAATGTACCTATGTAAGAGACTTTAAACATCTCCTCTGTAACCAGTGGTCAGAATTAAAACTAATTTGGCAGAAACACTCTATATAAATAGCACGCAGAAAATTGATTCGTCATAAAACATGGCCACCAGAAGGCGTGGCTTATCGTTACTAAGCAAAATAAAATTACATCTCTGAAACCACTCATCAGATTTCAAATAATTTGGCGGAAATGGCAACTGGGTGACATTTTACAGAAATAGCTAAAACAAATTCCATTCGTCAAAAACATGGTCAATATGCAATTTTTTTATCTGGCATTTCAAAATGCAAAATGGAATATAGTCCATTTCTTGTGTTGTTGTTTTTTTTTCAACACCAGTATACAAAATACAAACGCCGTAAATGACCTGTATCCTGTATCTTATTTGAAGTATCGTAGTAATTGACCAAGACCCGCATTTTGGATTGTGGCGTCTGACATTTTCAAACGTTTCCAGTGCCTGGTGATGTTAAAATTTTGTGATATCGTCATTAATAATTAAAAATTTCTTTTAATTATCAATAAGCTCGTAGCTCCTTACCAGAAACCGCTTTCAATGACATTCGATATAGGTTTATCCAGTTAACAAGGGAACTGAGTGCCCAGTGTTGAGACTGATGTAAGTTTAGGAGGCTTCTAGAGAATATAAGAATCCATCATGGGTGTGAGGTTGGGGTAGGAAAAAGCGTCCTGAGGATCACAGATTGGCATCACGAGGCTTGCCGAGTGATGACAAACGGTAGTCACGAGGGACGGATTTTTCTATCCCACCCTCACACAAATAAAGGATTATTTTTCTTGCTCACCCCTAAATACCTCATTTTATATTGGAAAAAAAATGACGAAGACTTCCATAAAATCCTCAATACGCTGAGAATACGACATGGTGACGCCATTTTAACAGAACAATGACGTCACAGATCGACGTGCGGCTAGAATGTTGCGGGCGAGCGGCTGTTCGTTTTTTATCATTCCCACAGGCTGGTAAGGGTATGTGAGATAAATAGAATCCATTATAGGTGTTCAGTGGGGACAGAAAAATCCCAACCCGAGGGCCCACCGTTCCAGTGGGAAACAAGGCTTGCCGAGTTTCCCACTGAACAGTGGACCAGACGGTTGGGATTTTTCTAGAACCACTGAACACCAATGATCCATTCTTTTTCTTATATACCAATTCTACATTTAGCGACCGTACGGTACGTTACAGTATAACATGTGTTGGTGACGTCACTGAGGTCGATGTTGACAGTCAATGACGCGCGCTGTACAAATCAACTAGAAACAACAAATAAAGAGTGCATTAAACAATGAACAAATTATTATTTCATCGAAATGGATTTACAAGAACAAGTTAATCAGCCACAGTAACTGGAGTAAGTAATTTTGTTGAGGAAAATGTTTTTTCTTTTTTTACATGGTCAAAGCTCTCGTCCCGTCCCGGTGCATTCAGTCAATCATTGTTCAGCACGTCAAAATATGTCAATCGTAATGTATGCAGCATGTTCAAAGCATTTAATAAATGTTTTTAGTAAAAATGCGGAGTTTTACTGATCTTTACTTTATACCACGTTGAAGGCCGACTTAAATCGCTGAAATTTCGACATTGATTTTTTTTAACTGTCAACAATTCAACTTTAGTTTTTGAAGGAATACAGTCATGGGCCTAAAATGCTGCATGTGGGTTATCTTGAATTAGCAACCGGCGGCGTGTGGCTTATCTCGTATTAGTTACGCTTATCTCACAGGGGTAGCGATATGGGACAGATTTTTCCGACAGCGAGCTAGCCTAGGGATCACTCGATCTTGTATGCGTTGGTATGTGAGAAAGAATTATCTAACATGGGTATAAACAAAGGAATTCCTGATATTGTGCGCGAGAAAGTCTATTATGTGTTAACTGTTAAGATCCCCAACAGACACAACTGATGAAGCCTTTAGAATAGATATACCAAATTATTTTGAATGAGATACACGTATATTCCATCCTTCACTTTTCACTAATATTGGTTACAGATTAAAATTAGCATTTTAGAAGCAATAGCATTTTTGCAATGTCAACAGATTAGATACATAGACCTTGATAAAGCAAGACACTGCATTTGCTGATGCCTTAATTTTTTCTGCATAAATTTCACGGCCCAAACGATACAATTACAAAATATTTGGTTTTCTTGCACATGATGATGCATTGATAAGTTAGGGGTCTTGCATGCAAACCAAACATTTATGTGTCTTGTTCCACATCTGAACTAAGGATGAGGTTGGTACAACGCTAAACCGGTTTAAGCCCTCCAGTAAAATATTTTACTGACCGTTCAAGGCTTTTTCTGTCTTGTTCCAAGGCGGTACTTCTTTTGTGGATCTTTTAAGGTTTTTTCTGTCTTGTGTTTGCTATGTCTTTGTACGCGTCTGTTTATATGTGCCTTGTGGTCACCTGCTGGGAAAGGGCTGACCTCTTGGCTCTCGTTTGTTGTGTCTTACTATGGTTTTGTTACTTTACCATTGGTATCCTGGGTCAGGTGTGGTACTTGATTGTATCGATTTCTGATCTTTGCACCCTTACGAACTTGAAAATGTTTGACGATACCAACCTAGCCTTTTTTCTGATGTGGATCAAGGCGCATAGATGTTTGGTTCGCATGAAATACTCCTATCTATCTTTATATCTATGTATCTATCTATGTATCTATCTATGTACCTATGTATCTATCTATCTATCTATCTATCTATCTATCTATCTATCTATCTATCTATCTATCTATCTATCTATCTATCTATCTATCTATCTATCTATCTATCTATCTATCTATCTATCTATCTATCTATCTATCTAGTAAGTGAAATTAGAAAGAGTTAATATTTATAGAATGTACTTCTAACAGCCAGGCACCCGTTGCTTTGACAACCAATCTGAATTGCAGAAAAGCCAATAAAATAGGTAAGGCAAACAGAAATGTGACATTGACTCTATCCGAGTTAACATGACATTACGCCACTCGCTGACATATGGAAGACATTGTTTGGTGCATACACAACAGTTTAACAAAATTGTGTACATTTCCTGACTTGTGACTATGACGAAGACACTACGCACAGGAGTTAAATGTGTAAATATGCAGGCTGTTGACACCATTAGCTTGAAAATGTTTTTTTATAGTGCACAGTTGATTTTTCTGTTGATCTAAAATTTAATTCCAAACATGGTCATATTAAACTTAGCAGATGACAATGTGAACCATTTTTCCTCGATATTAGAGATTGATACTTCACGACTCAGACGGAGCGTCAAGTCGTTTACCCGTAATAGGTAAAATGTTAATCTTTAAATTTAATTTCAACTGTTAGTTTCTGAATGTCGCGTGCCAACTTTGTGACATGCGCACTTCAACTGTGAAAACACGAGTGGAATCAAGTATTAAGTTACCTGGTAATGAATATTTTTTTCATTTTTTCAGGAGAAATTACTTTTCCGAGAGACTAATTAAATCATGTTCTAGGTCGTGATATCAACAAGGATAACAGCTAAAGGGGAAAATCATGAGCTGGGAAGGGGACAACAATGGGGACTCCGATCCTTTACCTGTTGACACTCTAGTGAAGGGTCTAAGAGACGTGCTTGATGACTTCAATGGTGTTTGTTCAGGTAAAATCTACTTCTACTTATTTGTTTGTTTGGTCCCATCAACAATCTGACGGGTCTTCCTGGGTTGCACCAGTACTAACCTAGGATAAATGTGTCTTGCTCAAGGACCACAACGCAGTGACGCCGGTGAGGCTCAAACCCGCGGCCCCTCGGTTTCGAGGCAAGCACTCTACCACTAAGCCACTGCGCTCCTACTTCTACTTATATTTGAGGCGCGGCATGTGATTTCCAACAATAAGCTAAGTGCGACCAGCCAAGGCTCAGACCAGCCTGCGAATACGCGCAGTCTGATCAGAGCCTTAGCTAGTCGCTTGAATCTTCTATGAGTGTTAAGCTACTGACCGAACATCATTTGGAGTCTCTAAGCTTTAAAGAACGCTGCACAGGCTCCTCTGAGTCTACACTTGTCAAAATGCCACTTTTTTAGAAATCACATGTCGCGGTTCCCATTTTTTTTTAGCTTTAAACATAAATGCCAGCTCTTGAGATTGTGGTACTTATCGCATTTGAGCCACGACATGATAGTTCCAACAATGTGACATTTTGACAAGTGTAGACTCAGACAAGTCTGTGCAGCCGTCTTTTAAAGGCATAGAAAATTGAGCAATAATACTGGTACCACTCATTATGATTCTCTCCAGGGGTCATACTGGACAGATCAAAGGCTAATCTTTATGAGGTGATTATGACTTCCTTACAGGGGGCAATAAAGTGGTCCCATGAAGGGATTAGGTATTTTTTGATAAAATATTGATCTTTATCTTAGTGAAAGAAATTGTGTTTTATACAGGTAAGTCCCCTCTTGAGGCCCCTTTAAGTTTGTAAGATACTGAAACTGTCCCTTAACAGTAAAGTCATTAATGATTCCATATATCACAAAATATATGTCTTTAAGCTTAGAAACTCCAAATGATGTTCAGCCAGTAGCTTAACGCTCATAGAATATTCCAGCGACTAGCAAAGGTTCTGATCAGCCTGTGCGTATGCGCAGGCTAATCTGAGACTTTGCTAGTCGCACATACCACATTGTTGGAAATCTCATGTCTCGGCTCATATGCGAGCATAAAATGCTTAAGCGAGCCTACACAAATGTACAGTCTCGCCAGAGCCATACGAAGCAACGAGTTGATGAAGACTCGGTCAAACTTTGGGCCTATATATCCAGTATGTAGGTAGCTATCGAATGACTTTATGCATATACGACGTGCCAAACTCTCATGAATTGGGCGATTTCATTCCTATATGAAACCTATGGGAGTTGAGAAAAACTGAAAAAAAAATCAAATAATGCAAAGATGTACCACCCGGTCTACCCATTACATTATAAACAGGCCTCAACGCGAGCAAAACCGTATTCGAGGTGTTCGAATCGGTAAGGCTCAAATCAGCCTACTCAGCTACAAAGACGCACCGGAATATTGAAGTTAAGTATAAAGCAAGTTCAACTATTATCAATGTCGTCTGCTTTTGTATTTTGGAAACGGTATCAGCATGCAATAGCAGCCACTACAAGTATACAATGGATTAGATGGATATACCGCTGCCTGCTGAAGATAAAACAATTATATTAGCAAAAAAATATCTTACTAAATGACCTCTAATATTTTCATTGTAATACGTCGTGTGTATACATTGTTCATATTAGTTCTGAAATCAATAAATCCCTATAGCGTTCGTTACCTTAGCAACGATTTCCTCTACGATGAAATTACAGGTGATTCTAAACCGGAGACTCTCAGAACAGTAATTAACCTGTAATCTATAGAAGCATGCAATGTCATACACAGGAAAAGTATAGACTGAAATCAGTTTTTTTTTTTCATATACTTATCCAGATCTCGAAATGAGAATAGTAATTTTATTTCTCAACAAAAACACTCGCTGTGGGTACTCAAATGTACTGTCTTTATGAGACGATTGTCTTAGTGCATAAAACATGTGTTTTAAAAAAAAGGCGTAGAAAATTATCATCAGTAAATCTTGTATATAGAAAACATTGCTTACAATAACCTACAGGTATACTTAGTTTTTGTTGTGGGCTGTGGCCATGAAATTAGTCACAAAGGACTTTGTTTCATTCTCGGCATAAAGATTAGCCTGGTATGAAAAATTAAAGACATTACAATTCCAATAGCATGTAGAGTATAGATAAGGCTTACTGTACTAGCTTATGAGCACGGATCACGAAGAAGAATACTTCCGATCTCTCTCTCTCTCTCTCTCTCTCTCTCTCTCTCTCTCTCTCTCTCTCTCTCTCTCTCTCTCTCTCTCTCTCTTGTTGCATAGATCCAATATCTCTGAGTTTTATCATACCATTAATATTGTCTCCTTGCCTGCTGGAATAAAAGAAAACATTTGAGCCTTGACATGAGATATGCAACGATGTGGTGTATGCGACCAGCGAAGCCTCCGATCAGCCTTCGCATACGCGCAGTCTGATCAGAACCTTTGCTAGACACTTGTATATTCTATGAATGTTAAGCTACTGACTGATTGTTATTTGGAGTTTCTAAGCTTAAAAGTATAGCTGCACAGGCTCGTCTGAGTCTACACTTGTCAAAATGCCACATTGTTGGAAATCACATGTCGCTGCTCATTTACAGATGCTTTGTAATTCTACATTTACCGACCAATGTGTTGTCTTTGCGTATGTGAACTGCAAGACCACGAACGAATGGCCAAAAGGACATTGCCTTGATGCCAGTAAATCAATTATTATTTATTGTAAGAAATAGGTGTGCTTCTTATATCTTTCTGTGACATGGATAACAAAGAAAAGACTGATAAACAGTTATTTGGCGATGATTTATATTTGACCATTGATTACAAGATACATGTGCGTTTTGGACCATAAACCGAAAACTACATATGGCAATGATATATGAATTCATTGAAAACAACATGTACGTGTAACTACGAGTAACCGAAAATGGATAGCAAAGGAACGACAGGTAAAACTATATAATAAACGATAAATTTTGTGACTATAAACAGATACATATAAGCAGATACTATATAATTATACGATAATACCATAAACCGAAAATAGATAAGCAAGCACCGACAGATGAACCTATATTTGGCGATGGTTCAATATGTGTTTTAAAAAATATATATTTCCATACATTGTTATTGTTTTCAATAGCACCGCTTTTGAAATTAGTTTTTAGTATATCAGGTGCTCAAGTGTTTTATTTTCTTAAATATGTATTACTGGTCTGACAACAACAATTCTTAAACATAGAAACGAATAATCAAACATAAAAACGAGATACCGAAATAAGGTTCATGGCGAACAAGTAGTAAGAATATATGATTGTGCCATGCTTCTGACATTAAAATATTTAGTTTGCGGTCATTAGCTGCTATATTAAAGCAAATTAAATAGCAACCATCATAAATGAATATCTCGCTGCTTAGATTAATTTAAGATATTTGTTCCTTGCTATTTTTACGAGAAAGAATTTTTTTTAATTTTTATCAAGCAGACATCGCGAATCATTTGTTTTTATAGCGTTACCTATAACTACATTAATGTAACGTCGCCTAATTTTTGTATGGTGAACACGAAACACCAGTATTGCAAAATATTCAATGAAACGTGCATGACTTAAACTCTTTTTATTCGAAAATGCCTGAATATTTTTTTCTGAGGACTTTATGTGGGTTAATGAGTCGTTTAAACAATCTACATGTTCACTCCAAATGACTTCTGACCTCATTATAGTAAATTGACTGGACTAATTAGTCTTTAGGCATACCTATGCATTAAAAACATACAGTGAGCCACTTTAGTTACGCACCAATTTTTCAGGGCCCGCATTTTTGACAAAAATGCTGGAATCGAACATTCTCTATGATTATTTATTTATTGACATTTTATCTGTGTGATAACATCGAAAAAAAATTATTGGAATCACTCATGCGAATCATTCTGATACTCAAAGGCAATTTTGACAAATTTTGAAAAATGCACGTGCAAGCGGAACGTCTATAGTTTCTATTTTTGTTTTGTGCTTGGCATTATCCATGGTGATCGTTGTGACAGAAAAAAAACACCAAAAACAATTTATTTATTCAAGTAAAACCCCTTTTTTCGGTCGTTGAATTTAGTAACACCGTTACTTTTTGCAGAAATGCTCGTTTTAACGTCATAATGACGTCAGTTACAATACTCAAACTGGGTTTTCTTCGCAAACTATTTATATGAGTCACTTGTTGACATAGAAGTATCAAAACACTAAAACATCTTATCATTGGCACGTCTTATAGCCTTGGTAGTAGTGACATCATCACTAACGTCAACACCATGACGCCAATAAATCCATTAATTTTTTTACGAAAATAAACGGCGGATACATGGTTTTTAAAAATGAAATCATAAAACAAGTGTTTTGATAACTAGTTTACTCAGAATCATACGAAATTTTAACTCACTTAGAAAAAAGTACTAAAACCATCTTTTTTCAAACCTTGGTCAGCTGGGAACCAAATTAGTAAAACATTAAAAAAAACTATGAAGTTAACAATCACATTCCAGTCTTAGATATTGCCAAGAATAAATCGGCTCTTATATCTAGCATAGCAGAAATTCGACCCTGAAAAAAGTGCAATGTGATCTGAGTTTCAATTGAGATAATGCAATGTGAAATGGTGTTTTGAGGGTAGTACATTTAAAAATCCATTTTCTCCTTTGTTTCTGAACTGATCACAATGAAATTTCAATGGCTAATGCAAATATAAATGAGCTTTACGTTGGTAGTCTCAGAATAAATATATCACATTTATTTTCCGAGTAATTTTACATTTTATAAGTGGTGCGTAACTAAAGTGGCTCACTGTATTTTATTCTGCAATTTTAAAGCCCCCCTCCCTTGAACATGCTCTTTTATTTGCAATCATCTAAGGTCATATCCAGATCAATGGTTAGCCTCGATTATCAGGTGACGTCTCTGCTTCTGGGGCATGAACAAGGGTAATTGGATTTGAAGAGTTAACTTAAAATCTAAATGCAATATTTTATTGAGTTATTGAACAAATAAAGTAAGTATATATTATAAATCTATAAAAAAAAGTATTTCATTTTGTTATAAAGTTAACCTATATTTTCATAGTCATCCAAGAGATAAAACGCCTTTTGATTCAATCCAATTGAATCATTAAAACGTTTTGTTACTAATGCTTAACATGCTGAACGCAGACATGTCAGGCTCTTAATTACAGTGTATTTCCTGATCAACTGGCTTCCAAAAATGCAAGTTGCCTGTTGATCCAGATCAGCATTAGTTTCGACTCTGCTTGTAATTACTTGCTAATAGATCGACTTATTTCCTTTTTAGAATCAAAGAGACAAGACTTTATTAGCCAGCACATCAGATTTTGGCACTTAAGGCATCGGCGGACAGCGCTGGCTCTGGTGAGTCTGCGCATATGCTTAATTATCGAATACACAAAGTATGGAAGTAAAGTAAATACAAGGTTAGCTTTTAAAAAAAAACTTAGAACCATCGCATGGCATTTTACAGTTATTAAAGAAGAACTTTTATAGTGTTTTATTATTGCATTTGCTGAAGCCCCTCTTTTCATTGTTTCGTGGGCTTCAAGCTCTGAGTATTTTATTTTGTTTTAGTTAACGATTTGTACATAGGTGATCCACTGGAAGCAAATAAAAGACAGGAAATATGCATTTTCCGGTAAGACTCTGCTCATGAGCACACTGCATGAATAGTTGTAGAGTTAACCCCCTCCCCAGCAGTATGTACATGTATTAGGTCATTTAACCGTATTCCTCAATCGAAGTCAATGCACATAATGCCTGGGGACATATTGAAACTAACCCATCTATATCTAGATATTTCGTCACATTTAGTCTAGAATATCCGAAGGGCCCATGTTTGATCGGGATTCTCGCTCAGTGGTAAGGTCTCTAATAGGCCTTTTCGCTTTTAGAAGCAATCCAGTATCCAAAGTATATTAACATCGCTCACGCCATGATGGAACTTTGGAAGTAACTTGGTCGACGGGGGGTCTGAGAAAGAACTGTAAAAGACACTGCTGTTGGGGAGTTAACACCTGATCCATTTCCGCAACTTGCTAATGGAACAGACCCGAATAGAACACGCGCCCAATGGAAGTTTACTAACGTATATCACCAGCTCTGACGCGCTGGTGAATTAGGTATCAAGTCTCACAGACAATCGGAAAATTTCGGCTCAATTCGAGGATCAAGCTTCGGATGCATGTAAGGCGTAGAACTATGTATGTAAAAGCTCCATTTTATTAGTTGGAACTGGCGTAAGGAAAAAAACTATTGTAGCATCTGGGTCCAGTCCTATCAAAATCCATTATTTTGACTACCTGAAACAGAATAAATTTCAATACAATATCGCTTAAGCTATATTTTATTGAAATGAAATCATAAAAACCCTAATTTATAACCGTTTGTTTTGCTGCAATTTACTTGCTATTGTGCTGGCATGGTTTCTGTGACATCAGCGTCACATTATGTAACGTCAGCATCACGTGATCCAAGTAGATCCTCGATGTACATCCGAGGTCTGATTCCACGGCATTTCACGGAATTGGCCGAGGCAGTTCCAGTTGCCCCCCAGTATAAGACAACATAAGCGTTTAAAGAAGGCGTTTACACGTATGGGAGAAGTACCAAGATATCTTGTGTCACAGGTTTAGTTAAACAATTTTTTTTTAGCGTAAAATTGTCAATATTTTATTACCCATCAGTTTTAAAGAGGCTAAGTCTGCAACTATAAACATTTTCCGGAAAAAATATTTTCTTTTCAAATCATTTGTAAAAGTAGAATTAAGTTCATCTTCGTAAGCCAATGGTACTAACTCCACTTTGTTCCTTACGCAAGGAACGAAGTGGAGTTAGTACCCTTAAATTGCGAACATGAATTAAGTTATGCTTTCACAATAAATCTGTTCACTACGGAAAAGTGAATAATCATATAAAATAGGTGTGTGTTTTCTATTATTGGTAATTATTTATGTCCCTCCAATAATTATTGACAGTTAATTTTTAACATAAATGCTGTTGTTTTGATACTGATAATTTGTACAGATTGACGAAATTTGTAAAATGTATACCGGAATTTTAGTTTTTTGCTGTGTTCTTGAAAAATAGAAACATTATTTCTAAAATATAAACATCAAAAGTAACAGACGATGCAGCTTTAACATGTGCTTTGGGTGCTCAAAAGAACCGTCTTATTGAGACGGTTCTTTTCAGTACCCACAACATATGTTTTGGTTGAGAAATAAGCAACCTGATTTTTGGTACGCAGTCTTAACTTAAGTCCTGTTGTATGCTGGCCCATATGGTTCCTATCAAGGTCTACATTGTTTGTCAAAACACCATTTCATAAAAGCTTTTCTCAGAACTAATTAACAATTTATCCTTACTGTCGTGCCAACCAAGAGTGACAGTGACGTATGTTCTGTTAACAATTGTAAAGTAAAGCATTAACTTCTAAACACCACTTGAGCTAACGTGAATCGATAAATCACTTGTGTTTTAATCCTATCCTGCGGATAGGATTAATACACAGGTGATCTATCGATTATAAGTCCCTGATAACTTTGTAAACAAAACCTGACCTCACTGTCACACTGTCACTCTATTATGCAACCAAAATGTGTCTTTAAGTACCAAAATCACATAAACTGTCTCAAATTTCCCTTACTTTTTTCAGAATACCGTGGACAAGAGAAACATTGCTGTGACTCGGTTCGTAGTTGCTACAACAACCTCTCTTCTACCTTGGTCAATGTTCGACTGCAAGCCGCTCTCAGACAAAATATACATCACGCATGTAGGTAAGTATTGTCCCTGTCTCGTCTGGAAATAGATAATCAGGTGCATTGTGCCAAGATGAGTTGCCAAATAATGTAAATCTCACCAAGTTCTGTATGATTTATTTAATTTAAAAAATGAGGACATTAGTCCAATACATTTTAATAGTCTTAACCGTTGCCACTAGAAACACGATACAAACGAGTACAAGTTCGCAACTTGCGAGCTCAGATGAACATGAAATTTCAATTTTTTACCAGTAAGTGAGTATGACTGGGTCATTCTACAAAAGTTGAGGAATTCCTGTCCCACGCCTAAATACTTATTTCGTTTCTAGTTCAAATATCCTGCTTTTGGAAGTATGTTTTGATTAAATTGGTCAATTAGCTCACATTTAATACAGTGATTGGAACACTTAATACAGATTTTCATTTGTTTTCCTAAATAAATTAGGGGTTACCCCCTCATAATTGCTTGTCCCATCGCAAAATAGTGATGGTTGAACTTAAGTTTGACAAAAATGCCTGTATAAACAAAACAAACAGTGACGTGATGTGAGTCTTTGGCAGAAATCTACCAATGGCAGAAAAATGAATAAACTTTGGTTTTGTTTTTTAGCTGTGACGTGTGTTTATGACTGTCCCACAGTTTATGTCATTGCTGTTACCACAGTTACAGTTATAGATTTTACAGAGTTACTACCCATGAAAATTACTTTGCACTGCTCTTTTGTGAAGTAAGGAGTGCCAATTTTTTTTTAAAAAAAAACCGTTAAATTATTTAAGAAATATTGCTAAGAGGTAAATATGAAATAATTAAACGAGGTAGGTATTGAGTAAGACAGGTAATCTGTCATCCCTGTTACCCATATTTCTATAAAATGTATATGCTGCAAACAAATATTAATACAAAAACTAAATAAGTATGATGTGCCTCAATAGTATTGCATAAAGAATTAAAAGTTTTTTCTTCCAGACAGCAAATCAAGTGGGAGTTTACATACTTTTTATCATCCCTGTTACTGTCATCCCTGTCACTCACCAACGATAGCAAAAATGATTAGATATGTAAAATATAAAAGGTGGCTGTGTTCTACCATTCTACCATGTTCCTTTCGGCGAGACGGTATGCAGGACACATGACTCAGATATTGAGTCTCCAGGTCAATGTCACGTTTCAAGGTCATTGGATTTACCCTTGAAGTTGGTGTCTGCTACATATCTCAGAATCCTTTGAAAGTTTTACATTAAACTTCACCCAAATGTTCCTCTCAGTGAGACAGTGTGCAGAAGCAACGACTCAGCTACCAAGACTTTGAAAGGTCATGGTCACATTTCGAGGTCAAGGGATATTTTTACCCTTTAGCGTCTGGTTATGTCTAAATGATTTTTTAAAAAAATCACTCAAATGCTCTCCTCATTGAGACGTTGTGCAGAACCCAAGACTCAGTAACGCACAGTCAAGGTCAAGCTCACACTTAAAGGTAATGGAATTTTTACCCTTCATTTTTGTGTCCGCTCCATATCTTCCGAACCCTTTGTACGATTTTCGTTAAACCTCCTCAGCGATACGTTGTGCAGAACCCATAACTCAGTTATGCACAGTCAAGGTCAAGCTCACGCTTAATAGAGGTAATGAAATTCACCCTTCAATTTTGTGTCCACTCCATATCTTCCGAATCCTTTGTACGATTTTCACTCAGCTGTTCCTCTTGGCAAGACGGTGTGCAGGACCCATGACTCAGTTACGCTTACTCAAGGTCAAGGTTACACTTCGATGTTATGGGATTCTGCAGCAGGGGATTTAGCTGTTCTTCAAACAGCCGTCTTGTTCAGGGGAAAACATGTTTTACATACGCATATAGGGGGAAATCAAAACATCTGAAATCATTAGGCTTAGTTATTGGATATTGATATGTTACATCATTTAGAGGATCGTTTCGAAGTTTGTTCAAATTATGTCCATGGGAACAAAATGGCGGGGGCGGGGGTCACATTTTTTTATATATGCTTTAATAACGCTAACTTAGAAATATCTTCTAGTCTGTAACCACTATGCATAAAGCCTTCACAATTAGTATATAGCATCACCTCGTTGACCAAATTTGTTCAATTGTGGCCCTGTGGCAAAAAAGTTCCCGCCCTGCGGTACACTTATTTTATCTAGGTTTATCCTGGGTCAGGTGTGGTGCTTGATTGTATTTATTCCTGGTCTTTACCCTCTCTCTTACTTTTATGTAAGGAATCAGTAGTAGCATAATCAAATTTATTTCGAATAACCACAAGGCCTAGAGCCTGTAGCATAATCAAATGTACCTATATCAAGTCAGTTTAAATAATGGGGCCAAATTTGTTCCGCCTTAGGAGTTACTTGCTTTAGAGAAAGATATTAGCATTTGTTGTGTATATTTAGTATTTAGCATCGCCTAGTGTTTTTACCAGCTTTGAAACATTGACGGTTCTTTGGTCAAAATGGCCCCACCCTGGGATCAAATGTTTTTTATATTGTCATATAGTATCTCGTAAATTCGAAGTCCTTGTGACTAGAGATGAATATCCAAGTATCGAAACTTTTAATTTATAGGGAGGAAGACATAAAAAAATAACCCCTAAAATGATTATTTTCAGTGTTTTTTTATTATCAAACATTTGTTTTTGTGTGTAAAACAAAAGTGTCTGGGAGACGTTTCTTTCACGCATCAAACACATGTTTTATTGACAGTTATTAAAATAGTTCATATATATAGGCCCTATTTCCTATTCCAGCGTACCTCGAATTTATTTTGAGTAAGCAAGTATTCAAAAAAATCAAATTTCGTATTGTCGAGGTTTTGCTATATATAGTGATTTATAAACTTATGATAAATCTTCTCGGAAACCACAAGATCTAGAGTCTTAATACAAATGCATTTGGTATGTAGGATCAACTAGTGGTCCCCTTCTCAATGTGTTCAAATAAAGGTCATGTGCCTCAAAATAGCTCACAGGATCATTAGGACATTTTTAGTTTCTGATTGGCACCTGTTAAAAACATTTAACGAAAATTCCCATGAGTGGTCAATAGTGATTTTAAGTGAGAACTGAAAGGTCACTTTGAGCATTTAAGAGCTCATTCTTTCCAAAGCACATTCACCAGATTTAGGTTAATATCATTCGAGTGCTTTCTATGTTTCTGAAGAAAAAAATGTGATGTCATCCCTGTTACTGAATGGCATCCCTGTTACCCGTCAACTTTGCCTCAACAAATTAACTAATCCAATGTTCTGCTGTTGTTTCTGTAAAATAACTAATAATTGATTTTATTATTAGTACCAAAATCATTTTAAGCGGAATAGGTTTGTAAACTTAAAGGTCTATAAAGGAGATTCTATTAAATATGTAAAAAGAAAAAAACTTCGATAATAATTTTATAAAGGAAAAAAAGGTTTCTAGTCGTGGTAACAGGGATAACATTTTAAACTAGGGCGGCCATCAAAGTAAGCCAACAAATGCATTATTATGCAAATGTTCTTGTCTAGATGAATGGTTTATTGTTGTTAATTGTTCAGAGTTGAAACTAAAATTAAAAAAATCCAAATTAGTTGTGTAATTTTTTGCAAATAAAATGCTCAAATTCCTCACCTTTTGTAGAATGGCTCGACTACGAAATGCCACAATCACACACTGCAGGTCCAACCCACGGCATCATAAGGAAGAGACACAGAACACTTACAGCCACATGACATCCAGCACTCTCTGTTTCAGCAATGGATGGGATTTCATTTTTATGTCTCTTTTATACCCTTATACCTGTATTTTGCAAAAAATACCACTTATTCATTTAAGATCTTGAGGTCAAGTTCACAGGCTTAGAATGGTATGTTAAAGATTCTTTGAACAAGTTAATTATGGAAAGCATATCAGTAGACGACAAAAAGCATGCAAACAATGCCCAAAATGCAAATAGTTGAAGCAAGTATAACAGCATCTGGCGGTCCATAATTTAAAAATAAAGTTTCAAATCTCTATTTCAGACAATTGGACGAGCATTTCCACGTTATCAACAACTGCGTTGACAACAAATTGCGTCTTTGTAACAAGATTAACACGACGAGGTTGACCAACGAGTTTCAGGAAAGCAAAGGAAAATTTAAATCCGAATTTGACAGACATTGCTCCGACTTGCCACCAGAACGTGAGTACACGTATTGAATTACAAAATAATTTATACCACCTTTACCAACTTTAGCATGAAATATCTCGTAATGTGCAAGGTCTACACTGATGTTGGTGGTATAAAATAGTTATACCATGTTTGTCCACCTGTACGTAAGATAATCCACTCGCTAAAGCTCGTGGATTATCTACACATACAGGCGGACAACACATGGTATAACTATTACGTAATTTTGAGAGGGCAGTTCATGAGCATTTGATAAACTTAATGGATATATAGGTAAGACCAAGAGAAAGCATTTTATTACACATGCTAACAACGCATGTAGAAAAGTAAATGAGTGCTGCCAGGAAATGTCACAATCACATACTGCAAACCAACCTACGACATCGTGAGGAAGAAACACAGAACAACTAGAGCACAATTAAAGTAAAGCAACCAGCTCTCTATTCCCCATCGAGATGATGCAGCACCGGAAAGCAAAAGACATGTTTGTGACGTAACAGCTCGCGACTATGACCTGATTTACCTTCATCAGAGTGACTACCCATTCGCGAGGGTTTTATATTTTCACGAAATTTCGCATATGCGAAGTTTCGCGAAAATAAAACCCTTGCGAAAATTTCCGAATTTACAGTATTGCACAACAAATCAAGGAAAACACACAAAACTCTGCATATCAGTGCAGTTTGAACATCGCCATTATTATAAGATGACTAGATTGTAGTCTGAAAGCTCACGTACGTTGCGTTAGGCTTTTGCACAGCAATTGTTTAGCTTCTTAAGCATAATCAAATGCCTCCTTGCCACTGACGTTAATCGTGCCTTTCAAGAAATACTGCTGCGTCTAGTCGCACATTATACTTGCGATTGTCCACGATTGTTTGACAATTCGGCGAAACACAGGCTGCAAGCATAGTGAATGGGATAAGGCCCTCAAAATATCTTAAACATTCTTCAGAAAAAAAGTTGTTGTTTTTTTTCAGACTTTTTAGTATTAATTTGTGTTACTCAAGATAAAACAATACCGCATGCCTTAGATGGAAAAATGTCCAAAAATTATTTTTTGAAAATAATTGGCTGATTTTGTGTGGAAGACATTTTTGTAATATTTGACTTGTCTTCAAAAATATATTTTATAGGTCTAGTAGTGGATCCACTGCGTCCGTCCGTCCGTCCGTCCGTTCGTCTGTCCGTCCGTAACACTTTTGGAGAACCTAGTTTGTGTAATCTGTAACACCAACAGTTTTCATTCCTTTATATTCAAACTTTGCCTGATGATTGTTCATACATTGAAGATGTGCACCTCCCATTTTGTGCACATTTGACAAATATTTTCTCATTTTTACTGCCGTTTAACTTAGACATTTTCTGTCGAAAATGCGTAGGGGTGTCAGGTTTGTGTAATATATAACTCAATGAGTTATCATTCCTTTAAATTCAAACTTTGCACAATGATTGTTCATGCATTGAAGATGTGCATCTCCTGTTTTGTGCACATTTGATAAATAGTTTCAATTTTTTTTACAGGTGTTGAACTTAAACATGTCTTCCATCGACATTGCCTTGTGGGTGTGTGGCTTGTGTAAACTGTAACTCAAATAGTTTTCCTTTATGTTCAAACTTTGTACAATGATTGTTCTAAATTGAAGATGTGCATCTTCTATTTTGTATACATTTCATGACTATTTATTCATTTTTTGGGGGGTCTTGAACTTGTTCTGTAAAATGCTAAGGTTTTGTTTCTGTAAATGCTAAGAGGGTGTCTGGTTTGTGTAATATTTAATTCCAAAAGTGTTCATTCCTTAATATTCAAACTTTGCATAGTGTTTATTCATACATTGAACATGTGCATCTAATAATATTTTATGTCTGTTGAACTTATATAGTTTACCCACCCGAAATGCTTAGGGGGTGTCTGGTTCTTGTAATCTGTTACTCCAGCAGTTTTCATTCTTTCATATTAAAAATACGTTATGATTGCTCACACATTGAACATGTGTGCACCCTATATTTTGTGCACATTTGATAATATATTTGGGAGTGTAGAATTTAGACATTATTACGTCTACACCACCTTTGGAGTGCTTATATTGTTTATTTGTATGTAATCTGTAAATCAAACAGATTTCATTCCTTTTATATTCAAACTTTGCATAACGATTGTTCAACATTGAAGATGTGCACTGGCGACACAGGTCCAGGGCAGAGTTTGTTTGGTCTTGAACTTTATTACAATATATCATATTTGTTGAATGTCTTATATGTTTTGTAACAGATGGGCCGATAGGCCTAGTATTTAATGATACACTTCCAAACTTCCAAACTTTTAGGTAGTATTTTTGGTGGATGTATTCATTTGTTTTCGTTACTTGTTTAACCACTTATTTCTAATTCAATTGTTCCTTTTCTTTTTCTTTTTTTTTGATGTTTCAAAAACATTAAAATAAACTTTGCCCTGAGGTTATATGTTTTTTTATACTCAACTCAACTGAGCATGATTTTTTGCAACTGCTTATAACAACTAAAATGCTGAAAAAATGTTGTTCACTTTCAAACTTTCATATGTTGGTTTTATCATGCTTATAAATGTTAAAATGCCAACAACTGTAGCCATTTTAAGGTTTATGTGAGAATGGTAAATATCATACTCAGTTGATTGAGCATGAGAAAAGGGTTAAAACCCCGGAGCCAGCTTAATTTGATTGTTGTTGAATCAACAAAGAAATGAGGAGTAGTTTAGTCACTACCATCATATGCATATAAATGTACTTTAAATTCATCTAATTTTCACATTTTGTTTTCCATTTTAAATAGTTTTATGTTGTTGTAGCAGTAATGGTCATTTGGGTTAATTGTTTATTGTTTTGTGATATTTTGCTTAACCTCTTACCATATTTACCCTTTTCTTTTCCAATTATTTGTTTAGTTTCCATCCAGTATCATTATAATGTAACGCGAGTTACAGATATCAAAATCAATTCGAAAATGTTCTTACGGTATCTAGTTTGCTACATGCACCAACCTTTAACTTCGCATTTAAAGTTATACAAAAAAGTTATAATAGGTGTGTGTTATTCGAAGTCTCTAGTGTGCGGAAAACCTAGCTTAGAAATGGCAAATGTGTACAACGCAAATGAGCCATGTCATGAGATTTCCAACAATGTGGTATGTGCGACCAGCAAAGGCTCAGACCAGCCTCCGCATAAGCGCAGTCTGATCAGAGCCTTTGCTAGTCGCTTGAATTTTCTACGACAGTTAAGCTACTGACTGAACATAACTTGGAGTTTCTAAGCTTCACAGGAGGCTGCACAGGCTTGTCTGGGTCTACACTTGTCAAACTGCCACATTGTTGGATATCACATATACGGCTCAAATCATATATTCAAAAAGTAAGTATGTCCAGAAAACAAGCTGTAGTTGAAACATGGGTAGTGCATCCTCGCATAGGTCAGTAAATAGTCAGCCTAAGCAATTTCAAACAATCGTAGAAAGAAAGCAAGTGAGTATTTTCTGTAAATGCAACAACTAAGAGCATAATTACTCTTTTGAACTGCATAGATACCATGCTTACTGCATGCACAACTCCCATTATTCATTAGCATAATCATAGGTTAAGGTAAGCAAAATGTATTAGAAATCGATAGGAGTGGATACCAAGCCTGGGTCTCAGAATAAAGTCAAAGGTCATCCGGGTTCAAAATAACACAAAATAGACAAACACTCTTTTATATGTCATCTTTTGATCACATGATACCCATTAATATCATTGAAACTTCCCCAGATGTACTTATGATGCATGTTGCATTATTTAATACGTAACCTAGACAAGAACTGAGCATATGCCCAGGCAAGGTTAAAGGTCATTTAAGTGCAAATTTCGCAAAATGAAAGTATGAAATGTTAATGCTGCATTTTTGTAAGTGTCATACCAATCCAACAATACACAATTATAATAAAACTGCATGTAAATGGTTTAGAAGCTTAGTCTTAATATAATGCAAAGTTATATAAATAGTGTAACTACAGGCCAGGAAGCCCAAGAGGATTTTGGATGTTACTTTGTTTACAAAATGCTGCAATCATACTTTCTACTCACGTATGTTGTTTTCTATGGATATGTCGGGTATGCTGATTACAAGAATAAGCTATTTTCCATGGGGTTTTTTACGCAAAATGTACACTAATGTGACATTTAATCCTGGCCTGGCCTGTAGCTATAATCTCAATATTACTATGCATTGATTGAATTTGCTTCTTAACCATTCACAAGCAGATTTCTTTTTTATAATTCTATATTGTTGGATTGGTATGATATTGACACAAGATGACATAGAAAGATGTGTATGTCTATTTTAGTGTCATTTTGCACCCAGTTGACATTTGACCTAATTCTTTGACCCAGTGACATTTCCAGAGTTGGCATCCACCCATGTCGATTTACTACACATATAGGGACGTAATTAGCATGGATGCCAGCTTCTACTCAAGTTTGCCATTGAAAGTGAAAATAAAATTAAGAAAGACGGCAAGGATCAGGAATCGATACAATGAAGATCGACACCTGTCCCACGATGCCATAATTTTAAAAGATTATGAAATCCATCAAGGGAACTTATGTTACTCAAATCACAGGAGCTTGATGTTCTGTCTAAGCCTCTTTTGTTTAAGTGGACAGCCAACTATATATTTTGCGTGCTTATTGAGACGGTTCTTTTGAGTAGCCACAAGATTTATTTCGGTTGAGAAATAAGAAAATTATTTTTTTGTTTTGAACTCTTAACTAAATTAATGAAAACTTTATTTAATTTTATAGCGTTAGATTTCAGTCACGTTACTTATTAGCTTGGAAATATTGTACTTATTATGATATACAATAAAACCTGTCTTAAGCGGCCACTCAAAAATAGACAAAACAAAGCTCTTAAAGGCAAATGGTAGCTTAATGTACGTCGAAAGTATTGCAGAATGCTCTCTTGGAACATTCTGCAATACGTTTGACCTGCATTAAGAGATAATCGGTCTTGAAAACCCAATTTTGGTCTTTTTTGAGTGGCCGCTTAAGACAGGTTTTACTGTACTTCAAGTATTTCCAACATACCATATAAATTAAACTTATTATTAAGACTTGCTGATGCGTGTAAAACGAAGTGGGAAAATGGTGCACAAAATATACACACTCATCATCAGTTTGATCCGAGTTTTCACTGCTTGGCTGGAACAATCGATCCAACTATTTAAAGAAAATATAGCAAAACTGCAATTGCCTTGGTATGAGAGTATGACAAAGCGAAAATTATTTCTCTAGAGAAAGAAATAAGTATATTGTTTCAAAGAATTCATTATTAAATTGTTCATGTTGAAGCAATCGAATTCTTGAAAATTCATAACCCTTGTTAAAGCATTGTCAGCAACTTAAAAAGTGACTGATTGTCGCTATTCTAGTAACATGCAAGCGTTCTTTTTGTGGGACAAAGGCAAACAGTGCAGACCCAGATCATACGCGACAGAACGCTGCGTCTGATCAGGGCCTCCACTGTTTATATTTGAATTGGAATAGAAATTAAAAATACCACCTAACAACCCCTAAACGAAAATGAACTGTTCCAATTGATGATATCGGCTTAGATACGTTAAAAGGGTGAAATAATAAGGAAAAATGATTACTTGGCTTCATTTGGATAAGTTGATATGATAATGGCGATTATTACGCATGCGTGAAGCCATTCTTTGAATTGGCATGTGCAAACACCGAGTAAATATTTAACCTGAACTTTTCTTTGTGTATGCGGTCAGCGAAGACTCTGGTGAGGCTGCACGGATTAACAGTTTCGTATTAGCCTTCGCTCGTCAATATAAGATCGTTATTTTGTTTTCGCGTCATATATATGAGCCGCGACACGAGATTTCCAATACTGTGGTATGCGCGACCAGCAAAGGCTCAGACCAGTCTGCGCATACGCGCAGTCTGATCAGAGCCTTTGCTTTTCGCTTGAATATTCTAAGACTGTTAGGCTACTGACTGTACATTATTTTGAGTTTCTAAGCTTAAAAGGAGGCTGCACATGCTCGTCTCAGTCTACACTTGTCAAAATTCCACATTATTGGAAATTACATGTCGTGGCTCAATTATTATAGTTTAGCCAGCTCCTGCGGTTTTGTTACACGAGTGAGCAGCGAAGGCTCCGGCCGACCATGCGCAGCCACGTCTCTAGCACAATTGTGGATAGCTGCTCTTATACACTGAACAATGTTCGATCACAGATTGTTTGTTTTTCATGGCTAATTAGAACTCCCACTTGAGCCAGTGTAAACGAATTGGCATAGCTTCATACTTCACACTTCATACCTCACCATTCATAGGTTTAAAAATACGTCATTCAATTTGATGTATGGAAGACAACGGAAAGTGACTTATCCAAATTCTCAGCTCCTACTTCACGGTTCATACTTTACACCTAACACTTCATAATTTATACCTCACATTTCATACCTCTTACTGACACACTTCATACCTCAAAATTCATATCTAATGCTTCACACTACATACTTCACACTTCATAGATCAGAGTGTAAACTTTACAATTCGGACTTCATACGTCACAATTCATACTTCATACTCTATAGTTCAGACTTCATGCCTCATATTTCACACTTCCTAGGTCAGAATGCACACTATATACTTAAGAAATTCACACTTATTATTTCACAGTTCACATGCCATACTTCACATTTCATACTTCACGTATCATAGTTAATACTTCACACTTCATGTTTCGCATTTCATTCTTCAGACTTCATAGTTCACACTCGGGGTGGGGGGGGGGGGGGGGGGGGTAAATAGGGGTAATTTTAGTACGGGTGTGCGAGCCAGTTTTTTTTTTTTAATCTACCCCAATTATATACTTAGTCTTCGAAAAAATGACCTATTCGTCTTGACTGAACAAAATGTTTGCATATTCATATACTGTTCTTTGATTTTTATATACCTGATTTCTGTCTGTAAACAAAGGTTACAAATAAATATTACAATAATTTTTTTTCTTTTTTTTTCTTAAAAAGAGGGGCATATCGTATCCCTGGCAGCGCTGAAAAAGGGGGCTATTCGGCACGCACATAAGTACTATGTAATATATATTTAGTTACCCCCCCCCCCCCCAAGTTCACACTGCATACTTTTCACTTCTTAGTTTCCAATCTTTAAACACTTGACTGTGACCTATTACCGATAAACATGGCGCGTGTTGTTGTTATGGTACGTTTTATTGGATATTGTTAAATACGAGGGCTGTTCAAATATGAATGCAAGTGGATTCATAACTTTCGTCACATATATGCTACGACAAAATGGTAAACGTTTCTATAGAGGACTATATGTCACCTTTAATCTGGCACCAGCCTTAAAGAAAAATTCAGTGTACTTATCGAGTTATAGCCCTTTGAATAAGGGTCACGTTAGTATACTAACAAACTCAATGCTTAGAACATATACCAGTGATATAGACGAGCGTATAATTCTTCGATTAACAGGTGAAATTTCTTGAATTTTTTAAGGAAGTATCCCCATATTCTTATGTAATGATTCTGTGAAAGTTGCGAAAATCTGAAATGCTTTTGTTAAATTACAACGAATCGTTTTCACTAAAGTCTCCTTATGTTTACAAATAAATGATAAACAAAACACCACCTTTCAGTTTTCAGTTGAACTTATCTTTAACAAATTGCACGAAGCAACATTTAAACTAGTTTTAACCCAAAGGCAATATGCTGATTGCCCATACTGAGTTGTTGCTACAAATTATTGATGGAGAGTGGGTTATTTTTTAAACTCTGAAAAGCATTTTTATTAAGTCAAAAATGCCTTAAGTGAAGGGGTATTATAGTTCATACTTATTATTTTGTCATCACATTGCTGCTTTATTCTAAATTTGAACGTAAACTTTTAGTTTGACCACTATAGGCAATATTTACAATAAAATTGCTCACCTGGTCTAAAGGACTAGACAGATTGAACATATTTTAATTCATGTAAGCAAGTCATTAAGAAGCAGACAAATGCTTGAAAAATGATATAAAATGCGTCTACTCTGCAAATAAAGGACGGCGCGTTTTGAAAACTTCCTAATGACATATTTAACATGTTTTTAGCTAAACGCAACGTAAATGACACAGCGATGTTCATTATTACATAACTAGTAGATAACTCAAAATGAAGTTTATTATAAAATTAATGACGTCACAAACGTGCCTGTTTATTAAAGATTGGAACAGGATTATATAAACTTTATCCTGCAAGCAACTTTTGGGTTGTTACTTAAACTTGCATCTAAAATTTGGTGCCATTTTGTCTAAAACTTACAAAGATATGACAATATATCCTCACATGTCCCAAAACGTGCATTGCAATTTGCTTCAGAAAAGCTTCAGTATACAGGAATGGTCTTTATATAAAGGTCAGTAACTCGAGAAATACAGTGAGTAATTCTTTATGTTTGGTGTCATTTTAAAGGCGACAAATAGTTCTTTCCAGAAAGGTATAACATTTTGTCGTAGCATGTATGTGAAGAAAGTTATGAAGCTACTTGCATTCATATTTGAACAACCCTCGTACAAAATACTATAATGCCTTCAATGTTTACCGTCGTGAGTTGGCTCCCAGTACCGTTAGTTTAACAGGTGACAGGGCCCAGGGCGACGACAGTAAACATTGGGCTTACAGTAATTGTCAATGTTTAATGATGCTAATCGGTACCACTGTAATAATAAATAGGAACTGGGTTATCCTTTGCTCATATATATCATTTAGCATGAACTAAGAAGTGTGAAGCATGAAATGTGAAGTATATAGTTTGAAATATGCAGTCTGAATAGTAAAGTACGGTGTGTGAACGATCAAGTGTGAAATATGAAGTGTGAAGTATCAATATCTTAGAAAGGTCAACACCTATGTCTGTTGGGGGGAACAGTGGTGCTATAGCATATCAAACTTAGTCCTCATTTGACAATTAGGGGGAAATTAGTTATATAACATTACAGTAACTGCTAAGCTTATCTCTGTGTGTAACGCTTACAGTCTTCAGAATCTTTTCTGCAAAACGCTTGTTCTCTCCTAGACACCAATCCCCCAACTCCAACACCAACCACAACTACGACGACGACGGAAGTTACAACCACTTCTACCTCTACAACTACTGACGTCACCACCACCACTACCATTCCACCTACAACCTTGCCACAACCTACAACACCAAAGGAAATAACGCATACAGTACCAGTGACGAGAAAAATCTTTAATTCTACAACACACTTCTCAACTCGTTTTAGTAAATCACCTGATTACAGTGTTACAGATACTTCACCAGACAGCAGAACGTCGACTACAACACTTGTAATTTCTAAAGCAATACAAAGCAGCACGAGGGTTTCAGGTAAGGTTATACTGCTTATACTGCTTCACAGTGAAAATAAGGTACGTGTAGGGCTCTCTTCAGCTATAACTGCATGGCTATCAGTTTCTGTTGGTGTTATGCTCGTGGTCATGCAATAATATACTGCGATGTAGTTGTATGGCTGGGTGATTGCATTTGGATACACAATACCAGTCAGTGATTGTGTAGTATAGTTATAAAAATTCAAACGTTTCGAGGGATTCTAGAATTTTATATTTTGGTTTAGAATTAGATGGCACAGTGATGTTTTGGAATATTGGCCTCAATAACAATATGCTGTGAGAATATTCTGTTTGGTTGATTGCAGATACATGTTCTGTTATGTACTTGATTGTGTCCCTTCTAGTTCACATTGCTGAATAAGAGAAAACCTGCATGCTTGCACATTGTACATGTGCGGATCCAGCAACTGTCGTCAGCGGGGTCCTGACAACGTTTTTTTTATCACCAATGTATATGAGCCATGGCATGTGATTTCCAACAATGTTGCATTTTGACAAGTGTAGACAAATACGAACCTGTGCAGCCGCCTTTTAAGCTTAGAAACTCCAAATGGTGTTCGGTCAGTAGCTTAACAGTCATAGAATATTCAAGTGAGCAGCAATGGCTCTGATCAGACTGTGCGTATGCGCAGGCTTTGCTGGTCGCACAATCATACCACATTGTTGGAAATATCATGCCACGGCTCATATCACATTGGGCCGTAAAGACTGCTCTCAAGAAGCAATTGCGCCTGATGCATTCAACTGCCTCTTGAGGGGGGTTCGTAACAGAATTTCTAGGGAATCCTATAGCCACATGTAATTTTACAGAGGAGGGGGGGGGGGTGTCCAGACCCCCAGCCCCTCTGGATCCGCTCATGTTGTAATCTGGTTTTGTGCGTGCTTCTGTTGGTAGGTGTTCTGGTGTCTCTTTCATTGGTGCCATAGGTTGGACTGTGATCTGTGATTGTGGCACTTATTGATCATATAATATTTTGCGTCCAGATCTGTGTTTACTGACATACATTTTACTATCAAAACTTAATTGCAATAAATAGTTAACCTGAAAAATGTAAGTTAGAATGATCAGGAAATAATCAAACACCGCAGACCAACCCACGGCACCGTGAGGAAGAGCCACTGAACATTTACAGTAACAATACATCTGTAAGACAATAATAGCAAAGCAACCAGCTTTCTCTTCCTCTTCAAGATGATTGCAAAACTAGAATGGACACAAAGCAATGCATAACAAGACAAAGACAAACACAGAATTTCCAGAAACAATGGGAAGTACATTAAACAATAGATCAACAACAACAGAACCACCGCCTTAGAACAGCAAGCAACTTAAGCCACCAGGGGGCTTAAATGCATTTTACTAGCGCCAAATCTTCGCCCTAGATTATGTTGTTGTTAAAACACAAAATTGTTTAGCTTGCATGGAGATAGTTTTAATTGTTCTTTTTTTGTCTTTTGTTTTTTCTGTCATTTTCGCACTCATTTTTACTGCTTTACGAATGTACAAATAAAGCGTACGTTAAAGCTGCATAGTCTGTAACTTTTGATCTTTTAATTTAAGATCTAATGGTTCTTTTTTTTCAAGAACACAGTAAAATAACTAAAATTCAGGTAAACATTTTACCAATTTCGTAAATCTTAACAAATTATCAGTATCAAAACAACAGCATTTATGTTAAAATTAACTGTCTATAATTATTGGAGGGACGCAAATAATTACCAACAAGAGAAAACACACCTGTTTTACAAAATAATTCACTTTTCCGTGCAGTTTTCAGCAATAATGAACAGATTTATTGTGAAAACATAACTTAATTCTACTTTTACAAATGATTTAAAAAGAAAATAATTTTTTTCGAAAAATATCAAAAGTTACAGACTATGCAGCTTTAAACACAAAAAATGTTTTCAATGAAATATACCACTTAAAATAAATATAATTAAATTGGGGCACATACCAATCAGTATTTATGTACAAAATAAGTATTTTTAATGTGTAATGTAACAGACACTTACTTAAGTCAGGTTGAGATGGCAATTCACCTAACAATAGCTTTACTTGAAAGGCGTGCACTGCTGCGAATACGCAAATACTTAGGGCACTACACTCTGCAATCAATTACCAGTGATTGATCTTCTTCAGTCGCTTGTTGAGACAAAATAAAAAGTATCAAAAGACACAGGTTTAGAACGGACAAGAAATACATAGATTAAAACTTAATCACCTCATCTGTATATAAAAACATCATTGCTTGTAATGAAGCAATATTTTTTAATGATGTGAATATTAGAATTACATATTGGTAGGAAATGTGAGAGAGGGGGAATAATAGAGAGAACTCGTGGGTAAGATAGAGAGGGGGAAAACAAAGACTAAGGGAGTGTAAGACTCTTCTCGGCTTACTTTGGTTGCCTACATTGTATCCCCATGACAAAAGTAAAAAAATGGAGGTCTTTTTCGACATACGTTAACATTGAATAATCTCTATAGGTGAACGATATTAACAAATCCCCATACTTAAAAATTATATCTAAATCTTGTCTGGCAAGTTTAATCCTTATATTCCTGTTCTATTTCAGACTATTTCAGCAATGCGCTATATATGTTAAACTGCCTTGACAATTTGTTTAATGTTATCATCTCTCTCTTCTCGTTACTGAATTTTGCTAGAAATCCAAGATATGATAAAGTGTTATCGCACATGGCTGTTACTAAGAACATCTTATTTACGATTTGCCAAATATTTTTGGAACAAATCTCGCTACACATGCTACCGCTTATATCTGAATCTTATACCCAGTCAAGCACCCTACTGATGTAATAATAACACCCTGACTTTATTAACTCAATCCAGATAGTAGGCTGATTAATTGCTTAAAGACGCCAAGACGTCTGTAGCTAAAATATTAACCCTTTGAGCAAATGATATATATTTGAAAGGACAATATTGATTACTATTATTCTATAATGTAGCTATTGTGAGAAAATAAAATTATATATAGTCACAGCAAAACCTGTGTAAAACAGCCACTCCCAAAAAGACCAAAATTGGTTTTCAAGACCAAGTATCGCTTAATGCAGGTCAAATCTGAAATACTTTCGATCTTCATTAGGCGACCATTTTGTCATTAAGATTATGTGTTTTGTCTATTTTTGAGAAGCCGTTTTACACAGCTTTTACTGTACTATAAGTATCGTATATGCAGAGCGTCATTCTTTAAATGCGTATGTGCAGCTATCCACCAGGGCTAATTGACTCTGTCTCTATCCACTGTGTATGTTGTGCTAGTCAGCAGAGGCCGCACTGGTATGCAGGTTTTATCTGAGCCTCCATGGCTTACTTTTGCACTAACTGTCAAGATCCTACGTGCTTTCTAATTTTGCTTTTAACGTCATCACATTAATAACCTTTTGGGGGTTATTTCTTTACATATATATGGTGTGGTGTCACAGTATAATACTTGCTTTGCGTAGTACCACTAGCACCGAAAGTAACAACACCTTGTCACGTTAAAAACATTGATCATTCCCTGGGCGTTCTTAGAAAATTGTTTATATATGGTACTTGTAAGAGTTCTGTTATTTATATACATGTATATCTAGCGTCCTTTTTGTGGGAGACATAGGGAAAATATGCAGACCCAGATCAGATGCCACAGAATGCAGTGTCGGATTAGGGTCTCCACTGTTTGTTACAGAATGTTCTATTTAATGTTGAACTAAAATTTAAAATGACAGCCAACAACATATGAAATATAAATTGACTGGTCTAATTGATAAGAATGAGAAATTCCAAGCAGCTTAAATCAGTTAACACACTAGCTGCATTTATATTTACAGCACGACCACCTACCAGGCCGCCTACCGACAACACACACTCGGTATCCTCTTTTGGAACGTCAACCATAAAAGCTGGAGGAAATGATTCTTTGGAAGGTGGATCTGGTATAGTCAATCATCCTGTCTCAGATAATACTATAGTTATTGTGTCTGCTGTATGTAGTGTGTTTATCATTCTCCTGGTGCTGCTTGTTATTGTTGCCATCAAACTAAGAAAGAAAAGGTGAGTACTTTCACACCGGATAGGCGACAATCGAAAAACGTTAATACTATCTCCGAACATAGATCAAAAATGGTTAGAAACAGATTTTTTGATAGCCATTTGTCGCCAGTCTGCGTCAAATGACAATCTAAAACCCTGTTTCTAACGATTTTTGATCCGCGTTCGTCGATTGTTAAGAGCGTTTACGATTGCCGCATATCAGGTATGACTTTGAGGGTACAAAAACATTTGAGCTGCGACGTGATTTTCAACAATGTGCATTTTGACTCAGATGAGCCTGTGCAGCATCCTTTTATGCTTAGAAACTCCAAATGATGTTCAGTCAGTAGCTCAACAGTCATTGGATATTAAAGCGACTAGCAAAGGCTCTGATCAGACTGCGCGTATGCGCAGGCTGGTCTGAGCCTTTGCTGGTCGCACATACTACATTGTTGGAAATCTCATGTCGCGGCTCAAATATACATGGATGAATGCCATGCGGAATAATTTATGTGCTACTCTCTTCTCCAATTTCATTAGATAAATATTCTTTACTTCCTCCACATTGGAGAGTACAATCTACATATAAACACAGTATGTAAACTGAAATAAACATTCTGTACCCGTTCCTCCTAGCTCTCGCCTTATACATTATGAATTACAGCACTCGTGCGTAACCAGTTATCGGAAATCGTGATGTGAGAGTTGTTGGTACAGCTGTAATTGCGAGGGCCCACCTATTAAAATTCATTTTTCATAGATCTGAGTAACTGTTACAGTTACAACCATGTAAACATGTATACATGTGATTGCCAATTCCACTAAAACCATGCAAACTGGCATTTAAGCTAGTTTTCGCCACAGAACAGCTCTGATTGTGAGCAAGTCGTTTTTTAACAACGCAAAATGCAAAAGGAGGAAACCGTTAAAATCATGGAATAAAACGGAATAAAATAGATAAAATGGCTTTTCTTACCTTGTTCGAATGTGTATTGTCTGTATCGCTAACAATATAAATCGAAATGTGTACCTGTACCTAAATACACGCATTTTTCCGACTACTGGTTACGCACGAGTGCTGTTATTCATGTTTATAAGGCGAGAGCTAGGAGGAACGGGTACAGGATGTTTATTTCAGTTTACATACTGTGATAAATATATATACAAACATACACACATATATACACATATCAGAAATGGCAAAATGAAACGAATGATAATTTTAGGGAAGGATGGTATAGTACTAGATACAGATTTACACAAAAAAGGTTACTCAATCATTGTCGTGCTGTTATCCTAACCCAACCGATTCTTACCAAAATGAACTGCAAGGGTAGTGAAAGGTAATGAGGCATAACTTAAACAATATATTCATATTATGAAAATAGCACGACCCAATTCTAGTGACAATGTACATGCCACTAGTCTGATCCCGGCTATGTTTCATAGCACAAAGTCGGTCGCTACATCTCTAATAATTTCCCCCAAAAAGCCTTATATGTGGAAAGAGAAGACCAAACAGCTTTTGATTCAAACAAAGTATGTTAAACACATAATGCATACACGCATAACACATACGCATAATATGACGCAAAGTTTTGCAAGACGAAAATAGAGCATCTATTTATTTTTATACTTACACCATTTTGTAAATATTAAAAATGCAGCACAATTGAAACTGCTCACATTTATTCCCCAAGATTCGAATAAACTCTGCATTCCCCATGCCTAAGAGAACATCAGTCACGCGATTTTCGTCTAAAGTGCTGAGAAATATAAAGACCTGGATGCTAATGTTTTGAATTTCAGTCTATGCCTTCCTCTTTCCATACCCAAGTAAGTACAAATATTAATACGATGACCAACTATATTGTTATAATACACGTTACAATGTAGGCAGAATTTGTTATTCATTGACATCTAAGCCAAATGAGAAATAATTTGAATGTGCGAAAAACTGGGAAGCAGACGATTTCTCCTCTCGCTCGACAAATACCATATACAGTGAGGTGTATACTCAAAATGTATTGCTCTAAACCGACGGTAGTGTGTGAAAATGTTCTATTGTTCCAAGTGGAAATTGCACAACGGTGCAGTTTACTCTTAAGTAGACGTTTCTATGCGAACGATTTTGAGAATGTTCCATTTTCAAGATATCTAGATAGGATGTCCCTTAGCTGATATTTTTCTAGCAATCTTACAACATCTGCCTCAACACATTCTTGCCTATGGTTACATGTGGCAAAATGCGATGTTAATCTGGTGAGAAATATATTCTTAAAAGGGTATCATTTGGAAGCAAAGACTGCACCAAAGAACTGAAACTAGAGTGTGCATATTTCCTGGGCAAGACTAGCTAGTTTCTGCCATTCAGGCTTCATCAGTGACCCTCTAATAGTTTCAAAGTTCCACAATGAAACCCATGCTCCCAAAGGACAAGAAAATAAAATCTACATTATTGTGAAGGGCAGGGAGACGTTCTACCGCCGCCACAAAGTCCCAGTAACCAGCTGTAGTGAAGTCAAATATGTTCTTAAAAGGGTATCCCTTTGGAAGGAAAGACTGCACCAAAGAACTGAAACTAGAGTGTGCATATTTCCTGGGCCAGACTAGCTAGTTTCTGCCATTTAGGCTTCATCAGTGACCCTCTAATAGTTTCAAAGTTCCAAAATGAAACCCATGCTCCCAAAGGACAAGAAAATAAAATCTACACTATAGTGAAGGGCAGGGAGACGTTCTACCGCTGCCACACAGTCCCAGTCACCAGCTGTAGTGAAGTCAAATATGTTCTTAAAAGGGTATCCCTTTGGAGGCAAAGACTGCACCAAAGAACTGAAACTAGAGTGTGCATATTTCCTGAGCCAGACTAGCTAGTTTCTGCCATTTAGGCTTCATCAGTGACCCTCTAATAGTTTCAAAGTTCCAAAATGAAACCTATGTTCCCAAAGGACAAGAAAATAAAATCTACACTATAGTGAAGGGCAGGGAGACGTTCTACCGCTGCCACACAGTCCCAGTCACCAGTTGTAGTGAAGTCAAATATGTTCTTAAAAGGGTATCTGTTGGAAGCAAAGACTGCACCAAAGAACTGATTCTAGAGTGTGCATATTTCCTGGGCCAGACTAGCTAGCTTCTGCCATTTAGGCTTCATGAGTAGCACTGTTTCAAATCAAATATTTGAATACAATCTAAAAACCTTAAAAGAGTTAATTTTCTGAGGTTTTATCAATTTCAATCGGAAATATACCCAAAATCTGTTCGTGTACGAAATCTGAGGGATTGCATATGCTTAACACAAAACCTGTGAACACGTTCTAGTGTAGGTAATTCAGTATCGTTTAAAGTAGCCAAATTTTCACAACCATAAAGAGCCTTCGGTAAAACTATAGATTTATAGACTGTTTTACATATTAAGGGATGCAGAGCACCATGATTAAGAATACCACTGTTTACAAGACAAAACTACCTTTAAGCTCGTGGGTTGCATCTCGAATGCTTAATTTCTTGCTGAGGAATTTCTTATTATATACCCCCAAGGTGCGTATATCAGCACTTTTTGAAACAAATTAGTACGTTCATCTGTCAGTCTGTAAATTTGTGATTGTGAACATACACGCATTACTTTTTGTACCTTCACAGGGTACAGTTTGGGGTTTTGCAATCTGTATATATATATGGAAGTTAGGGTAAGAGTAGCTTGGTGCTATGATTTTCAAATGCTCTTTATGGGCTATGTTAATGTATTGTGGCCGGTAAGGATCTGTCCAGCAGGGATACACGCCTGATTTCTAGTCTGAGCCCTTATCTATTTCCATACTGTGTGTATGTAAACAGCGAAGACTCAATTGTAGCTGCCTCTGCCAGTTCCGTGGAATCAGACCTCTGATGTGCATCTAGGGTATACTTTGATAACGAGACACTGACGTCACAGACGCCATGTCAACAAAATAAAACTTCGTTTATTCGTTTTTGGAAATCAGAATAATGGATTTTAATAGGACTGAACCCACATGCTACAGTACTTTTTTTCGTACACCTGTTTTGGCTAATAAAATGCAGCTTTTTCATACACAGTACTTCGCCTTACATACAGCCAAGGCTTGATTTACGAATTGAGACGACCTTTTCTGGCTGAGCGAAGCCGCTAGGTCGTCTGCACCTTTTTTGCTTGCTACCGTGATAAGTACCAAATTCACATGTACTGTCCCATACTTATTTCTGAACATATACTGAGCGAAACTTCCAAACCGCCACTCTATATTTTCTCATACATTTAATATATATGATATATACATGGCTACAACTTACACTCAATATGGAAAAATTAATTGAACAGATACTGTCAAAATTTCATCTTCATGAATTGAAATTAACATGCTCAATTGATAGACTGCGTAAAGGCACCATCGCATTTCATTTTCACACAAACGCTAAACTTTGAACTCATCGCTTTAAAGCGAGTATTCCAGGGACCTAAAGCGAGTATTCCAGGGACTTAAGTGAAAAACACCAACTTTATGGTGTTATAAATGGACTTTATTGAACATTTTGGGGTTTTGCTTTTATTGGGTTTCGCTTTTATTAAGTAGGAATGTTCAGGTAATCCACAATGTTCCTATGGAAGCCCATATGACATAAAACAACACAATAATGCTTTATGGAGATGACATGTTTTTGTTCACAACATTATTGAAGCTTTCTGGTGGTGGACTATACTGGACATTTTATGACATGCGTAATAATCAGTTTTTGTTGATTCTTTTCGTAATACGTGTGCAAAAATGAAAAATGTCCGACAGGTTGTGGTGTAAACTTTCTGCTCTATCAAAACATGTCAAACTTTATGGAAAAATATACCGAGGGACTTTAAAAATGCACCATTTTACATTCTCTGTCTCTTCCACATGATTAATTTGATGATGTTTTCTTTATCATTTTTTATCCTCTTGCGAAATGGACCATGGTATGCCTTTATTTCGATTTGATCATGCTGTTCATTCTGACGTAATATCGACGTAAGTGTTTTTCAACAATTGTCGTCTGACAAATATGATTTTGATTCAATTTGAAAACAAACACTTTTAGGTGGTAGCCAGATGTTTTAAAAAATGGAAAAACACAAAAGTTTTCAGAAATAATCGTTTTATTACACTCCCACGCGTAGAGTTTCTTTGCTAACGTCAGGCTTAAATTTTCAAACATCAATAACAGACGAGTGACGTCCGCGCATGTCGCGATACTTTTGTCTTTTATGCAACTGATTGAGGAGTATCTGTTGGCAACAAAAAGATTTTGAATACTCGTGATCCTTAGGATATAAACGGCCAATTACGTCAAAAATCAATGACGTCATGTAGACGTAATGAACGTTGCCAGAGGCCTAAAACTTCATGATTTGATTTTGTCTTTCCTTTTGCTTTCAAGAACAAACATCGGTTCGAAAACTTTTTTTCGTTCATAATGGATGGTATGGGGACTCTGTGACTTGTTGAATTTGAGTTGTCTCAGAATTATCGCAACGTCACGGCAATCATAGGCTACAGCGTTTCGATTTTCTTCTTGGATGCAAGCTAAATGACGGAACTTGTCATTTTTATTTTTCACATAATGAAAATATCAAATTTTCGACATAAATTAGCATTTAAGCAGGTGGTGCGTTTTTAAAGTCATTCAGTATATGAATCAATCTCAGCGATGCCCCGTTTTCGATTGAACTCACAGCCCGACCCCTCTACTTTATACTCATACAACCCAAACGTTGGCATATTTGTGATAAAAAAAAGTTGTCGGATAGTTGTCAATGAAAATACGAGTATACACAAGGCGAAAAACATTTAACATCGTGTGCCACGTGCAAAATGGGTATCAGTACTCTATCGTTACGCATAAAAAACATCCCTATTGAATCAAACTTTGGTATGTTCAATCGACGGATACATGTGCCCACATATACTGTGTCAAATATCATTTCAAACAGCTTAATAATAAATGAGCTATATTAAAAAATGTGTACTGTTAACTGGCGGTTTAGAAGTTTCGTTCAGTATATTTCATCCTAGGTTTTCAGGCATCTCTATTTTCATCTTAATCTAAGACAATTATTTTCCTAACATCAAATCATCGCCATTTTTGATTTGTACAAACATATCCTACAGTGAGGCTAACGCTGGTCAACACAAAATGATTATTCAGGCAATTTCTCAAACATGTGCCCAACTAGAATAAGCAGAGACAAACTGCTTCTAATATCCGTTTGAATTGCTTGCGATTCACACCAGGTGTAATGGTCATTTTTTATGCATGTAGCTACGCTGTTCGACCAAATTTATACACCATAGGATTGCTGCGCTGAACCTACAATCTCATAAAATTAAAAGGATCCTCGTCCAAAGAAATTCTGATTTTGTTGCATGCGAACAATAAAGGCGCAGATCAGCCTGCATATCTGCACAATCTGTCCTACACCTTTGTAATTTGCTTCTGTAATAGGAATATATTGTAACATGCTATATGAAACAAGAAATATCTTTAAAAAAGATATTCGGCGGCTCTCAAATACTTACAATTTTAACACAACTAAGTGACGAAATCCCCTTATACTCCCTGTCTTTGCATGCTGGAAAAGGATATTCCGTCTAAAACCAGCGAATTTGGAAGTTGTGCTATGTTTCTGGTCTCTCTTTTGCTTGGTGCTCTTTTCGCTGAGCGATATGCATCTGAATCGTTCCAAATTTTAGGCACTTCACCAGCAAAGGCTAGGGAACAATGTTATTAGTCCTAATGTTTTTAAGAAAACGGGAGATTTTGACGATAAATGTATGTACTGAAACAAACTGAAAACCCGGAAAAAACATGCCATATTGTTGTTGTTGTTGTCACATAGGCTAGATTCTGCCCGTCTCAGATCTCAACTTGGAGTAGTTTTCAAGTCTTAAATGGTTTACACTTTCACCACTCTATTTACATATTATGAATGTCTCTATTTACAGAAAAATACTGATATACCAAATCACTTTTGTGTGGAACTAACTCCTATAACCTTTCTATTTCCTGTGGCACCTCGCCATAGCCGGGGTCCGGGAATAAATACATGTAGACTCAAAAACTGATCGACTAGCTCCCAGTAAGCACGTAAAATCCGGCTACTCTCGGTCTGCCAGAAAAACACCACCCGAAAAGCGTTTTGCTGGCGGGCCCATAGTTGCCCGAGATTTGTGCTGGCTGTTTGCAAGTTAGCCCTGGGAAGTTAGCCTTATATGATACATGTTCGTCTGACATACATGTAGTTAAAGAAACTAGAGCTTGTGCTTGTCATCTTCCTAAAGGAAATAGCAAAATACGCTGATACATGTACAGCTGCGGAGGTTGATCTGAGTCTAAGTGTAGGATTGTGGGTTGCGGGCACATTCAAATTGTAGGAAATTATGTGCCATTATTTACCGTTAAATATCCATCCCCATTATAACCTCTTTTTTTAAGATACATCTTTTTCACAAAGATGTATCTTGTTAAGCGCTATTAATAGACATTATAACGTGGGCTTTTTGGCTGTCTATTTATAACGCACCATGTTGTCTGATTAAAGAGAGACTCTGCCGATAGCTACACTGTCCTTGTAAAAAACATGCATTTGCCAATCAGAGCAAGCTTTGCACGTATTAACTCGCCTGAACCCCGAGGTTACTCTCTAATTCGCGATGAATTTTACGCCCTTGTATATAATGTAATGCATTAAATACACTTGTTATATTTGTTTTAGAAATAGACTAGACCTAATTCAGTGATTTTTTTACAAATTTGTTTCTATGAGTCCCGGGACTCACTGGGCCAAAATTCTTTGCATCCCAAGCTCGAAGTTTTGCATCCCATACGACGTCCACTTTGAATTATAAATTTTGTGTATCCATACGAATCCGGCCATTCATAGAAGCCAATTTGGGAAGCAAAACACTGGCATACTTATTTATACTATAATAAAGATGAAACTTAATTTACTTTGTAAAGTAAAACAATAAAGATATAAAAACCTACCTGACTTTCTTATTACTAAAAAGTTCAGTTGCAGACAGTATATTTCCTTAATTTAATCATATTATCATCTTTTGCCAAGAGTCAGACTTTTGTCTCGCAGTTTTCATATATTTTTAGAGCCCAGGTCATTAGCCCGTGTTCATCTAACTCTGCATGCCTACAAGTGTAGTGCTGGAAGTTACTGCATTTGAGCCTTTGGACATACCATATTAATTTTTCTTTTATCATCTGTGCACAGTCCAGTCTCCGTACTTCATGAGCCTGCAGTAATACTTTAACCATTCTATTGGTATTTGCTCGAAGCAGGGTGTTTAAACTTGCGGGTAAAATGCATTATTCAAATGTTTCATTTCGGGTTGGTAGTATTGGATCAGTACTGGTTTATCGGCACTGGTTTTTACCAGTAGTCCGGTACTGGCTTTTACCGGTAAACTCCCTACAGCGGGTCATATCTGAAAACACGTGTTTCCCAAGGGAAGTAATGATCGCTTTACTGTTGGGGAGTTTTTTTCAGTACCGGTTTTTACCAATATTATTCAAGACACGATGCGCAAGTTAAAAAAAAACACTCAATACGAAAGTTGCAAATACTAAATGCAGACTTTTTGCCACAATTTTAATGCATCCTGCAGGACTCTCATGGTTTAAAATCATGCGTCCTTTGTGAGAAGCATGCGTCTGAGACCCAGGACGTGCAGGTAAAAAAAATCACTGCATATTGTCGAAATTTATGAAACAGACTATAATCGTGTAACGCGCATTTGATACGGGAAACCATAATGGCTTGAGAATAAAAGATACAAAGATTTGCTTTATATAATGCTGTTAAAGTCCTTTAGGATATAGTGAGTTATCTTATATTGCACTTATTTACTATGTGCAATTAAGCAAGGCATGCAAAGAATGGTAGTAAAGCAAATTAGAAATGCTGTACAGCGGGAGTTGACCTATATTCATGATCAATGTTCATTATTAGGACTAGTGCACAAACTGGTTCTCGGCCATTTACTTGGAAATTTTCAAGTTAAATTGCATCTATAATAAGATCGCGTGGTCAGTCTGAGTATTAACCAATAAGGGCATTGTTTTCTATCTGGTGTGATGAATATTACAATTTAAGAATACTTCTGATTGGTGAAAATTTGCATAAATTGTAGGTCTAAAGCGATATTAGAACGGCGGCCAAAAGGCCGCAAAAAATCTATAATATGAGCCAGTGCATGAGATTTTCAACAATTTGGTATGTGCGACCAGCAATGCTTCAGATCAGTCTGCGCATACGCGCAGTCTGATCAGAGCATTTGCTTGTCGCTGTTTAGATACTGACTGAACAACAGTTGGAGTTTCTAAGCTTAAATGGAAGCTGCAGAGGCTCGTTCGAGTCTACACATGTCAAAATGCCACATTGTTTAAAATATCATGCACTGGCTCATTATATAATATTCTATTTTATCTCTGTAGCTGAGCAGGCTTGTTTGAGCTTCATTGGTCAGAAACCCCGAAGAGAGGTTTTCTCTCGTTTAAGTCCAAATAGTATTGAGTCACAAGCGTGTAGCATTATCTCATGATGGATTTTGTATTCTTTTCAACAGGATGATGACAGGGTTAAACTATTGTCCTTGTAGGCAGTGTGTTTCGTGGAAGTGGCTTCAAAAAGACAATGTTGAACCTAAACATACAGACGGTGAAATATACGACGAAATTAATGAGGATTTTGTAAGTTGTTGTTTTTTCCCTAATAAATAAAACCTCAAGTTGAGCTACGGTGGGCCCATCCAACGACAAGCATCAGGCACCAACCAACGGATGAAAGCTTTACGCCAGGGCTGTCATTAAGTCTGAGGGCTGAACCACCGTCGTGCAATTAAAAAGGAAACCATAGCTATCAACCGTGATTGGGTTCGCAACCAGGCATGCAGACTGTCGCATGATATCTATGTTGTATTCAAGGTTTGTACCCAAGTCTGACGTCATACCAACTAAGCCACTGCTCTGCGCAATTAAATTGTGTGTTTAAGCTCTGGGAATGTGTTTGTAAACAGCAAATGTAACATCTTTTGTATATTGATACTTCGGTGAAAATATGCCAATTTCCAAAAAGTACAATTTTCTATTTGTTCTTAATTTGTAGATAAGATTGATAAACAATAAGCTGATCAAAGTAGTTCTGACAGGCAACCATATTATCACCAGTTTGTTTGTTTGTTTGTTTTGTTGCTTTACGTCCCAAGTCAACAGCTATGGTCATTGCGGGACGGTCAGTTCACCTAACCACACTTTTTCCTGGGCAAGCTTGAACAAGCCGTTAACCAGTATTTCGTGCACATACTTTCGCTTGTAACTGACAACAACCCTTCTTGAATGATTCAGCGGAAGGTAGGAGAATGACAATAGAAATTATTTCATGATCAATCTCCATGAAAGTATGGGACCGGTCCGGGATCGAACTCACGACCCCTGGATCTGCCGTCATACTCGCATCTGTTGCCAGACACGTTACCGACTGCGCTACGCGGCCAGGTTTTATCACCAGTTTACTGCAAAGTAGGATATGAGTGGATTAATTAAGTTATTTGTTGATTTTCATAGCCCTGCTTTGAAAATGTGGGGGCTATACTGGATTGGGGTTGTCAGTCATTCTGTTCATCATTCCATCCATCATTCGATCTGTCCATCATTCCATCCATCATAATTTTGTTTCTTCTCAATATCTTGAGAATAAATTAATAGAATTTTACTAAGAGATTGTTAAACATACTTTTTTTCTATCATTTGTAACAGATGTATTAATGAATGAATTTTGTTCATTCTTTTGTTTCGGCTCCATATCTAAAAAAAACAAATCGGCAACATTTTGTCAAATGTTGTATCTGCATTTGATATTGGTATGATCTAGTTTGGAATTGTTACCTGTCATTTTTCCCAATTTGTAACAGAGTTATGGCCCTTGATTGATGTCAGAATTTCGATTCCACTCAAACTATCTTTAGAAAGAATTGACAGGATTTTATTAAATTTTGTATATGCATTGATATTGACAAGTTTTAGTTTGGGATTATTACCTGTCATATTTTGCAAATTTATAACACAGTTATGGCCCTTGATTGATGTTAGAATTTCGATTCTGCTCAAATATCGTTAGAACAAATGGACATTATTTCATCAAATTATGTATATGCATTGATACGATCTAGGTTGGGATTGTTATCTATCATTTTTGCAAAGTAACAGAGTCATGGCGCTTGTTCGATTTTGTTTGTTTGTTTGATTTGATTCTGTATGTCCCATCAACAATCTTTCAGTTAAACAGGGATGGGTCTTCCTGGGTTGAACCAGTACTAAGCTAGGATAATTGTGTCTTGCTCAAGGACCACAACGCAGTAACGCCGTTGAGGCTCGAACCCGCGGCCACTCTGTCTCAAATCAAGCACTCTACCACTGAGCCACTGCGCTCTCTAACGCTTGTTTGATGTCAGCATTTCGATTCTACCCAATAGCATTAGAACGAGTGGACAGCTATTAACCAAATGTTGTCTATGCATTGCTATTGGCAAGATCTTGATAGAAGTTCTCTTATAAGTCGTGTTCCTTTTGGACAAATGAGTGCATAATCGATTATGGTTTTCCGTGATCAATGAAAGTAAGTAAGGGTGCAAAGATCAGGAGTCGATACAATCAAGTACCACACCTGACCCAGGATACCAATGGGAAAGTGACAAACTCACAGCAGACACCACAAACGAGAGCCTAGAGGTCAGCCCTCTCCCAGCAGGTGACCACAAAACACATACAAACAGACGCGCACAAAGACACAGCAAACACAAGACAGAACAAAAAACACAAAAGATCCACAAAAGAAGTACCGCCCTGGAACTGTCAGTAAAACACTTTTAAATGACTTTTTTATTTCATAATACATCTGTTACAAATAATAGAAAAAAGTATGTTTAACAATCTCTTAGTAAAATTATATTAATTTATTCTCAAGATATTGAGTAGAAACAAAATTATGATGGATGGTATGATGGACAGATAGAATGATGAATGGAATTATGGACAGAATGACTGACAACCCCCAAAAAACTTTTATCATTACTTGAATTTATAGCAATGTATTTTTTATACTTAAGTTGGGACACATATATAAGTGTTTTCACTACAAAACGTGTAATGCTATCTGTATGTTTTATATACAGAAAAATAGCCACTAATATTACATATATAGTTGTCAACAAACTTACAATTTTATTGTAAACTTTCTAGCAGTTTTACAGATTTAGGTTTAATTATTGGTAAATTGAAGAATCTGATAATCAATCATTTACTTTGAGCTGCGTCTAACCACAACTGCTAAGTATAAACTATTTTGATACTATACCAATCATTAAGGCAATGTTTAAGCAACTTAAGCATAAGATTCAAAATATAATAAAATAAATATTGTTATTTGCAGATGAAAGCAGTGTATGAATTTGATATAAAGAAAGATCCACACCCAAATCTTAAAAACCGTGTCCAGAGCAACGCCCACGTGAACGTATGTTACAGTAGTGGGATGGACAATGATGATATCATAGCATCCATGAAAGCTAATGCTCCAACACTTCAACTTTCTACTAGAAACCTTCGCCAAGTTCCGAGACAAAATGAATATGAAACATCAAAAGGTCTCCAGAAACAACCAGAGAAAACCACAAAACAAGCCTTTGTAATGAGCCATCCAACGTTTACAGACCCAAGAGGGACTGACGTTATTTCTGATGAGTATGTTCAAATATCTGAAAAATATGAAGAGATTCCATCAATATATGATCAACCAAATATTGAAAATCGAACTGTTCACAGTGTTAAGTTTGAAACTGAAAGAGACGAGTATGATCATATAGTAGCTAAAGAAGCTGAGTTAGAAAATGATGGTGATGAGGAAAGTGTTTATGAAGATTATGATCCCAGTTATGTGAATGCACAAGTTTCTCAAAATAATGACCATTTTTATGAAAATGAACTAAAAGAATACGAAATCACACAGAGTCGATTTTAACCCTTAAAGTGCCAAGAAAAAAAATCACATCTGAAAATGTCGTCTACTGAAGACGTCTGCTGTAAATAATTGCCTAGCATTACTGACGAATTAAGTATAGAAGCAAACAGCGTGGACCCAGAACAGACTGCTCCTAAAAGGAGCAGTCTAATCTGGATCCACATAGTTTGCCATAGAGGCTTCTTAAACAGTTGAGCAGACGAGAAAGCAGACGACTTTTGTTGGCGCATTAAAGGTTAATATATTTTCCAGTCGTTTAGTGTTGGCATTTTATTGAATATGAAAGAACAAGTTATACCCAACGGTTTGATATGTTCTACCCTGGTGCTAAAGTGTGTAAAATTTAAAGCTGCCATCTATTACATGTACATAGATGATCTAACATGAGTGTTCATATATGATTGAATTTATCAAAAGAGTTGAGAAAGAGATAAAATGCGAGCTTACTGAGCATTTTATCGCATTTTCGCAACAAATTTAATAAATTTAATTATACAGGAGCTAGAATGCTAGATTCCGTTTATCATATGACGTTAAAATGATTGTGTTATCGCATTCTTGGTGTGAAAACGTCTAGATTTTGCCATATTGGCGACGTTATTATGGGCGTCATTTCGTAACCTTACCAAACTCTGTAAACCACTAGTGGTTTGTCGATTTTAAAACATGGCTTTACTTTGCTTCTCAAATGTGACGTCATATGATAGATAAGTATAAATGTTTGTATGGAAGTATAAATGATGATTTCTATGTGGTGTTAAGTGTGAAACCATTTGTGGTTAAACATCTTCTAGGACTGGTGGAATATTCCAGCTAGTTTAATACAAAACGTATGAACTGTCAACTATATATATTAAGGGATCAAAGGTGTTTTTCCCGAATTACAATGTGTTCTGTGTCTGTGGATCACTTAAAAAGCTTTAGTGCAATGGGTTGTTACATCTGTGTCCACATTAATTATCAATATTACAATTTGCAAATACCAAGTCAAGAAGCGGTTGCATAAAGTTGTGTTCAACACAGAATTTGACGTCTACTCTATATTTTTTCATATTCTGGTCCTTCAGGAATATTGGATTCTGCCGGAAAGCAGAATACCGCTTAGGCTGGTGCTAGGGGCGTGAGAATTGTTGTACTTACTTTTCGTTCTCATGAACAGATTCAATAAACCCCGAGTCTGCTGTTTTTTTTATATCGTAGGCTCTCTCTTTATTTCTGAAGGATCCGTTTTTCCAGTTATTCTGGTTCTGTGCTTTATTTCTTTATTAAAAGCGCCAGAACCTCAAACTGAAATCGCGTGATCGGGTGTGCGCTATCGCCAATCCCCACATGATTGACCTCTCAACTTGCCCACTGTGTGGGAGGGGACATAAAATGTGCACTTGCATGACATAATGATTAAGACAGTTATTTTTTTTAAAAAAATGGTGGAATTACGTAAAGCCGGTGGGAGCCTGATGCTTGTCTTTTGCTGGGTCCACCGTGGATCAACTAGGGGTTTTCTTTAGCTCTGACTGTCTGTGAGCAGAGAGTCATTTTCTTTGTTTCATCACTGTATCTTTATTGAGTTGATTGTTTCCCTTTGATGATATTTTGGATGTGTTGGGAAGCGTCTAAGCGAGTTAAACAAATTCTGTGTGGTTGGCACCAGCGGAATCCAGCATGCCAATAACATTTAGTTGATTCGGTCCAGCGGTTTAGGAAAGATATAGCATAACGAACACAGGAGCACAGTAGCTCGGTGGTAGAGTGCTTGACTCGAGACCGAAGGACCGCGGGTTCGAGCCTCACCGGCGTTACTGCGTTGTGGTCCTTGAGAAAGACACATTTATCCTAGCTTAGTGGTTCAACCCAGATAGACCCGTCCTTGTTTAACTGAAAGAGTGTTGATGGGACGTTAAGAATCAAATCAAACAAACAAACAAAGTATAACGAACAAAAGGACAGACATACAGACACCTTTGAACCCTCCCCCCGGCCTTGGTGGGAGGTGGACCAAAAAAGTGCTCTTGCACGTCCTAGTGTAAAGAAGTCTCTCATCATATTTGTTTGGACTCGGTTTAGCCGGTTTAAAATGATAATTACCATGATAGTATAATGAATAGACACTTCAGACACCTTCCATTACTTAGGACCACTGGGTGGCAGGATTGCAAAAGTGTTTGGTCCTGCACTCTCGACTTGTGTAAGAAAGTCACTCAACAGATTTCGGCGGTATAGGAGGAGATGGCAAAATGAACAAAATGAACCAAAAGACATACAAAAAATAAGTGAGAATGGTCAGGAAATACCACAATCACAAACTGCAGACCAACCCATGGCAACGTGTGGAGAGCTACAGGACATTTACAGTAACAAGACATCCGGAATACAATAAACCAAACCAACCAGCTCTCTCTTCCTCGTCAAGATGAATGAAAAACTAGAAAGGACATAAAGTAACGCATACCAAACCAAAGACCAACACAGACCCCTACAAACAATGGGAGGTACATAAAACAATAAATCAACAACAACAGAACCACCGCTTTAGAACGGACAGCAGCCTAAATTGCTGGGGATGGTAAATGCATCTTACTGGCGCCAAATCTTCGTCCTAGATGCTGTTGTTATTAATACACAAACATTGTTTAGATTGCATGGATGCTTCCTAACTAATGCAATGCATCATCACAGGGAAGCAATCAAATCAAATTAACCAATATGATGAAACAAAGACAAGACTGATCACACACTAGGGCCCCTGTTTTGACGAGCCAAATGTGCTCTTGCATGCCACACTTGTGTAAGCAAGTCACTCAAATATGGTTGGATTCGGTCCCAGGCCTCAAGATAAGAGTGCGTAATGTAAAACTATTTTCTTTATTTCTCATCCAAAACATATGTTGTGGGTACTCAAAAGAACCGGCTCAATGAGACGGTTCTTTTGAGCACCCAAAACACATGTTAAAGTTGATGGGTAAGAAAATAATTACAATTTTAAGCTAATAAAATTTCCTTATCTGGATCTATGGACCGTCCAGAGGTTCCAGAGGAGGAGATAGCAATACATACAAATGGTAGGGGACAAAACTAAATGTGCTCTTGCGTGATCATTTTGTGTAGGAAAATTACTCAACACTTTTAGCCGGATTCCATCCAGAAGTTTAGGGAGGGATAACATAATGGGCAAAAAATTTGAAGGATAAAGGCAATCGCAATATAACTATGAATTCTTGGTTCAAAATTATTTATAGATTAAACATATTCAGTCAGTGTATGATGTAAATTATGCCTGTACACCCAGCAAAGTGACAGATCAACATAGATGTCTGCTCTTTCTGATTAGAGTCGTTGATATAGATAAAGAAACTATAAGTCCTCAACTACTCAGTGACCAAACTTTTATCTATCTGGATTCACCTGCTGGGAAAGGGCTGACATCTTGGCTCTCGATTGTGATGTTTAATTGTCTTCTTTTCACTTTCCCATGTGGTATCCTGGGTCAGGTGTGGTACTTGATTGTATCGATTCATGATCTTTGCCCCCTTTCTTACTTATACATTGCGTCAATGTTTTTGTTAGCATTATACTAGATCTTCAAACAGTCAGTCTCGTTTGTGTGGTCCAAAATAGCCGGTGCCTTCTGTTGTATAAAAAGTGGGACTAAATACCATAAAAATAGATATTGATGAAAATTCTCTGATTTTCATTATAAGATATTTTCAACATGTCTAAGGCACACCATATCAATCTTAGTGTAAACCTCTCGTCTGATCCTCCCATTATCCTACTGGGTTACTAGTTGCCTAAAAGATAATATAAAATAGGATCTTAGAGCATCAACAATAAAACATCGCACATCGTTCTTTGTCCATTCAGTAAAATATGTGTCAGTCTTTTGCTGTGTTTTGCTCGTGTTGATCTATAACTCTGTCTAAATGTAAACAACTGAATAAAATATATTTGTATACCATATGCGTTATAATATTGCTGCGTTGAATCACTACTACTGTCTTGCTAACCAAAGGTGACAGTGACGTAATATATACTTTGATTTCAATTGCTAAGTAAACCACTAACGTGAACACTTCACTTGTGCTGACGCGAGTCGATAGATCACTTGTGCATTAATCCTATCAATACACAAGTGATCAATCGATCCTGTGTCCCTGATAACTATGTAATCAAATTTGACGTCACTGTCACTCTTGGCTGGCAGGGCAGTAAGTTACTAATCCTTATCCTGCCAAGGTTTTGCCCTTAAAATGTTTTCTGCTTTTTTCCATCTACTGCATATTCATATGCACTCCAAAATACCTTTATTATTTTGACGAGGAAGAGAGAGCTGATTGCTTTGCTTTTATTGTCTTTCGGGTGTTTTGTTAATGTAAATGTTCTATGGCTCTTCCTCACGGTGCCATGGGTTGGTCTGCAGTTTATGATTGTGGTATTTCCTGATCATACTCACTTACGTTTTTACTATGATAGCAAACACTATGAACCCTGATCAGAATGCTCGCTCCTAAGGAGCAGTCTGATCAAGGTTCATATTGTATAGAGTAGAGGCGTCTAAAATACATAAGCAGATGAGAGTGAAGGACAATACCAGTCAGTATTCACGCAAGAGGATTCAGACAGTACCATTCCAGACCCAGACGGTGACCCTTTCTCAATCTGACTATGTATCAATTTACTGTCAGCAAGGAAGGCGTGAGGAAGCTTTAACCAGAAAAGCAACCCACCGAAAGCTTCAGGCCAGACATGATTCCAGCACGGTTATTTAAGGGATGGGCAGGAGACCTTGCTCTGATCTTTGCTATTATCTTCAACAAAGTAAGTAGGGTGCAGAGATCAGGAATCGATACAATCAAGTACCACACATGACCAAGGATACCAATGGGAAAGTGACAAACTCACAGTAAGACACCATAAATGAGATCCAAGAGGTCAGCCTTTTCGCAGCGAGTGACCACAAGGCACATATAAACAGACGCGCACAATGGCATAGCAAACACAAGACAGAAAAAAAACGTAAAAGATCCACAAAAGAAGCACCGCCTTTGAACGCTCAGTAAAATATTTTACTGGAGGGCTTAAAACGGTTTCACGGCGCCAACCTTACACTTAATTCAGATGTGGATCAAGATATTTGGTTTGCATGAAAGACTCTAACTTATAATTGAATCATCTCCCAGAACATATAAATCAAGATATAATAAGGAGATAAAGCAAAGATAAGGCCTCAACAGTAATTAAAACTGAATAACAGAGCAAAAGAAATCCAACAGGTAAGCCGGGTAGGCCCGTCAATCAGCCAAAGCATCAGGTCCCTACCATCTCATCAATACATAAGTCTTTGAATGGGAACCATCATAAAGTCTGAAGTCTGACCCAGCGGCGTGCAATCAAAGAGGAAAGTAAAGTTGTCAACCGTGATTGGGTTGACCACCAAGCATGCAGACTGTTGCAATACATTATTGTTATAGCCAATTACCTTTTTTACAATGGGAAATTATTTTAATGAACTGCGTTGAAAATTATTAGAGCCAACAATCTTCTTCAAGTTTTACACCAAATCACCATAGAATGCAGGTTCCGAAAGTCCTTGGAGCAAGAGAGATTTAACTCCGACTTGGAATTAAGATATTAAATCATTGTATCGTCTATAAAATTTAGAAAAGGTTTTGCAAAGTTTATGATATCGATAGCCTTGTTTAAGAAGTTTCTGAGTTAACAATCTATTGCCAGTGTTGAAGTCAGTAGCATAGCTAGATGCTCTAGCAAAACGAATGAGCTGAGAGATATAGACTCCGTAGGATATAGAGCGAGGAACATCACCATCAAAAATGGGTGATTTACAATGTCAAAATCAAAGTCGTCACGTTTATCATAAATTTGGGTAGAAACAATATCATTAGAAATGGACAAATGCAAGTCTAAAAATGCAGCTTCGGTATCAGAGGTACTGGCTTTATTAAGCTGGAGCTCAGAGGGGTATATTTGACTAACCATATTGTCAAAATAAACAGAAGAATGTAAAACAGCCAACGTCTCTGCGGTGTTCCAGAAAAGCCAGCGATACGACCTAGCCAATTATCGCCCTGTTTCTTTGACCTGTCTTTGCTGTAAGGTGCTGGAACAATGCAAATCAGTTAGCAATGTCATAAAGCATGCGGACAAGTACAACAGTTCTCTCCAACTGCCAGCATTGATTTCCGTGCCAGAAGAAGTTGCGAAACTCTTCAGCATGCATTATCCTCCACATTTGACAAGGGCGTACAGACAGACATGGTCGTCTTAGGCTCAGTACTGGGGCCCTTGATATTCATGCTATTCATTAACGACCTACCAGACAAGATCATATCCAAGACGCGTTTGTTTGCAGATGACTGCATAGTATACAGACCAATATATGACCATAGTGACTGTGCCGTCCTACAGCAAGACCTTGATGCTTTGGCAGAGTTGGAAAACAAGTGGGGCTTGGAATTCCATCTTCAGAAATGCAGTGTACTGAGAGTATCAAGATCCAGACCCCCCATCAGTCACCCCTACAAGCTGAAAGGACACATCCTGATTACTGAAAATACAACTAAGTACCTGGGCGTTGACCTCCAGACAGCTCTATCTTGGAAGACACACATAGACAGAATCTCCAAGAAGACCAACAACATGCTCATGTTCTTAAGACGCACCCTCAGGTCCCGCCTCAGGTCTTGTAGTGAGGACACCAAAGCCAACGCCAACTTCAGTATGGTCCGCTCAAACTTGGAATACCGATCGTCTGTTTGGAACCCACACCAGAAGGATCAGATACTCAAACTAGAGATGATTCAAAGAAGAGATGCCCAGTACACATCAAACCGATGCAGGAACACCAGCAGCGTATTTTCGATCACCTTCAATGGGAGTCTCTTGAATCAAGGCGTTCCAAAATTCAACTGACCCTTTTGTACAAAATTGTCAATGGTATGATAGACATACCAGCAGACGAGCACCTAACCAAAGGAGCATCCAGGACAAGATCTGCACATTCGAAGAAGTACAGACAGTACCGTACATCTACAGATTCAATTAGATACAGTTTTTACCCTGCACCATCCCTTTGTGGAGTTCTCTTCTAGCATCTGTTACTGAGGTCCCGTCTTTGGTATCCTTCAAGAAGGGGCTGACTCCAGTTTCCTTCTAAAATGTTAAGGGTCCACTTGTCTAGTAACTCATCAAGTTAGGGAGCTGTGCTGTCGGGGTCGTAAGGCCCTGGTACCGCCACGTAAGGCAGAACGGTCTGTGACTGATTCAAAAGCAATAGGGAAAACTTTTTTCCTACTATCTTTCACTATTAAGTATTTTATTTTGATTATCATATCACTCTCTATTATATTATCATAGTTATTTTCATTATTAATTTACAATCTTCTTTCTGCCTATCTTCTCTTATTTTTCATCTTTCTAGCGCTACAAATAGAAGTCAATCCGTTGAGTAATAGTCAAATTTGGCGGTTCAGCGTAGAGATGTAGATGTAGAAGTGGATTGCCGCGGTCTAGTACCATAAGTTTCTATTTTCAGGTACAATGCAGAACACGTGTAGACGGACGACGGAGGGACGAGCGGATGGATGGATGGGCGGTTGGGTGGGTGGGTGGGTGAGTGGGTGGATGGATGGATAGCGACGTTGTGCGCAAAACGGGAGTCGCAATAAACATTCTTACTAGTAGGCCTTGGGCTGGCTATAGACCCCCTCCCCCCCCCCCCCAGGGGGAATTTTGTACACTATGATTTTCTAAAACTACATTTTATAAGACACAAAATAAAAGATGTTAGCCCTCTAAGAGTGGCAGCGTTAACGTGTAACATTACGTTATATACGTTGCCCCCCGAAATAGCATTAAACGTCCCTGATAATGTCTCAACCATGACATGTTCGTACATATTTGCATGCTAAAACAGGTTTATGAACTTCTTATAACAGTTACATATTTAAGTATTAATTTTATAAATGTCTTGTGTTATTTCCGTTGTTTACGTTACTTAGTGTTTCAAACCTGTCTTATTTCTGAGTATCAGTATGGTAGTTATTGACTATACGTGTATTACATCTGTCTCAGAATATAGCAAATCTATAAGAATGTTACTTGAATGAATTGAAGTTCCTTATTATGGTCGCTTACACTACTTTTCAGGCCCACGTTACGTATGTTACCCTCATAATAGCATTAAACATTCAAGCTAATGTCTCTAACAAGCCCTGTTTACATGTATACTTATTTGCATGCTGGCACAGGTTTATGTGCTTCTTTTAAAAAGGTTACCTATTGTAAGTATTCATTTTATAAATACCTTGAGCTTTAACTGTTATATGTGTTACCAAATGATACATAAGCTATTCTGAGTATATGTATAGCAGTTGTTGACTATACATGTATTAAGTCTGTCAGTGAATTTAGAAAATTTATAAGGCTGAAATAAATTGAAGTTCCTTATTAATTTATGGTGATTTAAACTATTATTACAGTGTGATCTATCAACCTTCGCTGTTTGCTCACATAAACAGTAGACACGTTTGTACCATGCATTCAAATCAGAAGTTCTGAAAGACAGTCACTGTGAAACAGTTCAGTTCTGGGCAAGGTCAGATGGTGTTGACACTGATTAGGGCTACAAGGAAAACAACTTTGAATTGCATGTCAGCTCTACCTGTATGCCTTGTTCCCAATGTTCATTGCACACGATCACATCAACAACGCACAATATGTACCTGTGTAACTGATTACACTCATAGATGTGTCTGATACACATCGCAAATGCAAAGAACTACTGGAACAAAACGGGTTTAGTGTGTGACAATCATTGGTTCTTTGCTTGAGAATCGAAATGCTTTTAAAATAACTACATGTATCAGGCAAACAATAAACCCTGTGCCAAGTCAAAGGAGGTATTTTAGGCATCGGCAGCTAGAAATACGCTTCGTAATACAAATGGAATGGTGTATTACTCATCACATCAGAGCTCAAAATGTTGAAACAACTCTGTGACGTCTGTGAGGGTTGAACCCACGAATGCGACGTGCGCGCCTAGCACTGCAACGTCTGACGTCCTTAACCATTACACCATCCAGGCATCTAAAAAAGGATGCTCAAAAAGCGTATATAACGGCGCCAGGCGCTGCAGTACACTCCGTATAGGGGTTCTTTGAGTTATGCTTATTTTCTGCGATGAATTATGATATTTCTCTCAGTCTGTAGTATGACACTTGTCTTTTTGACCACAGTGGAGACATAATCCATATAAATATTTTGACGTCTGTGAGGGTTGAACCCACGAATGCGGCGTGCGCGCCTAGCACTGCAACGTCTGACGCCCTTAACCATTACACCATCGAGGCTTCCAAAAAGGATGCTCAAATAGCGTATATAACGGCGCCAGACGCTGCAGTACACTCCGTATAGGGGTTCTATGAGTTATGCTTACTTAGAAGTTATAACCAATTTGGAATTCTTGCATGGGAATTCGTTATGTGAAGCTGTTTGAAGCCGCAAAAACCATGTTCAAATCATGAGATTCACGTGCTGTTTGAACATGGCTTTTACTTGAAAAGCCTAAACTGGGCCCTGATTTGCGTGCATGACGTTACACTGGAATGCGTTGCGGCCGTGACTGATCATTACGCCTATGCTTTTGTTCGCAAAAACGTTGCACGCGTATATATGACGTTGAGACGTCGTAATGACGTTCGAAAGTTGCCGCTGACGCCATTCTTTTTTTTTTTGAGAAATCAAGTGTAAGAAAAGGGAGATTTAATGTTAAAGCGACGTTTTCAGCGCGGTTATGCTGAAATCAGGTAAAATATGCAAGAATAACGATCACACATTTTTGTTTCACTGCATTAACACTTGCGGGGTACCTCTGACGATGTTTGAACACTCGGCCTAACGGCCTTGTGTTGAAACAGCTTCCTCGGGACCCGGCAAATGTAAATGCATGAAAACAACATGTGTGATCCCTATAATTGCACTTTTCTGAATACTTAAAAAAATGTTTATTTACAAATATTTTGTAGGGTAATGTATGTAAAAGGCTGTTACAGCTTCACGCTGCCATTGTCAGAGGGCTAACATGTTGCAAAAACCTTGCAAGACATTGGGCTTCAAAGAAAAATATGTTCTACAAAATTTCGGGAGGGAGGGGGATAAACGCAATCCAGTGCAAACTCCCCAACAGTGGCAACTTCCTTTCAGTAGAAATTGTTTTCTGAAGGTCTCTGAACCGGAAGTACACCGCTTTGGGGAGTAGTAGTAGTAGTAGTAGTAGTGTATAAATTCTCCCAGTCAAGGGACACCTTCTTTCGAAGTGGTCTTCTTAAGTCAATACTTCAAATGCCCGTCACCCTGTGTTTACTTTGAAAAATGCCCAATGAATTAATGTCTCATGCTGGTGTGTGCCTCGGTACATCTACCCGGTTGCATTTCTTTCTATTTCTTTTGGGGATAAGGGAGAGCCTACTGTATCGTTCGGTGTGGAGACTGTGACAAAGACGTCTGGTTTGCATATCGAGGTCTCTATATGAGGTTTGACGGACGGTGGCATCAGAACTACTGAAGAAGAAGCTACTGTCCAATATCAGTTGAAGTAACTGTTCACGCTCCAGCGGGCGGTCCAACAGCTCATAGGCAATACGGAGTATAGCATCCAGCGCAGGTCGTCTTACTGGTTCCAGTACTGTACAGTCCAAGATGAAGTGTTCAAGGGTCTCTTCGGCTTGATGGCAAATCTGGCAGGTAGCATCGATCTCATTCTGGTTGAAACGTACTCTGTTGACCTGTAGGATGTAGGTCCCTGTAACTATCTTCAGCTTAGTATGTACTCTAGGAACGTCACTCACACAGCCTATATTCTGTATCAATGGGTGCTTCTTGCCTGGCCAATAACTGGATACACACAGAAATTCCAGACTACTGTAGAAGGAAGCTCTCCACTTGAGATTGTCTACCCAGTACGTATAGACGGCCTTATGCACTACACTTTTCCATTGTCCTTTAGAAGGAGGGCAGTCCAGAACTGTGTATGGGTCCGGTAAACTGTATTTCACACATAGTTTTCTGATATCAATGAACCAGCTGTTTCCACCATATGCTTTGATACTAAGTTGTCTTCTAGCTACACTTTTCTCAACAGACGATTCATCAAGACGAGAAACACTGCCAAACAAACCAAGGGCTCTGGTGTGTATAATTGCTTCCACTGGAAGTGCTCCGGCTATAATATATATGGCTGGGTCTGCTACATTCTGGGGTAATGAAAGTATCTGTTTGATGAACTTTTTATGAACTCTATCCAGCTTGTCCAAGTAGACTCCTGTAGGAAGAACAACCTCCAGACCATAGACAAGAATAGGAATAACATATGTTTGGAGAAGATGGATGGAAGTATCAGGATCTAGACCATTCTCGCCATGCAGGCCAGCCCCCATCAGGCTATGGACAGTTCTTCTAGCCTTCTTGATGTTCTCCTGTACTGCCGACTCTTGGCTATTGGCTGAGCGCATAATCCCCATGTGCATGGTTTGTGTCACAACTGGCATGGCCTTGTCAGCTACCATAATCCGAATATCACTGTCTGGTTTTTCTGCTGCTTTGGACGGGACTGGCAACACAACACTTTTGTCAGGCTGTATTAAGAATTCCTCCATAATACTGTAATCCTCAGCAGTAGATACCTGAGATTGGAGAGGAGGTAACTCTTCACTCATAGGGGCTGAGTCATCGGCACACGTGGGAACAGTACAGCAAATCTCGCCTATATGGTATCCACCCTCAACAACGGCAATCCAATTGATGCTCCCATCCTGGTAAACTTTATATAGGTCCGTACTTAACCCCCCCCCCCCCTGGCGAACCCCCTGCTTAATACGAAATATATCTGAAACAGCGCCTTCCCACTTCACTGCTGTAGTGCCTCCATCGTGTAGGGACTGGATTAAAAGCCAGGTGGCACCATCAATACCAATGTGATAAAGTTTCCTTAGAAGACTGTCGTGGTTGACTACATCAAACGCAGATTTTGCATCCAAGAATGCAATATAGAGTGGCTTTCGCTTGTCACGCTGCTCGCGGATGGCCTCTTCCAAGATCAAGGAACAGTTCATCGGTGATGAGTTCTTTGTAAATCCTCTCTGTAGTGCACTCTGGTTAGCATTGATAATTGGCTGGATCTTCTTTCTAAGCACGGCCTCTAGAATCTTTGTAATAACTGGGAGAATAGTGATTCCTCTATAGTTCTTTGCCTCTGTATTTAAGCCCTTCCTCTTGTATACAGGAGTTAAAACACCAAGTTTGAGTGATTCTGGGATCTTGCCAAACGTAAATAGTTGATTGATGATTCTGGTTAAAAACTCAAGTAGGACTTTGCCGCCATACAGAATATGCTCTGCCACAATGCCATAGATATCTGCTGCTTTGTTTTTATTCAAGGACGAGATCGCCTCCTTCACTTCGGGAACTGTGATGGTCTCAATATTGGTGGGACTATTCGCCATATGTGTACAGATGTCAAAGATCTCCAGCATCTCAGTCTTTACCAGTTGCTTATAGGCGTGATCTTTTCTCAAAGTATCATTCGGTGTGGCCAGTTTACTAAAATGCTCCCTCCATCTGAGGATGTGCTGTATGTAGAATCACCAACATTCAACTCATTCACACAAATATGAATGTTTGAATCCAGTGGCCTATAGTGGGGAGTTTACGGCACGCCGACGGTTACGGGTAATAACCCATCACATCTCAATACAAACTCCCCAACAGTGGCAACTTCAGTAGAAATAGACCACTGCCGCAATGCGTCATTTGACCCCGAGGTCACGCATAAATAGTACGTAGGCGGATTGATTTCTAGCGAAAAAGGCCAGCTTCACGTGCGTTCTTGACAACACAAGTTAAACAAAGATGGCGGCCCCGGATAGCATCTGTGCCGCTTCACTTTTTTGACTGCGAATTATTTGAAGTTTAAAGATTAAACATTAGTCAAGCTTGCATATTTGATTATTTCTGATACAGAGGAGTTTATAACACGCCTCGTTTAGTCCAAAACACAGTCAAATTCCCAAATTAGCACACCCAGGCTGTCTCTGACCCAGTAGGCAGTATGCATGCCCATGGATCGAGACGAGAGCACAGCAGTACCCTAATAAATAATGAAGAAAAGCTGTCTTTATTAGATTGTCTTCGATTCAACCAATTATGACCAATCATCATCACATAGATAGATAGATACATAGATTAAATAGATAGATAGATAGTTGATAGATAGATAGAAAGATAGATAGATAGATAGATAGAAAGATAACCCTTTTGGAAAGTGTTACTGGTCAGTGTATGCATACAAACAGGCTAGTCTAACCTTACATGTATTTGTGAGTCCTCTCCCTCTCTATAGAATTTTAGGCAGCAATTTCAGAGGAACAGATTTTGGGGAACAATGAACATAAGAATACATTGGGGGCCGGATATATAGGGGAACAGTTAAGACATTTTATTTAAAGCAACAGAACAGGCAATTCTATCCATAAGCTACAGGATCGAGACTTGTTTGTCTAAACCCACAAAAAAATGTGAGATTCTTTTTACAATTATACATGTATTTAGGTAAATAATAATATAGTTGCATTTTCAGTTTAGTCTTAGAAATGTTTTGTGGCCTTTTACATCAACAAAAGAATCTTCATGTCCAGATTGGGACTAAATACCTTTCAAAAGACTACCACAATTAACCTTATAAGACACATACTGAGTAATTGGCAATTTATTGAATATGTCAGGTTCTGATTTCCAGTTTAGTGCAGTGTTAAAATTTAAGTATTATTAGTTGATATGATATAAATGTGTTGATGATGAAAATGTAGACCATGATCATTTGGCTCACTCATCAATATGGAGTTTTGATTTTCATAGTATTCTTAATATAATATTTTCTGTTCATATATGACTGCAGGATTCAATATACATCATGCCCCAGGCACCATGTATATTTCTTTTGATAGATAAGGGCTCACCCAGTCAGGTGTGGGGGGCATAGTGTAGGAATGATTAAAGCCTTCACACCTGATTTCCATATACCATTTTCTCATGGACAAACTTGTCAACTTTGTCCATCCTTGAATATCAGAGTAAGCAGATAAATGTGACCTGTGCCATATTAAAAATCAAAATTTATTAATTTATGAGTTAAAAATACCTGTATCTCCAATTAATTGGATAAGACATTCAAACTCTATTAAAATTTTCCCCTTTGTTTAAAAGCATAATGTGCTAGTTAGGTAAAATCATTTTGTTTATAGTCTTAAAGTGGTAAGGTGACATGGAAAGCTTAGATTAATTTAGGTTTCTACTGATGCACTGACCCCGGGATACTGCCAGAGTCATTAGTATACTATAAGCTCAACCAGGAGCCTTTGGCTCAGGTATACTAACAATATATACAAGGTTGATTTTATCCTTAACTCATTGCCAGCCAGGGCAAATTTTATAATCTATTGTTATCCAAATGCAAACAAGTTGGACCCAGATCAGGCCCAACAAAATGTGAGGCTGAATCTGTATCAAAACTGTTTCACACTGCAGATAATATCCTGGAAGACTTTTTTAAAAAAGAAATCAGCAGATGACAAGAAAGTTATCAAAAGAATAAAAAAAATGATATGCAGTACGCAAGCATGCAAAGAGTTAAATAAAGTGAAATACAAATGATACTTAGCATTCCATGCTAACAGCCAGTGTGCCAGAAATCCTGCTTCGGGATGCTATTCCTGAAAGGTTGTTTTTTTTTTCTTTAAAAAAAAAGAAATCAGAAGATGAAAAAAAACATGATAAAATATCTAGCCTGCAAAGAGTAAAATAAAAGAGGTGGAATACATTCAAATGATACTTTGCATCCCATGCAAACAGCTAGTGTCAGAAATCCTGTTTAGGGTGTGTTTTTTTAAAAATCAAATTCAGGAAATACTTATTATAACACTTTCTACATCTTTATGTATAATGGATAACCTCAATCTTAATGAATCAATATGTATGATCAATCCGGGGGGGGGGGGGGGGGGGGTACTCTCATTTCACCCCCAAAAATATCAGGAATTTCAAGCACCCCCCAAAAATATTTGAAATTTTAGCAACCCCAAAAATATCCCCATTCTGTACCTTGACCTTAAGAAAAGACCCTAAAATGCTAAAATGCATAGAAATGACCCCTAATTATAGTCCAATTTTGTGACGAACCCCCAAAAAATATCCACAAATCTTCATATCAAAAAAAAATATTCAAATTTAAAATTTTGAACCCCAAAAAATGACCCGGGCCTACGTATGTATGAAAATATAAGAGAAACCCCCTGGGTCATCAGTACACAAAGGTTTAAAGTTAAAGTAAAAGATTACTATCCTTAATTTTATACAGTGGGGCTTATAGTCCTATGATGGGGTTCTCTGTTATTACATGGGCTATGCCTACTTTTTTAAGGTTAAAAATTTTGAATTATGTGGATTTCATAAAATAATATTGTGGAGACACTGAATTTGTTCTGTAATGATTTTTTAAATTGAATTTGTTCTGTAATGATTTTTTAAATTATCTCCTAATACATACCACAACTGTCATTATGCAAAAAAAGGTGACCAGGGACTCAATGTTTATTTTTTGGGAATGAGCTTGAATTGGTATATCTGGTAATAGAGGGTGGAGGGTCTCAGACTATTTATTTGGGGTGGGAGGGGGTATAGAGTAGATGCAAGTAGAAGGTTGGGATTTTACATTTTTCACTGGTTTAGGGAAAATCCTGTAGAAAACATTTTGGTCATGCATTTCATGTCAATATTATGGCCCTTATCATGGATACTGTAGGTGAATGAGTTAACATAGCTCATTTTATGATGCTTCTAATTAATTTATTTTGTCATTGCAATGGCCAGATTGGAACTGAGGTCTTCTCATCAAAGATGTACTGTCACTATACTAAATTTATACAAGGACTTTAAAATACTGGTAAAGATGCACCAGTCTCTGTACAAACTTGATTGTTAATCAACTCAGATGTGTTTTTAAAAAAAAACTGAAAAAAAAAGCATTTATTAGAAAACAATAGACTGGCACTAAATTGTATTTTAAAAAAACAAACAGATAAAGATGGTGGTAGTGTTTGATAAATCCAGGCAGCTGATTGACAAACAGTTGGAAATTCTGACTAAATTCTTTGGCAAATATCACATTGAACTCATTACAGTGGGAAAAAGATCTCACAAAATTAGTTCAAATAATTTTATTTTTATGGGTGCACAGGTTTAGATAAACAAAACAATTTAGTGTAAAATTGTAAATATTTTCTTATCCATCAGTTTTAACATATGTTGTGGGTTCTCAAAAGAACCGTCTCAATGAGACGGTTCTTTTGAGTATCCACAACATATCTATTGGTTGAGAAAAAAAAAATCATTAATTTTTAACAAAATACACATATTTTTAACTCTTAACCTAATTAAGGCATGTATGGTTGAATGAGATTTTTTCTAGAATTACCCCTCATCCTCAACAGTCTTGACCTACCTGTCATCAGTTTTCACTGATATTAAGGTCATTGGTAGATGAATTAAAAAATTAATGATTGATTGATACTTTAGTTACATGTACCTTCATAAGACTGGGTAATTTTATTCTGAAAAGAAAATAGATCAAGGTTTATAATGATACTATAACTATTAAGATCTCTATATGGCTTATTGTGCATATAAGCCCTTGAAAGTATTGAGAATATTTGGGGCAGACATGAACAAATGTAAACTGTTGGTAGAGCTAATGATATAGAAAATACCAGATACCAGGGATGAAAATATGATTAAAAATAAATAAATGGCACACATTTTAAGCTACAAACACTTGGAAACCGTAACTACTATAGTTTCTTTGAAATTTAGACAGTGGGTATCTTGTGAATGCAAATCCTCCTACAGTTTTAACCAGATCTTTTTGAAACTTTGCAGGTGCTTTTGTCAAGATCTGAAGATGTGCATGATTTTAGGATGTAATCCTCAGATTAATTTTTTGTCATTTTTACCATGAACTTATAGTTATTTTGGGGCTTAAAGCACATATACACTGGATATCTTGTGAATGCAAATCCTCCTACAGTTTTACCTGGACCTTTTTTTAAAAAAAAACAAAAAACAACTTTGCAGCTGTTTTTGTCTAGGTCTCAAGTTGTGCATGTGATTGGATATGACATTGTTTTGTTTTTTGAAATATGATATTAACTTTTTCACAAATGATGGTTTGGTTGTGCAATAGTTCACTGCATTAGCTTGATATCTTTATCCAGGGCTGTGGAAATACCATGCCCGACTTGTCCAACCTGGTCCCATTTCATTCAGAACAAGTTGAAAATTTCAAGTTAATTGTCCTTGGACAAGTGCAAAATTTGTTATAAAGTTAATAAATTTTGTATTTCCTATTTTAATTAATTATTATGAGTTCACATGCTGCATAGAAAACAGGTCGGATCCTGATCAGCTGGCTTCATCAGAAGCCAGCTGATATGGATCTACACTGTTTACAAGAGAGTTGATATCTCCATGGTTTCATACGGTTTTTGAAAGTGTAAAATGTTTAAGCACAGAAAGGTATAAGCTTATCTGTACTATCGGACAAGTAAATTTTTTTTTTGGACAAGTACATTATGGCCATTTACTTGTCCCTGGACAAGTAGAAAATTTTACTATTTCCACACCCCTGTCTTTATTGGATTTTTACCCCAGAAATCACCATTAAATGCATTTACTGTCACATTTGGATCTTTCTGACACGAAAGGATTGTTGTTGTTGTTGTTTTTAGAAATAACAGCTCTCGTTTAAATTTTCTTTAATAATTAAAAAAATAGTGAATAATTTTAAAAGAATTAACCCAAATATGAGTCCTAAATTGTTTCAGAAGTCCTCTCTTACATTATATAATGACGGGCAAAAGAAACGCCACATGCAAAAGTTTCAATAAATTACTCAGAGAATTTGTTTGATTTGATTCTTTATGTCCCATGCACAATATTTCAGTTATGTAGGGACGTGTCTTCTTGGGTTGAACCAGTACTAAGCTAGGATTGATTTTTCTTGCTCAAGAACCAACACATTGACGCGGGTGAGACTCCAACCCGCAGCTCCTCAGTCTCAAGTCAAAGACCCAACCACCAGAATCTGTGCCACCACTGAACCACTGCGCTCCTTACTCAGAAAGAAATAAAATTAGTGACAGTAGTTAAAATATTCATGCAGATAACTTAACATGCTAGATAAACAAAAACCCATAACTTCAAATAACCTCAATGCTTTTCTCAAGATTCTTGTCGTGGTAAGCTGGTGCAGCTTGTGAACCACATGTCTAACCTGACAAAATTCTATTGTAGTGCTTCTTTTGCCTGTCAGTATAGTTGTTCTTTTTTTTTTTATAGAAAAATGCATGCCCGAATCCAGGATTTTTTGTCAGGTCTATCTGACAATAAAACTAGCCCTGATTTTGCGTTTTTTATTTTTAGACTCAGCTAATTTTACTGGGAGTCCAATGTTTCAAAGAAAACTATAATTTCCAGAGGGGGTCCAACATTTTCCAGTAGGGTCCAACTTTTCCCATGAGTGTGTGGGGGAGGGGCAATTGCTTCTCCTATAAGAACCCATATAACTTGTGTTTTTCCATGGGAGAGGGGTCCTGATCATCTCTTTTTAATTAATATTAGCCCTCAGTAAATGGATGCTTATGTACTAGCTTTGTTTAAACTCCTACTGCTCAGGCCCGCTCCATCTTTGGGTACGCAAGAACGGAGCCATGGGGGGGGTGTCCGGACCCCCCCCCCCCCCCTGGAAAATCATGTGATAAAGGGTTTCTATAGGAATGAGCCGTCCCCGGGAAAACTCCCCCCCCCCTCCAATAACTTGCTGACATAAGCAGATTGTTTATAATCTGCAACATCAATTAAATCATTTCTGTTCCGCTTGTTCTTCGCGGTCAGCAAACTTCCATCTTAGCAGTCACATGACAGTCACGTGCCCGTTGCTAGCTTTGCCGTATAACTACCAAATAATCCTGCCAAAATTATAGTTCGTCTACATTTTCGTAAATATTTCTCACATAAATCACAGAATCGTGCAAATGATGGATTGAATTTACAGACTAGCCATCATTGAATTAAATTGAACGGAAAAACAACAGACAGAGTTTGCAGATAGCCCCATGTTGAAATTTTCAACATATTCAGCTGGGTTGCGGCAGGGGTGTTTTCTGAAGGTCTCTGAACCGGAAGTACACCGCTGTGGGGAGTTTGATCTCAATATGGCGGATGACCAAGAAGCGGTAATTTTAACAACTTTAACAAGCCATTCTACTTAAGTTCCGTTTTGGTTTTTAAAAAGCTTACGGTTTTAACATGTCATCATAGTTTCTTTTAACTGTTTGTATTTTCTTATATTTTGCGTCGGAGTATTTATGAATTAAATAGCATTGTCATATAAATTCGCGACAAACAGAGCTTCAACTTCGAAGGTGTCTCACGCTTTATCTCTATCTCTCAATACTGCCGCGTTCATTTTTACTCTACTCTGCATCGAAGCTACGAGACTACATTCCTTTATCTGTTTATGATGCCTATCGCACAAAGGCCTGTGTAGGACCTAGCCTTCGGCTTCACACTTGAAAGGGACGAGTTAATTCTCCTTGATGAACATGATGAAGGACATAACAATTGATGCCCAGAAAGTTCGCAATACTGTTGGGTGGACTAATTGTGTATTAAGGGCTTAACACGGATGGATTGAATGCTAGAGCCTTGATTAAAGAGTGTGCTTCCTAGTCCGAGTTTTCTGTGACGTTTTAGTGGCTTTTTTTATTTTGATATTTGCCCCTACCGTCAGAGCAACTTAGCTATCGAAAATCCAGAATTCTCTCCCCGCCAGTCGTGGCTGGGCACTTGCAAAGAAAAATATGGTAATAGAATGAAACATCAGTGACATAAGAAGTTAAAATAGGGTCGAGTTATGATTTACTTCTAAAAAAAAGTATATTTTCATTTAAATCTTACAAAGAATGGAAATTATCCACAACTATTGTAGTCTACCCTCTGTACACATATAGTTGGTGATTAAGTTTTATTCATTACCCATCATTTCCCATTAATCACTTAAAAATTGAAACTACTTTTATTTTTCAGTTGTATGTTCATTAGTTTTATCATTTTAAGCAGTTCATCTGTCAACATTTTTGTTAAAATAGCAAAATTTTTGATAGATGAAGAAAATTCTGGATTTTCGTAATAGGAGTTACTCTGATGTTAGTAGCAAATATCAAAATATGGAAAAGCCACTTAAACATCAGAGAAGGCTTGGATTATGTGCTTCCCTGACGCACAATTTGTAGGGTTTACACAAATTCAAGAAATGGAAGTGATTCCTTTTACACGCAAATATGGTACGAAATTTATTTCATTATCGCAGATCGCTAAAATAGTCAATTTTTTTTTTCCGAAAAAATACCTTTTTGAAAAATATACCTTGTCCAAACATTCAAATTGTTTGTTTAATTGTTGTTATAGAACTCATTTCAAGGAATTGCAACCCAACTGCAACATGCGCAGGCTCGTTGATTAGTGACATTTCCTTAGTGGCAGTGTCTTTTTAACAGTTGTAAACATGTAATGAGTTGACACACACAAAACATAACTGCCAAATGTCATGTAGGCTGGCCAGAATGAAATTAACATGATCATCAATACTTGCATGCAGACAGGAAGTAAAAAACATCAACACAGTTTGAAGCCATGCATGTCCACCAAATATTAAGATGTGCATTTACATATCTGATGAAACTGCATGAATATTGCTCCTAGCACTATGAGATAAAATTCAGGACATTTTTATCACAACGAGACATTGGTCACTGTGTCCGCTAAGCATGTCTGTCGTAATTCTAATTGCATTAATTAATTGTTGTTAGAAACATTATCAAATACATATGAATCTGGAAAAAACAACACTTTTTCATTAGAAGATGGTATTAATAATAAACCATGAAGCCCAATCATGTGTTTATTTTTTAAGTTCGTTTTAATGGTAGGCCATTTTTGTAAATGTTTATTTCAGAAACACGAAACATTCACACATGTAAACATGGGAGCCCTACGCACAAATCCTGCGTCATAAATGTTATTACAAATGACCCCTTACTTTTTATACCCTGCCACTTTAAAAAGTGTGGGGTATTATGTTATACCCTCCATTCCAAAAATTGCGTTTGAGTGTCTGTCTGTCCGTCCGTCAGCGCATTGTTTTCACTCTCTGCTGGGAGCATTTTTAACCAATTTTCTTCAAACTTGCTATGAGAGTTGATATTGGGAAGGAATGTCCTGGGATTGCAGATGGGTAAATTTTGGCAAATATGTACAGAGTTAGGACCCTTGGTTGAAGTTAGAATTCGTTTTCACTCTCTATCTTTGGCATTCCTTTACCGATTTTCTTCAAACTTGGTATGAGAGTCAATATTGTGAAGGAGTGTTTTGGGATTGCAGATGGGTAAATTTTGATAAATAAGTACAGAGTTATAGCCCTTGATTGACATTATAAATTGGTTTTTCACTCTCTATCTTTGGCATTTCTTTACCGATTTTCTTCAAACTCTGCATGAAAAGGTCTCTAGGCTTGGATGAAAACATTTTTTTTTCAAAATGATTTTCTTTGCATTGAATTCAGGCCTCCAGTTAAGAGTACGTAACAAAACATTATTTTTCTTATTTCTCAAACAAAACATATGTTGTGGGTACTCGAAGGATCTGGATGAGAACGTTTAGACCTTTAAACTGATGGATAAGGAAATAATCACATTATTACTCTAATTTTTTTGCTAAACTGGTCCTATGCACACTCTGATCTGGTGGCCTGTCTTACTTTCAGCAAGTACCAACACAGACTGTTGAAGAGCCGTTAGATTTGATAAGACTGAGTTTGGATGAAAGGATCTACGTCAAGATGAGGAATGACAGAGAGCTCAGGGGTCGTTTACATGTAAGTTAACATGGATTCTCTGTAAGAATCAAAAAATTCCCATAGGGGTCCGGCACGCTACGCCTGGGATTTTTCTCATTCTTTGTGTGTGAAGCCGGTATGGCCCCCAAACAGCAAAACAAGCTTTAAAATTTCAAAATGACATCTAGTTACCATGGTAACCAGGGTTATTGGTGTCAAGCTGAGCTTTGTAGAAAATGCAAAGAAAAAAGTGAAAAATAGGCATACTTTGCTAATCATTCCTTCAAAATCTGTTCATCAAATTTCTGAAACTAACATATTTGTATACTGTACCAACTTTGCTCTATATGAGAGAATAAGAAAACATAAGGTATATTACACACATGAGTAGCACGTGACTGTTTAAATATGCAGATTTTTACAATTTCCAAAATGTGGAAAAAATGGGAATTTGTCATATTTTGAAGCAGTTTTTGATAACTTTTGCAACGGTGTACAAGTAAACAACTGATATGAATATAACAAGCAATATGTCTTCTGTTGGAAACAATTAAAAACTGGATGGAGAAATTCTTTATTCAAGGTCAAGGTCATAAAAACTGCAGTTTATGATTTTTTAAAATTTGGTATTTTCACGTGTTTTGGACCAATATCTGGATGGGAAAATGAAACTAAATAAGAAAGCAAGTGTTACATTCACTAAGAACAACATATAAGTAATCAAACACAATAATAAAATGTATTAATTTATTTGAAGGTGAAGGTGAAGGTCAAGGTCCTAAAATGTAGAATTTCAAAATACGGAAAAAACTTGGTTTTTCACATTTTTTCGCACACTATTAAGAAGGGTAAATGAGAGAAAGAAAGAAAGCAAGTGTTACATTCACTAAGAACTACATTTAAGTAACCAAACACAATAATAATATGTATGAATTTATTTGAAGGTGAAAGCCAAGGTCAAGGTCACAAAATGTAGAATTTCAAATTACTGAAACACTTGGTTTTTCACATTTTTTGGCACAATATTAAGATGGGTAAATGAAAGAAAGAAAGAAAGCAGCTAGTCTATGCATTAAGAACAAAACAGCAGTTATTAGAATCAATTATCACATGGATTAAAATATTTTAATGTAAAGGTCAAAGTCAAGGTCATTAAATGTAGAAATTCAAAATGTAGAAAAACTGTGATTTTCACATGTTTTGGAATATTAAACACATTCAGATGGGAATATGAAATAAATAAGAAAGCCACTAGTGTCAACATTTAGAACAACATATCAGTTAACAAAAGCAGTACTGTAATGGATGAATATATTTAGATTCGAAGGTCAAGGTCAAGGTCATTTAATGTAGAAATTTAAATGCTGAAAAACTTAGTTTGCTGCACGTTTTAGAGCATTATTTAGATGGGCAAATGAAGGAAAGTAAGAAAAAAGCTAGTATTTGCATTAAGAACAACACACCAGTTAAAAACATAACCAAATTAATGAAAATATTCGAATGTGAAGGTCAAGGTCATCAAATATAGTACATCTAAATAACAATTTTGAAATATTCGATTTGTGCATGTTTTGGGTAGGGCTGCCACGTTTACACGTGTAAACGGCACCGTTTCGTGTTTCTGCAATAAACGTTTACAAAATTGACCTACCGTTTACACGAACTTTGTCACGTGACAAGCGTCGTGGTTTATTAATAGCATTTCCTAATGAAAAAAATATTCTCTTAAACAGTGATACGTCACATTTCGATCTGGATCATCAATCAGATTGTTTGTTTTCTCAGATTCCGCTGTATTCTGCAATTAGAAATTATCGCGGACATGCTCAATGGGCCATAAAAATGTCCCGAATATTGTCTCACTCAGTCACTGCTTGGAACAATTATTTTCCTGCATTTTAACAGTTATTTATGTAAAGACAAAGAAGAGACGCATGCGACAATGCTCCAGACTAGGCCATGCACTATATTGGAAGATGTGATACTGTCGGCGTGTGTATTGATGCGTACGTGACGATTTGCAGTTATGTCTTGTGTGTGTCCATCGATTAATTACACGCTTGTAACTAAAGAAAATGTCCGTAATGTACGAGTCTGCACATGTTGCAATCACTTTCCAATTACTTGAAATAAGTTCTATCGCTACACCCAACTAGAATAAATTTCGAATATTCGCACAAGGTACATTTTTCAAAGGGTTTTTTTAGGGAAAATATCGGCGATTTTACCGATCTGCATAATGAAAAAAATCAATCTGGAAGTAACGTTTAAACGGAACCGTTTCGGTTACTTGAACTCGTGTAAACGTTTACCAAATTTCGTAAACGTGGCAGCCCTAGTTTTGGGACAATATTAAGATGGGTACATGAAATAAGGTAAGAAAGATTCCATTAAGAACAATACATCAGTTAACAAAAGCAGTACTAAAAAAGAATTTATTTACATGTAAAGGTCAAGGTCATCCAATGTTAAATTCATAATATGTGTAAAAAACTGGCGTTTTCACATGTGTTGAAACAATATTTAGATTGGTAAATGAAAGAACGCAAGAAAGCAACTAAACTATGCATTAGGAACAATACTTTAGTAACTAAAAGCAATAAACAAAATTGATGAATCTATTCAAATGCGGAGGTCAATGTCAAGGATATCAAATGTAGTCCAAATTCAAAATGTGGAAAGACTGCAATTTTCACATGCTTAGATACCATATTTAAATGAGTATATAAAAGCTGTTACTTTGGGATTAGTCTTCATCTATTCTACATCCATTATTTGCAGTATATGCCCTAGGGAAACTCTGCATATGCGCAGGGTCATCTGAGCCTTGTCTGCCTATTGATGCTTGAACTGCTGATATCTCAAGTATTCTTCAGGCTATACAGAAAAATTCAGCTTATCATATGACGTCGCATCTGTGAGTGAAATAATGCCATGCAATAAAATCGATAAACAACTAGTGGTTTATAGATTTACGGGAAATGTTATGACATCCATAACAACGTTGCATACATAACATGTAATGACAAAATTATAACGTTTTTAAGCCAGAAATGAGATTTCAAAGTATTCATTGCGAAAAAGAGATAAAATGCTCGACAAGCCTCACATTTTATCTCTTTTCCCCAACTCGTTTAATAAATCAATAAAACATGAGCACTCATGTAAAATTCTCTATTTCTTTAATGTTTTAATAGAGTCTATATCTGATTTTTTACTTTTTTCAAAGGAGTTTGTATATGATATAGCGCATTATGAAAAGATCTAAGGTATCTGTTCTTTGAATGAAGAAAAATTTGCTATTTCACACCCACTGAATTATGTCTTAAAAAGAGGATCTTACATGAGTGATCATTTCATTTGAAATTTATTAAACGAGCCTTTGAAAGAATCTTTTTACCATTCATTTGAGGGAGCGCAGTGGCTCAGTGGTAGAGTGCTTGACTCGAGACCGAAGGGCCGCGGGTTCGAGCCTCACCGGCGTCACTGCGTTGTGGTCCTTGAGCAAGACACATTTATCCTAGCTTAGTACTGGTTCAACCCAGGAAGACCCGTCCCACATAACTGAAAGATTGTTGAGTGGACATAAAGAATCAAATCAAACAAACAAACAAAAACCATTCATTTGACATGATACTAAATCCAATTTTATCACCTTCAAAATTTGTTTATTTCAATGAAACATTGCATTTTGTGACTGTCGTCCAGCAGGAGAAGAGAAAAAAAAAATGTCAGTAAATTGTGATAATTTTATTTCCACACTTTTCCTCGAGATATAATTAAGAAAATGAATACTCACACTTTGTGTTTCGCAAAGAAGAGCTTCCAGATTATTTTTAACAAGCATGGGCTTTTAAAAAGAAAGAAAGCTCACATCATCTTAAAATTGGGAAAATGCTATCTTTGATCTTGACTTTCCATTATTATAACATATGTTTATTTATTTGCTACTGCTTACATTTATTATGGTGTCCTTTTTGACTGTACAAGTAGGGTTTTTTACCCACAAACAACCCCGGCAATCTGAGTAACCAAATGAGCAAAATCCGTTTTTTTCTTTTCAAGTTGAATTTATATGTTCTGTGACCTTGAACTTGACCTTCACATTTAAATATGTTTATCCTTTTAAATTTGGCTTTTTATGTTGTGTTGATATGTGGCCTTTTCAGAAACGCTTAAAATTAAACCAAGCCAAAAACTGTTAATAAATAGATGAAAAGCGCCATAATTCAACATTTGGATATAGAAAAATTTGTGACCTTGACCTTCATATTTATACCTTTCCACCAGTTTGATTTAATTAAATTAGTTGCTATTATTATTTGTATTAATATATCAAATGATTTATAAATATATTTTGGACACATTAGGAACTATGACTAAATTACTTTTTTTTCGCCTTTTCCGAAAATGTACCATTTTTGACCTAGACATTGACCTTCACATTTTTAATTATCATCTGTTTAGGATTTGGTGTCAATAAAAGGTATTTCTTTTTCTATATAACCATATTAGGTTTTTTTTATTACCATCTTCAGCTACACTTCACAAAATGGGGTTAAATTAGTGAAAAATCCATTTTTTCCTTCATTTTGAAAGTAGACAACATGACATTGACCTTGACCTTTATACACCAATTTCTCCAACCAATTTGATTTAATTTTAAATAATTGCTATTATTATCTTTGTGAATATATCAAAGGATTTATAAATATATTCTGGAAACATTACAAAATTTTGTTTTAAAATATGACTAAGTTTATGTTGTTACTGTTTTTCACCTTTGTTGAAAATGTACCATTTTTGACCTTGACATTGGCCTTCTCATTTATATTCATCATCTGTTAAGGTTTTGGTGTCAATAAAAGAGACTTTTTTCTTTTTAACCATATTAGCTTTTTTCTTATCATCTTCAGCTATACTTTACACAACTGTCCCTTTTTTCTTTATTTTGAAAGTAGACAATTTATGACCTTGACCTTGACCTTCACACATCAATTTCTCCAACCGGTTTGATATATTTTCAAATAGTTGCTATTATTTTCTTTGTGAATATGTCAAAGGATTTATAAATATATTATGGGAACATTGCAAAATTTTGTTTCAAAATATGACTAAATTACTGTTTTTTTCAACTTTTTTGAAAATGTACCATTTGTGACCTTGACATTGACCTTCACATTTATATTCATTATCTCTTTAGGTTTGGTGTCAATTAAAGATACCCTATTCTACATAACCATATTAGTTTTATTCTTACCATCTTCAGCTACACTTCACAAAAAAGGGGTTTAAATTAGTGAAAAATCCCCTTTTTATTCATTTTGAAAGTAGACAATTTATGACCTTGACCATGACCTCCATACACCTATTTCTCCAACCGGTTTGATATAATTTTAAATGGTTGTTATTATTATCTTTGTCGAAATATCAAAGGATTTATAAATATATTCTAGAAACATTACAAAATTTTGTTTCAAAATATACCTAAATTACTGTTTTTTCGCCTTTTTTGAAAATGTACCATTTGTGACCTTGACATTGACCTTGACATTAATATTCATCATCTGTTTAGGTTTTGGTATCAATAAAAGATACTTTTTTCTTTATAACCATATTAGTATTTTTCTTACCATCTTCAGCTACCCTTCATAAAAAAGGGTTTAAATTAGTGAAAAATCCCTTTTTTCTACATTTTGAAAATAGACAATTTATGACCTTGACCTTGACCTTCATACATCAATTTCTCCAACCAGATTTTTTCTAAGTTCAATAGTTCAGATGTTGCTCCGTATATACACATGAGTGGTTTTCTTGAGGACCGTTGCAAAAGTGTTCATAATAATAGCTAAATATGTGTAATTTTGCGATTTTCACATATTTGGCATTTTGCCAAATTTCCCCATATTTGGGCCCCTCGTATGAGGCGTCTGTAGAAGATAATGGTTTTATTCTTGTATTATTCTGTCATTCCAATTTAGTAGCCTCAATCACACCTAAAAAACTTTTGTAAAGAATTATATAATGACAAGAAAACAACAGCACAATTTGGCAGGGTCTGGAATTTTTCCTGTCAATTTCTGCTGCATTTTCACAGGATCAAATAATCGCCGTTTCCATGGCAACGAATAATAAATCAAAATGTTTGGCACCAGTTATGCAGGTTTTGGGTCAGACCCAACATATACACAAAAAATTATGAAAATCCCAGACATAGCGTGGCCAACTTTTTTTTATTCTTACAGAGAATCCATGTTAAATCTTTGACTCTTGGGTAATTTTTCAGGCTTTTTTGTGGTCTGTTGACTTTTTCAAAATCAACTGTTTAAAAAAAACTGTCAGGAATACCATCAGAGTATCAAACAAGTTGGATCCAGATCAGGCCAGACATGTTGTTGGGCCTGATCTGGGTCCAAACTGTTTGCAAACTTTATCAGCATACGGCACTAGAAGACAAAGAGTTAATTGATGACAATTAAGCCAGAGCCTGACATATAGAGGAACTTACTATAAAGTGCTCATGTATTTTTGAATTTATTAAACAAGCTGAAGAAAGGAGTTAAAATTAGAGGCTTTCTTGAGCATTTGATCAAATTTTCGCAGCAAGTTCATGCGGGGATCCAGGAATTTTCGTCAGGGGGGTCCAGGTCAGTCTGACAAAAAAAGCGCTGACGTTTTTTTGTTGTTGTTTATTTTAGTCCTCAGCTTATTTTACAGATGTCAAATGGTCAATTTCAAAGAAATCTATCATTTTTCAAGGTTCCAGAGGGGGTCCAACATTTCCAGGGAGGGTCCAATTGCTTATTCCCTATAGAAACCCTTATAACTTGTGATTTTCCAGGGGGGAGTCCGGACCCCCTGTCCCCCCTCTGGATCCGCACTTGAAGTTAAATAAATTCAATATTACAGGAACATGAATGCTAGATTCTATTTATAATATGCCCGTTAAAGTACTTTGAAATAATTTTTTAGCGTGCAAAGCTCAAGATTTGGCCATAGCTGTGAGGCATTATTATGACCGTCATTACATAATGTTACTTACTACATAGAGATCTTACACACGTGATCATTTCATTTGAAATTTATTTAATGAGCCTCTGCCAAGTTTAATAAATTTACTATAAAATAATCTGGATTGTAAGATTCTGTTTATCAAATGACCCTTTCAATGTGATTTTATCGCCTTCAAAGTTTGTTTATTTCAATGAGATTATAACTTTTTGAAATGGACTTTGTCGTGATGTTACTTGTTCCCGCCGAAATGAGATTATAACTTTTTGAAATGGACTTTGTCGTGACGTTACTTGTTCCCGCCGAAAGTGTTTTGTCACTGTGGTCATAACAATTTAAACATTATTAATGACATGGCGTCATCCACTGAATAACAGTAACGTCATTATATCATTCCTAGATTGGATGTCATGTGATAAAACAAGCAAAATGACATGCCATATTTGACCTTATTAACCCTCATGCTTGTTCCTATAAGTGCACTACAGGTACTTTATGGACTTTTAACGCTATATGTACTTTTGATTTACCATCTATGAAGTGGTGCAATATCATTAATAAACATGGATTCATCATAGGTTTAGATAAACAAAAATTTGCAGCGTAAAGATGTAAATGTTTTCTTACCCATCAGTTTTAACAAATGTTTTTGTTGCCCAAAAGAACAGTTCTTTTGAGTACCCACAACATATGTTTTGGTTTAGAAATAAGAAAATTAAATTTTTGTTACGCACTCTAAGTCCTGGATTCATCCTGTAGATGAAAAACAGTGGAGATCATTACCAGATGGTTTGGATCCACTCTTTTTGTTTTAAAAAATATATTATTTTGAAAAAAATATCAGGCCTCCAGATAAGAGTGCATATTGGAAAATTATTTTTTTATTTCTCATCCAAAACATATGTTGTTGGTACTCAAACTAAACAGTCTCAATGAGACGGTTCTTTTGAGCACCCAAAACACGTTTAAATGAATGGGTAAGAAAACAATTAAAATTTTACGCAAATAAAATTTCCTTATCTGGACCTATGAAATATGCACACATTATGCTTATTAGGTCAAATATGGTATGCACCTAGTGAAGACAATATTCAGCCATTAACTCTGTCAGATCAGGGTTATTTGTGCACTTTAATATTTTGAAATTCAAGGACATACCTGTATCCGCTGCATAGTAGTGGTTCAACCATAGCCCCAGATAAGGCTGCATTTTGCATATTTACGCGATTGCTTTGACCCAAAAAAGCAATTCAATTCATTTCTGTGCGTACAAAAACGCAATAAAATCCTTCATTCTCAATTCCGAATTTTTCATAGCGTATTGCGCTATAGTATTTGATTTGTGATTGCCGTTTTTGCATACAACACAAGCAATTGCACACTGGTAAATGTAAACGTATTCCATCGGTACTCAAATCTATTCCTAAATGCTTACATAAATCGTCATGCACATACTGAATACTTGATTGAAGTCTATAGTCCTTGTGGCATATGGCATGTTTTTCTATATAGTATTTACACCAATATCTACCACATCCGGTCTATGAAGTACCGGCAATATGTGTAAATACCAGCAAATCTACATATACATTTACCAGTGTGAATTGTTGGGTACAAATGTATACACGGCATGGTACCAAATCTAGTATATTAAATTGTAAACCAGTCCAAGAACATTCTTATCGCTGTTTAGCTATACCCAATATTTACCCAATTACAACATTCGTCTCACTTTACGATAGCAATGGCGAAACGTGGGCGAAAAAGCCACAGAGCAATCAGATAATATTATCTCGTAATTCAACTTAAATACTGCATTGAAGGTTCGAAGAATCATATACGACTTGATAAATATGTAGGATTTTTTAAATAAGTCGAAAATAGCGGTCTAGGGTTTTACTTAGCAGTATTGTCAGTGGGCTTTCTGAAAGTGAAACCGAAAGTAAACAAAACATCAGGAGAAACTAGGGCTGGCACGATTAATCAAAATATTGGTTAATTGGTCGATATACAAAAGAAAAATGATTATCTACATGAAAATTCAAAAATCGGTTACTTTTAATGGATGTTCTATTTATTTATTCAATCAAAAATCCAAGCATAATGCCTCGTGTGATGTTTTGTTTAGACCGGAAGTGCCCAGAAGTGCATTGTCGTAAACAGTAGATGTTTATAAATTGCTGTAATGAAGTAGTAAAACGTTGTACTGTGCAGGCTAACCCCACAACTGATTGTTAGCAAACTCGAAACACATTTGAGCTTCTCTGCTTTAAAGTAGTACCAAACCACAAATTTTCATCAGATAAATAATCTTGCATGAATGTTATTTTTCTCCGTGGTTAAATTCGAGTTAAGAAGCTTTCAATTTTACCGATGTTTACTGCCGGTCTTCTTTCACACAAAGGTGTTCGTGTCATGCATACTTGACTTCCTTATGTATGACGTCATTTTTCTCCGTGGTTAAATTCGAGTTAAGAAGCTTTCAATTTTACCGACGTTTACTGCCGGTCTTCTTTCACACAGAAACGGGTAGGTTTTCAAAGACCCCACGAAATGAAAGAATTTGCTTGCATTGTAAGACTTACAACTTTTCAGAAATAGATGATGAGCAACATTTTGCTATTAAAATGCTCAAGATTTAGCGAAATAAGAATAGCTCTTTTTGACCACGTAAGGAAATCCTGTCCAAGGATTGACACATTAAATGATGAAAATAAGTTTATCTACCTTTTGAATTCCAGTGGTTCGACAATTAAAGAAGTAGCAAAATTTCTGCATTCAGCATATACAGCCCTTTCTGCATAGGAGAATAGATATTTTCTTTTTTCAGATACTTCTCTTGTTTAACATTATGCTAAATGATATTTCATTCTTTGTGTTTATGTTGAACATGTTTATGAAAGTATTTTGTGAATGTCTCATATGAAATGAGATGAAACAATAAAATAATTGTATTGTATTGTATTGTCTTTCACACAAAGGTGTTCGTGTCATGCATACTTGACTTCCTTATGTAAGACGTCACGACAACAACAATGGCTGACTGCGAGTTTAATTACCGACTTTGGCGATTAGCAACTCAATTTTCTTCCAACAGAGTGGATGACAACTTGTTTTTTTTCAAAGGTGCCACCTTTTTAATTGAAAGCTATTATCTTTTGAATATATATTACTCATGCTACCTAGTGCTGTTTTTTTTAAATGTTGGGGAAATCAATGTCATTGACCATACATATCATCATAATCGGATTTTTGATTAACGTGCAGGTGCAGGGCCATCATCCACATCAGTGGGCCCCTTTCCAGGAAACTGGCTAGCTGCACGCATAGCAGATCTCACACCTGATCTCCAAGTGCTCCTTTCTTGAGGGTCAACTGTCGTTAGCTTCCACTCACAGCGGTCTCTCTCTGTCAGTTTCTTCCATGTTAGCTTGGGCCTCCCTGGCCCCCGCTATCAATCTGTATATCACATGCTGTTCTGATTGCACCACTAGAACGCAAGGTTGGGCGGTCGAAACCACCACCGGTTTTAACTTTTAACCGGCGGTTTAAACGGTTAAAACCGCCCCAGTCAATATGCCAAAAAGTGGTCAATACTGGTCAATATGAATCTGAGTGGTCGATTGAAATTTTTAAATGGCCGTTTTTGTGGTGGATTGAGATATAAGGTCAGGTTTTATGTTCTATTTATTAAAAAAGAAAAGAAAAAATACTGTTTCATCCCTGCCAAGGGCACTTTTTACCTTACACTGACTTCTTCATTACAGTCCAGGCGCCTAACACTAGTCTTTTAATCATCAAGGGCGGAATAGAATAACCATACAGCCTAACAAACTCTTTTTTCATCATTTTGAGACAATCACTTTTTTGAAATTATGACACTGGTTGAATTATTAATGAAACTGATAACAGCAGATAAGTGAATGACCACACTTTCACACCTCTATACCAACACAGATGCGAGTGAATTAGCCAATCCATTTTAAGCTCAGTCATTGGATAGGTCTATAATAAACTGGACACACCTTCTGTAGTCTGACAGACATGTCCAGTATTTTGACAGTTTTGTTTATTCTAACTCCTTGATATATTGTTAAACATTTAGTGTTTTCTTTACAATTTTCACAACTTTGTCTTTATAGGTGAGAAGCCAATTTAATTTGCATTTTAACTAATAGAGCAAAGACTAATTCATACTTGATGACCCCTTTGATGATCAATTTGACTTTGTAGTACATGTATCGATTGATTTTTTGTATTTTCTTTCATTTAATAAGTCACTGAATTAAAAAAAATGTGACTATGAAAAAACTTGTTTTAAAATTAATTTTATTTCATTGCTTGCATTTGTTTTACTTTTTTTTAATTAATGAATAATAGCAAATAAGTTCAAGTTACAGTTGTGGTAATGATTCAGTTTGATTGAAACTGAAGATCTAAAACTATTGACATTCATTTTTACATGAATATAAAATCATATGAATGATTATGTGCGACCGAAATGCACTAAAATACAGTTATAAACAATTTTGAGGTTTGTTTTCGTCAAGAAATACCACTCTTTCAGATTTTTTATGGTTATGCAACCAGACACTCTGATACGTAACCATAAAAATCTGAAAGAGTGGTATTTCTTGACGAGAACAAACCTCAAAAATAGTGAGGATGCAAAATTGTTTATTACTCTATTTTAGTGTGTTTCGGTCCCATATGATCATTAATATGATTTTATATTCGTGCAAAAGTATTTTATTACATATAGTTTGCTATTCGGCATTTTCAAGAATTTAAGAATTTGCAGTGCCAAGTTTGGAATTACTCACTGTAAGTTGGTATGGGCCCGGGTAACAGACTGAATGCGTTTTATTAACTATTGGGTGCGAAAAAACGACAAATGATGCTATGTAATTTTCTTATCATTTCTTATTATCGGATGCTCAACCAGATTTTTCCGGGACTTTCCACCAGGATTTTTCGCATATTGCACCAGCTTGATGATTTTAATAACCATCTGAATTCCAGCTGCCGATCTCACTCTTGACCAGGCCTGTATATCACCTTCGAGCACATCATAAAATTGAATACACAGCCCAAAACAACACAAATTTCTTCACGTTTTTATCTGCTTCTGGTACACCTTCCTCACGCAAAAAGTAAATCTGACAAAAGGAGAAAACGCATTGACCTCCTATTTACACCATAAATGTAGTCACCAGTAAGAGGTTGCATGACATTCCCGGATTTTCGATTCTCTTCCTAAGACAAGAAATATCAATTATCATATACAGAACATGCAACATTTCATTACCTTTTTAGCTCCTCGAAATCTCAACAGGAAGACACTCGAATTGTTTTTCTCCCTCAACCAGCGGTTGAGCATCCGACCGTTTGGTAGGCGTAATTTTTGGAGTTATGTCATGCAATGGCACAGGTAAATGTTATGATGAAGGTTGTATGAGAGATAAACCATATTCTTATATTGTAGGCATATGACCAGCATCTGAATATGATCATGGGAGACGTGGAGGAGACAGTTACCACAGTTGAAATAGATGAAGAAACATATGAAGAAATATACAAGGTACAGAAATCCACCTTAAAAATGCTCTATGCATAACTTTTTCAAAATTTGATATACCCTCTTTTGAAAGCAGTGTAGATCCAGATCAGCTGGCTTCTAAGCCAGCTGATCAGGATCCACACCTTTCATCCAATCGGTGAGTCCATATAACAGAGCTCCAGATAAGCTTTTGGGTCAATTGGGTATTTAAGCAACCTGATTATTCTCAATTGCGTACTTGCAAAATCATTTGCGTATTTTTATTTTTTTAGCCCACGTTTTTTGTGGTTACAAATATTGTCCGCCATGTTTTTCTTATTGAATGTAGCCGTCGGGAATTCGCCTGCATATATTTATTCACTCACACCGTTTGCCTTTCTAGAGCATCAAACAAGCAGATTTTATCATACCTCTGAAGTTAATCTCGTCCCCTTATTGATATTTATCACTTGGATACACTTCAATGTTTTTTCTGCTAAATACTTGACTGGTCATCATTATTTTATTCATAAAACTGGAGTTTTACTGCGCGCACACTTGTAAAAAAAATCAATACCCGACTGGCATTTATGTATTACCTTTATGGAAAAGAAATGGACAAAATGTCATGGCATGTAATTGCATACCGGTCGAAAAAATTGCTTTTTGGCATGCATGCATTTAATTTTAATTGCTTTACTCAGATACACTGCTTATCTGAACTGCTGATATTAGTTTGAAATAACACCACTGGATTGATTGGAAAACAGAGGTGCATATACATGTATAGTCATTAGTGTACTGTATTCAAATCTTACTCAATGTGGGCTTGTTAGGTCACACTATGGTAAATTAGCTCACATTACATGGTCTGCACTGTTAGGTAAAGAAACAATCTTCAGGGATTGTAATACAACTTTATTGCTATTTTTTTTACCTGTCCCCTCAAATCACCTTCCAAACTACTAATGCCAAGGTGCACAACTCACTCTATCATCAAATAATTTTTAAACACTTCAACTGTTCATTTGTAAGATGAAAATATATTGCACACACTTTGAAACTGGCCTTTACTTAACTAAAACTTGATATAAGTGAACAAGAGGCCTATCATTGTTGAGTGATTGTTGATAAGCTTAAATGAAATGTATGTGTGGTTCCTGTTGGCCTACCTTCCCTAGTTTTTTTAACCCTACCCTAAACATTAAAATGGTCTTTGGAGAAAAAATACCTAAAATGGGCATTTTTTCAGATTTTGTCACTATTTTCTTTGTTAAATGTTATAACAAAATTTAATAGTTTCCCTACCTGCCTACCCTAAATTTTGTTGGTATGTAACAGGAACCACAAGTATATTTCATTTTGGCCTAATGAAGAAAAAAAAAAGAAAATCACAGGGGACCTTTCACAAATTACAAAGCAAGTTTTAAAGCCAGGGTAAAGATTAACCACCGCTGGAGCCACTGTGTTGTAGTCCTTGAGCAAGGCACTTTATCGGCTGCTTAGTACTGGTTCAACCCAGGAAGACAGGAAATCGTCCTGACATTACTGAAAAATTGTTGACTGGGACTTAAAGCATCAAAACAAATAAACTGTTGATTAATCTATAACACCAACTCTTTAATTATTGATCCCAGCATCGGAATTCCTCATCCCATGTGGTGATTGGAATGGCCATGTAGGCAGTACAGGCTCCGGTTACAAAAAAGTTCATGGAGGCTATGGGTATGGCAAGCCAGACCCTGATAGTGAGGGTGAGAGGATCTTGGAATATGCACTAGCATATGACCTGTTCCTCGGTAACACATGTTTCAAGAAACGTGACAGTCACCTCATCACATACAGGTCCGGTAATACAGCAACCCAGATAGACTTCATGTTATTTCGAAAGAGCCTGTGCAAACTTGTTATGGATGTGAAGGTGATTCCTGGTGAGGAGGTTGCTCTTCAGCATCAGCTCCTTGTGTGCGACATGATGATTGATATGCCGCCCCAAATCAAGCGCAAATTCACCCCACGTCCAAAAGTGTGAAAGCTCAGAGATCCTCAAACATGTAGTCGATTCCAGGAAGTCTTCAAGGCACATGTGCCCGCTGTGGAAACTGAAGCGGCTACTACTACTGAGGAAATCTGGGCGAAACTCAAGACAGGTTTGCTGAAGACAACAGAGGAGGTGTGTGGCACAACAAAGCCCCACCGATGGCGACGTGAAACTTGGTGGTGGAATAAGGAAGTAGATGATGCCATCACAGCCAAGCGCCAAGCTTTAAAAGCATGGAAGGCTGGCAAATGCACACGAGCATCATATAACACTGCCAAGTGCATCTCCAGACGTGTGGTGCACCATGCACGCCACGAAGCAGACAAGGTGGTCTATGAGGGCGTTGACCACAAGTCTTCTGATGTCTTCCGCCTCGCCAACCAGATGAGGAAAGAGAATGTTGATGTTGTAGGCGACAAGCCAGTGAAGAATGACACTGGGGAAATGTCAATGAGCGAGGAGGCAAAGCAGAATGCATGGGCTGAACATTATGAAAGGCTTCTCAACGTTGAATTTGACTGGGACCCTGATCACCTGTCCAATGAACCTCCATTAGAAGGCCCGCCTATCCCAATCACTATTGACATGGTGAAGAAGGCTATCTCAAAGATGAAGTCGGGCAAAGCTGCAGGTCCATCAGGTATAGTGGTGGAGATGATCGAGGCAGCAGGTGATACAGGTGCCACCATGATCCGAGATCTTGCTACTGCAATTATCCGTGATTGCAAGGTCCCAACTGACTGGGAAGAAAGTTTCATTGTCTGCCTTTACAAGGGCAAAGGTGATGCTTTGGATAGAGGCAACTATCGAGGCCTCAAGCTGACTGAGCAGGCCATGAAGATCCTAGAGAGGATTGTCGATGGTCTTGTAAGACAGGTGGTGTCTATTGACGACTCCCAGTTTGGCTTTGTCCCAGGAAGAGGCACTACAGATGCAATCTTTGTGGTCCGGCAGCTGCAGAAGAAATACCTAGCAGTGAACAAGAGGCTTTATATGGCCTTCGTGGACCTAGAGAAAGCATTTGACCGTGTCCCTCGGAAGGTTATCTGGTGGGCCCTGAGAAAGCTAGGCGTTGAGGAATGGATTGTGCGGTTAGTCCAGGGAATGTACGCTGATGCATGAAGCCGGGTTCGTGTTGGCGAGGGTTTCAGCAAAGAGTTTTAGGTGAAGGTCGGGGTCCATCAGGGATCCGTACTCAGTCCCTTGCTCTTCATCATTGTGCTGGAGGCCTTGTCACGTGAGTTTCGGGCTGGTGTTCCCTGGGAGGACCTATACTGAACAGCAAAAGAAACGCATATTTTGCATATTTGGTATAGTGGATAAATTGGGGTTTAAATACTGATCTAATAATATGCAAGGTATCAATGATGCATGGAACATGTGTATTATCAAATGCATCACAAATGGATAGCTCATTTGAATAAAAATAATAAAGGGGGGTAACTCTGGGCGTAACGAAATAGCTAATAATAAAGGCGACTTCCGAGATGGTGTGTGCCTAAAACCACTAAACGGATTTGAGTGAAAATCACTCTGCGTGATAATCTGGACATACAGACTACTTATGAAGATTAAATTGTCCGGAATTCTTCAAGGTGGACCATTGTGACCCAGTTACATTATTGGACAATTGACCGGAAGTGTGCTTAAGACAGGCAAGAAAGTGTCCAAACAGTTGTTTTAAATGGTTCTGTTGGACAGTTCCTTACTTGACGTCAATCATACTGTGCCAGATTTTCTTACACCCCTAAGATTCCAGTGGTTTACAATACCAATGCAAAAAATGCAAAAATGAAGATTTTTTGGATTAACGGTATAAATTCTACAGCAATGAATTTTAAAGTTTTATGCTGTTTTCTTATTTGTTACATTATGTTCTCGTGACATGCAATGGAATCGGATTCAAATCATGTCTTTTCCAATGTTCGGCACTGTTTTTGCGTTTTTTGCATTAATTAACAAAAAATGATAATTAACCGTGTAATGAGGAAAGAAAGTGGTCTGGAACGAACGCATGAGTCCGTTCAAACATGTTCATATCATTCAGGGTAAAATTTGATAAGAGTGTCTGGTATTAAACGGATATTGGATAATATGCGTTTCTTTTGCTGTCAAGTATATATGCAGGTGATCTTGTCATCATTGCTGACTCCCTAGAGGATTGTGTCAGGAGGCTCTTGATATGGAAAGAAGCCATCGAGAAAAAGGGATTGAGGGTAAATGCAGGAAAGACAAAGGTCATGATCTGTGGTACAGGCCTGGACCTCTTGCAGAGTTCAGGGGAATACCCATGCGCTGTCTGTCGTACAGGAGTAGGCAACAACAGCATCTACTGCAATGGCTGCAAACTTTGGGTGCATAAGAAATGCAGTGGGCTACAATGACTGACACCAAATCCTGATTATAGGTGTGCACGGTGCATGGGAAATGCTCGCTCTATTGACGGCAGACCACAGAGTGAAGTCCAGGTCGGACCTGATAAGCTTGAGGTGGTAGCTTCTTTTTGCTACCTAGGTGACATGCTTTCTGCTGGTGGAGGCTGTGAAATGGCGGTCACCACTCGTGTGAAAACCGCCTGGAAGAAGTTCAGGGAGCTACTACCAGTTCTCACATCCCGCCACCTCTCTTACATGACCCGTGGCCATGTGTACAGCGCTTGCAACGCAATGATAGGGCCATGATCAGACAGATCTGCAGTATCAAACCAGAGGATGTGGCCAGGGTAAGGTCAAGCGAGCTACTAGCAAAGCTTCAGCTTGAGGACCTCGACCTCTTTTTGAGAGAGAGAAGGCTTCGCTGGTTTGGGCATGTGGCGCGTTTGAATGGTGCAATCAGAACAGCATATGGAATGCAGATTGACGGCAAGCGGGGGGCAGGGAGGCCCAAGCAAACATGGAAGAAACTGACAGAGAAAGACTGCCGTGAGTGGAAGCTCACCACAGTTGACCCTCAAGAAAGGAGCACCTGGAGATCTGGTGTGAGATCTACTATGCGTGCAGCTAGCCAGTTACCTGGAAAGGGGCCCACTGATGTAGATGATGCCCCTGCACCTGCACGTTAATCAAAAATTTGATTATGATGATATGATTATTCCCAAATATACCGGTAGCCATAGATAAGGTGTTTCCATAATTTGTTGATGTATTTCTCCACAAAAACATGTTATGGGTACTCATCGGAAGCATCTCAGTGAGATGCTTGCTACGAGTAGTACCCATAACATTTTTTTTCAGGAAAAGTTAGGAATATCACCATAATATTTTATAGAAAAAGGAATCTCATCTAGCATAACTCTTTTTAGCTGGGTAATTTTCCATACATGTTTTTTTGACATCTGACTATTTTCAAAATTAACTTTTTCCAAAAAATCTGTCAGGAACACTATCAGAGTGTCAAACAGTTTGAAAAGTTTATCGACAGACCAAAAAAGTTGTCCCTAGCAAGAAAAGTATAAAGTTTCCTAAAATTTTGGGTGTATTTCTATAATTAATCAATCAGATTACTAAACTCGATTTTAGTGTCCCCTGCGAAGCAAGGATGACACATAGAGATTATTATGACTCTGGCTGCGTTGTCGTCGTCCGCCTCGTCACACTTTTGGTTAACGATCGATAACTCTTGAAGGGATGCATCAATTTCATTAAACTTTACAGAAGGGTCAAGCATCATTAAAAACAGGTCAAGTTCGAAAAGGGGGGTAATCCTCAAAATTTGACTGAGTTATTGCCTTTTTTTTTACTTAGATTTTGGCTAAATTGTCAATTTGTGGTTTCCGATCAATAACTTTTGAAGGGATGCAACAATTTTTTTCAAATTTTACAGAAAGGTAAAGCATCATAAAATACAGACCAAGTTCGAATTTGGAGGTCATTTGCTAAATTTTGACTAAGTTATGGCCCTTTTTTGACTTAGGTTTAGGCTAATGCAAACGCTATATTGGCCTTTTTTGTGGAATAAACTTCACATTTCTCCAAAACTATAATATCTGACAACTTCTCGCTGTAGGCCATGATTACCCAGTGCCTGTAGATAAACATGACAGTGATAAAAATTTTACCCCACCCCTCTGACCCCTTAGGTGGGATCAAAGGTCAAATATTTAAATTTCGCAATAACTCAGTAAGTTGTCAATATTTTTTACGGAAATTTTGCATGCAGACAGAGGTACAATAAATATTAAGCATATCAAACATGATTTTCGATTGAATGCCTGTGTCTCACCCCCTGGGTGGATTTAGGGGGTGGGGTCAAAAGGTCAAAATTCAACTTTTTCAGAACACGGTCATGTTGCATATCAAATTAAAGAGAATCAAAAATGCAGCAACACTGTAGCAAATATTTAGCCCGCAGACCCCCACCCCTACCCTGCGGACGGGGTCAATAGATCAAAATTCAACTTTTTCAGAACATAGTCATGTTGCATATCAAATTAAAGAGAATCACGAAATGCAGCAGCATGGTAGCAAATATTTTGTCCCCAGATCTCCCTACCCTGGGGATGGGGTCAGTATGCAAAATTCAACTTTTTCAGAACATGGTCATGTTGTATATCAAATGAAAGAGAATCGAGTATGCAGCATCATGGTAGCAAATTTTTTGCCCGCAGACCCCCCCCCCCACCCCCCCCTCAGTAGGTAAAAATTAAAGTTTTTCAGAACAGGTTGTTGCTGCATTACCAATTAAAGACACCCCCCTTCCCCGACCCTGGGGATGTGATCAGTAGGTCAAAATTCAACTTTTTCAGAGCATGGTCATGTTGCATTACAAATTTAAGGTAATGGAGCATAGAGCACCTTGCAAGCACATATTCTCTCCTTCTACACACCCTCAACCTGTGGGTTGGATTAAAAGGTAAAAAAAATCTGAATGTGTTCATGTTGCATATCAAATTATGGGAAAAGACTTATGGACAAACATAGAAGCAAACACTTTGACCTTACACACACCCCTGAGGGATTGGAGAAATAGGATTTATGTTTTGTGATTTATTAGTTTCTCTAAAATAACTCTTTGCCTGGGATATAAATTCGACAATTTTATCTTATTTGACTTCTGTTCGGCCAGGCCACACATCCGATTCTAGGAATTCTAGTTATGTTTTTCTCATTGGTTTTTGGCGATAACTTTTTTTATCTTTAATTTTAGGAAACTGTGTTTGTGATGAAAATGTATAGAAAAATTAGCGCCCACTTCTCAAAGCGTTCCCAACATCCAAGATGCTGCAGTTAACTCTGCTCATAGATGCACTCTTTGAACATTTTAAGCAAAGCTGAAATAAGCCTAGGCAAAAATGTCAATCAAAAATTCATATTGCACCGCCCTAATTCACTAACTAAGGTGATGGATGGCTTGTTCAAATATATTAGAAATCGCGCCTGATTTGCTCTTTCATTAAGCTTATGGGGTCATCTCGAAACTGTCCGTTTTGGAGCACACATAAGAGAAAAACGGCATGGCATGCAAAATACCAGCATCTGTACACATGTACCTATAAATGATCATGCTCAAAGTAATTGGCAGGATTATTCTTTACACAACCTTTGAATAATGGTACATTCACCTCTAGGGAATATTTGTTTGAGACTAACCCATTCTGTCATGACTCTACAAACTTACCTGTCAATAGAAAAACTTTGAAATTTTGGCAGAATTCAATTTATTGCAAAATCTTCATCTATGTACACAAAAATCTGTTTGCCCCACAACCTTCAGACCTTTTGGGGAAATTGGCACTAACTTTTCTCTACAACTTACATCGTGAACACAGTTTGCTAAAGGGGTACTTGCATCTGTGCCCAGTGCCCACGCATGGATTTTGTTTAAACTTTGCATAATAATGACTCATTATATACAAACTATGAAAATGTATGTATTGAAGTACATAGTTAAGAATAAGGCTTAGGAAGCAACCCTGACGTACTCCACCTTTGAGGTGGCACCTGTCTCTAAATTTCCATGTCCTAAATCTATAGTTCTGTTTATTTCTATGATTTGTCATCTAGATTGAATCCAAAATACCATAGGCATTAAATTAATACCAGGAAACCATTTGGATAAATTATGGTTTACGTTTTCTGAAGAAGTGATTATAAAATTTCAATATTTTTTTTCAAAAATTTACAAAACATTCAACATTAAATTCAAAAGATAGATATGTTCTAGTCTTTGTCAAGATATCATATTATCAAAAAACATGCCATTTATTTCCTACTGATCTGAGCCAAATTTCATGAAAATCCAAAACCGGTAACTTTTTCATTTCCTACCTCTTATGGGTACAGGTCAGTTTTAGCAAAATTAATTATTTAGTTGAAATGAATCAATAACTCGACAGAAGGAGTTTATTTTTAAATCTTCTTCCACTTTTCTTAAAGAATGACATGTTTAGACAATTTCAAATGATTCAATGGCCGGAAATGCCAAAGGTCATGGCCCCATGTCATGGTGCTATGGGGCCAAGACAATGTGTATCACTTCCTCAAGTCCTGCATGATATTGTTAAAAAAACATAATATCCTATCAATAAACGTGTGAAAACAAGAAGACCAAATATTCCTATACATCCCAACTGAACTAGAGTAACCATATTTTGGTGCCGTGACCAGGATTAAGTGTGAAAGAGTCATATCAAAGGTATCATAGAACAGTGTTCTACATGAATAAGTGGGGTCCAGAAACGAAACTGTATGCCTGGAATACACAGCCAGCCAAAGAATAAATGTTGCCATTTGATGGAAATCAGCATCAGTTTCACAAGACAGAATAAATAGAGAAGATTTAAGCATTAATTTAGCAATACCTTTGAAGCCAAGAGTTCTCTGTGACCAAAATGGTTAATTTTAACCAATAGGTTTGACAGGGGCTTATTCTTGTGAACCAGGTTTATTAATGAGGCTTACAATTATAAAACCATAGATATAAGGTTCTTCTCCTGTATGAACTGACTTGTCATAAGGTTTCTCTTCTGTATGAATTAAAATTCTTAATAATGTTACATATTAAGTGTAACATTGGTTAGATGTAGTTTTAACGTTCAAAACTAGATGTGGTAAGTCCGGTGTCACCATATTGTATTGTTTTGGGTATTATTATTGTGTAAGCACTTCATTAAATAAGAATCATGGCACTTAATATCAAAGAATATTTTTTTTTCTTTTTCCAATCAGTAATAGGGAAAACACTGAACATATCAACTTCCACCAATGAACGTACTAGCATGATGATTCAAACTAAGCAAGTATTCGAGTATGTTTTACACTGTAACATAATTATTGTATTTTTACATTTAGATGAATTAGGGCCATGTGTTTATATCAACTTGAAAAAATAAGTTACCGGTCCTTGAATTTCATGAAATTTTGTCTACATATTCTTAACATATATGGAAAGTTTATATGTTAAAATAGTATCTTGACAAAGATCGCAACGTGTAAAAATTTTAATTCCAAATTTGACTGAATACAAAATATACAGTTGAAAATTGGGGTACCATCTAATAAAAATGAATGCCCACCCGCTATCCTAATACATACTAGCCATTTATAGTATCAACGAACTTATCAATGATATAGTTATTTAATAAAACATTTCTGCGCCCGTTACATGGTATGTCAATTACTTTAGAAATGATAATAACCGGATACCCTAAGGTATTGTAGTGATATCATACATGACGTCATAAATTAGCAATGGACTTGCATAAAAACTCAAATGCACCATAAATATAAAAGTCATACCCAAGACAATTAATAAACATAATATTATCAAATTCCAAGCGTGGGCAGACTCCCATGTTAATTTCCCATACCATGAAAGAGCCCCTTAAAAAATAGAAAAGTCAACACCGAAAATCAATGTGAAAAACATGAAAAATAGAGTTTAGGCCTTTTGATAGTGGATCATCATAGTGATTTTAGGGTTCAGTATCCAACACTATTGAACAGATATTCTTTTTTTTATGTTTCAGTCTACGAAGAGGAATATCCCTATGTTGTTTGTTCGTGGAGATGGAGTGATATTAGTGTCGCCACCAATGAGAACAGGGACCTAACATTTTATGTCTACACGTATATATAGACATGGAAATTTTCACTCAAGTCATTTATAGTGAAAAATGACTGATAAGGCCAAAAAGAAAAATAAGTGTGTTTTGAGTAACAGGTCTGAACATTTTAGGTACGGTAGGCACACATATTTATTTTACTGAAAAATATACAATTTTATGCATTTTGAAAGGCATTTTGCCTTTCAAAATGTATAAAATTATATTTTTCTCCAGAAAATCTGAAAAAAATTTGAGGGTTCACCAGTAAATTTAGGCAGGGTCAGGTTGCCCTAAACACAGGTATTTTTTATTTGGCCTAAGGAAGTATGTCAAAATGTAATGAATTGATGTAGACGCAGGTAGAAATTACATCAACTTGATAAAGAAGCTGGTCTATGTGCTAATGACTTCAAATTGACTTGATAAGGAAGTAGATCAAAGTGCTAATGATTTAAAAAAGAGACAAGTCAAAGTTATAATGACTTGAAAAGGATCAAGTTAAATCATTTGTCTTGACAAGGAGGTCAATTTTTTTTGACTTGATAAGGAAGCAGATCACAGATCAAAATGACTTTATAAAGAACAGGTCAAATAATGTCTTCTTTTAATGACTTGATGAAGAAACATTTTTATGATTTTATAAAGAGCAGATTGATAATTGAGCCCAGCCATGAGATTTCCAACAATGTGGTATGTGTGATCATCAAAGGCTCAGACCAGCCTACGCATATCTTCTTCTTTTCTATACTGCAACACCCCCTCGCGAGGATTATGTGCAGGTTTGATCAGAGCCTTTGCTAGTCGCTTCAATAATCTATGACTCTAAGGCTACTGATTGAACATTATTTGGAGGCTTGTCTGAGTCTACAGTAACACTTTTCAAATGCCACATTGTTGGAAATCACATGTCACGGCTCAATTTGGGACTGGAAGCGAGAAAACCTGTCTTCAAGTGTTTACAAACAACAACGGGGCAGACCAGCGTGCGCATCCGCGCAGTTTGGTCAGCGCCTTTGTTATTTACTTATTGGAAAGTATCATATCAACACTTGCTACGAGGGTTAGTCAAAAATAACTGAGCCCTACCTCATAACAATTGAACCAAGTAAAATGGACATATAATTAGATGATATTTCATTGCAGTTATATGTCATCTATTTAATCCCCTAATTTATTTTTGTTAGTAGGCTCTTTGTAAGGGTTGCTAGGCAACAGAATATGACCTGTCAAAGGGGTGCGTTCACGCTGTGATACATCTAATTCTAACTGTTGCTATGGAAACAGTAATGTTAAAGCAAGGCTTATTTCACTGTCGTCTGATATCTTTAACATGTACCTATTCAGTGTCTCAGAACAGAAACCAACTAACCCCAAATTATAGATGCTATGGTAGTTTGATTTTAGAATTTATCAAATTTAACATGCCTGATGTCCTATAATTTACCCCACCCACATTCATATTTATACAATTTTAATAGAAAACATACAATATTAGACTAACAATGCTTTAACAGTACTGCATACACAAACCAACCCTCAGACATATTAAGTTCCCTGATTTAAATTCGCATTTTTGTTTCCATGGCTACACATTTTTCGTGTATTTGAAAATTTGTGGAATTTTGGCATTTTTCGTTGCTAGGCAACGCATTTAATCAATGTTCACTTAAACATTAACAAACAAAGTGTAATGAAAAGAGAAAATGATATATGTTATTCAAATAAATGTCAAATATGTCTTTCACAAAACCTATCGAGCACGCAAGCTTTTTAAAGACATACTGAATATTCCTGGTGGCTGAGACCGTGAACACATCGATCTGACTGACGATCTTCAGTTGCCTAACAACCATAATAGAAGCTTCACTAGGATAATTCTTCAGGGTCAAAATATCGATGACATATAGTACTTTTAGAAAATAATCACATTTGTTGTCTATAATACCAAACCTAAATGCTATGACGTAGGGCTCAGTTATTTTTGACTGGCCCTCATACAAGCAAAATTTCACTTTTCTAGCTAGTCCTTAGGCTTAAATGAAATATATGTGTGGTTCCTGTTGCCTACCTACCCTATTTTTTTAAACCTACCCTAAACATTAAAATGGTCTTTGGAGAAAAAATACCTAAAATGGGCACGTTTTCAGATTTTGTCACTGTTTTCTTTGTTAAATGTTATAACAAAATTTAATAATTTCCCTACCTACCTACCCTAAATTTTGTTGGTATGCAACAGGAACCACACATATATTTCATTTAGGCCTTATAGCTAAGGAGACTGTTGTGAGTCTCGTTTGCCAGAAACTAAAACACAGATTTTGTAGAGACGAGGCCCATATTGTCTTGACTCTTGATAAGCATTTGTAAAAAAAATGTTTGCCTGGCTGGAGAAGCTGGTAAAAATTGTTATGGCTTGTTATTAAGAAGGTCAAAATGTACAGGTGCCCAAAAGTTCTTACTAATTAGAGAACATTCAATAAAATTTCTGATTAGCATTTTATTCCAATAGTACATTTTACACACCACACTATTTTACCCAACCTTAGACATAGGCTCAAGGTGAGCTTTTGTGATTATAATCTGCGCCATGAGATTTCCAACAATATGGTATGTGCGACCAGCAAAGCCTCAGATCAGCCTGCGCATACGTGCAGTCTGTTCAGAGCCTTTGCTAGTCGCTTGAATATTCATTAGGAGTGTTAAGCTACTGACTGAACATCATTTGGAGTTTCTAAGCTTAGAAGGAGGCTGCACAGGCTTGACTGAGTCTGCACCTGTCAAAATACCACATTGTTTGAAATCACATGTAGCGGCTCATATGATGTTAGTCGATCCCTCTCCAGTGTCTGTCAATAACATCTCCTAAACTACTGGATAGAATTTTACCAAACATTACAGGTATGATCATTGGATGGTCCTCTATCAAAGTTGTTCGAAAAGTTAAATTACATGCAGAGTTCTGGTTGCCGTGGCAATGAGAAGGTAAACATTAAAAAAATCTTGTCAAAAACTACTTGACCAATTTGAAAAAAATAATTTGGCACACACGGTCCTATGGTGACCTTTTTCAGCAACTTTGTCAATCACTTATTGGAAAATATCATATCTAGATGGTCGATGAGTGAAATTTAATTTCTAGCTAGTCTCTTAAGAAGAGCAGGCTGGTATAAATCATGCTTTGACGGAAACCCTGAAGACAGGTTTTCATGCACCGCGACCCAAACAATTCATTGTCAGAATACAGGTGACGTGATAAGGGGTTTGGTCAACGTAATCCTTGTAAAGCTCTAATGAAACTAACTGATCTAGCTGGACTTGGAGAGGAGCTATGCTTTCCTATACTTTAATAAACATTCATATTCAGGTGAGCAACACAAGGCCCAAGGGCTCACTTGTTGTGAAGCCCACTTCTTAACACTTGCCATGCTGACTATTTCTATTTTCTAAACATATTCCTGATTTTACAAGCAGACTGAGAAAAGGTTTGAATCCTGATCCACAGCTTTAGATGAAAAAAAAATGTTCAGCGTAAAATTGTAAATATTTTCTTACCCATCAATTTTAATATATGTTTTGGGTGCTCAAAAGAACCGTCTCATTGAGACGTTTTTTTTTTGAGTACCCATAACATATGTTTTGGTTGAGAAATAAGAAAATTAAATTTAGGTTACACACTCTTGACCAAAGTCCTGCTGATCAGATAGCTTTGTCCAAAGCCATCTGATCTGGATCTATATTATTTACGGATAAGTCCGGGTTCAGCTCGTCTACAAGGGTTAAATTACTTTATTATTTGCATGTGCATTTGTTATCTGCATTGGTTAGCTCAACCGGGCAATTGGCTAAAGGTGAGCTTTTATGATGATTTAGGTCCCTTGATGTTCTTTGTGATTGGTCAGTAATTTGCTTTAAATAATGTCCACACCTCTGGGTGAAATGTCACCAAACCTCACAGGAAGGACTTTTAGATAGTTATATTCAAAAGTTGTTTAAAGATTTCAAATTCAAAAAGTACTGGTCCTATTTCTTATAAGAAATAACAACAACTGGCCAGATTTTTTTAATAATTTGTCACAAATGGTCCAGGGCAAATGTTCAAATTTTTTGATCAGTCAAAACCTGGCCACTAGAAGACAGAGTTATTTTTTATACCTAATACATATATAGAAATTTTTAAAAAATCTTTGTCATAAACAAATGACCCAATATTAAAATAAGTGGAAGAAATGGTTTTTGTGTGACCCTATATCCAAGTCCATGATTTTTTGATTCAACAAAAACATGGCTGCCAGGGGAGGAATTCGCTTTCCTATGTATAAACATGTATAGGAAAATTAAAAAAATGTGTATCTATTAAAAACCATTGGTCCGATATTTAAATATTTTGGCTAAAATGGTCCATGGGTGACCCCCTCTACCAAGGATGTCAAAGAACATGGCAGTCAGGGGTAGTACATAGTTTGTTCATACATTTACATGTATAATTGTGAAAATTTAAACTTTCTTTTTGTCAGAAACCAGTATGACCTGATATGACACAGGACACAGAATTGTCTAATCTGAGTCTGCACTCTTTGTCAGAGTTATCGTTGGGCTCAAAGGGCCAAATAGACAAATTATAAAATTTAATGTAAACTGCAAATAATCTTATTAATGAGTCTAAACATGTGTATATATCTACAACATATCTGTGGAGAAATGAAATAAATATTTTTGAATAATCTTCGTCACAAAGCCTGTTTTCCAGTATTAAAAGAGGTCATACATCTTTTTCTATGCATTGACTACTTCAAGATCCAGAGGGAGAGTTGGAATCCCCTCCCCTAGACACCATACATTTTTTGTCTGTTATAATGGGACATTTTTCATGACAGATCTCGTGGTGCAGTGGTTTGGTCTCAGATTCTGCAGTTCCCAGGCATACTAACTTGTTTGCTGAAGCCAGAATTTGAAGTTGATAGCAACAGTCATATTCTAAAATGTACCAGTCTTTTTAAGCATAAACAAGTGTTCTAATATACCAATTTATTATATACAAAGTAATAAAATACAAGAATAGATTGATTAAATACAATGCATACTTTAAAAAAGCTGTACTCACAGCTGTGAAAATATAAACAGTTTTATTTCACAGCCTTGAAAATACAAGTTGTGTTTCGAGGGTGAAATTGGATGTGCTCTGCTTTCTCCTTTGACTTCCTTCAGCCCGCTTCAGAATTTCAAATATAAAACTTTCTTATTAGTTGACAAAATCACAAAGTGTGGGTATTTATTTTCTTAGTTAGATTGCAAGGGAAATTTTGGTTATTTGTCTGGATTTGCTGAAAGTTTCACTTTCTCCACTCCTGCTCCTAGATCTAGATTCTATAGGATTTCAGTTTTGGCTGACATTGCACATCATGGAACGTCATCATTAATATGACGTAATGTGGGAACCTGTATGACGTCGTTTAGTGCAAAAAATGTCACGCTTAAAGTGGTATATAATAAGAAAATTGTCATGTATATGCCATTTATTTCATCTGGTGAAACAAGAAAATGTATATTTCATTTGTGGCTTCGCCACTCATAAACTATGCATTTTAGCTTCACTTGATGAAATAAATGGCATATTCATTCAAAAAAATTTGAATATCCTCTATATTTGTTGGTATTTTGACATGTATTAGCAAGATAAATACAACACATGGAAGTTTAAAAAGTAGGAAAATTCTTTAATTTCTTTAATTTACAACATGTGAGGTTATTAGTACGATAAAACTTGTATTACATATAGTTGTACAAGAATAAAAAAAATTCTCGGTGTACCAACTGTTAATCATTATTTTTGTAAAAAAGCCACTGTACAAATTATTAAAATGAAATCATTGAAAACTCATGATCAGCTGAGTTGAGCAATAAAAACGATTTATAACCTAATGGCCAGGTCTTTTTCGGAACCAACTCATAAATAGCATATTTCGTAAGGTGATTGGGTCAATGTAAGGGCAGGACCTCATGAATGTGTAATTGGGATTGGTCTACCTTAGACATAGGTAAAAGCTGTAAATAAGGCATGTTTTTATACCCCCCGCAAACTTTGTTTGTGGTGGGTATACTGTTTTCACGTTGTCCCTCCGTCCGTGCGTCCGTGTGTCCGTTTGTCCGTGCGTCCGTCCGTAACATTTTGTTTTCTTAATATCTTGAAGAGTCATTGCTAGATTTTCATCAAACCTTGCAAACATGTTCATTTATACAAGACAAATACTTTAGACAAAAAAGTAAGGGCTAGGGGCCAGTTCTATTAGAGTTATTTCCCTTTGTAGTTCTAAATGGCTTTTAATATAGGGTTTTATGCTTATGCTATTATAGGCCATACATGGGCCGATCAACTCCTACCACAGCTTTTGATGGAACAATTTGATACTATTACTATACAATGTAGACACATTGAACATATGCATGAAGGAGTTTGGTTCAGAAAAGATATTTTTTGACAAAATGACAGCTGTGAGAACTTAGACAATTTTTCCCTAATAGGGCTTTTGTATATGCATAGATGGTGCCTTCATGGGCCGATCAACTCCTACCACAGCTTTTGATGTAACAATTTGATACTTTGCCTATACAATGTAGACACATTGAACATATGCATGAAGGAGTTTGGTCTAGAAAAAAATAATTTTTGATAAAATGACAGCAGTGAGAACTTAGATAATTTTTCCCTAATAAGGTGTTTGTATATGCATAGATGGTGCCTTCATGGGCCGATCAACTCCTACCACAGCTTTTGTTCGAGCAATTTGATACTTTGCCTATACAATGTTGACACATTGAACATATGCATGAAGGAGTTTGATTCAGAAAAAATAATTTTTGTCAAAATGACAGCTGTGAGAACTTAGACAATTTTTCCCTAATAAGGCTTTTGTATATGCATAGATGGTGCCTTCATGGGCCGATCATCTCCTACTAAAGCTTTTGATGGAACAATTTGATACTTTGCCTATACAATTAAGACACATTGAACATATGCATGAAGGAGTTTGGTTCACAAAAATTAATTTTTGACAAAATGACAGTTATGAGAACTTAGACAATTATTCCCTTATATGGCTTTTGTATATGCATGGATATTGCCTTTATGGGCCGATCAACTCCTACCACAGCTTTTGATAGAGCAATTTGATACTTTGCCAATACAATGTAGACACATTGAACATATGCATGAAGGAGTTTATAATTTTTGTTTGCACAGATTCTACTGAAATTCTTTTCAAAACTAAGGTCTGCTGGTTTGAACTATAACTTGCCAAGTTTTTTCACCGACTCTTACTGTGCGGGGGGTATCTAATAAGCATTGCTTATTGACTTTTTTCATTATTCCAAAGTAACTGTATAATCTTAATCCTAGATTAGTACTGGTTCAACCCAGGAAAAGTCGTCCCTACATAACTGAAAGATTGTTGATTGGACAAAGAATTTAATCAAACAGAACAAAAATGTATAATCTTGTGCCATAGAACTTCAATAAAGATAGTAAATACACAAAATGTAAGATTTAACCCTTAAAATACCAGAAAAATAACTATACTGAAGGACTTTAGAAACGCACAAGTTATATATTCACTGTCTCTTACACATGTTTGATTTGAGGATGTTTTCTTTATCACTATCCGCTTACACAATGGACAATGATTTGCCATAGTTTCGATTTGCTAATGCGGTTCATTCTGACGTAACACTGACGTTAGTGTTTTTCAACAATTGTCGTCTGACAGCTGTGAGATTAGTTCAATTTAAAAGCAAACACTTTGACCTGGTAGCCAAATGTCTTAACCAACCGAAAAACAAGAAAAGTTTCGGAAATAATCGTTTAATTACACTCCAAGTCGCAGCGTTTCTTTGCTAACGTCAGTCTTAATTTTTCAAACAGCAATAACAGGCGGATGACGTTCGCGCATGACGCGATACTCTTGTCTTCTAAGCAACGGGTTGTGGTGTATCTTTTTGCACTAAATCATTTTGGTTATTTTTGATCCTTAGGATAGAAACAGCCAATTACGTCAAAAACAATAATGACGTCACCTAGACGAAATGAACGTTACCAGAGGCCTAAAACTTCATGATTTGATTTTGTCTTTCCTTGTGCTTTCAAAAACAAACATCGGTTTGAAAACTTTTTTGAGCTCATAATGGAAGGTATTGGTAATCTGTGACTTTTTAAATTTGGGATGTCTCAGAATAATCGCGGCGTCACGGCAACCATAAGCCACAGCATTTCGATTTTCTTATTGAATGCAAGATAAATGAAAGGACTTGTCAATTTTATTTTTCACATAATTAAAATATTACATTTTGACAATAAATTAGCATTTTAGCAGGTGGTGCGTTTCTAAAGTCCTTCAGTATATACCTGAAAATGTCTGCTTATTGGTTAACAAAAGTATAGAGGCAAACAGTGTGAGCCCTGATCAGACTGTAGCAGTCTGATCTGGATCTACACTGTCGGAAGAGGCTTCAAAAATATTTCAGCAGACAACAAAAGCATACAACATTTTGTGATTTACCTTTAAGGGTTAATAAATGTGAGTTCAGTGTCGATACGGTCATGAGTTTTCATGAAATGCACACACATTTGTATGGCTCAAACAACCTTTTTTACTCTTTACCAAATAAATAGAAATGTATGTCCCTTCTTGAGCAAATGAAATAGCCAAACCTCGACCAGATATGAATATTATAGTGGCTGCCTTTACAGCGACCCAAAGCTACAAATTGGGCCTCGATGCGAGAAAACCTGTCTTCGGGGTTTGCGAACAACAAAGGCGCAGACCAGCCTGCGCATACCCGCAGTCTGATCAGCGCTTTGTTGTTCGCTTAACGGAAAGTATAATGTCTAGACATTCTACATGCGAAATTTCAATGTATTAGCTTGTCTCTGTAGCTGAGCAGGCTAATTTGAATACCACTATGTCGGAAACCGCGAAGACGGGTTTTGTCGCGGCGCGGCCCAATTTATTTGCTTTTCTATGAGAAACAATTAAATTATGCTGCATATCTTTATTAGGATTTTACATAATCATAACATCTCAAAGGCAAGAGTTTATTGGTCATAATTTTGAGCATAGTTAATCAATTGAGCTTCAAACTTTTGAAAAGGTCCACAGAATATTACGCTTTTTCAGAATCTCTATGTTTGTTTTTCTGGTGCCATTGGCAATTTGATAGCGGTTGTTATAGGAAGTGTGTTGTGTCTCAAGAAAAATCATGCAAATATAATTACTTGCCTAAAGATTATCTTAATTTGCTTTTAAAATAATGTTAAACAAAGAAAAGAATGGAAAATATTACTATATATTAATTTATCATAATGGCGTCGCGTCTGGGAGTGAAATAACGCCATGCAATAAAATCGATAAACCACTAGTGGTTTATAGATTTATGGGAAACTTTATGAGGTCCATAGGAATGTTGCGTACATAATGACAAAATTATAAAGATTTTACGTCAGAAATGAGATTTCAAATTTTTTGTCATACGATAAATAGAATCTAACATTCGTGCTCTTGTATTATTGAATTTATTAAACTCATTGCGAAAAAGAGTTAAAATGCTCGGCAAGCCTCGCATTTTATCTCTTTTCCCCAACTCGTTTACTAAATTCAATAAAACATGAGCACTCATGTAAGATCCTCTATGTATTCTTCAACCGCAAGCATGTCTTTAAGATCATGAAGATAAGATGTATAATGTGAATAAATCGCTTCTGAGATATATGAAAATAAATATGTAAATAAAAAGATTGTAAACCAATTAAAAATCAAGACAATACGGAGACCTGTCCTCCATAAAGCTGGAAAAATGTTGAAAAATGTGTAAATTAGGGCCGCCCTCTCTGTTATCTTTTCTACAATAAGCATGCGCAAATCCAGAAAATCGGAGGGGGTACAATTCAACTTTGACCATGCTTTTTGAGGGAGGGGAGAGAGAATCTAAATGCCGCAAAAGTGGACCATCATCAGCCTGCCACAGAAATGCTTTGTGATTTTCTAGGAGATCCGGACCACTATTGCTAAGGAACCATATAGCTGTTTGATTTACCAAAGAAAAGTGTCCAGACACCCTGCTCCCTTTTGGATCCGTGCATGATAAGGGTTCAATGTACAAACTTGCCTTATTGCTGGTATCCAATATATATGTGGATTTGTCCCTCTATATAATAGCGCAGTGGTACCCCAATTCTACTCCATTTCCATGAAAGAGCTGACAATAAGTTTAAAAGAACTAGCTTCCTGAAATTTGCATGTTTTTTTTTTTCGTGTGCTGTTCTGTTTGTTTGCTTTGTTGCTTTACATCTCAGTGAACAGGTACAAGCTGTGCTCATGGCGGTATGGTCAGTTCACTTAACCACACTTTTTCATGGGCAAGCGGTTAACCAGTACTTCCTGCACATACTTTCGCTTGTAACTGGCAACAACCCTTTCTTGAATGATGCAGCCAAATCGAGAATGACTGTACAAATTATTTCATGATCAATCTACACAAAAGTATGGGACCAGGCCGGGATTGAACTCCCGTGTGCTGTTTCACTTGATCCAAATGTACAAAATCTGAAATCCGTGCACAATTGCACAGGTTTCATATTTTGTACATTTCACGCCCTTGTACACCTTTTAATAAACATGATAAATAGAGAATACTAGGCGAGTGTCTTTTGATATCAAGTTTACCAGGCAAGGCTTTGAGAACGCTTGTTGACATCACGAGGCTTGCCGAGCCATTCAACATGCGTTCTCAAAGCCGAGCCTGGTAATTCTTTAATTATTCCCGGGGTAAAAAGATAATTTTATTACTTGAACAGGTATTTTTATACAAAATGAGTGGTCACGCTCCGTGGCGGCCATGTTTTGCGATGACTCAATTTGTGTCATTTGAACCCTTTGACCATTTCCACCAAATTTTCAGGGTAGAATAATCTTAAAATTTTCCTTTATCAAGATACACCACGCCCAGTGGTGGTCATGTTTTGGACAAATCCATTTTTTGAAGGAGTGGGCGAATTATTTATGTTTCACGTTTTCTTTATTATACTGTCTTGTCTGTTCCTTGCAGCCTTGTGATCCCCTGTGGGGAAGGGGCTGACCTCTTGGCTCTCTTGTGTGATATTTCCTTGTGTTTTTGTCACTTTCCCATATGGTGTCTCGGGTCAGGTGTGGTACTTGATTGAAACGATTCCTGATCTTTGCCTTTACTTTTGGGAAAAGAATATGACAAGGAATATGCAATTTTCGCCCCTCAGTCTATTTTTAACCCTCTAAGCGCCACCTATATATTGCAGCAGACAACAATTTCAAATTTTGCCGCTTTTTCAAAAATAACAAATAAGGCATGAGACGATTCTCAAGAAATATACCTTATTTTTTTTCGAAAATTGGGAAAGATGTTGCAAATTTTGTCCTCTGCTGCAGTTGTGATTGGCGCTTTAAGGATTAAAGTTCACAAACCTCAGATACAACAAACTGATTTTCAAAGTATCTGGTAGACAAGCTAACACACTTTCTTAGAAATTTATTTTGCGTATTACTTCATAATGCTTCTAGCTCATGTAGTAGATCTTCAACAGTAATGTTATTAACCCTTAAAGCGCCAAGAAAAAAAAGGCATCCGAAAATGTCGTCTGCTGTAGTCGTCTGCTGCAAATAATTGCCTAACATTACTGACCAATTAAGTATAGAAGCAAACAGTGTGGACCCAGACGTAATGGTCTTATATGAGCAGACTGATCTGGGTTGGCACTGTTTGCTATAGAGGCTTCTTAAACATTACAGCAGACAAGAAAAGCAGGCGACTTTTGTTGCGATTAAAGCTGCATAGTCTGTAACTTTTGATCTTCTAATTTTAAAAATAATGTTTTTATTTTTCAAGAACACAGTAAAAATACTCAAATTCAGGCAAGCATTTTACCATTTGCGTAAATCTTAACAAGTTATCACTATCTAAACAACTGCATTTATGTTAAAATTCAACGGTCTAGAATTATTGGAGGGACGCAAATAATTACCAACAAGAGAAAAATACACCTATTTGATAAGATAATTCACTTTTCCGTGCAGTTTTCAGCTGTACTGAACATTTTTATTATGAAAACATAGCTTAATTCTACTTTTACAAATGATTTAAAAAGAAACTATTTTTTTTCGAAAAATGTTCATAGTTACAGAGTATGCAGCTTTAAGGGTTATACTGAACCTACAACAATATTAGAATTAAATGATACTGACTGTATGTTGTTATTCTATCACTAATATACTCAGAAAAAAACAACAACTGAAGGATGGTATTATAACATTTGAGGGAATAATTTTCGACAAAAAGTATTTTTTATCTGATAGAAATATCTACATTAATTTGAAAAAAAGTAAAAAGATCGTTTCGATACAGTACCTTGCCAAGTGTACATGTACCAGCCCTTCACTACTGAAAATTAACAAGCTCGACTACTTTTTGCTGGAAATGTGACTTGATTAACGCATGCTTATTTTCTCACCACTTTAACAGTCCTTACACCTTTTGATGTGAAAACTTTTACTAAAAATACACGAATACAGCATACCTCAGCCAATTTGATATCAGATTGGCAGTAAAACATTAACAACGACTGGAAAATTTGGTGTCAAACTTGTAAACGATAGCCAGCAATGGTTAAGCAGGCAGACATTAAGGTGTACAAACAATAAAGATGGTAGTCGCCTTAAAATGTTCGCGAACTTAAAGTACAGAGGGTTACACTATTTGAAGCTGTACTATACTTTAATCATTCAATCATAGATTAACTTAAATATGAACTTTGATAGCAGATCTGCCTGTAACTTTTAAATACAGGCATATTGAAATTAGAATGTTAGAAACGGAATATATTTTCAATGTCCTTAAATTGTTTTTCAAATTATACATTACCTATCAAACATGCAATCTTTAAACAGGTTATATGTATCTATATACACAAAATATAACATTTCTGAATGGAAGCTGTTTGTATTTGCAATTGTTATATGTGTTTTTTATTAATAGTGTGTAACAAAAATTCTATTTTCTCATCCAAATCATATGTTGCGGGTATTCAAAAGAACAATATCAATAATACAGTGATTTGAGCACCCCAAACATTTGTTAAAACTTATGGGTAAGATAATATTTACAATTTTACGCTCAAAATTTTGGTTATCTTAACTTGTGTAAATGATGAGTAACTATTTCTTAGTATCATCAGTATCAATGTCTTCTATAGAAGTAACATAGTTGATACTGTCTATTAGCCCTTCATTGTAAAATCGTTGAAGCGCCTTTACCCGGAAAAAATTCTGGATCTGTTTGATTGATTTTATCCCCAGCGTGCGTTCCACAACCTCGGTTGATTTGGTTGTCCACTTTTTTAAACCCCACCACTTACTATGTTTCTTTTTTGTGACAATAATTTGGGGTGCAATTTTGAAATCGATCTTGTATAGAACATACATACAGTCGATAAACCTCCTGTCTGCTGACTTTCCAAAGGCAACCATACCATAACGTGCTCCAGATGTAGCTCCCTTGTACTTGAATTCATATATTTTGTGAGCCCATTTGCCCGTCCAGTTTATGCCATTTAACTTCTTTCTCATCTCTGTGTCAATCCCTGAAATTAACAGTATAGGAGTAAGTTAAGAATCTTATATCGGTTCTTATATTTCAAAATATGTCCCAATTATTATATCACGTCCTGACATGTACCAATGTTATCGTATTGACAACTTTTCTCATTTGCTCCAGTTTCTTAATGATTAAACTGGTGTATTGAAGTATGGCATGCGCGGATACAGAGAGGGTGAGGGGAGACTACGGGTCTTGAAAATCACAAAGCTGAAGGTTTCCTTAGGAATACTGGTATATACCCACCTGGATAATCATTGCCCGTTTTAGTTTTGTGTTTTGTTATGATCGATTTGTGCATATGCAAAAACCCTGATGTGCAAGAATCTTTTAAAATACACGTTATGACATTCGAATTTAAGAATTTAGAGGATAAACAGTAAAACAACCCATGCGCGATTTTTTTTTTGCTGACGAGGGGAGGGAGGACTCAAATACATGAACCACTAAAAGCGGGCCATTCTCTGCCCTATAGTTTTGTGATTTTTCAGGGGGCGGGTGGGCTTGTCTGTACCCCCTGCCCCCCCCCCCCCCCGCCCCCCCTCTGGATCCGCGCATGCAACCCCCAAAAGATTTTAGGATGTTTATTGTTTATTTGAATAAACTGAGTGTCTGAGTATTTCTGTGCTCCCAATTTCAAGAAGATTTTTAAAAAAAAATCTCCATTCGTATATTGGCACTGCTGCCGTCTTAATAATTTGATCAGGACCATTTGAATATACTTTTGGCCTTTTAAACCAAAGTTGATATGACGTTTCTACAATCAGACAGGAAATATTAAAAACTGGAAACTTGATGCTAAATAATAAATATATATGAACTTTTGCCAATGTGTTAGATGCAGAAACTGATAGAAACTGTGTGATTCTTACCTTCATATGCGTCTTCCATGTGATTTAAGAATGCATTAATATCTGCTATAGCAATGTCGCTAGCCTCCATTTCCTCATACTTTTCTTCCCATTTATCAATCAGCTCACCTTCAAGTTGCCTCTGCAATTCGGTGGCATCATGCTTTGATACCTAAACAAAACAACAGGCGATTTGCTTACGTAAAACGGAATGTTGGATGCTTAAAGCTTTGGACGCAACCTCAACTGGATGTGTCTTTTGTTTTAAACATATTTATTCAAGAAATACTGAAAACTATCATATACAGTAATTGGGATCAGAAGGAATGCATATAGCTTTATAGTTCTTCTCCTGGAAGTTTTTTTCTCTATCACTTAGGGCTTGAGTTAATGCTTACTAAGGTGGACATACGAACTGTAAACTAATGAACTAAAGAGTATATTCCCTTGGCAATGGACTACTGTGTATGATTATATCCGCACTTTTTGAAATATAAAGTATGATATATTGATATCGGTCAGTTCCCTCCTTTCGTTCTTTGGTCCATCTGGCCGTCTATTTGTGAGTTAGTTGTGCTCATAACATGAACTCCTCCTTTATGTTTTGACCGAAGGAGTTCATATTTGTCACTATAATTGCTTTTTCCGTGTAGGCCAAAAATGACAAGCTCGTAATAGGCAATCCCAATTCATTTTTTAATGAGGGTGTTCATATTTGGCACAATGGTTGCCTATGGTGTGTAGATTAGAACGAAGGCATCGAAATACGGATATGGCCTTCGATTTTAAAGGTCAAGAGCACATATACTTCAAATCTGTCAAAGTATGTCTTGGAGCTTGTAACGCAAACTCTCCTTTCATTTCTAATGGAGTATCTTCATATTTAGCACACTGATTGCTAATGTTCAAAACCTCCGTTGTAATGTACACAGTGCACATTACAACGGAGGTTTCAAATTACTGATTTAACCTTGGAGTCAAAGGTCAAGGTGATATTAACTTAAAACTTGTATACATCTCTTAACATAGATTTTCTTATATGTTTTGACCGAGGATGTTCAAATTCGGCACAATTAATACATGTCTAGTATAGATTACAATAGGGGTATCAGAATAGGGATATGACCTTGGCATCAAAGGTCAGGTTTTAAAATTCTTAACATCCTCAGATTGTTTCGTTAACTCATCTTTCTTTTTTTAAAGGAGTGTATTCATATTTAGCACAGTGAATACTAATAGTGTGTAGATTAAAATGAATGTTTCAGATCGCCGATAATTTAAAGGTCAAGGTCACACGTACTTAAAACCTGTCTACAACTCGTAATGCGAACTCCTCTTTCATGTTTTGACCAAGGGTATTTATATTAATGCATGTAGATAAGCACATAATGAGTGTCTAGTGTGTGTAAATTACTAAGAAAGTCCCAGTTTTCCTTCTTTTTTCCATTTTTTGTTTGATATATTAAATCACACTAAAATTTACTCATGCCTTCACACCTAGCAGCTAGTCTTTTCTGTTAGTGACTGTCGTTTTGTTTTGCATTTAGATATGAGCTGCGACATGAGATTTCCAACAATGTGGTATGTGCGACCCCAGCCTGCGCATACGCATATTCTATGACTATTAAGATACTAACGGAACACCATTTTGAGTTTCTAAGCTTAACAGGAGGCTGTACAGGCTCGTCTGAGTCTTGTCAAAATGCCATATGGTTGGAAATCAGATGTCACGGCTCAATATTATATCCAATCTCAGTGTTGTACTAGTACCTTCACTTTATGCAGTCCATTTTTGACTCTAGCTGCAGCTGAGATATTCGTTTTATCATCTCTGGCCTTTCCAACTACTGGAGTAAGTGCCATACTATCATGATCATCATCATCATCATCCTCGTCACTCATATTTCTAGATCTAAAAGAATACATGATTCAGATCACGAGATGTTGATACTTGATTGGGGCTCAACGCGAAAAAAACTGTCTTTGGGGTATCGGACAAAGTGTCTTTTGACGTCAAATTTCATCATTCTGCACTTTAAAAGCACCATAATGTTTACACATTCTTCTGATGAGAGAATGTCCAAATGGCAAAGTTTCAGTTACAGTTAGCAAGTTTAATGCTTATTTCCCGAATATAACAGGTTGTTTTCATTTGCAAATTTGTGCTGTTTTTAGTTTGACTGACGTAAATGTAACGTCCTTCTGACACAACTCTATGGATTCTGTAAGGAAACTGTTGTGAACAAAGCAAACCAGAAATGCACCAACGACTTCATCTCGACGCCTTAAGTGAAGTTAAATTCCATATTTTTTGTCATTGTGTATCCTTGCATTTCAGTAGCTGGTTTTGAAGCAATATTTAACTGACATTTAAGCATGATACGATGCTTTCTTTGCACATTGTGGAGTCGTTGCCATGTAACAAATCATGTAGAAGAATGGATTTCATGATCTCCGTTCTGACGTCCACGTCAAAGTTTTGCGCTTTTATTTTCATCTTGTGTAGTTAATTTTATCGTTAATGTTACGTTTTCGCTTTACATCACATGCCATCAATAATTAGTAGAAGATTAATCAAAACATCATATAAGTAAATATTTTTACTGTTGCATATCTTTACACCTTAAAGCTGCATAGTCTGGAAAGTTTTATCTTCTATTTTTAGAAAAATTGTTTCTAATTTTCAAGAACAAAGTAATAAGCTGAAACATTTTACCAGCATTGTAAACCTTACCAGATTATGACTACCAAACCAAAAACAAACTAACTGTCAAGAGCTTTGGACGCACGCAACTTATTTCCATGTTTTTATAAGATTATTCATTTTTTCCATTCAGTATTTAGCTGTAGTAAACAAATTTATTGTGAAAGCATAGCTTAATTCTATTTTTACAAATAACTTAAAAAGATGTTTTTTCCCGAAAATGTTCATAAGTATATGACGCAATCTTAGCATTTGCACACCAAGCGAAAATAATTGGAGATTACCCCATGCTTTTCATCTTTACCTAGAAAGTAATACACTATTTTTCAGCCCACATTCGTTGCGGTCTAAAGACGCCAGGATATCCTCATAAAGAGTATTACTTTGAGCACAGACTCCATAGTGTATAGTGGCGAAGATCGAGGCGGCCTGATTTATAGAACAAAACTACAGGGACGACATATTTTCTTTGTGACAGTCTGTATTAAAAGTAAGGATATCTTGGAAGCATGTGATCAGGTAAACTGTGGGCTGGAAAATGGTGTATAACTTTTTCGGTATAGATGAGAAAACATAGAGAAATCTCTACTTACATTCGATCAGAATACCTTTCCTCACCTCGATACGGCAGTGTATCCGAACAAAATATTACGTGAATACCCACCCTGGATAGCTCAGTGGTAGATTATTTCAGCTATTGCGACTGGAATGTATTAGTTCGTGCATCGTGCAGCACATTCTTTTACAGCTAACCCCTATTTTACACTGGCCACGAATCGCCCGAATCGCCACGAATTGTTGTTTTTTTTTATTGATTCGGGGGGGGATTCGTAAGGTTTCATTAAAAAAATCTCCAATCGTGATGTTCTACGAGTCAGTCCCGATTCAGATACGATTTCGTTACGAATATTTGGGGGAATCGGCTCAATTCGACTGGAATCGCGCAAGAATTCATTACGATTAGCAAACTAAGATTAGATCATGCTGCACGAAAGTTAAGGCATCAATTACGAATCAGTTAAGAATATGCCGAATGCAGCACGAATTGGGCACGAATTGAACAGAAATCCACGACGAATCGCGACGATTCGCGAGATTTTCTCTCACAATAGTTATAAAAAAGGTCCATCTATGCTTCAGGGGCATCAGTTCCAAAATGAATGTTCCTCGTAAAGCAGCAGTAGAATTGATCCTGCAACTTGAGTGTTGAAAACGGCTTCTGATATAGCTAAAAGAAAACAACTACGTTAAAGTCGAAGGGCCCTGGCCCAGACTCTTTGACTTGGAAAAATATGGCAGTTCGCCATTGGCAAAATCACCAACCAGGAGCTACTGACTGATCCTGATTGTGCTCCAGAATCTGCCAAATCTGTTTCAACTTCTAGGACTGGCTCACATGCACGTGGCGGGGTAATTGATCTTAGGGAAAATCCTTCTACTATCTCCTCCTTGGTTTTATTTCTTGGCTTAATCTCCCGATTCCCCACGAATGAGCTAAGAGCAGCTACTATTGCCCAAAAATGCCTCCGAATCGATTACGATTCAGTTTTGTTATATGACTGGATAGAATCCTGTCTGCTGATTGGCCTAATTTGTCTTCATAAATTTCTATGTCTACCTGAAAACTGGTCTAAACTGGCTCAGAGGGTGATATAGGATGAAATCCAGCTCAAACTAGTTTCCAGAAGTTAATTTTTTTGACGCTTCTGCAATATCACCCTCTAGAGAGCTAAAAATAGCATGATGAGTATATAACTAGCATGTGCTGCATGAAATTGACATGATTTGCTGTTTCACATCCCAACAGGTAAACTAAAGACTTTCATGAATTTTAACAAATGTTTTGTTAGGTTTTGTTTGTTCATTAATCTTTGTTTGAATAAACAAAATTACAAAAAAAAATTATGATTAAATTTAACATTTCACATTCAGAGAATTAATATACATTTCAAATTGCAAAATAATACATTAAAATACTTTCATAACAGTTGATAAACTTAGAGAAAGTCCTTAGGGTGAAGGTTGACTTCAACAACAAAAGTGAAAGTAGAAAATATTCATTCTAAGTTTAAAAGTCATCTAACAAAACAGTTATTGACTTCAATTTCGGTAGTCATGAGGATTTATCTACCCTTAAAAGTGATATTCACCTCGGCCTAGCGGCCTCGGTGAATTATCACTTTTTCGGGTAGATAAATCCTTATGTCTACCTCATTGAAGTCAATAATTGTATAATGATGTCCAAGAATGTCTTAGGAATTTGGTACGAATCACGCACGACTTTTCGAATCGGGGAATTCGTGGCCAAAGTTTTGAACAGTTCAAAACTTTTGAGCCGAATTCTCGATAGACCTACGAATTGCAAGAACTGTCTACGGACTATGCGAATCAGTTAAGATCTTCACGAACTGAGTACGATTCAGACACGAATCCAAATATTTGTCAATTCGTGGCAATTCGTGGGATTTGGGGCCTGTGTGGAATAGGGGTATTACGCAGTGACAAAAACCTACTCTTAATCGTGCTTCACGACAATTGATCAACTGGTCAAATGGCAACGGCAACCTCCTTGATAATGATAAAAGAAAATCAAACAAAAAGAAACCTACTCACTTGTTATCGACAATAATAAAGCAAAAGAACATCTAGCGATAAGGCGTACATTTTCCCTAGTTGACATGATTACAAACACCAAATTTTCAAATTGCCCTAATGTTTTTGAAATTGGTGTAGTTTGGCAGTAAAATATGCATAGTAGGCAACAAAATATGTTTCAAAGCGATTCACCATTTACAATATCGTGTAAACGTGCACTTTCTACCCCACCCCTCATTTAACGCCTTTATCCTGGGTGCCGTTTAGACCAGATTTTGAGTAAATGCATTGCGAATTTAAAAAAAAATAAAAGTGCTAAAATGTTAAGGATATAAGTGCTCTTCATTTCCAAAACATTACCGTATTCCTTCTGCGCATGCGTACGAAATACACCTAAAAGTGTGACGTTTGTCATTGGAAAGATGAAACTGGTGTCTTTCAGTTTATTTTTAGATGCTTTGCCCCCCTAGACCCAAGATGCCCTTTACATATGTTGTAAATGTTTATAGCGACATGTCGTTTTCCAAAGGGCATCTTGGGTCTAGGGGGGCAAAGCATCTAAAAATAAACTGAAAGACACCAGTTTCATCTTTCCAATGACAAACGTCACAATTTAGGTGTATTTTGTACGCATGCGCAGAAGGAATACGGTAAGGTTTTGGAAATGAAGAGCACTTATATCCTTAACAGTTTAGCACTTTTATTTTTTTAAAATTCGCAATGCGTTAACTCAAAATCTGGTCTAAACGGCACCCAGTATAAAGGCGTTAAATGAGGGGTGGGGGTAGAAAGTGCACGTTTACACCGTATTGTAAAAAGCGAATCGCTTTAAAACGTATTTTGTTGCCTACTATGCATACTTTACTGCCAAACTACACAATCTTTAAAAACATAAGGGCAATTTGAAAATTTGGTGTTTGTAATCATGTCAACTAGGGAAAATATACGCCTTATCGCTAGAAGTTCTTTTTGCATTTAGAATGGATAATTTCTTAGAAGTTCTTTCCCCATTTTTACGAGTGTATGCTAAATAGTTTTTATGTACGATTACTGTTTCAGTCCAGAAATCAGAAAATAATTAGTAACCAAGCACCATCATTCGTACCTTTTATATCTGTTAGACGACAAGGATGAATTACTTGTGACTGACTGCCTGCTTTGGTAACCTGAAATGATACAAATTTGTGACTAGTTATCAAAGTAAACTGAGCCGCAGCATAAGATTTCCAACAATTTGACATTTTGACATGTAGAGATGAAGATGAGCCTGTGCAGCCTCCTTTTAAGCTTAGACACCTAAAATGACGTTCGGTCAGTAGTTTAACAGTCATGTAATATTCAAGCGACTAGCAAAGGCTCTGATCAGACTGCGCGTATGTGCAGGCTGATCGGAGGCTTTGCCGGTCGCACATACCATTTTGTTGGAAATCTCATGCACTGGCTCATTACTGTTTTAAAAACGATCAGAAATGGAGTCAGACTTATAAGAATAAGAAACAGTGAATATTATGATTGTTAAATGTGATTTGAACGACCATCTTCTTGGAAGTCATTGTCAATATATCACCCCCTATACCCGATGATACAACCGAATTTTTACATCGAAGAGCTGATACAAAATACAACGTCACGTGCGAGGATGGACTCGAGTAGTTTACGATCTTTTGATGTTTACAGGCAATAATAGGAGGAGTTGTGAGCCGAGACTTTTGGGAGAAATAAAGTGTACCTACCTCTATTTTTCGCAATAAGTAGTCTTTTATTAAGCGTCCCCTTGCGATAGATATTCTGTATTTATCGGCGGAATTTTCCACCACAGACACGAAAATTGATTACACTCGCTAATTGCTCGAATACTTCTTCACGGATTGCCCGTCCCAAACGTTCTGGATAAACCAGAAGCATTCTTTGTTAAATACCAGCAGAAGAAAATAATGAAATCCAACCCCATTCTACAAAAAGGTGCTAAACACACACAGGGTTGTTCGATTAGGATACTTTCTACATAAATGAGTCTATGTCCTTGATACGACACACTTCGAAGAGGTATTTTTGAAAAATGATACAACAGACATCGAAGAGTTCTACCAAAAATGATATTTGTTACTTTGGAGACTTCTGAATATTAATAAATATTAATAAAATATCTGGTCTGGCTCGTTTTTGCTCGCTATTTCATATGCTTATTAATATTCAGAAGTCTCCAAAGTAACAAATATCATTTTTGGTCGAACTCTTCGATGTCTGTTGTATCATTTTTCAAAAATACCTCTTCGAAGTGTGTCGTATCACGGACATAGACTCATCTATGTAGAAAGTATCCTAATTGAACAACCCTGTGTGTGTTTAGCACCGTTTTTTGTAGAATGTGGTTATATTTCATTATTTTCTTCTGCTGGTATTTAACAAAGAATGCTTCTGATTTATCCAGAACGTTTGGGACGGGCAATCGGTGAAGAAGTATTCGAGCAATTAGCGAGTGTAATCAATTTTCGTGTCTGTGGTGGAAGATTCCGTCGATAAATACAGAATATCTATCGCAAGGGGACGCTTTATAAAAGACTGCTTATGGCGAAAAATAGAGGTAGGTACACTTTATTTCTCCCAAAAGTCTCAGCTCACAACTCCTCCTATTATTGCCTGTAAACATCAAAACATCGTCAACTTACTCGAGTCCATCCTCGCACGTGACGTTGTATTTTGTATCAGCTCTTCGATGTAAAAATTCGGTTGTATCATCGGGTATAGGGGGTGTATATACTTAAACCCAAAAGTTTCGCAACTCTTACTAAAATGCTATTTCCTTCTTTTTGAGCCAAATATTTTACTCCATGATATTGTGATTATTAACAAGTCCAATGATTTGCCGTCTAAACAACATGAAAATCAGACCAGTGAGACTTACGATTGCTGATCTTCAACAAGAAATGTAAGGTAACCCAAATTTGAAAAATCTCAGAGTTACAATACCTTACATTTTATGGAGTCACAGTGTTAAACCACCTTACATTTTACTCGGAAAAGGTGTTTAACCGTTATCTGTTGTCAAAAGCAGAAGGGCAGACAAATCAAAGCAGGTTATTTGATGCATTTGGTAACGTTCATTACGTCAACGTAAAGCCTTCAATATTTGACGTAATTGGCCGTTTAAGCACAACTAAATGTCAATAATCGAATTTTTAATGTCACAAGTGAGAGCCTTCAACACATTGCATAGGAGAAAGAAGTATCGCGCGACATAACGGAATAAAATGAACAATTTTGATAAATTGGTTGACGTGAACAAAGAAACGAAGCGACTTTGAGCGTTGATAAACGTTAATTGTTAAACCATAAAATGTTTTCCGTCAGATACGACATCTGGCTATCACATTGGACCGGAGATAACTATCTTAATGCTAGACGTAAATTGTTGAAAAACACTGACGTCATTTTAACGTCAGAATGAAGAGTATGGTCAAAACCGATTAAAGGTAAATCATTCCACATTGTGCAAGAGCATAAAATATGATTATATGAATATTCTAACTTGGACCATACCGAAGAAAACACAGATATTAAACGGTTGCGAAACTTTTGCGTTTAAGTATACTACACATTGGTCAGGCTCTGTCATACAAGTATTAAGGGAAATAATAAATATCATACAGGCATCTAGATAATGGGTGTAATTTAAAGCTTAATTTCTTCTTTCACAACCAAAATATGAGCTGTTAATCAATGCTTGGGCTCATACTTTCGCTTGTTCATGTAACTGGCAACAGCCCTTTTTGAATGTTTTAGCAGAAGGGAGTAGAATGACCGTAGAAATTCCATGACTAATCTCCACTAAAGTATGGGACCAGACCAGGACCAAACTCGCGACCCACGGATCTGCAGTCAGACACGTTACCGACTGCGTTACACAGCCCGGTTGTGCGCATATCTGATATAAGTTCAATCCCACCTGCCACAAATAAATTAATATGAAAAAATTAAGTAAAATACTTAAAATATATGCGAATACTTGCGCACTGAATCCCAAGCCTATATTTTTAATCTTTATTGTTGCTTGTAGTCTTTTAATCTGAATTGGAATAATGAAGTGTCACCATGCGCAGATCCAGAAATTCTTGCCAGGGGGGTTCCGGGCTCAACTGGCAGAAAAATCTCTGACATTGTTTTTTGCTTCTTTTTTTAGTCCTCAGCTTATCTTACAACACTGTTACAGTGGGGTCCAAAGGTTATAATTCAGGAACTATATTTTTAAGGTTCCAACATTTTTCAGGGGCGAGTTCAACTTCTTCCAGGGGGTTCCAAATGCTATTTTTTATAGAAACCTTTATATCTTGCTTATTCTTTTAGACCTCTGATTTTTAACCATAAGAAGAAAGAGATTAATCACTGTCATTGCTCAGACTTCGACAATCATCTGAGTTGATTAGCCCTGTTCTTCTGAGCTTTCTTATCTTTGTTTCCTAACTCTTTGGATTTTCGTGAACTCAAGATATTAACATAATCAGATTTTGCAGCTAATTTTGTAGGCTGTGACACTGCCTTACTCTTATTCTAAAAATGACTGAGCCAGTGCATGAGATTTCTTACAATGTGGAACGTGCGACCAGCAAAGACTCAGATCAGCCTGCGCATACGCGCAGTCTGATCAGAGCCTTTGCTAGTCGCTTGGGTATTATATGATTGTTAAGCTACTGACTGAACACCATTTGGAGTGTCTAAGCTTAAACGTAGGCTACACTGGCTCATCCGAGTCTCCACATGTCAAAATGCCAAATTGTTGGAAATATCATGCACTGGCTCATGTTTTAAATCGACTGGTATTACCTTTTAGTGCAGAAACGGACTTTTTCTTCTCTGCCACTTGTCGTCTCAGGTCGTCAGCTTCTGTCGTTTTCTTTAATAAGGCCTCCTCCCTACTTAGTTGTTCAAGCTGTTGTCGAAGCGATACGATTTCTGCATCATCCCCAATATGCAAGGGACCATCTTCAAAGTATTCCGGATCTTTGCATCCAGAGGCTCGCGACGAGTGCCTATCGTACTCTCTACCAAGATCCATGTTTACATACAGGTCGGAATCAGAATTATCAATGGAATACTGGTGAAAGTTCCTTTCGTTCATTTGTTTATAGTCCACTTGGTATCCAGAACTTAACGACCTTCCTGGCAAAAACGAGTTTATCCCCAAGTTTAACTTTGGATTTTGAGTGATTTTCGCTCTGGTCCCAGTGCAATCTTCCTTCGACATGATATAACAACCGTGTCACTAACCCTCAATAAAGGCTGTCAATAACAATGTATACACACTATATATACTTCAATCAGTTCAGCAACGATAAAACAGAAAGTAGAAAGCTTTTCTTTGAAGACTAAATGAAGAAAAGTTTCAAGCTAGCCTTCTAAATAACTTCAATTATTATATAATTTATTAGTACACATCTTCTTATATCAACTTGAGCTGATATAACTATACTAAAACCAAGTGCTAATCGGTCACCTTTAATTTTTTCGCTAGTTCAGAAAGTGAAACATAGGGTTTACAAACTTGCTTTATTAAATAAAACAATCCTTTCCAAGACTCTGCAAGTTATTTCATTTAAAAATGACGTGTACTTTTTGCACGGACGAAGTTAGAGAAAAGGTACCCTCATTTCAAAAAGTCGCACCTTTTCTACGATATACACCATAACACAGAGCCCTTATCAATTAACGTTATTGTTTGTTTGAAGATGTTACTGACTACCGTGATATAAGAAGAATAAACCTCAAAAGTTTTGTTTCCATCGGACTCGTCGTTTTTGCTACTCAACAACATAAAACAAATACCTTTAGCAGGTTAATCATTGAAATACAGCTTTACGCTTGCAATTTACATAGAGATTTGCACTGCTCTGTACACTTGATTACCAGCGACATGCATAAAAAAACTACCATAAGGAAGATTTCAATTGTTTGGTGTTTTTCAAGTCGGACAGACCAGTTTGTAACCACCTAAACGTCAAATTTATAAAAACTACTCTCAAAACCTTTTTTTCTTAAAAATCGTTTTTTGTTTTGCATTTTTAAACCCAAAAACTTTGAAGTAAAAGAAAACTGTTCAAAAACACCGTTAAACGTTAGCTCATCAAAATGCACATATATAGGCAAAAAATTATTTCAATTTGATTAGCGTTTGGTCAGAAATAATGAGTTTGAAAAGTAACCGATTAGTATACATGACGCATGATCTGTGGTTTTTCCCATATAATATTAGTTACTAATAACAAGACCGAACTCTACTCTGGACCTGGTTCTCCGGTGCACATCTTCAATGATGCAAAGTTTGAATATTAGATAAAAGGAATGAAAATGTTGGGTCACAGATTACACACAGATAACACAATGTATTAGCACTCCAAAGGTAGTGAAGAAGTAATAATGTCTAAGTTCAACACTCCCAAAATCTAATAAAATATTATCATATCTGCACAAAATAGGGGATGCACATCTTCAATGTGCGAACAATCATACTGCAACATTTTAATATAAAGGAATAAAAACCACAGGAGTTACAGATTACACTAACCAGACACCCTCTAAGCATTTCGGATGGGAACTTGTCTAGCTCTTGAACAGTCCTCAAACATAAAAATATTAATCAAATGTGTACAAAATAAGAGGTGCACATATTCAATGTCTGAACAAACATTATGCAAAGTTGTGAATATAAATGAATGAAAATGAATGAAAACTGTTGGGAATGAAAACTGTTGGAGTTACAGGTTACACAAACCAGACGTTTAATTTCAACAACCGTTTAAAATGAGAAAATATGTATTAAAGGTGCACAACATAGGAGGTGCACATCTCCAATGTGCGAACAATCATTATACAATGGAATGAAAAGTGTTGGAGATACAGATTACATAAACCAGACACCGTCTTAGTATTTTTGGACGGAAAAATGTCAAGTTCAACTCCCCTCACATGGCGATTTATGTAAGCATTTAGGAATAGATTCGAGTACCGATCTGGATGATCGGTACTCGAATCTATTCCTAAATGGATGAACGGTACTCGAATATATTCCTAAATGCTTACATAAATCGCCATGCGCATACTGAATACTTAAAAATGATTGAAGTCCATAGTCCTTTAGGCATATGGCATGTTTTTCTATATAGTATTAACACCAATATCTACCACTTCCGGTCTATGAAGTACCGGCAATACGCGTAAATACCACAAAATCGACGTATACATTTACAAGTGTGTAAACGTCCAGATTTGATAACTTTGTAAGCAATTAATATTGTTAAATTTTAACGATGACGCCGATTGATACATTGGGCAAATATAAAAGAGTTCGTGACGTAATTGGTAAACAGGTATGTCACAAGTACCCAAGATGCTCAAATCTATTGTGTGTGCATGACATGTTCTTAGAAGATTGACGTGTATGCTCTGACGCACAACATGCTTCTAGCAGACTAGAATAATTAAAATAATTCCACAGAAATGTTCCTTATGCATGCTCTCTTCCAAAGTGGCAAAAAAGGTCCCGCTCATTCTGACAAAATGACCACCAGAGCTGTAGATACTTGTGGTACTTGATTTATCGATTCCTGATCTTTGCACCCTTACTTACTTTGTGTTCATTACTCAAAACTCAGCAACAGAAAAAGAACATTGGAAACAATATTTAGATTTTAAAGCCACATATGATATATGAAATTATAATAAGTGCTACATTAAAAACATTTCTAAAAAGTTTTGCATATGGTCCGGATAAGAGAAGCGTTTCACTGTCACGTGATGACGCCGAATGATATAACCAATTGCGCAAAGCAAATGACTGTGGCGCATTTGATAAACAAGTATACCTTAAAAATATTAACCTGATCCTGGCCTTTATCATTAACATAATTTCACAGCCGATTGAGCATCTAAATATATCTTCGGCGTCCATCGTACGACTAATACGGAAGTGCACGTGGTACTTCTTAACACAATAGATGTATATACCGCTATAAAGCTCAATTGGCTATCAGTTGCTTGGGTGGCTCAGTGGGTAGAACACGTGAATATTGCACACTTATATTTTTAAGCTCTGCGTTGTTAGTTCGAATCCTGCACGCGACATTTATTTTTGTAACTACTTTAAAGACTTTTGTGGGGTTTTTTTTATTAAATTTTCTCCTTTTTCAAAATTGTTTCTCCATTTTAATTGATTTGATCTCTTTGGTGACAATAACATTCACTCGTAGGATCCGTAACACTGTACTTCAACTATCTCCTATCGCCTCGTCAGTTTTTAAGATATGAGCTGCGACATGATATTTCCAACAATGTGGCATTTTGACACGAATAGGCGCAGGTGAGTCTGTGCACCCTCCTTTTAAGAATTAAAACTAAATGCTGTTAATTCATTAGCTTACCAGGCATAGAATATTCAAGTGACTAGAAAAGGCTCTGATCAGACTGTGCGTATGCGCATGCTGGTCTGCGCCTTTGCTTCTCGCACATACCACATTGTTGGAAATCTCATGTCGTGGCTCATATATGGACCTCCTTGCTGTTCTTTAGAGAAATGCTACGATCTGCAATAACTTATTTATTTTGCTTTGGAGGCAAGAGCATGTGTGAAGACCAATTCGCAAACTAAATTCTAACTCCAAGCATCAAGAAGTTGTTGGTCTTTGCATTTTCAAAGAAAGCGTGAACTTACATTTTTTGTGTTTATGTGCATTTCTTTGACATGAAAACAAAGAAAAATGTAATAAAAAAAGTTGCGTCGACCAGGATTCGAACCCATAATTTACGTATCTGTAGCTATGCTGACTAACCACAAGACTACCGTGGAAAGTACAACTACATTGAGTTATCAATGGATCTCATCCCAATTTAGACGGATGGCTGAGAATGGGTTTGCTCCCCCCCCCTAGGGAATTTTGCAGACATATCCTATCTTGTAGAGAATTGAAAGCCGAGTCTTTTAAGAGATGTTTGCACTCTGTGCTCCGGGGCGTTAGTCTGTAAGAGCCTGTAGCATACGTTACTTTATAAAACTAAGAAAAAGTAAATTGAAAGTTTGGGCTACAAATTAAAGACATTAAAATACTTATTTTTAAAAATCATTCATAAAGTCTGCATACTGGATATCTTAACTACATATGACAGCCATTTGAACAAAATTGCCGCTTCCTAAGGTGTCATATGCGTTACATAAATCAGATAACCCATTAAAATTTGCAAGTGTGGCTAACATCATTTACATTCACAATCTCTCTGTGTGTTTTGCAAAATGTTTTTAACCATGTCTGACTAGCTTATGCAATTGGCTAACAGAAAAATTAAAGTTTGTTTCCCTAGCTTAAATATTTTTTCTGGAATAAGCAATTAAACAACCCTACCCCTACCCAGTTTTAAGGTGAAATGTTTGGTATTAAAACTAAAGTAAAAATAGTTAAAAAATGTTTGCAGTTGATGAATGTGTTTCATTGTTTGGGATTTATTTGCTTATATAAAAAGACTCATAAATCTGCAAGTTTGTTGCAAAATTTTTAATATCAGAGGCTGTAACATATGTTACGTGATGTAATAAATGGACAAGCTCATTGTCTTTACGTAAGATATGCCTAAAAATGTTTTAATCTCCTTGAGGGAATTTTGCAGACATATTCCTTCTTATAGTACAACTCAAGCTGCATCGAATAAGGGATGTTTGCACTCTCTATGTTGGGGCGTTAGTCTGAAACAGCGTGTTACATGCGTTACTATATCAAATAAAGGAAATGTAGTTTGAAAGTTTGAGCTAAAATTTTGAAAAAAACTTGCAGCTGTTGGATATCTTACATTGTTTAGTGATTTTAAACTGGCTCCTATGATAAAGACTTATATATCTGCTAGTTGTCATCAAGTTTTAAAGATCAGAGAGCGTTACATATGTTAGCGTGATAAGTAAAATCATCAAACAGTATTTTGACATCAAGCTGAGTAAGGGCCTGCTCCATCCTAATCCCCTTTGGAATTCTGCAGACAAATTACATCTTATGTAACCATTCAAGGTGCATTTAATAAGAAATGTTTGCACTCTGTAAGTTGGGGCGTAAGCCTGTAACAGCTTGTTACATATGTTACTATATCAATTTGAGAATAAGAAATTTGAATGTTTGAGCTACTAAAAGAAGACATTAAAATTATCTAATAAATTGACATTCTTATAGTCTTTATACTGGATGTCTTTACTACATATGGAAGCTGTTTAACATTAGTATGGCTAACTGTGGTGTTATGTGCGTTACATGAACCTAATTATAATTTAAAAGCTATAATTGTGGCTATCGTCATTTAGTTAAACAACTTTTGTGACTTGGTTTCAAATTGTTTTATTAGATTTTACAAACATATACTCAATTGATGAATAGGAAAAACCAAGTTTGCTTTTCTATCTTAAATATATTGTCTTATATGAGCTAATACACAGCCCTACTCCCAGTTTTACAGAGAAGCGAATTTTGCTATTACCGTTTAAGTAAAACACATGAAAGTGATTACAGCATGTGGATATTTTTCATTTTCTTACTCTGTCTTGCTCATATATCTGCAAGATGTCATTAAGTTTAAGATCAGGACAGTTAATGTGTACTTATAAGACTTTGGTGCCAAAACACTAGAAATTATATTCATTTCTGATTATCAAGCCCATGGACTGTTTTTACAGATGTTATCAATGACCTTTTGGACACATTTCCTAATACGGTGCATATAATGCTAAATATAGAGCCACAAATAGAAAAGATAGTTTTTCATTTTTACAAGAAGATACAATAAATGAAATGGTCCAAACTATTTCTCATCGATTTAACACTCATGTTAAACGTTTGTCGTTGTCTGCTTCTGTGGTAATCATTATTATCACACGCCTCCTTGCAATTAGTAAAATCATCACACAATATTTCAATCATTTACTGTTATTGAATTTTACCACCAGTCCACTCAAAATTGATGAGCCATTATCAACTTTCTAATTTTGCCATTTATGGCTTGGAACATTCGGAAACTGATATGAATTTCTAATAGTTGGCTCTTTGAGTATGTGTTACAAGTGATACTCTGCAAGTTAGAGAAAGACTAAAGCTTTACAAGGAAGAAAACTATGCCATTAAGAGCAATGAGTACCTGGACTGATGTACCTTCATATTTCTGTGATAAAGAATAATATCTTAGCTGGTTAACTTTTATAAATGTAGCCTTTCCATACATGCAACCCACATATTTTCATCTAATAATGTCTCTGCACTTATTATCTTTCCCCAAGCATTCAAAAACTTATTTGAAGTCTTAGTACTTCTGAAGTGCTGAAACCGAGGTAACTCTTTCCCTTCAGATAAACGAACCAGATGTATCACAGCAGGTAAAGCAATGAAATGCAGGATGAACAGAGCGCAAATAGACCCTTTCAATTCAATGATTCACTAAGTTTCTAAGATAAGAGCGCTTATTAAAGGATGTAACATATATAACTCGTCATAATAAATGAGCAAGGGCATTGTCGTGACATCCTTTTTGATTACAAAGTCAGAGGCAAGTGTTTTCAATTTCAGTGTTTTCAATGGATCATGAAATGAGGCACCTTATCAACTTGTTTACTCTGTATAAATCTGCCATAGAGCATAATATAGAACTACTAGTTATCCCATTCTACCTATAGTCCACTTTCCTTCTTTTGAATGCAACAGCTAATGATATGGCTGTAAAAACTGAGAAATTATAGGTTTTACACTATTTTAAGACATGCTTCAATGTACTGACATCAAAAAACAACCTACTGCAAAAATAATTGATGGCAATGTCCAACTTCATATTCTTTCTCTTATACCAGATAACTTTCAAGGTGTAACAGAAATTGTTTCAGACGGTCTGCCAAAACCATCAAGAGTCAACATTGTAACTAAAGAAAACTTATAAAGTTCTTTGGGCGCAGCAAAATACTATTGATCTAAGACCTGAGGACTTAAGCACCAAAAGACTGGATAGGTTCCATGGCAAATGATGCAAAAAAGCAGCCTATCAAATTTCTGTTTGACCAATGTCAGAAATCTTAAAGTATTCTTAGAGGTACACGGTAGAGACATAGATTTTGCAAAATCAGAGCAAAGTTATCATTTGACTAGCATGGATGCAGATGCAGCTGCAGTTAGATTGCTCTTGCCACTTCACAGGAAGATATATATACCAGAGTCATACTCCATTGTGTGCATATATGTGAAATGGCATTAAACCCATATTTAATCAGGTGTTTGATCCCATGACACTAACATGCTGTTTCTGCTTTTGAAGAATGCTAAGGATTCAAGTTTGGCTGAGTCAAGTTTTTTGACGCTGGCACTGGCCACACATACAAAGAAAATTAAGTCTTTTGATGGCAAAAGAGGAGGATCACACGAAATGCTTATAAGTGATGTTTGTCACAATTACCAATTTTAAAAAGTAATCTTAATTAGTGTAACACATATAACACCATAGGAAGCTGTATATCTGTTAAAAAATCTTTTCTTAAGTATCAAAGGTATTCAGCATGCATGAATAATTCAAATAAATAGATAGTTTTATGTCTTCTTTCTGTTTCTCAGACTTTCAATTCATTTATTCTTAAATTGATATGGTAACATGCGTATCATACCATTACAGGCTAAACCCCTAGTTAAATGGAGTGCAAACATCTCTTATTTGATGCAGCTTGAATTGTTCTTTAAGGTAGGATATGTCTGCACACTTCCCAAAGGGGTGGAGAGGAACAGGATTGTACTCAGTTAGCAGTCCTAATACAATGTCATGATTCTACTGGTTGTGATGAAATGTGTGATTATTTTGCCATATAAGCAGACACAATGATAGACATTGTGAGGGTGACTTGAATAAAGATTGTTTTTGAATAATTTTATTTAATATGAATATTTATTAAATTGTGTTATTTAAATGAGAACTATCATTTTCTATCTATATGTCTATATATTTTAATATTATAGGCATAAGGAAATATGTGATTAAAAAGGTTATATATAATATAGGTAACACAATTCCATAGGCTTGTTATCAGCAATGACTGTAATTACTAAGACTAAGGCACCAGAGGCTAGAGAATAATAGGAAAACATGTGAAAAACTGTATTTTTTCTGAAATATCATCTCTTACTTCCAAGAAAATTTCCTAGCTCATTCATTATGCCATGTAACATACGTTACATACTTTAATAAGTGCTCTGATCCTGATGTCAAACTTGTAAATGTATGATTCTTTATTGCATTAGCAAGACAGTTTCAAAAATGTAAGATATCCAGGAGCGTCAAATATTTTCATATATTTTTCTTCAATAATAGATACCAAAATTGGATACTTAAAATTGGGGGTAGGGTTGTTTAATAGCTCATATAAAACAATGTATTTGAGATAGATAAGCAAACTTTGTTTTTTCTATTAGTCAAATGAGTATTTTAGTAAACTAAGATTAAAAACACTTGTAAAAATGCACAAATTGTCTGTAAAATGAATGATGTTAGTCACGATTTCAACTTTCAAAGGGAAATTTAATCTATGTAACGCATATAGCACCATTTAAGGCTGAAATTTTGTTTGAAATGCTGCTTTTATGTAGCTTAGGCATCCAGCTAGCAAACTACATAAGAAATTTGAATAATTAGATGGTTCAATGTCTTCTATCTGTAACTCAAACTTTCATTTTGATTTTTTCCTTAGTTTGTTACAGTAACATATGTAACAGGCTGTCAGAGACTAACGCCCCGGAGCACAGAGTGCAAACATCTCTTAAAAGATGCGGCTTGAAATTTTCTTCAAGATAGGATATGTCTGCAAAATTCCCTAGGGGGGGGGGGAGCAGGACCTTTTTTAGCTCGAAGTCTAATTGTACATAGACGTTTATTTCCGTAATTGCTCGAAACATACCGATTGCACACGATCCATCACGAAAAACCATATATGTACTGTAATAATTTATTCATGCATAAAGGTCAGGATCAGGTTAATATGGTAGAGGTTTTTTTTTATATGTAATATGTGCCCAGGATACTCAAATCGTTAGAATTTGATGAATGCTACCTATCGAAAGATAATGTCTCAAATCAGATAGATCAGGCTGTTAGTGCTCTGTGACTCATCGTCACGGTATCGTGGGTTTTCGTGGATTCGTCTGCAGTGTGTGATTGTGGTATTCCTGGTCATACTCACTTGTTGGCACCTTTCGGAAGATAATGCAGTCATAGAGTGGTTGGCGGATATCGGAGAGTCGCTGGTTCGATCCTGGCCGGAGACACTGCGTTGTGTCATTGAGTAAGACATTTTATCCTCTGTTTTGTACTAGTTCAACCCAGGAAGACAGGAAATCGCCCTGACATGACTGAAAAATTGTCTTCTGGAAATATAGCATCGACACAAAATAAAAAAAACGCGATTTGCAAACGATTTTAGTGTCATATAATAAATAGATCTAACATTCGTGCTCCTTTACTATTGAATTTATTATACATGTACACGAAAAGGCGATAGAATAATAAGCTTCGAATTTTATCACATTTTTTACTTAATTTAATCTGTTAATAAAATCAATATACAGTAATACCTGTTTTAAGCGGCCACTCAAAAAGAAGACCAAAATTGTTTTTTCAAGATTGATTATCGCTTAATGCAGGTCAAAAGTATTGCAGAATGCTCCAAGAGAGCATTCTGCAATACTTTCGACCTTCATTTAGCTATAATTTGTCTTTAGGACCTCTGCTTTGTCTATTTTTGAGTGGCCGCTTAAGACAGGTTTTACTGTATATTGAGCATTGTACTTACCTTATGTCAGCTCCTGTCAGTATGCTTCTCTCTGCATACTGAACACATAATATGAAATAAACCGCAACATGAGAAACCAAACAATGTGGCCATGCGTCACGGAAAGACTCAGACCAGCCTAGGCATCAGCTAACTCTGATCAGAGTCATCGCTGTCCGCACGAAGAAAGTTTTGTCCTTAGTTAATCACTGAGTGCACAGCGAAGACTCTGATTAGACTGGGCGGATTTTTCGCTGGGCACACACCCTTTTATTTTGTCTAATCATGGCATGGCTCTACTTTACAATTTAAAGGCTTTGTAAAATTTGACAAAATTTGGCACGCTAAAAAGCCAATTTATAAGTTTCCCAATGCCTAAAATGAACTAAATTAGAGTATTTAAAACAATAATTTACGTCATGTGGTATTTTAGAAACTTCACAGAAAAAATTCTATTTACGGCAGGATTGGAAAAAAAACACGGAGAACCTATTAACCCATTTATGGTCATTGTCTCATAAATGGGGCATCGGCAAACCATGATTATTAGCACAGTGTCATACGATTTTGATACTTATATAGGTTACACAGACAAACGCGAAGTATCGACAGGGTCTTCAAATATGAAAACAGAAAGCAAAAGCCATTTTGGTTTATAAGCTTACACATATGCGGATGTCCGGACACTCCCCCCCCCCCCCTGAAAAATCGCAAAGCTATAGGGTTTCTTAGCAATACTGGCCCGGATCCCATGAAAAAATAACAAAGCTAATAAGCCAGCATTCAATATAGGCCAAATGGCGTTTTGCTGATGGGCCGATGATGGCCCGCTCTAAGTGGTATTTGGATTCTCTTCCCCCATCAACCTAAAACAACAACACAAATACCAACGTTGTCACAGTTGAACCCCCTCTGACAAAACTTTCTAGATCATCGCATGGAGCACATCTGGTATGTCTTAGGTCGACAGGTACATGTACTTTAACACTTTGCAACATCTTAGCGGAATGGCGACATATACCAAGGGAGATAATCCGTCGCACAATCGCTAGCATGCCCAGAAGGTGTCGTTGCATCAATGTACCAGATACCGATCCCCTTTTGCTATAAACATTTCTTAAGCCATTGACGTTTGGCTTCTGGGGGTTCCCTTAAATAATACAAACGAATGGCCGTTCATGTGGCTGACAACACGCCTTGACAGAATATATAATGATCTAGTCGAGCAGGTGGAAGACGAAAGGGTAACGCTTCGAAGGCTTTTATAAAACATTCATTGTTATGGAAAGTTACAATATATGTCGATCGGATGCTCTTGTAGTTGCCGCACGAGCTATTTTCTGTGATCAACTTCATTAACATTGTTACATACAATCATAATACCTGAAAAACACACACAAAAACAATGCAGTTCCTTCGAAATGGCGGAATATCAAAGGCGTCCGATATCTGTTAGCAGGGGATACGGTTTGGGGCTACTCTGATATTCTTATATATACATAGGCTTGATCTAATTTGGGGGATTCAAAATTTGAATTTCGATTGGGAAGTCAAAAAAAGAATATTTTTATTGTTATTTTACTGGAGAGATTGGCGCAATTTGTCTTCATAAATATCTATGTCTACCTGAAAACTGGGCTAAGCTGGCCTAGAAGGTGATGTAGTGGATGGAAACCAGCTCAAACTAGTTTCCAGAAGTTTACATTTTTGACACTTCTGCATAATTAACCTCTGGAGGGTGAGTATGAAACTAGCATGTGCTGCATGGAATTGACATGATTTGCTGTTTCACCTACCAACAGGTAAATTAAAGACTTTAATGAACTTTAACAACAGTTTGTTTTGTTTAGTTTGTTCATTTTTCTTTGAATAAACAAAATGAAAAAAAAAGTGTTTTATGATTAAATTTTGCATACCACACTCAGAGAATTTATTACATTTCAAAAAACACAATACTAAATTAAAATAGTTTAATAACAGTTGCTATATCATGTGAGAAAGTCCTTAGATTGAACATGACTTCAACAACTAAAGTGAAAGTAGAAAAAGATCATTCATGGTTAAAACGTCATATAAAAAACAATTATTGATTTCTATTTCGGTACCCTTAAAAGTGATATTCACCTCGGCCTTGCGGCCTCGGTGAATAACACTTTTTCGGGCAGATAAATCATCCTCATGTCTACCTCATTGAAATCAATAATTGTATATTATCATTTTGGGTATGGAGATTTTGGTGGATATTTTTTGGACTGGACTTTTTCGGAATGGGGGGGGGGTCATTTCTAAAGTCAATTGCTTTAGGGTCTGAATTGTGTTTTGCAACTGCAAACTAAACCGAACTATTAACTTACAGGATGAAATAAAAACATTCAAATGTATATTGTCTCGTATTTACTGTGTTCATTGATAGTAGGACTATATTTGAGGTTTATTTTAATATGCTAACTTTTCAAGTATATTTATTTATTTATTTATTTTTCTTTGGAGGGAGGGGTGTGGTTTCCTGATATGTCTGATATATGTTTTGGTATACAGTAGAAGTTGGGCCCGAGTCAATTGAGAGTTCCCCCATGTCGGACTTTTGAGGACATCGAGTGTTCGTATCTCATTCTGCAAAGACACTACCTGTATTTTTAATTCCATAGCAGGTGGCAGAGTTACCATAGTAACCATGCATAGCTTAAGGCGTTTAATCCACTGGACTTTTACAATGTTTTTATAGTGAAACAGATTATCGAAAATTTGTAGCATTACTATAATATTAGAATAGTATGCCAACATTTTCTGCGCGTGTGCATCGAACATTGATCAGAGTGTACATCAGATTTACATCAAATGAAACAAGCATAAATTTAGTATCATTTATAATTTTAATACATTTCATAACAAATAAAGAAAAACGCGTACACAGACACAGTCTGATCATCGGTTGACCTATGTTAGGTGCTGATAAAGTATGCAGAGAGATCTGCTGTATTTTCGCCCTCCCTGATCAGTAAGATTTAAGCCGAATGAACGTTCCCCATTTCATCAATCGGACGGGTTCATTTCAAAGGATCATTGACACTTGCTATGGGTAAATGCCTATGGTTTTCAGTAAAAATTAAAGTTTGTCAATCGTCCCTCTCTTCACATTGAAGCTACCCTGCCATGAGTACTTTATGGCTGTGAAATCCGTTTTCGATATTAAATGCTTCAAGGATGTAAAATTTTGGGTAGAACAATCAGTTTTACATTGAGATATATAGAAATCCGAAAACATTTTTTAAAACATCATTCCCCCCCGTGTGCCAGCAAAAGCTTTTGCATGTATATGTGTTACCATATTTTACACATTGTATGGAAGTGGCTTGCTGGCACACGGGGGGGGGGGAGATGTTCAGCAGCCCAAAAACCCAGGGCCTAAGCCCATAAAATGCCTTTTCTACCAAATAAGAAATTAATGACAGTAATGAAGTTCTCTAGAACCAACCTCCTAAATTGCTTTGTATTCTGTGCTAGTTTAATATAAAGTACAAAAGATTAAAAGTAGAATTAGCAAGGTTTTATGCATTTTTTCATAAGAAAAAATCTCACTGTTATTAAATGACACATTTTTTTGCAAACGTCCTGTACCTATATATTTGCATGCTAGGGAATTATTCATGTTTTATTTTCGTCTGCTGACTTTCTTAAAAATTAAGTTTTTTAAAAATAAACCACCCAGGCCACCATCAGAGTGTCAAACAGTTTTGATCCAGATCAAGACAGACAATCTGTTGGTCTTCATCTGGGTTCAAACTGTTTGCAAAAGGCTATTGGCATACGACAAAATTATCCACTGGCATGCAAAGAGTTATAACCGGTAAATACTTTAGTGTTCAATATATTGTCTCATATAGGGATATACATGCATATGTATACCATGAATTTTCGGACACTTTAAATACATTCAACATGCTATGCCCTTTAAACTAAGCAAAAGTAATATTCAAAGGATCTAGGTAGAATCATTTTTACTTTCCAATGCTAAATGGGACACTTTCATTTCTTCAAAAATATTTATTTATTTTGTCGAGCTTTCAGTTTTGTATTATTTACGGTACATGGAGTCAAAATGTACAGGTAACTTCTAAATTATCTCCCCAAAATCATTTTATTACAAAACATATTTTGTTTTTAAAACAATTTCATCAATTATCGTGATTCATTAATACTCTGTGTATGGTATGTTCAATAGATATTACCATACCTACCAAATAAATCAAGAAAACTTGCAGAAATCACTTTTTAAAGCACTTTTTATTTTCATGAAATTTCAGACCCCCTCCCCTTTCTACCCGCCATAACTCTCGAATGCGTTGGAATTTTGCAAATATTTTGCTAGCTGGCTCTTGCCATTAGATTCACCTATTTCTCTGATACTACATGCACCACACTAGAAGCCCAAAAGCAGCGTTCCGCGGATCAGAAAAATAGGCGTATAAGGCCCAAACCGTCAATGATCCTTTTACAGCTGTTGGTGTCGGTTTTTAAATTTTATTGAACTTTAAGAGGAACCATCTGAGAGCGAACAGTGAAGACCCTGATTAAAATAAAATTATAATAACTCTACGATAGGCAATTCGAACCAGACCATGTGGAGTTACTGCTTGTATTGCAAACAGCGTGGACCTAGATCAGGCCCGACACTTCATAATGAATTTGATTACCGTCGCAAGAAAATCGCTTTCTTGCATGCTGACGCGTAGATTAGTCTACACAACTTTTGCAGTCTGAATTAAAGTTATTCAATAGTGTGCGCGAACAGTGAAGACCATGACTAAACGCTGCATTCTTTGGACGTGCTGTTTCGCAAGTTAAGAGATAGCGAAAAATAGAGGCGATGATCAGACTGCGCAGATGCGTATTCTGCCCTGCACCTTTGCTGCTCGGAGGTAACAAAGTCAGGTTTTCTCGCGACGTGTACACGTAAACTGATCATTTCCACTGTCCACAAATGGGAGTGATAATCAAAACAGTTTAAAACTGTTCATATCACAGTGGAGACACTGATCAAATAAACAAAGGGTTACAGTGCGTCCAAACGGACGAGGAATGTTCGTTGTGGCAGCTTTTTCATGCGCTGGTGTGTCAAATGATAAAGTCGTTTTAGACTAGCATATTGTTGCGAAACAAAATTGTTAAGATTTTGTTCAGATCAATTTGAAGTAAACGGGGACTATGACAATCAGTGAAGACCCAGAGGAAATACTGCACAAACGACTTTTCATCGGGGTCTACACTGTATTCTAGGACAGATTCGATCTCAAGAGAAAGAAATGAAATATTTTTATGAAATCCCTCAATATATACTGAGGGAAAATAGTTTAGCAATTATTTATAATGGGGTTTCCCATAGGCGGTCTTTGAAGCATTAGGTCTTTTTAATTGGCAGGCTCGCAAACATGTCAGTTGCTTGAAAATGACCTAATGGCTACATGCAAGGGGTCAAAAGAAACAAAATCCAACGTCATAGTGATGATTTGATCTGCTGAGCATTTTAATTTCAAACGTTATTCAATTGAAAGGGAGGTAATTTGGTAAAATGCGATTCTCAACTAAAAACTGTATGAAAAGGGTGAACATAGCATTCAGTTTTAAACCGTTTTTCACTTTCTTGCTTTTGGATCTAAACATTTGACAGAAAATTGAAACTTTTAGTCGAAAACTATTCGCACTATTGCCAGATAAGCTGTTTTAGCAAGGGGGCATAAAATCAGACTTTACATTATGTGAAATGTCAATCTGTTAATGTCATCGTACTCGTGAACGTTTGTCAACATATATTAATGACACTATGAAATTTAAAGTCATATTTCTTCTAAACTATGAATCCTCAAAGTATATTGCTAAACTTTTTTCCCTCAGTATATATAAAATGGGCCGTCCTGACCTAACCGTTCAAACTTTATGGACAATTTCATTGATCTATAATCTGGTACTGATCGCACATGCGCAAATGCCACTCATTAACGCACCTGTTTACGTATCCAAAGTGAGATATTCAATGGGATACTTTGACAGTGAAAACACGGGTGGCATTACATCAGAGTCTGCTCTGTTTTCTATGACAATATAGATATAGATAGAGAAAGAAGTGTGGAATATCGAATTTAGTTGTAAAGGGAATAAAGATCCAACGTCTACAGGTATACATAGATAACATTTGTAGATATTTGTTGGTGCTTATCGCACATGCGCAAAATCCCCTGATACAAGCTCATGTTGGAGAAGCCAGAATATCAATGCAAAACTGTAACAGTACACTCTAGTGAAAACCGTGTACATCCAAATCAATTAATCACTAATGCGAAAATATGTTAATACCATATGAGAGCATTATCTTGCATATGCATGCACACGCAGCTTTGACATTATTTTATAAGCGTCTTTTTTTCTTTCAATCTTTTTTTTTTAATTTTACCTTTTTCAAAAACAAATTTCAGATATACGATATACCATCTGTTTGAATCCAATAAAAAATCCCGTTGTCGAGCCTGATCTGGGTCCATTTTGTTTTGGGGAAAAATCACCAGATGACACAAATCATCTCACGCAACCACACAGCATGGGGTCCAATACGGCGTGTTGGTTTATTGGTAAATACGTCCAGTGAAGACCCGAATGAGGTGCCTGAGTTCTGTGGCGTTTCTTAAAAGTCCAAATAATTTCAAGATTCTGTGATATAACATAGTTGTAAATAATGGTGCCAGCCGAATTATAATTATTTAAATGTCAAAATTAATGCCGTATTTTCATAATTTATAATTTAAGAAATATAAATATTACCCGAACTTCCCACTCTTATAAGTTGGACCAGTCCATTTCTGAACCAAGGGTTGTATGGTGGTATTTATGTTTTTTATTTAGATTTTAATAGAACCTTTTATAAGAAACCGTGGAGACCATGATCAGACGCCGAAGAACAATTAAATTAGCTAATGAGTCCAATTTCCCACTCTTATAAGTTGGACCAGTCCATTTCTGAACCAATGGTTGCATGGTGGTATTTATATTTTTGTTTAGATTTAAATAGAACATTTTATAAGAAACCGTGGAGACCCTGATCAGACGCCGAAGAACAAAGTTTAAATGAGCTAATAAGTAGTAGATACTGACAAGTCGGCTCTTCTTTAGATCATCTTTTCGCAGATTTACACCGTCGCCAATTTCTCACATTATATAATTGGCAATAAATTGAAGCCATTCAATTAGAACAATGTGTCAATTTACTCTTTGCATGCTGAGTAATTTTGCGGCTATCTAGTTCTTAAATGGGCCTATGAAACAACATTTCAATGTTTATCCTTTTATTACAGAAATACAAACACAGTGTCAACGTTTCTCACTCAAATAGTTTGAATCCAGATCAGTTCGACGCTTTTTCGGGCCTGATCTGGATCAACACTGTTTTTACCAAATTTATCGCCACTAGCAAGTGAAGAATCTTAAACAATTTAGGTCAATAGAATGTCCCACTCTTGTCATTTGGGCAAGTCCATTCTGTATAAAGTCGGGTGGTATTTTTATTTTTTATTTAAATTTTAATAGAGTATTCTTGATGCAAAAAGCGTATACCCTGATCAAGCGCAACTTTATAGAATAAATAAATAAATAAATAAATAAATAAATAAATAAATAAATAAATAAATAAATAAATAAATAAATAAATAAATAAATAAATAAATGAATAAGCAGTCTTTGACGCTCAAAAAAGCTGAGTTACAGACACGCGATTACTTAAGTGTATGTGTGGTCAATACCTGTTGTTACCTTGGATACAGTTGCTAAAAATAGACTATCGTGGAAAGCCTGTGAAAAAAGTCAAAGGGTTGTATCAGGAAAAATTCAAAAGGCTACATCAAATTTTATTTTAATTGTATGAAAAATATACCAATTTGTTCGCAATTGAACTGAGCATAGTGTCCCGTTTGCACAGGGAAAATATATTGAATACTTTAATAACTATGACCGAATATCTTAAGGTTCTATCAAAAACCATCAAAAAGGACGAAGAGTTTGCAGAGGGAAATTCATAAAAAATATATCAGAATAATCGCAAGATATTTAGGTAAAACATTTGTTTGCACAGGAATTCTGCTTTTATAATTTCAAAAGATATAGTATAAAAACTAACACCTTCCATTATAATTCCCTATATTAGCGCTTCAGCGCACCGCAGCTACCTGGATGTCCGTTAAAGTCCCGTATGTCTAAATAGGTTGATTCAAGTTCTATTTTAGACCCTTGTGTGCGGTATTCGACAAAAAAATATTTTTCGTTTCACAGAAAATAATCTTCAGGTCAGGGTCTCCAAATAATTTGGAAAAACCGGAAAATGCCTAGTTTAATGAGGTTACAGTGTCTCATAAACGGGACTCCATTGTTGTTGTTTTGGTCGTTGTTGAGCAACCGCGACACCTTTGTTAAATATTTGAAAGCTTCGTGTATTTGATACCCAATGTTTCTTATATTGGTCGCTTGTACTAAACTACATTTGAAATGGCAACAGCCAAGTTACACATTTACAAAAAAGTATCGATATTCAGGTCTAATTATAAACGTAATTATAAACCTATTTATGGACTGAACGGGATATTTACATTTGAAAACCTGACTTTGTTTGTATGAAAATCACAAAGGCGCAGACCAGCCCACACGTCCGCGAAATCTGATTAGACCGTAATGATCCGCTTTCTGGAAAGCATCATAACACCACTTGTTACAAGCTAAATTTTAATATTCTAGCTAGTCTCTGGGGTTGAGCAGGTTGATTTTAACCTTACCTGGTCGCAGTTTTCTCATATCGATATCATACGCGGATCCAGAGGGGGTGGGCAAGGGGTCCGGACACCCCCTTAAAAATCATAAAAATATAGGGTTTCTTAGCAATACTGGAAACCCACAAAGCTACCAAGCCAGCATTCAATGTTGGGCCATCATAGGCTCGCCAGCGAAACGCTATTTAAATGGCTTTTCGCTGGCGGGCCGATGATGACCCGCTTGTAGTGGCGTTTGGATCCTCTATCTCCTCATCAGCATAAAGAAAAAAAACAAAGGTCGTCAGAGTTGGACCCCTCTGACAAAACTTTCTAGATCCGCGCATGGATATGGCCCAGTTTGTTATTATATCGGAGTTCCAGTCGGAATAACCCGATCAAACGTTCATGGGTAACCAGGTCAAAACATAAAATTAGACTAATTATTTCAGGGTCAGACTAAATGTTTTTTACATTTTGTTATTTATATCGTGGCCAACCGTTCAAAAACTGGCCTACACAAGTCTGCAAAAAGGTGCATATACCAGCATTGGCAGAATTTAATAAGTGTATATATGTCCGCACTTTGTCTCAATTTCATTAAGGAGCTGGATCACCCGAATCCAGCGTGGACTAAATGTAAACAAAGCGGAGACTGTTCGAACCAAGTGCGCATGTGCATATTTGTTTTATACCTGCATAACAAGAACGGAGTAAGAATTACTTCCAAAGAGAATCATATTTGAAAGCAGGTATGTTTTAAACATGATATCAATACCGCTACTTAATAATGATAATTATAAAAATAATAATAATAATAATAATAATACAATTAATAATAATAATAATAATAATAATAATAATAATAATAATAATGAAGATAAAAATAATTCATAGCCATTTGTACATGTGCATCGATAGCGACAAAATATAGCTACATTGTGTACCGAATATGTGCATAATCCAAGAATTTGAACACTGTGAGTGCAATATTTCTTAGTTTCGGGTCGTGCAATAACGACCTAATAGTCATCAAGAATCCAGAGTCTGACTGAAAAATTATGGTCGCTTTTAAGAGGAGATCCTCATTATGTAACATAAATAACAGTTTTACACTGCTTTAAAAATATTACAACACTAGATATGTCGGACGCTTTGAGCTCCTGCACATAGGACCTCGGACAGTCTTAATGAAGGACTGCCCATTAAAATGACCAGTGAAAAGTTTTAAAGAAAATGATATTTTTTTTATGAAAAAGATAGTAGGTTCAACCCTCGACTTATCGACAAAAGCCGTTTTCTCATTGGACAAATACCAATTGAAAAATATGGGTTGAAAACTCTGTTTTTGCTATTCAACATATAGAAAATAGAAAAAGTTTTACTGAAGTGCTTCCCCCCCCCCCCCCCCCCCCCCCGTGACCAAACTAATCCTCTTGCATATTACTTGACTTTTCCCTTACTGTAAAGGCGGCGCCTCATGGATGCGTAATTAGGACTAGATAACCTTAGACATAGGTAAAAGCGAAAAATGAGGCGTGGTTTTATTTTAAGATAACTGTATCATTTTGTGCCATTACCTCAGTTATTATTTAGCCATTAGAATGCCAGCAAAATAACTGCATCTGAAAATTGTCTATTTAACATAAGCATAGAGGCAAACATTGTGGACCCAGATCAGACTGCTCCTACAGGAGCAGTCTGATCTGGGTCCACACTGTTTATCTATGAGCCATCAAATAGTCTAGTGGACGACAAAAACATACATTTTGTGTTTATGCGCTTAAGGGTTAATATATGTGAGTTCAGTGTGTATACGGTTAGGATTTTCATGAAATGCACGCACGTCTGCGCGGCTCAAAGAGCTCATTAAATCTTTACCAAATTATAAATAAAACCGATTTCCCTTCCTTAGCAGATGAAATCGTTGTGCGACAACTCACCGACAGACAACTGACCGAAAGTCAACTCGCAGACAAAAACTGACATACAAAAAAATATTCACCGACACGACAACTGAACGACAAAGACAAGTCGCCGACACGACAACTCACAGACAAAAGCCTATTATATTTCTTTACAAAACTGATTACCATTCTCAACTTCGACTTCACTTTCTGAAGGTCATGTATAACGGGATTTTTGTACATTTTGCTGGGACATTTTGGCTTTCGATTTATAAGAATGGCGACTGGTATTTCGTTCATCCGATCCCAGAGGGGCAAAAACAAATTGTACGCGGTGAGAAGTCGTACTGGGTGTGTCACCTACCTGACTGGAAAGGCAGATGCATTCAAACTGCAGACTAAAAGACGCCATGACACATGTACATATATTTGTGTTTACTGAAAGCAAAGTGGTGATGTGTCCGTTCCGAAAATAAAGCAATATTGACATTGAAAAAAATATTTCTTTTCATCCTTTTTCTAGGAAAGTCTCTGTCGGTGAGTGTCGGTGAGTATCGGCGAGTGTCGGTGAGTTTTTAAAGAAATTGTCTGTGACTTGTCGTGTCGGCCAGTGGTCGTGTCGGCGAGTTGGTTGTCGGTGAAAAAGTGCCGTCGGTGAGTTGTCGTGTCGGCCAGTTGTCTGTCGGTGAGTTGTCATAGATTCGATGAAATAGCCGAACCACGCCAAGATATGAATATTAAAGTTGCCGCCTTTACAGTAAGCGAAAAGTCTAGTAATACACATGTAGTTTTACATTTCACATATCATATAAAAACGGCATGGTTGGTCACGGGGGGGGGACGCTGTCAAAATGCTCAAAAACACTTTATTATAAAAACTTCTTAGAAACTTATTTTGTAAAACCCTGTAGGTAAATATCAATGTGCAATGGCATTATCAGGGCTTTAGTTATGAGTGTTTACAAAGTAATTAGTTGTTTCATTTCTCAACCAAAACATATGTTGTGGGTATTCAAATGAATCGTCTCAATGACACGGTTCTTTTAACCACCAAATTATATGTTAAATTTGATGTGTAAGAAAATATGAACGATTTTACGCTCGAAAACTGTGTTTATCTAGACTATGATTTATACAGTATGCAGATATGATACACCTCATCGCACAAGTTAAACTGGTTGACCTTGAAACATTACAGGTAATAGTCAAACGTAATTGACAGCACACTTCTTTAGAACAAACATTGAAATCTTCTCAACCCGAATTTTATGCAAACGCATCACTTTCATCTCAAGTTGTATGCCGCAAACATAATATTTACATGTATTTAGGTGAATACTCGACGAAACTTTGACTTTCTGTGAAATAAAATTTGGTCACAAAAATACCCCCACCCTCTAAACCCTAGAGTCCTGGTAAAATTATGCAATATTTTCAAAATATTTTTTGTTTTGCTAGGTGCTCTAAATGTAAGGGTTTGGTTAAGCACAAAACTATAGTTGTCAGTTATGCATTATCCTAGCCAATCTAGATTGAATAGGAAACTGTCCGAGGTCCTTAGCATTAGTACATGTACCAACCTCAATTGCACTTTTATGTAGGAGTTTACATGTACCATCTAATATAGTGCTCATTGAAAATTAGGAGTTCTGGCAAAAAGCAGACCACAATTAATTCTTAAAGCGCCAATCACGACTGCAGCAGACGACATTTTTTCTGACATCTTTCCTAATTTTCGAAAGAAATAAGGTATGCTATTTCATGAGAATTGTCTGCCAGCAGACAAATCTCATGAAACACATGTAGCATACCTTACGTATTTGTTATTTTTGAAAAAGCAGCAAACTTTTAAATTGTCGTCTGCTGCAAATTATTGACAAATTGAGCAATTTATAAGGTCTATACGCAGAAAAAAGGCTCGTGCTTATTATGGGTGACTTGAACACTAAACTTTTAGCCAGCCATTCTGTACAACCTCAAAGTAACAGAACCCATATACTGACAGAGTTTTTATCTAGAAATAATATGGTTTCATTAAATACCTTAGGGTTCTGCACAGGTGCCCGCAACTCATTTGTGTCATATGATAACAAGTGCGAGACCCTTATAGACCATATATTGTTTCCGATCGAGCATCTTCAGCTAGTTAGCACAACTGAAATTTGTAACGACGATGCACTAAATGTCTCGCGCCACCGGCCAGTCGTTTCCAAATTCTGTTTACCGATCTGGGCTCCGGATCAAGAATCCGCGCAATCCAGCCTTAATATTAATTGGAAAAAGGCTGACGAGCAGACTGTTCACTGTTATAAAAATAACTTAACACGTTGCTCTAAATTTCACTCATTATCCGACAAAGTCGTCTGTAGACAACGGATATATGGATTTGATTGGTGCACTCAAAGACAGTGCAGCCCGTAGCTTTCCTAAAAAACATTACAAACGGTATCTCGGAAGAGCTAACGGCTTTACATAATGGTATGTCCAATGCGCGGAAAGCCTGGCTTATAGCTGGCCAGCCGAGGGATCGCGACCATGTGGCGTACTCCTCCTATAAAACAACCAAACGAAATTTTAGGCGTAAACATCGCCAGGCGACCGAGAACTTTTTAAAGAAGCAATTTGAGGTGATTGATGAACTCGCAGAAGTTGACAGTGATCTATTTTGGCATCATATCAATAGTCGTCGGAAAAAATCTTTAATTTCTCCTGGTTCTCACATTAAGTTTGATTGAACGGGATGTATACAGCGAAAGGGAAATAACTGATGAATGGGTGCGCTATTTTTCAAATCTATACAAACCATCAGAAAACCCCGCGTTTGATGAACCTTTCAAAAGAACAGTGAGTGAGTCTGTAAGGCGGCTCAATAATGACGCCTTTGAAAATGAACAAAGTCCCATAACAATAAGCAGCGAAGAGGTAGAATCTGCTCTAAGGCTTGCGCACAGAGGTAAAGCCTGTGGCGACGATGGCATTTATTACGAACATATATTATTTGCTGGTACGGAGCTATGTGAAGTCTTATCAAAATTGTTTTCTGCAATGATAAAACTTGCGCATGTCCCTGTTGAAATGAAAAGAGGAACTATAATAACTTTGTTTAAGGGAGGGAATAAAAGGAGGGATGACCCAGACAATTACAGGGCAATTACGTTGTCTTCTGTTATCCTTAAGTTGTTAGAAAGGATTATACTTACTAGGATAGAGCTGTTTGATACATTGACTCCCCCGATTCATACTTTCCAGGGTGGGTTCCAAAAGAATATCGGATGGCTTATGTCCTCGTTCTTATTGCGCGAATCAATCTCTTATGCCAAGGAGAATGGCAGTAAATTATATGTATGCTTTCTTGACGTAGAAAAGGCATTTGACTGCATATGGCACGACGGGCTTTTCTACAAATTGTATAACTCCGGAGTTAATAAAACGTTCTGCAGATTGATTGTTAATATGTACACAGACATGTTCAGTTGTGTCAGGAATCGTGGGCATAAATCGAGCTGGTTTCGGGTCCTGCAGGGTACGCGTCAGGGTGGGGTAATCTCCCTTTTCCTGTACTTAATATATAAAAATGATTTGCTCTATGAGATAGAAGCCTCAGCTTTAGGTTTTTGTATGTATGATATAAACTGCGGTTCACCCACAGTGGCCGATGATATGCTGGTCTGTTCGTTCTCCGTTAATGGACTAATACAGATAATGGTATTATGTCTACGCTATGGACACAAGTGGCGTTTCGAACATGGTATCATGAAGTGCCTTGTGGTAGTCTTCAATGAGCTTAAAAGGGCGTATCAGCAAAGTAATCGACAATGGCCGTTCGGAAATGTTTGTATAGAAGAAGGCACACAGTATAAGCATTTAGGGGTGGTATGTGACAAAAATATGTCGATTGACGTAAGCGTCAAAGATGCTTGCAATAAACTCAGAAGCACATTTTTAAGTCTGGTTAATTGTGGCATTTACGAGGACGGCTTGAACCCCCTATCGGTGAGACGTATTTACAATGCCGTCTACCTGCCGAAAGCATTGTATGGTTGCGAATTGTGGTCGAATATTCAATCTTCACATTTAGTGTCGCTTGAGCGGGCTCACCGTTTTTGTGTGAAATTTATGCAGTTTTTGCCAAAATCTACGAGTACTGACGTCGCTTTAGCTCTTTTTGGCTTCAACTTCTCACTAGAAACAGAAATAGATTACAGGAAACTCATATTCCTAGGTCAGCTATGTCGATTAGCTGGTGATCACAGAGTTAAGACTGTATTTCATCATAGACTAATCCATTATAACGAAACTCCGGCGAAAATGATAGGGTTTTTCCCCGACCTTTATCGTATACTTACAAAATATGCGCTCTCGCGTTTTATTTCAGATTACATAGAAAACGGCTTCTTCTTGTCCAAATATTCATGAAGAAACTAATCCGCGCTAAAATAAACGAGGTATTTAGACGCGAGTTGCTCATGAGAGTCACAACCTCCGAGTCATTGTGCCGTCTAACCAGAATACACTCTGCTTTGCACGAACCCCATATATTGTGGTCTCTTAGTAAAGCTTTCCCGCGATACAAAAGACAAGTCCTGTTGGACGTTCGATTCATAGGCATGCTATTTACCGGAAAATGGTATTCATCATGCCAAAAGTGCGGCGAAAAGTCAAACGCCATAGCAGAACACATTCTACTATTCTGTCCTAGTACGAATACCTTTAGGTTTACGTTGTGGCGAAAGTTATTTACTCGTTTTGGAGTTGAATTATTTCGACAATTTAGAAGTCTGTCACCATCTGATCAAGTAGATGCCTTATTCTCAGGATTCTATGGTCTAGAAGTTGACGAAAATGTTAGATTAGAGTCACTTGAAATATTGTTACAGTCACTGAAATTACTAAGTTGGCACTTGCCCTTAGACAAACTGATGCTATCTTAGAAATAGTGATTAATTGTTCAGTCATTCAGTCACGGATATACGCCAGTGAAGTGGCGATAATTTTTATTCAATTCAATTAGTTTAAACCAAAACACATGCTGTGGGTACTCAAAAGAACCGTCTCAATATATGATGGCTCTGTTGAGTATCCAAAACATGTTTTCATTGATGGTAAGAGTTCAATCATCTAGGGAAATACGTCTGAGGATGTGAAGGGATAATCCTGGTCTAGTTCCCTAACTTTAGACCAAAACACATGTTGTGGGCACTCAGGAGAGCCGTCTTGTTATGAGACGGCTCTGTTGAGTATCCAAAACATATTTTGATAGATGTTTAGGAACCCAGTCTTCCTGAGAAGCACGTCTCAGGAAATTATGGGATTATCTTTTATTTAGTTTTCTTACTATAAACCGTAACACATGTTGTGAGTACTCAAACGAGCCGTCTCAATATGAGACGGCTCTGTTGAGTATTCAAAATATGTTATGACTGTTGGATATGAATTCACTCATCCAGAGAATTTCTTCTAAAGATGTGAGGGAAAAAAATCGATCGTGCTAGCTTTTTTTTAACCATATTACATGTTGTAGGGACTCAAGAATGCCGTCCCAATATATGACGGCTCTATTGAGTATCCAAAACAGGTCCTTAACTGATGAATAGGAATGCAACCAACCACAGAAATACGTCTGAAGATGTGAAGGGATTATTCTGATTTAATAATCGTACTTTAAACCAAAACACATGTTGTAGGGACTCAGGGGAGCCATATCAATATGAGACGGCTCTAATGAGTATCCAAAACATACTTTTGACCAATGAATAGTAATTCAGTCATCAATGGAAATATCCCTCTAGACGAAAGGGTATAATTCTGAGTTTGTCCTGTAACTTTTGTCCAAACATGTTGCGAGTACTCCAAAGAGCCGTCCCTCATTGAGGCGGCTCTATGAGCACAGGAGCTTGAGGTTCGATCCTTGACTCACCCATGTGGACTCAAAGCCAAAAGCTCACAATGTCATTACGTAGTGACACCATGAGCTTTTGGTTATGAGGCTATGTGGGTGATATGGGGACCGAACTTCAAGCTCCTGTGCTTTGAGTATCATATTCGTGCTTTGAACTGATGGATACGCTTTCTGTCACTCTGCAAAATGCGACTCCATTTTACAAATAAGAGGGTAATCTTGATTTAAATTTATATTTTCAAATTTAATCACATGCTATGGCGACTCAGGAGGGCCGCTCCAACGTGAGACGGTTCTAATGAGTATCCAAAGCATGTTTTAAATGATGGATTGATGTTATGTCATTCATTTAATTTAGCCTCGGGATAAGTAAAAAAAAATAATAATACTAATAAATAAAAATAAAATTCTGTAGTTCTTAACCAAACACATGTTGTGAGGACCCAGTGGAACCGACTCAAGATAAGACGATCCTATTGAGTGCTCATAAAAATGTTTTGACTAATGGTATAGAAAGCGAACGCAATGTCCCGTAAAAGAAAAAAGAAAGAAAAGTTTATATATCTTAGTTAAAAATCTCGTAAAGTAGGTGCTTTGTTTTCTTCTCGGTTAAAATCCTTAAATTTCGTTTCGTTAAGGTTAAACTTAGAGGTATTCAAAGTGGCACAGTCAAAGTTAAGTCACATTCTGACTAGACCTATCAGAACCTCGGTGGAACGGATGGGACTAGGCCAAGAATGTGACAGTAAGCGTCTCAATGATTGCAAACGACAGGGCGCAGATCAGCCAAGCACACGTGCAGGATGGTATGTGCCTCTGTTGTTTACTACTGTGAAATATACTACGGGTTCTCAAACATTTTGCAGATGTACATAATTATTTTGTCTTTGTTTTCTGTATGTTGTATATGTGTTTGCATTGTGCTCTCCATATCTGGAGGATAATAAAGTATCTATCTAACTTTATTCTTGAAGAAATTATGCGCAAGGATGTAAAAAGATTACTGGCAAGAATGACTTTGTGTTATTAGATATATGTTAAGGAATACAAAGACCTAATGTCTCAATTATTCTGCTGACTTATCTTTGTAAAATGTACTATAATGATAAGAAACTACAATGCTTACTTAATATTGGCTTTATTTGGCCATGACGGACATTGTATTACAATTGCTAATGTTTCACTTCAATTTAAAAGATATTATTTCAACATCAAGACAAAATTTAACCATTCACAAAGTTCACACTTTTTTCAATGTTCAATATCAACAATAACAATTCACACAAACATCATCATTATTCAAGTTATAGCAATATCACTCAATATTCTAATTTTCTGTCTATTTCACTTTTGAGTTAGACTTGATTATATGGAGGGGTTCCAACCATATTACAATTTTGATTGAGACGGCCGCATGCTAAAGCTAGCATACAACATGTTCGCAATATTCCAAAATTCCAGATCAATTTATGCATTCGCACCATTATTTAATGGCTGCAGGCTAAACCTAACATTAACAAGTTTGCAAATTCAAAAATTGAAGTTCAATTTTTGTATTCACGAACTAACAAGATACACAACACCAAAGTTTTTTTTTTTTTTTTTTAAATTTATGGATTGCTATTGGCCATATTGAACATTTGTTGAAGAGGGATTCCAGCCTCAACAGTCTTTCATGATTGCCCATTTTCAAATTAAACATTTGTGTGCAAACAACATCCACAACACCATAATGTTCTCCCATGATATATGGAAGGCTTCTAGCCATAGGTCAATTTTTTGTTGAAGTGTGCTTCCAGCCTCAACAGTATTTCATGTATTCATGTGCAAACATGATCCACAATATCATAAAATTGTACAGGGATTTATGAAGGGCTACCAGCCATATTCAACATTTGTTACGAGGGCTTCCAGCCTCAACAGTCTTACATGTTTGCCCATTTATACACTATACATTCGTGCTCCGCATCACAATAATGTTCTTGTATGATTTAGGGAGGGCTACCAGCCATATTCAACATTTGTTGAAGAGGGCTTCCAGCCTCAACAGTCTTACAGGTTTGCCCATTTATACATTATACATTCTTGCGCAAAAAGGATCTGCATCGCAATAATGTTCTGATATGATTTAGGGAGGGCTACCAGCCATATTCAACATTTGTTGAAGAGGGCATCCTGCTTCAACTCTTATTAATGTTCTCTAATGTGATTTCTGTCGCACTGTGGCATTCTTCTAAAGCAGCTGATAGTGTCCGTCATGACGAAGTATAGGATATCTAGGTTATCACGTAAAACACCTGAAATATACAACACAACAGCAGAAAACAAACACAAAATTTAAGGGGAGGGTCGAATGGGTGGGTCAACAAAACTTCCTTCGAATACCATGCTGTTCATTACGTAGCTGAAACTAAGAAGGCAGGTAAACATGTGTATGCACATATCTTTGCGGCCTGGCTATTAACAGATATATGAAACAAGTGTACGCTTCTTTAACGTTTGCCACCCAATTGAATTGAAGTGTGATTTCTCAATTATAAATGAATTTAATTCAAATCGAATTAAATTGCATTATTCTTGAAGAAATTATGCGCAAGGATGTAAAAAGATTACTGGCAAGAATGACTTTGTGTTATTAGATATATGTTAAGGAATACAAAGACCTAATGTCTCAATTATTCTGCTGACTTATCTTTGTAAAATGTACTATAATGATAAGAAACTACAATGCTTACTTAATATTGGCTTTATTTGGCCATGACGGACATTGTATTACAATTGCTAATGTTTCACTTCAATTTAAAAGATATTATTTCAACATCAAGACAAAATTTAACCATTCACAAAGTTCACACATTTTTCAATGTTCAATATCAACAATAACAATTCACACAAACATCATCATTATTCAAGTTATAGCAATATCACTCAATATTCTAATTTTCTGTCTATTTCACTTTTGAGTTAGACTTGATAATATGGAGGGGTTCCAACCATATTACAATTTTGATTGAGACGGCCGCATGCTAAAGCTAGCATACAACATGTTCGCAATATTCCAAAATTCCAGATCAATTTATGCATTCGCGCCAATGAGCGGACCAACTGTGCAACAGTTGATTCGCTCACCGCCATATATAGCATACTACTTATTTAACGTCATGACCAAGCCAATCTCTTAACATGCAGGGGAAAGAAAAAAGATATATTACGCATCAGAAAAAAACACAAAAAAAAAACACTTCTGTATGTTTGTGTTATAAATAACACATCAAAAACATTTTGAGTCAAAACACCAAAGTTGTCATTGCCAATGCATGACAAATGCGTTTCCCCATAATAATAATAATATTAATTAAAAACAAAAAGATATTCGTCATTGAATATCAGTAACGAATGGTCCTTGTACCATTTATTTCCACACACCAAACGACAACCCACCTATCATATGGCATGTACATGCTTGATATGTCACTTTGCATTTTATGTTTCTCGGTATCACTTATAATATAACACGGAAGTAAAACAGACCAATATCATTGCCTTTGCAATAAAGAGATAGAAGATTGCTTCCAAGAATTTAACAAAAAGAATATTCTAAGAAATATAACTAACATACTCATTCAATCTTGATGATCCCAAGTTATGTATGTATCCCCCTAGTGTGGAACTATTTAAATGTACACAATCAAGCATCTGTTGTGTCCCAGCATTTGCATCCCAATAATGATGGAACTCAATATTGATTACCTAAAGTCTTCAAAAATATGTAAGTACAATGAATATGTTAAATTTATACATTACATTTTACGAATCATGTCCTCTTATTGAACGGTGACATGTTATATTATAACATAAGATGTAATGTGCATGTATTATTTTTCCATTGACCCCATTGTACAACATTATCTCCGTTATGTCTATAGAGCTTTTTTTTTATTAAAACTTTCTACTATACAATAAGAGTGCGAAGAATAATGTATTTTATTAGAAACATAAATAGTTTGTTTTGTTTACTGGAGAACTGTTTAAATGACAAAGAGCAGACCCTTATTGTTTCATTTTCAGTTTGAAATGATTTACAAACTTATCAACCAAACAATCAGTAAGATTAAGTATGTTTTTTTTTTGTTTTATATTCCTGGTCCAAGATTTTCGGAATTGTGATATACATCTCTGTAATTATAGCTGAATTCTCAGTTGTTTCATAAGTTATATCAACAACTTTTTATCCTGACTTTTCTAACTCGAAATAAACATGAAAATACCAAAAGGTAAGCAAGAGAACACACTGATGCTTCATACTATATCTGCATTGAGCATTTATGCTAGATAGTCGATAAAACGCCAAATAACAAATTGAATGATGCAGGAAATCTAGTATCCTCCAATTAGGGTTCTTTTAATACCTTCTAGTGTTTACTTGCTGAAACGTATAGAGTTTAATCTCAGTACTTGTGTATCTTACTGAAATAAATGATGGGGGACAAGTGACAATTTACTGTTCTGTCAGAATACCTCATTGACAGATTAATATGCAATATTTTTTACAATATGGTTTAGTGCCTTGGCAATTTCTGTAATAATTAATGCACTCCTCTACAAACATTAGTTGCTGTTATACCAACTTTGTAGTATCTAGTGTACTAATTAAAATGTTGTGTTGTGAAAGCGTTGTCTTCTTCAGACGGAAAAGACGACAGAACTCTTTGGAGTCAGGAGTAAGATGCCATGAACCTGTCTTTGAAAGTAGATTGCTCAGATTTTACCACTGAACACGACTGATATGTTAATAAAGTTATTTCAATATGATCTGATTTGACCTGAATATCGTTTTTCAACAAAACAATACTTAATATCAAATGATGGAAGTAACAATCTTTTCATATTGCTATTATTATTATTTCAGTATTTCAAAATTACCATATTGTTAGACCTGAGCACTATACTTTTACGTTCTAACATTCACCCACTGTACAAAATGTTAAAACTATTGGTACAAGCTCAAAAAACGTTATGGCAAGTAAAAACATGTGATCAGTTTCCAAGCTTTTAGTGAGTCTTGGTTAGTTGTTGTATGATCATTTGGCAACTGGTTACAAACTTCTGAAAGTAAAACATGTCAATGTAGAGTAGATTACTTTGGCACTTGTCGCATTTATAAATTGCAAATGAGTTTAGAACAAAACCTTTCAAAATTAAATAAAGAGAACTGCATTTACTGGTGTACAGCGATGATGACTGATAAATAAAATATTTTGAGATACATAAATTAATTAAAAATTCGCTTTCTATGGATGCCCTGATTTAAGATCGATTACTCATTTTATTGAGTCACTACTGTTTGTAAATTGTACCCACTTTGGCAGTCTGTGTACCATTGCCTTAATGGATCATATCTATTGTTACAGGATGCTTACACCAATAATATGCATCAACATTATTAAAGGATCTATTGATAATTGATATTTGTTTGTTTCATTGGATTTTTACGTAGCATTCAACATGTTATCAGTTATGTCAGAACGGGTCTTCCTGGGTTGAACAAGTGCTAGGCTAGGACTAAGGTGTGGTACTTGATTGTATCGACTCCTGATCTTTGCACCCTTACTTACTTTGTGAAAGACACTGACATTATCCTGATTCAAAATAAAAACATTGTTTTTATTATTGTTCAGATGCAATACTAATTATCTAGTTTGTATAAATACTAAAAGACACATGACCATATTCTGAATGCTTTTTACTTACCCATAAAACATTAAAATTCCTTAATTATTTCGAATAAATAATGTGTGTGCTACTTCAGGGTAAATATATCTAAGTATGTATTCTTTATTTCGTGAATCCAGCAATGAATTTAGTCATTTTATGTAAACACCTGTCTGCGTAGCCATCGAAACAGTTTTAAATCTACATCTGTTGCTTGGGCAACAGCAACATTGGGCTTAGACTTCTAATTTGCCTTCCAACAGCAACTGAAGTCATCTTACACACAAAAATGTAGTGACTGAAAACTAATGTGACATGCTAGCTATGTACGAGAATTTCATAAGTCTAGTGTAGATTCCCTATGCTATAGAAGCAGTTCATACTATATTGGAATACCCATTATTTCGCATCTCTATTTTTATTTATATATTTTTTATTTTATTATTTATCTATTTATTATTATGATTATCATTATTATTATTATTTTTATTATTATTACTATTGCCTGACTGGCATGCAGAGACAAATTATCACGCACAAGCGACAAAGTGTGTCTTAATACTTGTACCTGCTTCCTCAACAGTGATTTAGCTTGACTTGTAGAAGCTACAGAGTCTGATGGGTCTTCCCTAATCTCATAAGGTATCTTCTTTTGTGGCTTTTTACCAGTCACCGTCATCCTACATAGGAATCCAATCAACAAAACTTCCTTCGAATACCATGCTGTTCATTACGTAGCTGAAACTAAGAAGGCAGGTAAACATGTGTATGCACATATCTTTGCGGCCTGGCTATTAACAGATATATGAAACAAGTGTACGCTTCTTTAACGTTTGCCACCCAATTGAATTGAAGTGTGATTTCTCAATAATAAAAGAATTTAATTCAAATCGAATTAAATTGCATTAAGGGTTAACTCTTTCCTGGCTAGCGGCGACTTTTGTCGTCTTCTGATAATCTTCGAAACCGTTTGAACCCAGGCCTGGACGGACAGTATGTCGGTCTTGATCTGGATCCAAGCGTTTAGACACTCTGAAAGTGTTCCTGAAATATTATTTTGAAAACGTTAATTTTGAAAAAAGTCAGCACACGACATAACAAACATGAACACTTTCCCAGCATGCAAAGAGTTACATTGTAAGGCAGAGAACGGACGTGAGGGCCGTTGCACCTTCCATCAATTTTACAGGCTCAATTATTTTTCAGAACTATTTGGATTTGTTGAACAAGTGACATCAGCGAAATGGGCCACAAGCACTCATCCATTAGACGAACACAACAAGGTATAGGCCCAACGCGTTAAATTGGCTTTGTTGATATTCTGTAAATGATCTATAACAAAGCTTTTTTTTATTAACTTCTGATCATGCCCCTCAGATGTTTTGAATTCAATGTTTATAAACAAGCAAATGTGACCTTGGTCGAACTATAATATCCCATTCACACATTTAGAATGAGATTGGTTACATTACGTTAACATGGTAAAGACACTTTTGTTATTAATGGATACTTTCTTCCGATTTGATACAATAGCCTTGAGATTATTAGACGGATGGCTGAGAATGGGTTTGCTCCCCCCTAGGCAATTTTGCAGACATATCCTATCTTGTAGAGAATTAAAGGCCGAGTCTTTTAAGAAATGTTTGCACTCTGTGCTCCGGGGCGTTAGTCTGTAAGAGCCTGTAACATACGTTACTTTATCAAATTAAGAAAAAGTAAATTGAAAGTTTGGGCTACAAATTAAAGACATTTAAATATTTATTTTTAAAATTCATTCATATAGTCTGCATACTGGATATCTTAACTACGTGTGACAGCCATTTGAACAAAATTGCGGCTTCCTAAGGTGTCATATGCGTTATATAAATCAGATAACCCATTAAAATTTGCAAGTTTGGCTAGTATCATTTACATTCACAATCTCTCTGTGTGTTTTGCAAAATGTTTTAGCCATGTCTGACTAGCTTATGCAATATTAAAGTTTGTTTCCCTAGCTTAAATAATTTTTTTTAAATAAGCAATTAAACAACCCTACCCCTACCCAGTTTTAAGGTGAAATGTTTGGTATTAAAACTAAAGTAAAAATAGTTAAAAAATATTTGCAGTTGATGAATATGTTTCATTGTTTGGGGTTTTGCTTATATAAAAAGACTCATAAATCAGCAAGTTTGTTGCAATTTTTTTTAAAATCAGAGGCTGTAACATACGCTACCTGATGTAATAAATGGACAAGCTCATTGTCTTTACGTAAGATATGCTTAAAAATGTTTTAATCGCCTAGAGGGAATTTTGCAGACATATTCCGTCTTATAGCACAACTCAAGCTGCATCGAATAAGGGATGTTTGCACTCTCTATGTTGGGGCGTTAGTCAGAACCAGCATGTTACATGCGTTACTATATCAAATAGAGGAAATGTAGTTTGAAAGTTTAAGCTAAGATTGTGAAAAAACTCTCAGCTGCTGGATATCTTACATTGTTTAGTGATTTTAAGCTAACTAGTATGAAAGAGACTTATAGATCTGCTAGTTGTCACCAAGTTTTAAAGATCAGAGAGCGTTACATATGTTAGAGTGATAATTAAAATCATCAAACAGTATTTTGACATCAAGCTGAGTAAGGGCCTGCTCCATCCAAACCCCCTTTGGAATTCTGCAGACATATTACATCTTATGTAACCATTCAAGGTGCATTTGGTTTGTTTGTTTGTTTGATTTGATTCTTTACGTCCACTCAACAATCTTTCAGTTATGCGGGACGGTTCTTCCTGGGTTTAACCAGTACTAAGCTAGGATAAATGTGTCTTGCTCAAGGAAAGGTGCATTTGATGAGAAATGTTTGCACTCTGTAAATCGAGGCATTAGCCTTTAACAGATTGTTACATATGTTACTATATCAATTTGAGAATAAGAAATTTGAATGTTTGAGCTACAGAAAGAAGACATTAAAATTATCTAATAAATTGACATTCTTATAGTCTGCATACTGGATATCTTTGCTATAAATGGAAGCTGTTTAACATTAATACGGCTAACTGTGGTGTTATGTGCGTTTCATGAACCTAATTATAATTTAAAAGCTTTAATTGTGGCTATCACCATTTAGTTAAACAACTACTATGACTTGGTTTCAAACTGTTTTATTAGATTTTACAAACATATACTCAATTGATGAATAGAAAAACCAAGTTTGCTTTTCTATCTTAAATAGATTGTCTTATAGAAGCTAATACATAGCCCTACTCCCAGTTTTACAGAGAAGCAACTTTTGTTATTACCGTTTAAGTAAAACACATGAAAGTGATTGCAGCGTGTGGATATTTTACCTTTTCTTAGTCTGTCTTGCTCATATATCTGCAAGATGTAATTAAGTTTAAGATCAGGACACTTAATGTGTACTTATAATATAAGTCTTTGGTGCCAAAGCACTAGAAATTATATTCATTTCTGATTATCAAGCCCATGGACTGTTGTTACAGATGTTATCAATGACCTTTTGGACACATTTCCTAATAATGTGCATATAATGCTAATTATAGAGCCACAAATAGAAAAGATAGTTTTACATTTGTACAAGACAATACAATAAATGGAATGGTCCAAACTAATTCTCATCAATTTAATACTCATTTTAAACGTTTGTCGTTGTCTGCTTCTGTGGTAATCATTATTATCACACGCCTCCTTGCAACTAGTAGAATCATCACACAATATTTCAATCATTTACTGTTATACAATTTTTACCACGAGTCCACTCAAAATTGATGAGCCATTAACAACTTTCCAATTTTGCCATTCATGGCTTGGAACTTTCGGAAACTGATATGAGTTCATAATAGTTGGCTCTTTGAGTATGTGTTTCAAGTGATACTCTGCAAGTAGAAGAAAGACTTAAGCTTTACAAGGAGAAAAATATGCCATTAAAAGCAATGAGTACCTGGACTGATGTACCTTGATATTTCTGTGATAAAGAATCATATCTTAGCTGGTTAACTTTTATAAATGTAGCCTTTCCATACATTCAACAAACATATTTCCATCTAATAATGTCTCTGCACTTGTTATCTTTCCCCAAGCATTTAAAAACTTATTTGAAGTCTTAGTACTTCTGAAGTGCTGAAACCGAGGTAATTCTTTCCCTTCAGATATACAAACTAGATGTATCACAGCCGGTAAAGCAATGAAATGCAGGATGAACAGAGCGCAAATTAGACCCTTTCAATTCAATGATTCACTAAGTTTCTATGATAAGAGTGCTTATTAAAGGATGTAACATGTATAACTTGTCATAATAAATGAGCAAGGGCATTGGCGTGACATCCTTTTTGATTTCACAGTCAGAGGCAAGTGTTTTCAATTTCAGTGTTTTCAATGGATCATGAAATGAGGCACCTTATCAACTTGTTTACTCTGTATAAATCTTCCATAGAGCGTAATATAGAACTACTGGTTACCCATAGTCCACTTTCCTTCTTTTGAATGCAACAGCTAATGATATGGCTGCAAAAACTGAGAAATCATTGGTTTTACATGATTTTAAGGCTTGCTTCAATGTACTGACATAAAAAAACAACCAGCTGCAAACATAATTGATAGCAATGTCCAACTTCATAGTCTTTCTCTTATACAAGATAACTTTCAAGGTGTAACAGTAATTGTTTCAGACAGTCTGCCAAAACCATCAAGAGTTAACATTGTAACTAAAGAAAACTTATAAAGTTATTTGGGGGCAGCAAAATACTATTGATCTAAGACCTGAGGACTTAAGCACCAAAGGACTGGATAGGTTCCATGGCAAATTATGCAAAAAAGCAGCCTATCAAATTTCTGTATGAACAATGTCAGAAATCTTAAAGTCTTCTTAGAGGTACACGGCAGAGACATAGCTTTTGCAAAATCAGAGCAAAGTTATCATTTGACTAGGACGGATGCAGAGGCAGCTGCAGTAAGATTGCTCTTGCCACTTCACAGGAAGAGACATATACCAGAGTCATACTCCATTGTATGCATATAGGTGAAATGGCATTAAACCCATATTTAATCAGGTGTTTGATCCCATGACACTGACATGCTGTTTCTGATTTTGAAGAATGCTAAGGATTCAATTTATAGCTAAGTCAATTTGTTTGATGCTGGCATTGGCCACACATACAAAGAAAATTAAGCCTTTTGCTGGCAAAAGAGGAGGATCACACGAAATGCTTATAAGTGATGTTTGTCACAATTATCAATTTTAAAAAGTAATCTTAATTAATGTAACACATATAACACCATAGGAATCTGTATTTTTCTTAAAAACACTTTCTTATGTATCAAAGGTATTCAGCATGCAAACTACATGAATAATTCAAATAAATAGATAGTTTTTTGTCTTCTTTCTGTTTCTCAGACTTTCAATTCATTTATTCTTAAATTGATATGGTAACATACGTATCATACCATTACAGGCTAACCCCCTAGTTAATAGAGTGCAAACATAATTTATTTGATGCAGCTTGAACTGTTCTTTAAGGTACGATATGTCTGCACAATTCCCAAAGGGGTGGAGAGGAACAGAATTGTACTCAGTTTGCAGTCCTAATACTATGCCATGATTCTACTGATTGTGATGAAATGGGTGATAATTTTGCCATAGAAGCAGACACAATGATAGACAATGTGAGGGTGACTTGAATAAAGATTGTTTTTGAATAATTACATTTAATAGGAATATTTATTAAATTGTGTCATTTAAATGAGAACTAATATTTGCTATCTATATGTCTATATATTTTGATATTATAGGCATTAGGAAATATGTGATAAAAAAGATTATATATAACATCTGTTACACAATTCCATGGGCTTGTTATCAGTAATGACTGTAATTACTAAGACTTAGGCACCAGAGGCTAGAGATTAATAGGTAAACATGTGAAAAATAGTATTTTTTTCTGAAATATCATCTCTTAATTCCAAGACAGTTTCCTTGCTCATTCATTATGCCATGTAACATACGTTACATACTTAAATAAGTGCTCTGATCCTGATGTCAAACTTGCAAATGTATGATTCTTTATTGCATGAGCAAGACAGTGCCAAAAATGTAAGATATCCACGAGCGTCAAATATTTTCATATATTTTTCTTTAATAACAGATGCCAAAATTGGATACTTAAAATTGGGGGTAGGGTTGTTTAATAGCTCATATAAAACAATGTATTTGAGATAGAAAAGCAAATTTTGTTTTTTCTATTAGTTGAATGAGTATTTTAGTAAACTAAGATTAAAAATACTTGTAAAAATGCACAAATCGTCTGTAAAATTAAAGATGTTAGTCAAGATTTCAACTTTCAAAGGGAAATTTAATCTATGTAACGTATATAACACCATTGAAGGCTGTAATTTTGTTCAAAATGCTGCTTTTATGTAGTTAAGGCATCCAGCATGCAAACTACATAAGAAATTTGAATAACGTGATGGTTTAATGTCTTCTTTCTGTAGCTCAAACTTTCATTTTGATTTTTTCCTTAGTTTGTTACAGTAACATATGTAACAGGCTGTCAGAGACTAACGCCCCGGAGCACAGAGTGCAAAAATCTCTTAAAAGATGCGGCTTGAAATTTTCTTCAAGATAGGATATAACTGCAAAATTCCTTAGGGGGGGGGAGCAGGACCTTTTTTAGCTCGAAGTCTATATGACTTTTTTTGGGAACTGAAAAGGCGGCACCTAATGAATGCGTAATTTGGACTGGTCAACCATAGACATAGGTAAAAGCTGAAAATGAGGCGTCGTTTTATTCAAAAGTAACTATATCATCTTGCGCCATTACCTCAGTATAGACGCAAACACATTAATTAGTCCTTAAAACGCCAGCAAAATAACGGCATCTGAAAATGTCTATTTAACATAAGCATAGAGACAAACATTGTGGCCAAGATCAGACTTACAGGAGCAGTCTGATCTGGGTCCACTCTGTTTGTCTATGAGGCTTCAACTATTTTAGTGGACGACAAAAACATACATTTTGTGATTATGCGCTTTAAGGGTTAATAAATGTGAGCTCAGTTGGTATACATGTACGATTAGGATTTTTATGAAACGCACGCACGTTTGCGCGGCCTAAAAGCTTATTAAACCTTTACCAAATTATAAATAAAACCCGATTTCCCTTCCTTAGCAGATGAAATAGCCGAACCACGCCTAGGTATGGCTATTAATGTTGCCGCCTTTACAGTAAGCTAAAAGTCTATTAATATATACAGCAAAACCTCGAAAATTTGACTTCGATTTTTTAAATACTCGCTTATTCGAAATAAATTTGGGACACACTGGATTAAGAGAATAGGACTGTCTATAAATACTGTCTATAATAATAAATATTTTGGGTGCGTAAAAAAAACATCGCGCCCAAAACTTATGCTTGATAGAAAAAATATGATAATATTCATTTTTTGGGACATACTGGGGGGTTATATTATACAATTATTGACCTTAATGAGGTGCAAGGCCTCGGTGATTGAATCTTTTTTTTCGGGTAGACAAATCCTCATGTCTACCAAAATTGAAGTCAATAACTATTTTCTTATAACTTTTAGTTTTCTACATTTTCTACTTTCACTTAAATAATGTAACTCTTTTGCTCCAGTATTCAGTTTATGTACTGTCGAGTCCTTATCTTTGTTTAATCTCCTATTTATATTTTGATTTATATGATCTTGGAGATGATTCATGGATAGGTTAGGGATCTTTCATGCGAACCAAAAAGTATGTGTCTTGATCCACATCAGAATTAAAGGCGAGGTTGGTACTATGAAATTAGTTTGGGTCCTCCAGTCCTTCTAACTGACCATTCCAGGGCGATGTTTCTTCTGTTAAATAGAGGATATTACATGAGTGCTCATGTTTTATTGAATTTATTAAACGAGTTGGGGAAAAGAGATAAAATGCGAGGCTTGCCAAGCATTTTATCTCTTTTTCGCAATGAGTTTTATAAATTCAATAATACAAGAGCACGAATGTTAGATTCTATTTATCATATGACAAATACTTTGAAATCTCATTTCTGGCGTAAAAACGTTATGATTTTGCCATCATGTACGCAACGTTGTTATGGACGTCATAACGTTTCCCGTAAATCGATAAACCACTAGTGGTTTACAGATTTTATGGCATGGCGTTATTTCACTCCCAGACGCGACGTCATATGATAATATTTTTTATTTTGCGTTTGTCTTTGCTATATTGTCTTGTCTGTGTCTTGCTGACTTGTGTTCACCTGCTGAGAAAGGGCTGACTTCTTGGCTCACCTGTATGTGATATTTGCTTGTGTATTTGTCACTTTCCCATACGTTATCCTGGGCCAGGTGTAGTACTTGATTGCATCGATTCCTAATCTTTACCCTCTTCCCTACTTTAAAGTCACGTTCAACCTAATGACCTTCTCTCAAGTTTTATCAACTGTTTTTAGAATATTTTATTTAGTATTTTGCATTTTGAAATGTATATAAATTCTCTGAATGCAGAATGTAAATCACAAAACTCTTTTCAATGAACAATGAACAAACAAAACAGAGTAAGTACGGGTGCAAAGATCAGGAATCGATACAATTAAGTACCACACCTGACCCAGGATACCAATGGGAAAGTGACAAACTCACAGTAGACACCACAAACGAGAGCAAAGAGGTCAGCCCTTTCCCAGCAGGTGACCACAAAGTACATATAAAGAGACGCGCACAAAGACATAGAAAACACAAGACAGAACAAAAACACAAAAGATCCACAAAAGAAGTACCGCCTTGGAACGGTCAGTCAAATATTTTACTGGAGGGCTTAAACCGGTTTAACGGCGCCAACCTCACCCTTAATTCAGATGTGGATCAAGACACATAGATATTTGGTTTGCATGAAAGACCCCTAACTTATCAATGCATCATCTCCTAAAATATATAAATCAAGATATAACAAGGAGATAAAGCAAGGATAAGGACTCAACAGTAAGTTATACTGAATACCGGAGCAAAGAAATCCAACAGGTAAACCCCGGTGGGCCCGACAAATAGCCAAAGCATCAGGCCCCTACCATCTCATCAATAGATAAGTCTTTAAGTCGGAACCATCATAGAGTCTGAAGTCCGACCCACCGGCGTGCAATTAAAGAGGAAAACAAAGTTGCTAACCGTGATTAGGTTGACCACAAAGCATGCAGTCCGTTGCAATACATTAATGTTATAGCCAATCTTTTTATAATGGGAAATTGTTTTAATGAACTGCGCTGAAATATTATTAGAGCCAACAATCTTCTTCAATTTATACACCAAGTCACCATAGAAATTGGGTTCTGAAAGTCCTTGGCGCAAGAGAGATTTGTCCAACTGTTGTTAAATCTTTAATTTGGAGATGAAACAGCAAATCTAGTCAATTTCATGCAGGTCATGCTAATTTCATATTTGTCATGCTATGTTAGCTCTCTAGAGGGTGATATTATACACATTTTGACTTCAGTGAGGTAGACACGAAGATCCTTATGTATACCGAAATCGAAGTCAATAGCTCTTTTGTTATATGACTTTTCAGCTGTGGATGAAAATTGTCTACTTTCACTTTTGTAACTTGAAGTCATGTTTAACCTAAGGACGTTCTCACAAATTTAATCAGCTATTTTTATAAATATGTAATGTAGTATTTTGCATTTTTAAATGTATATAAATTCTTTAAATGCAGAATTTAAATCACTAACCACTTTATTTGTTTATTCAAACAAAGAAAAATGAACAAACAAAACAAAACCCATGATGCTATTTAGTCCTCTAGAGGGTGATATTATACAATGAGGTAGATATGAGGATTTATCTACCAGAAAAAGTGGCCGAAAGACTGAGGTGGATATCATTAAATTATTTTTCAAAGGTAGATCAATCCTTATGTTTACCGAAATTGAAGTCAATATCTGTTTTGTTGTATGACTTTTCAACTGCCTTTTTTTGTAACTATAGTTGTATTGTTGAAGTCACGTTCAACCTAAGGACTTTCTGATAAGTTTTAGCAACTCTTTTTAAAATATTTAATGTATTTTGCATTTTGAAATGTTTTTAAATTATCTGAATGTAGATTGTAAACCATAAAACTCTTTCTTTTTATTTTGTTTATTTATACAACGGAAAACTAGAATTGTTTTTCACGAAAAAACAGATGTCTCCTCATTTTAGGAATAAAAAAAATCCAAAAATTGCATTTAGTTATGTTACAAGGAGAATAATTTGAAAAATATACATGCAAGAGTTATGGATTTTAAGCATGACGCATTGTCTGAATGTGCTTTACAAATGTATGAAGTTTCGTTGAAATATCTATGACGGTTATCAAGTTATAGAGCAGACACGAAATAGAATTGCAAATGATCAAAGGAAAATAATTTCAGAAGTAGCCAAAGCAGAATTATGGTTCATGTGCATGACGACACATTGTCTCATTGTGCTCTGGAATTGTATTAAGTTTCAGCCAAATAGCTTTAACAGTGTTCAACTTACAGAGGGGACAACATGCATTTGGTTATGCTATAAGGGAAATAATTTTAAAAAAAAATACACATGCAAAAGTAATGGTTCTTAAACATGCCACGTCGTCTGAATGTGCTTTACGAATGTGTGAAGTTTCGTTGAAATACCTCTTACGGTTATCAAGTTATAGAGCGGACACGAATAGCATTGCAACTGATCAAAGGGAAATAACTCCAAAACTATCCAAAGCAGTTATGGTTCTTGTGCATGACACGTTGTCTGAATGTGCTTTATAAAGGTATTAAGTTCCGTTGAAATACCTATAACGGCTATCAAGTTATAGAGGGGACACGAAATAGCATTGCAAATGATCAAAGGGTTCAATCCATACACCACATGCCATCCGACTTTTACAAATGTAGCTGGATCTAATAATACCATACTATTCTCATAAAAGTTCCTTCTTAGGGAAAACACTTTGTCACACAACTTGAAGTGACAAATGTAAGGATACGACGATCTCGCTAAAATGTCGTGACGCAACTTAGGTCAGTATGATGTCAAAAAGGGCTAGAAATCGTTACATTGATAGATGATATCATAGATAGATGCAATTATCAAAAGAGAGAAATGGGAAGGTCAACAGTCCGTGCAGTGTATCAACACAAAAACACGTGATTCCCCAGCATGATAATGCGTCGTTCATATAAGGGTCTATACTGTACATGTTTGCTAAGTCAAAATAAACCTCCAGGGAAAGGAATACAATTATTTGGGGGAAATTATAACGTATGATCACTCGATGTATACAATGGACCATCCCATGATTATTGTATCAAATCAGAAGGAAGAATCCATTACTATATAACGGGTTAATCTACACATTCATACAATTTTTACTCCTAAAATTTTAATGAGACCTGCCAGGCCTTGAGGTTATAAAACTTGAGTACAGTCTCAAAACTCAAAATAAAGCGCAATGATTGGCTGCTTGCGGTCACGTGTCCGCAAGCAGCCAATCATTGCGCTTTATTTTGAGTTTGAGAAAGAACTCAAGTTTTACAACCTCGATGCCAGTTTACCTTTAACCACGTTAAAGTTTTGTTGTTACACACAAGTGCTGTTGTTTTTTCAATAAAATAAATTACAGAGACAGTCTCAATATGATTGTTTTTATAAATAGTTCACTCTCTTGAAATATTGTATTAATAAATAAATATATAAATAAATAAATAAATAAATAAATGGTATGTCCGATTTTGCATACATAACGAATACATGCATATCCAAATTGACCTATTTCCCTTTGATTTATAGGACACTCGATAAATCCTTCAAGCAGTCCATCTATTTGCTATCTCGTGGAGTCCGGAGATGTTTGTCGTCCGGAAGGAAACAGACGAGCCGATGCGGCCATCAACCAATCCCTTTCTCAGATAAAGGTCTGTCGAACCGAATACCAGGCACTGGAGAATAAATTAAGGAAAGAATATTTTGAAAAGTGGGGAGAAACGTGTGCGGTAAACGAATTTCATGGCTACTCAAAAGAAAGACTCGAAGACTTGTTTGCACGAATCCACGATACGTTTAAAGTGACCGGTAATGATGTCCGTGCTCACCTTAAAGGAATCCAATGGGCAAGCCAGTGGTCTTATAAAGTCTACGAGTTCACATATGGAAGTGTCATGGATTCTGGGACCGTCTACTTTGGTATGATTGCACTAGGGAAAGAGCAGTCCAGTGGAGGGGACTCTTTTGATGCTGTAACATGCTTATATAAACTTGACTTCACCGTGGCCAAGATCAGAGTAGAGAAGAAAACACCTAACCGACCCCTTGGTGTCAAAAGGGGCAGACGTAAGCGCGTTTGGTACGAAACAAAGAAGTTAGATTTTGTCACTCAGAATGCTCTGACGAATTTCTGTAGAGTAAAAGCACTCGATACATTTTGTATGAAAGGTCTTACGTCCTCGATAAATGAGGTATCTTCGCTCGCCGCCATTAATTGACAATATTTACGCTTGCCTAGATGAAGTTTTATTGAGCGACTGTCTTCATTTGCCGATAAAGAGATTTGCTACTGTCTTCATTTGCCGATTTTAAAGTGATTTGTTCGCGCGAAGTATAAATTGTTTTCATTTGCAGATGAAGAGATTTGCTCGCGTAAAATATAAAGTGTAAATATAGAAAAATAAATTTTATTTTTCAACCTTCATGACGTGATGAAAACCGTTGAGGGTGGCTAAAATTCCATGCTTTGCCAACTGTCTTCCTTACGACATGAATGTTGAATATTCGGGAAAGTCCGCCACAGTTCGAGAATCGAATCATGGCCTGGGTGTACATTGTATGTAAGGAGCATTACGCGTACTACTATGTAACAAAAAGCTCCATTTTATTAGCCAGAACTAGCGTATGGAAAATTAGTTCTGTAGCATTTGGGTTCAGCTGTTTTAAAAATCGATTATTCCGATTATCTGAAAAGTTGAATCAGCAGAATAATTGAAGTTTATTTTTTTTTTCAATAAAATTTTATCTGAAAACAAACAAAAAAACAAACATAATCTTCATTTAAGCCGTTTGTTTTGCTGCATTCACACTATTTATTATGTTAACATGGTTTCTGTGACGTCAGCGTCACGTTATATAACGTCAGCGTCACGTTATCACTGGCATTATCAAAAGGCCAGTACATTTAGCCCAAAATGACCCTTGATCCAAAACTAATTCCTTGAGAAATGTTATCAACAGTTTTAGTATCAGAAGGGTGTCCCTTTTTATAGAAAAAAAGTCCTAAAAAATTCTGAGGGTAATTGGTATTTTTGAGGGTGACAAAAATACAAAAAATGAAGAAAAATTGCTGAAACAGGCAATTAATATCATTTTACTGGTACCATAGGATCTAATTTGACCCATCTTGCTATCCCAGTACAAATGTCCATGGTGTTGAATTGTTCATTAGAACCCAAGTCATGCCCCAAAAAGTGTCCCTAGAAAAAAGGTATTCTAGCTATGTCTAAATGCTTGGTTTCCATGGCAACCAATAACGCTATTCTCCTGAATGGGGTGTACCTACAAAAACAACCATATCTCAGCTGATTCTCAGTGTAGACTACTAACCTTGGTACCAAATTAAAGCCTAGGTATACACCTTTTATTACAGGGTCAGATATGCAAATTTTCTAATTTGAATATTAATGAGAACTTTTAAAATATGGGAAAATAAGAAAAAATACCTGAAGATAACTGATTTCTGCCCAGAATTCTCACTGATGTACAATGTATGTTGTAATATCAGAAGTGATACAATTTGACAAGTTATTTCATCTGGTGGTTCTAGATGTAAATTATCCCATTTGCATATTCATGAATATTTAAGACACTTGAAAAATGATAGGAAAAGCATTTTTGATAAATACAGGACACAACGACTAGAAATTTGGATCCTGTGATAGTAGACCTACCTTACACCCATATGACAATTTCTACTGGACGCCAACGACTATAAATTTGAACCCTGTAATATGCTCAGAAGAAAAAGTTTAGTCAGTACAGACACTGTGTGCAATTATTTTGTAGGACAGTCTTTATATTGACAAAAACCTTTCCTAACATGAAATTCATTTAATTTCTTTCAACTGTGAATATTTTCAGCAAAAAATTATGAAAATATACCTCTTTTCTTCATCAAAATTACACAAAGGGGTCACTGTCAAAATTCAAATTTCAAAACTCAAAAATCAGTCTAGCTCCCCTCAGACAATTTCTGGCAGTATAGACGGAAATTCTCGTACCTGTTGCAAGCCTAAGGTGTTTAAGAAGTTTCCAAGCGGCCATGAAGCGATTACGTCATGTTGACGTCACTATGACCCTAAATTCAAGTGGCGTCGTTATTCGTGGTCTCCCTGACGGATACTTGTCATTTTTACTGCCAGGGGGTCGAAAACGTGTTTGCAGACGATAAAATGTTTGTTCATTACATCCAAAACTGCGTGACACGTCAGCAACACGTGTATCTGCTTCAAGACGTCAAAACGCGGTATTTCCGTAATTTGTTGATAGCCCGGACGGCGATATAAGCTTGCTAACAACTCTCTATCAGTATCAAACAACATTTGAGAAAATAACCCTGCCGGTTTACCACAGCACGTGCACAGCGTGCATTTTGAAATTTGGTTGATACAGTCTAATAGAGGCATTATTTGTCACACAATAAACGGATACATGTAAAGCTACGATGATACAACTCATATATACAATTTGACAATGATATATCCAGTATTGTTGATTTTATGAGAAAACATAAATACTGACTAAACTTTTTCTTCTGAGTATAGTAGACCTACCTTAGACCACCAAAATGCAAAAGAAGTGTCCTCAAAATTAAACTAATTTGGGTTATGTGAAATTGAATGGTTTCCATGACATCCTATAAAATAATTCTAAAGAATGGTCATTATGGAATGTACCTACAGAAATACTCATATCTCAGCAGCAACTCACCCAAGACTAGTAAACTTGGTATTAAACTAGTTCTTAGTCATAGACTTTTTTCTGGACTGTCCAGTATGCAAATGATTTCATTATGAAAACCTGAGAAATTAGAGAGAAAACTCAGGAAAAAATGGGGTATACAACTTAGCTACTTATTGCTCAGTATACAAAACTGGTACGAAATTAATAATGAGACAAAGCTCTTCTACTCTGGTTAAATATGTAAATTAACTAATTGCCATATCCATCAATATTAATGGAAGTGGTAGAAGAGAAAATTTGTTAAAAAGAAAAACAAGGATAAAAGGCATGGTAAACTCATATCTCAGAATTCTTTTACCCACTTGTTCAGCATTCAAATGACTGAACTTATATTTCACAGATATCAATGAAATATTGGAAATAATAGACAAATCTGAGAATAAAATAAGTGGGTATGCTTTCAAAATTACTCATATCGCAGCTGCAAGATGCCCTAACTCAGCTCTTAATTGATGCTTAGATATAGTACTTATACCATGTGGTTCAATATGCATATGATCTAATTGTATGTTCATTTGAAATTATGAAACATTGGAAATGATAGAAAAATCGCAGGGAAACAAATAGGAGAGTATGCATACAAAATTACTTCGGCTAAAAATGTGAGTTTACTATTGCATGGAAAATTAAAATAAGGTAGGTAGGTCTGATTTGTTTTCTAAAAATATATATGGGATGAATGGGGAAAATATGGCTGAAAAGGGGGAATCCCCATATAGTATTGAACAAGAGGGCAATCATGGGTGGCTCTGGAACGCTCCCCTGAGTTGTAGCCCTGGGGCACTTTGTTAAGCATAGTTGAATGATTTTGAGCAATATGAGGAACATAGATCAATCTGAATCTGAAACTTTTTTGTAATCATTCAATGGATCAGATGTTGTGTAAAATGTTCTATCTTTAGCTCTAATGATTATAATGGGTAGCTTTAGTAGAAGGCCTTACAAGGAATGTCATCAACAATTGTATGGAATGATTTACAATTTGGACCAGTACAATGTAGTTCATTTAAGCAATATACGGAACATAGATCAATCTGAAACTTTTTTTGTAATCATTCAATGGATCAGATGTTGTGTAAAGTGTTCTTTTATTAGCTCTGGTAGCTTTAGTAGAAGGCCTTACAAGGAATGTCATTAACAATTGTATGGAATGATTTACAATTAGGACAAGTACATTGTAGTTCATTTTAGCAATATAAGGAACATAGATCAATCTGAAACTTTTTTTGTAATCATTCAATGGATCAGATGTTGTGTAAAGTGTTCTTTTATTAGCTCTGGTAGCTTTAGTAGAAGGCCTTACAAGGAATGTCATTAACAATTGTATGGAATGATTTACAATTAGGACAAGTACAATGTAGTTCATTTTAGCAATGTAAGGAACATAGATCAATCTGAAACTTATTTTGTAATCATTCAATGGATCAGATGTTGTGTAAAGTGTTCTTCTATTAGCTCTGGTGATTATAATGGGTAGCTTTAGTAGAAGGCCTTACAAAGAATGTCATTAACAATTGTATGGAATGATTTACAATTTGGACCAGTACAATGTAGTTCATTTGTTGTTTAAAATATTTCTTATCTAGAGCTCTGGTGGCAATCTTGGCTGGCATAGCAGAATCATTTGGGCAATTTTTAGAAGACTTAGAATTACAGCAGCTGAGAAAGTGGTTATTTTGTGGGTACGCCACTATAAAATTTTCATTTTTTTTCTCATTTCTAATATATTTTTTTTATTAATAATGGTGATTTTGCAAATCAAATAGTTCCACAAAGAACATACGATTAAGGCTCTATGTCTTAGCATTATGTTAATACCATGTTTGCTGCGTTTGGCAATTAGCAGCTGAGATATTAGTAATTTTGTAGCATACCCCCTTAATTTTTCTGCGATTTTTCTGTCATTTCTTATGTTCTCTTTAAGAATCATGAATATCAAATTTAGATTTCTCTCACACTGAACCAATGGATAAAAGGAATGTGTCTTAGCATCAATTCAGAACCAAGTTCAGTAACTCAGGACAACTAGCAGTTGTGATATGAGTAATTCTGTAGTGATACCCCTTAATTTTTCTGCGATTTTTCTGTAATACCTTATGTTTTTATCAATGGTAATAGATATTTAAGGATAATTATTTGCATGTTAAACCACTGGGTAAAAGGATTGTATCTTAGTATCAGTTGGTACCATGTTTGGTAATTTAGGGAAATTGGTAGCTGAGATATAATCAATTTTGTAGGTATACCCCCTTAGTTATGCCCCCGCTATTCATAGAATGCGGAAGGGCATTAAGCGTTGCCCATGTCTGTCCGTCCGTCTGTCCGTCCGTGCGTCCTTCCGTTCGTCCATCATTTAGGTAGGTACTTTGTGAGCGCAACTCCTCCTACAATTTTTTCCCAATCCTTTTGAAACTTTACAGGTGTTTTTGTCAAGGACTGAAGATGTGCATGACATTTGGATATAACCCTCAGATTAATTTTTGTCACTTTTTCACAGTTTGAACTTAGTCAATTTTGGGCTCAACTACTACTGAAGCTTATGGCCATGAGGTACCTTGTGAGCGCAACTCCTCCTACAATTTTATCCCAATCCTTTTGAAACTTTACTGTTGTTTTTGTCAAGGACTGAAGATGTGCATGACATTTGGATATAACCCTCAGATTAATTTTTGTCACTTTTTTCACAGTTTGAACTTAGTCATTTTTGGGCTAAATTACTACAGAAGCTTATGGACATTAGGTACCTTGTGAGCGCAACTCCTCCTACAATTTTATCCCAATCCTTTTGAAACTTTACTGGTGTTTTTGTCAAGGACTGAAGATGTGCATGACATTTGGATATAACCCTCAGATTATTTTTTGTTACTTTTTTCACAGTTTGAACTTAGTCAGTTTTGGGTTTAATTACTACAGAAGCTTATGGACATTAGATACCTTGTGAGCACAAATCCTCCTACAATTTTACTAAATCCTTTTTAAACTTTACAGTTGTTTTGTCAAGAACGGAATATATGCTTATATAAGAGTATATATAGTATATGCTTATATAAGAATATATGCGTTTTATAAGAATAATGTTGCTATAAATTCAGTTTGTAGTATGTAAATGGTATCCTGTTCACTTATTGTATACACAATGTTTAATTGCAGGTGAAATAAAAAAAATAGGCGGAGGCATCCGTGTCCCATGGACACTTTTTCTAGTTTTTCTTAGGATTTTATCTTATTTCTAATGTTTTCATTGACATTGATGGATATGAAAATAAGTTAATTTGTATATTAAACCGAGTATAAAGGGACAATGTCTCAGCATTAATTTTGTACCAATTTTGGACCTGTAGTATAATTAGCAGCAGAGATATAGGATATTTTGTAGGTATAACCCCTTAATTTCCTGCAATTTTTATCTAATTTCTCATGTTCTCATAAATAATCATGTATATTCAAATTAGATAATTTGCATATCAAACAGTCAGGAAAACGCTAGATAACTAAGAAATAATATGATACCAAATTTAGTATTTTAGGATGAATTGCTGCTGAGATATGCATATTTTTGTTGGCACATCCCCATTATTTAGGATTATGAGTTGCCATGGAAACGAATATGCCCTCTGGTGACCACTCAGTTTACACACTTATAATCAGAAAAACATCTACACCTGATTTATTCAGCATTTGCTTAAAAAGAATGTGAAATTTAAAGGCATATCTTGTCAAAAATCATTATTTCCATTTTCAGTTACCCCAACCACTAATGATAAAATCTTAAGTCTTAATTTTCTCGAATTTGGCACCGATATTTGTTGAGGACTTTTTTATGGTTATTTACACTGCACAACCCTGTGCTTTGGTGCTAAAATAATATCTCAAGGAATTATCTTGACCTTAAAAGTTAAAGTTCCTTGCCTACAAAGTAGATCCTCTATGTACATCCAAGGTCTGATTCCACGGAATTTCGCTGAATTGGCCGAGGCAGTTCCGATTGGAATGTTGAAGGGAGCTAAAATGCCATGCTCTGCGCCTTTAGCTCCGCCAACTGTTTTCCTCACGTCAAGTAGGTTGAAAAATAAAATTTCTTTTTTTTTTAATTACAATTTATATTTAGGCGGGAAATTCTCTTTATCGGCATAATAAGACAATTGCAAATCTGTTCATCGGTAAAAGAAGCCAGTCACATTATGATGGTTGAACAATAAAAAAAAAATCAAAATAAACTTATAAGATCATCACGGATAAGTTTCTGTATTGTGTTGGTAATCTACGTTAATCTATGGATCAACTTTAGATTTTGCTCATTCGTGTTATATGTTTAAGAAGCATCTCCAACAAAGAGTGTAGACTCGGATAAGAATGCTTGTGTAGGAGCAGTACATTTGTACTTATATAAGTCAACAGTGTTAGTATATGTATGCAGCAGATCCCTTAAGCAAGCAACATTTTCATGTGCAACTTTGTAGGCACTGGAATGGGTCAATAGAACATAATACAAACGTGACTAAGAGTATCCTTCATATGTATTGTTGTGGGACAAGACAATCCCACCCGAGGACCAGAATAATTCGCCAGAAACGAGGCTCTGCCAAGTTTCTGACGAAATTATTCAGGTCCGAGGGTGGGATTTCCTTGTCCCATGACAATACATCATGATGGATACTTTTTCTCGCCCGCTTTGTGACTTTTTAAGGTTTTATGTGAATTCTGTCAGTTTTTTTTAGATTTTCTGCGTTTGATCCAATCTAAAAAATAAGTTCACCAACGAATTTTCCAGATGCAGAAATGGGTGTAAACGAAGTTTAGCACCTAAAAACGGAAGCAAAAAAGCATTTCCAGCGTCGGTTTTGTTTTTATTGGGGTTTGAAACTAACGCTGGTATCAGTATCTATTGACAAAGACGTCGTGGCGCCAAACTGTGTCAATAACGTGCGTCACATTGTTGTTGCATTTAAATGACGTCAGAAATGTTTTGAGGTCATTCAACAATGCGAAAATGGCGGACGCACTAAATATTGCCGTTTTGATATTTCTACATAATATTTAGGCGTAAATTGCTCTGAAAACAGCCTAAATTGTTATTATTTGAAGTCACGTGGATGGGATAAGCAGGTCATGTGGATGGGATAAGCAGGTCACGTGGATGGGATAAGGAAATTCGGCACGGTGTTTTGCCTATGGAACAGCTTGTCTTGAGCGATATGTGGGCGAGAAAGAACGATCAAGGTATTGGGCAATACCCTGTAGAGCCATGCATACAAAGAGATGAATAAATGCGTAGTACAGCTACTAGAATCAAATACTAGAATTTAATGAAGGTATTGCTCGATAAGCGTAGAGTTATGTAGTTGGTCAGGTTATGGTGCTTTATTCACCCAATTGTACAAAAACAGTAAAACCTGTGTAAAACGCCCTCTCTGAAAAAGACCAAAAATTGGTTTTAAAGACCAATTATCGCTTAATGAAGGTCAAAAGTAGTGCAGAATGCTCCCCTTGGAGCATTCTGCAATACTTATGACCTGCATTAAGCTACCATTTGTCAATGGACACAAAGTAATATTTTGCCCTCAGACCACCCCATCCCCCACGACCCTAGCGGATACGGTCAAAAGGTCAACATTCAACTTTTTCAGAACATGCAAAGGGCAAGATTCACGAAGGTGCGTTAACGACCAAATATCATTCACGAAAAACCATAGATTTGTCATCACTTATCATAGGTCCCAACTTCGATCTTTCAGAAAATGAAAACCTTTTAACGCTATGTACTTTCTAAAGCTAGCTGTGTAGCCACAAAGAGGCAAGGGGTAAGAGATTTTCGCTGGTTTTGTCTGTTTTTGGCGTGTTTGATCGAATAATTAACATAGAGCGCACTAACGTTACATCGCCATTTTTGACAGTCTAATATACTAACGTAGTTAATCGTTTTGTAGCTCTCATACTTTAAAAACAACTATTCTGCTATTTTTATTGAGAAAATTTGTTACCAACGTAACGTCAGAAGCAGCATTACTTAAATTACGTCATGCTATTTCTGTTTGACATCACGATTCCATACACGATCGCGCACCTTGTCCGAAGTATGATAAAACAAATGGTATTTTTATGAAGCAAATATTTCTCACAGGCATGTTTTACCATCTCACCAAGATTGCCAGCTACCCTCCTCCCCTCTACGGCGTTTTTACTTTGGATACTTGCGTTAGAACAACGGTGTGTATGGTTAAAAAAGAGCAGACCGATTTGGCAGTTTTGAAAATAATTTACAAGCCGTAAGCTCACCTGCACTTGGTCACAAGCCGTTTCTCGCTATTTTCCGAACTGCACGAACATACACCCGATTTCATTTCGTGGATCTGAAGGAAACTTTTCGTGGAACCAAAGTACTTCAGTAAATAAACAAACTGTTTTTACCTTATCTGCTGCTCGCTTCTCTCATAGGTGATCTTGTCTTGTTTGCAGTCTAAACACTTCAAATCTCACAACTTTGCCATGGTTCCGCCAATCCTGTGGATTACAACACAATAATTAATACCAAATAATGAAGTTTTGTCTTACATAACACAATTTCAAAGATCCCTACACTTAATCCCCAATTGCATGTGGTCATCGCTACATGTGGTCGCTTTCCATGAGGTGTATCCCACTTCTGACAACATTGTCAAGGATGAATGAGCCCCAGGCAAGCGCAAACCACAATGGACGATGACTGATCACAAACAATTGGGGAATTAAGTACAAAACAATGTTTAACTAAAATAATAATATAATAAAAAAAACATTGAAAGAAAAAAATAGTACAATGAATTGTCAGTTGTATCTCCTGTCTTTTTGCTGGTCTGGCTTAATAGGTTGTAAGGGCTCCCAAAGAAAAATCAAAGACTGGTTTCTCTACTAAATGATATTTTTACATTTTAAATTAGCACTTAACTTTTATCTAGCTGCGCTGTTCTTTCCTGATAAAATTTAATATGACAGATTCAAATTTAGTTTTCTTTAATCAAGATAGGAAGTTTCTCCTTTAATCATCAGAGTGACATGTGACTAACGTTGATCCATTTGGATACATAATACAGGCGTAGAATCTCCCGTTTCACTTTAGTTTACACATTTAACATTTAAAACCGTCAGGGTTAACGTCAGATATAACTTCATGCGGAATCTGAAATTAAGTATCATGCTCTGAGTACCTCGATGTTAAATATCACAGGCTATAATTCTATCCCGTTTCCCGATATATATCACATACTGAATGCGCATGCTTCATGTCATTTGATTCAAGTCAGTAAGAATCGACCATAATAAAACGAAATCAGACCCAAAACACACAGGGATGCTATAATGGCAAATGCGAGTACGTAACAACAACATAGGCAGCACACAGTCAATACATGACCCCTAAAACATCAATTATGATGTACCACATCGGAGGACATCCATCAACTCAACGATGGCCAAAACTAACAAGAATTAATGTTCTTGAAGTTCATAATCACTTTTAGCGCTCAATGCTATAACCAAAAATGCTGCCAAAGTACCAACACGGTTACACTAGATTTCTCCACAACCTCTAAGCAACCACCAGGTACTGCAAAATACCATTACTACGCCTTCAATATGACTCTTTGCTGTTGAAGACATTTCACAATTAATATAATCAAAAGGACTGAATTTAATATTGTATAATAAACCTCACAGTATAGGCATGCGTGCATTGGTAGATAGTATCAGTAACATATTGTTGTGATGATGCTGTGATGCAATACGGTATTACAAGTATGACATAATTACTATAGATTCATAAGTGTAAACAGAACAAGTACGTATGGTGTCTTATATAAGGTATACAGTATACATCTCTTCATATATGCTCAGACCAGACGGTAAAAATGCGCATTCCCTTATAATAAACGTACATGCAAGCAAACGTGTTTGTGTACCCCCCCGCACTTACAAATGTACTCACAAGTGATGCAAAGTTAACTGAATGTGCTTACTTAATATGAACAGTATACCTTAGCTCCTTATAAGCACTATATTTTCCTCAGTCAAATACATGTGTACCTAACGTGTTACAGTAATTAACAATCAATTTATCCGTAATAGCTATCTTAATAAATGCATTAATATGAGTAGTGTGCCTTTGCCTAACTTTCAATGAACAGTATACATAATGTACTTATCTCGAACCGCATGTATCTTGCTTCATGTACAACTAAATTCAATTGATGCGTCAATTCCATAAACCTCACTGCAAATATACGTCGTATGTGTATGCACTAATTACAATGCGCGAATGCTAGTCAATACCTTTAAGAATGAGCAAATGTTGTCTCTCAATACATCAGCACAGTAACAACAATGTCTGCATGGCTACTGCAATATACTATTAGCAATGCCTACCAGACAAGCGGGTAATCGGCGGACGTACCAACAGACAACACTCAAATAGGAACGATTTATATCAACAGATGACCTAAGCAGACGACACTCAGGTAATACAGCCGAAAATAACTAGAAGGCTCATACGATGGCCCACATCAACAAATACAACGCGCCATTCAATACTAATGCTTGGCAGCAGACGACCATCACATACATCACATCAAAGTATGCAGCAAACGCCCTAACTAGACGACATACGAATAACGTCGCGAAAACCACTTTTCAATCAATGTTATCGCAAAGAATCAACAATTCACTGAATAAAGCAGCTTATTGGCATATAAATTTCATAATATCATTTGAACCAGGCTTGGTCAAAGAATATTTTAAAAGTAAAGCAAAAGTATATTTACCATGACAAAACCCACTGAGGAGAATGGATATTAAGAACACGAGTAACCGGCTCGGCTATCACACCCTGTGATTATAATATTGACTGCAGCGGCCTGAATTCTAGCCTAAGAGACAGCCAGGCTTGTTTGGCTCACTAAATGTTATAATAATACCTTTTACAGCGGTAACGAACAATGATAGAAAAAACAATACGGGACACACCACGAAGAGCGGGGTTACGGGACACACAAGACTATTTTAACAGATCGGTAGCTTGAAAGTTCTTCCATGCGAGCTTTATGCTATACCTTAACAATAACCCATGTGCACTGTGTTCAATCTAGAACATTTTGAAGGTTGGCATTTTCATTTGACTTCAGATGAAAGTAAAATACTGCCCAAAATTTCCCCATTCACATAATGCTAAAGATGGTCCACTCTATCCTTTGATGAAAAGGGAGCCAATTTTTAATGGCCCCTTTAGATTGACACCGCTAGTGTTTTGAGCTTACCTGAGCCATTGGCTCATAGTGAGCTATTGTGATCATTGGATGTCTGCCGTCCGTTGTGTGTCGTCCATCGTCAACAATTGCTTCAAAGGACATCTCCTCCTAAACTACAAAATGGATTTGAACCCAATTTGGCAGGAATAATCCTTATATGACCTCTTTAATAATTGTTCAAATTATTATGGTTCGTTACATATCTAGGTCACACACGCTAAAATTTTCTTGTTTTAAACCACCAGGCCTTTGCCTTGATATTTGGCATGTAGCATCAACTAGTAGACCTCTATCAATATTGTTCAAATTATGCCCCTGGGGCTAAAAATGGCTCCACCCGGGGTCACATTTTTACATAGGCTTATATAGGGAAAAATATTGAAAAAAATATTCTTGTCTGAAACCAAAAGGCCTAGAGCCTTGGTATTTGTTTTGTAGCATCACCTAGTAGACCTCTACCAAATTTGTTCAAATTATGCCCCTGGGGCCATAAATGTAGATATACCAGACGCAAACTAAAATCTACACTGAGAATCACATGTTTCATGATTTTCCACTCTATAATCACCACATGTCATTTTGACCACCGAATTTTTCAAGTTTATCACAACATAAAGTGATTCAGCATATTGAAAAGAAAGTGTTTGTTTTCTGCGAAATAACATATATAGACGCATCTGATTTCAATGATACAAGGTCACTGAAGCTTGCATCTGAAAGAAAACAGAGCTTGTTTACATTTTTGCGTATTTGACGATTTTCTACTTTCGTTTTCGTCACTGAGCAAGCATGACACGATCGATTGCAGTAAAACTTTTTGATTTTTTAACATACTATTTTGGGTAGACATACAATAGCTAAAACTGATAACATGACATTCTTTGATTTTTAAAATATGCATTGGGACCAGAATAATACTTCTGTTTTCCCTACGGAAACTAGTGACAGGACATTCTCAAGTTGACCACAGGAAGTATTTCAATTTGTTTTTACAATGACCACCGCCCGTGGTTAATTTGAAAGTTTGCAGGGCGTGATTAATGAGGAAAACATGAAGATGGTGGTGTGATTTCAATCACAGTCAGTTCAATAATAGTTCAACAAAGGTGACACACATCCTCCAGTCCCACATATACTTTCCTGAAAAAAGTTTTCTGAATGGTTATGAATTAAACTGAAGCTTCATTAGCTAGCAGGAATCATCTTGTCTTAAGACGAAAAGTTTGACCAATCGCAGTGCACACAACAAATTTATGAGAAACATTGCGCGCAACTAATTAATAGGATGAGGCACAATAACTTTTTAAACCATTGATAATCTGTTTTTATCATACAGCAGCTCTGAAGCATTGAACTTTCTCGAGTGCTTTTTCAAAATAATGTCCCATTCACAAATATAGACCAAACTTTATTAATCCTAAAGTATACCCTATAAGCAGAAGCAAAGACAAAGTTTCGCTAGACCAGGCACAGGGTTATAAAACTGCTTCCATGCTCTACTCAACTGAGCATGACACATCACCTGCTCATAAAAACTTTAGAAAGACTTTTTTGCTTTCAAACTCTCAGATAAATTAGTTACAATGCTAATAATTATCAAAATACGTACAATTATTTCCTTTTTACATCATTGTATGAGCATGATAAGCTTCAAGTGTAACTTGGTTGAGTATGAAAAACCCTGTGTGCCAGGCATCCAGATTAGGGTGTGTTTTTGACATTCATTTTCTAATTTCACAATCAAATTTATGTTGATGTTTTTTTGGGTGCTCAAAAGAACCGTCTCATTGAGATGGTTCTTTTGAGCACACAAAACATGTGTTTAAACGGAAGAATAATCTTACAATTTTACGATCAACAACTTTGTAGTCTTTTCGCTTACTGTAAAGGCGGCAACTTTAATATTCATATCTGGGCGAGTATGCTAAACAAGCGAAATCGGGTTTTATTTTTAATTTGGTGAAGAATTCATAAGTTGTTTGTGCCGCGCAAACGTGCGTGCATTTCATTAAAATCCTAACCGTGTACACACTGAGCTCACGTTGGCCACTCTGTTGCTTTAAAACTTTGGGGGATACGCTTTCTTATGTTGAATTTCTGTAGCATAATAACGGCGTGCAAAAGCGTGAAAGATGCATGGTTTAAAAGAGCCAGTTCCAGAGCAAAGACTTACATCTTTCTGAAAATAAAACTTTTCAATTTATTGTTGGGTTACCATAATAGGTATCAAACAATGTTCTGCACTCATTTGACCACAGGAGAATTTGTTTGTTTGTTTGTTTGTTTGATTTGATTATTAACGTCTCATCAACAATCTTCCAGTTAAACAGGGACGGGTCTTCCCGGGTTGAACCAGTACTAAGCTAGGATAAACGTGTCTTGCTCAAGCACAACGCAGTGACGCCGGTGAGGATCACAGGAGAAACATACAGAACATTAAACGTGCTTCACGGGTGTCGCTGAACATATCTAGGTAAAGTTGTCGAATCTAGAATTTCAACAGAACTTTTATTTCACATTTACCGTCGCAACTACGTATATTTGCTTTCACATTTACGGTTACACGTTTTCACATTTGCGGGAAGGCTTATTAAATATGTGGTAAAAAGTTTTCACATTTACCAGGCCTTATTACATTTTCGAGCCGAAACACGTTAAGTTAACCAATTCGGTCTTTGTTGTGTCCCATCCCGATTTTAGCATGTAAACAGTGTATTTTCTAACACTTTAAGATTTATAAGTTTAAGGTTTATGTCTCAACACTCAAGTAAAAGAAAAGCAATGGAAATGGTCAATAGTCATTCCTAACAGCGTTTATCAACAGCAAGTGCCCCCGCAATTGCCAAAAAATACTGTCCCATCGTCATAGTATGTAATTTTAAGAAAGTTATTATGCTCAAATGATTGTTTTATTAAGCAGTTTTCAGCTTTATTTTACTGACACACACACACACACACACACACACACACACACACCAATTTAACCATCTCACAAATAACACACCATGCATGTTAAGCTCACATCAAACATCTCTATGTCAAGAGGCTTAATATGTGCATGGACAAAAGAAACGAATTTGGAAAAATACAATTTTTTATTTCCAATACCAAAAATACCAAAAAAGAATGTAATTTTCATTATTCATCATCTACTGTTTCATGATCAAAACAGTTATTTTTTTCCTGGTCAACTCTTCAAATTTGACGGATATAATTAAAATAATAACTGTACTCATAGAATTACAGTTGAATACCACTGGCAATTCATAACAAACCTGCTTAGACCATGCTGAGAAGCAAAAACATTATATAAATTCTACATAATAGGCTTTTTTGATCAGAAAGAGATCCAAGTAGAAGTGCATGCTATAAAAGCTTTTAAATATTTCAGTTTTGTAAGAAATTTGGTATGTACAAGTATACTTCATCACAGTAACGTAGTTCACATTCAAATTCAGTGGTGCTCTTTGTGAGGCTGAATGAATTGAAATTTTTGGATTAGCACTTTTTAGACATCATTATCTAATTGACCAATACCAATAAGTAAGATAATAACATAAAAATGAAAATCTAAGCCAAAAGAATTGTGGGACAAAATTGGCTGCAATTGGTGAACTTAACTCGTTTTGGCTGTTTCACATTTAGGGGTGCGATAAGGAGGTTTTTGAATCTACCACGATAGCATTTCAACTACCAAGATGAGCTGGAAACTACCACACAGGACGAACCGAGCATGAATCGTAAACGAGTAAAGGCTCAGATTTTTTTTCTGTGTAGGAATGTTTATTTAGGGTCTTTTTATCATTTCCATCGGCAAATGATATCAAATTCCATTTAACTTGACAGATATGGGCTAAAATCCTTCGAACTTTGGTGAAAGTTGGTCCGGCGCTCAATGGGGAAAAACGAATCTAAAGAAAGAAAATAACTTTTCATACAAAATTTTGGGCTAGAAGGGACGCTGAGGCATATTTACACGGAACCACATTGTCGGATTTCACCATTGTTTGTTCTTAGTTGTAAAATAAACAAAAATGGAAGTGACACCAACCTTTCTTTATCCAATTTTCGGCCTGGAAACTACCACGACGTGTCCTGGATGTGGCTTGGGAACAAAATTACGTTAACACAATTTCGTGGTAGTCCCTAGGTTTACCATCCGTGCAACTATGGTTAAAACATATCGCTGTCAGAAAGTGGGAAAGCAGTATGCTTAACCCTTAAAGCGCCAAGAAAAAAATGCATCTGAAAATGTCGTCTGCTGAAGTCGTCTGCAGCAATCGTCTGCAGCAAATAGTTGCATTGCCTAACATTACTGACGTAGTAAGTATAGAAGCAAACAGCGTGGATCCAGATCAGACTGCTCGAATAGGAGCAGTTTGATCTTGGTCCACACTGTTTGCCATAGAGGCTTCTTAAACATTTCAGCAGACGAGAAAAGCAGACGACTTTTGTTGCGATTGGCGCATTAAGGGTTAAAGTGCACATTGGTTGCTACAGATGATTCCAAGGCGCATTAAGTCCCACCTTACATTGAATGTAAACAAATTAAATGGGCCTCGTTATTTTGTTGGACGTTAACAACAAGTGCATAGGCATCCATAGCGCTTCAAAGCGGATCCAGAGGGGATGGGTGGGCAGGGGATCCAGACACGCATACTTCCTTGAAAATAACAGGTTGCCATGTTTCTCTAGAAATATATGTACGGACCCCTCCGAGAAATTGCTTCTTTAGGGAGCTTCGTACGCCCCTCTGTGAAATACGTTGATGATTTTAAAGAATGTCGGGACCCAATTGACCGAATTTTCTGGATCCGCGCACGAATTGATAATTGGACACGCTACAAGCCAAACTTCAATATTCTAGCGAGTCTTCGAAGCTAAGAATGTTGGTTTTGAATTTATCCTTTCTCTTGAGACCTGACGATACCTCGTGCTAGAGTGCTTCCTTTCTGCGACAATTGAATTTATCAGTTACCTCTCATATCAACTGCAGTGTCGCACGTTGCCTGATAAACGTTATCTTTCTCACGGCATGTGCCTTTATCACGTCATGATGGCTTGCACTTTTAATGACGTCGCCAATGACGTTGAATCGACACAAAAACGACCATTAAGTCATAATCGCTAGTTTGAAGAGTGGATCAACTTAGTAAGCTGATATATATATTTTTAGAATAAGGTTCGCGTCTTTTGATATCAAGTTTACCAGGCTCGGATTTGAGAACGCTTGTTGAATCGCTCAGCAAGCCTCGCGATGTCAACAAGCGTTCTCAAAGCCTCGCCTGGTAAACTTGATATCAAAAGACACTCACCTAGTATTCTCTATTTACCTGGGCCCGGAATTACAATGCCTCCTTAGCGTTAAGGAAGGCTTAAGCTAAGTATTGATTTTTCAGGATGCGAAAAATAACGTTTAAAAGTGATTAAAATCAAAATAGTTTTAATTTTTCTGAAGATCACAATGATATCTTTGACCACAAATACCACATCGATCCAGGCAATTTATTTAGCATTTAGTATAGCATGCTGAAATATCAATACTTAACTTAAGTCTTGCTTTACTTTAAGGAGGCATTGTAATTCCTGGCCCTGACCCGGAATTACAATGCCTCCTTAAAGTTAATGAAGACTTCAGTTAAGTATTGATATTTCAACATGCCATATTAAATGCTAAACAAATTGCCTGGGTCGATGTGGTACTTAAGGTCAAATGTATCATTGTGATCGTCAGAAAAAACGAAACTATTTTGATTTTAATCAGTTTGAAACATTATTTTTCGCAACCTGAAAAATCAATACTTTACTTAAGGCTTCCTTAACTTTAAGCAGGCATTGTAATTCCGGGCCCTGGTCGGAAACCACGGCGATAAATTTAACTTGACTCTCATCTTTGCGGAAATGTTCCTTTTCCCTTCTGACGTAATCCTGCAGTATATAAAGAAAGGCAACATGTTACTTTTTTATATATAAAATGTTAAGCATTCAACATTGCGTGTACTGAGCTTTACACGATGAAGATTCTTATAGTTACTACGAAGAGGTGGATTGCTCCAGGATCTATCGCATTGGTGCTTTATTTTCTATGCTCAAGAGTATCCTCGCAGAATTTTTCTAGAGAATATTCAACGGTTCCTATCAACGTAGAAGAAAATATTATTGAAAGAAGGTATTTCGAAGTTCATTTCAATATGTTGTTCCCTATCGGAGACCAACGTAACAAGCATTGTTTACCCCCAGACCAGACTGCCTGTAAATGAGCAGTCTGGTCTCGGTCCAAACTGTTGACATGAATTAAAACGAATTTTTGTCAGTAGGCGAAATCGACAGATCACAAAAGAACACGTTCGGCTGACATTGGACGTTTAAAGGCATGCAATTTGCAGAAATCTTAAAGCAATCCACAATTAAACCAACTCGCGAGTTCTTTTTTTAAATAAAGGAGCTCTAGCGATACTCTAGTTGAGATAATAGCAAACTCCAAATTTTCAAATGAGCCACAAGATGTAATTTCCAACAATGTTACATTTTGACAAGTGTAGACTCAGACAAGCCTGTGCAGCCTCATTTTAAGCTTAGAAACTCCAAATGATGTTCAGTCAATAGCTTAACACTCATTGAATGTTAAAGCGACTAGCAAATGCTCTGATCAGATTGCGCGTATGTGCAGTCTGATCTGAGGCTGTGCTGGTCGCACATACCACATTGTTGGAAATCTCATTGTCGCGGCTCAAATTGCTTTAGGGTTTTTAAAATTGGTGTAGTTCGGCAGCAAAATATGCATGATAAGCATCAAAATACGTTTCGAAGCAATGGGCCCCCCAGGGGTTTTGGGGATCAGGGGAGAATGGCTATTTATTTTCAGGGAGCTGGGGAGCACTGGTGATTATTTTAGGGGAGGTAGGGAGCAAGCTCATAATTTTGGGATTATTAGCCAATAAATTACAGTTTTTGCTGTTATATGGATATCGTTGTATATAAGTTTCAAGATGAAACATCAGGTCTTTTAGTATATATGAAATTAGGAGTGGTCTTATGCACCACATTCATTTATTTTTATGATCGTTCTTTCAGGGCACATAGGCGATCACAGCTATTGTCCTGAATTTACATCATCGACATCATAGCCTCTAATTTTCAATTCCATAATGGACTGTTTCATATGCATATGTTGCTAATGATTGAATAGCCTTATCAAGTTTCTAAGACTAGATCATAATCGTCAAAAGCCTCTTTCTTTTCGAATCAGAGCTGCTACATCGGCTATTGCCAGGGTTGATCAGAAGATGACATTAAACGTATGGGTGGATTGGAATCTAATGCTGATCGTAGCCAATCCGCCTGCAAGTTTTTGCATTTCTTTAGGTTTATCACCTGTATAGGAAGCTGCTAATCGAGTAGGTTATGTTTGTTTTTTGTTTGTTTGTTTTTTACAGTAACTCGGCTGTCAAGATGCTTGTCATTTACGTATGCTTCTCATCCAAGTCAGTACAAGGCTGCTGGTTGAAGTTATTAAATATGTTACTTTTTTTTCTTTACATTTTTTCGAAATTAAATTATATTCAAATTAGATACCAAACCAGGTCAGTATAAGACTGCTGGTAGATTATGCTTTGTTGTTTAATTTTATTTTTTAAACTAGATTATTCTCTCATTACCAGGTCAGTATAAGGCTGCTGGTGTAAAACATTATGGTCAGTTTTAAGATATATATTTGCCTTATTTGGCTGGATCAGGCTCTTTCGGACATAGAGTCAGGCCTTATCAGGTCATTATAAGGCTGCTGTTAAGTGCCTGGATTCATGGGGGTCAGTAGAAGGCTGCTCCATTAGTTCTGTATATAATGTCATGTTTTGAAGGTCTTTATCTGACGTGTGGATGACTCAGTTTACTTTTTTGTTGCATGGCACCAGCAAATAATCAAGAAGATCCTCGGGTGGGGCTGCAAAAAATTTGCAAAGCTTTTGCAACCTTTTTGCTGGTGGCCTTTTTAACACCCCACCTTTTCGGTGTATGTCTGGATGACATAATAATCAATGTCATTCTTTTGAATAACAAATCACATGTAATTTTTATGACATGTATTATTGATTATTTTGCATATCGTCATTTGGTATATAAATGACAATTTCACTCAATCTTTGTCGCTGTCATTTGTCACCTCAAACAAGCTTGATCTTCTTGTTTATCTCTGGAGAATGTGTCGCAAATATACTTACTTGATTTAACTGAAGTTAAACAAGCGTATAGGCACTAATAAGCAATTGTAGAACATACTTTTTATAGTTAAATGCTTTCACTAAAAGGTCTAGAAAAATCTAGTTTAAGCTGTTGGAAAAATCAGCCCCTGTTCCCGAAAAGAAAACCGAATGGTTTGTCTCTAAACTTCCAAGCCTACTCTACTAGGTACAGCAACAGCATTTAAGGATGGCCTCATACTTTGAGCCATATATAACGAATTTCATTGAAATTAATTATATTTGTCATGCGTTCCATGGCTTTTATATGTCATGTATTCCATGACAAAAGACCTGTCTTTACATGTATAAGACAAAATATTAAATGATCATTAAGTCATGCGCTCATATATAGCTTCATAGTTTTGAAGTATGTGATTTTATCTAATGGAAAAATAAATACATTTTAGGGAGAAGTCGCTTATATTTTTGAAGATTTGGGGAGAAGTTGAACTATTTTTAGGGATTTGGGGAGTGAAGGCAAATAATTTTAGGGAGACAATGACATTATTTGCAGGGAGACGGGGAGATCAATGCATTATTTTCAGGGATCAAGGAAGCACAGACCCCCCCTTGGGGGCCTCAGCAATTCATCATTAGCAAAGCAGTTTAAACTTGCGCTTTCTACTACCATCCCTCGTCTCACGTCTTTATACTAGGTGTCGTTCAGACCAGACTTTGGGTAAATGCGTTCTAGTTTTCAAAAGGAAAAAGTGCTACACTGTTAAGGATAGAAGTGTTCTTCATTTTACAAAACTTTACGTATTCCTCATGCGCATGCGTACGCAATATACTTAATATTGAGCATTTGTCATTGTAATGGTGAAACTAAGGCGAGTTCAACAATGCGAGCGCTTGATCGAGCGCTTGTCAGTGTCATCATTACATTGTTGAACGATAGCGAGCGCTCGCTCAATAAAAAATGGCTGCGCCCAGTAACAAACAAACCAAATGCCCCAGTTGGTCGGAAAGCAAAGCGAAATACCTTTCTAGCTTCAGTTTGATTGATCCATTACATATATCCACACAAAGAAACAGTCTATATATTTAGAAATGTTGTAGAACAAATTACTAGAACATTTGTGGAATGTTCTGAAACTGTTCTTAAATGTTATAATATAGTTCAGGGACATTTAAAGAACGTTATATGGGACAAATGTTGGAGAGGTGGTCTACAATTGTTCTAGAAAAAATAAAATGCTTGTTCTAGAACAGCTCTACAAACCTTTTAAACATTCCTGGAACTATTCTAAAACCATCTAAAATGTTCTAGAATAATTCAGAAACATTTATAGAATGTTATATGGGACCTTTTTATAAGCGGTATTCTAAAACAATTCTCGAAAAGTTCTTATGGTGTGTTCAGAATTTTCCTATAATATTTCTTTAGATTTTTTTTTTCTGGAACTGTTTAGGAATAGTTCTAGAGGTATGTTCTAGAACGTTTGTAGTTCTAGAACTTTTCTACAACAAATATTATGACCTTCGCTAGATCAATTGAGGAACAAAATATTGTTCCATATAACGTTCTTCAACTATCCCATAAACATTCTAGAACAGTTTCAGAGTAATTCTAGAACACAATTCTATAAAAATCTAGAACAACTATTCTAGAATAGTTCCAGACCATTTCGCAGGGGCGCACAAGTGTTCAAGAAATATCAATTTGCTTACATATGTTAATCTGAGGTCTGTTCACATGACATACTTTGCTCATGGAGTATAATTGCTTTTAAGTAAATATACTTTTGCATAACCTCCAGAGGTGGTGCAAATATACTTTTACTTACCTCAGTTTACTCCAGGAGTATTAATACTCACGTAAGTAAATGCGTTCACATGACACCGTAAGTAAATTTGCTTACGTAAGTATCTTTACTTATGTAAGTAAATATATTCATTTGAATGGGGCCTTAGGTAAAAGCATGCCATGTGAACAGACCGCAGATTTATATATGTAAGCAAATCGATGTTTCTTGAATATTTCGGCGCCCCTGTAAAATGGACTTGAATTTTCTAGAATAGCTCTAGAATTGTATAGAACAATGTTCTAGAAACTGTTCTAGATATGTTCTTGAATGCCTATGGGACGGTTGTAGAACGTTATATGGAACAATATTTTGTTTTACGATCGTTCTAGTGAAGGTCTTAAAGATTTGTTCTAGAAAAAATCTAGAACTAGAAAAGTTCTAGAACATAGCTTTAAAACTCTTCTGGAACAGTTCCAGATAAATAAAATCTAAAGAATTGCTTTAAAATAGTTATAGAACAAACCTTAAGAACCTTCTGCAACTATTGTAGAATACCTCATAAAATGTCCCATATAACGTTCTATAACTCGTGAATTATTCTATAACATTTTAGAATGGCTATATAATATTTCCAGAAATGTTTAAATGCTTTGTAAGAGCTATTATAGAACTAACCTTTTAATTTTTATAGAACAACTGTAGAACACCTTTCCAAAATATGTCCCCTTAGGCCTTGAGCTGGCTATAGACCCCCCTCCCCCCCCAGGGGGAATTTTGTACACTATGATTTTCTGAAACTACATTATATAAGACACAAAATAAAAGATGTTAGCCCTCTGAGAGTGGCAGCGTTAACGTGTAACAGCACGTTATATACGTTACCCCCCAAAATAGCATTAAACGTCCCTGATAATGTCTCAACCATGACATGTTTGTACATATTTGCATGCTGACACAGGTTTATGAACTTCTTATAACACAGTTACATATTTTTAGTATTAATTTTATTAATGTCTTGAGTAATTACCGTTGTATACGTTACATTAGTGTTTCCTGCGTTATTTCCGAGTATCAGTATGGTATTTATTGACTATAATGGTATTACATCTGTCACAGAATATAGTAAATACATAAGGCTGCTACTAAAATGATTTAAAGTTCTTCATTATGGTCGCTTACATTATTTATCAGGTCCATGTTATGTATGTTACCTTCAAAATAGCATTAAACATTTAAGTTATATCTCTAACAAGCCCTGTTTAAACTTATTTGCATGCTTGCACAGGTTTATGTACTGCTTTAAGCAAGGTTTACCTCTTTTAGGTATTCATTTAATAAATGCCTTGAACTTTAACTGTTATGTGTGTTACCAAATGATACATAAGTTATTCTGAGTATCTGTATAGAAGTTGTTGACTATACATGTATAAAGTCTATCAGAGAATTTAGAAAAAAAAATATAAGGCTGAAATAAATTAAAGTTCTTTATTAATTTATGGTGACTTAAACTAATAAAATAATGTGATCTATCAACCTTCGCTGTTTGCTCACATAAACAGTATAGATGCCATGCATTCAAATTGGAAGTTCTCAAAGACAGTCACTGTGAAACAGCTCAGTTCTGGGCAAGGTATATGGATATGATTCAGATGGTGTTGACACTGATTAGGGCTAAAAGGAAAATAACTTTAAATTGCATGTCATCTCTATCTGTATGCCTTGTTCCCAATGTTCATTGCAAAGGATCACAACAACTACGCACAATATGTACTGGTGTAACTGATTACACTCATAAATTTGATACACATGGCGGATGCAATGAACTTTTCGAACAAAATGGGTTAAGTGTGTCACAACCATTGGTCCTTTGCTTGAGAAATGCTTTTGACATAACTATCAGGCAAACAATAAAGAGGTATTATAGGCTTCAGCAACTAGAACTACGCTTGTACTACAGATGGAATGGTGTATTACTCATCACATTAGAGCTCAATATATATTATATTGAAACAACTCTTCAATGCACTTTAATGAAATATTCAATCTGCTCAGATGCAAAGTAGAATGAGTACTAGAGGCAGTTTCAGGCTTCACCAATCCTTTTAGTTCTAGTTTTGAAGGCAATGAACTGTACTTTTTGTCTTTTGGTGTGCCTGCTAAGCCTGGCATAGCTAAGGATCTTATTGAGGCTAATGACATTGGCAGGAAGGCTGTTGCAGACTTCATCGACTCACTTTTAGTTTCCCAAATAAAATGCTACAAGCTAATAAAGTTTTGATGCTTGTGAGGTCAAGCAAGAAGCAATTGCCCAATTTACAAAACATAAACAGCCAGATGAGAGCTTAAAGGAGCGTCTTTGGTAAGCATGACCTTCTTTCTATTGGACATAATGTTGACCTTGAGTTGACACTGCCATTCCTTCTGGGACCTGAACCATGGTCACTGTCAACTCCTGGTAGAATTTCCACCAAAACTGACAAGTCCAAACTTCAGCATGGCTTACAATCACACATTGAACCAACATTAGATTGGTCATGTAGTGCTGCACATAACGTTGATGTTAATGCAGTAACTACAGAGCATAATAGCTTTTCCTGTCACCTTCATGGATCTGATGGCACCAGTATTCAACCAGGCAACTAAAGGCAGGGCAAGTTGGTTTTGTCACTGATACATATATACAATGTATAAGCAGCAGTCTATACAGTCTTACAAACATTCTCGCAGCGGATACCCTGGGTGTTTTGTTCAACAATGGTGTATGCAACAAAAGGTGCACCTTCTGAATGTCAACAGCATTGGCCAGAATATGGGAGAAGATATCTACAGTAATACACTGTTTAACAGATTGTGACACTACCAATGTGCCAATGTGTTAGTACTACGGAAAGGTTATTCCTATCAAACTGATAGAGAACCCCTCCCCCACAAGTTCATCAACATTCTAAGAAGGGTAGGAAAACAAATAAAGAATTGCTCTAGGCACTCATCAGTGATATGAAGCCCTAACATGTGCTATTTATGTAATCGTGAATAAGCTGCAGTACGACATGTTTCTGTAAAAGTACCAAAGCCATACACATATACTGACTATTTCATCTGAAATGAATATGAGCTTACCTCCACCCTGCTTTTCTGTCCTTAAGATGTACATACAAAGATTGAACTATCAAGTCTTTCCCATGAAAACAAGTGAGGCTTTCCAGATATGGACAAAATGTGTGGAAAATATATGAGAAGGAAATCGAGTACCTCTGGATGAAAGAAAACTTGACTGTACCCTAACAAAAGAGCCACAGAATTATATTTCACATTTTGTGTGAAATGGGATTACCATGTTCAAAACTCAACAACTCAAACCTTATAAAAGATAGAAACATAATATTTGCTGTTTCCAAAAGGTACATAAACATTCTTTAATACAAAATGAGTTAGTAAGCACATTCACATTAAAAAAATATCAAACTATATTAGTTTCATAAATCATTTATATAGGAATCATGAAAAAAGTAACATACGTAACACTTTGGGGTGCATGTTTGTTTTCAAAGGTCCATATCTGTGATGCAAAAATAGCTTACTTGGATGATATAGCCAATTTGGAAATCTTACCGTATGGTTAGCACCTTTCAGAAGTCATGTCATTTACTAAAATTATCAAAGATGTTGATGGGCAATATATATAATTGGCTGTTTAAGGGTAATGGTGCCATTACCAGAGTGCTAGCATATTGCAAAATCCTTGCAAGATAAATCTGATAGAGGAGTAATAAGTTGTATAGGAAAATTCTTTAAAACCTTTGGATAATATATGAAGATTTGCTCTAGAACTTCTACCTGATGGGTTTTCTTTGATCTTTTAAGTTGTTACTCGCACATTGCACTGAATGTTACAAACTTTTCATGAGTATTATGTCAACTATATTTGATGTTTCTATGAAAGAAAAGAGGGTTATGGCAGTTTATGTTTTGAGTTACTTCCTCAGCAAATGAGCCAGAGTAAAAAGAAGTACATGGACCTGTGCCAGCATGCAAATAAGTACAAGCAGGTCGTGGTGGAGGCCATATCTTTAATTTTTAATGGTATTCAAAGAGTAACGTATGTAACCTGGGCTGTAAAATAGTGTAAGACACCATAATAAGGAACTTTAATTCATTTGAATTGCAGCCTTATAGATTTATTATATTCACTGACGGGTGTAATACATGTATAGTCAATAATTGCCATACTGATACTTGGAAATAACATATGAAACACTAAGTAACATATACAACGGCAAAAATCAAGACATTTATAAAACAAATGCTAAAATTATGTAACTGTGCTATAAGAAGTTCTTAAACCTGTGCCAGACTTCAAAAAAAGTGTGAATATGTCATGTTGGAGACATTATCAGGAAAATTTAATGTTATTTTGCGGGTAACGTATGTAACATGATGTTACCCGCTAACGCTGCCACTCTCAGAGGGCTAGCATATTTTATTTTGTGGCTTATATAATGTAGTATCTGGAAATCTTAGTGTTCGAAATTCCCCCTGGGGGAAGTGGGGTCTATAGCCAACGCGAGGCCTGGAGAATTACATTTTACATTTTTCTGTGATATGGGGGTACCATGCTCATCATCTAATAACTCAAAAAGTATATAAGATAGAAACGTAATGCTTGCAGTTTTGAAAAGGTAAATAAAATTTCTTTAATATAATACCAAATTTATGACCATAAACTGGTTTCAATAAAATTTAAGACAAACTATATGAGATTCATTTATCATTTAAAAGGGGGTTCAATGAAAAAATGTAACATACACTACATCAGGGGTGACTATATTTGTTTTCAAATGTCATTATCTGTGGCCCAGTAATAGCTTATTTAGAAAATATAACCAATTTGGAAATCTTACCTTATCTTTTGCACTTTTCTGAAGTCTTAAAAAGATTTTAATTATCAAATAGTTTGTAGGGTAACGTATATAACGGGCTGTTACAGCTTAACGCTGCCATTGTCAGAGGGCTAACATGTTGCAAAATCCTTGCAAGACATTGGGCTTCAAGAAAAATATGGTCTACAAAATTCCCCCTGGGGGGGGAGGTAAACCATATCCAGCCAGTGGCCTACCTATAACGCTCTAAAATGTCCCTGGATTATACTAGAATATTTCAGATTAGTTTCAGAACAATTCCAGAAATGTTCTAGTGGTTCGTTCTACAACATTTCTAAAGAAATGTGGACTGTCCAGGAACATTTCTAGAGCACCTTCCATACACCCCAACAAAAAAAAACAAATGTCTTATATAACATTCTATTAATATCCAATAATTTTTCTAGTAGATATTTAGAATGGGGTTTGAATAAATTCAGAAATATTCTAAAAGTTTGTTGTAGAAGTTTTCTAGAGCAAGCATCAAGAACTTTTCTAGAAATGTTTCACAAAAGTAGGTTTAATAACAGTTATAAAACAAACTATTTCAACCACTCTAAAATGTTCCATCCAGGTGCCCCAGGATTGATTACTATTGCTATGGTAACGACCATGGCCAGGAATACAATTAAGCAATGCACATTTTCCCTAGCCCTTGCAGACCACACGGGAATTGCGATTTCATGATGTGTCACCTTTATACATCTGAAATACTGTTGACATGGCATTAAACCCGAAAAAGTAATCCCAAAGTGTATTCCATGTTCATGCTGATGACACCATAGATAAACAGGCGTTAACTGAAGAAGAATTATCATTGGAAAAATCAAACAGAGGCCCTAGTTGGCCCCAATGCTGTCAGTTATTGCCACCCTGTTACCTTTTTTAAAACATTGTCTTACATTTGCTCGAAAAACAGCAATCGAAACTGTGCCTCTAGTCTACTTACTGTTTCAGACAATAATACTATCATATTTGCCATCTAGTAATTGCCATATAAATGTTTTTGAAGAGCCTATATAATCTCTCCAGTTTTTGTAGCTATGTTTTCCCATTATCCATCTGGTTATCACATGCTTGTTCTTGAAATGTTCTAAAATGTTCAAGAACAATTTTGAACATTTGTAGAACCTGCTAAAGTACTAAATAAGTTCTAGAACATAATTTGAGGAGTAAATGTAAAAGTTTATTTTGCCCTTGAAACGTTAAAAAAAAGTCCTAGAAAAGTGTAAGCAGATCTGTAGAATTCACTTGTTCTAACATAGAGAAATTTTCTGGAACTTATTTTGAATCAATTTTTAGAAAATTTCTTCAACTCATTTTGTACTTTCGAACTATTTTAGAACCCACTGGTTTTTGAATTGTTGTAAAATGTTCTAGACTTTTTCAAGAACGCTTTCAGAGTAATACAAATAATAGAAATGTGTTGGACAAAAGTTCTAAAACAAAGATATGTATCTGATTCAGAACAGTTGTTGAATTTTAGTTCTTTATTCCCATTTCCTTTATTCTGTACCATTGATCGTAAGTAATTGCTACTTTAACATCATCAGTTCACCACTCATGAGATTGTTCTTTCTTCCCAATAGTTTTTCATAAGACAGCATATGTGCAAGACCAGTGCACAAATAATATGGCAGCTGCCGTCAACAGCCTGCACATGTTTGCTGTACAACACGTGTGTGTACCTTTTAATTTACTTATGTGGACTCTATTAGCATGTGAACGCAGAGTAAATATACTTTTACTTACGTGTCTATATTTGCCTCATATAGCAAAATACTTACAGGTGTAAATTTTGTGCATGTGAATGGGGCCTTAGTTTAACGGTCTATTTCACTTACATGTTACTGAAATAGCAAGCACTGTTGATGATCGAAATACATTTTCAGTCAAAACGAAGTAGGATTAATATACGCATTAAAACGATTAAAATGTACGGACTAGGGTGCAAGGTGCATAGACGGCTGGTCAATATGTATTTGGATAACTTGCCTAATGTTTCCAGTGCTTATTTCAACAAAATAAAACGAACGTCTCAATTAGGTAAATAGTACGCATAGGGTGAAAAAAATCAAAAATGGTTACCCGGAAAGTAGCAAAGATTGTTATAGTATAAATATGGTGCATACGAAACCACTGTATAGCAAGCTAACGCCACTAGAGCTAATAAAGTATGGTACCTCATGTGCGTCATATGTATGCATGCGTTTAATGCAAATGCTATTATCTCAGCAACGCGTTATCAAATTGAAATCAAACTACCTTTCAGGAATGACAATGTTTATGTTTTAAAAGTTTTGAGTATTAGTTTCAATTTCAAAGAACTGTTGCTTTAGCATCACACATGTAATGGCGCGTCACATATGTAACCAGATAAAATGTATGTTTCGTTTTCTCCCATCTGTATCTGCCACGACTCAATTTGACTATTTTCACACAAACGCATCATAACTGTCCAAAGATTACATTGCTGCCTGTTTGGGTAAGATTTAATATTCAATATGGCTGCCATCCCACTAAGGTATGAACACGTTTTTTTTGGGATCATTCCTTATCCTACTTTAAGATCACGTTTAAAATGCTTGCGTATGTAGTGGGACGTCCGTGTGCCTTTTAAACAGGGACGGGTCTTCCTGGGCTGAACCACTAGTAAGCTAGGATAAATGTGTCTTGCCCAAGGACCACAACGCAGTGACGCCGGTGATGCTCGAACCCGCGGCCCCTCGGTCTCGAGTCAAGCACTCAATTACTAAGCCACTGCGCTCCCCCATTTATTCGTGTGAGGGTAGGATAGAAAAAACCCGTCCCTCGGGATCACCGTTTGTCATCACTGGGCAAGCATAGGACGGATTTTTCTATCCTACCGTCACACTCAATCAAACAAAAAGTACCCTCACACTCACGATAGTTTCTTATAATCGACAACATGTTACATTTATTTCCATTTTCCATTTACCATGTTTATAAATGCCATGTCTGAGAGACATCTGGTCTCCTGTATTGCTATAGAATATTTGCTTTTGAAAGTTTTTGAAAGTTTTCTTCAGCAACATGTTACATTTTTCTATTTACCTGTAATTGAAAGCCCTTTACAGCTACACGTATGTTTTATGAATAACTAAACCTTTTCGTCTGATCTCTAGATTCTGTTTATGTTCTTAGGTAGTCTATATTGCAACAATATATGAACCCTGATCAGACAGTCTGACCTATGTACAAAGTGTTTGCTTCCGTGATGAAATTGAGTCTGAAATGTTTGTCTATATCCAGCAGACGTACATTTGCGGCACAAAAATATTAGCGGGATAAGAGTAACCCCGTTCAATCCATAAAGCCCCACCTATAATTTGCAGCAACGGCAATTTCAAATTTTGCCACTTTTTCAAAAATAAAAAATAAGGCATGGTATTTCAGAGAATCGTCTGCTGACAGACGATTCTCATGAAATATCATGCCTTATTTCTTTGCCGTTTACTGCAGTCTTGATTGGCGCTTTAAGGGTTAAACCTATGAACAGGTCAACAGCCTATTAGAAGACATTGCCCCAGTGAACCCTACATCTTCAAGAAAAAAGGGAACAGTTTATACCTTTAAGAAAATAAGCGGGTATTAGAATATCTGAGATTTAAGCCTTGGTCAGAAGTTCATATTCGGGAATCGGGATATCCGTTGTCCTAGAGAAAGATAAAACGGACAGTCGCGCGCTGGCAGCACGTAGATCCGTGATGTCATTGTAATGGTAAACTGACGTCATTATTTCACATCTCATTTTGTTTGTTTGTTTTTGTTGCTTTACGTCCCATGTCAACAGCTATGGTCATTGCGGGACGGTCAGTTCACTTAACCACACTTTTTCCTGGGCAGGCTTGAGCAAGCGGTTAACCAGTAATTTGTGCACATACTTTCGCTTGTAACTGACAACAACCCTTCTTGAATAAATCAGCGGAAGGGAGGAGATTATTTCATGATCAATCTCCACGAAAGTATGGGACCGGGCCGGGATCGAACTCGCGACCCCTGGATCTGCAGTCAGACACGCATCTGTAGCCAGACACGTTACCGACTGCGCTACGCGGCCCGGTATTTCACATCTCAGCGTATTCGGGATTTACTGGAAACCTTTTCACGTCTTTCTAATATAAATGAGGCATTTAGTGGTGAGCAAGAAAAAGTATCCATCATGAGTGTTAGGGTGGGATAGAAAAAAAAACGTCCCTCACGATCACCAATCGCCATCACTCGGCAAGCCTCGTGATGCCATTAGGTGATCCTTGGGACCGACTTTTCTATTCCACCCTAACACTCATGACTGATTCTTATAACCTTACCCAGGCTGTAACGAGAGGACTGTTTATCAGTCACCCCTGATATAAACTGAAGTGTTTCAACATAACCTAATAAACGTTAGCTATCTCACGGCATGTTACCTTTATCAGATCATGATGATATTGCACTTTTTAATGACGTCGCTAATGACGCTGGATCAACACAAAAATAGAAAAAGAATCGTCATTATCGCTAGTCTGAAGAGTGTTAAATACTGGAAACCTGATAAATAGAATACCAGGTTCGCGTCTTTTAATATCAAGTTTACCAGGCTCGGCTTTGAGGACGCATGTTGAATCGCTCGGCAAGCCTCGCGATGTCAACAAGCGTTCTTAAAGTCTTGCCTGGTAAACTTGATATCAAAATACACTCACCTAGTAATCTCTATTTATTGGTTGTATTGGAACCCATGCACCTGGTCGCCAAATGGCATCATTGTTCAGTCAAAGTGACGTTATCATGTCACAATGCATCTCAGCGTATTTAGGGACTTTTTGAAGCTTAATTTTAATAAACGGTCAATGGTCAACAAGAAAACAGAATCCAATATTTCTGGGAGATTGCGATAGAAAATTCGATCACGTGGGATCACCGTTTTTCATTCACCTCCAAGCCTCGTGATGGCAAACGGTGATCCTCGAGCAGATTTTATATGCCACCCTCACAGTCATGGTGGATTCTTATACTGGAAAAGCTGATAAGTGACTTTTACAGAATGAAAAAAAAGTTGGCGCAATATATTCCTCATAACATAAAAGGCACATAGGCAAAGGGAAACTGTTACTGTTATGTCGTTACCATGGCAACGACCAGATATAAAGAGTGTGCATATAGAAGTATGATTTCCAGTTTCCAGTTGTTTCAGTTCTTTGGTGCAGTCTTTGCTTCCAAAGGATACCCTTTTAAGAACTTATTTGATTAAAAGAAATATATATTACAGTTTTGAAAACGTAACAGCCTATCTATCTGCGGAAAACATAACAGCCTATCTATCTGCGAAAGTCTTATGAAGAAATTCATTCAGGTATTAGCTTTCAATATAACAAATGGAAAAGGAGAAAAGCCTACAGAATATGTTTCTATGGCAACGAAAAGGGGCTGTGTGTATCATCTTTTTGGTAGCATTGATTGACAAATGGCTATACAGGTTATCTTTTACAGCAAAGGTGGGATTCAAGGTGTCAGTATGAAGAATATACACTCATGTTTCGTGTCTTAAATAACAAATAAAAAAGGTCAAAATGTTTATATATCTGGTATCTATGGCAACCAAAGTAGCAACATAACAGAAAAATTGGAAAATACCTTGATTTATGGAACAAAATGACTAACAAACACAAATATTCAGATATAAGTAAATATAGCATCTAAACCATCAATACAAACTTGAAAAGTTGCATAAACGCTTGTTTGCTTTTGCATCTCAATTTGGTTTCCATGGCAACATAAATGACCAGCCAGAAATTTCACTTTTTTCATTTTTTAATGATAGTTGTTGAGACAAGAAATAGCAAAAGGAATGAAGTTGGTTTTATGAAATAAGCACTGATGCAATGTGTCATTAAAGAAAAAATAAAAAAAAACTCAAAATGTTTCATTTTCCTTGTAACCATGGCAGCAAAATTTGGTTGGGTTGCCAGGTTTGAAAAAGCCTATTTTAGGCATTTTGAACTTCTACATCTATTTCCTCGTTCTACACAGTGACACATACAGATAATGATAAGTTCTTAGTGTTAGTCAGTTTTCATAAAACGCAACATCATGCCTAGAGATTTACAACTTTCGTGGTTGTAACCATGATTACAATCAGAGTACAGCCACAAAACGGAGATTAAATTAATTGCATCATTAAGTGATTTAAAATTTCCAGATGGATATAATGCAAGTTTCAATATGTTTAAAAGAAAGTTTTTATTGAGACATATTAACATTATTGATATGATTGAAGCGAAGTGTATAGGTTTAGTTGTATCTAGTAACATTTAAAGACATTAAAAGTGGCTGGGGTAACCAGATATATAACAAACCGTATTTTAGTCATTTTAAGCAGGTATTCCCAATAGTGGTGGCGATGATGGAACATTTGCATACTGCCTATGCTTAATACGGATTTTCAGTTTCATAATACTTGATAGGGGCCTTCAGGTTATATAAACTGTAAAAACATGTGTGATGATTATCTCCTTCTTGTTGTTACCACGGAAACAAACACATGCCTGTTGTAAAATGGATTTTAAAAAAAATGCAGTTCAAAATTAACAGATTGTTATAATTCAAGTTTCAATGTGCATAAAAGATAGTTGAGTTGAAACATATTAACAGTATCAATATGATTTAAGCATAGTTAATAAGTTAATTTTATTAGGTTACAAATAAAAACGTTGAAAGTGGTTGGGGTAACCAGATGGTTTAGTCATTTTAAGCGTGTATTCCCAATAGTGGTGGTATTCATGACTTATTTGCATACTGCCAATACTTGATAGGGATTTTTAGTTTCATGAGTGGGCTTTACCTCCTTCTGGCCGTAAACAAGGAAAAGTTCAGAGTACTGTCACGAAATTGAAATTAAAATTAATTGCAACTTAAAGTATTAAACATTTTCCAGCTAGTTAGAATACTATTTCAATGTGCTTCAAGGATAGTTGATTTGAGACATATCGAAATTATCAACTTGATAAGCAAACTTAGTAAATATGGTATTCATTTTGTAACAAGTATAGCTATTTAAAATGTGTGGGGTAGCCACATATAAAACAAAACACTATTTTAGTATAATTTAACAAGTATCCACAATAGTGATGGCAATGTTGACATATTTGCAGAATGCCAATATTTAATGAGGCCTTCCCATTTTATAAACAGTAAACATATGTGTGGGTGTTTATTTTCTTCTAGTCATAATCAAGAAAACATGCTTATGCCTGCCCAAAAGTATAAGTGAAATTGATTGTGTCTTAAAGTGTTAATTACTTTTAAGCTAACAATAATAAGTTATCAAGACGCTAAAATAAAACTTGCTGAGCTATATCGACATTATCAATATGATAAGTAAACTTTTTAACACTACTTTACCTCATAATTTAATTAAAGATATACTTATTTATCTTGCATGTACCGAAAAAAATGCATTTTTTACTTCGGAAAAGCCTAAAAATAGCATGCACGGTAGTGTCAAAATGTATGTGATGCGCTGACCTTTTTGTTGGACAACATTTTTATTTGATTTGGCACCAAGCTGTATAGACAAGAATTTGGGATTCCTATGGCCACTAATTGTGCTCCACTCGTTGCCTATTTATTCCTGTTTTGTTATGAGAGGGACTTTATGGTGTCTCTTTCTGATGATAAGCAGGCTGATGTCATTGATGTTTTCAACACTACATCCAGATATTTTGACGATATTTTAAACATAATAATGTTTATCTTGACATAATGGTAAGTCAAATATACCCTTCAGAACTCCAACTTAATAAAGCCAATACCTCTGATACCGAAGCCGCATTTTTAGACTTGCATAATGTCAATTTCTAATGATATTGTTTCTTCCAAAATGTTTGATAAACATGACGACTTGGATTTTGAACTCGTCAATTTCCCATTTTTAGATGGTGATGTTCCTCGCTCTACATCCTATGGAGTCTATCTCTCTCAACTCATTCATTTTGCTAGAGCATCTAGCCATGTTACTGACTTCAACAGTCGCAATAAATTGTTGACTCAGAAACTTATTAAACAAGGCCATTGGTATCATAAACTACGCAAAACCATTTCTAAATTATACAGACGTTACTATGATTTTATATCTAAATTCCAAGTTGGATGTAAATCTCTCTTGCGCCAAGGACTTTTGGAATCTGAATTCTATGGTGACTTGGTGAATAAATTGAAGAAGATTGTTAGCTCTAATAATTTTTCAGTGCTGTTCATTAAAATAATTTCCCATTATAAAAAGATTAGCTATAACATTAATGTATTGCAACGGACTGCATGCTTGGTGGTCAACCCAATCACGGTTGGCAACTTTGCTTTCCTCTTTAATTGCACGCTGGTAGGTCGGACTTCAGACTCTATGACGGTTATGACTCAAAGACATATCTATTGATGAGCTGGTAGGGGCCTGATGCTTTGTCTGACAGGCCAACCTGGGTTCCTGTTGGATTCCTTTTGCTTCCGCATTCTGTTTTATTTACTGCTGAGTCCTTATATTTGCTTTATCTCCTTTTTCTATATTGATTTATATGTTCTAGGTGATGATGCATTGATAACTTAGGGGTCTTTCATGCAAACCAAATATCTATGTGTCTTGATTCACAACTGAATTAAGGGTGAGAATGGCTCCTTAAAACTGGTTTAAGCTGCCCAGCAAAATAATTTTACTGACCGTTCCAAGGCGGTACTTCATTTGTGGATCATTTATGTTTTGTCTGTCTTGTTTTTGTTATGCCTTTGTGCGTGTCTGTTTATTTGTGCCTTGTGGTCACCCACTGCGAAAGGGCTGACCTATTGGCCCTCGTTTGTGGTGTCTTAGGTTGAGTTTGTCACTTTCCCATTGGTATCCTGGGTCAGGTGTGGTACTTGAATGTATCGATTCCTGATCTTTGCACCCTTACTTACTTTTACAAGTTTAGTATTTATTTTGCAACGATAATATACCTTTAAAGTGGGTGGGATAATCGGATATATAAAAAAAACTTACTGTAGTTATTTTAGCAAGTATCCTCTATAGTGGTGTCAGTGTTGAAATATATAATTGCATAATGCCAATACTGAATGATGGGCCTGATGATTTTAAAAAAAAATGTAAAACTATGTGAGGGTGTTTAATTTCTACTGGCCATAACCAAGGAAACAAGCAAATGCCTGTTGCAATATGGAAGTGAAAAGAAATGTATAACACAAAATGGCGCCAGTGTGGTGGATTATTTTATAGCTTCGTCTAGCCTATTCCAGTATTGTATTGAGTTCAAAATAAGAGATATGTATCAGTCTATACATTTCCCAGTATCCTGTAAATTTATGTTTAATATATTTGAAAACGATTTTGATCATAATAAACTATCCACAGGTCAAACGTTTGCCAAATTTAGATGGGATGAAAGTAAGAAAGAAAAATTTTACTCAGTTTCAGACACCAATTTGATTAGTAAAAGACACCGTTCCTAACAAAATTGACATCAACTGTAAAGAATCTATTACATTAATTGTCGACTTGTATCAGGCAGCTGCTGATGGTATGCGTATGCGCAGTAACTCACGTAACAACGACAAAAGCAGCCCATGGTGTGAAATGCAATATGAATAAACTATGCGCATTAAATAGATTAAGATCATTTCCATCTCCAATAAACTTAACCAAATATAAGTTCTAAAGAAATAAGTTGAAAAATCTAGTGAAAGATAAAAACCTGAAATATCTTGAAAATATGGGGAGGGACCAATTTTGGCCCCAGGAACATAATTTGAATAAACTGGGTAGAGGTTTACTAGGTCATGCTACGTACCATATATCAAGGTTCTAAGCCTTATGGTTTCAGACAAGAAACATTTTCAATGTTGTCTCTTATATAAACCTATGTAAAACATTTGACCCCCAGGGGTGTGGCAATTTTTGGCCATAGGGGGATAATTTGAACAAACTTGGTAGAGGTCCGCTAGATGATGCTACATACCGATTATCAAGGCTCTAGGCCTTATGATTTCACACAAGACGAGTTTTCATGTTTTCCCCTATATACGCTTATGTAAAATATGCGACCCCTGGGGCCGGGCAGATATTGATCCAAGGAGTATGATTTAAACAATCTTTGTCAAGGTCCACAAGGTGATGTTTCATACCAAATATCAATGCTCTAGGCCTTATGGTTTCAGACAAGAAGATTTTTCATGTTTTTTCCCTATGTAAGCCTTTGTAAAACATGTGACCCCCGGGGCAAGGGCATTGTTGTCACAGGGGCATTATTTGCACAAACTTGGTAGAGGTCCACTAGGTCATGCTAAATACCAAGTATCAAGGCTCTAGGCCTTAAGGTTTCAGACAAGAAGATTTTTTCGTGTTTTAAGCCTATGTACAACATATCACCCCTGCGGTGGGGCCATTTTTAGCCCAAATGGAATAATTTTAACCAGCTTGATTAAGGTCTACTAGGTGATGCTACTTACCAAACATCAAAGCTCTAGGCCGTGTGGTTTCAGAGAAGAAGATTTTTTAAGTTTTCATCTTGAAAATCTATTTATAGCCTGTGTGACCTAGATATGCAATGGACATGAACCATTTGAACAATTTTCAAAGAGGACCATATAAGGATTATTCCTACCAAGTTTGGTCAAAATACAGTCAGTAGTAAAGGAGGAGATGTCTTTTGAAGCAATTGTTGATAACACGACGCACGACACACGACGGACATCCAATGATCACAATAGCTCACCATGAGCCAATGGCTCAGGCGAGCTAAAAGACAGTGTTAATGATCCAAACAACTATCGGCGAATCTCGCTTATTGATGTACTTAATAAAATATTTATTGGAATACTAAATGACAGAAAATATAAATATTGTAATTAAAATGATAAATTTGAATAAGAGGCGGGATTCAGAAAAAGGTACAGCATGGCAGATAACAGTTTTACTTTACAAACAATAGTATAAAATATATGAGCAGAGAGGGGGGCGATTTTATTGTTTATTCATATTTTTTCTAAAGCGTTTGACACAGTGGATCACCACAAACTATTAGCATCATTAAATAATTAAGGCATAGGCGGAAAACTTTTCAAAATTTGAATCTCAATGTATCAAAGTAAGTAAGGTTGCAAAGATCAGGAATCGATACAATCAAGTACCACACCTGACCCAGGATACCAATGGGAAAGTGACAAACTCACAGAAGACACCACAAACGAGAGCCAAGAGGTCAGCCCTTTCCCAGCAGGTGACCACAAAGCACATATAAACAGACGCGCACAAAACATAGCAAACACAAGACAGAACAAAAACATAAAAGATCCACAAAAGAAGTACCGCCTTGGAACGGTCAGTAAAATATTTTACTGGAGGGCTTAAACCGGTTTAACGGCGCCAACCTCACCCTTGATTCAGATGTGGATCAAGACACATAGATATTTGGTTTGCATGAAAGACCCCTAACTTATCAATGCATCATCTCCTAAAACATATAAATCAAGATATAACAAGGAGATAAAGCAAGGATAAGGACTCAACAGTAAATTAAACTGAATACCAGAGCAAAAGAAATCCAACAGGTAAACCCCGGTGGGCCCGACAAACAGCCAAAGCATCAGGCCCCTACCATCTCATCAATAGATAAGTCTTTAAGTCGGAACCATCATAGAGTCTGAAGTCCGACCCACCGGCGTGCAATTAAAGAGGAAAGCAAAATTGCCAACTGTGATTGGGTTGACTACCAAGCATGCAGTCTGTTGCAATACAATAATGTTATAGCCAATCTTTTTATAATGGGAAATTATTTTAATGAACTGCGCTGAAAAATTATTAGAGCCAGCAATCTTCTTCAACTTATACACCAAGTCACCATAGAAATCAGGTTCTGAAAGTCCTTGGCGCAAGAGAGATTTAAGTCCAACTTGGAATTTAGAAATCAATTCAAAGTATCGTCTATAAAATTTTGAAAATGTTTTGCGAAGTTTATGATACCGATAGCCCTGTTTAAGAAGTTTCTGAGTTAACAATTTATTGCGAGTGTTGAAGTCAGTAACATAGCTAGATGCTCTAGCAAAACGAATGAGTTGAGAGATATAGACTCCATAGGATGTAGAACGAGGAACATCACCATCTAAAAATGGGAAATTGACAATTTCAAAATCAAAGTCGTCACGTTTATCATAAATTTTGGTAGAAACAATACCATTAGAAATTGACAAATGCAAGTCTAAAAATGCGGCTTCGGTATCAGAGGCATTGGCTTTATTAAGTTGGAGTTCTGAAGGGTATATTTGACTAACCATATTTTCAAAATAAACATTATTAATATTTAAAATATCGTCCAAATATCTGGAAGTAGTGTTAAACGCATCAATAACATCAGCCTGCTTATCATCAGAAAGAGACATCATAAAGTCCCTTTCATAACAAAACAGGAATAAATCTGCAACCAGGGGAGCACAATTAGTGCCCATAGGAATCCCAACTACTTGTCTATAGAGCTTGGTGCCAAATCGAATAAAAATGTTGTCCAACAAAAAGGTCAGCGCATCACATACATTTTGACACGACCATGCATGATATTTTTTAGGTTTTTCTGAATTAAAAAATGCATTTCTGTCACTACATGCAAGGTAAGGAGAGCCTTCTCTCTGGAAGGTTCTTTCAATAAGATCAATAAGTTTATCTTTAAATAAATTATGAGGTAAAGTAGTGTAAAGAGTAGAAAAATCATAAGTAGACAAACTGGTCGCATTGAAATCTCTAGCTTTAAGTTTATCTAAAATTTCACCTGAATTTTTAATCGACCAAAATAGGTTTTTACCGGATCTCTCATATACTTTTTCACAATATTTGATAACATGTTTTTTAACAGCTGTAAGACACGAGGTTAACAATTTAGAAAGTTCTGTTGTCGTACAAGAACTAGAATTTGCAATAAATCTTGCTTTATAGGGTTTTTTATGGAGTTTAGGTAACCAGTACAACGTAGGAACTTTGTCTTGATTTTCTTTAGCTTTGACACCAAAATGTAGGGCTGTATGACAACCATGCCCATCAACAATCACCCTTTCACTTAAAGAAGGCTGCAGTTTATAGGCATTAGTGTCAACAAGCTCACGCTTAAGAGTATTAATATAATACAATCGTCAAACAACTACAACATTGTTAGCAGCTTTATCTGCTGGAACCAAAACATAGTTCATATGAAAATCCTGGATACCTCGTTTAAGATGACGAAAAGAAGATTTAGGTTTAGGGGGCAAAAGATGTGTATTATGAGAGTAAAATGAAATACGAGTATCAATAATTTTAAAAATGTTAATCTTCCATTCCTTCAAAGCATCAGGTTCAACATTTTCCCGTTTGCCTTAAATTATGTGTAAGGAATAACAAATCTTTCACTGAATTTTCAACTGTATTATTGGCACAAGGCAGGGCTGTTAATTAAGCCCTATACTATATTGTACAAGAGCCAGAAATAACTGTCCAAGAGGAATCTTAAAAGATAAAATGCCCCCGAAATATTTGTACTGATATATGCGGACACTATTTCAAATTGTGCCTGCCGACAATGTAAGAAATCTTAAATTACAATTAGATGTATTACTTGACTTTTCGCTTTCTGTAAAGGCGGCACCTCATGAATGCGTAATTAGGACTGGTCAACTTTACACATAGGTGAAAGCTGAAAATGAGGCGTGGTTTTATTCAAAAGTAACTGTATCATCTTGCGCCATTACCTCAATATAGACACAAAATACGTTATTTAGTCCTTTAAACGCCAGCAAAATAACTGCATCTGAAAATGTCTATGTAACAAAGGTAAAGAGGAAAACGTTGTGGACCCAGATCAGACTGCTCCTACAGGAGCAGTCTGATCTGGGTCCACACTGTTTGTCTATGAGGCTTCAAATATTTTAGTGGACGACAAAAGCATACATTTTGTGATTATGCGCTTTAATTGTTAATAAATGTGTGTATCATGAAATGCACGCACGTTTGCTCGGCACAAAAAGCTTATTAACTCTTTACCACCTTATAAATAAAACCTGATTACCCTTGCTTAGAAGATGAAATAGCCGAACCACGCCCAGATATGAATATTAAAGTTGCCGCCTTTACAGTAAGCGAAAAGTCCAGTAATAGTAGAATTATTGTGTAGAAGGACCGGGATGATTGTCAACATTGAAATAAACAAAAACTATTGCTTTCAGAAATGGAGGGATTTTGAGAAGATATGAAAAATGAGCCAGTGCATGAGATTTCCAACAATATGACGTTTTAAACTGTGTAGACTCAGATGAGCCTCTGCAGCCTCTTTTCAAGCTTAGACACTCCAAATGGTGTTCAGTCAGTGGTTTAACAATCATAGAATACTCAAGCGACTAGCAAAGGCTCTGAACAGACTGCGCGTACGCGCAGGCTGATCTAAGGCTTTGCTGGTCGCACATACCACATTGTTGGTAATACCATGCACTGGCTCAAATAGTTTTATCAGGGAAACCCAATATAAATTGTATCATGCTATACGTATATGGGTTGGCTTTTTACACCTTAACTTGTCTGGACAAAAGCTAAAGAAAATCTGTTAGACAGAGAAAATAAGTCAATTATTACATAAAAACACTGCAGAATAAGCTAGGCTTACTCTCAGTCTGTGATAGTTTTAAACCTTATGGGTCAGAAGTTTTGGGGTTTGAATAAGCAAAACAAATAGACAATGTCCGTGGCAGATTCTGCATGAGTATTTTTAAAAATTGCAATGCATTCTAGCAATATTTTGGCAAGGGTAGACTGTGGTAGATTTCAACGTTCTATTGTTTATTTTACTAGGTGCGTCAAATATTGGCTAAAGCTGACAAGAATGGAAATTAGTAGATACCCCAAACAATTATACATTGTGCTTAAATTACTTGATGATTGTAATTGAACAATATAGGCAACGAAGGTCAGGAATTTATTTTGAAGATATGGGTTCGGACATGTTTGGTTAGCCCAAGGTGTAGGGGACATCACTAGTTTCATAATGAATTTCAAAACAAGATTAAAAGATAGTTTACTCCAATAGTGGTACTCTCAGAACGTGGAATCTAGTAAAGCATTTCATTATAAAAACTTTAAATGCATCTTATAGGGGGAAACCCACTTGTCCTTAGACATATCAGCAAAATACATTCACATCATTTCAAAATTCTGATGCTCTGCTCTTAAACTTATTGTTGAGCCAGGTCGACACAATGGTACTATGAAACTATTAAACAAGTTGGCTTCTTTCTAAATAGGAATCCAATACGTGAGGTGGCATTTTTTTGCAATTATACAGTAATATTATTGCAGAGTTCATCATTTTATTTGATAATATATCGCTAAATTGCTGTACTTACAACAAATATGTATTTCTACTAAGTAAGTACAGCAGTTTAGTGATATATTTTTATGCATGCGTTTTTATTTTGTAGCGTCGATGGCAAGCGTCTTTTTATCAAATTTGCAACATTATAAATTAAAGACAATGTCTATGCGTCGTGTTGAATTGCCAATCTGTTATTTATGGCGTGTCTCCTTTTTGATTTTCATACGATTAAATAAATATGCTGAATTATAATGATAACAATACGACATTTCTGATTCTTATTTCTTAACCCTTAAAGCGCCACTCACAATACAAGTCGTCTGCTGAAAAGTGCAGAAACATTTTTGAAAAAGTGTTGACCCAGATCAGATCTTATTGAAGCTGCTTGCTTCCATACTTTATTTAGTCAGTAATGTTAGACAATTATGTGCAGCAGACGACGTCAGCATACGGCATTTTCAGATGGATTTTCGTCAGTGCTTTAAGGAATACAATATTATCAGGATTATCAAACTTTTCCTCTAGTCTGGCCTATTGATAAATGATACAGGCAAAGACGGTGTCTTTGCCTAAAATCTAAAGCAGCTCTGAATTGTTCCAATCAATGAACACGATGCAAACATTTTTCGTTCCTGAAGCCAAAACAATTTGACTGCTATAAAGCGATTATTTTGCTTGTTTGTTTGAATTGATTCTTTACGTCCCATCAACAATCTTTCAGTTAAACAGGGACGATTCTTCCTGAGTTGAACCAGTACTAAGCTAGGATATATGTGTTTTACTCAAGGACCACAACGCAGTGACGATGGTGGGGCTCGAACCCGCGGCCCCTCAGTCTCGAGTCAAGCACTCTACCACTGAGCCACTGCGCTCCTATGAAGCAATTAAATTACAGGAATGAAATAGATTAGACTAGAAGTAATTATCATCTTTTGGCTTAATAACATTCTCACCTATTGTATCTGAGTTTAAGATAGTGCGGGACCCATGTCAAAAGATAACCTTACTTTTACTTAAAAGTAAGAGTGTAAGAGTTATCGTTCCTGAATCTTGTTTTTAAAAGAGAATACTTATTTGTAAGCCGGTAGATATTATTCTCCCCTGACAACTCTTTGATGCTTGAAACGTAATTCTGTAAGTATTTTGCTTTCATAAAAAGAAGGAATGCAAGTATTAGCTTTTAAAAACATCACCCAGAGTATGAAGTCATTCAGTATTTTGATGATTAAAAGTTGCGGACCGAATAAATATACATACTATATACATGTCTTGGTTGCTATTTCTGCATGCTGCCACTAACCTAAGACCCACCCCCACCCCAAAAAGGGGGGGGGGGGGGTTGTAGACGTGCACATGCCTTGTATGTGACATTCTCATGTTTTAGGTCCCATGGAGGTACATGGTCACTAATGTTTTATGGAGAAATGACGTAACTATTTCAATTACCTTATCACACCGGATAGGCAGCAATAAAAAACAGTCTAAACAATCGATGACTGCTGATAACAAATTGCTAGAAACAGTGTTTGTGATTGCCATTAGTTGCCTATCGGACTACAAACAACAATCCAAAATTCTGTTACTTACAATATTTAACTACGTTCGTCGATAGCATTAACGTTTTCGATTGCCGCCTATCTAGTGTGTTTTTTATATACTGAAGACGTAGCCAAAACAATCTGATACAAGGGCTAGGAGTTATTTCATGTTTCTGTTGAAAAAAATATTTTGTTTCGTTGCATGTTTCATGATGATAAAATGGACATTTCTGCATACATTTTAATAAAATTGATTGGAACTGCATGTGCCTGAAAGGAAGATATATGACAGTATAACATTCTTTTCTGTATATTAACGGTTGGCAAGCATGGTACAGATGCGCGGATCCAGGAATTTTCATCAGGGGGGGAGGGTCCAGGTCAGTCTGACAAAAAAGCTCTGACAACGATTTTTTTAGTCATCAGCTTATTTTACAGAAGTCAAACGGTCAATTACAAAGAAATCTATCGTTTTTCAAGGCTCCAGATGGGGTCCAATTTTTTCCAGGGGGTCCAACTTTTTCCAGGGGGTGTCCAATTGCTTATTCCCTATAGAAACCCATTTAATTTGCGATTTTCCAGAGGGGGTCCGGACCCCCTCCCCCCCCCTCTGGATCCGCACTTGGTGCAGCCCTCTAAGCTTCATGGTTAAGGCTACAATATATTATCTCATTTGGGCTTGGCAAACGTTAATAGACAAAAGAATGTATCATACTTTTATTGTTATATACCTTATAATAAGTGTTTACTTTAGAAACTTGAGGTGTTTCAATCGCTGACAATTGTACATTTTATTTAATAAATTATATGTGTCATATTTTGGTTGATCGTTGACCAATCACTGACCGCGGGCTTTATTTCCGATAAAACATGACTGCAGAGGGCTTAATTGCCATTTCAACCTGCTCACGGATATCCTCTGCGAGTTAAGATACCGTCACTTATGCTTTATTGAGAAATGACCAAAATATTCAATTATCATAAGATACGCTACTTTATTACATCGGATAGGCGACAATCGAGAAGGCTCTGAAAAATCGATGAACGTGGATAGCAAATAGCTAGAATTTACCATTTGTCGCCAGTCAGGCAAACAAACTGCAATCCAAAAAGTCTGTTTCTGACGGTATTTGATCTACGTTCGTCGATAGCATCAACGTTTTCGATTGCCACCTATCCGGTATGTGTAATGATACAATGAATACGTAACCAAAACAATCTGAAACGAGAGCTTGGAGTTATCTACATTTTTCAGTCACGTTTCTGTTGAAAAAAAGTTTGTTTCCACACCGGATAGTGAGCAATCGAAAACACTCTTAACCATTGACGAACGCGAATCAAAACTCGCTAGAAACAGTGTTTTGATTGCAAAGTTTCGCCTGTTCGATGAGTGATCTTAATAAAAAAAACTATGATTCTAACTATTTTTGGTCTATAATCGTCGATAGTATTGATGTTTTCGATTGCGCCTATAAGGTGTTTTGTTGTATGCTTCACGATGTTACAGTGAACATTTTTTTGGAAATGCTTTTGCTTGAAAGGAAAGTATTCTAACGTATGCGGCCCTAAAGTCGTCATAGCCCTAAGGTCGTCAGTTTTCTTCTGGCCTCGCTCTTTTCCGTCTACATCATCGAAACTTCTCAGAGGGGGTATCATTTGAAAGGAAATTATCTGCCCAATGTATTTATATATAAAGTACAGCCAAGGTATAAAAGGTATCCGAGTGGTAGGCGTTGAAATGGGGGTACCCAAATGTATGCAAAATTGGGAGTCTGTCGAGAGATAAAGGCAATATCAATATCCATCCGGCGAAACGAAATACCTATGCTATATCTGTTCCACATAAACACTTGCATTTTTACATGTACAGAAGATATCGAATTAGCAATAATTACATCCCTTTTACCGATAAGACAGCCTCTAACAGAAATAATAGGTTGAAAAGTGAAATGACGACTTTAGGTCCGACCTGCCGACTTTTGGGCTTCATAAAAATGGGTTAATTTTTCTCCCTGTTTACTCACTTCGTCTGTGTTAAAACAACGACTTTAACTCGTTTTATGCACCAGTCTTTCGAATATCCCGCTCCTTCGGAGGCCATGTATACGGGGGACATAGCGGGGCTTAAGTGCCAAAGGTTAACCTCTGATGAGTCCTGGCAGTGCCGTAGATGTGCAGGGGGTTCATTTTCCAATAGAATAGCCTGCACACAGTCTGGTAAGCTCTTGTTTTCGTTGTCAAGATAGTATAATAAATGATCATAATTGCCAGTTCCTAAATTTCAAGTCTGAATAGCTGAGCTAGCCAGTTTAAATCAGTATATGTTGCAAACACAAAGCCATGGCTACTCATGAAGTGGTTCTTATATGCCAACTACACTCAGCACGCATACAGGACTACTAACACCTGAATAAAGATTTTCAATTTTCTATATGTACACGGCCAACACTGTCTCTCATGTATTCTGTTTAAGCATACGCCGACCACACCACTTTGTATGCTCATGCGTGCTCATAGGATCATGGTCACCTAGTATACATCTATACCACCACCGCCGTTTAAAGCTTCAATACCCATCGAGGACAACCAACTTCGCTACTCTGGCAAAATACCCTAACGACTAGCAGCATCACCACTCTGACTTTTAATTCGTCTATAAGCTCATCAATACCACCATTTGAACCTTCAATACGTTTCTTAGACCACCAATAAGGTACTTAGACTTCCAATACGTCCTTTCAATCACCTACACTGTCACTAACTTAAACAACACGTCTCTGAAGTCAAACATTGCCAGTCCACTCATACCTTCAATATGACCACCAACACCACCAACGAGACCTCAAGTATGTTCTTGGGACCATCATCACCGACTCTCAGACCACCAGTGCGTACCTTAGATGACCTCTACCACTACTTAGATATATAGTACACGCCTACGAATGCCAACACTGCCACTTATGCCTAGAACGCCCATAGGACCACCAGCATCGGTGCTCAGACTGCCAGGACGTCTCTGGGGCCCAAACACACACCAATTTAAATAAAATAAGTGCCACCACTCAGTCCTATACTGCGCTAATAGGGACACAAAAGCACCACCCATCGTCGTCAACCTTAGGGCCTAGTAACTGACGACTTTAGGTCTTGGTGGTCCTAAAGTCGTCAGGCAGACCCCTCTTGACAAAATCGGTCTTTTAATGTTATTTACGGGTAGTTTCAAGCCAATTTCTTTAGTTTATCTACTAGCCGGATGGTTAAACTACCATCTGCTAAATTCTTTTCTTAGTCGGTGAGTGTCTCTTATCCGGGACAATCGCTTAAATGCGTCAAGGTGACGACTTTAGGGCCGCGTACGTTAAAACTTTTTGGATACTGTAAAGGCGGCACCTCATGACTGCCTTATTAGTCTACTTTAGACATAGGTAAAATCTGAAAATGAGGCGTTATAACTACATTCGAAAGTGTTTGTTTATTGTTTAACATTAGTATGGAGGCAAACAGTGTGGATCCAGATCAGACTGCTCTAGGTGAGCAGTCTTCTCTAGATCTACACTGTTTGTTTAAGGGGCTTCATAATATTTCAATAGACGATAAAAACATACGATTGTGTTGTAATATACGCTTTAAGGGTTAATAAATGTGGGTTCAGTGCATTAACGGACAGGACTTTCATGAAATGCACGCAGACCTGCGCGGCTCAAGTAACTTTTCAACGCTTAACCAATGGATAGAACCTGATTTCCATTCTTGAGCAGTTGAAATAACCGAACCTCGCCCAGATATGAATATTAAAGTTGCCACCTTTACAGTACCCAAAAAGTCCTATAATATATAACAATGACAATATAACATTCCTTTCTGTATATTAACGTTTGTCAAGCCCTTGTGTGATAATATGTTGCAGGCCTCACCGCTGTGTGGTTCTGGTCGCAACACATCACATTCAGGCTTGCCAAACATTAATACAAGGAAAAGAATGTTTTATTCTCTTATTGCATATGTGTAAGTTTATTCTTTAAATGACATTTAGATCTATGCATCAGGAATAAAGCTATAATTTTTAGCTTTTATCTACATAAATCCTACGTGTAAGAAAGCATCAAAGTATAAAGACATGCTATAGCCATGCTTTAATGAGAATCATAATATAATGTGCTGGGTCACATATGCTAGGTCAAAATCTTTTTTGTCATTTTCTACGCCCATTTGTCAGTGCTTAATCAATAATAGCTATGTCTCCGCCCAGTGATATACATAGGGCGTAGACAAACAAAAACATTGGTTGAAAGGGGAGACAACACTTATTATAGTCTTTATTTTTTTTTCAGGATTTTTCAGAAAAGTCACCAAAACAAAAAAAAAACGAGCACGGTGACACATATTTTTTATTCAATCATTAGATTCTTCATGAAAATATCTTTGTAAAAATATGTTTTTTGTTGTTCCAGTTACATTCTCTGATATGTTTATTTTGAATATTAATGTTTTTTTGGCATTTATTCGTTTGACTTAATTAGGATTTTGCTTAATAAATTGTGTAAATACATGTTATTTCACTAGTTTTTGTTTTTATTTATATCTCTGGTGTGAGTAGTATTTGTTCTGAAAAAAAAAACTGTATTGCGTTTCTTGTTAATTTGTTAACAAAATCTGTGTTTGTTTATTTCAAAAACCTGCGATTTTGCAGTTTTTGACATCAAAAAACTTTTTAAAAAGAACGGTGAGGTATTGTTTTTTTTGTCTTAGATCATAAGTATAAGTCTATATTATAACATATTTAAAGATAAAACACTTTTGGACATATGCCGGTGAGTCCGGTACTACCTTAAGGTAAAGAAAATACACACTCATTGAATTAACTACTGGTATATTGCACCTCAAATGGAACACAGTTTTTCATTTTTAGAATTTTACATAAAAGTTACTTCACACTGAAAGTTTGCATGCCCATAGAAATATTAAAACCCTAACTAGATTTAAATTTTGGCGGAGACTGATATATATTTTACGGCTCTGATATCTTGTAAAAATAAATAACTTAGTTTTTGTTAGCATGGAACCTATTTTTGTACTGTCTGTGCAATACACCCTGGTAGATATACCAGTATTTGCTCATCTATAAAATGTCCCTTAGAGATTACAGCAGACGATTATCTAGTTGAAAGCGTCAAATTGTGCGGCTTACGATGCAATCCAAGCTGCTTTTATAGGTCTACGAACAATTGTCTGTCTTTTGGGTGACCATTTTTGTGACAAGGTTGGAAATAATAACTGAAACATTATTGACTAGGCTGATAAACGGCAACGCAAGCCAATGTGTAGCTACATTTAAAACCACTGAAGCATTGTTGTTAATTGTCTTATATTTGTATATATTGTTTGTCAAAATTGACCCGAGACATATGAATATTCAATGACCTTTCACCCAGTCTTTGTAAATCTTCGTAAAAAGTGCGCTTTAAATTGTTGTACAATTACTAATCTGAATGAAATTGATCACAATTCCCTGATAGCCTAGTGGATAGACAAGTGTCTTAGCACTCACAAGACGTGGGTTCGAGTCCAGTTTTATTTAAGTGTTTTTTTTTTGTTTTTTTTTGTTTTTTCGATTTGCTAGTTTCTTCGTCTTTATTCTTGATTTTGTGGACAACTGGATATAATATTTGAATTTGGCACACGTTTATGTAACAAATACAACACCGTGAATAATTTATATAAGCCTACGCGTGATTAACTCTTTGCATGCTGAATGATTTTTGAGACTTTTGTTATCATCTGCTGACATAAATTCTTACAGGAACACTATCAGAGTGTCAAATTGTCTTTGTCCAGATCAGAACCGACATTCTGTTGGTACTGAACTGGGTCCAAACTATTTGCAAATGTTATCAGCTGACAAGGAAAGAGTGGGGAACTTAGGGAGTAATTAATACAAAAGCGACAAATGAAAGATGTAAAGCTCATCACAAGATGACGTAAAATATAAGAACAATATTAACTTAAAAAAGAAAGCTATTTGACAATTATATAAAAAAGTAGGTTCCACCCAAGTTTCGATCCAGGCATGCTTGATTTGTAATTAGCCAACTAACCACTAGGCTATCAGATCATTTGCATTAACGCATTGACGTTATCTTAATATTCTCTGTAAAAGCGTGACCAAGGTTGGAGTACTCCACGAAAACGCACGAATATCATGAAGATTTTGGCGAAAATTAACCAGTCTAAGGTCAATTTTGTCAGACTATACATGGTTTTATGTTCAACTGATATTTATTGATCCGTTTCGCTCAAGGTACTAGAGGGGAATGTCATTTGGCCTAAAATATTAAGAATGTTAAAATTCCATCCTATCACAGCATTTATGAAAATGCATGCAAACTTCTAAAAAACATTTTTGATCGGGTTTTTTTGTTTAAATATATATTTCGAGTTAAATATAAAATTCGCATTTTAAATTTAATGTTACATGTATTGCCGAAAAACAGTGTTCCATTTGAAGGGCTATACAACAGTAATTCAACCACGACCATTTTACAAAGAGCAATCGGGGAAAACCCATCTGTTTATAGATCTATTTGAGATATCTAGATTACCGCTGCGAATTTGCCCTTCTACTAGCCTATCCTCGTATAAATGTACGAGGTCAGACAGCAAAGGAGCACTTTTTCCGAAGTCTCTGAACCGGAAATACACTGTTACAGGGAATTTGAGTCTAATGGTTACGTGTTTTACCCACAAGCGTTTCCCAACCTGAAATCCTGGAATACAATATAGAGAAAGCGTCTTCCATAGTCCTGCAACAGTGTGCAATCTCAGGGAAGTCTGAATTTCGTAGATTTCTGTAACTTGGTTGGCCTATGCGCCCCACGCCAAAATCCCATGTGAGTACATACTCCGTGAATTAACACGTAGACTAGCTGCCTGTCGTATGTTTATACAAAAATGATGTTTTTTTTTTTAAAAAAAATGATCAAGAAAAATGATTCAAAAATAATTCCCATCACGGTTGTCTTTTTGGTCTGCTCATAGGTCTCAGCCATCATTTAATTGAATACTCAGTGAAAAATATTTTTTAAAGTCTTAAAAGTGAATAAGTTTGGTTTAAACATATTTATTCATATTTCCAATTACAGTAATATACAAATATACATTTTACAATATAATCATGATGGCATTCAGAAAAAATTCATGCGACTTATATGAATCTGTTTCCCTATGAACATAATGGTGCACAGTTTGAAATTATATCCGGTGAAAATCAATAAAAACATGAGTTGTATTCAAACCAAATAACTTTCTTCTCTAAATGAATTGTGTGTGTGTGTGTGTGTGTGTGTGTGTGTGTGTGTGTGTGTGTGTGTGTGTGTGTGTGTGTGTGTGTGTGTGTGTGTGTGTGTGTGTGCGTTGATGTGTGTGTGTGTGTGAGAGAGAGAGAGAGAGAGAGAGATTGGAGAGAGAGATTCCATCCTCAACGCTCAAATCGTTTACTATCCAATATGTATTTTTGAACTGTTACAATAATTCTATAGTTAGTATCAAAGTCAGATTCAGGTATACCAAATAACACAATGTTTAAATCTGGTTGACAGTAGTTTGCCAGTTCATTTAGCATTGTTGTCCTGATCTCGTTATACCTTTGACATTCAAAAAAGTAATGTTTTGTAGTTTCAACTGCACCACAGGGACAGTGAGGACTGTCAACAATATTTTTTTGAAAAAAGATGATGATTGAGGGAACTGCAATCGGTTCTTAGTCGGGTATGTTGTATCTGAGATAATCGGTTGCCGATGTAATAATATTTAGGGGGCTTCTTTAAATTTTTGTTTAGTTGATATTTAAAACTTTGAATCGAGTGTAACTGTTTAACTTCATGAGATAAATCGTTCCAAGCTCTTATATTAGAGGGTAAAATGATCTATATTACAGCTGGGTACTGGACAATGTGTGTCTAAAATTATTTGCGTTCCGCAAGTTAAAAGTGGTAGAATCTTCCACAGAAGCAGGAATTAGGGAGGATAGATAATTTGGGGAAACGCTGCTATTCATCTGAAAAAAGAGACATAACTTATGTTTATGTCTTCTTTTTGTAAGCAACTCCCAACCTGTTTCCCGATATAATATGTCTAAAGAGACAAGTTTAGTAGCTCCACTGGCTATTCGTACAGCTTCTACTTGTATTTTTTTCTAGTGCATTAATTTCGTATTGTGTACAGTTATCCCATACCAATATATTCCGATATAATATGTCTAAAGAGACAAGTTTAGTAGCTCCACTGGCTATTCGTACAGCTTCTATTTGTATTTTTTTCTAGTGCATGAATTTTGTATTGTGTACAGTTATCCCATACCAAATCTGCGTACTCTAAGACTGGTCTTAAAAAGGAGGTATAAATAATTTCAAGTGACTGTCTATCTAAGATAAATTTCAGTTTACGCATAATATTTAATCTTGTCCAAGCTTTAGAAGTTATATAGTCAATGTGTTGATGCCAAGTTCCATCATTAGAAAAGAAAATGCCGAGATGTTTATGACTAGTTACTTCTTTGATTGGTTCATCATTCATTTTTAATGGTGGGTGATAGTTTTTTTTTTTGTTTTTCTAGAAATTAAAATTCCGATTTAGCAGGATTAACTTTGACAAGCCAACGTTCAGCCCACAAGTGAATTTTTGTCAAGTCGGAGTTTAACTGCATTGCAGCTACGTAAGGTAAGGTTCATTGACTATCAAGTATAAACTTGTATCATCGGCAAAGAGTCTAATATGTGAATGAATGTCCTCAACAATATCGTTGATATAGATTAAAAAGAGGGGAGGGCCTAGAATTGAGCCTTGTGGAACACCAGCTATAATAGCAACCCATTCGGAGCATGCGTCAGGAATAACAACTCTTTGTTTCCTATTAGATAGATAGCTAGCAAGTCACTGTAATAGTGTTTCGTCGATTCCTTTATGTTTGTGTTTGTACAATAAGCCTTTATGCCAAACATGATCGAAAGCTTTGCTTACGTCACAAAAAATAGTCCTTACCTCCTTACCATCATCTAATACTTTGCAAAATGTATTGTAAATATCGACAAGCTGGTTAACTGTGGAATCGCCTGGAACAAAGCCAGACTGTAAAGAAGTGATAGCATGCTGGTCTAAAAAGAAGTTAAACATATGTTTGTGAACAATTTATTCCATAACTTTGCCAATTTTATCTAACAGAGATATAGGCCTATAATTAGACACAGATGATGGGTCGTCCTTTTTAAATTAAGGGGAGACATTCGCTTCTTTCCGAATATCAGGGAATATACCTTTAGACATGAAAGAATTAAATAAATAACTCAATGGTCGACTTAAAGGGGATGAAAGTTCTTTTAAAATTCTGTTATTTATGCCATCCGGTCCGGACGATTTACCTAGCTGAAGTGACTCAAGAACACTTTTGACCTCAGGTGATGTAAAGTTTATATTAGTTAAAGTAGGTCCTATTATATTCAAATAGCAGGAATAGTCGCAGATCGCTCGTCGAGTGACGTTTGTTGTACAAAGTATTCATTTAAAAGGTTAGCCTTTTCTGTGCTATCTGAAACATAGCATCCATTTTGTTGAAATGGAGGTATTTCTGAGGACGACTGAGCAGGCTTTATAAAAGATTTAAGAGTATTCCAGTAATCTGTAGATGATAAATTTGATGTTTTAAGTTTATTTGCCAGAGATTCAGTATAATCTTGTTTGGATTTCCGAAGCAATGAAGTTACTTCGTTCCTTATTTTTTTGAAGTTACTGTAATTTTGGACAGTTTTAGACTTTTTGTTGTATTTCCTATAAAATCGATTTCTTTATCTCATTAGTTTCCGTATATTATTATTAATCCATGGTAAATCTTGGGGCCTTATGGTAACATTTTTATTAGGAAATGTACTGCTCTGATAAATTGATTAGAGTTTGAGTCAATGCATTAGCATATAAGTTGACATCCTCTTATATTATTGTGTTCCAGTCATAATCAGAAACAGCTTGACGAAATGCATTATAGTCGCCATTTTCAAAAAGCCAAATTTATCGCGAAAATGCTTTAGCGAGGTGCTTTTTGAATTTAAGGACACAATATGTCTGGCAGTGATATCGAATATCTTGCATCAGAAAAGGGTTCACCTACACCAGATAGTTCAACTATACGCAATTTTAATAACTAAGATCAGATGTTTATATGTGATTTGTTGTCACCTGCTGGAAAAGGGCTGACCTCTTGGCTCTCGTTTGTGGTGTCTACTGTGAGTTTGTCACTTTCCCATTGGTATCCTGGGTCAGGTGTGGTACTTGATTGTATCGATTCCTGATATTTGCACCCTTACTTACTTCTATTATTGTGGATAACGTTACAGCGAAATTTGTTGGCTCAGTTATAGGCTGCGTCAAGTTGAATTGCCTACATATGTTGTTGATTTTTGACTTGGATTGAGTATTGAGAAAATTTAAGTTAAAATCACCTAGAGTTACAAAATCTTGTATACCAGTATCAATGGGTAGGCCAATTGAATTTTCAATGTCCGCTAGAATGAGAGGGGTAGAATTCGGCGGTCTATAAAATGTTCCACTAAGTAGTTTTTTATTCTTTATATTCAGTTCTAGCCATATGCATTCTATTGTATTTAGTTCTAGGTCATGTCTCCTTTTACATGGAATGTTTTCTTTAACATAGACAACAATTCCACGATGGCTTCACCAACCCGATCACGTCTAAAGGGTAATCGATAAATGCTGAAGGCTAAATCTTGGGTCAAGAACCTTTCATTTAACCATGTTGTTGTCAGAGATACAAGATCGAAATTTGATAAATCGGGTTCAATAATATCTATTTTCTGCAACAGACTCTGTACATTGTAGTGCACAACCGAAAATTACCTTAAATAACTGGAAAAGACGATTGAGAGGATGTGTCATGGTTCGAGTTATTATCTGGACCCGGATTCTTTTCTACATCACCAGCCCGGTACAGTAGCATAGCCAAAAATGTAACGAGCTCAAAATGATTAAAGCATGAAAGTCCTTTCAGTTTAAATAATCTATACCTATGTAGACCTATGCGCGCCCTATAAATGCTTAAGTCAACTTTCATTTAAATTAACACAATCTTTATTCACAATTGAAGTATATGAGAGCACGATAGCATACAGATTGTAACTGGGTACTATAGATTCAGTACACGGTATGAGGATGAGGAGAAACTTGTTCAAGTTTGAGGATGTGGAGACAAAGCAGTAGGAAAGAAAAGGTGATAATAAGTTAAGAAATAGCATCCCAAGATAGAGAGAATACATGTGAAAACATTCTAATGTGTGCGGTATAAAGAATTCAGCAACATTAACATAAAATAATAATACTGGTAGAGTTAAGCTATTAAGCTATTGGGTCACTGTGAAGGCGGCACCACATGGATGTGCAAACATGACCGGTCCGTCCAGACACAGGTTAAAGCTGAAGTTGAGGCGTGGTTTTACTCACAAGCAATAAGTTTGAGGACGGGCGCCAGTCCATTTAAGACCAAGAGTTTGAATGCTTTCAAGTAGAGCTATCATTATTCATTATAATAACTTATTGCTAAAACACGATAACGAATGGTAAAACAACACTTTTTATGAAGCTGAAATAATAAAAGGTCACATCAAAAGCGTATACCAATTCTTTTGCGAATTTTTTTGACAAGATTCATACGAGACACACTTAATTATTATTTTGGTGTTAAAATTATTTGCCGGTTTTCCAATTTCCTGGATATCAATAGCTAAGTGGATTTCGTCACGATATGCAAATAATTTGTCCAATCGAATAGGATCTTTTTTTATATTGGACCCGGTATAGATGGCTATCGCAAAAACATAAGTTCTCCAATGGGTATGCAAAATAGCATTATTTTACCCCATAGATTTCGAAAACCATATAATCAGTCACCTCTCATACTAATTGCATTGTTGCACATTGACCTGATTAACGTTGCCTGTCTGGCGGCATATGCATTTATCAGGTCATCATCACGTTGCACTTTTTGAATGACGTCGCCAATGACATTGAATCGACTTGACACTCGAAAACTACTTCATATTCGCTAGTTTGAAGCTTTAAACATCTTGTAAACTGATAAATAGAATACTGGCAAGAATCGGGTCTTTTGATATTGAGTTTTACCAGCCTCAGCTTTTAGAACGCATGTTGAATCGCTCTACAAGCCTCGCGATGTCAAAAAGCTTTCTCGATGCCTTGCCTGGTAAACTTGATATCAAAATACACTCACCTAGTATTTTCAATGTATCTAGTTATATCTGCATATTACACTATGACGCTACACTTTTTCGAGGTGTCAGCACCTGACTGATTTTGAAAGTAGAGATGGCAAGCTTTAACTTGAGACAATTTTCATACTTTCGAATGACAAGTTTTTTTTCTCCTTATTTAGGGCCAATTTAAATTCCATATCCTAATGAAAACTTGTCAAATATGACGGATTGTTCGCAAAGGGTTTGACATTTTTAAAGCGATATGAATTTCTAGGTATGATAGTAGGACTCAACCGTTTATATATACTTAACAGCAAAAGAAACGCATAATTTTCATTACTCATTTAATATTTGAAACCATGATAATTTTTTTATCCTGAATAATGTTTTTATGTTTGACAGGACTTAAACGTTCATTCCAGGCCACTTTATTCCTTGTGACACAGTAAATTATATTTTTGATAAAAACGTAAAACGCAAATAAATAGATGTACGTTGGAAGAGCCATGTTTAAATCCAACTTTATTTCAAATTACCACAACACAGTGTAACAAATAAGAAAACGATATAAAACTTTTAAAACCATCGCTGAAGGATATATACTATAAATCCGAAATTATCAGTCACTCCTAATATAAACTGAATTATTTCAACATAACCTAATAAACGTTTCCTATCTCGCGGCATGTTACCTTTATCAAGTCATGATGACGTTGCACTTTTTGAATGACGTCGCTAATGACACTGAATCAACACAAAAATGAAATAAAAAATACATCATAATCGCTAGTTTTAAGAGTGTTCAACAATGGGTAAACTGATAAATAGAATACCAGGTTCGCGTCTTTTGATATCAAGTTTACCAGGCTCGGTTTTGAGAACGCACGTTGAATCGCTCGGCAAGCCTCGCGATGTCAACAAGCGTTCTCAAAGCCTTGCTTGTAAACTTGACATCAAAAGACACTCACCTAGTATTCTCTATATCTTCATTCTTTCATATTTTACATTGATCTTGAAAACGGTTGGAAACTCTGGTATGCAAGGAAGTCGGGTACATTTGCATTACATCAAGTGAGTTACTGTCCAACAGAACCATTTAAAACAATTGTTTGAACGCTAACGTGCCGGTCTTATGCTCACATCCGGTTTATTGTTTGACAGTGTAACTCATATACATTGCGTTGGTTCGTTTACAAAACCCCGTATGTGCACTTATTGCCAAAGCCTGTTTTCAGCAAGGCGCCAATAAAGACAGTCCGGCGCACCAGGCTACAAAACCTTGTATGCAATAGCCAATGAAAAATTGATGTTTTGTGACGATCCAAAAGCTCGTACCTCAATTAGCCAAACCTACAAGTTCTAATACCTCGTAAACGTAAAGGGGTACGTGCATTAAGGGGCTATTTTGGCCCCCTCTTGAGCCAAAAAGAGAAAGTTGCTTTTCACCAATTTCATCTTACTGGTTTGTTAGAAGAATAGCCCAAGTGTAAAATTCTGGCATTTATTTTACTTTTACCGGTTGCTATGGTAACCAAAATTGCGGACATAATAGACTTAAAATAGAGAAATTGTCATTTTAGGCCAAATTTGAGGCTTTTGGAGACCGATTTTTTAAAAAATTAGATATCAGCACAAGCAAACACCAAAAAACCTTTTAATATATTGTGTACCGTGATAATTCTCATCATCTGTCAAAATATTTTTTGGTATCTGCTTGTGCTCTATATAATTCTTCTGTTACATGTCTCAAATTTGCTCCAAAACGGTCAATTTCCTATTTTCAGCCTATTTTGGCGGCCATTTTTACTACCATAGCAACCGTAAAAGTCAAATCAATACCAGACCTTTACACTTTGGCTATTGTTCTAATAAACTAACAAGAAGAAACTTATGAAGTGTAACTTTTATTTTTTGATCTCATAGGGGGGCCAAAATAACCTCTTAATGCACGTACCCCTTTGATGGCAAGCTTTATCTGGTTTATTACTGTGAGGGTTCCAAAAGAGTGTCTATGAATATTGTCTCGTGAATTCATGCGTAAAATGTCAATGACATTATACAATTGATGCATTCTTTTGAGGTTCACATCAGGTTTTGTCAACCCGAGAACAGTGATGTTCACCGAGGCAGAGCCGAGGTGAACATCACTTTCGAGGGTTGACTAATCCTGATGTTAACTGAAAAAGAATGCACCAATTGTTTTGTTATATGACACTGTCTCTCTTTTCCTAGTTTTATTTAAAGTGTTTTCATATTTCTCAGATGTTCCTTGTGCACTATCACCAGGAAGATTATTTCAACAATCTACTTCCCAAATTTCTGCTACTCTTATGAGATAAGCAAAATAATTGCATTTTTTACTCATATATGCCTTGCGTGCTTTATGTGGGACAGTGGCAAATAGCGCAGACCCAGATCACAAGATGCCACAGAATGTGGCGTTTGATCAGGGTCTCCACTGTTTGCTTGCATAATTTTCTATAAAAACTTGAATAAAAATGAAAAATAACACCTAACATCCCTTAAAACAAACATGAACTGTTCCAATTGATAACGATGGGAAATTCCACTCTGCATAAATGGGTTAAATGCTGTTCTCATAAAATGAACAAACATTTTGCCTGTGAAATATACATAAGAAACCAGTCAGTGTTTCAATGTCTATTTTTAGCTCTCATTTAGGACTGACAAAAAGCATTGTTATATGACTCCTATAGAAGACCTCCTCTGATTGGCTGAAACTAGCTTGCACTGGTTGTGACAAATCTTGATGTCAGACAGTGATGAGCTAAAGACAGGTAACATTACTGTCAGAGAGCTAAAAATAGATTGAACTAAATCTAGCCCAGGTGACATTAAGTTTTGTCACTGCTACCTGAGAGCTAAAAATAGATATTGCAACACTGACTGATTTCTTATGTATATATCACAGGTAAAATGTTTCAATTCAGAATTTGTTCATTTTATGAGAACAGCACTATGATGATGATTTATCTCATTTATGCCAAATGTAATTTCACACTGTTATCAATTGGAACAGTCCATTTCTGTTTTAAGGGGTGTTATGTGGTATTTTTCATTTTTATTCAAGTTTTAATAGAAAGCTATGCAAGCAAACAGTCGAGACCCTGATCAGACGTGGCATTCTGTGGTGTCTGATCTGGGTCTGCACTATTTGCCTATGTCCCGCAAAAAGGACGCTAGGCATTATGGGTTGAAGTGCAATTATTTTGCTCATCTCATAAGAGTTGCAGAAATTTGGGAAGTATATTGTTGAAATAATCTTCCTAGGAACATCTGACTTGAGTAACTTTATAAATATGAAAACAAAAGAGAGACAGTGTCATATAACAAAACAATTGGTGCATTCTTTTTCAGTTAACATCAGAATTAAACAACCCTCGAAAGTTATGTTCTTCTTGGCTTCGCCTCGGTGAACATCACTGTTCTCGGGTTGACTAATCCTGATGTTAACCTCAAAAGAATGCATCAATTGTATAATGTTACCTGGGCTAAAATTAGTTCAATCTATTTTAGCTCTCTGTCAAGACTGACGACACATGTTAACCTGTCTTTAGCTCATCACCGTTTGACATCATGATCTGTCACAACCAGTGCAAGCTAGTTTCAGCCAATCAGAGGAGGTCTTTTATAGCAGTCATATAACAAGAGAACTTGTGTCTCAGATTATTTATGAAAATGCTGCAGATACCACGAGAATTTTTAAACTTAACTCTTTTGCGGATGTAGTATTATACGAGAGTTTGTCCCTATAAATAGAACTGTCCACATAAGTAACTTGGATACACCCGATCAGCATACGCGTCTCAAAACGAACAAAATTACCCTTGATTACTTGAGAAAAAAGCCAAAACATACCATATTTGGGTATAGTTACCAATATACTATCCTGCCAGTCACTAGTAACAGTGACGTCATGTTTTGTTTACAAAGTCGTCAGGGACTTAGAATCGATAGATCACTTGTGTATTAATCCTATCCGCAGGATAGGATTAATACACAAGTGATCTATCGATTCGCGATAGCTCAGTGGAGTGCACAAGTTCATGTTTTACTTAACAATAATTGTAAATGAAACACGACGTCACTGTCACTCTTGGTTGGCACGACAGTAGCTGCGTTCTTACTGTAACAAACATTGTTTCCCTAGGCCTTTAGAAACCACTGACCAGTAAACATCATGCTAAATTAGTAGTCTGATTCAAACCGCCTCTAGATTTTGCCTGCTTTTAAATGTAAGGATATCTTGCACATACATTATGATGCCACCACCTGTCAGTGCGATGATGTGGTGTAAAATATTGATCAGTATAGAGTTGTTTGATATTTGTGGTTTAAGCCATCGCTCTGAGAGCACCAGTACATCGTATGTCTGCGCACCACACCTAAAGATATCAATCTTGGGTATTAATGTGCAGTAGAGATGATTGGATAGCAAGTCATATGAGCTTATGTAGCTAGACAAACTAGTATCTGGATTTAGACGAATGTCCAGAGGTAGAAGAAGCAACATTGATACCTGTAGCCAAAGGAAACAATTACAAAAAGCGAAGCAAATAATGCAATAAAGAGTTAATCTAGTGTTGGGGTATGCCTTTGATTTGATTTGAGTTTCAGACGGAATGCCCTTGGATACAGAGACTAGACGGTTTATAGTATGATTTTTGGGCTTATACTTCATACTCCCGGTCCCGAAATTCGCCAGCATGTAGCCTACATATATATTGATACTCCGTGCGCCTATCCTCCCTCCTACCCTTCTATAAGATATGCATGATCTTTCAACTCAGCTCAGCTTACTCAACTCATCAAGCTGAGCAAAATAAGCATTTTTCGCCCTTTTTTGGAGTGAAATTAACCATGCCACCGAGCTCAGGTTACTCAACTCATCCAGCTCAGCTTACAACTTATGCTACTTAACTTACCTAAGTTGAGTTGGATAAGTTGAACTGTAAGTCAGCGGTCAGTATATTTATAATATATATATAACTATAACAAACATACATGTGATAGGTCCCTATATTCTAAGTCTAAGTTGAGTAAGTTGCCATAGCTGTCTATTATAGCCGATGAGTTCGGTAAGTTGGGTCGTTAAACAATGATATGTATCCAGATGCTTCAATGGCTGAGCTAAGTTCGGTAAGTTATAATAGTTGCGCATATGTTAGGATGAGTTGGTGATATGTGTCCAGATACTTCAATGGCTGAGCTAAGTTCGGTAAGTATTATAGCTGCACATATGTTAGGATGAGTTGGTCATGAGTATAACATTGGACCATTATATGCAGCAAGATGCAAGCTAAGTTCGATGAGTTGAGTAAGCTAAGCAAGCTGAGTTCGATAAGTTAAAAGATAAGTTCGATAAGTTGGATGAGTTGGGTAAGTTCGATGAGTTGGATAAGTTGAGAATGAGTTCGATGAGTTGGATGAGTTGAGCTGTTCGATGAGGTGGGTAAGTTGGATGAGTTGGATAAGTTGAGGATGAGTTCGATGAGTTCGCTAAGTTGGACTGTAAGTTCGATGAGTTGGCTAAGTTGGAATGTAAGTTCGATGAGTTGGCTAAGTTGGAATGTAAGTTCGATGAGTTGGATAAGTTGAGGATGAGTTCGATGAGTTGGATAAGTTGGACTGTAGGTTCGATGAGTTGGCTAAGTTGAGGATGAGTTCGATGAGTTGGATAAGTTGTACTGAAAGTTCGATGAGTTGGCTAAGTTGGAATGTAAGTTCGATGAGTTGGATAAGTTGAGGATGAGTTCGATGAGTTGGCTAAGTTGTACTGTAAGTTGGATGAGTTGGCTAAGTTGGAATGTAAGTTCGATGAGTTGGATAAGTTGACGATGAGTTGGATAAGTTGTACTGTAAGTTGGATGAGTTGGCTAAGTTGTACTGTAAGTTCGATGAGTTGGCTAAGTTGAGGATGAGTTCGATAAGTTGGGTAAGTTGTACTGTAAGTTGGATGAGTTGGCTAAGTTGAGGATGAGTTCGATGAGTTGGATAAGTTGTACTGTAAGTTGGATGAGTTGGCTAAGTTGTACTGTAAGTTTGATGAGTTGGATAAGTTGTACTGTAAGTTCGATGAGTTGGCTAAGTTGAGGATGAGTTCGATGAGTTGGATAAGTTGGACGGTAAGTTGGATGAGTTGGATAAGTTGAGGATGAGTTCGATGAGTTGGATAAGTTGGAATGTAAGTTCAATGAGTTGAATAAGTTGAGGATGAGTTCGATGAGTTGGATAAGTTGGACGGTAAGTTGGATGAGTTGGATAAGTTGTACTGTAAGTTCAATGAGTTCGCTAAGTTAAGGATGAGTTGGATAAGTTGTACTGTAAGTTGGATGAGTTGGCTAAGTTGTAATGTAAGTTCGATGAGTTGGCTAAGTTGAGGATGAGTTGGGTAAGTTGTACTGTAAGTTGGATGAGTTGGCTAAGTTGTACTGTAAGTTCGATGAGTTGGCTAAGTTGAGGATGAGTTCGATAAGTTGGGTAAGTTGTACTGTAAGTTCGATGAGTTGGCTAAGTTGAGGATGAGTTCGATGAGTTGGATAAGTTGTACTGTAAGTTGGATGAGTTGGCTTAGTTGTACTGTAAGTTTGATGAGTTGGATAAGTTGTACTGTAAGTTCGATGAGTTGGCTAAGTTGAGGATGAGTTCGATGAGTTGGATAAGTTGGACGGTAAGTTGGATGAGTTGGATAAGTTGAGGATGAGTTCGATGAGTTGGATAAGTTGTACTGTAAGTTAGTTGAGTTGGATAAGTTGAGGATGAGTTCGATGAGTTGGCTAAGTTGTACTGTAAGTTAGATAAGTTGGCTAAGTTGAGGATGAGTTCGATGAGTTTGATAAGTTGTACTGTAAGTTGGATGAGTTGGCTAAGTTGTACTGTAAGTTCGATGAGTTGGCTAAGTTGAGGATGAGTTCGATGAGTTGGATAAGTTGTACTGTAAGTTAGATAAGTTGGCTAAGTTGAGGATGAGTTCGATGAGTTGGATAAGTTGAGGATGAGTTCGATAAGTTGGGTAAGTTGGAATATAAGTTGGATGAGTTGGCTAAGTTGGAATGTAAGTTCAATGAGTTGGATAAGTTGTACTGTAAGTTCGATGAGTTGGCTAAGTTGAGGATGAGTTCGATGAGTTGGATAAGTTGTACTGTAAGTTGGATGAGTTGGCTAAGTTGGAATGTAAGTTCGATGAGTTGGATAAGTTGAAGATGAGTTGGATGAGTTCTACTGTAAGTTGGATGAGTTGGCTAAGTTGTAATGTAAGTTGGATGAGTTGGCTAAGTTGAGGATGAGTTCGATAAGTTGGGTAAGTTGTACTGTAAGTTGGATGAGTTGGCTAAGTTGAGGATGAGTTCGATGAGTTGGATAAGTTGTACTGTAAGTTGGATGAGTTGGCTAAGTTGTACTGTAAGTTCGATGAGTTGGCTAAGTTGAAGATGAGTTCGATGAGTTGGATAAGTTGTACTGTAAGTTAGATAAGTTGGCTAAGTTGAGGATGAGTTCGATGAGTTGGATAAGTTGAAGATGAGTTCGATAAGTTGGGTAAGTTGGAATATAAGTTCGATGAGTTGGCTAAGTTGGAATGTAAGTTCGATGAGTTGGATAAGTTGTACTGTAAGTTCGATGAGTTGGCTAAGTTGAGGATGAGTTCGATGAGTTGGCTAAGTTGTACTGTAAGTTGGATGAGTTGGCTAAGTTGGAATGTAAGTTCGATGAGTTGGATAAGTTGAAGATGAGTTGGATAAGTTGTACTGTAAGTTGGATGAGTTGGCTAAGTTGTAATGTAAGTTGGATGAGTTGGCTAAGTTGAGGATGAGTTCGATAAGTTCGGTAAGTTGTACTGTAAGTTGGATGAGTTGGCTAAGTTGAGGATGAGTTCGATGAGTTGGATAAGTTGTACTGTAAGTTGGATGAGTTGGCTAAGTTGTACTGTAAGTTCGATGAGTTGGATAAGTTGAGGATGAGTTCGATGAGTTGGATAAGTTGTACTGTAAGTTAGATAAGTTGGCTAAGTTGAGGATGAGTTCGATGAGTTGGATAAGTTGAGGATGAGTTCGATAAGTTGGGTAAGTTGGAATATAAGTTCGATGAGTTGGCTAAGTTGGAATGTAAGTTCGATGAGTTGGATAAGTTGTACTGTAAGTTCGATGAGTTGGCTAAGTTGAGGATGAGTTCGATGAGTTGGGTAAGTTGTACTGTAAGTTGGATGAGTTGGCTAAGTTGGAATGTAAGTTCGATGAGTTGGATAAGTTGAAGATGAGTTGGATAAGTTGTACTGTAAGTTGGATGAGTTGGCTAAGTTGTAATGTAAGTTGGATGAGTTGGCTAAGTTGAGAATGAGTTCGATAAGTTTGGTAAGTTGTACTGTAAGTTGGATGAGTTGGCTAAGTTGAGGATGAGTTCGATGAGTTGGATAAGTTGTACTGTAAGTTGGATGAGTTGGCTAAGTTGTACTGTAAGTTCGATGAGTTGGCTAAGTTGAGGATGAGTTCGATGAGTTGGATAAGTTGTACTGTAAGTTAGATAAATGGCTAAGTTGAGGATGAGTTCGATGAGTTGGATAAGTTGAGGATGAGTTCGATAAGTTGGGTAAGTTGGAATATAAGTTCGATGAGTTGGATAAGTTGGAATGTAAGTTCGATGAGTTGGATAAGTTGTACTGTAAGTTCGATGAGTTGGCTAAGTTGAGGATGAGTTCGATGAGTTGGCTAAGTTGTACTGTAAGTTGGATGAGTTGGCTAAGTTGGAATGTAAGTTCGATGAGTTGGATAAGTTGAAGATGAGTTGGATAAGTTGTTCTGTAAGTTGGATGAGTTGGCTAAGTTGTAATGTAAGTTGGATGAGTTGGCTAAGTTGAGGATGAGTTCGATAAGTTGGGTAAGTGGTACTGTAAGTTGGATGAGTTGGCTAAGTTGAGGATGAGTTCGATGAGTTGGATAAGTTGTACTGTAAGTTGGATGAGTTGGCTAAGTTGTACTGTAAGTTCGATGAGTTGGCTAAGTTGTACTGTAAGTTCTATGAGTTGGCTAAGTTGAGGATGAGTTCGATAAGTTGGGTAAGTTGAACTGTAAGTTGGGTGAGTTGGCTAAGTTGGAATGTAAGTTCGATGAGTTGGATAAGTTGTACTGTAAGTTCGATGAGTTGGCTAAGTTGAGGATGAGTTGGATGAGTTGGCTAAGTTGTACTGTAAGTTGGATGAGATGGCTAAGTTGTACTGTAAGTTGGATGAGTTGGATAAGTCGAGGATGAGTTCGATAAGTTGGATAAGTTGTACTGTAAGTTGGATGAGTTGGCTAAGTTGTACTGGAAGTTTGATGAGTTGGATAATGTGTACTGTAAGTTCGATGAGTTGGCTAAGTTGAGGATGAGTTCGATGAGTTGGATAAGTTGGACGGTAAGTTGGATGAGTTGGATAAGTTAAGGATGAGTTCGATGAGTTGGATAAGTTGTACTGTAAGTTGGATGAGTTGGATAAGTTGAGGATGAGTTCGATGAGTTGGCTAAGTTGTATTGTAAGTTCGATGAGTCGGCTAAGTTGAGGATGAGTTCGATGAGTTGGATAAGTTGTACTGTAAGTTAGATAAGTTGGCTAAGTTGAGGATGAGTTCGATGAGTTGGATAAGTTGAGGATGAGTTCGATAAGTTGGGTAAGTTGGAATATAAGTTGGATGAGTTGGCTAAGTTGGAATGTAAGTTCAATGAGTTGGATAAGTTGTACTGTAAGTTCGATGAGTTGGCTAAGTTGAGGATGAGTTCGATGAGTTGGATAAGTTGTACTGTAAGTTGGATGAGTTGGCTAAGTTGGAATGTAAGTTAGATGAGTTGGATAAGTTGAAGATGAGTTGGATAAGTTCTACTGTAAGTTGGATGAGTTGGCTAAGTTGTAATGTAAGTTGGATGAGTTGGCTAAGTTGAGGATGAGTTCGATAAGTTGGGTAAGTTGTACTGTAAGTTGGATGAGTTGGCTAAGTTGAGGATGAGTTCGATGAGTTGGATAAGTTGTACTGTAAGTTGGATGAGTTGGCTAAGTTGTACTGTAAGTTCGATGAGTTGGCTAAGTTGAAGATGAGTTCGATGAGTTGGATAAGTTGTACTGTAAGTTAGATAAGTTGGCTAAGTTGAGGATGAGTTCGATGAGTTGGATAAGTTGAGGATGAGTTCGATAAGTTGGGTAAGTTGGAATATAAGTTCGATGAGTTGGCTAAGTTGGAATGTAAGTTCGATGAGTTGGATAAGTTGTACTGTAAGTTCGATGAGTTGGCTAAGTTGAGGATGAGTTCAATGAGTTGGCTAAGTTGTACTGTAAGTTGGATGAGTTGGCTAAGTTGGAATGTAAGTTCGATGAGTTGGATAAGTTGAAGATGAGTTGGATAAGTTGTACTGTAAGTTGGATGAGTTGGCTAAGTTGTACTGTAAGTTGGATGAGTTGGCTAAGTTGAGGATGAGTTCGATGAGTTGGATAAGTTGTACTGTAAGTTGGATGAGTTGGCTAAGTTGTACTGTAAGTTGGATGAGTTGGCTAAGTTGAGGATGAGTTCGATGAGTTGGATAAGTTGTACTGTAAGTTAGATAAGTTGGCTAAGTTGAGGATGAGTTCGATGAGTTGGATAAGTTGAGGATGAGTTCGATAAGTTGGGTAAGTTGAAATATAAGTTCGATGAGTTGGATAAGTTGAAGATGAGTTGGATAAGTTGTACTGTAAGTTGGATGAGTTGGCTAAGTTGTACTGTAAGTTGGATGAGTTGGCTAAGTTGTACTGTAAGTTCGATGAGTTGGCTAAGTTGAGGATGAGTTCGATGAGTTGGATTAGTTGTACTGTAAGTTAGATAAGTTGGCTAAGTTGAGGATGAGTTCGATGAGTTGGCTAAGTTGAGGATGAGTTCGATGAGTTGGCTAAGTTGTACTGTAAGTTGGATGAGTTGGCTTAGTTGTAATGTAAGTTGGATGAGTTGGCTAAGTTGAGGATGAGTTCGATAAGTTGGGTAAGTTGTACTGTAAGTTGGATGAGTTGGCTAAGTTGAGGATGAGTTCGATGAGTTGGATAAGTTGTACTGTAAGTTGGATGAGTTGGCTAAGTTGTACTGTGAGTTCGATGAGTTGGCTAAGTTGTACTGTAAGTTCTATGAGTTGGCTAAGTTGAGGATGAGTTCGATAAGTTGGGTAAGTTGTACTGTAAGTTGGGTGAGTTGGCTAAGTTGGAATGTAAGTTGGATGAGTTGGATAAGTTGTACTGTAAGTTCGATGAGTTGGCTAAGTTGAGGATGAGTTGGCTAAGTTGTACTGTAAGTTGGATGAGTTGGCTAAGTTGGAATGTAAGTTGGATGAGTTGGATAAGTCGAGGATGAGTTCGATAAGTTGGATAAGTTGTACTGTAAGTTGGATGAGTTGGCTAAGTTGTACTGTAAGTTTGATGAGTTGGATAAGTTGTACTGTAAGTTCGATGAGTTGGCTAAGTTGAGGATGAGTTCGATGAGTTGGATAAGTTGGACGGTAAGTTGGATAAGTTGGATAAGTTAAGGATGAGTTTGATGAGTTGGATAAGTTGTACTGTAAGTTGGATGAGTTGGATAAGTTGAGGATGAGTTCGATGAGTTGGCTAAGTTGTACAGTAAGTTGGATGAGTTGGCTAAGTTGGAATGTAAGTTGGATGAGTTGGATAAGTCGAGGATGAGTTCGATAAGTTGGATAAGTTGTACTGTAAGTTGGATGAGTTGGCTAAGTTGTACTGTAAGTTTGATGAGTTGGATAAGTTGTACTGTAAGTTCGATGAGTTGGCTAAGTTGAGGATGAGTTCGATGAGTTGGATAAGTTATACTGTAAGTTGGATGAGTTGGATAAGTTGAGGATGAGTTCGATGAGTTTGATAAGTTGTACTGTAAGTTGGATGAGTTGGATAAGTTGAGGATGAGTTCGATGAGTTGGCTAAGTTGTACTGTAAGTTTGATGAGTTGGCTAAGTTGGAATGTACGTTCGATGAGTTGGCTAAGTTGAGGATGAGTTCGATGAGTTGGATAAGTTGTACTGTAAGTTGGATGAGTTGGCTAAGTTGGAATGTAAGTTCAATGAGTTGGATAAGTTGAAGATGAGTTGGATAAGTTGTACTGTAAGTTGGATGAGTTGGCTAAGTTGTAATGTAAGTTGGATGAGTTGGCTAAGTTGAGGATGAGTTCGATAAGTTGGGTAAGTTGTACTGTAAGTTGGATGAGTTGGCTAAGTTGAGGATGAGTTCGATGAGTTGGATAAGTTGTACTGTAAGTTGGATGAGTTGGCTAAGTTGTACTGTAAGTTCGATGAGTTGGATAAGTCGAGGATGAGTTCGATAAGTTGGATAAGTTGTACTGTAAGTTGGATGAGTTGGCTAAGTTGTACTGGAAGTTTGATGAGTTGGATAATGTGTACTGTAAGTTCGATGAGTTGGCTAAGTTGAGGATGAGTTCGATGAGTTGGATAAGTTGGACGGTAAGTTGGATGAGTTGGATAAGTTAAGGATGAGTTCGATGAGTTGGATAAGTTGTACTGTAAGTTGGATGAGTTGGATAAGTTGAGGATGAGTTCGATGAGTTGGCTAAGTTGTATTGTAAGTTCGATGAGTCGGCTAAGTTGAGGATGAGTTCGATGAGTTGGATAAGTTGTACTGTAAGTTAGATAAGTTGGCTAAGTTGAGGATGAGTTCGATGAGTTGGATAAGTTGAGGATGAGTTCGATAAGTTGGGTAAGTTGGAATATAAGTTGGATGAGTTGGCTAAGTTGGAATGTAAGTTCAATGAGTTGGATAAGTTGTACTGTAAGTTCGATGAGTTGGCTAAGTTGAGGATGAGTTCGATGAGTTGGATAAGTTGTACTGTAAGTTGGATGAGTTGGCTAAGTTGGAATGTAAGTTAGATGAGTTGGATAAGTTGAAGATGAGTTGGATAAGTTCTGTCGCAGGGTATGGATTCGGTTCGCCAGGGATCTCAACGACAGATGTTGTTATAGGTTTATTTTACATATGTAAATAAAAAGGGTGTCCTAAAATACAAAACAAACAATGAAACAGTACAGACAACACAGACAGACAAATGAACAGACACGGACAACGGAATACATTGCACCCGTATGCAATACATATTTACAACACAGACAGACAGACAGACAATCGGACACGGACAACGGATATACTTGCAACTGACTGCGAGTACGATATTATAATTCGTTTGGTACCTGAGCATGTCATGCTGAGCATGTCATGTCTATTTTTAGACATGGGTATTTTGCAGTGATAAAATTATATACAAAGAGATTAAAATATTAAAACCACACCTTTTGCATTTAACTTACATTTTATGCGTTAGCTCAATTTACTAATTCCTCCATTTGCAATGTCCATAAAGATCAAAACGATAACCATGCCTATTTCAGAAAGACAGAACAAATCTAAAGCAATTTGTAATTTGCGTAAATACGTCATACAGAAATATTGTGAACTACGTCACAGGAAATGTACAGAATGTAGTTCCTGGCGAAAACCTCCCTTTGGTGTTTTCATCAGAAACGACAATCTGTGATCTGTATGATAAAAAGAATATAAATTCACATACCTGCTAATAATAATGTTCCATATCATTTCCGTGAAGGAATAATAGAAATAACAATATATAAATATATGTTCTACAGCCTTGTAGATCGATGGAGTCGATCTAACTGCAAAAATGAGAATGCCTTTTCCAAATGTCGCGCGCATATGTATTTGTGAGGTAAGGCGCATGCGCTAAGTAAGTTACAAGAGGTGTGTTCGTTAGCAACCAATCACACATCATCTTACATCCTTATGTCTAACTAAAACGACTACTGATTGGACGATAAAATAGACTATCTCAGTTTCAAGGTACTCCATAAGAAAACAATGCAAAGACAGGTTAAACCAGTTTTTCCCACGCTTGGTATGATTTAAGTAAATATCAACACTACTCACGGTGGCACTAATGGAGAAAAGGTACTTTTTGCGTTAAGCAAAATAATCACAAAGTTCACCTCTGTGACATTCTCCCCTGCTTTGAAAAAAATGTCTCCTGACATTTCCGAACATTCGAAAAACTTTTTAATAAACACAGACCACCTCAGCAATCACAATCATGTACAAATATGATGCATTTAGGTTAATTTTAACCTACAGAAGTTTCACATTTATCAACAAACAATTCTACTTTACTAGTGAACTGTGAAAATGTTATATATAACTTCAGAACATCCAAAAATAAAGACATGTATTAATTTGAGGGGTCGCTCTCAATAAGAGAAATATACTATATGTATGAGACAATCAAAGCAGGAGAAAATATAATATATATATGCATTTTTATATATGTTTGGGAAAACATATCATATATGCATAATAATAATATTGGAAGATATTCTTCCTATCTGTGACATTCTCCTCTGATATTTATGAAAACTAATACATATACTTAAACATACCAAATCTGTGTTTCGGGGTTTGAAACTTGTTGAGTATTTACCCACTCACCATACCGGTTTGGCGCTTGCCGTACCCTACCTGTACGTCTAGGTAACTGTGGAGTAGGTACATTATCTACACTACCTACATTACCTCCACTGAGATCTCTGGAACTGCCAGTGGTACCTACATCTGCACTAGCAAAACCACCACCTGCACTTGAATTAAAACCACCTGCGCTATCTGACCTATTAAATCCAACTGAACTATCAGATCTATTAAAATCTCCTGAACCATTAAAAGTATCGCCATGAACTGACACATGAGACTTTTCTTTATTTGAAGAAACTGATTTCGACCCATTGATATTTGAACTGTGTTTCCTTTTAAGAGGAAGCATATATCTTGGGTAAAATAATTCTTCTGTTTCTGAGTCAGAAGAGTCAGACTCAAATTCAGGTTCTTGGACAGGTTTTGATTGGTTATGTACAGGGGCTGCAGGTTTGCTAGGGTTACTATGGGGACTGTCATAAAATAGGCCAAGATCTAAACTGCTAGGTATGGCAGAAAAAGGAAGCAACATGTTCCTGTGTAAAGTTTTCACCGTTGAATCACCCGATTCACGCTGAACCCTATACACAGGTACACCTTCATTTGGCACTTCAATTACAATATATGAATGCTTATCCCACCTATCTGCCAACTTATTTTTTCCTTTTAGGCCCACCTTTCTAATAAGGACTCTGTCCCCTACACCAAGGGTTGCTTCTCTGACCTTACCGTCATAATTGGACTTATGCCTTGTAGCATTTTTATTTGCTTCTTTTGAAGCTACCTTGTAGGCAAAGTCCAACCGTTTCTTTAACTTACTGGCATAGTGCTCTCTGGATGTACATTCTGAATCCTGTGAAGAATTCAGACCCAGATAAGCATCTATAGCCAGCCTGGGATGTCTCCCAAACATTAAAAAGAATGGGGAAAAACCAGTGCTATCATGACGGGTAGCATTATAGGCATGGACTAAAGGGGCTACATATGACTTCCAGTCTTGTTTCTGGTGATCTTCTAGGGTACCCAGCATTTTTAAAAGGGTCTGGTTAAATCTCTCGACCATTCCATTTCCCATAGGGTGATATGGAGTGGTCCGGGATTTATGCACACCCGCAAGACTACACAATTCCTTAATAAGGCTACTTTCAAAATTTCTTCCCTGATCACTATGGATCCTAGCCGGAAAACCATAGTGAACAACAAAGTTTTCAAAAAGTATTTTGGCTGTAGTCTTAGCCAACTGGTTTCTAGTTGGAAAGGCCTGGGCATAACGGGTAAAATGGTCGGTCACGACTAAAATATGTTCATGCCCACCCTTCGACCTTTCCAAAGACAAAAAATCTATACATAACAATTCCATTGGTTGTGAACTGGTTATGTTGACTAATTCTGCACTAGGCTTCACCGGAGTTTTTCGCCTAATACAACGGCCACAATTTTTTATCTTTTCTTCAACATCATTTTCTAGACCAGGCCAATAAAATCTAGAGCGCACTAAAGAAAGAGTGCGGTCTCTACCTTGATGGCCTAAATCATCATGCAACTGTTTCAAAATGATGCTTCGAAAATGGAGAGGAAGCACCAGCTGACGTGTTTGTACATTATTTAATGTAGTATTTCTGTACAATACTCCGTCAACCAATGACAACCTGGACCACTCCCGAATATATTTCAAAACATTTGGGGATTCGGTCTGGAGACTACTTTTGTCTGGACAGAATTTCAACTTAACCAGCTCAACAACCCTGGCTAAAGTAGAGTCAGCCACTTGCTCTTTTGACCAATCAACATTCTGTAAAGATGTTGAGTCCAGTAGATCCGGTGTTGGCGGATCTACAAGAGTTACAGCGTTTGAAACAATCAAGGTTTCAACCAAGGGACAAGACTCTCTTTCAACCAAGTATGCTTGGCACACTGCCTTAACCACATCTGGAAATAATTCCACATCTTGCGGGGGACGCCTAGAGAGACCATCAGCATCTGCGTTAGATTTACCTGATCTATATATTAATTTAAAATCATATGAACCTAACGCAGCTAACCACCTATGACCTGTGGCATCTAATTTGGCCGAAGTTAAAACATATGTTAAGGGGTTGTTATCTGTATAAACAGAAAATGTGTTTCCATACAGATAATCATGGAACTTGTCGGTGACAGCCCATTTGAGACATAAAAATTCCAGTTTGTGGGCTGGATAATTCCGTTCTGCTTTGCGCAAACCCCTGCTGCCATATGCAACAACTTTTTCAAGGCCATCATGTTCTTGATATAGAACGGCTCCTAGCCCTTCTATAGATGCATCTGTATGTAAAATAAAAGGTTTGCTAAAATCTGCATATGCTAGCACTGGAGGAGAGGACAATTTCTCCTTCAGTGTATCAAATGCACTTTGTTGAGCAGGACCCCATATCCAAGGAATTGAACTTCTCTTCTTTTTCTTCTTTTTACCTTGGACAGAAACACCAGCATGATGTCCAACCAACAGATCATTTAAAGGTTTGGCTATCTTTGCGTAGTCCTTGACAAAACGCCTATAATAGCCTGTAAAACCCAAAAATGATCGCAGGTCTTTCACCGTCTGAGGTTCTGGCCAAGTTGTAAGAGCAGCAATTTTTTCAGGGTCCGTTTCAATTCCTTTTTCGGACACTACGTGGCCTAAGTAGGTCACGCTAGACTTAAAAAATTCACACTTGGATGCTTTCAATTTTAAGCCATGTTTATGCAGTCGGCTGAAAACAGCATCCAAGCGTGATAAATGCTCATCGAAGGACTCAGAGAAAACTAAAATGTCATCTAAAAAGATGAGGCACTCTTTTAAATTCAGCTCACCCATACACCGTTCCATTAGGCGCTGGAATGTAGCAGGAGCATTGGTCAAGCCAAAAGCCATCCTGTTACATTCGTAGAAGCCTAAATTACCTACGGTAAAAGCAGTCTTCTCTTTGTCCTCCTCCTTCATCTCTACTTGCCAGTAACCACTGCGCAAGTCTAATTTTGAGAAATACTTCGCACCGAGGAGAGTATCCATAGTGTCATCGATGCGAGGTAATGTATAGGCATCCTTGACAGTTCGGCCATTTAGTTTTCTGAAGTCTATGCAGAAACGCAAACTGCCATCCTTTTTTCGGACCAGTACAACATTCGAAGAAAAAGGACTTTTTGATGGCTGAATTGCTCCAGCCTCAATCATTTCCTTCAAATGCTGTCTGACTTCCTCATAAAGGCCTGGCGGAATACGTCTATAAGGCTCCTTAAATGGAGTGTCATCCGTGAGCTTGATTTCATGCTCAACTAAATCAGTTCTACCTAAGTCAGTAGGACCGGTAGAAAATATATGAGACCAACTGCCAAGGACGTCTTTAGCTTTTCTCACTTGATCTTGTGTAAGATTGTCCGTTTCTACCTTCACGCCAAGATCCTCTAATTTTGTGACCTTGGGCTCCTGCTTCTTCACTGAAGAATCAGGAGTCCATGAATCAACAACATCTACACCATTTATTGAACATAATAGAGATCTTGGAGGAATCTCTATTACTCGTGTAGATAAATTACACACACGGACTGGAATGCGTGCGGTAGAACCGGACGATCCCAAAGATACAACTCTGGGGCAGATTGTTAAACCGGCAGACAAAGATGTATCTATAGGCTCAGTGACAGCAGTTTGAAATGATTTTGTATTTCTGACAAAACCCGATAAAGTTTTAACCTCACCAGGCGCAACTTTAATACTAAAATTGTTGGTGGTTTTCACCGGTAAAATTTCATTACACATGCTGTCAAAAGCAACTTGCCACTCAGCAGGAATGTTTGATTCACTTGAATCATTTGAAGCTTGCTTGCACAAACGAATGACATTGGTTCCAATGATCACAGGGACACGACGATTGTAGTCAGTATTTTCAACTACTAAAACAGGGGCTTTATATGTTGTATTTCCTAATGAAGGAACTACAATATCTGCCTCTATATAACCTTTATAAGGCAATTCTGTGCCATTAGCACAAGTAACTGACAATCCAAATTCAGTTATACTATGTAAAGTAGGTTTGGGGTCTAAGGTTTCATAGAAGGCCTCTGAAATTGAGGTTATTCTAGAACCTGAGTCCAACAAACCAAGTGTATTAACACCACATATTAAAATATTGTCCTCATTGGAAGAACCAATCATCCGTTCAAGCAAACTTGATTGCTTAACATTTGTACAATTATGAATTGGGCTTTTCTCAAAGTCCTTTGATGATACTTCCCCAGTTTGCCCATCAACTGGAGAAGTTAGAAGTTTAAATGGTTCCCAGCATTTTCACCATGGTTAGTACCACGGCCGTTGGAACCACCACGGTGACCACGCCAAGAACCACCACCACCTCTATTGCCTCTTTGAGAATAATTATTCTGGTGAGCATTATTGTAACTGTTAGAGTTGTGGTTGTTATTGTTTGAGCTACCTTGATAGCCCCTACCATAACCACCCCTCTGAAAGTTACTTCTATAACCAGCACGTCCACGGCCTCGTGGAACATACTGATTAGAATAGGAGTCAGGAAAATTGGACTGTCCAACAGACTCAGAACTCTGCTTTGTCTGCTGGTCAAGCCTTTCTTCCATTTTCTCCATCCTACTCATGAGCTCTTTCATGCTCTTTAATAATACATCTGTATTATTTTCCAAATCAGAAGTAACCTGATTACATTGTTGCTGCTGGGCAGTTGGTTTTTTAGTTTGTTTAAAACTATTTTCTTCCTGATCAACTTTACGTATTTCACGTAAAAGTGACGGGAAGTCTTTAATGGTATCGTAAAGATGCCTTGTTGAGTTTTTCAAAGACTGGCTTTTTAAACCAGTCCAGAATTTACTCCTCAGCATTGCATCTTTAGCAATGCCATCAATATGGCCAGACTTAACTGCCCTTGATAGGGTCTGCTCAATTCTTGAAGCAAAAGAAACCACTGATTCAGCCTCTTTCTGATAGTCACTGTAAAATGACTGAATCAGGGTTTCACTTGAGCTGACATTAGCATAAAAACCATCTAACTTGGCTAAAATGTCAGCCACTGTGGCATTTTGCCCTAACGGCACTAAAAGGCTCCTAGCACTACCCTTTAGTGAATTTCTAATGGACTGCAACAGAATTGGTTCTGGCAGTACACTAGAACTCTGGAGGCATTTAACCTCAAGACTCCACACTTCATATGTTGTCTCCCCTTTTTGGGGTTCTTCAGAACCACTAAATGTGGGCAATTTGGGGACATAGGGACTGGGGACATATGAAGTGTTATGAGGTAAAGTATTATTAAAACTAAACCTAGGGACAGGTGATGGTGCTTGGCCTTTATTTATAAAAGACAATAATTTGGACCCAGCACCCTCAAACTGAACCTTTTTAGCGTCTGGTGTGCTAGTCAACACTTTGGGGTCAGCCTTTTTTGGACTTCCCCCAGCATGTTTTGACATTAAAATGTCATATTCCTCTTTAGTGAGGACCTTGTAAGCTGGGTTGGATGACACAGCTTTCACCATATCATCCATAGAGCTATCCTTGGAAGCCATACTTAATGATTGGGGCTTAGAAAAGGACAAGCTAATTGACAATTGTCAAACACTAATATATAATATAAAGCACCACTCACAAACAGAGAGATTTCACTATATGAATACCACTATACTATTCACAAAAAGTACATATGTTTCATGGAAGTACTACAAAGTAACAAAAATGACTAAGTATATGTGGCAGCTCAATTACTAAAAACATATACTTAAATCATATCACCCTGTAGCATTCCATTCACATAAACAAAAAAAAAAACTATCTGATCAATATTACTAAGTTTGAAAAGTTCCAGTGCTGCAGAGTAATTCTTATCTGGACAAAAGTGGCAGCTCAATTGCTAAAAACAATTGTTCCAGACAAACCACACTGCAACACAATGAACCTATCCTTTATTGAAGAGAAATCAAGTTCAAGTACATGTGGCAGCTCAATTGCTAAAAACATGCACCTAAAAATTGACAACTCCTCATAAATTGCAATTTCAAACAAATATATAACACAAAACACTTAGTATGCAGACACCAAAAAAAAAATATTCACAAGTCTCTCTGTCAATGAAAATGCACAAGTACTGTACCTGAAAACATATTTTAAAACTAGTAACAGTATTTAAAAATAACGGCTATAACTATGCGCCGGATCCAATACTGTGACAGAGTCACACCAGGGTGGATACCATCTTTTAAAAGGCTATAAGAGACAGTTTTGGTGGGGTAACTCTTTTTCAATTTTCTAGTTTTGATCATGTCACAACTAAATCTAGGGGCCTGTACACCATAGGTTGAGTTAAGCTCTTTGATATTTTGATTTAATTCATTGATCTTATGGTGTAAAATCAAATTGTTCTGGTCAAAAATACTGGGGTTAGGGTGACCTTGTACACTATTCCAAATTGAAATTGAGTAATAAGGACACTCTAAAATTAGGCCTTTAACACTGTCACCATAAGAAGAGCAAATCTCAAAAAACTTATTGTATTGGTGAACAATATCCTCAACTTGTACAGTATTTAAATCAACAATAATTTTTCTGCCATATCTATTTTGGCCAACTTTCGAAGTCAAGTCACATGTGCCAGTCCACAAAATTAACAAAATGTTGCCGTATTTCCGCCTATAATTCTGAACATTAGCAGCTATTAAATCTACGGCTTGCTTAGAATTACGGCCACCCTTTGATTCAAAAATGATATTTTTCTCTGGGTGAATACGGCTAATGTGACGTTTCAAATAATTCCCTTTACTACCACTAACTAAAATAACTGTCCGTTTTTGTGGAGTTGTAGGGGCAATAACAGGGTTCTCCCTTAAATATTTTTCTAACTGGGAAAGACTCATATGCACAAAATAACTGATCAAATTAAATTGTTGATGGTCCAAAACAATCAGAAGGAGAAATGAGGGGAAAAATTGGGGAAAAAATTGAATGAGGGGAAAAAAATGAGGGAGAAACAAATCAAATGATGGGGGGGGGGGGGGGGGGGGGGGAATCAACTCTCCTACCTTATCTCATCTTCTTACTGTAACTTAAGGTATCTGCCATTGCACCAGTAAGGTCTTTTAAATTTCTCACCTTATTAATTCCCTGAATAACAAAAATTTGAAATTAGAAACTGACCCCTATGCTACATACATAATTAAAAGAAACACATATATTCATCTGCACCCATTCTGGAACCTGTAAACAAGTATTAGTGGTTAGTTCTAGTGCACATGATTCACAAAGCTATCACAGATGACAACATATAACCACTATGAATATCAGTAAAAATGTTTTCACTCTTGCTATAGCATTGTCAATATTATTTTGGCAAAGTTCACTGATTTTGCCAGTCAAATAGACAATAAATACACAGAAATAATTTGGCAAAATTCACAAATCAAGCCAAACAGATTGCCAATATTAATAAATATACAATTTCATTATAGATGCAAGAATGACAACATTTACCGATCACTTAATATGAAATATCACAGACTATTCCCAAATGAGAGTTTATAAATGTATATGCAAATATATGAAATGGTATGGTCCGAAAATCAAATTTATCTTTTCGAATCAAACAATATTCACATATAAAGTTTACTCTGGCCTGCTGCGAGAAATAAATTAATTTTTCATAGCAAGCAGAGTACAGGTGCACCTAGCAAATAAATACAGAATCCACACAATGTAAAATACACGAAAAAAAAAAATTATCACAGTAACTTCACTGCAAGACCAGTGTCACATATAAGGTACCAAATAGTGGAGGGATCCGGATCAGCTGGAGGCTATCCGACGATTCTCATTCTTGCGGTTTGCTCCATCTTTGAATATGTATAGGTAGTTATCGACATAATAATTACTGATCAGATTTTTCAAAAATGAATATGCAAGCTTGCAACACAAAATATGGCCATTTTTATATATGAAATTATAAAATCACAAACACAGCAGCTGATACGTAGATGAATACATGAAGACATAACGGAACATGGCTGGAGGTTTGATGATCTATATAATATGATGAAGCATGGTTGTAGATGAAGGTCAGTCAGCAGAACACCCTTGTCAATGAGATGATAAAACCACGTTGGGCGCCAATTTGTCGCAGGGTATGGATTCGGTTCGCCAGGGATCTCAACGACAGATGTTGTTATAGGTTTATTTTACATATGTAAATAAAAAGGGTGTCCTAAAATACAAAACAAACAATGAAACAGTACAGACAACACAGACAGACAAATGAACAGACACGGACAACGGAATACATTGCACCCGTATGCAATACATATTTACAACACAGACAGACAGACAGACAATCGGACACGGACAACGGATATACTTGCAACTGACTGCGAGTACGATATTATAATTCGTTTGGTACCTGAGCATGTCATGCTGAGCATGTCATGTCTATTTTTAGACATGGGTATTTTGCAGTGATAAAATTATATACAAAGAGATTAAAATATTAAAACCACACCTTTTGCATTTAACTTACATTTTATGCGTTAGCTCAATTTACTAATTCCTCCATTTGCAATGTCCATAAAGATCAAAACGATAACCATGCCTATTTCAGAAAGACAGAACAAATCTAAAGCAATTTGTAATTTGCGTAAATACGTCATACAGAAATATTGTGAACTACGTCACAGGAAATGTACAGAATGTAGTTCCTGGCGAAAACCTCCCTTTGGTGTTTTCATCAGAAACGACAATCTGTGATCTGTATGATAAAAAGAATATAAATTCACATACCTGCTAATAATAATGTTCCATATCATTTCCGTGAAGGAATAATAGAAATAACAATATATAAATATATGTTCTACAGCCTTGTAGATCGATGGAGTCGATCTAACTGCAAAAATGAGAATGCCTTTTCCAAATGTCGCGCGCATATGTATTTGTGAGGTAAGGCGCATGCGCTAAGTAAGTTACAAGAGGTGTGTTCGTTAGCAACCAATCACACATCATCTTACATCCTTATGTCTAACTAAAACGACTACTGATTGGACGATAAAATAGACTATCTCAGTTTCAAGGTACTCCATAAGAAAACAATGCAAAGACAGGTTAAACCAGTTTTTCCCACGCTTGGTATGATTTAAGTAAATATCAACACTACTCACGGTGGCACTAATGGAGAAAAGGTACTTTTTGCGTTAAGCAAAATAATCACAAAGTTCACCTCTGTGACAGTAAGTTGGATGAGTTGGCTAAGTTGTAATGTAAGTTGGATGAGTTGGCTAAGTTGAGGATGAGTTCGATAAGTTGGGTAAGTTGTACTGTAAGTTGGATGAGTTGGCTAAGTTGAGGATGAGTTCGATGAGTTGGATAAGTTGTACTGTAAGTTGGATGAGTTGGCTAAGTTGTACTGTAAGTTCGATGAGTTGGCTAAGTTGAAGATGAGTTCGATGAGTTGGATAAGTTGTACTGTAAGTTAGATAAGTTGGCTAAGTTGAGGATGAGTTCGATGAGTTGGATAAGTTGAGGATGAGTTCGATAAGTTGGGTAAGTTGGAATATAAGTTCGATGAGTTGGCTAAGTTGGAATGTAAGTTCGATGAGTTGGATAAGTTGTACTGTAAGTTCGATGAGTTGGCTAAGTTGAGGATGAGTTCGATGAGTTGGCTAAGTTGTACTGTAAGTTGGATGAGTTGGCTAAGTTGGAATGTAAGTTCGATGAGTTGGATAAGTTGAAGATGAGTTGGATAAGTTGTACTGTAAGTTGGATGAGTTGGCTAAGTTGTACTGTAAGTTGGATGAGTTGGCTAAGTTGAGGATGAGTTCGATGAGTTGGATAAGTTGTACTGTAAGTTGGATGAGTTGGCTAAGTTGTACTGTAAGTTGGATGAGTTGGCTAAGTTGAGGATGAGTTCGATGAGTTGGATAAGTTGTACTGTAAGTTAGATAAGTTGGCTAAGTTGAGGATGAGTTCGATGAGTTGGATAAGTTGAGGATGAGTTCGATAAGTTGGGTAAGTTGAAATATAAGTTCGATGAGTTGGATAAGTTGAAGATGAGTTGGATAAGTTGTACTGTAAGTTGGATGAGTTGGCTAAGTTGTACTGTAAGTTGGATGAGTTGGCTAAGTTGTACTGTAAGTTCGATGAGTTGGCTAAGTTGAGGATGAGTTCGATGAGTTGGATTAGTTGTACTGTAAGTTAGATAAGTTGGCTAAGTTGAGGATGAGTTCGATGAGTTGGCTAAGTTGAGGATGAGTTCGATGAGTTGGCTAAGTTGTACTGTAAGTTGGATGAGTTGGCTTAGTTGTAATGTAAGTTGGATGAGTTGGCTAAGTTGAGGATGAGTTCGATAAGTTGGGTAAGTTGTACTGTAAGTTGGATGAGTTGGCTAAGTTGAGGATGAGTTCGATGAGTTGGATAAGTTGTACTGTAAGTTGGATGAGTTGGCTAAGTTGTACTGTGAGTTCGATGAGTTGGCTAAGTTGTACTGTAAGTTCTATGAGTTGGCTAAGTTGAGGATGAGTTCGATAAGTTGGGTAAGTTGTACTGTAAGTTGGGTGAGTTGGCTAAGTTGGAATGTAAGTTGGATGAGTTGGATAAGTTGTACTGTAAGTTCGATGAGTTGGCTAAGTTGAGGATGAGTTGGCTAAGTTGTACTGTAAGTTGGATGAGTTGGCTAAGTTGGAATGTAAGTTGGATGAGTTGGATAAGTCGAGGATGAGTTCGATAAGTTGGATAAGTTGTACTGTAAGTTGGATGAGTTGGCTAAGTTGTACTGTAAGTTTGATGAGTTGGATAAGTTGTACTGTAAGTTCGATGAGTTGGCTAAGTTGAGGATGAGTTCGATGAGTTGGATAAGTTGGACGGTAAGTTGGATAAGTTGGATAAGTTAAGGATGAGTTTGATGAGTTGGATAAGTTGTACTGTAAGTTGGATGAGTTGGATAAGTTGAGGATGAGTTCGATGAGTTGGCTAAGTTGTACTGTAAGTTGGATGAGTTGGCTAAGTTGGAATGTAAGTTGGATGAGTTGGATAAGTCGAGGATGAGTTCGATAAGTTGGATAAGTTGTACTGTAAGTTGGATGAGTTGGCTAAGTTGTACTGTAAGTTTGATGAGTTGGATAAGTTGTACTGTAAGTTCGATGAGTTGGCTAAGTTGAGGATGAGTTCGATGAGTTGGATAAGTTATACTGTAAGTTGGATGAGTTGGATAAGTTGAGGATGAGTTCGATGAGTTTGATAAGTTGTACTGTAAGTTGGATGAGTTGGATAAGTTGAGGATGAGTTCGATGAGTTGGCTAAGTTGTACTGTAAGTTTGATGAGTTGGCTAAGTTGGAATGTACGTTCGATGAGTTGGCTAAGTTGAGGATGAGTTCGATGAGTTGGATAAGTTGTACTGTAAGTTGGATGAGTTGGCTAAGTTGGAATGTAAGTTCGATGAGTTGGATAAGTTGAAGATGAGTTGGATAAGTTGTACTGTAAGTTGGATGAGTTGGCTAAGTTGTAATGTAAGTTGGATGAGTTGGCTAAGTTGAGGATGAGTTCGATAAGTTGGGTGAGTTGTACTGTAAGTTGGATGAGTTGGCTAAGTTGAGGATGAGTTCGATGAGTTGGATAAGTTGTACTGTAAGTTGGATGAGTTGGCTAAGTTGTACTGTAAGTTCGATGAGTTGGCTAAGTTGTACTGTAAGTTCGATGAGTTGGCTAAGTTGAGGATGAGTTCGATAAGTTGGGTAAGTTGTACTGTAAGTTGGGTGAGTTGGCTAAGTTGGAATGTAAGTTGGATGAGTTGGATAAGTTGTACTGTAAGTTTGATGAGTTGGCTAAGTTGAGGATGAGTTGGATGAGTTGGCTAAGTTGTACTGTAAGTTGGATGAGTTGGCTAAGTTGGAATGTAAGTTCGATGAGTTGGATAAGTCGAGGATGAGTTCGATAAGTTTGATAAGTTGTACTGTAAGTTGGATGAGTTGGCTAAGTTGTACTGTAAGTTTGATGAGTTGGATAAGTTGTACTGTAAGTTCGATGAGTTGGCTAAGTTGAGGATGAGTTCGATGAGTTGGATAAGTTGGACGGTAAGTTGGATGAGTTGGATAAGTTGAGGATGAGTTCGATGAGTTGGATAAGTTGTACTGTAAGTTGGATGAGTTGGCTAAGTTGTACTGTAAGTTGGATGAGTTGGCTAAGTTGTACTGTAAGTTCGATGAGTTGGCTAAGTTGAGGATGAGTTCGATAAGTTGGGTAAGTTGTACTGTAAGTTGGGTGAGTTGGCTAAGTTGTACTGTAAGTTCAATGAGTTGGCTAAGTTGAGGATGAGTTCGATGAGTTCGATAAGTTGGACGGTAAGTTGGATGAGTTGGATAAGTTGAGGATGAGTTCGATGAGTTGGATAAGTTGTACTGTAAGTTGGATGAGTTGGATAAGTTGAGGATGAGTTCGATGAGTTGGCTAAGTTGTACTGTAAGTTTGATGAGTTGGCTAAGTTGAGGATGAGTTCGATAAGTTGGCTAAGTTGTACTGTAAGTTGGATGAGTTGGATAAGTTGTACTGTAAGTTGGATGAATTGGCTAAGTTGGAATGTAAGTTCAATGAGTTGGATAAGTTGTACTGTAAGTTCGATGAGTTGGCTAAGTTGAGGATGAGTTCGATGAGTTGGATAAGTTGTACTGTAAGTTGGATGAGTTGGCTAAGTTGGAATGTAAGTTCGATGAGTTGGATAAGTTGAAGATGAGTTGGATAAGTTCTACTGTAAGTTGGATGAGTTGGCTAAGTTGTAATGTAAGTTGGATGAGTTGGCTAAGTTGAGGATGAGTTCGATAAGTTGGGTAAGTTGTACTGTAAGTTGGATGAGTTGGCTAAGTTGAGGATGAGTTCGATGAGTTGGATAAGTTGTACTGTAAGTTGGATGAGTTGGCTAAGTTGTACTGTAAGTTCGATGAGTTGGCTAAGTTGAGGATGAGATCGATGAGTTCGATAAGTTGGACGGTAAGTTGGATGAGTTGGATAAGTTGAGGATGTGTTCGATGAGTTGGATAAGTTGTACTGTAAGTTGGATCAGTTGGATAAGTTGAGGATGAGTTCAATGAGTTGGCTAAGTTGTACTGTAAGTTTGATGAGTTGGCTAAGTTGAGGATGAGTTCGATAAGTTGGATAAGTTGTACTGTAAGTTAGATGAGTTGGATAAGTTGTACTGTAAGTTGGATGAGTTGGCTAAGTTGTACTGTAAGTTCGATGAGTTGGCTAAGTTGAGGATGAGTTCGATAAGTTGGGTAAGTTGGATTGTAAGTTCGATGAGCTGGCTAAGTTGGAATGTAAGTTCGATGAGTTGGATAAGTTGTACTGTAAGTTCGATGAGTTGGCTAAGTTGTACTGTAAGTTCGATGAGTTGGATAAGTTGAGGATGAGTTCGATGAGTTGGCTAAGTTGTACTGTAAGTTGAATGAGTTGGCTAAGTTGGAATGTAAGTTCGATGGGTTGGATAAGTTGAGGATGAGTTGGATAAGTTGAGGATGAGTTCGATGAGTTGAATAAGTTGTACTGTAAGTTGGATGAGTTGGATAAGTTGAGGATGAGTTCAATGAGTTGGCTAAGTTGTACTGTAAGTTTGATGAGTTGGCTAAGTTGAGGATGAGTTCTATAAGTTGGATAAGTTGTACTGTCAGTTGGATGAGTTGGATAAGTTGTACTGTAATTTGGATGAGTTGGCTAAGTTGTACTGTAAGTTCGATGAGTTGGCTAAGTTGAGGATGAGTTCGATAAGTTGGGTAAGTTGGAATGTAAGTTCGATGAGCTTACTAAGTTGGAATGTAAGTTCGATAAGTTGGATAAGTTGTACTGTAAGTTGGATGAGTTGGCTAAGTTGTACTGTAAGTTGGATGAGTTGGCTAAGTTGAGGATGAGTTCGATAAGTTGGGTAGGTTGTACTGTAAGTTGGATGAGTTGGCTAAGTTGAGGATGAGTTCGATGAGTTGGATAAGTTGTACTGTAAGTTGGATGAGTTGGCTAAGTTGTACTGTAAGTTGGATGAGTTGGCTAAGTTGTACTGTAAGTTCGATGAGTTGGCTAAGTTGAGGATGAGTTCGATGAGTTCGATAAGTTGGACGGTAAGTTGGATGAGTTGGATAAATTGAGGATGAGTTTAATGAGTTGGATAAGTTGTCCTGTAAGTTGGATGAGTTGGATAAGTTGAGGATGAGTTCGATGAGTTGGCTAAGTTGTACTGTAAGTTGGATGAGTTGGCTAAGTTGAGGATGAGTTCGATAAGTTGGATAAGTTGTACTGTAAGTTGTATGAGTTGGATAAGTTGTACTGTAAGTTGGATGAGTTGGCTAAGTTGTACTGTAAGTTCGATGAGTTGGCTAAGTTAAGGATGAGTTTGATAAGTTGGGTAAGTTGTACTGTAAGTTGGGTGAGTTGGCTAAGTTGGAATGTAAGTTGGATGAGTTGGATAAGTTGTACTGTAAGTTTGATGAGTTGGCTAAGTTGAGGATGAGTTGGATGAGTTGGCTAAGTTGTACTGTAAGTTGGATGAGTTGGCTAAGTTGGAATGTAAGTTCGATGAGTTGGATACGTCGAGGATGAGTTCGAATTGGAAAAGTTGTACTGTAAGTTGGATGAGTTGGCTAAGTTGTACTGTAAGTTTGATGAGTTGGATAAGTTGTACTATAAGTTCGATGAGTTGGCTAAGTTGAGGATGAGTTCGATGAGTTGGATAAGTTGGACGGTAAGTTGGATGAGTTGGATAAGTTGAGGATGAGTTCGATGAGTTGGATAAGTTGTACTGTAAGTTGGATGAGTTGCCTAAGTTGTACTGTAAGTTGGATGAGTTGGCTAAGTTGTACTGTAAGTTCGATGAGTTGGCTAAGTTGAGGATGAGTTCGATAAGTTGGGTAAGTTGTACTGTAAGTTGGGTGAGTTGGCTAAGTTGTACTGTAAGTTCAATGAGTTGGCTAAGTTGAGGATGAGTTCGATGAGTTCGATAAGTTGGACGGTAAGTTGGATGAGTTGGATAAGTTGAGGATGAGTTCGATGAGTTGGATAAGTTGTACTGTAAGTTGGATGAGTTGGATAAGTTAAGGATGAGTTCGATGAGTTGGCTAAGTTGTACTGTAAGTTTGATGAGTTGGCTAAGTTGAGGATGAGTTCGATAAGTTGGCTAAGTTGTACTGTAAGTTGGATGAGTTGGATAAGTTGTACTGTAAGTTGGATAAATTGGCTAAGTTGTACTGTAAGTTCAATGAGTTGGATAAGTTGTACTGTAAGTTCGATGAGTTGGCTAAGTTGAGGATGAGTTCGATGAGTTGGATAAGTTGTACTGTAAGTTGGATGAGTTGGCTAAGTTGGAATGTAAGTTCGATGAGTTGGATAAGTTGAAGATGAGTTGGATAAGTTCTACTGTAAGTTGGATGAGTTGGCTAAGTTGTAATGTAAGTTGGATGAGTTGGCTAAGTTGAGGATGAGTTCGATAAGTTGGGTAAGTTGTACTGTAAGTTGGATGAGTTGGCTAAGTTGAGGATGAGTTCGATGAGTTGGATAAGTTGTACTGTAAGTTGGATGAGTTGGCTAAGTTGTACTGTAAGTTCGATGAGTTGGCTAAGTTGAGGATGAGTTCGATGAGTTCGATAAGTTGGACGGTAAGTTGGATGAGTTGGATAAGTTGAGGATGAGTTCGATGAGTTGGATAAGTTGTACTGTAAGTTGGATGAGTTGGATAAGTTGAGGATGAGTTCAATGAGTTGGCTAAGTTGTACTGTAAGTTTGATGAGTTGGCTAAGTTGAGGATGAGTTCGATAAGTTGGATAAGTTGTACTGTAAGTTGGATGAGTTGGATAAGTTGTACTGTAAGTTGGATGAGTTGGCTAAGTTGTACTGTAAATTCGATGAGTTGGCTAAGTTGAGGATGAGTTCGATAAGTTGGGTAAGTTGGAATGTAAGTTCGATGAGCTGGCTAAGTTGGAATGTAAGTTCGATGAGTTGGATAAGTTGTACTGTAAGTTCGATGAGTTGGCTAAGTTGTACTGTAAGTTCGATGAGTTGGATAAGTTGAGGATGAGTTCGATGAGTTGGCTAAGTTGTACTGTAAGTTGGATGAGTTGGCTAAGTTGGAATGTAAGTTCGATGGGTTGGATAAGTTGAGGATGAGTTGGATAAGTTGTACTGTAAGTTGGATGAGTTGGCTAAGTTGTACTGTAAGTTGGATGCGTTGGCTAAGTTGAGGATGAGTTCGATAAGTTGGGTAGGTTGTACTGTAAGTTGGATGAGTTGGCTAAGTTGAGGATGAGTTCGATGAGTTGGATAAGTTGTACTGTAAGTTGGATGAGTTGGCTAAGTTGTACTGTAAGTTGGATGAGTTGGCTAAGTTGTACTGTAAGTTCGATGAGTTGGCTAAGTTGAGGATGAGTTCGATGAGTTCGATAAGTTGGACGGTAAGTTGGATGAGTTGGATAAATTGAGGATGATTTTGATGAGTTGGATAAGTTGTCCTGTAAGTTGGATGAGTTGGATAAGTTGAGGATGAGTTCGATGAGTTGGCTAAGTTGTACTGTAAGTTGGATGAGTTGGTTAAGTTGAGGATGAGTTCGATAAGTTGGATAAGTTGGAATATAAGTTCGATATGGCGGTTGCTGTGCGTACATAGGACATTTATTAACGTCATTCTCTACATAACTAATCAGTCTATGCATATATACGCACGCATAAAGGCTTTATTTGTGTGCATCTAAAAATGATAAATTACCTTGATTAGCTTATGCGTGCACAAGCTAATTCACACATGAGGAGTATAATAAAATAAGTAAAAAAAAAACATCTGCTCAAAAATGGTCAAATGTATCGTATATATTTCAAGCAAGGGGTTAATGCGTTGTCTTCTCCAGTATAAAGAAAAGTAGAGAGTTTGTCTCTTAACTCCAAATTGTAGCGTTAGTTGAAAAACTAAGCTTACAATAAAATATGCTTAAACATTAAAAGAATCACTTCGTACTATACAGTGCACAATGTGCATCTGATATGAAATCAAGTTTCTACAAACGTAAACTATCTTTATAGCGTCTGATGAAGGGGCCATGTGCCTCGAAACTAGTAACGCGCTTCAGATATTGTTTTCTGAAATAAAGATATATAACCCTCCCCACCAAGCGGTGGTGTTCATAATGTTTAAAGTACGTCTTGTAAAGCACTTTTAATCGAATTAAGCTTTAACATACATGTAGTGGAGACTATGAAAAGAATGTCCTGAGTTTTGTCAGCGACTTGACGTTATAACAACGTTGATCCGACGTTGCTTAGACGTTGGATACTGATCGCAGATCTCAGGCGTGTACTTGTTTCTAACCTTGAGTGAGGAAGATTAAAATTCAAATACCTTATCATTGCGCCAGTACACTGATCCTCAAGGTGATTGTGTCTCAAATTTACCTGCTAAAATGCAAGAACAAACAAGCACAAGTTTAAAAAAAGCTAAAACTTGGGCGCATTGTGCTGGGTATGAGGCCTTCCCACCCTGTGAGGGTTACCGGGCAATCTGAACAGGGTGAGGTGGAATGAGACCCTTGCTTCGGTCAGACACCCACAAACCCCCCCATATACGATTGTTTTAGGCCCCCGGATTCGGCCAAAGGTGGGCACTCCCTAACTGTTGGGGTTCTTTGAGCCCTGACAGGGTAAGGGAACCTCATTCTGCTGGTTTAGACTACTGTTTTATAATCATACGAGCAATATGGCTAATTCATCAAAGAAATCTAACAGCTCCTAATAAATAATTAGGCAAAAAGCTCATAAAATTGAACGTAAACTGCATGTAAATTAAAAATTGCTTTAATAAACACATAAATAAATAAATAAATAAAGTGTGTGACGCACTAACGTCGCATTCCTGCAGTTTATATACTCTGTGATTTGTGCAGTTTATTAATTTTTGGAAAATAAACTAGTTAAACTTGGAAAAAATCGTGACACTCTTACGATTAATCAACTACTTTAATTGTATTATTTCATGAAATAACCATCAAACGTTTTAGAAGGCTCAATCTTGATAAGAATGCGCATGAACAAACCAAAAAACCTTTTTCAGTACATATTAACTGGTACCAGTGCAGACGTTTGAAATGGATTGGTCCATCAAGACAATGTACTATCAACGTTTCGATGTCAGTTCTTTATGAAAACAAAAGAATGCAGAATTTGAGCTTTGAAACGAAATGTTCAGAGAATTATTAATGACAATTCAGCCTTGTACTGCAAATCTGGAAACCTAATTTAATTTGCGCACATGCTGATCACCTTAACAAGGGTTTTAATCAATACATGCTTTTTTCCAATATTCAACACAATATCTTTGAAATTACATAAAAAATGTCGCAGTCTGTGCACAATTTTAAGTTCAAAGAGTGCTAATATAGCACAAAATGCAGACTTCAGTAGTCCAAATCGGTCTCAACTGGTATTAATTAGCGATGTACACTTGAAAGAAATGAGACCTTTGATTAGTAATTGGCCAATTTGATATCGCCACCTGTACACAGCGGTCAACGCGGTTCTCTCCAAACCGTCATTAGTGGTTCAAGCTTGGAAAAGTAAAGACATATTCTTACATACTGGAATTATCATTTATAACTGTCTTTTTCAGGACAAAACAAATATTCAAACTTGATTCTATGGGTTATTTACGCTCATAACCAGATTAAAAAACATAGAAACACTCTAGTCAGGTATCAACCCTGCGTGTTTCAGAAGCACTGAAGTCAGGTATCAACCCTGCGTGTTTCAAAAGACTTAAAATATACATAAGCACACTAGTCAGGTATGAACCCTGCGTGCTTCAGAAGCACTTTAGTCAGGTATGAATCCTGCGTGCTTCATATTGACACTAAATAATATTAAAATCGTCATAAACCTAGGCGCGTCCAAGGAAATAAATAAGCCTAGCTCTTTATCTGGTATATGTCGTTTCAAACCCATTAGAACACGTTCTAACTGAATCAATGGGCACTGTTTTCCTATTCACACGCATAATAAAACGGTGTATAGGCGCTTTAGTCAGGTATCAACCCTTCGTGCTTTATTTGGTCGCTCTACTCGTGCGCACCCATGACACTAAATCTGACCAACTATTGATCAGTTGTGTCGATATCTCTAAACATAAAAACAAGCCCTACCCCACTGTACAACCCTATTATCAATGTACATCTGAGAACAGTTATCTGCGCTATACCTCCATATCAGAATGTGCGTTTTGCACATGCTGATCAAAGTTCGCTTTCTGTTTCAATAAATGGATACATTGATCGTTTTAATCGTTTAAGCAGATGCCACATATGTAATTGTGCATATCATTCTTCATTGTGCACAAAAACAGAAGCACAATTGAAGTAAAACACATTTGACAGCATCCAATAAAGAGTATGTACGTGTGTATAACCTAATAAACGTTTGCTGTTCGCACGTGCGAAGCCACGTAAATGTATTATGTACTTGAAAATCTTTAAATTTGAACAGATAAACAGATTGTTCAGAATTTACAAGATTCGCATTTACTGCCATAATCAGCTGCACAAGGACAATATGCAGTACATGACTATGATACGCATATATTTAATCCAATATGGCGGTTGCTGTGCGTACATAGGACATTTATTAACGTCATTCTCTACATAACTAATCAGTCTATGCATATATACGCACGCATAAAGGCTTTATTTGTGTGCATCTAAAAATGATAAATTACCTTGATTAGCTTATGCGTGCACAAGCTAATTCACACATGAGGAGTATAATAAAATAAGTAAAAAAAAAACATCTGCTCAAAAATGGTCAAATGTATCGTATATATTTCAAGCAAGGGGTTAATGCGTTGTCTTCTCCAGTATAAAGAAAAGTAGAGAGTTTGTCTCTTAACTCCAAATTGTAGCGTTAGTTGAAAAACTAAGCTTACAATAAAATATGCTTAAACATTAAAAGAATCACTTCGTACTATACAGTGCACAATGTGCATCTGATATGAAATCAAGTTTCTACAAACGTAAACTATCTTTATAGCGTCTGATGAAGGGGCCATGTGCCTCGAAACTAGTAACGCGCTTCAGATATTGTTTTCTGAAATAAAGATATATAACCCTCCCCACCAAGCGGTGGTGTTCATAATGTTTAAAGTACGTCTTGTAAAGCACTTTTAATCGAATTAAGCTTTAACATACATGTAGTGGAGACTATGAAAAGAATGTCCTGAGTTTTGTCAGCGACTTGACGTTATAACAACGTTGATCCGACGTTGCTTAGACGTTGGATACTGATCGCAGATCTCAGGCGTGTACTTGTTTCTAACCTTGAGTGAGGAAGATTAAAATTCAAATACCTTATCATTGCGCCAGTACACTGATCCTCAAGGTGATTGTGTCTCAAATTTACCTGCTAAAATGCAAGAACAAACAAGCACAAGTTTAAAAAAAGCTAAAACTTGGGCGCATTGTGCTGGGTATGAGGCCTTCCCACCCTGTGAGGGTTACCGGGCAATCTGAACAGGGTGAGGTGGAATGAGACCCTTGCTTCGGTCAGACACCCACAAACCCCCCCATATACGATTGTTTTAGGCCCCCGGATTCGGCCAAAGGTGGGCACTCCCTAACTGTTGGGGTTCTTTGAGCCCTGACAGGGTAAGGGAACCTCATTCTGCTGGTTTAGACTACTGTTTTATAATCATACGAGCAATATGGCTAATTCATCAAAGAAATCTAACAGCTCCTAATAAATAATTAGGCAAAAAGCTCATAAAATTGAACGTAAACTGCATGTAAATTAAAAATTGCTTTAATAAACACATAAATAAATAAATAAATAAAGTGTGTGACGCACTAACGTCGCATTCCTGCAGTTTATATACTCTGTGATTTGTGCAGTTTATTAATTTTTGGAAAATAAACTAGTTATACTTGGAAAAAATCGTGACACTCTTACGATTAATCAACTACTTTAATTGTATTATTTCATGAAATAACCATCAAACGTTTTAGAAGGCTCAATCTTGATAAGAATGCGCATGAACAAACCAAAAAACCTTTTTCAGTACATATTAACTGGTACCAGTGCAGACGTTTGAAATGGATTGGTCCATCAAGACAATGTACTATCAACGTTTCGATGTCAGTTCTTTATGAAAACAAAAGAATGCAGAATTTGAGCTTTGAAACGAAATGTTCAGAGAATTATTAATGACAATTCAGCCTTGTACTGCAAATCTGGAAACCTAATTTAATTTGCGCACATGCTGATCACCTTAACAAGGGTTTTAATCAATACATGCTTTTTTCCAATATTCAACACAATATCTTTGAAATTACATAAAAAATGTCGCAGTCTGTGCACAATTTTAAGTTCAAAGAGTGCTAATATAGCACAAAATGCAGACTTCAGTAGTCCAAATCGGTCTCAACTGGTATTAATTAGCGATGTACACTTGAAAGAAATGAGACCTTTGATTAGTAATTGGCCAATTTGATATCGCCACCTGTACACAGCGGTCAACGCGGTTCTCTCCAAACCGTCATTAGTGGTTCAAGCTTGGAAAAGTAAAGACATATTCTTACATACTGGAATTATCATTTATAACTGTCTTTTTCAGGACAAAACAAATATTCAAACTTGATTCTATGGGTTATTTACGCTCATAACCAGATTAAAAAACATAGAAACACTCTAGTCAGGTATCAACCCTGCGTGTTTCAGAAGCACTGAAGTCAGGTATCAACCCTGCGTGTTTCAAAAGACTTAAAATATACATAAGCACACTAGTCAGGTATGAACCCTGCGTGCTTCAGAAGCACTTTAGTCAGGTATGAATCCTGCGTGCTTCATATTGACACTAAATAATATTAAAATCGTCATAAACCTAGGCGCGTCCAAGGAAATAAATAAGCCTAGCTCTTTATCTGGTATATGTCGTTTCAAACCCATTAGAACACGTTCTAACTGAATCAATGGGCACTGTTTTCCTATTCACACGCATAATAAAACGGTGTATAGGCGCTTTAGTCAGGTATCAACCCTTCGTGCTTTATTTGGTCGCTCTACTCGTGCGCACCCATGACACTAAATCTGACCAACTATTGATCAGTTGTGTCGATATCTCTAAACATAAAAACAAGCCCTACCCCACTGTACAACCCTATTATCAATGTACATCTGAGAACAGTAATCTGCGCTATACCTCCATATCAGAATGTGCGTTTTGCACATGCTGATCAAAGTTCGCTTTCTGTTTCAATAAATGGATACATTGATCGTTTTAATCGTTTAAGCAGATGCCACATATGTAATTGTGCATATCATTCTTCATTGTGCACAAAAACAGAAGCACAATTGAAGTAAAACACATTTGACAGCATCCAATAAAGAGTATGTACGTGTGTATAACCTAATAAACGTTTGCTGTTCGCACGTGCGAAGCCACGTAAATGTATTATGTACTTGAAAATCTTTAAATTTGAACAGATAAACAGATTGTTCAGAATTTACAAGATTCGCATTTACTGCCATAATCAGCTGCACAAGGACAATATGCAGTACATGACTATGATACGCATATATTTAATCCAATATGGCGGTTGCTGTGCGTACATAGGACATTTATTAACGTCATTCTCTACATAACTAATCAGTCTATGCATATATACGCACGCATAAAGGCTTTATTTGTGTGCATCTAAAAATGATAAATTACCTTGATTAGCTTATGCGTGCACAAGCTAATTCACACATGAGGAGTATAATAAAATAAGTAAAAAAAAAAACATCTGCTCAAAAATGGTCAAATGTATCGTATATATTTCAAGCAAGGGGTTAATGCGTTGTCTTCTCCAGTATAAAGAAAAGTAGAGAGTTTGTCTCTTAACTCCAAATTGTAGCGTTAGTTGAAAAACTAAGCTTACAATAAAATATGCTTAAACATTAAAAGAATCACTTCGTACTATACAGTGCACAATGTGCATCTGATATGAAATCAAGTTTCTACAAACGTAAACTATCTTTATAGCGTCTGATGAAGGGGCCATGTGCCTCGAAACTAGTAACGCGCTTCAGATATTGTTTTCTGAAATAAAGATATATAACCCTCCCCACCAAGCGGTGGTGTTCATAATGTTTAAAGTACGTCTTGTAAAGCACTTTTAATCGAATTAAGCTTTAACATACATGTAGTGGAGACTATGAAAAGAATGTCCTGAGTTTTGTCAGCGACTTGACGTTATAACAACGTTGATCCGACGTTGATTAGACGTTGGATACTGATCGCAGATCTCAGGCGTGTACTTGTTTCTAACCTTGAGTGAGGAAGATTAAAATTCAAATACCTTATCATTGCGCCAGTACACTGATCCTCAAGGTGATTGTGTCTCAAATTTACCTGCTAAAATGCAAGAACAAACAAGCACAAGTTTAAAAAAAGCTAAAACTTGGGCGCATTGTGCTGGGTATGAGGCCTTCCCACCCTGTGAGGGTTACCGGGCAATCTGAACAGGGTGAGGTGGAATGAGACCCTTGCTTCGGTCAGACACCCACAAACCCCCCCATATATGTACTGTAAGTTGGATGAGTTGGATAAGTTGTACTGTAAGTTGGATGAGTTGGCTAAGTTGTACTGTAAGTTCGACGAGTTGGCTAAGTTGAGGATGAGTTCGATAAGTTGGGTAAGTTGTACTGTAAGTTGGATGAGTTGGCTAAGTTGAGGATGAGTTCGATGAGTTGGATAAGTTGTACTGTAAGTTGGATGAGTTGGCTAAGTTGTACTGTAAGTTGGATGAGTTGGCTAAGTTGTACTGTAAGTTCGATGAGTTGGCTAAGTTGAGGATGAGTTCGATAAGTTGGGTAAGTTGTACTGTAAGTTGGGTGAGTTGGCTAAGTTGTACTGTAAGTTCAATGAGTTGGCTAAGTTGAGGATGAGTTCGATGAGTTGGCTAAGTTGTACTGTAAGTTCAATGAGTTGGCTAAGTTGAGGATGAGTTCGATGAGTTGGCTAAGTTGTACTGTAAGTTTGATGAGTTGGCTAAGTTGGAATGTAAGTTCGATGAGTTGGATAAGTTGAGGATGAGTTCGATGAGTTTGATAAGTTGTACTGTAAGTTGGGTGAGTTGGATAAGTTGAAGATGAGTTCTACTGTAAGTTGGATGACTTGGCTAAGTTGTAATGTAAGTTGGATGAGTTGGCTAAGTTGAGGATGAGTTCGATAAGTTGGGTAAGTTGTACTGTAAGTTGGATGAGTTGGCTAAGTTGAGGATGAGTTCGATGAGTTGGATAAGTTGTACTGTAAGTTGGATGAGTTGGCTAAGTTGTACTGTAAGTTCGATGAGTTGGCTAAGTTGAGGATGAGTTCGATGAGTTCGATAAGTTGGACGGTAAGTTGGATGAGTTGGATAAGTTGAGGATGAGTTCGATGAGTTGGATAAGTTGTACTGTAAGTTGGATGAGTTGGATAAGTTGAGGATGAGTTCAATGAGTTGGCTAAGTTGTACTGTAAGTTTGATGAGTTGGCTAAGTTGAGGATGAGTTCGATAAGTTGGATAAGTTGTACTGTAAGTTGTATGAGTTGGATAAGTTGTACTGTAAGTTGGATGAGTTGGCTAAGTTGTACTGTAAGTTCGATGAGTTGGCTAAGTTGAGGATCAGTTCGATAAGTTGGGTAAGTTGGAATGTAAGTTCGATGAGCTGGCTAAGTTGGAATGTAAGTTCGATGAGTTGGATAAGTTGTACTGTAAGTTCGATGAGTTGGCTATGTTGTACTGTAATTTCGCTGAGTTAGATAAGTTGAGGATGAGTTCGATGAGTTGGCTAAGTTGTACTGTAAGTTGGATGAGTTGGCTAAGTTGGAATGTAAGTTTGATGGGTTGGATAAGTTGAGGATGAGTTGGATAAGTTGTACTGTAAGTTGGATGAGTTGGCTAAGTTGTACTGTAAGTTCGATGAGTTGGCTAAGTTGAGGATGAGTTCGATAAGTTGGGTAAGTTGTACTGTAAGTTGGATGAGTTGGCTAAGTTGAGGATGAGTTCGATGAGTTGGATAAGTTGTACTGTAAGTTGGATGAGTTGGCTAAGTTGTACTGTAAGTTCGATGAGTTGGCTAAGTTGAGGATGAGTTCGATGAGTTCGATAAGTTGGACGGTAAGTTGGATGAGTTGGATAAATTGAGGATGAGTTCGATGAGTTGGATAAGTTGTCCTGTAAGTTGGATGAGTTGGATAAGTTGAGGATGAGTTCGATGAGTTGGCTAAGTTGTACTGTAAGTTGGATGAGTTGGCTAAGTTGAGGATGAGTTCGATAAGTTGGATAAGTTGTACTGTAAGTTGGATGAGTTGGATAAGTTGTACTGTAAGTTGGATGAGTTGGCTAAGTTGAGGATGAGTTCGATAAGTTGGGTAAGTTGTACTGTAAGTTGGATGAGTTGGCTAAGTTGAGGATGAGTTCGATAAGTTGTACTGTAAGTTGGATGAGTTGGCTAAGTTGTACTGTAAGTTGGATGAGTTGGCTAAGTTGTACTGTAAGTTCGATGAGTTGGCTAAGTTGAGGATGAGTTCGATAAGTTGGGTAAGTTGTACTGTAAGTTGGGTGAGTTGGCTAAGTTGTACTGTAAGTTGGATGAGTTGGCTAAGCCAACTCATCGAACTTACAGTACAACTTAGCCAACTCATCCAACTTACAGTACAACTTAGCCAACTCATCCAACTTACAGTACAACTTATCCAACTCATCGAACTCATCCTCAACTTAGCCAACTCATCCAACTTACAGTACAACTTATCCAACTCATCCTCAACTTATCCAACTCATCGAACTTACATTCCAACTTAGCCAACTCATCCAACTTACAGTATAACTTAGCCAACTCATCGAACTCATCCTCAACTTAGCAAACTCATCGAACTTACAGTACAACTTAGCCAACTCATCCAACTTACAGTACAACTTATCCAACTCATCGAACTCATCCTCAACTTAGCCAACTCATCCAACTTACAGTACAACTTATCCAACTCATCCTCAACTTATCCAACTCATCGAACTTACATTCCAACTTAGCCAACTCATCCAACTTACAGTATAACTTAGCCAACTCATCGAACTCATCCTCAACTTAGCCAACTCATCGAACTTACAGTACAACTTATCCAACTCATTGAACTTACATTCCAACTTAGCCAACTCATCCAACTTACATTCCAACTTACCCAACTTATCGAACTCATCCTCAACTTAGCCAACTCATCGAACTTACAGTACAACTTAGCCAACTCATCCAACTTACAGTACAACTTATCCAACTCATCGAACTCATCCTCAACTTAGCCAACTCATCGAACTTACAGTACAATTTATCCAACTCATCGAACTTACATTCCAACTTAGCCAACTTATCGAACTTACATTCCAACTTATCTAACTCATCGAACTTACAGTCCAACTTACCCAACTTATCGAACTCATCCTCAACTTAGCTAACTCATCGAACTTACAGTACAACTTAGCCAACTCATCCAACTTACAGTACAACTTACCCAACTTATCGAACTCATCCTCAACTTAGCCAACTCATCGAACTTACAGTACAACTTAGCCAACTCATCCAACTTACAGTACAACTTAGCCAACTCATCCAACTCACAGTACAACTTATCCAACTCATCGAACTCATCCTCAACTTAGCCAACTCATCCATTTTACAGTACAACTTACCCAACTTATCGAACTCATCCTCAACTTAGCCAACTCATCGAACATACAGTACAACTTAGCCAACTCATCCAACTTACAGTACAACTTATCCAACTCATCCTCAACTTATCCAACTCATCGAACTTACATTCCAACTTAGCCAACTCATCAAACTTACAGTACAACTTAGCCAACTCATTGAACTCATCCTCAACTTAGCAAACTCATCGAACTTACATTACAACTTATCCAACTCATCGAACTTACATTCCAACTTAGCCAACTTATCGAACTTACGTTCCAACTTACCCAACTTATCGAACTCATCCTCAACTTAGCCAACTCATCGAACTTACAGTACACTTTAGCCAACTCATCCAACTTACAGTACAACTTATCCAACTCATCGAACTCATCCTCAACTTAGCCAACTCATCGAACTTACATTCCAACTTAGCCAACTCATCCAACTTACAGTACAACTTATCCAACTCATCGAACTCATCCTCAACTTAGCCAACTCATCCAACTTACAGTACAACTTATCCAACTCATCGAACTCATCCTCAACTTATCCAACTCATCCAACTCACCGTCCAACTTATCCAACTCATCGAACTCATCCTCAACTTAGCCAACTCATTCAACTTACAGTACAACTTATCCAACTCATCGAACTCATCCTCAACTTAGCCAACTCATCCAACTTACAGTACAACTTACACAACTTATCGAACTCATCCTCAACTTAGCCAACTCATCGAACTTACAGTACAACTTAGCCAACTCATCCAACTTACAGTACAACTTATCCAACTCATCGAACTCATCCTCAACTTAGCCAACTCATATGACTTACATTCCAACTTAGCCAACTCATCCAACTTACAGTACAACTTATCCAACTCATCGAAGTCATCTTCAACTTAGCCAACTCATCCAACTTACAGTACAACTTATCCAACTCATCGAACTCATCCTCAACTTATCCAACTCATCGAACTTACATTCCAACTTAGCCAACTCATCCAACTTACAGTACAACTTATCCAACTCATCGAACTCATCCTCAACTTAGCCAACTCATCCAACATACAGTACAACTTATCCAACTCATCGAACTTACATTCCAACTTAGCCAACTTATCGAACTTACATAACAACTTATCTAACTCATCGAACTTACAGTCCAACTTACCCAACTTATCGAACTCATCCTCAACTTAGCCAACTCATCGAATTTACAGTACAACTTAGCCAACTCATCCAACTTACAGTACAACTTACCCAACTTATCGAACTCATCCTCAACTTAGCCAACTCATCGAACTTACATTCCAACTTAGCCAACTCATCCAACTTACATTACAACTTAGCCAACTCATCCAACTTACAGTACAACTTATCCAACTCATCGAACTCATCCTCAACTTAGCCAACTCATCCAACTTACAGTACAACTTACCCAACTTATCGAACTCATCCTCAACTTAGCCAACTCATCGATTTTACAGTACAACTTAGCCAACTCATCCAACTTACAGTACAACTTATCCAACTCATCCTCAACTTATCCAACTCCTCGAACTTACATTCCAACTTAGCCAACTCATCCAACTTACAGTACAACTTAGCCAACTCATCCAACTTACATTACAACTTAGCCAACTCATCCAACTTACAGTACAACTTATCCAACTCATCGAACTCATCCTCAACTTAGCCAACTCATCCAACTTACAGTACAACTTACCCAACTTATCGAACTCATCCTCAACTTAGCCAACTCATCGAACTTACAGTACAACTTAGCCAACTCATCCAACTTACAGTACAACTTATCCAACTCATCGAACTCATCCTCAACTTAGCCAACTCATCGAACTTACATTCCAACTTAGCCAACTCATCCAACTTACAGTACAACTTATCCAACTCATCGAACTCATCTTAAACTAAGCCAACTCATCCAACATGCAGTACAACTTAGCCAACTCATCGAACTCATCCTCAACTTATCCAACTCATCGAACTTACATTCCAACTTAGCCAACTCATCCAACTTACAGTACAACTTATCCAACTCATCGAACTCATCCTCAACTTAGCCAACTCATCCAACATACAGTACAACTTATCCAACTCATCGAACTTACATTCCAACTTAGCCAACTTATCGAACTTACATTCCAACTTATCTAACTCATCGAACTTACAGTCCAACTTACCCAACTTATCGAACTCATCCTCAACTTAGCCAACTCATCGAACTTACAGTACAACTTAGCCAACTCATCCAACTTACAGTACAACTTACCCAACTTATCGAACTCATCCTCAACTTAGCCAACTCATCGAACTTACATTCCAACTTAGCCAACTCATCCAACTTACATTACAACTTAGCCAACTCATCCAACTTACAGTACAACTTATCCAACTCATCGAACTCATCCTCAACTTAGCCAACTCATCCAACTTACAGTACAACTTACCCAACTTATCGAACTCATCCTCAACTTAGCCAACTCATCGAACTTACAGTACAACTTAGCCAACTCATCCAACTTACAGTACAACTTATCCAACTCATCCTCAACTTATCCAACTCCTCGAACTTACATTCCAACTTAGCCAACTCATCCAACTTACAGTACAACTTAGCCAACTCATCGAACTTACATTACAACTAAGCCAACTCATCCAACTTACAGTACAACTTATCCAACTCATCGAACTCATCATCAACTTAGCCAACTCATCCAACTTACAGTACAACTTACCCAACTTATCGAACTCATCCTCAACTTAGCCAACTCATCGAACTTACAGTACAACTTAGCCAACTCATCCAACTTACAGTACAACTTATCCAACTCATCGAACTCATCCTCAACATAGCCAACTCATCGAACTTACATTCCAACTTAGCCAACTCATCCAACTTACAGTACAACTTATCCAACTCATCGAACTCATCTTCAACTTAGCCAACTCATCCAACTTACAGTACAACTTATCCAACTCATCGAACTCATCCTCAACTTATCCAACTCATCCAACATACAGTACAACTTATCCAACTCATCGAACTCATCCTCAACTTATCCAACTCGTCCAACTTACCGTCCAACTTGTCCAACTCATCGATCTCATCCTCAACTTAGCCAACTCATCGAACATACAGTACAACTTATCCAACTCATCAAACTTACAGTACAACTTAGCCAACTCATCCAACTTACAGTACAACTTATCCAACTCATCGAACTCATCCTCAACTTAGCCAACTCATCGAACTTACAGTACAACTTAGCCAACTCATCCAACTTACAGTACATCTTATCCAACTCATCGTCAACTTATCCAACTCATCGAACTTACATTCCAACTTAGCCAACTCATCCAACTTACGGTACAACTTAGCCAACTCATCGAACTCATCCTCAACTTATCCAACTCATCGAACTTACATTCCAACTTAGCCAACTCATCGAACTTTCAGTACAACTTATCCAACTCATCGAACTCATCCTCAACTTAGCCAACTCATCGAACTTACATTCCAACTTAGCCAACTCATCCAACTTACAGTACAACTTATCCAACTCATCGAACTCATCCTCAACTTAGCCAACTCATCGAACTTACAGTACAACTTAGCCAACTCATCCAACTTACAGTACAACTTATCCAACTCATCGAACTCATCCTCAACTTAGCCAACTCATAGGACTTACATTCCAACTTAGCCAACTCATCCAACTTACAGTACAACTTATCCAACTCATCGAACTCATCTTCAACTTAGCCAACTCATCCAACTTACAGTACAACTTATCCAACTCATCGAACTCATCCTCAACATAGCCAACTCATCGAACTTACATTCCAACTTAGCCAACTCATCCAACTTACAGTACAACTTATCCAACTCATCGAACTCATCTTCAACTTAGCCAACTCATCCAACTTACAGTACAACTTATCCAACTCATCGAACTCATCCTCAACTTATCCAACTCATCCAACATACAGTACAACTTATCCAACTCATCGAACTCATCCTCAACTTATCCAACTCGTCCAACTTACCGTCCAACTTATCCAACTCATCGATCTCATCCTCAACTTAGCCAACTCATCGAACATACAGTACAACTTATCCAACTCATCAAACTTACAGTACAACTTAGCCAACTCATCCAACTTACAGTACAACTTATCCAACTCATCGAACTCATCCTCAACTTAGCCAACTCATCGAACTTACAGTACAACTTAGCCAACTCATCCAACTTACAGTACATCTTATCCAACTCATCGTCAACTTATCCAACTCATCGAACTTACATTCCAACTTAGCCAACTCATCCAACTTACAGTCCAACTTACCCAACTTATCGAACTCATCCTCAACTTAGCTAACTCATCGAACTTACAGTACAACTTAGCCAACTCATCCAACTTACAGTACAACTTACCCAACTTATCGAACTCATCCTCAACTTAGCCAACTCATCGAACTTACAGTACAACTTAGCCAACTCATCCAACTTACAGTACAACTTAGCCAACTCATCGAACTTACAGTACAACTTAGCCAACTCATCCAACTTACAGTACAACTTATCCAACTTATCGAACTCATCCTCAACTTAGCCAACTCATCGAACTTACATTCCAACTTAGCCAACTCATCCAACTTACGGTACAACTTAGCCAACTCATCGAACTCATCCTCAACTTATCCAACTCATCGAACTTACATTCCAACTTAGCCAACTCATCGAACTTTCAGTACAACTTATCCAACTCATCGAACTCATCCTCAACTTAGCCAACTCATCGAACTTACATTCCAACTTAGCCAACTCATCCAACTTACAGTACAACTTATCCAACTCATCGAACTCATCCTCAACTTAGCCAACTCATCGAACTTACAGTACAACTTAGCCAACTCATCCAACTTACAGTACAACTTATCCAACTCATCGAACTCATCCTCAACTTAGCCAACTCATAGGACTTACATTCCAACTTAGCCAACTCATCCAACTTACAGTACAACTTATCCAACTCATCGAACTCATCTTCAACTTAGCCAACTCATCCAACTTACAGTACAACTTATCCAACTCATCGAACTCATCCTCAACATAGCCAACTCATCGAACTTACATTCCAACTTAGCCAACTCATCCAACTTACAGTACAACTTATCCAACTCATCGAACTCATCTTCAACTTAGCCAACTCATCCAACTTACAGTACAACTTATCCAACTCATCGAACTCATCCTCAACTTATCCAACTCATCCAACATACAGTACAACTTATCCAACTCATCGAACTCATCCTCAACTTATCCAACTCGTCCAACTTACCGTCCAACTTATCCAACTCATCGATCTCATCCTCAACTTAGCCAACTCATCGAACATACAGTACAACTTATCCAACTCATCAAACTTACAGTACAACTTAGCCAACTCATCCAACTTACAGTACAACTTATCCAACTCATCGAACTCATCCTCAACTTAGCCAACTCATCGAACTTACAGTACAACTTAGCCAACTCATCCAACTTACAGTACATCTTATCCAACTCATCGTCAACTTATCCAACTCATCGAACTTACATTCCAACTTAGCCAACTCATCCAACTTACAGTCCAACTTACCCAACTTATCGAACTCATCCTCAACTTAGCTAACTCATCGAACTTACAGTACAACTTAGCCAACTCATCCAACTTACAGTACAACTTACCCAACTTATCGAACTCATCCTCAACTTAGCCAACTCATCGAACTTACAGTACAACTTAGCCAACTCATCCAACTTACAGTACAACTTAGCCAACTCATCGAACTTACAGTACAACTTAGCCAACTCATCCAACTTACAGTACAACTTATCCAACTTATCGAACTCATCCTCAACTTAGCCAACTCATCGAACTTACATTCCAACTTAGCCAACTCATCCAACTTACATTACAACTTAGCCAACTCATCCAACTTACAGTACAACTTATCCAACTCATCGAACTCATCCTCAACTTAGCCAACTCATCCAACTTACAGTACAACTTACCCAACTTATCGAACTCATCCTCAACTTAGACAACTCATCGAACTTACAGTACAACTTAGCCAACTCATCCAACTTACAGTACAACTTATCCAACTCATCCTCAACTTATCCAACTCCTCGAACTTACATTCCAACTTAGCCAACTCATCCAACTTACAGTACAACTTAGCCAACTCATCGAACTTACATTACAACTTAGCCAACTCATCCAACTTACATTACAACTTATCCAACTCATCGAACTCATCCTCAACTTAGCCAACTCATCCAACTTACAGTACAACTTACCCAACTTATCGAACTCATCCTCAACTTAGCCAACTCATCGAACTTACAGTACAACTTAGCCAACTCATCCAACTTACAGTACAACTTATCCAACTCATCGAACTCATCCTCAACTTAGCCAACTCATCGAACTTACATTCCAACTTAGCCAACTCATCCAACTTACAGTACAACTTATCCAACTCATCGAACTCATCTTCAACTTAGCCAACTCATCCAACTTACAGTACAACTTATCCAACTCATCGAACTCATCCTCAACTTATCCAACTCATCGAACTTACATTCCAACATAGCCAACTCATCCAACTTACAGTACAACTTATCCAACTCATCGAACTCATCCTCAACTTAGCCAACTCATCGAACATACAGTACAACTTATCCAACTCATCGATCTTACATTCCAACTTAGCCAACTTATCGAACTTACATTCCAACTTATCTAACTCATCGAACTTACAGTCCAACTTACCCAACTTATCGAACTCATCCTCAACTTAGCCAACTCATCGAACTTACAGTACAACTTAGCCAACTCATCCAACTTACAGTACAACTTACCCAACTTATCGAACTCATCCTCAACTTAGCCAACTCATCGAACTTACATTCCAACTTAGCCAACTCATCCAACTTACATTACAACTTAGCCAACTCATCCAACTTACAGTACAACTTATCCAACTCATCGAACTCATCCTCAACTTAGCCAACTCATCCAACTTACAGTACAACTTACCCAACTTATCGAACTCATCCTCAACTTATCCAACTCATCCAACTTACCGTCCAACTTATCCAACTCATCGAACTCATCCTCAACTTAGCCAACTCATCGAACTTACAGTACAACTTATCCAACTCATCAAACTTACAGTACAACTTAGCCAACTCATCCAACTTACAGTACAACTTATCCAACTCATCGAACTCATCCTCAACTTAGCCAACTCATCGAACTTACATTCCAACTTAGCCAACTCATCCAACTTACAGTTCGACTTATCCAACTCATCGAACTCATCTTCAACTTAGCCAACTCATCCAACTTTCAGTACAACTTATCCAACTCATCGAACTCATCCTCAACTTAGCCAACTCATCGAACTTACAGTACAACTTAGCCAACTCATCCAACTTACAGTACAACTTATCCAACTCATCCAACTCATCCTCAACTTAGCCAACTCATCCAACATACAGTACAACTTATCCAACTCATCGAACTTACATTCCAACTTAGCCAACTTATCGAACTTACGTTCCAACTTATCTAACTCATCGAACTTACAGTCCAACTTACCCAACTTATCGAACTCATCCTCATTTTAGCCAACTCATCGAACTTACAGTACAACTTAGCCAACTCATCCAACTTACAGTACAACTTACCCAACTTATCGAACTCATCCTCAACTTAGCCAACTCATCGAACTTACAGTACAACTTAGCCAACTCATCCAACTTACATTACAACTTAGCCAACTCATCCAACTTACACTACAACTTATCCAACTCATCGAACTTATCCTCAACTTAGCCAACTCATCCAACTTACAGTACAACTTACCCAACTTATCGAACTCATCCTCAACTTAGCCAACTCATCGAACTTACAGTACAACTTAGCCAACTCATCCAACTTACAGTACAACTTATCCAACTCATCCTCAACTTATCCAACTCCTCGAACTTACATTCCAACTTAGCCAACTCATCCAACTTACAGTACAACTTAGCCAACTCATCCAACTTACATAACAACTTAGCCAACTCATCCAACTTACAGTACAACTTATCCAACTCATCGAACTCATCCTCAACTTAGCCAACTCATCCAACTTACAGTACAACTTACCCAACTTATCGAACTCATCCTCAACTTAGCCAACTCATCGAACTTACAGTACAACTTAGCCAACTCATCCAACTTACAGTACAACTTATCCAACTCATCGAACTCATCCTCAACTTAGCCAACTCATCGAACTTACATTCCAACTTAGCCAATTCATCCAACTTACAGTACAACTTATCCAACTCATCGAACTCATCTTCAACTTAGCCAACTCATCCAACTTACAGTACAACTTATCCAACTCATCGAACTAATCCTCAACTTATCCAACTCATCCAACATACAGTACAACTTATCCAACTCATCGAACTCATCCTCAACTTATCCAACTCATCCAACTTACCGTCCAACTTATCCAACTCATCGAACTCATCCTCAACTTAGCCAACTCATCGAACATACAGTACAACTTATCCAACTCATCAAACTTACAGTACAACTTAGCCAACTCATCCAACTTACAGTACAACTTATCCAACTCATCGAACTCATCCTCAACTTAGCCAACTCATCGAACTTACAGTACAACTTAGCCAACTCATCCAACTTACAGTACAACTTATCCAACTAATCGTCAACTTATCCAACTCATCGAACTTACATTCCAACTTAGCCAACTCATCCAACTTACAGTACAACTTAGCCAACTCATCGAACTCATCCTCAACTTATCCAACTCATCGAACTTACATTCCAACTTAGCCAACTCATCGAACTTTCAGTACAACTTATCCAACTCATCGAACTCATCCTCAACTTAGCCAACTCATCGAACCTACAGTCCAACTTATCCAACTCATCGAACTCATCCTCAACTTATCCAACTCATCGAACTTACATTCCAACTTAGCCAACTCATCGAACTTACATTCCAACTTAGCCAACTCATCGAACTTACAGTCCAACTTAGCGAACTCATCGAACTCATCCTCAACTTATCCAACTCATCCAACTTACCCACCTCATCGAACAGCTTAACTCATCCAACTCATCGAACTCATTCTCAACTTATCCAACTCATCGAACTTACCCAACTCATCCAACTTATCGAACTTATCTTTTAACTTATCGAACTCAGCTTGCTTAGCTTACTCAACTCATCGAACTTAGCTTGCATCTTGCTGCATATAATGGTCCAATGTTGTACTCATGACCAACTCATCCTAACATATGCGCAGCTATTATAACTTACCGAACTTAGCTCAGCCATTGAAGCATCTGGACACATATCACCAACTCATCCTAACATATGCGCAGCTATTATAACTTACCGAACTTAGCTCAGCCATTGAAGCATCTGGATACATATCATTGTATAAAGACCCAACTTAGCGAACTCATCGGCTATAATGGACAGCTATGGCAACTTACTCAACTTAGAACTTAGAATATAGGGACCTATCATATGTATGTTTGTTGTAGTATATATATATATATATATACTTTATAAATATACTGACCGCTGACTTAAAGTTCAACTTATCCAACTCAACTTAGGTAAGTTAAGTAGCATAAGTTGTAAGCTGAGCTGGATGAGTTGAGTAAGCTGAGCTGAGTGGTATAGGTATCTTGTCCGGAAAAAGTGGCGAAAATTGCTTATTTTGCTCAGCTTGATGAGTTGAGTAAGCTGAGCTGAGTTGTAAGTCATATGAAAGAAATAAAAGGGGTGGAGGGAGGGTAGACACACAGTGTATCATAATATATACATGTAGCTATTGTAACTCATCAAACTTAGCTCAGGGCTCTCTTGTAACATAGCCGTTGTTTAAAGGCCTAACTTACCGAACTCATCTGTTATAATGGACAGCTATGGCAACTTACTTAACTTAGAACTTAAAATCGGGACCTTCCATATGTATGTGATATCTCAATAGAATATATGTACAGTCTAATCATTTCTGTCATTTTTGTCCCGAAATTATTTGGTCTATAGAAATACATGGGGACTCCTGTGGGCTACGTACTTCATACTCCGTGTCCCGAAATTTACTGTCTACGTTTAATAGATGAATATTGTGAAAATTATGCTGAGATACTTTGTGTCTTAGTATATTGCATAGGCATGTGCCTGAGACAGAATTCGGGACAGGGAGTATGAAGTACCTGCCGATTTTTGTAGAACTTGGTATTGATAAATACGAGTACGCAAGTAAAAAGTAAGTGACTATGGTCGCAAAATATGTCACAATCACACATATCATCCCGTGGCACTGTAAGAAAGAGTCGCAGATAAGTTAAAGCCCAAATACAAATTAATTTAGAACAATTAAAAGTAAAACTGGCTCTGACGACCTCTTCCCAATAAATGGCTAACTAAATGCCGTATATACATTTTTCTAGCTATTGTCCGGAAAATGGAATCAAATATAATTTGAAAAAGGGGTCAGTTTCTTGGGACTCCATGGCATTGGGGAAAATCCAGCACAATTCAAGAATCGAATGAAGCCTCGAGTGTACGTAAGGTGCAATACTATCTTCCTAATAAATGCCTTATATATTTTTCTAACTATTGTCTGGAAAAGGGAATCAATTTCCTGGGACTCCTATTGCTGCACACCTTATACACACTGGTAAATGTATACGTCGATTTGCTGGTATTTACGCGTATTGCCGCCACGGTACTTCATAGACCGGAAGTGGTAGATATTGGTGTTAAATTATTAAATACTATATGGAAAAACATGCCATATGCCTAAAGGACTATAGAATCAGATCATCTTTAAGTATTTGGCATGCATATGGCGATTCATGTAAGCATTTAGGAATAGATTCGAGTACCGATCATGCAGATCCTATTCCTAAATGCTTACATAAATCGCCATGCACATACTGAATACTTAAAAATGATCGAATTCTATAGTCCTTTCGGCATATGGCATGTTTTTCTGTATAGTATTAACACCAATATCTACCACTTCCGGTCTATGAAGTACCGGCAATACGCGTAAATACCAGCAAATCGACGTACACATTTTCCAGTGTGTTATAGATTTGGTAGAAATGCCTCCTCCTCAGCCTCCACGGCATTCGGGAAATCCAGCACAATTCGAGAATCGACGCAAGCCTTGAGTGTACATGTACAATGTACGTAAGGCGCACTACGCGTAGTACTATGTACGAAAAAGCTCCTTTTTTTAGCCGGAACTGAGGTAAGGAAAATTGGTTCTGTAGCATGTGGGTTTGACAGCTCTATTAAATCCATTTTCTGATAACCGGAAAAGTTTAATCAGTAGAATAAACGAAGTTTATGCATTTTTCAATAAATTATCCCTATAGTGATATTTTATTGAGAAAACATAAACTTCATTTAGAACCCTTTGTTTTGCTGCAATCACACTTGATAATGTGTTGACATGGTTTCTGTGACGTCAGCGTTATGTCATCAATTTATATCCTCGAGGTACATCCAAGGTCTGATTCCGTGGAATTCAACGGAATTGGCCGCGGCAGATCTGATTGCCTCCACGGATGGCTGATATAGATTCTTTTTTTTTTTTTTTACTTTCTTTCGTTTTAAGGTACAGCACAAGGAATGGAATAACTATTGCCTTTACGGTTTGTGGAGATATAATCAGGCTGGAACAAGCTCTCGTCATGCTGAAGTCTGCTGTGCTGTTTTCACAAGCAAAACTTGAAGTGCACATATTTGCTGACAGTCACTTACAAACAGAGTTTCGAAATAAGGTAAGCAAGACAAAACTATGTATAAACCGATGTATATCCAGTGACAGGACTTTATTATTTAGTTAAGAGTACGTAACAAAAAATGAATCTTCTTATTTCTCAACAAAACTTATGTTGTGGTTAGTCAAAACAACCGTCTCACAATCATGACACGGTTCTTTAGAGCATCCAAAGTATAAGTTAAAACTGATGAGCAAGAACATTTGTTTTATAATTTTTCGCGCAAAAATTTATTTATATAATCTGTGAATTAAAATATTTAATAGCCATGCAACTTAAAGGAGGGTTCAGGTGTACTGCTTTCATCAGCAATTCATTTCTGCCAAGAAAGACGTGCTATCTAGCAATTCAAGTTTCAAGACATTGACTCCATATTTTTAAATGTCATGCATACAGTAATGCATTACAGAGAACCTAAGAGGCCCTTCAAGTGTCCTCAGATTGACCTCTTACTTTTTGCTTTATGACGGGTGGGCATCAGCGGAACTACCGCGAAATCGCGTTAACGTAAAGGACCACGCACATTGAAAGGCTTTTTTGGCCCCCTATGAGGCTAAAATATAAAAATCGTTTTTAATTTATTTGCTCTTAATGGTTTATTAGAACAATAACCAAATTATAAAAGTGTCGAATTAATTCGACTTTAACCGTTGCTATGGTAACAAAAATGGCCGCCAAGATAGGCTGAAAACAGGAAATTGACCTTTTTGGAGCAAATTTGAGATGTTTGACAGAACAATTAACTTAGAGCACAAGCAAATACCAAAAAGATTATTTTAACAACTGATGAGAATTATCACGGCACAAGACGTATTAAAAAGATTTTTTTGGTATTTTGCTGTGCTGATAACCTTTTTTTAAAAAAAAAAAATAGATCTCCAAAAGCCTTAAATTTGGTCAAAAATGGCAATTTCTCTATTATAAGCCGATTTCGTCGGCCATTTTTGTTACCATAGCAACGGTGAAATTTAAATAATTGCCGAAATCTTACACTTCAGTTATTCTTCTTATTAACCAATCAAAAGAAACTGTTGAAAACAATTATTAGTTTTTTGCTCCAAAAGGGGCCAAATAAGCTCCTTAATGCACGTACATTGTACCCACCCCTTTGTTCCTTCGTCACATCCGAGACCCATCGTCACGGAAAAGTCAAACAAAGGTAGGTACTACTCTGTTTGGATTTTTTTTGTAAAAGAATGAGCTAACTATGTAAACATCCGGCAATGCTATTCAATGTAGATACGATTTACCTTGCTAAACAGGCCAAACCGCGATGTTGAAAAAAAAGCTTTGCTTTAAGACGAGGACCGTAACAAATCGAACCCAGAACGGAATTTCTTCAGTTTTTTGTCAAAACGAAGAAATTATTCAGATGTTTTGCCAGTTTTAGCTCAGAACAAGAGCATTTTACACATCACCTGTACAACATTCGGCAATGCTTTTCCATGTAGATATGATTTACCTTGCTAAACAGGCCAAACGCGATGTTGAAAAAGCTTTGCTTTGAGATGAAGACAAATTGAACCTAGAACGGGATTTCATCATTTTTTTTGCGTCAAAATGAAGAAATTATGCAGATGTTTTGCCAGTTTTAGCTCAGACCAAAAGCATTTTACACATCACATGTACATGGAAGCCTTTTTTTCTTTCAGAAGTAACAAAATCGAACGATCATGTTCTATGAAGAAATAATGCCAAAAGTTTCAGGCACAGAAGCGCCTTCGTCATCGCGGTAGTTGTAACGTCACTCTCTAGTTCCTTGGAGTATACGGTTACATGTACAGTACTTGCACTGCGTGCAGGCGCGGAGAGAAATGTGTGTAATATTGTAGTATCTACTGGAACACCCCAAACCGCCACCAATCCATCTCAAACGCTACTCCCCGTGTACAAACTAGCACACTTACCCCTACCCCACTCCAAGTTGTCACCTGCAAGACCCCCACAACCTTTAGCTCAGCCTTTTTCTCAGATACGCTACAAATGTTAGTATTAGGTCTGTCCACCGGCCCAAATATACTTGAAGTGTATTTCATTTATCTACATGTATTTATGTTATGTATCAGTACATGAGATTTTGTCACGTATCGCATGTGCCACGACTCCGATAAGCTTGCGCACTGTTAATTTAAATTTTCACCAGAACTTTCTGGCTACTCGCACACACAAAGTATGGATGTAGATAAAGACAAAACCAAATTTTAGACCACAGGCTGGACACGTCAGCATAAGCGTATAAAGAAGGTTTTTGCGATACGTATCTAAATGATGTGAGCTGACCATTATCTATACCCTTTTGGAATTGGTTTGAGTGGTGTCGGGTGTATGTTGGGAAAGGGAGTGATATAATCGCAGAGAGGCCGGAATATGTAGTTTGGGTGGATTGGGATGTTTCCACAGACCTCAATAAAACAAAATGCTTCGATTCGGTTACTCTTTAAACAATCTGGAGATAAACACAACAACACTAATGCATTCGTGAATTTTGGCACCGATGCTTGTGTATGTGTCTGCATTTTGAAAATATACTAAAATCCAAAGGTAACTGTGCACTTAAAATTACCAAATACATCATAACTGTTTTTTTTAACAAAATAAGATATTACAATGAGCACCTGGCACCCGCCCTAATACAATTCACGAAAAATAATTCAGGTAAATTAATCTTCTTTCGAGTTATATGTGCTTTTATTAAAGCCACAAAATCAGCCTTACCTGACAAAATCCTGGGTAAACCCAGGATTCGAACACGCTTTTTCAAGGGTCATCGATTTCCCATAAAAATACTGCCAGACATTTAGTCTCTGACGTATGGTTAGAATTTTGGCAGGGTCTTAAAGTTGGTTCACAATGAAATTAATCACTTTGGTGTTACTGCGTATGGTCATATGTATGGCTGGATAGATTGAAATTGGTAACAATTAATGCCACAGCAATTATCATGGCAGGGACATAAAAATGTGTCCTCTGCAAGATGCATGAATTTCTATTATACTGTTTTACGCACTGAGTAATCAAAAACTGCTGAATAGATTGACTGCCATATTTCTTTACTTTTTCTGGCTATGAAGTTATTTGTTAGAGCAAAAGTAATGTTAAAGATATCAGAAGCTGGCATATAACCATAAAGTATATTGTGACATTTGATGCAAACAGAAAATTCCATTCTTTGGGCTGGAAATAAACATGTCTAAAAACGTGCTTAAAATGATGTTACTGCTTCAGTACACCACACTATAAATGTTTAAACAAACACAACCAATAGTTTGAGATACACGTCTGTCATTAATGTAGCAAATGCAACAAAATATTTGTTTGACTAGCTTTATCTTTTACAACAATATGTTGGCAATTTTGACAACAGAGATTTCCTAACAACATATGAATTGCGTAACCTGTATGTTTACTTCCTTCAAATAAGATACAGGAACACACTTACTATATGATTATTGTGTTAAACTTGTTCCTTAGAGCAAAGCTGTTATGGAAAATCAGGTGTTCATTGCTATGCAAATTAACCTAGTAACTATCTTTTTAAAAATGTAAATTGCGATATTGCGAATTACGTTAATATGATTTTGACCCAACATTAAAGAACCGTCTTAGGGCGTATCCTATCTGGTGATGTAATAATTGTTTTCTAATAACAGCACATCAGTTTCAGTAAATTAGTACCCAAGCACACCATATAAAAGTTGCAGTTTCATTATAACAAGGACTTCAATGATACTACTAGGCACATCACCTCTCCCTATTATGTTACTTGTAAAGGAACTCATCCTTTTAAAAATATATTTATATAATGTACCTCTTATTTAACCATAAATGATATAACTGAAAGCTCAGTTTGGCTTTTCATTAGGATATCTGGGAATGGACACACTTAAAAGCGGTCAGGTAATTTACAGACAGATAGCGTAATTCACATATTGAGGTGTTTTAATTAGATACAAATGGCAATAACTTATAATCCTTTCTGTTATTTGTTTTTTTTTATCGTCTTTGCCATACTGTCTTGTTTATTCCCTGCAGCCTTGTGGTCACCTGCTGGGAAAAGATTGGCCTCTCGGCTCTCGTGTCATATTATAGAAAGCTTTTGGTTACTGTAAAGGCGGCACCTGATGAATGCGTAATTAGGACTTGTGTACCTTAGACATAGACAGAAGCTGAAAATGAGGCGTGGTTTTATTCAAAAGTAACTGTAACATCTTGTGTCATACCTAGGTAAAAACACAAAACACATTATTTAATCCAAAAACGCCAGCAATGTGACATCAGAAAATGTTTGTTTATTGGTTAACAGAGGCAAACAGTGTGGACCCAGATCAGACGGCGTTCTCAGGAGTCAACTAATCTGGGTCTACATTGTTTGTTGAAGTGGCTTCAAAAGACACAAGTAGACATTCTTTGTTGCATTGGCGCGCTCTAAAGGTAAATAAATATTACGGTCAGAATTTTCATTGCACGCACGTTTGCACAGCTCAGGCAACTTATAACTCTACCAAATTAGATAGAACTCAATTTCCCTTCTTGAGCGAACCACCCCCAGATATGAGTATTAAACTTGCCGCCTTTACAGTGACTGAACAGCCCTTCAATACACCCAACACCAACTAAACCAATCCCAATATGGTATAGATACATGTACATTGGAACCCCTGATTACAAATTAAGATGTTAACACTCAATATCTTGGGTCCTACCAGTCATTTTGGATGATTTTCAAAATGGCCAACGTGAAAATGCCTATATAGTGTAATATCAGCCTCAGACAATTTATATTTCTTGCTTTATAAGCATAAAAAATAGTAAGGGTGTAAAATCTTTATTTAACACCATCAATCTCATCTCTGATATTAAAAGTTTAGCGTATGGTCTTAACATAGTAAATTCGAGATGGCTGCCGCTTTGAAGTAAGGAAGGGAGCAAAGATCAGGAATCGATACAATCAAGAACCACACCTGACCGTGGATACCAATGGGAAAGTGATAAACTTACAGTTAGACACGACAAACGAGAGCCAAGAGGTCAGCCCTTTTCCAGTAGGTGACCACAAAGCACATATAAACAGACGCGTACAAAGACATAGCATATACAAGACAGAACAAAAACATAAAAGATCCACAAAAGAAGTACCGCCTTGGAATGGTCAGTAAAATATTTTACTTGAGGGCTTTAACCGGTTTAAGGGCGCCAACCTCACACTTAATTCAGATGTGGATTAAGACACATAGATGGTTGAAGTTCATTTTTTGCATATTTTCGTTTATCTTCAGAAAAGTTCAGTGATTCTTTTGATTATACTATTTAAAGTTACATGTTTGAGTCATTATAAATTTCGGAGATATATTTTCAGTCATCATTATTTTAGTCATGTAGAATGACATAAAAGATGACTTTAATAAATTACAAATAGGTCCAATATAGCCAGATTGATGTAATAGGTTATCTGGCTAACTTTTGAACAATAAAGATTTCAATAAGATTATGATCAAATACTGGTATTGATACATCTCATAGGCAGGTCTTTCATTCACAATGTTATTGCAGTCCTCATCAAAAGAATAACCTATTTATCACAAAGTCCTCATCTTTATAATATTTGAAAGGCCACATATAAGGTTACCCCTCCCATTCTTTACATTGGAATTTACAACTTTTCCTCTAAATAAACATAAAACACCTCTACAGATATCTCTCCCACTAGTATCGGAATTAAGTTCGGCTGGCTTTCGTCAGATTCAATACGCTATTGTAAGTGTATTTGGGCGCTTCAGGGTGCAACATACATTACATGTTTACGTTAAACCCAGCAAAACGGGCATCTGAGTCCAACTTAGCCTCGAATCATATGATGCCAAAACGTCTACCTATATGCGTTAAGGTATATATGCATGGGTATAGGGGTAGGGTAAAGTAAGAGTAATGACAGGGTAGATAGGTCAGGTGTATTATAAGGGGTAGTGAATGAGTATGTGTTTAGGTAGGGTAATGTTAATGGACGGGCTACCTTACCCTTAGCCGTAACTTACCCAATTTTCTACCATACCTCCCTTACATCTACACAGAGAATCCCCTAAAACACCAAGGGGGGTATGTGTAACTGCAATGTAGGTTTTATATGTTTACTCACCGTTCCAAGGCGGTACTTCTTTTGTGGATAATTTATGTTTTTTTCTGTCTTGTGTTTGTTATGCCTTTGTGCACGTCTGTTTATTTGTACCTTTAAGTCACCTAATGGTAAAGGGCTGGCCTCTTGACACTAGTTTGTGGTGTCTCATTGTAAAAAAAGTAAGTGAGTATGATCAGGAAATACCACAATAAGAAACGGCAGACAACCCGATGGCACCGCGAGGAAGAGCCGTTCAGCCATCACGAGATACCAGGAAGACAAATAAAGCAAAGCAACCAGCTCTCTCTCTTCCCCATCAAGATGATTGCAATACTATAATAGACATAGAGAAACGTACAGCAAAACATAGAATAATTACAGACTCCCACAATGGGAGTAACAAAAAACAAAAAGTAAACAGCAACAGAACCACCGCCTTAGAACGGACAACAGCCTAAGCCACCGGGGGGCTTAAATGCATTTTACTGGTACCAAATCTTCGCCCTAGATTCTGCTGTTGTTGAAGTACAATAAATGTTCAGCTCGCATGGAGGCCATCTAACTAATGCAATTTATCATCATGGAGATACACTCTATTCAAATTAACACACCATAGTGAAAGAAAGAAAAGGGCTCATGACTCACAGATAGTCAGAGCTAAAGAAAACCTCAAGTTGAGCCACGGTGGGTCCAGCTGCAGATAAGCATTAGGCACTAACCCACCAATTAAAGCTTTACGTCAGAGCCGTCATAGAGTCTGAGGCCTGACCCACCGTCGTGCAATTAAAGATGAAACCATACCTATAAACCGTGATTAGGTTTAAAACTAGGCATGCAGACTGTCGCATGATATCCAAGTTATATCCAACCCTTATATAACGTTTTACTATCTTTTTGAATTTATCACTGAAATAAGTTTTCCAACAATTCGTTTGAATTTATAAACTAAATCACCATAAAACATAGGTTCTGATATGCCTTGTTGCAGAATAGTTTATCACTTTCCTGGGTCAGGTGTGGTACTTGAATGTATTGATTCCTGATCTTTGCACTCTTGCGTACTTTTAAGTAGAATTAGATATAGTATGATAGTATGAGTTTGCGTATGAGTTTGGGCGTTGGTAGGTCAGGTATAAGGGTAGGGTAGTACAATTAAGTGTACTGAAGAATAGGAGTAGGACAGCTATACAGAAAGGTTGTATCTGGCAGTGTATGATTTGGTATGCTTGGAGAAGTAAGGGCAGAGTAGTGTAAATTGAGAATACAATTGCAGGGAAGGGCAACTCAGCCTGGTACTTCATTCATTTTTAATCCAGTAAATTTCTTACCATCATTTGTCTATTCATTTTAATAAGAATAAGAAAATTAAGTGGACCTACAATTATTTTAATTCTCTGATTATTACTTGCTACAAAAATGACTACTCCATAGAATTGTATTCGTGTTACTCCTACGTTTGGACTAAATACACATTAAGGGTTGGACCTCAGACTCTATGACGGTTTCGACTTATCTTTTGATGATAGGGCAGGGGCCTGAGGCTTTGGCTGTTGTTAGGTCCAGCAGGGTTAACCTGTTGGATTTCATTGCTCCGGTATACAGCTTTATGTACTGTTGAGTCCTTATATTTGCTTTATCTCATTATTATATCTTGATTTATATGTACTAGGAGATGATACATTGATAAGTAAGGGATCTTTCATGGAAACCAAAAATCTATGTGTCTTGATCCACATCTGAACTAAGGTTTAGGTTGGCGCCATGAAAACGGTTTAAGCCCTCCAGTAAAATATTTTACTGACTATTTTAAAGCGGTACTTCTTTTGTGGATCATTTAAGGTGTTATTTCATTCTTGTGTTTGTCACACTTTCGCATATGCTCACTGTTGCCTTGTGGTCACCTGTTGGGAAAGGTGCTGACCTCTTGGCTCTCGTTTGTGGTGTTAAATTGTGTTTTTGTTACTTTCCCATGTGGTATCCTGGGTCAGGTGTGGTGCTTGATTGTATCGATTCCTGACCTTTGCCCATTAACTTATTGGAAACGTTTAAAATGTTGGTAGGACTCTAAACGGTAATAAAAACTCGTCAGAGTATGTTGTGAGCAGAATACATTTACATTAATTTTAAGCAATCGTCATGTAATATTGCATGTTATGTATGTTACACATTTTACAATAAGGAATAGGGAGCGCAGTGGCTCAGTGGTAGAGTGCTTGACTCGAGATCGAGGGGCTGCGGGTTCGAGCCTCACCGGCGTCACTGCGTTGTGTCCTTGAGCAAGAACATTAATCCTAGCTTAGTACTGGTTAAACCCAGGAAAACCCGTCCCTATATAACTGAAAGATTGTTGATGGGACGTAAAGAATCAAATCAAACACATAAACAATAAGGAATTAAAAAAAACATTCAAAAGGAAATTCGAGTCATGTTCATAAATGTGCTTGTTGTGGGCTATTAACATAGGGTTGAGTAGAAGCAAATACTTTAACTTAAAGCATTCAAATGTTTAACAGATTATATACGTGCTACATAGTTTTGGTAAGTACAGATAAACTTAAATAACACAGACTTATATTCAAAGCTTGATAAAGCAACACTCTATTTAATCTACTGTGAATTTTAGCTTGTCTTTTTTCAATTGTTTTAATCAGTGTATTTTAGAAGAAGAAAAAAGATTCTAGAAACTCCTAAGATTGATAAAGAATATCATATTGAGAACGAAAGCTATTCACTCAAAAATTGTGTTGATGTTATCTATGCTAATAAAATGTTATATGCACATAGCTTATGTTGAGAGTACTTGAGACAGGTCTCAGATGATTGAGCTTGTATTATAAGGAATTTCTTAAATCTGAAAACCTACAATTATTTGTCATTTTTGTTATATTATACAGCAGAATGTAATTTTTAACTTATTAAAATGGCCTTTCTGAAATTCAATTTTACAGTGAGCTACCGAGTTGAAAGTTTAATAACTGTCTAATTATAAAAATTGATAAATAACCTTAGCAGTATGTGAAAAATAAATCAATTTTCTATACAAAGTATGGACTAATTAGAATCAAACCATCGGATAGATTCTGAAGAGGCTATTTTGGACTCAGATGTACGTTATGCTGGGTTTAATGTAAACGTTTAACGTATGTAACACCCTCAAGCGTCCAAATACATTTCAACAAAGTATGCTGCAATAAGTGATGAATATTAAAAGAGCCAAAAGAGCTGCATTCCAATATAAGTGAGGTAGATATATGCAGTGGTGCATTTCTGTTTATTTAGAGATATAGTTGACTGCTTATCAAAATGGTGGGGTATACTTTTTTGAAGCCTTTCCAGTTTAATGAAGATGACGAATTTGTGATTAATGGGGAATTCTATTGATGAGGACTGAAATTTGACATCGTAAATTTAACAGCTGACAATGAGATGTGTCAATACAAAAATGTTCTTAAAAGGGTATCCTTTGGAAGCAAAGACTGCACCAATGAACTGAAACTAGAGTGTGCATATTTCCAGGGCCAGACTAGCTAGTTTCTGCCATTTAGGCGTCATCAGTGACCCTCTAATAGTTACAAAGTTTCCACAATGAAACCCAAGTTTTTGATCATAATATTATTAAAATCGTAGTTTTTTTTTTAAATTTAACAAGATAACTTAGGTTATTATTGAACCTATGTTCATTTATGAAAGTCATATCATGAGACTGAAATAATACTGATAGTAAATATATATCCAAAAATTAATAATGGCTTATTATGTAACTATAAATTGTATAACCAAATAAAATCACTGAATCTTTTTTCGAAAAAATAACGAAAATATGCCAGAAATGAACTTCAAGCGGCACCCATTTTGAATTTACTTTGTTGAGACCATACGTTAGGCTTTTAATATCAGAGATGCAGCTTAGGATCTCAAATATAGATGTTCTGCTCATAAAAGCAAGCATAAGAAATGGTAGGAGGGTGATATGATACTAATTAAGCATTTTTTTTTCAATGTGGCCATCTTGAAATGGCGGGTAGGACACAAGATATCGAGTTTTGATTCTTAATCAGTGGGGTCCAATGAACAATAATATACAACTCCCGTAGGTTGATTAGGGGGTGCGTGGTGACGCTTCCGGGGCCATGGACTACTACATGTACCTACCTATACCTCTGTTTATTCACATGGTTTTCAGCTGTCGAGATGGCCAGAGAAAATCCTGAAGAACCTATCTTACCATATACACAATATCTCATTTCCTGATAATGATGAATCAGGTGATGGTAGGGACTGGAAAACTATATACAGACCATGTGCGACTCAGCGTTTATTTTTCCCTGTAAGTATTGACTACATGGGAGGCCAGAGCTCCTTAAAAATCTCAAAGATATAGGGTTTCTTAGCATACTTATCCGGATATCCTGAAAAATCACAAAACTACCAAGCTAGCATTCAACGTTTGGCCACCCTCGGCCCGCCAGCGAAACGCCATAAAAATGGCGTTTCGCTGGTGGGCCGACGATGGCCCACTTTTAGGTGCTAGTTTGATCTCCTCCACCTCGCCTAATCAACCGGGAAACAACAACAAAAACTACCTTGTCGAGTTTTACCCCTCTGACGAAATTTTCTGGATCCGTGCATGGATTATAGAGTGACCATCCTCCTTTAAACCTTTGCATACTTAAAACCCCTATAAACAAGAAGTTTATCAAACCGCACAGACTTACCTAAAATATCACAGAGCTCCATGTATTCACTGTTTACTAAGATAAAAAATATTAATGACTGTAGTGCATCTTTCCACCATTATCAATTCAACGAATTCATCTCGAATTTATGGGCCGGTGGGTAGTGAATTTCATGTAAAGTACATTATCTAAGCAAATACTAAAGAACCTAGTTAGACGCCGCGATAATCGACAGCTGGTCTAGTTTTGCATTTGTTTGCCAATGTCCCAGGTTCAGTGGTAGAACGCTAGATTTAAGATTTAAGTGTCGCTAGTTCGAGACTCATTGAAGGAACTGTGTTGTATGCTTGACAACATCTGCTTTGTTCTGAATCAACCCAGGAATTGCCCTGATACTACTGGAAATAGGCCATGAGCTATTGAGGGTTTTTGCTCCCCCAGGGAAATTTGTAGACCATGGGTTTCTTAAACCGTGTCATTTAACAAGCATTTTAGCTCACCTGAGTCAGCCTTCCGCCGTGCGTCCGTCAGTCCGTCTGTAAACTTTTTCTTTAGACGACATTTTCTCCTAATCCACTGGTCCAAATTTCATATAACTTCACATGAATGTTCCCCATGATGCCCTCACTCAAAATTGCACAAACGGTTTCGCTCCTCCGAACGGGGGGGGGGGGGGTTAGAATGCCAGAGCTCCAGATAAGAACTCTTTTAAATGACATCTCCTCCTGAACCACTGGTCTGAATTCAAAATAATTTCTCAGAATTGTTTCTCCTGATACCCTCTACCAAAATTGCACAAATGGTTTTGCTCCACTGAACAAAAGGGCCGCCAGAGCTACAGATAAGAAGTGAGTATGATCAGGAAATACCACAATCAGAAACGGCAGACAACCCGATGGCACCGCGAGGAAGAGCCGTTCAGCCATCACGAGATACCAGGAAGACAAATAAAGCAAAGCAACCAGCTCTCTCTTCCCCATCAAGATGATTGCAATACTATAATAGACATAGAGAAACGTACAGCAAAACATAAAACAATTACAGACTCCCACAATGGGAGTAACAATAAACAAAAAGTAAACAGCAACAGAACCACCGCCTTAGAACGGACAGCAGCCTAAGCCACCGGGGGGGGGGGGGGGGCTTAAATGCATTTTACTGGTACCAAATCTTCGCCCTAGATTCTGCTGTTGTTGAAGTACAAGAAATGTTCAGCTCGCATTGAGGCCATCTAACTAATGCAATGTATCATCATGGAGATACACTCTATTCAAATTAACACACCATGATGAAACAAAGAAAAGGGCTCATGACTCACAGATAGTCAGAGCTAAAGAAAACCTCAAGTTGAGCCACGGTGGGTCCAGCTGCAGAGAAGCATCAGGCACCAACCCACCGATTAAAGCTTTACGTCAGAGCCGTCATAGAGTCTGAGGACTGACCCACCGTCGTGGAATTAAAGATGAAACCATACCTATAAACCGTGATTGGGTTTAAAACTAGGCATGCAGACTGTCGCATGATATCCAAGTTATATCTAACAATATATAACGTTTTACTATCTTTTTGAATTTATCACTGAAATAAGTTTTCCAACAATTCGTTTGAATTTATAAACTAAATCAGCATAAAACATAGGTTCTGATATGCCTTGTTGCAGAAGAGTTTATCACTTTCCTGGGTCAGGTGTGGTACTTGAATATATTGATTCCTGATCTTTGCACTCTTGCGTACTTTTAAGTAGAATTAGATATAGTATGATAGTATGAAACAAGAAGTTTATCAAACCGCACAGACTTACCTAAAATATCATAGAGCTCCATGTATTCACTGTTTACTAAGATAAAAAATATTAATGACTGTAGTGCATCTTTCCACCATTATCAATTCAACGAATTCATCTCGAATTTATGGGCCGGTGGGTAGTGAATTTCATGTAAAGTACATTATCTAAGCAAATACTAAAGAACCTAGTTAGACGCCGCGATAATCGGCAGCTGGTCTAGTTCTGCATTTGTTTGCCAATGTCCCAGGTTAAGTGGTAGAACGCTAGATTTAAGATTTAAGGGTCGCTAGTTCGAGACTCATTGAAGGAACTGTGTTGTATGCTTGACAACATCTGCTTTGTTCTGAATCAACCCAGGAATTGCCCTGATACTACTGGAAATAGGCCATGAGCTATTGAGGGTTTTTGCTCCCCCAGGGAAATTTGTAGACCATGGGTTTCTTAAACCGTGTCATTTAACAAGCATTTTAGCTCACCTGAGTCAGCCTTCCGTCGTGCGTCCGTCCGTCCGTCTGTAAACTTTTTCTTTAGACGACATTTTCTCCTAATCCACTGGTCCAAATTTCATATAACTTCACATGAATGTTCCCCATGATGCCCTCACTCAAAATTGCACAAACGGTTTCGCTCCTCCGAACGGGGGGGGGGGGGGGGGGGGTTGGAATGCCAGAGCTCCAGATAAGAACTCTTTTAAATGACATCTCCTCCTGAACCACTGGTCTGAATTCAAAATAATTTCTCAGAATTGTTTCTCCTGATACCCTCTACCAAAATTGCACAAATGGTTTTGCTCCACTGAACAAAAGGGCCGCCAGAGCTACAGATAAGAAGTGAGTATGATCAGGAAATACCACAATCAGAAACGGCAGACAACCCGATGGCACCGCGAGGAAGAGCCGTTCAGCCATCACGAGATACCAGGAAGACAAATAAAGCAAAGCAACCAGCTCTCTCTTCCCCATCAAGATGATTGCAATACTATAATAGACATAGAGAAACGTACAGCAAAACATAGAACAATTACAGACTCCCACAATGGGAGTAACAATAAACAAAAAGTAAACAGCAACAGAACCACCGCCTTAGAACGGACAGCAGCCTAAGCCACCGGGGGGGGGGGGGGGGGGGCTTAAATGCATTTTACTGGTACCAAATCTTCGCCCTAGATTCTGCTGTTGTTGAAGTACAAGAAATGTTCAGCTCGCATTGAGGCCATCTAACTAATGCAATGTATCATCATGGAGATACACTCTATTCAAATTAACACACCATGATGAAACAAAGAAAAGGGCTCATGACTCACAGATAGTCAGAGCTAAAGAAAACCTCAAGTTGAGCCACGGTGGGTCCAGCTGCAGATAAGCATCAGGCACCAACCCACCGATTAAAGCTTTACGTCAGAGCCGTCATAGAGTCTGAGGACTGACCCACCGTCGTGGAATTAAAGATGAAACCATACCTATAAACCGTGATTGGGTTTAAAACTAGGAATGCAGACTGTCGCATGATATCTTTAAAAGACATCTACTACTGAACCACTGGTCCAAATTCTAAATAATTTCACAGAATTGATTATCATAATATCTTCATCTAAAATTGTTCAAACGTTTTTTTCCGCTGAACAAAATGGCCGCCAGAGCTCCAGACAAGAAATATCTTAAAAAAGGCATCTCCTCCTAAACCACTGGTCCAAATTTCATATAGCTTCACATGAATGTTCCCCATGATGCCCTCTTTCAAAACTGCACAAATGGTCCCTCTCCACTAAACAGGAGGGCTGCGACAGCTCCAGATAAAAATATCTTTTAAAGGCATCTCCTCCTGAACCACTGGTCTAAATTCAAAATGATTTCACAGAAATTGTTCCTCATGATCAGATGAGAAATATATTTAATCGACATCTCCTGGTGAATCACTGGTCCAAAATTCAAAATATTTTCACAGAATTGTTACTACCATATTTGCACAAACGGTTCCACTACACCGAACAAAGGGGCTGCCAGAGCTCCTAATAAAAATGTCTTCTAATGACAATTTCTCCTGAACCACTGGTTCAATTTCATAATAATTTCACGGAATTGGTTCTCATGATGGCTTGAATCAAAATTCCACAAACAGTTTTGCTCTGCTTAATACAGGGGTCGCCAGAGGTCTAGATGAGAAATGTCTTTAAATGTCATATACTGAACCACTGGTCCAAATATAAAATAATTTCACAGAAATGTTCCTCATGATGCCCTCTACCAAAATTGCACCAATGGTTTTGCTCTACTAAAAAGGGTTGGCAGAGCTATAGATAAAAATAATATCTTAAAATTAAATCTTCTGAACCACAGGTTCAGAACAAAATAATTTTAACAGAAATTTTCCTTATGTTGCCATTTACCAAAAATGACCAGAAGGTTAAGCTTGGCTGAACAAAATGGCTACCAGAGCTAAAAATATAAATATATTTAAATCATATAATATCTCTTTAGCCACAGGCCAATACATCATCAACTCATGTGTCTGGACTCAGGTGAGCGATCCAGGGCCCTAGGGCCCCTAGTTTAACATGTTGCCCTCTGGCTGCTGGAGTGTTTAAGCATGCATATGACGCAACCCTTCATTTAAAATGTAATTAAGACTGTTAAAGTAGAACTAGAACAATTCAAATTGAATAAACTGTCATGTAATAAGCAAGAACAGTTAATTCCCTGAGATATTGATGTTTGTCAAAGTTTTTAGGGCCACCGTTAAACTTTCAATTACACCATATACAATCATTCACATTTTGTTAAATAGTTTCGTTTGATAAACTTCTCAACATATATCTTAAATTAAGATATACCTTGAAAATATTAACCTGATCCTGGCCTTTATCATTAACATAATTTCACAGCCGATCGAGCATCTAAATATATCTTCGGCGTTCATCGTACGACTAATACGGAAATGCACGTGGTACTTTTTAAGACAATAGATGTATATACCGCTATAAAGCTCAACTGGCTATCAGTTGCTTTGGTGGCTAAGTGGGTAGAACACGTGAATATTGCACACTTATATTTTTAAGCTTTGTTAGTTGCGTTGTTAGTTCGAATCCTGCACGCGACATTTATTTTTGTAACTACTTTAAAGACTTTTGTTTTATTTTTATTAAATTTTCTCCTTTTGCAAAATTGTTTCTCCATTTTAATTAATTTGATCTCTTTGGTGACAATAACATTCACTCGTAGGATCCGTAACACTGTACTTTAACTATCGCCTGTCGCCTCTTCAGTTTTTAAAATATGAGCTGCGACATGATATTTCCAACAATGTGGCATTTTGACATGAATAGGCGCAGGTGAGTCTGTGCACCCTCCTTATTAAGAATTGAAACTAAATGCTGTTAATTCATTAGCTTACCAGGCATAGAATATTCAAGTGACTAGGAAAGGCTCTGATCAGACTGTGCGTATGCGCATGCTGGTCTGCGCCTTTGCTTGTCGCACATACCACATTGTTGGAAATCTCATGTCGTGGCTTACATATGGACCTCCTTGCTGTTGTTTAGAGAAATGCTACGATCTGCAATAACTTATTTATTTTGCTTTGGAGGCAAGAGCGCGGGTGTAGACCTACTCGCAAACTAAATTCTAACTCCAAGCATCAAGAAGTTTTTACTCATTACATTTTCAAAGAAAGCGTGAACTTAGATTTTTGGGTTTATGTGCATTTCTTTGACATGAAAACAAAGAAAAATGTAATAAAAAAAAAGTTACGTCGACCAGGATTCGAACGCATAATTTACGTATTCACGTCTGTAGCTATGCTGACTAACCACAAGACTACCGTGGAAAGTACAACTACATTGAGCTATCAATGGATCTCATCCCAAATGTACCAAGACGTTTATTTCCGTAATTGCTCTAAACATACCGATTGCACACGATCCATCACGAAAAACTATATATTCAGTGATAGTACTGTAATAATTTATTCATGCATAAAGGTCAGGATCAGTTTAATATGGTAGAGGTATAATATATTTTGAAAGACAATTCAGAAATTGCAACAACTTCCTTCTTTCACAAAATCTCTAAGAATCATAAGCTGTTGATTATGACACTATTGAAAAAAAACGTTATGTAAGGTAAGATTATTTTAATTATAAAATACAGCATGCAATCCTATCTGTATGCCTTTAAACACCATATATTAGCATTCGATTGGTTAACAAAACTAAAAAGGATATTAATAGTAGTAAAACGTTATATAAGGGTTGGTTGTAACTGAATGAACTCTTCAGCACAGCTTTTACTGTTTAATAAATAATATTTAAATAAATCAACATAGTATTTCTAGTGATTTGCTTAAGCAATATACGAAGGTTGCGCCAGAACGTCGTAGACTTTTGTTATAACTCGAGACTGTGTATCAGGAATTTTCTGAAATGCGTATGATATTTTTATATACATTTCATAAACATTTTGTAGAAAAATGGGTGGAATCGGAAACCTTATAAGTAAATGATTTACAAAGAACAAATATTACCATGTAAATGAAAACAAATAGGTCTTTATGATGGCTTTACATGACAATGATCGCATGTGATAGGACCGTATCTAAAGAAACATACCAATTTATAAGTCTTTCCAATTTATAAGTCTTATCAGCCAGAAAAAAGTTCAGACCAAATTTGACCAGGTGACATTCAAGTTAATGTAAAATAGCTTTGATAATATCATTTTAGCGTGTGGGATGGACAAGTAAGATATCTAAAACTGTGCTGTCATGAGAACTTACTTTATTTCTATTATTCAGAATGTGGCATGACCAAATTATTGCATACGTCCTCAATAGCAAAGCGTTATATGGATATAAAACTAATAGAATGAGCCGTAAACAAACCAGGGTTTGGATTCAGACTCATACACAATGTCAAATGTTCTGTTTAAATTTTATACAAAAGCCACCCTAGTCACTATCACCATGTTAAATTTGCATGCAAAGTTAACAAGATATATGCATTTCTGATTTCCAAGGGAGTTACACAATCATCTCCAAAAGAAATCATATTTCGTCCACAATGAAAAAAATATAATAAATATTAGAAGTTGATTTTGCATTGTAACTATTGTCATGTGTGTGACACGTGTGTGATTAAGTATACCAAATATTGAAACCATATCTCAAATTTGTTCTTTGATAGAAGTCAAAGTATTGATATTATAGCACTTAGATGGAAACGTAATTGCTGAATTCATTTAACGTAATTTATAAAGTGTTCAAATGAAGATTTGACCAGCAAGTAAGGTTGGTTACTTTCACATATTGACAAAAGCAAGCATTAATTGTCCAAGTTGACGCAGTTGGTGCAGTGAAGCCAGCTGTTCTGCTCTAAATCTATCCTTAGTGTATGCAGGCAGCAAATACTATGGTGAGTCTACACATATACACAGGCTAATATGATCCTTCATTTTTTTAAACTTCGATAAGTACTGTGATATGCTTTGTGCTACTAATTATGGTCAATTTACATTTAACTTCAATTGAATTATGGACATGATTAGTAGTGTAATTTTATATCCATGATAATATTTTCATTTGGCATGCTAATTACCAATAAAACAAAACTTCACTGTTATTGACTAAATATAATAGACAGAAATAACCCAAAGCAAAATTACCAATGAATCATTAAAGTGCATTCATTTAGTCATGTCTATAATACAATATCAAACAATGCAAGGGAACTTTTCTATGTATTATTCCTTTTAAATATATGGCTAACAAAGAACCTTTAGAACAAATGCCGTCATAATTCAAATGCTACACAAAATTGTATAATCAGACGAAACAGATGAGAAGTGGTATATTCTCCTAAATATATTCTTGCTATGCATGATACCAAGATAAAATGTATACTAGACATTATTTAGATTTATACCACCTTTACCAACTTTAGCATGAAATATCTCGTGATGAGCATTGTCTACACTGATGATGGTGGTATAAAATAGTTATACCATGTTTGTCCACCTGTACGTAAGATAATCCACTCGCTAAAGCTCGTGGATTATCTCCACGTACAGGCGGACAACCCATGGTATAACTACTACATAAAGAGATTCGCATTTCCATTGGGGATATAACCTAAGGTTTGGCATAGTTGGCGCCATATATGAGTGAGAAATCACTTTGATTAAATAACTTTATTTTTTTATCAAAGGACAAAGATACAACCTGTTTTAATTCTTCGTGTCTCGATTTTGACCATGCTTAAAATGACTTACAATTTTAGAAATTGCGAGGTAGCTTTCGTCCTTGATTTTATCAATATAGTTGTTGTAACCAATAGCTGATTAGTTATATGTGTATTTTGTTGGCTTACATAATGTTCAACAGATCTTACTTATATGTACTTCATGCTTAATGTCATGTTTCATCTAAATTGAGCTGTAGACAATGAGGGAAAATGCCTTGCATATATCATTTCATGTATAAAAATATTTAAGCAAATATAAGTCCAAGGGAGGTTAGTAATATTATTTAAGCATTTAAGAAGCATAATTTGATTATTGAAATAACATGGTTATATCAACAATCACAGTATACAATTAATGCAATCCTTTGAGGTTAAAATCAGGATTTGTCAACCTAAAAATAGTGATGTTCACTGAGGCAAAGCCGAGGTGAACATCACTTTCGAGGGATGACTAATACTGATGTTAACCGGTAAAAGAAAGCACCAATCGTTTTGTTATATGACACTGACACTGTCTCTCTTTTCCTAGTTTTATTTAAATTATTTCATATTTATACCAAAAATGTTTGTGGCCATGTTCCTTGGCTATAACCAGTACTGGCTAGGTGGGTTTATGGCTTTTGTAAGTGTATGTCCAGGTGCAACCGAATGCTCAACCAGCAGTGGTTCTGGTCTTAAAGTATCTTAGAAGACGGGGCCACAGCTTAAAGTCTCATTCGACAGACTGGGAGAAACTGGGAATCGAACCTGCGACCCCTGGTTTACAAAGCTTAGGCGTATCCCTTACAGCTCAAGCCAGATGTTCCTAGTGCACTTTCAGCAGGAAGATTATATCAACGACTTTCTGAAACTCTTATGAGATATACAAAACAATTGCATTTTACTGTTCTCTTAAAATGAACAAATTCTGAATTAAAACATTTTACGTGACTGTGTAATATACATATGACATATATGTCAGTGTTGCAATATCTACTTTTAGCTGTCACGCAACAGTGAAAAAGTCATGTTACCCTGTCACCTGGGCTAGATTAGTTCAGTCTTTCTTAGCCGTCTGTCAGCACCGAAGAAACTAATGTTAACCTGTCTTTAGCTTAGCACTGTTCGACATCATGATCCGTCACAACCAGTGCAAGCTGGTTTCAGCCAATTAGAGGAGGTATTTAATATGAATCAAATATTAATTGGCATATTTAACTTCCCACTATCTTATTTTGAGGCACTAACATCAACTAGTTCCTGTTTTGACCAGAGTATTACGGAAATGGTGTTTAAAAAGCCATGGAATGTCATCATCTAATTACTTCTTTGTTGCCATGCCTTTGACCCTGGAGGGGTACCTTGGTATACATATAGTTAAGGAATCTTCTAATGCATACTATAAACATTTCACTAAAAAGCTTAATGGTGTTAAAAGTATTCAATATTCTGCTGTTAATCAAATTTTTAATATTATTCACACTATATGTAAAATTTTTAGGACAGTATCTTGGGTATTATTATTATTATTATTAATTGTGAAAGGGTCATAATCGAAAGCCACAAAAAAATCAGGCTAAGGTATGCGTTTCAATGAGGTAAAATTTTAATTGGTTTGTCATGTTGAACAATGAAAATCGTCATTTTGTACTAAAAACTGCATGAATTTCACGATGAGCATGCTTCAGACTGAATGACGACTATGACATAAAAACTGGTCGATGTCTTTGGCTGAGCCCAGCATGGCTCGCTGGGATTTTGTCTTTATCTTTGACTATCTAAGAGTTTAGAGCCCTTTTCCCTGTTTCATCGCAATTGCTTTATACATTCGATGGTTTCCCAGTGATTATACATTGGATACATGTAAGTAAGGAAGTTAAACATTTTTCTGGTTTGACAAGTTACAGCAGAAACTAGGGCGAACAGTTGGCTATAAAATTAATTTAAGCCTCCAGTGACCTCGGCTAAGCGTCCTAAGGCGGTGGATCTGTTGTTGTTGTCAATGCATTGATTATTGTTGCCCCCGTTGTTTTGTTAGGTTTTATGTCTTGTCCTTGTTTTGTTATGTATTGCTTTGTGTCGTTTCTAGTTTAGCAGTCATCTCGCTAGGGAAGAGAGACCTTGTTGCTTTACTTGAATTCCCTTTTAATGTTATTTGAGCCATAGCATGTGATTTCCAACAATGTGACATTTTAACATGAATAATCTAAGACGCGCCTGTGCAGCCCCCTTTTAAAGAGACTAAGTCTGCAACTATGAACATTTTTCGATTTGTTTTTTTTTATTTTCTTTTTAAATCATTTGTAAAAGTAGAATTAAGTTATGTTTTCACAATAAATCTGTTCACTTTAGCTGAAAACTGCACGGAAAAGTGAACTATCTTATAAAACAGGTGTGTTTTCTCTTGTTGGTAATTATTTGCGTCCCTCCAATAATTATAGACAGTTACTGTACGCGCAATGTTTACCGTCGTCGCCCTGGGCCCTGTCGCCTGTTAAACTAACGGTACCGGGAGCCAACTCACGACAGTAAACATTGAAGGCAGTATAGTCTGTCAAAATTGACCTTAGACTGATTAATTTTCGCCAAAATCTTCGTGATATTCGTGCGTTTTCGTGGAGTACTCCTATCTTGGTCACGCATTCCAGGAGAATATGAAGATAATGTCCATTCGTTAATTAAAATGGTCTGATAGCCTAGTGGTTAGTTGACTACTTACAAATCAAGCATACCTGCATCGAAATTTGGAAGGAACCTTTTTTATATAATTGTCAAATTGCATTCTTTTTTAAGTTAATATTGTTCGTAAATTTTACATCATCTTGTGATGAGCTTCACATCTTTTATTTGTATTTAGCCGCTTTTGTATTCATTATTCCCTAAGTTCCCCACTCTTTCCTTGTCAGCTGATAACATTTGCAGATAGTTTGGACCCAGTTCAGTACCAACAGAACATCGGTTCTGATCTGGATACAGACCATTTGACACTCTGATAGCGTTCCTGAAAGATTTTTTTGAAAAAAGTTAATTTTGAATAAAAGTCAGTGGATGATAACAAAGGTCTCGAAAAATATTCAGCGTGCAAAGAGTTATTCACATATAGGCTTATTGAAATTATTCACGGTACTGTATTTGTTACATAAACACATGCCAAATTCAAATAAATGTATCCAGTTGTGCACAAAATCAAGAATAAAGACAACGAAATTAGCAAATCGAAAAAAAAAAATGAAAAAAAAAATACTTAGATGCTACTGGACTCGAACCCACATCTTTTGAGTGCTAAAACACAAGACTATCCACTAGGCTATCGGGGAATTATGATTAAATTCATTCAGATAAGTAATAATAGAACAATCTCAAGCACACTTTTTACGAAGATTCACGAAGACTGAGTAAAAGGTCATTGAATATTCATATGTCTCGGGTCAATTTTGACAAACAATATAATTTTGATATAAATGCTGTTGTTTTGATACTGATAATTTGTTAAGATTTACGAAATTGGTAAAATGTATTCCTGAATTTTAGTTTTTTACTGTGTTCTTGAAAAATAGAAACATTAGTATCAAATGTTACAGACTATGCAGCTTTACGCTTAGAAACTCCAGATGATGTTCGGTCAGTAGCTTAATATTCATAGAATATTCAAGCGACAAGCAAAGGCTCTGATCAGACTGTGCGTATGCGCAGGCTGGTCTGGGCCTTTGCTGGTCGCACATACCACATTGTTGGAAATCCCAGGCTCATTTGACTATCGGTGTTCGTTAGCTCTTCATCACGGGGCCCTTGTTGGTCTTCACTGTGTGATTGCGGAATACTCACTTTTCATGTGATTTTTATTACGTCAGTTTTAAAAATCCACACTGTGAGTACCGTAGGCAGGGCGAGTGTTTAAAGCTAGCAGAATGATTTTACTATCACCATCCTGTTACGTGTAGAAGATTCCTTAGGCACACCGGGTAGGCGGCATTCGAAACCGCCTAAACTATCGAGGAACGTAGATCAAAAATCGTTAGAAACAGAGTTTTCGCTTGCCATTTCTCGCCACACTGGCGACAAATGGCAATCGAAAACACTGTTTCTTTCGATTTTTGATCCGCGTTCGTCGATTGTTGATAGCGTTCTCGATTGCCGCCGATCCGGTCCGGTAGGTGCATATTTAATTAACTGGCAAAACAGCATGTATTTTCTTAACCCTTAATTGACGTCGTTCGATTTCTCATAACAAAATGTCCTGCTATTAGACAGAGGATAACACTGACATCAAAACACCTTCGGCATCAACATTATCAATTAGAGATTAATACATGGCCACAACCCCGTTACCAGACATATCGGCCCAGTGTCTCCGTATATGCCTGTCAGTGAGGGCATTTAGACCCTAGGACCAAAACGGAGTTCTGGGTCGATATGTCTCGTAACGCGGCGGCGGTCACGTTTTAAACCTTCATTAAATGGTTACGCGTGGTTCTTCACGTCGCGGCGACGTGAATGGCGTCATTTATGACGCTGATTGACCACTTAAGGGCCGATATTGGTGCACGCGAGGGCTGAAATTGGTTCACGCGAGGGCCGATATAGGTTCACGTGAGCGGCCCTCTATGGTTTTGGAATCACGAGCTATACTCAAAGCGATAAGATGATTTTATCTCCTTTCCTCAACCCGTTAAATAAAACATGAGCACTCTTGTAAGATCCTCTGTGTTAATCATGGATAAGCATATTTTTATGTATGGACAAGTCCTGAAAATTTCATTAGGGGGGTGTACTGACAACGATTTCTTTTTCAGGTAATAAATATTTCACAGAGGGCCGTACGACCCTCACTCGAGAAGCAAATGGACCCGAAGGGTCCAATTGCTCCTCGAATGGGGTCCGTTCGAAAACTACATCCACTTATGGTTTTCCAAGGAAGGTGGTGGGTGGGTGCGGACCCCCTTTTCCACCCTCTGGATCCGTCTTTGCATATGCGAAAAATACCAAATCACATAAGCTGAGCAAAATATTGAACTCATCCTTATAGAAATTACTGACGGAAGTTGATGCACTGATTTACGTCGACATTGATGTTCTGTTTCTTGCGCCACCCGAGGAGCTTTGGAACTATTTTTATCGATTCAACACCAGCCAAGAAATGGCAGCAAGTAGAACGAAAGTAGATGTTGATCCAAATGATTTGAAGACGCACATTCCAGTTTTGACGAAAAATGGTAAAACTTTTCATCATAACCACAAAAAGAGAGTATGCATTTCCTGCATTTTATGCATTTGGGCCTCGACGCGAGAAACCATGTCTGCGGTGGTTTGCGAACAACAAAGGCGCATACCAGCCTGCGCATCCCTGCAACCTGATCAACGCCTTTGTTATTCGCTTATTGAATACGAGGGCTGTTCAAATATGAATGCAAGTAGCTTCATAACTTTCTTCACATATATGCTACGACAAAATGTTATACCTTTCTGGAAAGAACTATTTGTCGCCTTTAAAATGGCACCAAACATAAAGAAACACTCACTATATTTCTCGAGTTACAAACCCTTATATAAACGCTATTCCTGTATACTGGAGATTTTCTGAAGCAAATTGCTATGCACGTTTTGGTACATATGCGGATATTGTGTCATATCTTTGTAAGTTTAGACAAAATGACACCAAATTTTAGATGCAAGTTTAAGTAACAATCCAAAAGTTGCTTGCAGGACAAAGTTTATATAATCTTGTTTTAATCCCCAGTAATCAGGCACATTTGTGATGTCATTAATTTTATGATAAACGTCATTTTGAGTTATCTACTGGTGATGTAATAATGAACATCGCTATGCCATTTCTTTGCATTTTGCTGAAAACATGCTAAATATGTCATAAGGGAGTTTTCAAAACGCACCGTCCTCTATTTACAGAGAAATCGCATTTTGTATCATTTTTCAAGCATTTTTCTGCCTCTTAATGACTTGTTTACATTAATATAAATATGTTCAATCTATCTAGTCCTCAAGACCAGGTGAGTAATTGTATTGTAAATAATGCCTATTGTGGTCAAACTTTAAAGTTTACGTTCAAATTCAGAATAAAGCCGCAAAAATAAGTATAAATTCTATAACCTCCTCACTTAAAACATTTTGACTTAATAAAAATGCTTTTCAGCGTTTAAAAATTACCCACTATCCATCAATTATGTGTAGAAACAACTCAGTATGAGTGATCAACATATTGTCTTTGAGTTAAAACTAGTTTGAATGTTGCTTCGTGCATTTTGTTAGAGATACGTTTAACTGAAAACTGAAAGGTGGTGTTTTGTTAACCATTAATTTGCAAACATAAGGAGACTTTAGTGAAAAAAAATCATTGTAATTTAACAAAAGCATGTCGGATTTTTGCAACTTTCACAGAATCATTATATAGGAATATGGCGATACTTCCTTAAAAAAATTCAAGAAATTTCACCTGTTGATCGAAGAATTATACGCTTGTCTATATCATTGATAACAGTAACAATTAGCTGGTGAATTGCATGATTATCTGAGTAATCATTTTCATGCTTTGTTCCAAATAATTCAGGACCGCTATCATGCTGTCAGACAGTTTGGATCCAGATCCGGACTTACAATCTGGGTCCAAATTGTTTACATGGTATGATGTATGATGTAATATAAGGGGGGGGGGGTTCGTCCGGGGGGGGGATTATGTCCTATAGTCCGTACAGAAATTCAGTGAACAACGTTTTTCTTTTTTAAAATGACTTTAATGATAAAATTTTGGACTAAAATTTTGCATATACATATGATAAAACACCGCCTAATATACAATTGCATATTTGAATATTTATGATAGGGAAATAAGTCTGGAATCTCTTGTAAAATAAACTTAGTCGTTTTTGATTTAGAAAATTCCTTATTTTCCCTCAATGTATTTCATATGGGTAAGACGTGGTTTATACAGTTCAATGAATACCATGTTTACTTTCGTATTTCAGGTTGTATAATAGAAAACAGTCACCAGCAGGATAACTCTTGGTGTGTCTACATACACACTGCAAATGCTTTGAAGAGTCTGCGCAAATTACTATTATGTCTGAGTTATCGTATTTCCCGTGTTTTCTAAGCCTTCATGGATAGCATTTGGACCGCGACTGCAAAAACCTGTCTTCGGTGATTTGTCACAATAAAGGCGCAGACCAGCCTGCGCATTCGCAGTCTCATCAGCAACTTTGTTGTCTGCTTTTTTAGATGAATCATATCTACACTTGCTTCGAGAGAAATTTCAATTTCTAGCTAGCCTGTTTTGCCGAAGAGACTGGTTTAAAACTCGCTTTGTTGGAAACCCAGAAGACAGGTTTTCTCGCGTCGTGGCCTGTGTTGCTTGCTCGACAGCTCTAGGACACATATTACAAGTGCACCAGATAATAATATTAAAAATATAATGAGGAGGCTGTTCATCAGATATATTAACGGGTGTCACATTATTTGATTGCGCTCTGCATCGTCTAATACACAAGTCATCCGTAACTATGGCCTACAGAGCCAGGGAACGGCGGGGACTTTGATTTCCTGGCTGCGGGTCCCTGGTATGACCCTGTACTAACAGCGCATTTGCTAGGCTGGGGCGTGGTTACAAATGGCTGGTGCGCATATTTTTTTCGCCTTTATGACCACGCACCAGCCCAGAGGAATGTCGAGGACAGTGACTTTGTGTCTGCAGTTCCCCAAAGTAACCACCACACTGTGGGGACAGAGAGCTGGCAAAACCATTACAGTTCTCCCCCGCAGTCTGTTATTATACTGCGCTGTCATGTTTGTCTAGGTCTATCAAACCCCTACATTTCCTCCGCATTGTGGAGGCAATGTAAAAGTAAAAACACAACACATTTACCAGACCATGGATGTCCCCGTCTTGCTCAGGGGCTGGGGTGAAGCAGAAGTTACAAATGACTGGTGAATTATTTATAGCCTATAATGCACTTCGCATGAAAATTAAGTTCTCAGCCACCCCCAAAACTATATTGACCCCAAACACAAAAAAGCCAGTGCGTGAGATTTCTAACAATTAGGTATGTGCGACCAGCAAAACCTCAGATCAGCCTGCGCATACGCGCAGTCTGATCAGAGCCTTTGATAGTCGCTTGAGTATTCTATGATTGTTAAGCTACTGACAGAACACCATTTGGAGTTTCTAAGCTTAAAGGAGGCTGCAGAGGCTCGTCCGAGTCTACACATGTCAAAATGCCACATTGTTGGAAATCACATGTCACGGCTCAAATTTAATATGACATCTGCTGATATATTGTTCAACCTATTTCCAAGCACATCACACTAGTTTCTCCTTCCAACCTCAGCATTATTTTTTATTGGATGAGCCCTTTTCACTTGAATCACACCTAAAGGGTGAGCCTTGTGATTATTTTCTCTTATCATTTATAATTGCCCAGAATTACGTTTTGGCATGCATATTTTGCATTGTCTGGTGTCAACAAATCAGTATTTGGAATAAACAAATAGAAAGTTCAATTTATTTAACAAAACAAGTTGGAAAATGATTAAAATCTGATGATCAGATAAGAAGGGAACACAAAAAATCAAGATTTTAAATTGAGGAACAGGGGAACACAGATTCATTTTATAGGAACAAGTGGACGGGTACCCACTTGGGATTAAGGCCTCAATATTTTCTCGTATGCCAAAATTCTAAGAGCCCAAACTATTGCAATAAATCGCATTTGATGCAACTATTTTGATATGATAAGACACGTTACTTCGTCTTATAAAACTGTATAATTATTCATCGATAGTAAACTAAAGGCAGTGATCCGTACAAAGGTGCTGTTACGTGCCAGGCGTAACTAGAAACAGATTCAGGAAACCAAAATTTGGCTATTTGGAAAGTCAGCAAAAAGCACTTTTAAAATTTAACAAAATTTATTAAAAACAAAAATTATCATTTACAATAAGCAATGGAAAATAGTTATACAATCAAAGAAAGTCTAAATTACAATACCTTTTATGTCCAAACTGTCCCTCAGAATATTTATCAACACAAGTCTTTCAGCGGTTTCTGATCCCCAGATTTTGAAGATAAATCCAAATGAACACAAAGTCTGAATCCAAAACTGAATAATCCAAAGTAATCCAGAATGAATAATTAAACACAGTATTCCACTATAGAATTCCAGTACAAAAGGTTTAGACTTTCAAATGGTGAAATTATTTCAAAGATGCCCTTATGAAAAATTTACTCTTATATATACCCTTTAAGAAAGTTCTAGAACGGTCAAGAAAGACTATTATATCATATGCTATATTTATTTATTCTGGAAAATTCCACAAACTTCTACTGAATTCTAGAACCATCTAGATGATTGGTCATCCTTCTAGAAAAATCTTATAACCAAATAAATACTTTGTTTACAACAACTTATTTACCATCAATGTCTCCAATATCTGGGTCAACAGAAACTAAGTAAACAAAATATGAAATAGATAAACACCATACATGTTACACTTCCCCTCCTCAAAGAAAAGAAAGTTTTATGAAGTAAAGCTTTCTTTTGCAATAATGAACAATTATATAACAAACTATACTGTAAAATCACATCAGATTAATAAAGAGCAATAGCACAAACTCACATATCAATAATGCTGAGGCATCTAAGCCCTAGAGAGTGCATCTGGAATGATATTATCTTTTCCTTTAATATGTCTGATATCTAGATTGTGCTCTTGCAACATGAGACTCCATCTGAGTAAACGCTGATTCTTGTTTTTCATTTTATGAATGAAAGTCAGTGGATTGTGATCAGTGAAAATGACAATAGGTGCAACTGAAGAGGCTAGGTAAACTTCGAAGTGCTGAAGTGCAAGGATGAGAGATCAGCATTCTTTCTCTATGGTAGAGTAATTTCTCTGATGTTTGTTAAACTTTTTAGAATAGTAACAAACAGGATGATCAACACCATTGTCATCTTCTTGTAACAATACACTGCCCGCACCAACATCACTGGCATCTATGGCCAACTTAAATTCTTTGTCAAATCTTGGTGCTAAGAGAACTGGAGCACTTTTAAGTATTGCTTTAAGTTTTTCAAAAGACTTCTGACAATTATCAGTCCAAATAAACTTGACCCTTTTGCCAAGTAAGTTTGTCAAAGGCTCTGCTATGACAGAGAAGTTATTACAGAATTTCCTGTAATATCCAGCCATACCGAGAAAGCGCATCAGTTGTCTTTTGCCAGAAGGTACGGGAAAATCTGAGATAGCCTCAACTTTAGCCTCTACAGGTTTTACCAGATCTTGTCCCACCAGATGACCTAAAAATGTCGAATTTGCATGGCAAAATTCACTCTTTGTTAAGTTAACTGTTAGTTTAGCTTCACTAAGTCTGTCGAAGAAATCTCTGATAGTTTGTAAGTGTCGTTCCCATTCTTCGCTGAAGATGATAGCGTCGTCGATATAGGCTTTACAGCCAACCAGATTAAATATCAAGCTGTTAACCAAGCGTTGAAATGTTGCTGGAGAGTTCTTCATTCCAAATGGCATAACTTTATACTGATACAATCCGTCTGGAGTAACAAATGCTGAGATCTCCTTTGCTCTGTCTGTCAGAGGTATTTGCCAAAATCCTTTAAGCAGGTCGAATTTTGTAACATATTTGGCTTGTCCAATGTTATCGATGCAGTCATCGATTCGTGGGATGGGAAAAGTGTCTGTTTTGGTGACAGAATTTACTTTACGGTAGTCTGTACACATGCGGGATGTCCCATCAGGTTTTGGAACAAGAATACAAGGAGAACTCCATTCACTTTGACTAGGTTCTATAAAGTCATTATCCAGCAAATATTGAACTTCATCTCTGAGAATTTGTTGTTTTACAGGGTTCATTCTGTATGGATGTTGTTTCACAGGTTTTGAACCATCAATAAGTTCAACATCATGATAAATTTTGTCAGTTTTGGATGGAATATCTGGAAATAAGTGTTCATATTCAAGAATCAACTGCTTCAGTTCAAGTCTCTTGTCTGAACTAAGATGAGACAATTTCTGGTCAAGATCCTTTAAGATATCAGAGTTCTTGAGTTTTGACGACGCAGGATCAGATTTCACAAAGTTCATATCTTCAGAGTCCATTTCATTTTGTTCAAGAGGGACAGTTTTAACTAAATTCACTGATGAAATAACAGAACTATCCCTATCAATGTACTTTTTAAGCATGTTGATATGACATAACTGTTTTTGTTTGCGCCTCCCAGGAGTGTTGACAATATAATTAACATCACTTAACTTTTTGTCAACAGTATAAGGACCATAATATCTTGCTTGCAATGGCTTACCAGGAATGGGCAAAAGAGCAAGTACCTTATCTCCAGGTTCAAAATTTCTATCCTGAGCATTTTCATCATAACGCAATTTCATTTTGCTTTGAGCTGATTTGAGATTGGACCGAGCAGCTTCACAGGCTTTTGATAATCTGTTTTTGAAATCAGAAACATACTGAAGTAAGTTCAAAGAACTGTCATCATCTGAGAGAAATTTTTCTTTCAGAAGTTTCAAGGGTCCGCGCACAGTATGCCCAAATACCAGTTCAAATGGACTGAACCCAAGAGACTCTTGTACAGATTCTCTTACAGCAAATAAAAGCAAATGTATACCTTCATCCCAATCCTTTTTGGTGTCAAAGCAGTAAGATCTGATCATGTTTTTCAAAGTTTGATGAAATCTTTCTAAGGCACCCTGGCTTTCAGGATGATACGCTGATGACTTGTATTGTTTGATGCCAAGTTCATTCATGACTTGTTGAAAAATTCCAGACATAAAATTTGAACCTTGATCAGATTGTACAGACCTTGGAAGGCCCACAAAAGTGAAAAACTTCACAAGTGCCTTAACAATTGTCTTAGTCTTAATATTTCTGAGTGGAATGGCTTCAGGGAAGCGTGTTGAAGCACACATAATAGTCAAAAGATATTGACAACCTGATTTTGTTTTGGGTAAGGGACCTACACAGTCAATAATGATTCTGCTAAAAGGCTCATCAAAGGCAGGAATGGGCTGTAAACAAGCTTTTGGAATGGTCTGATTAGGTTTTCCTACCATTTGACAAGTGTGGCAGGATTTGCAGTGCTGAGAAACATCAGATTTTAATCCTGGCCAAAAGAAATGATTAAGAATCTTGTGATAGGTCTTATTTACACCTAAATGGCCGGACATGGGAGTCTCATGAGCCAAATTCAAAATTTCAGGACGATAAGCCCTAGAAACCACAATCTGGTGGTTAACAGTCCACTCATCATCAGCTGAGACATCAGGAGGACGCCATTTTCTCATCAAAATGTCATTTTTTACATAGTAGCAAACAGGGACTTGTGACATTTCATTTTCATCTAAAACTCTTTCAAATAAAGGTGATATCTCAGGATCACTATGTTGTTCCTTCCAAAGCTGTGACCTTGACAGCTGGTCATGACCTTGGTCATTTGAAACTGAAGGTGAAAGGTCAGTGTTTGACCTTGGAATTTCAAAGTCAGTCTGAATGTCAGACTGGCTGGGAGAAAGAGAATTTGAAATCTCATCATTAAAGGACTGACCTATCAAAGTGTCAGCTAAATTAATATCCTGCATCCTATAATTCTGTTTGGCTTTCTTTGCCATTGCCCTAGTGATGGCACAAGAAGGGTAAAGGTCAGGAATTTCCTGCTCAATAGGATCAGGCGGTTGATCAACACAAGGTGTGCTAGTCAAAAGTGGGTCTACCACAACCTTATCTCCAGCCAAATCATTGCCTAAAAGCAAGTGAACACCTTTAAAAGGTAATGAAGGTCTAATACCTACAGCCACGAGACCAGTAGCTAAGTCTGAGGACAAATAAATGTTATGGAGCGGTACATTAATAAATCCACACTCTACACCCTGGATAAGGACACTTGTCCCAGAAGAAGTCTTCTCAGAAAAAGGCAGGGTATCTGCCAAGATAAGGGATTGAGAAGCACCAGTATCTCGTAAGATTTTAATAGGGGTAGACTGGGCAAAATCACTATTTAGTGACACGGAACCATCTGACAAGAATGGTTCATAAATCTCCATAATGGAATCAGTCTCAGATGTTTTGGCCAAAATAGGATTCTCATCCTGAATAGAAGACTGTGGTTTTAGCCTTAAAGAGGTGAGACCTGTGGGTTTAGGACTCTCCTGTCTTTCTTTTTCTCTCTTTCTTTTTAAAGCTATACATTCAGAAATGATATGACCTGATTGTTTACAATAATTGCAAATTGGCTGGGATAAAGGACTTTGACCTTTGTTTTCACCAGAAAATCTAGGCTTGGGAGTAAATGAATGACTAGAATTATCGGATGGATTACTTGGGTTGGATTTTGGACCTGACTGAGGGGAATATGGTTTTGACTGAGGGATAAATGGTCTTGATTGAGGTGTAAATTTTAATTGAGGGTTGAATGGTTTCCTAGGAAATGGCTTGTTAACAAAAGAAGTTTTATGAGTCAAAGAATAATCATCAGCTAGTCTAGCTGCCACATCCAAATTTTCAACTTCTTTTTCATTTAAGAAAGCCCTGACGTCAGAATTTATACACCATTTGAATTCTTCAACAAGCATGAGCTGTCTTAGTTTTTCATGATCAGAACCTACTTTCTTTGAAGAGCACCACCTATCAAATAATTGTTCTTTTGTTCTAGCAAATTCCACATGAGTCTGGTTAGGTTCTTTCCTACAATCTCTAAATTTCTGCCTGTAAGCTTCAGGCACCAACTCATAAGCCTTATGAATAAGTTCTTTTACTTTGTCATAATCTGAGCTTTGTTCTAGTGAAAGCTGAGTGTAAATTTCTCGAGCTTTGCCTATTACAACGCTCTGCAAAAGTAAGGTCCAGTGCTCTCTTGGCCATTTCAGGTTTTCTGCTACCTTCTCAAAATGTAAAAAATATTTATCAACTTCTTTTTCTTGAAATGGAGGAACTAGTCGGATGTGTTTTGTCACATCAAAAGATTTGCCAGAGTCTAAAGGCAAAGGTTTTGATTTAGATTTTCCTTCTAACTCAAGTTCTTTCATTTTTAACTCAAATTGTAATTTTTCTTTTTCAATTTCAATGCGTTCTTCAGCTTCAAGCTTTAATTTCTCATGTTCTAATCTTTCTCTTTCTATTTCTCTTTGTTTTTCCCTCTCCCGTTCTTCCTTTTCTATTTTTTGTCTTAATAACCTATCTTCTCGTTCCATTGTTTCCATTCTTATTCTGTCCTCATGTTCTAACCTTAACTTTTCCATCTCAACTTGCCTTTTAATTTCTAATTCTCTCAGCTGCAAATCAGTCTGGGTAACCAGAATCTGAGATGTGGCTGAGGAATCAAATATTTCCTCATCTACAAAGAACTGAATCAGAATATTCTTAATTTCATGTTTTAACATGGTCTTTTTGATATTGGGTAGGCCATAATGGTCAGCAATATCCAAAAGATCAGACTTTTTTGCCAAGTCTAACAGCTCCTGAGAAGGTGAGGCAGTAAAATCACTAAGTTTGAATGACATATTTGCTTTCTGCTGGCTTCAGCTAGTAAAACAGGAAACATTAAAATTTCTTTAAAATTTCAAACTAATTTGGTGCAAAATTAATTTCAATCCCAGACTCTGAGCCCCCAATTTCTGTTACGTGCCAGGCGTAACTAGAAACAGATTCAGGAAACCAAAATTTGGCTATTTGGAAAGTCAGCAAAAAGCACTTTTAAAATTTAACAAAATTTATTAAAAACAAAAATTATCATTTACAATAAGCAATGGAAAATAGTTATACAATCAAAGAAAGTCTAAATTACAATACCTTTTATGTCCAAACTGTCCCTCAGAATATTTATCAACACAAGTCTTTCAGCGGTTTCTGATCCCCAGATTTTGAAGATAAATCCAAATGAACACAAAGTCTGAATCCAAAACTGAATAATCCAAAGTAATCCAGAATGAATAATTAAACACAGTATTCCACTATAGAATTCCAGTACAAAAGGTTTAGACTTTTAAATGGTGAAATTATTTCAAAGATGCCCTTATGAAAAATTTACTCTTATATATACCCTTTAAGAAAGTTCTAGAACGGTCAAGAAAGACTATTGTATCATATGCTATATTTATTTATTCTGGAAAATTCCACAAACTTCTACTGAATTCTAGAACCTACTCAAAGTTTCTATTTGCATGGAAAAGAAAATTCTAGTAAGTTCTGGTCTTTTCTCCAAGGTTCAAGAACCATCTAGATGATTGGTCATCCTTCTAGAAAAATCTTATAACCAAATAAATACTTTGTTTACAACAACTTATTTACCATCAATGTCTCCAATATCTGGGTCAACAGAAACTAAGTAAACAAAATATGAAATAGATAAACACCATACATGTTACAGTGCAGTTAGGGTAAATTAAAAAATGCAGATGCTCAAATGAGAACAAATTCCATCATATCACAGCCTATTTGACAATACATTTTGTAACGAAAAAAATATCACCAATAAGGCGGTGTATAGATGCATTAAATTTTGATGGTCATTGTGCGATCAGTCTGCACATAACGAAATAAACGCAAAAAAGCGTTGTTCACTGAATTCCTGTACGCACAGTAGTTGTAAAATTCAGCGGGGGGGGGGGGGGATTATGTCCTAGTTGTAAAATTCAGCGGGGGGATTATGTCCTAGTTGTAAACTTTATGGGGGGGATTTTGTCCACGTATACAAAAATGAGAAGGGGGGGGTTTGTCCGGGGGGGGGGGGGGGGGGGGAGTATGTCCGTATCCCGAGTGGGACCCGTAATTACAGGACCAGAACTTACTCCCAGGGAAGGCAGTCTAGAAAAAGATTTTGTCATATATGTCAGAGAGACGGTCATGAAACCCGCGAGTGTTGGTTCAATGGTTGGAGCAGTGGGCGGCAGGAAAGATATTACCCATAGGGAGACACGGAGCGTATGAAACCATATGGGATCTATATAGTGCCCACTTCAAATGCGTTCAATGTCCAATCTGAAATTCCTAGCAGCAGCCAGACAATCTGCCAGCCCACGGCTCCTTTCAGTGAACTCAATACAATATCACTTTGTTACGATGATAGTATATGTTCTCTTAGTGATGTTGCGACACCTATGCTGTCAAATGAAAGTAAAACAGGTCTTACCTCAGAATTCATTTACAGGTCCAAGGGGCTACATATACAGTGGCGATCGTTAGCGAGTTGTCCTCGCACGCGCGCAGACTCCCCGTTGGCTTCGCACGCCTATTGCAGGCGTAGGCCTAGCAGTTGCCTGCGAAAGCCGTGCAAGGTGTTTTAAGCCAACCAGACATGCGAGGTCTACGCAACCTTCCCACGATATCTGCGTTGTTTTTTCAACCAATGAAACGCTAGTAAATTCATCGCAGTATCGCTCAAGTGAATACGTCACTCACGCGGGATTGAATGGACCAATCAAATATTTGTAAAAGACTGGTACCCTCTTCCATTCCCTCTTCCATAGAAAGACGGAAACCAAATTATTTTGATAAAACATTCTCGTATCCATACACCCTTTGGAATTCTGCAGACATATTACATCTTATGTAATCATTCAAGGTGCATTTAATAAGAAATGTTTGCACTCTGTAAGTCGGGGTGTTAGCCTGTAACAGCTGGTTACATATGTTACTATATCAATTTGAGAATAAGAAATTTGAATGTTTGAGCTACAGAAAGAAGACATTAGAATTATCTAATAAATTGACATTCTTAAAGTCTGCATACTGGATGTCTTTACTACATATGGAAGCTGTTTAACATTTATACGGCTAACTGTGGTGTTATGTGCGTTACATGAACCTATTAATTATAATTTAAAAGCCATAATTGAGGCTATCGTCATTTAGTTAAACAACTACTATGACTTGGTTTCAAACTGTTTTATTAGATTTTGCAAACATATACTCATTTGATGAATAGGAAAAACCAAGTTTGCTTTTCTATCTTAAATATATTGTCTAATAGGAGCTAATACACAACTCTACTCCCAGTTTTAATGAGAAGCAAATTTTGTTACTACTGTTTAAGTAAAACACATGAAAGCAATTGCAGCGTGAGGATAATTTACATTTTCTTAGTCTGTCTTGCTAATATATCTGTAAGATGTCATTAAGTTTAAGAGCAGGACACTTAATGTGTACTCATAAGTCTTTGTTGCGAAAACACTAGAAATTATATTCATTTCTGATTATCAAGCCCATGGACTGTTGTTACAGATGTTGTCAATGACCTTTTGGACACATTTCCTAATATTGTGCATAGAATGCTAAATGTAGAGCCAAAAATAGAAAAGATAGTTTTACATTTGTACAAGACAATACAATAAATGAAATGGTCCAAACTAATTCTCATTGATTTAACACTCATGGTAAACGTTTGTCGTTGTCTGCTTCTGTGGAAATCATTATTATCACACTCCTCCTTGCAACTAGTAGAATCATCACACAATATTTCAAATTTTTACTGTTATACAGTTTTACCACCAGTTCACTCAAAATTGATGAGCCATTATCAACTTTCCAATTTTGCCATTCATGGCTTGGAAATTTCGGAAACTGATATGAATTCCTAATAGTTGGCTCTTTGAGAATGTGTTTCAAGTGATACTCTGCAAGTAGGAGAAAGACTAAAGCTTTACAAGGAGGAAAACTATGCCATTAAAAGCAATGAGTACCTGGACTGATGTACTTTGATATATCTGCGCGAAAGAATCATATCTTAACTGGGTAACTTTTATAAATTTAGCCTTTCCATACATGCAACAAACATATTTTCATCTAATAATGTCTCTGCACTTATCATCTTTCCCCAAGCATTTAAAAACTTATTTGAAGTCTTAGTACTTCTGAAGTGCTGAAACCTAGGTAACTCTTTCCCTTCAGATAAACGAACTAGATGTATCACAGCAGGTAAAGCAATGAAATGCAAATTTGACCCTTTCATTTCAATGATTCACTAAGTTTTTAAGATAAGAGCGCTTATTAAAGGGTGTAACATATATAACTCGTCATAATAAATGAGCAAGGGCATTGTCGTGACATCCTTTTTTATTACATAGTCAGAGGCAAGTGTTTTCAATTTCAGTGTTTTTAATGGATCATGAAGTGAGGCAACCTTATCAACTTGTTCACTCTGTATAAATCTTCCATAGAGCATAATATAGAAGTACAGGTTATCCTATTTTACCCATAGTCCACTTTCCTTCTTTTGAATGCAACAGCTAATGATATGGCTGCAAAAATTGAGAAATCAAAGGTTTTACATTATTTTAAGGCTTGCTTCAATATACTGACAGAAAAAACAACCAGCTGCAAACATAATTGATGGCAATGTCCAACTTCATGTTCTTTCTCATATACCAGATAACTTTCAAGGTGTAACAGAAATTGTTTCAGACGGTCTGCCAAAACCATAAAGAGTCAACATTGTAACTAAAGAAAACTTATAAAGTTCTTTGGGCGCAGCAAAATACTATTGATCTTAGACCTGAGGACTTAAGCACCAAAGGACTGGAAAGGTTCCATGGCAAATGATGCAAAAAAGCAGCCTATCAAATTTCTGTTGACCAATGTCAGAAATCTTAAAGTATTCTTAGAGATACACGGTAGAGACATAGCTTTTGCAAAATCAGAGCAAAGTTATCATTTGACTAGCACGGATGCAGAGGCAGCTGCAATAAGATTACTCTTGCCATTTCACAGGAAGAGACATATACCAGAGTCATACTCCATTGAAATGGCATTTAACCCATACCTAAACAGGTGTTTGATCCCATGACACTGACATGCTGTTTCTGCTTTTGAAGAATGCAAAGAATGCAATGCATAGATGAGTCAATTTGTTTGACGCTGGCATTTGCCACACATACAAAGAAAATTAAGTCTTTTGATGGCAAAAGAGGAGGATCACACGAAATGCTTATAAGTGATGTTTGTCACAATTACCAATTTAAGCCATTTAACACCATAGGGAGCTGTATATTTGTTAAAAACACAATCTTATGTATTAGTGTAGGCCGCTGTGTAATTCCGTGTGCATTTTTTGGTAAAAGTGTCAAACATACATTTTCTCGTAGAAAAATGTATCCTGTTGAAGAAAAAAGATGTTTACAATTTTTCTTTTGCGTTTTAACGTCACAATGACGTCACAAAGTGACGTATCCTTTTTTCAGCTTATTATAGGCTCGAAAGTGGGGTGTTATGAATTTCAGCAGGCAAAAACATGAACTGTTTGGTCAGTTGTGGGATTTTTACTGGTGCCATGATGATTTCTGAGCATAGACCTTGACTCTGGATTTTAAAGAGGTAACATTAACTTCAAAATGATGTCTCTACATGGAAATGTGACGTCAGTACTAAAATGAAAATTATGCACTAGTGAAAGCTCAAATAGCTAGACCCTCCTCTCCACACAGCAGGGAAAATATTGTTCACTATAATTTTCTGGAACATAATTATATAAGATACAAAATGACATACGTTAGCTCTCTGACCTATATTTAGACAGGCATGTTAACTACGTTACCCTATTATAGTTTCAAATCCTATTTTGCTAATACCAAGTTAAACCTTATTATTATTTATCGACATGCTGTTTGCCTTAAAACATTTTAAAGGAAGGAAACAACCAGTATGCATTATAACAATACACCACTGTGATGTTACAATTTATATATGTTACTTTAAATGTATAACTATTAATGTATTACTGTCACTAGACATAGGACTACCAAAATACCTCATAGGGGAGTTTTGTACACTATAATTTTCTAAAACCACATTCTACAAGCCACACAATAATATATGATAACTCTTTAGCGGTTGGGGTGATACCACACAACAGCAAAATGTTCTACGTTACTGTAAAATAATTGAAATTCTTATCTAATTACTCCTAATGCATACATGCCAATATAACCTTTTAATTGTAAGCAAATGGCTAGCAATATGATGTTATCAAAGTAATGGAATCTCTAATAACTGTGATATACGCTACTTTCTTTTAAATACATTTTTAATTTACAAAGGAACACTATTTAAGTTTACACTGCTAGTGGGCTATTTAACTGTCATTAATTGTCATTAAAGGAAAATACCAACAACGCATGAATGAATTAAAGAATGAAATTTGAACCTTATACACAAACAACGAAATTTTTAAGTCGGTGCGTTTTACCAAATATGTCAACAGCATTTTATTTTCTTAAATGCTTATTAAATGATATCTTTTATCTCACCCATATACATGTGACACTGATATATTTGCCTCTTTTATGCGTGAAATAATATATTAAAGACGCATATTAAGTCATCAAACACATCAGAATAAATGCAAAATGCTCCTCATGAAAATTATTGTTGTTGTTTTACTACATTAATATGTTAACTAATTGTGTAGGTTATAAACATTGTTATATGTTTAATGCTGAATAAAATATATTGTATTATATCATACCGTATTTGGGATAACACAAAAATATAAAGCATTGACTAGCTTAGTAAGATTTATCACATATTGTTTAAGCCAGTAGCTATTAATTACAACTACTATGCTGATGCCATTCAGGAATAAAAACTTATTCAGAATTTGTAATTGTAGGCCAATTCAAGCATATGTCAAAGTCGGTAATTGAGAATTTAAAACAGTCCTTTATCCTTGTCTTTGAAAAATATAAACTTAAATGATTTAAAAACTTAACAATTTTTGCCCAAAGGTATGACACACACCAAGACTATCTCTATGGTCATAACTGCTTTATATCAGAACGATTTCCAGTTTGGTGATTGAAGAATACCATTAAAATGGTAAAATGCATAACAAGAGAATTTTAATGACATGTTGCACTGTCTTATCATCTGTTCTGTCTGGTTATAAACTATTGTGAAGCATTCAAACAGAACAACATTTGTTTTAATGGTTCATTTTAGGCATACATTTGAAAGAGTTATGTTTATCACTTAGAAAAGCCACGGGCATTGTTAGTATTACATGTATATTGTAGCTATTACTTAAATAGCTGACTCACAATAAATTATTGCTTAATAAATTATTTGCTTTGCATTATTTTATCCATTAGACCCATTGGACTTACAGTGGAAATTTGTTGCAGATAATATCAAATTGATATTTTAGCATGTCATATGTGAACAGTATTGCTGATCCATAATTGCAGCCTAATAATTCTTTGCTTAGTTCCAATCAAACAAAATAGATTTACTAGTAACGAAAGAACAGACCAAAAGAATTAGCCCATTTGATTTTGCTACTTGTAGCAGTTTTGAGCCATGAATGTTAAGATGAGCCTGTGCATATGTGTAGGTAGACTTGCCAGAGCCTTCACTGCTCGTATACACAAAGTAGTATGGCGGTTGAGGATAAAATTCTAGAACGCTAGCCCCTCTGCATCATAATGAGCGATTAAACAATGCATTTGATAGTCCAAATATTTATTTATGAATTACAGTAAAAGAGTCTAAAATAGTTTTCATCTAAAAGCAACGTGATTAATATTTGCACTAGTGTCAAAGAACATATCTGAAATATAGCATTCAACATTTCGTAAACTATACCATACACACATATTACACAATTGACAATAAGGCATTGCTAAACTAGCCTCTGAGATTTAAAATGATATCCTGTTAATGTAAATGAAATTATTTCTTTAAGAGATAATTAAATAAAAGTATACATGGCAAATTCGATATGCATAAGTTCATGCACATTTTTGAAACTTTGTATGTGGGACTATCATTGGTAACAATGTTGATACTGAGAAGAGTGCCATCTTAATGATGAACAGTTAGCATTGTGCATGCTCCATTTGAATCTATGTCCTGGCAAGTTAACAACTCATTCTAATCTCATGTACCCATATACATGTTAAACATTGTTATTAATGATTACATTTCTCATATTTGCGAGGTTCCTGTAATATTTTACCAACGTTCCGTTTAGTGGAAATTAACACCAGGTACATTGTATGTAAACTTTTATTGCTCAAGCTAAAACATATCTGATCTCTTGACTTCATTTTTTTTTGATATTTCACATTTCTATCCAGCCTTCTAAAAACCATTGACAAATCTACTCTAAAATAACTTGAACGTCACCTGTTAAAATTTCGCTGTTTAAAATTTTAGCCTAAAAGTCTTTATTTGAATTGGTATCGTAGTAACAGCTGACCTATTTCTTTGTATATGACCATATCTAATGTGGCCTTAAAGTAAAACTGACCACTATAACTAACTTTCTGTATTTCCAGGGAAATGTTTCTCATCAATAAAACAGTTCTTTAGATATTATTGTCTGAGCAAGTGATCCAAGGTACTTACTTAATGTGATGGACAGTTTTGTTGATTGCACAACGAAAGCTATGCTGTATATAAACTATATGCATACACAGCTTAAAGTCAGGATACAAATTAATTTCGAGACAGTCACTTTAAACAATAACTAATTACAGACACTTTAAATAACTAAATAGAAGTAGCTCAATTAAACTTCGAATTCTTCAGAAAAAAATACAAAACTCTAAACTTAGCATTATATATTAGCTTTTCTGTCTGAAATATATATCGTCTTTTTTAACATTTTGGATAAACAAGTGGCAATATAATATATTATGTACAGTAATATTATGTTATTTTAACAAATTTGACAGAAAATTGAAATGTATCCTTCTAAGTGCTGTTACTTGAGTGTTTTTTTCTTGTTTATGAATTTTAAAATCTATAATTTTGGGTAAATCATTTCTTTGTAGATGTAAAAAGTGCAAATATATACTATTTCGCAAATGTATATGTGCATGGATAATTAGGAGGAACTTAATACAAACTGATACACCCTTTTTTCAGACAGACTGATGTATTGATATCTATTTTAACAAGCACAGTCAGTTTTAAGATGAAAAAATATCCTATGACGTATAATATACGGAATAAAGGAATATATAATGTCTTGAAAGTTGTAATATACGTTACATGATGCCGTACAACCAAAAACAAATCTAATATTTACACCAGAAACGAAATTAGGCATGGCTTTTAACTCTTGATTATAAACATAATGCTCATATATGGTGTCTTAAGGTTTTAAAATTGAATTTCATGCTGAATTAAAGAATGAACTTTTGGTTTAGGTTCATCATATTTAACAGTTCATAACTCTTAATGTAGTTGTGATACAAACAAACTGTTAGCAGCTATATTATGGTCCATTACTAGTTTTTTGGAAGATGTATTTAAAATCTGTAAGTTAACTGGGAAGCTTATAAAAGAAAATTATTTAACAGAACTTCAGTGATTTTAAAGGGAGTAGCTTAAAATGTAACATAAATGACATTACAATGGACACATATACTTTTTTATAAACATAATTATATGTAAGGAATGAAATGTTTTTGTATATTACATGAATGTTTGTCCAATTTAAATAATTCAAGTATTACCGTAACAACCTTGATTACATTTATTTGTTAAGAAAAATAGAGGGTAACGTAGTTAACACACTGTAGCAGCTTAACGCCCCCTCCATCAGAGGACTAACTTGCTTCAAAAAACTTAGCCAGGAACATACAGTTATGCTAAGATCTGATTTTAGTCACAAGGCACAATCGAATTTCCAGAATTTTCTTTTTGTACTAATTGTGTTTTTTCTAGCACATTGACGTCAAATTGACGCCAATTTCACGTACAATTGAAGTTCATATTGAATCAAATTTTCAGTTTAGTGTTTCTATAGACGTTTTGAACCGTTTCAATGCAACAAACATAAAAATAAGATTATTTTAGGTGTGTAGATAACCCCACCATATATAAGCTCTTTGATGCAAGTGAAAAGACAGTACTCCATTTTGTGACGTCAATGTGACGTTAATACTGCAAGAAAAAATTGTAAACATCTTTTTTCTTGCACTGCATATATTTCTCTTGTTGAAAATCGATAAGAATCACTTTTACCAAAAATTGCACACGGGAGCCCGAATTTCGACACAGGGGCCTACACTATATCAAAGGTATTCAGCATGCAAACTACACGAATAATTCAAATAAATAGATAGTTTTATGCCTTCTTTCTGTTTCTCAGATTTTCAATTCATTTATTCTTAAATTGATATGGTAACATACGTAACATACCATTACAGGCTAATCCCCTGGTTAATAGAGTGCAAACATCTCTTATTTGATGCAGCTTGAATTGTTCTTTAAGGTAGGATATGTCTGCACAATTCCAAAAAGGGTGGAGAGGAACAGGATTGTACTCAGTTTGCAGTCTTAATACTATGCCATGATTCTACTGGTTGTGATGAAATGGGTGATTATTTTGCAATAGAAGCAGACACAATAATAGACATTGTGAGGGTGACTTGATTAAAGATTGTTTTTGAATAATTATATTTAATAGGAATATTTATTAAATTGTGTCATTTAAACGAGAACTATTATTTTCTAGCTATATGCCTATATATTTTAATATTATAGGCATTAGGAAATATGTGATAAAAAGATTATATAATAACATCTGATACACAATTCCATGGGCTTGTTATCAGCAATGACTATAATTACTAAGACTAAGAAACCATGTGAAAATAGTATTTTTTTCTGAAACATCATCTCTTACTTCCAAGACAATTTCCTTGCTCAATAAATATGCCATGTAATATACGTTACATACTTTAATGAGTGTTCTGATCCTGATGTAAAACTTACAAATGTATGATTCTTTATTGCATTACAAGACAGTGCAAAAAATGTAAGATATCCACGAGCATCAAACATGATGCGGCTTGAAATTTTCTTTAAGATAGAATATGTCTGCGAAATTCCCTAGGAGGTGGAGCAGGACCTTTTTTTTTAGCTCGAAGTCTATAAGTATATATTGCAAGTTTTTAGAATTTTGAAATTTTGAATTTTCACCAATGTGATTCCAAAATCATAAGTAATTGCTTATATGTTTTTAGAGTTCAACAGTGGCGTTATGCTGTTCAACCTGACTAGAATGCGGACTTCTACATTCAGTGAATCAATATATCAGTACCGCAAACAGTATGGCAAAGTTATTCGGGGTGACCAAGATCTTTTGAATATCTACCGATCTTATAACCCAGGTGAGTTTATTTTCCTTGTATCTTATCTCGTGTATCGAATTGGAACAGACCACCAAAATGCTGGACCACATTACCCACCCTAGTTTTTTTGTAAAAGTAGGTGACTCCATTTAGTAGAGTCTGTTCGTAAGATAGAATAGAAAATCAGCATCATTCTTGCCCTTTAGTGCAGGCCAATGAAATCATGAATTCAGTTTTTTCAAAGGGACTAGAAAATGAATAAAAATAGATAAAAAACACTGAGTACATATGACTATAGTGTGATGGTGCATGTAAAATTTCATGATGAAGTCCTTAGTTATAGAGGAGTTATTGACCTTTGATCACCTTAATTTCGACAAATTTGTCCATTCAGAGCCATAACCTAGTATCCATTGGATGGAATTTCATAAAACTTATAGTTGCACTATACTTGGCATCAAAGTTTGTCACAATGGCTTCAGATATACAGGAGTTAATGCCCTTTGGTTGCCTACATTTCAAGGAATTGGTCCTACAGAGTCATAACTTGATAAGAAATAAACGGAAACACTATGAAGTGGAATGATGTTCATGAAGTTCCTCATATATACAGGGGTTATTGCTCTTTGATTGTCTTAATTTCAATGAATTGGTCCATCTAGAGTCATGTATGACTATATCATAAAGCATCATTGCCCTTTACTTGATTAAATTCTGATGAATTTGTGTTTTCAGAGATATAACATTTTCATTGATTAACAAAATGATTATTCAATGCAAGTGTATGGTGGTGTGTTTGAAAGTTCTTCCTGAAACATAGGTTATTGTCCCTGATTTGCTTATATTTTAGAGAACTCAGACTTGAGACGGCCAAAATAACAAACCATGGAAAAAAAATAGGTGGGGATATCAAATGTTGTAAAATTTGCTTGTTTTGATTAAAGACTGAAACAATTAATAAAATCAGACTTAAAGATATACATGGTGTCAAAAGTTAGGCACCGCCTGAATATTTTCTTAGAGAAAACAGTGAAGCTTTATAAAAATGAATTTATACTAGTTAAATTTATAAAATTAGACATTGCAATTGTGTATATATTTTTTTATTTGATTCTTTACGTCAAATCAATAATCTTTCAGTTATATAGGGACGGGTATTCCTGGGTTAGACCAGTACTAAGCTAGGATTAATGTTCTTGCTCAAGGACACAGCACAGTGACGCCGGTCAGGCTCGAACCCGCGAGTCAAGCGCTCTACCACTGAGCCACTGCGCTCCCTACAGTTGTGTAGATAGGTATATTTTGATCTAGGACTTAGTGACTTGATAGACTTTGGTTATGACCTAAGTTATTCCCAAGATGGACATAGGTGTTGGGGAAATTGGATTAAATTTATATTTTGTGGTAAAAATCATCTGCTCATGATAAGTATATAAGTGGGCGATCCAGGGCCCAAGGGCCCTCTTTATTGTGTAATGAACTTTACATTTCCCAAAAGCTTTTATATCTGACAAATTCTCATTTTAGGCCAGGATTGCCCTGTGCCTGTAGATATGCATGACAGTGACACACATTTATCCCTTTCACATGACCCCTTAGGCTGGTTCAAAGGTCAAACATTAAAATTTCGCAGTAACTAGGTCATTTGTCAATATGTTTACCACATTTTTGCATGCAGGCAGAGGTACCATAGATATGAAACATATCAAACGGGCTTTTAGTTCGAAGGCCTGTGTCCGCCCCCCCCCCCCCCCTTGGTGGATAAAGGGGATGGGGCGGAGGACAAAATTCAACTTTTTTCAGAAAATGGTCATGTTGCATATCATATTAAAGGGTTTGGCACATGCAGCAACATGGCTGCAAATATTTTGCCCGTAGACACACCCTCGACCTCATGGATGGGGTCAAAACGTCAACACATCTTTTTTCTGAAAGTAGTCGTGTTGCATATCAAATTAAAGGGAATCGAGCACAGAGCACCATGCAAGCACATATTTTATGATTACACACACCCTCAGGCCCCTGGGTTGTGGTCGAAAGGTCAAAACATTTGCTCCAAACGTAGTCATGTTGAATATCAAATTAAAGGGAAATAAGCATAGAGCTCCATGCAAGCACATGTTCTGTCCCTGCACACACCATCAGCCCGTTGAGTCAGATCGAAAGGTCATCTATTTTTTCTGAAAGTATTCAAGTTGCATATCAAATTAAAGGGAAGAGAGCGTAGGGTGCCATGCAAACATATATGCTGTCCTTACACATACCCTCGATCCGTGGGGTCCGGTCAAAAGGTCAAAACTCTTTTTTCTGAATGTGGTCATGTTGCATATCAAATTAAAGGAAAAGAAGTATAGACCCGGTCCCTTGGTGGGTCAAAACATTTTTTTTCTGAAAGTAGTCATGTTACATATCAAATTAAAGGAAATGGAGCATAGAGCACATGCAAGCACATATTCTGTCCTTATATACACCCTCCGCCCTTGGGGTGGGGCTAAAAGGTCAACACATTTTTTTCTGAAAAGTGTCACGTAACATATTTATCAAACTTAAGGGAATGGAGCGTAGAGCACCATGCAAGCATTTATTCTTTCCTTACACACACCCTTGACCTGTGAGTCCCGTCAAAACTGTTTTTCCTCTGAATTTGGTCATGTTGCATATCAAACTAAAGCTAAAGAAGTATAGACCAATATGCAAGCAAACATTTGACCTTGCACATACTCATGACCTCTGTGTCAGGTTTTAGGTTAGATATTGAAATTGTACAGATGCGTATATTTTGTATTGCACTAAGCACTAAAAATAGTTGACATGCTTTTAATTATGATCTGCATTATGCCCAGTTGGAGAAATGGGATTTTTGTTTCGTAATTTACATGTTTGTCTCAAATAATCCTTCACCAGTGGATATGAATTTAACGTATATTGCTTTGCTTGACATTGGTTTTGCCAGGCGTCAAGTCCGATTTTTAGAATTCATGTCGAGTTTTCCTCTCGCTGAGGAAAATAAGGCTGATTGCTTTCATTTAATGATGATCTTGCTGTCGAGTGGTTGTTAATGTACTGTGTCTCTTCCTTGTGGTGCCGTTGGTTGGCGTTGTCCTAAAATGCGGCTATTCCTGGTCACACTCACCTATAACCTGCTTCTTAAGTAATAGTTATACCATGGGTTGTCCGCCTGTACGTGGAGATAATCCACGAGCTTTAGCGAGTGGATTATCTTACGTACAGGTGGACAACATGGTATAACTATTTTATACCACCTACATAAGTGTTGATCTTGCACATCGCGAGATATTTAATGCTAAAGTTGGTAAAAGTGGTATAAAGGACCTTAATTTCCTCTGACAAACCTACTTAATTTATATCTTACATTTTAGACAGGTTGTATTATCTTCCTTGTGAGTGGAACTTCCTATATAGATTTTGCAGACCAAGCAGCAAACAACAGTGTCTGGTGGCGGAAGAGACTGGTCCCCGTTTGCTCCACGCCACAAACTTCAGATTTTTGAACAAGAAAACGACATCTATGTTTCAAGCCCTATATAAGGCATTTGATCAGGTAATTCAAGTTTTGTATTACTTGACTTTTCGCTTATTGTAAAGGCGGCAACTTTAATATACATATCTGGGTGTGGTTCGGCTATTTCATCTGCTAAGGAAGGGAAATCAGGTTTTATCTATAATTTGGTAAAGAGTTAATAAGCTTTTGGAGCCGCGCAAACGTGCATGCATTTCATGATAATCCTAACCGTATGCACAATGGACTCACATTTATTAACCCTTAAAGCGCCTAATCACAAACTGTATGTTTTTGTCGTCCCCTAAACTATTTGAAGCCTCATAGATAAACAGTGTGGATCCAGATCAAACTGCTCCTGTAGGAGCAGTCTGATCTTGGTCTACAATGTTTGCCTCCCTGCTTATGTTAAATAGACATTTTCAGATGTAGTTATTTTGCTGGCGTTTTAAGGACTAAATAATGACTCAGATGGTGGCACAAGATGATACAGTTACTTTTGAATAAAACCACGCCTCCTTTTCAGCTTTTACCTATGCCTAAGGTTGACTAGTCCTAATTACGCATTCATGAGGCGCCGCCTTTACAGTAAGCGAAAAGCCAAGTAATATTTGCTTACTTTTTGGTGAACTTACCCCATACTAGAAATTTGGTCACAATCCCATTGACAACTGTGTATGCCTTGTATTTTTTAACACACATGAGCACAAAATGCTCAAAGTGAGCTATTGGGATCAGTCAATGTCCGTTGTAAGTCGTCCGTCGTCGTAGTTTGTCGTAAACATTTAGCTTTAAATGGCAACTCCTCCTATACCACAGGACCAAATTAAACTAAACTTCACAGTAAGGATTCTCTACAAAAGTATCATCATCATATCATAATCGGATTTTTTATTAACGTGCATGTGCAGGGGCATCAACCACTTCAGTGGGCCCCTTTCCAGGTAACTGGCTAGCTGCACGCATAGCAGATCTCAAACCTGATCTCCAGGTGCTCCTTTCTTGAGGGTCAACTTTTGTGAGCTTCCACACACGGCAGTCTCTCTCCGTCAGTTTCTTCCATGTTAGCTTGGGCCTCACTGCCCCCCGCCTGCCATCAACCTGTATATCACATGCTGTTCTGATTGCACCACTAGAACGCTCCACATGCCCAAACCAGCAGAAAAGTACCAAAAAGTAGGTAAATAAAATTTGATCTGACAAACAACATGGCCGCCATGGGGACGTGTCTTATTGCGATAACAAAAACAGTTTCACATCTTCTTCTCTACAATGTAAAATCAGTGGTCAACATTGAAAACACTTTGTCAGAATTGGTCACTAGGTGACCCTATACAACTTACCTAAAACATACCTAAAAAGAAAATTGATCTGTCGAAAAACATGGCCGCCAGGGGGCGTTTCCAGTTTTCCTTTTGTAACTACATGTATATATGTAGCTTTAAATATCTTCTCTGAAACCAGAACTTCATGAAAATAATCCTCTGCAAAATAGCTAAAAAAAATTTGATCCGTCAAAACACATGACCGCCAGTAGTCGTTGCTCATAGCGATAGCAAAGACTTTAAAAAATCTTCTTCTCTGAAACTGGTGGTCAGAATTCAAAATCATTTGGTAAATATAATCAAGGGATGACTTTCTACAAAATTAGATAAAGGCTGGCCACCAGGGGCGGTAAATCACAGATTTCACAATTTCCATTAATTTACAAACCATTATGTATTTTATATGCGTCTCTACAATAATGTTTACTTAAACACTGTGGCATAGAAATCTCAAATGAGCGATTAAGTGTTATATTGACGCTCTTTGCAGTATAATTTGCAGAGATGTATGGAGATGTATGGAAAAAAAATTAATATCTAAATAACACAGGCATCCCTGTTTATAACGCACGTGACCCTTGATCTGCACTCGAATCACTATGTGAGTCCATCCGTCCGTGGTCAGTTAGCGAAAATGCTCATAACTCTTGAACCACACAGTACACTGTAATCAAATTTTGCATACATACGCATGTCAACATTCCCTTACCACTGGCATGTACAATCACATTTATAATGGACGAGGGTTTTTGCTGATCATCAGTCCAGCCTTTCGTGGTCAGTTAGTGAAAATGCTCATAACTCTTCAACCAAATTGGATATTTTGATCAAAAGCCTCGGACAGTCTTAATGAAGGATTGCCCATAAAAATGACCAGAGAAAAGTTTCAAAGTAAATGATATGTTTTATATGAAAAAGATAGTAGGTTCAACCCTAGACTTATCCACAAAAGCAGTTTTCTCATTGGACAAGAACCAATTGAAAAATATGGGTTGAAAACTCTGTTTTTGCTATTCAACATATAGAAAATAGAAAACGTTTTACTGAAGTGCTCCCCCCCCCCCCCCCGTGACCAAACTAATCCTTTTGCATACAGTTGTAGTTTTACATTTCACACATCATATAAAAACGGCATGAATGGTCACGAGGGGGAACGCTGTCGAAATGCTCAAAATCACTTTATTGTAAAAACTTATTAGAAACCTATTTTGTAAAAACCTGTAGGTAAATATCAATTTGCAATGGCATGCATCAGGGCTTTAGTTATGAGTGCTTACAAAGTAATTAATTGTCTCATTTTTCAGCCAAAACATATGTTTTAGGTACTTAAAAGAACTGGCTCAATGAGACTGCAACCGTCTCATTGAGACGGTTCTTTTAAGCACCAACTTATAGGTTAAATCTGATATGATAGAAAATATTAACGATTTTACGCTCAAAAACTGTGCTTATCTAGACTATGATTTATACAGTATGCAGATATGATACACCTCAGTGCACAAGTCAAACTCGTTAACTTGGAACATTACAGGTAATAGTCAAAAGTAATTGACAGCACACCTCTTTAGATGACACAATGAAATCTTCTAAACCTGAATTTTATGCAAACGCATCACTTTCGTCTCAAGTTTTATGCCGAAAACATAATATTTACATGTATTTAGGTGAATACTCGACGAAACTTTGACTTTCTGTGAAATAAAATTTGGTCACAAAAATACCCCCGCCCCCTAAACCCTAAAGTCCTGGCAAAATTATGCAATATTTTCAAAATATTTTTATTTTGCTTGGTGCACTAGATGTAAGGGTTTGATTTAAGCACAAAACTTTAGTTGTCAGTTATGCATTATCCTGGCCACAGGCTGTCAAAATTTGGGCAGATTGAATAGGAAACTGTCCGAGGTCCTTTTGCATGCTTATTTATTTTGATTTTGTCCAGCCACTAATATGCAAAATGGTGACAAGGGTATGCATAGCATCATTTTGGCCTGTTGAGGTCTTTTAGTGAAAATGCTCATAAATCTTGAACCGCATGGTATATTTTAATCAAATTGTGCATACTAATACAATTTTACATTATCGAGACACAGGTATGCAAAACGGTGACTAGGCTTCGCCAAGTATAATGTATCTCTGAACATTTTTTTTCATAAATACCAAGACCCCTCCAAAATAATATTAACTTTTCTATGGGTCAGCAGAATTTGCCGTCTTATAAGCAAATATATGCTTGCCCATCGGAAGGCCAATCAGAGATAAGCTAATAAAAAGGGTTAGGCTCTATACCGACTTTAAAACTTGTCCTGCTATTGGTTTAGCTTCTTTGCATACGTTGTACACCATAAGTGACTTAGCTTTGTTGTTGCAAGGATATTATCCGTTTTTATTACTTTTTCTGATATATATATATATTGATACAACTGTTTAAAGAGACTAAGTCTGCAACTATGAACATTTTTCGATTTTTTTTTATTTTCTTTTTAAATGATTTGTAAAAGTAGAATTAAGTTGTGTTTTCACAATAAATCTGTTCACTATAGCTAAAAACTGCACGGAAAAGTGAATAATCTTATAAAACAGGTGTGTTTTCTCTTGTTGGTAATTATTTGCGTTCCTCAAATAATTATAGACAGTTAATTCTAACATAAATGCTGTTGTTTTGATACTGATAATTTGTTAAGATTTACGAAATTGGTAAAATGTTTACCTGAATTTTAGTTATTTTACTGTGTTCTTGAAAAATAGAAACATTAGTTCTAAAATCTAAAGATAAAAAGTTACAGACTATGCAGACTTATACTATTATCTAGATAGTTGGAAGCTACGAAATATACTAAATAGAGGATCTTACATGAGTGCTCATGGTTTATTGAATTTATTAGACGAGTTGGGGAAAAGTGATAAAATGCGAGGCTTGCCGAGCATTTTATCTCTTTTTCGCAACGAGTTTAATAAATTCAATAATACAAGAGCACGAATGTTAGATTCTATTTATCATATGACTAATACTTTGAAATCTTATTTTGGGTGTAAAAACGTTATGATTTTGTCATTATGTACGCAACGTTGTTATGGACGTCATAACGTTTCCCGTAAATAGATAAACCACTAGTGGTTTACAGATTTTATTGCATGGCGTTATTTCACTCCCAGACGCGACGTCATATGATAAAACCCAGTTCTAATTGGTCACTTTTCAAACTCATTAACTCTGACTGGCGCTAATAAAATTTAAATAAACTTTTGCCTATATATGTGAATTATAATGGGCAAACGTTTAGCAGTGTTTTTGAACAGTTTTCTTTTACTTCAAAGCTTTTTGGGTTAAAAATGCAAAAATCTACTTTTTTAAAGAAAAAATGGTTTTGAATGTAGTTTTTTTTATAAAATTGACGTTGAGGTGGTTACAAACTGGTCTGTCCGACTGGAAAAACACCAAACAATTGAAATTTTGCTTATGGTGGATTTTTTACGCATTTTTTAAAGTGTTGCATTTTTCAAAATTTTTCGAGATTTTTGAAATTCACTAGTATTTCCTGGTAAAATTGTTAAATGCACATAATTTTATTTGAACACTGTATGCAAAACACAGTAGAACTTGATTAGTCAAATTTTGGCGATATAAGTTTTACGACTACTGTACACTTGCGGTTTCAATGTGAGAAATTAAAAATCGATTTGGTAGCATATTATTTTTTTCAATTTTCAAATAAGGACGGTGATGTCTGGTGATAATAAATTATCACTGAAAATTTCAATGCCGTGTCACTGATATTAAAGCATACTAAGCAGTGCAAAGTCTCTATGTAAATTGCAAGCTTCAAGCTGAATTTCAATGATTAACCTGCTAAAAGTGTTTGTCTTATGTTGTTGAGTAGCAAAAACGACGAGTGCGATGGAATCAAAACTTTTGAGGTTTATTCTTCTTATATCACGCTAGCCAGTAACGTCTTCAAACAAACAAAAACGTTAATTTGTGTTATGGTTTATATCATAGAAAAAGTGTGATTTTTTGAGATGAGGGTACCTTTATTCTAGCTTCGTCCGTGCAAGAAGTACACGTCATTTTTAAATGAAATAACTTGCAGACTCTCGGCAAAGTATTGCTTCACTTAAAAAAAACATGAATTTTGCATACCTTATGTTTCACTTTCTGAACTAGAGTAAAAATGTAAGGTGACCAATTAGCAGTTGGTTTAGTATATATATAAATATATGTCAGGATAGTCTGCGCTGAGAACATGCAGTTATGTAGTTTTGTTGTATTTTTATGTAAATTGTATGCGTGTTTCTATAAATATAACTGTACATGTAATTAAAGAGAGATAGTTCGTTTGAAATTTTAGTTTTTGCGCTTAATATTTTCAGCTATCTGATTGTTTGTTTTAAAGATGTTAAAATAGTTTTGTTCGTATTCATAGTAGATAAATCATTATTAGTTGTAAATATTATGTGAAAGGGGTGTAAGGTAGCTTGAGGTGCTTACAATTTTGCGTGCGACAAACAATTAATACGTTTGACAGTTAAAATCTACAGAAATTTTGTTGAAAGTATCAAACAATTAATTCGGACATAATGTTTATATATTTGAAGCCGCCTTGGTGTAGGGGATAAACCTATGTCTTGTATACCAGGGGTTGCAGGTTCTATTCCCGGCTTCTTTAGTCTGTCGGATGAGACTTTAAGCCATGAGACACTTTAAAACCAGAACCACTGCCGGTTGAGCCTTTGGGTGTCCTGGACATAAAAACCACAAAACCATAAACCCTGCCAGCCAGTACTTGTTATAGCCAAGGAACACGGCCACAAAACATGTTTATAGATTTGCTCAGGGGATACAGCAGAGCTACGTTCCTAGCACTGAGGCTGACCAGGGTTTGAAATGTTCATCAAGTATGGGTTAGTTTTAAAATAGCTCAGCGCTTTTGAAAAGCTGAGGCACCTCTAGCCATCTTGCTTGCTTGGGACCGTAGTTGATTTCTGTTTTTGTGGGTCCCATGCCAAGAAACTGTCTTCAACATTTATGATTAGGAAAACATTGCACTATAAACAACTTATGAGTCTGTCTATTCAACCGTTACTAGTAAGTGAAAAGCTCATAACTATTGAACCGCATTATATATTTTGACTAAATTTTGCATATGCATATGTATGACAAAAACACAATAAAACGTCACATACAAAAGACCTAAGAGGTCAGGTGAACACATGGCTGCAAGATGTCAACATTCGTCTTACCACTGGCATGCATATCAGTTTTATTATGGATGTGGCTTTGCATCAGTCCAGTAGGTCATGATCAGTAAGTGAAAATGCTCACAACTCTTGAACCACACGGTATATTTGGATCAAATTGCATACTTCTTTATTTAAACATTGTCCAGCCACTGGTTTGCAAAACAGTGGCAAGGCTCTAAGGTGAATATAAATGTAGAAATCTGCTGAAAATCACAATATCTATTTTAAATTGAAAATTTTAAAAATGAAATCATCAATAACAGCAATATTTTAAGAACTCGGTATCGAAATTTTGCACGACCCACAGGTGTGCACTACATGTATAATCACTGTGTGAGTCTGTCTGTCCGTTCAATTTGCTTTCAACACATTCTTTCTGCCACCGAATACTGATAAATCTACGTTCACCATGGGTCGTCCACATTACAGTCAATTAATTATCAATTTGTTATCTGTAACTTCTACTAATTCGAAACTTAGAAATGGTCCACAACGAATATTTGGGCTATTCCTAAATACTAAGAATATGTACTCCATCGTAACATCCTTTTCCTGCCCTAAGTAAAACCGTAATGTATACTAAAACCAACTGGTAATTGGTCACCTTACATTTTACGCTAGTTCAGAAAGTGAAACATAGATTAAACAAAATTCATGTTTTCATTAAAAATGACATGTACTTCTTGCACGGACGAAGTTAGAGAAAAGGTACCCTCATTTCAAAAAGACACACTTTTTTCTACGATATAACCATAACACAAATTAACATTTTTGTTCGTTTGAAGATGTTACTGGCTAGCGTGATATAGGAAAAATAAACCTCAAAAGTTTTGATTCCATCGGACTCGTCGTTTTTGCTTCTCAAAAACATAAGACAAACACTTTAAGAAGGTTAATCATTGAAATTTAGCTTTAAGCTTGCAATTTACATAGAGACTTTGTACTGCTCTGTACGCCTTATTATCAGCGACACTGCATTGAAATTTTCAGCGATGATCTATTATCACTAGACGTCACCGTCCGTCTTAAGAATTGAAAACAAAAACAAACATATAATGCCACAAATCGATTTTTAAACTCTCACATTGATACCGGAAGTGTACAGTAGTCGTAAAACAATAATCGCCAAAAATGGACTAATCAAGTTCTACTGTGTTTTGCCTACAGTGCGCAAATAAAACTAAGTGTATTTAACAATTTTACCAGGAAATACTAGTGAATTTAAAAAATCTCGAAAAATTTTGAAAAATGCAACATTTTAAAAATGCGTAAAAAATCCACCATAAGCAAAATTACAATTGTTTAGTGTTTTTCAAGTCGGACAGACCAGTTTGTAACCACATAAACGTCAATTTTATAAAAACTACTCTCAAACCATTTTCTCAAAAAGTCGATTTTTGCATGTTAACCCAATCAACAATGAAGTAACAGAAAACTGTTCAAAAACACTGCTATACGTTTGCCCATTAAAATGCACATATATGGGCAAAAAATCATTTCAAATTTATTAGCGTTTGGTCAGAAATGATGAGTTTGAAAAGTGACCAATTAGAACTTGGTTTAAGTATATTATTCATTTTAGAACTTTGTTTCAAATACCTTGACGATACAGAAAATAAGCGAAAGGTAGGATGTACCTATATAAGTCGTTCGTTAAAATAGTTTCCTAACTATAAGGAAAGCTTTTTGTGAAAGCTTATACGTGTACTTGAATGACACTCATATTAGTGCCAGTTTATACATGTAATAATATGTACATGTTATTGCCATTTTATAATATTATGCTCCCATATGATAAACATGTTAGTACAATTTCCTATACGATACACATGTTGGTTCCACTTAATACACATTTTAGTGCCATTTTATAATATTATTTTCCTATATGATTCACATGTTGGTTCCATTTAATAATATTATATCCCTATATGATACACATGTTAGTGCCATTGTATAATATTATGTTCCTATATGATAAAAATATTAGTGCCATTTTATAATGTTATGAACCTATATTATACCCATATTAGTGCCATTTTATAATAATATGTTCCTATATTATAGACTTATTAGTGCCATTCTATAATTTTATGTTCCTATATGATAAACATGTTAGTGCCATTTTATAATGTTAAGTTCCAATATGATACACATGTTAGTTCCATTTCATACTAATATGTTCCTATTTGATACACATGGTAGTGCCATTCGATAATATTATGTTCCTATTTAATACACATGGTAATGCCATTCTTTAATATAATGTCCCTATTTGATACACATGGTAGTGCCATTCTATAATATTATATTCCTATATGATACACATGTCAGTGCCATTTTATAATATTAAGATCCTATATGATACACATGTCAGTGCCATTTTATAATATTATTTTCCTATATGATACACATGTCAGTGCCATTTTATAATATTAAGACACTATATGATACACATGTTAGTGCCATTTCCTATATGATACACATCTTGGTTCCATTTAATAGAATTATGTTCCTATATGATACACATTTCAGTGCCATTTTATAATGTTATGTTCCTATATGGTACACATGTTAGTGAAATTATATAATATTATGTTCCTATATGATACACATGTCAGTGCCATTTTATAATATTATGTTCCTATATGATACGCATGTTAGTGCCATTTTATAATATTATGTTCCTATATGATACACATATTAGTGCCATTTTATGATATTATGTTCCAAGTTAGTGCCATTTTATCTAATGCAATTCTTAATTATGGAAAAAGCACATAACATCCTTGTGAGCGAGCGCACACACAGGTGTGTATGTGACGAACAGTGCGCTTTATTTACAGTAAAACCTACCTTGTGCGGCCGGTCAAAAAGAAGGCCAAAAGGAATTGTCAATGCTGATTTTTGCTAAATGCATGTCATAAGTATTGCAGAATGCTCCAAGAGAGCATTCTGCAATACTTTTGACCTTCATTAAGCTACCATTTGTCTCATTAAGACCATTGTTTTGTATATTCTTGAGTGACCTCTTAAGACAGGTTTTACTGTATATATTTACTGTTTATCATTTCAGTTTGACCTGGATCTTAATGTGGTATCTGACCTTATTCCGTTTGTTGATGTCCATATGGCTGGAGTAACAGCTACAGAGTGCGGACAAAAATCTGTCTTTATGAAGCAAGTTCACGAAAGATCTAAATCTCTGAATTAAGCGCTAAATGTCTATAGAGAAATCTAGGTGAGTGTCTTTTGATATCAAGTCACCAGACAAGGCTTTGAGAACGCTTGTTGACATCGAGAGGCTTGCCGAGCAATTCAACAATCGTTTGCAAAGTCGAGCCTGGTAAACGTGATGTCAAAAGACGCAAACCTGCGCCCGAAATAACAATGCCTCCTCAAAGTTAAGGAAGACTTAAGTTAAGTTATGTTTTTAGGATGCGAAAAATAACGTTTAAAAATGACTAAAATCAATATAGTTTCTTTTTTTCTGAAGATCACAATGATATGTTTGACCACAAGTAACACATCGTTCAAGGCCATTTATTTAGCTTTTAATATAGCATGTTGAAATATCGATACTTAACTTAAGTCGTCCTTAATTTAAAGGAGCCATTGTAATTCCGGGCCCTGGTATTCTATTTATCAGTTTACCCATTGTTTCACTCTTCAAACTAGCGATTATGACATAATTCTTGATTTTTGGGTTCATTCAACGTAATTAGCGACGTAATTCAAAAAGTGCAACGTTATCATGACCTGATAAAGGCACATGCCGTGAGATAGCCAACGTTTATCAGGCAAAGTGCAACAAAACAGTTAATATGAGAGGTAACTGATGTACTACACGTCTATCCAATTTTATCCTGTAATCTGCAACATTCTAGTTGTACGGATGTATTCTCAATCAACGTAGGAAACAGTGCGAATCCTTATCAGAGAGCTTCATCCAAAGCAAGCTGACCTGAATCTACACCCAGCAGGTACATTACGTAAAACAACGTCGTATCGACGTCAATGCGACATCAAGACGTCTCATTGACGATGATTTAAGGTAATGAGCCTGCTGGGCAGTGATTTTCAATAGGAAAAATCCTCGTTTAGCAGGTAAAGTGTTAAGACATAATATAACAATCAATTTCAGTTTTAAGTATGTTATATTCGGTATCACGGAAAGAACAAATTGTATAGAAACCCAGGTCAAGAATTTAATTATATTGCTCTGAAAATATTTTATATTCAAAAACAAATACCAAGGAACTCAACCAACATTAGAACATTTTAAGTTGTTCTTAAGTCAAAGATTTAAGGTAGAAAAATATATTTATTTTACAAATGATAGAATTGCCCAATTCGACAGAAAATGAGGGAACCTAAAAACATTAATAGATTAATAGACTATTAAAAACATAAACATAAAGGCAACTACTCTCTCTCTCTCTCTCTCGTATTAATATATTGTTACCAAAGCAAGTGGCAAATCTCTACTTCATAATATGTGAATATTCTTCGAATATCTTCTTTCAAAACTTCAAATTATCTAGACGCCACGCACTTGGTTCTTTCTAATTCCCTTTATTCCCTCTCTTTTTTTCTACCCACCCCCTCCTTCTTCTCATAAATTGTTTCTGAAGCCACCTTGTAAAACATATTAAGGGATGATAATATATGAATGTCAACTAGTCACACATCATGCTTAACAAAACGTGACAAAATGTGTTTTCTGTACCATTTCAAATAATGCCTATGTAGAACCGTTGTCAGAGTCTGGATATCCACCCCAGCTGATACACTGAGTACTGAAGTTTCGTCAGTATTAGGGATTCTGGAAGATAGGCATATATACTAAAAGGCATTTTCTCATGTTTTACCCATTTTGTGGTACCATATTATCCTTATTTTACAGTATGACTACTTAAAACTTGTGTATGGTAAAATGTATTACGCCTATATATGTTATATGATGTTGTTTCTGAAATAAAATAATTAATCACAAAAAGGTTAAGTGTTAAACCGAAGCTTAAATTGTTTGTCAATCAGTGTAACTTCAGACAGTGTGTACATACAGACAAAGCATTTCACACAGTAACGATTCAGATGAGAAGACATGGTCGTCACCTAATGATATTCTTTGTTTACCTAGTTGCTTTTGAATACAAAAACTTACCTGTGTGAGACATAGTGTCGCTAATGTGCAGTTGTACTCGAATGATTTGGCATACAGCAGGCTATTATTTGTTTCTGGGACAGCGAATTATTTTCGTTATGGTCACTTATGGCATATGAAATTTATCTGTTATCTATGTCATGATTTTATAAAGTGGTTCAAACAGATAACAGATAAATTTCATATGCCATGTATAAATATTATATGAGCTCTGACGCGAGAAAACCTGTCTTCTAGGTTTCTGATCAGTTCATAACAATATCAGCATGCTCAGCTACAGAGACTAACTAGAATGGTGAATTTTTGCTTGTAGCAAGTTTTGACAACGGAAATAACAAAGGAGCTGATTAAACCGCACAGATGCCAAGGCTGATTTGCACCTTTGCTGTTCGCAAACCCCAGAAGACAGGGTTTCTCCCATCGAGGCCAAATATACTTTTGTCAAGGAATACTTCAAGCCAGTTCCTAGATATGCAGACAATACCAAAGAGTTATAACAAGTGGTTTTGGCTGTTGAAATGAATTAATTTCTTGATAAATTGTAAAATGTAATGGCTTCAATTAACATCTTTTGCTGACACATATGTCGAAGAAAAAATATTAATCCCTCAATAGTGTACTAATTGATTCTTCTTTCTATTTCGATGCATTGATTTGGGATGGCCCATTTTATAGCCAAAGGAATCCAAAATATCCTAACAAGCACATTAAGAGGAATCTCAGATTAATAAGATTTTTACCATCTTTACCTAACATTTGTACATTCTTTTGCAACATATGTGGAGTAATAGGTACTTTTTTGATAACTGGTTTAGTCAAAATTCTTTCAGCTACTTCCTTCATCCTTACAACAATGCTAGCTTTACAAGGATCATCACAGTCACAAATTTGATGAACCCAGCTAATAGAATACAAAACATTGTTCAGAACAGCCATTGAAACTTGTTTATCAATCAAATCAGAAATGAATAGCATCAGATATTTTTGGTAACCAGAAAAACAGATAATTTAAATTCTTGGCACCACTTGGTCCATCTTTTATAACCCATTGTATATGATTTAAAAGTGTTCTCGGAAATAGAAGATTTAAGAACCTCTTTGATCTTTGTAACTAGATTGTTTAATTCTGCATTGCTGAAAGATTTCGCCATGTCTATAAATTCTGTGACCATTTGAGTTAAATCTGTAAAATTTATATAATAAAACGAAAATCAGTATTAATTATAATACTTGTTTCGCATGAATTTATAAATCTAATTTATATAATCTCTAAACTGAGATGCTAAAACAACCGAGAAGCGTCAAACCCATTTTTAGTTTATCACATTGGATATCTCATCAAAGACTAACTATAAACCGCATCTCGCTAGACAAGAAGCGCTAAGCCCATTCTGTTTTTGTATTAGTTTATAAAAATTAGTTTGGTAACCTCAAATCTGCAAAATACTAAAACAACCCAGAAGCGTCACACCCATTCTTGGTTAATCACTTTTGGAGTCTGACCAAATACTTCTCGCCAAACAAGAAACGCCAAGCCCGTTCTTGTTTTGCATAAGTTCATAAAAGTTTATTATAGTAATCTCAAATCTCATGATACTGAAACAACCAAGAAGCATCACACCCATTCTCGGTTAAATCACTTATGGAGTCAGACCAAATACGTCTCTTCAAACAGGAAGCACCAGGCCCATTTTTGGTTCACATAAGTTCATAAAAAATATTTTAGTAATCTCAAATCTCATAATACTGAAACTACCAAGAAGCGTCACACCCATTCTTGGCTAATCACTTTTGGAGTCTGACCAAGTACATCTCGCCAAACAAGAGCGCCAAGCCCATTCTTGTTTATAGAAGTTCATTTTAATAATCTCAAATCTCATAATACTGAAACAACCAAGAAGCATCACACCCATTCTTGGTTAATCACTTTGAATTCTGACCAAAGGCGTCTCGCCAGACAGGAAGCGCTAAGCCCATTCTTTTTTAGTATAAAATTTAGTAATCTCAAATATTGAAACAACCAAGAAGCGTCATACCCATTCTTGGTTAATCACTTTAGATTCTGTCCAAAGACAAATCTACATTATATAAACCACGTCTCACCAAACAAGAAGCGCCAAGCCCATTCTTGTTTCATGTGAACTCATGAAATTTAGTTTCGTTATCTCAAAACCGCGATTGCTAACTTCTCTTTCTTGGTTTATCATTTAAGGTAGTACTGTACTCACCGGCATATGTCCAAAAGTGTTTTATCTTTTAATATATTATAATATAGACTTATACTTATAATCTAAGACAAAAAACAATACCTCACCGTTCTTTTAAAATTTTATTTGATGTCAAAAACTGCAAAATCGCAGGTTTTTGAAATAAACAAACACAAATTTTGTTAACAAATAAACAAGAAACGCATACAGTTTTTTTTCAGAACAAATACTACTCACACCAGAGATATAAATAAAAACAAAAAATAGTGAAAATAACATGTATTTACACAATTTATTTAGCAAAATCCTAATTAAGTCAAACGAATAAATGCCAAAAAAAACATTAATATTCAAAATAAACATATCAGAAAATGTAGCTGGAACAACAAAAAACATACTTTTACAAAGATATTTTCATGAAGAATCTAATGATTGAATAAAAAATATGTGTCACCGTGCTCGGTTTTTTGTTTTGGTGACTTTTCTGAAAAATCCTGAAAAAAATAAAGACTAATAAGTGTTGTCTCCCCTTTCAACCAATTTTTTTGTTTGTCTACGCCCTATGTATATCACTGGGCGGAGGCATAGCTATTATTGATTAAGCACTGACAAATGGGCGTAGAAAATGACAAAAAAGATTTTGACCTAGCATATGTGACCCAGCACATTACATTATGATTCTCATTAAAGCATGGCTATAGCATGTCTTGATACTTTGATGCTTTCTTACACGTAGGATTTATGTAGATAAAAGCTAAAAATTATAGCTTTATTCCTGATGCATAGATCTAAATGTCATTTAAAGAATAAACTTACAAATATGCAATAAGAGGATAAAACATTCTTTTCCTTGTATTAATGTTTGGCAAGCCTGAATGTGATGTGTTGCAACCAGAACCACACAGCGGTGAGGCCTGCAACACATTATCGCACAAGGGCTTGACACACGTTAATATACAGAAAGGAATGTCATATTGTCATTGTTATATATTATAGGACTTTTGGGGTACCGTAAAGGTGGCAACTTTAATTTTCATATCTGGGCGTGGTTCGGTTATTTCAACTGCTCAAGAATGGAAATCAGGTTCTATCCATTGGTTAAGCGTTTAGAAGTTGCTTGAGCCGCACAGGTCTGCGTGCATTTCCTGAAAGTCCTGTCTGTTAATGCACTGAACCCACATTTATAAACCCTTAAAGCGTATATTACAACACAATCGTATGTTTTTATCGTCTATTGAAATATTATGAAGCCTTTTAAACAAACAGTGTAGATCTAGAGCAGACTGCTCACCTAGAGCAGTCTGATCTGGGTCCACAATGTATGCCTCTATACTAATGTTAAACGATAAACAAACACTTTCGAATGTAGTTATAACACCTCATTTTCAGATTTTACCTATGTCTAAAGTAGACTAATAAGGCAGTCATGAGGTGCCGCCTTTACAGTATCCAAAAAGTTCTAGAATACTTTCCTTTCAAGCAAAAGCATTTCCAAAAAAAAATGTCTACTGTAACATCGTGAAGCATACAACAAAACCACAACTTATAGGCGCAATCGAAAACATCAATACTATCGACGATTATAGACCAAAAATAGTTAGAATCATAGTTTGTTTTATTACCATCACTCATCGAACAGGCGACACTTTGTAATCAAAACACTGTTTCTGGCGAGTTTTGATCCGCGTTCAACAATGGTTAAGAGTTTTTTAGATTGCTCACTATCCGGAGTGGAAACAAAATTTTTTTCAACAGAAACATGACTGTAAAATGTAGATAACTCCTAGCTCTTGTTTCAGATTGTTTTGGTTACGTATTCATTGTATCAATACACATCCCGGATAGGTGGCAATCGAAAACGTTTATTCTATCGACGAACGTAGATCAAATACCGTTAGAAACAGACTTTTTGGATTGCAGTTTGTTTGCCTGACTAGCGACAAATGGTAAATTCTAGCGATTTGCGATCCACGTTCATCGATTGTTCAGAGCCTTCTCGATTGTAGCCTATCCGATGTAATAAAGTAGCGTATCTTATGATAATTGAATATTTTGGTCATTTCTCAATAAAGCATTAAGCGACGGTATCTTAACTCGCAGAGGATATCCGTGAGCAGGTTGAAATAGCAATTAAGCCCTCTGCAGTCATGTTATATCGGAAATAAAGCCCGCGGTCAGTGATTGGTCAATGATCAACCAAAATATGACACATTATTAAATAAAATGTACAATTGTCAGCGATTGAAACACCTCAAGTTCCTATAGTAAACACTTATTATAAGGTATATATCAATAAAAGGATGATACATTCTTCTGTCTATTAACGTTTGCCAAGCCCAAATGAGATAATGTATTGTAGCCTTAATCATGAAGCTGTGAGGGCTGCACCAAGTGCGGATCCAGAGGGAGGGGCAGGGGGTCCGGAGCCCCTCTGGAAAATCACAAATTATATGGGTTTCTATAGGGAATAAGCAATTGGACACCCCCTGGGAAAAGTTGGACCCCCTGGAAAAAATTGGACCCCATCTGGAGCCTTGAAAAACGATATATTTCTTTGAAATTGACCATTTGACTTCTGTAAAATAAGCTGAGGACTAAAAAATTGTTGTCAGAGCTTTTTTGTCAGACTGACCTGGACCCTCCCCTTCCCCTGATAAAAATTCCTGGATCCGCGCATCTGTACCATGCTTGCCAACCGTTAATATACAGAAAAGAATGTTATATTGTCATATATCTTCCTTTCAGGCACATGCAGATCCAATTAATTTTATTAAAATGTATGCAGAAATGTCCATTTTATCATCATGAAACATGCAACGAAACAAAATAATTTTTTCAACAGAAACATGAAATAACTCCTAGCCCTTGTATCAGATTGTTTTGGCTACGTCTTCAGTATATCAAAAACACACTAGATAGGCGACAATCGAAAACGTTAATGCTATCGACGAACGTAGTTAAATATTGTAAGTAACAAAATTTTGGATTGTTGTTTGTAGTCCGATAGGCAACAAATGGCAATCACAAACACTGTTTCTAGCAATTTGTTATCAGCATTCATCGATTGTTTAGACTGTTTTTTATTGCTGCCTATCCGGTGTGATAAGGTAATTGAAATAGTTACGTCATTTCTCCATAAAACATTAGTGACCATGTAACTCCATTGGATCTTAAACATGAGAATGCCACATACAAGGCATGTGCACGTCTACAACTCCCCCCCCCCTTTTGGGGTGGGGGTGGGTCTTAGGTTAGTGGCAGCATGCAGAAATAGCAACCGAGACATGTATATAGTATGTATATTTATACGGTCCGCAACTTTTAATCATCAAACTACTGAATGACTTCATACTCTGGGTGATGTTTTTAAAAGCTAATACTTGCATTCCTTCTTTTTGTGAAAGCAAAATACTTACAGAATTACGTTTCAAGCATCAAAGAGTTGTCAGGGGAGAATAATATCTACCGTCTTACAAATAAGTATTCTCTTTTAATAAATTTTCCTTTTTAAAGGAGGGCTTGCCTAGTTGAAAAACAGCATGTGCACTTTGTTGGGAACACCTCCAAATTCGGTTATTGTTTACACTGCACTAAAACCACGTCATAGACGAACATTAACAATAGTTATTGAGTCAGTGGGTAAGATACTCTTGGAAAAAGAAAAACACAAACAGTTATCTAAAGGGGCACCTAGCAACGTAGACTGAAGGACTTTAAAAACGCCAAAAAAATGAAATTAATAAAATTTTACTGATTTTCAATGTATCAATTTTTTTGGTTTTGGCAACAATGAACATCAACACGTCAGCAAAACATGTTTTTAATTTCATGCCAAAATATAAATTATGTTAGGACAACAGTCTATCGAATAGCAATACCCTTAGATTCAAAAGTTGCAAATTTGTCTAGGAATCAGACGTGATTTAAAGTAATTGTTTCAAAATATCTTTATTAAAAACCTGGATACAAATTACCCCCGAAGCCCTATTATTTGTCTGGAACTGACGACAGCCAGCCAGAACCGATATCTTCGATGCAAATATTGTTGATACACTTGACGTAAGTTGCCGTCTTAACGTCAGGTCGTCATTTTTGGTTAACCAGACATGCCTCAATATTTAACTGTCCCTGTAGCCTGATAACGATCTCTGAGGGGTTGTATAGTTGATCGCCTTTCCCAAAGGCCTAGAACCTTTCAAATAGTCATTTCATGTTTCCCATATGAATATATTCCTAATTTGTTGCTAGTCTATAGGCTGATGCTAAGTTCTGATAATCATACAACTCTACTGCAGACAATTACATTTAAAGAGTAATGAACATAACCATTTGAAAAAGAAAGAAATATTATTACAGTATTTACGTGTATTAATGACCACTTTTATTATCAGACTGGTAGCAATTCTATATAGATTACTGATGGCAATTATAATGGCTCACTTCGAATCGAAGTTTAGTTCCTACTATAGTAACTAATTTCAATTAGAACATCGATAGTCGCTACTATAGTGACGTCATGAACCTACTAAAGATCAACGGTGGGTCAGAGCACCGATACTCTAGTAGCTCATCTGGTGGTTCCCTCCTCTAGACCTATCTAGCAAGATGGGTTCAAGATCTATCAATAGCGTCAAAATGTTTTTATTTTACAAAATAAATCCTTGATGTGTTCTATTTGCGGTCCCTCTTATTCGTAATTGTTAATTAGAGTGGTTTGTGCAGTTTATGCACACCCTTTTTGTCTATGATGAAGAATTGAGGTGGGACATACAGGGCTATTCACTTTGTTTACTTGACAACTAATTAAAAGGGAGCAACTGTAGCCATTTAGGTGTAAACGTACGCACGCATCTATTGCGTTAGATCTTTAGTAGGAACTTTAGTTCGATTCGAAGTGGGCCAATATCATTCCAATTGTGCCAGATGGTTCATGTTTGGACAATCGTGGCATGATTAATAAAGTTGTAAAAGTAATTCTGCAGTGCTTTTATACATGCTTATGTACAAGCTACATGTCAATTTGACCCAGAAGTGTATGCGACACGCCATGATCCCAAATTATATCCTCACACCAAATTTAGGACTCCTACCTCAAATTATATACAGATAAGCTCTGAGCTTGACCTCGCTAGAACAGAAACCAGAGTTCAAGGTCACAGTGACCTGGAAACATTTGGTGACTCTCCAGGGTCCAAGATGTATCTACATACCAAATATGGAATACTACCATAAATAAAATAGGCGATCTGCTGTGGGTGCATTTTTTCAAGAACTGACTCCTGAGATCAAGGTCACAGTTGATGAAAACAGTGAGCGACATTCCATGACCACAACATATATCCACAAATTGAATTTGGGGGTTAATATGGCATATAATATGAGACATGCTCTTACAGGGCTCGCACAGACCTGGAAAAATTTGGCCTTGGTCCTGGAAAAAAGTGCCTTTTGTCCTGGAATTGTCCTGGAATTTTGTAAAATCATCCTTGAAAATACGAATATGTCTTTGAAAAATATAAAAATACAACTAGTCCTTTAAGATTTATAATGGGATAAATAATGGGATGCGCTAAAAAACTGTGTGAAAATCGCAAAAAAAAATGAATGAAAATCGCTAGATATACGCCAAAGAGCGAGGTGCAACTCGTATTGCTGTCGGTGAGTTGTCTTGTCACTGAACTGTTTTGTTCCCATAACCACGACCGTTATGCTAACAGTTTGTTTATATAAATAGACAAACCAGGTAATGGGTATCACTATTCCTACAGAAATGCTTGCGGCGAGAGCGCCGCAAGCAAAAAACATGATTCAGGAATGATAACTCTTACACTCTTACTTTTAAGTAAAAGTAAGGTTATCTTTTGACATGGGTCCCGCACTACCTTAATGAATCACGAAGACAATCTGTGAACACACAAGCGCTGCTAAACCGCAAATTTCACATTTCGCACATTTCACACCACAGTCACTTTTGGAAAATATGCACTTTGCGTATGGTCAATTTCGATAATTTTGGGGGTATAACATCTGTGCTCAAATTTTTCATCTTTCTCATTTTTAACTGTGAAGAATTGGTACATTTTCGTCTCATCTGCGAAGGACTGGTTTGATTTTTTTCAGATGTGAAGAATTGGTACTCAATTTTCACAAATGTAAAAAATCAGTACCATATGCTCACAGATATGGAAAATTGGTACCAAATGCTCACAGATGTGATAAATCGGTACCAAATTAACACAGATGTGAAGAATTGGTACTTAATCTTCACAGATGTCAATGACATAATTTGTAATATCTAGTCACGTGTAAAAGATTCTTTTTATCACATGAATTCGTGTCTCCTTTAGCTATTGCTTACAATGAGAGTTAATCGCTTTATCATATTATATATACGCTTTTTCTATAAGAAAAAAAAGCATATACCAAAACACTTACCAAATTAGGTCAGTTTTCCGTCCATCTATCCGTGCTTTCGTCAAGTTTCCTACGAATGCACATCTTAAGCTGTTGGACGTAGCAACCTCAAAATAGGTACATATGTCACATAATGTAGCGGGTACTGGGTGTGTTTTTTTTTTCTTGAAGTTAGCTTCAAGGTCAATGGTCATATACATGTAATATATTTTCTTTTAAATAGGCCTCCTCCTTAACCATTGACCGATGCATATGTCACTGATGTAGACCTTTTGTGTAACACAATGTCAAAAAATTAATAATGTATACATGTATTTTCATTTAACTGGATCTCCTTCTGAACCTGTGCACGTTCAACTTCAAACTTTGCTGATGCATAGCAAGATAATTTACATGATTTCGTGCCAAATTAAAAGTTTATGGTTAAAAAAAGGGTATCGACTGCGGTCCAGTTTTGTTTCTGCGATGCTGCTTTTGTGGATTTAGGAAACCGCTGCAATGATACGAGTAAAACATCTCTGGGATCTAATGTGACGTTTGTTTTCGTGCGCTTTTATTTATTGTATAGGTCTCCGTTTGTTGTTTAAAGACCAGGGCGGGCTATGAATTGGATTACCATTGACATAAAATTAAGCATATTGTACTTCCAATGACCAAAAATAATAATTTCTGATCGTGTAACATAAAATTGTGTAACATTACTCTACCATACTTATTTGGGTCGAAAAACGAAATTTTGGTATTCCGAAGCATATTCATTGACTCAAAAAAACGGGGTTTTCTGTTTATTGTTACAGTCTGTAATTGTTCTATGTTTTGTTGTACGTTACTTTATATCCATTCTAGTGTTGCAATCATCTTGATGGGAAGAGAGAGCTGGTTGATTTGCTTAATTTGTCTATCTGGTGTCTCGTGATGGTTGTGTGGCTCTTCCTCGCGGTGCCATGGGGTTGTCTGCGGTTTGTGATTGTGGTATTTCCTGATCATATTCACTTACTATTTCTGGATCAACTCTCAGTATGCAAAATGCCAAACTTTCAAAGGTTGTGTACAAACAACGGATAGGAAAGGGCTAAGTTTTTCAGACGTTTTAGACCAATGTTTCCTCTAAGTTGTTGCAGCAAAATTTGACAGGTCAGACGATCTGGAAAAGAGCATTTTGAAAGCAAAAATGTACAAATTTTGGTCATAAAATACGTTATTGAAATGCAATTTATGTAAAACATAGTTGGATGTATGTTTCTTCGATACTCTGATCAACACTCGTCCTGCACTGATTGAAAAAACTCCAAAGATTCTCATTCTAAAATTAAAAGACTAGTGTTTGTTTCTGTATCTACATGGACACAATCTGGCGAATCTGGAGCATGAACTCCAAAGAAACATTTTCTCGCGACGCGGCTCATATAATTGATTTGCAGTCTTACAAATGTACTCATGTCTCAGATTTTTCAACTGTAAAACATTTGAAATTTATCTGTTACCTGTTTGAACCACGTTATAAAATCCTGACATATATGTGAAGAATTGGAATCGAATGCAAAATGCAGCAGATTTGGGGGGTATTTTATCGATGTACAGATGCTACATATAATTTCACCACGTACGCAAATTTCACAAAATGTGAAATATTGGCATGAAATATGTGACTTATTGGTACCAATTTTTAACGCGCTGTGAAGAGTTGGATAAGTTGTACTGTATGTTCGATGAGTTTGCTAATTTGGCTGTTTGTCGGGCCCACCGGGGTTTACCTGTTGGATTTCTTTTGCTCCGGTATTCAGTTTTATATACTGTTGAGTCCTTATCTTTGCTTAATCTTCTTGTTATATCTTGATTTATATGTTTTTGGAGATGATGCATTGATAAGTTAGGGGTCTTTCATGCAAACCAAATATCTATGTGTCTTGATCCACATCTGGATTAAGGGTGAGGTTGGCGCCGTTAAACCGATTTAAGCCCTCCAGTAAAATATTTTACTGACCACTCTAAGGCGGTATACTTCTTTTGTAGATATTTTATGTTTTTCTTCTGTCTTGTGTTCAACTTTGCTATGTCTTTGTGCGCATCTGTTTATATGTGCTTTGTGGTCACCTGCTGGGAAAGGGCTGACCTCTTGGCTCTCGTTTGTGGTGTCTAACTGTGAGTTTGTTACTTTCCCAATGGTATCCTGGGTCAGGTGTGGCATTTGATTGTATCAATTCCTGATCTTTGCACCCTTACTAACTTGGACTGTAAGTTGAATGAGTTGGCTAAGTTGATGTTGAATTCGATGAGGTTGATAAGTTGTACTGTAAGTTCGATGAGTTGGCTTAGTTAGACTGTAAGTTGGTTGAGAATGATATCGATGAGTTGGAGTAGTTTTACTGTAAGTTCGATGAGTTGGATAAGTTAAGGATGAGTTCGATGAGTTGGATAACCGACGATGAGGTTTGTACCGTTACACATGTTTAAGCCCTCCAGTGACATTTTGGCTGACCATTCCAAAGTGGTTCTTCTTTTGTGGGTATTTTTATTATTAGCTCACCTCAGCTGAAGGCTCGTGGATTATCAACTAGTATACCAGTCATTCCGCCGTCTGTCCATCGTCAACATTTTCAAACGTTTTCACCTCTGAAACCACTGGGCCAATTAAACTCAAATTTCATATGTAGACTCCATAGGATGCCGAAACAAAAGTTTGTTCAAATGGTCCTGGCCACATGACCAAGATGGCCGCAAAGCTCATATATGGTAAAAAAAAACTTTGAATATCTTCTTCTCCAGAACCAGAAGGCCGATGGCCTTGGGACTTGGTTGTAACATTGGGATGTGGGACCTACCAAGTTTGTTTATATGATGATCCTAGGCTGACCTTGACCTACTTAACGTCAAGGTCATATTTGGCTTCCTCTTGCAATTAAATGGGATATTTTTTGAAAAGTTGTTTTTTTCGAAAACTGTTGAAGCCAAAGTCATTATTCTCACTTGATATGTAAAACTTAATGAGACAATGGCTATAGATCAAGGTTGATACCTTGCCTTTCAGCCAAAGTCGCTCATATCGGAGTCCCATCAATATATTAAAACATAGTTTTCTCAGAATCCACTATGCCAATTGAACTTAAATTTTATTTGATAAGTCAGCAAAAATTTATGCAAATTGTTATGGCTATTTGACCAAGATGGCCGCCACCCCATCTATGGTAAACCCCTTTAAAAATTTCTTCTCCAGAACCAGAAAGCTGATGACCTGGGGACTTGGTATCTAGCATTGCTGATGTGGGCCCTACCAAGTTTGCACAAATGATGATTCTTGGTTGACCTTAACCTACTTAATGGCAAGGTCATATTTAATGCATTGTAATGAGAAAATGTTGAAATGTTGAAATTATCATTTTTCCATATTAATCTGTTAAATCATTATACTTGCTAGATATATTTTACCTAATCAGACATTATTTTCTTTCTTCCTGCATATACTGGCTCGCTCAATTCTGAACATTATGCCAGGGAGGGCGAATTTTGAAATTTTTGAGAGAAAAAAATCAATTGAAATTGTTCCAGGAAAACAGGACCGCCATTCGCTGGCGCATGCACACTCCAATCATTGGTTGTAAATAAGTACCAAAGGTCAGGCTGACATTTCGACCTTCCGTTTTAGACTACTACTTACTTATCTTAACATTTTTCAAAAGCACAAACCAAAAAAAAATTGAACTTAGTTAATTCAAATTTCATATGGAGTCTCCTCATGTTAAGGAAAGTAAATTTATGAACAAATGTTTATGGTCTCATGAGGTAAAAACTTTTTAAATATCTTCTTCTCTGGAACCAAAAAGCCAATGACTATGGGACTTGGCTTGTAGCATTGGGGATATGGGCCCTACCAGGTTTGCACAAATAATGAATCTGGGTTGACCTTGACCTACTTTACGGCAAGATCAAATTAATGACTCCTAATGCATTTGCATTGGAAAATCTTGAATGTTCATTTTTAAATAACTGTTTAGGCTGAAATCATAATACTGGCGAGAAATGTTAAACCTAATGATACAATGGTTTTATGTAAGTACAAAAGGTCACTCTGACCTTTGGCCTTTCATTAAAATTCACTTATTTTGGAATGCCATAGCAGACTTATCTAAACATTTTTTTCTCAAAAATCACTGGGCTGTTTGAACTCAAATTTCATATTGCGTATTCATTGAATAAAACAATAAAAATTGATATTTGTTTTAGGCCACTTGACCAAAAATGGCCACTACGTCCATATGGTACAACAAAATATGTTTAAATAATAAACCTTAGTTGACCTTGATCTATTTTAACATTAATACAGGAGATCAGGTGAGCGCTTTAGAACCTTCAGGTCCTCTAGTTTATGTTTCATGTTTTTTGTTATGCTGTCTTGACTGTTCCTTGCAGCCGTGCGCTACGTGTTGGGAAAGAGCTGACCTATTGGCTCTCTTCCCCATAGAAAATATCACTGGAATTATAGAAGATATTAGTGGTTTACCATTGGAAATCATATGTATAATTTAGTGGTATTACCACTGGTAAAACAGTGGATTTCAGTGGTGAAACAGTGGTAATACCAATGGTATACATTAATATAATAGTGGTAATACCACCAAATTTTACCCCTGATTTCCACTGGCATACCACTGATATCCAGTGGTATATCAATGGAAACCACTAGTAATACCACTGATATTCCACTGGTATCCACTGGTATACCACTGGTATTACCACTGATATTCACTGGTATACCACGATATTTCATGGTAATACCACTGATATCCAATGGTATGTACTATCACCTAGAAAACTACAGAGAAATGTGTGATCCAGTGATCGGAGTTTCATAGTGCGAACAGGTATCTGGTGAACTCTTACAATCTTGTATTCACAGTCAGTAATTAATTCTTCTGATTCATATCAATCAGAGGCATAACATTTTATATACACTGTTGGGGACACAGTAGACAAACATATAATAATGGGATTGCTCCGAGGAAGTTAAATGGTTAGAAAATGAGCATTACCATTTATTAATAAATCAGCAAAAACGACACGCAACAGCAAAGGAGAAAGATCACCTGCGTAGTGTTGCTATTGAAACAGCAAATAGAGAAAAAGAAGAAGGCTTGAGAAAGCATAAGTATTAAATACAATCAGGTTTGCCAAGTGAGACAATAGTCAAAGTAACCAAAGAGGAGATAGCCGATGTTACACATTTTATCAAGCCATATGTAACACCATGTCGTTTAATAAATTCAATAAAACATGAGCACCCATGCAAACCATATATAACACCATGTCGATAAATAAATTCAATAAAACATGAGCACTTATGTAAGATCCTTTATATGTCTGCAAACGTCCGTTTATCTCATGCAGTTTACAAAATTAATTCAACTGCCAAATAATGTCAATAAAAAGAGGTTCTTACAAAGGTGCTCATGTTTTAATGAATTTATTAAAAGAGCTGGGGAAATAGTTAAAATGCGAGGATTGTCGAGCATTTTATCTCTTTTTCGCAACGAGTTAAATAAATTCAATAATACAAGAGCACGAATGGTTGATTCTATTTATCATATGCCATTAAGATTACAATGAAACTTCATTTCTGCCATAAAAACGTTACAATTATGTCATAATGTACGCAACGTTATTAAGGACGACATAACGTTCCCGAAAATCTATAAACCACTAGTGGTTTATCGATTTTATTGCATGGCGTTAATTCACTCCCAGACGCGACGTCATATGATAAATCAATTTGACTAGCAGTGTGAAGGTAATTACATTCATGATTGTCAATTTGCATTGATGTATGTCTGCCAACCGTCTTTCAATCTCATGCAGTTAAAGTAATATTAGTCGATCCGTTGGCATTTACATATGAGCCACGACATGGGATTTCCAACAATGTGGTATGTGCGACAAGCAAAGGCTCAGACCAGCCTGCGCATATGCGCAGTCTGATCAGAGCCTTTGCTAGTGGCTTGAACAGTCTATGAGTGTTGAGCTACTGACTGAACACCATTTGGAGTTTCTACGCCTAAAAGGAGGCTACACAGGCTCGTCTGAGTCTACACTTGTCAAAATGCCACATTGTTGGAAATCACATGTCACGGCTCAAATACGGTAACTGCAGGGTTCGAACATTGGTTAATTGCAATAAATCAGTTTGACTACCAGCGTGAAGGAATTTAAAGCAATGGATGTTAATTTTGAATTTCAAAATTGATCAGTCTGCCAGGAACACCTGTTAATCTCTTGCAGTTACAAAAGATTTGTAACAGTGCCGGTTGCGACACCTGGGCACAACCTGTAGGTTTGCGTATTGAAATCAGTCCGAATTATGTTCGTAAATTGAATGTTGATGCCATTCGAGCCAGTTCATGTGATTTTGGTATTAAGCGCGTGTAACATCACTATTGTGTACATGTAGCTACCTGCTTCACTTAATCAATGTCCCTAAATTGTGTGAGTTTGTTTGATTTCATTTTTACGTCCCATCAACAATCTTTTAGTTAAACAGGGACGGTTCTTCCTGGGTTGAACCAGTACCAAGCTTGGTTAAATGTGTCCAGCTCAAGGACCACAACGCAGTGACGCCGGTGAGGCTCGAACCCGCGGCCCTCGGTCTCGAGTCAAGCACTCTACCACTGAGCCACTGCGCTCCCTAAAAAATTGTGTGTGTATGCGCACATGGAACGCTCTGGCAGACTACTGGGATACACGGGCTCGTCGGAGCATTCGTTGCTCGCATATATGCAATAACTATCAAAGTAGACAAAAGTGTAACAGGAAATGAATTTTATTTTTTTAAAAGGAGGGCTTGCCTAGTTGACTGTTTTCAAATGAATAAACCTAAAGGTGTAAAACTCCTCATGCTTAGCCTGCATGTATTTAGGCTGCTAAGACAACATGAACAAGTCACTAAGTAAGTAATTACAAACCCTTATTCGAAAATGTAGGCCTCTATTTACTTTTATGCTGAAAAGAAATATTACGCATTTATAATAGAAAATTTTATCAATTTAACGCAAACTCAATAATTTAAAAGTATGCGTATATAAAGGTCATACGTCTGACAAAACAACCATGAGAAAAATTCAAACTTGATTATGTTGAAAAAATGTCAAACTGCATTCTTAAGTCTGGCAGATTATTATGACGATATTTTGAATATAGAGAGGATATTTACTTTTTTGAGGTGAATACCAAATATATTTCATCGAGTGTGTTGAAAACATCAGAATTTTCATGAGTGCGCAGCACGAATGAAAATTTCGATGTTTTCAACTCACGAGATGAAATATATTTGGTATTTACGAAAAAAAGTAAATTTTCTTTTTAATTTATACTTTTTAGAAGATTTACAGTTAATCAATTTGTTAACCATGCTTCAATCCGAATCACAATAATGTAAACGAAGACAAAGGAGTATTTGTGACAGAATACCTGGATCAATGATAGTCATCAGGACTTACAGATAAAAGTAATACATTCAGCGCCAAAGTGCGAGACAAGTGACGTCATAAGCGACGTCATAAACTGTTGATGTTGTTGTGTAGCATAGGTTACATGCATTGCCTCACTCACTGAAGCGGGAGGTGTTGAAAGTTCAAAATCGAAATATTTCAGCAAATCTGAATAATTTTGGTACCAAAATGTTCCTCATGTACTAACTAAGAAAATGACTACCCACACTTGATGTTTTTGTTCACAAATAAGAAAGTTATAGGCGTTTGAACTTTCAAAGTGAGCTGCATTAAGTGAATGGAAAAGTCAGAGGTGATCCAAAAAACGCTACAGTGAAAATATAGGCTGATATCATATCATTTCACTAGTGATTGATATCACTTTTATTTGTTTTTATATGCATTGATTTCACTGCTAAGAATAGAATAAGTAAACATACTACTCGGGACTCTTTTGATGCACAGGATCGACGCGACGTAAGTAAACAATGCCAAGACAAGACATTAATTCTACACTCACGGATTGACGTAAGCAGTTCTAGCCTGCAACTGCAGATGCTACACACCTCAACGTTTCATACCAGTCAATAAAAAAGAAGAATTGGAATAAATGATTTTTGATGACATTGTGTGTGACTTTTATTTTATTTTGATCCCTTACTCATTCTAAGCGCTACCAGTCGAATGCTTAAGGATTGAAGTTCATATTTTTGGCTTGCACTGGATGATGAAAAACATAGGCTATTTCAATGTCTGTGAAGCCCAAGGAAACATTAAAATAGCTAATGTTTTTCATCAACCAGTGCAAGCTTGAAATATGAATTTCAATCCTTATATTTACATTTTATATTAACAATCAAATTTACTAAATTATCTTCCAACCCCATCAGTTATCCTTATAAAATGAAATGCATCATTTGTAACGGAGGTGTTGGAACAGTCAGGGTGCACAATTCGTGAACATAACGCCGTGGCAATACATGAATGACATCACGTAAATATTAATAAACAAAGGATGTTATTTGCTGACTATGACGTTACTCTGCCTAGAAGCGTTGTCCAGATCACATTACATTTTAATATTTTGCATCGAGAAATGCAAGCAGCCAGAATTGTTGGTTTCATCTAAGGCAACTGAACTGAGAATGTAAATATACGATGTTGCAGCTGTGTTTCAATTACACAGATCAACTTAGAATTGAACACTAATTAATTTGATATGATTTGTTTTATATAGAATATGTATTGAATGAGATTTTACTGATTAAAGTTAGGGAAAAGTTTCTTTTTTTTTGTTCACTGAACAAAAAAAGAAACTTTTCCCTAACTTTAATCAGTATGTTTGCTATTTTTACAGAAGGCGTCTTTTGAACGAGAGTCAAACAAGAATATTTATTGTTTATGGTTTATACTTATTAATGTTGTCGTGGCCATCTTGATGATGTAACTTGGACAATTTATGTACAATCATTGTGTCCTCATGCCCAGGAAGATGAGCTTAATTAACTCAATTAACCACGACCTCAGTAAAGTGAATCACTGTAGAATACGCCTAGGTCTTACATTTACATCACTTTAACCTTATCGACTATCCCAGTTGTTCAAATCCTGAATGTGGAAGAACCCCAGAATCTGCAGCGCGTTATTTTCTTAGTTGTCCCAGATACAACAACGAAAGATGTGTATTATTGGAGACGTTATCACGTAAGCTATTTCCAGACGTAAATTACAACACATTTATCGTATTAATGCCTGATTATATATGCACAATTTTACTAGGAGGCTCTACAGACGCTTCATATGAAGAAAATACTTTTGGTTTTTGATGAGGTGTTCAAATATATAGACTCAACACAGCGGTTCAGTACTTTTGAAGACATGATTGACTTAGCTCCTAGTTCATACAAATATTCGAGATCTGAATGCCGCTGAGGAATCTCCATCCTGGTTATTATTTTCTTATTTGTGTTCATATATGGTTGTGCCAGCATTGCTAACTTTGTTAAATACTTAAAGCCCGTTATTGGCACTGTTTGGGCAACGTACGATTACTCACACTGGTTATTTTATTTACTGCTGCAACATGGGGTGACTGCTCTTTTTCCTTTCCCTATACTTTTACTTTGTTTTGTTTGTATTTTGTCTTCTGTCTGTCCACCTGTCCGTCCATCTGTCTGTATGTATATCTATATGTTTGTCTGTCTATGTGTCTCTGTGTTTGTCTGTCTGTGCGTGGGTTCGTCTGTCTGTATGTCTTTATGTATAATGTATATAATGTATGTCGGCTTAATGTCATAAATGTCAGAAAATTGTTATATGTAAAGACCAACTAGTAGCCCCAGGGCTGTTTGGAATCCATGTAAAATAAATAAAGCATTAAATTAACTCAGTAGCTTTTGGGATTTTTATGTGCAGTACTTATTCGGTAATTTCTATTTAAATGCATTCCTTGCTGCAATAGTCCAGAGGAGTATACAGCATCTTAGACTGACAGTGTATGCATTTGGACGGTGATAATGAAAGGGGTGAGAAAAAGTTCTGCTTGTGCCTCCAGCAAGTACCCTACTCTTTCTTTTATGTTGCTGGATCTTAAGCCTCGAGCTTATGCCTGACCAATTATAGTCGACAAATGCTGGACATTTCTGGAAAATTATTTGACATCTGGGCATACATTTTCTTCGATTTTTCTAAAACCAAGGCAGAGGCCAGAGCCAAAGTGACCCAGAAGCTGTATGCGTCACTCAAAATTAGTAAGGGTGCAAAGATCAGGAATCGATACAGTCAAGTACCACACCAGACCCAGGATACCAATTGGAAAGTGACAAACTCGCATTTAGATACCACAAACGAGAGCCAAGAGGTCAGCCCTTTCCCAGCAGGCGACTACAAAGCACAAATAAACAGACGCGTACAAAGACATGGCAAACACAAGACAGAATAAAAAGCACCAAAAGATCCACAAAAGAAGTACCGCCTAGGAACGGTCAGACCCAAAATGAATCCACACACCAAATTTTGGACTCCTACCTCAAGAAATACACAGACATGCTCTGGGCTCGACCTAACTAGAACTGAAGTAAGAGGTCAAAGTAAGTAAGGGTGCAAAGATAAGGAATCGATACAATCAAGTACCACACCTGACCCAGGATACCAATGGGAAAGTGACAAACTCACAGTTAGATACCACAAACGAGAGCCAAGAGGTCAGCCCTTTCCCAGCAGGTGACCACAAAGCACATAAAAACAGACGCGCACAAAGACATAGCAAACACAAGACAGAACAAAAACATAAAAGATCTACAAAAGAATTACCACCTTGGAACGGTCAGTAAAATATTTTACTGGAGGGCTTTAACTGGTTTAACGGCGCCAACCTCACAATTAATTCAGATGTGGATCAAGACACATAGATATTTGGTCTGCATGAAAGACCCCTAACTTATCAATACCTTATCTCCTAAAACATATAAATCAAAATATAACAAGGAGATAAAGCAAAGATAAGGACTCAACAGATAATAAAACTGAATACCGGAGCAAAAGAAATCCAACAGGTAAACCCTGGTGAGCCCGACAAACCTTTCTTCACCTTAAAGCTACCCTGACCTAAGTACTTTATTGCTGTGAAATCCGTATTCGACATTAACTGCTTCAAAGATATAAATTTTTGGGTGGAACAATCAGTTTTACATTAAGATATATAGAAATCCGAAAACATTTTTTAAAATATCACTCCCCCCCCCCCCCCCCCCCGTGTTCCAGCAAAAGCTTTTGCATGTATATGTGTTACCATATTTTACACATTGTATGGAAGTAGCTTGCTGGCACAAGGGGGGAAAGATGTTCAGCAGCCCAAAAACCCAGGGCCTAAGCCCATAAAATGCCTTTTCTACCAAATAAGAAATAAATGACAGTAATGAAATTCTCTAGAACCAACCTCCTAAATTGCTTTGTATTCTGTGCTAGTTTAATATAAAGTACTTAAAGATTAAAAGTAGAATTAGCAAGGTTTTATGCATTTTTTCATTACAAAAAATCTCACTGTTATTAAATGACACTTTACTTTGCAAACGTCCTGTAGTTATCTATTTGCATGCTAGGGAATTGTTCATGTCTTTATTTTGGTCTGCTGACTTTCTTCAAAATTAAGCTTTTCAAAATAAACCACCCAGGACCACCACCAGAGTGTCAAACAGTTTGGATCCAGATCAAGACGGACATTCTGTTGGTCTTCATCTGGGTTCTAACTGTTTGCAAAAGGCTATTGGCAGACGACAAAATTATCCACTGACATGCAAAGAGTTATAACAGGTAAATACTTTAGTGTTCAATATATTATCTCATATTGGGATATACATGCATATGTATACCATAAATATTCGGACACTTTAAATTCATTCAACATGCTATGCCCTTTAAACAAAGCAAAAGTAATATTCAAACGATCTAGTTAGAATCAGTTTTACTTTCCAATGCTAAATGGGACACTTTCATTCCTTCAAAAGTATTTATTTCTTTTGTTGAGCTTTCAGTTTTGTATTATTTACGGTACACGTAGTCAAAAATGTACAGGCAACTTCTAAATTATATCCCCAAAATCATTTTATTACAAAACATTTTTTGTTTTTAAAACAATTTCATCAATTATCGTGATTTGTTAATACTCTGCATATGGTATGTTCAATAGATATCACCATGCCTACCAAATAAATCCAGAAAACTGCAGAAATCACTTTTTAAAGCACTTTTTATTTTCGCGAAATTTTTTACCCCCTCCCCTTTCTACCCGCCATAACTCTCGAATGCGTAGGAATTTTGAAAATATTTTGCTGGCTGGCTCTTGCCATTAGATTCACATATTGCACTGATACTACATGCAGTACACTAGAAGCTCAAAAGCAACGTTCTGGGAATCAGAAAAATAGGCGTATAAGGCCCAAACCGTCAATGATCCTTTGCGCAAGAAGTGAAATTATATGTAGCATACAAGCGCAACCTTAACATCGATCAAATACACCCCAAATCTGCTGCACTTTGCATTCGATTCCAATTCTTCACATATATGTCAGGATTTTATAACGTGGTTCAAACAGGTTATAGATAAGTTGCATATGTTTAATAGTTGAAAAATCTGTGACAGGAGAAAGACTGCAACTCAATTATATGAGCCGCGTCGCCATAAACTTTCTTTGTAGTTCATGCTCCAGATTCGCCAGCTTGTGTCCATGTAGATACAGAAACAAACACTTGTCTTTTAAGTTTAGATTGAGAATCATTGGAGATATTTCAATCAGTGCAGGAAAATTTTCAATCAGTGTAACAAAGAAACATGGGCCTTGATCCAGCTATGTATTTACAAAGCTTTTCTGCGCCTTTTGGCATATGCAAAAATAATATTTTCTCAGGGTGAGGCTTGTATATAGCTAAAGGAGAGCTAGATTCAGCTTTTCCACAATTTCAAATATCTTTGAATGGTGGATCCCCCTTTTTAACTCACGTTGTGGTCATACGATGTCCGTCCAGCCAGCTACCCATCCGTCCTTCCGTCGTCCATCAATAATAGCTTCCTCCTAAACCACTTTGCTGTAACAACTTAGAGGGAACATTGGTCTAAAAAGTCTGAAAAATTTAGCCCTTTATTGTCCGTTGTTTGTACACAGTATCGAAGTTTGGCATTTTGCATACTGAGAGTTGACCCATAAAACCCCTTCGCTTGAGTCAATGAATATGGTTCAGAATACCAAAATTTCGGTTTTCCACTCAAAATAACTATGGTAGACTAATGTAACAAGCATTCTATGTTACACCATCAGAATTCATTATTTTTGGTCATTTGAAGTACAATATACTTAACTTTATGTCAATGGTATATATAATCAAATTCATAACCCGCCCTGGTCAATAAACGAAAAACGGAGACCTATACAACATATAAAATGGCGCGAAAACAAACGTCACAGGTGAATACGGCATTAGATCCCAGAGATGTTTAACTCGTATCATTGTAGCGGTTTCTTAACCCCATAAAAGCAGCATCGCAGAAACAAAACTGGACTGCAGCCGATACCTGTTTTTTTCTACGGCGTTACTTATTAATGCATAAGTAACTAATATTAGTTCATTTATGAAACAGTGGTTACTTAGCCTATAATTGTTATTGGTTTTGAAATGGACTATTCCGAAGAGGGGTGTGATCAAAGTTATTGTTCAATCAATAACGTTTTGATTAAATTTTTCGTTTTTCCAAGGGTTAATTAAAAACAAATTTAGACTTCTCTTATTAAAAGAGTATTTAAAACGTCTAAAATTGGGTGTCTTTTCAGTGTAAATGTCGGATGTTCAACACCTGTTCTGATCTGTTCTACCCACGGGCTGTATCTATTTTTCACTCTCGCCGGCTGGTCTAATGGTCTAACTAAGAATAACTTAGAAGAATTGTAATTAATATTTCTACCAAGAAAATATTTCCAATTATGTGTTATCAGCGGTTTTCTGGGGCGAACTTATTGATAAATTCATAACTATAGATACGAAATTCTTAAATATTATAAGTACCTATTTATAAATCATTGTGACATCATTAATTCTATATTTATCAGTGTGCGAAGTTAAATTGTTTCGTTTCACCATAAAACAGAAACGAACTTTTCATTTTATTAGAAAATAGGAGCAAGACAATATTAAACAAACAAACAGTACAGACAATAGTCATACAAGCAGAAAATATGAATAAACAGAGAAAATTACCAAAGAAAGATGAATGGCAAAACGCGGAAAATAGGTCATTCGATTGGTTTGGTCGATGTCATCGAAACGCGGAAGCTAGTAGATTTTTCCTATCACCTGCAAATTCATGACTGGGGTTGGATTCTTTTCTATCTGAAGGAGGAAAATTTATGGAATAACATTTTGGAACTCACAAAAGTTGACTTTTTCTTAGACATTTTCTTTTTTAAATACTGTAGAGCTCTATCAAGGGACGTAATGCAGTCTAACTTTTTCTTTCCCCTCGCACAAGTATTGGTTTTCATAAAAGACTAAAGATAACAAGTATTCACAAAAGCTTGCTTCCCCATCTCTGTCTGATTGAATAGTTTATTAGCGAAACATCGAGCATTTAATGACTCATTTCAAAGTCGCTTTAATGTATATCTCATTGCGAAAAAAAACTTCATTATTATCCTTCATCTATTATTACTCATAAGAACCTTTCAGCAACGCCGTTTATAACATGTAACACATGTTATAGTTTTTCTTGTTAACCATAAACCTTTACTTCGGCACGAAATCACGTAAATTATATTGTTATGAATCTGCATAGTTTGAAGTTGAACGTCCATAGGTTCAGAACGAGATCCAGTTAAATGAAAATACATAATTTGGCATTAGGTCACACAAAAGGTCTACATCAGTGACATATGCATCTGCACGGGTGGGCATCAGCGGAACTATCGCGAAATCGTAGAGTACCTACCTTTGTTTGGCTTTTCTGTGACGATGCCACTAGCGCGAAAGGTCCCGGATGTGACGAAGGAACAAATTTACGCTGACGCGATTTCGCGGTAGTTCCGCTGATGCCCACCCGTGATCTGCAAAAGTTGCTACATCAAATGGTTAAGGAGGAGGCGTTTTTAAAAGAAAATATATTACATGTATATGATCATTGACCTTGAAGCCAACTTCACGTAAAAAGACCACCCAGTACCCTCTACATTTTGTGACATATGTACCTATTTTGAGGTAGCTACGTCCAACAGCTTAAGAGGAGGTGCATTCGTAAGAAACGTGACGAAAGCACGGATGGACGGACCGATAACTGGCCGAATTTGGTAAAGTATTGGTATATAGAAAATATAATATAATACTAGAATTGTTTTTCTATAAAAAACAGATGTCTCCCCCCTCTTGATGTCAAAAGCATGAGTCATTAAATACAATTTCAAACAGAAACATTGAATACAATTTCTAACAGAAATTCAAGTCATTTCATGCAGACAATCAGCACATATCTAGTAAAGTTTTCTGTCAATGTAGTTAACTATTGCACTATCATAACCTGGTATAAAATAGTCATAGATAATTGTTTCTGTGATGGTCAAAGTTCCAAGGGAAATAGCTCAAAGGGTATAAATGAGAGAGTTACTATTCTTGCACTCTGCACGTTGACTCATGTTTGTTGATACTTGTATAAAGTTTCGTGAATATAGCTTAAGCAGTTTTCAAGCTATAGAGCCGACACGGTTTTTGTGATGGACAAAGTTCCAAGGAATATAACTCAAAAAGTATAAAGGGCAGAGTTACCATTCTTGCACTCTGCAATCATCTCATGCTGATTGATATTTGTATAAAGTTTAGTGAATATAGCTTAAGTGGTTTTTAAGTTATAGAGCGGACACAATTTTTGTGATGCACAAAGTTCAAAGGAAAATAGCTCAAAAAGTATAAAAGGCAAAGTTACCATTCTTGCACTCTGCAAATTATCTCATGCTGATTGATATTTGTATAAAGTTTCGTGAATATAGCTTAAGTGGTTTTCAAGTTATAGAGCGGACACAATTTAAGTGACGCCAAAAGTTCAAAGGGAAATAACTCAGAAAGTATAAAAGGCAGAGTTACCATTCTTGCACTCTGCACGTCATCTCATGCTGATTGATATTTGTATAAAGTTTCGTGAATATAGCTTAAGTGTTTTTAAGTTATAGAGCGGACACGAATTTTGTAATGCAAAAAGTTCAAAGGGAAATAACTCAAAAAGTATAAAAGGCAGAGTTACCATTCTTGCACTCTGCACATCATCTCATGCTGATTGACATTTGTAGAAAGTTTCGTGAATATAGCTTAAGTGGTTTTCAAGTTATAGAGCGGACACGATTTGTGACACCCAGACAGACAGACAGACAGACGGACAGACAGACGGACAGACAGACGGACAGACATACGGACAGTCGGACGCCCAGGGAAAAACAGTATGTCTCCCGACCCTGAAGGGGGGAGACATAATAATAAAACGATTAACTCTAGATCTCATTGTAAGCAATAACTAAGGAAACACATTGGGACCAACCGAAGTCATGTGATAAAAAGAATCTTTCACACTAGACTAGATATTACAAATTCTGTCAAGATTAAGTACCAATTCTTCACATCTGTGATAATTTGGTACCAGTTTTTCACATCTGTGAGCATTTGGTACCAATTTTTCACATCTGTGAGCATTTGGTACTGATTCTTCACATTTGTGAAAATGAGTACCAATTCTTTACAGGTGTGAAGAACTGGTACCGATTCTTCACATTTGTGAAAATTGAGTGCCAATTATTCACTTCTGAAAAAATCGATCCAGTACTTCGCAGATGGCACTGTTGCAGCACGTTTTGAAATAATGTAATAATTATTTCATTTTGATTTTTTTACTTCATTTTGCGTTGTCAATGTAGACGCAAAATGAAATAATCTAGATTTTTTATTTCATTTTGCGTCAATCATGCACAGTTGGTTCAAAATGAAATGATTATTTCATTATGGGCTGATAGTAGGCATACTTTTTTATTTCATTTTGCGTAAATGGTATCATATCAGTTTCAAATGATAAACATATTGTTACATGCTATGATAGATGGCATAATTATTCAACTGAACTGTTGAATGAGAATTGTTTTTTTGTTTTTTTCTTGTTTTTTTTAATCAATATTGCCGTTGGATTTCGCCTGTTATTATCCACCGACGAAGTCAGATGGATATATTTTTGGCGTCGTCTGTGCATCCGTCCGTCCATTCTGTCCGTCCACACTTTTTGCCCGTCTGGAACCATATTATAGTACCTATTGGTCAGATTTGAATCATTCTTTGTACAAATGTTAAAAACTATGTATTCTCAATATCGTATAAGTTTCGTCAAACTCGATCCTTTTGCACTTGAGTTATGGCCCTTGTTTTAGTTAAGGCAGTTATAATGCACAACCTATATCAGTTTTTTGGTGTGATCTTCACAATTCATCAAGCTATTATATCTAACAACTTTTCACAATGGACCATGATTGCTCAGTATATGAGGCTAAGCATGGCTGTGTCCAAATTTGACCCAACCCCCTTTGACCACACCTTAGGAGCCAATGGTCAAATATTTAAATTTCGTAATAAATAAGGCAATTGTCAATATTTTTGCTGAAAGTTTGCATGCAGGCAGAGCAGCAATAGATATGATGCATATCAAAGGGGATTTAAGTTTAGATGCATGGGTCCGATCCCCTAGTATGAGCATAGGGGAAGGGACAGAGGCAAAAATTAATCTTTTTTTGGAATATGGTCGTGTTGCATATCAAATTAAAGCTGTAGCCGAATGCAGTAACATGGTAGCAAATATACTGCCTACAGACACACCATTGACCCTGGGATGGGGGCAAAATGTCAAACCATATCTTTTTTCTGAAAATAGTCATATTGCTTATCAAAGTAAAGGGAAATGAGCACAGAGCACGATGAAAGCAAATATGCTGCCATAACACATTCCCTGGAGTGGGGTCAAAAGGTTTTGTATTTTTTCTTTTCTGAAAGTGGCCATGATGCTAATCAAACTAAAGTGGAAGAATTGTAGACCAACATGCAAGGATACACTTTGAATTTACTCACACTCTTGACCTCTGGGGCTGGGTTTGAAGGTCAGTTATTGAAATTCTGTAGATGTAAGCATACTTTTTCATTAAACAACGCACTAAAACATACTTGACAGACGGTTGTTCTGATTTGAATGATTCAGGTTTAGATAATTGGAATTTATGTTTGTGATTTATATGCTTTTCTAAAATAACACTTCGTAGATATAAGTTCGTCGAATTTGTATTGTTAATTCTTTTGGCTAGACCTTTAAAAAAGCAGATAAGGAACATATTAATAGAAACCCTGCCTGGATACATGTATATAGGTACATGGACTCGGATCAAAGGTTCACATCAGTCTGCGCATCTTCACTTGCTTAACAAACCAAAATTCTTACAGTGGTTTAATCACGTCCATAACAGCTATTTTTTTTAGTTATGTTTGTAAATAAATTCGATGAACTCAATTAATATGCAAAAGTATTGTATTATTTTTACAGTGTTCAACCATCTGATAAAAGCGTACTTAAAAAAGTAAATAAGGGTGCAAAGATTAGAAATCGATACAATCAAGTATCACACCTGACCCACGATACCAATGGGAAAATGACAAACTCAGATTTAGACACCTTAAGATTGATTTCATATTGTTACATTATTTTATTTTGCATTGTCCTATCGCCACCACTTTATGAAATAATGTAATAATTCTAACAAGTATGAAAATTACTTTTTCTGACATCCATTCTTAAAGAGGCTTATTCGCATGCAATATGCCTTTTAGTTTTTTACAGTGTCCGTAAATAAATCCCATGAACTGAATTAATACATATTTATTCAGTATTCAACTGTCTGATGCTAACATACTTTAGCAGAACTTATTAATATTTATTTCATATTATTACATTATTTCATTTTGCGTTTTCCTAGCACAACGCATAATGAAATAATGTAATAATTTTAATAAGAATGAACAACTAATTATTTTCTCTTACAGCAATTCTTACAGAGGTTTATTCGCGTGCAAACGCCCTAATTACTTTAAATATGCTTTTAAATAGTGATAAATAAATCCCATTACCAGAATTTATAACATAACATAACATAAAATTTATCAGACTTAAGCATATACAGCTCATCGTTATCAACATATATACAATGCGTAAGTTACATGCTCTCGTGAGAGTGACGTTATAATACTCTCCGCCCTAAAATACACAAAAGTTTCCGTTAGATAATATAATACATGCATTATATATAGGTGCTAATCTCGTAATTATCATTGTACAAAGAACGTAGTTGAAATTGGTTGTAAAAGTGAACTGAATAGTTATGAATGAATTCCACCTAACTTGTATAGTGATGGTTTATTTGAAAATTCCAGTAGGCAATAACGCCCATGAAGATATACAACATAATATCATATACAAACATGGCAGAAGATAAGTGTAGTTTAAGCATAATATGTTCATATCAAATCAGTGGTGGAGAAGGTTTATAAATGAATATATCTGCAAGCCTCCGGATATAACTGATGTTCAAAAATGTGGATGCTTTAAAGAAACGTATCTCGGTACGTTTCTTTTGTGCACCAACAAATCATAAATAAGCCCACACTGATAGACACTATTGCATCACAGCAACTAATCGTTCATATATTTTGTAAACGAAGGATAGCAGGATCTGCTTAGAACTTGTGCAGGTAGATATACTTTAACTAGTTCGCACCATATACCCCTCTATCAAGTCTTCCTTCGAAAGCGAAAAAAAAGACTTGATTTAGGGTATGTGCAATAAACGATCAGATATTATAACATGATATTGTAGCAAGCGTACGTCTACCTGTTCAGTTTACATGCGGTATTTAGCCGTATATACAGTGTGAAAAATAAACATCTTAGTTCTATAAATAAACTCACCTGGATAAAAATACGTATGCATATACGTCATTCATTAGTAGCCTACACAGCGAGAAAACATGCGCCTTTATGGTACACACTTGATTTTCATAACAAATTTACAAAGGTATTTAAGGTATGAATGTTTACCGTACTCTTTAGCTTTAAAGGGTTTCCTGAATGAGTAGTTTAATAGTTTACACGTACCGTTAATTGGCCGCATGTATGCTCGCTATTTTAAACCTTTCATGAATGAGTGTGTACACACTGTTGTTTACACATAACCGTGACCTTATTCCAGATAAGTACTCTGAGTTTCAGTTTCACTTTTCAAACGAAACTCAAGCTTCAAACTAGAGCATGGGAAAAAACGACCAGATAAACACACTGTTTTGTTATTTACAACTCATGAGACACAATTTGCTAAATGCTATTGTTTTTTTCTCAAAATGCCACTGCTTAAATTCAACAATTTTTTTTTCACGCCAGTTGGTGCAACTTTCATGCAATTCAGAAAACAGTGTAGGCCCGGATCAGACTACTCCGAATCTAGGTTATTCCTGGTCTAGGTCATCTGTGTTTTCTTATATATCCATGTAATCTGAAGAACGTTAGCACACATATGCAGCAGACAGCTGAGTATACCACAGTTTCAGATGCACTTTTTGCTGACACACAAAGATTATCTTTCTTTGATAATATACCCTTGTTCTCCAAGAAGTCACAAAAATAAGAATAAGATTGAAATAATCTCTTGAGACAATTCTAAATTTACAACCAATAGTCGTATGTCTATATGAATATCCATCGAAAATAAGTATTCTAACTGGTTACAATTATGTGCATTCATGGTCAACCATAGGCATATTTGATGTTGATACTCACCAGCACGGTCTTATTAAGTCAGTCCTGGTGTGTATCCTCAATCCATACCATATCAGGTTATATAAATGAAAAATGTCTAACATAAGCTATATGTACATGTTGATGTAATAATTCTCAGGTTATGCTCAGGTCATGCTCTGACCCTTATAGCAGTTAATGCAAAATTAGAATTTTTTTTTAATTCCTCAACAAAACACATGTTGTGGGTACTCAAAAGAACCTTCTCAAAGAGACGGTTCCCTTGAGCACACAGGACATATGACATGCACACATTATATAAATGAAAACGGTCTCACATAAACTATATGTATAACCACAGACTTGTTGATGTAATAATTTTCAGGTTGTAACATCATGCTCTGACCCTTATAGCAGTTACAAATGCAAAATAAAAAAAAAATGTAGTTTCTATTTCCTCAACAAAACATATGTTGTGGGTACTCAAAAGAACCTTCTCAATGAGACGGTTCCCTTGAGCACCGAGGACATATGATATGCACACATTGTGAGAACACAAAAAATCCGTCTCAATGAGACGGTTCTTTTGAGCACCCAAAATAAAACATATAGTAACAGTGAATGTTCAGTGGTAAATTATTACCAATTTTATGCTTAGTAGTTTTGTGTGTACCTATGCTCTATACATTATATCCGACCGAAAATTGAATGCATGTAGGATATATGAACTAAGCTTGCGAATTACCTTTTCCTTATTACTTTTCATTAATTGGACAAACTTGAACATACTAGGTCTTAACCAATAATACTTGGGAATGTATTTGTCTCTAAGTTCCTTATATAAGGAGCATACAAAATGGTACTCGTCTTCTAAAACATTACAAACCCTACATTTTCTATCATTAATGGGTATTCGATTTGGCCGTGCCCATCTTCCAGCTTCTATCTCTAGTCGATGAGATGCAACTCGTAGCCTACTAACTGCTTTTTGAAATTTTACAATATTTAATTTCTCAAGATATGGTTGAGGCTGGAAAATTGCCACAGAGTTATAAAACGATGCTCTTGAAGAAGATTCTAATCTAGAATGCCAATTTTGTATGAAATTATCCCTAAGCCGTTGTTTAAAAGCTGAAATAAAAGCATTAATAATCACCTACCCCCTGAGCTATCACGACATCATAAAATCCTAAGGACATAAGCAAATGTTTTACAAGTGAGGCCCAGTTGACAGAGTTTGGTTTTAGTTCCATATCTCTTAACATCATTCTTTATACTATGTTAATGTATTTCCGGTCTTCTGATGCCAAAATTTTAAGCCAATATTTCACAATACATGAATAATGTTTTGTAATTAGTGTTGTACGACCTAATTCCCCATAAACAAAATCATTTTGTGTAGTTTTTTTAACCCCTAGCAACTGTTTACAAAATTGCAGATGTACCCTTTCATTGGATTTTCCCTGTATAAAACCTCATACCTCACTTCCATAATTAAGAATGGGTGTTACTAGCTTATCAAATAATTCCATCTTATGTTTTGGTGAAATAAAAGTAAATTTATACAGATATTTGTTCAACTTGAATATAGCTTTTGAGCCTGTCCTGATAATGTATTTTGTGTTTCAGAAAAAGAGCCACCCGCCATAAAAATAATTCCTAGATATTTGAAATTGCTTACAATTTCTAGCTGATTTCCATTATAGAGAAATGTCAAATTTCTGGGAAGTGTTCCCCCTTTTCGAAATACCATTACTTTAGTTTTGTTTATGTTAACTGTGAGTTTCCATCTTTGGCAGTAAGTTGACAATAAGTTTAAACTATCTTGCAATTGCTCAGCACTATTTTCAAAAAGAACAATATCGTCCACATACAATAACATGAACATCTTTACCATTTCTATCTCTATACCTTCCATACCTGCCTGAATGAAATGTTCTTCATCCATTTCCAAGTTGGTTATTGTATTTGACTCTTGATTTTACACTAGAATACACTTAAATAGTATACAGCCATCTAATGCAAATACACTTTAAAAACCCTTCAGCTTTATTTCATTTAATTGTTTCATTTTGCGGTGTCCTAGCACAACGCATTATGAAATAATGTTATAATTCTGAAAAGTATGAAAAATGATTTAATTTTCTGACAGCCATTTCAGAAAAGTGGTTTATTCACGTACAAAACGCCTATTTTAATATGTGTGTAAATGAATCCCATAAACAGAATTTATATAGTGATATATTTGAAAAGTATTCAACCATCTAACGCAAAAAATACTTTTAAAACAGAAAATTCATTTCATATTATTACATTATTTCATTTTGCGTTGTCCTAGCACAACGCATTATGAAATCATGTTATAATTATACCAGGCCGCATAGTGCAGTCAGTATCGTGTCTGGCGACAGATGCGAGTCTGATTGCAGATCCAGGGGTTGTGAGTTTGAACCAGGCCCGGTCCCATACTTTTGTGAAGATTGATCGTGAAACATTTTCTACAGTCTTTTTCCTCCCTTCAGCTGAATCATTCAAGAAGGGTTGTTGTCAGTTTAAAGCAAAAGTATGTGCACGAAGTATTATTTAACTGCTTGTTCAATCATACCCAGGAAAAAAGGGTGATTAGGTGAACTGACCGCCCGCCATAACATTAGCTGTTGACTTGGGACGTAAAGCAATAAAACAAACAATGTTATAATTCTGAAAGTATGAAGAATATTTGATTTTTCTGACAACAAATCATAAAGTGGTTTATTCACGTACAAACGCCTATTTTAATATGTCTGTAAATGAATCCCGTGAACAGAATTTATATAATGTTATATTTTAAAAGTATACAGCCATCTAATGCAAATATACTTTAAAAATCCTTAAGCTTTATTTCATATTATTACATTATTTCATTTTGCGGTGTTCTATAACAACACATAACCAAATAATGTAATAATACTGACAAGTATGAAAAAATGATAATTTTTTCTTACATCAATTCTAACAGTGGTTTATTCACGTCCATAAGGCCCTAATTTATTAAACTATGTCCATAAATAAATTCAATGAACTGAATTAATATACAAAAGTATTGTTATAAATTATTTATACAGTATTCAACATCTAATAAAAGCTTACTTTAAAAACCCTTAAGATTGATTTCATATTATTACATTCTTTCTTTTTGCATTGTCCTAGCACACCACTTTATAAAATAATGTAATAATTCTGACATGAAAGAAAAAACGATTACTTTTTTGACATCCATTCTTAAATAGGTTTATTCGTATGAAAAATGCCTTTTGATATTTAATATGTCCGTAAATAAATCACATGAGCTTAATTAATGCATATTTGTACAGTTTTCAACTTTCTGATAATAACATAATTTAACATACCTTACTACTATTCATTTCATATTATTACATAATTTCATTTTGCGTTGTCTTAACACAACGCATAATGAAATAATGTAATACTTTTGACAAGAATGAACAAACAATTGATTTTTTCTTATAGTAATGCTAACAGTGGTTTATTCACGAGCAAAACGCCCTAAGGACCTCTGACACTTTAATAGGGTATCTGCCTATTTTTTGGATGCTTCCCAAAACTTCCCTATGTATAAGGTATCACTGGTATCCTTTTGAATAGGACGCTTGATGTATTAGGAACGAATTAAGGCTATAATTAGACTGGCAGATCCCTATTACAAAACAGAAGAAACTACCAAAGGGGGTAGGCGTTGCAAAATTTGACTTCACTAAAACATTTAGAAATCAATTATTTTCACGTGTAAGGGTATTATATCACCAATACCCGATTACAAATCACAGTGAAAGTGTTTTAAAGTCCAAAATCATGAGCATTTTAATGATAATTTTTTGTTGTTGTTTTTTTCTATCTGATATGTTAAGAAATATTTTGAAGTGCAACTGTAGTCCATATTCATCCTTGATGACAATGTATTTACCTGGTGCAATATTATGCAGCATTAAACTATAACCATTCATCCATGCGTAAAGTACACCTAGTCAATGACCATGAAGTTTATGTGTATTGGATGCAGCATAAGTGCAAAATAATCTACCAACTGAATTTCGTAAAAGGACATTTTTCATTATCTAAAGAAAAATTTGCTATAACGCTGTAATATTTCATGACTAATGGGTTATGAAAAGACAGGCTTACTTGTACTAATTATTTCATTATGCTAGAAAAAAAAGATTTTCAAGAGAGCACACCAAAAACCCAAATGCTAATGCTCAGGCTCGCCCATACGTCACATTTTAGGCTGTGGGATATCACCCCCACCCCCCCCCCCCCGAGTTCCAACTAGCTTTTCACATATATTATGTAAAATATGAGAACACCTGTACATGCTAAAGGATTAGTTGGAACAACTCAGGGGGGGGGGGAATGATGTTTAAAAAATACTTTTCTATTTCCTATATGTATAATGCAAAAAGTGACCATTTTAGCCCCAAATTAAAGCTGTACATTTATGGAAATAGGAAATAAAATGCAAAATCATAAAATAGAGACCAACAGCGAGCTTATATATGAAGATGGAAGCATTTGATCGACTTTAATTTTTATCAAAATTATGGGCAGCGATACACTGTGATTCCCATTACTACCGTCAGAGGTCCTTACTTTAAATATGCTCTTAAATAATGATAAATAAATCCCATGACCAGAATTTATATAGTGATATATTTAAATAGCCATCTAATGCAAACTTTAAAAAACACTTAAGCTTTAATTCAAATTACTATATTATTTCATGTTGCGATGTCCTAGCACAGCGCATTATGAAATAATGTTATAATTCTGAAAAGTATGAAAAATGATTGTTTTTTTCTGACAGCAATTCATAAAGTGGTTTATTAACGTATAAAACACCTATTTTAATATGTCTATAAATAAATCCCATGAACATAATTCATTTAGTGTTATATTTTAGTAGTATTCAACCATCTAATGCAACACATACTTTAAAGCTGATGATTTATTTCATATTATTACATTACTTCATTTTGCGTTGTCCTAGCAAAACGCATTATGAAATAATGTTAAAATCCTGAAAAGTATGAAAATGCTTTAATTCGATCATAGACAGTTCACCTGACCAAAACGTACGGAGTTCAGGGCTGGTCCCATACTTTCGGGGAGCTTGATCATGAAATGATTTATATGGTAATTCTCCTCACTTCCGCCAATTCAAGAAAGGGTTGTTGTCAGTTACAAGCGGAAGTATGTACATGAAGTACAGGTTAGTCGCTGCGTCAAGTATCCCTATGTAAAAGGTGTAGTAAGGTGAAACGTGTGTGAAATTTCAAAATTTCAAAAAACATGAACTTTAAAGAAAATGCTGTATGCCTACAAAAACTTAAAAATCAAGTTCAAATGCTCAATTGTCTTTCTATAAACTGAACAAATCAGGGGAGCTATCATAGTCTGCTTAATTTAGCATTTTGGTCTGAATCAGCCTACAAGTCCTGAATTCAGGATTCTGAATTCAAATTTATTACATGTTTTACTGAAAATAGTAACAAAATGCTTAGTTACCAGAGCTGATGCTGCTCGTGATTTTAAACCCATAATAAAACACTCACGGGAACCCATATTGGCCTTCCTGGGTCCTTCCACGCATCCATATTGATCCTCGCAAGCAGCATTGGCGTCATAAATAACGTCATTAACGTCGCCGCGATTGTCAGGCCAGCGTGTAAACAAGCAATAATTTTTGGACGGCCAGCGCATTAGCAGGTGTATCAGTCGGTGTCTCAGTAATTGCCCTCTGGACTATTGAACCTCTGGCCTTAAGGCCCTCACTCAAATAAGGAGACACTGGTCCGCTATATGGTATCACTGGTAATGCGGTGGTGACCATTGTGCTAAATTGTGCTCTTCTCACTGTCCCAATCTTAGGGGTCGTTTCATCCTTGTTTGGTGATCAGGGATGAACTGTTGTGAACCATGTCACAATAGTTGACTACCTTGGCGAACCGGGATGAACAGTGTTGAACCTGCTCATTCTGTTTTTTTCTAAGATGTTGAAAACATTTGTGAGTCAACGGGAGTCACCAGGATGGCTGTCAAATACCTTGGTAAGCCGGGACGACACCAGCAACGTCCGTGTGTCACCATGATAAACCGAGCACATTGAAGAAATCCTGATGAGCCCCGGTGTTAGGCCAGTAGCGCCCCAATGAAGACTGGTAGCGTCACGATTCGCACCGGTTGTGACAGGTATTGGCATGGTTTGAGCCGCTAAAGCCCCGTTTATACCTAAAAAATATCGGTGCTACTTCCGTTGGCCCCAGTAGAGCCCCGGTCTGTCCCAGTTTAACAAATTCTACATATGTTTATATAATGCATGTAATATGAAAGTCTAGAAAAAACTGGGCTATACGGCGGTAGCATCGTTAGGGTGACTATGCAATTCATTTTTTAAGAAATGTATCCCAGTGCATAAAGGTATCTGGATGCACCGTGGCTACATAGACAGTGAGAACGAGGCTTAAACGTCATATGCTTAAATGAGAGTGCAAAAATGTCAAGGAAAGAAGAAGAAAAAATTAGGTCATTTGAATTTCAAACTTATTCTATGAAATTTCAAGATTCTATCTCTAATTTAACTTAAACGAGTTAAGAAAGCTAGCTTCTTCCAATATTATTTCATTTTGCGTTGATATGCACCCTATCGACGCAAAATGAAATAATCGTATTATTGCATCCTTACTCCATTTTGCGTCGACGTTGACGACACAATATGAAATAAAAAATTCAAAATGAAATAAATTATTACATCATTTCAAAACGTGTTGCAACATGGCACGAATACGTACCAATTCTGCATAGTCAAAAAGGAGAAAGATGTGAAATTTGAGCACGGATGTTAGACCCCTAAAATTATCGAAATTTTCACAAATTTCACATTTTCCAAAAGTGACGTTCTGGTACCAATTCTTCACATGGTGTGAAATTTGCGAAATGTGAAATTTGCGGTTCAATAAAGCTCACAGCTTGTATATTTAATGTGTTACATGTACACTGTTTAGCAGTCCTCTACATAAATCCTGACAATCAAGTCATTGGCCCAAAAGGACTTATGTCTAGAAAAAACGTTTAGGTTCTGAGCTCTAAACCATACATATTCTTGTTTCTTTTGATAAAGCACATCAAACGGTACTGACCTGGGATTCCAAAGAAAGCGTTCAGATCCCCATCCCTAATTCAATACATGCGTTGATCCAGAAAGTTTTCCCAGAGGGGGTCCAATTCTGACGTGTTAGAAATGCACCCCTTACACTTCATACGTGGCATAATACATTTATCTCAGAAACCGAGTAGATCTTTAGTACTTTTAGTATCAAATCTGTTAAATGTTTTACAAAAGATAAGTTGCTAAGATGAGTGATTCAGGCTATTTTTTTCGTTTTTGTATGTGTGTGTGTTTTGTGTTGTTGTTTTGTTTCAGAGATGAATATGCCGTTACAAAATCATAATCAGCTGACAGTAATATGCACGAACCGTGATGAGCATTTTCGCTAACTGACCACGGACGGACTTACATAGTGATAAAAGTGCAGACACAGGGGTCGTGCAAGATTATAGTATATATCAAAGGGTCGTGCAATACTCACATAGTGATCATAGTGCAGACCCGAGGGTCGTGCAATATAATGCAGACCCAAGGTTAAACTACAAGTAAAATTGTTAGGCGTCTTACTTTGGATGCTTAACTTTTCCCAGCAGACACGTTTTCAGTCATGTCAGGACTTTCCTTACTTTCATCAGTGCTAAGCAGAGGATAGCTAGTCTTGCTAAAGGACACAACACAGCTTTTCCGGTGAGACTCGGACCAGCAACTGATCGATCTCTAGTCGTACGGTCTACCACTGAGCCACTTCGTCAGACACCTTGGTCCTTGCAAAGTACATAAAGGATCTTACATAAGTGCTCAATTTTCATTGAATTTATTAAACGAGTTGGGGAAAAGAGATAAAATGCGAGGCATACCGAGCATTTTATCTCTTTTACGCAACGAGTTTAATAAATTCAATGATACAAGAGCACGAATGTTAGATTCTATTTATCATATGACATAAAGCATACTTTGAAGTCGTATTTCTGGCGTAAACTCGCTATAATTTTGTCATTGTGTGCGCAACGTCATAACGTTTCCCGTAAATCAATAAACCACCATTGGTTTATCGATTTTATTGCATGGCGTTATCTCATTCCCAGAAGCGACGTCATATGATAAACCATTTTCTTTTTTACCCATTTATGCCGAACGGAATGTCACACTGTTATCACTTAGACCTGTCCATTTTCGTTTTAAGGGTTGTTGGGTGGTATTTTACATCTTTCAATAGAACATTCTGTGAGCAATCAGTGGAGACCCTGGTCAGATCAGACGCCGTATTCTGCGGCGTTTGATCTGGGTCGGCGATGTTTGCCCATGTTTCACAAAAAAGGACGCAATGCGTATACACACCGGTCAGGCGGCAATCGAAAACACCAATACTATCGAGGAATGTAGATCAAAAATCGATAGAAGCAGCGTTTTCGATCGCCATTTGTCGCCACACTGGCGACAAATGGCAATCGAAAACACTGTTTCTATCGATTTTTTATCCGCGTTCGTCGATTGTTGGTAGTGTTTTCGATTGCAGCCTACCCGATGTGTTACACGGAATGCTTGTTTCGACTGTAAGCTTTTGTTATCAATCATTTTGACTACCAATGTGAAGCTTAATAAAGAAATAAATGTCAACTGATCAGTCTGACACACATCTATTAATCACACGCAGCTAAAGAAATTGTGTTTGTTGGATCATCTGGTTTTTCGAAATTGAGGACTCTACATGGTTTGACTACTAGTTAATTCTAATATGTCACACTGACTACCTTGTGCTAAATTGCATATTTGCGATGATAATTAATCTGTGTGTCAAACACCCGCTAATCGCATGCAGCTAAAATATATTTGAGACACTATGAGCTGTGACAGCAGGGCACGACCTGCAGATTTCCACAATTCTGTCGAAGCTTCCATTCCATTGGGTAAGAATAGAATAGAGCTAAACTTTGAAACAATACACTGCACCTATTGGTATAGATAACTGATGGCATTATAGCATTTCAAAAACACGGTTCACTAAATTCCAAAGAATGACGTCGTTTTCCAAAAGAAACAAGATACAATAAATTAATGAGCCAGCGCATGAGATTTCCAACAATGTCGTAATTGCGACCAGCAAAGCCTCAGTCTGATCAGAGCCTTTGCTTAAATTATGATCTTTGGTACTCGACTAGACCAGCGCTTTAATTTTAATTGTGGAAAAAATACGTAGTCAGATAGCATCTCAGAATCAAGCAAATGTGACTCAAACAGATGAAAACCAAAATCATCAGCAAAGTAATAACCGTCTGATAGAGTTCACTCCAGCATCTGAAGAAGAAATAAAAAAAAACTAGTTATTCCTCACCTAATAAGTCATGTAAATTGGATCCTATACCAGCATGGCTATTAAAACTGTGCTTGCCAGAACTCTTACCAACATTGACAAAAATTGTTAACACTTCAATGGAAACTTCACATGTTCCCAAATCATTCAAAAGCTCACATGTTCGTCCATTGCTGAAAAAGGAAAACATTGATGCAAACACACTAAAGAACTATAGACCAGTTTCAAATTTGCCGTTTGTCTCAAAGATCCTTGAAAAAGTGGTAAGCTCACGCATAGAAGAACATTTGACTGTAAACAATCTTCATGAAGAACATCAATCCGCGTACAGAAAATTCCACTCATCTGAAACGGCATTGATTAAAGTGCAGAATGACATTTTACAATCTTTAGATCAAAATGAAATCGCAGTGTTGGTTCTGCTTGATCTATCTGCTGCTTTTGACACAATTGACCATGAGACATTATTACACAGATTAGAATACCAATTTGGCATAGGCGACAAATCTCTTTCCTGGATGCGATCATATTTGACTGATCGTTATCAAACAGTTTGTATAGACGGAAAAATGTCTTAACCTGTTCGTATGCAATTCAGTGTTCCCCAAGGATCGGTGTTAGGGCCGAAATTTTACAAAATGTACACAAAACCAGTTGGATTAATTTGCAAAAAGTATGGACTACGTCATCATTTCTACACAGATGACTCACAACTTTATATCTCTTTCAAACCAATTGATAACCTTTCCAAAAGAGAAACATTACGTCGTGTCGAAATGTGTCTTTGTGAAATTTTGATCTGGATGCACACAAATATGCTGAAGTTGAACTCAGATAAAACTGAAATGATTGTATTTGCTTCAAACAAAAACGAAGTATCCAGTCAAGAAATAAAAATAAACATTGGGAACGCAGAAATCAAACCATCATTAGTTGTCAGAAACCTTGGGGTAATGCTTGATAGCAAAATGGACATGGAACAACACACCAAATCTGTTTGACGTTCGTGCTACGGTCAAATTCGACAGATTGGACATATTCGGAAATTCCTGACTTGCGACGCTACTAAAATGCTCGTTAACTCTTTAGTAACATCACGAATGGACTACTGTAATGGGCTGTTGTATAGTGTGCCAATGACAACACTTAAAAAGCTACAAACTGTCCAGAACACTGCAGCACGTCTCATTTCAAAAACAGCGCGACATGACCACATATCCTCCGTTCTGAAAGATTCGCACTGGCTACCAGTACAACAAAGAATTTAATTTAAAATATTGACGCTTACTTTCAAGGCTCTTCACAACCTAGCACCAGAGTACATTAAAAACTTACTCCAAATATACAAACCCGGGAGAAATCTTAGGTCACAGAGCAGCTCAATTAGGCCGGTGCTTCCAAAAAGTAGGACCATGACATATGGGGATAGATGCTTCGCCTCATCTGCACCCAAGTTATGGAACGAATTGCCATCGAAAATCAGAGACTGTGAAACATTAGACTCTTTTAAAGGATCTCTAAAAACTTACTTATTTACCCAGTCCCATGGTTAATAATTCAAAAAGACTATGACATTGTTCTTCAGACAAGTAGAACATATAATATAAGACAGTGTTGTTCAGACAAGTAGAACATATAATATAAGACAGTGTTGTTTTTTATTCCTGATAAGACAGTGTTAGTTTTAAATTCTGTAGTGTCCCGCAGACTGATGGCCTGTGTCAGGAACGACCTGGATAGGCCCCTGTTCCAATCAGACAGCTTCCTAACACATACTCTCAGTATTGCAATCACTTACATTGCAATCACTTACAATGTACCTGAAATTTAGCTACATAATGTGTATTTTTTGTAACTTCTGTGATATGCTATGTTTTAGTATTTTAAGTATAAAACTTTAGGCACAGTACATGTATTATTGCTATAATTGCGCACATAATTGCTGTTGTCTTAAATGCTATTTTTATCTGTCTTAGAAATTTTTTAAGAACGTAGATATGTATTGTAAAGCGCTTTTGAACACTTATGAAAAGGGCGCTATATAAAAGTGGTATATTATTATTTATTATAATAATCTAGGTGGTCACAAAATTGACATCTGTACTGACTTTAAATATCTTGGTGTTGTTTTTAGCAGAAACAGGCACTTCCACCAAACAAAGAAACATAATGTTGAGCAAGCTAGGAAGGCAATGTATGTACTTTTCAAACGAATTCGTTATCTTGATATTCCAATTGATTTGCAGTTGTATTTATTTGACCATATTATTTTACCTATTGCATTATATGGTTGTGAAATATGGGGCTTTGAAAAAAGCCAAATTATTGAAAATTTACATAATGATTTCCTTAGACAGATTATTAACTTGAGAAAAAGTACCCTTATATATATGTTACATGCAGAATTGGGACGACATTCAATACAAATTAATATAAAGTCAAGAATGATAGGTTTCTGGTTATTAATTGTCAATTGAAAAAAGAATCCAAATTATCAAAATTACTGTACTCAATAATGCTTAAAGAAAACGAAAAGGGTTCTTATAATTTCAAATGGATCCGCTGTATAAATGACATACTTGTTGGTGTTGGCCGACCTGATCTTTTTTAAAACTGAGCAGTCAATAACCCAAATTCTGTGAAAATGGATATTTCACGAACATTGTCAGATTTGTATATTCAAGAATGTAATGAGAAAGCTAACGTTTCCTCAAAAGGAAAACAATATCTTTTATTTTAAGACAATCTCAATTTTGAACAATATTTGATTAATGTTTCAAAATTTTATTATTCCACAATTATCAAATATAGGACTGGTAACCTTCGGCTCCCAGTTGAGTCTGGACGATGGAATATTATACCATTAAATGAGCGAAAATGTAAAATTTGCACTAAAGACGACATTGGTGATGAGTATCAATATTTGTTTACTTGTGACTTTTTAAGAGTGACAGAAAATTGTATTTGAAACCGTATTTTTATGTTAAGCCAAATATACGCAAGTATAGGGAGTTTTTTTTTACCTCAACCAATGAAGCAACGCTCATTAAATTATCAAAATTTGTTGCAATTATTATGGAAAAGGTTTCTGTGTTGATTGTTTTTCCAAATGATTGAAATAAATTATGTTCCAATCTATATGAAGATTAATCATATATTCTTTGTTATTAAAGGTCAAATTCCTGTCATGGACTATATTCCCAATACAATAATATTGTATTTCATAGTACACTGTATTTATGTATTATGTCTATTTCACTGCACAACATGTTTACGTTAATCTCTTACGCCACCTGTGAGTGGCCTGAATAGCATAGTTTTTCAATAAACTTATGTTCTGTTCTGTTCTGCTAGTCGCTTGAGTATTCTATGATTGTTTAGCTACTGACTGAACACTTTTGATGTAAAGTTTACCAAGCAAGGCTTCGAGACATATATTCAATCACTCGGTAGAGCATCGTGCTTTGAGAACACACGATGAATCTGACATAATGAGTTTATCAGGCAAGGCTTCGAGAACGCATGTTGAATCACTCGGCAGAGTCTTATGAGGTTATCAGGCAAGGCTTCGAGAACGCGTAGAGCCTCGTGAGTTTACCAGGCAAGGTTTCGAGAACCTTAACTCATGTTGAATCACTGGGCAGAGCCTCGTTAGTTTACCAGGCAAGGCTTTGAGAACTCATGTTGAATCACTCGACAGAGCCTCCGTAAGTTTACCCGGCAATGCTTCGAGAACGGATGTTGAATCAATCGGCAGAGCCTCGCGATGTCAGCATGCGGTATCGAAGCATAGCCTAGTAAACATGATATCAAAGACGCTCACCTAGTATTCTCTATATACTGAGTCAGCTACATCAATGCAAGCAAATTATATTTGGTAACATCTGACATCGCTGTTTGAAATCAAACATACTCAGCAACACCTGTGAATTGTCATGTGCCACGCAGTTAATTAACACGTGCGTTACAGCCAATGGCAGTTCAGTTAACAATAACGATGCACACAAAAAGGTAAAAGAATTGTAACAATTTAACACAGGGCTATACGTAATCTCGCGTAATACTCACGATTTACGGTGAGCTGGTATCGCTATTACTCGCTTCGTTATTTAAGTACAGTCGCTGGTCCGTATATTCAGTTCACTCTGAACACCATCTCTTGAACATCATGCAGTTCTTGATATCAGTAACCTTGATTCTGTGCGTCTATATAGGTAAGCTTTTTCTCCGTCTTAATTTTCTCTATTAAATTTGGACAATCCTTACCATGTAACATGATAGTACTTATCGTTATTTTAACCAGAGATATAAATATAGATTTTTTAAATCTTACTAATAGCCAAATGAAGGATTGTTTAACAATTTCCAGTTTGAGGAATGTACTTAATGAACCGACAAGAGTAACAATTAACTCGTCCACATTGATTGATCTGGTAATTGTTTCTGATGCTTGTACTGTTTTAGACTCTCGTAAGGCCACATACATCGCTATTCAGATAAGCATCAAAATATCAACATCGTACTACAGAGAAGTTTGGAATTATAGGAATGCTGATACTGAGATAATTAATAAGATTATATAATTGGGATTCAACTATAAATGATAACTGTGCAATAGGTGACGCTTGTATCAACTTCACTGATGTATTTCTGAAATTTTGTAAGAAATGTATTCCATGTCGAAAGGTGCTTATAAGACAAAATGATAAACCTTGGTTTAATTCCGAAATTAGGCATAACTTTCGACTTCGCGATAAACTAAGGCAACGCTGTTTTAAGACAAAGCGAGAAAGTGACCATGTTTCATTTGAACAACAAAGGAACAAAGTGAATAACATGATAAAATATGCAAAAGAAAATTTTATTCATAAAATCGATGATATTCTTGGGAATCCGGAAATAGGAAATTCTAGTAAAACATTTTGGCAAGTCATGGGGCGATTTATGGGAAAAACTGGCACATCAATTAATATACCACCACTAAATAAGCAATATAATACTCTCGCATTTTCTGACTTTGAAAAAGCCCAATACCTAAATTCCTATTTTGCTTCCATCTCTACTATTGATGGCACCAATACCGACTTACCAAATTTTGAAAAAAAGTTGTAATGTAGATTTTACACAAATAAGATTTACTGAATCTGAAGTGGTAGACGTTTTAAAAATACTTAAGCTCAATAAGGCAACAGGTCCAGATGGAATAAGCAATAGAATGCTAAAATTAACCCATAGTACTGTTTCCTATCCTCTAACTAAAACTCTTTACTTTTTCTTTAACAACTCATACATACCCAGATTTATGGAAAATTGCACATGTGATGCCACTTTTTAAAAAAGAAGAAAAGTCGTTTTGATGTAACTATAGACCAGTTTCATTAACAAGCAATGTTGGCAAGTCTTTCGAAAGAATTGGTTTCAAGCATATGTACACATTTTTGAAAATGAACTATTGTATAAATATCAATCAGGGTTCCTGCCTGGTCATTCTACTGTTCACCAATTAATTGAGCTTGTACATAATACGTGCCTGTCTTTTGAGAACCATGAAGCTAATTGTCAGGTATTTTGTGATATATCTTAAGCTTTTGACCGGGTTTGGCATAGGGGATTAATGCATAAACTAGAAAAATATGGCATAAAAGGTGACATTTTAATGTGGATAAAAAGCTATTTAGCATCTAGAAAACAGAGGGTGTTTGTAAATGGAGTCTTGTCTGATGAACTGCCATTGAATGCAGGTGTTCCTCAAGGATCTGTTCTTTGTCCATTATTATCTTTGATATATATTAACGATATTGCAGACAAATTGTTAGGAAAAATGCGTTTATATGCAGATGACACTTCTCTCAGTTACTCATCATCTGATTAGATCAAATAGAAATTGTACTAAATAACGATCTAAAAAATTTGAAAGAATGGGCACTAAAATGGCTAATCAATTTTAATCCTGCAAAACAGAAGTTATACTTGTTTCTAACATTTTTCATGACTATGACTTACAGTTGACTTACGACGACGCTGTCTTAAATATTGTAGAAACTCACAAACACTTGGGTATCTATCTCTCAGCCAACAATAAATGGACCAAGCATATTGATTCAATAATAATGTCACCTTCTAAGCAAGTTTCATACCTGAGGAAATTATAATACAAATTGTCTAAAGATACACTTAATAAATTGTATTGCACGTATATAAGACCCTTACTAGAATATGGATCTGAAGTTTGAGATGGCTGTTCAATCAATGACACCAATCGATTAGAGCAGATACAGCGTAATGCAGCTCGCATAGTTACAGGGCTTCCAATTTGTGCTTCTTTGCGCTCTCTATACTTTGAAACTGGATGGGAATTTTTTGCGGACAGAAGCCAAATAAGAGAGTTAACATTAATGTACAAAATTGTAAATGGAGATGCTCCTGCATATCTTATCGATTTATTGCCAAATGCGAGGCTTGTTCAGAAACTATTGAGACAAGCGCCATTTTGTCAAACGGACTGACAGTGTTTTAAACAAAGTACATTTACATTAACTGCAGCATCTAAGTGAACGTGGGCTGGATTATCTTACAGTTATCTTTAATGACAATAGTGCAATAGCATTTAGATGACGGATACCCCACCACATTGGAGCACGCCATATAACGTTTGCGTTCATTGTGGAGTGTCTATAATAATATCATTCAGGTAATTACGCTACAATGATAAATTGACAATTTAGGGATTCTTGGTGCATACACTATTGATATGTTTGTCTGCATTTGCTGAATCAACTAATTATCTGTATGGACTTTGGATATATATGGCATTACTTGTTATATGTGAAAATCTGAACAATACATTGATAAAACCCACTGATGTAGGCATGTCAAATTTATTTTTGATAGTAAAAAGCAAATTGAATAGTCTGTTAAAATGTGTTTCAATCAAACACTTTTGCCAGCTGAAAATGAAACATAGCTAAACATTTTGTTTTAACTTCATTTCAAAATTGTATTTAGGCGTTGTGCTCAGTGATTTCGTTTTTGGTGCTCCACGTTTTCCACAGACGTCGTAATTTTGACATTTGAAATTCAAGAGTATCCTTGAGCATGTGCCAAATATGCCATTCAAATACCTGTTAACGTTACACATCTGTTATCAAATGATGCACATGGAAAGGCAGTTTTGGCTGTACAATGTTTGCAAAATATTTTACTTCGATCAGATACGTTATGGCGATTGTAAAATTGAGTATTCTTAACACTTTGAGAAATTTTTGACGTGCTCCGGTAATTGCTACCCATGGTTACTAAGGCAACAGAAGAATGAAAGTTGAGGCAGTAAGTCCTACATTGTATACCATAATAACTTTGCAAGAGGACAATAATAGTTGATTGTGAATTTCAACTGCCTACGCCAAAGATTGCATGTTAAAATGCATGTGTCTCAATAGTTTCTGAACAAGCCTCGTAGAGTAAATAACATAACTGCTTATAACCTGAGAAATAGTAATGATTTTGAGATTCCATTTTCTAGACTTTGCTCATACGAAAATTCCTACTTTCCGTCCACTTTAAAGCTATGGAAAGAATTAGAATCGATTCAAATCAAATATCAAGACAATACCAGATAAAATTCCTGATTATACAAACGTAGGAGAACGTAAATACAACATAATGTTGACTCGCATCAGACATAGAAGCAGTAGCTTAAAAGCCGATCTTTATGGTGTGAATATCATTCCAAGTCCTGCATGCAGTTGTGGAGCTCCTATCGAAAATGCAAACCACTATTTTTTCGAATGTCCCCTATATATTAACCAAAGAAACACTCTTTTTATTTATTTAAATAGACTGCAAATTAATGATGCTGACGTTGCTGTACTGACTACAGGATCTCATAATTATGATGATAATATAACAGATCAATAATTCAGTCCGCTATCAAATTTATTAAAGACTCACAAAGGTTCGAATGATTGTCATGCCTGTCCACACGCCTTCTTTGCAATATTGTTTCATCAGCAGTGGTGCCGTGGTATGGGAGGATGATGGTATGTGTGATTGTATATGTATGCTGTAAACATTATTGTATCCACCATTGTAACTGATATAATATGTTGTCATATTTGGGAAAGGACTATCTAATATTGTAATAACTTGTGTCCAATCCCTTTGTTTGCTTTTGCAATAAAATATGTTTAATCTAATCTAGTACATATCGTAGTGTTGTGGCGTATCATATACACCAGATTAAGGAGATTTACTATATTACGCAAGGGTTTTCTGAAAATTTTTAATATAAGTGGTACCTGAAAGGACAACATACATGTATCTGTGTGTGAGACTTACAGATATTTAGAGAAGCCATGGAAGGCAGACATTACCATGAGAATGTGTGACTTCATTTCATTTTAACTTTGTATTTTGTATGTTAAAAATAAAAGGTTTTAAAAAAATCTGCATAATTTGCAATGAAATTGTGGATTTTATTGGACTTTCAATCCATTTGAAAAGAAATGATAAAATAAATTTTATGAATATATGTATTGTTCTTTAGTCACATGTCTTAAGTCATATTTTTTTCAGTCGTAAATATTGAGTCATTATTGATGCGTGTAATATGAACCTTTAAGTCTTTCAGCTCTTATTTCACATGTTTTTCATATACAAAAAATATTTCCATAGTCGGTTCAAAAGCTTATAAAGAGCTTTTGTTTTACTGTTATCATAATATGGTTATTATGTCTACTGACTCAAAATAAAGCTTATCTTATCTTATTTGATTTAAAGTGGCAACCTCCACTGGCTTGTTAGAGCTCAGATTTTAGATTTTTGAGCTGCTATTACTTCGGTTTCATGTCCGATTTTGATCGAATTCGTATTCAAATGAACGCTTTTATAAAGCCTTTGATTTGATGCACAATGTGTATGAATATTGCTTTCCCTTTTAACGTTTTTAAGACCATTCTATAGCCTATTTGGGTCATCCTTGATATGACGATGCACTGGTTTGAAATTTTGCGCTGTACAGTTTCATGTTAAAGTTTTGTGTTTAAGTTTTGACTTTTGCCGAATGTGCATCGAAGCTAGGAATCCATATGTGCATTTTCGTGGACGATAGTGCATTCGGCAAACGTCGTAGCTAAAATATGTGGCTGTTGTTATGCGTCGTGGCTCATATTTGAGACATGTCTTGGTAAAAGAAACAAATATAACTTGCCAAGCAAAGACTCAGCCTGGTATTCAATAAGTTTGATCATTGTGTAAACTGTACCCGTCATATACTTGGGGCGCTAATATGGTCCGCGCTGACCTCTTGGATTTTATTTTAATTTAACTTTTTATCGGACATGCTTGACCACTAATGGGACCTAATTATTAATAAATAGCTAATAATTAATGGTAGGCTGGCGCCTATAAGCATTTTCCTGATCACATATGTCCTTGTACCAGTCGACGCTTCATGGACTCTTTTGTTTTAAAATTTAAAAGCTATCTTAAAAACTATACATGTATGAAGGTTGGTTTCCAAGAGGTTTCAGAACGGTTTAGCGAAACGTTTGTCAAAACGTTTAGGAACCCAGAATTTGATTTCAAAATAGGGTTCATAAACCTTAAAATCAAACGTTCCCCTAACGTTTCTACAACGTTATTTTGTTATCTGGGCGTGTACCTTGTGCTGTGTCAGGGCTCAGCTTTTATCGATTTGTTTACTGTCGTGCCAGCTAAAATGACAGTGATGTAATATTTTGTTTACAATCGTTAAGTAAAACATTAACTTGTACATTTGTTATACCAATGAAGAACTATTTCAACGAAAAGCTTATTACCCAACAAGAACAGAGGGTACGATCACTATTGAATCAACGTGCATGCATCTTTTTGTTGTTAATTTGTCTAATCGTTGTACCTCTTATGCCATATTATGTATGGATTGAGTGAAATAAAGTATACACTCCACTTGATCAAACGCGAATCATTAGATCACTTGTGTATTAATTATATCCTGTGGATAGGATTAATACACAAGTGATCTATCGATTATAAGTAGTAGTAGTAGTAGAAGTAGTAGTAGAAGTAGTAGTAGTAAGATAGTTTATTTAAGTGTCACATCTCAAATATATACAAATAAAACATACAGTAAAACTACAGATATTCGAGATCCTGCCTAAAAGGCACATGAGACACTATTTGACAGTAAAAAGCATGAATATATAAAATGATATTTACACTAAAATATCAATACATATTGTGTAAGATCTTCTTATTCTCAATATTTGTGTGAAGAAATCAATATATATGTACATTATTGAGGAGAAGGTGCATAATCATCTCTATGGCAAAGTCAGTTACAGATCCCTTTCCTTAGTTGATTGTGATATGTCGTCCAGAGTCTTGGCTGGTACAGTCGACCCTATCAAGTTTATCTGAGGATTCATAATGTTTAAAAGTTGGATTTATTCTGAGCGCAGAGTTAAACAGACCGTATCTTAGATCACTGTAAAACTCACAATCAACCAAAAAATGGGTCTCATCTTCCACTGAGCTTGCAGAACAATATGTACAAAGTCGCTCAAATATGGGAGTTTTCGGTCGGGTATACCTTCCAGTTTCAATTGCCAAAGGTAAATTACAGCTACGAAATTTGGCAAGCACACGTCTGTGGCCCCTGCTCATAGTTTGTTTCACATAAGATTCTGTCTTCAGGACGGTTTTATATTGTCTATAAGTTCTCAATTTATTTCCATTGAGAGCGTTACCATCACTCATTAACTTTTGTAACCATTTGTCTTTATCTATGTCATTCAATATATCACGAGCCACAGAAACACAGGATGATTTATTAGGGTTTGTGGCCAACATCAAGTCACTCAGGTTATGTGTATCAATAAATTTTAGCATCTTTTTCTCCCATGATCTACCTTTAGTGAGAGACCAATTGTGGACCCGTCGTACAATCCTGTGCTCTGGCATATTATGTAGCCTACACCACAAACGAACAGATTCAACTTTTTGTTTAACTTCGCAAGAGCTCCATCCTAGATCCCCCCTCGAAGACACATTAGAACAATGTTAAGTTACACCCATAAAATATATACATGCTTTATTAAGCACTGTCACTATTTCAGAAAACTTCGTTAGGCTCCATATACCTGAGCAGAAGAACAATTCCGGTTCCACTATAGTCTCTACTAATTTCGTATAAACATTTATACTCATGCCTCCAGCATGTAAGACTTTGAATATAAAACACCTAAAGCTCTACACGCTGATTTAGCTATTTCTCGTACAGAAAACTTCATACCTAAAAACTCGTTCAACCAAAAGCCAAGATACTTATAATTACTTGACAGTTCAACTTTCTTTTTACCGCATATAAATTTGTATCAAGTTACATTTTTAGCCTTTGGTCTAAAATGCAATATTTTGGTCTTATTTTCGTTTATAACAATGCGCCATTTATTGCACCAGTCATTTAATTTATCTAGCATTTGCTGCATACCATCCTCAGTTTCAGATATGATAGCTATATCGTCTGCATAAAACAGCACTGATATGTGCATTGTCTCTTGAATCGTTAAGCCACATTGCATGTCCTCTAATTCTTTTGCCAAGTCGTTAACGTAAATAGAAAACAAGTCAGCGAAATTACACAGTCCTGCTTTACACCCTGTGTTACTCTGAACCAATCTGTTTCCTGGTTGTTTATTCTGAAAGTGCAAGATAGATTCACGTACAAAGATTGAATTGCATTTAAAATTTTACCTTTTACACCTATACTCATCAGTTTAAACCAAAGACATTCTCTGTTTACTGTATCGAATGCTTTTTTGCGTCAACAAAGCACGCAAACGTATCTTTTTTCTGACTTTCTGTTGCTTATTATCGTATGTAAAGTATAAATATGGTCAAAACAACTCCTGCCTTTTCTAAATCCATTCTGATTTTCAAACAACACATTATTTTCCGCAAGCCACTGTGTCAATCGTTTATTGAGAATATCAGTGTACACTTTGCATTGGATAGAAAGCAATGTAATGGGTCTATAGTTCAGAGGGTTGCATCGATCTACGCTTTTATATATTGGGTTTAATATACCCTTTGTCCATTCATTTGGTATCTTCCCTGCCTCAAAACAGTATCTAATTATCTTGAACAGTAAGTCAATACCTGTCTCATTTCGGAGCACTTCTGCAGGTATCTCGTCGACCCCAGACGCCTTTCTAACCTTTGTGTTATACACAAACGTTCTAACTTCTTCCCTACTAATGGGTGCGTTTAACAGAGAGCAATCTGACTCTGGGAAAGCATGGCTACCAGGCTCGCGGATGATTTCTCCAAGTGAGCTTTATCAAAGGATGGGTTGTCTTGATCACCATTAAACAAACACTCATAATCTACTTTCCATTTACTTAATACATTGTCTGTATCCGAACTTATTTGACCTTTATAATCTTTGATTTCCCACGGAATTTACGTTATGCGATCGTTAGCTATACAAAGCCTCCCAATTTATGACCAGAAATTGCAAGGATTTTCAATGTTTTCGAAATCATCTTGCAGTTTCTGTTGTTGTTGTGTTTGGTATAAGTCACTGATACATTTATAAACAAACATGACGTCATTGTCACGCTTGGCTGGCAGTACAGTTTATCTATTCTTATTTCTGGTTTTCATAAATTTCTATTTCATTGATAAGCCTGAATAAGTATCAAGGTCCTTAGTATGTTTCTGTTTGATAAATTCTAAATGATTGATAAGCCTGAATAAATATTAGAGCCCATAGTATTCTTATGTTTGATAAATTCTGAATAATTGATAAACCTGAATAAGTAGCAAAGTCCTTAGAATGTTTGTGTTTGATCAATTTTAAATGATTGATAAATCAGAATAAGTATCAACATTATTATGATCAAAGTCCTCAATATGCTTGTATTTGATAATTCTAAATGATTGATAAACCTGAAAAAGTATCAGAGTCCATAGTATTATTGTGTCTGATCAATTCTAAACGGTTGATAAACCCAATTAAGTATCAAAATCCTTTGAATGTTTGTGATTGATAAATTCTAAATGATTGATGAGCCTGAATAAGTATAAAAGTCCTTAGTATTCTTGTGTTTGATCAATTCTAAATGATTTATTAATCAGAATAAGTATCAAAGTCCTTAGTATTCTTGTGTTTGATCAATTCTAAATGATTGATTAATCAGAATAAGTATCAAAGTCCTTAGTATTCTTGTGTTTGATTAATTCTAAATGATTGATAAACCTGAATAAGTATCAGAGTCCTTAGTATTATTGTGTTTTATCAATTTTAAACGATTGATAAACCCAAATAAGTATCAAAATCCTTAGAATGTTTGCGTTTGATAAATTCTAAATGATTGATGAACCTGAATAAAAGTCAAGGTTCATAGTATGTTCCAGATATTCATTAATAATGGTAAATCCTTCTTATGTGTGTTCGCAACATATTTGTCAGTTGCCAAAAAAGTAATGATATTAAAAATGCACTTGTATTTAGAGGCCTGTGGAAAATGCTCTGCTGTAATGCTCTTTTGATTCATGTGTAACCAATCTGGCTTTATTCAGCTGAGGTGTGGGGCATGTTTGAAGCAGAGTCCAAAAAACGGAAGACTCGGTCATTAGAAACCATGTTTGATGAACAACATATTGAAAAACTAAACGTTAAATTTTGCAAGTATTTATTGGCGTTAATAATACGGCTTCTAATTTAGCATTTAGTGGAGAACTGGGATGATATCCATTGTTTATTGATGTAGTTTTGTCAATGGTTAAGTACTTGGTACGGCTTAATGATTCAAAAAATAAGATTACTGACAATTTGCTTTTAGAGACGATAAAAGAAATCAAAGCTATGAAGGGCAAAAATCAACCATGTTAGTTAACTTGCCTGAAAACAATTCTTTTTGAAATAGGCATGCCTAATATTTATCTAAATGCACGAGAAAGACAATTAAAGATTTACAAATCAAGCTTTAATCAAGGTATGTACAGAAACGACACCAAGAATTTTCATCTATTAAGTTAGACAAGTCAACGAACGATTCTAATAAAATGCGAACTTATAAAACGTTAAACAATAATTTTAAACCAGAAAATATTTATTGCTGTGTAATTTTGAGCATAGAAAATTTCTGTCGCAGTTTAGAATCAGCGCACATAGACTGGAAATAGAACAAGGTCGCTACCTAACACTACAAACTCCAGTCTCCAGTTGTATGTGTAAGCAATGTAATTTAAATCGTGTCAGAAATGAGCCTCATGTTCTTGTCAAATGTCCAAAATACGCTAATCTAAGGAACACTTTGTTTAGTAAAATAAATAGCAAAAGTTTCAATCAATTGTCATACTCAAATTTTAATTGGTTGGTGTGTGTGGAAGATATGCGATGTATTTATTAAACCGTTGCCAAGTAAGATTTACGTAATAACCAGTAATCATAGTCTCAATAGTAGATTTACAATAAATGAAAATATGTGCACTATATCAAATATATGTTATTATCTCCTTTTGACTTTAAGGTACTGTCGTGCCAACCAAGAGTGACAGTGACATATTTTCTTGTTTCCAATTTTAATTGAACATTAACTTGTACACCCAACTTGCGCTAACGCATATCGATAGATTACTTGTGTATTAATCCTATCCTGTGGATAGGGTTAATACACAAGTGATCAATCGATCATAAATTCCTGATAACTTTGTAAATAAAACATGACGTCACTGTCACTATTGGCTGGCAGGATAGTAGTAGTTTGTTGCTTGATTGTTTGTTTGCCCTTGCTCTTCATGTTCTTTTATGGCACGTTTCTATGTTAGAAACTTCACAAATATGAAATAAACTTGTAACTTGTGTATCTCATTCTCTTTTCAGTCCTAGGAGAACCCTGCTGTGAACATAACGGTAACGTATACTTTATAATCTGTATCGACTATTTGTTGGAGTAAAACCTGAACGAGAGAGTCAACAAGTTATTGTCGTTGTAAGATTGTTCCCTAAGCAATACACACGGCACAATGATGCTTGAACCAAGCAGATCTGTTAAAAAATAAAGTGAGTATGACCAGGAAATGCCACAATCACACATAACACATGTGTGGACCCAGAGGGGGGACAGGGGGTCCTGATACGCCCCCCCTCCCTGAAAAATTACAAAAATATAGGGTTTCTTAGCAATACTGGTCCGGATCCCCTGAAAATCTCATAGCTACCAAGTCAGCATTCAATGTCGGCCATCATCGGCACGCCAGCGAAACACCCTTTGGCGTTTCACTGGCGGGCCGAAGATTGTCCACTTATAGTGCTATCTAGATCCTCTCTTCCCTCATCAACTAAAAATAAAAATAAAAAAAGACTTTGTCAAAGTTGGACCCCCTCTGACAAAACTTTCTGGATCGGCGCATGGAACAATAACAGCCAAATGACAATAAAAGTGAAAAACAGCTCTCTATCTCTTCCCGAGCCAGATGATTGCAAAACTATTAAGAATACAAAGTACAACAAAATAAAACTAGGACACAATAACACACAAACAATGGGGGCAACAATAAACAATGAATGAGAAACAACAGAACCATCGGCAGCAAAAGCGACCGGGGCTTAAATCAATTTTACAGGCCTGATGTCGCCCTAGATTCTAATGTTGTAAAAATACAAAATACAAGGAGGATTCCAAACTTATGCCCGTAACAGTCTTAATGTATGTGGCGTTTGTCCGGGGTAGTTACGTTGTTGTTTTTGTCGTCACGGAACCCGCTCTTACCAGAGCAACGTTGTAGGATATGTGGTATAGAAAATGGTTCATTGCGTGGTAATTTTGCTTTGTGAGTGCACCCCTCAACACAACGTGTTTAAATGAGAGGAGTTATGCTGAAATAGACATATTTGATAAAAGGAGGTTTCACCCCACTTTGGTTTATGGACAAGTTTGTCTGAGCTTGGACATGTACAACAGCTGACGTGGACACTTCGGTATGGGTTGCAGCCCCTAAGGACAATATAAGAATCTATCATGGGTGTAAGGGTAGGATAGAAAAGTCCGTCCAAAGGATCGCCGTTTGGCATCACGAGGCCTGCTGAGTGATGAATAACGGTGATCCCAAGGGAAGGATTTTACGATCCTACCCTCACACGAATAATGGATTCTTTTTCTTGCTCACCACTGTTCTTATTTTATTCTATTTTTTTTTAATAAGCTTACATAAGTCCCTAAATACCATTCTACGGATGTACCCGATCATTAACCTGTATAAATCACACCGAATTTGAAAAGGATTGAATGGTACAATTATATAAAAAGTGAAAATAAACATATTTCTTCTTATATGACATATTTTTATAAGTTATGCACTTAATATTCAATCTTTGCTCTAAAATATGGTGTTAAGATTAATAAAATAACTTACTGGTAAGATTCTTCCTTTTGCGGTTCAAAATTTACTTCACTGCTGTCAAATATAAATCCATTTTGCGACTAATTTGTTAAGATTGCTGAAGAAGCTATTTAAAACCTTAAAATTTGACAATGAAGGCATTTTCCAACAAACTTGTATAAGTTATCACCACAGGGTGAACATTATATGGTTTACTTTTATACAAGTATTTACAAAATAAGATTTTTTTATAAATTTAGTTAAAGATATCTTATTTCAACTTCATGACATACATACATATATATTAACAGATTACAAAATGATTAGAACGGAAGCTTAAAGCTTATCTAGTTCATCTCCTTACAATATTCAGCTGCACAAATGTAATGATGATAATAATAATATTCTTTATTTCCTCCACAAGTGAAGAGCATACATGGGTATTACAAATGCAAAAGCAATGAAAACAAAACATAATTCATATATACATATGTACAGCACTAATAATGCGTCCAATGATGCATTACCAAACAGGAGTATTCTGCTTAAAACATGAATTAATTTCATTTTCAAAAGTACACTTTTGATAATCTGAGATGAAATTCCTCAACTTTATTTATACCAAATAATTTCTCATGCCAGGTCCAATGAATTTCAATTGCGACTATGGTCCACGTGTCGTCTGCTTCAGCTGAATTGCTACAACTGACGGTTGGTCACGTAAACCACGGTCACTACCAAAACTACACTCCTGGGCTATACAATCGACCATTATTTAACTTGTCAAGGCATTATCTTATGCAGGGTCAAATGAGTTTCGTTTGCGACTATGGTTCACGTACCGTCAGCTTTAGCTACATTTCTACAACTGACGTTCGGGCACGGAAACCAAAGTCACTACTAAAACTACATGCCTGAGCTATACAAACAGCAAATATAAAAATTGCCACAGATAATTTAAAAAAAAAAATATTGTTGTTTTTTGTTGTTTTTTGGGGGTATTTTTATTATTTATTTATTTACACCAAATAATTTCTTATGCAATGTCTTGTGAATTTCAAATGCGACTACGGTTCACGTGCCGTCAGCTTAAGCTCAATTACTACAACTGACGGTTGGACATGTAAACCACAGCCGTTACTGACACTACATATGCATTAGGTGTCTTGCTCATGGACACACCGCATTGACTCTGCTATTTTTGGCCAGAGTTTATACCCCGCCATTTTCTGAGCTATGACGATCATCTCCATATATTGTGTTTTATAGACGCAGTTCCAGTAGAAACTGATCCTTGCCAAAACGAAACGCATGAACCACTGGCTGTCTTAAACAGCTCTTAAGCAGTGACATGCGCTCTGTAGACCAGTCATTGTGACGATTTTTTTCAAATGAAAAAGAAAATGCGATGGATTATATATGACCCTACGCATCAGAATATCATAAGACAATATGAACGTCAGGCTGTGAGTGAACCTTGATTAGCAGCCTCACAAAATTTTGACGCAATCAGTGACGTCTGTGTCATTCTGCAAGATTTTATAACAGCCTGAGAATAGCATTTCTATTTGGCTCTTTGGTGACTCTGTTAATAGGGCAATGAAAAGTGGCATGCAAAATCTGTTAAACAATCTTCTCCAAAGGGTTTCACGAAAAGTACTTCTTTTACAGCAAAATGTGCTCAGTCGGCTCTATAATAGTTTCGTGACAGAGATTGCACTCTCTTGCCCATTGACCAGAAAGCATAATACCCAACATACGGATGGCTTTTTGAATCAGAGAATAATATTTTGGGAATGCCCTACTAACTTCCCAGAAAACGTATTCTCTTTTACATTTTTTAATTCTCATGATAGAGTTTGCAATTGCAGAGTTGACACTCTTCAGGCGCCATTCTTCTTGACTTTCCAATTGCATACTAGTCAGTACGATACGTTTCCAGGAATGCTTTGAAACAAACTCGCCATCATTCTCAAATTGTTGTAAAAATTCTAGCAGTAAATACTTTCCAAGAAGTCTGTATATATCTGCGAAGAACCCTTGTACTGCGCTAGGACGACTTTTATACTCAAAAAGCCTGTGTATAAAAGATTCTGTAAAAGAATATCAACGTTTATTGATGAGAAAATTAATAAATATTGTTATTAGTTTCAAGATAATTTCTGCATTGTCATTTGACATTATTACAAAGGCGTGTTATCGTATTGAGAATTTTTGACCAAAACAATGTATGGTAGTTAGATCGTTAACAATGATCAGTACAATGTTAAACATGTACAAGAGAGAGAGAGAGAGAGAGAGAGAGAGAGAGAGAGAGAGAGAGAGAGAGGTCATTGAACAGGCTTGAGGCTGAACTTGAAGGCATGCACTAGTAGTTCATTTTTAAACACTCATAACATATTTGAACAGAGTATACTTTAAGGAGCAATATTAGAAAAGCTACGTATCAGAGATATATTTATGGACTGCTTCAAAAATGAGTGTATTTGTGGACAAACAAAGTAGGGGATTTCCAAATAAGAGAGTTTGAAGAGTAACTGATGAGTGTTGAGAGATTCTGTGATTTAGCTCTGCTCTCTGTTCGCGATAGAGTGGACAATCCATGAAGTAGTGATCAGTAATCTCCACATTTCCACAGAGACAGAGAGGTGAATCTGTGATGAGTTTCTGAAAGAGATCATCATTAATTGAGCTACATTTTGTACGTAATCTGATGTGCAGTATCTGATCACGCCTATTACCTGCATAGAAATACCTAGGGGTGGCTTTAATGTCAGAGTTCAATTTACGTTTAAAAATGATAACAGAATCACTATTTCTTCCATCGAGTGGCAATTTATTCCATTTCCTATTAGAAGACGGTAAAAGCGCATTTAAATACTGAGTAGTGCGAGTGTCTTCTGTCTGAATATTTTGTGCATTACGCAGATTGTATTGAGATAGAGTGTTGACAGTAAGGGGAATCAGAGAAGAAAGATATTCTGGAGAGAGATTATTAAACATTGTATATAGAAGTAAAAGTCTATGTTTCCTGCGCCTAGTTTCCAATGGGTCCCAGTTTACTTCCTCGTAAAGTGCATGTAAGGACACAAGTTTAGAAGCCCCCGTGAGAATCCTAGCTGCCTCTGTTTGTATTTTATCAAGTTCATGTTTCTCATAGTTTGTACAATTGCCCCAGACGACATCAGCATATTCTAGTACAGGTCTTATGAAGGTAAGATAAATAGTTTCAAGAGATTTTCTATCAAGGTAGAACTTCAACCTCCTCATTACATTTATTCTACCCACCGGCTTTTTTTTTCTTGATATAATCGATATGTATATGCCAAGAGCAATCAATGGAGAGAAATACACCAAGATGTTTATGAGATTCTACTTTTATAAATTTCTTCCCTAATGCGAAACAAAACAAGGAAGTCACGGTCAGTTTGAATTTTTAAAGTCCACATCTGTAGGTACAAGCCAATGCGTTAATAAGCTTCTTGTTTGATCATTGCTTTATCTCTGTTTTGATAAACACGATTTGTGTAGGTTTTATAAATTTATTACATTTATTAGGGTATACATTTAAGGTTTTATAAATATTGTTCTTAATTTATTATTTTTAATTTGTTGTAATTTTTGACTCGTTAAAACATAAATCTTGATCTGACATATCACGGAAACACTATATTTCCTTATCCTGATATAACTTATTCCAAAAAGAGGAATACATGTGAATCCTGAAATAAAAGAAGGAATGAAAGAAAGAAAGTAAGAAAGACTATATGTGAAAGAAAGAAAAAAAGAAACAGTAAGACCCCATTCAAGTCTATTCAATACTAGTTTTTTCTTGCACAGCGGATAAGGATATCTGAGATTTTACCCTGGGATAGAAAATCTTATTTTACCCATGCTATCTTACCCAGGACGTCAAGTAACGGCATCATGTGAAATTGCATCTTACCGTATTCAGGGACTTATGGCAGCTTATTTTGAAATAAATAAATAAATAAATAAATAAAAACAGTGGTGAGCAAGAAAAAGAATCCGTTATTCGTGTGAGGGTGGGATAGAAAAATCCGTCCAGAGGATCAGCATTTGTCAGCACTGGGCAAGCCTCTTTATGCCAAACGGCGATCCTTGGGACAGATTTTTCTATCCTACCCTCACACTCCTGATAGATTCTTTTAAGAATTGAAAGTTATTTTTCTGCGTTTCACTGAGGTATGAAATGTCGGGAAAATTACATCTAATTTGCATGAAAACCGAAGGTTTTCATGCTGAAATTAGATGTAATTTAAACGACATTTCATACCTCAGTGAAACGAAGAAAAATAACTTTCAATTCTTATAATTACAACTTCTTCTTTATTCTTTCTTATTCAGTATTTATAATTATGCTTTCCTAAATAAAATACGTTGCCAGCTGATAGTTCGTTTCGCGCATTAGACTATGACGTGTGTACGTATACGCAGACGTTACGACGTTCAAAAAATCAAAATGGCCGCGGCCGTTCGCAAATTGAAAATAAACAACTACATTTTAGAGACTAGAATCTTGTATTTACATAGTGACGACCAAAAAAACTTAACATGGGTGTTTATTAGAATGTGTACGATAGTTACGTCGTCGGATATGACGTCATTCGTTTACAAAGGTGACGAAAAGCATCATCTGTCAAAATGGCTAGGAAAGGAAAAGAAATGGTCCCCGGCAAAAAGAAATTGTGCTATCTTTATTGAGTGATTGAAGAAAACAAAGACGAACTGCAAAACATGTTGAATAAACCAGGCAACAGTCAGTAAGTTCAAGAAAATATTTTATTGCGGGCTCGACTGAAAACATACAACGAAGTTGCAGGAAAACATGCACAGGTGCAAGAAGTGATCGCATCATTTTGCGGACTGGGAAACTGAATAGATCGCCTCAGACAGCTGATTGGCATGACTACTGTAAATTAAGGCGTTTGCTTTTCTACCTGAAAATATAGGTGTAAGTGTAAGGTAAAGTGTCAGTAGTTGCAGGCCATAGAAGCATTGCACAGTATCACAAAACTAGTTTTGTCGTGAATGGCCCCGCCCCTCATGAATACGGATCGGGCTCATTGAAAAATGAAATACAGGTCAATGCGATCATATGACCTTTCTTGACCAATCAGACTAGCGGATCTCAATAAATGATATGACAGTTGTAATTATATATTGACTAACACCTCCATAAAGTAGTAAAGTGTGCCCAAATTGATATGAGACTGATTAATTTATGACAAAATCTTCGTAATATTCGTGCGTTTTCGTGAAATACTCTGACCTTGGTCATGCTTTTACCAAGATTATTAAAATAATGTCAATTCTTAAATCAATATGGTCTGATAGCCTAGTGGTTAGTTCACAACTTGATATAGATCACACATACCTGGATCGAATCTTGTGGGGGGGGGGGGCAATTTTTTTGCTTGTGATTGTCAAATGTATGCATTCTTTTTAAGTATATGTTATGCCATCTCGTGATTATCTTTACAAAGGGGTATTTTCATCTGTGCCCATGCATGGATTTTCATCAAACTTTGCATATTAATATCTCATTATATACGAGCTATTAAAATGTATTTATCGAATTAGATAGTTAAGAATAAGGTTAAGGAAGCAACTCTGACGAACTTAACCTTTGAGGTGGTACCTGTTTCTAAATTTCCATGTCCTAAACTTATAGTTTTGTTAATTTCTATGGTTTGTCATCTAGATTGAATCCAAAATACCATATACATTATTTTAATACCACGAAACCATTTACATAAATTATGGTTTACGTTTTCAGAAGAAGTGATTGTAAAATTTCAATAGTTTTTTCGAAAATTTAAAAAACATTCAACATTCAATTCAAAACATGGAAATGTTCTAGTCTTTGTCAAGATATCATATTATCACAAAACATGCCATATATATACTGCTGATCTGAGCCAAAAATTATGAAAATCCAAAACCGGTAACTTTGTCATTTCCTGCCCCTTATGGGTATAGGTCAGTTTTAGCAAAATTAATTATTTAGTTCAAATGAATCAATAACTCGACAAAAGGAGGTTGTTTTTTTAATCAACTTCCACTTTTCTTAAAGAAAGACATGTTTAGACAATTTTAAATGATTCAATGGTCAGAAATGCCGAAGGTCATGGCCCTGTGTCAAGGCACTATGGAGCCAAGACAATGTGTATCACTTCCTCAAGTCCTGCATGATATTGTTTAAGAAACATAATATCCTAACAATAAACATGTGAAAACAAGAAGACTAAATATTTCCTTTACTGCCAAACTGAACTAGAGGAACCACATTTTGGTGCCTAGACCAGGATAACGTGTAACAGAGTCTTATCAAAGGTATCATAAAACAGTGTTCTACATGAATAAGTGAGGTCCAGATAAAAAGTGTATGCCTAGAATATACAGCCAGCTAAAGTATAAATGTTGCTTTTTGATGGAAATCAGCATCAGTTTCACATAACAGAATGAACAGAGAAGATTTAAGCATTAAATTGGCAATACCTTTGAAGCCAAGAGTTATCTGTGACCAATAAGTTTGATAGGTTTTTTTTGTGAAGCAGGTTTATTATTGAGGCTAATAATTATAAAATCATAGATATAAGGTTCTTCTCATGTATGAACTGACTTGTCATAATGTTTCTCTTCTGTATGAATTAATTTGTTTAATAATGTTACATATTTAGTATAACAAGAGCTAGATGTAGTTTTAATGCTAGAAACTAGATGTGTTAAGTACAGGTGTCAACATATTGTATCATTTTGGCTAATATTATTGTGTAAGCACTTCTTTAAATAAACGTCATGGCACTTAATATCAAAGAATATTGTTTTTTCTTTTTCCAATCCATAATAGGAGAAAACACTGAACATATCAACTTCTACCAATAAACGTACTAGCATGATGATTCAAACTAAGCAAATATTCAAGTATGTTTTACACTGAAACATAATTATTGCATTTTTTACATTTTTATGAATTATGGCCATGTGTTTACATCAAGTTAAAAAATATGTTACCGGTCCTTGAATGTCATGAAATTTGGTCTACATACTCTTAACATATATGGATAGTTTATATGTTGAAATGATATCTTGACAAAGACCGCAATCTGTACAAATGTTAATTGTAAATTTGACTGAATACAAAATATACAGTCGAAAATTGAGGTACCATGCTATAAAAATGAATTACCACCCAATATCCTAATACATACAAAGCCATTTTAAGCAACAGCGAACTTATCAATGATATAGCTATTTAATAAAACATTTCTCCGCCCGTTACATGATATGTCAATTACTTTAGAAATGATTATAACTGGGTACCCTAAGGTATTATAGTGATATCATTCATGGCGTCATAAATTAGCAATGGAATTGCAAAAAAACTCAAACGCACCATAAATATTAACGTTATACCCCAGACAATTGAATAGTATAATATTTTCAAAATCCAAGCGTGGGCAGACTCCCATGTTCATTACCCATACCATGCAAGAGCCCCTTTTCAATTTGATATTCATTATTCCCTTGGTTTTATTAACTCTTTCCTTGCCAGCGCCGACTTTTTTGTCTGCTGATAGCATTTGCAAATGGTTTGGACTCTGGTCAGTTCCGACGAAACGTCGGTCCTGATCTGGATACAGACTCTTTGCCACCGTTTGATAGTGTTCCTGTAAGGGTTTTTGAAAAAAAGTTAACTTGGAAAATTGTCAGCAGATGACATAAAAGTATTAAAATGTCCCAGCGTGCAAGGAGTTAATTACATGTGGGCTTATTGAAATCATTCACTGTGCTAGGCGTGTAGTTGGTTAGATTCTTATTATATTGACCACTTGTACACACAATTAAGAAAAAGACTAACAGACAAACAAATAAATGGGGGGGACGAAATGGTATCGGATTCGAACCCATATCTTTTGAATGCTAAGTACATGTACAACCTGTTGCATGTACCTATTAGGCTATTGAGGAATTGTATAAAGCTTTCATTCTGATAAGTAATTACCTAAAGCTCACTTTTTACGATGATTCCCAAGATTGAATGAAAGGCCATTTAAAGCTGCATAGTCCGTAACTTTTGATCTTCAAGTTTTAGAAATAAAGTTTCTAATTTTCAAGAATACAGTAAAAACACTCAAATTTAGGTAAACATTTTACCATTTTGGTAAATCTTAGCAGATTATCACAATCAAAACAACAGCATTTATGTTAAAAATCAACTGTCTAGAATTATCGGAGGGACGTAAATAATTACTAATTAGAGAAAATACACCTGTTTTCATAAGATAGTTCCCTTTTCCATGCAGTTTTCAGCAATACTGAACATATTAATGTGAAAACATAACTTATTTCTATTTTTACAAATGATTTAAAAAGAAATTCTTTTTTCGAAAAATGTTCACAGTTACAGACCTAGTCTCTTTAATATTAATATGGCTTGGGCCAATTTTGACACCTAATAATCTATTCACATGGCCAGTTTCATTTCATTACACATTGTATTCTTTGACTTTTCGCTTACTGTAAAGGCGGCGCCTCATGAATGCGTAATTAGGACTGGTCAACCTTAGGCATAGGTAAAGCTGAAAATGAGGCGTGGTTTTATTCAAAAGTAACTGTATCATCTTCCACCATTATCTCAGTATAGACGCAAAACACATTATTTAGTCTTTAAAACGCCAGCAAAATAACTGCATCTGAAAATGTCTATTTAACATAAGCATAGAGGCAAACATTGTGGACCCAAATCAGACTGCTCCTACAGGAGCAGTCTGATCCGGGTCCACACTGTTTATCTATGAGGCTTCAAAAATTTAGTGGATGACAAAAAATCATACATTTTGTGATTATACGCTTTAAGGGTTAATAAATGTGAGTTCAGTGTGTATACGGATAGGATTTTTATGAAATGCACGCACGTTTCCGCGGCTCAAAAAGCTTATTTACTCTTTACCTTATAAATAAAACCTTATTTCCCTTCCGAAGCAGATGAAATAGCCGAACCACACCCAGAAATGAATATTAAAGTTGCCGCCTTTACAGAAAGCGAAAAGTCAAGTAATACATTATACTGCTATATTTACAGGAAATACTTCGCCATGCTGGACATGTATAGTGTCGAACAACAACTATGGTACCAATATCATATTGATTGCACCTCACGGTGGTGGCAGACGCCCTGACGATATGACAGACAGACCAGATCGCGGATGCTATGACTCGGCCACGGAAACTTGTATCTATTCACTCAATTGTACCACAGATGACGAAACAAAGTAATGATGTTTCTTTAGTTTGTTTTCTCTTCAAGCGCAGAATTTCTTAACATATTTGGGCCTCTATGCGACAAAACCTGTCTTCGGGGTTTCCAACAAAGTGAGACTCAACCCGCTCTCCTCAGCTACAGAGACTTGCTATATTATTGAAATTTCGCATGAAGCAAGTTGAGATATGATACTTTCCAGTAAGCGAATTACAAAGGCGCTGATCAGTCTGCGCGGGTGTACTCTGTGGCTGCAGCTATTGACTGTTCTAATGCGATACTCTTTTGTTGTTAAGAGATGTTTCTCCTCATAACTTATCTTGAAAATATAGGTAATATGTGTTTATTTATTTATTTAATTTATTTACTTGATTTGATTCTTTACGTCCCATCAACAATCTTTCAGTTAAACAGGGACGGGTCTTCATGGGTTGAACTAGTACTAAGCTAGGATAAATGTGTCTTGCTCAAGGACCACAACGCAGTGACGCCGGTGAGGCTCGAACCCGCGGCCACTCGGTCTCAAGTCAAGCACTCTACCACTGAGCCACTGCGCTCCCTAGAGGTAACATGTGTAAGGATAAACTTGAAATTTTATAACATTGTTAAATGATTTTGTAAATCATTTTGACACTCATAGCTGGAGATGGGAATGTAGCTTAATAAAGTGATTTCCCTTTGCTTATGGCACGGACAGCTTGTTCTTGTATTTATTGGGAGTGTCTTGTCAAGACGCTTCCAAATAAGTAACAGCATCGTATGCTTACATTGAGAACTAGAAGTTTGAAATTGCTCTTATCTGGAGTTATGAGTACACACACGCCTTTGACTGTTTTTGTATTATTGTTGTATTGCATTGTGTACATATTGGGTCTTTAACCTTTTTGTAATAAATAAAGGTTATCATATCATATCATACGCTGGACTTTTTGGAGTTTATAACATCATTGTCACATATATACTGACGTCAATAAAAACGCCTCACAATCACTGAACACAAAAACTAACAGCTACGTACTGCACATTTGCCTAATCGTTGGACAAGTATGGACGATGACTTTAATTTGGGCCTCGGCGCGACAAAACCTGTCTTCGGGGTTTCCGATAAAGCGAGTTTCAAACCAGTCTCCTCAGCTAGCGAGACTAGCTAGAAATTTGAAATTTCACCTGTAGCAAGTTTATATATGGTACTTTCCAAAAAGCAAATAATAAAGGCGCTAACCAGACTGCGCGAATGCGTAGGCTGGTCTGCGCCTGCGTTATTCGCAACACCCGGAAGACACTTATGTTCGCATTGCGCCCATTTGATATGCAGATGTCGCGTTATTCTGATGAAGACATACAGGTTCAACGTACACACGACGGCATTATTCATTAATCGCTTATTATTTCAATTGGAATTTGCACTAAGTTTGTGCCGTTAATGTTTTGCTAAACAATGATAATTTTCAAACAGTCATGCTTGCGAGTAATAACTTTATAAACTGATGACGTCATATTAAAGACAAAATGTAAGGTACTATTATAAAACTTGCCAAAATTCTTATTTTGTTTTAATTAATGGTAAAATGATGAAGGGGCACGTTAGTTAATGTACAAAGAATATGCCTGCATAGAATAACGCTATTTACGATGAGCTGTCACGCTCAATCGTCAATTATTTGTCTACGTTAACGTCATCCAGAACGGCCATCTGGACCACGAGCCAGACCGCTCCCTGGTTAATGACTATAGACTATTGCAAATGATTCGTAATAATAATTTCAACCACCTTTACAAAGCCATGCAGTTTAATTTTTACTCATATGCATGGCGAAAAGGTTTTACATTATGTACTTTTAAAAGGACCTCCAACAGTCTTAATGCAGGATTGCCAATAAACATGGCCAGATAAAGTTTTACAGAAAATGTTATTTTTTTCTGTGGAAAAAAGTAGTTGGTTCAGCTCTCGAATTATATGCGAAAAGAAGTTTTTACATTAGACAAGTACTGATTAAAATATAAAGGTTGAAAACTCTGTTCCTGCTATTCTTTGACTTTTCGCTTACTGTAAAGGCGGCACCAGGTCACCTCATGAATGCGTAATTAGGACTGATAGGTATAAAAGCTGAAAATGAGGCATAATTATATTCAAAGCAGTGATATAGGTCACTGTTCAAAGTAACTGTATCATCTTGCGCCATTATCTCAGTAAAGACCGAAACACATTATTTAGTCCTTAAAACGCCAACAAAATAACTGCATTTTAAAATGTCTATTTAACATAATCATAGAGGCAAACAATGTGGACCCAGATCAGACTGCTCCTACAGGAGCAGTCTGATCTGGGTCCACATTGTTTGTCTATGAGGCTTCAAATATTTAAGGGGACGACAAAAACATATATTTTGTGATTATGCGCTTGAAGGGTTTGTAAATATGAGCTCAGTGTGAAAAGTCTTATAATATATTATACTATAGGAAATAAATATTTTTTGGAGGGGCTCCCCCGCCCCCCCCCCCCCCCCCAGTGATCAAGCTAATCCTTTTGAATACAGCTGTAGCTTTACATTACATACATTATATACAAATGTCATGCTTGTTAAAAGGGTGGAAGGCTCTTAAAAGCTCATTAGTCACTAATTTTGTACAAACCTGTAGCTTAATATCCATTCACAATGGCATGTATACAGTATGTAGTAGTGATACACCTCAATGAACAGGTCAGACGGATTGAACTATAAACAGAACAGGTATATTTTTACAGGTGAAAATCAAAAGTCATGGACAGCTTATTTGTGTACCTAAACATTGAAATATTCTAGACACGAGTTATGCAAACGCAACTCTTTCAATCCAAGTTTTATGCTGCAAACATCATATTTTTGTGTATTTAGATGAATACCTGACAAAACTTTGGCTTTCTGCGAAAAATGTTTCAATCAAAAAATACCCCAACCCCATAAACCATAAGGTTCTTGAATGTTTGTGCAATATTTTCCAAATATATTTATTTTGTTAGGTACAATGGATGTCATGTTTTAAATAGAAGAACTAATAAAGTTGTAATTATACAAAGTCCTTCTTTTCTTTTCACAGGTGCAGCGTTAAAAAAATAACTGATTCAAAAACAATACATTTAAGTAGACGAATGTACGATAAGATTTATCAGCTACTGGGCTCCTACCCAAGCCGATTATATAGCCTAGTGAAGCGAAGCATACTTGACGTGAACAGAGAAGTTGACGTGGGGACGTTCGGAGATCCACTTGCAGTGACGTTATATAACAAATATCATGCTAAAATACTAGAATGGATCAATAAATGCCAGACTGATGGCAGGAAATGTATTATTATTGATTTACATGGATATGCTAGCTCCTCTACGAATATCACACAACTAGGTGAGTATATGCCATGTACTAACATTGTACAGGTGTACGACGACCTCTGATCAATCCCACACTGGTAAATGTATACGTCGATTTGGTGGTATTTACGCGTATTGCCGGTACTTCATAGACCGGAAGTGGTAGATATTGGTGTTAATACTATATAGAAAAATATGCCATATGCCTAAAGGACTATAGAATTAGATCATTTTTAAGTATTCAGTATATGCATGGCGATTTATGTAAGCATTTAGGAATAGATTCGAGTACCGATCATCCAGATCGGTACTCGAATCTATTCCTAAATGCTTACATAAATCGCCATATGCATGCCGAATACTTAAAATGATCTCATTCTATAGTCCTTTAGGCATATGGCATATTTTTCTATATAGTATTAACACCAATATCTACCACTTCCGGTCTATGAAGTACCGGCAATACGCGTAAATACCACCAAATCGACGTATACATTTACCAGTGTGAATCCATTCCAAAAATGTTGATGCGGAACGCGTAACATCAGCTGGTTGGGCTGGAACATTTGTGTGTGTCAAAAACATTATTTGATTTAGTAGAATATAAGTGACCACCTGGCACTCTTATTTCTAGAAATATTTCATGATTGTAAATACAGTCACGCCTCAAAGTTTTTTGTTTATCTATACATAGGCGTGTCTCTTACGTGAAATGCCGTTTTATGGCATACGTTATGATAGAATAAGTGATTCGGTCAACATTGGTGCAGGCCAATCTTGTGTTGTTGATGTACGAATGTATGCTTCATGTAGTTGTGGTGCATCGCACATCCATAAATGTGAATTTACATGGGTAAGTTATTGTGTGGTTTGTGCTTCTGAACAGAAGATTATCCACTCGCTACAGCTCGTGGATTATCGTCCTTACAGACGCACATATCATACTGATAATAACATTCTTTTTGCACCGGCATGCATTTGCACTTTGTGCATTGTGAGATTGGCATATTTGATGTAAAAGATTGGACTATCATTAAAAGGTGCAATAAACAGTGACATTTGATTGTGTATGCTATGGTCGACCTTGGTGCAGGTAAAGCTTCTGTTGTTGCTGATGTACAATATTATTGTCTTACATGTAGCAAAAGTGCAGACCCTGATGAAATGCCGCTTCATGCGGCATTTCATCAGGGTATGCACTGTTTGCCATAGTACCTGTTTAGGGATCTTCAGTCATCCAATGGTCAACCAATGGAATACTGGAGAAATCCTTATATGACGCCGACGTCATAAGCTTTACCAACGTCTCACAATATTTCTCATTGTAATTCATATCATCGGGATGACTTTCATTACAAAATGTTTGGGTGTAAAGGTAATAGGTAGTGTTATGTCGGGAAGATATCATAATTTGAAAGGGTTTCTACTGACAAAGCGGGCTTTTTCCCTAAATAATTACAACTGTCATAACATTTATTGAGATCCGTTAATCTGATTGGTCAAGGACGGTCATCTGATCGCATTGGCATGTGTTTCATTTTTCAATGAACCGGTCCGTATTCATGAGGGGAGGGGCCATACACGACAGAACTACTTTTGTGATACTGTGCAATGCTTCTATGAGGAGAAATGGACAGCCCTTTACCTTACACTTACGCATATATAATCAGGCGGAAAAGCAAAGAGTAACTTACATACGACGCCTAAATTAACACTAGTCATGCCGATCAACTGCCTCCTGCGATCTATTCAGTTTCCAAGTCCGCAAAATGATGCGATCAGCTCTTGCACCTGTGCTTGTTTTCCTGCAACTTTGTTGAATGTTTTCAGTCTAGCCCCGCATTAACACCGTTTCTTGAATTTACTGACTGTTGCCTGGTTTATCCAACATTCAACCACTCAATAAAATTACATGTAGCACAATTTCTTTTTGCTGGGGGTCATTTCTTTTCTTTTCAAAGCCATTTTGACAGATGATGCTTTTCATCATCAATGTAAACGAATGACGTCATATCCGATGACGTAACTATCGTACACATTCTAATGAACACCCATTTAAAGTATTTTCGGTTGTCACTATGTAAAAAACGGGATTCAAGTCGCTGAAATGTAGTTGTTTATTTTCGATTGGAGAACGGCCGCCATTTTGTTTGTTAAACGTCGTAACGTCTACGTACGCGCGTCATAATCTAAATGCGCGAAACGCTATTACCTAGCTCAAAACATATATTTAGGAAAAATACTGAATAAAAAAGAATAACGAAAGAAGTTGTAATTATAAGAATTGAAAGTTATTTTTCTGCGTTTCACTAAGGTATGAAATGTCGTTTAAATAACATCAAATTTTAGCATGAACTTCGGTTTTCATGGAAGGTTTTCATGCAAATTAGATGTAATTTTCCCGACATTTCATACCTCAGTGAAACGCAGAAAAATAACTTATAATTCTTAAATGAGAGTTTCTTTTTATTTTACGATGTCCATATTCAACAGAGACCTATAGACTAGCTGTCTTTTCATTCTAGTCCACCTATTTAAAATAATAACACTGATTAACTTTGAAAGAGTATTCATTCAGTCCTCTTGTGGTCTGTTTGATAATAGTGGGAAATTTCATTGGTTAATTATTTATACATATGTCTTTTAGGAGTAAGACTCTCTAGAAGTGATCTAGAATTGAACGACACAGAAATACAACCTTTGGTTAACCAGTCTTCAATAAGGCAACTGTCTGGGTATTCAGGCACAATGTTTCCAAGTGTTCTACGAGGTGATGACAGCCTTGGCCGATACATGCAGAATCAGAGCTTGGATACAGTACCATCGGACATTTTCCCAGAGCCAGGATCAGGGTACACATACTTTGGTGCAACACTGAGTCCTATAACAGGTCAATATGCTACCAATTCATCGGACGTCTACCAAGCAGAGTGCCACAGCAGTAATCGATTAACAACAAGCGCACGAGACGTATTTGGTGATAGATTTGCTACGGCGCTGGTTAACTTTCATAACCAATATTACGGTAAGTTTATAGCATAACTTAGACGTGTACTGTCGTGCCAACCAAGAGTGACAGTGTTATAATACTTTGTTTACAATTGCTAAGTTAAACGCTTACGTGTACACTTCACTTGAGCTAACGTGAATCAATAGATCACTTGTGTATTAATCCTATCCTGCGGATAGGAGAATCAATAGATCACTTGTATATTAATCCTATCCTGCGGATAGGATTAATACACAAGTGATATATCGATTATAAGTCCCTGATAACTTTGATAACAAAACTTGACGTCAATGAAACTCTTGACTGGCAGGACAGTACCATCTCCTTGCATTATTCTAAAATCCATTAAATATATTTTACTTTTATAATACTAAGGCTTGTAATCTACCGTAGCTCTATTACCTGTGAAGAATGCCAGTGCTATCAGAGAGGCCTCACAAATGTGTACTACATGTATTATATACGAAGTAAAATGAAATATGCATTGGAGAATGAATATCAGTCTAAGCATGACTGCGTACGTGTACAAGTTTGAAGTGTTTGCCGGTTGTTATGCACCTGGGCTGGTGTAAAGACCCGACGCGAAGCCGAGTGCTTGAACATCAACCGAGGGCTGCGACAACAACGAAATTACAGCTTTTGAGTGTTATTCTAACAGGCTCATCTGGCAGAATACTCGTACTTCACAGTTTGCGAGCTCTGGCTATTGGAAATTGATATTGGACAGGTATTTTGATCGGGGTACCTCGGCAGATTTCCGTAATTGAACGACAGTGTGCGATAACCACAGGTGGCGTGATAATCCCTCTGGCCAACTCTCTAATCTCGTACCTGCTAAATTATATAACTTTATGACTTGATCATCCAAGCGTGCGTTGCCTATCCATAATAAACAGATTTAGACTAGAAATTAAAACGCAAAATTGCTATCAACTTCATATGAAAAATTAAGGTATTAAAATTGAGCCGCCACATGAGATTTCCAACAATGTGGTATGTGCGACCAACAAAGCCTCAGATCAGCCTGCACATGTGCGCAGTCTGATCAGAGCATTTGCTAGTAGTTTGAATATTTGAGTGTTAAGCTACTGATTGGACATCATTTGGGACTTCTAGGCGTAAAAGGGCGCTGCACAGGCTCGTCTGAGTCGTCACTTGTCAAAATGCCACATTGTTGGAAATCACGTATCGCCGTTACCGCTCAATTATTCTTATTCTGTCCAAAACCTAGATTGTGCGTTCTTGTAAGAATCACTTTCATAGTAGAAAATTAGAGTAATGATGTTCGATGGGTTCTAACGGCCATGGACGTGCCAGTGTCAGCATGATCACCGCTGTTTTGGGGTTTTTTTTGTTTGTTTAGTTTTTGCTTATTTTGATGACGCTTAGTCGGATATCTTATACCACGGATGTATAGTACTTTCAATATATACGTCCGTGCTTATACCCTTTGTACCTGGGATAGTCCATTGTATCGAGGAGTCACAGATTTAGTGCCTAGCAAAGACTCTGATCAGACTGGGCAGATGCCAAGACCAACTCCAGCATTCGTTATGCGCGCACTTATTTGCATCTATACATAAATAAGGCAGCTTTTCTTATGAGCGATGAGAAAAAGCGACGACTTTTGTCGTCTGCTGATAACCTTTGCAAGCGGATTGGACATAGATCCGGAACAGCAGTCTGTGTCGATCTAGATTTAAAATGTTTGACACTCTGATGGTATTCCTGAATTTATTTTTCTAAAAGTTGACTTTGTAAAATCAGCAGACGACAACAAAGCATGAAAAAGTACCTAGCATGCAAAGAGCCAGGTACTCACTAGAATTACGGAAATGAGGTTCTAGAATGAGTATCCTTGTTCTATGTATTAAGCAGAAATGAGTAAACCAACAAGTAGAGAAGACTTTGATCAGCCTAGGCATCAACTAAGTCTGGTCAGTCTTCGCTGTCTGCATGAAAAACGGCTTGGCCCTCAGTTACCAACTGAGCGTACGGCAAAGATTTTGATTAGAATGGGCGCAGACTGATTCAGTTGAGGCTAAATTGTTCACATTTTAAGATAGGCTATACTTATGATTTCAATTTTCAAAAGAAGAAAAAGTAGCAACACCTTTAGGGCATTAGATAACACTGGGATACATCTGTTGGTGGTCAGTACCTGCTGTGATCTGGTGATAATATACTGCCTGGTCAATTATTCAATTATCAGGATCAGACATTATCCTAGTTTATCAATGTATACTCATGATGGACTTCTTATGAACAGTGTAGACTCTGTCCGATCGGGCGCCACATGATGCACACCAGGTCTGGGTCTACACTGTCCAACAAGTTAGACAAGCGGAAAATCTCGGAATTGACACCAAATCCTCCACGACGGAGCAGAAATAATGATAATATAGAAATCTTGAATTCTTGATATAAAACGTCCAAAGAGCGTCATTTTGCGGACATATGCACACAGTGCATACCCATATACTCGATATGGACTCGTCTTATGAATACGATTTATTGTGCCTTTTAAAGATATACAACCGGGAAATGCACACACAGACGATTAGACCATAGGCACTCGATCGCCGCTGATCAAGTTAGAGAAAATTTAAAGTGCACACCAATTAGACAAATTGATTGTTTTTTATACTTGTTGTTTGCAGATAATGTCACATAGATGGCAAAAATAAATAGCGACAGTTTCAAACGATTAATAACTTTTCCAAATGTAAAAAAAGAAAAGAAAGAAAAACTTTTTTCTAGCCGCCCAGATCTGGGCCTAATCCGCGTAGTATTTCCAGATCATTCACTGCTTACTGGCATTGACAGGGGTATCGACAGATGTTCAAGCCAAAAATTTATACTTATAGACCCACTAGATAGCTGGACTGTGTGTATAAAAACCTATTTTGGCATACAATGTAGAATATTTATTTAAAGATAGAAAAAAGATCGGTATTAACCCTAAAAACGCCAATCACAACAAAAGTCGTCTGCTTTTGTCGTCTGCTGAAATGTTTTAGAAGCCTTTCCAACAAACAGTGTGACCCAGATCAGGCTGCATATAGGAGCAGTCTGATCTGTATCCACACTGTTTGTCTCTATACTTAACTTGTTAATCAATGTTAGCAAAAAATGCAGCAGACGACAAAAGCAGATGGACTTTTCAGATGAATTTTTGCTGGCGTTTTAAGGGTAATAACCATTGACACTCGATAATATGAAAACGATTTCAGGACTTAACCTGACTCGGGTTCTCGGGGTTTAGGTATTGCAGTGCCGGATCCAGGTCAACTTGAACCCCTCCCCGCCCCTCGTTATTAAATATCCATGAAAATGAAATAATTTGGTCTCAGTGAGACCAACTTATTTAAATTTTATAGGATATTTACAATGTAAGAAAAATGAGATAAAATCAGCAAAGCCCCATACCTTTATATATACGAACCCCCTTTCCAGATATCCCGGATCCGTCCTTGCATTGTATGGAATTTAATGTACAGCTATCGAGATGATAGCAATAATATTAAATTAAACATACATTCATGACATTTAAACCATGTTCGATCCAACAAGAGAACTCGAAATTCAGGAATAGACCTTTGTGGTCTCATATATGATCAAAAGACTCGGTTCCAATTTGTAATTTGAAACAGATCAAACTGCACAATTAACTATGTTGAGACATAAGCAACAGTGTAGACACATTAACACAATTTTGCATAAAGAGAATATTCTGAATAACAAGGCGTCTCTCCCGGGTCTGTTTAGTGCAAAAATAAAATTCCCCGTTTTCAATAAATAAATTCAGACATATTATTCTTTTTTACAAAGGAGTCTGCATTAATTACAACCGGCAGTAATAATTAAGCAGGGTCTCAATTTTCTTTTCTAATACCAGAAAAACAAATTCATTCACTTTGAAACTCTGTAATTTTTGTGTCAGATATGTGCTTTCAACTTCAGCTTCCATTTGCATATTATACAGCAGCGATAAGCTTCGCCAGCGGCTATTACCTGGAGACCTGATCGTGTTTTATCGGCGTCATTTACGGAAACACACGATTGAAATGATAATTTCCAAAAAATAAAGAAATATCGAATAAAGACCATTTTATCCTTGAGCTAGCAAAATAAAAATTATATCGGATGAAAAAATGATCTTTCTTTTCATCTGATTTATTTGGGATGCATCACTTTTTTGATTAATTATTTGTGTAAATGGTTGTTGAATTTACGCACCCACCCCTATTTTTCCTTGTTTTACGGAAATTTCTCTATTTGTTTAATTAAACTAAGCACCACCAGATTCTAACATGCAAAAAGACCATTTTCTTTTTATGCTACAATCAAAATTAAAACACTATATTAAAGAGGGATAATTTATCTTTCTGGAACCGTTTGGGATTCAACATTATGTTGAGAATTAAAAAAGATATTAATTGATAATGCAACTGTCTTCTATTATCTGTATACATTAAAATCGATCACACCTGTAGAAGTGCAAGTACGAGGTTTCTTCACTATGATTATGATAAATTAAATCAATATCTTGGTTATGCTTTAAAAATCGTGCAATGCTAGCAGCGATGTGAGTATGCTAGTGATACATTTGTTTGTCTTCTAACGACGATAGAAGTCAGCAGAGACAATATTTGGACAGTATAATGTATCTGAGCCACCCCAGCCCCATCCCCAGATGTATTGGCTGGTATCCGTTCTAAGTTGGTGTTTTATGTTGTTTGTTCAATGTTTGTTGCTGCTCCGATTGTTTGTGTATGCGTGTGTATGTGGGGGGTCCTTGTAATTTGATCTAGTGCTTCGTGCGCTTTCTTGTATTGCAATCACCTCGCTGAGGAAGAGAGAGATGGCTGCTTTCCTTTAATTGTATTCTTGCTGTAGTGATCACACCGGATAGGCGGCAATCGAAAACGTTAAAACTATCGACGAACGTAGATCATTAAACGTTAGAAACAGGGTTTCCGGTTGCCATTTGTCGCCCGACTGGCGACAAATCGCAATCGAAAACACTGTTTCTAGCGATTTGTGATTGCATTCGTCGATTGTTATGGGCGTTTAAAAAAGCCGCCTATCTGGTGTGATGATGGTACCTGTGTTCTGTGTCTCATTCCCATGGTGCCGTGGGTTGATCTGTGATCTGTGAGTGTCGCTTATCCTGGTCAGACTCACTTGATTAGTTTAGTTTAAACGTATTTAATGCCAATATAAAGCAAGGGGTCGGGCCACAAGTTTTCCCAACATTAGTTACGGCCCTTCCCCTACAGTATACATGCTCACTTGATTTTTCATCTATAGTCTCTTTAAGGCTCATGTATTTAAATGGAACAGGCACATGATGCGTTGGTGTATGCACATGCGTCACCTGGCCCCGAGGTTATAAAACTTTTTTCGAGCTCAACTTAACTGAGCATGAAATTTCAAATGCTTATAAAATCTAAAGTGCTGAAAAATAATGATTTTTCTTGCTTTCAAACTCTCAGATGGTGTATTTGTCATGCTGTTAAATGTTAAAATGACAATAATTGTTGGCATTTTAACATTTATCAGCATGATAAATTTCGTGCTCAGCTGCGTTGAGCATGAAAAAAGTTTTATAACCTCAAGGTCTGCTTGTTGAGCGCGGAGCTCGCAGTAACTCATCGTTTCATATAATTTCTGAATTAAAAAAAATATTAGGTGTGAAAAGATAGAGACTAGATGGACGAACAAGTCAATAAAATCTAGGCTGGGCCGCGTAGCGCAGTCGGTAACGTGTATGGCTACAGTTGCATGTCTGACTGCAGATCCAGGGGTCTCGAGTTCGGTCGAGGCCCGGTACCATACTTTCGCGGAGATTGATCATGAAATAATTTCAACGGCTATTCTCTCAAGAAGGGTTGTTGTTATTTACAAGCGAAAGTCTGTGCACGAAATACTGGTTAACTTGCCCAGGAAAAGTGTGGTTAGGTGAACTGACCGTCCCGCCATGACCATAGCTGTTGACTTGGGACGTAAAGCAAGAAAACAAACAAGCAAAACAAATAAAATCTAACCCGAATTTCATACTCGCATGGGATGTCACCGGTTGAAGACTGGCCAAGTGGGTGATAATACCTGATATTTATGTGAAATATCCATAACACTGCAAAGGGGCTTGTGACCAGCAGAAGATACAAGTTGGCACGTGCGTCTATCGAAGACTCAGTGAAACGCAGAAATAAAATCAATTCTTAAATAAAATCTAGCATGCATGCTCCTGTATTATGGAATTCATTAAACTTGTTACGAAAGAGTTATAAACTTTTTATGTTTTTGTTCTGGCTTGTGTTTGCTATGTCTTTGTGCACGTCTGTTTATATGTGCTTTGTGGTCACCTGCTGGGAAAGGGCTGACCTTTTGTTCTGGCTTGTGTTTGCTATGTCTTTGTGCACGTCTGTTTATATGTGCTTTGTGGTCACCTGCTGGGAAAGGGCTGACCTTTTGGCTCTCGCTTGTGGTGTCTAACTGTGAGTTTGTCATTTTCCCATTGGTATCCTGGGTCAGGTGTGGTACTTGATTGTATCGATTCCTGATCTTTGCACCCTTACTTACATATAAAACTGTTCGGCAAGACACACCTTTCGTCGTTTTGCCTGAACTCTTTTAACTCTTAAAGGTATCTGAAAATGTCGTCTGCTGAAGTCGTCTGCTGCAAATAATTGCCTTACATTACCGACGAATTAAGTATAGAAGAAAACAGCGTGGACTTAGAACCGACTGCTCCTATAGGAGCAGTCTGATCTGGGTCCACACTGTTTGCCATAGAGGCTTCTTAAACATTTCAGCAGACGAGAAAAGCAGACGACTTTTGCTGCGATTGGCAAATGACAACGATGCATGAGCATGGTATGAATCCTCTGTACAACTATATAACCTTCCGTTGAAAATTGCACATAAGGTTTGTTTCTTCTAAACGATTATGTACCTAACGCATGTCCATATGTGAACATTCTCAGGGTCTGCTCAGCCAGTACACAGTATCAGTATCGGGCCACCATCGGCCCACCAGCGAAACGCCATTTGGATTGCGTTTCGCTGGCGGGCCAATAGTGGCCTCTTTACATGTTTACTGGAGGAATGTTTTCATAGTAGTGTGAAGTAAGCTCGGAATCAAGGATGCTGAATAGACATACTACCTGGTTCTTATAGGTACTTTACTTTTTTTACTTTTTCAGGAAACTAGAAGCGAGGGAAAGAAGAGAAGAACTTAAGTTTTGGCTAAGGGACATTTCACATATACACCGAAACCGAACCGAAACCGAACCGAACCCGAACCGAAAAATTAAAAAGTCTCACAAGTAACACCTGCCCAAGCTTTAACTGAAACAGAACGCCGAACCGAAAACGTGCACGAATTGGATTTTTTTTTGTTTGCTGAGGCCAAATTTCAGTAAATGCGACAGGTAATTTTAAATCTGCACATGCACAGCCACGTGCGTTGTGTATAACTAAGTAATTATGGAAGCCATTGATGGAGTGTCCAGCTAGACAATTGTGTGATTATTTTACAAGCACAATACTATAGACTACAGACTCTTGTGGGACAAGACCCAGAGCGGTTATAACGACCACTAACTTAAGGCAGTGACATGGAACAATTTGTATTGGTAATGGTATTTCTGCTTTCTGAGAGGAAATTAGTCCAAATTTTACAGGCATTTTCTTTGATGTCGTCCACGGATTCGGTTCAGCTGAAAACGAAACGATGCAATTCGGTTGCCGTAACGATTTCGATTCGGTGTATATATGAAACGGCCTTATAAGTTGCATGTAGTTCGGTTCGCTGACTTTTGCAGAAAGAAAATGGATGGAAATAACGTTTTACTTACTTAATTGTTTTACTGACCTGCCCATGTCTCTCCATGTATAAATATATGTCATTTTATTACAAGCGCATGTTTTAAACGGGTGCTGGAAGAAATTATATGTATAGGTTATAGATCATCTATTACAATTATAAAGGAATTAAGTGGTTCACTCGTTGCGCTCGTTCCCACTTAATTCCTTTATAATTGCAATATACGTGTATGATCTATGACCTACTTATAGTTTTCTCCCCTTTCCTTACTGCTCCAATGGAAATGGTCGCATTGACCTTTACTTCACGGATTTACTTCATGATTTACATAATAGATATTACACATATTGACAAAATATGTGATTAAGTTGGCCAAAAATTTAAGTTTCTGTGCAATCTGATTGGTTGTATATCACAGGAAGGGGCGGAGAAAACTATAATTAGCAGATACTTTTTGCACTCTAATCATTAAACTATTTAGGACCAATGTAATGTTCTTTGAAGTTTAATACTGTTGAGCCAGGATAGTCCGTTATACACATTGAGGGGTCACAGGTTATATTTTTTTTAAAAATACATGCATTTCTTTCTCTGAAAATCAAATATTGCTACCCCTTATGAAATACCGCATCATGCGGCACATGCCGCATTTCATCTGGGTTCTCACTTTTTGTCAAATTAACCGTTAGGGCTTTCCGGTTCACACCTGTTCTTATATGAATATGAGCGGCGTTCTAATATGAATGCAACCAGCTTCATAACTTTCTTCACATATATGCTAGGACAAAATGTTATACGCTATACCTTTAAACTGGCATCAGACTTAAAGAAAAATACAAAATACTTATTGAGTTATAACCCTTTGAATGAGGGTCACTCTAATGCATTAACAAACTCATTGCTTCGAACATATAGTGATATAGACTATGGAAGGTATTTTCCGACGAAATTCTATGTGTCCAATTTAGTTTTTGTTTTTTAAGAGTGCAATTTTATTTCGTAAATTATAATCACACAATTAACAAAATAAAACCAGACTACTGACTTAAAAAGCCTAACTTGTATGCATAGAGTTTTGTCGGAAAATCCCTTCCATAATAGACGAGTGTATAATTCTTCGATAAACGAGTGAAAATTCTTGATTTTATATAATAGAATATCCCCACGTTCCTATAAAAAGATTCTGTGAAAGCTACGAAAATCCGACACGTTTTTGTTACATTACATCGAGTCGTTTTCACTAAAATCTCCAAATGGCACATGTAAACAAAAACACCACCTTTCAGTTTTCAGTTTAACTTATCTCTAGCAAAATGCATGAAGCAACATTGAAACTTGTTATAACTTAAAGACAATATGTAGATCGCTCATACTGAGTTGTTGTTACAAATTACTAATGGATAGGGTCAATTTTTAAACGCTGCAAATCCTTTTTTGTGAAATCAGAAATGCCTTAAGTGAAGGGATTATTGAATTTATACTTAATTTTGTTTTCATAACATTGCGGCTTTATTCTAAATTTGAATGCAAACTTTAAGTAACAGAAAAATGCTTGAAAATGATATAAAATGGGATAACTCTGTAAATTGAGGATGGCGTGTTTTGAAAACTCCCTTATTACATATTTAGCATACTTTCATCAAAACGCAAAGAATAAGATGTATACATGTACAGCGATGTTCATTATTACGCCATCAGTAAATTACTCCAAATGACGTTTATTATATAATTCATGACGTCACAAACGTGCCTTACTCGAGATTGAAACATGATTATATAACGTTTTCCTGCAAGCAACTTTGAGAATGTTACTAAAACTTGCATCTAATATTTGGTGCCAATTTGTCTCAAACTAACAAAGATATGACACTATATCCGCACATGTACCAAAACGTGTGTTGTAATTTGCTTAAAAAATTCAGTATATAAGAGTGGCCTGCATATAAGTGTCAGTAACTCGAGGAATATATTTTGTGTTTTTTATGTTTGGTGCCAGTTTAAAGGCGACAAATTCGTAGTTTATCATTTTTTATACAAATTGATTTCAAACATCTCCTAAGTCATGCATTACATGTAAGACAAAAGGTGGACCTCCTCATATCATAACATACATGCAATATTAAAAGTAATCTTCGTATTATACATATGAAGATGTATTGTTGGATGTAGCGATGTGGGCAGAGTTTATATCTTTTCTATATGCTTAATTGTTTGTGCTGCATCATGGGATTTTTTTCCAATTTTGAGCAGTTTCTTTTTACCTTATATCTGTAAACTTTTTTGCGCTATATTAATCAAGGACATTCGGGTCAGCTTTTCCTTGATATTACAACTACCATTCGACGAATTCGCTATAATTTCATTTTGGTGAATTAGTTCTCAAGATATTGAGCGGAAATGAGTCAAGGGCCACAAACTGTTACAAATATGCGAAAAATGATGGGTGAAAATCTCAATCAAGATCTTGTCAATATCAATGCATATACAGAATTTGGTAAAATTCTATCAATTTGTTCTCAAGATATTGAGCGTAAACGAAAATCTGACATCAATCAAGGGCAATAACTTTGTAAAAAATTTGTGAAAAATAACGGGTAACATTCCCAACTTAGATCTTGTCATTTTTCACAAATTTGTAACAGATTGATGTTTTTACAGCATGAAAAAGCGCTAGAGCGGGGCTATAGTAAAATTATCTGACCATTCTAGTTGAATTTATTAAATCGCTGCGAAAAAGTGATAACATGCTCGCAAGCCTCGCATTTTATCTCTTTTCCCCTTCCAATAATACATGAGCACTTATATAAGGTATTCTAGTATCTCATGGTGCAGTTAATTTTAACTTTTGCAAATTTATCTTGTTTTGCGTGAATGAGGCTAATATTATGAAAGCATTTATTCAGATCAAAATGTAATGTATGGTTGTATATGCGCGCGCACAAGAGAGTGTGTATCGTAGTGTGACAAATGCATGTATTATTGCTTAAGCGGGAGGCTGATTTAATCAGGTGTAATTTGTTTTGTTAAAATACAAAAAAATAAATAAAATGGTGACGGGAAGTTTTAGTTTGTCGTCAATGCAAAAATTATTCTAGATAAGCTAGAATCTCTTGCATTGTGGTTTTATGGCCCGATCAACATTGTTTTCCCATGCGGACAAACTGAGTTCACTAACTGCTGTCAGTACATGTAAACATCTGATGCGGGCCATCATTGTCACTCCTGCGAAACTCCTTACTAATGGCGTTTCGCTGGCGGGGCAATGTCGGTCTGACACAGTGTGCTGAAGGACCGTTCCAATGAGGTACTTCCTTTGTGGATCATTTGTGTTTTTTGTCTCATGTGTTTCTCATGCTTTCGCATCTGTTTATTGCTGCCATGTGGTCACCTGCTTGGAAACAGCTGACGTCTTGGCTCTTGTTGGTGATGTTTATTGTATTTTTGTTACTTTCCCATGTGGCATCCTGGGTCAGGTGTGGTACTTGATTGTATTGTTCCTGATCTTTACCGTCTTTCTACATGTATACATAACGTAACTATAAACTGACAACTACTATCCTATTCGAACCAGAGTGTTTGATAAAGTAGCATAAAGAAAGGATCATGTATATAATCACTACGCATGCATGTATATCTGGTCACAAAAACAATTGAGTATGACATAAAATGCTACAATCACAGATCACAGACCAACCTATGACACCCGAATCTGATTGGTTCAGTAAAAGTATATATTCTTTATTTCCTCCAAAATATGAACCTGATGAAGAGCGCATGAAGATAAAGACATTTACAACAGGAGCAGAAGTCGCAACTACCCGCTTTTTACCTGTTACCTTTTCCTTGGTGTCAAGTTCTACCAAAATGTAGCTCAGTACCGTCTACATAATATGACCTATGCACCTGAGAAGTTTAAAGTTGCTATGTCCAATGGTTAAGGCGAATATGCATTTACAAGAAAATACATATTTGACCTTGACCTTAGGGTCAAGGTCATACAAAATGTTTTCCAGTGCCCGCCAAATCATATGATCTATGCGCCTGCAAAATTTGAAGTTGCTACGTCCAACAGTTCAGGAGATGATGTATTTACTAGAAAGTACATTATTTGACCTTAAGATCAAGGTCACACAAACTGTGCCTCAGTACCCTCTACATCATTAGGCCTATTCACCTGCACTGTTCGGGGTTGCTACGTCCCACTGTTAATGAAGAGATACATTTACAAGAAAATACGACCTTGAAAATGTTGCTCAGTACCCTCTACATCATGTGGCCTATTCATATGCATGGTTTGAGTTTGCTGCGTCAAACCGTTAGGGAGGAGATGCATTTACAATAAAATACATTATTTGACCCCAAGGTCACACACAATGTTGTCCAGTACCCTTTACAATATGTTGCCTATTCACCTGCAAGGTTTGAGGTTGCCAGGTCCAACCGTTAAGGAGGAGATGCATTTACAAGAAAAAACATTATTCGACCTTTGACCTTGACCGCGGGTAACAAAATGTTGCTCAGTTTCCTCTACATCACGTGACCTATTCACCTGCAAAGTTTGAAGTTGCTACGCCCAACAGTTAAAGTGGAGATGCATTTACAAGAAAATACATTATTCGACCTTTGACCTTGACCTTCGGGTCAAGGTTATACAAAATTTTGCGCATTACTCTCTACATCATGTAGCCTTTCACCTGCAAGGTTTGATGTTGCCAGGTCCAACCGTTAAGGAGGAGATGCATTTACAATAAAAAACATTATTCGACCTTTTACCTTGACCTTGGGGTCAAAGTCACCACAAAATGTTGCTTAGTTCCCTCTATATCATGTGACCCATTCACCTGCTACGCCCAACGGCTACGGAGGAAGTGCATTTACAAGAAACTCGAGGGACGTACGTACGTACATACGAACATACTATCACATGGACAGGCGGACGACGGACCGACTTTGGTACGAAATTAATATACCTTTTTTTCTAAAGAAAAAGCTGGTTTAATAATTCAACAGAAAACTGAAACATATATACACTAGACTTCAGTCGATGGTACACCATCGCAAATATCCGCTTAGTAGCTACCCAAAGCATCTGCAAAGTTTGAAGTTGCTGCGTCCAACCGTTTAGGAGCAGATGCATTTTCAAGAAAGAACATTATTTCACTTTTGACTCTGGCCTTAGGTCAAATACAAACACGAAACATTGCGCAGAATCCTCTACACCATATGATCTGTGCACCTGCAAAGTTTGAAACTGCTATGTCCAAGGGTTTAGGAGGAAATGCATTTACAAGAAATATTTTATTTGACCGTGACCTAAGGTCAAGGTCACATGAAGCATTGCCCTCTACATCATGTGACAAATGTACCTGCAAAGTTTGAAGTTGTTACGGCCAATGGCTAAGGAGATGTATTACCAAGAAAATACATTATTTGACTTCGACCTCAAGGTCAAGGGGGTTAAGGTCACACAAAATGTTGCCCAATATCTTCGACTTCATGTGACCTATGCACCAGCAAAGTCATCCTCGGTAACCAAGGCGTGACCCATTCCTTACCCACTGCATTCATCCCAGCGCGTGAAAAATTGGTACCAATACGTCACATATTTTATACCAATATTTCACATTTTGTGAAATTTGCGCACGTAGTGAAAGGATCATTGACATTTGCTATGGGTAAATGCCTATGGTTTTCAGTAAAAATAAAAGTTTGTCAATTGTCCCTTTCTTCACCTTGAAGCTACCCTGACCTGAGTACTTTATGGCTGTGAAATCCGTTTTCGATATTAAATGCTTCAAAGATGTAGAATTTTGGGTAGAACAATCAGTTTTACATTAAGATATATAGAAATCCGAAAACATTTTTTTAAAATATCATTCCCCCACGTGTGCCAGCAAAAGCTTTTGCATGTATAGGTGTTACCATATTTTACACATTGTATGAAAGTGGCTTGCTGGCACAAGGGGGGGGGGAGATGTTCAGCAGCCCAAAAACCCAGGGCCTAAGCCCATAAAATGCCTTTTCTACCAAATAAGAAATTAATGACAGTAATGAAATTCTCTAGAACCAACCTCCTAAATTGCTTTGTATTCTGTGCTAGTTTAATATTAAGTACTTAAAGATTAAAAGTAGAATTAGCAAGGTTTTATGCATTTTTCATAAGAAAAAATCTCACTGTTATTAAATGACACATTATTTTGCAAACTTCCTGTACTTATCTATTTGCATGCGTGGGAATTGTTCATGTTTTCATTTTCGTCTGCTGACTTTTTTCAAAATAAAGTTTTTAAAAATAAACCACCCAGGACTACCATCAGAGTGTCAAACAGTTTGGATCCAGATCAAGACGGACATTCTGTTGGTCTTCATCTGGGTTCAAAATGTTTGCAAAAGGCTATTGGCAAACGACAAAATTATCCACTGGCATGCAAAGAGTTATAACAGGTAAATACTTTAGTGTTCAATATATTGTCTCCTATAGGGATATACATGCATATGTATACCATAAATATTCGGACACTTTAAATACATTCAACATGCTATGCCCTTTAAACAAAGCAAAAGTAAAATTCAAAGGATCTAGTTAGAATCAGTTTTACTTTCCAATACTAAATGGGACACTTTCATTCCTTCAAAAATATTTATTTCTTTTGTTGAGTTTTCAGTTTTGTATTATTTACGGTACATGTAGTCAAAAATGTACAGGTAACTCCTAAATTGTCTCCCCAAAATCATTTCATTACAAAACATATTTTGTTTTTAAAACAATTTCATCAATTATCGCGATTCGTTAATACTCTGCATATGGTATAATCAATAGGTATCACCATGCCTACCAAATAAATCAAGAAAACGTGCAGAGATCACTTTTTAAAGCACTTTTTATTTTCATGAAATTTCAGACCCCCTCCCCTTTCTACCCGCCATAACTTTCGAGTGCGTAGGAATTTTGAAAATATTTTGCTAGCTGGTACTTGCCATTAGATTCATCTATTGCACTGATACTACATGCACCACACTAGAAGCTCAAAAGCAGCGTTCTGTGAATCAGAAAAATAGGCGTATAAGGCCCAAACCGTCAATGAGACTTAGATGTAGCATACATGCACAATCTTCACATCGATAAATTTCATATGTTTAACAGTTGGAAAATCTGGGACAGGACTAAGACTGCAAATCATATATATGAGCCGCGTCGCGAGAAAACGTTTCTTTTGAGTCCATGCTCCAGATTCGCCAGCTTGTGTCCATGTAGATACAGAAACAAACACTAGTCTTTTAATTATAGATTGAGAATCTTTGGAGATTTTTCAATGAGTGCAGGAATTTTTTCAGTCAATGTAGCAAAGAAACATATATGTATTTACAGAGCTTATCTGCGCTTTTTGGCAAATGCAAAAAAAAATTCTCAGGGTGAGGCTTGTGGACAACAACGTGTTGAAGCAAATATCAGTAATCTAGATGAGAAGATCTTACTATCAGTACTATTACCTGATCTATCAATCCCGTTTTTCTATGTCAATATTGGTGTGTTTTTTTTATCTGAAAAGGCAAGGCCTAGCAACTAAGACAAACCTTCTTATCTGAAATAACTTGCTCTAGAGCCTTGATATTTGGTATGTAGCTTCAGCTAGAAGACCTCTACCATCTTTGTTCACAATATGACCATGATCAAAAATGACCCCGCCCAGAGTGTCAACATCCTGTGCCTTTTGTCAACATAATAAATGGACACTTTTCCATGTAAAGCTTTATAATGAAACTCCTGATTAATGAAACATCATGGCTTGGCTACGAGAGGAGCTATGCTTTGCTATACCCTTATATAAAATCATTCTCAAAGAGCGTCACCTAGCCCAAAGATCCTCTTGTTTCCATTTAATGAATCGTGTTCCTGAGAGACATATTGATTTGGCCAGTGGCACCTGTAACCAAATAGTGTCCGCTCTGTGATTCAAAATCATGAAGGGAAACACTCAAAAGTTATGTAGAATATTTCACGAACTAGTTTTGTGGTGCTTAGGGACCTGTTGAATTTCAGCATCCAGTTATTCTTAAAAAAACAGCAAGATATTGATATTGTTTTGAAAAAAGTTCTAACGTTTTTATTTCTAATGCATGTTTAGAACAATTTTTCCAAAATCCTTAAATAATCAGATTGTGTGGCTTTGATGCAAGTATTTCGCTTTACTGTTTATGAAATCAATCAAATTCATTATTTCAAGCCTTTGTGCAAATAGCAACTTATTTGAGATGGCATGCAGACAACAAAAGCTCATGGTATACATTCAGAAAGCAACAGACATAACTCCTTAACATAACTCTATTATTTACACTTTAAATTGTGCCCATTTAACCTTCGTAATACGAATTTACATCCGCTTATAAATTGTTTTGGTTTGCTCATAAAAGTTCACACAAATATTGAGCACTGAACAGTAGCTTTTGAATATGATTTATTTGAGTGATTTTTAGTTTCCTGGACAAAATCATGCTTCAAAGTAGCGTGGTTGATTCGATATCCCTTGTATCAATGTTTTGAGCTATGTCCCTTCGAACTTTGTAAGTATCAGTTTCTGTCAAAAATTATGTCAGCCCTTCAACTTATTCCATATTATGATATATTTTCTGTTCAATTCAATTCATGACACAAAAAGTAAAATAAACGCAGTAACCAGGTGTGAAGAACTGGTACCGATTCTTCACATTTGTGAAAATTGAGTAACAATTCTTGACATTTGAGAAAAATCGAACCTGTCATTCGCAGATGACACGAACACGTATCAATTCTCCACAGTTAAAAATGAGAAAGATGTTAAATTTGAGCACAGATGTTAGACCCTCAAAATTATCGAAATTGATCATACGCAAATTTCACATTTTCCAAAAGTGACGTTTTGGTACCAATTTTTCACATGGTGTGAAATTTGCGAATTGTGAAATTTGCGGTTCAACAAAGCTCTAAAAATGACCAGTTAACTGGTAATTTTCAGAGCTTTTTTTTTTTGACTCGTCATTTTCAGCTTTTTTCTTTTAGTATCTCCAGAACAAACAGTTAAATCAGTAAGGTAAACACACAATCACTTTTCACAGTGGCATTCTCGAAAAAACACAAACAGAACCTCAAAAATATATCATTTATTTCAACGAAACAAATAAAATTTAGAGTCAGCGGATAAAATAAAAACATAGTTTTAGAATTTATGTTCAACTTTCCGGAAAATTACAGTAGGAGGGTTCGTAAATCAACAAATAAAAAATTTCTGGCCCTATGCAAATATGGCTTCGAATGCTGATAGATATATAGATATTCTTTATTTCCTCCAAATAGAAAAGTACAATCTACATATAAATATAAATATGTATGAATACAGACATACAAACATATATACACATATCAAATATCAAATATGGCAATTAAACTATATCAATTTGCATGTAAATGTATGCGAACATGGTACTAGATACAGATTTTTCGCAAAATAAAAGTATACACAATCATTGTCATGCTGCTATCCCTACCTCACTATTCTTACCGAAACGAAATGCAAGGGTAGTGAAAGGTAATGAGAAATAACTTAAACAATCTATCCTTATTATGAAATGTAGCAACGTTCAATTCTAGTGATAATGTACATACTACTAGTCTGATCCCTGCTATGGTTCATAAAAACTCAAAGTCGGTCGCAACATCCTATCAATTTCCTCCAAAAGCCTAATAGGAGGAAAGAGAAGACCGAAAAACATTTTAACGAATAAAGGTACATGTACGTTGACATCACACATGATACATACACATAACTCTTTGCATTAAATTTCAAAGAAGAAACATAACTTCTTAATAGAGTAATTTCACTATATGTTTATACTTACACCACATTTTGTGAAGATTGGTAATGCAGCATATTTTAAACTGCTCAATTTTATTACCCGATATTCGAGTAAACTCTGCATTTTCCATGCCTAGGAGAAGATCAGTCACACGGCTTTTGTCTACTGTACAGAGGAACATATAGGCCTGGATACTAATGTTTTGAGTGTCAGACCATAGCCTTGCTCTTTCCAGACCCAAGTAAATGCAAGTGTTAATACAATGATCTACAGTATTGTCATAATACACATTACAGTATAGACAGAATGTGTTATCCATTGACATCTCAGCCAAATGAGATATCAATTGAATGAGAGAAAACTGGGAAATAGAAAATTTCTTCTCTCTTTCGATAAATACCCTACCAAGTGTGGCACATACTCAAAATGAATATCTCTGAATCGACAAAAATCGTGTGTCAATGTTTTAATGTTCCAAGTAGAAATTGCACTGTGATGCAGTTTACTCTTTAGCAGACGTTTCCAGGCAAAGGATGTGGGAAATATTCCCTTTTCAGTATATGTATATGAGATGTCAATCAACTGGTATTTTTTTTAGTAATCTCACAACATCTGGTACAAAACCTTCTTGTTTATGATTACATTTGGCAATATACGATGTTAATCTGTTAAGAAGGACTGTTTTAACCCAAATATTTTAATTCAATCTACAAAACTGGCCAAAAAGAGTTAATTTTCTGAAATCTATATCAATTTCAATCGGAAATATATCCAAGAGACTTAAAGCCACGTCTGTTCGTGTACGTAGATTGAGCGATTGCATATGCTTAACACAAAACCTGTGGGCACGTTCTAGTAAAAGTAATTCAGTGTCATTTAGATTATCCCAATTTTCGCAACCATAAAGAGACTTCGGTAAAACTATCGATTTATAGATTGTTTTACATGTGAGGGGATGCAGAGCACCATGATTAAGAATACCACTATTAACTAGACAGAGAAAAATACCTTTAAGCTTGTGGGTTGCATCTTTAGTACTTATTTTGTTGTTAAGATATTTATTATTGTTAACCCCAAGGTGCTTATAATTTTCACTTTCTGCTACGATATCATTACCTAGATACCATGATCGTTTTGATTTTTGATAATTATTTTTTTTTTCATTGTACACAATAACTGAGCTTTTAGGAGCCGAATAGTCATATCGCCACTTACAAGAGTATGTATAACATATGCACAGAAGGATAGCAAGGCCGCCTATAGATAATGCATGTCATCAGCAACAGTGGGAGCACATACGTTCATATTTAACATTTTGAATCCGACATGACAATTGACCAATTATTCAAGTAGGTCGTCGTTAAAACACAAAAACATAAAAGGGGAAATAACACCACCCTGAGGGGACCCTTAAAGAATTTTGAACCAAACAGATTTATGCCCCTTAAACAGAACACAACTCCTCATATTTGTATGAAGATCAATAATAATACCCAGTAATTTTGACCTAATCCCAAGGTCGAATAACTTTACAAACAGGCCATCGTGCAACATACGATCAAATGCCTTCTGAATATCCAGGTAACATACGAAAAGCTAACTGTGATTTTCCTTAGCATATGAGATACATTCTTTGACCATTAAGGAGGTCATATTGCAGCCAATATTTGCTCTGAAACCACCTTGTAAACCATTTAAGGGCTTTGAGATACTGGCTTCGACCCTTTCCAATAAGATTCTTTCAAAAAGTTTTAACAAAGAAGAAACAAGTGTTATAGCTCGATAATTATTTGGGTCAGTTTTTGATTTCCGACCACCTTTATGTAACGTTATTATGATACCTTGTTTGAGACTGGGTGGGATATAACTGTTATTGTACATATCAGTAAAGAAATTTGCAAGCTGTTCATATAAAACATCCCCTCCATTTATCAAATGCTCATTGTAAGTGCAATCGTGCCCACAGGCTTTCTTCTTTTTTAGAACCTTGACAGCTTTTTTTAACATCGTATACTGATATATAAGTAGAATTACTGTTCTTATCTGATGCGATTTCCGCCCTGATGTCGTTTACCCTCTGCTCAGCTTCCAGTTTAAAATTCGAATCACAGTGGGGTCGATCTGTGTCTAGATATAACTTGCGAAAATATTCATATCAGCCAGAGGCAATACTTTCTGCATCACGGCAGATAACTTTTTTTTAAAAAAATTTGATTTCTGAACCTGCGTTTGTGCATGAAAAATTCCTTCTGTTATTTACTTTTTTCCAAAAGACCGCACTGCCTACTTCGGCAGCTTGATCAATATCGCTGTCCAATTCAGTTAAAAACTTCTCTGCACATTTTCGGTGATACGCCCGAAACAAGCCTTTAGTAAGTTTATATTCCCTATATGAGAGATGAGTATGCCACATTGGCCGCCCTTCCCTAATCCAATTTCGCCTTTTTCCCCTCATTGCAGCATGCAGATCTTTTAACGTTGTGTCCCAGTAAGGTTTTAAAGTAGGGCTTGAATTTATTTTTAGGCAGTACCAAGTCTGAATCTATAGTTATACTGTTAACGATTTGAAGAGGCTAATTGATGAAGCATACATAGGTTAAGATAAACTTTTTTTTCAGCCTAAAAGTATAAATATATATATCTTACCGATCAATTTTAACATATGTTTCGGGTGCTCAAAAGGCGGTTCTTTTGCGTACCCACAACACATGTTTTGGTTGAGAAATAAAAAAACTTATTTTTCTTGCACGCACTCTGAACTAAATGCCTAGGCATGTTCAGTGGTTTGCAGACAATCAGATGAAAGCAAAGCCTGGTAAGTTCCAGGCAAAAGCTGTGGGTAAACATACACACAGTGCAGAAAACTTCGTCAGGGGTCCATTTTTAAGTCACCAATGTATTTTACAGAGTGCCGTACAAACCTCCCTCGAGAAACAATTAGACCAAAATAAAAGTCGAGGCTTGCCGAGCACTTTATCGTTTTTCGCAACAAGTGTAACAAACCAAATCACGCAGGAACACAAAATGTTAGATTCTTTTTTTCATATGACTCTAAAAGTACTTTGGAGTCGTGTTATTGGCGTGCAAAGTATAAGACTTTGCAAGGATCATTCACGGTTTGGGCCTTATACGCCTATTTTCTGATTCCCAGAACGCCGCTTTGGAGCTTTTGGTGTTGTGCATGTAGTATCAGTGCGATAATTGAATCTAATGGCAAGAGCCAGCTAGCAAACTATTTTCAAAATTCCTATGCACTCAAGAGTTATGGCGGGTAGAAAGGGGAGGGGATATGAAATTTCATGACAATAAAAAGTGCTTTAAAAAGTGATTTCTGTACGTTTTCTTGATTTATTTGGTAGGCATGGTGATATCTATTTAACAAATCATTTGCAGAGTATTAACGAATCACGATAATTGATGAAATTGATTTAAAACAAAATATCCTTTGTAATAAAATGATTTTGGGGAGATAATTTAGAAGTTACCTGTACATTTTGACTACATGTACCGTAAATAATACAAAACTAAAAGCATAACAAAAGAAATAAATACTTTTGAAGGAATGAACGTGTCCCATTAAGCATTGGAAAGTAAAACTGATTCTAACTAGATCCTTTGAATATTAGTTTTGCTTTTTAAGTGCCGGTTCAGATAAAATTCATGCAAAATCAAAATTTCTTTCCACATGGTGGTCAACAGATTTTAGTAAAAATTACACAGTAGGAAGGTTAATGGGCCTGCTATTCAGTCCTAATTTATTTTTTCTGAAATCATTTGCGTTACTTAAAAAAACGGGTTTATATTTTTTGACCATTATTTTGACATTTAGCTGAAAGTCTACGGGAAAATGATGGCGAAAATCAGCGACATTTTTCGTAACTTGTGTAGACGAGGACGGCAATGTAACATGCACGGGCATGAAGCTGAATTATTGAACTACGTTGTCAAGAAATAAAATGCTTTGCAAAATGGGTATGTGTCCAATTATTTAGCATTTTCTGCCCCTGGGTATCGGGGTGATTTTGGTACACGGCTTCGCCGTTTCTTTACGTACACTGGATAGGAACCAGTCTGTTTTCTCTGTAGCTATGAGAAACGTTATCACGTGATGCGTCATGTGCCACAAAACAACAATGTCGAATTTCGCGGCTAACGGATTGTTGAATGTTGCTGTCACGTGATTTTTCTAGCAGTTGCAGCATTTAATCCCAGTTTCCAAGTGAATCAGAGCATTTAAGAATCGGTCAGCATAATGGGGACACAACAAGATATATGCATCGAAAAGTGAATGCCAGTTCTGAGGGTAACATTTTCCGAAGAGAGTGAGAAACAAGTTGAGCTTTTGAAAAACAAATATTGGCAGAAGAGAACGCTTTATACGAAAATATGGGAAGACAGTACATTGAGGCGATTGACACTACCCAGCATCTAGTGCCTTTCACAGATATGCAACGACGGCAAAGGCATAGGTAAGTAGACTGTTTGAGTTTGAAATAAAATGCTGTCTAGCCTAAACTAATCCGAGCCTTCTCTGATGTTTAAGTGGCTTTTCCATATTTTGATATTTGCCACTAACATCAGAGTAACTCCTATTACGAAAATCCAGAATTTTCTTCACATATCAAATATTGGGTATTTTTACCAAAATATTGACAGATGTATGATGTATTCATTAGATAACTGCTTAAAATGATAAAACTAATGAACATACAACTGGAAAATAAAAGTAGTTTTACTTTTTAAGTTATTAATGGGAAATGATAGGTAATACCCCGGCATCCAATTTAGGTTACCTTGCACCCCCCCAGGACAATTTTTCATGGGTGCCAAATTGTTCATTGAGACCCCCTGGATGGGAAACAAAGGTGTCCTCAAAAAAATTTTGGTTTGGGCTATGTGAAATCGCATGGTTTCTATGCCAACCCATAGCGAATTTGAGAAGGGGGGTCTGCCTATAAAATTACTCATATCTCAGCTGTTACTTATCCTAGACTACTAAACTTAATACCAAATTAAAGCTTAGACATATGCCTATTATCCCCTTGTTGCATATGGAAATTATCTAATTTGCATATTCATAGATATTTATGTAAACATTAAAAATGTGTTTCGGGAATGGGGGTATATGTACAAGATCAATAATATCTCAGCTGCTTTTACATTATTTTAGTGGTAGAGTACTAAAATTTGTACTAAAATAAAGCTAAGACATAGGCCTTTTATTCCATGGTCAAATATGCAACGTACCTTATTTGCATAATTTGCATATTCATGAATATTAATAAAAACGCTAAAAAATAAGGGAAAATCATTACAAATATAAATAGGCTGATTTCATCCCAATATTGTCATTGTTGCATGTTTTAATATATTCAATGGTACAATTTGACAGGTCCAATCATCTTGTGGTCCTATATTAATATTATCTCATTTGAATATTCATGAAAATGCATGAAAACTTAAAAAAATGAGGGAAAATCACGTAAAAACTATAAGCCTAGGGGAGGGGTTAAGGTACGATCTATCCTGCACTCCTAGGGCCTTTTAAATTCATGCCAAATTGTTTAGTGGGACCCTCAGAATGTGAAATGAAGTTCTCCTCACAAGAAATTAGGCATGGGCTACTTGAAAATGCATGGTTTCCATGGCAACCGCTTATATGATTCTCGAGATTGGGGGGTAGGCCTACAAATTCAGTCATATCTAGGATTCTACTTATCCTAGAGCACTAAAATTGTTGTCAAATTAAAGCTTAGACACATGTCTTTCTACTTGTGGTCAGATTTGATAATCATCTAATTTGCACATTTATGAATATTAATGAAAACCTACAAAAATTAAGTAAAATCATAAAAAAAACAACATAAATGAACATATTACAGCACAAAAACATTATCAAACCACCATTGTTGCCAGTTTTTATATCCTCAGTGATTCAATTTGATAAGTTCTTTCATCCAGTGGTCCTATATGAAAATTATCTCATGGTCCTATATGAAAATTATCTCATTTGCATATTCATGAATATTAATGAAATCTTAAAATGATGGAAAAAAGCATGGGTAAACTATAGTATGCAACGGGGGGTAATCAGACCTAAATTGAACACATCAGACATTTTATTATGGGCATAAATTTGTCCAATAGGACCACTTAAATGTTAAAAAATATTGTCCTCAAAAATAAATGTTATTTGGGTTTTTGAAATTTCATGGTTTCCATGGAAACCCATTATGCCGATTGTAATGATTGGGGGTATACGTACAAAAATACTCATATCTTAACAACATCTCATTCTAGATTACTAAACATGGCACCAAACTAGTCCCTGGACATAGCAGTTTAATGTGGTAGTTAGATATGCAAATTATCTAATATCCATATTCATGAATATTAATGAAAACTTTAGAAATGAGAGATAAAATCTCAGAAAAATTAAGGGGTGTATGTATAAAATTACCAATATCTCAGCAGCTATGCGTCCGAGTGTATCAAACTTGGTGCCAAGTCAATGCTTAGACATAATACTTTTACCTTAAGATCAGCTTTGAAAAATAGTTAACATAAATAATTATGAATTTTAATTAAAACAGAACAAACAAATGAAAAATCGCGGAAAAATCAAGGGGGTGTACTTACAAATCTAATAATATCTCAATTGCTAAGTGCCCTAGAGTACCATAATTGGTTTTAAACTAATGCTAAGACAACAGTATGTTTAACAAATCATCAAATTTTAAAACGGTCATATTATAATATTCATGAATATTGATGAAACTAGGAGCATTCTGAGAATAGTATTTGAAAATGAAGGGGATATACCTACAAAATTACTCATATCTCAGTAGCTTATAGCCCTTAAGTAGCAAACAAGGTGCCAACTTATTGCTATGATATAGCCCTTTATCTCAATGGTAATATTTGCCAGTTGTCGCATTTACATATTCATGAAAATTAGTTAAACCTTAGAATAAAGAGAAAAATCGCCGAAAAATGAATGGGCTATACCTACAAAATTACCAATATCTTAGCTGCTAATTGCCCTAGAGTAGCAATCAATATACTTAATTAAAGTCTATGCATAGCAGTCTAACCTAGTGGTAAGATATAAGAATTAACTAATTTGTTTAATATCAATATTAATAAAAACTTTAAAGATACAAGTAAAAATGTATACAAATTGATAGCTGTGTACTTACAAAATTACTCATATCTCAGCTATTATACATTTTATACTTTTTCTTTTACTCAATTTTACTTAGGATTATGCTGTTTGATATGGTACCGAGCTTGTTACTATTGGGCTATTGGAAGCCAAGATATGAATCACTTTGTAGCTATACCCCCTTAATTTTCCTGTATTTTCTCTTAATTTCTCATGTTTTCATCAATATTCATGAGAATTTAAATTTGATGTGTTATGAATTGAATCATTTTGGTAAACATGTTGTGTCTATGCATTGACTTAAAATCAGGTTTGGCACTATTGGGCACTTAACTACTGAGATATGAGTAATTTTGGAAGTGCACCCCCTTGATTTTTCCGCAATTTTTCTTTCATTTCTTCTGTTTACATTAAAATTCACGAATAATCATGATAAATATTTTTCATATTATACCTTATGGTAAAAGTACAATGTCTAAGCATTAAATTGGCACTAGGTTTGATACACTGGAACACATGAAAGGTGAAATATTTGTCATTTTATATGTACATCCCTTAATTTTTCTAAGATTTTTTCTTTAATTACAAAACTTTTCATTAATATTCATGAATATGCAAATGAGATAATTTTCATATAGGACCACTGGATGAAAGAACTTATCAAATTGAATCACTGAGGATATAAAAACTGGCAACAATGGTGGTTTGATGATGTTTTTGTGCTAAAATATGTTCATTTATGTTGTTTTTTATGATTTTACTTCATTTTTGTAGGTTTTCATTAATATTCATAAATATGCAAATTAGATGATTATCAAATCTGACCACAAGAAGAAAGACATGTGTCTAAGCTTTAATTTGACGACAATTTTAGTGCTCTAGGATAAGTAGAATCCTAGATATGACTGAATTTGTAGGCCTACCCCCCAATCTCGAGAATCATATAAGCGGTTGCCATGGAAACCATGCATTTTCACGTAGCCCATGCCTAATTTCTTGTGAGGAGAACTTCATTTCACATTCTGAGGGTCCCACTAAACAATTTGGCATGAATTTAAAAGGCCATAGGAGTGCAGGATAGATCGTACCTTAACCCCTCCCCTAGGCTTATAGTTTTTACGTGATTTTCCCTCATTTTTTTTAAGTTTTCATGCATTTTCATGAATATTCAAATGAGATAATATTAATATAGGACCACAAGATGATTGGACCTGTCAAATTGTACCATTGAATATATTAAAACATGCAACAATGACAATATTGGGATGAAATCAGCCTATTTATATTTGTAATGATTTTCCCTTATTTTTTAGCGTTTTTATTAATATTCATGAATATGCAAATTATGCAAATAAGGTACGTTGCATATTTGACCATGGAATAAAAGGCCTATGTCTTAGCTTTATTTTAGTACAAATTTTAGTACTCTACCACTAAAAGCAGCTGAGATATTATTGATCTTGTACGTATACCCCCATTCCCGAAACACATTTTTAATGTTTACATAAATATCTATGAATATGCAAATTAGATAATTTCCATATGCAAGAAGGGGATAATAGGCATATGTCTAAGCTTTAATTTGGTATTAAGTTTAGTAGTCTAGGATAAGTAACAGCTGAGATATGAGTAATTTTATAGGCAGACCCCCCTTCTCAAATTCGCTATGGGTTGGCATAGAAACCATGCGATTTCACATAGCCCAAACCAAATTTTTTTTGAGGACACCTTCGTTTTCCATCCAGGGGGTCCCAATCAACAATTTGGCACCCCTGAAAAATTGTCCTGGGGGGGGTGCAAGGTAACCTAAATTGGATGCCGGGGTATAATGAATATAGCTTTATCACCAACTATATGAGTACAGAGGGTGGACTACTAAAGGTGTGGATAATTTCCATATTTGTAAGATTTAAATAAAAAATGTCATTTTATTTTAGAGATAAATCACAACTCGACCCTATTTTAACTTTTTATGTCACCGATCTTTCATTCAATTATCATATTTTTCATTGAAAGTGCCCAGCCACCACTGGCTTGGAGAACTCTGGATTTTCGATACCCAAGTTGCTCTGACGGTTGTGGCAAAAATCAAAATAAAGGAAAGCCACTAAAACGTCAGAGAAAACTCGGACTAAGCCTAAACTTGAGGAAAGTATAATATTTAAAATGTTATAAACTCAGCTTTTAGAAGTCTTTATTCTGTTCATTATCAAGTTGATGCATTGATGGACAAAAACATGCCGTAAACCCCAACACTGTGGGGACACTATTTGGACAGCCAGCTGATATAACAATGGTAGCACCCCCTAGTCTGTTATTTTTATTGCACTGCCATGTTTGCCTAGGTATATCAAACCCCCAACATTTCCCACACACTATAGCAATAGGAACAATGGATAAGTTAAAAACACAGCACATATTTGCCCGGCTATCCCCCCCCCCCTGCTCAGCGGCTGGGGGCTATGGTTACAAATGACTGGTGCATAATATATTCATTCCAACACCCTTGAAAAAATAGAATGCTGATAAGTTTTTATGTCAACCTGGTGCTATACACAGTTGGATCTATAATCACAATATCTGTCATCTGCTCGATCAGGACGGGCCCTGGACGAAAATAAAAGGCAGTGAGTATCCGGCCTGGTGCTGAAGCAAAGCAGGTATTATTATTTTTCTTAAATTTTCAAACAAAATGTATCCATATAGCAGTGCAAGAAAGATTTCTTTAGGATAAGGGAAATCTATCCAAACTTGCCTGTTCTCTGTCTTACCCAACACTTTTACAGGCCCTAAAATAAAAAAAATCTGTAAATGTTCTGGCTAGGGGAACCTATGCCAAATTTTTTTCAAAAATCAAGAGACAGCCAACCCTGAAAGAAGTAGAGAGGGGATAAACTAAGGCCTTGTGGCATTTTTTGTTGTATAATTCACTTGTCATCTATTTTCATTCAGGGCCCAAAAAATTGGCACCCCTATCATAGACTGCGTATGGAGTAAACTAGTCAGGGTTTACAATGTTTGCAAACTCGAGACAGTGAATGCTTGACAAATCACTAAAACATTTATTTTTTAAATGAAACATTGCTTTTAAAGGAAAGGTGAATAACATACAAAACTGTAATGACCCATTTCTTTTTGGGGCAGTCTGATCTGGGTTGAAAATGTTTGCTCGTACTGGACTGTTTGCAAACAATAGATCAACCCTACAGGCCCAGTACTGGTTTTTTTTTATAGATATGCCTTTGCTTTAAGCTCCATGATGCATTACCATCTTCAAGATCTTATTAAGTCTGAACATCTGTAAATAATTAACCTTTTTGCATATTTCACTATCAAAGAAATTTCTATATTACTTTGAAGTGGACAATTATTATTTTCATTCATATATTCACACTTTTATTTCAAGGTATGATGCCTCATAATAGTCATATCCCTATGGATGAAATGAGACCTCCCATCCTGTCATATTGAAATTACATAATAACTTTTGTTATATTTTTTCCACATTTTCATACAGATGTATATTTTCATGCTCATTCTGTTTTTCAGCTTTGCAGAACTGGTGGAATTTGGGATGGAGGTAATGTTCTGGACCTCCATTGGAGATCCAGTGCATTACATCTATTGTAATATCACACTTTTTCATGCATTCAACATTTATGCTGATACTCATTCTTCAATTTTGGTATCCTGTTATCCATAAGTTACATAATGACGTCGAGTTTGCAACAGTTTTTCACAGGCTATAATGTAGCCAATTATATGACATTATCCAATCAGATGTAGCCTTTTATTTGCAGCCTATAGTGCATTTTATTTTTTTCAAAGTTTCTTTTTATCTTTTTTAGGTTTTATTAAGCATTGTCTTAATGCCTTGAACAATGGAATACCAATTGGATGGCGAAAACAATATGCTGGTTAGAGAGTGGTTGACCATATATGTCACAAGTCGTTGGCGCTCATATATCAAAAGTAAGTGTACATTGCATAAATAACTCTTTATCTGCTGGTTTTCTCTGCTGGAAACCTTTGCAAACAGTTTGGGCCATGATCAGGCCCAACAAAATATTAGGGCCTCATGCCATCTGACTTTGATCCACACTCTTTTTCATCTACACAGTGAATCCATATCAATAATGAAATTTCACCAATGGATTGACTAGAAATCTAAACTTATTTAGTGTAAACAGCTTTTTAATTACTCTATGTGTGCTTATATGAGCATTTGTGCTTATCAGGTCGAATAACATACCTTAAAAGTTCTAAAATTTTAAACATTTTTCTTTGCACAAAATGCTGATAACTCAGAACAGCAAATACTTTAACCATATTAATGTAGTATTGATTAATGCATTCTATCTTCGAAAGAAAATCTTGTTTAAACTAAGAGATTTTCAACTGCCTTCATTTGCTGATACATGTAAAGACCCAGATTTGCCAGTGTGAAATATAAAGTACATACATATAATAAAAATTGAAACATCACCCTTGTCAGTTTGTCCCTTACATACCCTGGGTCTTTACGAATAATGTTTTTTTTTCACATACAATGGCCCTGGGCAGGGGTCATATGTGTCACATTGACACATAAATTTCCAGTTATTATTTTTGTTGGAAAAACAGAAACAAAGCCATTTTCAAAGTTGACCTAAATGCTAGTAAAAAGTAAAGACCTCTATGAAATGCAAACAGTGAATACCTTGATGAAATGCCAATACAACACAGCATTCCATCAGAGTCTGCACTGTTGCCGAGACAAAAGCAGTCTTCAGAGAAATAACTAATTTTTTGGAAACCATAACTTGGACCCCTCAATTTATAGAATGGGCCATTCTGACTTCATTATAAGTAAAAGTCTGAAAAGGCTCAGTAATTTTTTGCTTTCAGGATATTGCCTATGTTTTCATACAATTTTACAAACTTTTATTGAATGGTTTCCGTTTGGTTTATCATTGCAGGGATAAAGATGAAGTATGCATTCCATATAGTGTAGACTCAGTTTTCTTCAAATTACTCACCTTAGCCCCCATGATGCCAAAACTAGTTTTGGGTATAGAAGATTTCGATTATTGGAGAGCCTATCTGAGACCTGCTGTTGATCAAGGAATCTTTAATAGGCTTAGGCAAGAACATTACAGCCAAGTAGAAAATGTGCTACATGTAGTTTAGACAACTGTGTTCCATCTAAGTGATAAGAACAGTTCTAAGTGAAACTATTTTTTGTGGGTACTCATTGGAAGCATCTCAATGAGACACTTCCAATGAGCACCAAGGTTTTTGTGGAATAATGAATCCTCCAGAATGAGATAGTGCATAGTTCAAAATTAATTTCCCTTTTTGCTCAATTAAATCATTATTGTTTGTGGATACTCAAAAGAACAGTCTTATTGAGACTTTTCAGAACCAAAAGCAAATGTTAAAACTGACGAGTAAGAAAATATTTACTTTTTTACTCTGGAAATTTTGTTAACTTTGAAATAAGGCAAGAAAATATTTAACAGTTTTTAAGTGTAGACCAGATGATAGTTATAAGGAGCCTGAATGAGGTTTAACTATTGTTACAAACATTTTTCTACTAAAATTGACACTGGATTTTAACCATAATGATGACAATCAGTGTTTTTGTTTTGTCAGTATTACATGCACTTCCTGTTTAATGAATAACACATCATTGATGGATACTTAATTCCAATCTTGAGCAGCAGATGGGGTCAAGTCTGACTGGACTAGGGACCAGACTTCATGTTGTATAAATCTGATTGTACATTTATCATGCACTGTTTGAATCAGAATGTTTTGGTACATGTGACCTTATTACACTTATTTTCTTAAGAAATGTCTAATTTACACTTATTTTCTTAAGAAATGTCTGATTTACACTTAATTTCTTAAGAAATGTCTGATTGAATCAGACATTTCTTAAGAAATTATGTGTTATGAGGTCACACATACCAAAAGCTGAAATCTTGAAGTTGGGTTGAAGATGAAAGGCAAATTGTAACATAAGTATGCTTATGGAAACTGTTTTAAACAGGTATTGTTTGTTTAGTATATGTGTACTTGAAAGAACCGTCTCAATGAAAGGATTGTTTTGACCACCTAAAACAAATGATAAGAAAAAATATTCACAATTTTACTCACGAAAATTTTGTTTTATCTTGACCTAGCTATTAAATATACAGGTAGCATGTTCAATAACTTGTAACAAAATTGCAAAACTTAGCTGACCATGAATTCTAACCTGCCTCAAAGTGTTTGATCTTATCCCAAAAAATAAGGGATTGATGAGTTTGGACCCAACTTGCTCAGATATACCATTGGGTAATTGGTAAGAACTGGCCCCGAGGTTATAAAACTTTTTTCATGCTCAACTCAGCTGAGCACAAAAAATTTCCTACTCATAAAAGTTAAAATGCCAACAATTGTTGGTATTTTAACATTTATTAGCATGTTCAATCTAACATTTGAGAGACTTAAAGCAAGAACAAATTTTATTTGTTGGTATTTAATTTTTTATGAGCAGTTGAAATTTCGTTCTCAGTTGAGTTGAGCATGAAAAAAGTTTATAACCTTGAGGCCTGATTTGATCTAGGTGACGTTGACTTATTTTCAAGGTCACAAGAGATCATAGAAAGTTGAAAAATTCCTTGATTACACCATAAGTATCTCCAGAATAGATGGATAGATTTGAAACAAGCTTGCACATAGATATATCAGATTCAAAGGGTATTAAATTTCAAGGTCAAATAATTTGAAAAAAAAAATCTTGTGTCTGATCTGAATGTGCCAGTTACTATGGTAACATTATGGTAGCAGTTTTTTTTATTCCAAAGGAAATCAGAGGGATATTTAGCAATTCTCTCAATATCTCGCCCTCAATTGGTCCCTGCTTGAGACACAGACCTTGACTATGTTTAAATAGGCAATTACAATGTATAGTGCAAAGCTATATTAGTGGGGGACATATTGCTTTTGGTGCAGATCCTGTTGTTGTCCCCATCCCTGACCACATGGCTTCTTTTTTGTTTTACTTTTCCTTCATTGGTTTGGTTGCTGTCATAGCAACCAGGCAACCAAATATACAAATAAGCAAAGTATTTTATTATTGGATCATGTAGTTAAATTGATCATAATGCTATAGAGAAACTGTATCTGATCCCAGAATTTGCTGTAAATTGATCTTGAACCATCTATATATATACTGATTTTTTATATCTTCAGTGGTTTGTTTTTTTGCTGCCATAGCAACCAGATATATGTCTTTGCAAATGTTTTATTATTGGACCATGTAACACAATAGTATGTCTATGCCTTTAGTTAAGAGTGTGTACCAAAAAATAATTTTCTTATTTCCCAACCAAAACATGTTGTGGGTATTTAAAAGAACTGTCTCAATGAGAAGGTTCTTTTGAGCACCCAAAACATATGCTTAAACTGAAGGGTAAGAAAATATTAAACTTTAACACTTAAGAATTTTACTTATCTATAACTGTTACCAGTTTAAAAGAATTACTAAAAATTGACTTCAAATACCAAAAATAGCAAAATTAGTGCTTTTGTTTTCAGTAGAGTGCTATTTGTTGCCATGGCAACTAGACTTGATTTGACAAAGCTTTTTTATGTTTGAATCATGTACTACATGGGATGCACTTTAAGTATGATACTATGAACTAACTGTACAAGTTAAAAAAATGCTTAAATTGATCTCAAAATACATAAAATAGCAAAATTTTACCTTTTGTCTTAAAAAGTGTGTTATAAATATGTTGTCATGGCAACCAGGCATATGATTAGAGACGGCTTTTTAAGTTAGAATTTTGTAATGCATGAGATGCACTTTAGTTTTGATACGATAGACTAACTGAACCGGTTTACAAGAAACTGCTAAAAATTGATCTCAAAATACCTGAAAAAGAAAAACAATAGGCTTGTTGTCATTATCAGTGTGTTATTTGTTGCCATGGCAACTAAGCATACAATATGACAAAGCTTTCTATGTTTGAATAATGTACTGCATAGGCATGTGATGAACTTTAAATATGATGCTATTGACTTATTGAACTAAATGAACCAGTTTAAAAAAAATGCTAAAAATTATATGAGCTGTGAATTTGAGATTTTCAACAATCTGGTAGGTGCGACCAGCAAAGTCTCAGGTCAGCCTGCGCTTTTTTGCGCAGTCTGATCAGAACCTTTGCTATTCGCTTGAATATTCTAGGAGTGTTTAGCTACTGATCAAACATCATTCTGAGTTTCCAAGCTTAAAAGGTGGCTCCACAGGCTCATCCGAGTCTACACTTGTCAAAATGCCACATTGTTGGAAATCACATGCCATGGCTCATATCAAAGTGCTTGAAAATACCAAATAAGGCCTTTTATCTTTGATAGTGTACAATTTGTTGCCATGGCAACAAGGCATGTGCTTTGCAAAACAGTTTATGTTTGAATCATGTAAAACAAGAGTTGTTTAACATGTATGATGCTTTGAACTAACTCTACCAGTTTACAAAAATTGCCAAATTGATCTCAAAATACCTATAATAGCAAAATTATCCTATATGTCTTCGAAAGTGTAATACTTGTTGCCATGGCAACTCCACATATGATTTTGCAATTGTTTTTATTTTTAATCATGCAAAACAAGAGTCAAACTAAAAGTATGATGCTATGAACTAACTCTACCAGTTTACAAAAAATGTTAAAAATTGATTTTAAAAAAGCTAAAAAAGCGAAATTAGGCTATATGTCTTAAATAGTGTACTATTTGTTGCCATGGCAACAAGTCATGTGATTTTGCAAAGATTTTTATTTTTGAATCAGGTAAAACAAGAGTTGCACTCTAAGTATGATGCTATGAACCAACTGTAACTAGGTACAAAAATTGCTAAAAATTGATCTCAATATTGCCAAATTAGCAAAATTTGGCTATATTTATGCGATAGTGTGTTATTTGTTGCCATGGCAACTAGTCATTTGATTTTGCAAAGATTTTTATTTTTGAATCAGGTAATACAAGAGTTGCGCTCTAAGTATGATGCTATGAACTAACTGTAACAAGGTACAAAAATTGCAAAAAATTGATCTTAAAATTGCCAAATTAGCCAAATTTGGCTTAATTTCTTCGATAGTGTGCTAGTTGTTGCCATGGCAACTAGGCATATGATTTTGCAAAGTGTTTTATTTTTTGATCATGCAATACAAGAGTTAAACTATAAATATGATGTTATGAACTAACTGTACCAAGTTACAAAAAATGCTAAAAGTTGATCTCAAAATGGCCAAATTAGCAATATTAGGCAAAATGTCGTTGGTAGTGTGTTATTTGTTGCCATGGCAACTAGGCATATGATTTTGCAAAGCATTTTATTTTTGAATAACAACAAACAAGAGTTACTCTTTATGTATAATGATAAGACATATCTATATCAGTCTACACAAGTTGCCATAAATTGGCCCCAAAACACCTAAAAATGCAATTTTTGAATTTTGCTCTTCAGTGGTATACTGTTTGTTGCCATGGCAACTAGTCATGTGATTTTGCGAAGATTTTTATTTTTGAATCAGGTAATACAAGAGTTGCGCTCTAAGTATGATGCCATGAACTAACTGTAACAAGGTACAAAAAATGCTAAAAATTGATCTTAAAATTGCCAAACTAGCCAAATTTGGCTTAATTTATTCGATAGGGTGTTAGTTGTTGCCATGGCAACTAGGCATATGATTTTGCAAAGTGTTTTATTTTTTGATCATGCAATACAAGAGTTAAACTATAAATATGATGTTATGAACTAACTGTTCCAAGTTACGAAAAATGCTAAAAGTTGATCTCAAAATGGCCAAAATAGCAATATTAGGCAAAATGTCGTTGGTAGTGTGTTATTTGTTGCCATGGCAACTAGGCATATGATTTTGCAAAGCATTTTATTTTTGAATAACAACAAACAAGAGTTGGCTCTTTATGTATAATGATAAGACATATCTATATCAGTCTACACAAGTTGCCATAAATTGGCCCCAAAACACCTAAAAATGCAATTTTGAATTTTGCTCTTCAGTGGTATACTGTTTGTTGCCATGGCAACGGCATAGGCAATTATTCAATTGATGTCTTGGCTTAAAATGTTAAAGTGGTGTTGTTTGTTTGTATTATTTGTGTTTTTTTCTTTATGATGGAAGGCAGTATTGTGTAATATTCGACCGAATTTGGGCAATTTCAGTTGATTCATTGTACCATTTTGGCTTAAATATTAGTTTTCGTTGCCATGGTTACCAAAATGATGATAATACAAAATAAAAATATTTTTTCTTGTTCTTCCATCATAACCTTCCTGTGATATCAAAATCAACCAAATTTGTTGACCATCATGTGGAGTCACCTGCATGATTTTTATCTGAACCGGCACTTAAAGGGCATAGCATGTCGAAATGTATTTAAAGTGCCCAAATATTTATGGTATGCATATATACATGTATCTACCTATAAAAAAATATGAGACAATATATTGAACACTAAGGTATTGATCTGTTATAACTCTTTGCATGCCAGCGGAGAATTTGTCATCTGCCAATAGCCTTTTGCAAACAGTTTGAACCCAGATGAAGACCAACAGAATGTCCGTTTTGAGCTGGATCCAAACTGTTTGACACTCCGAAGGTGGTCCTGGGTGGTTTATTTGTAAAAAACTTAATTTTGAAGGAAGTCAGCAGACGAAAATAAAAACATGAACAATTCCCTAGCATGCAAATAGATAAGTACAGGACATTTGCAAAAGAATGTGTCTTAAAATAACAGTGAGATTTTTTCTTAAGAAAAAAATGCATAAACCTTGCTAATTCTACTTTTCATCTTTATGTATTTTATATTAAACTAACACAGAATACAAAGCAATTTAGGAGGTTGGTTTTAGAGAATTTCATTACTGTCATTCATTTCTTATTCGGTAGAAAAGGCATTTTATGGGCTTAGGCCCTGGGTTTTTGGGCTGGTGAACATCGTTCCCACCCACCCCTTGTGCCAGCAAGCCACTTCCATATAATGTGTAAAACATGGTAACACATAAACAGGCAAAAGCTTTTGCGGGCACACGGGGGGGGGGTGATATTTTAAAAAATGTTTTCTGAATTCTATATATTTTAATGTAAAACTGATTATTCTACCCAAAATTTTACATCTTTGAAGCATTTAATATCAAAAAAGGATTTCACTGCCATAAAATACTCAGGTCAGGGTAGCTTCAAGGTGAAAAAAGGGACGATTGGCAAACATTCATTTTTACTGAAACCATAGGCATTTACCCATAGCAAGTGTCAATGATCCTTTATGTATGACGTTGTTCGTATAAAGCGTTACTAAATATGTAAACCACTCGTGATTTATCGGTTTAAGTGTATGGTGTTATATCACTCCCCGACCATAAGACAAACTAAAATCTGTCATCAACGTTATCTGTTAGACAATTGTCTGTTAGACAAAGGCGTAACTCTCATTTGCGTAATGAAAATTGTCATTCAACGTAAATCGCCTAATGTAGAAATAGTGTTCTTCCATCTCGCAAGTGGAAAGAATACGATCTCTCCAGTGGCATATTCTTCCCTTCAAAAGAAGTCCCCATTTTTTTATAATTTGTTTTGTTGCTTTACGTCCCAAGTCACCAGCTATAGTCATGGCGGGACTGTCAGTTCACCTAACCACACTTTTTCCTAGGCAAGCTTGAACAAGCAAAGCAGTTACATGTAACCAGTACTTCGTGCACATACTTTCGCTTGTAACTGACAACAACCCTTCGTGAATGATTCAGCGGAAGATAGGAGAATGACCGTAGAAAATAATTCATGATCAATCTCCACGAAAGTATGAGACCGAGCCGGGATCGAACTCGCAACCCCTGGATCTGCAGTCAGACTCGCATCTGTTGCCAGACACGTTACATGTACATACTGCGCTACGCGGTCCGGTTGTCCTCTTTTTGAAAATGGACACAATTAATAAGAATCACTGCTCGTTACAGAAGCCTTCCTTTGATGTGCGTTGCTACTGTAAATTTGGAAATTATTTCGCGAGAATTTTATTTTCGGGAATAGCGTTAAAACATAGTTGCAACGTTTAAAATTCGCGACATGTACCTGATTGACATACATGAGTAAAAGACATAGTGATTTTGCCATTTCGCGAGAGTTTTATGAAGTTTCGCGAGAATAAAACCCTAGCGAAAAATTTCGAATTTACAGTACAGCACTCTGGCTACGTCCTTGCTAGAGAAAACATATGCTTTTTAAAGCTTTCTTTGTTTTTTCTTTGAATACTGAGCTCATCCAAATGTAGAAGAATGGATTCGCAAACGTATTTATTACAAATGTATACTTTCCGAAAAGAATGAACACCTCTCCTGCTTCAGATCTGTGATTTTTGGTCATCTCTCTATAAACATATGCTACCCATGTTGGTATCCATGACAACAGAAAAACCAAGGTGACAGCAAACATAATTTGAGTGGTACGGTTGACTTTTCTGGCACTGTGTGAACGAATAGCGCCAGGCTTCGCTGTTGTTGGTGGGTTGCTGTAGCTTAGGTCTTGATTTGTTTTTGATGATTGTAGGCTAGTACACCATTGACCATGTGGGCTTGGTTCGGTAGTTGTACGTGGCATAAGCAAGGAATCCCATTTCTGCTCTCCAGCTTTGGTGTTATTTATAGCACGTTGATTAAGCACCATCTCGGATACATTCAATGGTACAACTTTATTTGTACCTGCCCTCTTCATTCCAGGTTTTAGCTTTCTAATTTTAGAGCCACCAACAGATCGTCGGGTTTCAGTTGAATTGGTTGGCATCGCTTTCTTCGTATCAACATGTTCCATGACGCCAGTAGCTGGGTGTCCGCCTCGGTATAATTTTGTTCTGATCGCCTGCGCAACTTTAGCATACGCTACACATACCACTATAAACAAAGCCACGTACGTGAAGATGAGAAAAGCATGCACTATGAAAACAAAATCAGATCCAGCTTTGTTTACACAGAACTTGTCATTTTTCTCTAAGGTTATAATCGCAGGAATGTTGACGATGAAAGCCACTGCTGTGATGATAAGACACGCTCTGAAGGCTCTAACTGGTGTGATATATCTTCCATGTGGCCTGAAAGATATAAACGTGAAATTACATAATAATGTACAAAATCTTCCAATATACGCCCATGCTGTTGTATCCAGCGGGCTAAAGGTCTAACCTTTGGCCTGAGTTTACATCAAAGTATCGCGTGTCTGTGTGTGTAAGAGAGAGAGAGAGAGAGAGAGAGAGAGAGAGCAGTGAAGGCTCTGGCGAAACTCGTTGTGGAGAATCGATAAAATGCTCGGCAAGAATCGCATTTTATCGTTTTTCCCAAACTCGTTTAATAAATTCAATTAATCATGAGCACTCATGTATGAATAAATTATTGCAACTTTCAAGGCACAAGGATGCAGAGGATTTCATCTATACAATGGGCGACATATAATTCTAATGAAATTAGCTATCATAATATAACATAACATAACATTTCTTTATTGATCAAGCTCAGATAACATAATTTGTTGCTATCAGTTGAGTGGAACTATCACCTCGGATACATAAGATTGAAATGTCAACTCTTCTAACATGATTTCACTGTAGTACATTCATATTTGACACACGTGTTGCCCGAACGTTTTATGTAAAAGTGGATTTTTGTTAAAAATACCCCTTTTTTCAAAGCCAAATCGGTGCCACGGGGTTGTCTGCGGTTTGTGATTGTGGTATTTCCTAACCATACTCACTATTATCAATCAAACACCACAATAGCATCATTTATGTACAGACAATAGCCTTTTGGTGTTGTAGAAACCATTAGGCTACGCTATTAACAAATTCGGAAGATTCTACAGAGTTACAGAAAAAATCGTCATTTTCAAGAAAATCAAAAATTACAAAACTTGAGCCATGAACTTAAGCAGCGATTGTTTTATCAAAAACTTTTTTTGATCCCAAACTTTGACTTTCTTAGCAAAAATGGCAAAATAAACTGGGTTTCTGTCGTATTGTCTTGTGAAATGCATCACTTGTCTATTGGACAGGGGTTAACATTATCACCTATGTAAAATTATCAGGTGTTCCATTAAATATTTTGAGCAGTATTGTATTTTGTATTTGCATTGTATTTTGCACACGGATTGCCTGATGTGTGTAGACGCCAGTAATGGTTTCGCATTGCTTATATGATCTTTGTTTCAAAGGTCAAGGTCAAACTTACTTAATATCTGAAGGTACTGGCGAGTGTTTCACCTATGCGAGGCGAATGAGTACAAAATTTGGTGTATTTAACCCATGAAAACCTAGCGCCCTTTTTGTGGGACATAGACAGTGTAGATCCAGATCAGGATCTCATTGTGGAACATAGACAAACAGTGCAGATCCAGATCAGGGTCTCTATTGTTTGCTGACAGAATGTTATATTAAAATTTGAAAAAAGACAAATACCAAATAACAACCTAGCGCCCTTTTGTGGGACTTAGACAGTGTAGATCCAGATCAGGGTCTCATTGTGGAACATAGACAAACAGTGCAGAACCAGATCAGGGTCTCATTGTGGGACATAGACAAACAGTGCAGATCCAGATCAGGATCTATCTCTACTGTTTGCTAACAGAATGTTCTATTAAAAATTGAAAAAAAGACAGATACCAAATAACCCTTAAAACGGAAATGGACTGGTCCAATTGATAAGAGTGGGAAATTCCATTCGGCTTAAAAAGGTTAAGCAAATGAGCCACAACATGATATTTCCAACAAAGTGGTATGTGCGACCGCAGACTGATCAGCGCCTTTGCTGGTCGCTTAAATATTCTATGACTGTAAAACTACTGACCGAACCTCATTTGAGGTTTCTAAGCTTAAAAGGAGGCTGTACAGGCTCGTCTGAATCTACACTTGTCAAAATACCACATTGTTTGAAATCACGTGTCACGGCTCAAATAAACTTACTTGCAAGTCTTGAAGAATCTGTCTATCGCCACCGTGGTTAACAGCAATGTCGAAGACAGCATGGTGACTGCCTTAAGGAAATAGTGTAGCTTACATGTGATATCAGTAGCGATCGCCTGCCAGTATCCCAGGTGATAAATCGTGAATATGGGGATGTTGAATACGGCGAACAAGTTATCGTTGGCAGACATGAAAAAGACAAGCCAGTCTGTACTTGTCTTAAATTTATTCTGGGTCTCCACAAGAAGAATCAGACTGTTTCCGCCGATTGCCAAAATGGCACTGATAAGAAGAAATGTGCAAAGGATTAATTCGCACCATCTTGGCACTGCAACTGTCTCTCCCAAGGCTAAAGTCATGTTATTATAAATAACAGTACTGTTTTCCAAGTCCATTTTTTTTTTTTTTTTGTTTTTTTGTTTTTCTTATCCTAAAATCTAGTAGTTATTCTACAATTTTGTTTTAGAGACTTTTGCGACTTTATCTGAGCATGATGAAAGTTCGACTAGTACTGCTCATAAAAAACATGGAGAAAGTTTTATATCCTCGAAACCTGATGTCCAAGTATAGCCCATTCTTTACTGGAAAAAAAAAGCTAAAAGTGTAGAACCCGATGATGAGAAGCCACCGAACTAGCTCTCAGCATATCACTAGGGTCTGCACTGTGTTGTTAGATAAAAAAAGTTAACGAAGTATGGTTTTGATATTTAAAACAAAGACTTAAGCCGAAGACAAGTATTGCTTGAGCAACGAGAAGTTAATTTGATGTTTGATTAACGTTTGTCGATATTCAATTTAAGAAGTTTGCTTGATTTTTGATTTACGTTTCTCGATATTCAAGAAAAGAAAGAAAGGTGGCAAAGATCAGGAATCGATAGAAACAAGTACCACACCTGACCCAGGATACCACATGGGAAAGTGACAAAAACACAATTAAACATCACAAACGAGAGCCAGGTGACCACAAGGCAGCAATGAACGGACGCGAAAGAATGACAAACACAAAACATAAATAACACGTATGATCCAATAAAGAAGTACCGCCTTGGAATGGCCGGTAAAAATATTTCACTTGAGGGCTTACACCAGTTTCACGGCGCCAACCTCGCCCTTAATTTGAATGTGGACAAGGACACATTTGGAAAAGTGACAAAACGCAAGAAAAAGCAACACACACGACAGCCAACTAAAGCCCACTTTGAATCGAAGTATAGTTCCTACTAAAGTAACTATAGTTCTATTCGAACATCGATAGTCGCTAGTACTCGCTACTATAGTGACGTTACGAACCTACTAGAGATCAGCGGTGGGTCAGGGCACCGTTACTCTAATAGCTTGTTATGGTTTCTTCCTCTATACCTATCTAGCAAGATGTTTTCCAGATCTGCCAGAAGCCTCAAAATGTAATTTTTACAAAAAAAACATCCGTGCTGTGCTCTATTTGCGGTCCCACTTACTAGTAGGACATCCAGAGCCTGAAAAAATATGTTGGAATTTTCGAGTACATTTTGGCATCCAAAACTGTATGAATAAAAGTTATACAAAATCTCTTTTGGATAATACAACCATGCTGACTAAACAAAGGACATCATCGTGGCATGATACTTATGTGCTTGGATCAAATTTCATTTAAGTGCAAAATCGGTGAAAATTGTAGCAATCTTTTATTTAAAGGGCCAGCTATCAAATCTTAAGTTTGTTGCACCCCGTGGAAGAAATATGCCATTGCTATCCTGTGTTAGATATGCATCTATCATGCTTGGAAAGCTATGTTTTACTACGTTTTCTGTGGTCAAATCTTCATAATAGGCCTGTAAAGTACATTGCCATATAAAAGCAATTAAAATGTAACACAACTAAGAATACATGCAACCATTTTTTGACAATTTGTAAAAAAATAATTTATTTTGCTTTATGTTTTGTATGAATGCGCCACTGAATGCAATTGTCTAACTTCTTAAACATAACATATGTTTAAGCTACTACTTACGTTAAACTTTGCGGTCTGAAATTGAGCAATTTTCTCAAAGGCATATATGTTCCTGGCTACAACTTTCATGAAGCACTTGGCAATGATGTCGTGCTATAGTGTCTAAAATAGGACTAAAATATATTTCATTTCTCATCTCACAAATTTGTTGTATTTGTATAACTTATTAATTCAGATCGAAGCCGGTTATTACTTTCTCATTGTCAAAAATCAATATTAAACCTAAAAATAAAAACAGTTGAAATTGGAATCTCAAGATGCTATTTTTTCTATTTTCGTTTTTCGACGTTTGGACTGATACTGTCAACATGGTCAATCAAGTACCTACTATATCCAAAAGCGACAATCGAAAAATAAAATAGCATTTTGAGATTTAAAGTTTTCAAGGTGTTTTCTTTGGCCGAATAATAATTATGGGTTTTTGAAATCGAGAACCTGATATTCTGGCTATTTCAATCTAGCTGCCCTCTGACCATAACAATAACTTGACGAACTCTAACAGCCCAACTATCGAAAAATGAAATATCTAAAATTCACTAACTTAATTTTAATTTAAAATTTGAAAATCGGATGAAGAAAACTCGAAAAGCAAAATACAAATGAGCCGTGGCATGTGATTTCCAACAATGTTGCATTTTGACATGTGTAGACTCGGACGAGCCTCTGCAGCCTCCATTTAAGCTTAGAAACTCCAAATGGTATTCAGTCAGTAGCTTAACAATCAAAGAATACTCGAGCAACTAGCAAAGGCTCTGATCAGACTGCGTGTATGCGCAGGCTGATCTGAGGCTGTGCTGGTCGCACATACCACATTGTTGAAAATCTCATGCCACGGCTCAAATGTAATATTAAAAATTGAAAAACAAAAAACGAACTACATTCTTAAATTGAATATCGAAAACGACAATCAAACAAACTTGTTACATTGAATATATGGAAAAACGAAAATCAAACAAACTTCTGTATGTGCGTATTGAATAAATAACAATTAACAATGTTAAATTGAATATCGACATACAAAAAATAACATTTCCTTGCTAGCGGAAATCGAGTTTATTATAATTACATATATTACATGCACATATCTCACTTCTCCCTCCTATTCACATTAATATGATTAATAAGCTAGGTTTATCAGTTTTATGCATGTGATCCGCATCACAGACAAACTGCCATCTGGTTCTGTGGTAGAGAGAAAGTAAAAGTGAGCCATGATATGTCATTTCCAACAAAGTGACATTTTGACAAGTGTATACTCATACGAGCCTGATCAGCCTACTTTTAAGCTTAGCAACTCCAAATGGTGTTCAGTCAGTAGCTTAACAATCATAGAATACTCAAGCGACTAGCAAAGGCTCTGGTCAGACTGCGCGTATGCGCAGGCTGATCTGAGGCTTTGCTGGTCGCACATACCATATTGTTGGAAATCTCATGCACTGGCTTAAATATGCAGCTTTAGAGACTAAGGTAAATGGTCTAAAAATCAAGCACTTTTCTGTATCAAATGTTGGTTATCAGGGGTGGAATTTACAAAATGATTCTCAGAATAGCAAATAGGGAGGATCCTGATCAGACTGCTCCTTCAGCAGCATTCTGATCTGTTTGTCTAGGTCTCTAGACCTTTGGGAGGTAGCTACGTGTAGTGTTCGAAATTTTAGAAGATGTACCTCCCCGAGAAACTTGTCTTCGGAGATTCCGACCAAGTAAGACTCGACCCAGACGTCTAAGCTACAGAAACTAGCTAGAATATCTAACCGTTCCATGTAACTACTAAACAAAATTAGCCATTATACTTTCCATAGAGCGAATGACAAAAATAGTTTCTGTCTGTCTGTTCTGCCCGGTAATTGTCTTTCGACTTGCTTCAAACTAAATAGCTAAAGACTAATATACAGTTATTTCATGCCTGTTTGTAGTATAGTCGAAACTATTACCCAGATGTGCCGTGGACGACCTGATGCACTATTGCACGAGGCCGAAGGCAGAGTGCAATAGTGCATCAGGTCGTCCACGGTACCGAGGGGTAATAGTTTGACTATACTACAAACAGGCATGAAATAACTGTTTTATTACCCAACCGATTTGATGAAATACTTAGCAGCGTTCCTTGAATGGATTTGCTGAAGACGATGCGGTTTTGTTGCAAAACGGAAAGTTTCACCAAATCTGCTCAACTTTGGTCTCAAAATGTTCCGCTCGTTCTAACTAAGAAAACGATAACTCACACTTTATGCTTCTGACCATAAACAACGGAGTTATTTGAGTTTAAAGTTGCCAAACCATGCCTCATTTTCACCATTGTGACGCCTCCTTTCATAAACGAACCGTACGCGCATCGTCGTCGCGCATGATAATAAGCGCCTGTGTGTTTTAACAGGGAAGCGGGAAACCAGGTATTTGCTGAGAAGAATGATTCTTCAAAAATTAAGCTGGTTACTACCGACCCTCATCAGTAATAAATTAGGGATAATTGACCAACTTTTCTGGTATAATATGACATATTAAGATCGATTCGGTGAGGTTTTGACTTGCCAAGTCACATTAATTGAAACAACGACAAATCAAAACAAAGTCAGGGGTAACAACCTACGTCATAGCGTGGGTGTTGTAAACACGTAGTATGACGCCATCTTTGATTTGCAAGGTTAGTTTTTCCCTTCGTAAATGTCGTACAAATTAGTGTCTGTCAAAACTAAGCAGTGCAGGCGGTGCCTAACATCACACTTGAACAGAATATACAATGGTCACGTCCAGAAATGCCGTTGCCTTTGTAAACATTCACCCACAAAAATCGAAGTGGGTGACTGCTAAAATTATCCTCGTGTCTCCCGCCTCGATTCTTGTGGGTGAATGATTACAAAGGCAACGGCATATCGGGGCGTGACCGTTATATATTCTGTTCAAGTGTGATGTTAGGCACCGCCTGCACTGCTTTGTTTGTACAGACACTCATTTGTTTAATTTTACGAAGGGGAAAACTGACCTTGTAAATCAAAGATGGCGCCGTACTACGTGTTTACAACATCAATGCTATGACGTAGGTTGTTACCCTTGAAAGTGGCAAAAGCAAAACTAGAACGTTAGAATTTGTTTTCATGTAACTATAATGCGCTATGTGATGGTTTTAAGCTTTTTTTCAAAAAGCTTATCCTATATGACAATATGATAGTACGCAGCCCGGTAGTTGTCATAGCCTCAAGAAAGATGGCATATTATAATACTTTATAATTGACTAAGTTTGCAACTTGCATGGTAGCACCGGATACGTAGTGTAGCATGAGATAGCCTTTTCTGTGCAAATTACCTGTATATATTGTCTCATGGTGTCATTAAAATGACGACCCAGCTCCTCGCCATTCAACTCCGCTCGCGGAGAGATAGCATTTCCTGTGAAAATTACCTGTATATATTGTCTCATGTTGTCACGAGTATATTTGACTAAGTTTGCAACCTGCATGGTAGCACTGGATACGTAGTGTAGCATGAGATAGCCTTTTCTATGCAAATTACCTGTATATATTGTCTCATAGTGTCACAACATTAAAATGACGACCCAGCTCCTCGCCATTCAACTCCGCTCGCGGAGAGATAGCATTTCCTGTGAAAATTACCTGTATATATTGTCTCATGTTGTCACGAGTATATTTGACTAAGTTTGCAACCTGCATGGTAGCACTGGATACGTAGTGTAGCATGAGATAGCCTTTTCTATGCAAATTACCTGTATATATTGTCTCATAGTGTCACAACATTAAAATGACGACCCAGCTCCTCGCCATTCAACTCCGCTCGCGGAGATGGCGAGAAGATGGGGTATCATTTAAAGAGACTAGGTCTGTAACTATGAACATTTTCGAAAAAAAAAATATTTTCTTTTTAAATCATTTATAAAAATAGAATTAAGATATATTTTCACAATAAATATGGCCAGTACAGCTGAAAACTGCAAGGAAACGTGAATTATCTTATTAAAAGCGGTGTTTTTTTTCTCTTATTGGCAATTATTTACGTCCCTCCAATAATTCTAGACAGTTGATTTTTAACATAAATGCTGTTGTTTTGATAGTGTTATTTTGTTAAGATTTACGAAAATGGTGAAATGTTTACCTGAATTTGAGTATTTTTACTGTATTCTTGAAAAATAAAAACTTTATTTCAAAAATTAAAAGATCAAAAGCTACAGACTATGCAATTTTAATAAATTCATCACTTTCCACTTTCCGTCAGTAGACAACAACCCACTTTAGTTGGCAAGTTTTTTAAAAGCTTATACTTGTTGTATACGATTGCCATTTTTTAAACGTGCATGCGCAACTATCCAGCGAGGACATATTCTATTTTTTCTAATGAACCATACTCTGTGTGTGCGACCAGTAAATTAAGGCTGTGGTAAGATGGCGCTAATGCACATGCTCGTATGAGCCATCGCTATTAGCCTATGAGATAAGTGCCAGACTTCCATGTACTAGCTCACTTTTAGAGGTCGCAGCAGCTGTCGTTGTTTCTGCGTGGAGTTGGTAAAACTTCTCCCGGTACATCGATATAGTGTTGATATTTTTTTCATATTCTGGTCTTTCTGGAATATTGGGTGCTGACTGAAAGCAGAATACCACTTAGGCTGGTGCTAGAGAGCGTGTGAATTGTGCTTCCATTCGTTCTCATGAACAGACTCAATAAAACCAAGTCTGCTGTTTTCTAATATTGTAGGTTCTCTATTCCTGAAGGATCCATTTTTTTTCAGATTATTTAGGCGGTAATATCTGTCTTTAGCATGCGAAAAATCCCTAGTCATCATTATGAGACTAATAATATAAAGGCTCTAACAGACCAATTTAGAAGAGCATCAGCTATTTTGAACCGAACCAAACAATACTTAAATACGATATTGTATGTTTGAACATGTAGAGTATTTTTCAGTGCACTGACCGATTGGGCCTTCGATGTAGGCAGGAACTGGTGTCTTATTATCGTGTTTACTAAGCTAATTATATGAATGCGTACCACATGGCATGTAAAACCAGCAAAGTTTCAGTTCACAAGTATGTTCGTTAGCTGCCGTCTCCTAGGATCCAAACTGTTTGCCCCTCGGATGGTATTCCCGAAAGACTTTCGAAAAAAGTTGCAAATGGTTTTTGTAAAAAAAAATCAACAAACGGCAAAACCATGCACAATTACCTGGAAGACAAAGAGTAAAACTGCTTATTAACGCAATAACCATCTTTTGATTATTTGTTTTTATCTGCTGCCAAAATATACATTAATACAAACAAAAATGTACATTAATGCCAACAACAAATGAGCCGTGGCATCAGATTTCCAACAATGTGGTGTGTGCGACCAGCAAAAGCTAAGACCAGCCTGCGCTTACGCGCAGTCGGATCGGAGCCTTTGCTAGTCGCTTACATATTCTAAGAGTGTTAAGCTACTAACTGCGCATCATTTGGAGCGTCTAAGCTTAAAAGGAGGCTACACAGGCTCGTCTGAGTCTTCACTTGCAAAACGCCACATGGTTGAAAATCACATGTCACGGCTCAAATAAAGATATCAGACTGGTTCACATGGTTCAGCAGAGAAATGGCATCTATATGTTCTTCGGTTAAAGCCACGAGTATTTTACCTTTGCTAATTAGTATAATTACTTTTAACAATGCACGCGCTTCAATTTACTATGTTGCCATTTTTCCATTAATATAGCATGAAGAGGTCGTCTAGAGAGCAACGGATGTTCATCTTTCCGGGAGGGATACATTAATGTGCTTTCATCAGCTCAGCTTTGATGAAAAGTCACTTGAAGTTCATGAAGGGAACAATTTTACGCCCAATCTACAATTACACTCCTACGGAATAAAAGTAAGTAAGGGTGCAAAGATCAGGAATCGATACAATCAAGTACCACACCTATTTAAGCCGCACCGAATTTCCCTGTCATTATCTATCTGTCTTTGCACTTACGTCACCCCTACAGCTGCTCTCCAGTCCTAGCCCAACTCCAGAGATGGTCAGAACTCTCACACAACTAAGCTTAGAAGATTCATAACACAGTTCTTTGTTATATGACTCCTATAAAAGACCTCCTCTGATTGGCTGAAACTAGCTTGCACTGGTTGTGACAGATCATGATGTCAAACAGTGATGAGCTTAAGACAGGTTAACAAGTGTTGTCAGTCTTGACAGAGAGCTAAAAATAGATTGGACTAAATCTAGCCCAGGTAACATTGCTTTTTGTCAGTCCTAACAGAGAGCTAAAAATAGACATTGAAACACTGACTGGTTTCTTATGTATATTTCACAGGTAAAATGTTTGTTCATTTTATGAGAACAGCATTTAACCCATTTATGCCGAATGGAATTTCCCATTGTTATCAATTGGAACAGTCCATTTTAGTTTAAGGGATGTTAGGTGGTATTTTTCATTTTATTCAATTTTTGATAGAAAATTTTGCAAGCAAACAGTGGAGACCCTGATCAGACGCCGCATTCTGTGGCATCTGATCTGGGTCTGCGCTATTTGGCTATGTCCCACATCAAGGACGCTAGGCATATACATGTATGGGTTAAAAATGCAATTATTTTGCTTATCTCATAAGAGGTGCAGAAATTTGGGAAGTAGATTGTTGAAACAATCTTCCTGGTAAAAGTGCACAAGAAACATCTGACTTGATTAAATTTAGAAATATGAAAACATTTTAAATAAAACTAGGAAAAGAGAGACAGTGTCATATAACAAAACAATTGGTGCATTCTTTTTCGGTTAACATCAGGATTAGTCAACCCTCGAAAGTGATGTTCACCTCGGCTTCGCCTCGGTGAACATCACTGTTCTCGGGTTGACAAATCCTGATGTTAACCGAAAAAGAATGCATCAATTGTATAATGGTGTCTATGGAAAGAGATTACAACTATACAATTTTGAGCCGTGACATGAGATTTCAAACAATGTGGTATGTGCAACCAGCAAAGCCTCAGATCAGCCTGCGCAATCGCGCAGTCTGATCAGAGCCTTTGCTAGTCGCTTGAATATTCTATGAATATCAAGCTACTGACTGGACATCATTTGGAGTTTCTAAGCTTAAAAGAGGGTTGCACAGGCTCATCTGAGTCTACACTAGTCAAAATACCACATTGTTGGAAATCACATGTCACGGCCCATTAATGTTGCAAGACTCCACACAATTCTACACAAAGAATGAGATTTCAAACACATGCCTCCAAGCAGTGATGCTCTGAATCACAACCCTGTATGGTTTTCAGTATGCTCCCTTAATGGTTATAGGAATGGGGACCAGACAGATGTTGAATGACCTGAAGTTTTGAATCATAAGAACGAGTTACAGGATATTTTCGTACATAAGGAAAATTTTAACTCTGTGCATTATTTTTATAATCAAAACACACTCCAAAAGCAAATGTGATCCCAGAAATAAGTACATTGACCTAAATCAGCTAGAAAACATGTATCGTAATAGTATATATCACAAAAAAATTGGGCCATGGGTTGGACTAGTTTTCCAACATGGCCGACGGTGGCCATCTTGAATTTTAAGATACTGTTTGTGTATTTGAATAGTTCTTTTTGTTGTGGCGTTTTGGAATTTATTCACCAAAAGGGACCTTTGCATCATGATTTGAAGTCAAAACCTAACATCTTTATGGTATACACTATACAGAATAATACATGACGGAGCCGTTGTTTATGGGCATTCAGCCAAGCAATCGTGGCAGAAGATTTTTTATATCATGGAAACATAATAGTGCATTATTCTATATTTTTCTTGTCTTCAAAGTAAAAAAGAGTGCAAAGATCAGGAATCGATACAATCAAGCACCACACCTGACCCAGGATACCAATAGGAAAGTGACAATGTCACAATTAGACATCACAAACGAGAGTCAAGAGGTAAGCCCTTTCCGAAAACCTACGTACTGGTGAATTTCGACCTCAGACAGATCAAAGATCAGACTATTCTAATTGACAGCACGTGAAAGGGGAAACAGGTAGAAACCGTTATATAGCAGTATCATAGGCGAACACATAATACATTATCTTGATTAACTTTCAACATTTTACTCAACTTTCTCTGTAGGCTGGTAGGTATAGGTCAATTTTGACCTCAGACGGATCAAAGGTCAGACGAGTCTACTTAGGAGCACGAGAAAGGTAAATAAGATTGTAACGTTATTGTCTCGCCTAATACTTACTGCTTGTGCTATCGACGTACATGTAACAAAAATTTCAATAAATATGTAACGACATGACCAATACAACAACTACAGGCTCAGTCGAGCGGTCAACGTCTTGAATTGCAAATATTCCCTGGAAGCTTGCAGAGCTCGTATCCCAGAGTTCGAGTCTTAAAGATGTTTTTATTAATATATCTTTTTTTTGGGGGGAGGGGGGTGGAGGTAAGAATGGTAAATCTACTACCTTTGGGTACCAGTGATATGGCAATTTAGTACATTGTAATTTTAAGTTTGGCGGGAATCAGAACTTTACTATATTATTTTCCTGCTATCTTCAAAACACGATTTTCATTTAGACTACTCAGCGGCAAAATGTATTTATGATTGTTTCATTGTGAGGAATAATTTTGCCTTCAACCTTACTGCTATCAAGGAACTGATTGAAGAGGGCATAAGAGGCATCACACCTTGTGACTGGGCGAAGTGCGTCGAGTTTGTTTTGTCAGTAGAGCGGGTATACATACTACTTAAAGGAGATCGCGGCAGAGGAAGATGATGAGCCAGTGGTGATTTATCTTGCGTTGGGCTCCGACTGCAGCTCTGATACTGACACTGTCAGCGAGACAGAGGGCATTTGAAATTAATTGTATCTGAAATTTAATATATTATGAAATAAATATATACCAAGATGAGAAGATACAATAGAAAAAGAGCTAAAATGAACACGCACGCACACACACACTTATATTAAAAATTAAAAAAAGGCCTGACCGAGACTCGCACTCAAAAAAAGAAATACTTATACACCTAACATCAATGTACTGTTGCTTACCTACCGAGCTACAGAGAAAGTCGAACTAAATATTGAAAAGTTACCTATATAATCATGATAATGTATGATGTAACGCCTATGATACCGCTTTATAGCGGTTTCTACCTGTTTCCCCTTTCACGTGCTGTAAATTCGAATCGTCTGATCTTTGATCCGTCTGAGGTCGAAATTCAACAATAAGAAACAGGGCATTGATGCTAGTCTTGTCTGGTATAAGTATTTCTTTTCTTTAATGCGAGTTCGAGTCTCAGTCAGGTCTTTTTTACTTTAAATATAAGTGTGTGTGTGTGTGTGTGTGTGTGTGCGTGCGTGCGTGCGTGCGTGCGTGTTCATATTAGCTCTTTTTCTATGTATTCTTTCATCATGGTATTTATTTTATTTCATTAATTTATTAAATTTCAGATACAATTAAGTTCACATGCCGTCTGTCTCGCTGGCAGTGTCAGTATCAGACCTGTGGTCAAAGCCATCACCACTGGATCATGATCTTCCTCTGCCGCGATCTCCTTCAACTATTGTGCCGTCAGAAAGGACCTCGGACAGTTTCCTATTCAATCTGCCCAAATTTTAACAGCCTGTGGCTGGGATAATGCATGACTAACAACTATAGTTTTGTGCTTAAATCAAACCTTTACATTTAGTGCACCTAACGAAATAAAAATATTTTGAAAATATTGCATAATTATGCCGGGACTCTAGGGTTTATGGGGTGGGGGTATTTTTAGGACCAAATTTTATTTCACCGAAAGTCAAAGTTTCATTGAGTATTCACCTAAATACATGTAAATATTATGTTTGCGACATAAAACTTGAGACGAAAGTGATGCGTTTGCATAAAATTCGGTTTGAGAAGATTCCATTGTTTCATCTAAAGAAGTATGCTGTTAATTACTTTTAACCATTACCTGTAATGTTTCAAAGACAACCAGTTTTATTTGTGCACTGAGGTGTATCATATCTACATACTGTATAAATCTTAGTCTAGATAAACACAGTTTTTGAGCTTAAAATCGTAAATTTTTTCTTACACATCAGATTTAACTTATAATTTGGTGCTTCAAAGAACCGTCTCATTGAGACGCTTCTTTTGAGTACCCACAACATATGTTTTGGTTGAGAAATGAGACAATTAATTACTTTTTAAGCACTCATAACTAAAGCACTGATACATGCCATTGCAAATTGATAATGACCTACAGGTTTTTACAAAATAAGTTTCTAATAAGTTTTTATCATAAAGTGTTCTGGAGCATTTCCGTGACCAATCATGCCGTTTTTAAATGGTGTGTGAAATGAAAGACTACAACTGTATGCAAAAGGATTAGTTTGGACACGGGGGGGGGGGGGAGCACTTCAGTAAAACTTTTTCTATTTTCTATATGTTGAATAGCAAAAACAGAGTTTTCAACCCATATACAATTGGTACTTGTCCAATGAGAAAACGGCTTTTGTGGCTAAGTAGAGGGTTGAACCTACTATCTTTCTCATAGAAAAAATATCATTTTCTTCAAAACTTTTCTCTGGTCATTTTTATGGGCAATCCTTCATTAAGACTGTCCGAGGTCCTTCAGTGGACATCGTTTTTCTTTTTTAAAATGTCTTTTATGATATCATTTGGGACTGAAATTTTGCACATTCATATAATAAATCCCCGCCTAAAACAATTGCATGTTTGAACATAGAAGTCTGGAATATCTTGTAAAATAAAAACACTTAGTCGTTTTCGATTAGGAACCTCCTCAGTTTCCCTCAATGTATTTCAAATGGGTAACACGTGGTTTATACAGTTCAATGATTACGATGTTTACTTTCGTATATCAGGTTATATGATAAACCAAAGATAACGGTCACCAGCAGGATAACTCTTGGTGTGTCTACATACACACTGCAAATACTTTGACGAGACTGCGCATATACAATTCTGTCTGAGTTATATCATGTTTCACGAAAATTAAATTTCGCACCTTGGTTCTAAGCGTTCATGGTAAAATGACATAAAGAGATTGGACTGCGACTGAGAAAAACTGTCTTCGGTGGTTTGTAACAACAAAGGCGCAGACCAGTCTGCGCATCCGTGCAGTTTCATCAGCAGTTTTGTCATTAGAATCATATCTAGACTTGCTACGAGCGAAATTTTTCTAGCTAACCTGTTTAGCCGAGGAGACTGGTTTAAGACTCGCTTTGGACAGGTTTTCTCGCTTCGTGGCATCGTATTATTCTGTTGCTTGCTCGACAGCTCTAGGACAAATATAACAATTGCAACAGATAATACTATTTACAACAAATGAGGAGGCTGCGCTCTACGTCGTCTGATACAAAAGTCATTCGTAACTACAGCCCACAGAGCGGGAAATAGGCGGGCACTTTGATTTTCTGGATGCAATACCCTGGTATGACCCTGTACTGACAGCTCATTTACCCGGCTGGGTCGTGGTTTCAAATGACTGGTGCGTATAATATATTTCGCCTTTATGCACCAGTCATATTGTGACCACTGTCACCCCCCCCCCTCCCACCAGCCCAGGGGAATGTCAAGGACTTTGATTTTGCGTCTGCAGTTCTTCATAGTAATCACCACACTGTGTGGACAGCTAGACAAAACCATGACAGTTCTCCCCCGCAGTCTGTTATTATACTGCACTGCCATGTTTGTCTAGGTCTATCACACACCTACATTTCCTTAGCATTATGGAGACAACGTGAAAGTAAAATCACAGCACATTAGCCAGGCTATCCCCGCCATGCTCAGGGGCTTGGGTGAAGCAGTGGTTCATTATTTATAGCCTATGATGCACTTCACAAGGGAATTTAGTTCTCAGCCTACCCCGCCCCCCCCCCCCCCCCCCTAAAAATATATATGTATATATATTGACCCCAAACACAAAATATGACATCCGCTGATGTATGATTCAACCTATTTCCACGCACATTCCTTCCCCATCACTAGCTTCTCTTTCTGACATAAACTGTTAAAGGGCTGAACGAGCATTATTGGATGAGTCTTTTTTTACTTACATCACACCTACTGGATGAGCCCTGTGGTCTATTTCTCTTATCAATTATAGTTGCCCGTAATTACGATGCATATTTTGCTTTGCCTGGTGTCAGGAATAAACAGATAGAAAGTTCAATTAATTTAATAAACAAGTTGGCAAATTGTTTAAAATCTGGTGATCTGAGGGATAAAACTTTGGTTTAAACTTTATTTTATTTGTATAATATATGACAAGTAAACAAACAACACAGAATACGATTACAATATAACCACTATACAAATGGGATTCAGAAGAAAGTCAAATGAATTATTTGAATCTGTATCCTAAGAGTTCACATTACTAATATATGTACTATCATGTCGTATTTGTCATTTATGTAGAGAATAATGGTCGCACTTTATAGCTGTTTGGCGATAGGGGTATTAGTTGGCTGTTGAGGGCTCTACAGGGAATGGAATGTAAAGTAATAAGTTCAGTGGTCCTTTAATGGACTAATTTCATCCATAACAAATAGATTTCTGAATAAGATACTATTGGGCGTGTGCGTACCCGCAAATTAGTATCATATTAGGTTTTTTATTTTGTTTTGATTAATTGTGTGTGCAACTATTGTAAGAACTTTCAAATGTGTATCTTTGTTTTAAGCAGAAACGTTTTGTTTTAATATATAATCTTGCACAGCTGAAAAGAGTTCTGCATTTTCAACATCTGTCAGATCAGTATTACCATATAAGAAAACATTGACCGTTGGTTGACAGTAGGTCGAGACTCTATCTAGCAAAGCATAGTAAGTAAGGGTGCAAAGATCAGGCATAGATTCAATAGAGTACCACACCTGACCCGGGATACCAATGGAAAAGTGACAAACTCACAGTTATACACCACAAACGAGAGCCAAGAGGTCAGCCCTTTCCCAGCAGGTGACCACAAAACACATATAAACAGACGCGCACAAAGATATAGCAATCACAAGACAGAACAAAAACAAAAAAAAAGATCCACAAAAGAAGTACCGCCTTGGAACGGTCAGTAAAATATTTTACTGGAGGGCTTAAACCGGTTAAATGGCGCCAACCTCACCCTTAATTCAGATGTGGATCAAGACATATAGATGTTTGGTTTGCATGAAAGACCCCTAACTTATCAATGCATCATCTCCTAGAACATATAAATCAAGATATAACAAGGAGATACAGCAAAGATAAGGACTCAACAGTAAATAAAACTGAATACGGGAGCAAAAGAAATCCAACAGGTAAACCCCTGTGGGCCCGACAAACAGCCAAAGCATCAGGCCCCTACCATCTCATCAATAGATAAGTCTTTAAGTCGGAACCATCATAGAATCTGAAGTCAGACCCACCGGCATACAATTAAAGAGGAAAGCAAAGTTGCCAACCGTGATTGGGTTGACCACCAAGCATGCAGTCTGTAGCAATACATTAATGTTATAGCCAATCTTTTTATAATGGGAAATTATTTTAATGAACTGCACTCAAAAATTATTAGAGCCAACAATCTTCTTCAATTTATACACCAAGTCACTATAGAAATCAGGTTACGAAAGTCCTTGGCGCAAGAGAGATTTTAGTCCAACTTGGAATTTAGAAATCAAATCACAGTAGCGTCTATAAAATTTTGAAAATGTTTTGCGAAGTTTATGATACCGATATAGTGCGTCCAGCTAATAGAGACTTGGCGTGTCAGACAGAGCGCTGTCATACACTGTCAAATAAGACTAGTCTACATTAAATCGGGTGTAATAGCCTATGTACGCTTAATTCGTGCAGCCAACTGAAGCGCAGACGACAAGGGTGACCAACTTTACACATTAGCATGCCTGGTAAACGTTTATATATAGTATGCTGCTGGGGAACTACTGCATTTCATTTTCCGGGATGGATATGTTGTGAAAGCTTTGGGGGAGGGTAGGTTTGCACTTTCTTCCATTTCTTTCTGTATGGCAAAACTGGTATGATTTTAATCCTGATACAATAATGATAAATCACCTATAATAATTCAGCGGGACAAGGGTTAAGTATCCGGATCATGAGAAAAGGGCATACAAACATGAGACTTGGTCTTATCGCATATATTAAAAAAGCCTCTTATAATCGCTCATTCTGGCGTGTCCAGAGGGACTAGATGTTTAAAAGTTGTTTGGAGTCTTTTTCAACTTGCATACTTTGTTTATGCGAGAAGCGAAAGTCCTGCGAAGTCATGCGTACATGCAGGCTCGTCGGAGCCTTCGCCACACGCCGATGTAATAAGAACCACTTTCTTGTGTGCTGACCAATTTATAGTATTAATTTTTCATTGCGGACCATTATTTTATTTTCTTATTCAGTATCATAATTTGAATAGTTTAAATTTCGAAACATTGTCAGAGCGCATATCTAGACTAGTCAGTCTCCTTGTTATCCAAATTAATTCGAGATGCCTTTTATCTCATAATGGACACAAAACTACAACAGGTATATACAGGTATACAGCTGTAAAGCGTTTCATGGGTGGTTAAATACACTCAGTCTTACCGATTTTTATATGGAAAAGTCCAGGGGTGTGTCGTTGCTAAGAACCGCCCAGTCTCTCTTAACTGGTCGGACTATAGCCTTGTTTAAGAAGATTCTGAGTTAACAATTTATTGCGAGTGTTGAAGTCAGTAACATAGCTAAATGCTCTAGCAAAACGAATGAGTTGAGATCATTGCCTTAATTGTCCATAGAGATTGCAGTGTAAGAAAAAATGTGAAGTATTTTTAATCTCACCGCATCCACATACAGGATTGTCAGTGATGTTTTTTCTGGAAAAAATGATACCTCAGTGAGCAGTTCAATCGTGTGCGAGCATGGTATATTTGTCCTAATCGTGAGCCAGAAAAGTAGTAAGATGGTGGTTTGGTAATGTTGTAGTTGAGCTTATGTTTAAAGGATTCAACCGATGGAGAGTTCTTAGTATCGTCTGGAAGGCTGCTCCAAATACGCGTGGTTGAAGGGGGAAATGAGTTGTAGTGTTGTTGGGATCTTGCATGGATTGTCTGAAGGTTCGTCTCGTTACGCAAGTTATATTGACTTATATTACCAACAGTTGGTGGTACAAGTGAGGAGAGGTATTCAGGTGCCAAAGAATTGATCATCTTATAGAAGAGGACTAGTTTGTGCTTTTCTCTTCTCGATGTGAGATTTTCCCACCCTGCGTCAGACAATAGAGATTGAATTGGTGCAAGTTTGGTTACTCCCGTAACAATGCGGGCAGCTTCATTTTGATTTTTTTCTAACTCGTTAGCCTCTTGTTGGGTACAATTCTCCCATACAACATCGGCATATTCAAGAAGAGGCCTTATAAAAGATATATATATATGGTTTGGAGAGACTTCCTGTCAAGCTGAATATTTAGTCTGCGCATAGTATTTATACGAAGCCATGCTTTAGTTTTCACAAGTTCCAAATGACCGTGCCAGGAGCAGTCCTGTGAGAATGCTAGTCCTAAATGTTTATGGGAGTTAACGTTGTTAATCAGGTTCTGGTTCATGCTGAGTGATGGGTGGAGAGGTTTATTATGTTTACGTGACAGTATCATAGACTCAGATTTTGCTGCGTTAAATGATACAAGCCATCTGACTGTCCAAGCATGTATTTTGGCAAGATCAGCGTTTAGTTCGTCAGTCGCGCTTTTGGGGTTATCTACAATATTATTATATAGAGACTAGTATCGTCAGGGAAAAGCCGTATGCAAGAATGTATATCATCTACAATATCATTAATATATATGCGAAAAAGGAGAGAACCTAAAAAAGATCCTTAATGGTACGCCAGCTTTAATAAATGCCCAAGACGTAATGTGATGTTTTCAAACAATGAGTCCCTAAATATTATTGAAACGTTTAGTAACTTGTATGTACCTGTGGACTGCTCTGAACAAGACTATGTTGGTTTTCGAAATTCCAGTATTTATTGCAAAAAGTATTAAATTAATGGTTAGGGCTGGAATACTCTCACTGTATCGTTGAAAACCTGTCTTTCACTGATGTATCTTCTACAAAGAAAGAAGACGTAGATGGCGTCCTCTACCACACCACACAAGTCGCATAGAGGGTTATCACGTATATGATTTATATAAAAAGCCATATTTAGGTTACTACACTTGTTTCTAAGCCGTATATGTAAGACAGATATATATCTATTTCCAATGGTTTGTTGAACGTAGAGAGTTTTTTGAAGGTTGTTAACGCTGATAAGTTTTTTTAAAATCTCTTCAATGCCATTCCATAATCTAATGAATGAGGGTATACAGGATTTCTGTGAAATGTTAGTCCTATTTTAAGGAAGAGATATGTTTCTATTATTTCTCAAAGGATAATCTGAAATTTCACTGACTAATGGAGGGATTAAATCCGAGATATATGACGGCACCAAGCCAGCATTAACATTATACATGAATGAAAAGTATCTTATTTCAGATCGATGTTCCGACGTTATCGTGACAAAATAAAGTAACTAAAATGTGTCCGAAATATCTATTTGACCTTTCATCAGACTTGACCGTCAGATAAATAGATCAGGCAAAAACAAACGATGTACGCAATTTTCAAGTTTTAACCTGGTTTGCAAATACGATATTGTCCGAGACTCGGATTTTCTCATCTACATGTATGGCTGTTTTTAGCCGCGCACGACCTGATCTCGTGGCCCAGTGTTTAACGTGTCGGCCTACAAAACAAGAGGCCCCAAACGTGGGCACGTATTTTCCGTGTGTTTTTTTCTTCGTCCCTTTTTATCATTTTTTGCGAAGTTACTTCATAGAAAAGGGGCATCATTAAAATGACCGATATTGTCAACCTTTAACTTGCTATATAGAATTATGTATGAAATATGTGGGGTAGGGGTAGATTTGGCTCTCCAGAAAGATACTTATTTCGGTGACCCCAGATTTTTATGTTGTTTTCTAAAAGGTATAATAATAGCCCGCGAAGTAAAAATAAACCATAGATTTTTTCACCATCAGATTTCTTTTAATATAGTTTATTCTAAAAACAAGTTCCAATTTTCGACGAATTGCCAAAATATAGCATGCAGTATCTTGTCAAAGCGAAGGTTAATAGATAAACTTGCATATTTTCTAGAAGGTTTGAAGTCATGACCAATAATTTAAGTTAAAAGAAAGAAACTGTCTTTCAAGCTTGATATTTAGGACTAGTGTTATTCTTTTATCTCCATATAGAAAATGTCTCTGGAATAACAATGGTAATCCAGTGTTTTCCATAGGTATTCTAATGACCTTTATCAAAGTCATCGTTATTCACTGTTATTCTACTGGAAGTCAATGGATGTAAAATAACACTGTTTTTTAACTGTTATTCCAGTGGTATTCCAATGGAAATACCAGTGGTTTTAACACTGGTATTGTTTCACTGTTATACCAATGAAAATAACAGTGACTTTTCCTTCTAAATTGTTTCACTATTATTCCACTATTTTTTGTTGCTGTTTTTTTAAAGGTAATAGTATTTTTATCATTGTTTTTGAAATAACAGCGGATATTTTTGTTCCGATCAATAGGTTGGTGTGCACAGTATAGGATCAATCTAATTAATGACAAAATTCCTTATTGGGAAGAAGTGGGTGATTTTAAGCATTTGAAGAACCCAAGAATTATGAAAGTATTTGTTTGTTTGTTTAATTTGATTTTTAAGTCCCAGTCAACAATATTCATCTATGTCGAGATACGCCTTCCTTGTTTGAGCCAGTACTAAGCAAGGGTTAATGTATCTTTCTCAAGGACACAACGTAGTGACGCCTCGAGTCAAGCACTCTACCACTGAGCCTCTGCGCTCCCTTGGAAGTGTTTGATCCCCAGCTCCAATGTACAAAGATACCCCCGCTGTAAGCTAGCTGACGCACAGTGGATACATGTATTTTGAATTTCTTTACTTTAATATTCCTGTAGGGTTATTATGAAAATCTCAATAGTTGTCACACTTTTTTGACAAATAGTGCAGACCCAGGTCAGACCAATAGAGGAAAAGTTACAGTCTGATGAGGATATACTCTTTTGGCAGGGTTCATTCTAGCATGAAATTATATGGGGCCATATCATACTATAGCAGGGGCTATTTACCAAAACATTGCGGCAGAGAAAAAATTAAAGGTTTATTTATTGTGCATGCACAGTGCAACATTCAAAATGATAATGTTATTTAATATGGTATGTAAATAATTTCTCATGGCGCTGATTCTAATGATGTGTTCTCATGCGGAGAAACCCTATTATATAAGATAATTATCGGGAAAATACATTACACTTCGAAGCCAATGTCTTCTTCCGAGATTAAACTGACAATTTGTTTACATACATGACATTTCCTGGTTTGTACAGTGAGATATATTACCCTTCATTCATAATACTACGAGATTTAACAATAAGTTGCTATATGCATTGTTGAATTTCTGTTGTTGAAACAGTGAACTTTAATGTTTAGTTGTTGTCGATCTGACAATAATCTGTCAACCATTTTTTCCAAAGCCAATTGTAAACCATGCAACAATTGGATAATATGCTTCCCATCAACCAATGAACAGCGTCATTGCTTTGGCGTGCTGAATCAGGGAGAGCCGTTAGACTGGTTCTCTCTCCCCTACACTAGCTATTGTTACGGAACCATTTTAAAAAGAGCCGTGTGCAAACCGAGTTATACGAAAATTGCCTGAAAGGCCGTTTTTTTTCTTTATGATTAACAAAAAGAATGATAATCAACTCCTTAAAATAACTAGAGATAGATTAAAAAAACAGTCACCAACTGATATCGATATATCGGCCATTTAGGATGGATAAGACACAAACCCACAAACACGTATTGGCTTTTATAAAAGTTAGTAAACAGCTTTTTGAGGCATTTTAGCTTACATGTAGATAACACTATTCAGTGTTTGGATAGGGTAGAGAGATTTGAACATCAGCTCATTGCTGAATTAAGGAGTAAACCACATAATCAAGTACAATTTCATTTTGAATTAGACCCTATAGATCTGTGTTTTTGTGCAAAATTAATTTTTTGTACGTGTTTGGTAGAAATATTTCTGCATCTGTCTGTCCGTCACAAAATCGTGTCAGCTCTATAACTTAATAACCATTTGAAATATTTCAAAGATACTTCACACATTTGTAAAGCACATTCAGATGACGTGTCATGCACAAGAATCATAACTCTTACATGTATATTTTTTTCAAATTATTCCCCTTGTAACATGAATAAATGCAATTCTTTAATCGACTCTGTAAGTTGAACACTGTTTAAGCTATTTGGTTGAAGCTTCATACACTTCTACAGCACAAAGAGACAATGCGTCATGCACAAAAACCATACATCTGCTTTGGATATTTTTGGAGTTATTTCCCTTGATCATTTGCAATGCTATTACGTGTCGACTCGCATTTGATAACCCTTAGAGGTATTTCAACGAAACTTCATACATTTATAAAGCACTTTCAGAGGTTGTGTCATGCATAAGAACTATAACTCTTGTATGTTTATTTTTCAAACGATTCCTCTTGTACCATAACTAAATGCAATTTTTGTCCACTCTGTAAGTTGCACACTGATTAAGCTAATTGATTGAAACTTTTTACACTTCTAGAGCACAATAGGATAATGCATCATGCACAGGAAACATAACTCTGCTTTCGATATTTTTGGAGTTATTTCCCTTTGACAATTTGCAATGCTATTTTGTGTCCGCTCTATAACTTGAATACTGTTTGAGGTATTTCAACAAACTTCATACATTCGTAAAGCACATCCAAAAAACGTGCCATGCACAAGAACCATAACTCTTGCATGTTTTTTTTCAAAATATTCTCCTTGTAGCATAAACAACAGCAATTCTGTGTCCACTCTGTAGGTTGAACACTGTTAAAGCTATTTGGTTGAAACTTCTTACACTTCTAGAGCACAATGAGATAATGTGTCATGCACAAGAATCCATAACTCTGCTATGGGTATTGTTTGAGTTATTTCCTTTTGATCATTTGCAATTCTATTTCGTGTCAACTCTAACTTGATAACCCTTAGAGGTATTTCAACGAAACTTCATACATTTATAAAGCACTTTCAGAGAATGTGTCATGCATAAGAACTATAACTCTTGTATGTTTCTTTTTCAAACGATTCCTCTTGTAACATAACTAAACGCAATTTTTGTCCACTCTGTAAGTTGAACACTGTTTAAGCTATTTGATTGAAACTTTTTACACTTCTAGAGCACAAAAAGATAATGTGTTATGCGCAGGCAACATAACTCTGCTTTCGATATTTTTGGAGTTAGTTTCCTTTGATAATTTGCATTGCTATTTTGTGTCCGCTCTATAACTTGATAACCGTTTGAGGTATTTCAACAAAACTTCATACATTCGTAAAGCACATTCAGAGAACGTGCCATGCACAAGAACCATAACTCTTGCATTTTTTTTTCTCAAAATATTCTCCTTGTAGCATAAACAACAGCAATTCTTTGTCCACTCTGTAAGTTGAACACTGTTAAAGCTATTTGGTTGAAACTTCTTACACTTCTAGAGCACAATGAGACAATGTGTCATGCACAAGAATCCATAACTCTGCTTTGGGTATTGTTGGAGTTATTTCCTTTTGATCATTTGCAATTCTATTTCGTGGCAAATCTAACTTGATAACCCTAAGATGGAATTTCAAAGAAACTTCAAACATTTATAAAGCACTTTCAGAGAATGTGTCATTCATAAAAATTATAACTCTTGTATATTTATTTTTCAAATCATTCCTCTTGTAACATAACTAAATGCAATTTTTGTCCACTCTGTAAGTTGCACACTGTTTAAGCTAATTGATTGAAACTTTTTTTACACTTCAAGGGCACAATAAGACAATGTGTCATGCACAGCAAGAATAACTCTGCTTTGGATATTTTTGGAGTTATTTTCCTATGGTCATTTTCAATGGTATTTTGTGTCCACACTGTTACTTGATAACCGTTAGAGGTATTTCAACAAAGAGTACATTGTAAAACACATTCAGACCACGTTTCATGCACAAGAACCATAACTCTTGCATGTTTATTTTTCAAATTGTTTCCCTTGTAGCATAACTTAACGCAATTTTGTGTTGTTGTTTTTTTTTTCTTAAAAGTGGGGGCATCTGTTCTTTCGTGAAAAAACAGTTCTAGTTTTTTTATATATTTTATAGCATATTTGTATGTGAATCTGAAGGCATTACATGGGACAGTACTTTGTGCACATACTTTCGCTTGTAGCTGACAACAACCTTTCTTGAAGGAGGAGAATGTCCTTTGAAATTAGTTCATGATCAATCTCCACGAAAGTATGGAACCAGGAGGTATTAAACTCGTAACCCCTGGATCTGCAGTCAGACGCTACAGACTAAGCTAACAGACCCGGTCAAAATTAAGTGATATAACCAGTGGAATATCTAGTATTACCAGTGATTCAAGTGTAATATCAGTGGTACACCAGTGGTAATACCAGTGGAAATCAGTGGTACAATTTTGTGTTATAACAAATGATAAACCAATGGTTTCCATTGGTATATCAGTGGTATACCAGTGAGTTCCATTGGTATATCAGTGGTATACCAGTATTTTCCAGTGGTATACCACTGTAGATCAGCGGTAAAATTTGGTGGTATTACCAGTGGTATACTAGTGTTTACCAGTGGTATTATCAATGGTATACCGGTGGTATACCACTGGTAATCAGTGGTAAAATTTGGTGGTATTACCACTAGTTTCCACTGATATAACAATGGAAATCAGCGGTATTACCACTGTTTTACCACTGGAATCCAATGTTTTCCAGCGGTAATACCACCAAAGGGTTTATCACTGGTTTCCACTGGTATACCACTGGTAATACCGCTAGTAATTTCAGAGGCATTTTCTATAGGGCTGTTTTGAAATGCTTAAAATTTCCATATGAGATTATGAAAAACTAAGCATGGTGACAAATTGTTTTTATTTCATAAATGGATAGTCATTTCATAAAACAAACGGTAAGCAAAGTATCATAGGAAGTTCACTGAAACCAATTTCTAATATGTCACTTTTCAAACTCATTATTTCTGACCAAAGGCTAATAAAACTGAAATATTTTTTTGCCTACATATGTGCATTTTAATGGGCAAACTTTTAGCGGTGTTTTTGAACAGTTTTCTTTAAGTTCAATAATTAAGGGTTAAAATGCAAAAATCAACCTTTTAAAGAAAAATATGGTTTTGAGAGTAGTTTTTGTTATAAAATTGACGTTGAAGTGGTTTCAAACTGGTCTGTCCGACTTGAAAAACGCCAAACAATTAAAATTTTGCAAATGGTAGATATTTGAAATTCACCAGTAGCTCCTGGTAAAATTGGTAAATGCACTTAATTTTATTTGAACACTGTAGGCCAAACACAGTAGAACTTGATTAGTCCAGTTTTTGACGATTAGAGTTTTACGATTACTTTGCACTTCCGGTTTCAATGTTTGAGTTTAAAAATCGATTTGGTAGCATTATGATTTTGACGGGTTTTTTTTTTATCAATTCTCAGAAAAGAACGGTGACGTCTGGTGATAATGAATAATCGCTGAAAATTTCAATGCCGTATCGCTGATGATAAAGCCTACAGAGCAGTGCAATTCTCTATGTAAATTACAAGCTTAAAGCTGAATTTAAATGATTAACCTGCTAAAAGTGTTTGTCTTATGATATTGAGTAGCAAAACCGACGAGTTCGATGGAAACAAAACTTTTAAACTTATTCTTCTTATATCACGGTAGCCAGTAACATCTTCAAACAAACAAGACAAATTCGACGAATTTATATCCCCCGACGAAGGTTATATGAGAGAAACATGTAAATCACAAAACATAAATCCCATTTATCTAACCCTTAGTTCACCTTCAGTATCATTCAGATCATAACGAGCGTCTGTCAAGTACGTTTTAGTGCTTAGTTAATAAAAAATATACTTACATCTGCACATTTTCAATATCTTGACCTTTAAACTCAACCCCAGAGGTCAAGGGTGTGTGTAAATCAAAGTGTAGGTCTAGTTTTACCTTGCATGTAGGTCTACACTTCGTCCACTTTAATTTGATATGCAACATGACTACTTTTAGCAAAGAAAAAAATGACCTTTTGACCCCACCCAAGGGGTCGTTTGTGTGTGTAATGACAGCATATTTGCTTTAAGGATGCTCTGTGCTCAATTCCCTTTAATTTGATAAGCAATATGACTACTTTCAGAAAAAGATATAGTTTGACTTTTGACCCCACCCCCTGGGTCGAGGGTGTGTCTGTGGGCAAATTGTTTGCTACCATGTTGCTGCCAGCGTCGTCAGCTTTGATTTGATATGCAACATGACCATATTCTGAAAAAGTTTAATTTTGGCCTCAGCCCCACCCACTAAGTCCACCCAATGGGCTCAGACCCAGGCCTTCAAACTAAAATCCCGTTTGATATGTTTCATATCTACTGCTGCTCTGCCTGCATGCAAACTTTCAGCAAAAAAAAATAATAATTAATAATTGCCTTATTTATTGCGAAATTTAAACATTTGACCTTTGACTCCTTAGGTGGGGTCAAAGGGGGTGGGGTAAAACTTTGACACTGCCATGCTTATCTACAGGCACTTGGCAATCATGGTCTGTAGTGAGAAGTTGTACAATTTAATAGCTTTGATGAAATGTGAAGATCATCACACAAAAAAGCTTATGTTTTGCCTTATAATTGCCTATACTAAAACAAGGGCAATAACTCAAGTGTTAAGTAGTCGATTTTGACCAAAGTTATAGGATATCGAGAGTCTATAGTACTTATCGTTTGTACCAAGAATAAATCAAATTTGACCAATAGGTACTGAGATATGGTTCCGGACAGACAAAAAGTGTGGACGGGCGGACGGAATGGACGGACTGACGGACGCACAGAAGACGACAAAACTATATCCCTCCGACTTCTTCGGGGGATAGCAAAAACGTTAATTGATAATGCCTCGGTTACATTTGCTACTGTCGTTGTACGATTTATTTGTCTACGATTTTCCCTACGATTTTTTCGGCATCGTAGGCGGCTATAAGCTACGACGTTTGTGTTTACATTGCTTGCGATCACCTTACGATTTCTTCGGCGACAAACTTGGACAAAACCTTACAGAGACCTTGCGGATATCGTACGACAACCGCAAGGTTATCGTACAATCATCGTGTTATCTTCACTACCTCCCTCTATAAATCGCACGATGTCCGTACGATGACCTTGCGGAAGTCGCAAGGAGTCGGTATGTCGTGTAATTATCTGCATGGATTTAAACGGCCATCCATGTTCATTTTTGGATTCCATTTGGAATGTGTTTCAAAGTCATGTGATCACAAATCGTGCTATGAAGAGGCTAGTGTTTTAGTTAAACATGGTCCCAAGGTATTGAACAGTGTGATACGTTTGTGTATATTTTAATGTCAATTTTTAAGTTTTGCAATTTTCATAAAGTTTAAATCACAGAATATAACAACAACCCCTTTTTTTTAAATTTCACTTTTATAATTCGAAAAGTATCACTTTAATTGAAAATATAAAGGTGCTTTACGAGGGTCAGTCAAAAATAACTGAGCCCTACCTCATAACATTTTAGTTTGGTATTGTGGACACCAAATGTGATTATGTTCTATAAGTATTATATGTCATAGATGTTTTGATTCTGAAGAATTATCCTAGTGAAGCTTCTATTATGGTTGCTAGGCAACTGAAGATAGTCAGTCAGAGTGATGCGTTCACGATCTCAACCACCAGGAATTTAAAGTATGTCTTTAAAAAGCTTGTGTGCTTGATAGTTTTTCTGAAAGACATATTAGACATTTATTTAAATAACATATATCATATTATCTTTTCATTACACTTGGTTTGTTAATGTTTAGGTGAACATTGATTGCGCGCGTTGCCTAGCAACACAAAACGTCTAAATTCCACAATTTTTAAAGTACAGGAGGATTCTGTTGCCATGGAAACAAAATTGTGCATTTAAATTAAGAAACTTAATATGTCTGAGGGTTGGTTTGTGTATGCAGTACTGTTAAAGCGTTAATAGGCTAATGTTTTGTGTTTTCTGTTAAAATTGTGTAAATATAAATGTGGGTGGGGTAATTTATAGGACTTTAGGCTTGTTAAAATTTGATAAATTCTGAAATCAAACTACTACATCATCTATAATTTGGAATCAGTTGGTTTCTGTATTGTGACACTGAATAGGTACATGTTATAGATATAAAACGACAGTGAATAAAGCCGTGCTTAAACAATACTGTTTCCATAGCAACGCTTAGATTTAGATGTATCACAGCGTGAACGCACCCCTTTGACAGGTCATATTCTGTTGCCTAGCAACCGTTACAAAAAGTCTACCAACAGAAATAAATTAGGCGATATAATAGATGACATATAACTGCAATGGAATATCATCTAAATATATGTCCATTTTACTTTATTTAAATGTTATGAGGTAAGGCTCAGTTATTTTTGACTAACCCTCGTAATTGTATCGTCTCGTAGATTCAGCATAGACTAAAACGCTTATTATGATTTTGTTCAGTTTAATCACCCAAAGGCACTCTACGGCCAGCAGCACATAAAATTTTCGTCATAAGCAAAAATGAAGTCGTTGCATGCGAATAAGAAAGGTACTGACCAGAATGCGCTTTCTTCCACCCAGCCTGGTCAGCACATTTGCCATTCGTTTTCAGTAAAATTTATTTTGTAGAACATTCATTCATTCAAATTTCAATGTTCCAACTAGTCACATGTTCTCACTACGAGACCCATATATTTTATTCCTTGAAGTAATACTCAAATTCAAATTCCAGAGTTATAAATCACAAAAGATATCTGGACTTTTTATTAATCTTATCTCATTTATTGAACCCCTATCCAACCAGCATTTTATATACTGAAAATGCATATGCATTTCACGTTAGGTGCATATTTTCACTTGCACTTCAGACAATTTTACCATGGAAGCATACTCTATGGGCCGTGATTAGACCGCTTCCATCAGCAAACTGAACTGGGTCCATATTGAGTCACTCTGAGTGGTGGTATTAGAGACATCGCCTGAATACAAATATTGAAATGAAACAAACAGCTATATAATGATAACCAATATATACCTGTCTGGAAATTGTTGGCACGTCGCAAGGCGCCCGCACGATCATTGTGCCATCGCCCTGGGGTTACCGCAGGATGATCGTCCGATGTCCTTACGATTTTATGGGCCCTGCAAGGGCATCGTGCGGCGACCTTGCGGGCTCCCTACGACTACCGCAAGAGTCTACGATCATTTTTTTGCCAAACTGACAATCTAAAACCCTGCGTTGTCCTCACGATCACCGTGCGGTGCCCGTACGGGGATCGTACGATGTCACTGCGATGTGTCTACGGGCTACGGGCTTACGATTTTTTCAACTTTGTCATTGTGCGGAGTTAAACAAAATCGTAGAGGCCACGATGCCCGTAAATCCGTACGATGATCGCAAGGTCTCCCTGCGGAGGCCGCACGGAAACGGTGATTTGTATATCGTACGGACATCGTTTACTCGCCGTAAGGCAAATGTAACCGAGGCATCAGGGCTCTATGTTATGATTTATATCGTAGAAAAGTGTGACTTTTTTGAAATGAGGGTACCTTTTCTCCAACTTTGTCCGTGCAAGAATTACGTCACGTCATTTTTAAATGACATAACTTACAGAGTCTCGGCAAAGTACTGCTTCATTAATAAAAAGCCTGTATTTTGTATACCCTGTGTTTCACTTTCTGAACTAGCGTAAAAACGTAAGGTGACCGATTAGAACTTCGCTTTAGTATATTTAGTAGCATATAGACGAATGGCTGAGAATGGGTTTGCTCCCCCCATCCCTAGGGAATTTCGCAGACATATCCTATCTTGTAGGAAATTGAAAACCGAGTCTTTTAAGAAAAGTTTGCACTCTGTGCGTTGGGGCGTTATTCTGTAAGAGCCTGTAACATACGTTACTTTAATAAATTAAGAAAAAGTAAATTGAAAGTTTGGGCTACAAATTTAAGATATTAAAATGTTTATTTTTAAAAATCATTCATATAGTCTGCATACTGGATATCTTAACTACGTATGACAGCCATTTGAACAAAATTGCGGCTTCCTAAGGTGTCATATGCGTTACATAAATCAGATAACCCATTAAAATAAGCAAATGTGGCTAACAACATTTACATTCACAATCTCTCTGTGTGTTCTGCAAAATGTTTTAACCATGTCTGACTAGCTTATGCAGTTGGCTAACAGAAAAATTAAAGTTTGTTTCCCTATCTTAAATATTTTTCTGGAATAAGCAATTAATTAACCCTACCCCTACCCAGTTTTAAGGTGAAAAGTTTGGTATTAAAACTAAAGTAAAACAAAAATAAAAAATATTTGCAGTTGATGAATATATAACATTGTTTGGCATTTTTTTGCTTATATAAAAAGACTTACAAATCTGCAATTTTGTTGCAAAATTGTTAAGATCAGAAGCTGTAACATATGTTACCTGATGTAATAAATGGGCAAGCTCATTGTCTTTACGTAAGATATGCCTAAAAATGTTTTAATCTCCTCGAGGGAATTTTGCAGACATATTCCTTCTTAATGTACAACTCAAGCTACATTGAATCAGGGATGTTTGCACTTTCTAAGTTGGGGTGTTAGTCTGAAACAGCATGTTACATGCGATACTATATCAGATAAAGGAAATGTAGTTTGAAAGTTTGAGCTAAAATTGTGAAAAAAAACTCGCAGCTGCTGGATATCTTACATTGTTAAGGGATTTTAAGCTGGCTCGTATGATAAGGACTTATAGATATGCTAGTTGTCACCAAATTTTAAAGATCAGAGAGTGTTACATATATAAGCCTGATAAGTAAAATCATCAAACAGTATTTTGACATCAAGCTGAGTAAGGGCCTGCTCCATCCTAATCCCCTTTGGAATTCTGCAGACATATTACATCTTATGTAACCATTCAAGGTGCATTTAATAAGAAATGTTGGCACTCTCTAAGTCGGGGCGTTAGCCTGTAACAGATGGTTACATATGTTACTATCTCAATTTGAGAATAAGAAATTTGAATGTTTGAGCTACAGAAAGAAGACATTAAAATTATTTCATAAATTGACATTCTTATAGTCTGCATACTGGATGTCTTTACTACATATGGAAGCTGTTTAACATTTATACGGCTAACTGTGGTGTTATGTGCGTTACATGAACCTAATTATAATTTAAAAGCCATAATTGTGGCTATCGTCATTTAGTTAAACAACTACTATGACTTGGTTTCAAACTGTTTTATTAGATTTTACAAACATATACTCAATTGATGAATAAATATATTGTCTTAAGGGAGTTAATACACAGCCCTACTCCCAGTTTTACTGAGTAGCAAATTTTGTTATTACCGTTTAAATAAAACACATGAAAGCGATTGCAGCGTGTGGATATTTTACTTTTTCTTAGTCTGTCTTGCTCATATATCTGCAATATGTCGCTAAGTTTAAGATCAGGACACTTAATGTGTACTTATAAGTCGTTGGTGCGAAAACACCAGAAATTATATTCATTTCTGATTATCAAGTCCATGGACTGTTGTTACAGATGTTATCAATGACCTTTTGGACACATTTCCTAATACTGTGCATATAATGCTAAATATAGAGCGACAAATAGAAAGGATAGTTTAACATTTGTACAACACAATACAATAAATGAAATGGTCACAACTAATTCTCATCGATTTAACACTCATGTTAAACGTTTGTCGTTGTCTGCTTCTGTGGTAATCATTATTATCACACGCCACGCTTCCTTGCAACTAGTAGAATAATCACACAATATTCAATCATTTACTGTTATACAGTTTGACCACCAGTCCACTCAAAATTGATGAGCCATTATCAACTTTCCAATTTTTCCATTCACGGCTTGGAACATTCGGAAACTGATATGAATTCCTAATAGTTGGCTCTTTGAGTATGTGTTTCAAGTGATACTCTGCAAGTAGGAGAAAGACTAAAGCTTTACAAGGAGAAAAACTTTGCCATTAAAAGCAATGAGTACCTGGACTGATGTACCTTGATATATCTGTGATAAAGAAGCATATCTTAGCTGGTTAACTTTTATAAATGTAGCCTTTCAATACATGCAACAAGCATATTTTCATCTAATAATGTCTCTGCACTTATTATCTTTCACCAAACATTCAAAACTTATTTGAAGTCTTAGTACTTCTGAAGTGCTGAAACCGAGGTAACTTTTCCCTTCAGTTAAACGAGCTAGGTGTATCACAGCAGCTAAAGCAATGAAATGCAGGATGAACAGAGCGCAAATTAGACCCTTTCACATCAATGATTCACTAAGTTTCTAAGATAAGAGCGCTTAATAAAGGATGTAACATATATAACTCGTCATAATAAATAAGCAAGGGCATTGTCGTGACATCCTTTTTGATAACACAGTCAGATGCAAGTGTTTTCAATTTCAGTGTTTCAATGGATCATGAAATGGGGCAACCTTATCAACTTGTTTACTCTGTATAAATCTTCGATAGAGCATAATAATATAGAACTACTGGTTATCCGATTCTACCCATAGTCCACTTTCCTTCTTTTGAATGCTACATCTAATGATATGGCTGCAAAAACTGAGAAATCAAAGGTTTAACATTATTTTAAGGCTTGCTTGAATGTACTAACATCAAAAAACAACCAGCTGCAAACATAATTGATGGCAATATCCAACTTCATGTTCTTTCTCATATACCTTATAACTTTCAAGGTGTAACAGAAATTGTTTCAGACGGTCTGCCAAAACCACCAAGAGTCAACATTGTAAGTAAAGAAAACTTCTAAAGTTCTTTGGGTGCAGCAAAAATACTATTGGTCTAAGACCTGAGGACTTAAGCACCAAAGGACTGGAAAGGTTTCATGGCAAATGATGCAAAAAAGCAGCCTATCAAATTTCTGTTTGACAAATGTCAGAAATCTTAAAGTATTCTTAGAGATACACGGTAGAGACATAGCTTTTGCAAAATCAGAGCAAAGTTATCATTTGACTAGCACGGATGCAGAGGCAGCTGCAGTAAGATTGCTCTTGCCACTTCATAGGAAGAGACGTATGCAAGAGTCATACTCCATTGTATGCATATATGTAAAATGGCATTAAACCCATATAAAATCAGGTGTTTGATCCCATGACACTGACATGCTGTTTCTGCTTTTGAAGAATGCTAAGGTTTCAAGTTATAGCTGGCGCTTGTACTGGTCACACATACAAAGAAAATTAAGTCTTTTGGTGGCAAAATAGAAGAATCACGCGAAATGCTTATAAGTGATGTTTGTCACAATTACCAATTTTAAAAAAGTAATCTTAATTGATGTAACACATATAACACCATAGGAAACTGTATATTTGTCAAAAACACTTTCTTATGTATCAAAGGTATTCAGCATGCAAACTACATTGAATAATTCAAATAAATAAATAGTTTTATGCCTTCTTTCTGTTTCTCAGACTTTCAATTCATTTATTCTTAAATTGATATGGTACCATACGTTACATACCATTACAGGCTAACCCCCTGGTTAATAGAGTGCAAACATCTCTTATTTGATGCAGCTTGGATCGTTCTGTAAGGTAGGATATGTTTGCACAATTCCAAAAGAGGTGAAGTGGAACAGGAATGTACTCAGTTTGCAGTCCTAATACTATGCCATGATTCTACTGGTTGTGATGAAATGGGTAATTATTTTGCAATTGAAGCAGACACAATGATAGACATTGTGAGGGTGACTTGAATAAAGTTTGTTTTTGAATAATTATATTTAAAAGGAATATTTATTAAATTGTGTCATTTAAATGAGAACTATTATTTACTATCTATACGTCTATATATGTTAATATTATAGACATTTGGAAATATGTGATAAAAAGATTATATATAACATCTGTAACACAATTCTATGGGCTTGTTATCAGCAAAGACTATAATTACTAAGCACCAGAGGCTAGAGATTAATAGGAAAACATGTGAAAATAGTATTTTTTCTGAAATATCATCTCTTACTTCCAAGACAATTTCCTTGCACAGATATTATGCCATGTAACATACGATACATACTTGAATGAGTGCTCTGATCCTGATGTCAAACTTGCAAATGTATGATTCTTCATTGCATTAGTAAGACAGTGCCAAAATGTAAGATATCCACGAGCGTCATATATTTTTCTTCAATAATAGATACCAAAATTAGGTACTTAATATTGGGGGTAGGGTTGTTTAATAGCTCATATAAAACAATTTATTCGAGATAGAAAAGCAAACTTTGCTTTTTCTATTAGTCGAATAAGCATTTAAGCGAACTAAGATTAAAAACACTTGTAAAAATGCACAAATCGTCTGTAAAATTAAATGATTTTAGTCACAATCTAACTTTCAAAGGGAAATTTAATCTATGTAACGCATATAACAGCATTGAAGGCTGTAATTTTGTTTAAAATGTTGCTTTTATGTAGCTTAGATATCCAGCTTGCAAACTACATAAGAAATTTGAATAATTAGATAGTTTAATGTCTTCTTTCTGTAGCTCTAACTTTCATTATGATTTTTTCCTTAGTTTGTTACAGTAACATATGTTACAGGCTGTCAAAGACTAACGCCCCGGAGCACAGAGTGCAAACATCTCTTAAAATTGCGGCTTGAAATTTTCTTCAAGGTAGGAAATGTCTGCAAAATTCCCTAGGGGAGTGGGGGGGGGGGGGGGGGAGCAGGACCTTTTTTAGCTCGAAGTCTAAATTAAAGGTAATAATCATTCGGACTTATTCTTATAACGGATTTGAAATGTGAATTAAGTGTAGCTGTCATTGCACTTTCTATACAGGTACCCGTGACCTGATTAAAAGGCCACATTTTGTATGGATTATCATTTAAACGGATTGACCATTGCCATTGTTGTACTGAATGCGGGTCTAGTCACGGGAAATTTCGATTTTGTTGCAATGCGAACAAGAAAGGTGCAGATCATACTGCGCGGATGCGCGCAGTCTGATTAGCGCATTTGTTATTCACTCTCTGGAAAGAATAACAGTTAAACTAGCTACATGCACATTTGAATAGTCTAGCTAGTCTTTGTAGCTGGGCGAGCTGGTTTGAGTTTCATCGGATCGCAAACCCCGAAGACATGTTTTCTCACGTTGGAGCCCATTTTGTTGTAGCTACAATTGATCAATGATCCATGATCATCGCAATTATTTAATAGGTTTTTACTTAATATATAAAACAGTGACACCCAGAGCAGAATGCGCCGATCTTGGTCATCTGCTTTTCTTTCCGCACATACATGTACCACATACAAGTATAAAACCCTTGAATAATGAAACTTTTCTCAGTTGGCACGGCTTAAGCAGTCTTGGCAATATTTACCAAGTGTCCACTTTTACATATTTTAATCCGTACATTTAGTGTTGATTAAGACCACAGACAATATGGAAGCTACAATTTTGTTTTTAGCTTCCATTTGGATTGCCTTTCTTGAAGGTATGTTTCTATTTGCTCATTGAGGTCTTTTAGCAGATAGTTTGTTTCATATCTTTTCGGAAGGAACTTTGGTAAGAAACATTGAAATATATATTATATTATTGTTACTGATACTTTTAAACAGGCTTTTAGTTAAGAGTGCGTAATAAATAATCTTGTTTCTCAACCAAAACATATGTTGTGGGTACTCTAAAGACCAGTCTCAATGAGTCCGACGATATACCTCCCCATCCTCGTTATGATGCACTTGTGACATTTTAACTTAAAACTACAGTGAAAAACGTAGCATGTTGCTCCAACGTTCAGCGGCTGGCAGCTGCATAAAACCGCTTGCCAGCTGCATAAAAAACACTAGTCAGCCATTGAAAAGTGACGTTAATTGCAAATTTATGACGTTATCCAGTCTGATGACGCGTTACATTTGCAGAATTGATATTTTGTCTGCGGATCTTTTTTACCTTTACATGTACAAACAGTGTAGACGCTGATGAAATGCAGCATTATGCTGCATTTCATATATAATGCTGCATTTCATATGGGTCTTCAAAGTTTGTAAAGGTACTCGCGATCGTTTAGGGGTTTCCCGAATGCAAATGGTTAATACATTTAAGACTAATTGGACTTCCCACTCTTATCAATTGGACCTGTCCATTTTCGTTTTAAGGGATATTGGCTGGGATCTTTCATTTTAGTCAGATTTTAATAGAACATCCTGTAAGCAAAGAGTGGGGGACCCCGAATAGACTCCGCATTCTGCGTCTCCACTGTTTGCATATGACCCACAAAAAGGACGCTAGGCTTATATGGGTTTAAGACAAAATGTAATTTTCGACGTTTGAAAAGAGTGAATTATAGTCGAAAATTGTTTCCCCTTTTTTGATCACCTCTGATAGGGGGGGGTTAAATAACAAGGGTTGTCTAGGCGCGGAATGTTCATTCAGCTTTTGGAATGACCGACTACTGAAACGGACGTGTTTTAGGTCAGGAAGGTAGGTTGTGTATTTTCATAACGAATGGAGTACGAGTTGGTTGGAATTTGTGCTTAAATGATGCAATTTGTATGTTATTGTATATTAAAGGATAGTCGGTCGGTTGTTCCAACAGGCTTACACCAAAAGACAACATTTCTTGTTTAGTTCGTTAAGGGTTTATTCCTGTGTGAATTTTAAGGGTAATCGGAGTTGTTTGAGCAAGGGAACACTTTTTAACGACCCGCACTCCGATGTATACTAGAAATATGAGCTGGCCGGCAACTACATGTATGTAGTTACAGTAGAAGCCTCCCAATTTAGGAAAATGTGCAGACATTTCTCTTTAACAAGGTCTGTTATGTTTGATAAAGCTGAAATAGATTGATGATGTGCTCAAAACCAGTGGTCCGGTTTTCCGCCCATGTTGCGATTTCTCTACAATAAGAATATTTTTTTTATTTCTTTGTTCATTATTGTTATTATTATTATTATTGTTATTATTATTATTATTATTATTATTATTATTAACTCTTTTCCAAATTTTCGAGGGCATCCCATCTTCTTCGGTGTTTAATTGACTACACTTTATTACATTTTACAGTGAAACCTGTCGTAAGCGGCCACTCAAAAATAAACAAAACAAAAGTCTTAAACACATGAGATGGCTTAGAGCAGGTCAAAAGTAGGCGGAGCATTCTGCAATACTTTCGACCTGCATTAAACGTTATCCGCTTGAAAACATATTTTAGGGGTCTTCTTTTGAGTGGCCGCTTTTTAAAAACAAGTTTTACTGTAGGCCTACATTGCATTTCAATATACCTTCCAAACGTTTGTGGCGTCCAGAAAATGTTGAAGAATAGGGGTAACCATCGAAAATTTGATTATGATAATCGTTGTTATTATTATTATTATTATTATTATTATTATTATTATTATTATTATTATTATTATAGTTTTTTTCATATTCTATTTATTTGCAGGTGCCCAAGCGACCTATTATTGCTACAATTCTTACTATTCCATTACCTACCGTTGTGATTATGGATGTTGCGGGTCCAGCAGCACCAGAACGTGTTGCGATTACGAGTACGAGTATACTGATTTAACAGGCATCATCGTTGGCGCCGTGGTCGGTGGCATCGTGTTAATTTCAGTGATCGTTGTTGTTTGTATAGTAATTATGAAGAAGAAAGGCTATGGTGGAAAAGTATTCGGTCGATTTGGCGGCAACAGATCCGTCGGTGTCGTCAACCATCATCCGCCGACGACTACGGTCACGACGACACCAGGACACCAAGGTAATGCTCCAATTATTTGCGGCCGGGGCCCTCATGGCTCATGAAGATGGAATTTATTCATCCATAGGTAGTAGATACATATGAGCCGCGAAATGTGATTTCCAACAATGTTGCATTTTGACAAGTGTTGACTCAGACGAGCTTGTTCAGTCTCCTTTTAAGCTTAGAAACTCCAAATTATGTTCTGGCAGTAGCTTAACAGTCATAGAATATTCAAGCGACTAGCAAAGGCTCTGATAAGACTGCGAGCATGCGCAGGCTGATCTGAGGCTGTGTTTGTTTTTTGTTTGTTTGATTTGATTGTTTACGTCCCATCAACAATCTTTCAGTTATATAGGGACGAGTCTTCCTGGGTTGAACCAGTACTAAGCTAGGATAACTGTGTCTTGCTCAAGGACCACAACGCAGTGACGCCGGTGAGGCTGGAACCCGCGGTCCATTGGTCTCGAGTCAAGCACTCTACCACTGAGCCACTGCGCTCCCTATCTGAGGCTTTGCTGGTCGCACATACCACATTGTTGGAAATTTCATGTCGGGAGGATGTTGATGGAGGAGGTGGGGTCTGCTGGATACAGTTATCGATGTAAAATTTAGGCCCAAATACCAGTTACATGTATCAGTATTACAAATGTCATGTTTCAGACATCAGTTAGAGAAGGTTCTAGATATCAGTTCAAACATCAGTCATCAGAAGTTAAATATCCAAATACCAGCTATGAGTTACATAGAGGATCTTGCATAAGTGCTCATGTTTTATTGAATTTATTAAACGAGTTGGGGAAAAGAGATAAAATGCGAGGCTTGCCTAGCATTTTATATCTTTTTCGAAACGAGTTTAATAAATTCAATAATACATGCGCACGAATGTTAGATTCTATTTATCACATGACATTAAGACTTTGAAATCTCATTTCTGGCGTAAAACGTTATAATTTTGTCATTATATACGCTAGAATGGTTCACTCTCCTACACTGGCTATTGTAGGGACAGGTCATCAATTAATCAAACGGGCAGAAATCTGCCCGTCTCACGGAATGTCACGGAGCTAGCCGACAACTCGGAACCAGTTTAAAATTTCCATACAGGCTACATAAAAAGCTTATATGTTTTTCTATTAAATATCGCTTTATCATTTTCCTTTCTATGACGTTTATCGAGTTTGAAACGCTACATTCAAACTTGTTATTGTGTTGGCATAGTTTTCGTGACGTCAACGTCACCGTTAACGTCGGGATATGTTGGCGGAGACAGTCATGTTTCTGTGGTTGTCTTTTCAACTTAACGATTTGTAATACAACGTATGATTGGCCGACCAAATACAGCCCACCTAACATTATACATGACCAGTTGTTAATTTGAACAACTCGTGACCAGTTTATACATACGCAACGTTGTTATGGACGTCATATGCCCAACGTTGTTATGGACGTCATAACGTTTCCCGAAAATATGTAAACCACTAGTGGTTTATCGATTTTATTGCATGACGTTATTTCACTCCCAGACGCGACATCATGTGATAAATGTGAACCCACCACCACCTTCATATGGGCCATATTGTATGATACATGTACCCTACCACTCCCTTTTTTGCATGCGAATGACGTAAGCGCAGACCAACCTTTGATCAATGCTTATGTTATTTAACCCTTTCGATGCCAAGCGAATTTCTTAGTACTTGCCAAAATGACGGCACTTTTTTTCGACGTCTTGTACTTGTTTACGACGTCCGTAACAACGGGAACGTCATTAAGTGTTGGCGCGAAAAACTCGCTGACTATTCTGAATATATCGTCTTACTTTCCCGCTAACGTCTGAAGGGGCGTACATAAAGTTGGACACTATGTCCCTGGCGAGAAACCACCTTTGCATAGGCTCGGGCTTGTCTGAGCCTTAGTCACAAAACCCAATCTCGAGCGCTTGATCAAATGGCGTATGGCGCACAATGCGATAAGTTAATGCGAGCAGCGAATGGTCTGACGGGTTTGGTCATTTTTATATTCACTCGACAATGCAGAATACCAATGTTTGAAATGCTGGCTCAAATGGCGATAGTTTGCTATGTAAGCGAGCAGCGAAAGGCTATGACGAGTCTGCACTTTTGCACAGGCTCGCCTGAGCCTTAGTCACTGGACAAAGCGTTAAGTACAACTCAGACGGTGCTTTGGGTCTCATTTATGCTAGCAGCGCAGGCTCTAGCGAGTCTGAACATTGCACAGGCTCACCGGAGCCGTCGCCACAGTACCAAAAGCGAATACATTGATGAGTCTGCACAAGAAACCTCGGGTCCGATAAAACGTTCTTACGAGAATGCGCGCATGTGTAGTAATGAGTGAGGCTTTGCTGTTGGAGAGGACAGTGTTGTATTTTTAAGCGCGTAATTCTGTCTAATCGTCTACTCGTTTTTTGGTGGTTATTTTATTGCAGTAAGTTTTCTTGCAGGAATGCGCTTACATGTGTGTGCAGTCTCATATTAGCATTCTCTGCTCGAGAGGAAGGTGTCATATTTTTTTTTCTTTCGGTCATCTCTCCTTTTTGTGCAAGTTACTTTACTGTCCACAATCATCTGCGCGTTTTGTGTTAGTTATTTTATAGAGCAATGTAGTTTCGCGATTTTAGTGAGAAAGAAAAAAAATAAAACTTATACACGCGAACATGCGAACATGTCCATATATACATGCTGTGTATTATTATACCATAGTCCAGTTTTGCAAAACACGAAAATGATTCCACGCCAAAATTTCAGCAAAGACAAAAACATGCGAAAATTTAAGTTGGTTTATAAGTTCAGTCAGCGCTTATCCCGAGTTTCCATGTCGTGGCTGGATGAGACACCCACTAAAGATAAAGGTCCGGAAGCTGACCCGGATGGAATAAAACACTGAATCCGTCCCTAATCGCATTTCTTGCAAGATCAAATTGCTTCAGCGAACTGCATATCGGGGACACAGCTAATGTATTATCTCTAACAATTTTGTTTTTGAAGCGTCGGCGATCGTGGCATGCATTTATTGATTTGTTTTTATATTCATTCACTTGTTTTACAAAATATATTTGGAAAGGAGAAAAAGAATGGAAAAACAACAACAACACTGTTTTGTGCTGAGAAATAATAATTATTTCACCGAAACCAACACTTTCTGGACGTCCCTTGTCCATTGCGCGCCGTCGCACGTTACAATTGGCGTCTCGTGAGATTTATGACGTCAAGTCATAGAAAGCGGGAAAAAACATAGCAACGGCATGTTGATTTTTACTGACACTACCTTCATATAATCTCCTCTGATGCCTAGTGCGTTTCATGAAATGGGTCCCGCCCAAAAATATTTTGCTGAAAAAGGATTTTTCTTTACATTGAGAACAACTAAGATATAAATAGCAGTAGAGTTTTCTCGAAAATCAAAACCAAACAGGTGGCCCAAAAGTGGCCCGTTGGCACTCAAAGGAGTACTACTGGTGGCCCAAAAGTGGCCCGTTGGCAAACAGAAGGTTAATTTGTGATAATCCACGGTTTAAAAACTATAGCCCCGAGATTTTAAAACTTTATCATGCTCAACTGAGCATGAAATTTCAACTGCTCATAAAAACTAAAATGGTGAAAAGTAAAGACTTGTTTTGCTTTCAAGCTCTAAGATGCTGTATTTGTGCAAATAAATGTTAAAATGCCAGCACAACGCTTGGCATGCTAGGAATCGAAGTTCAGTTATGATAACATTATCCTGTGTGTGCTAAATAAATTACATGTGTGAAATAAATTTTAGTTTTTTTCTATGAATGCCATACGTGTTCAGTTAAGATAAAGTCATCATGTTTACTTTTATCTGAAAGAAATGCGATCATTACTTCATGGATCTCTGAAAATGGAATACATCGCATTTTTGCATAAACATTTTATAATCAAAATTATCAAAACATGTACGTTAGGATAAAAATCAATTTTGCATTTAATTTTTAATCATTTTAAGATTTAATTGGATTGTAAAACGGAACAGCGGAATAGTCAACGTGAACACGGACTGCAAATTAACCATTTCCTTCATGAGTATTCATGCTAGACTGCTAAATTTTGTACACCCTAATTTTCAATAAAACTTTCATGTTGGTACATAGAATAAAGAAATTACTTGTCAGTCCACTGGTGTAAGATCAGATATATCATATCTCCATAAGCGAACAGAGTAGACTCTGATCAGGCAGCTCTTACAAGAGCTGCCTGATCTGGGTCTGCTATTTGCAAAAGCGTTAAAATGCGTCTCTTTACGGTAAAGGGATAAGCAAACAAGATGCTTGTTTGCACGTACGTTCATGGTAATGGTGTTATTGGCAATACACTTCTTCTTTATGCAGATGACTCTGCAATATTGGTAGCAGATAAGGATATATATACTGCAGAACATTCTCTTCAAACAGATCTCCAGATAGTGAGTGGCTGATTTAATAACAAATTATCGTTGCATTTTGATAAAACTGAGTCTATTTCTTTCGGCTCTAAATCAGGGCTCAGACCCCTGTCAAACTTAAATATAGAATGTAAAGGCAGTAAAATTGAGCCAAAAGACAAAGTCAAATACATTTGAGCTATTTTTATCAAACCAGGGCAGGGGAAAGCATGGTTAATTCTATTTTGCAGAGAGCTAACGCCAGACTTAAGTTTTTATAAGTGAAACAGACATTTTTTAACTTTTCATAGAAAAATAACTTTAAGTCATGTCCCTCATACAATGCCATTCCAATTACGTCTGTTCCATCTGGTATATGGGAATATCAAAATTGCTAAAAAAACAGACTTCAAGTTACACAAAATAGTATTATCAGGTCCGTTCATAAAATGGATCAAAGGTCTCATGCAGGTGCTAATGAATTCAAGTTCACTGGCTGGTTGCCAGTTTTACGTAGGGTTGATCAGATCATTTTAAACCATGTTTTTTAAATCAAATCCAGGCAGTCAGCTCATTATATGACTGAAAATTTTATATAAGCAAGTTTAATACATTCTTATGGCACTAGGTTTGGGGAAGGTAGGAACTTTCCATTCCTAAATTGAAACGTTTTGGCGAAAAATTATTTGTTTACAATGGATACATCTTGTGAAATGACTGCCTAGTCATATAAAAGAAAAACAAGGCATTTATGATTTTAAAACGACTGCTAAAAAGCATTTCTTAGAATAACTTCCAACATAGTTTTGTTTAGTTTAGTTTGGTTTAAACATATCTTATTGCCAAAAAATGCAGCAATGGGGTTGGGTCACAAGTTCTCTCAACATTAGTTACGACCCTCCCCCTACATATGCAAACTTCATAATCTAGACATGCAAACATGGCTAGTATACACAAATTATCTAATGTATTGTAATAAATAAATAAATAAATAAATAAACCAATAAATAAATATATATATATATATATATATATATATATATATATATATATATATATATATATATATATATATATATATATATATATATATATCTATTAATGCAAATTGGTATGAGTTAAGTTGCAGCTACTTAAAGCCAAACAATACGACTCCCTTCATTCAATGGATGACAGATTCATGTTGTTTACATATCTGATATTTACCCTCTGATTTGTACTCATCATTAGTTATTATCATACTTTATTGACTTAACTTTAGTCAAATAGAGTACGATTAAAGCAAATCATCGTACACACTCAAGTCTATTTGGCTAAGAGATACGTAAGCTCCAAAGAAATGCATTCAAATGTCCTAGAAATAAGATATAAATAAAGGTTAAATACTCTTTTCCACGTACCCACCAGTCCATGAGGAAGATACCACATTGACAAACAAAGTTTTTCAAGTATAACCAATGGTATAACAAATGATAACACCATTGGGATAAATAACTTTAAACTAACAAACTTTGATGGAGACACACATGCTCATTCAGTATCAAATCTTTTAGTGTTCTTGAGATACCCATGTACCGCTCTAAATAATGTTATGTTACTTGTATTATACAGTGTGTCATTTCCTTATAATAATAGTTTGATGGTAAGTGGTTGGAAGTCTCTAACTGCTTCGAAAAATATAAGACGCTCATTTCTGTACTGTTTACAAGTAAAGAAGTAATGTTTGGCATCCTCTATTACATTGCACCAACTACAGAAGGGTCTTTTGCGAAGATGGCTTATAAAGAAATCAGTGTTTAGATTGCTACAATTATTGCTTAATCTAGCATGCAATACTTACTTAACTGTCTTACATTCTATATGTAAATTTCCTTTGTTTTCATTTTTACTATTTATTAGATTTTGATTGGAAATCTTAAGATTTAAGAGCATTAGTAGTCTAATGGTTCGTTTTTTTATTTTTTTAATGAACATGTACTACAATTTTACTTCCCAAAGCAATTTTACGTTTCACGCCTCACTATGACTTGCAATCAAAAACTTAAGGACCACAATGCAAATAACAGAAATCACCTTCTCGTTTTTTGTTATCCTTGGTACTGATAAGCAAACCATGATCTCTTAAGTGTGACTTTTAAATGTAAATGTTCAAGCATGTATATTTGTTATCACATTGTTGTAATATGAATTGTTGATCTTTTATACCGAAATCAAGCAGTCAGTAGGTGTGGCTCGCTACCATTCACAATGGTGAAAACATTAGCTATTTGAAGCGTATTGCAAGTACAAATGAGCTTTTTGAAAGGTTTCAAAAATTTAAAGAATGTTAATATTCATTTGTAATCCAAGTTCTCCCGAATTTCATGCATGAATATTAACATTTCAAGGCAATCCTATAAAGAATCTTAAGATTTTGTTTCCGTTCAAAAGATCATGGACCACAGCAATATAAGTGACGATTAACTTAGCTCAAGTGCCTGTGTAATAGTCGCTTCATACGGTTAATTTATTCGCCAGCGGAGACAACGAGGCTGTCAGATTCACGTTGGCTGTTCCTTTCTACAATCCAACAAAATGGTTAATATGATTTATACCACCCTTACCAACTTAAGCACGAAATATCGCACGATGTGCAAGGTCTACACTGATATAGGTGGTATAAAATAGTTATTCCATGTTTGTCCACCTGTACGTAAGATAATCCACTCGCTAAAGCTCGTGGATTATCTCCACGTACAGGCGGACAACCCATGGTATAACTATAACTAATAAGCCTTTAAAAATAAAAGCTTTAACTTTGGTATGAAGGTCGCATTACCCACTCAAGATTCATCAAAGTTCAAATATGACAAGTCTATAAACATGTCACTGAAATCTTACTGTTTAAGTTCTTTAATCCCGTCTATCCCAGTGGCTGAGGATTACCATACTTACTAACACAATTAGATACTCAACCATGACTTTAGTTTTGGCATTACATTAGTGGCAATTAAATGACAATTGTAAATAATTATCAGTTATAATTGACAAAAATTCATAGATGAGTTAAATAATTTATTTATTTGCGCATGTATCCTCGGACCCAATAAACACGGACTGGTGACTTACATACAGGTTTTGTTTGTTTGATTTGATTCTTTACGTCCACTCAACAATCTTTCAGCTATGCGGGACGGTTCTTCCTGGGTTTAACCAGTACTAAGCTAGGATAAATGTGTCTTGCTCAAGGACACTTACATACAGGTAAATGTATATATTGGAAATACGTTGTCTTGGCTCAACGGTGTCTGAGCTTTCAAAACTGACATATGTTGGAGATTAAATAATCATATCGTTATTTCTATGCATATCTTTCAATTTTCATCAAAAAATGGCTCAATATATTATCTTTAAGACTGTATTGTTATATTTATTGAACGTTTATCCGTCTTTATGAACATCAGCAAGAAACCTAGGTACCCCTTTTAGCTATTTTCGGCACTTTTAGCCGAAAATCGTCAGAAATCACCATTAAACGATGAGAAACTTCAATTCTTTTTACTGTAACTCATAATATTTTGGCTTCGCATACGGGGTGTAACCTCTTATAATCTCGTGTTTGTTCAAAATCAATTTTATTGGCTGTAGTACTTTGAACTAACGCTAAAATAAAGCCTAGCATAACTTTGTATTTCCGTCAGTGACCAGTCCGTTTATACTGGGTCCGAGATGTATCGCATGTTTTGTATGTCTCTTGAAGCAGGAACAAACATTGTGCCGCATGTAATGGTACTTGTATCTTGATGACTATATAAGTCTTATTATTGATTATGAATTTATTCATTTATCGGACCGGTAGCTGACATCCATATGGAATCTTTTAATGTACATGTATAATAGGATCATTGATATTTATTTTTTATTTAAATTTGCTCCCTAGCATACCTATGTCAGTCATGATCATTCATTATAATGACTTTTCTCTCTGTTATTTAAGCCAATTATTTCCTTATCATTGCCTTGCCAAAAGAAGATCAACATATTTGGTCATCTGTTTTATTAACCTTGTTGGAGGGTCATAAAATTTAAACCACAACTGAAATATTTTTATAATTTAAATGTGACATTGTCACTATAAGGTAACAAACTTTGTTTGAAATTGACCAGAGTCTCAAATTACGTGTTTAAACAAAAATATGTTCCTTTTCCTGTACAATTATGCCTCTATTTTGAATCTTAGTGTTTTTATTTTCCTGGATGCAGGGCCGTAGGAATAAGGAGGGGGGGCACGGGGGGGCGTGTCCCCCCCCCCCCCCCCAATAATTTGCAAAAAGGTGAGGGATTTTATAGTGCAAATACTGTATTGCTCATTACAAAGGTATGTCATTTTTAAAAAAAATTATGTGTGCCCCCCCAATCTGTGTGTGCCCCCCTCCCCAATCTGTAATTGCTTCCTACGGGCCTGGGATGTTGTCATTGATTTTGATGATGATGATGATGATGATGATGATGATGATGATGATGATGATGATGATGATGATGATGTATTCAGCACTATTTGTTGAGCCATACATTTGATAAAATCTATTACATTTTATTGAAATTTTAACTGGATAGCTATGGTAACAAGAGTGACTGGTCATTTTAGGCTGATCAAATATAACTTAAGTACAGCTAGTGCCATACATGACTGCTGCAAAAAAATCTAAAACAGTAGTAAAATTTAGTTGACCGTAACCTTCAAATATCGGTAATTCTTCGATACGGAAGCGGTATCGTGCCATACATTTTTTTTAAACCATCGACGCAGATATTTCTTTACAATTCTCGCGTTTTAACTATCATTCTTTCAGCGCCAACGTGACAAGCATTTTTAAAACTAATGAAAAGCCCAACACCGAAAAATAAATAAACATAACATAAAGCTCTGCTACTAAATCTCATCGATAGATGAATAACCATTTAATGGCATGTACTCTGAGTCTCTTCCATACTGAGATCAGGTCAGCTTTTCACCAACAATGAAATTGTAAGACTTCGTCCAATAATATTTAACAGTCATTCTTGCACACCGGATAAGGATATCCGATATTTTATCCTGGCATAGAAAAACTAACCTTACCCATGTTATCTTACCCAGGCCGTCATGATCACGTGCGGGATACGAGGGCTGTTCAAATATGAATGCAAGTAGCTTCATAATTTTCGTCACATATATGCTACGACAAAATGGTATACGTTTCTATAAAGGATTATATGTCATCTTTAAACTGGTACCTGACCTAAATCCAAATACAGTATACTCATCGAGTTATCGCCCTTTGAATGAGGGTCACTTTAATATACTAACAAACTCAATGCTTCGAACATACCAGTGATATAGAAAAGCGTAAAATTCTTTGATAAATCGGTGAAATTTCTTGAAATTTTTAAGGAAGTATCCCCATATACTTATATAATGATTCTGTGAACGTGGCAAAAATCCGACATGTTTTTGTTAAATTACATGGAATCGTTTTCACTAAAGTCTCCTTATGTTTGCAAATAAATGGTAAACAAAACACCACCTTTCAGTTTTCAGTCAAACTTTTCTGTAACAAAATGCACGAAGCAACAGTTAAACTAGTTTTAACTCAAAGACAATATGTTGATCGCTCATACTGAGTTGTTGATACAAATCATTGAAGGATAATGGGTAATTTTAAACGCTGAACAGCATTTTTATTAAGGCAAAACTGCCTTAAGTGAAGAGGTTATAGAACTTACACTTAATTTTGTTGCGATAACATTACGGTTTTAATCTAAATTTGAACGTTACCTTTAAGACTTACCAAAATAGGCATTATTTACAATAAAATTACTCACCTGGTCTTGAGGACTAGACAGATTGAACATATTTTAATTAATGTCAGCACGTCATTAAGAAGTAGAAAAATGCTTGAAAAATGATATAAAGTGTGATAACTCTGTAAATAGAGAACGGAGCGTTTTGAAAACTTCCTTATGACATATTAAGCATGTTTTAAGCAAAACGCAAAGAAAAATACACAGCGATATTCATTATTGCATCATCAGTAGATAACTCAAAATGACGTTTATCGTAAAATTTATGACGTCACAAACGTGTCTGTTTACTTGAGATTGAAACAGGATTATATAAACTTTTTCCTGCAAGCAACTTTGTCAATGTATCTTAAACTTGCATCTAAAATTTGGTGCCATTTTGTCTCAAACTTACAAAGATATTATTCTATATCTGCACATGTACCAAAACATGCATGGCAATTTGCTTCTGAAAAACGCTAGTATACAGAAATGGCCTTTATATAAGCGTCTGTAGCTTGAGAAATAAAGTGATTTATTTCTTTATGTTTGGTGCCATTTTAAAAGCGACGAATAGCTCTTTCCAGAAAGGTATGACATTTTGTGGTATCATATATGTGAAGAAAATTATGAAGCTACTTGCAGTCATATTTGAACAGCCCTCGTACATCGGTTGTATTACGAGGGTCAGTCAAAAATAACTGAGAGTTGATTCATATCTCTTACGTAGGCTAACGTACACTAGTGAAATTTGGCACATGCATGCAATGAACTATCCCGCGTCAGAATATGCAATATACAAGACCATGCAAAGTAAAGATTGTTGTTGCTTAGAAACCAAAGAATGTGAAATACCGTCATGCGTTCACGCTGGAATATAGCGTTGCCATGGAAACACTATACATCTTTAAGTTACATAAACTTGTGCATTTGTTGCAAATACAGTATGTGAATGTATTTTGTGAAATGCAACAACTGGGATTGAGGCGTTGGAATTTTGATACATAAATAAGATGAAAATTAACTAAATTTTCTGAAAATTTTCACCCAAAAATATACCCCACCCACCAGTTACGGTTCATTTTAGAGCAATATTATCAACTAAGTATCATATCATATGACCATTTAATTGTATTTTTAGCTATTGGTTTTGACATCTGAATGCATGTCATGAATATTCCCAGGAATAAACGGTTGCCATAGCAACAAAATCTGGTCTTTTAGTTAAAGTTGGAATTTCCATCGATTTTGGTTGCTAGGCAACGAAATTTGCATGTATTGTATTTACTACCTATTGCACTTCTTCAAAACATTGCTAACACATTGTTTGATACAATTAAAGAGATAAAGGGTCGGTTATTATACTGTTTTAGATTTGAAATGATTTTAAATTCATGGCTGCTTAGTCAGAAGTGTCGTCAGCGCGAACGCACATGGCTGAGAGACGGCTTTCGGTTGCCTAGCAACAGCGCATTGAAGATGATAAGACGCCAACTTCTATATGTAATGAAGCACAGAGGCTCATTCTATATGTGTATAAAGTTTCAGCCAAAACTGCCGACCCAGTAAAAAGATACTAACCAACTCTCAGTTATTTTTGACTGACCCTCGTAGAACTCACGCATATGGTCGTCAAGTAACGTCATTGTTATGTTAAAGTGACGTCATAATACAAAATTGTATCTCAGCGTATTCAGGGACTTTAATTTTAAAATGAAAAAAACGATAAGCAAGATTTGTGTGAGGATAGGATAGAAAAATCCAAGCCTCGTGATGTCAAATGGTGATCCTCGGGACGGATTTTTCTATCCTACCCTCAGCTTTAATTTTAAAATGAAAAAACGATAAGCAAGATTTGTGTGAGGATAGGATAGAAATATCCAAGCCTCGTGACGCCAAATGATGATCCTCGGGACGGATTTCTCTATCCTACCCTCACACTCATGATAGATTCTTATACGCTTACTTTTATCAAGTTCATAATCACGCTTACAGTTTACAAACAATAACTGGTCATGGACCAAAAGTAATAAATAACACAATGTCAGACTTCAGTTCTGTGGTTTTTCACGTTTTCAAGAAAATTTACTACGCAGTACAGCTTGCCAACATAAAATTATGCTTTTGGTGTCAATTCAAAGTTAGATGAATAAGGTAGTATTCTATATAGTTTCATTAAATTTCACCCAGGCATTTTTAAGGTGCTGAGATTTAAAGAGTTTGCAAGAGTTTTTCGACAATTTTTGGACAACTTCACCATTGACTTCAATGGAAAAGTATTGAAGTATTGTTGTATTTGAAAACTCCAAAGACGAAACTTCATCTAAATTGCCCAGTGCATGCATCTATTATTAAGCTTTACAAAGATTACAAAGTATTAAATTGCTATATTATCTTGACATGAAAATGCATTAAAGTCTATAGGAAATTAATTTTGAGGAATTACAGTTCAGGCATTCAGTTATAATAGTGCGTATTGGGAAACTATTTTCTCATTTTTCACACAAAACATATGTTGTGGGTACTCAAAAGAACCGTCTCAATGAGACGGTTCTTTTGAGCACCCAAAACACATGTTTAAATTGATGGTTAAGGAAATAATAACAGTTTTGCGCTCATGCAATTTCTTTATATGGGCCTATGAATTATTACCTTTGGTCATTGACTGTATGCTTCCTTTCATTTCAGGCAATACTTACCCCATGGGATATCAGCAGCCGCCGCCTAATTACAATCAAGCGACAGTGTACCCTCAAGGATCCGCCCAGCAGCCTAACTATCCACCGCCACCTGGAGCTATGTATGGTGATCCAGCCTATCCGCCGGAATACAAACAGTAGAACAGAATAGTAGCAGTGCGATGAAGCGAACAATCAACCCTTTTCATTCTGAGAGATTGGTGCAAAAAGTACGGAATGCGCATGCTCCATTCTGTATGTTAATGGGTCACAAGTCAAAATTTCTATAAAATGGTATATTTCTGTCCCTCAATATTATTTTTATGCAAGCCTTGATATATTATTTGATTTTGTTTGATTTGATTCTTTACGTCCCATCAACAATTTTTCAGTTACAGAGGGATGGTTCTTCTTGGGATGAACCAGTACTAAGCAAGGATACATGTGTCTTGCTCAAGGACCACAACGCAGTGACGCCGGTGAGGCTCGAACCCGCGACCCCTCGGTCTCGAGTCAAGCACTCTACCACTGAGCCACTGGGCTCCCTCCTTGATATATTGTGGCATTTCATATGGGTCTTCACTGATTGCCAAAGTTTACAAGTACCAGTATCCAGAATGAAAATGGTAATGACGTTTCCTTTCAAAAAGGTGAAAATTCAAATGCTTCTTGTATATGCGCTGTGATTCAGGTTGTTACCCTTGAAAAGTGTTATTGCGTGGCTTTCCGTTTCTGAGTGATTTGAAAGATAAAAAAAATACAAAAAATAACGTAACAGTTAAAAGATAAATTATATTTTTTGATAATGCTGAGGGGTTTATTTTTGTAACTTCTAGCCTGTTCCTAAGTTTAATTAAATTTGTTACAAACAATGTTTTATGTTTATTTTGTTTTGTTCACCATTGCCCGGCTGAACCCGATTTTTTTAAACACTGTAGATCCAGATCAGATGGCCAGAAACCACACTGTTCTCCTATCTGATTAAAAATGCTTACAACTGGAGTGCTTTCCGTTATCTCTGCATTCATCAGAAAGCAGGATCGCATCTGGGTCATCGATGATGGGTGGAGGCCATATTTAATAGAACATAGGGGTGCGGTGTTTATCCAACTTCTGATCATTTCTTATTCAGAAATATCTATAGATCATAAAGAACACATTCTTAAGCAAACATGTATGAACACATTAACCCATTTAAGCCAAATGGACTTGCCTACCATTATCAGTAGGGCGTTTAGTAAAGAAGTATTGGGTGGTATTTTATCATTTGTATTCAAATTTTAATAGAACATTCTGTAAACAAGCCATGGAGACCCTCAGACGCCACAGAACGCGGCGTCTGCTCTGGGTCTGCACTGTTTGTCAATGTTCAAAAGGGACGCTACGCTCAAATGGCTTTAGCCAGTACATAAATCATCAACGTGAAGCGAATCTTACATTTGACAAAGTACAGCCGATTCTCGTCAATTCGCAGTCCTCGGGATCATAATATGTACTTCGATTTATTAGTAGTTTGAATAAATACATAGAGGTATTCATTATTAAATACATAGCGAAAATTACATTCAAATTTCATAGTTCTTAGCAAAATGAAGACGAAGGTAAAGATCAGGAATCGATACAATCAACTACCACACCTGACCCAAGACACCACATGGGAAAGTGAAGAAAAACACAAGGAAACATCGCACACAAGAGAGCCAAGAGGTCAGCCCTTTCCTAGCAGGTAATCACAAGGAACACACTCACAAACATGAAACATAAATAACAAAGCAAATATTCTGTATGAGGCCCTGTTTCATTGAGTCCTAGCAGTCCCTTAACAGTGGCTTTAGTGCAGGGGCGGATCCAGGATTTCTGGAAAGGGGGTTCATATGCATTAAGGTGTGGTGGTTCGCTTTTATGATTTTATCTCATTCTAAATATCCCATGAAAATAAAATAATTTGGTCTCACTGAGACCAAATTATTTCATTTTCATAGGATATTTAAAAACGGTGAGTAAGGAGGGGGTTAGAGCGAACCCCCTGAACCCACTCTGGATCTAACACTGTAGTGGTACATCGGCTTTCTGGCTAGGCCCAGTGCTCCAAAGGACTAAAATATGACCGTTATATGGTTACTTCTTCGCACGAATCTGTTGTGGTTAAAACATGCAGAGCTAGCGAGTCACATATTTTATATGTATAGTTGAAGTTTTGTATACTGTCGTCGCCCTGGCCCCGGTCACCCGTTAAACTTACGTTATTTGGGAGCCAACTCACACATTTTAACAAAACATAAACGAATTATACATACATGCTGGTGAGACAGCTCGGGTTTAAAACTTAATAATATGGACGAGTTATCGATCCTTGGGGTAATAGCTGTACCTCAAGTTGTCTATGCCCATCTTCTTGATCAAATAATATGATGTGAAACGGCTTTAACCACTTACATGTATAGGTCTAGCGTATTTTGTGAGACATAAGCAAACAATGCAGATTCAAATCAGAAGCCACAGATTGCTTCGTCTGATCAGGGTCGCCTCTGTTTGCTTACAGAACTTTGAATAAAAATGAACACTTACACCCAGGAACCCTTAAAATGAAAATGATCTTGCCCGATTGATAAGAATGGAAAATTACATTCAACTTAAAGAGACTAAGTCTGCAACTTTGAACATTTTTCGATTTTTTTTATTTTCTTTTTAAATCATTTGTAAAAGTAAAATTAGGTTATGTTTTCACAATAAATCTGTTCGCTATAGCTGAAAACTGCTCGGAAAAGTGAATTGTCTTATAAAACAGGTGTGTTTTTCTCTTGTTGGTAATTATTTGCGTCCCTCCAATAATTATAGACAGTTAATGTTAGCTTAAATGCTGTTGTTTTGATACTGATACTTTGTTAAGATTTACGAAATTGGTAAAATGTATATCTGAATTTTAGTTTTTTACTGCGTTCTTGAAAAATAGAAACATTAGTTCTAAAATTAAAAGATCAAAAGTTACAGACTATGCAGCTTTAAATGAGTGAAGTTTATAACACCTTTGAGACACGTTTAAATTTCTGCAGATTCAATACGTATACAGACGGGTGAGAATGCCTTATGTTCATATTGAAGAGAAACCCTCAATGAAATAAACGGCTATAAATGTTGCTTCTAAGCCAGTTAGTGCATGGCAAAACCAATAAAAATAACTTATCGCCCATACAGACTCAGACTAGCCTGGGCATCCGCCCAGACTGATTAGATTCTTCGCTATGCACATGAAGAAATTACGAGAACTCGTCTCCTTATTTTTTATCAGATTGTATATGGTGTCCACGCTAATGCGATGAGTCTTAGCTGTATGCAGACAATATTTTGTTCATTTTTTTTTTATAAATTGGCTCTTATTTGATTAAAATCAACTGATCAGGGTCCACTACTTTTTATATCTGCAAGATGAATGAGAATCATAATAGATGAGCGTCGTTTGGTATCAGGTTCGCCATACAAGGTTTCGAGAAGGATTGATGAATCACGAGGCTTGCCGAGCGAATCAACATGTGTTCTTAAAGCCGAGCCTGGTAAATTTTATATAAAAATGCGTGAACCAGGTATTCTCTTTATCAGTGTACCCATTGATTTACTCTTCAAAACAGCATTGATGATGTAATCATGACTAGAAAGGCCACTAAGATCTTTATCACAAAACAATAAACAAATCCCCACACACAATGAGAACAAACACCAAACCAACAACAACATAATCACCGTATTAGAACAGAGAGGAGCCGATGCCACTAGAGGGCTTAAACATAATTATGTTACCGACCAGATCTTCACAAGTTCATAACATTCACACTGGAACTGATACTACACACTTTTCATTGCAATAGTTAGATCTTCCGAATGAAATTTCACTTTCTTATCAATTGGAGTAGTTCATTTCAATTTGAAGGGGTGTTTGGTGGTACTTTTCAACTTTATTCCAATTTTAAAAGAATCTTCTATAAGTAAACAGTGGAGAACCTGATCAGACGCCACGTTATGTGGCGTCTGATCTGGTTTTGCACGGTTTGCTGATGTCCCATAAAATGGACGCTAGGCTTATATGGGTTAACATGATTTGTGTGTGTGTGTGTGTGTGTGTGTGTGTGTGTGTGTGTGTGTGTGTGTGTGTGTGTGTGTGTGTGTGTGTGTGTGTGTGTGTGTGTGTGTGTGTGAACAATAACAGAATCTAGGGCGAATGTTTGGTACCAGTAAATGAATTTAAGCACCCAGTGGCTTAGGCTGCTGCAGTACTAAGGATGTGGTTCTGTTGTCGTTGATTGTTGCTTCCATTGTGGGATTCTGTGTTTGTTCCATGTTTTGTTGCGCATTGCTTTTGAATCCTTTCTAGTTATGCAATCATCTTGATGGGGGAGAGAGAGTTGGTTGCTTTACTTTGTTTATTTTCCTGGTGTCTTGTGATTGTTATTGTTCTGTGGCTTTTCCTCACGGTACCGTGGGTTGGTCTGCAGTGTATGATTGTGTGGTATTTCCTGGTCATACTCGTTTGTTCTTCTTTTAATTCACAAGCACACTTATCCACAACCACACGCGGCGTGCTCAATCCATGAGTAGATTATGGCAACACGGATCACCATTGAGAATTTCAAGCGATAAGTAAATCGATTTGTCTAAATGCATTGATTGCAGCGTTCCCACTATCACGATCAGCACCACGTGGTCTTTATCATGGACTAATCGCGGCGCTCGTATCAGCTCATATCAAATCTTTATTTCAATCGTAGGATGTCTTGAAAGACGCAAAGCAGTCGATAGTCAGTCGGGCTGTATACCATTAGGGTCCAATCGTAGCTCAAATCGTGAATATCCTTGATGGGGATCGTGCATGTAAATGTAGTGAATTTCAAACTCGGAAATGAAAAGCTGGTTAGTTTTGATTCGAAAGGCCACCATTCAAAACTTTCAAAACTTTGAATGTATACCCTGACAGGTGTATTCAAATGTCCATATCATTGATATAGTCCCGATGCGCAACCATGAATTTTAGACAGCTTGCCCACTGATTTATCACTTGTGCTGCTTTGTCAGTCAAAATGACCATCACACATACGACCGTATGTGTCCATCGTGTGTAAGTGATCACATGCCAAACTTCTAGCAGGGCATCAACGCAGAGTTAATCACGATCTTTGTCTTAAAATGTCATGTGTTTTGGGCGGCTGCTGACACCTCTTCACCGCGTGAAAAGTGATTCAGCAAATATTATATGCACAAAGTATGTGTTCTGAAAGTTACTCAGTATACTTAGATACCCAGGTTACATGACATTCTCACTTTTTCCAATAGCTATCTCAAAAATTTATTTTAATCCAAAATGTTAGAAAGGAGAGGTTTGTTTACCTTTTTACGACTAAGATATATATACATTTATAAAACATACAGTGCAAATTCAAAGTCGTTTTGGGTATGCTAGACCTGTATGACGTCATCAACATACCATGACACATTGATATCAAACTAGATACAGCTCCAAAACTCACCCAACCCATTATACGCGGCTAAATGACAACTAAAGGTGGGATTGCATTTCGTTTATTTCAAACTATTAATATACCTTCCCTTCACAGATACACAAGGCTTCAAATTTTCAATCCAATCCCTGGAGGTATATCTCTAAGGGCACCTTACTTTTGGCGGGAGGACTATTTTTGTCAGCAAGATTTTTCTTTAGACGAGGGAAGAGAAAAGAAGTCACAGGGGACTATATCATGGGAATAGGCATGAATGTTCTAGAACATAGGCCACCCGTTCTTACAAAAAAAAACGACGTCACACTTCCGGCCTTGTGACTTGAGGCATTGCCAAGTAACAAATAAATACTAAAGATGCCTGTCTTCGGTCAACATTTCTGGTAGAATTTGACAAGTTTTCTAAGAACTTTTTCCTGTAAGACCTTGTATTCATTGACTTACCTTTGGATAAAGAGACTTGTATCGCTAGCCCCTTAGGAGTCAAAAAATATGGCATGCATAACCTTTTTACACTGGTTATCCTTTAAGCAATACAAGGCCTTTTTACATTTTGGTGAGGTATACAGGTACTCGATTACTTATTTTTCGATGCAGTTCGAAATAATGTATCCAAGACTCATCACATGTTTCTACATTCATAAATATTTTCTAATCATATCTTCGAAAACGTTTTAACAGTTTGCGCGCCGTCCTAAAATGCGTGCATGTTTGCTCCTCATTGAGCAAATGTGGGGCCCACAAGGTGCTATCCTTCTTCATTTTCAAAATATTTTGTCAAAAGCGCAAGGCAAATACTTTTGAAATTCCAACCATGTCCGCAATCTGCTGAGAAGTTTATCTTGCGACTGTTTTACTAAATTTTATTTATTTTTAACAATCTTTGAACTACTTGCAGATTTAGATCTACAAGATTTAGGGGCACTTGTAGCAGACCCTACGCCTGCACTGAATTTCCTAACCCATCTGCAAACTGCGAAAACAATGACATTAAATTACTACCATAAACAGTAACATATGTCAGCATAAATGTCCGTTGAACCTCTGCTGAGTAATGCGCGAGTCTTAATGTCAGGCCTGATTTTATTGACATTTTCAACGCTTCTACCAACCATTTTGCTTACCTTTGTAGACGCCTATGAGTAGGGTTTGTGCAAAGGTATATTTCATGCGAGATATTGCGTCTAAATGTGTAGTTGATACATCGATTGAAATGTGTGAGAATGAAGAAAACATATAAGGCGTGGATTTTGTCTTCCTGCTAGCAATTGCAGTGACAATTAGCCGGTGGCATTACTTTTGATCCTTTCCGCGTATCATTGCTAAGACAGTGGGGCGTTTTTACTTGACGTCAGTATAGGACAGGTGTCGTCCATGTTTGGTTAGCCCATAGAAGTCACCACAGAACGAGGCGTCTGATCAGGGTCTCCACAGTTTGCTTACATAATATTCTATGAACTTTTAATAAACACCCAACAACCCTAAACACGAAAATGGACTGACCCACTTGATATTAATTGGAAATTCCATTCGGCTTTAATAGGTTAACTGACAGTCTCGGCAGACATAAGGCATAAATCTACAACAAAGTAAGTAAGGTTGCAAAGATCAGGAATCGATACAATCAAGTACCACACCTTACCCAGGATACCAATGGGAAAGTGACAAACTCACAGAAGACACCACAAACGAGAGCCAAGAGGTCAGCCCTTTCCCAGCAGGTGACCACGAAGCACATAGAAACAGACGCGCACAAAACATAGCAAACACAAGACAGAACAAAAACATAAAAGATCCACAAAAGAAGTACCGCCTTGGAACGGTCAGTAAAATATTTTACTGGAGGGCTTAAACCGGTTTAACGGCGCCAACCTCACCCTTAATTCAGATGTGGATCAAGACACATAGATATTTGGTTTGCATGAAAGACCCCTAACTTATCAATGCATCATCTCCTAAAACATATAAATCAAGATATAAAAAGGAGATAAAGCAAAGATAAGGACTCAACAGTAAATTAAACTGAATACCGGAGCAAAAGAAATCCAACAGGTAAACCCCGGTGGGCCCGACAAACAGCCAAAGCATCAGGCCCCTACCATCTCATCAATAGATAAGTCTTTAAGTCGGAACCATCATAGAGTCTGAAGTCCGACCCACCGGCGTGCAATTAAAGAGGAAAGCAAAGTTGCCAACTGTGATTGGGTTGACTACCAAGCATGCAGTCTGTTGCAATACATTAATGTTATAGCCAGTCTTTTTATAATGGGAAATTATTTTAATGAACTGCGCTGAAAAATTATTAGAGCCAACAATCTTCTTCAACTTATACACCAAGTCACCATAGAAATCAGGCTCCGAAAGTCCTTGGCGCAAGAGAGATTTAAGTCCAAATTGGAATTTAGAAATCAAATCAAAGTATCGTCTATAAAATTTTGAAACTGTTTTGCGAAGTTTATGATACCGATAGCCCTGTTTAAGAAGTTTCTGAGTTAACAATTTATTGCGAGTGTTGAAGTCAGTAACATAGCTGGATGCTCTAGCAAAACGAATGAGTTGAGAGATATAGACTCCATAGGATGTAGAACGAGGAACATCACCATCTAAAAATGGGAAATTGACAATTTCAAAATCAAAGTCGTCACGTTTATCATAAATTTTGGTAGAAACAATACCATTAGAAATTGACAAATGCAAGTCTAAAAATGCGGCTTCGGTATCAGAGGCATTGGCTTTATTAAGTTGGAGCTCTGAAGGGTATATTTGACTAACCATATTTTCAAAATAAACATTATTAATATTTAAAATATCGTCCAAATAACAAAAACGATGCTTTATTTAAAGTGTATTTGCCACTGAATGGTGTCATTGTTCATCCACGATTAAAATAAACTTTAATTTATTGATTGTAATGATTTTGTCTTGGCGACCTGTAAACATTAGCTTTTACCTGTCTTTTGTTGTCGGACCTAGCCATGATTTTTTTTGGGAGGTTTTGAACGTTATCGCACCAAGGTCCATCTAAATAAAAGCCTCAATCACAACATGTTACAAGAAATGTTAAATAAATAGCCAGGATCGATGCAGTACTTATTGTCAAAGATATCATTGTGATCTACAGAAAAAGTGAAACTATTTTGATTTTAATAAGTTTGTTTGATTTGATTATTTACGTCCCATCAACAAACTTTCAGTTATATAGGAACGGGTCTTCCTTGGTTGAACCAGTATTAAGCTAGGTTCCAAACGCTATTTTTGCAACTTAACTTAAGCCTTCCTTAAAGTAACTTTAAGGGGGGAATTGTAATTTTGGGCCCTGTTGTCTTATATTCCAATCCATGAGAAATGTATAAAACATGAAACCTGTGCAATTTTGCACAGGTTTCATATTTTGTACATTTTTGCGGTTGTAATATTTAACAAAAACCTTTACGCGTAAAATATTGTTTTAGAAATTGTGTCGGTTAATTATTGAACATATTAGTAAAGTGCTCCTGGTATACACACGCCAACCAATCCATCTCCTTTATCGCATGCACATGTATATGTACCAATTGGGTTCAACTTTCTGATTCTTGATTTTGAGAGCAAAATTTAGAAATCGGGCAAAGCTATTCGACGAAACACCTAACGAATGTGTGCACAATGGTGTCGTTTTAAAGGGATATTCTGCTTGGCAGTTTAAAATGTTTTGTTAGGAATAAAATGGGCTTTTTTCAACTTCAACACATATACTAAAAAGAGCCTATGTTCTAGAGCATAATATTTAAGGTATATTGGAGGTAACCATCAAGACCATCAAATAGTATTTTTTGAATTGTAAAAGTTTCTATATATTGACAAAAAATAGTAATAACGATTTTGATGAATTTAAGGTCCATCTTATTGATAGGAAACATGTCTCTCTTCTTCATAACACAGTTTGCTTTTATGCCATGGTAGGTGTGTCAAAGGGCATTATTCAACCGTCTATATACGGAGTAATTGTCTATTTTTTGCTATGTCATGAGTCACTGAACTATAAACCAGTCAATATTTTTGACTATTGACTGGCACCTGGTTACCCGCTTCCCTGTTAAAAACACACATGCGCTTATCGACATGCGCGACAACGATTCGCGTATGGCTCGTTTGTGAAAGGAGACGTTAGGTAACAATGGTGAAAATAAGGCATGGTTTGGCAACTTTAAACTCTAATAACTCCAGTGTTTGTGGTTAGAAATGTAAAGTGTGGGTACTCGTTTTCTTAGTTAGAACGAGCGGAACATTTTGAGATCAAAATTGAGCAGATTTGGTGAAATTTTCTGTTTTGCAACAAAGCCGCATCGTCTACAGCAACTCTATTCTAGGACCGCTGCTAAGAATTTCATCGAATGGGTTGGGTAATAAACAATTAATGTATGCCTGTTTGTAGTATAGTCAAACTATTACCCCTCGGTACCGTGGACGACCTGATGCACTATTACACGAGGGAGGGTACGTTTTGACTATACTACAGACAGGCATGAAATAACTGTATACTATGCAATTTCGAACAGTGTGTTTCTATTGCATAAACACGTACATGCAATACTGTGCTGTAGTTCTAATATTAATGCGAGGATCCATAAAACCTCTTGTCATCAACGTATTTCACAGAGGGCTGCACGGTTCTCCCTCGAGAAGCAATTGGATCCAATGGGTTCGATTGTCTCTCTAGGGGTTCCGTACCAGTGTTTCTAAGGAAACCGTGATTTTCCAAGGGAGTCCAGACTCTTGCCACCCCCCCCCCCCCCGTCTAGATACACACTTGAATGTTCATGGTATCATACTTCAGTAGGTAGATTTCACAATATGTGAATATTATACCACCTTTCCAATATCAAATTTATGTACTACATGTGCATGTAATTGTATATCTTTTTTTCTACTATTTTTTACTCTATACAACTTTAGCACGAACCCCGAAATTTCTTGTTATGTGCAACGTCTTTAATGATGTAGGTGGTATAAAGTACATGGTTATCCACGTGTACAGGCGATGCACTGGTTTCAAACGAATTCTTTTTTTGGGGTGAAGGGTATATGCTGAGCCCGAGCCTACGTATGAAGAAAAAATAAGAGTGCATGTACCCCCCCCCCTGGGGGCTCATATGAGTGTACAATGTAATACATTTGTACCGTTTATCGCGGCATATGCGTAAAGCCATGCATCTGCAGCTGTAGTGGGACTAGCTAGATGCCTTAATTTTGGCATCGACCTTCATCAACTTCCTTACTTTGCATTTGCGAGCATACGTCCGTACTTTGTAAGTGTACGAGGGGCGAAGAATCTGGCGAGACTGTGTGGATGCGCAGGTTCATCTGAGTCTATGCGATAAGGACCTCAAATTAAGCCTCATACTCAATTGTAGAGCCAGTTAAGCAAATTTATTTAGAGTAAAATTGTTGTTAATTTCTTACCTATCAATTTAAACATCTGTTTTGGTTGCTCAAAAGAGTCGTCTGATTTAGACGGTTCTTTTGAGTATCCCCAACATTTGCTTTGGATGAGAAATAAAGAAAATAGTTTTCCACTGGAGGCCTGGATATACTAGGCCTGCAAAGTTAAAAATAATTTATACTTAATATTTTCCATACTTGTTTGTTTAAAACTAGTATAGTTATGACTTCCGTTCGCCTTTTATAGCAGTCTTTATTTACACTGGATTAATTCCAAAGTTTAGTTTTACTACACAATACGGATTAAATGGTTTGTCCGCATAAAACGTTTTCATGCTGAACCTTGGTCATTCCTTTCGTGAAAACAGTGCAGATCAAGATCCAGCTGGTTTCTGTAGAGAACGTATATGATCAGGATCCGCTTTGGTTTTCATTTAACACGCCCATGTAACTTCATAACGCTGGCTATACCAGAAATAGATATTTAAAACGGGTAGTTTACATAAATAGTTCAGTAAATTTATTCACTTGGACAATCGTTAATCCTGTGTAGTGTCCAAGTGAGTGAAAAAGGAACAAGACGCCATTGTGTATAAGAAGAGAATATATTTTATGGAGGGGACAGTTTTCATAGCTTGCTTCGTTTTATGGAATACTTTTATAGACGGTAAGTCAACGATGTATCTATCGTTTTATCAGTGTATCTATCGTTTTATCAGTGGCGGATCCAGAGGGGGTTCAGGGGGCTCACTCGAACCCCCTCCCTGTCCGCCGTTTTTCAATATCCTATGAAAATGAAATAATTTGGTCTCAATGAGACCAAATTATTTCATTTTTATGGGATATTTAAGTAAAATGACATAAAATCAGTTAAGCGAACCCCACCTCTTTATACATATGAACCCCTTTCCAGAAATCCTGGATCCGCGCCTGTTTGCGTAATAGTTATATCATGGTTTGGCGGCCTGTATCTCACGTACAAATGTACATACATGGTATAACAATTTTACACCACCTATATCAGTCTAGACCTTGCGCATTAAGAGATAGTTCCTGCTAAAGTTGGTAAGGGTGGTATAAATGTATTTATTAAACTAAAAGTAAAATAAATTGTCCAATATTTATATTAAAGGCGGTTAAGGCCCCCTTTCAATGTACTAGCAAGGAAAAGGTAGTATATATATATATATATATATATATATATATATATATATATATATATATATATATATATATATATATATATATATATATATATATATATATATATCATTTACTTATTTTCCAATGTTATGTTGTTCATACTCAAAATAACCGTCTTTTTAACACCCCCAATATACGTTTCGAATGGCGAATCAGACAAATTCCAAATTCGAAATTCCATGCTTAAATGTTTTCCTTATTTTTGAACCTATGTAAACCTTACTCTTTTAATTCTGATCCTTCCGGGATGGACAGACAGACAGACAGACAGACAAATCGTTTATTCTCTTAGGTCATTTACATGACATATAAGGAAGAACATATTAACATAGACAGTAGCAGAATAAGTATAAAATTGCCCATTTTGTACTTTAGTCTCCAATTAATGCCAATTTCAGTCACCGTCACAGGTAGAATTTTCTAAATCACGATGCTTTGCTGTGATGAAGATTTGTTTTTTCATCTTTGCAAACATTTGCAGACCCAGATGAAATGCCGCATTATAAGGTATTTTATCTGAGTCTTCACTTTTTGCAAAAGTGCATGTTTGCAGAATATCAAGAATGAAAATGGTTGAAGCCTTTCCGATAGTCTATTCGTCCGTTCGTATGTTCGTTCGTTCGTACTTCCTTCCGTTACAGAGTATATCTCAGTAACAACTTATCAGGAAGCTTTCATATTTAGACTTCAGTTTCCCTGGAGGTTTGGCATTCACACCCTGACTCCAGATCTCAGGGATCCAAGCCCTTGGGTGGGACTGGAGGTTAATATCTAGGACACCTTAAAAAGTGCTACTTATGCAGATATCTATAACCAACTATGTATTAGAAAAAAAAAGATATTTGGACAATAGGTATAATTCATAGTTGGCCTCCACTGGAGGGCTTAAGATCCTTCGGTCCACACCCCCACCCCTTGGGCTAGATGTCGAAATCTAGGACATCTTTAGATTTGTTTTGAGTTTTTGACGTAGGGCTGACTTTCTCCGCGGAGGTCAAAATCAAATCACCTTTAACGTGCTATTCTATTTTTCTGACTTATGCAGATACTTTACCAACCATTCAATAGAATGCATTCATATTTGGACAATTGGCACCATTCATAGCTGGCTTCCTTTTGTCAGCCTCAGACACGTGGGTCCATTCCCCAGGGTGGGGCTAGAGGTCAAAATCGAGGACATCATTTTTTTCTTTTGTGGAATCCACTGTGTTTGAGCAACAGGACTATTTCAGGCACGCTTACTCTCTGAGACTTCAGTCCTTAGGTTTCACGACCTAGGGTCGGGCTAGAGGTCAAAATCTAGGACACTTTTAACAAATAATAATCTATAATGCGTTCAAATTTGACGATTGGTACCATACAAGGCTGGTTTCTACTCGACAGCTTTAGATGCTTGGGCCAACGCCCAAGGGAGGGTCCAGGACAGCATTATATTTTTGTAGTTTTTCTTATATGGAATCGTTTGTATTTAAACAGGTACTATTTGAGCCGTGACATGTGATTTCCAACAATGTGGTATTTTGACAAGTGTAGACGAGCATGTGTAGCCTCCTTTTAAACCTACAAGCTCCAAATGATGTTCAGTCAGTAGCTTTACACTCATAGCATATTCAAGCGACTAGCAAATGCTCTGATCAGACTGCGCGTATGCGCAGGCTGATCTGAGCCTTTACTGGTCGCACATACCACATCGTTGAAAGCCTCATGTCGCGGCTAATTTAGGGTTGACATTCGCTCAGTGACTTTGTTCCGTAAGGTTCAATGGTGGTGAAAATCTAAAAAAAAAATATAGTTTTATATGAGAACAGTAAAAGCATCAGCGGGGCTAAAACCTGTGTAAAACGACCACTCTCAAAAGTACCAAAACTTGGTTTTCAAGACCGATTATCGCTTAATGCAGGTCAGAAGTAGAGCATTATGCAATACTTTCGACCTTCAATACGCTACTATTTGGCTTTAAGACCTTTGTTTTGTCTGTTTATGATGGCCGCTTAAGTCAGGGTTAAACAATTGGATTTAGAAGAACGCCAACGTACTTGTTAGTACCGAGTTACCATTATTGCAAAAGAGAATACTACAATGCAGATATGTGTGAACAATTACTATGAGATAAACTGTTGTATGTTCCCGATTGTTGGCTGAACGTGTATGTTATTTAATGGGTTATGCGTCTGTACGGGAAGATAATCCACAAGCTTTATCGATTGGATTATTACCCGTACAGACGCACAAACCATACAATATATTTCGTATTGTGTCGGCATGCATTTGCTCATTGTGCATTGTGGGATATTTGATGTAAAACATTGAAATTCCAATAAAATTTGCAATATAACTGCAAATAATGCAAAGTACGAGCACATATTATAAGATATACTCAAACAATAAAAGTTATGTACGCTTGACGTTTATGTCCGTCAGTTCCAAATGTATGAACGTATTTCATTCAAATTTTCACCTTACAAACTTTGATCATTTATAAATGATTTTCACCTAAGAGTTATCTATTAGATAATCAGTGTAGCCGCTGACAAAGCTGTTGACACGAGTACCCTTAAAATCAAAAGTCACAACATCAATAGCTTGTGTGTCCATCATAATCCCGAACCGTTTAAGCACATTTAAACATAACTGAACAAACTCTCTAGTAAGATAATTTGGCTAGTTGTATGCATTGCTTTTACGGCCACATCCATTAGTCTGTAACATACTCTGGCGTCACAAAACATCGATCACGAGCGTGCGTGAAAACACTCAGAAAATTCATTATTGGTCCAGCATTTTGATAATCAACAAACTCGACTAAATTTGATGTTTTTTTTGTCATCACAAGCATTTTAACATTAATTAAGACTAATCAGCATCAAAACAATTGATAATGGAAATTCTCTGATGATTTTGCAGTAAGGGGTGGGGTATAAACCACAGATTTAGTGAACCTTTGATGCCCGACATCAGCCATGGTTTTGTTTTTCTCTATTGCGTAATTGTTGTCCTAAACAGACACAACAAATTAAAACAAAAACGGCCTCAAAATGATGTTAGGTTAATAAGATTTGAAAGTTCTTAAATTGTTATTTGTTTAATTCAAAGGGAGGTAATTTTAGTTAATTTCGTAAATGAAAGATTTGGCGTTGCAATTTCGCTCGTTCAGTAAGCAGACTTGGGATTTTTAGATGTTTTTTCCATTGTCGGATGCTTCTGGTTGCCATTTAACGTAAAATTTGTCACGTTTTGATGATTAACTTCCTAATGATAATGAAAAAAGTTGTGTGCGCGTTAGGTTTAATAACTCTTCAAGATCAGAAGATAAAAATCAAATAATTACCATTTATGTGTGTCGGACGTTTGATAAACATTTTGCGTTTTATTTTTGTTGCAACATCTTAACTGGATCGAAAGATACAGTACCATGAAAATCGGACGTTTCTTTTTTGTTTGAGTATATGTTGTTATTTCATGTGTGTATACTCGTTCTTCAAACATGTAGCTGGTCTCTAAAGGCCTACTATATGGTCTGGGGATTCTCCTACCATCAAACTTGTGTGTGCGAGCAGTAAAAGCTCTAGTGAGTATGTGCGTATACGCATCTTATATGCGCACGCATTCATCTGAGATTTCGCTGATCGCCCACGTCCCCTAGATAATAGTTCGTTACTCGAATTTAAGCTTCTTATTTCTCAATCAAAACATATATTGTTGGGGGTACTCAAAAGATCCAAACCAATAAGGCGGTTCTTTTGAGCACCCAATACTTATTATATGTAATTACTGGTGGATAAGAAAATATTCACACTTCTACGTTCAAAAATATGCTATCTCGACTTTAATATGATTACAGTAAACCCTGTCTTAAGCGGCCACTAAAAAGACAAAACAAAGATCTCAATAACAAATGGTAGCTTAATGGAGGTCAAAAGTATTGCAGAATGGAGCATTCCTTATGTCACACCTATTTTCAGGAGTATTCGCGGGGGAACATTGTTATAACTGGTACTACTCTGAGACCTACTATTGTGAGTGGGGTTGCTGCGGAGATGACGTGGACAGGGGATGTTGTTCTATGGCCGGCCTCATCGTTGGTTGTTGTCTGGCAGGCATAGCCGTCATAGCGTTTATTGTTGCTGTAATATGCTGTTGTATAAAACATAAAGGAAAACCGGGCCGTGTCATAGGAACGTCAACAGTGACGACGACAACAACAACGACAACGCAACGTAAGTATTATAGACACACTGTGATAACCCCACCCCCACCCTCAAATAACCACCATATAACAACGGTGACAGCCGGAGTCGGCCTTTAGTTAAGAGTGCGTAACAAAATATTAATTTTCTTATTTCTCAACTTCAACATATGGTGTGGGTACATAAAAGAATCGTTTCAATGAGACGGTTCTTTTGAGCACCCAAAACATATGTTAAAACTGATGGGAACTTTACGCTCAAAAGATTTCTTTATCTTAACCTATAACCAATGTCAAACCTAAACCCTCTCGCTAAAATTGAAAACTACAGCCATTTTAAGATATCGCCAAAGATACACATTCAACATCACATACACAGGTTTAGAAAAACAAAACTTGTCATCGTTAAATTGTAGATAGTTTCTAACCCATAATGTTTTAACATATGTTTTGGGTGCTCAAAAGAATCGTCTTAATGATACCGTTCTTATGAGTAACCACAACATATGTTTTGGTTGAGAAATAAGAAAAAAAATCTGCTGAAGCCCTGACATAGTATTTTATATTAATCTTAAATCTAAATTGTTACATAATTCATGCATGTTCGATGCTTTCGTGGGTATTGGATAGCACTTTCTAAACGAGATTTAACGAGATTTAATGATGTGTCAATTAAGTAGGGGACCCAGGGTCCAGAAATGTCAAAATAAGTATTTTGGTATGCCCCCTGCCATTTTAGCAGAAATTTCACTTGTTTTATCTGATAGTACCTAGCAAACAGTATGAAACCGAATATTGCACTCATTTTAGTCTTGCAAGCATACCTGTAACAGTGTGTTTATTACTTACCTATCATTTTCTTGAAAACAAAAATATGTAATTAAGTCTTTTTAAGTAGTAGATGATCTGATTAAATTAACAAAACAGTTATGCAATCTGTAAGAACATGTTATTATCTTTTGTTAAAGTTGTTTTGGTCCTATATAATGTCATTTACGTTACATTTTGAACTATACCCTTAAAATCAATCATATTTTGGTAGATAGTTTCCGTTGACAAAATTATTAACACATATTTTCGTTAATGATAACTTGTATTTAAAAAGCCATTTACTGACCATTTCAAAACTGCAGCCAGATATAGTTTAACATTAATACTTTATCAGCTACAAGCTGTTCAATTAGATTACCATGAATAAAACACTATATTAGTTTAGAACCTTTAAATTCTAAAATTAAGCATGCAATTCTTTCTGTTAGCTTTCAGACACCTTTCTATTATTATAATTATATTACTCCACATAAGAGTAATACTTTAAAACATTTCACTGTTAAGCTCGAATGGAAGCTTCCGTTTCATCATGGAGAAACAATCGAATCAAATTAACACACGATGATGAAACACAGAAAAGGGCTCACGACTCAAAGATAGTAAGAGCTAAAGAAAACCTCAAGTTGAGCCACGGTAGGCCCAGCTACAGATAAGCATCAGGCACCAACCAATCGACTAAAGCTTTACATTTGGCCTGACCCACCGTCGTGTAATTAAGGATTAAACCATAGTTATAAACTGTGAATGGGTTTAGACTGTCGCATGATATTCAAGTTTTATCCAACCTTTTTATAACGTTTGATATTTTTTTTGAATTGATCACTAAAATAAGGGTTTCAAACAATTATTTAAATTTATAAACTAAACCATCATAAAATATAGGTTCTGATATACTCTGTTGCAGAAGTTTTTAACTCAATGTTATATTTAACAATTAACTCCGAGTGTCTGTGGTAGAATTTAGAAAATGCTTTTCGAAATTTATGATATCTATAACCTTGTCTTAATAAATAATTTACCATGATCTTTTTTCAGATTATCCAACAATGCAGATGCAGCCAATGGGTCCAGGTTCCGCCGGGCAACCATACATGAATTATAGTCATCCATATGGACCACCGCCTGCCTACCCAAATCAACCAGCACCTGGGCCTGCCTACCCAAATCAACCACCAGCGGGGCCACCATCTAGTGCCGTCTACAGTGACCCAGCCTATCCTCCTCCTTCTGCCCCGCCACCACCATACAAACGATGAGTACCGTTGGTATCCAAATGGATACTAATGTTCTCAAGCATTTGATATGCTTTATAGTTTTTCATGTGTCCAGTTTACAGGGCGCTGGCGCAATCTAGACTGGAATCACATATTAAACCTCTAACTGTCCACAATGTAAATATGAGACTTTATAAAACATATGGGAGCTTTGCATCTATAAGCTTTAGCCAGCACACAATAGTTGGCTGCTTAGCGCAAGCAGAGAAGGCTCAGACAAGACTGTGCATATGTGCAGTCTGGCCAGAGCCATTCACTGCTCGCCCATATAACTTTGGGACGCAGATAAAGAGTCCAAAATTAAGACATCTAGCCTCACTGGGTAGCTGTACACGCATGTTTAACCCTTTCTAGACCAGTAGGGTAAATTCGGACATCAGGTAAATTCGACACACAGTTGCAAACAGTGTAAATCCAGATGAGACGGCTCCTTATGAGCCGTCTCATCAGGATTTTCACTGTTTGCTTAGTCAATTTATTTTTTATTTCAATAATTGAACTATAATACAAACTAAGTGGCTGTCCGAATTCAGCCGACCGTCCGAATTTACCCGACTTTACCCTAGTATTTTCCAAAAAGTTTGATGCAGTAAAGTCAGGATGGTCCATGTTATAATTTCCAAACCAACTTTGTATTTCTTTTTCTGAATGTCAATTTTGTCTTAGCAAACAGTGAATACCCCCCAATGAAATGTCGCATTTTGCGGCATTTCATCTGGGTCTTCGCTGTTTGCCAAAGTACCCTTTTAGAATTTTAGTCTTCAGAATATTAAAGGATGACTAGGCATATATGACGCCCATCGTTTCTTTTTCAAGAATCCAACATATATTAGGCTATATCAAACGAAGCTAGCTGTCCTCTACATTGTATTTTATACGTGTGTACAGTCGAATCTCGTAAATTCAAAGTCATTGGGACTAGATGTTTTATTTCGAGTCTTTAGTAATTCATAGTATGGGGAGTTGAACATCAACAATGTATTACCCCCAAAATGATGATTATCTGAGTTTTTCTATAAAACATGCGCGTTTGGCGTGTAAAAGAAACGTCTCCAAAACATGTGCCATTATAGACAGTTATTAAAATAGACCATGAAATAGCTCCTTTTTCCCCGAATTCAATGTGTCCCAAATTTATTTCGAATTATCAAGTATTCAAAAGAAAAGAAGTTTAATTTTCGAGGTTTTACTGTCAATGAGCAATTTGGTCTGATCTTTTCGCTCAATCACCAGAGCAGTCATTGTTGGTGCTCTTATAAAATTGAGCCATGTCACGAAAAATCCTTCTTCAGCTGTCTTCTAGTTACCTTACATTAAAGAACAACTGTACTGATCAGTCTACCCAGATCTGCGCTGGCTGATCGGCTCATTTTGTTGGCAAACAACAAAACACGTTTTATCACATGGCTCGAATTTTACTTGGTTAACACTTTGTAATCAAATTGTAATATATGTTTATGCTGTGATATTATCATTTTTATGTGCAGAAATAATAAAATTAATTTATTTTCTATTTATATGGTTGGATTCTTTGGTTGGACAGGGAGTAAATAGAATATGACTATGATCTGTCAGAGGGCAGCGTAGCTCAGCTTGAACATACTTTATCCCTCAACATTAACATTTAAATGGGCCCCATCAGCTGAGAAATTTCTAAGTTCATGAATATGTCTTAAAGATCGCTGGCAGTGGATTGTACAAAATGAAACTATAAAAGTATCTGATATTTTGTTCCATCTATATGTGAAATTTGGAGGATGACCTTTAAATATTTTTTCCATTTTCAGCTCTGAGGGCCATTTTGTCAAGAGGAGCAGAACAATTTGTGCAATTTTGGTAGAGAGCAATCAGCATAAAAGGGAATATTTGTGTGAACTTATTGTAAAACTATTTTGAATTTGGGCCAGTGGTTTGGGGAGGGATTACATTTTAAGAAAAAATTAGCTGATGCATGATGGTCATCACAAAAGCCTACCTTCAAGCCCTATATGCTCGTGAGCTAAGAAACCAAATTTGGCTGGTAAAAATAACAATGCGAAATGGCCAGAAAATTATCTCCACCCCTTCCCTTTCAGGACTGGAAAAATTCTGATATAAAAATTGCTTCAACAAACTTGTGTGTATGGTATCATATTTTTACAAATCATTTTATTTTGTTATGCACATGTCAACCATTTTTTTTTCTTCTTCCCATTTCATTTCATCCCTCTTGCAATGTTATTGTATCTAGTTGTATATAGTTTGGACAAAATTTTCAGTATAAAATGTAAACCCAGCAAAATGAAAACAAAAACAGACAAAGGTATTCGTTTTAAACTGTATTTACTTTTTTTATAAAAGAATAACTAGAAAATACAAATACATAAAGACGATCACAGACTAAAGTACCAGTATTGCTATTGTTAGTACTAACATCTAGTACCAAGAGAGAGTACACAAACCTATAATACCATATAAATTATAAATGAGTTGGTATTGAAGGTACAGGCTGACATGTACATACAGCCAAGATTCAAATCAGTCTGCACATCGGCTGTCTTACGATAGCTTTATTTTAGCTGCATGAAGAAGTGATGGACCCTTAACCCTTTACTCCACACAAGCGCCTTTGGGTGCCTTTGAAATGTAAGATTTTTAAAATATTATGAAAAATTGAACATTTGCTCCTTAGGAGCAAATGTTTCAGGAGCAAACGTTCCATTTTCCACAATATTTTCAAAACTATTGAAATGTAAAAAATATTTTTTGAAAATTTGAATTAATTATAGAAATGATGCAATGTTCTAAATTTAGCTTATGGGGAAAAGGGTTAACTATCCATAGAGCGCCCATCAAAGACTCTGATCAGACTAAGCATCTGAGTCTTCCATGGGCATACATACCAACTTGTACCTTTTGCTGGACACAGGCTCAAATTTTCCTCTGTTTCTTCATATAAGCAATAGATGTGGTGTTCATCAACAAGATGTTTTACAAAGAAATTTTAAAAAATGCTATCAATCAGATGTGCGAACACACCTCACCTACATAGCCGATGCTAAAAAATCGTGTTATATGAAACAACATAGTCACAGTTATGAAAGCACACTCTAGCTGACATCAGTTGCCACTACAAAACGACATTAGTCATGGCCTTAGGCAGTGTAACAGCATTTTTATACTTGAAAGACATAACACATACATGTAAATGTATGCGAGTTCAACTATTGGCGGGATTTCTTCATTTTGAATACCCACTACATATGTTTGGGTTGAGAAATTAGAAAAACGAAGATTTTTAGATACACACTCTTACTTGGAGGCCTGTCTTAACTCTATGAATTGGTAAGTCACATACCACCATAATAAAAGTGCTGCAGGCATGCAACATACCCTGCCCACTGGACACAACTTTTCAATATCAACTCTTATACCCAGTTTGAAGAAATCGGTAAAAAAATGCCAAAGATAGAGAGTGAAAACAAATTTCTAACGTAAATCAAGGGCTATAACTCTGTACTTATTTGTCAAAATTTACCCATCTGCAATCCCAGAACACTCCTTCACAAACTCTCATAGCAAGTTTGAAGAAAATTGGTTAAAAAATGTTCCTAGTAGAGACGGACGGACATACACTCAAACGCAATTTTTGAATGGAGGGTATAACTTTTTTTTAAGTAGTGGGGTATAAAAATTCATTGATGAACAGGCCACTAAATTTTACTGTTTGTGTGACAAGCTAAAACACTTAATAATGCATTTTATTGCTCTATAAATCTGCTTAAGGCACTTTTCTTCCTTAAACCCATTAATGAAAGTGTCTATCAGACCTTAAACACCTATTAAGAACACAAACAAGACTGCTCCTCAGGAACAGCCTGATAATTGTCCACATTCTAGTCTAAAGGGACCCATTTCTACTGACCCTGTTTTCTATAAAAGAAATAGTGATAATTGAGCCGCGGCATGTGATTACAAACAAGTGGCATTTTGACAAGTATCGACTCAGACAAGCCTGTGCAGCCTCCTTATAGGCTTAGAAACTCCAAAAGCTGTTCACCCAGTAGCTTAACAGTCATAGAATGTTCAAGTAACTTGCAAAGGCTCTGATCAGACTGCACGTATGTGCAGGCTGATCTGAGGCTTTGCTGGTTGCAAAAACCACATTGTTGGAAATCTCATGTCGCGGCTCATATTATCTACTGCTACAACAGAGCTTTAAAATCCTCACTAACACCCTATCAGTTTAAACATTTGTTTTTGGCTCTCAAAAAAGCCATCTCATTGAGACGGTTCTTTTGAGTACCCTCAACATATGTTTTAGTTGAGAAATTAGATAATTATTTTTTTCAATTACGCACACTCAGCAAGGCCTGTCAGATTATCATGGGTGAAAGTTCAAAATTTCCCAAATCCTGAACTTTAGAAATTCAATTTTTTAAACTTGCAGGATGCCTACAAAAATAACTATTTCATGTTTAAATGGTAAAAGGTGTTTTTAGATGATCTGAAAATTAATCAAAGAAGCTATTATAATCTTCATAATTCAGCATTTTGAGGCTGACTTTCTATAAGTCAGCCTCAAAATCCTGAATTCAGGATAAATCCTGAAAACTTCACCCATAGATTATTACAATCAATGATCACTAAAAGGGTCCAGATAATAGGGCTTTTTCAATATGAAAGCTATTGTAATCAAAGCTATTGTAATCTCCCTAATTCAGCATTTTGAGGCTGACTTTCTATGGAAAGTCAGCCTCAAAATCCTGAATTCAGGATTAATCCTGAAAACTTCTACCCATGGATTATTACAATCAATTATCACTAAGAGGGTCCAGATGATAGGGCATTTTCAATATCAAAGCTATTGTAATCTCTCTAATTCAGCATTTTTAGGCTGTCTTTCTATGGAAAGTCAGCCTCAAAATCCTGAATTCACGATTAATCCTGAAAACTTTCACCCATGGATTATTACAATCAATTATCACTAAGAGGGTCCAGATGATAGAGCTTTTTCAATATCTATTTTCTCTTTGCTACAGCTCTGATTATTGTCTATCTCAATGATACTGTTTCTCAAGGTACTGTGAGCAATCTCTTGAAACTCGTCTAACTGTTGTTGTTGATTATCGTCAAGGAGATCCAGGCGTTGACGTAGCAACTTCAAATCTTCCTGGTGTCGTCGCTCCTGAAAAAGTACAAATAACATTAAAGGTACTATCATATATAATAATTATCCATTAAAATTTTTCAAGAATTTTTCATCTGATACAACTAATTAGATAAACCTGGCCCCTAAGTTATCAAACTTTTTCATTGCTCAATTCAACTGAGCATCAAGTTTATCAAGCTCATAAATAATAAAATGCCAACAGTTGTTGTCATTTCTAACATTCATTAGCAGGATAAAAACAACAGCTAAGATTATTTTTCTTCATTTTTAGTTTCTATGAGGACTTGAAATTTCATGATCTGTTGAGCATAATCAAAGTTTTATAACCTCAAGGCCTGGCATGTATTTTAACAAAATATGACTCATTTCTTTTCAGATTTCTAACTTTTTATACCATCAGAATTTTTATTAATGATCTTAAAAATGGTACTAAACGCTTTTCAGATTATTTTCGTCAAATGAGAGCTCATTCATGGTTGGTAGATTAAAAATATCATGAAAGCAATTTACTACAAAATTTAATGAATAATGGTAACAAATAAAACTAATGAACTTTTGTTTTGCTTGCTGGGTAATTTTATATGCTTTATTGTAACCATGCTTTTTTCCCAAATAGAACTTTATTCTTTTAAAAAATCTGTAGGGTATTATTTTAAAGGTCAAATTCTGTAATTAAAATGACTGTTATTTCACGCTCTATAATTCTAAGGGTAGGTGACCATGCTTAAGCTAATCAAATCATAGGAAACTATGCATATGAAACAGGTTCTGCATGCTAAATTCAAACAAACTGTATAATGGGCAACAGAACATAAAATGTATATGGGCCAGTGCTGTGACATGTGATTTCAAACAATGTGACATTGTGACACAAATAGACTCAGAAGTCTCCTTTTAAGCCAAGAACCTCTAAATCATGTTACGTCAGTAACTTAATATTCATAGAATATTCAAGGGACTAGCAAAGGCTCTGATCAGCATGCGCATATGCGCAGGCTGGTCTGAGCCTTTGCTGGTCGCACATACCACTTTGTTGGAAATCTCATGTCGCAGCTCATATAGTACTTATCTCAAACCATTCCACCCTGATAAGTGCACATTTACTTTTTTTTCAAAATTTTATACCATTTTTTGAAAACAGTGCAGTCTCAGATCAGCTGACTTCTAATGAAGCGACAGCACTGTTCTCATCCACACAAACTTTCTATATAAATAAATGAAATGGCACCACTCAACTGTCTGTATCAGATGTTGGTATAGCATTTATAGCTCATAAATAACTAGAAGCATGTGGTTTAAGAGCATGTGGGCCTATAACAGTAAAACCTGTGTAAAACAGCCACACAAAAATAAACAAAACTAGAAATGATGTTTATGAAACATTATGCCCCCAACTCTTTGCTTGTCAAGAAGGGTTCAGGGCAATTACTTAAAAAATAAAATAACTTTTTTTTTAAATTTTCACTAGGTAATCTACTCATCATCTTCTACCAACTGACCATGTTTGAAGCTCCTAGCTACAATAATTTTCGAGATATCTTGATGACAAGTTTTCAATGACCAAATTTGCAAAGGGCAATAACTCGAAAAAAAATAAAATATTTTTTTTTTAAATGTTCACCAGCTTATCTACTTATTATCTTCTATTAGCTAACTAAGTTTGAAGCTACTTGCTGTAATAGTTTTTGAGATATCTTGACTACAAGTTTTCAACGCCAAAATTTGCAAAGGGCAATAACTCAAAAAAAATATATATATTTTTTTAATTTTCACCAAGTTATCTACTCATTATCTTCTATCAGCTGACCAAGTTTGAAGCTACTTGCTGTAATAGTTTTTGAGATATCTTCATTACAAGTTTTCATTGCCAAAAATTTGTAAAGGGCAATAATTCAAAAAAAACAAAAAAAAAACTTTTTTTTAAATTTTCACCAGATCATCTACTCATTATCCACTATCACCTGACCACGTTAGAAGCTCATAGCTGCTATAGTTTTTGAGATATCTAATTTATATGTCCAAATTTGCAAAGGGCAATAACTCAAACAAAATATAATAACTTTTTTTAAAATTTTCACCAGGTCATCTACTCATTACGCTCTATTAGCTGAACAAGTTTGAAACTCATAGCTGTTATAGTTTTTGAGATATCCTGATTAAAAAATTTCATTATAACCCTTTAAAAGGGCATAACTCCACAAAGGGGGATAATCCAGGTTTAAAAAAAAATATGTGTCAATTATTTTTTGATGAGGAATACATATATGAAATTTCAAAACTGTATCTTAATAAATTTTGCAACAGACGCACAGACACACGCACAGACGAGCCGAAAGCAATATGCCCCTTCAACTTTTCCAAAGTTGGGGGCATTACAAAGATCTTATTGACAAATGATAGCTAAATGAAGGTAGAAAGTGTTGCAGAATGCTCCCCTCCTGCAATACCTTTGACTTGCATAAAGCGATAATTGGTCTTGAAAACCAATTGGTGGTCTTTTTAAGAGTGGCTGTTTAACACAGTTTTTTTTTACATATCGTGGTTTTGTAGGAGGCAGAGTGATATTTCAAATGTCAATGCATAGCTATACAGTGGGGAGCTAGATGTCTAGTTTTGGGTCTGAGCCTTAATCAACTTCAAGTGTTTGCAAAGTGCAAGCAACAAAGGCTCTGGCAGTGGTTTTGTCCAGTCTAAATAGCTGCTCACCTAAATTAGTATGTAAAATCAAATTCCCAGGAGCGAGCTCATATAATTGCTAAATAAACAAATATTTTAGACAATTTTACTGTATGGTGAGCCCAATAATCAGAAAATTCATCACGATTATTCAGAACAGTTGTGGATATCCGAGACCAGCTGACGAGTCAGTTTTAGTTTAATGTTTACCATGCTAAATCCAGATATTTTTTGCCTTGAAAACAGGGTAGTATAAGATCAGAAATATTAAGCATGACAAAAGTTAGGATATATACTATATTATATAGTATGTATCCTAACTTTTGTCATGATAATATTCAAGCCTAACTCCCGAAATATATCAATTTGTATGTAATAAGTCTGTAATTCAAACATTTAGCAGATCCCTGTTTAAGCAAGGTTTCTCATGATTCTGTATACATGTATGTTTTAAGTTATACATGGGAATTATATTTCAATTTATTAATATTATACATGGGAATAATATTTCAACTTCACAACTTTATACATGTATAAATTTGGGATATAATATATTAACTCTTTAACTGCGGGGTATTTTTTTATGCTTCTTTGTTGTCTGTTGATTTTTTTCTCAAAGTAAGTAAGGGTGCAAAGATCAAGAATCGATACAATAAAGTACCACACCTGAAAAAATCTACTTTTCCCAACAAAATCATTCTGATGATACCATCCATCAGAGTATCAAACAGTTTAGACCCAGATCAGGCCGACATTTTTTTGGGCCTGATCTGGGTCCAAACTGTATGCAGAGGTTATCAGCAGACACCTATAGTAGGTAATTTACTAAAGTGAAAAGGATTCTTTTCCCTTTTTTGACTGGAAATCAACAAAACAGAACATTAAAAATGGGAATGATCCAAGTGACGTGCCTCAAAATGCAGCATTTCTTCAGGATCTATACTGTTTGATGATGTATTACAAACTTTCCAGTCCCATCTGTCTAATCTTTTTAGGGTATCATTATGAGTACTCTATACATATGTACCATATTCAACATAATGAATGAAACTGTGTGCATCACTCTTTTTTTTTTAAATTCTATACCCTTTGTTTGTTTTGTTGCTTTACGTCCCAGTCAACAGCTATGGTCATGGTGTGACGGTCAGCTCACCTAACCACACTTTTTCCTGGGTAAGCTTGAATAAGCTGTTAACCAGTACTTCGTGCACATACTTTCACTTGTAAATGACAAAAACCCTTCTTGAATGATTCAGCAGAAGGGAGGAGAATGAATGTACAAATTATTTCATGATCAATCTACACGAAAGTATGGAACCGGGCAGGTATCGAACTGACGACCCCTGAATCTGCAGTCAGACTCACATCTGTTGCCAGACATGTTACCGACTGCGCTACGCGGCACGGTATACCTTCGTGTGAAAAAAATGGATCCTTATCGGCTGGCTTCTGATGAAGCCAGCTGATTAGGATCCACATTTTTTCATTCAGCTTAGGAATTCATATTTAAATGTAGTCACAGCACTCACTGGATTGACTGGTTATCAGAAGTTCACATATATGTTACATGTGTAAACAACCCATGAAGTCCTCAGAAAGTGCTGACAAGAGCAATTGCACTCATTACATTGAATATGGTAAATGCCTTTCATACATACCAAAGTAAAATAATTATTTACATCTGAAAGAATCACATAGGTAGTAGTTTTAGGAACTTTGTTACATAAAAGATGCACCCCTTTGAAAAAAATGTTTTTATTACACCAGATGTAAGTCTTATATTGTAAGATGCTTTTCATTTTTCATTTTTCAATGAACAAAAAGTCTCTTGAGTTGTGTTCAAATTCCAATAAACAGACAGTATAAACAGACAGTTTCCATTCATTATCCAATGAACATTGAACAGTCTCTTGAGAGTTGCTTTCAATTTCCAATTAACAGACAGTATAAACAGACCGTCTCGTGAAAAGTCCCATTCATTATACAATGAACATTGAACAGTCTCTTGAGAGTTGCGTTCAATGTCCAATAAACAGACAGTATAAACAGACAGACTCTTGAGAAGTCCCGTCCATTTTCCTTTGAACAGACAGTCTCACCAGAAGTTTGTTGATGGGAAAATGAATTCATGTTTTGAATTGAATTTTTTTTTTATAAGGAGGAATTTGAAATTACCTTGTATAAAAATAATCAGATGCATGAGGGTTCAGGTGAGCTAATAACTAAGGGGCGACATGTGACTTCCTTCACTATAGTGTAGATTTTATTTTCTTGTCCTTTGGGATCATGGGTTTCATTATGGAACTTTGAAACTATTAGAGGGTCACTGATGAAGCCTAAATGGCAGAAACTAGCTAGTCTGGCCCAGAAAATATGCACTCTGGTTTCAGTTCTTTGGTGCAGTCTTTGCTTCCAAAGGATACCCTTTTAAGAACATATTTGACTTCACTACAGCTGGTGACTAGGACTGTGTGGCGGCGGTAGAACGTCTCCCTGCCCTTCACTATAGTGTAGATTTTATTTTCTTGTCCTTTGGGATCATGGGTTTCATTATGGAACTTTGAAACTATTAGAGGGTCACTGATGAAGCCTAAATGGCAGAAACTAGCTAGTCTGGCCCAGAAAATATGCACACTCTGATTTCAGTTCTTTGGTGCAGTCTTTGCTTCCAAAGGATACCCTTTTAAGAACATATTCCAACAATGTGGCATTTTCACAAGTGTAGACTCAAACGAGCTTGTGCAGCCCACTTTTAAGCTTAGAAACTCCAAATAATGTTCAGTCAGTAGCTTAACAGTGATAGAATATTCAAACGACTAGCAAAGGCTCTGATCAGACTGCTCATATGCGATGCTGATCTGAGGCATTGCTGGTAGCACATACCACATTGTTGGAAATCTCATGTTTCGGCTCAATTATAGTAGTTCAGTTACTCATTAGCTCTTGAATCATTCTGAAATCACTTACTGTAGTCTGTAACCACAGTAAAAACTAGACTTTATATACTCTGATAGTTCAAAGCACCCACCAATTTGAAATATTTACATTTTAATTGCAGTTGCCATAGATGCAAACTAACATCCCATATGTTTGCATTTCTTGATGCAAAGCATTGAACAATTACATGATTTAGCATGAACCTTTAGGTGGACTAACGTTAAGCTCAGCCAATGACTTTCTCTGCTTATTTGTGTTTGTGTGACATAATTTTTATCGCCATGACATATCAGGATGTTGTCTACAAGTTTCACTGTCCGGCTGTTCCAAAATCCCTGTTACAAATAAAATCATTCTAAAAGTGTAACAAGGGGGGTTGGGTATAAGATTGTATGGCATATTTAATTGATACATTACTAACAGTTTTAATTTGAGTAGTAGAGGTTTAAACATTGGCCATTTAAATATTCAGGGTATTTGTGGAGAACTGAATAAATTTTCAGAACTAAAAGTTTTGTTGACCTTACCAGAAAATAATAATTTGCATATTTTGGGGTTAAGTGAGACAAAATTAAAAAGCCACAAAACAACAGACATATTTAAAATAAATGGATTTCAAACACCATTCAGAAAAGATAATGATTCAAATGGTGGTGGAGGTTTACTTGTATATGTCAAAAATGGTATTAACGCCAAACGCAGGGAAGATTTAGAAACTCATCATGTCTCTGGTTAGAAATTTCTCCTGCTAAGAGCAAACCTTTTTTAGTTGGTAACATGTATAGACCACCAGACTCAAGAGTAGAATTTAACGACAGATTTGAAGAATTCATTGATAGTTTGTTAAATGAAGATAAAGAATTTATTTTACTTGGAGATTTTAACAAAGATTTATTAAATATAGATACTGAGAGAGAATGGGGTAATTTTACAACCTCATTAGTTCTCACTCAACTAGTTAATGAGCCTACTAGGGTCACAAATACATCTCAAACTCTCATTGATCACATATATACAAACACTGAAGAAAATATCCAGCGTGTGCATGTAGAACGCTTATGTTTAAGTGATCACTATGGAGTTTTCTGTAATCGAAAGTCTCAATCCAATATCAGTAAAAATAGTCATCAAATTATTACTTACAGATCTTTTAGGAACTTTGAAGAAAACAGATTCCTTAATGACTTATATTCTGTCCCATGGGAAATAATTGAACAGTTTGATAATTTAGATGATATTGTCTCAAGTTGGAATGCACTCCTTTTAGAAGTACTTGATAGGCATGCTCCTATAAGACACCACAGGATAAAGAAAAAATATCAGCCTGATTGGTTAACCCCTGAGATAATGGACCTTATGAAGGAAAGGAATAAGTGCAAAATAAATGGAAATATGGATGATTATAGATATCTACGTAATAAAGTTTCGAAACACATTGAGATGGCAAAAAAGAATACGTATCAGTCGAAGACAGAAAAAGGTAGGTCTGACCCTAAAAATATTTGGAAAAATTTTAAGGAACTTGGAGCAAATCGTAAAGATAATTCTTGTGAATCAAATATAAACATCAAAATAGGGGAACAATTAATAACAAATGAATCGGATTTATCACTACTTTGTTACTGTTGCCTCAAATTTGAAAGAACCAATAACGTTGTCAGACAACGAATTACTAATCAATTTCATCCAATCAAAAGTTCCAAATACCACTGAATTTAACATTCCATTGACAAACCTGTCTTTTATACGAACATTTTTATCAAATTTAAATGTAAATAAATCAACGGGCTTAGATAACATTGGTCCTAGAATTCTAAAACTGTCAGCTAATGTTTTGGCCCCGAGTCTGCTGTATATAGTAAATAAAAGCTTAATTACTGGTGAATTTCCTTGCTCATGGAAGGAAGCTAAAATAAAGCCCCTTTTCAAATCTGGTGCTAAAGATGACAAAAATAACTATCGGCCTATTTCTATTCTCCCTACAGTTTCAAAGTTAATAGAAAAATGGGTTGAAAATAAATTTTCAGAATACTTAAATGAATACGATTTGCTTCATCAGTCACAAAGTGGTTTTCGATCTAATCATTCAACTGAATCTGCTATTGTCCGTATGATTGATTCTTGGTTAAAAGCTGTTAACGATGGAAAACTTACTGGCTGTGTGATGGTCGATTTTAGAAAAGCATTTGATCTTGTTGATCATAAAATTCTGTTAAATAAATTGAAATGTTATAAATGTAACGAAACATGTCTATCATGGTTTGAATCATACTTATCCAGCAGAACTCAATGCGTTTCTTTGAATAACACTATTTCAAAACCAGCAAGTATCACTTGTGGCGTTCCCCAAGGCTCCATTTTAGGCCCTTTACTATTTTTAATCTTTATAAACGACTTGCCGCTAGCACTCCAAAAGTCTGTCGTTGTTGACTTATATGCTGATGATACTACTTTCTATGACTTTCAGTCTGATGTATTTCAATTGGAAACAAATTTGCAGTGTGCGCTGAATTTGCTTCATATTTGGTGCCAACAGAACGGCATGGTTTTAAATACAGATTAGACTAAAGTGATGTTAATAACTAGCAGGCAAAAAAGGCTCACCTTGCAAAATCCTGGCCTATCTTTAAGGTATAGTGATATAGATATAAAAATGACGCCTAGTGAGAAGATATTGGGAGTACACGTGGATGACAATTTAATGTGGAATAATCATTTCCAACATGTTTCAAAAAAAATCTCATCATATTTATGGTTACTAAGCAAAATAAGATCATATTTGTCAGTAGAGCACCGTCTCATGTTTTACAATGCCTATGTTAAACCACATTTTGATTACTGCAATACTGTTTGGAGCAACACTTCAAGTGGAAACATCAATAAAATATCTAAATTACAAAGACGTGCTTGTAAATTAATTCTTGCTCAAGATTACACGGACATTCAAGAGGTATTGGAACGATTAAATATATTGTCTTTTGATCAAATAATTTTTCTAAATAAAGCCAAATTAATGTACAAAGTTTACAATAATTTAGCACCAGTTTATTTACATGAATTGTTTCAAATGAGAGATATAAACCTTGACAACACAGCATCTAATTTACGATCAGTAGCACATAAAAATTACCTATTACCACAAGCAAAATGCAACTTATACAAAGGGAGCTTTTCATATTCAGGTGTGGTAGTCTGGAATAGTCTTCCAACTAACATCAAAGTGGCATCATCACTAGAAACTTTTGTAAGGTTATGCACTGAATGGCTAAAAATGTAACGTAGCATTACACTAAATGTAAGTGATATAGATTTTGCAATTATTGTTTAGAAATGAATGTATAAGCCGTTATCGTCATATGGTCATAATGTATTGTATAGATGTTTTTGCTCTCTCTCTCTCTCTCTCTCTCTCTCTCTCTCTCTCTCTCTCTCTCTCTCTCTCTCTGCATCATTATGTTGTATATATTGTTTTAACTTGCTGAAACGAGCCAATGAGATCAGCCAGTCATGTGAACATGGTACTTATCGAATTTTGTTTTTGTGAGTTGTTACGAGGGACCAGGCAGGCACCACAACTTTATACTGATTTAGGTCTCCAAAGACAGTGTTGAATCCTCCTGTAAATGGTAAAATTCAAGGTCCTTTCAAGGCTTTTGTGTGCTTTTCAAGTACTTTTCAAGGCAAGTTTAATTTTCAAGGACTTTTCAAGACAGTCCTGTATATTAAAGTACTTTTCAAATCTGTGCGAACCCTGCATTGGATTTAGAGAATAGGGTGTATTGATGAACTATTTTTATGAAAATAAATTTCATTTCAAAAAATGTTTTGGGTGCTTAAAAGAAATGTCTCAGAACATATGCTCTGATAGGAAATACTCAAAATAATATTTGGGATGGGGGATTGGGTGGTTTAAATATTAACCAGATTTGACAAATCTACCAAGTATGGTATCTGCTACACAGAATGGGTGTAAAATATTTCTAATATTAATGTTAATACAGGGTTCATACAGGCAATTATGGGTATAATTCAACGACTTTTCAAGAACTTCTAAAAGAATCTTCCACAGTTTTCAAGGACTTAAACTTAATAAAAAATACTGATCAAAGTGTTAAAATTCTTCTTCAGAAATGCTAGACATAATGCGGAGATAATGGAGACATTAGCGCTGGAACATTAGTATAAAATTGTTGTGCCTTAATTTGGTGCAGCATATGCTGCACCAAATATAGACACAACAATTTTATACTGATTTAGGTCTCTATCTACAGAGCTGAAAATAGCAGAATTCAAGGACTTTTCAAGGCTTTTGAGTGATTTTCCAGTTCTTTTCAAGGCAGATTTATTTTTCAAGAACTTTTCAAGAAATCCCTCCAAATTCAAGTACTTTTCAAGCCTGTGCGAACCCTGTTATATAACAAATTTGCATTTACCATAAACCAAAGCTATTTTTATATCTGTAAATGAAACTAATAAATCAGATGGAAATGGTTCTTACTTAAAGCCAAGTCTAATCAAGTAATACGAGATATTTAAATGGGCCAGCACATGCAAGCTATTTTTCATGGCAGATTTAATTTTCAAGGACTTTTCAAGAAAGTCCTTAATATTCAAGTACTTTTCATGCCTGTGTAAACCCCATCAAAATAGGGAGTATAATACCAGGGTTCATACAGGCAAGTTTGAGTAAAATCCAAGGACTTTTCAAGAACTTCTAAAGACTATCCTACAATTTTTAAGGACTAAAAAATTAAGAAAAATCCTGAGTGTTAAGTGTTAAAATTCTACTTCAGAAATGCTAGACTGAGGTATGGAAACATTAGTACTGGAAAATTAGTATAAAATTGGTCTGCCTTTATTTGGTGCAGCATATGCTGCACCAAATAAAGGCACAGCAATTTTATACTGATTTAGGTCTCTATCAACAGTGCTAAGTCCTATAGAAAATAGTAGAATTCAAGGACTTTTCAAGGCCTTTGAGTGATTTCCAATACTTTTCAAGGCAGATTTAATTTTCAAGGACTTTTCAAGAAAGTCCTTAATATTCAAGTACTTTTCATGCCTGTGTGAACCCCATCAAAATAGGGAGTATAATACTCATACTTACAAATCTGTATCTGCACTATCTGGAGTCCTATACCTTGCATAGACTTGGCTTCAATGTTTTGAGGGCAAGAGGGAACTTTGACTGGTAAATCCTTGGTTCGTTTACAAAACCTCGTATGTGCACTTTTTTACCAAACCCTGTTTTTAACATGGCACCAAAAATGACATTTCAGCGCACCATGTCACAAAACCTTGTATGCAATAGTCAATGAAAAGTTGTTTTGTGACATTCCAAAATCTCATACCTCAATAAGTCAAAATTACCAGTTCTAAAACCTTGTATACATAAATCTGTTAAGACAAATTAGCAGTTAAGCTTTATCTGTTCATTACTGTGACGGTTTCAGAGGGTGTCTATGAATACTTTCTTCCAAATTCATGCTTAAATTTGTCATGCAAACTTGTTTCTTGCTTTCAATCAGACTATTTATGAAAATGCTGCAGATACCAGAATTTGTAAACTCGCCTTTTTGTGGATGTTGTATTATACAAGATTTTGTTCCTATAAATCGAAATCTCAGCACAGGTAATGTGGATACATCAAATGCAGCTTACACGTCTCAAAAGGAGCAGAACTACCTTTGGTTAACTTCTTATCTATTTAATTAAAACGCAACTTGTCTTTATTGAGTTTAGAAAATTGGCAAAATGTCGTATCTGCAATATCCGGTTACAAAATCTTGTATATTTTTTAAAAAGTATCACAATATGCTAGAAACATAAAACTCTGCCAATTTATTACTTTTACCCGTTAAATAAATTTAAAATATGCTTTCAGTCTGAATCTAACAAGAATATAACAAATACCAAACAATCAAGAAATTTTTTTGTCTTTCCTGTAAAATTTACTAAAGTGCATGTACGAGGTTTTGTATACGAACCAACGAAATGTTGTTAGAAGGGAAATATGAATAGGTTAAATGTAAATGTGTGCACTTACCCATGCCTGAAGTGAAAAAGCAAAACAATTTAGATATTTTTGTGACCTACTTATAACTAAAGCAGTGTTCAAAATAAAATAAAAGGCATCGGGAAAACATATTTACTGTAAGTCAATTATCAGCAGCAACAATTCAGAAATAAGTCATTCGACTTCCTTAAGAATCCCTTTTGTATTGTAGTTGTATTGTAATTATATTCTGTGTTGCTTTGTATACTTGTCATATATTATACAAATAAAATAAAGTTTCAACCAACAATTCAATCAGAGACTTTAGATAAAATGTCATGCAAATTTACATCTGTCAAAACACATTTTATCTATTGCATTTTATAGGTCTTTCTTAAAATAATTTTAAATTTTATTAATATCAATTTCGTCCTGGTAAAGCTATTTTTGGCAAAAATTAAACAAAAGAAGACAACATGTTTCTAACTGTAAAAGAAATTAGCATCAGTTTGATTTTGACAGTTTTGTTTTATTTGATTCTGTACATCCCAGTCAACAATTTTTCAGTCATATCGGGATGGATCTTCATTGGCTGAACCAGTATTTTGATTGTATTACAAATTAAATGATTGAATATATGTCATTAAGCCTTGGTAAAAATTGGAACAGACTTTAGCAACTGATAGTGGACTGACAGTATTAGCATCAAACTATCTAAAATGACAATGTAGTGTGATTCTTATGTCTGATCTTTTCGAACCCTTGTCCTGTTGAACTGGGATGTATCCTCTATAGAAAACAGAGTAGATCAAGATCAGCTGGCTTCTTAAGAGGCCAGTTGATCAGGATCCACACTGTTTTATCTCTAGTCTGTGAATCCATAGTGCTAAATTGAATCTTGCAACCATAACATGGCCCCAAGTGAAAATTATTTTCTTATTTCTCGACCAAAATATATGTTGCGGATACTCAGACGAACCGTCTCAATGAGATGGCTCTTTTGAGCACTCAAAACACATGTCTAAACTGATGGATAAGAGAATATTCACAATTTTACACTGAAATTTTTTGCTTAATTGGCCCAATGCATAACACTTGCTTTCAAGCATCTACATATACCTAGCAAATGAAGCTTTGTGAAAACTGGCACTACATACATTGTGAGACAACACTCTAAGTTTAAATTGTGAGACAACACTAAGGGTCTGATTACTGACAATTTAATTTAGAACAAAGCTTGAACTGTTACATTTACATTAGCAAAGTTAATCTAGATTAATCCAAACTATGAATATGACTTCAAAAACTTCCATTAACTCTTTACAGAAAGAACACGATTATCAAAATTACATATATTTGAGCCTCAACATGAGATTTCCAACAATGTGGCATTTTGTCGAGTGTAGACTCAGACAAGCCTGTGTAGCTTCCTGTTAAGCTTAGAAACTCTGATTGATGTTTGGTCATTAACTTCAGTCATAGAAAATTCAAGCTATGAGCAAAGGCTGTGATCAGACTACCCGTATGCGCAGGCTGGTCTGAGGCTTTGCTGGTCACACATACCACATTGTTCGAAATCTCATGTCACGGCTCATTTGTCTCATTATGTTCAACATTTTGCTACCCCTGCCTAACAAATCCTTGTTTTACACATTTTTTGCACAGGCTACCAGGTAGACAACTTAACCTAATGATTTCAGCATAGCAGATGTGACCAGACTTCAACCAAAACAATATTTGGTTACCAGGCCATGTAGCGAAGTTGGAAATGTGTCTGGCAGCAGATGCCAGTCTGACTGCAGATCCAGGGCTCGCAAATTCTAATTTCTACTGTTATTCTCCTCCCTTCCCCTGAATCATTCAAGAAGGGTTGTTGTCAGTTCAAGCAAAAGTATGTGCATGAAGTACTGGTTAACTGCTTGTTCAAGCTTGCCCAGGAAAAAGTGTGGTTAGGTGAACTGACCGTCCAACCAAGATCAAAGCTGTTGACTTGGGACGTAAAGCAACAAAACAAACAAAAACAAAAAACATATTTGGGTTATATTACCTGTTCGTTGTAGCTGACATTTGGCAGTAAAGTAGCATCCATGTTCACTGAGGCAAATGACATATCTCCTATCGGTACGTGTTGAACACCCCCTACGAGTACTTTACGAAACTCATGGTGCCGCCGATATAAGTCTTTCCATTGTTTCTTTAAACTATTGAAGGTGTCTTGAGGTACACAGGCTCTACAAATATAGGAAACCAAGATGTTAAGGCCAAATATTAAATACTGTATTTGGCCTATAAAGTGTACCCAGTGCAAAACTTATTCATAATTCTATACAGTAAAACTTGTGTATAACAGCCACTCTCAAAAACACCACAAGTTGGTTTTCAAGACCAATTATCCCTTAATGCAGGTCAAAAGTATTGCAGAATGCTCCAAGGGGAGCATTCTGCAATACTTTCAACCTTCATTAAGCTACCATTTGTCAATAAGATCTTTGTTTTGTCTATTTTTGAGTGGCCGTTTTACACAGATTTTAATATTATCCTCTTATGAACACAGTGCTAATCCAGAGCAGCTGGCTTTTGATGAATGCAACTGATCAGGATCCACACAGTCTGTCATCCATTATGATGAATCCATATTCTTGCATAATATCTATGCATAATAGTAAAACCTAAGTAAAACCACCACTCTCAAAAAGACAGAAAATTGGTTATCACTTAATGCAGGTCAAAAGTTTTGCAAAATGCTCTAAGGGCAGCATTCTGCAATACTTTCGACCTTCATTAAGCTACCATTTGTCATTAAGATCTTTGTTTTGTCTATTTTGGAGTGGCAGTTTTACACACGTTTTACTGTATCCTCTTATGAACACAGTGCTAATCCAGAGCAGCTGACTTTTGATGAAGGCAGACGATTAGGATCCACACGGTTTATCATCCATTATGAATAATCCATATTCTTGCCTTAATAACTGTGCATATACACTACTGCACATAAAACCCATTAAATTCCGTTAAAAGTCCATAAAAATACCATTAATAATCAAATTCCTCTTAAAATCATCCATTACTTTTCGTTTCTTAAAATTAATGGTTTTGTGTGTTCGGTCATTAATATTCATTAAAATGGCCATTAATTCAGCGGTAACGGCCATTAAAGAGCAAGTAAAATCATTAATTTTTGATTAATTTACACCTTCTGTATTATTAATGACCATTAAAAGAAATAATGGTCCATTAATTTCCGTTTTGTGATGTTTTAATGCCCATGAATTTGCATTCTGTAATGGCCATTACAAAAAGTAATGACCATTAAAACCTTTCGTGTCTATTGATGGCATTAAAAAGTAGTAAATTTGCATGTTTGATATTTTAATGGCCATTAAATATATAAATATGCAATTCATTAGCATTAGAAAGCAGTGAAATATCGGGAACCAATATTTATACGAAACAATGTGCCATTATTTAAGTGGTAATGGCCATTAATTTAATTCAAGAGCAAGTATGATCATTAAAATACCATTAATTTTTACCCTTGGTATGAAATGATGACCATTAAAATTTAATGGGCCATTATTTTCTGTTTTATGGTGATTTAATGCCCATGAATTTGCAATATTAATGGCCATTACAAAAACTAATTGCCATGAAAACCCCATTACATGTCTAAAAATGGCCATGAAAGATGTATTCATGAATTTTAAATTACTGAAGTTGGGAGATCAATATTTTCATGTCCATTAATTTTTGGGACTGAACATCTTAACCCATTAATTTTTTAATAATGGCCATCAATAAAAAGATCATCAGAGTATTTGATATTGTCCATTATTTGTACACTCATGTAAAGGTTAGTTTTTAACATTATCATTTTACAGCCTTCAAAACTTGCTGCACATTGCATCCATAGGTATGTTTGTGTAATGAAGAGCTCCACCATTCAGTGCTTGTAAATTAAAATCGCCACATTTCTTGTTTCATGAAGAAATTGCCTGTGTGATTAAACTGAAATTTCAGGAAGACAAAGAAAATTACCTCGAGAAATGCTGTAGGAAAATGAGTTTTAAAGGCAAACTCTATTAATTTCATCGAAAATCATAACATATCCTGGAGAAATGCTGGAGAAATTTCTCCAGCATTTATCCAGGAAATTTTAAAGCTTATCAAGGAGATTGTGGGCCTTTGTTACCTTTTCAGACACCAACCAATCTGCTCTCCTACCAAGCATAGCTAGAGCCTGGAAACAGGATTTAGCAACTGCAAGAATACATAGGATATAGGAAAATATGCATTTGGGAGCCATGACCATGCTTTATTGAAATAATGAAATCCGTGATACAGTGAGGGGAGTTTTAATGAGGTACACTGGTAATCAATTGGTAATCAATTTTAAACTTGTAGCACAAACATGTATTCTATGGATCTTGCATTTGTAGAAATTTTGTGCATAATTTAACATTCCAAACAGTTCTATAATTCTAAGTTATGTATGCTACCAAACCCTGCTTGTCCATCAACAACATGTGTTTTACTGCTTCTGAGTACAAGCACAATCACCATGGAAGCGGGAACCCGCGAGGTGCGAGTAGTATGGCGATTGAAATTTTCAGTCAGGCGTCTCATAAATTTAAGCACTACTTGGTTAGCAGGCTTCGACCACCATGCCTATAAGTCTGAACAAAGAAGAGAAGTAATAAAAAAAGTTAGTGTATTTTTGAAGAAAATACAAAATCCAAAGCCATTAATTTAGCCTAAATGAGTTTTGAGCAGGATTTAATGGCCATTAAAGTTGCATCTAATGGATCTAATCTAATTTCATGCCAATTATTTATCCAAACTATTTATTAATGGCCATTAGTTTTGAATTAATATGGTTTTCTTTATATGTGACTGTGTCCTAAGAAGGATTCAACTTGGCCAATAACATTTACACTCAAAATTCATTTCCATGTAAAAGAATGCAACATTTCTCAATGGAATCAGAAAGAAAAAAAGACTTTATTCTAAACGCTCTTGATGAGTCTTCATTAAGACTGTTGGTGTGCCTAATGTGTAAAGCCATTTGATCATGTCTTAGACTTTACTTATTGGATATATGCTGTATCATTATCATCCCCTTTAACAAATTTCATAACGTTTCAAACTATGTTTTTATGTCACAAAACCGAATATCCAGATGAATTAAGTTTTCAAAAAAACAACATACCAACAGGTAAATGCTATATGTAACAATGGGATAGAATTTGACAATTATAATGAGAAGTACACAATTTAATGTTTAAAGATGTCTCTAAAATCGTGAAAATACCATACTTTATTTTTACAATTATCTTAATAAAAAATTTTGTTTTACTTTCTGACTGAGAAAAATGATCAAAACATGCAATAATTCTAATAAACACATTTAATGGCCATTAAAATCACTTAAACAAGAGTTGCAAATTAGAGTAGCTCCCCTTGAAAAATCTTATTTTTTCACAAAAGATTAATATGATATACAAAAATGATTTAAGACTTATATTTTTTCTGAAATATTATATTTATTAATTTATCAGAATTTCTGATCTCTATTATTAACATACAGCAAGGTTGTGCCCTAAATTTATCAAAATGTATATGTGTTGCATTCACCAATGGTAATTATATTTTCATCAATATATAGAAGGATTCAGAAATAAAAAGGTAACATTAACTTGTTAATTGGCCTGTTTATCTCTTAAGATGACAGGGGACTTAAACCAAAGTCCAGCAAGATTCTTGCTTGTCTTTCCTGCTTCTAAATGAGAAACAGGAAGCAGCACAAGAAATAGAATCTTGAAAACATTGCAGTGGGCATAAGAGAAAATTAATGACCATTAACATATTTTTATTAGAAATTTGTCATGCTTATCTAATGGCCATTAAATTATGCATTTAATGCCCATTAATATGCTGTTGATTTAAAAGAATGATGCCCATTATTTTCTATCCAATATACTAATGGGTAATTAATGCCCATAAATTTGTATTTACATTTTCTGTTATAATGGCCATTAAAAATAAAAAGCCATTAATAATGGTTCTAATAATGGCCAAAATTTTCATGTCCATGAAAAATAGACCATAATAATGGGCATTAAAATTAACCAGAAACAATTTTAATGGGAGGTTTTAATGGCCATTAATTTTCACACACTAAAAATAATGCTTAAATGATGTTCATTATTTTTTTCAATTAATGGTTTGAGTTAATGGTATTTTGACAGATTTTCAGTTTTGAAAGTGCATTTTACCATTAAAATTGACCATTAATAGGACCATTTTTAATGGGAAATTTCAATGGGGGCCATTAATGGGATTTTAATGGGAGTTTATGCAGTAGTGATACAAGGGTACAAGTTCAAAAATTCCAAATTCCTGAACTTTAGTAATTCAAATTTTAAAACTTGCAGTATGCCTAGAAATATTAACAATTTTAAGATTAAAAGGTAATTTGTCTTCAAATAAACTGAAAATAAATCAGAAAAGCTGTTATAATCTGCCTAATTCCGTGTTTTTTAGGACAACTGACTTAGAATCCTGAATTCAGGATAAATCCTGAAAATTTTCACCCATGGCATATACATGTGTGAAAGTTGAAAATCTCCAAAAACCTTAACTTTCAAAACTAATATCAAAACTTGCAGTATGTCCATTAAATATTCACAATCTCAAGTTTAAATGGTTAATTGTCCTTAGGCAGACTGTAAATAAATCAATGAAGCTATTATGATCTCCCTATTTCAGCATTTTTAGGCTGACTTTCTATGGAAAGTCAGCCTCAAAATCCTGAATTCAGGATTAATCCTGAAAACTTTCACCCATGGGCCATATAGCTGTTTGAAGCCATTGTCAAATGAACAGAAATTTCAAATTTAAATCACAATGTTCATGTGCAGTTGAACATGGGTTTTAACTTGAAAATCCTTTTAACAAGCCCTGATTTGTTTGCACAATTTTACGCAAAAATAGTTGCTGTCAGGAATGATAATTTTGCCAAAACTTTGTTTGCAAACAGCTGTGTGCGTCGATGACTTGATGTTCTGATGTTCCAAAAATTGTAAGCTGAAGCCATTTAGTAAATGTAAGTAGAAGTCACCAGGTCACAAAAAGTGCTTGATGATGCTCAAGGACAAATACTACGCAAGGTTTGACATTCGCAACTATCACTGCTTTAGAAAAACACACTTTAATATAAACTGTTGATAAACAGAACAAAGGACAGACAAACTAATTGAGGAAAGAACATATGGATGGAAATTCAAACTCCAAATTAGCATCTATTAACATGCAGATTGAAAAACAGTGTGGATCCTGATCAGCTGGCTTCTGAGAAGCCAGCTGATCTGGATCTACACTGTTTTCAAAATGGGATAAATCTGGGTGCAGCTTGCTAAAGATCAAGGTATGCTGAGCATACTTACTGTAATGCTTTTTTCTCCAGCTGTAGTTCTTCATTCTTAGCATCCAGTATTTGTGACTTGTACTTTAAGTTTTCTATCACCTTCATACTTTTTCTCTTAAACTGTAAAATATCACACGTATACATGCACATATAAAAAAAAATGTTGTAATCACACAAAAAACAGTTTTCCCTTACAGCGAACCATTTAAAATAAATTCTGAGAACTATGGCCTTAAGCTTGCAGCATTCACTTATCACCTATACTATGATATGTAGGGATATGCCACGCTTTGTCAATATCTGATAGTAATTATTCTATAAAAGACAGAAATCATGAGCCAATCAGAGAGCAAAACACTCTATAAATATGTGCAGAATTCGCCCTTCATATAACTTCCCTTCGGACTTGTCTATATAAAAGCACACATCAAGTTTCATCAAATTACAATCCGTCAATAAATATTGTGTCTAGAGCCCCCGGTGCTTTCCCTGTTTGAACCAGCACATGAGATTTTGGTATTTAGGCCTAATAAAAAAAATAAATAAGCATGTTTCAGGTAACGGGTCTGAAAATTTTAGGTAGGGTAGGTACACATACTTTTTTTAATTGTTTTTTTTTCTGGAAAAAAATATAGTTTTATGCATTTTGAAAGGCATTTCCCTTTCAAAATGCATACATTATTTTTATTCCTGAAAAACCTGAAAAAAAATCGAGGTTTCACCTGTAAATTAAGGTAGGTTTGGGTTACACTAAACACAGGTTTTTTTTTTTTTGGCCCTGTTGCATTGTCTAGCAATGAGGGCAAGCCTGCACAATTGTGCACACTTTTTCCTGGACAAGATTGACTATTGTTAAAGCAGTAAACCAGTACTTTGTGAACATACTTTGGCTTGTAACTGACAACAAAAATAGTAAGTGAGTATGATCAGGAAATACCACAATCACAAACTGCAGACAACCCCTTGGCACCGCGAGGAAGAGTCGCTCAACCATCATGAGACACCAGGAAGACAAATTAAGCAAAGCAATCAGCTCTCTCTTCCCCATCAAGATGATTGCAATACTAGAATGGACATAAAGTAGCGTACAACAAAACATAGAACAATTACAGACTCCCACAATGGGAGTAATAATAAACAAAAAGTCAACAACAACAGAACCACCGCCTTAGAACGGACAGTAGCCTAAGCCACCGGAGGGCTTAAATGCATTTTACTGGTACCAAATCTTCGCCCTAGATTCTGCTGTTGTTGAAGTACAAGAAATGTTCAGCTCGCATGGAGGCCATCTAACTAATGCAATGTATCATATAGATGGAAATTCATGAATCAGTGGAAGGAGAATGACTGTAGAATATATTTCATGATCAATCTCCACGAAAGAATGGGATCAAACTCACGGCCCCTGGATCTGCAATCAGGCTTGCTACTAATTATGCTATGAGGCTTGGTTTAGGTGCCCTGGTTTCAGAATAAATAGTACAGTAAAACCTGTGTAAAACTGCCACTCTCAAAAAATACCAAAAACTGGTTTTCAAGACTAATTATCACTTAATGCAAGTCAAAAGTATTGCAGAATGCTCCAAAGGGACCATTCTGCAATACCTTTGATCTTCATTAAGCTACCATTTGTCATAAAGATCTTTGTTTTGTCTATTTTTGAGTGGCTGTTTTGTTTGTTTGATTTGATTCTTTACGTTACATCAACAATCTTTTTATTAAACAGGGATAGGTCTTCCTGGGTTGGACCAGTACTAAGCTAGGATAAATGTGTCTTGCTCAAGGACCCCAACGCAGTGACACCTGTAAGGCTCAAACCCGCGTCCCCTCGGTCTCGAGTCAAGCACTCAAACACTAAGCCACTGCACTTCCCATTGAGTGGCTGTTTTACACAGGTTTTACTGTATCTCAAAACTACCCTACTGTGCAGTCTTGTATGAGCCTTCCCTGGCTGCCTATGTAATGAGTACATGGGTGAAAGTTCAATACTTCCAAAATCCTGGACTTTCGTAATTTCAATTTTAAAACTTGCAATATGCCCACTAAATATCTACAATATCAAGTTTAAATGGTCAATTGTCCTAAGACATACTAAAAATAAATCAGAGAAGCTAATACAATCTCCTTAATTCAGCATTTTGAGGATGACTTTCTGTGGAAAGTCATCCTCAAAATCCTGAATTCAGGAATAATCCTGAAAACTTTCACCCATGTGAGTATCGAAATCTCACAACCTTGCTCAGGTCTACAAGACTCACCTTTTTATATATGCCAACAGCTTTAGCATACTTTTTCGTAGCTTCACTAAGTTTATCCTCTAACTCATGAACCCGTAACTCCAGTTGTGTCTTCTCATCTACGAGCGCCGCCTTAGACTGGGCCACTATTCTGTCATGATTCTCATGAGCTTTGTGATATTGTTCTTTTGTAAGTTTTAATTCCTCGCGTAACAGTTCCACCTGATTTCTCATTCGTATATTGTCGTCTGTCATGTCATGTTCATTGCCTAGGTAACTATTTAACTCTGTCTCTAGTTTTGTAATTCTACTCTTTAGTTCTGAATTTTGCATTCTTTCACGTTCTAACTGATCCAGCAGTGATGTTTGGTGGGATAGCTGAGACCTGAAAGTTTGAAAATAATTAAATAAAATCCAGCAGTGATGTTTGGTGGGATAGCTGAGACCTGAAAGTTTGAAAATAATGAAATAAAATAAATAGAAAATATTACACAAGTTCTCATTTTTAATTGAATTTATTCAACAAGTCGGGGAAAAGTGATAAAATGCGAGGCTTCCGAGCATTTTATCGCTTTTTCACAACAAGTTTAATAAATTCAATAATATAAAAACATGAATGTTAGATAGAGGTTATTAAATGATTGCTCATGTTCTATTGAATTTATTAAACGAGTTGAGGAAAAGTGATCAAATGTGAGGCTTGCAGAGTATTTTATCGCTTTTTCGCAACAAGTTTTATAAATTCAATAATACAAGAGCATGAATGTTAGATTCTATTTATCATATGAACATGTTGAAATCTCATTTCTGGTGTAAATGAAAAAAGTCAATAAGCAATGCTTATTAGATACCCCCGCACAGTAAGGGTCAGTGAAAAAACTTAGTTTTGGCAAATGATAGTTCAAACCAGCAGACCCTGGTTTTGAAAAAAAGATTTCAGTAGAATCTGTGAAAACAAGATTTCAGTAGAATCTATGCAAATGATCTTAAAGCTTGCAATCTGGAACATTTGTTTAGATCAAATACACAAAATTATTAACACTTGAAAGCTCTATATGTCAAAGCTTATACTGGAAAAATAGTCTAAGTTCTCATAGATGTCATTTTATCAAAAATTATTTTTTCCAAACCAAACTCCTTCATGCATATGTTCAATGTGTCTATATTGTAAAGGCAACATATCAAATTGCTCCATCAAAAGCTGTGGTAGGAGTTGATCGGCCCATGGTGGCACCATCAATGCATATACAAAAGCCTTGCTAGGGGAAAATGGTCTAAGTTCTAACAGCTGTCATTTTGTCAAAAATTATTTTTTCCAAATCAAACTCCTTCATGCATATGTTCAATATGTCTACATTGTAGCGACAAAGCATCAAACTGCTCCATCAAAAACCGTGGTAGAAGTTGATCGGCCCATAAAGGCACTATCCATGCATATACAAAAGCCATATAAGTGAAAAAATGATCTCATACAGGTTCGCACATTTAATAGGTCATATTAATGACGACGTTGCATAACGTGCAATGTCGGCCAAAACTGAAACCATAGGAGCAGGAGTAGAGAAAGTGAAAATTTCAGCAAATCCTGACAAATTAATTGCCAAAATTTCACTTGCGATCTAACTAATAGCCACACTATGTGCTTTAACCCACTAATAAGAAAGTAACTGGCACTTGAAATTTTAAACTGGGCTCAAGGAAGTCAATGAAGAAAACACAGGAAATCCAATTTCACCCGTGAAATACTACTTATATTTTCACGGCTTTGAAATACAGCTTTTTATATTTTCACAGCTATGAAATACAGCTTTTTTAAAATATGCATTATATTTGATAAATATTTTCCTGTATTTCATAACTTTGTTTATAATAAATAGAGAATGTCCAGGCAAAAAACAAACTTGACCTGTCACCTCTAGTTCCACAGAACATGGTGCATGCCCGTTGAACCCTTTACATACTAATAAATTCTTCCATCTTATTTGGTACAATGAACTTGAGATTGATCATTGTACATACCAATGGGTTATAGGTTAAAATTTCAAAACTTAGATTTACTTCAGTCCCTGAAGAATGTTTTTATCTTAGAAAACAGTGCAGACCATGAAGAAATACCGTATTTGGCTGCATTTCATCTTGGTCTACACTGTTGGCCCAAGTACCCGTTTATAGAATTTCCAGTATACAAAGGATTAAAGCATGTTTTATGTATATACTAAACAAAAATAGAAACTTTAAACTTTTTAAATAGACATTTAACCACTTTAACGCAAACTCATTACTTTAAAAATTATACGTATATGAAGGCTATACGCCTGACAAGACAACCATGCAAAAAAGTTTCCAACTTGATCAGGCGTTCATGAATAACGTTGAAAAAACGTCAAACTGCATTTTTAAGTCTGGAAGATTATTAATAAGATATTTTGAATATGTAAACACACTATTCGGGAGTCTTTCGTGTCAGAACATCAAAAATCCACAAACAATGGTCACAAAGTAAACTGTACTTATACTATGTGTACATCAAAATGAGCGTAAGGAGGCTTTAAGCAGGTCGCCGCTGTACCAAGAGTAATACGCTTGGCAATGATTTTTGGTTGCTCACGCTTTATTGCTCATAGCCTCGTGAGACGGTTTCAGCAGGCAGGAATATCTACCGATGCACAGGATCAACGAGACATAAGAAAACAATGCCAAGATAAGACCGTTAATTTACACTCATGCGTTGACGTAAGGGGTTCTAGCCAGCAACTGTAGATGCAACACACCTAAATGTTTCATACCAGACGATAAAAACAAGAATCGGAATAAATGATTTTTGATGTGTTATTTTTTATTTTGACCCCTTACTCATTCCCAATGCTACCAGTCAAACACACGACGTTGCAGCTGTGTTTCAATTACACAGATCAACTGAGAATTGAACACCCATTAATTTGTTATGATTTGTTTTTACATAGGATAGGTATTGGCGGAGATATTACTGATTAAATAAGTGTAAAGTTTCTATTTTTGCTCAGTATATATGCAATAAGTACCATTATCTCACAGGTTAAATGTAAATGACAATTGTTTTCCTATATTCAATGAATAAAAATAATAATTTGGCCTTCCTGCCAGACGGTGGTCAGCTTGGATCTAGCAAAATTCTTTGTAAGGTTTGCCAAAGCATAACATTATAATCAAACTAATCTGCCATAAATGCTCATGATGCATAGGCAGTATTCAATAGAACCATCAGGGGACAAAAAATCCACTCGTCTGCTCGTAATTACGAGTGAAATCTAGTAAGGACAAGTATTTTTTTTCCATATCACTTGTCCTGTAGGACGTGTGGTTTAAAGGATGAGTGCTTTGGGAAGAATTACTCATCCTTTCTAGTTTCACCCTAAAATCTTAGGGTGAAACTAGCATTTTCTGAGTATTGACTGTGAAATCTTTTTGTCGGTATATGGGATGCAGTTATGAATTTAACTGGGTAGATATCATTTTAACAGTGATAAAAGGAACTTTATAAGTCATATTACATATTAATCCCTTATGTTCTTTATTGTATACACTATTAAAGGACAAGTACAGTCTACTCTCGATACCTCGAATTTCAAGGGACTGGGCAAAATATGTCGAGTTATCAGTAGTTCGAGGTAACCAAATCATGACGTATACCTACCATTTTGGGGCGAAATAATTCATGTTCAACTCGTCCATTGATCGTTATACTGAGCTATTTCATTAATAAACTACGGGATGAATTGATCCAAGAATCAATTGACATTTGAAATTGAAACATTAAAATTTCTCAGGTACCGCTACAGCCCTCACATTATGACTATTTTTTCACTTTCTAAGACAAAATAGAATAAACATAGCATTTTCAGTCGGCAGCTGGTCCCGCGGTCGCAGGTTCTACCCTTCCGTTAGTCCTCATATTTTATGCCCAAACAGTGTACATGCATGTTTCAATTTTCGTCGGCTATATGCCTTCCTAATCTATTTTTGTCATGACATGACAAATGTCCGAAAATAGCCTTAAATGCATAAGTATGTTTTCAAAATAAAAAAATTGGCCCGAGAAACAATTAAATTATACTTTGGCCTTAGTTAAAACGAGCAGTCATCGGACAGAGATTGCTCAAATATGACACATTAGCTCATGTAGCCGCTTTGAAGTTGTACCACAATACATCAATAGAATTCGGCGACAGCGGTCAATTATGTAATTATACATATACAACACACTCATTTACAACTGCATGTGTCACACACGTGGACCAAGTGATCAAACAATTGGTGGTTTAAATAGGGATAATTAACGCTGAAAGCAGTGGATTAATTGGAGACACATTCAGATAAAAAGGTAATTTCTTTTGAAATGGAATCGAGTTAGGCGTTGAACAATACTCTAAAATTGATCAGCGGGACCAGTTTTTCGTAGCGAGTTATCAGTTTTATTGACTTAGCCGTTGTCGAGATAAACGTTGTGGAATTGCAATAACATATAGGGGAAAATACCGGGACCGGGTCGTCAGGTCGAGATAAGTGATAGTATTGAGTTATGCATAGTTGAGTTAACGAGAGTCGACTGTACATGTGTTTGCAGGATGAGTGAAAATTGTAAGTTACTTGTACTGCAGGACAAGTGCAATATTGAAATATTTTTGTCCCCTGACCATGATTCTTGCATAAATATTTATTCATATAGCAGTTTTAACTAATTGTCAAATGAACGAAAATCCATGTTCAAATCAGGAGATTCCTGTGCTGTTTGAACATGGGTTTGAACTTGAAAATACTTAAAATGAGCCCCAAGTTATTTGCATCAGGTTATACGTGAAGCGTTGTGGACCAGACTGATATTTTCTCCGAGGTTTTCTTCGCAGAGGTTTTCGTTCGCGAAAGCGTTGGGTCTGGATATGGGTTGTGACGACGTTATGCCATTCTAAAGTTTACAGCTGATGCCATTTTGTTTGGAGAAAACCAGTGTAAGAAAAATGGAATTTTAAGGTTTTAGCGATGTTTTCAGTGGCCTTTTGGTTAGAATCAGGTGAGTTATGCAAGAATAATCATCACAAATGTTTGTTTCATTGTATTAACACTTGCCGGGTCCCTCGGGAGATGTTTGAACACTTGGCCTAACAGCCTCGTGTTCAAACAGCTTCCTCAGGATCCGGCAAATGTTTATGCATGAAAAAACATGTGTAATCCCTATATTCCAGACTAGATTAGGGTCCGCAATTAGAAAATATTTTTTTTCTTATTTCCCACCCAAAACATTATGTTGTGGGTACTCAAAAGCACCCAAATCATATATTAAAATTGATGGATACAGGACTTACGTTAAGAGTGTTTAACGAAAATTTAATTTTCTTATTTCTCAACCAAACATATATTGTGGGTACTCAAAAGAACCATCTCAATGAGACAGTTCTTTTGAGCACCCAAAACATATGTTAAAACTGATGGGCAAGAAAATATTTACAATTTTTCACTGAAAACTCTTAAATAAGAAAATATTCTCAATTTTACACTCAAAAACTTCGTTAACCCTTTACCCCATAGACGACTTTTAATGCTTTCGCAAACAGAGCAGACACAGATCACGCAGCTCTTGTAAGAGCTGCCTGATCAGGGTCTACTCTGTTTGCTCATGGAAATATGATATGTCTGATTCTACACTAGTGGTACTAACAAGTAATTTCTTTAAAGGATTAGGAAAACAGATAAGGAAAACAGAATACACAACCAACAATGGCCAGGATTATCTAATTTTTATTGAGCCTGATACACCGGTTTCGCTCACACAAATACACATTATTACAATAGTAACTTGATCTGGCATACTGTATCACATCGAGTGGATTAGGTCATACCATCGGATCACCCGAGACTCGAAGCCTCGAGGATGATCCAATGGTATGGCCTTATCCATGAGACGTGATACTGTATCCCAGATCAAGTTACTTTTATAGTAATATGTTAATTATATACCTTTTTCTGACATTATTTTGATTTTATAAATTGTTTTGGGTCTTTAATCCAAAAAAATTGCGGGAACGTTTGCCATTACGTTTTGTCACGTCATATAATATGACGTTACGTCATCATGTTTTCCGACTCTGGTTCCATGCTTGAAAATTACTTTACGTAACATCGCCGCAAAAGCAGGTAACCGATGTCAACCTTGTTTTAAGATTTAGAAAACCTTGGTTCGTTGATCCAGCTTACTGTATCAGACGGCCAGAAAACAGACAGTTCTAAAGTCCTATCATTTATAGGTATATAATAATGACCATTATCAAGATAACATAAGGGTAAGAAAATGAAACTGAAGTAGAAAAAAAAAAATGGAAAAAACTATGTCAAGTGATCTAATTGTAAAGTAATTTCTTTGTTCTATGTACCAACATGAGGGTGTATTTATATAATTATTCATAGTCGGTGGAACCTAGCATAAATATTCATGATGGAAAGGGTTTAGCTAAACCTATGAAAACTGTAGATTGCTAGACAAGAATGAGTTCAGAAGCTAGGTAACTTACTTGATAACTAAGAGCTCCTTCTCTGCACTTTCTTTAGCATCCATGGCTTGTGCTACTCTCTCATCTATCTTTTCTCTCTCCGCCTGCCGGCGTGCTTCTTCATCTATTTTTCTTCTCTCATTCTCCTGGATCTTGGTTTCCAGCTCAAGCCTGAAAAAAAGTCAGCTATTATAGTACAATTTTCCTTAATCTGGTTTACTTTTTTCATCACTTGCATATTTGCTAGAAAAGTTAAAAGCATCTATGTGCAGCCTTGGGATTAATAAATATTCAGGGAAGCAAGTGGAAAAAATCATTGTTTTGTGATTAACTGGATGCTTTGCTCTTATTGGGTTTTTTTTTCATCATAAAATGTGTTCTTGTGTCACTTCCTCTGGGTGCCATGTGATTGTCCATTGTGACATTTCCAGGTCATTTTCACTTGTTTTTCAAGATTCATTCGCTACTATAATGTCTTTATCTCTTTGATGTGCTAGAACAAATTTCACATGTGCAAACAAAGTAGCCCCAGATCAGCCTGCTCCGAGAGGGGGCAGGCTGACCAGGGATTATTTGTTTGCCTTCATCAGCAAATTATTTATTGGTAACTAGGATGGCTCAGTCAAGATCATGAACAATAAGATCAAGCAGGCTGTTCAGGGATTGTACATTCTTCAGCAAACTATTTATTGATAACTAAGTCAGGTTCATCAACTGGAAGATTCCATATTAGAAATTCAGCTCTAAACTCTTCTCTTGCTGGCAGTGACCTTTGTCGTCTGCTGATAACCTTTTCAAACAGTTTGGACCCAAATCAGGACTGACAAAATGTCCGTCCTGATCCGGATCCAAACTGTTTGACACTCTGAAAGTGTTCCTTAAAGGTTTTTTTTAAAAAGTTAATTTTGAAAAAAAAGTCAGCAGACAACAATAAAAGCATGAAAAATTACCCAGCATGCAAAGAGTTAAGCTCTCATATTATTTGGCTATAGGGACCCTGTCTAGCCACGCCCCAAATTGGTTCCTATCTCCGTTAGCTTTACAGGAGACTGGGACAGTGGATACTATGTGGCGATACAGTGACCGAATAGCTGAATAATACACCACTAACTTGTCATTTTCCACTTTGGCAAATTTAGTGAACTCCTCCTCCCTAGCAGCCTGTACACGTCTTACTGCCTCCCTCTCTTTCTCAACCAAAGCCTGGTCTTGTTGCTGTATAGTGTGTTTAGCTATATCTAATTTCACATTGAGATCTGAAAGATATATGGCCAGGTAAGCAAACTTTTTGAATATTAAAGTGTTTTTTTCCTTCTCAAGATCAATCTGTTTGAGACGGTTCTTTTGAGTACTAACATATGCTTTGGTTGAAAAATAAGAAAATTACAGAGCAGTCCCTTTATACTGCTTAGTACTATCTTTGGGATCCGTAAGAATGGACCTTGTTACAAGTGTATAGTGTTATAAAGGGACAATTTTACAAGGAATTATAATATGGCCATTTCATGGTTATTTTCCTAGAATTCCTTTGTAAAATTCCATGATTAAAAATCTGGGAGCCACAGGAGGACCATGTTACATCCTAGTTTAATGGGGTACAACGATATACCGGTATACAGGTAAATAATGATTTGCACTAAATAAATATTGTATCGCGATACGCTTCTAGCTGTACTGGTACATAAGCCTCATTTCCCTCTAAAAATGCAAGAAAACATCAATTATTTTCTTTGAATCACTGATAAAATTAATCGACCTCTCAGTTACACACAGCAAGTGAAAATTCGTCTGAACAGTTGACCATCTGTGTGACTGAAATCTCGGAAAATTTTCCTGTCAGTTCCATTATTTCCTTCTACAACGCATTCCAATAATTGTTGAGTTTTGTTTGTAAAACTAGAGAACAGTGTTTCTAAACTTAATTTTTCATTGCTTCATTAGGCATGATGTTTTTCTTCCAAAAATAGGAGATAAAATCTATCTATTGTTGTTGAAAATTCAACAACGATCTCTTTCAAAAATACCCCACCCACTAATGTCGGCATTATGAAGCAAATGTGGCATTTGTATTTAAGAGCCAGAGTTTTAAAAATATAATTTTAAGTATCTGCAACATATAAAATTGCAACCCAATTATTTTTATGAGTCATTTAATTTGATGGATTGCATGTAGATGTCAAAACTATTTATAGAACTGCAACAAGTTGAGCTTTTAAAAAAAACGGCAAACAGCAAAAGCATTTGGATGTATGTACCTGTTTGAGCTTCAAAATGAAAGTTTAGGTTTATGAAAAGTCTAAAAAAAGTTATAAAAATCAGTAATTGGTGAAGTAAATTTAATCACTTCAATACCAAACAGTGGGTGTTACTGGGATTAAGGGCTGCATGTTTATTTCTTTCATTCTTTAGTTAACATCACACTAGGACAGATATTATGAGAAGGAAGCATCAAAAAGTGACAATTTTTGCAATCCAATATCCTTTAGATTTTTGTTTGATTTGATTATTTCCGTCCCATCAACTATCTTTCAGTTAAACAGGGACGGGTCTTCCTGGGTTGAACCAGTACTAAGCTAGGATAAATGCGTCTTGCTCAAGGACCACAACACAGTGACGCCGGTGAGGCTTGAACCCACGGCCTCTCGGTCTCAAGTCAAGCACTCTACCACTGAGCCACTGTGCTCCCAATATCCTTTAGATGAGCTGTTTGTTTTGTTAGTTTTATTAGGGATATTATGAATTGAGAACAGTAACAGAGAGAAATACTACTGTAGTATATAGGTATGAGATGTATTGCAGGTTTTTCAAATTGCAATAAATCGCAATACGCTTTTTCGCATATCGTTGCACCCCTACTTATTTATCAAATGACGTCACTTCTGGGAGTGAAATAACGCAATGCAATAATAAAAGCACCGCAAGCACTGTGTAATACCCCGCCACTGCTGGGGGCACCAAAAGTTATTTTGTGAGATATATAATGCCTAAATAGCAACAGAACTGAGATAGACAGTGATATGACGTCCTTAGTCACAATATGTAACCTTTGATGGTCAACATATCTGTGAAGTTTCATTCTGATACTCCATAAAGTAAATGAACTACAGGTCAAAAACCATTTTCCAGATCAATCAAGGGCGGATAACTCATGAACTGGAAAGGTAAGGGTGACGGTCCTTACTAAAAATATGTAACCTTTGATGTTCAACATATCTGTGAAGTTTCATTCAGATATTCCATATAGTAAATGAACTACAGGTCAAAAACCATTTTTCAGATCAATCAAGGGTAGATAACTCATGAACTGGAAAGGTAAGAGTGAAGATCCTTAGTCACAATATGTAACCTTTGATGATCAACATATCTGTGAAGTTTCATTCAGATATTCCATATAGTAAATGAACTACAGGTCAAAAACCATTTTTCAGATCAATCAAGGGCAGATAACTCATGAACTGGAAAGGTTAGAGTGATGGTTCTTTGTCACAGTATGTAACCTTTGATGTGAAACATATCTGTAAAGTTTCATTTAAATATTCCACATAGTAAAGGAACTACGGGTAAAAAACATTTTTTAATTCAATCAAGGGCGGATAACTCACAAACGGGAAAGGTAAGAGTGACGGTTCTTAGTCACAATATGTTACCTTTGATGTGAAACATATCTGTGAAGTTATATTCAGATATTCCACATAGTAAAGGAACAATAGGTCAAAAACCTTTTTTCAGACCTATCAAGGGCGGATAACTCACAAACTGGGAAGGTCAGAGTGACGGTCCTTAGTCACAATATGTAACCTTTCATGTGCAACATATCTGTGAAGTTTCATTCAGATATCATGAATAGTAAAGGAATAACAGGCCAGAAACCATTTTTCCAATACGAAAAAGGGCAGTAACTCCGTTAAAAATGGACGGATTTTGCCCATTAACAATCCCACACCACTCATCGCCGATAACAATATGTATGCAAAATTTGAAAAAATTCCGTGAATAAATACTCAAGTTATCGATCGGAAATGGTGAGCACGGACGGACGGACGGACAGACGGACGGACGGACGGACGGACAGACGGACAGACACCGAAGGGTATAACATAATACCTCGCCACACTTTAGTGGCGGGGTATAAAAATGATAAACCACTAGTGGTTTACAGATTTTCGGGAAAGGTTATGAGGTCTATAACAATGTTGCCTACAAAATGACAAAATTAAAGCTTTTTTAAAGCAGAAATGAGATTTCAAAGTAATCTTCATGTCATATGATAAATAGAATCTAACATTGGTGCTCTTGAGTTATTGAATTTATCAAGCTTGTAGCGAAAAAGAGATAAAATGCTTGCAAAGCCTCACATTTTAACTCTTTTCCCCAACTCGTTTAATAAATTCAATAAAACATGAGCACTTATGTAAGATCCTCTAATTGTGTATAATGAGGTGTGTTATACAGGGACTGGAATGTAAATCATTACTTAAAATTTCTTATCCAGGACTAAGAAATGTGTAAAAAAGTTCACAAATGAGCGCTTTTACCACTGTAAAATACAATAGTGCGGAAGTTTTAAAATATCTATTTGCATTTTGAAGTCAAAGAATACCTTAATCTGCAATATAATTTTTGAGGGCTCTGGAAGTCTTACCTTCAACAAGATTTGCCAACTTATCCCTGTCTCTCTCCAGATCTCCCCTCTGTTTTAACATATCCATTTTCATATTTGTAAGTTCTACCTTACTCTTATGTGAAACTTCATCAAAGCGATTCTTATAAGTCATACACTCTTTCTCAAGTTCATGAATCTTAATTGTCAATTTATTATGTACGTCTCCAGTGCCTGAGAGATCTTTGGATAAGGCCTCAACTTGTCTGCGTAATGATTCTCTTTCAGCCTACAAAAAAAAAAAGTTTGAGACATAATCAACTGCATAAGGGACACAACCCACCCAGCATTTTTTTAGTGTGAGTGTTATATAATCCTCTCATTTGTGGTGCTATTTCAAAATCATGTTGTGGAGAACAGTGTAGACTCAGATCAGCTGACTTCATCAGAAGACAGCAGATATGACTCAATACTTATATTTTCATCTTATATTAACAATCCAATATACACTAATTTCTTTAACCAAGGCCAAATAAAAAATGTTTCTCAGGCCCTACCTCATCTGTTTCAAATGCCCCTCATCTGTGTTTTTACAGACCTGAATAACAAAAAAGTGGCCTCATTTATTTTATTCATACGTCAAAATCAAAATATCAACATTTCTATACTTAAAATGAACTAAAAAAGGTGCCTCATTTATTTTATTCATACGTCAAAATCAAAATATCAACATTTCTATACTTAAAATGAACTAAAAAAGGTGCCTCATTAGCTTTCCATGAAATAAAAAAAAGTGGCCTCATCTGTTTTTTGGGGAAATAAAAAATAAAAATAAAAACCTACCTGCCTCATCTGTTTTTCAAAAAAGTGGCCTGAGAAACATTTGTTTATTTTTTTAGCCCAAAATACACTATTTTGTCCTTATAAAATGAATTAATTTATTTGGCAGAGAAGTGTTGGAGCAGCCAACAAGCAAACTGAAGGAAATAATGTCATCAAGATATGTGAATGATGTCACACAAACTCCTGTAAACAAAGGAAGTTATTGGCTAACATTGATAATACAGTAGGATGGAGGCAATCCTAGATCATGTGAATTTTCAATATTTTTGAATCAAGAAGGGCAAGAGGCTAAAAATGTTGGTTTTAATTAAGACAACTGCATTGAGAGGATAATATAGCTTATAAATTGGTTGTAAAATCTTAACCCATGTCATGCTGAATATTGTAATGTACTATGTACATTTCTCCGAATTTTTTATCCTGTACGCCTGCAGTATTTCAGTTGTAAGCATGTATTTTCAGAGTGGAAAACAGTGGATCCTGAACAGATGGCTTTGTAAGAAGCCAGCTAATCTGGATCTACATTGTTTTCAAAAAGAATAAATTGAGCCGTGGCATGAGATTTCCAACAATTTGGTATGTGCAACCAGCAAAGGCTCAGACCAGCCTGTGCATACGCGCAGACTGATCAGAGCCTTTGCTAGTCGCTTGAGTATTCTATGATTGTTAAGCTACTGACTGACCACCATTTGGAGTTTCTAAACTTAAAAGGAGGCTGCAGAGGCTCGTTCTAGTCTACACATGTCAAAATGCCACATTGTTGGAAATCTCATGCCACGGCTTAATTCATGTTCAGCAGGACAAGGATTAAGAAGAGTTTAAGTAAAAAATAAAATTTCTATTTATGTTCTGGTAAAATTCCAAAAACATTTCATCTAATGTATGGAACATTAAAAATTTCAATTCTGCTCAGCACTTGTGAAGATCAAGTTGTTTCCCACATAAAACATTTCAACTTATGTGCTGGACAACAGTTAAATTTACAATTATGTTTTGCACTTTTGTGAAAAAACCAAGATATTTACAACAACACACCAAGTATTTTCAGTAATACTAAATTTACCCTTGTCAGGGTTCATACAGGCAAGTTTGAGTAAAATTCAAGGATTTTTCAAGGACTTCTAAGGACTATCCTACAGTTTTCAAGGACTCAAAGTTTATGAAAAACCCTGATTTAAGGGTTAAAATTCTACTTCAGAAATGCTAGACTGAGATAATGGAGAAATTAGTGCTAGAAATTAGTATAATTTAACTGTTGTGCTTTTATTTGGTGCAGCAATTTTCTGCACAAAAGTTTTATTCTGATTTAGATCTCTATCAACAGGGTTAATTGCTACAGAAAATAGAAGAGTTCAAGGACTTTTCAAGGCATTTGTGTGATTTTCCAGTACTTTCCAGGCATATTAAATTTTCAAGCACTTTTCAAGAAAGCACTCTAAATTCAAGTACTTTTCAAGCCCGTCCGAACCCTGCTTGTCCTGCTGAATCCAGATTTATCTTTTTTTTGAAAACACTGTAGAACCAAATCAGCTGGCTTCTAACAAAGCCATCTGATCAGGACCTGTACTGTGTTCCATTCTGATTAAAACACATTCTTACAACTGGAATGCTGCAGGTTAACACGACAAGTATTGGGAATAAAAATATTCAGCATGATAAGGGTTAAAATATTCCTTATAAAAAGTAAAATATTCTCTATAATCAAGACTTAAAACTTACTTCTAGAGATTTTATGCTGGACTGATGCTCTGTTATCTGTTTTCCTTGTATCCGTACTAAACTTTCAGACTCTGTCCCTACTTTTTCTCTCTGCGCTCTCACTTCATCCATCTCTGTCATGAGTCCCTTTATTTTTAGATGTAGTTGAGCATTCTCTCTCTGTAGAACCCTTACTCTCTGTGAGTCTTGTGTTCCCTCAGACTGAATCTTCAGTATTGTTGTTTCTCGTTCCTTTCTTAAATTTGCAACCTGTAAGAACAAGAGAATCTGTAGCACCAATGGCTGCTCCCCAAATAAATACTTCTTCTAAAAGGGCTGCAAGTTGATATCTCAAATAATGTTCATGTTATGCTCTGGCAGGGTTAATCCTAGCCCAAAATGATGATGGACCCTTAAAATGGAACAATGGCCCATATCCCATTCAAATACATGCAAATTTCCAAATTTTAATGGGCCATTTGAAATTTTTATGGGCCCTTTGCAAAATTTGATGGACCCAAGAATCCTTAATATCCACATTAGAGCACAATTGACATGAGATTTGAATAGCTTGTATATGGGGCCCAGTCAAAAATAAAGTCCATTTTAGCAAAACATTAACAGTTTTATCACAAAATAGATCCGGCCCATCCTAGGATGAACCCTGCTCTGGACATAAAAAATAAGTATCACAAAGGGCAATAACATATTATGCAAAAGAGAGTTATGGTTCTTGCAAACTGCACTTCTCCTCATCGAATAATTAAGACTCAAGTTAATAACTCTTATAGTTTTTGTGTTATGCTTCGGACAAAATACAAGTATGAAAAATAACAAAGGGCAATAGCTCCTAAATTATGTAAGAGAGTTATGATTCTTGTACACTGCACCTCCCCTCATTGAGATCTATCAAATAATAAAGTTTCAAGTTAATACCTCTTATAGTTTTTGTGTTATGCTCCGGACAAAATACAAGTATGAAAAATAACAAAGGGCAATAACTCCTAAATCATGTAAAAGAGAGTTATGGTTCTCGTACACTGCACCTCCCCTCACCAATGAAGTTTCAGGTTGATACCTCTTATAGTTTTGGTGTTATGCTCCGGACAAAACACAAGTATGAAAAATAACAAAGGGCAATAACTCCTAAATTATGTAAAATAGAGTTATGGTTCTTGTACTCTACATTTCTCCTTATCAAATTCTATTTACTAATGAAGTTTCAAGTTGATACCTCTTATAGTTTTTGTGTTATGCTCAGGACAAAATTATGACAGACGGACGGGAAAGACGGACAAAGCGGCAGCTATACCCCGGCATCCAATTTAGGTTACCTTGCACCCCCCCAGGACAATTTTTCATGGGTGCCAAATTGTTCATTGGGACCCCCTGGATGCGAAAAAAAGGTGTCTTCAAAAAAATTTTGGTTTGGGCTATGTGTTATTGCATGGTTTCTATGGCAACGCACAGCTAATTTGAGAAGTGGGGTCTGCCTAGAAAATTACTCATATCTCAGCTGTTACTTATCCTAGACTACTTAACTTAATACCAAATTAAAGCTTAGACATAGGCCTATTATCCCCTTGTTGCATATGCAAATTATCTAATTTGCATATTCATAAATATTTATGAAAACATTAAAAATGCTGTTCACGAATGGGGGTATACGTACAAGATTAATAATATCTCAGCTGCTTTTAGTCGTAGATTACAATAATTTGTACTAAAACAAAGCTAAGACATAGGCCTTTCATTCCATGGTCAAATATGCAAGGTATCATATTTGCATAATTTGCATATTCATGAATATTAATAAAAGCGCTAAAAAATAAGGGAAAATCATTACATAAATAGGCTGGTTTCATCCCAATATTGTCAATGTTGCATGTTTTGATATAATTAATGTTACAATTTGATAAGTCCATTCATCCAGTGATCCTTTATGAATGTTATCTTATTTGAATATTCATGAAAATGCATGAAAACTTAAAAAAAATGAGGGAAAATCATGTAAAAACTATAAGCCTAGGGGAGGGGTTAAGATACAATCTATCCTGCACTCCTAGGGCCTTTTAAATTCATGCCAAATTGTTCAGTGGGACCCTCAGGATGTGAAGCGAAGTTCTCCTCAAAAGAAATCTGGTATGGGCTACGTGAAAATGCATGGTTTCCATGGCAACCTCTTATATGATTCTCGAGATTGGGGGGTAGGCCTACAAATTCAATCATATCTAGGGTTCTACTTATCCAAGAACACTAAAATTGATGTCAAATTAAAGCTTAGACACATCTCTTATTTCCTGTGGTCAGATTTGTAAATCATCTAATTTGCATATTTATGAATATTAATGAAAACCTACAAAAATGAAGTAAAATCATAAAAAACAACATAAATGAACATATTTCAGCACAAAAACATCATCAAACCATCATTGTTGCCATTTTTATATCCTCTGTGATTCTTGTTGATAAGTTCTTTCATCCAGTGGTGCTATATGATAATTATCTCATTTGCATATTCATGAATATTAATGAAATCTTAAAAATGAGGGAAAAAGCCATGGGTAAACTATAGTATGCAACTGGGTTATCAGACCTAAATTGAACACATAAGACACTTCATTATGGGCATAAATTTTGTCCAATAGGACCACTTAAATGAAAAAAAAAATATTGTCCTAAAAAATGAATGCTCTTTGGTTTTTGAAATTTCATGGTGTCCATGGCAACCCATTATGCGACTGTAAAGAATGGGGGTATACATACAAAAATACTCATATCTTAACAACATCTCATCTTAGATTACTAAACATGGTACCAAACTAATCTCTGGACATAGCAGTTTAATTTGGTAGTTAGATATGCAAATTATTTAATATCCATATTCATGAATATTAATGAAAACTTTAGAAATGAGAGATAAAATCTAAGAAAAATTAAGGGTTGTACGTATGAAATTACCAACAACTCAGCTGCTATGCATCCTAGTGTATCAAACTTGGTGCCAAATCAATGCTTAGACATAATACTTTTACCTTAAGGTCAGCTTTGAAAAAAAGTTACCATCAATAGTTATCAATTTTAATTCAAACAGAAGAAATAAATGAAAAATCGCGGAAAAATCGAGGGGGTGTACTTACAAATCTAATAATATCTCAATTGCTAAGTGCCCTAGAGTACCAAAATTGGTTTTAAACTAACGCTAAGGCAATAGCATGTTTAACAAATCATCAAATTTAAAAATGGTCATATTATAATTTCCATGAATATTGATGAAACAATGAGCATTTTGATAAAAAAATACTTGAAAATTAAGGGGATATACCTACAAAGTTACTCATATCTCAGCAGCGTATAGCCCTTACATAGCAAACAAGGTGCCAACTTATTGCTATGACACAGCCCTTTATCTCAATGGCAACATTTGCCAGTTGTCTCGTTTACATATTCATGAAAATTAATAAAAACATTAGAATAAAGAGAAAAATCGCCGAAAAATTAATGGGGGTATACCTACAAAATTACCAATATCTTAGCTGCTAATTGCCCTAGAGTAACAAACAATATACTAAGTTTAAGTCTATGCATAACACTTTTACCTAGTGGGAAGATATAAGAATTAACTAATTTGTTTAAGATCAATATTAATAAAAACTTAAAAAATACAAGAAAAAAATGTATACAAATTGATGGCAGTGTACCTACAAAATTACTCATATTTCAGCTGCTATAAATCTTATACTTTTTTTTCTTTTACTCAAAAACACTTTTTATTATGCTGTTTGATATGGTACCAAGCTTGCTACTATTGGTCAATTGGAAGCTAAGATATGAATCACTTTGTACGCATACCCCCTTAATTTTCCTGTATTTTTCTCTAATTTCTTACGTTTTCATCAATATTCATGAGAATTTATATTTGATTTGTTATAATTTGGATCATTTTGGTAAACAAGTTGTGTCTATGCATTGACTTAAAATCAGTTTTGGCGCTATTGGGCACTTAACTACTGAGATATGAGTAATTTTGGAAGTGCACCCTCTTGATTTTTCCGCAATTTTTCATTCATTTCTTCTGGTTTCATTAAAATTCATGAATATATATGATAAATATTTTTCATATTATACCTTATGGTAAAAGTACAATGTCTAAGCATTGAATTGGCACTAGGTTTGATACACTGGAACACATAGTAGGTGAACATTTGTCATTTTATATGTACATCCCTTAATTTTTCCAAGATTTTTTCTTTCATTACTAAAGTTTTCATTAATATTCATGAATATGCAAATGAGCTAATTTTCATAGAGGACCACTGGATGAAAGAACTAATCAAATTGAATCACTGAAGATATAAAAAATGGCAACAATGGTGGTTTGATGATGTTTTTGTGCTGAAATATGTTCATTTATGTTGTTTTTTTATGATTTTACTTCATTTTTGTAGGTTTTCATAATTATTCAAAAATATGCAAATTAGATGATTAACAAATCTGACCACAAGAAGAAAGACATGTGTCTAAGCTTTAATTTTACACCAATTTTAGTGCTCTAGGATAAGTAGAACCCTAGATATGATTGAATTTGTAGGCCCACCCCCCAATCTCGAGAATTATATGAGAGGTTGCCATGGAAACCATGCATTTTCACGTAGCCCATACCAAATTTCTTTTGAGAAGAACTTCGTTTCACATTCTGAGGGTCCCACTGAACAATTTGGCATGAATTTAAAAGGCCCTAGGAGTGCAGGATAGATTGTATCTTAACCCCTCCCCTAGGCTTATAGTTTTTACATGATTTTCCCTCATTTTTTTAAGTTTTCATGCATTTTCATGAATATTCAAATGAGATAACATTCATAAAGGATCACTGGATGAATGGACTTGTCAAATTGTAGCATTGATTATATTAAAACATGCAACATTGACAATATTGGGATGAAACCAGCCTATTTATATTTGTAATGATTTTCCCTTATTTTTTAGCCTTTTTATTAATATTCATGAATATGCAAATTATGCAAATATGATACGTTGCATATTTGACCATGGAATGAAAGGCCTATGTCTTAGCTTTGTTTTAGTACAAATTTTAGTAATCTTCGACTAAAAGCAGCTGAGATATTATTAATCTTGTGCGTATACCCCCATTCGTGAACCACATTTTTAATGTTTTCATAAATATTTATGAATATGCAAATTAGATAATTTGCATATGCAACAAGGGGATAATAAGCCTATGTCTAAGCTTAATTTGGTATTATCTTTAGTAGTCTAGGATAAGTAACAGCTGAGATATGAGTAATTTTCTAGGCAGACCCCCCTTCTCAAATTAGCTATGGGTTGCCATAGAAACCATGCAATAACACATAGCCCAAACCAAAATTTTTTTGGGGACACCTTTGTTTCACATCCAGGGGGTCCCAATGAACAATTTGGCACCCATGAAAAATTGTCCTGGGGGGGGGGGTGCAAGGTAACCTAAATTGGAGGCCGGGGTAATTGGGAAGCATAATAATAATGTTGGACATTATCCTGTTGAGGTAAAAAAGCAAGAAATGCACTCCCATAGAATGCTTGAAACATTGTTACAAGCATTCTGTGAGAGTGCATTTCTCAGATTTTTGATCCAATAAGATTGGGATTTTGTTTGTCATCACATGGTCGTGGAAAACACATTGACCAACAGTAAGGGTGTTTTCCATTACCATGGATATAAGGTGAATATATCCAAAATTAAAATCCCAAACCTTGCAGTTTCAGTGTGTTTACAATTTTTTTATTATTTCAAGTGGAAATGGTCAATTCAGTTTAGATAAAGAGAGCCCATTAGTCGGCTTAATTCAGTATTTTGAGGCTGACTTCATATGAAAACTTTCACCAACAGTCTAAAGCAGTTTATCATTCAATCTTTGAAATAGAATTCTAACTTTCTCTATTAATTCATTTAAGAAGGGTGCAGGACAATTCGTCGAAAGACACTTCGTCGAATATGACAATTAGTCTAAACAGACAATTGGTCTACTGCGACAGTTTGTCAAATGTGACACTTAGTCTACTAATTTTTTTAGCTACGACATTTGGTCAATTTTTTAAAAGCATAATTACAGTTTTTGCTATGTTATTTTTGTTGACATGCTTGATTGTAATGGTATTATAACGGTATTCGGCTGCAATAACCTTTTGTTGAGTGATTAAGTGGTTCAATTTTCTGAGTGCATAAAATGTTTTCATCTCCAACGTTATTTGTTATATCATTTTAGTTCAGTGATAGTTTATTAGTAGTAAAGATGGATGAAAAACCAGATTTTTTCTAAGTAGCCATGTTGTTAGAAAGTTAAGTTTATTGTAAAGACAGACTCGATCCAAAAACCGGGAAATGTTCCTGGAAGTGTGACAATTTTAAATGTGAGGGCCGCATTTTAACATCGTCAGATGTTCGTGTATTGAAGCAATATGCATGGACCTGACATACCTCAAATTGAAGTGCAACAGTCTATGGCCAGGATAAGAGAAGCTGCCTCCTTTCACTAGTGTATCTCAGGTACTACCCAATTGAACCGCTTTGTGCCGTCACCCATAATAAACAAAATTGTTTCACTTCTTTTTTATTTCCTGATAAATGTTTGATATTTTCGACCATTTTTAGACAAATTTTAGACACATTTCGATGAATTATGAGTTTAGACCAACTGTCTTTTCGATCAAACGTTACATTCGACCAGTTGTCTTATTCGACCAAACGTCATAATCGACGAAGTCTCTTTCGACAAATTGTCTTGGATCCAATTAAGACTGGTGTCCTTTTTTGTGGGGGATAGGCAAACCGTGCAGACCCTGATCAGACGCCGCTGTGCATACAGAATGCAGCATTTCATCTGGGTCTTCACTGTCTGCCTACCTACCCATTTATGGGTTCTAAGTACAAAAAGGATTTGAGATTACCCTCAGGACAAACTAGACGCATGCCTCCAGATAGGAGTGCATAATTGAAAATTACTTTTCTTAATTCTCAACCAAAACATATGTTGTGGGTACTCAAAAGAACCGTCTGAACCAGGCTAGTCTTTTGAGCACCGAAAACACATGTTTAAACTGATGGCTAAGGAAATAATCACAATTTTATGCTCAAAAATTGTGTTTAGCTAAGGCTATGGACCCTACCTCAGCATCATGCTGTAGCTTCATCTCTCCCAGGATCTGTCTACTCTCTGTTTGTTCATGTTCATACTCTGACTTGAGAAAGAACAGTTCATGTTTCAGTTTGTTACAGGTGGTCCGGAACTCTTCCATCTCCATCTCCTGTTTCTGAAACTTCTCTCGGTATGATCTCTCGATCTCCTCGTTTAGCTGCATCCTCAGCACGTCCAGTTTCTGTGGCGTCACCATCTGCAAAAAAATTGATTCTCTTCTAAAAAAAGAAAAAGCTCAGCAATTTTCAAATGATCAATGCATCTCAAATGACAGAACTTTACACACTTAGTCTAATAATTTTATTGAAAATCATGTCACAAGGTTATAAAACTTGTTCATGCTCAACTCAGCTGAGCACGAAACTTATCCTGCCCATAAATGTTAAAATGCCAACAATTGTTGGCATTTTAACATTTATTAGCATGATTAATACAACATCTGAGAGGCCTAAAGCAAGAAGCTTATTCATTTGCCGGTAGTTTAGTTTTTATGAGCAGTTGAAATTTCGTGCTCAGTTGAGATGAGCATGAAAAAAGTTTTATAACCTCGGGTCTGACTGAAATCGCATTATCGGTTGGGAGCAGTTGAATAATCCTTTATTATAATGTGGGTCTCTCATTGACACTGTTTCTCCTCCACCTTGAAATCAGCTTAATCTTGCACAATCTTAATTTCTTCATTTATACTTTTTCTTAACTTGAACTTCCAGAGACCACAGCCAGTGCATTCATCATCCAGGAATTTCCTTCCCCTTTGAGTCTGGGTCCAGGGTTCCATGATTTGGGGAAAGTTTAAGCACATATCTGCCAAATTGGGAAAAATGAAAAATGATAAATTCTAAATTATTACTGTATTTTTATCATAATCAACCAAGCTGATTTTGTTGGGAGTAAGTACACTGGCTTGTCAAATTCAAAATTTTCAAGTTTGGGTTTGTATTATTGCAAGAAAGTGGGAAATTTATTCACTATTTTGGGAAAATTTGGCTTATTTTTGAAATGGGAAGGGTCCTGTATTGGGCCCCAAATATGGCAAAAGAAAATTCCTGTCATCTTATATTCATCTTGAGCATATTATCTTACCTTATTCCTGAGTTCCTCCACCTGAGCATGCCTCTCAGCTACTTCCTTCCTGCTGTCTTCATACATTGTCTTATATTTATCTTGCACTATCTTGCTTTCTTCTATTGTTCTCTTGATCTCCTCCTCAAGTCTGTTGTATTCATCTTGCAGCCTGAAAAAAAAAGTAATAGCTCAAATACACAGGCCCCCAGATAAGAGTGTGTAACTGAAAATTATTTTCTTATTTTTCAAAAAAAACATATGTTGTGGGTACTGAAAGGACTGTCTTCTTGAGACGGTTCTTTTGAGCACCCAAAACACATATATAAACTGATGGATGATAAAATGATTGCAATTTTACGCTTAAAATCCTTGTTTATAACTTGCCCTATGAATATACTGTTTTTTCATTAACCCTTGCTTATCATGAAATCTGAATTTGAAGCCAGTTCATTTTTAATAACTTAATCTATTGTCATGGAATCACTGGCTAAATGCAGGAATATCCCTGGCCTTAATTGACTATGGGGGGCCTTAAAATGGACGCATGCCCCATTGAAATACATACAATGTACAAGTATCTAAATTTCCACTTGTACCAGTAATACACTAAAACACCTGAACTCAGATGTCACATAACTTGTTGCATGCTGGGTAATTTTTCATGCTCTTGTTGTCGTCTGCTGACTTTTTTTTATTAAAGCTTAACTTTTTCAAAAAAAAATCTTTTAGGTACACTATCCGAGTGTCAAACAATTTGGATCCAGATCAGGACCAACGTTCTGTCGGTCCCGATCTAGGTCCAAACTTTTGCAAAGGTTATCAGCCGACGACAAAAGATGCCGCTAGCAAGGAAACTGTTAAAACATTATAATAAGGGAGAAGTTTTGGGTTGAATTTAGGATTCCCTAGTATGTTCTATACATTTAAACGTATCTCTCAGTTGAAAGTAGGGAGTTCTAACTTCAAAGTGAGCAGGATGAGGGACACTTTTCTCACCTCAGATAGGGGGCAATCAAAAACACTCTTAACAATCAACGAACACGGATCAAATTAGAAACAGTTTTTTCTATTGCCATTTGTAGCCAGTCTGGCGACAAATGGCAATGAAAAACTCTGTTTCTACTGATTTTTGATAGATCTACGCTCTTCTATAGTATTAACGTTTTCGATTGCTGCCTATCCAGTGTGGTTCTCCCAAGTCTCATACTAGCCTCAGACTGGCTAACTCTTGAATATAAAATTCTAAAAATTTAACAAGAAATGTCACAAACACGTGACGAATGCCCCCAAAGGAATTGGTCTAGCATAAGACACATTTGAGGAAAGATAGCTGTAATATAGCACCAAAAACCTAGAAATGAGGCCAGAAGTCAATGTCAAGGTCAAAGTGACTCAAAATGGTATGCACCACTCCGCCATCCCAAGAGGAATCACCACCCCAAAATTGGGATTCCTACATCAAATAATATAGAAGATATGCTCTGGACACAATAATTCTTGAAAACTAGGTCAGAGGTCAAGGTCACAGTGACCCAAAAATGGTTTGTGACACTCAGTCATCCCAAGATGCATTTACATACCAAATTTGGAATTCCTATTTCAAAGAATATAGGATATGCACCAGTTTCTAGAAACTAGGTCAGAGGTCAAGTTCAAGGTCAAAGTGACTTAATTATGGTAAACGACACTTTGTCATCCCAAGATGCATCCGCACACCAAATTTGAGATTCCTACCTCAAATAATACAAGAGATATGCTCTGGACATGATTATTCTAAAATTAGGTCAGAGGTCAAGGTCACAGTGATCCAAAAATGGTACATGACACTCCGCTATCCCAAGATGTATCCACACACCAAATTTGGAATTCCTCACTCAAAGAATACAAGAGATATGCTCCGGACACAATAATTCTTAAAACTAGGTCAGAGGTCAAGGTCACAGTGACCTAAAATGGTATGTGACATCCTGTCATCCCAAGACGTATTTACACACCAAAGTTGGAATTCCTATCTCAAAGAATATAGGAGATATGCACCAGACTCAATGCAGTTTCTAGAAACTAGGTCAGAGGTCAAGTTCAAGATCACAGTGACCCAATTATGGTATGCGACACTTTGTCAGTCCAAGATGCATCCACACACCAAATTTGAGATTCCTACCTCAAATAATATAAGAGATATGCTATGGACACCATTATTCTAAAAACTAGGTCAGAGGTCAAGTTCACGGTCACAGTGACCCAATTATTGTTCGCGACACTTCATCATCCCAAGCTGCATCCACACACCAAATTTGAGATTCTTACCTCAAATAATATAAGAGATATGCTCCGGACACGACTATTCTAAAAACTAGGTCAGAGGTCAAGGTCAAGGTCACAGTGACCCGAAAATGGTACGCGACACTCCGCCATCCCAAGATGCATCCACACACATAATTTGAAATTCCTACCTCAAAGAATATAGAACCATGAATTTTATAAAAAAGGATTGAACAATTGAATCCTCTTTTTACACCAAAAAGGCTTAATTTGAGGTGGTAAAAAGCTTCAAAAACAGCTACATATTTTTCAACTTTCAAAATTTTCAAGAAAGTAACCCTCTATTTCCATGTTTTAGAATCGCTATCCTGTTGGAGACTGCTTCCAAAGTACCACTTTGATATTCAACAATTTTAATCCTGGCTACTCTATCATTCGAATACAAAGTGGTACGTATACCACCGTACAAAGTTACGTCTCACAGGATGACTGCTTTAGAAATTTAAACTAACTGAACTGACTCTAAAGTGGTACATGTACCACATTGTTATGCAGTGATTGGACTTCTGACTGCTCTATCACTCGCAAACAAAGTGGTACGTATACCACCGCACAAAGTTACGTCTGACAGGATGACTGCTTTAGGAATTTAAACTAATTGAACTGACCCTAAAGTGGTACATGTACCACATTGATATGCAGGGATTGTACTTCTGACTGTTCTATCATTCGAATGCAAAGTGGTACGTATACCACCGAACAAAGTTACGTCTGACAGGATGACTGCTTTAGAAATTTAAACTAACTGGACTGACTCTAAAGTGGTACATGTACCACATTGATATGCAGCGATTGTACTCGTACTTCTGACTGCTCTATCATTCGAATGCAAAGTGGTATGTATACCACCGTACAAAATTACGTCTGACAGGGTGACTGCTTTAGAAATTTAAACTAACTGAACTGACTCTAAAGTGGTACATGTACCACATTGATATGCAGTGATTGTACTTCTGACTCCTCTATCATTTGAATGCAACCACCGTACGAAGTTACGTCTGACAGGATGAGTGCTTAAGAGATTTAATCCAACTGAACTGACTCTAAGTGGTACATGTACCACATTGATATGCAATGATTGCAGTTCTGACTGCTCTATCATTTGTATGCAGTCAGTCGATAAAGAATGGTAGCGCCACGGTTCGCACCGGTGGTGACAGAGATTGACACGGGTTCAGTCGGTAAAGCCCCGTTTGTACCCGGAAAATGGCGGTGCTATAACGGTTTGGCCCGGTAGAGCCCCGGTCTGTCCTAGTTTAACAAGTTTTGTATATGTTCCACTGCCTATGTATAGAAACAATGTTTGCTTTGATGAAATTCATCGAATAATGAAATAAAAATGAAAAGTCACTCCTGCTGCCCCTAAAATGAAAGTGGATTCATCCAAATGATAAGGATGGGAATGTCCATTCGTCACAAGCTGGTTATAAATTAGCTCATTTACAAAAGCTTATGAATAAATGCACTTATAGTTCCTGAAGAGTCCAGTATATATGAGCCGCGAATTGAGATTTCCAACAATATGGTATGTGCCAACAGCAAAGCCCCAGATCAGCCTACGCCTAAGCGCAGTCTGTTCAGAGATTTGCTAGTCGCTTGATTATTATTTGACTGTTAAGCTACTGACCGAACAGCATTTAGAGATGCTAAGCTTAAATGGGGACTGCACAGGCTTGTCCGAGTCTACACTTCTCAAATCACATGCCGCGGCTCGGTTAGTGTTTATATATTTTTACTAAAAAGCCAGATACAATGCATCCTTAAAATTAAGGAAGACTTAGGTTAAGTATTTAATTTTCAAGATGCGAAAAATAACGTTTTCAAACTGATTAAAATTAAAACAGTTTCATTTCTCTGAAGATCACGATGATTACTTTGACCCGGCGTCTGATAAGGGTCTCCACTGTTTGCTTCAAGAATACTATAAACACGATTAAGATTTGAATAAAAATGAAAAATACCATCCAACAACCCTAGAAACGGAAATCGACTGGTCCGAATTATAAGAGTGTGAAAGTAAAAAAAAGGCTGAGTTGGTTCACTGGGTTGAAACGTACACAGGATATTGCTCCAAAATGAGCCGATGTTTACACTGAATTAGGAAAAAAACACACAACGTAGGTAAGGAAATCGGGAATTTCTCCTATTTAATTCTTTTTCGGTACTTGGCGTGTACCAATTTAGAATCGCTATATGTATATTTAGCAAATTGTATGCATGATTTGGCATCAAACACTGAACTTGATAGTGAAAATCACAAAAAGAAAGTCGTGCTCATACCAAAATTTAGACACCTATCCCCAAAAAGGAATAATATTGAACCAAGAAAGCAAACTATTAAAATTCTGAATCGGCCATTTTTTTGCAATGGCATTTAAATAACAATACTGAAAATTTCAGCCTCGTAGGTTGAAACTTGACGGAGATATGGCTCAAAACTGATGGTCAGTTAGTCTCAAAAAGGGTACTGGGGATTGGGAAATCTCAGTTTTAGTGTACTGGAGTATTGTTTTTTAGTGTACTGGGTATTGAATTGAAGATTAAAGGATAAAACAGAGTTTGGTTGCTAATTGGAGCTCTTCATGATATGCCGATATGGGATGTTGTTCCAATTATATCCCTTACCGAATCTGAACCCCCATCAGCCACAATTTATCACTTAATCTTATGGTACTGGTTGTTTATATGCACAAGCGTATGCAATGGAGGCTAAGCTGACTCTGTGTAAAGGCATTACTTTTTCAGATTATTTGCTGCATGCACATACAAATTACAATTTTGGACGGACACACAGGCATAAATTTAGGCGTCTGGTACCCCTGGCTGGCTGCGCATGTATTTTAAGGGATGAATTTACAAAAATATACACTAGGTCACAAAAGATGAGCTTTATACATGTACATATGATACACCGTCCAAAAGCCATACATGTTTACGGCTATAAGAGTGTTGAAGAACCTGTCAAAGCTAAAAACAATGCACAATTTCTTTCATATATTTGCTGTTTGCAAACATAAAAAGGCTTTTAATTAATGCATTGGTCGAATGTTATGGGTCTGATCTCACTGGATAGCTGCGCTTGTACATGTATTGTTAAGGGATTGATTTAGCGAATTCATGCATGACCTAAATAATAATTGCGACGCGAGAAAGCCTATCTTCAAGTTAAGTGATCAGGCAAGTCTGTTTGGCTTCAGAGACTAGTACAGTGTATATTGACTTTCCAGAGATTGAACATCAAAGGTGATAATTAGTTTGTGCGCATTCACAAGATTGTCTGCATTTATGTTGTGGGCATGCAACAAAGTCAGGATGTTATTTTTTGCGGTGGGCCAATATAGCCTCTAAAAGCCGAAATGCTGGTATGCAAACAAGGATGGCTCTGGGGAGCTTGCAGAAGTGTACAATCTTGATTGATTTGTTTGTTTGATTTGATTCTTTACATCCCATCAACAGTATTTCAGCTATATAGGGACAGGTCTTCCTGGTTGAACCAGTACTTAGGTAGGAATTACGTTCTTGTTCAAGGACACAACGCAGTGAGGCTTGTGAAACTTGGACCTGTGGCCCTTTGGTCTCGAGTCAAGCACTCTACTGCTGAGCCACTGCGCTCTTGATTAAGGCTTTCCTGCTTGCTGAAATTAAGGCGTCTGGTTTCACTTGATGGCCGTGCATGTTGTTTAAGGGATGATTTAATAGGCATATGCAGCAGATTGTAATTAAGTTTGATGCTACAACCGTTAGGCCCTGGGATAGATATGGTGTAACCCCACCCTCCCACAGGCTGAATTTTGTTGACTATGATTTCCATAAAGCCTAATATGTTACAAGTTTTGTTTTTGAAACATGTTAGCCATCTGGCAACTGTCACCTAAGCCTGTAACATCCTGTTACACGTGTTTGTTTTGTTTGTTTTGATTCTTTACATCCCATCTAAATTTTGGTGTGAGCATGACTTTCATTTTGTGATTTTCACTATCAAGTTCGGTGTTTGATGCCAAATCATGCATACAATTTGCTAAATATACATATAGTGATTCTAAATCAACACACGCCAAGTACCGAAAAAAGAATTAAATAGGAGAAATTCCAGCATGTCTTTCAGTTATATAGGGACGGGTCTTCATTGGTTGAACAAGTACTTAGTTAGGATTAATGTTCTTGCTGAAGGATACAACGCAGTGACGCTGGTGAGGCTCGAACCCATGGCCCCTCGGTCTTGAGTCAAGCACTCTACCACTGAACCACTGCGCTCCCTCTGTTACACATGTTACCTATCAAAAATGGTTAAATGACATGAAATGTACAAACGTCAAAATGTTATTAGAGGCATATAAATGAGTTAAAGTTTTAAATTTTCATATAGCCCAATCATAAACAACAAAACCTTTTTATTTAAAACAAAATTATACGGTCCACTATTTTATGGATGTGACATTTTGCATTACTACCCTATTTCTTGGAAATTATTGTGGCTGTTGTTTCTTCTGAAATGTTTATTATTGGTCATAGGGTCTGGTGTTTGATGCTGCCACAAAGACGATAAACTGAACTATCCAAACTCCAAAGACCAGCTTTTTCTTTACAAAATATCTTTTGTAGGCATTTGAAAATGGCTACCAGTGTATTAATTTTTAATAATAACAAATAAGTTTTTTGCTAAAAAACATGGATTAAGTCATGCAGTTTAAAGAAAGCCCAAATATATTCAGCTGGCATGTTATGAGAGAGATTATTAACAGTAAATTATACTTGAGTAGCGTGCTCATCTTGAAAACATAATGCAAATAATAACATATATAACATCCAAAAATATCTGTGCATGGACCATCCCATTTAGGTTTTTTTTGTACACTATGATTTTCTAAAGATATATTAAATGTTTAGAAGAATATAAGATGCAAAATGGCTCAAATAAGGTTCTGGCAGCTAGGGCTTTACTTTGTTACAGTCACGTTGACTCTGTTATCTTTTAAAAATCTCTAATCCTATAGTGCAAATACAAAGTTGAATCTAATTCTTATTCATCAAAATACTAATTGCATCGAAAGCTCTTAAATACTTGCAGCCAACAGCCAGTATGCAACAAAATAATCTACAGCTATGATAATACTGTTATATACGTTACTTAATGAAATATATTACTATTTAGAACAGTGCTTTCACTTGACCATTGGCTGCCAAAAGACCTCCAAAGCATTGTTCATTATGATTCACTACAAACTCATTATATAAGCCACAAAGTAATGTAGGCCATGGGATACATATGGCTTTGTCTCTCCCAGGGGTAATTTTGCAGACTATGCTATTCATATAGCCAAATGTCTTATAAGTTTTTTGAAATATATTACCCCTCAGACAAGTGTCGTGTAAGCCATGAAACACCTGTCACGTACGTTACTCTCCAAAATTTATTCAAATTACATGGACTGTTAAAATGCCAAAAAAGTTATGAGACATTCAAATGAATTGAAGTTTAACGTTTCTTTATAGCCCCACCATTTAGCAACAAAACCTTATTATTTTAAACAAAATTATGCTATCCACTATGTTACGTGACGTTTTTCATTGCTACCCTATTTCTGGGAAATAATTATGCCTGTCGTTTCTTCTTATTACTGACAAAAGGGTCAAGGTTTTGGTGTTATCAAAAAGACAACTTACTGACCTATCCAAAATTGTTAAGACCAGCTCCCTAGCTGTTATAGAATATTTTTTGTAGACATTTGACTTGATAAGTTTACAATAATAACACACACATTTTTTGGCTAAAAAACATGGAATAAAGACATGCAGAGTAAAAACAAATATATTCAGCTGGCATGCTATGAGATTGGGTACCAGCAGTAAATTATACATAAGTGGCATGCTTATCTTGAAACCATAGAGCAAATAGTAACATACATATCATCCAAAAAATAAGCTTATGGAAGCCCTCTCCCCATTAAGTAGTTATTTAGTACAATATGATATCCTTAAACTGCATCAAATGTTTTTTAGAATATAAGATGCAAAATGGCTCATGTTAGCTTCTGGCAGTATAGACTTCACTGTGTAACAGCCATGGTAACTCTGTTACCCTATAATAGTATCTAAATTTATTGTACAAATACAAAGTTTAATCTAATTCTTATTTAACGACATGCTCATTGCATTGAAAGATGTTAATAAATGCAGGCAACAGCCAGTATGCAAAGCAATCTAGATTTATGATAAAACTGTTGTACACGTTACTTAATATCAAATATATTATACCACAGCTGTATTAAATACAGTGTTATCACTTGACCATTGACTTTCATAATACCTCTGAAGCTTTGTTTGTCATAGTTTGCTACAAACTCATTATATAAACCACAAAATTATATTCGTTAGCTCATACACAGTTAGGAGATTACCCTGCAATATCAAAGTTTACTATGTTACCCTAATAAATAGGAGCTTCTATAGTAAGATAGGAACTTCTTTAGTAATAATATCAAAGTATTTCTTATTCTTACATGTCAATATATTTTTCTTATTGAAAGCAAAGGACTAAAAATATGAACCTATTTTACAGTTACATATGTTGCTTTCTTTTATATTTATCATTTAAGTGTAATAAAAGCACTATATGAGTTAAAACTACTAGTTGATATAAATTGCTGCCATTTGAAGGCCCACTTATGCGAAATATGATGAATAGTGTCCTTATTAGTATAAAGCATATTACTGAAAAAAAACTGATTGAAGCATGGGTGATTTGGAGGAAGATACTTGAACTTAAAGCACATAAACTACCATAGAAGTTTTTTGTATCAAATATGTAACCAACATTAAAAGAACTGCTAATTTTAATGGTAAAATTACTTTTCATAAAATGGTTTATGATATTGTTTATCTGAGTCGTAAAAATTTAGTCCACGTATGACAACCTTCATGCCTACCCCTATAGTCACCATCTATTTTTTTATCTAAAGCATGTCCAATTTGGCTGGATTTAATGTGAATAATAAAATCCAATAAGCCAGCATAATTGATTTTGAGAGGGCTGGTTGCTTTGCTTAGTTTGTCTTCCTGGTGTCTCGTGATTGTTGTGTGGCTCTTCCTCGCAGTGCCATGGGATTGTCTGCAGTTTGTGATTGGGGTATTTCCTGATCATACTCACTATTTTACTAACGCAAAATCAACCTGAACCATAAATATTCCATATATCACCCATTGTAAAATAATTTTATCAAAAATTAAAACACTTAATATTTATGAAAATGAATGTAGAACTTTATCAATTATTTTTTTTTTCTATCAGAACTGGATTGGTTGAATGTCTGCCATAACCTGTAAATGGTGTTATGTGACTTTTTAGTTACTGTAAAGGCGGCACCTCTGAATGCATGATAGGTAAAAGCTGAAAATTAGGCGTGGTTTTATGAAAAAGTAACTATCATATTGCGCCATTGCCTCAGATTAGAAGCAAAACACGTTATTTAGTCCTTAAAATGCCAGCAAAATAACTGCATCTGAAAATGTCTATTTAACATAAGCATAGGGGCAAACATTGTGGACACAGACCAGACTGCTCATACAGGAGCAGTATGATCTGGGTCCTACAGGAGCAGTCTGATCTGGGTCCACAATGTTTGTCTGTGAGGCTTCAAATATTTTAGTGGATGGCAAAAAACATACATTTTGTGATTACGTGCTTAAAGGGTTAATAAATGTGAGTTCAGTGTGTATACGGTTAGGATTTTCAGAAATGCACGCTTGCTTGTGTGTCCCAAAAAGCTGATTAACTCTTTACCAAACTATAAATAAAAGGTTATTTCCCTTCCTTAGCAGATGAAATAGCCAAACCTAGCCCAGATATGAATATTAAATTGCCGCCTTTACAGTAAGCGAAAAGTCTATTAATACAATCATTTAGGCAAGACCTAGTTTGTAACTAAATTAAACTCCTGAAACATTTAGCAATGGAAGTGTGGTTCAGTATATATACATGTACTTCAAACTGCTTTTATTGCCAAAGCAAACACTATGGATCCTAACCAGACTGCTCCAAAGATAAGTATTATCTGGAAACATAATGTTTGCAAATAAGGCTTCCAAAGTACACCAGCAGATTAGAGCAAACATTTAGTCTGTTCTGAGTCTTAGAGGAGCGTAAAGTCAATTGTTAGTTTGTCAGGACTGAAAGGTAGAATGGCAGAGAGACGTACGGACGGAATCAAGCAATTCTATAGTACTTAAAACTGATTTTGATTAGTAGGATGCTAAAAAGGGCTAAAAATTACCTGCCAATCCTCAGTACACCAAATTTAGACAATATGCATTACCCAGTACACCTTTTCCCAATCCCCAGTACCCTTTTCGAGACTAACTGACCATTAGTTTTGAGCCATATCTCCATCAAGTTTCAACATACGAGGCTGAAATTTTCAGCATTGATATTTAAATGCCATTGCAAAAATTTGGCCGATTCAGAATTTTAATAGTTTGCTTTCTTTGTTCAATATTATTCCTTTTTGGAAATAGGTGTCTAAATTTTGGTGTGAGCACGACTTTCATTTTGTGATTTTCACCATCAAGTTCAGTGTTTGATGCCAAATCATGCATACAATTTGCTAAATATACATATAGTGATTCTAAATCGACACACGCCAAGTAACGAAAAAAGAATTAAATAGGAGAAATTCCAGATTTCCTTACCTTCGTTATGTGTTTTTTTTCCTAATTCAGTGTAAACATCGGCTCACTTTGGAGCAATATCCTGTGTACGTTTTCACCCAGTGTGGTTGGATAAATCAGTAAAATGTAACGAAACAAACCCGATAAAACGGTCAGTTTAGTGTGTTTATTGACTCGTAAAGCAGGCGGGCTGATCAGTGTCCAGGGCGTCCTTTATCGCAGCGGGAATCTCACATTGGCATGTCTCATTTATTGACCGACCTGTGATGAAACTTAAACGGTATAAGATTATATGATATGGTAGTTGGCGCCATTTATCCACGCAGTCTGATCAGCACCTTGGTATTTGACTGCCTAGTTTTCTTCTTCAATAATCACATGCGACCAGCCAATGTGAAGAACGGGCATTGTAGTCCGATGCATAACGTTCCCTCTTTTTATTAAATCGGGACTTCGGTCCAAGATTGGGAGAATAAATAAATAAATAAATAAATAAATAAATAAATAAATAAATAAATAAATAAATAGGGTTTATGACAGATGTCCTTCTTACAGTTTAAGTTTCGCGAAAACTACCAGTGCCTCGATCTGGGGTCTGTTTCCGTTATAAAGAACTCAGTGGCGCAGGCCAGCACGCGCAAATTGTGCAGTCTGATCAGTGTATTTAATTTACCACTGGGGAAATGTTAGCCTCTAGCATGCGCGGATCCAGAAACTTTTGTTGAGGCGGTTCAACTTTTTTTTTTACTTGGATCAAAATAGCTCTATAAGCGGGCCATCATTTGCGTTTCGCATGCGTACCGATCTCGATGATGGCCCAATAGCTTTATGCTTTTTAGGGAATCCGGACCAGCACTGCTAAGAAACTCTATATGTTTATGATTTTTCAGTGGGTGGGGTGTTACACCAATATGCACAATATGATTAGACAACGCAGTGACGCACGTGAGGCTCGAACTCGCAACCCCTTGGTCTCGAGGTGAACCACTGCGCATTTGCATAAAACTATTAAAATCTTTTAAGTCTCATCCGAGTCTACACTGAAATGGGATGTCGAGGTGTTGAGCTGGACTATATTGTGGGATTTCCATTAGGCTGATTGAAAGAAGCCAGTTGTCAATGATAATCCAACTAGTCCAGCAAAACTTTATAGCTCAAAAGCAGAAAACACCAAAGGCACTGATCAGCCTGTGCGAAAAAAAATGGAGGATAATTGATTTAGCTGGTTAATAAGTGCACCCATAACAATGCAAAACAGAACAAATTACAAAAGCACAAATATTACGTAGTATGATCGGCAATAGATTTAATACATTTATTTATTACAACATTTCAATTGAACAGTCCATATTGATTGCTCTGTATTATTTAAAGAAATTGCTTGAAATAAGAAGAATTAGATAAACTCTACGCGTAAGAAATGTCACAAGCGAGTTCGTGTTTAACGTCCCACAAACAGTTATGGTCATATGGAGACGGGACAAAGGCTTAGAGTCTCATCCAACAAGCTAGAGGAGCCGGAATCGAACTCGTGACCCCGGTTTAATGGGAGAGGTTAACCCACTACACCACGACTGTTTTTAAAAGGTTCATAGTCACTCAGTCTCACTGAACGTCTAAGTATGAGATAATTACATACGCATACAGTGGAGAATCGGATCAGCGATCGCAAATCTGATAAGGATCGCCGCTATTTTATTTCAGCCCCATTATAAATATTTTAATAAAAAATAGTAAAAAATCTAACCCCCCCCCCCCCCCCTCAAATTGTAAATTGGCTGGTCAAAAAACGAATGGAATCACCATTCAAGTTAAAATTTATCTATTAGGGATTTCAGTTTTTACTTGCTCATCGCAATAAATCACCACACTCATTGATGTTTAAGTGAATTAAACCTTTTCATTCTGATGGGTTTTCCCATTCATGTAGATACAATAAGCATGGTTTGTCCATTTTGTAATTTAAGGTGTTAGCAAACAGTGCAGACCCTGATGGAATGTGTTTGTGTTTAAAGCACGAGAACTAACTCTCGGAGTGCTGAATTTCAAACAGGGAATTTTCAAGTAGTCGCTAGTTAGACTGCTCCCAAAATGACAGGCTAGTCTGGGACACTTTTATGAACATGCCTTTCCTCTCCGAATTAGTGTGAAAATGGTTTAATAAAATTTTCAGAAATACCATCAGAGTGGCTAGCAGTTTGAACTCAGATCAGGCCTGACATATGTTTTGCAAATCTTTAAATTTAGATATTTCCAATGAGTGTCCACAACCGCTTTCAATGAGTGTCCGCAACGTACGATTTCTTGGCATAATAATAAAATGATTTTTGTAAAATTAAATTCAATTAAGCGTCCAATCTACCATTTGACTAAATTGTTGCCACATACATTAATCCGTTTCATTAGTCCACCAAAACTGCAACTAAGGGAGTAAATTTAAGCTATTATAGATTAATAGGTATATGTCTTTGTTTTGACAGGTGTTTACATGTATTATGTAACATTGCATAAAACGGCCATCTGTTTTCTAACATGAACAACGTCTTATCGGAAGCACACTTTAGCAAGACACTTTAAAATATTGCGTGGATGGATTAACATTGTATTAGGAATTTAACAATATTATTAACTTTTTGCTTTATTTTTATTTATTATTCATTTTATTTTTTTGCATGATTTTTTTTCGTCCGCTGATTTTGTTTTATTTCAATTGAAAAAAAAACTATAAATACAAACAAAGATCAGAAAATTCAATAACACCACCAGAATGCCTGACATTTTGGATTCAGACCAGGCTCCTACATTTTGTGGATCTGATCTGTATCAAAACTGGTTGCATACATGTACGTTATCAGCAGACCACATAAAATCACTAGCATCATCTCAAGTAGAGGACTTCTAGATTACATTATCGATATTCTAGGACTCGGATCTCTGACCAGAATTTTGCACAGTGGATTCGAGCGTGGATCCATCGTATAATCTAAATCACTAGATGTGTCTCAGTCCAACTATGACCGTTCATATCTCGTTTAGCTATATTTGAACGAAGTCTGACTACAGTGGGCCGAAATTGACATGGGCCGATTTTGTTATGGGCCGAAATGACCCGGAACCGTTTAAAGCAAGAAGAAATGGAAAGAGAGAAACAATTTATTTCTGTTTAAATTTTAGTTCGTTTCTTTGCATATGCGCACGATGTGGAGGCTATATATGCCTTTGATACCAGCAATTGAGAAAACCTGTTTTTGGAGTTTTGAGAACAACAAAGGCGCAGACCAGCCTGCGCATCCGTGCAGTCTGATCAGCACCTTTGTTATTCGCTAAGGCCTATAGGAAAGTTTCATATCTAGACTTGCTACGAGCGAATTTTCGATTTTCTAGCTAGTCTCTGTAGCTGTGCAGACTGGTTTGAATCTCACTTTTTCGGAACCCCCGAAGACAGGTTTTCTTGAGTCGCGGCCCAATCATTAGTGATAAGTCTAGTATTTTTACCACAGAACACCAGTTTTTCCTCGCTACTTAACTAGAATTTTTGTTGGATTAGATATCTCAAACGGTAAAATATGTTATAACATATACATGTATATAATTGAAATTTTAGAGCCGTGCCGTACCCTAGCCAATCCTCAGTGGACTGTCTACAGGTACGGGGGCCCGTATGCCTAGACTCGCAGTCTAGAGATACGGGACCGTACCTCTAGAATCGTAGTCTAGGGATACGGGCCCTTCCTAACAGAAAACCCAGCAAAACGTCGGGCCTGGTCTGGATCCAGGCCAGCTAGGTCAGACTGCTGATAATAGTATTATCAAACATTTTGAAACCATATCAGGTCTGACAAAAAGTCAGGCATGATCCAAACTATTTGGTACACGGCTGCAAGACAACTGGTCTATGCCGGTCGAATGAAAAGAACTAGGTCCGTCTGCTGATATTCTTTCAAACATTCATTTGGACCCATATCAGGTCCGCCTAAACCTTGAGCCTGATCTGCATCCAAACATTTTGACGCTATGATGCATTAATTGAGCTATGCTCTTGTCAAACACTTTGGACACAGATTAGGTCTGAACTATTAGGCATATCTGATATTATTTTCAAACTCCTTGAACCCACTGATACGTTGGGCCTGATCTGAGGCCACGACGATTCTAAGACCGATGAACGGCCAGCGCGTCTATGAGCAATATAATCAAATGAAAAGTACCTGATATTCTTTTCAAATATTCTAGATCCAGATCATGTCCAACAAAACGTCGGGATTGATCTGGAACTAAACTGTTTGACACTATGATGTTCTCATTGAAAGTTATATAAAAAAAACGAGTCCTGATATTATTTTCAAACATTTGGGACCCAGATCAGGTTCGATAAATTTAAAAACGTCGGGCCTGCGGACGTCTCTGCTCATGAAAAATAAGCGGGTAATTCAGAGAAATGGATCGGATCCCGGTGTAACTGTTAATAAGAACAATCTCATCAGTATCTAGACGGATTATTACAGGCTTTAATGGTAAAGTCAGGAGAAGGTCTAGGGTTATAGTCTGCCATTTTTATTCGTAGTTAAAGTTGAATAAACTACCAGGTTTAGCCGAACCATCTCTCTTGGATCCGATGAGCCATCTCCATAGGATCTACTCTGAATAACACAGATTTTAGCCCAGATAATCTTATTATGTTTTAACCTGACAAGAATGAGAAACGGTTTAGGTCCATATATATGTGTAAATGTAACTGCACAGCAGCAAATTATAAAGTACTATCTCAATGTAGAAATTGTCTGTGAGAATAATCTGAAAGATTTGATAAATGGATCGGAATCCGGAACATGGGGAAGAGTCTGCTCATGTGAACCGTCTCATTTGGACTTTCGTTTAAACATGAAAATAGTGAATTGAGCGCATAATCATGAAATGACTGTATATCAACCGCACTTTTAAGACTGATGGAAGCGAACATCCAGTTTGAGGAATAAATTTCATATTCATAGGGACACTTTTTTCCTCATAAATGTATGTCCAACGACAAGAATAAGCTTTCTAAAAATGATCTTTAGTTCTGTACGAGCAGCAAAACCGCCGGTAAGCCATCGTCTAGGCGTTGGCTGATTACATACGAAATAAGAACCAAAGTCATTAATATTGTCCCCACATATGTTTGTTTAAAAATCAATTTTTGCTTCCATTACTTACCAAGTCTGCAGGAATGTACAGTAAGGCTAGTCTTATAAAGTATAGTGCTTTATACGTAGGTGTTATTATGTCTAACTTCAATGAAAACAGAATGTAGGACAAAACATCCCGAGACAAAACATCCCATGCCATTTTATGACACCCCGGACAAAATTCCCCATGCCATTTTTGCTGCCCTGGACAAAACCTCCCATGCCATTTCTGCCACCCTGGACAAAACATCCCACACTCTGTTTAAAGCCTATGAAAGTGCATAAGACATCCTATTTGGTTAATTGTCACATTTACTAATATTCTTAATGTACCAAACCTATTGAAATGATTGGAGATCAAAGGTAGATAGATAATTAGACTAATTAGACAAAAATATGTTTCCCAATTATAATAGTTTGTTTCATCCAAACTGTAAAATGATTTCTTTTATGATGTAATTGGCTTCTTAACACTCAAATTTAGTTGTTTGTCACAAGAAGATATAAATTTTATTTACACTGTGAAACTGCCTTTCAATCAATTTAAGATCTAGATTATATCATTTGGACAGTCTTACTAGGGCATTCACTGCTAGTACATGTAATAGTAGATGAAGGTCGCAAATGAGACTTACCCTAAAGGAGCAGTCTGAGTGTGGGATGTTTTGTCCGGGGTGGCAAAATGGCATGGGATGTTATGTCCGGGGTGACAAAAACAGCATGAGATGTTATGTCCGGGGTGACAAAAACAGCATGGGGTGTTTTGTCCTGGGTGGCAAATCTTTGTGGGAGAATTTGTCCGGGTGGCAAAAAATGGCATGGGATGTTTTGTCGCGGGATGTTTTGTCCGGCTCCCATGAAAACATATATGTAGCTAAGATGTCTGAACTTTGATCTACTACCGTGATTGGTATTGTGCAGTGAAGACTCTGTCTTTTACGCTGGACGAATATCGAGGCACATCTTATTCTTCAGTGACCAACTACATACTGCACTTTAAAGCTGAATTGTTGTTTTTTGTTTGTTTTCAAATAAATGTTGTGTGGATTTGTATTTTACACTATTTTATGACAATAAATAAATAAAAGCCCAATTTATGTTTTTGATTTCTTATGCCCAATTTTTATAGAAGTGCTTCTGTCAAAAGTAAACTAGAAAAAAATATATCTTTAAGCCGTGTCCCTGTCTTCTGATACGCTTTAAACCAGACCCACTGATGGTTGAGCCTTCGGGTACTCCTAGACGAAATACCACCCCTAAGAAATGAGCCTCGCAGAATGACTGATTTAGAAATGAAATCTAACTACACTGTCTCTAGAGTGGTACATGTACCACTTTGATATTCAGAAACTTTAGTCATGACTGCTCTAATCATTTGAATGCAAAGTTGTAGCCACCAGCTCAAAATATGACTCCTTAAGCTTCACTGACTCCAAAGTGGTACATGTACCACTTTGATATGCGGTGATTCTAATCAAGGCATTTGAATGCAAAGCAATACATATACCACCCCTCAGAATTAAGTCTCGCAATATGGCTGATTCAAATTAATTTCAAACTCCACTGCCTCTCAAGTGGTACATGTACCACTTTGAAAAGCAGTGATCCTGGCTGATCTATCATTTGAATGCAAAGTGGTACATATACCACATGCACAAAATTACGTCTACAAGGATTGTTGCATTAGAATTTATTGTTACTGCACAGACTCCAAAGTGGTACATGTACCACCCCCACAGAATTACGCCTATAAAATTATCTTGAACTGCACTGTCGCTATATGCAACGACTATAATCCTGGCTGCTCTATCATTTGAATGCAAAGTGGTACATATACCACCCTCTTAGAATTAAGTTTCACAATAGGGCTGATTAGGATTTAATTTCAAATTGCACTGACACTCACAAGTGGTACATGTACCACTTTGCTATTCAGTAATTTTAACTCAGGCCACTCTATCATTTGAAGACAAGGTGGTACATATACCACATGCTCAGAATTACGTCCAAGAGAATGGTTGCTTCAGAACCATTTTTGAGCAGCCATCCACTTAGATGAAATTATGTGGGGTGGTATATGTACCACTTTGGAGTCAGTGAAGTTAAACCTTATTTTAACCATCAAATTTCTTAGAAGCAACTTTGTGCGGGTGGTATACGTACCACTTTTCATTCAAATGATAGAGCAGTCAGAAGTACAATCACTGCATATCAATGTGGTACATGTACCACTTTAGAGTCAGTTCAGTTGGATTAAAATTCTAAAGCAGTCATCCTGTCAGACGTAACTTTGTATGGTGGTATACGTACCACTTTGCATTCGAATGATATAGCAGTCAGAAGTACAATCACTGCATATCAATGTGGTACATGTACCACTTTAGAGTCAGTTCAGATAGTTTAAATTTCTAAAGCAGTCATCCTGTCAGACGTAACTTTGTACGGTGGTATACGTACCACTTTGCATTCGAATGATAGAGCAGTCAAGAGTAAAATTATTGAATATCAAAGTGGTACATGTACCACTTTGGAAGCAGTCTCCAACAGGATAGCGATTCTAAAACATTGATTTAGAGGGTATTTTCTTGAAAAAATTGACAGTTGAAAAAAAGTAGCTGTTTTTGAAGCTTTTTACCCCCTTAAATTAAGCCTTTTTGGTGTAAAAAGAGGATTCAATTGTTCAATCCCTTTTTATAAAATTCATGGTTATAGGAGATATGGACCGGACACGAAAGCGGGACGGACACACGGACGGACTGACGGACGGACAGTGCGATTACTATATGCCTCCCAAAGTTCCTTTGGGGGCATAAAAACGCCAATTTGACTATATTGAGAATTAGAAAAGTAAAATCCAGTGATTGAATGACAAACAGTGCTTACTCTGTTCAGACTACTCCAATAGGAGTGCATCTGATCTGAGTCTACAATGTTTGCATATGCCTGAATATTTGTTAAAAATATGGTAACCTTGAATTTAAACAACGTAACATTATTCATATGTGACGTTACTCTTATTCTAGTGGATAACGTCATGTCATAAATAATGTTATGACCACACGTTACATAACACTTTCGGCAAGAAAAAGCAACGTCATGACTATGTTCGTGATGTCCGTTACAACAATGCAAAATTTCTTTGAAATAAGCAAACTTTGAAGGCGATAAAATCGCATTAAAATGCAAAATTTCTTTGAAATAAGCAAACTTTGAAGGCGATAAAATCTCATTTAAAAGGTCAATGATAAACAGAATCTTACAATTGTGATCATTTCATATTAAATTTATTAAACTCGCCAAAGGCTTGTTTTATAAATTTAACATGAAATGATCACTCGTGTAAAATACTCTATATCCAAAAGTTTTAACATATGCTTTTGGGTGCTCAAAAGAACCGTCACATTGAGATGGTTCTTTTGAGTACCCACCACACAGTTTTGGGTTCAGAAATAAGAAAATTAGTTTTTAATTACACACTCTTATCTAGAGGCCTGAGATTTAATAAGAAATTCTTGGAGAATAATGGGAGCAATTTAATTATAGAATGCTATTAATAAACACAAAGTCTAGACAGCCACCATAAATATCTAACATAGATACTGATAAGGTTTCAGATGATAACTTAGTTTCTAATAAAAAAGTATTCTAACTTTAATGATTTCATGTCAGAAAATAGCAATTATTTTGAGGGCCTTATATGCCAACATTACACAGATTGTTTATTTGAGTTCCTGATCTTACCTAAAAGGAAAGTCTTTGTACATGTATTTTACCTCAGCCAGTCGGTAGTAAGGCAAGGGCTTTTTTTACTTGAATTATTAAAAAATCAACAATTTTATTCTTCTTCAATCAATTATCATAAAATTTTCAGACACGTTAGTTTTTCGTAGGTTTTTACATGGCATGGCCATAATGAACTTGCAGCCAGTCACAGAGTTTATTGTGAAACTGAATACCAAATATTTTCCCAAAATCTGTTATCAAAATAATGGACTATCCTCACTTTATCGGTGTTAAAGCTGATTGGAAAATACCATCTGCCTATTAAAATTGGGTAAACCTTTTCCATGTTTCCATGATAAACCCTGATATATGCCATGAGAGGGGGGACAGGGGGTCCGGACCCCCTCTGGAAAACCACAAGTGATATGGGTTTCTATATAGCAATTAGCATTTGGATCCACCCCCCACCCCCTGGAAAAAGTTGCACCCCCTCTGAAACATTGGAAAATAATACTTTTCTTTAAAATAACCATTGGACACCCTCTGTGAAACTGTAAAATAAATTAAGGACTAAAAAAAACACACAAAATATGTCAGAGCTGCTTTCTGGCAGTTTGGCCCAAACCCCCCTGGCAAAAATCCCTGGATCCGCCCATGTAAGCTGTTTTGAAAACGGCGTAGATTCAGATCAGCTCGCTTCTGAGAAGCCAGCTGATCAAAATCCACGGTGTTTTCTACTCTGCTTTAACATGCTTATAACTGAAATTGTGCATGCATATTGGATAAAAATTGGCTGGGCATGTTGAATTTTGTTAAAATTTGTTTGCTTTGATGCTTTCTGTAGAGAAGCTAGAGAAAGCATCAAAGCAAACAAAAACAAAATTCAACATGCCTTTAACCAATTTTTACATCCCAGTCAACATTTTCACTGAATAAGTCATGTGGGGACATTTTCTTGTCTTCCTTGGTTGAAACTGTACTAAGCAGAGGATAAAGCAGGGTTCATACAGGCAAATATGATTAAAATTCAAGGACTTTTCAAAGACTTCTCAAGACTATCATACAGTTTTCAAAGAATAGAAGTTTATGAAAAATCCTGATTTAAGTGTTAAAATTTTACTTCAGAAATGCTAGACTGAGATAATGGAGAAATTTATTAGTACTAGAAAATTAGTATAAAATTGTTGTGCCTTAATTTGGTGCAGCATTTGCTGCACCAAATAAAGGCAAAGCAATTTTAAACTGATTTCGATCTCTATCAACAGTGTTAAGTTCTACACAAAATAGAAGAATTCAAGGACTTTTCAAGGCTTTTGAGTTTTGAGTGATTTTCCAGTACTTTTCATGGCATATTTAATTTTCAAGGGCTTTTCAAGAAAGCTTTCTAAATTCAAGTACTTTTCAAGCCTGTACAAACCGTGTAAAGACTTAAGTGCCTTGCTCAAGGACACAACACAGGGCCTCCTGTGAGTCTCATGTTGAACAAAATGATACGGCATCAAATGATTAAGAAATTACCTTCTGTGTTCTTCTTTCAACTGTTCATAGTTAGTTTTATGTAACTGACTTCTCATCCGTTCATCTGCGAGCATCTTCTGAAGTTCTGTCTCCTGGGCAAGCTTTGGTAGCTGCTGGGCGGCTGGGGACAAGGGTGGGCGACCCAGTAGCCCAGGGCTCCCCATCAAACTTGTACTGGCCATAGCTAGATCAGTCTAAGGAATAAACAAATCTAACAGTATAACAAAGGTCCTATTGAGACATTTCTTCTTAGTACTCATAAAACATATAGAGTAGAGGGATAGGTTTAGAAATAAAACAATTCACAATTATTCACTCTCTCTAAAATCGTGCTATTGAAGCTAGCAGTAGGCCTAGCAAGTTAACTCTTTGCCTACTGGGTAATTTTTCATGCTTTTTGTGCTGATATTTTTTCAAAATCAACTTTTTCGAAAATTTCTTTCAGGAATACCATCAGAGTATGACTGTCAAACAGTATGGATCCAGATCAGGCCCAAAATTTTGTCAGGCCTGATCTGGGTCCAAATTGTTTGCAAAGGCTATCAGCAGACGACACTTGTAGGTAAAGAGTTAAAGGACCACCTGAAGGCCCTCAGATAAGAGACTTAAGTACATAACTGAAAATTAATTTCTTATTCACAGGTTTAGATAAACAAAAATTTTCAGCGTAAAATGGTAAATATTTTCTTACCCATCAATTTTAATATACATATGTTTTGGGTGCTCAAATTAACTGTCACATTAAGACGGTTCTTTTGAGTACCCATAACATATGTTTAGTTGAGAAATAAGAAATTTAAATTTTCGTTATGCACTCTTAACTAAAGTCCTGTTATTTCTCAACCAAAAATTATGTTGTGGGTACTCAAAAGAATCATACTATCAATGAAGCGTTTCTTTTGAGCATCCAAAACACATGTTTAAATTAATGGATAAGAATAAATAATCACAATTTTACGCTAAAAAGTCTCCTTATCTGGACCCATGTTCTACCTGAAAATTCAAAGGCAAAAAGTTGCTACCTGACTGTTCTGTCTGCTTCAAGAAATAGAAATAAGATGTCAACACAATTTTTTGCTTGTCCTTCTTTAAAACTATTCTGACCTTATTATTGCAAGCTATTTCATAATGATCTTCATTAGAAGTGGTGGGAATCGGTGGATGGTTTATAATTGATAATCTCTTTTTGAATGAAGTATAATCAATCATCAAATATAATTGAAATCCATTAATAGAAACCTTAAATGGACACAAGCTGCGAGCATTGTTGAATTTTAATCTTTTTGTCATATTTATTTTATTAAATTACATACATTCTATAATACATGTACTGACTAGAGCTATACTGGTTTGTAGGAACTCAATAAGTATCCATTAAAAAATACATGTATAAATTCTAAGTACAGTTTTATTAAAATGCATGTATATTATCAGATTATGCTTACATGGCAAAACTGTAGCTTTAAACTTTCTATCAATAAATTCTAAGTCTATATTGTTTAGATTTTAATGTGTACATTATCACATTTTAGTCTAAACATGCTAAAGAAGCACTTTGAATTTTGTTTTATTGCCACAAATTACAGCAACCGTGTAAGGTCACAAGTACTTGGAACATTTTTAAGACACCCCCTCCCCCCCCCCCACACACACACTTTGATTAATAGTTTATATATATATAACTTCAAAATACCAAACTGAAAATGAGTGCAATGTCTTGCAAGCAACCAACCAATAAACTTGTTTTGTCATCAACTAGAGACTTTAGAAGTCATCAAGGCTGACAATTCATGCTTACTTTTATAGAATAAGATGATTTGTCGAATCTTACATTTTGGGCTAGAATAATCGAAATCCAACATCAATCAACTGACTTTTAATATGTTTGATCATTGGAACATCACTACTCATTAGTATTGAATAAACCTGAATATTTTGCATACAGTACAACTGTACGTAGGAAAACATGCAAGTATTTTTATAATACAAGATTTAATCATGAACAAGGTGCAACTTGATGATCATTGATGATGACTATATATATTTAAACTTTTATATTTACAGCTACCGCTGTGAATTTTAGTAAATAAGAGGATAAAATATTTTTTTCAGTTTATTAATGTTTGCCAAGCCCGAATGTGATATGTTGCAGCCGGAAAAGCGAAGAGGTGAGGATTGCAGCACATTATCACACAAGGGCTCCGCAAATTCGTCCTAATCTGTGAATATTTCCACAATTAGAAAGCATATGATTAGCTGATATCCGACCACGCTGGAGAGTATCATATGCTTCTGCCGAATGAGGTTGTATCCAATGTAAACCTTCGCCATTGACAGGGTTATCTGATAGATAAAAACGAAAACATTTACCTTCAATGAACATCATTTAAGGAAACCGGAGAGAAGATTTATATCTAGGATAAGAACCACGGATAACGTGCCCCAAATTTTCACTCGCGAGAAAATGCAAGTAGAGAAAAAATTTTTTTTACTTGCATAAAATTCAAACCCACAGCTGTAATCCGCGCTTTTTGGCGCGAAAACAAAACCACCACATTCACCCGATACTGCCAGGACATCGAAAAGGTAAAAACCCGGCACGATTCCCCCGGGGGTGGGGGGGGGGCCCGTGATTTGACTAGTGCATTACATGCGCTAGTGGTATACCAAGGTACATAACGTGGTATTCATTTCAAAAAACCATGGTACAAATATTTTCGTGGTACCCAACTCTACCCAGAAGATGACTGTCAAACCATCGCAGGGGACAAAAATATTTCAATATTGCACTCGCCCTGCAGGACGAGTGACTTACAATTTTCACTCGTCCTGCAAACACATGCACTTGTCCTTAAAAATTGTAAGCAATAAAGAAAATGGGGGGAGGGTGATGTTTTTGAAGTTCCTTATATCACTGCTAAAATAATATTTACTCACTGCAGTCAGTTTCATAACTGCATCCCATACACTGACAAAAAGAGTTTTACATTCAATACTCAGTCTCATGTTGCGACTTTCTTTTCTCAAAATCGTGTTTACTTTCCGCTTTTTCTGCAGGAGACATTTTAGCAGAATTAAGACCGTCAAGAAGAAAATTCAATAATTACAGCGATACAGTCTGTCAAAAGTATTTCATTGATGAAAACGCGCTCCGAAAAATCAATATTTACTTCGATACAGTCTACCACACTACCGCACATTATACTGCGCAGCTTTTATTCGCCATTTGCAATCACAACATCCGGTTTCTACTTTCGAAATTGAAAAGGTATGTGACTTGATGAAAACGTTTTCTGCCATTAAGAAAATGCTAGTTTCACCCTCGTCCAGAAGGACGAGCGCTTTGGGAAGAATCACTCGTCCTTTCTAAAATCCACTCGTAAATATGAGCGGACGAGTGGAATTTTTGTCCCCTGCATCGCTACATGCCACTGCACTGTATCTTTCAACAACGACTCTCTATTTGTATAGACTGTCCCTGCATTCAACCTTAGTAACTCCAACTTATGATGCTTGGGCTAAGGTGGGACTTTAAATAATTGTTGTTTTTTTGCCAAGAATTCATTTGTAAATCAACCCTATAGTGTAGCGGGAGGGCAAATATTTTGACTGCTACTTTTTGCAACCAAGAATTGAGTCAATGCCTCATTTTAGGCCAATATTTTTATGAAAAAGGGTTGCACACCA